>CP136060.1:102812850-105545350 GCA_032464435.1 Aegilops umbellulata | reverse complement strand
TCTCGAGGAGGAGCATGACGTGGCAAAAGCCCGTTCCGCATTCTATTAGCAACATGCTCGAAGGTATCAAAGCAGAGAAGTACGGGCCAAAACTTATAACGTTGGCGAACTAGTTCTATGCCTGCCGGGGAAGAAAAAGAACAAGCTCAAGCCCAAATGGGAAGGTCCCTTCATTATCGACCAAGTTTTGACCAAAGGAGCGTACTGTCTGTGGGATGCATCGGACAATCGACTCGAGCCAAATCCATGGAACGCAGCAAGACTCCGAAGATTCTATGCCTAGTGCCGGACTCCGTGCTCGTCTCCTTACCTCTGTCAAATATTTATACATTCGTTATCTGTCTTTTCCTTATTTCTTTCTTCCCCTTTTCTTTCGAGGCCTCAATAGGCTAAAATGTGTTTTTACTACACAATCTTGATGCGACAGCCGTGTTCATTATACCCGGGGGCTTCTTACACAGAAGCTTAATCATTTTTTTGGGCTTCATGCCCCGCACATGTGTCATTCTTCCGCATGTACCTTTTTTCGCCATTATATGCATCGATATGACTTAAGTTTTGGCCAAGTTGGGTTGCCTGGCTCTTGTATTTATGCCCTACGTTCCCGTTAATTCAGCTAGGGCATAAGGGGAGCACCTCTGCGATTGTTACTGTCGGGTCAGCCGGATGTGTACCTCAGACTGGGTGAAGCCAAAAGCTAGCATTCTTAAGGGAATATTCAGTCAGTGAATAAAAGATGACTTTTTATATTTTTTTCCACTTGCCCCTAGATGTTTTTTGCCTGCGTCTCATCTCACAGTTCGGACATGCACTTTAGGGCATGCGTACCCAGGGAAAGGAACCCTTAACGGAACTATTCTCCCTGGAAGATGTTTCTTACTACCCATGTAATATAACATAACTAGTTGGGTCTTGTCTGTTCAAGCACTTATGACCCCTACGCCTGGTTTCCACGCATACCCCAGTTTTTACATAACTGAGCGGGTATTCGGATACACTCCGGACTATCGGGTCCAGAGGTTGAAGCGAAAAGGTCCGCCATGACAAATGATTTACAATTCGGCTAGAGACATTCTACATGTCATTTAAATTACATAGTCACTTCGACTGAGTAAATTCTTCTTCTATACCATCCAACAGACTGTCTAGCCTACAATCCTGTTGGGAATACTTTGCAGTTAACTCTACTTGGTGATACACCAAACTGACAGGGATTTCTTTCCCGTCGGGCCCCACAGGTCCAACCTCGGCCATGTGGTTTGGGTCAGCCTTGGTATACCGCGTCTTCACCATGGCCCAGGCTTCCCAGGCACCTTGGCGGCAGGCCGATACCTTCCATAGCCGGAAGCGCCGCCGCACTCCCTTGAGCTTCTCCGCAAGCTCTCCAAGGCCCTCTGGCAGGGAGACGGATGGCCACAAGGCCTGGGCAATATCTTGCATCACCTGCCGGACTTGATCGTGCAGCTATGAGAGCTCTGGTAGAAGATCACCCGCAGACCCAGGCATCTCATCCGCGGGACGACCCGTCAGCATACCTACAGACATAACTCTGTTAGCTGGCTTCTTCGCCGAACTCTTTTTAAAGTCCGCTCAAGCACTTACTGAAAATGCCGCGGCGAAGCCGCTTATTCTCCTTCACGGAGTCCGACAGCTGGGAGCGAACATCCTTTAGTTCCACATTCAGCTGGGTATTGGCATCCTGGAGATCGTTTTTCTCCTGCCTAACTTTTTAAAGCACGCGCTCGCCAGCCTTTAGCTGCCGTATGGCATGTTGCTCATCCGGATTCACTCCGGCGTCACCTGCAATATTTATTGTCAGATTTGCAGGCATACCGCACTCCCTGTGGTACCTATCATTCTTTGAAATAAGTGTTACAAGAGGAGGCGTTCTCGGCCTCCTTCAATGCGGCAACTGCGGCCCGTAGCTGGGTCTTGCACTCTTCGAGCTCATGAGATAATTGGGTATTCTTCTCTGTAAGAACCTGCACAAACAATGATCCTTAAATCAGTTGTGCCAACTGTTTGAAGTCTCAGGGGCTACTACTATATATAATCATCAAATTTTCTTACCCGTATATCCTTTACATACTGGTCCGTGGCTCTGGCTAGCCCATTTTGAGCTGCACGGATGTACGCGTCTCCTGAGTTGAAGGCATCAAAAGCCTCTTGGGAGAAACAAGCGTCGCGGAGTACGGCCCGGCGACGCCTGTGATTCATGGCGCTCTCCACTTTGGAATATGTGGCGGATATTTTATCCGCATCCTTTGTCAGAGGATCAACGGGCGGATGCCCCGTGTTAGCTTCCGCCTCTGTGTCCGGCCCCGGAGCCCGGCTAGTAGAGGCGTGATCGGTGATCTCTCCGAGTATAGTCCGGCGAGCGCTTTTCCGTCATCGAAACAGGGGCATTACTACATTTTAAGCATGATAATCGTGGAGTGAGGTTTTGTAAAATACCTTTGTGCCGGCGTCTCTGTCCGGACCGCCTTCCTTTTCAGCCTGCCAGGCTTCGGCGCCCCTCGTTGGCGATTCACCGCGGGCTCAGTGTGGTCTCCCGAGGACCTCCCCTGTAGAACACCGTACAGATACGGTAGGTGAAGTGCGTGAAAAAGGATACTTCTCAATGGTTGGGACCCTGGTCTCACTTACCTGCGAGGCAGGGAGTAGCCCCGGATAGTCGGTTGTAATAGCCACCATGGCCCCATTGCGGCTTAATTGATAAAATGTCCTGTCAATCAGCTCCACGAATATGTCCGGATCCTCTTGAAGGCCGGGGTTGAGGGACCGTTCAGGGTCCTCTGGTTGTGGAGGTGGGTTGTTGATCTCCCTAACTTCCTTACGAAGCTCCTGTGGTGAACGGGCAAAGTAAGATATTTGTTGCAGAAATGCGGAAGGGAAGGGTATGAAAAGTGGCAGCTTACCCAGCTCGGAGGATTGTACATGGAGAATCCGTCCCACGGCTTGATGCGGAGGAACTCTTCTTCCTCTCCCTTGTACAAACCAGAAAGAATTTTTGCCAGAGCGGCAATGGAGTCCGGCCCCTTGCGGCCGCAGCGGGTGGCATCGTCTTCCCCATTGAAGTCCCACATAGGGTGGCCTTGATATTGAAGTGGCTGCACCCCCCACATAATGCATATTGACATAACCTCGGTTATGGTCAGTCTTGATTGGGCCAATACCTCTGTCCGGCCCATCAGGCAAAGAACATCTCTATCATCTTCCTCCTGAGGGCTCCGTGGTCGCCAGCTCAGGCGCTTCTTCAAAGGAGCATTATCATACTCGGGAAGGCCGATCCGAATAGGATCCGGAAGGGGGACATCACATCCTCCATATAAAACCACTCCGAAGGCCAGTCCTCGGACGTCTTCTTCGGGGTACCGGATAGGTATCCGGTCCCGGCGATGCGCCATACTTCGGCTCCGCCCACTTGATATATTGATCCCCTCTGTGTACGGGGCACCAGGCAGAACAACTTCTTCCACAGCGCGAAATGAGCTTCGCAGCCCAGAAACAACTCGCAAAGGGCTACGTAACCAGCAATGTGCAGTATGGAGGCAGGGGTAAGGTTGTGCAACTGGAGGCCGTAGAACTCCAGGAGCCCTTGGAGAAATGGATGGATTGGAAATTCGAGTCGCCTTAACAAATAAGGGACAAGGCATACCCGCTCTCCCTTAGAGGGGTTGGGAAAGCTCTTCGCCTGCTCCCCGCCATTATAGGTGGCGAGCTCGGCTCGAACCGGGACCATATACGCTGGGGGGAGGAATCCCTGGGTCTGTAGCTTCACTAATTGGCTGTGCGGGACGGAACACTTCTCCCAATATTTAGGCTTGGGACTGCGGGAGCGAGAGGAGGAGCTGCGCTGGCTGGCCATGTTGGAATGGATTTTTTCGGGCATGCTCCGATGAAGGCTCGCTGAGGGAGGATGGTCTGGTTTGGATCTGAGAATCCTCGTCTCTTTAATAGACAGTTCATTCACATAGCTAGGGTGGTAAATGTAAAAACACCCTAGCTCCTCGCATTTGCTTGACACGTGGAAGATGCCATTATTGGGCGCAGGAGCCGAGAAGTGCAACATTTACGAGAAGCCGGACACTATTTAACAACTACTCAGAGTTTGGAGAAGAACCCGCCTTGCAATGCCGAAGACAATCTGCACGTCGGACTCATCGTCATTGAAGCCTGGTTCGGGGGCTACTGAGGGAGTCCTGGATTAGGGGGTATCCAGACAGCTGGACTATATCCTTTGGTCGGACTGTTGGACTATGAAGATACAAGATTGAAGACTTTGTCCCATGTCTGGATGGGACTCTCCTTGGCGTGGAAGGCAAGCTTGGCGATGTGGATACGTAGATCTCCTTCCTTGTAATCGACTCTGTGTAACCCTAGCCCCCACCGGTGTCTGTATAAACTGGAGGGTTTAGTCCGTAGGACCAACAACAACAATCATACCATAGGCTAGCTTCTAGGGATTAGCCTCTTCGATCTCGTGGTAGATCAACTCTTGTAATACCCATATCATCAATATCAATCAAGCAGGAGTAGGGTTTTACCTCCATCGAGAGGGCCCGAACCTGGGTAAAAACATCGTGTCCCTTGTCTCCTGTTACCATCCGCCTAGACGCACAGTTCGGGACCCCCTACCCGAGATCCGCCAGTTTTGACGCCGACAGGTCTCATATCAAACTTTTGAAAAGTATCGAGCTAAATGAGTTAGCTCGTGAAACTTGTTTGCTCGCTCATTAAGCTCATTAATCTTAACGAGCAAAAAATACTGTTCGTCTTGGTTCATTAACTAACGAGCACGAGCCGAAACGAGCCGAACTATCAGGCGCTCATTATGCTCGCAAGCTTCGAGCTTTTCGTCCAGCCCTAATAGGAAGCGAGGTATCTCTAGCTATGATGAAATCTGCATCAGACTTTCAAAATTTCCTGAGGATATTGCATGGGACATAATTCTCTCTAGTTCCTAGAGTATATGGTCAGTTAGGAATGATAAAATCTTTAGAAATGCAGCCCCCTACACCTTGAACTGGTCCTATGTCGTGGTGGGCACACGACAGATGCCAAGGGATGGCTTAAGATAGGAGGAGGCTCGAGGGCACTGGTGGGCTCTAGAGGCGAGGTCGGCATGAGCGAGCGCGGGATGCAAGACATACCCAGGTTTGGGGCTCTCTGCAGAGATAACACCCCTAGTCCTGCCGAGTGTAGTTGATGTGTATCAGTACAGAGTTGCTCCTGGAGCTGTATGTAGGAAGAAGGAAGGCAAGCCAAGGCTTAGGTTGCTCCTTCTCCTTGGGTGTTGCTTGCTACGTGTATGTGTGTGTGATCGCTACGGTTCTCGTCGTGCGTAAGTGAGCTGCCCGTATGCATGAGTGCTCCCGGGGGTTTTATAGGTCAACCCCCAAGGGTACAAGAGTAATGTTACAAGGCCATGGGGCCGGGTTGTCATTGTCCGAGAAGCCGGTGCTGTGACCCGCCGGGGGTCAGGGCTCGCCGCATTCTCCAGGCGCGGGGCCCGTCGGGCACGGGGGCACTGTTGGCCGTCTTGTCGATCGTCAGGGAGTGGCCGGGTTGAGTCGGCTACAGTGGCACTCCGTCAGGTCACCGCTTGCTGACGTCATTGGTGACGATAGTTGTATTGTTGCCACGCCGGCCATAGCCAGCGGGTAGGTGGGGCACTGTTGCCATGCCCCCACTGACCAGAGGCATGGCGGGGCACTGCTGCCATGCCCCCGCTGACCAGAGGCATGGGCGGGGCACTGTTGCCTTGGTCATCGGTAGGTGGAGACTCATCCCATCGTACGGCTGGGATGGGATGGGAGCTGACCCGTGGCCGGGTTGGAGAGCACGTGAAGGGTGGTGCTGGCTTGTTGGGGAAATCTTGGTGCGCCGGGCTCGGCTGTCTTGAGCTGGTTGTTGGGGCCGAGTTGAGGAGTTCAGCCAGGTTGTAGAGTTTGGCCGGGTCGAGTGGCTTGGCCGGGTCGAGCGACCCGGCCAAGCGTGAGCCAGCTTGAGGGGCATTGCTGGCCCTGTTGTTTTTGAAAAGGATCCGGGTTCCGTTGCCTGCTTGGGTTTCATCCCCCCGACAGTAGTCCCCGAAGTTGTGAAGGTCCGCCTTCTTCGAATGGGAGGGCCTTCGCAGTTTCCCTTCCCCAAGGAGGCGAATTTCATGGCCGCCAGGTGCGGCAAGACCCACTGTGTGCCGGCTTCCAGAAGCCGGATCGCGGCACCCCGTCAGGGGCGGGAAACCGAAGAGTCCGCCGAATCCTTGGGTAATATTTTGGACTTCGCGCGGGTGCCACATGGCGCTTGGAAGCCGGAGGGGCCTGACAGGTCACGCGCGCGACAGGACAGGGCGACGCGCTGGGGCTCGCAACCGCGCGCCCTCGGCTCACATGCGCGAATTTATTGCGGTGTCCGCAAGTCGTTTGCCATTCTCGAGGCAGTTATTGCGCACGTACGTGCGCAGTTATTGCGAGGAAGTGGGAAAGGCGAGCGCAAATGATCCCACTCCCCCATGTTTCAAACTGTGGCTTATAAATTGGGGCGAGGAGGGGGCAGAAATCATTCTCGCTCGCGCCCCTGCCTTCTTCTTCTTTCCTCTGCTTCATGTGGCCGCCGCGACCTGTGACGCCCGTTTCGTCGAGCAGAGCCTCGTCGCCATCTTGTTCCTTCTTTCTTCCGCACCTTTGTTCATGGTGCTGCCGTCGGGCTTGTGGATGGGCTCGACCATCACTCTTGACGACATCGCCTATCTTCGCACCGCCAGGCGCCTGCCGGGGGATACGGAGGTCGCCGCACACCTGCCGCGGGGCGAGCGGGAGCCGCAGCCTGAGGGCACGGAGCACGTGGTCTTCTTCCCGCACTTCAAGCGCGGGTTCGGGCTTCCCGCGAGCACCTTCTTCCGTGACTTCCTGGAGTTCTTCGGGCTCCAGCCCCATCATCTTGGCGCCGGTGCCATCGTGCAGCTTTCGGGCTTCGTCACCCTCTGCGAGGGGTACCTGGGGGTCGAGCCTTCGATCGACCTCTGGGTGCGCTTCTTCTCCTTGAAGTAGTAGGGGCTGAGGGCCAGGGAGACGTCCGAGTGCGGGGCCGCTGTCATCTGCAAGCGGTCGGGCGCTGACTACCCAAAGATGCCGCTGGAGGATTCTACCAAGAAGTGGCAGAATTCATCTACGTCCGCAACCTTGGCGCGGACCGCATCAACTTGCTGCCCTTCGTCAACTCGCCATCGAGGGAGAAGCAGAACTGGGGGTACTACCCCAAGCATCCGTCGCAGGAGCTCAACCTATGCGAGCGGGTGTCGGTGATGAAGGAGTGGGAAGGGCTCACCGGCACCAACCTCATCACTGCCTTCATCGTCCACCGAGTGCTGCCGCTGCAGCAGCGCAACCACCTCATCGGTCAGATGACCAGCCTTCAGGACCCCAACCGCATGGCGAACTTGCGGTTGGGGGCGGACCAGGTCGTGCGCCGGGTCAACGACATCTCCAAGGCCAACCTGTGGGACAACTGGGAGTTTGGGAAACCCCCGTACAACCACGCGAACCCGGCACCGATGGTGAGTCCTTTGTCTTCGTACTTTGCTGCCGCCCATCTTCTCATTCGCCCCGACGTGACACGGGAGGTGCTTCTGAACGCCATCCGGCACCCTTACGACCGGGCGCGGACGCAGGTGGTGCGCGTTGCCTCGGAGGAGCCTGAGGCCCACGGCGGAGGAGAGGGGACGACCGCCGACGTGGGGGCAGGGCGTCGAGCGGGTAAGTTTGTCTTCAC
The DNA here is from genome assembly GCA_032464435.1 of Aegilops umbellulata. NCBI lineage: Eukaryota > Viridiplantae > Streptophyta > Magnoliopsida > Poales > Poaceae > Aegilops > Aegilops umbellulata. The sequence continues at coordinate 105,537,577 of CP136060.1, read as the reverse complement.
TTCTTGAGTCGCCGGTCATGGGACTGTTTTGGAGTGCTGACGCAAGTTGCTGTCATAGTGGCGCCCGGTTGAGGAGGCGGCGGCGGCGTGGCCAGAGCCGGGTCATCTCGGGGGGCGGCGGCGGCGAGCCGGCCGCACGGGAAGGACAATGTCGCGACGTGGGCCTCGGCTGTGAAGCGCACGGCGAACCCGGCCATGGGCGCGAAGCCGCTCACCAAGAGGAGGCACGACACTCCGCAGGAGAGGACGGCGAGGCCCGCCATTCCGGTGGTGCTGGGGTGAGTTCCTTTCTTGCTTGAACCGAGTGGCCGAGCGGCTCTGCTTGGCTCTTCCGTATTTACTCTGTCTTGGGTTTCAGGTCGCCGATCTCGTTGGCGCTGGCGGCAGCGGATGCTGCATCCAATGAGGGTGCCGCGTTCTGGAGGAGCCGGTCCAGCACCATCGATCGGGACAAGGAGGAGGAGGAGCGGGTGCATCTGGATCTTGGTCTGGACCCAACCGACACCGAAGGCCTGGCCTGGCGGGACCGGAACTGGGCCGAGGCGTAGTTGGAGGCGGCGTCGACCCAGGCCTGGGTTGACACCGCAGCGACGTGGGTGCGGGCCGGCGAGGAGTCGGCGTGGCCGGAGATGTCGGCAGGTCGTGGTCGTCGGGGACGACACCCCGCCGCGGACCGGCATGGTCGAGCGGACAGGGGCCGATGGGGGCGGCGACGCCGTCTTAGAGGAGGCGCCGCGGACGGCGCCGGTGGGGCCGCCTCAGACGCCGACAAGCGGGGCACCGTTGGTGGTGGAACCGCAGGCCACTCCGGCCATCGAACCGGCGACGGAGCCAGAGAAGGTGCCGACCGCAGGGGAGGCGACTAGCGGAGAGCACGCCCTGGTGCTCAGGTCACGGGGTCGCCGGGCCGTCGGGTCGCAGCCGGCGCGGAGCGGGACCAGCAAGGTCTTCTTCGGGCCTCTGACCTAGGAGGAGGAGGCGACGGCCGCCGTGACCCGGCGCCTGCGAGGACGGACGGACCGGATTCAGGCCTTCGCCCAGGCCGAGGTGGAGCAGACACGGGAGCTGGAGCGCGCCGTGTTCGTAAGTTTCCCTTGCTTTCTGCCTTTCTTTTTCTGTTGCTTCTTCTTCGTGGAGGCGTGCTAGCGCACTCACTGGGTGTAGCCCCCGAGATTCGGGCCAACTGCATCGCAGTTGGGTCTAATCTTAAATTGTTGTCTTGTGTTGATCGTTGCCTTCTGCAGCAACTGGACTCCTATCGGGTCAGCTTCTTCAACCGGCTCCTGGAGATGCTCGCCGCCAAGGAGGAGGAGCTCTGCACCACGGCAGGTATTCTTTTGTGTGCTCTTTGTTAGTGGGGGCGCGCTAGCGCACCCACTGGGTGTAGCCCCCAAGATTCGGGCCAACTGCTTAGCAGTTGGGTCAAATCTTAAAATAGTACTTTGTTTCTGAATCTTCGTTCTACAGCCGAGGTGCTGTCCTAGAGGACCCGACTGATTCGGGCCAGCTTCCACTACGACCGGCTTGTTACCAACGCCGGCCGGCTTGGGGCCGATGTGGTGAGGGCGAGGGCGGAGGCGACGGGAGCCCGACAGGCGCTCGATGAAGCCAGCCGGCTGCGGGAGCAGATGGCGGGCGACAAGGGTCGTCTTGAGGCCGAGGTGGAATGCCTCAAGGCGGAAGCCACCAAGGTTGTGGAGGTGCAGCAAGCCCTTGCCGAGGCGGACCAGCAATGCGGCAAGCTGGCCGACGACAAGGGTCAGCTCCAGGCCGAGGTGGAGCGCCTGAAGGGGCTGGTGGCCGCGGCGGAGAAGACCCGTCAGGGGGAAACCCGGTGCCGCGAGGAGGCCTCGGAGGCGGCTGAGGAGAAGGACCCTGAGCTGAAGGCGGCCATTGCTAAGGTCACCGATCTGGAGAAGACGCTCCAGGAGCGCGACCGCACCATCGCCCGGGAGCGGCGCGGTACGTTACTCGAAGCACAGCACCTGGAAGAGTCCTTCTCCAGTAAGTGATTTCCTTGGGTTTTTTGCCGGGTTGGGACCCCGGCTTCTTGTCCTTGGTGACTTTCTTCTGACTTGCTTTTCTTCTTGACAGGGGCCTTCCCGAAGACGCGCCAGCTAGCGGAGGACGCGGTCCGCTTTCAGCACAACCCGCAGGGGATCGTCGGCTCCGGGACTGACCCGCAGGTGGCCTGGACCTTCCCGGAAATCTTGAATGCCGCTGAGGCCCGTCTGGGAGTTTTGAGCGAGCAGATGGGGTGGCTCTGATGCTGGCGCGGCGATGATGGCAGCCCTCTAGCCGGGTTCCATCGTGCCGAACAACTTCATGCGGCTGGCGCGGCGGTTGGAGGCGGGGCCGGATCGGCTCCATGACTGGCGCGTTTCCGCCGCTCGTGCTGGCGTTGAGATGGCACTAAGGTTCGCGATGTCTTGGCATCCGGACCTGTCGCTGGACGCATTGATGGGCCAGCGAGCCTGCTCGGAGAGCCATCTGCAGGCGGAGGCGGGCCGGATCGCTGCTCGGGCCAGCTACATCGCCGGGTTCGCCTTCCACGACGATTTCCAGCCGGAGCGGGTGGAAGACGGCGTAGTCGTGCCTGCTGACGACTACGGCCTTCTTCTGGATGACCCGGAGGACAGCTTAGAGGAGGCGGACGTCTACCACGATGCAGACACCAAGGAGGGGGACACCGGCACCTCGACGAACCCAGAGGCTGTTGGATATATGCCCTAGAGGCAATCATGTATGATGATATTTCCTATGTGTTTATGAATACAGATAGTCCTTGGACATTATCAATGATGTGTATCAGCAAGTAGGTGACTTGTTTGTGGGACTATGCATTGTATGATAACTGTCCTAAAAGGTCCCTAGTCGAAAGGGCTATGTGGACACGCAGCCAACTAGACTAGCATATGACACGGTTTATGGCTTGTTCTCACTAGCCATGAAGCATTGGATGCTAACTGGATAATATGGGCTTGGAAAGGTCTGGTCGGATTCGACATAGTCGGATCCGAGTTGAGATAAGGTCCAAGTCGGACAGACCCAACTATGAGACGCAGTGATATGTCATTTGTGAGTCTCTAGTACAACATACGTTCTATGTCCTAAGACCTGAGCTGGCACATGTACTCGGGATGGTGACAGACTTGCTTTGGGCTGGCCAAATGCTACTCCGTGACTAGGTAGTTACAAAGGTAGGTTTCAGGCTTGTCCAGACCCATGCTGCGAGACATGGTCGAGCAAGATGGGATTTGCCCCTCCGACCAGGAGAGATATACTCTGGGCCCCTCGTGTGATCCGACCAGGATAAGCATGGCCATGCGACAAGGATTATGAGATAATCCAGATAGTGGTCGGCATCACTGGAACGAGAAAGAGGTCAGGCTAGCACAAGGATGACAGACTCGCCTTGAGCTCGACAACATATATCGTGTGGTAAAAGGAATGGATGTGTGATGGGTTCGCCTAACCAGCTTCATAGTCTGCTTGGTGTTCGACATGCCTTGCTAGAGGCCGCTACCAACTGTGCGGTTCGGAGGTGATCTGAACTGCGACCAAGCCGGCTTGAACCTAAGGGGTCGTCCGCTTAAGGGAAGGAACCTACGAGGTCCGATCCGGGGACACTGGTCGGATGTGATCCGAGTTGTATCCGGATTGTGGCCGAGTAGACTTATGGGCTTTAGGGTCCGTGCGAGGCCCAAGTGTTGAGCCTGCGACAGACGCCTATATAAAGTGGAGGTGCCTCACACTCATGAGATTGATCGCTTTGGCGCTGTCACTAGGGTTTGCATGTGTTGCGAATAGACACCTCCACTCGCCGCCGGTTGTGTGATCGGACCTAGCAGTCCGCCGCACGACGTTCCTCCTGCACACACGGATACCATTAGAGGCGGTGCACTTCTGCCGCTCCGGCGAACCTGTACATGGGAATCGACGAGCGGCTATTCGAGGGAGATCGTACGAGGAGGAGACAATCCACGTGGACGCGCTGCCCCAATCTTCTTCCAATGCACAGCACTACGCGTCTAGTGGTAACGAACTATGATCCATCTCCCGTAGCATGTTCTTGGTTGTTCTGCGCGTAGGAATTTTTAAATTGCAGTCGACGCACCCTACCGCAGTCCCAACAGAGGCCACCGAGGGAGATGCCTGAGGCTGCATGTTTTTAACTTAGTAAAAATTTCTGTTAGGTAGTAGGTCCACCCACCCATTGGGGGTTTCCGGGTGTAATGAATTCTGGCCTTGGGCCTGTTTGAATTTGAACTGGTGATGTATAATTTTCGTGAATGTTTGCACTCTTGCCTTTTGTCTTTTGAGCCGTTTTCTTGCGATTTTCCCCTCTCGCCCCCCCCCCCCCGCGAGTCTGACGGTCGAGCCTCCGGTCCGTGACAAGGAGTTCGGCCTTTGAGAGCAGCGTGCAATACTTAAGTTGTCGAGGCGTTGAGCGCGAGCGAAACACCCACTGGGCCGGCAGGCGGAAATCCGGCAAAACTGGTTGGCGAGCAGCCGGTCATGCGGTGGTGTTGCAAGTGACGGGGACGGGTCGACCGACCCGGCGGTATGTATGAATTTCGTGGATGCCTGCGCTTTTGCTTATCGTTTGTTGAGCCGTTTTCTTGCAACTTTCCCCTCTAGAGCTTCCCCCCACGAGTCTGACGGTCGAGGCTCCTGTCCGTGACAAGGAGTTTGGCCTTTGAGAGGAGCGCACAGTACTTAGGCGTTCGAAACGTTGAGCATGAACGAAACACCCACTGGGCCGGTTGGCGGCAACCCTGTGACGGCCCCGATTCAATCGTACACTAATCATGCACGCAAATGTGTACGATCAAGATCAGAGACTCACGGGAAGATATCACAACACAACTCAACAAAATAAAATAAGTCATACAAGCATCATAATACAAGCCAGGGGCCTCGAGGGCTCGAATACAAGTGCTCGATCATAGACGAGTCAGCGGAAGCAACAATATCTGAGTACAGAGATAAGTTAAACAAGTTTGCCTTAAGAAGGCTAGCACAAACGGGGATACAGATCGAACGAGGCGAAGGCCTCCTGCCTAGGATCCTCCTAACTACTCCTGATCGTCGTCAGCGGGCTGCACGTAGTAATAGGCACCTCCAGTGTAGTAGGAGTCATCATCGACGGTGGCGTCTGGATCCTGGTCTCCATCGTCTGGTTGCAGCAATCGGGTAGAGAGATGGGGAAAAGGGGAAACAAAGCAACCGTGAGTACTCATCCAAAGTACTCGCAAGCAAGGAGCTACACTACATATGCATGGATATATGTGTAAGGGGCCATATCAGTGGACTGAACTGCAGAATGCCAGAATAAGAGGGGTATCTAATCCTGTCGAAGACTACGCTTCTGGCAGCCTCCGTCTTGCAGCATATAGAAGAGAGTAGACTGAAGTCCTCCAAGTAGCATCGTATAGCATAATCCTACCCGGCGATCCCCTCTTCGATGCCCTGTTAGAGAGCGATCACCGGGTTGTATCTGGCACTTGGAAGGGTGTGTTTTATTAAGTATCCGGTTCTAGTTGTCATAAGGTCAAGGTACAACTCCGGGTCGTCCTTTTACCGAGGGACACGGCTATTCGAATAGATTAACTTCCCTGCAGGGGTGCACCACATAACCCAACACGCTTGATCCCATTTGGCCGGACACACTTTCCTGCGTCATGCCCGGCCTCGGAAGATCAACACGTCGCAGCCCCGCCTAGGCACAACAGAGCGGTCAGCACGCCAGTCTAAACCTATGCGCGCAGGGGTCTGGGCCCATCGCCCTAAGCACACCTGCACGTTGCGTACGCGGTCGGAAGCAGATCTAGCCCCCTTAATACAAGTGCGAGCTTACGATCCAATGCGGCGCGCGCCACTCAGTCGCTGACGTCACGAAGGCTTCGGCTGATACCACGAGGCCAAGTGCCCATATCTTTCCCACGTAGTTGGTTAGTGCGTATAGACCAAATGGCCAGACTCAGATCAAATACCAAGATCTCATTAAGCGTGTTAAGTATCCACGAACGCCGAACAGGGCCTGGCCCACCTCTCACCCAGGTAGCCTCAACCTGCCCTGCCGCTCCGCCACAAAGATCCACACAGAGGGTCGTTGGGACAAAGGTCCTTTCAGCCCCCAATCCGTGAATCACTCGCGGGTACTCCTCGAGCCAACCCGACTTTGGTCACCACATGTATCATGTTTAAAGTATAGTATATATCCGTGATCACCTCCCAAGTGATCACGGCCCGATAGTATAGCACAACAGATGGACAAGAATGTAGGGCCACTGATGGTAAACTAGCATCCTAAACTAAGCAGGTAGGATTGCAGGTAAAGGTATCAACAGTAGTAACAAGGACAGGCTATGCATCAGGATAGGAATAACGAAAGCAGTAACATGCTACACTACTCTAATGCAAGCAGTATAGAGGAGAGTAGGCGATATCTGGTGATCAAGGGGGGGCTTGCCTGGTTGCTCTGGCAAGAGAGACGGGTCGTCAACTTTGTAGTCGAACGGGGCAGCAGCGGCGCCGGTCTCGGTGTCTAGCGAGAGAAGAGGGGGGAAGAAACTATGAATATTTAAGCAAACAGATGCATAGCGGTGCATGACATGACAAGTATCGGTGCTAGAGGTGCTCTAACGCGGTATGAGGTGATACTGGCGAAGGGGGGAAACATCCGGGAAAGTATCCCCGGTGTTTCGTGTTTTCGGGCAGAGGAGCCGGAGGGGGAAAGTTGCGAGTTTGAAATGTTAGGGGTGCGTGGCGAATGAACGGGCTGCGCATCTGGGTTCGTCTCGTCGTTCTGAGCAACTTTCATGTAGAAAGTATTTTAATCCGAGTTACGGATTAAAAGATATGATTTTCTAAAGATTTTATTAATTTCTAGAATTTAATTAATTATTTAAATCCAACATTATCCAGGATAGTACATGATGACGTCAGCATGACATCATGCTGACGTCAGCAGTCAACTATGCAGTTGACTGTGTCAACTAAGTGTGGGGCCCACATGTCATTGGTTATTTAATTAGCAAGCTAATTAACAGGGTCAATTAGTTTAATAGTGGTTAGGTCAATCTAATCTGGTTTAATTAGTTTAATTAATTCTCCAATTAATTAATTAATTATCATTTTAATTAATTTTAGTTATTACTTATTAATTCATTTTGTATTTTTCTTTCATTTTCGTTCACAGGGGGGTGGGCCCCGTTTGTCTGTGGCACGGAGGCCTAGCGGGGCGGGGCGCTAGCGGGTGGAGTCGGCGCGGGCGTTGGGCGCTAGCACCCAGCCCGATTGAGCGCTGCGGGCGCTGGTCGCCGGCTGGATTCTGGCTCGGGCCAGCCGCAGCTAGGCAGTGCAGAAGCAGCACGGGAGCGGGGCGAGCGCGCTGGGGAGGAGCACGAGGCACGAAGGTCGCGAGCAGAGGCGGCCAGGGACGTGCCGGCCACGGCTGACGGGGTGTGCGGGAGCAAACGGGCGTCAGGGCTGTGCGCGCGTGGCAGGCGGACGGGTCGGCGCCAGCGACCGGGGGCTGGAGACGGGAGCGGGGCCAGGGCGGTTGGTCGCGACGAGCAGCGGCACTAGCGGGCAGGAGCCGCAGCGGTGGACGGGCACGCATGCGCGAGTGGCAACGGGCGAGCGCGGGTGCGGGTTAGCAGCGTGCGGTGCGCACACGGACGGAGCAGCGCGCGGCCTGGGCGCGGCCCGACCGCGGGGAGCGCGCGTGTGCGAGTAGAGGAGGAGACCATCGCGAACAGTGCCGGCGACAGAGGGAAAGGGGGAGAGGAGGGGGGTCCTCACGGCGGTTCGCAGGGTCAGGGGCAGCGGGGCGTGAGGAGGAAGACGGGGAGGCGAGCGGCTGCGGCGTTGTGTCGAGGAGGAGGACGGCGAGGCGACGTTCCGGCGGTGTTGGTGCGGCACACGACGGTGGCGCCGTTGACCAGGGCGACGACGCATGGTGTGGGTCGAGCCCTCGATCCAGATCGGATCGGGAAGGAGAGGGAACGAGGGAGTGGGGGAACTGGGTGGTTGGGTTAGGGTTTGCGGGGGGGTGGGGGGTGGGGCCAAGTAGGCCAGGGGCGTGCGGGGGTGGACCGGCAAGCCGGTCGGCTGCCCGGCCAACTGGGCCAAGGCCCAAATGGGAAGGTGTTTCCTTTTGTGTGTGTGTGTTTTCTATTTTGTCCTTTTTCCTTTTATCTAATTTCCCTATCTAATTTAGTTTCCATTTATTTTCGTTTTAGAAAGATATAAACATTGTACCTAATTTAGTCGAGGTAACTACGCCACTGCCACAAATATTTTGACACATTTTATACAGTAGTTTGTATTTGTTTAACATTAATTTTAAGAGCACTTAAATAATAGTTTTGCCACTGATTTACTTATTATAGTGCAATTGAATATTCTACATAAGTGTGTTCCTCCACCAATTATTAGTACGGATTATTTGCCACATGCCGGACATTTTAGTTTTGACATTTGAAAACTTTTCTAGTTTGACTTTATTTCAAATTTGAATTTGAACGAGCTTTGAATCATCGCGAGACATCAATAGTAATCGTGGTGACGTGGCATCACTAACGGGGGATTACTGTAGCCTAATTACCCGGGCGTCACAATTCTCCTCCACTACAAGAAATCTCGTCCCGAGATTTAGGAGCGGTTCTAAGGGGAAGGGATCTGGTTACGAAATTCTAAAGATTTTTTTGGTCATAGTTGCTCTTCTCGAGGAGGTCGATCCATTGCATTGATGTCTTCAGTCCTCTGCTTCAATGCATCATGATGAGGTTGTTGTCCTTTCTTCAGGAACTCCATCGTACTTACGATAATGATAAGGGGTAACTAGTGAAGATCGGACCTTCAAGGTCAACTACCTGGCAGATAACTGAGGGAATGTGGTAGAAGTAACTCTCGAATAGATACTTAAGAAATTATCAAGAGTAAAGTAAGAAGGTACCATGAGAAGTTTCAAATGGGTAGGCAATCGTTCGATGTCTGAAACAACACGCGAAAGGGGTCCAAAGCAATGAGATTGAATATTGCATATGTTACCAGAATAGATCACTAGGGCGGTGGCCCATCAATTACATACGAGGCCACGCGCGAGGAATAACCTTGGGAATAGGGGGTGTACAGGAGAGTCAGGTTTCGATCCCGTGGAACTGTGGGTTATGGGCCCACCATGTTGTTGTTTTTAATAGGAGCAGTGACATCTTGCACAGTCATGATAGCAAGGCATGTCAGAGAGTACCATGTCAGTTATGTCGGCAACAATGTTGGTACCAAGGGAGAGGGACGAAGAGAACCATTTTCCTGCTCGTTGCTACGAGGCGGACCAATAGGCAAAGTTCTCGTCCATCGGTGGCTACCGGAATGTCATCAACAATAGTAACAGGTTCGTACTGACAAATTTGTACACCGAGGTGCTTACAAAAGCAGTGACTTATTACTGCTTAGATCATATAAACCTCAAGGAGGTTAAACAAAACAATGGAAAGGAAAATGTGATTATTAGACTAAGCAGAACAAAGGAAAGGAAAATGTGTTTAAACACATTATTCAGGGGTATATCCTTCCCAAGGACAAGCAGAGCATGATATCCATGATAGGATATAATTGTAGAAAACCCTTTACAAAAGGGGAGAGAAATTTCAAGACATTACCCATACAATGGTGTTAGGATAATTGAGCAAGAAGCATTCAGCATTGGTCTCCAAATGTTCTTGTTGAAAATCGGAGTACCATAGACATGCTTCGAGATAGCATTGACATGGTCTTCAAGCAGAGATCAGATTTTGGATATACAAAGGATCCATTAGGAACAACTTATAGAATAAGTCTAAAATTTCCTCGTGGAAAAATGGCTAACCTTGATAAGAGGATACATATACTATAAACATTGGTTCTCTGGCCAGGGGTGCTAAGCAAAGACACCACCTTACTGGGTTATGTAGAGACCAATGTTACAACTCTTGGAAATATGTCCCAACCATCATATCTGACCGAGATTAAGATCCGATTGGAGTCAGGATACCTCAGACTCAGGATGCGTGAGAAGAAAAGGTGTAACACAATGTGACGAGAAGTCATCATAATATTCTCGGGAAATGCACTATGGAAGCAAGTTTTGAAACAAGAGTTCATCATGCCAAAGAGAGGATGAGGAGGTGCTGATGGACTCGATGATAATTCATCGAGATTTCCCTAAAAATAGATTTCCACAAGTAGGTGAAAAAGGAGATAACATTTGTCAGATCAAATGATTTAATGACGTATGCTCGAGGAAAACATACACAATTAATCATTGGTGGAAAGGTGCACTCGTAATATGGGCCGGGTTGCACGACCAATGTTAGAATGGTGATTCAATTATCGAAAGACTTCGAATGAAACTATTGCCCATTCATTTCAAAGCAATAGGGTTGCTAGAAGTTTTGAATTCACACGTCATAGCTCAATTGTCGTATTCCGTTTAAAAACAACACGGGGAACAAGAAACGAACGGAGATGGCGAGAAGTATTATTATATCAAGAATTCTTAAGAGGTGGTGAAATTATCACCACATTCTTGACAAAAGAGATGGTAATACTCCAAGGTAGGGCATAACATAAGTCGGATAGCAAGGAACTCAAGGTACAACGCAAAACTAGCACAAGTTTTGTGTTGCGGAAGCGCAAGAATGTCGTCGATGATAACAAAAATCATCGAGGGCAAGGATGGTATTTCTCATCATGAATTCCATTGGAAACCTAGGAGGAGTCAAAATGTTGATGATGATCACGACAATTTGCTGAGAGAATTTATGAAGATGAAATCAATTGGCGATGACATCAAGTCAAAGGAATTATGAAGCAAAAGGTTATTGAAACCATGGGTACGACACAAACTCGAAATCAAGTTTGTTGGTCAAGGAGAAATGGTATGACGAGGGAGATCGACGTAAGCTTAGCTCATCGTCGAAACTAGTGCCCTCGGAATAAGGACCAGGTAGCACAGTTTAAAATCATCAAGACAATGATATAGCCAAACAAGCTAGGAATGGCATGATCGGGTACAAACTCGTACTTATAGAAGCTTACTGAAGAGTTGTTGAACCATAGTGCGGACTCGGTTCAGTTATCGGTGTCGTTGAGTGTTTAATAACTCAGAGTCTGTGAAAAATTGGAATCAGTGGGAAGGTAGCACTTGATGAATAACTCATAAGAAGTTATGCAGTTCCATGATAACCTTGAGATACCAGGGGGTAATACTCGACGACAGATCAAAGTAGAGGTTGGACTGGGGTATTGCTCTATAGAAGACAAGTGCTTAAACTGGCACAGGAAATGGTATTTAAAGGAGAACATGGTCGGAACCACAATTGCAAAATGCCAGATCCCAGATATAAAATAAACTTATACCAAGGAGTATTTCATTGAAGAGAAGCTTTAATGATACGATCCACATCATGTCCATGGGCATGAACACAAAGTTCAAGGTCGACTCCCACTTCTTTAATGCATAACCTTTCATTCACTTCTCGCCTTCAACGAAGTTGTGGTGTTGAAATTTTATCTGACATATATAACACCAATAGAGTATGACCCGTAATAGTTTCAGGGTTCACATGGATTAGAAAAGGCATAGGTTCAACCCATCGGGGCCTCTTAGGAACATATACCACAACTTCAGGGGTAAATAACACAAGCTCAAAAGCAGAGCATGTTTGACAAAGCAGAGGATATAATTTACCAAAGGCATTATGTATCCGAGAAAAGACTCACAGAGTTATTGAATATAAAGGACGTCGTCGAATAAAATCCAATAAGGATTTGGTGGTCCATAAGGGATCTGATGTGAGCATCGGTACTCAACCAGAAGAAGAAAGAACCAAGGAGATGGGATTATCAAAACAACTGACTAATCCAAGCTCAAATGCAAAGGAGCTATGATTTCCAAATCAAGGGCTCAGAAACAAACGCTCTAAGTAAGGATGGATAAGTTGAGTAGCATTAGGGTTACCATCAATGGTATTTTCATTGGTCGAGATCCAGCTCATGTTCAAAATGACATCTGAGCCGGAAAGATAATTTAAAAGGATCAACCGATGATTGCGGGCATTCGCACTCATGTTGAATCAACAGACTCAAAATGATAATGACAAGGGATGCCATTAAGATTACGAGACTTATGGGATTAACCATAATGCAAGCAAGCAAGAATTTCAAGAGCCATAGGCTGCTCAGGATTTTCAGAAGATCAGGTAGTATTTGAAGGTACTTTTTTTGAAACACATGAACAACTTTGGACGAACGAATACTCGGTGAGAGCAAGGAATTATCCGTAGGGGTATTCATGTGGTAAAAACTGCAAGGCAGTAAGACACAAAGGATTATCGAACAACGACGAGTTTTTCAGGGTATCTTGTAATAACAAGACCAAATGGGGATGATGTAAGAATAACAACTGCAAGTAGTTATCCATAAGGGTTTACGGTGAAAGGGGAATTGCAAGAGGGATGGCACAAAGTATCGAGGGAACGTCCGAGAGTATTGTCAGAATCTTCTGTTGAAGCAGTCGATCATCCGTATCAAAGGGCTCTCCGGCAAGAAGTGGTAACGAGAACCTAGAGTTAGATTTTAGCAAAATCATTTAACCCGAATAGAAGAGATGTCAGAGTCCCAGAGTATAGGTCAAGGAGTAAAAGATCCTAATACCACCCAATGGCGACGTGGGCCCATAGGCCACACGGCCATGTTAGTAAAGGTTTTCCAATGACTAGACTCAACTTCGGCCAAGGAGTTTGGAAGGGGGATTCCTACAGGCAGTCGGCTCTGATACCAACTTGTGACGCCCCCGATTCAATCGTACACTAATCACGCACGCAAATGTGTACGATCAAGATCAGGGACTCACGGGAAGATACCACAACACAACTCTACAAAATAAAATAAGTCATACAAGCATCATAATACAAGCCAGGGGCCTCGAGGGCTCGAATACAAGTGCTCGATCATAGACGAGTCAGCGGAAGCAACAATATCTGAGTACAGACATAAGTTAAACAAGTTTGCCTTAAGAAGGCTAGCACAAACGGGGATACAGATCGAACGAGGCGCAGGCCTCCTGCCTGGGATCCTCCTAACTACTCCTGATCGTCGCCAGCGGGCTGCACGTAGTAGTAGGCACCTCCAGTGTAGTAGGAGTCATCGTCGACGGTGGCGTCTGGATCCTGGTCTCCATCGTCTGGTTGCAGCAATCGGGTAGAGAGATGGGGAAAAGGGGAAACAAAGCAACCGTGAGTACTCATCATCCAAAGTACTCGCAAGCAAGGAGCTACACTACATATGCATGGATATATGTGTAAGGGGCCATATCAGTGGACTGAACTGCAGAATGCCAGAATAAGAGGGGGATATCTAATCCTGTCGAAGACTACGCTTCTGGCAGCCTCCGTCTTGCAGCATATAGAAGAGAGTAGACTGAAGTCCTCCAAGTAGCATCGTATAGCATAATCCTACCCGGCGATCCCCTCCTCGATGCCCTGTTAGAGAGCGATCACCGGGTTGTATCCGGCACTTGGAAGGGTGTGTTTTATTAAGTATCCGGTTCTAGTTGTCATAAGGTCAAGGTACAACTCCGGGTCGTCCTTTTACCGAGGGACACGGCTATTCGAATAGATTAACTTCCCTGCAGGGGTGCACAACATAACCCAACACGCTTGATCCCATTTGGCCGGACACACTTTCCTGGGTCATGCCCAGCCTCGGAAGATCAACACGTCGCAGCCCCACCTAGGCACAACAGAGCGGTCAGCACGCCGGTCTAAACCTATGCGCGCAGGGGTCTGGGCCCATCACCCTGAGCACACCTGCACGTTGCGTACGCGGCCGGAAGCAGATCTAGCCCCCTTAATACAAGTGCGAGCTTATGATCCAATGCGGCGCGCGCCACTCAGTCGCTGACGTCACGAAGGCTTCGGCTGATACCACGACGCCGAGTGCCCATATCTTTCCCGCGTAGTTGGTTAGTGCGTATAGACCAAATGGCTAGACTCAGATCAAATACCAAGATCTCGTTAAGCGTGTTAAGTATCCGCGAACGCCGAACAGGGCCAGGCCACCTCTCACCCAGGTAGCCTCAACCTGCCCTGTCGCTCCGCCACAAAGATCCACACAGAGGGCCGTCGGGAAAAAGGTCCTTTCAGCCCCCAATCCGTGAATCACTCGCGGGTACTCCTCGAGCCAACCCGACTTTGGTCACCACATGTATCATGTTTAAAGTATAGTATATATCCGTGATCACCTCCCAAGTGATCACGGCCCGATAGTATAGCACAGCAGATGGACAAGAATGTAGGGCCACTGATGGTAAACTAGCATCCTAAACTAAGCAGGTAGGATTGCAGGTAAAGGTATCAACAGTAGTAACAAGGACAGGCTATGCATCAGGATAGGAATAACGAAAGCAATAACATGCTACACTACTCTAATGCAAGCAGTATAGAGGAGAGTAGGCGATATCTGGTGATCAAGGGGGGGGCTTGCCTGGTTGCTCTGGCAAGAGAGAGGGGTCGTCAACTTCGTAGTCAAACGGGGCAGCAGCGGCGTCGGTCTCGGTGTCTAGCGAGAGAAGAGGGGGGAAGAAACAATGAATATTTAAGCAAACAGATGCATAGCGGTGCATGACATGACAAGTATCGGTGCTAGAGGTGCTCTAACGCGGTATGAGGTGATACTGGCGAAGGGGGGAAACATCCGGGAAAGTATCCCCGGTGTTTCGTGTTTTCGGGCAGAGGAGCCGGAGGGGGAAAGTTGCGAGTTTGAAATGTTAGGGGTGCGTGGCGAACGAACGGGCTGCGCATCTGGGTTCGTCTCGTCGTTTTGAGCAACTTTCATGTAGAAAGTATTTTAATCCGAGTTACGGATTAAAAGATATGATTTTCTAAAGATTTTATTAATTTCTAGAATTCAATTAATTATTTAAATCCAACATTATCCAGGATAGTACATGATGACGTCAGCATGACATCATGCTGATGTCAGCAGTCAACTGTGCAGTTGACTGTGTCAACTAAGTGTGGGGCCCACATGTCATTGGTTATTTAATTAGCAAGCTAATTAACAGGGTCAATTAGTTTAATAGTGGTTAGGTCAATCTAATCTGGTTTAATTAGTTTAATTAATTCTCTAATTAATTATCATTTTAATTAATTTTAGTTATTATTTATTAATTCATTTTTCATTTTTTTTCATTTCCGTTCACAGGGGTGGTGGGCCCTGTTTGTCTGTGGCACGAAGGCCTAGCGGGGCGGGGCGCTAGCGGGTGGAGTCGGCGCGGGCGTCGGGCGCTAGCGCCCAGCCCGATTGAGCGCTGCGGGCGCTGGTCGCCGGCTGGATTTTGGCTCGGGCCAGCCGTAGCTAGGCAGTGCAGAAGAAGCACGGGAGCGGGGCGAGCGCGCCGGGGAGGAGCACGGGGCACGAAGGTCGCGAGCAGAGGCGGCCAGGGACGTGGCGGCCACGGCTGACGGGGTGTGCGGGGGCAAACGGGCGTCAGGGCGGTGCGCGCGTGGTAGGCGGGCGGGTCGGCGCCAGCGACCGGGGGCTGGAGACGGGAGCGGGGCCAGGGCGGTTGGTCGCGACGAGCAGCGGCACTAGTGGGCAGGAGCCGCAGCGGTGGACGGGCACGCGTGCGCGAGTGGCAACTGGCGAGCGCGGGTACGGGTTAGCAGCGTGCGGGGCGCACACGGACGGAGCGACGCGCGGCCTGGGCGTGGCCCGACCGCGGGCAGCGCGTGTGCGAGTAGAGGAGGAGACCGTCGCGAACAGCGCCGGCGACAGAGGGAAAGGGGGAGAGGAGGGGGGTCCTGACGGCGGTTCGTAGGGTCAGGGGCAGCGGGGCGTGAGGAGGAAGACGGGGACGACCAGGCGACGGGGAGGCGAGCGGCTGTGGCGTTGTGTCGAGGAGGAGGACGACGAGGCGACGTTCCGGCGGTGTTGGTGCGGCACACGACGATGGCGCCGTTGACCAGGGCGGCGACGCGTGGTGTGGGTCGAGCCCCCGATCCAGATCGGCTCGGGAGGGAGAGGGAACGAGGGAGTGGGGGAACTGGGTGGTTGGGTTAGGGTTTGCGGGGGGGTGAGGGGACCAAGTAGGCCAGGGGCGTGCGGGGGTGGACCGGCAAGCCGGTCGGGTGCCCAGCCAACTGGGCCAAGGCCCAAACGGGAAGGTGTTTCCTTTTGTGTGTGTGTGTGTTTTCTGTTTTGTCCTTTTTCCTTTTATCTAATTTCCCTATATAATTTAGTTTCCATTTATTTTTGTTTTAGAAAGATATAAACATTGTACCTAATTTAGTCGAGGTAACTACGCCACTGCCACAAACATTTTGACACATTGTATACAGTAGTTTGTATTTGTTTAACATTAATTTTAAGAGCACTTAAATAATAGTTTTGCCACTGATTTACTTATTATAGGGCAATTGAATATTCTACATAAGTGTGTTCCTCCACCAATAATTAGTACGCATTATTTGCCACATGCCGGACATTTTAGTTTTGACGTTTGAAAACTTTTCTATTTTGACTTTATTTCATATTTGAATTTGAATGAGCTTTGAATCATCGCGAGACATCAATAGTAATCGTGGTGACGTGGCATCATTAACGGGGGATTACTGTAGCCTAATTATCCGAGCGTCACAAACCCGGCAAAGCCGGTTGGCGAGCAGCCGGTCGTGAGGTAACTTAAAGTGGCGCGACCGGGTTGGGTAACCTGGCGGTCCTTGACTAAGTGTTCTGGCGTGCTGGTGCTCTGGCCTTGCGCACTTGCCGGCCGACAGCCGAAGCCAGTTCTATGGCTTAAGGCAAAGAGGGAGGCCGCGGCGATCCCAACGTGTCAGGAATCGCTGAGTAAGGCGACGGGTAGTGGCCAAGCCGGCCAGCCCCCGAGCCCCCGGGTCGAGCGAGTCGGACCGGTGGCCGGGTTTGATGAAGAGACAAATAATGCATAAATGCGGGAGAGGCGGTAGCGTGGTCGGAAAGGGCAACCCCCGAGCGTCGTTTGGGGACCCCATAGTTTTCAGATGATTACAAAAGGCAGCGATACATACGTGCATATGGCTAACTATAAAACGGGCGGAGGAGTTCTGCACTCCATGGCCGAGTTGTTTCTTCACCGGCGGTGTCCCTCTTGCGCTTCTTTGACTTGCGGGCATCGATGAGGTAGTAAGCGTTGCGATCGCACAAGGCTTTTCTGACGATGAAGGGGCCCTCCCATGGGGAGGACAACTTGTGTTGGCCGGTCTGCTCTTGTACTAGCCGGAGGACGAGGTCTCCCTCCGGAAAGGCGAGGGGCTTGATCTTCTTGCTGTGGTAGTGCCTCAGGCCTTGCTGGTAGATGGCTGAGCGGCTGAGCGCTAGGAGACATGCTTCTTCGAGCAGGTCGACACCGTCTTCGCGGGCTTCTTTGGCTTCGGCTTCGGTGTAGATCATGACGCGCGGTCGGGATGACGGCTTATGCTCCGTAGACGAGGAAGAATGGGGTGAACCCGGTCAACCGATTTGGTGTTGTTCAGAGACTCCAAAGTACGGCCGGCAGCTCGTCGAGCCAGCTGCCGGGTGAACGGATGAGTGCCTCGACAAGCTGCGGCTTGATGCTGGATAGGATGAGGCCGTTGGCCCGCTCGACCTGGCCGTTGGACTGCGGGCGTGCAACGGAAGCCAGGTCGAGGCGGATGCCGGAGACGAAGCAGTATTGCGTGAGCACGCCCTTGGCGAAGTTGGTGCCATTGTCCGTGATGATGCTGTTAGGCATGCCGTAGCGCACCGCAATGTCCTTGACGAATCGGACGGCCGTTGGCCGGTCCAGTTTCTTGATTGGCCTTGCTTCGATCCATTTGGTGAACTTGTCCACCGCCACCAGCAAATGCATCATGCCGCCTCGAGCTGTCTTGAAGGCCCCCACCATGTCGAGTCCCTAGACCGCGAAGGCCCAGGCGATTGGGATGGTCCGAAATGCCGACGTCGGCTGGTGGCTGCGCTTGCTGAAGCGTTGGCATCCCTCGCACTTGAGGACGAGTGACTCGGCGTCTTCGAGGGCCGTGGGCCAGTAGAAACCTTGGCGGAAAGCCTTGGCCACCAAGGACCGCGAGGCGGCGTGGTGCCCGCACTCGCCCTGGTGTATGTCGAGGAGGATCTCAATGCCCTTGTCTTGCTCGACGCAGCGCTGGAACACGCCGGTAGAGCTGCATTTGACGAGCTCGTTGTTGATGATGCTATAGGCGAACGCCTGGCGCTGCACTTGCCGGGCTTCGGTCTCGTCCATGGGGAGGACTCCGTTCTCCAGAAACTCTGAGATGGGCAAGGCCCATGATGGCGCTCTCACCACGACGAAGACGGCCACCATGGCAGGTTCTGGGGCGGCAGCCCCGGGTCCGGAACGGCGGTGACCGGGTCGACGGTTGCAGCCCCCGGGCCAGGTTGAGTAGTCCCCGGACCGGGTTGAGGCGCGGCTGGGTCGTCCAGGACGTAGATGGACTCAAAGTCTAGAGACGGCTTGACGGATGGCTTGTGCAGGTGCTCAAGGGAGACGCCGGACGGGATGGATTGCCGGGACAAGGCGATCTTGGCGAGCGTCTCAGCCGCCTCATTTTCCGCGCACGGGATGTGGAGCAACCCGCAGCCCGCGAAGAATCTGGACAGCTTCTGAACGAGGAAGCGGTAGCACGCCATGTTGGGGTCGCGGGCGTCCCATTCGTCGGAGCACTGCTACACCACCAGGTCCGAGTCGCTGTAGCACAGGATGCGCCGGATGCTGAGTTCCTTGGCAAGACGGAGGCCATGCACAAGGGCTTCATATTCGGCGACGTTGTTGGAGGCGACAAAGTGGATCTGGAGCACGTATTTGAGCCGGTCGCCCTTCGGGGATTACAGTACAATGCCGGCCCCTAGGCCGAGACGCATCTTTGAGCTGTCGAAGTGCATGCGCCAGTGTGTTGAGTCCGGCGGCGGCGGCAGATACTGGGTCTTGGTCCAGTCGACGAGGAAGTCAGCCAGAGCTTGGGACTTGATCGTAGTGCGGGGCTCGTAGAGGATGGTGTGGCCGGCTAGCTCGAGCGCCCACTTGGCGACCCGGCTAGAGGCATCCCGGCACCCGATGATTTCGCCGAGGGGGCCATGCTGACCACGGTAACAACGTGCTCTTGGAAGTACTGCTTCAATTTCTTGGCGGTGAAGTACACGCCGTAACACATCTTCTGGTAGTGCGGGTAGTTCTGCTTGGAGGCGGAGAGCACCTCGCTTAGGTAGTAGACGGGACGCTGGACGGCTTGGACCTTGCCCTTCTCTGGTCGCTCGACCACCATCACCATGCTGACCGACCGCGAGGTTGAGGCGATGTAGAGCAATAGCGGCTCCTTCTCGGCCGGTGCGGCCAGGACAGGTGCGGTGGAGAGCATGTGCTTGAGGTCCCGAAAAGCCTCGTCCGCCTGGTCGTTCCATTCGAATGACGTCGTCTTCTTCATCAGCTGATACAGGGGCAATGCCCTCTCGCCCAGCCGGCAGAGAAGCCGGCTGACCGAGGCCAAGCCGTCGGTGAACTTCTGGACATCACGCAGCCGAGCCGGCTTGCGCATGCGATCGATGGCCTTGATCTTCTCCGGGTTTGCCTCAATGCCGCGCTCCGAGACGAGGAAGCCGAGTAGCTTTCCGGCTGGGACACCGAAAACACACTTTTTTGGGTTGAGCTTGACCTTGTACTCATGCAGGTTCGCGAAGGTATCCTTCAGGTCGTCGAGGAGCGTGAGGTGCTGCTTGGTCTTCACCACGATGTCGTCCACATAGACGTGGATATTTCTGCATGCAGCGCTGGAAGGTGGCGCCGGCGTTCTTCAGGCCGAACAATATGGTGATGTAGCAATACGCCCCAAAGGGCGTGATGAAGGACATCTTCAGGGCATCGGCCGGGTCCAGCTTGATCTGATGATAGCCGGAGTAAGCATCCAGGAAGGAGAGGAGCTCACACTCGGCAGTGGAGTCGATGACTTGGTCGATCCGCGGGAGGGCGAATGGATCCTTGGGGCAGGCCTTGTTCAGGCTGGTGTAGTCGATACACATGCGCCCGGTCTTGTTCTTCTTTAGGACGAGGACTAGGTTGGCCAGCCACTCGGGGAGAAACACTTCCATGATGAAGCCGGCCGCCAAAAGCTTGGCGAACTCTTCACCAATGGTTCTTCTCTTCTCTTCGGAAAAACGTCGTAGGGGTTGACGGACAGGCTTGGCGTCCTTGCGGCCGTGGAGTTTGTGCTCGGCGTACTTCCTCGGGATACCCAGCATGTCCTTTGGGGTCCATGCAAAAATATCCCGATTCTCACGGAGGAAGTCGACGAGCTCGCCTTCCTATTTGCTGTCGAGGTGGGTGCCCACGACAATGTACTTGCTGCAGCTGGGGTCTTCCGGGTTCAGCTTCACTTTCTTGGTCTCCTTGGAGGGCTTGAACGAGGCATCACCGGTCGGCTCCTCGGCCGGGATCGGCGCGGCCGACGCCTCTTTGGCCAAGGCGACGATCTGGTCGAGTTGGCGCCGCTCCTCGGCTATGACCAGCGACTCGGCCAGCTTGGCGCTGTCTCGGGCGCATTCTATGGACTTGCGGTAGTCGCCGGTGATGGTGATGAGGCCCTTCGGACTCGGCAGCTTCATCTTCAAGTAGGCGTAGTGGGGAACCGCCATGAATTTGGCAAGCGCGGGCCAGCCTAGCAGCGCATGGTATGCGCTGGTCAGGTCCACTACCTCGAAGCAGAGCGGCTCGCGTCGGAAGTGGTCGATGTCGCTGAACAGGACGTTGAGCCGGACTCGGCCGATTGGAGAGCAGGAGAGGCCGGGAACGATGTCGTGGAAGATTGTCTGGGTCGGCTCTAGGTCTTTGGCCTCAAGGCCGAGCTTGGTCATGGTGTCGTGGTAGAGGATGTTGATGTTGCTGCCGCCGTCGATGAGAACCCGGGAGAACTTGCACGTGCGCCGAGGCGCGATGATGGTGGGTTAAGGATGAGGGCGTAACCACCCGGGTTCGGCATGACGGCCGGGTGATCCTCCCGAGTCCTGGTGACCGGGCGCTTTGACTAGTGCATGTATTCCGGCATGGCCGGGATGACAATGTTCACCTCCTGCCAAAGGAGGCGCTCGCTGCGCTTGTCGTCGCCGAGGCTAGTGAATACGATGTAGGTCGCGTTCTGGGCCGGGTAGACGTAGTCGCGCATCGCGCCGCCAGCCGGAGGCGGCGGTTGAGGCGGAGGCGGCTGCCCCGCTCTCGGAGCCGGGGCCGGAGGAGGTGGGATGTCGCCCCCCAGTAGGCGCTTGGTGATGGCGCACTACCGAAGCGTGTGCGTGGACGGCCTTGCGCCGCTGTGGTGCTTGCAGGGAGCATCGAGCATCTGCTCGAAACTCATGGCGGGTTGCCACGTTGTCCTGCCGGTCTACCGGCGCTCGGCGGCCGGGTCAGTCGCGGGCGCCTGTTCTGCGGCTGCGACGAGCCGGTTGTCGTAGCGCTGGGCCGGCTGATCAGCCTTGCGCTTGTTGTTCTGCTGGTTGTGCTGCTGCTAGCTTCCGTCGCAGGCCGGCTTTGGGGGGGAGAATCGGCTTCGCCTTGCCGGCTTCATCCAGTGCCAGCTGGATCATCATGGCGGAGTCGGCGTTGGCGTACTTGTCCGCCGTCACCATGAGCGCGGCCATGGTGGCCGGCTCGGAGCGTAAGAGCTTGTGCTTGAGGAGGGTGCCATCCCGGCACCCGTTGGCGAAGTATTGAATCGGCTGGACTTTGTGGATGCCCTCGCAGCTGTTTTGGAGCTTGGTCCAGCGCGCAAGGTACTCGCGGCCGGTTTCCGCCGGTCCCTGCACCACATGGAGAGCTGACTGGGGCGGTCGGGTCCTTTGTAGGTGCCGAAGTTGCACACGAAGGCCTGCTCGAAGTCGACCCACGTGTTGATGTTGCCCGCCGGCAGACTGTTCAACCAGGTGCGGGCCGACCCCTGGAGCATGAGAGGCGCGTAGTGCATGGCGAGGTGATGGTTCCCGCCGGCGATGCCAATGGTGGTGGTGTAGTTGGTGAGCCAGTCCTTTGGCTTCACGGTGTCGTTGTACTTGGGGGTGTCGTGGGGGAGCGTGAACCCTTTAGCGAAGGGATCATCCCGGATGCGTGGTCCGAAGCACGCCTGCCCGACGGGGCCACTCTCCTCCAGCTCCTGGGAGAGGGCGAGTCGGTCGAGGTGGTGACAGGTGTTGCTGTCGTCGATGGCGCGCGGGCCCAGCCGGTTGGTGACCGCGCCGCGGAGAGCTGGGTCGACCGCAGTCGGACACCGGCTGGGTTGGAGCAAGGGGTCGAGGCGGCATCGGACCTTCGAGACCGGCTCGTCTCCCAAGCCGCCGACACTCGTCGGGGCGGGGTTGCGCCGGGTCCGGGTGCGGCTGGAGTGCGCCTCGCCAGGTGGTGAAGACGCCGTGTTCTGGTGGTCGGCGGGTCCGGCGACGCGGGCGGAGCCGGATCCCGCCGGCTTGGCGAGTTGGTTGAGGCGGTCCTGCTGTGCGTTGGCCGCAGCGAGGAGGACATTCACCCTTTTGAGGCGGTCGTGCAGCTCTTCGCCTGGAAGCTATTCCAGGCCGACCGCGGCCGCCTGGGCAGCGTGCATATTCTTCACAGGAGTTTCGTAGACGGGAGGTATGGCGCCGAAGGCGCGCCCGATCGCGCCGCCTCGGGCCCGCACGTCGGCGACCCGGCTTGGCTCGGGCGCGTCCTGCGTGAAGCCGTAGGCGGCATTGTGCTCCAGCTGAGCGGAGTTGAGGCGATGCTGCATGGCGGCGAGCATCTCGATGAGGTCCAGCAAGCGCTGGCGGTCCTCGTCGAGACGCGTCCGAGCCTCGGCGATGTCAGAGGCGTCGATGTCGGTGTCGATGGGGACGCGAAGGCTCTGCATCGTGGCACGCAGTGGGTTGGGTGAACCGGCCCGCTCTGTTGCGGCCCTGTCTTTGGCGGCCTTCCTCGCCGCCCTGGACGAGGAAGCGGCGCCAGTGTCGGGGACGAAGACGTCCACACAGAGGTCCATTGCCCTGGTGGGAGTGCTGCCGCCGAGGGAGAGGGGGGAGTCAGAAAAGTCAAGTACCTCGCTGGGGTACTCGTCGGCCGCAGGCGCATCAGAGATGTGCAACGCGGCGAAGGAGGCGGCGAGTGCGTCAATGACGTCGTCCGCCAGCGTGACGGGCTCGTCGGAGTCGGAGAGGAGCCCCGTCAGAAGCATGCTCCCGGCCAGGACCTCGAGCTGCCCCACGGTGGGCGCCAACTGTCGTGGTGGGTGCATGGCAGATGCCAAGGGATGGCTAAAGATAGGAGGAGGCTCGAGGGCACTGGTGGGCTCCAGAGGCGAGGTCGGCATGAGTGAGCGTGGGATGCAAGACATACCCAGGTTCAGGGTTCTCCGGAGAGATAACACCCCTAGTCCTGCCAAGTGTAGTTGATGTGTATCAGTACAGAGTTGCTCCTGGAGCTGTATGGAGGAAGAAGGAAGGCAGGCCAAGGCTTAGGCTGCTCCTTCTCCTTGGGTGTTGCTTGCTACGTGTGTGTGTGTGTGTGTGTGTGTGTGTGTGTGTGTGTGTGATCGCTATGGTTCTCGTCGTGCGTAAGTGAGCTGCCCGTATGCATGAGGGCTCCTGGGGGGTTTTATAGGTCAACCCCCAGGGGTACAAGAGTAATGTTACAAGGCCGTGGGGCCGGGTTTTCATTGTGCGGGAAGCAGCGCTGGGACCCGTCGGGGGTCAGGGCTTGCCGGGTTCTCCGGGCGTGGGGCCCGCCGGGCACGGGGGCACTGTTGGCCATCTTGTCGATCGTCAGGGAGTGGTCCGGGTTGAGTCGGCTACAGTGGCGCTCCGTCAGGTCGCCGCTTTCTGGCGTCATTGGTGACTATAGTTGTATTGTTGCCATGCTGACCCTAGTCAGCGGGTAGGTGGGGCACTGCTACCACGCCCCGGCTGACCTGGGGCATGGGCGGGGCACTGTTGCCTCGGTCATCGGTAGGTGGAGACTCGTCCCATTGTACGGCTGGGATGGGACGGGAGCTGACCCATGGCCGGGTTGGAGAACACGCCAAGGACGGTGCTGGCTTGTTGGGGAAGTCTTTGTGCGCCTGGCTCGGCTGTCTTGAGCTGGTTGTTGGGGCCGAGTTGAGGAGTCCAGCCGGGTTGGAGAGTTTGGCCGGGTCGAGCGACTCGGCCAAGCGTGAGTGAGATTGAGGGGCATTGTTGGCCCCGTTGTTTTTGAAAAGGATCCGGGTTTCATTGCCTACCTGGGGTTCATCCCCCCAACAGCCTACTACCTGAAGGAGACTCTCACCGTAGTAGTATACAAATGCATCATCCATTTCCCCTTCGTCTCGCCCGCTCCCCTCCCCCTCCCTCGCCACCATCGGATGCATCGTTGGGCAAATCCCGACCGATGTCGGTGGCGGTGGGGCCTCCTCCTCTTCCACAAGGTGGGCTGGCGCGCGCGGGACAGCAGTGCTGAGTGGAGGCGCGCGGCTCTGCAGGGCGGTGTGACATGTCCGCGGCTGGTGCGGCCCGACGGTGGCATCGTAGTGCGGCTGTGTGGGCGGCTTCTCTGGTCGCTGTCCAGAAAATGGCATGGGCTGGCCAACGCGTGGCGCATGCGGCGTGGGCTGTCGGCATCCATCCCTGCTATGGCCCCGGCTGGTGGTGGTGGAGGTGCAGCAAAGGCGGGCTAGCCAAACTTCAGCTGGTTCTAGGAGTTGGTGTTGGGCAACGCAGTATGTCAATTTTTTTGCCTACTGATACGTCTCCATCGTATCTACTTTTCCAAACACTCTTGCCCTTGTTTTGGACTCTAACTTGCATGATTTGAATGGAACTAACCAGGACTGACGCTGTTTTCAGCAGAATTGTCATGGTGTTATTTTTGTGCAGAAATAACAGTTCTTGGAATGACCTCAAACTTCACGGAGAATATTTTTGGAATTCATAAAAAATACTGGCGAAAGAATCAAGGCCAGGGGGCCCACACCCTTTCCACGAGGGTGGGGGCGCGCCTACCCCCAGGGCGAGCCCCCTACCTCGTGGGTGAAGGAAATATGCCCTAGAGGCAATAATAAAGTTATTATTTATTTGCTTATATCATGATAAATGTTTATTATTCATGCTAGAATTGTATTAACTGGAAACATAATACATGTGTGAATACATAGACAAACAGAGTGTCACTAGTATGCCTCTACTTGACTAGCTCATTAATCAAAGATGGCTATGTTTCCTAGCCATGAACAAAGAGTTGTTATTTGATTAACGAGATCACTTCATTAGTTGAATGATCTGATTGACATGACCCATTCCATTAGCATAGCACCCGATCGTTTAGTATGTTGCTATTGCTTTTATCCATGACTTATACATGTTCCTTTAACTATGAGATTATGCAACTCCCATTTACCGTAGGAACACTTTGTGTGCTACCAAACGTCACAACGTAACTGGGTGATTATAAAGGTGCTCTACAGGTGTCTCCGAAGGTACATGTTGAGTTGGCGTATTTCGAGATTAGGATTTGTCACTCCGATTGTCGGAGAGGTATCTCAGGGCCTTCTCGGTAATGCACATCACATAAAGCCTTGCAAGCATTGCAACCAATGAGTTAGTTGCGAGATGATGTATTACAGAACGAGAAAAGAGACTTGCCGGTAACGAGATTGAACTAGGTATTGGATACCGACGATCGAATCTCGGGCAAGTAACATACCGATGACAAAGGGAACAACGTATGTTGTTATGCGGTCTGACCGATAAAGATCTTCGTAGAATATGTAGGAGCCAATATGGGCATCCAGGTCCCGCTATTGGTTATTGACCGGAGACGTGTCTTGGTCATGTCTACATTGTTCTCGAACCGTAGGGTCCGCACGCTTAACGTTACGATGACAGTTATTATGAGTTTATGCATTTTGATGTACCGAAGGAGTTCGGAGTCCCGGATGTGATCACGGACATGACGAGGAGTCTCGAAATGGTCGAGACATAAAGAATGATATATTGGAAGCCTATGTTTGGACATCGGATGCATTCCAGGTGAAATCAGGATTTTACCGGAATACCGGGAGGGTTACCGGAACCCCCCGGGAGCATAATGGGCCAACATGGGCCTTGGAGGAGAGGTGAGAGGGCTGACCTCATGGGCTGTGCGCCTCCCCCCTTCCCCTAGTCCTATTAGGACTAGGAGAGGTGGGCGCCCCCTCTCTCTCTCTCTCCCCCTTGGAGAATCCTAGTCCAACTAGGATTGGGGGGGGAATCCTACTCCTAGAGGGAGTAGGACTCTCTGGCGCGCTTGGCTTGGCCGGCCAGCCCCTCCCCCTTGGCTCCTTTATATACGGGGGCAGGGGGCACCCCAAAGACACACAAGTTGATCTACGGATCGTTCCTTAGCCGTGTGTGGTGCCCCCTTCCACCAAATTCCACCTCGATCATATCGTTGCAGTGCTTAGGCGAAGCCCTGCGCCGGTAACACATCAAGATCGTCACCACGCCGTCGTGCTGACGGAACTCTTCCTCGACGCTTTGCTGGATCGGAGCCCGGGGATCGTCATCGAGCTGAACGTGTGCCAAGAACTCGGAGGTGCCGGAGTAACGGTGTTGTGATCGGTTGGATCGCGAGGAGAACGTACGACTACTTCCTCTACGTTGTGTCAACGCTTCCGCTTCGGTCTACGAGGGTACGTAGACAACACTCTCCCCTCTCGTTGCTATGCATCACCATGATCTTGCGTGTGCGTAGGAAATTTTTTGAAATTACTACGTTCCCCAACAGTGGCATCCGAGCCTAGGTTTTTATGGTTTGATGTTATTTGCACGAGTAGAACACAAGTGAGTTGTGGACGATACAAGTCATACTGCCTACCAGCATGTCATACTTTGGTTCAGCGGTATTGTTGGACGAGACGATCCGGACCAACCTTACGCGTACGCTTACGCGAGACCGGTTCCCTCGACGTGCTTTGCACATAGATGGCTTGCGGAAGACTGTCTCTCCAACTTTAGTTGAACCGAGTGTGGCTACGCCCGGTCCTTGAGAAGGTTAAAACGGAGTCTATTTGACAAACTATCGTTGTGGTTTTGATGCGTAGGTAAGATGAGTTCTTGCTTAAAGCCCGTAGCAGCCACGTAAAACTTGCAACAACAAAGTAGAGGACATCTAACTTGTTTTTGCAGGGCATGTTGTGATGTGATATGGTCAAGACATGATGCTAAAATTTTATTGTATGAGATGATCATGTTTTGTAACCGAGTTATCGGCAACTGGCAGGAGCCATATGGTTGTCGCTTTATTGTATGAAATGCAATCGCGATGTAATGCTTTACTTTATTACTAAGCGTTAGTGATAGTCATGGAAGCATAAGATTGGCGAGACAACAACGATGCTGCGATGAAGATCAAGGTGTCGCGCCGGTGACGATGGTGATCATGACGGTGCTTCGAAGATGGAGATCACAAGCACAAGATGATGATGGCCATATCATATCACTTATATTGATTGCATGTGATGTTTATCCTTTTATGCATCTTATCTTGCTTTGATTGACGGTAGCATTATAAGATGATCTCTCACTAAATTATCAAGAAGTGTTCTCCCTGAGTATGCACCGTTGCGAAAGTTCTTCGTGCTGAGACACCACGTGATGATCGGGTGTGATAGGCTCTACGTTCAAATACAACGGGTGCAAAACAGTTGCACACACGGAATACTCAGGTTTAACTTGACGAGCCTAGCATATAACAGATATGGCCTCGGAACACGGAGATCGAAAGATCGAGCGTGAATCATATAGTAGATATGATCAACATATTGATGTTCACCATTGAAACTACTCCATCTCACGTGATGATCGGACATGGTTTAGTTGATTTGGATCACGTGATCACTTAGAGGATTAGAGGGATGTCTATCTAAGTGGGAGTTCATAAGTAATATGATTAATTGAACTTAAACTTATCATGAACTTAGTACCTGATAGTATCTTGCTTGTCTATGTTGTGTAGATAGATGGCTCGTGCTGTTGTTCCGTTGAATTTTAATGCGTTCCTTGAGAAAGCAAAGTTGAAAGATGATGGTAGCAATTACACGGACTGGGTCCGTAACTTGAGGATTATCCTCATTGCTGCACAGAAGAATTACGTCCTGGAAGCACCGTTGGGTGCCAGGCCTGGTGCAAGAGCTACGCCAGATGTTGTGAACGTCTGGCAAAGCAAAGCTGATGACTACTCTATAGTTCAGTGTGCCATGCTTTACGGCTTAGAACCGGGACTTCAACGACGTTTTGAACACCATGGAGCATATGAGATGTTCCAGGAGTTGAAGTTAATATTTCAAGCAAATGCCCGGATTGAGAGATATGAAGTCTCCAATAAGTTCTATAGCTGTAAAATGGAGGAGAACGGTTCTGTCAGTGAGCATATACTCAGAATGTCTGGGTATAACAATCACTTGATTCAACTGGGAGTTAATCTTCCGGATGATTGCGTCATTGACAGAATTCTCCAATCACTGCCACCAAGCTACAAGAGCTTCGTGATGAACTATAATATGCAAGGGATGACCAAAACTATGCCCGAGCTCTTCGCGATGCTAAAAGCCGCGAAGGTAGAAATCAAAAAGGAGCATCAAGTGTTGATGGTTAACAAAACCACTAGTTTCAAGAAAAAGGGCAAAGGGAAGAAAAAGGGGAACTTCAAAAAGAACAGCAAGCAAGTTGCTACTCAAGAGAAGAAACCCAAGTCTAGACCTAAGCCTGAAACTGAGTGCTTCTATTGCAAGCAGACTGGTCACTGGAAGCGGAACTGCCCCAAGTATTTGGCGGATAAGAAGGATGGCAAGGTTAACAAAGGTATATATGATATACATGTTATTGATGTGTACCTTACTAATTCTCGCAGTAGCACCTGGGTATTTGATACCGGTTCTGTTGCTAATATTTGCAACTCAAAATAGGGGCTACGGATTAAGCGAAGATTGGCTAAGGACGAGGTGACGATGCGCGTGGGAAATGGTTCCAAAGTCGATGTGATCGCGGTCGGCACGCTACCTCTACATCTACCTTCGGGATTAATATTAGATCTAAATAATTGTTATTTAGTACCAGCGTTGAGCATGAACATTATATCTGGATCTTGTTTGATGCGAGACGGTTATTCATTTAAATCAGAGAATAATGGTTGTTCGATTTATATGAGTAATATCTTTTATGGTCATGCACCATTAAAGAATGGTTTATTCTTACTTAATCTCGATAGTAGTAATACACATATTCATAATGTTGAAACCAAAAGATGCAGAGTTGATAATGATAGTGCAACTTATTTGTGGCACTGCCGTTTAGGTCATATCGGTGTAAAACGCATGAAGAAACTCCATACTGATGGACTTTTGGAGTCACTTGATTATGAATCACTTGGCACTTGCGAACCGTGCCTTATGGGCAAGATGACTAAAACACCGTTCTCCGGAACTGTGGAGAGAGCAACAGATTTATTGGAAATCATACATACTGATGTATGTGGTCCAATGAATGTTGAGGCTCGTGGCGGATATCGTTATTTTCTCAGCTTCACTGATGATTTAAGCAGATATGGGTATATCTACTTAATGAAACACAAGTCTGAAACATTTGAAAAGTTCAAAGAATTTCAGAGTGAAGTGGAAAATCATCGTAACAAGAAAATAAAGTTTCTACGATCTGATCGTGGAGGAGAATATTTGAGTTACGAGTTTGGTCTACATTTGAAACAATGCGGAATATTTTCGCAACTCACGCCACCCGGAACACCACAACGTAATGGTGTGTCCGAACGTCGTAATCGTACTTTACTGGATATGGTGCGATCTATGATGTCTCTTACCGATTTACCGCTATCTTTTTGGGGTTATGCTCTAGAGACGGCCGCATTCACGTTAAATAGGGCACCATCAAAATCCGTTGAAACGACGCCTTATGAACTGTGGTTTGGCAAGAAACCAAAGTTGTCGTTTCTTAAAGTTTGGGTCTGCGATGCTTATGTGAAAAAGCTTCAACCTGATAAGCTCGAACCCAAATCGGAAAAATGTGTCTTCGTAGGATACCCAAAAGAGACTATTGGGTATACCTTCTATCACAAAACCGAAGGCAAAATTTTTGTTGCTAAAGTCGGAAACTTTCTAGAGAAGGAGTTTCTCTCGAAAGAAGTGAGTGGGAGGAAAGTAGAACTTGATGAGATAACAGTATCTACTCCCTTATTGAGAAGTAGTACATCACAGAAATCTGTTTCTGTGACACCTACATCAAATAGGGAAGAAGCTAATGATAATGATCATGAAACTTCAGATCAAGTTTCTACTGAACTACGTAGATCAACCAGAGTAAGATCCGCACCAGAGTGGTACGGTAATCCTATTTTGGAAGTCATGTTACTAGACCATGATGAACCTACGAACTATGAAGAAGCGATGGTGAGCCCAGATTCCGCAAAGTGGCTTGAGGCCATGAAATCTGAGATGAGATCCATGTATGAGAACAAAGTGTGGACTTTGGTTGACTTGCCCGATGATCGGCAAGCAATTGAGAATAAATGGATTTTTAAGAAGAAGACTGACGCTGATGGTAATGTTACTGTCTATAAAGCTCGAGTTGTTGCAAAAGGTTTTCGACAAGTTCAAGGGATTGACCACGATGAGACTTTCTCACCCGTAGCGATGCTTAAGTCTGTCCGAATCATGTTAGCAGTTGCCGCATTTTATGATTATGAAATTTGGCAAATGGATGTCAAAACTGCATTCCTGAATGGATTTCTGGAAGAAGAGTTGTATATGATGCAACCAGAAGGTTTTGTCGATCCAAAGGGAGCTAACAAAGTGTGCAAGCTCCAGCGATCCATTTATGGACTGGTGCAAGCCTCTCGGAGTTGGAATAAACGCTTTGATAGTGTGATCAAAGCATTTGGTTTTATACAGACTTCTGGAGAAGCCTGTATTTACAAGAAAGTGAGTGGGAGCTCTGTAGCATTTCTGATATTATATGTGGATGACATATTGTTGATCGGAAATAATATAGAATTTCTGGATAGCATAAAGGGATACTTGAATAAGAGTTTTTCAATGAAAGACCTCGGTGAAGCTGCTTACATATTGGGCATTAAGATCTATAGAGATAGATCAAGACGCTTAATAGGACTTTCACAAAGCACATACCTTGACAAAGTTTTGAAAAAGTTCAAAATGGATCAGGCAAAGAAAGGGTTCTTGCCTGTGGCACAAGGTGTGAAGTTGAGTAAGACTCAATGCCCGACCACCGCAGAAGATAGAGAGAAAATGAAAAATGTTCCCTATGCTTCAGCCATAGGCTCTATCATGTATGCAATGCTGTGTACCAGACCTGATGTGTGCCTTGCTATAAGTTTAGCAGGCAGGTACCAAAGTAATCCAGGAGTGGATCACTGGACAGCGGTCAAGAACATCCTTAAGTACTTAAGAAGGACTAAGGACATGTTTCTCATTTATGGAGGTGACAAAGAGCTCGTCGTAAACGGTTACGTCGATGCAAGCTTTGACACTGATCCGGACGATTCCAAATCGCAAACCGGATACGTATTTACATTAAACGGTGGAGCTGTCAGTTGGTGCAGTTCTAAACAAAGCGTCGTGGCGGGATCTACATGTGAAGCTGAGTACATAGCCGCTTCAGAAGCAGCTAATGAAGGAGTCTGGATGAAGGAGTTCATATCCGATCTAGGTGTTGTACCTAGCATATCGGGTCCAATGAAAATCTTTTGTGACAATACTGGTGCAATTGCCTTGGCAAAGGAATCCAGATTTCACAAAAGAACCAAACACATCAAAAGACGCTTCAACTCCATCCGGGATTTGGTCCAGGTGGGAGACATAGAGATATGCAAGATACATACGGATCTGAATGTTGCAGACCCGTTGACTAAGCCTCTTCCACGAGCAAAACATGATCAGCACCAAGACTCCATGGGTGTTAGAATCATTACTTTGTAATCTAGATTATTGACTCTAGTGCAAGTGGGAGACTGAAGGAAATATGCCCTAGAGGCAATAATAAAGTTATTATTTATTTCCTTATATCATGATAAATGTTTATTATTCATGCTAGAATTGTATTAACTGGAAATATAATACATGTGTGAATACATAGACAAACAGAGTGTCACTAGTATGCCTCTACTTGACTAGCTCATTAATCAAAGATGGCTATGTTTCCTAGCCATGAACAAAGAGTTGTTATTTGATTAACGAGATCACATCATTAGTTGAATGATCTGATTGACATGACCCATTCCATTAGCATAGCACCCGATCGTTTAGTATGTTGCTATTGCTTTTATCCATGACTTATACATGTTCCTTTAACTATGAGATTATGCAACTCCCATTTACCGTAGGAACACTTTGTGTGCTACCAAACGTCACAACGTAACTGGGTGATTATAAAGGTGCTCTACAGGTGTCTCCGAAGGTACATGTTGAGTTGGCGTATTTCGAGATTAGGATTTTTCACTCCGATTGTCGGAGAGGTATCTCAGGGCCTTCTCGGTAATGCACATCACATAAAGCCTTGCAAGCATTGCAACCAATGAGTTAGTTGCGAGATGATGTATTACAGAACGAGAAAAGAGACTTGCCGGTAACGAGATTGAACTAGGTATTGGATACCGACGATCGAATCTCGGGCAAGTAACATACCGATGACAAAGGGAACAACGTATGTTGTTATGCGGTCTGACCGATAAAGATCTTCGTAGAATATGTAGGAGCCAATATGGGCATCCAGGTCCCGCTATTGGTTATTGACCGGAGACGTGTCTTGGTCATGTCTACATTGTTCTCGAACCGTAGGGTCCGCACACTTAACGTTACGATGACAGTTATTATGAGTTTATGCATTTTGATGTACCGAAGGAGTTCGGAGTCCCGGATGTGATCACGGACATGACGAGGAGTCTCGAAATGGTCGAGACATAAAGAATGATATATTGGAAGCCTATGTTTGGACATCGGATGCATTCCAGGTGAAATCAGGATTTTACCGGAATACCGGGAGGGTTACCGGAACCCCCGGGAGCATAATGGGCCAACATGGGCCTTGGAGGAGAGGTGAGAGGTCTGCCCTCATGGGCTGTGTGCCTCCCCCCTTCCCCTAGTCCTATTAGGACTAGGAGAGGTGGGCGCTGTTGGGGAACGTAGTAATTTCAAAATTTTCCTACGCACACGCAAGATCATGGTGATGCATAGCAACGAGGGGGGAGAGTGTTTGTCTACGTACCCTCGTAGACCGAAGCGGAAGCGTTGACACAACGTAGAGGAAGTAGTCGTACGTAGAGGAAGTAGTCGTACGTTCTCCTCGCGATCCAACCGATCACAGCACCGTTACTCCGGCACCTCCGAGTTCTTGGCACACGTTCAGCTCGATGACGATCCCCGGGCTCCGATCCAGCAAAGCGTCGAGGAAGAGTTCCGTCAGCACGACGGCGTGGTGACGATCTTGATGTGTTACCGGCGCAGGGCTTCGCCTAAGCACTGCAACGATATGATCGAGGTGGAATTTGGTGGAAGGGGGCACCGCACACGGCTAAGGAACGATCCGTAGATCAACTTGTGTGTCTATGGGGTGCCCCCTGCCCCTGTATATAAAGGATGGAGGAGGAGGAGGCCGGCCAAGGCAAAGGTGCGGCCAGGATATGGATTCCTACTAGGACTCCAAGTCCTAGTAGGAGTCCACCAAAAGGGGAGGAAGGGAGAAGGAATAGGAGGAGAAGGAGAGGTGGCCGGCCCCCTTTTCCCTAGTCCAATTCGGACTAGAGGGAGGGGGGGCGCAGCAGCCTTTTTCCTCTTCCCACTAAAGCCCATCAAGGCCCATTACTTCTCCCGTAATCCCGTAACTCCCCGGTACCTCCGAAAATACCCGAATCACTCAGAACCCTTCCGATGTCCGAATATAGTCGTCCAATATATCGATTTTTACGTCTCGACCATTTCGAGACTCCTCGTCATGTCCCCGATCTCATCCGGGACTCCGAACTCCTTCGGTACATCAAAACTCATAAACTCATAATATAACTGTCATCGAAACCTTAAGCGTGCGGACCCTACGGGTTCGAGAACAATGTAGACATGACCGAGACATGTCTCCAGTCAATAACCAATAGCGGGACCTGGATGCCCATATTGGCTCCTACATATTCTACGAAGATCTTTATCGGTCAGACCGCATAACAACATACGTTTGTTCCCTTTGTCATCGGTATGTTACTTGCCCGAGACTCGATCGTCGGTATCCAATACCTAGTTCAATCTCGTTACCGGCAAGTCTCTTTACTCGTTCCGTAATACATCATCTCACAACTAACACATTAGTTGCAATGCTTGCAAGGCTTATGTGATGTGCATTACCGAGAGGGCCCAGAGATACCTCTCCGACAATCGGAGTGACAAATCCTAATCTCGAAATACGCCAACCCAACATGTACCTTCGGAGACACCTGTAGAGCACCTTTATAATCACCCAGTTACGTTGTGACGTTTGGTAGCACACAAAGTGTTCCTACGGTAAACGGGAGTTGCATAATCTCATAGTTAAAGGAACATGTATAAGTCATGGATAAAAGCAATAGCAACATACTAAACGATCGGGTGCTATGCTAATGGAATGGGTCATGTCAATCAGATCATTCAACTAATGATGTGATCTCGTTAATCAAATAACAACTCTTTGTTCATGGCTAGGAAACATAACCATCTTTGATTAATGAGCTAGTCAAGTAGAGGCATACTAGTGACACTCTGTTTGTCTATGTATCCACACATGTATTATGTTTCCAGTTAATACAATTCTAGCATGAATAATAAACATCTATCATGACATGTAAGGAAATAAATAATAACTTTATTATTGCCTCTAGGGCATATTTCCTTCAGTCTCCCACTTGCACTAGAGTCAATAATCTAGTTCACATCGCCATGTGATTTAATAGCAATAGTTCACATCACCATGTGATTAACACCCATAGTTCACATCGATATGTGACCAACACCCAAAGGGTTTACTAGATTCAGTAATCTAGTTCACATCGCTATGTGATTAACACCCATAGAGTACTACGGTGTGATCATGTTTTGCTTGTGAGAGAAGTTTAGTCAACGGGTCTGCCACATTCAGATCCGTTATGTATTTTGCAAATTTCTATGTCTACAATGCTCTGCATGGAGCTACTTTAGCTAATTGCTCCCACTTTCAATATGTATCTAGATTGAGACTTAGAGTCATCTAGATTAGTGTCAAAACTTGCATCGACGTAACCTTTTACGACGAACCTTTTTGTCACATCCATAATCGAGAAACATATCCTTATTTTACTAAGGATAATTTTGACCGATGTCCAGTGATCTAATTCCTAGATCACTATTGTACTCCCTTGCTTAACACAGTGTAGGGTATACAATAGATCTGGTACATAGCATGGCATACTTTATAGAATCTATGGCTGAGGCATAGGAAATGACTTTCATTCTCTTTCTATCATCTGCCGTGGTCGGGCTTTGAGTCTTACTCAATTTCACACCTTGTAATACAGGCAAGAACTCTTTCTTTGACTGTTCCATTTTGAACTACTTCAAAATCTTTTCAAGGTATGTACTTATTGAAAAACTTATCAAGCGTCTTGATCTATCTCTATAGATCTTGATGCCCAATATGTAAGCAGCTTCACCGAGGTCCTTCTTCGAAAAACTCCTTTCAAATACTCCTTTATGCTTTACAGAATAATTCTACATTATTTCCGATCAATAATATGTCATTTACATATACTTATCAGAAATGCTGTAGTGCTCCCACTCACTTTCTTGTAAATACAGGCTTCACCGCAAGTCTGTATAAAACTATATGCTTTGATCAACTTATCAAAGCGTATATTTCAACTCCGAGATGCTTGCACCAGTCCATAGATGGATCGCTGGAGCTTGCATATTTTGTTAACACCTTCAGGATCGACAAAACCTTCTAGTTGCATCGTATACAACTCTTCTTTAATAAATCCATTAAGGAATGTAGTTTTGTTTATCCATTTGCCGGATTTCATAAAATGCGGCAATTGCTAACATGATTTGGACAGACTTAAGCATCGCTACGGGTGAGAAAGTCTCATCGTAGTCAATTCCTTGAACTTGTCGAAAACCCTTTGCAACAAGTCGAGCTTTATAGACAGTAACATTACCATCAGCGTCAGTCTTCTTCTTGAAGATCCATTTATTTTCTTTGGCTTGCCGATCATCGGGCAAATCCATCAAAGTCCATACTTTGTTCTCATACATGGATCATATCTCAGATTTCATGGCCTCTAACCATTTCGCGGAATCTGGGCTCATCATCGCTTCCTCATAGTTCGCAAGTTCGTCATGGTCTAGTAACATGACTTCCAGAACAGGATTACCGTACCACTCTGGTGCGGATCTTACTCTGGTTGATCTACGAAGTTCAGTAGAAACTTGATCTGAAGATTCATGATCATTATCATTAGCTTCTTCCCTATTTGATGTAGGTTGTCACAGAAACAGATTTCTGTGATGAACTACTTTCCAATAAGGGAGAAGGTACAATTACCTTATCAAGTTTTCTACTTTCCTCCCACTCACTTCTTTCGAAAGAAACTCTTTCTCTAGAAAGTTTCCGAACTTAGCAACAAAAGTCTTGCCTTCGGATCTGTGATAGAAGGTGTATCCAACAGTTTCCTTTGGATATCCTATGAAGACACATTTCTCCGATTTGGGTTCGAGCTTATCAGGTTGAAGCTTTTTCACATAAGCATCGCAGCCCCAAACTTTAAGAAACGACAACTTTGGTTTCTTGCTAAACCACAGTTCATATTGTGTCGTCTCAACGGACTTAGATGGTGCCCCTTTTAACGTGAATGCAGCTATCTCTAATGCATGATCCCAAAATGATATTGGTAAATCGGTAAGAAACATCATAGATTGTACTATATCCAATAAAGTACGGTTATGACGTTCGGACACACCATTATGCTGTGGTGTTCCAGGTGGCATGAATTTGTGAAACTATTCCACATTGTTTTAATTGAAGACCAAACTCGTAACTCAAATATTTGTCTCCGCGATCAGATCGTAGAAACCTTATTTTCTTGTCACGATGATTTTCACTTCACTCTAAAATTCTTTGAACTTTTCAAACGTTTCAGACTTATGTTTCATCAAGTAGATATACCATTATCTGCTCAAATCATCTGTGAAGGTTAGAAAATAATGATACTTGTCGCGAGCCTTAATATTCATCGGACCATATACATCAGTATGTATGATTTCCAACAAATTTGTTGCTTGCTCCATTGTTCCGGAGAACGGCGTTTTAGTCATCTTACCCAAGAGGCATGGTTCGCAAGCATCAAGTGATTCATAATCAAGTGATTCAAAATCCCATCAGCATGGAGTTTCTTCATGCGCTTTACACCATTATGACCTAAACGGCAGTGCCACAAATAGGTTGCACTATCATTATTAACTTCGCATCTTTTGGTTTCAATATTATGAATATGTGTATCATTACGATCGAGATCCAATGAACTATTTTCATTGGTGTGTATGACCATAGAAGGTTTTATTCATGTAAACAGAACAACAATTGTTCTCTAACTTAAATGAATAACTGTATTGCAATTAACATGATCAAATCATGCTCAACGCAAACACCAAATAACACTTATTTAGTTTCAACACTAATCCCGAAAGTATAGGGAGTGTGTGATGATGATCATATCAATCTTGGAACCACTTCCAACACACATCGTCACCTTGCCCTTTAACTAGTCTTTGTTCATTCTGCAACTCCCGTTTCGAGTTACTAATCTTAGCAACTTGAACTAGTATCATATACTGAGGGGTTGCTATGAACACTAGTAAAGTACACATCAATAACATGTATATCAAATATACTTATGTTCACTTTGCCATCCTTCTTATCCGCCAATCTCTTGGGGTAGTTCCGCTTCCAGTGACCAGTCCATTTGCAGTAGAAGCACTTAGTATCAAGCTTAGGACCAGACTTGGGCTTTTCCACTTGAGCAGCAACTTGCTTGCCGTTCTTCTTGAAGTTCCCCTTCTTTCCTTTTTGCCCTTTTCTTGAAACTAGTGATCTTGTCAACCATCAACACTTGATGTTTTTCTTTGATTTCTACCTTCGCCGATTTTAGCATCGCGAAGAGCTTGGGAATATTTTCCGTTATCCCTTGCATATTATAGTTCATCACGAAGTTCTACTAACTTGGTGATGGTGACTAGAGAATTCTGTCAATCACTATCTTATCTGGAAGATTAACTCCCACTTGATTCAAGCGATTGAAGTACCCAGACAATCTGAGCACATGCTCACTAGTTGAGCGATTCTCCTCCATCTTTTAGCTATAGAACTTGTTGGAGACTTCATATCTCTCAACTCGGGTATTTGCTTGAAATATTAACTTCAACTCCTAGAACATCTCATATGCTCCATGACGTTCAAAACGTCTTTGAAGTCCCGATTCTAAGCAGTTAAGCATGGTGCACTAAACTATTAAGTAGTCATCATATTGAGCTAGCAAAACGTTCATAACGTCTGCATCTGCTCCTGCAATAGGTCCGTCACCTAGCGGTGCATCAAGGACATAATTCTTCTGTGCAGCAATGAGGATCAACCTCAGATCACGGATCCAATCCGCATCATTGCTACTAACATTTTTCAACACAATTTTCTCTAGGAACATATCAAAATAAACACATGAAAGCAACAACGCGAGCTATTGATCTACAACATAGATATGCTAATACTACCAGGACTAAGTTCATGATAAATTTTAGTTCAATTAATCATATTACTTAAGAACTCCCACTTAGATAGACATCCCTCTAATCTTCTAAGTGATCACGTGATCCAAATCAACTAAACCATGTCCGATCATCACGTGAGATGGAGTAGTTTCAATGGTGAACATCACTATGTTGATCATATCTACTATATGATTCACGCTCGACCTTTCGGTCTCCGTGTTCCGAGGTCATATCTTATATGCATAGCTCGTCAAGTATAACCTGAGTATTCCGCGTGTGCAACTGTTTTGCACCCGTTGTATTTGAACGTAGAGCCTATCACACCCGATCATCACGTGGTGTCTCAGCACGAAGAACTTTCGCAACGGTGCATACTCAGGGAGAACACTTCTTGATAATTTAGTGAGAGATCATCTTATAATGCTACCGTCAATCAAAGCAAGATAAGATGCATAAAAGGATAAACATCACATGCAATCAATATAAGTGATATGATATGGCCATCATCATCTTGTGCTTGTGATCTCCATCTTCGAAGCACCGTCATGATCACCATCGTCACCGGCGCGACACCTTGATCTTCATCGCAGCATCGTTGTCGTCTCGCTAATCTTATGCTTCTACGACTATCACTACCGTTTAGCAATAAAGTAAAGCATTACATCGCGATTTGCATTGCATACAATAAAGCGACAACCATATGGCTCCTGCCAGTTGCCGATAACTCGGTTACAAAACATGATCATCTCATACAATAAAATTTAGCATCACGTCTTGACCATATCACATCACAACATGCCCTGCAAAAACAAGTTAGACGTTCTCTACTTTGTTGTTGCAAGTTTTACGTGGCTGCTACGGGCTTTAAGCAAGAACTCATCTTACCTACGCATCAAAACCACAACAATAGTTTGTCAAATAGACTCCGTTTTAACCTTCTCAAGGACCGGGCGTACCCACACTCGGTTCAACTAAAGTTGGAGAGACAGTCTTCCGCAAGCCATCTCTGTGCAAAGCACGTCGAGGGAACCGGTCTCGCGTAAGCGTACGCGTAAGGT
The DNA here is from genome assembly GCA_032464435.1 of Aegilops umbellulata. Taxonomy (NCBI): domain Eukaryota; kingdom Viridiplantae; phylum Streptophyta; class Magnoliopsida; order Poales; family Poaceae; genus Aegilops; species Aegilops umbellulata. The sequence continues at coordinate 105,497,628 of CP136060.1, read as the reverse complement.
TGGTCCGGATCGTCTCATCCAACAATACCGCTGAACCAAAGTATGACATGCTGGTAGGCAGTATGACTTGTATCGTCCACAACTCACTTGTGTTCTACTCGTGCAAATAACATCAACCATAAAACCTAGGCTCTGATACCACTGTTGGGGAACGTAGTAATTTCAAAATTTTCCTACGCACACGCAAGATCATGGTGATGCATAGCAACGAGGGGGGAGAGTGTTTGTCTACGTACCCTCGTAGACCGAAGCGGAAGCGTTGACACAACGTAGAGGAAGTAGTCGTACGTAGAGGAAGTAGTCGTACGTTCTCCTCGCGATCCAACCGATCACAGCACCGTTACTCCGGCACCTCCGAGTTCTTGGCACACGTTCAGCTCGATGACGATCCCCGGGCTCCGATCCAGCAAAGCGTCGAGGAAGAGTTCCGTCAGCACGACGGCGTGGTGACGATCTTGATGTGTTACCGGCGCAGGGCTTCGCCTAAGCACTGCAACGATATGATCGAGGTGGAATTTGGTGGAAGGGGGCACCGCACACGGCTAAGGAACGATCCGTAGATCAACTTGTGTGTCTATGGGGTGCCCCCTGCCCCTGTATATAAAGGATGGAGGAGGAGGAGGCCGGCCAAGGCAAAGGTGCGGCCAGGATATGGATTCCTACTAGGACTCCAAGTCCTAGTAGGAGTCCACCAAAAGGGGAGGAAGGGAGAAGGAATAGGAGGAGAAGGAGAGGTGGCCGGCCCCCTTTTCCCTAGTCCAATTCGGACTAGAGGGGAGGGGGGGCGCAGCAGCCTTTTTCCTCTTCCCACTAAAGCCCATCAAGGCCCATTACTTCTCCCGTAATCCCGTAACTCCCCGGTACCTCCGAAAATACCCGAATCACTCAGAACCCTTCCGATGTCCGAATATAGTCGTCCAATATATCGATTTTTACGTCTCGACCATTTCGAGACTCCTCGTCATGTCCCCGATCTCATCCGGGACTCCGAACTCCTTCGGTACATCAAAACTCATAAACTCATAATATAACTGTCATCGAAACCTTAAGCGTGCGGACCCTACGGGTTCGAGAACAATGTAGACATGACCGAGACATGTCTCCAGTCAATAACCAATAGCGGGACCTGGATGCCCATATTGGCTCCTACATATTCTACGAAGATCTTTATCGGTCAGACCGCATAACAACATACGTTTGTTCCCTTTGTCATCGGTATGTTACTTGCCCGAGACTCGATCGTCGGTATCCAATACCTAGTTCAATCTCGTTACCGGCAAGTCTCTTTACTCGTTCCGTAATACATCATCTCACAACTAACACATTAGTTGCAATGCTTGCAAGGCTTATGTGATGTGCATTACCGAGAGGGCCCAGAGATACCTCTCCGACAATCGGAGTGACAAATCCTAATCTCGAAATACGCCAACCCAACATGTACCTTCGGAGACACCTGTAGAGCACCTTTATAATCACCCAGTTACGTTGTGACGTTTGGTAGCACACAAAGTGTTCCTACGGTAAACGGGAGTTGCATAATCTCATAGTTAAAGGAACATGTATAAGTCATGGATAAAAGCAATAGCAACATACTAAACGATCGGGTGCTATGCTAATGGAATGGGTCATGTCAATCAGATCATTCAACTAATGATGTGATCTCGTTAATCAAATAACAACTCTTTGTTCATGGCTAGGAAACATAACCATCTTTGATTAATGAGCTAGTCAAGTAGAGGCATACTAGTGACACTCTGTTTGTCTATGTATCCACACATGTATTATGTTTCCAGTTAATACAATTCTAGCATGAATAATAAACATCTATCATGACATGTAAGGAAATAAATAATAACTTTATTATTGCCTCTAGGGCATATTTCCTTCAGGCGCCCCCTCTCTCTCTCTCCCCCCCTTGGAGAATCCTAGTCCAACTAGGATTGGGGGGGGATCCTACTCCCAGAGGGAGTAGGACTCTCTAGCGCGCCTAGCTTGGCCGGCCAGCCCCTCCCCCTTGGATCCTTTATATACGGGGGCAGGGGGCACCCCAAAGACACACAAGTTGATCTACGGATCGTTCCTTAGCCGTGTGCGGTGCCCCCTTCCACCAAATTCCACCTCGATCATATCGTTGCAGTGCTTAGGCGAAGCCCTGCGCCGGTAACACATCAAGATCGTCACCACGCCGTCGTGCTGACGGAACTCTTCCTCGACGCTTTGCTGGATCGGAGCCCGGGGATCGTCATCGAGCTGAACGTGTGCCAAGAACTCGGAGGTGCCGGAGTAACGGTGCTGTGATTGGTTGGATCGCGAGGAGAACGTACGACTACTTCCTCTATGTTGTGTCAAGGCTTCCTCTTCGGTCTACGAGGGTACGTAGACAACACTCTCCCCTCTCGTTGCTATGCATCACCATGATCTTGCGTGTGCGTAGGAAATTTTTTGAAATTACTACGTTCCCCAACAGTGGGCCCCCTGGTGCTCCACCGACCTCAATTCCAACTCTATATATTCACATTCGGGGAGAAAAAACCAGAGAGAAGGATTCATTGCGTTTTACGATACAGAGCCGCCGCCAAGCCCTAATCTCTCTCGGGAGGGCTGAGCTGGAGTCCGTTCGGGGCTCCGGAGAGGGGAATCCGTCGCCATCGTCATCATCAACCTTCCTCCATCACCAATTTCATGATGCTCACCGTCGTGCGTGAGTAATTCCATCGTAGGCTTGCTGGACGGTGATGGGGTTGATGAGATTTACCATGTAATCGAGTTAGTTTTGTTAGGGTTTGATCCATAGTATCCACTATGTTCTGAGATTGATGTTGCTATGACTTTGCTATGCTTAATGCTTGTCATTAGGGCCCGAGTGCCATGATTTCAGATCTAAACCTATTATGTTCTGATGAATATATGTGAGTTATTGATCCTATCTGGCAAGTCTATAATCACCTATTATGTGTTATGATCCGTTAACCCCGAAGTGACAATAATCGGGATACTTACCGGTGCTGACTGTAGTTTGAGGAGTTCATGTATTCACTAAGTATTAATGCTTTGGTCCGGTACTCTATTAAAAGGAGGCCTTAATATCCCTTAGTTTCCAATAGGACCCCGCTGCCACGGGAGGGTAGGATAAAAGATGACATGCAAGTTCTTTTCCATAAGCACGTATGACTATATTCGGAATACATGCCTACATTACATTGATGAATTGGAGCTAGTTCTGTGTCACCCTATGTTATAACTGTTACATGATGAACCGCATTTGGCATAATTCTCCATCATTGATCCAATGCCTACGAGCTTTTCACATATTGATCTTTGCTTAGTTCCTTTATCGTTGCCACTATTACAATTACTACAAAACTGCTACTGTTACTTTTGCCACCGTTACCGTTACTTCCATACTACTTTGCTACTAAATACTTTGCTGCAAATATTAAGTTATCTAGGTGTGGTTGAATTGACAACTCAATTGCTAATACTTGAGAATATTCTTTGGCTCCCCTTGTGTCGAATCAATAAATTTGGGTTGAATACTCTACCCCCGAAACCTGTTGCGATCCCCTATACTTGTGGGTTATCAAGACTGTTTTATGGCGCCGTTGCCGGGGAGCATAGCTCTATTCTTTGAGTCACTTGGGATTTATATCTGCTGATCACTATGAGGAACTTGAAAGACGAAAGAACTAAGATTTTTCCCTCAAATACAAGGGGAGGTAAGGAACTGCCATCTAGCTCTGCACTTGATTCACCTTCTGTTTTGAGTAAGCTTGCGACACCTAAACCTCCTTCTCCTATTAATTCTGATATGTCGAGTGTTATTGATGATGCCACTTCTGCAATGCATGATGCTTATGATGAAACTACTTCTATGCTTGATACTACTGTGCCATTAGGTGAATTTCTTGATGAACAACTTGCTAGGGCTAGAGAGAATGAAATTATTGAAACTGATAATATTGATGAAAGTGATGATGAAGATTCTCCCCCTAGATATGAATTGCCTGTTGTGCCTGAGGGTTATGTTATGGATGAAGAAACTGCTAAAGACTTTCTTGCTTGCAATGATAGATATGATCTTAAGAAATTATTAGCTAAGCTGAAAGAAAAATCTTTGAATGCTAGAATGAAATATGACTCTGCTTTGGCTACTTCACCTCTCTGTGTTACTGATAAGGATTATGATTTCTCTGTTGATTCTGAGATAATTACTTTGGTTGAATCTGATCCTTTTCATGGCTATGAATCTGAAACTATTGTGGCACATCTTACTAAATTAAATGATATAGCCACCCTATTCACTAATGATGAGAAAACTCATTACTACTATATCCTTGTATTATTTCCGTTCTCATTAAAGGGTGATGCTAAAACATGGTTTAATTCTCTTGATCCTGGTTCTGTGCGTAGTCCTCAGGATATGATTTATTACTTCTCTGCTAAATATTTCCCCGCTCATAAGAAACAAGCTACTTTAAGGGAAATATACAATTTTGTGCAAATTGAAGAAGAGAGTCTCCCACAAGCTTGGGGGAGGCTTCTCCAATTACTTAATGCTTTGCCTGATCATCTTGTCAAGAAAAATGAAATACTTGATATCTTTTATAATGGACTAACCGATGCTTCCAGAGACCACCTGGATAGTTGTGCTGGTTGTGATTTGAGGGAAAGAACCGTTGATAAAGCTGAAATGCTATTGAATAATATGTTGACTAATGAAAATAATTGGATACTTCCTGAACAAACTCCTATGCCAACTCCGAAGAAAAGGTGTATTCTATTTCTCAGTCCTGAAGATATGCAAGAGGCAAAGAAATCTATGAAAGAAAAGGGTATTAAAGTTGAAGATGTTAAGAATTTACCACCTATTGAAGAAATATATGGTCTTGATAACCCGACACAGGTAGTAAAGGTAAGTTCTCTCTATAGATTTGATGAAGGTGATATTCCTCGTTATAAGTTTGCTAGCCAATGCTTAGATGAGTTTGATAATTTTATTGTCAAACAAGAAAACTTCAATGCTTATGTTGGTAGACAATTGAAACGCAATTCTTATATGACTGAGCACTTGAGTGATTATATGTCTAGAGTTAAGGGTGAACTTAAACTCATTAGTAAACATGCTTCTATGCTCACCACTCAAGTAGAACAAGTGCTTAAAGCTCAAAATGATTTGCTCAATGAATTAAATAATAAGAAAAATGATAATGTTGTTAGAGTTATGACTAGAGGGGGTAAAATGACTCAAGAACCTTTGTATCCTAAGGGCCACCCTAAGTGAATTGAGCAAGATTCTCAGAGAACTAATGTTGATGCACCTAGTCCTTCTAAGAAGAAAAAAAAAGAAAAAATATAGGACTGTGCATGCTTCTAGTGAACCTGTTATTGACACACCTGAGAATCCCAATGATATTTCTATTTCTGATGCTGAAACACAATCTGGTGATGAACATGAACCTAGTGATAATATTAATGATGATGTTCATATTCATGCTCAACCTAGCAATAACAATGATGTAGAGATTAAACCTGTTGTTGATCTTGATAACCCACAATCAAAGAATCAATGTTATGATAAGAGAGACTTTGTTGCTAGGAAGCACGCTAAAGAAAGAGAACCATGGGTTCAGAAACCCATGCCTTTTCCTCCTAAACCATCCAAGAAAAAGGATAATGAGGATTTTGAGCGCTTTACTGAAATGATTAGACCTATCTTTTTGCGTATGCGTTTGACTGATATGCTTAAAATGAATCCTTATGCTAAGTATATGAAAGATATTGTTACAAATAAGAGAGAGATGTGGAAGCTGAAATTTCCACCATGCTTGCTAATTATACTTTTAAAGGTGGAATACCAAAGAAACTTGGAGATCCAGGAGTACCAACTATACCATGCTCCATTAAAAGAAATTATGTTAGAACTGCTTTATGTGATCTTGGAGCCGGTGTTAGTGTTATGCCTCTCTTTTTATATCGTAGACTTGATTTGAATAAGTTGACACCTACTGAAATATCTTTGCAAATGGCTGATAAATCAACTGCTATACCTATCGGTATTTGTGAGGATGTGCCTGTTGTGGTTGCAAACGTTACTATTTTAACGGACTTTGTTATTCTTGATATTCCCGAGGACGGTAGTATGTCGATTATCCTTGGTAGACCCTTTTTGAATACTGTAGGGGCTGTTATTGATTGCAACAAAGGCAATGTCACTTTTCATGTTAATGGTAATGAGCATACGGTACACTTTCTAAGGAAACAACCTCAAGTCCATAGTATCAATTCTATTGGAAAAAGTCCAACAATTACTATTGGAGGTTTTGAATTTCCCCTTCCTACTGTCAAGAAGAAACATGATATTCTTATTATTGGGGACGTGCATATCCCCGTTGAGGTAACTTAGTGTTATTCGAAATTTCTCCGGTTCCATGTTATTCGAAAAGAGTTTGTTAACAAGACTTGATCAGCCTTGTTAGTGGATTCCTTTGAATGAGCATGAGATGGATAAAGTTAGAAAGCACAACTTTCTGTACCCTCGTTTTACTTTCTGTTATTTAGAATAAATAAAGCAAAATAGTATTTTTCTGTTTGTTTTCAGAATTATCCATGCAATAAAAAATACCCCAAAAATAAAAGTTCTCCTAATGTCCTGAAAATGAAATATGATTTTTTCTAGAATATTTAAGAATATTTGGCACCTAGAACACATCAGGGGGAGCGAGCACCTGGCCACGAGGGTCCAGGGCGCGCCCACCCCCCTGGGCGTGCCCCCTGCCTCGTGGGCCCCTGGTGGCCCCATCCACTTTTTCCAGCACCCACACACTCCTTCTTCCTCCAGAAAAAATCACCAACCAGCTCAAGAACGAGTTCTAGCTCATCTTGCTACCATTTTCGATCTCCTTGCTCAAAGCTCCACTCACAAAACTGCTTTGGGGGATTGTTCTTTGGTATGTGACTCCTCCAATGGTCCAATTAGTTTTTTTCTAGTTCTTTATTTATTGCAATTTTTTGCTGCTAAGGTGACCCTGTTCTTGAGATTGCCTGCCAAATTTATTTGGTCCCAAGTAGTTCTAATGCATGATATAGTCTCTAGGAACTTGTGGGAGTAGTTGCTATCAATTTTGTTGAGTTTGATTCACTTTTATTTCGAGTTACTAAAATTTTCAAAAAACATTCAGAGGAAGAAATATGTTTAGGAAAATCTACCAAGGTGGTTCTTCAAGGAAGAAAGGACCCAGGCCCGCAATACGTGAGCCGGGCCATGAACTACGAAGAGAAGCTCAAGTGCGGCCCTGTGAGTGGCCGTCATAAGATTTCATGGTCCAAGCAGGAATTAAGGACGAATTTGACGCATATGTGCGTAATGCTGAACTCAAGGGCTTCATGCTAGATAGGTGCCCTCAGTATTATCACCTAACTGATTCCTTTGTGAGAAGGTTTACATTTAAATCTTCACGCAATTCTCACACTGTCTTATTTGATCTTTATAATAAATCTTATACCATGGACTTAGAAGATTTTAATACTGCCTGTAAGCTCCCGCAATGGGGTAGTGCTAGTGAACCTCGCAAATATGAGTTTAAAGATTTTCTTGCTAGTATCACTGTGGGGGAATCTGGAGAGATAACACAAGCTACCATAGGGAGCATTCATTTTCCTGCTATACATTATTTTGCTCTCTTTATAGGTAGATGCATTAACGGCAAGGACGAGGCATGTCACATGTGTGTTCCTGACCTTAGTGTTCTTAAGAGTGCCGTATTAGGAGATAAACAATACAATTTGGGGGCCATTGTTGCACGTAGGTTTCATAATAACAGTACTAATGGAGATTTGTTCAGAGGAATTTATGCAACCCGTGTGGCTAATTTTATTGAGATACCCATACATGAAAATGATATGGAATTGCCTCCCGCTTATTTAGATTATAATGCTATGGTTCGCCATCAGTTTATTGAGAGGAATGAATAGCCTCTCCAGTATCAACTAATGTTTGACAGGCGCCGCACTGTCCATGTTGCTCTCCCTGCTCCTACTGTCTTTGACTTTCAGGCAAAAGGGAGATATATTATAACCAGGGAGCAGGCAAACGAGTATGAGAGGAGGACGGAGGCAGCTCGCCTCCAAGCTATAGCTCATGAGGCAATAGCTGCTGCATCTCAGTACGACCCCAGCTACAACTTTGATCCATGGGCATAGACCAACTTAGGCCAAATGCCTAAGCTTGGGGGAGTACGTATTTCCCATCGACATTACATTCATGTTCACACACTCATTCTAGTTGTCGGTGCTCATACTTTTTCATTGTAATATCCATGCTAGTTTATTTCCTCTTTCTCGCTTTCTTCTTGTGTGTTTGAATAACTTTAAGAAAAACAAAAAAAATTAGTTGTAGCTTCTAGCTAGTTTACTTTCCATGCTTGTAGTAGTAATAATTAAAAGAAAACCCAAGAAGAGTTCTCGTTCTTCTTTTTCTTGTTGGGAGCTTTCCCGTGTAAATACTTTTATTTTATGTCTTTGAGGGTCGTGAGGAGAAGACCATAATGAAAATGTTAAGTGGCTCTTATATGCATTATTGTTGATTTAACTAAGAGCCCATATTACCTTGTCTTCTGCCTTGTATTAAATGCTTGCAGATTTCAGCTTAGTCCAATGCACGTGCACTATTATTATTATTCACACCGTTCGGTCTAACAAGTGAAAGGCAATAATGATGATATATGATGGACTGATTGAAATGAGAGAAGCTGGTATGAACTCGACCTCTCTTATTTTTGTAAATATGATTAGTTCATCGTTCCTGATTCAGCCTATTATGAATGAAACATGTTTGCAATGACAATTAGAGATTATAGTTGCTTATGCCATGCTTAATTTGCTAGGAGTTTATAATGGTTTACCTTGCGTGCCAACATGCTATTAAAATGGTTGTGATGTGGTATGATACGGCGGTATCCTCCTTTGGACGATTCAAGTGACTTGACTTGGCACATGTTCACACATGTAGTTGAAACAAAATCAACGTAGCCTTCACGATATTTATGTTCATGGTGGATTATATCCTACTCATGCTTGCACTCAATGTTTATTAATTTTAATGCATGTTCATTACTGTTGTCGCTCTCTAGTTGGTCGCTTCCCAGTCCTTTTCTAGCCTTCACTTGTACTAAGCGGGAATACTACTTGTGCATCCACTTCCATAAACCCCAAAGTTATTCCATATGAGTCCACTATACCTTCCTATATGCGGTATCTACCTGCTGTTCCAAGTAAATTTGTATGTGCCAAACTCTAAACCTTCAAATGAAATTCTGTTTTGCATGCTCAAATAGCTCATGTATCAACTAGGGTTGTATGTATCTTCCATGCTAGGCGGGTTATTCTCAAGAGGAGTGGACTCCGCTCCTCACTCACGAGAAAATGGCTAGTCACCGGGATGCCCAGTCCCATGCTCAAACCAAATCAAAATAATTGCAAACAAAACTCCCCCGGGACTGTTGTTAGTTGGAGGCACCCGTTGTTTCGGGCCAGCCATGGATTGATGCTTGTTGGTGGTGGGGGAGTATAAACTATACCATTCTGTTTGGGAACAAATACGTCTCTGTTGTATCTATTTTTCCAAACACTTTTGCCCTTGCTTTGGACTCTAACTTGCATGATTTGAATGGAACTAACCCGGACTGACGATGTTTTTAGCGGAAATGCCATGGTGTTATTTATGTGGAGAAACAAAAGTTCTCGGAATGACCTGAAACTCCACGGAACATATTTTTGGAAAATATTAAAAATACTAGAAGAAAAATCCACGTCAGGGGCCCACACCCTGTCAACGAGGGTGGGGGGCACGCCTGCCCCCCCTGGGCGCGCCCTGCTACCTCTTGAGCTCTGCGTTGGATTTCCCCGAAGAGGAGAGGATGATGCAGCAAAGTAGCGTAAGTATTTCCCTCAGTTTTTGAGAACCAAGGTGTCAATCCAGTAGGAGGCTACACGCAAGTCCCTCGTACCTGCACAAAACAATAGCTCAAAGCAACCAACACGATTAGGGGTTGTCAATCCCTTCATGGTCACTTACGGGAGTGAGATCTGATAGAGAATATTTTTGGTATTTTTTGGTATAGAGATGCAAAGTGAAAAGTAAAAGGCAAAGTAAAAAAGCAAAGCAAGATTAAAGTGGTGGAGATTGATATGATGAGAAAAGACCTGGGGGCCATAGGTTTCACTAGTGGCTTCTCTCAAGAGCATAAGTATTCTATGGTGGGTGAACAAATTACTGTTGAGCAATTGACAGAATTGAGCATAGTTATGAGAATATCTAGGTATGATCATGTATATAGACATCACGTCCAAGACAAGTAGACCGACTCCTGCCTGCATCTACTACTATTACTCCACTCATCGACCGCTATCCAGCATGCATCTAGAGTATTAAGTTAAAAACAGAGTAATGCCTTAAGCAAGATGACATGATGTAGAGGGATAGTTTCATGCAATATGATAAAAAACCCATCTTGTTATCCTCGATGGCAACAATACAATACGTGCCTTGCTGCCCCTTCCGTCACTGGGAAAGGACACCGCAAGATTGAACCCAAAGCTAAGCACTTCTCCCATGGCAAGAAAGACCAATCTGGTAGGCCAAACCAAATTGATAATTCGAAGAGACTTGCAAAGATAACCAGTCAAACATAAAAGAATTCAGAGAAGATTCAAATATTATTCATAGATAGAGTTGATCATAAACCCACAATTCATCGGTCTCAACAAACACACCGCAAAAATAAGGTTACATCGAATAGATCTCCACGAGAGAGGGGGAGAACATTGTATTGAGATCCAAAAAGAGAGAAGAAGCCATCTAGCTAATAACTATGGACCCGTAGGTCTGAGGTGAACTACTCACACTTCATCGGAGGGGCCAGGATGATGTAGAAGCCCTCCGTGATGATGGCCCTCTCCGGCGGAGCTCCGGAACAGGCCCCAAGATGGGATGTCGTGGGTACAGAAGGTTGTGGCGGTGGAATTAGGTTTTTGGCTCTGTACCTGATCGTTTGGGGGTACGTAGGTATATATAGGAGGAAGAAGTACATCGGTGGAGCTCCAGGGGCCCACGAGGCAGGGGGCGCGCCCTAGGGGGGTGGGCGCGCCCCCCACCCTCGTGACCGCCTCGTGGCTTTCTTGACGGAGGGTCCAAGTCTCCTGGGTCTTATCTGATGAGAAAATCACGTTCCCGAAGGTTTCATTCCGTTTGGACTCTGTTTGATATTCTGTTTCTCCGAAACTCTGAAATAGGCAAAAAACAGCAATTCTGGGTTGGGCCTCCGGTTAATAGGTTAATCCCAAAAATAATATAAAAGTGGAAAATAAATCCCAATATAGTGCAAAATAGTAGATAATATAGCATGGACAATAAAAAATTATAGATACGTTGGAGAGGTATCACGCCCCCTGCCTCGTGGGGCCCCTGACGCTCCACCGACCTCAACTCCAACTCCATATATTCGTGTTCGAGGAGAAAAAAAATCAGGGAGAAAGATTCATCGCGTTTTACGATACGGAGCCGCCGCCAAGCCCTAAAACCTCACGGGAGGGATGATCTGGAGTCCGTTCGGGGCTCCGAAGAGGGGAATCCGTCGCCGTCGTCAGCATCAACCATCCTCCATCACCAATTTCATGATGCTCACCGCCGTGCGTGAGTAATTCCATCGTAGGCTTGCTGGACGGTGATGGGTTGGATGAGATCTATCATGTAATCGAGTTAGTTTTGTTAGGGTTTGATCCCTAGTATCCACTATGTTCTGAGATTGATGTTGCTATGACTTTGCTATGCTTAATGCTTGTCACTAGGGCCCGAGTGCCATGATTTCAGATCTGAACCTATTATGTTTTCATGAATATATGTGAGTTCTTGATCCTATCTTGCAAGTCTATAGTCACCTACTATGTGTTATGATCCGGCAACCCCGGAGTGACAATAATCGGGACCACTCCCGGTGATGACCTTAGTTTGACGAGTTCATGTATTCACTCTGTTTTAATGCTTTGGTCCGGTACTCTATCAAAAGGAGGCCTTAATATCCCTTAGCTTCCGCTAGGACCCCGCTGCCACGGGAGGGTAGGACAAAATATGTCATGCAAGTTCTTTTCCATAAGCACGTATGACTATATTCAGAATACATGCCTACATTACATTGATGAATTGGAGCTAGTTCTGTGTCACCCTATGTTATGACTGTTACATGATGAACTGCATCCGGCATAATTCTCCATCACCGATCCAATGCCTACGAGCTTTTCACATATTGTCCTTCGCTTATTTACTTTTCCGTTGCTACTGTTACAATCACTACAAAACCCAAAAATATTACTTTTGCTATCGTTACCGTTACTTCCATACTACTTTGCTACTAAATACTTTGCTGCAGATACTTGAGAATATTCTTTGGCTCCCCTTGTGTCGAATCAATAAATTTGGGTTGAATACTCTACCCTCGAAAACTGTTGCGATCCCCTATACTTGTGGGTTATCAAAACTATTTTCTGGCGCCGTTGCCGGGGAGCATAGCTCTATTCTTTGAGTCACTTGGGATTTATATCTGCTGGTCACTATGAAGAACTTGAAAGACGCGAAAACAACAATTTATCCCTCAACTACGAGGGGGGGTAAGGAACTGCCATCTAGCTCTGCACTTGATTCACCTTCTGTTTTGAGTAAGCTTGCGACACCTAAACCTGCTTCTGCTATTCATTATGATATGTCGCATGTTATTGATGATGCCACTTCTGTTATGCATGATACTTATGATGAAACTACTTCTATGCTTGATACTACTGTGCCACTTGTTGAATTTCTTGATGAACAACTTGCTAGGGCTAGAGAGAATGAAATTATTGAAACTGGTAATTTTGAAGAGAGTGATGATGAAGACTCTCCCCCTAATAAATATGAATTGCCTATTGTGCCTGAGGGTTATGTTCTAGAACAAGAAGCTGCTAGAGCTACTTTAGCTTGCAATGATAGATATGATCTAAAGAGGTTATTATCTAAATGGAAGCAGCAATCTCTTAATGCTAGAATGAAACCTGACCCTGCTTTTGCTGCTTCACCTATCTACCTGGATAGTTGTGCTAGTTCTATTTTTAGGGAAAGAACACCGGATGAAGCTGAAATTCTATTGAATAATATGTTGACAAATGAAAATAATTGGACACTTCCTGACCCAGCTCCTAGGCCTATTCCTAAACCAACTCTGAAGAAAAGAGGTGTTCTATTTCTCAGTCCTGAAGATATGCAAGAGGCAAAGAAATCTATGAAAGAAAAGGGTATAAAAGCTGAAGATGTTAAGAATTTACCTCCTATTGAAGAAATACATGGTCTTAATTTACCGCCTGTTGAAGAAACGTTTGATCTTAATCCATTACCTATTGAAGAAACTCATGGTCTTGATAACCCGACACAGGTAGTAAAGGTAAATTCTCTCTATTGATTTGATGAAGGCGATATTCCTCACTATAAGTCTGCTAGACAATGCTTGGAAGAGTTTGATAATTTTATTGTCAAACAAGAAAACTTCAATGCTTATTTTGGTAGAAAATTGAAATACAATTCCGATATGCTTGAACACTTAGGTGATTATATGTCTAGAGTTAAGGGTGAACTTAAACTCATTAGTAAACATGCTTCTATGGTTACCACTCAAGTAGAACAAGTACTTAAAGCTCAGAATGATTTGCTCAAGGAATTAAATAGTAAGAATAATGACTATGTTGTTATAGTGGCTACTAGAACTGGTAGATTGACTCAGGAACCTTTGTATCTTGAAGGCCACCCTAAAAGGATTCAACAAGATTCTCAGACAAATAATATTGATGCACCTGGTCCTTCTAAAAAGAAGAAAAATAAAAATGATAGGACTTTGCATGCGTCTAGTGAACGTACTACTGAACCACCTGAGAATCCAAATAATATTTATATTTCCGATGCTGAAACACAATCTGGTAATGAACATGAACCTAATGAAAATGTTAATGATAATGTTCATGATGATGCTCAACCTAGTAATGATAATGATGTAGAAATTGAACCTGCTGTTGATCTTGATAACCCACAATCAAAGAATCAATGCTATGATAAGAGAGACTTTGTTGCTAGGAAACATGGTAAAGAAAGATAACCATGGGTTCAGAAACCCATGCCTTTTCCTCCCAAACCATCCAAGAAAAAGTATGATGAGGATTTTAAGCGCTTTGCTGAAATGATTAGACCTATCTTTTTTCGTATGCGGTTAACTGATATGCTCAAAATGAACCCTTATGCTAAATATATGAAAGATATTGTTACTAATAAAAGAAAGATACCGAAAAATGAAATTTCCACCATGCTTGCTAATTATACTTCTAAAGGTGGAATACCAAAGAAACTTGGAGATCCAGGAGTACCTACTATACCATGCTCCATTAAAAGAAACTATGTTAAAACTGCTTTATGTGATCTTGGAGCCGGTGTTAGTGTTATGCCTCTCTCTTTATATCATAGACTTGATTTGAATAAGTTGACACCTACTGAAATATCTTTGCAAATGGCTGATAAATCAACTGCTATACCTGTCGGTATTTGTGAGGATGTGCCTGTTGTGGTTGCAAACATTACTATTTTAACGGACTTTGTTATTCTTGATATTCCCGAGGACGATAGTATGTCTATTATTCTTGGAAGACCTTTTTTGAATACTGCAGGGGCTGTTATTGATTGCAACAAAGGCAATGTCACTTTTCATATTAATGGCAACGAGCATACGGAACACTTTCTAAGGAAACAACCTCAAGTTCATAGTATCAATTCTATTGGAAAAATTTCATCGATTGTTTTTGGAGGTTTTGAATTTCCTCTTCCTACTGTCAAAAAGAGATATGATATTCTTATTATTGGGGATGTGCATATCCCCGTTGAGGTAACATAGTGTTATTCGAAATTTCTCCGGTTCCATGTTATTCGGAATGAGTTTGTTAACAAGACCTGATCAAACTTTTTAGTGGATTCCTTTTGATGACCATGAGATGGATGAAACTAGAAGGCACAACCTTCTGTACCCTTCTTTTACTTTCTGTTATTTAGTAGAAATAAAGTGAAAATAGTATTTTTCTGTCTGTTTTCTGAATTATCCGTGCAATATAAAAATACCCCAAAAATAAAAGTTCTCCAAATGCCCCGAAATTGAAATATGATTTTTTTTCTAGAATATTTGAGAATATCTGGCACTCAGAACACAACAGGGGGAGCAAGCACCTGGCCACGAGGGTCCAGGGCGCGCCCACCTGCCTCGTGGGCCCATGGTGGCTCCCCTCCACTTATTCTTGCACCCACACACTTCTTCTTCCTCCCAAAAAAATCACCATCCAGCTCAAGCACGAGTTCTAGCTCATTTTGCTGCGATTTTCGATCTCCTTGCTCAAAGCACCTCTCACAAAACTGCTTTGGGGGATTGTTCCTTGGTATGTGACTCCTCCATTGGTCCAATTAGTTTTTGTTCTTGTGTTTTATTCATTGCAAATTTGTGCTGCCTAGGTGGCCATGTTCTTGAGCTTGCATGTCTAATTTATTTGGTTCCAAGTAGTTCTAATGCATGATATAGGCTCTAGGCACTTGTAGGAGTAGTTGTTATCAATTTTGTTGAGCTTGGTTCACTTTTATTTGAAGTTACTAAAAATTTCAGAATTTTTCAGAGGAAGAAATGTGCTTAGGAAAATGTACCAAGGTGGTTCTTCAAGGAAGCAAGGACCCAGGCTTGCAATGCGCGATGCTGATGATGAGCCTGTTGGGGAACGTAGTAATTTCAAAATTTTCCTACGCACACGCAAGATCATGGTGATGCATAGCAACGAGAGGGGAGAGTGTTTGTCTACGTACCCTCGTAGACCGAAGCGGAAGCGTTGACACAACGTAGAGGAAGTAGTCGTACGTTCTCCTCGCGATCCAACCGATCACAGCACCGTTACTCCGGCACCTCCGAGTTCTTGGCACACGTTCAGCTCGATGACGATCCCCGGGCTCCGATCCAGCAAAGCGTCGAGGAAGAGTTCCGTCAGCACGACGGCGTGGTGACGATCTTGATGTGTTACCGTTGCAGGGCTTCGCCTAAGCACTGCAGCAATATGATCGAGGTGGAATTTGGTGGAAGGGGACACCGCACACGGCTAAGAAACGATCCGTAGATCAACTTGTGTCTCTATGGGGTGCCCCTTGCCTCAGTATATAAAGGATGGAGGAGGAGGAGGCCGGCCAAGGCAAAAGGTGCGGCCAGCATATGGAGTCCTACTAGGACTCCAAGTCCTAGTAGGAGTCCACCAAAAGGGGAGGAAGGGAGAAGGAATAGGAGGAGTAGGAAAGGTGGCCGGCCCCCTTTTCCCTAGTCCAATTCGGACCAAAGGGGAGGGGGGGCGCAGCAGCCTTTTCCTCTTCCCACTAAAGCCCATCAAGGCCCATTACTTCTCCCGTAATCCCGTAACTCCCCGGTACTCCCGAAAATACCCGAATCACTCAGAACCCTTCCGATGTCCGAATATAGTCGTCCAATATATCGATTTTTACGTCTCGACCATTTCGAGACTCCTCGTCATGTCCCCGATCTCATCCGGGACTCCGAACTCCTTCGGTACATCAAAACTCATAAACTCATAATATAACTGTCATCGAAACCTTAAGCGTGCGGACCCTACGGGTTCGAGAACAATGTAGACATGACCGAGACATGTCTCCAGTCAATAACCAATAGCGGGACCTGGATGCCCATATTGGCTCCTACATATTCTACGAAGATCTTTATCGGTCAGACCGCATAACAACATACGTTTGTTCCCTTTGTCATCGGTATGTTACTTGCCCGAGACTCGATCGTCGGTATCCAATACCTAGTTCAATCTCGTTACCGGCAAGTCTCTTTACTCGTTCCGTAATACATCATCTCACAACTAACACATTAGTCGCAATGCTTGCAAGGCTTATGTGATGTGCATTACCGAGAGGGCCCAGAGATACCTCTCCGACAATCGGAGTGACAAATCCTAATCTCGAAATACGCCAACCCAACATGTACCTTCGGAGACACCTGTAGAGCACCTTTATAATCACCCAGTTACGTTGTGACGTTTGGTAGCACACAAAGTGTTCCTACGGTAAACGGGAGTTGCATAATCTCATAGTTAAAGGAACATGTATAAGTCATGGATAAAAGCAATAGCAACATACTAAACGATCGGGTGCTATGCTAATGGAATGGGTCATGTCAATCAGATCATTCAACTAATGATGTGATCTCGTTAATCAAATAACAACTCTTTGTTCATGGCTAGGAAACATAACCATCTTTGATTAATGAGCTAGTCAAGTAGAGGCATACTAGTGACACTCTGTTTGTCTATGTATTCACACATGTATTATGTTTCCAGTTAATACAATTCTAGCATGAATAATAAACATTTATCATGATATAAGGAAATAAATAATAACTTTATTATTGCCTCTAGGGCATATTTCCTTCAGTCTCCCACTTGCACTAGAGTCAATAATCTAGATCACATCACCATGTGATTAACATCAATAGTTCACATCATAATGTGATTAACACCCATAGAGTACTAAGGTGTGATCATGTTTTGCTTGTGAGAGAATCTTAGTCAACGGGTCTGCTACATTCAGATCCGCATGTACTTTGCAAATTTCTATGTCAACAATGCTCTGCATGGAGCTACTCTAGCTAATTGCTCCCACTTTCAATATGTATCCAGATTGAGACTTTAGAGTCATCTGGATCAGTGTCAAAACTTGCATCGACGTAACTCTTTACGACGAACCTTTTTGTCACCTCCATAATCGAGAAACATATCCTTATTCCACTAAGGATAATTTTGACCGCCGTCCAGTGATCTACTCCTAGATCACTATTGTACTCCCGTGCCAATCTCAGGGTAGGGTATACAATAGGTCTGGTACACAGCATGGCATACTTTATAGAAACTATGGCTGAGGCATAGGGAATGACTTTCATTCTCTTTCTATCTTCTGCCGTGGTCGGGCTTTGAGTCTTACTCAATTTCACACCTTGTAATACAGGCAAGAACTCTTTCTTTGACTGTTTCATTTTGAACTACTTCAAAAATCTTTTCAAGGTATGTATTTATTGAAAAAACTTATCAAGCGTCTTGATCTATCTCTTATAGATCTTGATGCTCAATATGTAAGCAGCTTCACCGAGGTCCTTCTTCGAAAAACTCCTTTCAAATACTCCTTTATGCTTTACAGAATAATTCTACATTATTTCCGATCAATAATATGTCATTTACATATACTTATCAGAAATGCTGTAGTGCTCCCACTCACTTTCTTGTAAATACAGGCTTCACCGCAAGTCTGTATAAAACTATATGTTTTGATCAACTTATCAAAGCGTATATTCCAACTCCGAGATGCTTGCACCAGTCCATAGATGGATCGCTGGAGCTTGCATATTTTGTTAACACCTTCAGGATCGACAAAACCTTCTAGTTGCATCGTATACAACTCTTCTTTAATAAATCCATTAAGGAATGTAGTTTTGTTTATCCATTTGCCGGATTTCATAAAATGCGGCAATTGCTAACATGATTCGGACAGACTTAAGCATAGATATGAGTGAGAAACTCTCATCATAGTCAACACCTTGAACTTGTCGAAAACCTTTTGCGACAATTCTAGCTTTGTAGATAGTAACACTACTATCAGTGTCCGTCTTCCTCTTCAAGATCCATTTATTTTCTTTGGCTTGCCGATCATCGGGCAAATCCATCAAAGTCCATACTTTGTTCTTATACATGGATCATATCTCAGATTTCATGGCCTCTAACCATTTCGCAGAATCTGGGCTCATCATCGCTTCCTCATAGTTCGCAAGTTCGTCATGGTCTAGTAACATGACTTCCAGAACAGGATTACTGTACCACTCTGGTGCGGATCTCACTCTGGTTTACTTACGAGATTCGGTAGTAACTTGATCTGAAGTTACATGATCATCATCTTTAGCTTCCTCACTAATTGGTGTTGTAGTCACAAGAACAGATTTCTGTGATGAACTACTTTCCAATAAGGGAGAAGGTACAATTACCTTATCAAGTTTTCTACTTTCCTCCCACTCACTTCTTTCGAAAGAAACTCTTTCTCTAGAAAGTTTCCGAACTTAGCAACAAAAGTCTTGCCTTCGGATCTGTGATAGAAGGTGTATCCAACAGTTTCCTTTGGATATCCTATGAAGACATATTTCTCCGATTTGGGTTCGAGCTTATCAGGTTGAAGCTTTTTCACATAAGCATCGCAGCCCCAAACTTTAAGAAACGACAGCTTAGGTTTATTGCTAAACCATAGTTCATACGGTGTCGTCTCAACGGATTTAGATGGTGCCTCTTTTAACGTGAATGCAGCTGTCTCTAATGCATGATCCCAAAACGATACTGGTAAATCGGTAAGAAACATCATAGATTGTACTATATCCAATAAAGTACGGTTATGACGTTCGGACACACCATTATGCTGTGGTGTTCCAGGTGGCATGAATTTGTGAAACTATTCCACATTGTTTTAATTGAATACCAAACTCGTAACTCAAATATTTGTCTCCGCGATCAGATCGTAGAAACCTTATTTTCTTGTCACGATGATTTTCACTTCACTCTAAAATTCTTTGAACTTTTCAAACGTTTCAGACATATGTTTCATCAAGTAGATATACCCATATCTGCTCAAATCATCTGTGAAGGTTAGAAAATAATGATACTTGTCGCGAGCCTTAATATTCATCGGATCATATACATCAGTATGTATGATTTCCAACAAATCTGTTGCTTGCTCCATTGTTCCGGAGAACGGCGTTTTTAGTCATCTTGCCCAAGAGGCATGGTTCGCAAGCATCAAGTGATTCCAAAATCCCATCAGCATGGAGTTTCTTCATGCGTTTTACACCAATATGACCTAAACGGCAGTGCCACAAAAAGGTTGCACTATCATTATTAACTTCGCATCTTTTTGGTTTCAATATCATGAATATGTGTATCACTGCGATCGAGATCCAATGAACTATTTTCATTGGTGTGTATGACCATAGAAGGTTTTATTCATGTAAACAGAACAACAATTGTTCTCTAACTTAAATGAATAACTGTATTGCAATTAACATGATCAAATCATGCTCAACGCAAACACCAAATAACACTTATTTAGTTTCAACACTAATCCCGAAAGTATAGGGAGTGTGTGATGATGATCATATCAATCTTGGAACCACTTCCAACACACATCGTCACCTTGCCCTTTAACTAGTCTTTGTTCATTCTGCAACTCCCGTTTCGAGTTACTAATCTTAGCAACTTGAACTAGTATCATATACTGAGGGGTTGCTATGAACACTAGTAAAGTACACATCAATAACATGTATATCAAATATACTTATGTTCACTTTGCCATCCTTCTTATCCGCCAATCACTTGGGGTAGTTCCGGTTCCAGTGACCAGTCCCTTTGCAGTAGAAGCACTTAGTCTCAGGCTTAGGACCATACTTGGGCTTTTTCACTTGAGCAGCAACTTGCTTGCTGTTTTTCTTGAAGTTCCCCTTCTTTCCTTTTGCCCTTTTCTTGAAACTAGTGATCTTGTCAACCATCAACACTTGATGTTTTTCTTTGATTTCTACCTTCGCTGATTTTAGCATCGCGAAGAGCTTGGGAATATTTATCCCTTGCATATTATAGTTCATCACGAAGTTCTACTAACTTGGTGATGGTGACTAGAGAATTCTGTCAATCACTATCTTATCTGGAAGATTAACTCCCACTTGATTCAAGCGATTGAAGTACCCAGACAATCTGAGCACATGCTCACTAGTTGAGAGATTCTCCTCCATCTTTTAGCTATAGAACTTGTTGGAGACTTCATATCTCTCAACTCAGGTATTTGCTTGAAATATTAACTTCAACTCCTAGAACATCTCATATGCTCCATGACGTTCAAAACGTCTTTGAAGTCCCGATTCTAAGCAGTTAAGCATGGTGCACTAAACTATTAAGTAGTCATCATATTGAGCTAGCAAAACGTTCATAATGTCTGCATCTGCTCCTGCAATAGGTCCGTCACCTAGCGGTGCATCAAGGACATAATTCTTCTGTGCAGCAATGAGGATAAACCTCAGATCACGGATCCAATCCGCATCATTGCTACTAACATTTTTCAACACAATTTTCTCTAGGAACATATCAAAATAAACACAGGGAAGCAACAATGCGAGCTATTGATCTACAACATAGATATGCTAATACTACCAGGACTAAGTTCATGATAAATTAAAGTTCAATTAATCATATTACTTAAGAACTCCCACTTAGATAGACATCTCTCTAATCCTCTAAGTGATCACGTGATCCAAATCAACTAAACCATGTCCGATCATCACGTGAGATGGAGTAGTTTCAATGGTGAACATCATTTATGTTGATCATATCTACTATATGATTCACGCTCGACCTTTCGGTCTCTGTGTTCCGAGGCCATATCTGTATATGCTAGGCTCGTCAAGTTAAACCTGAGTATTCCGCGTGTGCAACTGTTTTGCACCCGTTGTATTTGAACGTAGATCCTATCACACCCGATCATCACGTGGTGTCTCAGCACGAAGAACTTTCGCAACGGTGCATACTCAGGGAGAACACTTCTTGATAATTTAGTGAGAGATCATATTATAATGCTACCGTCAATCAAAGCAAGATAAGATGCATAAAAAGGATAAACATCACATGCAATCAATATAAGTGATATGATATGGCCATCATCATCTTGTGCTTGTGATCTCCATCTTCGAAGCACCGTCATGATCACCATCGTCACCGGCGCGACACCTTGATCTTCATCGCAGCATCGTTGTCGTCTCGCTAATCTTATGCTTCTACGACTATCACTACCGTTTAGCAATAAAGTAAAGCATTACATCGCGATTGCATTGCATACAATAAAGCGACAACCATATGGCTCCTGCCAGTTGCCGATAACTCGGTTACAAAACATGATCATCTCATACAATAAAATTTAGCATCACGTCTTGACCATATCACATCACAACATGCCCTGCAAAAACAAGTTAGACGTTCTCTACTTTGTTGTTGCAAGTTTTACGTGGCTGCTACGGGCTTTAAGCAAGAACTCATCTTACCTACGCATCAAAACCACAACGATAGTTTGTCAAATAGACTCCGTTTTAACCTTCTCAAGGACCGGGCGTAGCCACACTCGGTTCAACTAAAGTTGGAGAGACAGTCTTCCGCAAGCCATCTCTGTGCAAAGCACGTCGAGGGAACCGGTCTCGCGTAAGCGTACGCGTAAGGTTGGTCCGGATCGTCTCATCCAACAATACCGCTGAACCAAAGTATGACATGCTGGTAGGCAGTATGACTTGTATCGTCCACAACTCACTTGTGTTCTACTCGTGCAAATAACATCAACCATAAAACCTAGGCTCGGATGCCACTGTTGGGGAACGCAGTAAATTTCAAAATTTTCCTACGCACACGCAAGATCATGGTGATGCATAGCAACGAGAGGGGAGAGTGTTTGTCTACGTACCCTCGTAGACCGAAGCGGAAGCGTTGACACAACGTAGAGGAAGTAGTCGTACGTTCTCCTCGCGATCCAACCGATCACAGCACCGTTACTCCGGCACCTCCGAGTTCTTGGCACACGTTCAGCTCGATGACGATCCCCGGGCTCCGATCCAGCAAAGCGTCGAGGAAGAGTTCCGTCAGCACGACGGCGTGGTGACGATCTTGATGTGTTACCGTTGCAGGGCTTCGCCTAAGCACTGCAGCAATATGATCGAGGTGGAATTTGATGGAAGGGGACACCGCACACGGCTAAGAAACGATCCGTAGATCAACTTGTGTCTCTATGGGGTGCCCCTTGCCTCAGTATATAAAGGATGGAGGAGGAGGAGGCCGGCCAAGGCAAAAGGTGCGGCCAGCATATGGAGTCCTACTAGGACTCCAAGTCCTAGTAGGAGTCCACCAAAAGGGGAGGAAGGGAGAAGGAATAGGAGGAGTAGGAAAGGTGGCCGGCCCCCTTTTCCCTAGTCCAATTCGGACCAAAGGGGAGGGGGGGCGCAGCAGCCTTTTCCTCTTCCCACTAAAGCCCATCAAGGCCCATTACTTCTCCCGTAATCCCGTAACTCCCCGGTACTCCCGAAAATACCCGAATCACTCAGAACCCTTCCGATGTCCGAATATAGTCGTCCAATATATCGATTTTTACGTCTCGACCATTTCGAGACTCCTCGTCATGTCCCCGATCTCATCCGGGACTCCGAACTCCTTCGGTACATCAAAACTCATAAACTCATAATATAACTGTCATCGAAACCTTAAGCGTGCGGACCCTACGGGTTCGAGAACAATGTAGACATGACCGAGACATGTCTCCAGTCAATAACCAATAGCGGGACCTGGATGCCCATATTGGCTCCTACATATTCTACGAAGATCTTTATCGGTCAGACCGCATAACAACATACGTTTGTTCCCTTTGTCATCGGTATGTTACTTGCCCGAGACTCGATCGTCGGTATCCAATACCTAGTTCAATCTCGTTACCGGCAAGTCTCTTTACTCGTTCCGTAATACATCATCTCACAACTAACACATTAGTCGCAATGCTTGCAAGGCTTATGTGATGTGCATTACCGAGAGGGCCCAGAGATACCTCTCCGACAATCGGAGTGACAAATCCTAATCTCGAAATACGCTAACCCAACATGTACCTTCGGAGACACCTGTAGAGCACCTTTATAATCACCCAGTTACGTTGTGACGTTTGGTAGCACACAAAGTGTTCCTACGGTAAACGGGAGTTGCATAATCTCATAGTTAAAGGAACATGTATAAGTCATGGATAAAAGCAATAGCAACATACTAAACGATCGGGTGCTATGCTAATGGAATGGGTCATGTCAATCAGATCATTCAACTAATGATGTGATCTCGTTAATCAAATAACAACTCTTTGTTCATGGCTAGGAAACATAACCATCTTTGATTAATGAGCTAGTCAAGTAGAGGCATACTAGTGACACTCTGTTTGTCTATGTATTCACACATGTATTATGTTTCCAGTTAGTACAATTCTAGCATGAATAATAAACATTTATCATGATATAAGGAAATAAATAATAACTTTATTATTGCCTCTAGGGCATATTTCCTTCAGAGCCACCAAGGGACGCTCCATTGTGGCCTTGTGAATGGCCTTCAGAAAACTTTATGGATCGAGCGGGAATCAAGGAAGAATTTAACGCATATTTGCGTAACGCTTATCTTGCGAGCTTCAAGGAGGAAAAGTGTCGCCAGTACCACTATATCACTAGTTCCTTTGTGAGGAGGTTTGAAATTTCATCTTCACGCAATTCTCCAACTGTCCTGTTTGATCTTTATGAAAAATCTTATACGACGGACTTAGAGGATTTTACCACTCCTTGCAAACTTCCACAATGGGGTAGTGCTTAGTGAACCTCGTAAATCTGAATTTAGAAATTTTCTTGCTAGTATAACTGTGGGGGAATCTAGAGATATAGCACAAGCTACCATAGGAAGCATTCATTTTCTTGCTATACATTATTTTGCTCTCTTCATAGGTAGGTGCATAAATGGTAAAGATGAAGCATGTCACATGTCTGTCCCTGATCTTAGTATTCTTAGGAGTGCTGTGTTAGGAGATAAATCTTATAATTTGGGAGCTATTGTGGCACGTAGGTTGCATCATAATAGATTTAATGGAGATTTCTTTGGTGGAATTTATGCAACCCGCTTAGCTGATTTTCTCGGTGTAACCATACGTAATGATGATATTGAATTGCCTCCTACTTATCTAGACTTTAATGCTATGGTTCACCACCAGTTTGTCGAGAGGAATGAATCACCTCTCCAGTATCGACTAATCTTTGACAGACGTCCTGTTGTCCGTATTACTCTCCCTGCTCCTGCCTTCTTTGATTATCAGGCAAAAGGAAGACATTCTATTACCAGAGAGGAGGCAGATGAGTATGAGAGGAGGGCGGAGGCAGCTCGCCGTCACGCTGCAGCTCAGGAGGCAATAGCCGCCGCATCTCAGTATGACCCCGGCTACAACTATGGATATCCTCCAGGCCATCTGTGGTAATAAACCAACTTAGGCCAAAAGCCTAAGCTTGGGGGAGTACGTATTTCCCACCGACATTACATTTATGTTCACACACTCATTGCTAGATGTTGGCGCTCATACTCTTTCATTGTATTATCCATGCTAGTTTATTTTATTTTTCTTGCTTTCTTCTCGTGTGTTTGATAAACCTTAAGAAAAACAAAATTTTAGTGTAGCTTTTAGTTAGTTTACTTTTCATGTTGTAGTAGTAATAATTAAAAAGAAAACCCAAAAAGATTTCTTGTTCTTCTTTTGCTTGTTGGGAGCTTTCCCGTGTAAATAGTTTTTATTTCTTTTCTTTGGGGGTCGATAGGAGAAGACCATGATTAAATTGTTGAAGTGGCTCTTATATGCATTATTGTTGATTTAACCAAGATCCCATATTGCCTTGTCTTCTCCTGTTTATTGAATGCTCGTAGATTCCAGCTTAGTCCAATGCACGTGCACTCTTATTATTATTCACATCATTCGGTCGTGCAAGTGAAAGGCAATTATGATGATATATGATGGACTGACTGAGATGAGAGAAGCTGGTACGAACTCTACCTCTCTTGTTTTTGTAAATATGATTAGTTTATCGTTCCCAATTTAGCCTATTATGAATAAACATGTTTGCAATGACAATTAGAGATTATAGTTGCTTATGCCATGCTTAATTATCTGTGAGTTATAATGGTTTACCTTGCGTGCCAACATGCTATTAAAATGGTTGTGATGTGGTATAGTGGGGTGGTATCCTCCTTTGAATGATTTAGGTGACTCGACTTGGCACATGTTCACACATGTAGTTGAAACAAATCAACATAGCCTTCATGATATTTATGTTCATGGTGGATTATATCCTACTCATGCTCGTACTCAATGTCTATTAATTTTAATGCATGTTCATGACTGTTGTCGCTCTCTAGTTGGTCGCTTCCCAGTATTTTGCTAGCCTTCACTTGTACTAAGCGGGAATACTGCTTGTGCATCCAACCCCTTAAACCCCAAAGTTATTCCATATGAGTCCACTATACCTTCCTATATGCGGTATCTACCTGCCGTTCCAAGTAAATTTGTATGTGCCAAACTCTAAACCTTCAAATGAAATTCTGTTTTGTATGCTCAAATAGCTCATGTATCAACTAGGGCTGTCCGTATCTTCCATGCTAAGCGGGTTATTCTCAAGAGGAGTGGACTCCGCTCCTCACTCACGAGAAAATGGCTGGTCACCGGGATGCCCAGTCCCATGCTTTATGCAAATCAAATCAAATTAATTGCAAACAAAAGTCCCCTGGGGTTGTTGCTATTTGGAGGCACTCATTGTTTCGAGCAAGCCATGGATTGATGCTTGTTGGTGGAGGGGGACTATAAACTTCACCATTCTATTTGGGAACCGCCTATAATGTGTGCAGCATGGAAGATATCACCATCTCATGGTTGTTATGTTGACAATGAAAGTATGCCGCTCAAAATATTATTTATCTCTGCTTTAAAATCGATCTCTGGCACCTCTACAAATCCCTGCTTCCCTCTGCGAAGGGCCTATCTATTTACTTTTATTTTGAGTCATCACCAGCTAGAGAGCACCGTTGTCATTTGCATCCATTACTGTTAATTTAGATTGGGCATGACTATGACTGGATCTCTTTTACCATGAATTACAATGTTTAGTCAGTCCTTGATCTTTAAAGGTGCTATGCATTTATGTTTTGCGGTCTCAGAAAGGGCTAGCAAGATACCATCTTGTTATATCATATCATGATTGTTTTGAGAAAGTGTTGTCATCCGAGATTTATTATTATTGATTGCTAGTTGATTATGCCATTGACATGAATAAACATGAGACCTAAATGTTATTGTGAATATGGTTAGTCATAATCTTTGCTAAAAACTTGAATGCTGGCTTTACATATTTACAACAACAAGAGCAAACAGAGTTTGTAAAAGTTTTTCTTTATCACTTTCAGTTTATCAACTGAATTGCTTGAGGACAAGCAAAGGTTTAAGCTTGGGGGAGTTGATACATCTCCATCATATCTATTTTTCCAAACACTTTTGCCCTTGTTTTGGACTCTAACTTGCATGATTTGAATGGAACTAACCCGGACTGACGATGTTTTCAGCAAAATTGCAATGGTGTTATTTATCTGCAGAAACAGAAGTTCTCGGAATGACCTGAAACTCCACGGAACATATTTTTGGAAAATATTAAAAATACTGGAAGAAAAATCCATCTCAGGGGGCCTACACCCTGTCCACGAGGGTGGGGGGTGCGCCTGCCCCCCTGGGCGCGCCCCCCTCCCTCGTGGCCCCCTGACGCTCCACCGACCTCCAACTCCATATATTCGTGTTCGGGGAGAAAAATCAAAGAGAAAGATTCATCGCGTTTTACAATACAGAGCCGTCGCCAAGCCCTAAAACCTCTCGGGAGGGCTGATCTGGAGTCCGTTTGGGGCTCCGGAGAGGGGAATCTGTCGCCGTCGTCATCATCAACCATCCTCCATCACCAATTTCATGATGCTCACCGCCGTGCGTGAGTAATTCCATCGTAGGCTTCCTGGACGGTGATGGGTTGGATGAGATCTATCATGTAATCGAGTTAGTTTTGTTAGGGTTTGATCCCTAGTATCCACTATGTTCTGAGATTAATGTTGCTATGACTTTGCTATGCTTAATGCTTGTCACTAGGGCCCGAGTGCCATGATTTCAGATCTGAGCCTATTATGTTTTCATGAATATATGTGAGTTCTTGATCCTATCTTGCAAGTCTATAGTCACCTACTATGTGTTATGATCCAACAACCCCGAAGTGACAATAATCGGGACCACTCCCGGTGATGACCTTAGTTTGAGGAGTTCATGTATTCACTATGTGTTAATGCTTTGGTCCAGTACTCTATTAAAAGGAGGCTTTAATATCCCTTAGTTTCCGCTAGGACCCCGCTGCCATGGGAGGGTAGGACAAAAGATGTCATGCAAGTTCTTTTCCATAAGCACGTATGAATGTATTCAGAATACATGCCTACATTACATTGATGAATTGGAGCTAGTTCTGTGTCACCCTATGTTATGACTGTTACATGATGAACCGCATCCGGCATAATTCTCCATCACCGATCCAATGCCTACGAGCTTTTCACATATTGTCCTTCACTTATTTACTTTTCCGTTGCTACTGCTACAATCACTACAAAACCCAAAATTATTACTTTTGCTATCGTTACCGTTACTTCCATACTACTTTGCTACAGATACTAAGTTATCCAGCTGTGGTTGAATTGACAACTCAACTGCTAATACTTGAGAATATTCTTTGGCTCCCCTTGTGTCGAATCAATAAATTTGGGTTGAATACTCTACCCTCGAAAGCTGTTGCGATCCCGTATACTTGTGGGTTATCAGGAACCGCCTATAATGTGTGTAGCATGGAAGATATCGAGATCTCTCGGTTGTTATGTTGACAATGAAAGTATGCCGCTCAAAATATTATTCATCTCTATTTCAAAAATCGAGCTCTGGCACCTCTAGAAATCCCTGCTTCCCTCTGCGAAGGGCCTATCTATTTACTTTTATGTTGAGTCATCATCCTCTTATTAAAAAGCACGAGCTGGAGAGCACCGCTGTCATTTGTATACATTACTATTAATTTATATTGAGTATCACTACTAGGAAAAGGCTTATACATAGAAGTTTACCAGTAGCGTGTGTTTTGGAGCCCACGCTACTGATAATTAGCAGTAGCGTTGGTTACAAACCGTGCTACTGGTACACCTTAGCAGCACCGTTGGTTGCTAGAGGGCACACTACTGGTAAGTTAGCCACACCATACCCCCCCCCCCCCCGCCAAAAAATAGTAGCAGCCTTGGTACGCTAACAAGCGCTACTGTTAAGGAAATAGCAGTAGCGCGGGGCCACTAAGCAGCGCTACTGCTACCTCTTCTATGTGTAATCTTTTACCAGTAGCGTGTTTTTTGGGCAAGCGCTTGATACGTCTCCAACGTATCTATAATTTTTGATTGCTCCATGCTATATTATCTACTGTTTTGGACAATATTGGGCTTTATTATCCACTTTTATATTATTTTTGGGACTAACCTATTAACCGGAGGCCCAGCCCAGAATTGTTGTTTTTTTCCTATTTCAGAGTTTCGAAGAAACGGAATATCAAACGGAGTCCAAACGGAATGAAACCTTCGGGGACGTGATTTTCTCACCGAATATGATCCAGGAGACTTGGACCCTACGTCAAGAAAGAAAGGAGGGAGGGAGGCACGAGGTAGGGGGCGCGCCCTCCACCCTCGCGGGCCCCCTGTTGCTCCACCGACGTACGCCTTCCTCCTCTATATACCTACGTACCCCCAAACGATCAGATACGGAGCCAAAAACCTAACTCCACCGCCGCAACCTTCTGTACCCACGAGATCCCATCTTGGGGCCTGTTCCGGAGCTCCGCCGGAGGGGGCATCCATCATGGAGGGCTTCTACATCATCACCATAGCCTCTCCGATGAAGTGTGAGTAGTTTACCTCAGACGTTCGGGTCCATAGTTAGTAGCTAGATGGCTTCTTCTCTCTTTTTGGATCTCAATCCAATGTTCTCCCCCTCTCTCGTGGAGAACTATTCGATGTAATCTTCTTTTTGCGGTGTGTTTGTTGAGACCGATGAATTGTGGGTTTATGATCAAGATTATCTATGAACAATATTTGAATCTTCTCTGAATTCTTTTATGTATGATTGGTTTTCTTTGCAAGTCTCTTCAAATTATCAGTTTGGTTTGGCCTACTAGATTGGTTTTTCTTGCAATGGGAGAAGTGCTTAGCTTTGGGTTCAATCTTGCGGTGTCCTTTCCCAGTGACAGTAGGGGCAGCAAGGCACGTACTGTATTGTTGCCATCGAGGATAACAAGATGGGGTTTTTATCATATTGCATGAATTTATCCCTCTACATCATGTCATCTTGCTTAAGGCATTACTCTGTTTTCTTGAACTTAATACTCTAGATGCATGCTGGATAGCGGTCGATGAGTGGAGTAATAGTAGTAGATGCAGGCAGGAGTCGGTCTACTTGTCTCGGACGTGATGCCTATATACATGAGCATACCTAGATACTCTCATAACTATGCTCAATTCTGTCAATTGCTCAACAGTAATTC
Source organism: Aegilops umbellulata (assembly GCA_032464435.1). NCBI lineage: Eukaryota > Viridiplantae > Streptophyta > Magnoliopsida > Poales > Poaceae > Aegilops > Aegilops umbellulata. The sequence continues at coordinate 105,467,266 of CP136060.1, read as the reverse complement.
GTTCACCCACCGTAAAATACTTATGCTCTTGAGAGAAGCCACTAGTTAAATCTATGGCCCCCGGGTCTATCTTCATCATATCAATCTTCCTACACTTTATTATTGCCTTTGCTTTTTTACTTTGCTTTTATTTTACTTTGCATCTTTATCACGAAAATACCAAAAATATTATCTATCATATCTATCAGATCTCACTCTCGTAAGTGACCGTGAAGGGATTGACAACCCCTTATCGCGTTGGTTGCAAGGAGTTATTTGCTTTGTGCAGGTACGAGGGACTCGCGCGTAGCCTCCTACTTGATTGATACCTTGGTTCTCAAAAACTGAGGGAAATACTTACGCTACTTTGCTGCATCATCCTTTCCTCTTCAAGGAAATCCAACGCAGTGCTCAAGAGGTAGCAAGAAGAATTTCTGGCGCCGTTGCCGGGGATTCTACGCAAAAGTCAACATACCAAGTACCCATCACAATCCCTTATCTGCCGCATTACATTATTTGCCATTTGCCTCTTGTTTTCCTCTCCCCCAGTTCACCCTTGCCGTTTTATTCACCCTTTTTTCGTTCGTCTTTTCGTTTGCCTTGATGTATTACTTGGCTCGTTTGCTCGTTTGGTTGAAATAGTTGAGTATTTATTCCTAAACAGAGAAGCTAAGATCTATGGATCCTCATCCGCTTGCCAATCTCTTTAAAAGATCCAATTATGATGAACCTATTGCTAGTGAATTGAGTGCACTAGATTATCTTTTTGAGGTTTTGCCTGAAATTCGTAAATCTAAAAATTGTGATGAAGTACTTTATGAAGCGATTCATGATAGAACTTTGAATAAAAAGCATGATTGCAATGATTTTACTATAAATTCTATTGATGTCAATTATGCTAAAAATATGCAAAACCCTAAGCTTGGGGATGCTAGTTTTGCTATGTCTACTACTTGTTGCAATGATCATGATTGGGGTGATTCTTCTTATGATCTTGAAAATTTATTTAAGCCCCATGATAAATATGAGATTGATAATATTGTTTGCAATAATATTGAAAGTGGGTTTGGAAGAGTGTCAACTTTAGATCCCACATATTTGGAGAATATTCAATCTTATGAAAATTTTGATAAAAGTGGGATTGGAGAGGTCATGACTTTAGCTAATGTTAATCCCACTATTTCGGAAGAGTGTCAACTTTGCATGCATGTGGATTGTGTTGAAAGTATTTATTGTGATAGGTATTTTGTTGAATTTTCTTATGATCCTACATGTAATTATTATGAGATAGGAAAATATGGTTATAGAAATTTTCATGTTACTAAATTACCTCTCGTTATCTTGGGATTGCTATTGTTCTTTTCCGCTTCCTTGCATATGCTAGTTTTTGCTCGCTATGATAATTTGTTTGCCTATAATATGCCTATGCATAGGAAGTATGTTAGACTTAAGTGTATTTGTCACATGTTTTATGATGCTCTCTTTATGCTTCAATTCTTGTCTTTCACGTGAGCATCATTGAAATCTTAATGCCTAGCTAAAAAAGCTTTAAAGAAAAGCGCTTGTTGGGAGACAACCCAATATTTTCCCTTGCTACTTAGGACTAAATATTTGTTCTAGCCTCTGGTTAGATGTGTTTTTATGTTCTAACTAGTGTTTGTGCCAAGTTAAACCTATAGGATCTTCTTGGATGATAGTTATTTGATCTTGCTGTAATTTCCAGAAACTTTCTGTTCACTAAAACAATTGTTAAAAATCACCAGAACGTGATAAAATACTGATTCCAATTGATTCTGATCATTAAACAAATTTTCTAGGTCTTCCTATTTTGGTAAAATTTTTGAAGTTCCAGAAGTTTGCGTTAGTTACAGATTACTACAGACTGTTCTGTTTTTGACAGATTCTGTTTTTCGTGTGTTGTTTGCTTATTTTGATGAATCTATGGCTAGTAAAATAGTTTATAAACCATAGAGAAGTTGGAATAAAGTAGGTTTAACACCAATATAAATAAAGAATGAGTTCATTACAGTACCTTGAAGTGTTCTTTTGTTTTCTTTCGCTAACGGAGCTCACGAGATTTCTGTTGAGTTTTGTGTTGTGAAGTTTTCAAGTTTTGGGTGAAATCTCTTGATGGATTATGGAACAAGGAGTGGCAAGAGCCTAAGCTTGGGGATGCCCATGGCACCCCCCAGATAATCTAAGGACCAAAAAGTCAAAGCTTGGGGATGCCCCGGAAGGCATCCCCTCTTTCGTCTACTTCCATCGGTAACTTTACTTGGAGCTATATTTTTATTCACCACATGATATGTGTTTTGCTTGGAGCATCTTGTATGATTTGATTATTTGCTTTTTTTAGTTTACCACAATCATACTTGCTGTACACACCTTTTGATAGAGCCATACATGATTTGGAATTTGCTAGAATACTCTATGTGCTTCACTTATATCTTTTGAGCTATATAGTTTTGCTCTAGTGCTTCACTTATATCTTTTAGAGCACGGTGGTGGATTTGTTTTATAGAAACTATTGATCTCTCATGCTTCACTTAGATTATTTTGAGAGTCGTAAATAGCATGGTAATTTTCTTAAATAATCTTAATATGCTTGGTATTCAAGATTTGTAAAACTTTCTTTTGAGTGCGTTGAATACTAAGAAAAGTTTGATGCTTGATAATTGTTTTGAGATATGAAGATGGTGATATTAGAGTCATGCTAGTTGAGTAGTTGTGAATTTGAGAAATACTTGTGTTAAAGTTTGTGATTCCCGTAGCATGCACGTATGGTGAACCGTTATGTGATGAAGTCGGAGCATGATTTATTTATTGATTGTCTTCCTTATGAGTGGCGGTCGAGGACGAGCGATGGTCTTTCCTACCAATCTATCCCCCTAGGAGCATGCGCGTAATACTTTGATTTGATAACTTGTAGATTTTTGCAATAAGTATATGAGTTCTTTATGACTAATGTTGATTCCATGGATTATACACACTTCCTTCCTTCCACCATTGCTAGCCTCTCTAATACCGCGCACTTTTCGCCGGTATCATACACCCACCATATACCTTCCTCAAAACAGCCACCATACCTACCTATCATGGCATTTCCATAGCCATTCCAAGATATACTGCCATGCAAATTTCCACCTTTCCGTTTATTATGACACGCTCCATCATTGTCATATTGCTAGCATGATCATGTAGTTGACATCGTATTTGTGGCAAAGCCACCGTTCATAATTCTTTCATAGATGTCACTCTTGATTCATTGCATATCCCGGTATACCGCCGGAGGCATTCATATAGAGTCATATTTTATTCTAAGTATCGAGTTGTAATTGTTGAGTTGTAAGAAAATAAAAGTGTGATGATCATCATTTTTAGAGCATTGTCCCAAGTGAGGAAAAGGATGATGGAGACTATGATTCCCCCACAAGTCGGGATGAGACTCCGGACGAAAAATAAATAAATAAAAGAGGCCATAAAAAATTGAAAAGGCCCAAACAAAAAAATGAGAGAAAAATAGAGAAGGGACAATGTACTATCCTTTTACCACACTTGTGCTTCAAAGTAGCACCATGATCTTCATGATAGAGAGTCTCTCATTTTGTCACTTCCATATACTAGTGGGAATTTTTCATTATAGAACTTGGCTTGTATATTCCAATTATGGGCTTCCTCAAAATGCCCTAGGTCTTGTGAGCAAGCGAGTTGGATGCACACCCACTTAGTTTCTTTTGTTGAGCTTTCATATACTTATAGCTCTAGTGCATCCGTTGCGTGGCAATCCCTACTCACTAACATTGATATCTATTGATGGGCATCTCCATAGCCCGTTGATACGCCTAGTTGATGTGAGACTATCTTCTCCCTTTTTGTCTTCTCCACAACCACCATTCTATTCCACATATAGTGCTATATCCATGGCTCACGCTCATGCATTATGTGAAGATTGAAAAAGTTTTGAGAATGTCAAAAGTATGAAACAATTGCTTGGCTTGTCATCGGGGTTGTGCATGATTAAAATACTTTGTGTGGTGAAGATAGAGCATAGCCAGACTATATGATTTCGTAGGGATAACTTTTTTTGGCCATATTATTTTGAGAAGACATGATTGCTTTGTTACTATGCTTGAAGTATTATTATTTTTATGGCAATATTAAACTTTTGTCTAGAACCTTCCGGATCTGAATATTCATACCACAATTAAGAAGAATTACATTGAAATTATGTCAAGTAGCACTCCGCATCAAAAATTCTGTTTTTATCATTTACCTACTCGAGGACGAGCAGGAATTAAGCTTGGGGATGTCTGATACGTCTCCAACGTATCTATAATTTTTGATTGCTCCATGCTATATTATCTACTGTTTTGGACAATATTGGGATTTATTATCCACTTTTATATTATTTTTGGGACTAACCTATTAACCGGAGGCCCAACCCAGAATTGATGTTTTTTTGCCTATTTCAGAGTTTCGAAGAAATGGAATATCAAACGGAGTCCAAACGGAATGAAACCTTTGGGAACATGATTTTCTCACCGAATATGATCCAGGAGACTTGGACCCTACGTCAGGAAACAAAGGAGGGAGGCACAAGGTAGGGGGCGCGCCCACCCCCCCAGGGCGCGCCCTCCACCCTCGTGGGCCCCCTGTTGCTCCACCGACATACTCCTTCCTCCTATATATACCTACGTACCCCCAAACGATCAGATACGGAGCCAAAAACCTAATTCCACCGCTGCAACCTTCTATACCCACGAGATCCCATCTTGGGGCCTGTTCCGGAGCTCCGCCAGAGGGGGCATCCATCATGGAGGGCTTCTACATCATCACCATAGCCTCTCCGATGAAGTGTGAGTATTTTACCTCAGACCTTCGGGTCCATAGTTAGTAGCTAGATGGCTTCTTCTCTCTTTTTGGATCTCCATACAATGTTCTCCCCCTCTCTCATGGAGATCTATTCGATGTAATCTTCTTTTTGCGGTGTGTTTGTTGAGACTGATGAATTGTGGGTTTATGATCAAGATTACCTATGAACAATATTTGAATCTTCTCTGAATTCTTTTATGTATGATTGCTTATCTTTGCAAGTCTCTTCGAATTATCAGTTTGGTTTGGCCTACTAGATTGGTTTTTCTTGCAATGGGAGAAGTGCTTAGCTTTGGGTTCAATCTTGCGGTGTCCTTTCCGAGTGACAGTAGGGGCAGCAAGGCATGTATTGTATTGTTGCCATCGAGGATAACAAGTTGGGGTTTTTTATCATATTGCATGAATTTATCCCTCTACATCATGTCATCGTGCTTAAGGTGTTACTCTGTTTTCTTGAACTTAATACTCTAGATGCATGCTGGATAGCGGTCGATGAGTGGAGTAATAGTAGTACATGCAGGCAGGAGTCGGTCTACTTGTCTCGGACATGATGCCTATATACATGATCATACCTAGATACTCTCATAACTATGCTCAATTCTGTCGATTGCTCAACAGCAATTCATTCACCCACCGTAAAATACTTATGCTCTTGAGAGAAGCCACTAGTGAAATATATGGCCCCCCGGGTCTATCTTCATCATATCAATCTTCCTACACTTTATTACTGCCTTTGCTTTTTTTACTTTGATTTTATTTTACTTTGCATATTTATCACAAAAATACCAAAAATATTATCTATCATATCTATCAGATCTCACTCTCGTAAGTGACCATGAAGGGATTGACAACCCCTTATCACGTTGGTTGCGAGGAGTTATTTGCTTTGTGCAGGTACGAGGGACTCGCGCATAGCCTCCTATTGGATTGATACCTTGGTTCTCAAAAACTGAGGGAAATACTTACGCTACTTTGTTGCATCATCCTTTCCTCTTCAAGGAAATCCAACGCAGTGCTCAAGAGGTAGCAGCGCTATAGCTAGTTTTACGTACCAGTAGATATTTTGGCTGGCACACATAGCAGTAGCGCGCTTTGGTGCCCAGCGCTACTACTATGGTCACCAGCCAAAATATCTGTCAGCTCCCCCCCTTGTTCTTCCTCCCCCTTTCTTTCTCCCCCTCCCTCTTGCACTTGCTTGTCCTTCAATGCTTCCCCCTCTTCTTTGCCCCTCCTCCCCCTCCATTAATTCCCTGCCTCCTTTCTCTTACTTGTTTTTCCCCTCCTCCCCTTCTCTTCTTTGCCCCTCCACCACCCCCTCCATTAATGCCCTCCCTCCTTCCTCTTCCTTTCTTTTGCCCATTCTCCCCTTCTCTTCTTTGCCCCTCCACCACCCCCTCCATTAGTGCCCTCCCTCCTCCCTCTCATAGCTCTATCTAGAGCTACTAGCTAATTGTAAGAAGGTGCTTGATATTCCTCTCGACAAATAGGTGAGCAAAAAAAGAGTTGTGCAAGAATGGAAATATGTGTGTTTGCGATTAGGACCGAAACTATGTGCGATATGAATATACCGAATTGTGTGTGGCATGTGAGTGACATGAGTTGCCTATGTTTTTCTGAAATGTCGATTCAATTCCGTTTCGGCAAATTTCGGGCATGAAAACTCAATATGTCCTATGTTTAGGGAAGGTCATGTCGAATTTTTGTATGAATTTGATCCATGCATGTATATAAATACGTGTTTAAAATATTTGCTTTGCGCGCGGGTGATCATGAAGGTCAATGGAAGGAAGGTGGAAAGATACTGGCAATTTGCTGTGGATGACATGTATGAAAAAAGACTGAAGGATGTTTTATGTCCGTGTCAAAAATGCAAAGGAAGAGTCAGGCTCGACCCCTTCCAGGGTGGTAAATTCAAGGCGCACCTGCTCATGCATGGTTTCATGCATGGCCATACTCGGTGGATAAGTGAAGATGATGATGAGTAGGAGGAGGACATCGACGGGGCAGGAAATAACGACATGGGGCCACCAGACGAAGAGATGACCGATTATGTGCCCTAAGAGGAAGACGGCCTCGTAAATGTCGATGGCGAAGAGGCAGTTCAAGGCGGAGAAGACACGCCGCCGTCTTCGTCGCTACTAAGTTCAGCCATGTGGGACCCGCATGTTTGAGACCTGCTTCGCAAGAAGACGACTAGCGACAGAGCTGCTTCTAGAGAGGAGGCCAAACTAGCGCAACTGGAGGTAGACTCGATGACTCCTTTGTATGATGGAAGCAATCCCGAGGTGACCCGCTTGAGTTTCACACTAGAACTTCTAAAGATGAAGGCGAAAAACAAATGGACAGATACAAGCCTGGATGAGCTTCTGAAGTACCTAAAGAAGGTTCTTCCCGCGAGAAGCCTGTGTCCTACTAGTGTCGAGGAGGCAAAGAAAATTGTGTGCCCTCTTGATCTGCCACACATTAGATATCACACATGCATCAATGATTGCATCATATATCGGAACGAGCACACGGAAAAAACCATCTGTCCAAAGTGCAATGCTTCACGATATAAAAAGGCCAGAAAGAAAGCTCCACACAAAGTTGTAAGGTACTTTCCGATCACTCCGCGTCTACAGCGGTATTTCGTAGATCCTAAGGAAGCAAAGCTTATGCGCTGGCACGCGGAGAGGGTGAAGCCAGATGACGGAGAAGAGCCGAAGCTGAGACACCTCGCAGATGCTAGCCAGTGGAGAGCATTAAATGTTGAATTTGAATTTTTCGCAAATGATCCAAGGAACATCGTGCTTGGCACTAGTAGTGATGGCATGAATCCATTTGGCAACCAGAACACCAATCATAGCACATGGCCCGTGTTTGTATGGATGTACAACCTCCCCCCTGGTTGTGCATGAAGGAAAAATACATACACATGGCTATGCTTATTCAAGGGCCGAAACAACCGGAAAATGATATAAATATGTATCTCGGGTTACTGAAAGAGGAGTTACAGACCTTATGGACAACGCCGGCCAAGACATGGGATGCAAGCAAAGGAGAATATTTCTACATGAGAGTCGCGCTGATCACGACGGTGCAGGACTATCTCGGTTACGGCTATCTCTCCGGCCAGGTGTGCCACGGATATTGCGGATGCACGAGGTGCATGGATGATACAACTTCTCTGCAGCTATCTAAAGATGGCGGCTCTTCAAAAATCGTGTACATGGGGCATCGAAGATGGCTCGAGAAGGATGACCCATGGAGAAAGCATGGAGATCTATTCAATGGTAAGGCTGAGCATCGAGGTCCTCCACATAAGCGTAGCGGTGCAGAAATATATGAGTTATTGAAGAACTGGGAAGAGTGCCCCTCACCGTGAAAGACGAAGAAAAAGGCGTCGGAGCCCCTGCTGAAGATATGGAAGACGAGATCTGTTTTCTGGGACTTGGAATACTGGCCCATACTCGACACGCCTCATAGCCTTGATCAAATGCATATCACAAAAAATATCCTTGAGAGTTTGCTTGGAACATTGACGAACATGCTGGAGAGGACCAAGGATGGGCTGAAGGCAAGAAAAGACTTGTAATTTTTGAAAATAGGAAAGGTCTCCAAATGCCCGGTAAAAGGTCGTCAGAGGAGACCGAGACGGAGACAGAGACGGAAGATAGGGGCAAAAAAGTAAACAAGAAGGAAGAACAATATTGCCCCCCTCTTGCTTCACCTTAGATCCGAAGGAGGTCGATCAATTGTTCAAGTGCCTTGCCGAAATCAAAGTTAGTTCCGGATACTATGGGAGATAAGCAGACATCTGGACACTAAGAAAACAAGGTTCAGTGGGATGAAGTCTCACGACTATCATGTGATGATGACGCAGTTACTCCCGGTTGCACTTAGAGGGATTATGGACACACATGTGCGTGAGACGCTTACCGACCTATGCCACTTTTTTGATGCTATCTTCCGAAAGTCGATCAGTGTGAAGCAACTCCATTGGCTACAGGAAGAGATCATTGTCATACTAAATGATCTAGAGATGTACTTCCCGCCTGCGTTCTTCGATGGCATGGTGCATCTATGTGTCCACATCGTGGACGACATCATCGACCTAGGGCCGACATTCCTGCATAGCATGATGCCATTCGTGAGGATGAATGGGGTCATCAAAGGATTCATTCGTAACATGTCCCGTCTAGATGGAAGCATAGCCCAGGGATATCTGACCAAAGAGTGCATCTCTTTCGTTGAGAGTTATCTGACCAAAGACCCTGTTGTTGCTTTGCCCGTCAACAAGCACTGTGGAAGGCTCGAAGGCAAAGTTCACACCAACGGTCATAGGGATGTGAATGTGTTACGCTCGGGTCGACAAAACGACCTTGACAGGGCAAACTTAGTATTGCTACAACACCTAAATGTGCTAGAAGATTTCGTGACACTGCACAAATAGACCATCGCAAAGAAGTACCGTGACCGTGGGGTGCACAGGACGGACGCTGAAGTTATTAGAGAGCACAACTCCACTTTTGTGTGTTGGTTCAAAGAGCGAGTTCTGGCTAATCCCCCGGAAGAGGGTTGTCTGAACAGAACACTCATATACGCCTTAGCACATGGCCCCTCGACCAACCTCGCGACTTATCAAGCATACGATATCAACGGATACACGTTCTACATGGAGGAGAAAGATATAAACAGTGATGACCAAAACTCAGGGGTGACGATGGAAGCCATGACCGGGAATGTAATTGAAAGATATTACGGAAGGGTCGAAGAGATATGGGAGCTTAACTACTCTGGATTGCATAGCGCGACGATGTTCCGTGTCAGATGGGCTAAGAATGTACACAGAGAAAACCGACATTTCACTACCATGTGTATACCCGACTCCGATAGCGGTACCGTCAACGCCATGGCCAAAAATGAGCCATTGGTATACGCTAAACACGTGACACAATGTTTCTTCATAACTGATCCGATCAATTCCAGCCGTGTTGTCGTGAGGAGAAGCAAAAGGAGCATCGCCGGAATAGATGGAGTCGCCGCGTTTTTGACTATGTTGTGGAAAATGAAATGCAAGAAAAATAAAAAAGAAAAAAAGTTAGCAGTAGCGCGTTTTTGGCCTGGGCGCGCTATAGCTAATAAAAAGAAAAAGAAAAAGAAAAAGAGAAAAAGAAAAAGAAAAAAAAAGAAAAAAAAGTTAGCAGTAGCGCGTTTTTAGCCTGGGCGTGCTATAGCTAAGAAAAAGAAAAATAAAAATAAAGAAAAAAAGAAAAAAAGTTAGCAGTAGCGCTCTTTTACTAGACAAGCGCTATAGCTAACTTAGCTATAGCGCGTTTTGCCAACACACGCTATAGCTAAGTTGCCTACAGCACTGGTCCGCTAGCTCCCCTCTTTCCTATCTCTCACTCGCGCCGCTCATCGATCCCCATTTCTCTGACACCACCGCCCACGTTGCCGCCGACGCCGCCCCGCCCACGCCGCCGCCAACGCCGGACTCGACCTCAGCGCCGACCTTGACGCTGGCCACCGACCCCCTCCCGCTCCGGTATGGCCCCCCGCCCCCTCTTCCTTCCTCTCCGACCCCTCAGCCCCGGCTCTCTCTCTCTCTCTCTCTGACCCCCTCCCGCTCCGGTATGTCTCTGCAGATCAACAAGGCTCAGCGACCCCGGCGACCCCGACGTCGGCCACCGACCCCGACCCCTCAACGCCTCCCTCCGTGAAGCAGCCGACGACGCCCAGCGACGCCAGCGAGCACTTCGTGGAAAAGTGTTTTTCCCTCCCCTCCCCCTCCCCCCGCCCCGTACTGCTCTGACTGAATTCAATTAAATGAAAATGAGCTTTGACAGAGAATTAAAATGAGCTTTGACAGAATATTGGAATGAAAATTAGCTTATGTTGCTTTGTTTTTAAATGAAAATGAAAATTACAGTTTTTGCAAATTAGCTTATGTTGCTGTCCATTTTGAAAATGAGGATTTTTAATGGAAGTGTTTGAAATTTTGGTCACTCTCTCTCTCTCTGACCAAATTAGGTCTTTCTGCAGATCGAAGCTAGGCGCAGATCGACGAGGAGGAGAAGGACGCCCTCAACCCCTCGGCCTCCCTCTGTCCCGGCGACCCCGACCCCGATCCCAACCCCGAGGTGCGCCACCCCCTCTTCCCTCCCTCTTCATATGTCAGCACATAATGATGCAAGGGGGACTGTTCATAATGTGGATGTTAAAGTGTTTATAATGATGCAATGGGGAGTGGAGCTGTTAGATTGGTTAATGGGGATTGAAAATTGCGTCCATCATCATGAAAGATGTCCTTGAAGAGAATGGGATGTTCTACGGCGGCCCAATATCGTGAGTTGACTTCCGAACCCGCATTGCCCTACTGCGTCAGGACATGACGCCTTTCACTAAGCTTGGTGACACCCTTCCGGATATGGACAGATGGGAAGAGTGCACTGCTTAAAAACAATGTGTCTTCTGTTCTTTTGTACAGTTTTACCATTTAATAAAGGGATGTGGGGCTTTGCCTCACAGTAAATATTCAAAAAAAACAATGTGTCTGTTTAGTTACTTGTTACTTTCTGTACGACGAAACTTCAAATCTCTCAGTACGACGAAACTATTAGATGTATGGTGTCGCGCACTAGTTAATTACTTTCGGTACGATGAAATTTGTTAACTATGTTTACTATATATGTTGCTTCTATTTCATAACTGTTTTGTTGAATTCGCTTCATGGTATATATATGTGCATCTCTGACAAGTATATAGATCAACGATGGCGAGGAAGTGGTATGCCTTGTATGTAGGGCATGTTTCGGGTGTGTATGATGAGTGGCCAGAGTGTCAGGCCCAAGTCTCTGGCTTCTCCGGCGGAAGCCAGAAAGGGTTTGATAGCAGAGCGGAAGCCGAAGCTAGTTACTTGAGGTTCATAGCACAACAGGGGATTCAGAACCAGCGCCGCTGCAAAAACTACTACATAATACCGCTTTTGATCATCGTGATCGCTCTTATCTTCTATGCGGTCATATTATAGTCTACATAGATGATGAAACATGAGTATGTGACCATGTAGTTGCATGTATTGAGAACTTGTAATGACTTGTAACGCTATTTCGAGACATGTGTTCGACCATGATTGATGATGATGAGATATTTGAGACATGTCGAGACTTCTAATAACTTTGGCTCATCGATGACTCACTTGTTTTTCAATGATTATGCATGTTATTGTATAAACGGTGGATCTGTTTAATAGTGTACAGAGCCAAAACGCAAAAAAATACAAAAGTTAGCAATGGCGTGGGGGTAAAGATTACCAGTAGCACTCAAGTAATAGTAGCGTTGGCTAGCTCCACGCGCTGTAGATAAATATCAGTAGCGCTGGGTGGAAGCGCGCTACAGCTACTTTAGCTACCAGTAGTGCTGGGTTAAACAAGCGCTACTGCTAAAAAATAGTTGTAGCGCCGTAGCAGTAGCGCGCCTACCCGCGCTACTAATAGTAAAAAAAATAGCGCTACTGGTAAGGGTTTTCCTAGTAGTGTATGACTATTACTGGATCTCTTTTACCATGAATTACAATGTTTAGTCAGTCCTTGATCTTCAAAGGTGCTCTGCATTTATGTTTTGTGGTCTCAGAAAGGGCTAGCGAGATACCATCTTGTTATATCATATTATGATTGTTTTGAGAAAGTGTTGTCATCTGAGATTTATTATTATTGCTTGCTAGTTGATTATGCCATTGATATGAGTAAACATGAGACCTAAATGTTATTGTGAATATGGTTAGTTCATAATCTTTGATGAAAACTTGAATGATGGCTTTACATATTTACAACAACAAGAGCAAACAGAGTTTGTAAAAGTTTTTCTTTATCACTTTCAGTTTATCAACTGAATTGCTTGAGGACAAGCAAAGGTTTAAGCTTGGGGGAGTTGATACGTCTCCATCGTATCTACTTTTCCAAACACTTTTGCCCTTGTTTTGGACTCTAACTTGCATGATTTGAATGGAACTAACCCGGACTGATGCTGTTTTCAGCAGAATTGCCATGGTGTTATTTTTGTGCAGAAATAAAAGTTCTCGAAATGACCTAAAACTTCACGGAGAATATTTTTGGAATTAATAAAAAATACTGGCGAAAGAATCAAGGCCAGGGGGCCCACACCCTGTCCACGAGGGTGGGGGCGCGCCTACCCCCTGGGCGCGCCCCCTGCCTCGTGGGCCCCTTGGTGCTCCACCGACCTCAACTCCAACTCTATATATTCATGTTCGGGGAGAAAAAACCAAAGAGAAGGATTCATGTTTTACGATACAGAGCCGCCGCCAAGCCCTAATCTCTCTCAGGAGGGCTGATCTGGAGTCCGTTCGGGGCTCCGGAGAGGGGAATCCGTTGCCATCATCATCATCAACCTTCCTCCATCACCAATTTCATGATGCTCACCGTCGTGCATGAGTAATTCCATCGTAGGCTTACTGGACGGTGATGGGTTGGATGAGATTTACCATGTAATCAAGTTAGTTTTGTTAGGGTTTGATCCATAGTATCCACTATGTTCTGAGATTGATGTTGCTATGACTTTGCTATGCTTAATGCTTGTCACTAGGGCCCGAGTGCCATGATTTTAGATCTGAACCTATTATGTTTTCATGAATATATGTGAGTTCTTGATCCTATCTTGCAAGTCTATAGTCACCTATTATGTGTTATGATCAGTTAACCCCGAAGTGACAATAATCGGGATACTTACCGGTGATGACCATAGTTTGAGGAGTTCATGTATTCACTAAATGTTAATACTTTGGTCCGGTACTCTATTAAAAGGAGGCCTTAATATCCCTTACTTTCCAATAGGACCCCGCTGCCACGGGAGGGTAGGACAAAAGATGTCATGCAAGTTCTTTTCCATAAGCTTGCATGACTATATTCGGAATACATGCCTACATTACATTGATGAACTGGAGCTAGTTCTGTGTCACCCTATGTTATAACTATTGCATGAAGAATCGCATCCGACATAATTATCCATCACTGATCCAATGCCTACGAGCTTTTCACATATTGATCTTTGCTTAATTACTTTACCGTTGCCAATGTTACAATTACTACAAAACTGCTACTGTTACTTTTGCCACCGTTATCGTTACTTACATACTACTTTGCTGCTAAATACTTTGCTGCAGATATTAAGTTATCTAGGTGTGGTTGAATTGACAACTCAATTGCTAATACTTGATAATATTCTTTGGCTCCCCTTGTGTCAAATCAATAAATTTGGGTTGAATACTCTACCCTCGAAAACTGTTGTGATCCCCTATACTTGTGGGTTATCACCTATGATCACGCAAGATCTATCTAGGAGATGCATAGCAACGAGCGGGGAGAGTGTGTCCATGTACCCTCATAGACGAAAGCGGAAGCGTTTAGTCATGCGGTTGATGCAGTCGAACGTCTTCACGATCCAACCGATCCAAGTACCGAATGTACGGCACCTCCGTGTTCAGCACACGTTCAGCACGATGACATCCCTCGAGCTCTTGCTCCAGTTGAGGACGAGGGAGAGTTCCGTCAGCGCGACAGCGTGGCGATGGTGACGATGAAGTTACCGGCGCAAGGCTCGCCTAAGCACTACGACGATATGACCGAGGTGTTAACTGTGGAGGGGGCGCCACACACGGCTAGGAACAATTGATGTGTGTTCTAGGGGTGCCCTCCCCGTATATATAAAGGAGGGAGAGGGAGGCAGGCAGCCTAGGGCGCGCCCTAAGTAGGAGGAATCCTACTTGGGCCCCTAGTCCAATTCGCCCCCCTACCATATTTGGACAAGGGGGAAACGGAGGAGGGGGGAGGAGAAGGAAGTAGGAGTCCTACTTCATACTTTCCTTTTCCTCCTCTCCTTTCCCTTTCTCCCCATGTGGCTGGCCCTATAGGGGGTGCACCAGCCCCTTGTGGGCTGGTGTGTTCCGTTACTTAGCCCATTAAGCCCATATCTTTGCCCGGGGTTGCTCGGAACCCCTTCCTGTGACCCGGTCTCATCTGGAACACTTCCGGTGTCCAAATATCATCGTCCTATATATGAATCGTTACCTCTCGACCATTTCGAGACTCCTCTCATGTCCGTGATCTCATCCGGGACTCCGAACAAACTTCGGTCATCAAATTACATAACTCATAATACAAATCGTCATCGAACGTTAAGCGTGCGGACCCTATGGGTTCGAGAACTATGTAGACATGACCGAGACACATCTCCGGTCAATAACCAATAGCGGGTTCTGGATGCTCATATTGGCTCCTACATATTCTACGAAGATCTTTATCGATCAAACCGCATAACAACATACGTTGTTCCCTTTGTCATCGGTATGTTACTTGCCCGAGATTCGATCGTCGGTATCATCATACCTAGTTCAATCTCGTTACCAGCTAGTCTCTTTACTCGTTCCGTAATGCATCATCTTGTGAATAACTCATTAGTCACATTGCTTGCAAGGCTTATAGTGATGTGCATTACCGGGAGGGCCCAGAGATACCTCTCCGATACACAGATTGATAAATCCTAATCTCGATCTATGCCAACCCAACAAACACCTTCGGAGACATCTGTATAGTATCCTTATAATCACCCAGTTACGATGTGACATTTGATTGCACACAAGGTGATCCTCCGGTATTCGGGAGTTGCATAATCTCATAGTCAGACGAACATGTATAAATCATGATGAAAGTGCTAGAAATATAATTGTGTGGAGATAAGCACAACTAGAGATAAGATAGGTTTAAACAATGTCTTGCATTATACTCCAAGTCTCTCTCCAAATTGTACTTCTATATATACCCTACACAAGCGTCAGATCAATACAACGAATATTGTAGGTTCTATATTTTCTACGTGGTATTAGAGCGGTTTGTCCAACAACGCCGATCCTAGGACCTTCCACCTCTTCCACAACGCGCCGCCCCCGGGGAGACTAATCTCCTCTCTCCGGGGGCGCGGCATCGGATAGATCAAAGATTCAATCAATTCCATAGATTAGATTTATTTCTTAGATTAGATCAATTCTAATTCCCGAAATTCTAGTAGATTGATTTCTTTTTAGCCATCAATAAATCCCTCAATCCTCAAATCCGGTGAGAAAATCGTGTGGAAATCCTCGTCCAGATCCCTTCATGCCGTGTGTGCGGCTTCTACGGTGGTGACTAAGGCGGCGCTCCCTCGGCACCAATGTGTGGCGCTCTTCTCGTCGATCAAGATCGATCAGCAACTCTCACGCGGACCAGGCATGGAGTGCCTGCCGCAGAGGCGGATGCACACACACGTGCAGAACTCCATCGCATGTGACTCATGGACTTGGGCCACATGCATGCGCAGCCTCCCAGGACGTGGGACACGAAGCAACCAGCAGTCAGAGGTACTCGCATGCATGATCCAGAGCAGGCTTGCACCAAGCCCAGGCATCGTAGACCCCGCTTCAATCAGTAACGCCACGCGGCGGCGCAGACTCCATCTAGCTCAGGCGCTGGCCACGTAGATCGCATCAACACGAGTCAACGACATCAGGCGCTACAAGCGAAGAAGAGGCGACCCGGCCAAAGCGGCTAAAGATCACGCCCCTCCTGATCACGGGAGGGTGGATGTCGGTGTCAAAACCGGCGGATCTCGGGTAGGGGGTCCCGAACTATGCGTCTAGGCGGATGGTAACAGGAGACAGGGGACGCGATGTTTTTACCAAGGTTCGGGCCCTCTCGATGGAGGTAAAACCCTACTCCTGCTTGATTGATCTTGATGATATGGGTATTACAAGAGTTGATCTACCACGAGATCAGAGAGGCTAAACCCTAGAAGCTAGCCTATGGTATGATTGTTGTTCTCCTGTCCTACGGACTAAACCCTCCGGTTTATATAGACACCGGAGGGGGCTAGGGTTACACAGAGTTGGTTACAAGGAAGGAGATCTACATATCTGTATTGCCAAGCTTGCCTTCCACACCAAGGAGAGTCCCATTCGGACACGGGACGAAGTCTTCAATCTTGTATCTTCAAAGTCCAACAGTCCGGCCAAAGGATATAGTCCGGCTGTCCGGATACCCCCTAATCCAGGACTCCGTCAGTAGCCCCGGAACCAGGCTTCAATGACGATGAGTCCGGCGCGCAGATTGTCTTCGGCATTGCAAGGCGGGTTCTTCTCCAAACTCTGAGTACCTGTGAAATAGTTTCCGGCTTCTCGTAAATGTTGCGCTTCTTGGCTTCTGCATCCAATAATGGCCATCTATTTAAAGGGACGAGGATTCTCAGATCCAAACCACACCATCCTCCCTCAGCGAGCATTCATCGGAGCGTGCCCGAAAAAATCCATTCCAGCATGGCCGGCCAGCGCAGCTCCTCCTCTCGCCCCCGCAGCCCCAAGCCCAGAGATTGGGAGAGGTGTTCCGTCCCGCACAGCCAATTAGTGAAGCTGCAGACCCAGGGATTTCTCCCCCCGGCGTATATGGTCCCGGTTCGAGCTGGGCTCGCCACCTATAGTGGCAGGGAGCAAGCGGAGAGCTTTCCCAACCCCTCTAAGGGAGAGCGGGTATGCCTTGTCCCTTATTTGTTAAGGGGACTCGGATTTCCAATCCATATGTTTCTCCGAGGACTCCTGGAGTTCTACGGCCTCCAGTTGCACAACCTCACCCCTGCCTCCATACTGCATATCGCTGGCTACGTAGCCCTTTGCGAACTGTTTCTGGGCTGCGAAGCTCATTTCGCGCTGTGGAAGAAGTTGTTCTGCCTTGTGCCCCGTACACAGAGGGGATCAATATATCAAGTGGGCGGAGCCGAAGTATGGCGCATCGCCGGGACCGGATACCTATCTGGCACCCCGAAGAAGACGTCTGAAGACTGGCCTTCAGAGTGGTTTTATATGGAGGACGTCCCCCTTCCAGATCCTATTCGGATCGGCCTTCCCAAGTTTGATAATGCTCCCTTGAAGAAGCGCCTGAGCTGGCGACCACGGAGCCCTCAGGAGGAAGATGATAGAGACGTTCTCTACCTGATGGGCCGGATAAAGGTATTGGCTTAATCAGGACTTACCATAACCGAGGTTATGTCAATATGCATTATGCGGGGGGTGCAGCCACTTCAATATCGAGGCCACCCTATGTGGGATTTCAACGGGGAAGATGATGCCACCCGCTGCGGCCGTAAGGGGCCGGACTCGACTGCTGCCCTAGCAAAAATCTTGTCCGGTCTGTACAAGGGAGAGGAAGAGGAGTTCCTCCGTATCAAACCACAGGATGGATTCTCCATGTACAACCCTCGAGCTGGGTAGGCCGCCACTTTTTATGCCCACCCATTCCGTATTTCCGCAGTTAAATATTTTACCTTGCAATTTCATCGCAGGAGCTGCATAAGGCTGTAAGGGAGATCAACAGCCCACCTCCACAACCAGAGGACCCTGAACGGGCCCTCGACCCCGGCCTCAGGGAGGATCCGGACATATTCGTGGAGCTGATCGATAGGATTTTCTATCAGTTAAGCTGTGATGACGCCATGGTGGCCATTACAGCCGACTACCCTGGGCTACTCCCAGCCTCGCAGGTAAATGAGACCAGAGTCCCAACCTTTGAAAAGGATTTTCTTTTATGCACTTCACCTACCGTATACAAATGGTGTTTTATAGGGAAGGCCCTCGGGATGCCATGCCGAGCCCGCGGCGATTCGCCAACAAGGGGCTCCAAAGCCAGACAGGCTAAAAAGGAAGGCAGTCCGGACGGAGACGCCGGCGCGGAGGTATGATGCAACACCTCACTCCGCGGTTGTCGTCTTTAAAAACATAATAACACCCGTGTTTCCTAGAAGGAAAAACGCTCGCCGGATCATATCCGGAGATGTCGCAGATCACGCTTCTACCAGTCGGGCTCCAGGGCCGGACACAGAGGCGGAAGCTAACACGAGGCACACGCCGGATGCTCCGTCTACATAGGATGCGGATAAGATATCTGCTACAAATTCCAAAGTGGAGAGCGCCATGAATCACAGGCGTTGCCGAGCCGTACTCCATGACACTTGTTTCTCCCAAGAGGCGTTTAATGCGTTCAACTCAGGAGATGCGTACATCCGTGCTGCTCAAAATGGTCTAGCCAGAGCCATGGACCAGTATGTAAAGGATATACGGGTAAGAAATTTTGATGATTATATATATCAGTAGCCCCTCGGACTTGAAGCAGTTAAAATAACTGATTTAAGGATCATGACTTGCGCAGGTTTTGACAGAAAAGAATACCCAATTATCTCAGGAGCTGGAAGAGTGCAAAGCCCGGCTTCAGGCCGCACTTGCCGCGGAAGAGGAGTCCAAGAAGAGCCCCGCTGGTAACTACTGGGTTTATGCTGCGAATCGACAGGTACCAGATATTTGTGCGGCGTGCCTGCAAGTCTAACAATAGCTTTTGCAGATGACTCCGGAGTAAATCCGGAGGCCGTGCCAGGGAATGCGAAATGTGCTGAACGACAGCTAAATGCTGGCGAGCGCGTGCTATCGCGCGTCATTGAAGAGAAAAATAATCTCCGAGACGCTAATACCCAGCTGAGCGTGGAACTGAAAGATGTTCGGGCCCATCTTGCGGACTCCGTGAAGGAGAATAAGCGGCTTCGTCCCGGCATTTTTAGTAAGTGCTTAAACGAACCCTTGAAATAGTTCGGCGAAGAGGCCGGCTAATAGAGTTATGTCTGCAGGTATACTGACGGGTCGTCCCGCGGAGGAGATGCCCGGGTCTACGGGTGATCTTCTACCCGAGCTCTCGCAACTGCACGAACAAGTTCGGCAAGCGATGCAGGGTATTGCCTAGGCCTTCTGGCCATCCGTCCCCCTACCAGCAGGCATTGGAGATCTTGCGGAGAAGCTCAAGGGAGCGCAGCGGTGCTTCCGATTATGGAAGATATCGGCATGCCGTCAAGGTGCCAGGGAAGCCTAGGCCATGGTGAAGACGCGTATACCAAGGCTGACACAAACCACATGGCCGAGGTCAGACCTGTGGGGCCCGATGGGAAAGAGATCCCCGTTAGCTTAGTGTATGGGCAAGTAGAATTAGCCGCAAACTTTTCCCAACAGGATTGTAGGCTAGACAGCCTGTTGGATGGTATAGAAGAGGAATTTAGTCAGTCTAAGTGACTATGTAATTAAAGTGACATATATAATTCCTTCTAGCCGGATTGTAAATCATTTGTCATGGCGGACCTTTTTGCTTCAACCTCGGGACTCGATAGTCCGGAGTGTATCCGAATACCCGCTCAGTTATATAAGAACCGGGGTATGCGTGGAAACCAAGCATAGGGGTCATTAGTGCTTGAACAAACAAGTATCCAACTAGTTATGTTATATTACATGGGTAGTAAGAAACATCTTCCAGGGAGAATAGTTCCGTTAAGGGTTCCTTTCCCTGGGTACGCATGCCCTAAAGTGCATGTCCGAACTGCGAGAAGAGACGCGGGAAAAACATCTGAGGGCACATATGGAAAATAAATAAAAATCATCTTTTGTTCACCGACCAAATATTCCCTTAAGAACGCTAGCTTTCGACTTCACCCACTCTGAGGTACACATCTGGCTAACCCGGCAGTAACAATCACAGAGGTGCTCCCCTTATGCCCTAGCCGAATTAATGGGAACGTAGGGCATAAATACAAGAGCCAGGCAACCCAGCTTGGCCAAAACTTAAGCCATATCGATGCATATAATGGCGAAGAAAAGGTACATGCGGAAAAATAGCACATGTGTGGGGCATGAAGCCCAGATAAATATTTAAGCTTCTGTGTAAGAAGCCCCCAGGTATAAAGAGCGCGGTTAGCGCGTCAATAGTGTGCTAGCAAGGCACAAGTTGGCCCTTGAAGGTTTTGAGAAAAAAAAAGAGAAAGAAAGGAAGAAAAGACAGATAATGTATATGCAAAAATGGACAGAGGAAGGAGACGAACATATAGTCTGGCACTAGGCGTAGAATCTTCGGAGCCTGGCTGCGTTCCATGGGTTCGGCTCAAGTCGATTATCCGAAGCATCCCGCAGACAGTACGCTCCACCGGTCAGAACTTGGTCAATAATGAAGGGACCTTCGCATTTGGGCTCGAGCTTGGTCTTTTTATTCTCCGGCACGCGTAGAACTAGTTCGCCAACGTTATAAGTTTTGGCCCGTACTTCTCTGCTTTGGTATCTTCGAGCCTGTTGCTGATAGAATGTGGAACGGGCTTTGGCCACGTCGCGCTCCTCCTCCAGGGTGTCCAGACTGTCCTGCCGATCGAGCTCGGCTTCTCTTTCTTCGTACATGCGCACTCGAGGTGAGTCATGAATTATGTCGCAGGGCAGAACCGCCTCAGCGCCGTACACCATAAAGAAGGGTGTGTATCCGGTAGTACGATTTGGCGTGGTCCGTAGCCCCCAGAGTATGGAGTCGAGCTCCTCTACCCAGTGTGTGTTAGATTCCTTTAAGGACCGCACTAATCTGGGTTTGATGCCGCTCATGATAAGACCATTTGCTCGCTCAACTTGACCGTTAGTTTGTGGGTGATAGACAGAAGCATAATCGAGCTTGATGCCCATGTTGCTGCACCAGAGTTTTACCTCATCGGCCGTGAAGTTTGTGCCGTTGTCAGTGATGATGCTGTGGGGGACGCCATAACGGTGTACAACCCCGGATATGAAGTCTATCACCGGTCCGGATTCGGCCATTTTAACAGGTTTGGCTTCTATCCATTTGGTGAATTTATCCACCATGACCAGTAAGTATTTTTTTCTTATGGGTTCCCCCTTTAAGGGGTCCAACCATGTCAAGCCCCCAGACCGCGAAGGGCCAGGTAATGGGGATTGTTTGGAGGGCGGTATGTGGCATATGGCTTTGGTTTGCAAAAAGCTGGCAACCGATGCAGCGTTGGACCAAGTCCTGTGCATCTGCCCGGGCTGTCGGCCAATACAAACCAGTACGGAAGGCCTTGCTTACAAGGGCCCGGGCTGCAGTGTGATGGCCGCCGAGTCCGGCATGAATTTCTGCCAGAAGCTTCCGCTCTTCCTCTTCGGAGATGCACCTTTGAAGGACTCCGGTAGTGCTTTTCTTGTAAAGCTCTCCCTCATGGACCCTGTAGGATTTAGACCGCCGCACTATGCAGCGTGCCTCATTTTGGTCTCGTGAAGTTCCTGCCTAGTTAGGTAGGCTAGGAATGGTTCTATCCACGGGGCGATGATGGCCATTATTATGTGGGTTGAAGGTGTTATTTCGGTGGCAGGGCCTCCGATTATGTCAGAGTTTTCGGTGTCGGGCATTGTGGTTGGGTCCGTATTATTGTTACCAGCGTCCCCTTCCCATACCACGGATGGCTTAAACAACTTCTCCAAGAAGATGTTGGGTGGGACCGCATCGCATTTTGCACCGATGCGGGCGAGGATATCCGCCGCCTGATTGTTTTCCCGAGCCACATGGTGGAATTCGAGCCCCTCGAACTGAGCTGACATCTTGAGCACGGCATTGTGATAAGACGCCATTTTCGGATCCTTAGCATCAAAGTATCCATTTATTTGGGATATTGTGAGGTTCAAATCCCCACGCACCTCCAGGCGTTGAATGCCCATGGAAAATGCCATCCGAAGACCATGTAACAGGGCCTTGTATTCGGCCGCATTGTTGGAGTCTGTATACATTATCTGGAGTACGTATTGAACTGTATCTCTGGTTGGGGATGTCAGGACGACGCCAGCCCCCAGACCAGCCAGCATTTTGGAGCCGTCGAAGTGCATGATCCAATTGGAGTATGCACCGTACTCTTTAGGGAGTTCGGCTTCCGTCCATTCGGCGACAAAGTCGGCCAATACTTGCGACTTAATGGCTCGCCGGGGTTTGTATGTTATGTCGAACGGGAGGAGCTCAATGGCCCATTTGGCAATCCGGCCCGTGGCATCGCGGTTGTTTATAATATCATTAAGTGGCACTTCCGAGGCTACTGTAATTGAACACTCTTGAAAGTAGTGTCGCAGTTTCCGGGATGCCATGAATACCGCATATGCTATCTTTTGATAATGTGGGTACCGTGATTTGCATGGAGTGAGGACAGTGAATACATAATATACTAGCCTTTGAAGGGGGAATTTATGTCCGTCCATTTCGGTCCGTTGGGATAGCCAACTGTGACAGAGCTCTGATTTTGGCCGGATTTGCTTCAATTCCTCTATTGGAAACAATGAAGCCCAGGAGCTTTCCGGCCGGTACAACGAAAACGCATTTTTCCGGATTGAGCTTGATGTCGTATGTTCAGAGGTTGTCGAATGTGATCCTCGAGTCGGCTATTAGAGAGTCGACGTGTTTGGTTTTAACGACCACATCATCTACGTATGCCTCCACTGTTTTGCCGATCTGTTTTTCCAGACATGTCTGAATCATGCGCTGATATGTTGCGCCGGCGTTTTTGAGCCCAAAAGGCATTGTGTTGACACAAAAGGGGCCGTATGGTGTGATGAATGCTGTTGCGGCTTGGTCGGACTCCGCCATCTTGATTTGGTGGTAGCCGGAGTATGCGTCGAGGAAACACAATGAATCGTGTCCTACGGTAGCATCGATAATTTGATCGATGCGGGGGAGGGGGAAGGGATCCTTTGGGCAGGCCTTGTTGAGGTCCTTGAAATCGACACATAGGCGCCAGGATTTATCCTTCTTTGGTACCATCACCAGGTTTGCTAGCCAGTCCAGGTGTTTTATTTCTCTAATGAATCTGGCCTCCAATAACTTGGCTAGTTCCTCTCCCATAGCTTGCCTCTTGGGTTCGGAGAAACACCGAAGAGCCTGCTTGACCGGCTTGAATCCTTTTAGGTTATTAAGGCTGTGTTTGGCCAGCCTGCGTGGGATTCCTGGCATATCTGAGGGATGTCAGGCGAATATGTCCCAATTCTCGCGCAGGAACTCCCGTAGTGCGGCGTCCACGGCGGGGTTTAACTATGCCCCAATGGAGGCTGTTTTTGTAGGGTCCGTTGGGTGGACTTGGAATTTGACTATTTCATCCGCTGGTTTAAAAGAGGTGGACTTGGATCTTTTGTCAAGTATCACGTCGTCCCTGTCCACTGTGGAGCGTAGCGCAGTTAATTCCTCGGCTGCAAGGGCTTCAGATAATGCCTCGAGGGCCAATGCGGCTGTTTTGTTTTTGGCGCGGAGTGTTGTGTCCAGATCACTAGCGAGAGTGATGATTCTGTTGGGTCCGAGCATTTTGAGCTTCATGTACTCGTAATGGGGTATGGCTTGGAAGATCGTGAATGCATCCCGCCCTAAAAGGGCGTGGTATCCGCTACTGAACGGGGCCACTTGGCTTGGAAGATGGAGGTGGGGCTGGGCGTGGCCGGTGGCGGTAGCAGCAGTGGCGTCCAGCCCGGACCCGGTCTTGGTAGTGGCGATGGCAACGGCTGACCCTGATCCAACCATGGTGGTGACAGCGTCCCCTCCGCCGGGGATGACAGTCCAGGTGGTGGGTCCTTGTGGCGGCACCAATGGCGGCGGATCTTGGGATCCCGTGCCCACGCTCGTCATCATCGGCGACATGGCAGCTGGAGATTCCTCTGGCATCGACAACACTTGATGCGGGATCATGGCGGCGATTGCCGTTGTATGGGCGACAACAGCGGCTGGCGCGATGGTGGGTGCTCCCTGTAGCGCCCGGAATCGGGGCGGCGGCGCCTCTTCATCAATGGTGGCAGACTCCGGGGTCGTGTGGATGACTAGGAGTCCGGATCTCGAGATGGTGACGGCCTTCTGAGACTGGTGGCGGTATGGGACGTCACCTCCATCAATAGACCGGGTTCGATGCGGCTCGGCAGGTGACACATGAGCCTCTCTCGGAGTTGTCGGGTGGTTCCTGTTGTCGGCGAGTGAAGCCACTGGTGGATGTGCTACCGGCGGATGCTGCACACGACGTCTTATATGGAGACGTCAAGTCATGCCTGCTACCGGTAGGTGACGCACTGCGGCTCTGGCGGAGGTGTCAAGTTTAGCATCTTGCTGTTGGATCAAAGGTGGTGTGATAGTAGTGGGAGGCAGGCGGTATGGGGCGTCTTTGTCTTGCGTTGTCTCCTCCAGAGGTATCCAGCTATCGAGGTGTCGGTAGATGAATAAAGGCGGATGGTACAGACAACTTCAATGACGAGCTTATGCACTCCGATGGAAACACAAGATCTCTTATCCGGCTATGTCGTCGTGCGTCTGCGTCATGTCCTTGCTGAAGGTGGTGGATTGAAGCTTTGCTTTGGGGATGAGAATTCGAAGTTCAGCGTTGTGGTGGACTCGCCATCATCGGCGCACGTGCGGCGATTCCTTCTTGAAGGGGTAGCCTAGGAGTTGTGTATTTTTTGTTTATGTTGTGTCTTGTATCATAGGGTTAGTGGTTATCTGGGGGAGTTACTGTCGCAAGGTATATGGCCTCAGGGTTTGTTTTTTGCTTTTTTCCGGGTCAGTGGTGTTCAGCTACTGGATTTGCTCTATTAATAATATATGGCTGCATGCATTGTCCTGATGCAGAGGCCTGGGATTATCCGCCTTTTCAAAAAATGTAATCACTTGTGTTTCATTTTTTCTTTGCTTCAGTTTACTAACCATGAGTCCATTATCTCCTCCATGTAAAAGGAAGCAACATAAACGGTTGGCTGTTCACATCTCTACTATCTCACTGACATTCAACTTCTCCACGAAACAAGTTTAGGAGTAACAGGTGAAGGCATCACTTTATTCCCTCATAACATGTCCTTCTCACATGATTTCTCAACATGCAAATTGTCCACCTCAACGTCCCACTAAACAATGCATTTAAGTCTTCTCTCCCAATACGCCATGCAAAATCTGCCACATAAGCAAGTAATGCATTTAGCTTATAAATCACAATTATTTTTACATTAGTCTGTGCATGTAACGTTGCCACATCATGTATTCATGTTAGTCATCTAATGACTACTACGCAACATTTCTTCTTGTAGACTCTTGTTAATCCTCCAAGCGCAGAGTTTTGTAGGACAACAGCAAATTTCCCTCAAGTGGAAGACCTAAGGTTTATAAATCCGTGGGAGGTGTAGGATGAAGATGGTCTCTCTCAAACAACCCTGCAATCAAATACAAGAAATCTCTCTTGTGCCCCAACACGTCCAATACAATGGTAAATTGTATAGATGGACTAGTTCGGCAAAGAGATGGTGATACTAGTGTAGTATGGATAGTAGATGTAGGATTTTGTAATCTAAAATAATAAAAACAGCAAGGTCAAGTAACTAAAGTGAGCAAAAATGATATTGCACTGCTCGGAAATAAGGCCTAGGGTTCATACTTTCACTAGTGCAATCTCTCAACAGTGCTAGCATAATTGAATTATATAACAATCCTTCAACGTGAGAAAAGAATCACTCCAAAGTTTTATTATCAGAGAACGTAGGACGAAAACATGTATCAACCTATGTGCCTAGATTACCCCAATGTCACCATGGGTAGCCACAAGTTGATTACCAAAACATATATCAAGTGACTCAATAGAATACCCCATGGTCACCACGGGTATCCACATGCAAGACATACATAAAGTGATGTCAAATTCAATTTTCAATCCAACATAACAAAACCTCAAAGAGCAAGACGCAATTCATCCCAACAAACATAGAGGGAAGGACACCATATGATGCAACTATATTAACAAAACTCATCGTACATCAAGATCGTGCCAAATCAAGAGAGAGAGAGAGAGAGAGAGAGAGAGAGAGATCGAACACATAGCTACTAGTACATACCCTCAGCCTCGGGGGTGAACTACTCACACATCACCAGGAGAACGGAGGAGAAGTAGGTGGTGATGGTGATGGAGGAGATGTCCCTGGCGCGTCCAGAGGAGAGGGGAGGGGGTCCCGTCCTCCTCCTTCTTCTTCTTCCTTGGCCCTCCAGGAGGAGAGGGAGCTCTCTCCTAGATTGGATCTCTCTGTTGTCTTCTGTTTCTCGTGACTATTTTCGGAGCCCTTCAACATTTCTTATATTCCCGGAGATCCGTAACTCCGGTCGGGCTACAATTTTGAGGGGATTTTTATCTAGAAATTATCTTTCTTGTAGCGAAAGAAGGGCTCCAACCGACCTACAAGGTGCCCACAAGGAAAGGAGACGTGACCAGGGGTAGGTCGTGCCATGTTCCCTTGTGGAGCCCTCGAGCACCGTCTTGCGTTGATTCTTTCTCCCAAAAATCACATATATTAAAAAAATCTCTGTAAAATTTTATCGCGTTTGGACTTTGTTTGATATGCATTTTTTGCGAAACAAAAACATGCAAAAAATAGGAACTCGCACTGGGTACCGGATCAATAAGTTAGTCCATAAAATCAAATAAAAGTGCACCAAAACAATATGAAATTATAGCTAACATGGCATGAATACTTCATAAATTATAGATACATTTGGAGACGTATCAGCATCCCCAAGCTTAATTCCTGCTCATCCTCGAGTAGGTAAATGGTAAAAGAAATAATTTATGAAGTGTGAATGCTAGCATAGTGCACAAGTTTGATCAATGATAATTCCAAACACCTTTTCTAGCATCATTATATATCATAACAGTAGCTCATCTCATAAAATTTCTGATAAACAAGTAGCAAGCTATTCACATGTTGAAGTATAGACTATAAACTTTCTTGAAAACTAACAAACCATGTTCTCAGTCATCAAACAATTACAATTCAATTTTTTTCAGGAAGGGTCTATGTAAGAGCTTTGATTTAGCAAATTCCATATACTCAACTGTCATTTAGTCTTCCATGATTGCTAACACTCACATCATATTTTTAGAACAAATTGTTTCAATCAGACAAATAGCAAGATGGGGGCTTACTATTTCGCCTCCCAACTTGCTTATCATAGAGATAATGTCAATAATAATAACTCATGATTATATATATTCAATTGGATATATATGCATGGATCATTCCCTAGCACATGATGCTTGCCAAGTGGAGAATAATGAAGGTTGAAAATAAGAATGAACATTGTTGACTCTTGCATAAAAATAAAAGCTGGAAAGTAAAAGATGGGCCCTTCGCTGAGGGAAGTAGAGGTTGTCATGCATTTTTTTATTTTTGGATGTGCAAGACCTTAATGCAAAGGAACGTCTATTTATATTGCCCCTTGTGATAGCAACCTTTGTTATGTAGTCCGTCGCTTTTATTTCTTTACCATCACAAGTTCGTACAAAGCTTGTTTTCCCTTGCAATAAAATATCATACATATTTTGGCGAAATTTTTATTACTTTTTGCACCGGTGACAACTTACTCGAAGGATCTCATTCAATCCATAGGTAGATATGGTGGACTCTCATGGCAAGAAACTAGGTTTAAGGGTTTTTGGATGCACAAGTAGTATCACTAGTTAGTATGAAAGTTTAGCTAGCAAAAGATTATGAGAAAGCACCACATGTTAAAGAATCCATGACAATATAACTTCTATGTGGATATAAACAAACATAACCCATTACGTTTCTTCCTTGTCCAACATCAACTACTTGATCAAGCTTCAAAATAATTAATGGAGGCTTACAATCATAGAAGATTTCTAAGATAGTATATTTATATGTGGAATCTCTCTTCCTTTAATATTCTTTCATGGATTGTTCAAGTGACCAATGATGTGTTTGCTAACTTTCATTAAATTTTACCACTTATACTTCTTATATGTGAAGTCGTTACTCCCCATGGGACAAGCATCTGAAATATATAATTTTAACTTTATGATATTCAATTCTTTCAACAATTACTCTTAGGATATAAGTGAAGAACGGGAGTAAGTGACAAACTACTGCAAAAGATATAAGTGAAGATCAATGAGTAGTTAAACAATTAAGTAGCTATGTGAAGACTCACTCTCATTTAAAAATTTCATATCTAAATATTTTATTCAAATAGCAAACAAAATGAAAATAAAGGACAAGCCAATAATAGCACACATCATGTGAACAAATGAAAACTTAGGCTCAACCAAAACTAACCAATAGTTGTTGATGAAGAAAGGTGGGATGCCTACCGAGGCATCCTCAAGCTTAGATGCTTGAGACTTCCTGAAATATTAACTTGGGATGCCTTGGGCATCCCCAAGCTTGAGCTCTTGTGTCTCCTCAATTCCTCTCATATCATGGCTTCTCCTAAATCTTAAAGACTTCATCCACACAAAACTCAATAAGAACTCGTGAGATAAGTTAGTATAAATCAACTCAAAACCTTATCATTCTCTAATGTAACAAATTACTAAACTTATAATTAAACTTTTCACACTAAATGCATCTTCATGTTTAATACTCCCATACTCAAATAGAATCATTAAACAAGCAAACATATGCAAACAATGCAATCATAACTGCAATCTATCTAAATAGAACAGTCTATAAAGGATGAAGCAAAATCCATACTTTTTTAACTCAAAAATTTCTGAAAAATTACCGCACTATAGAAAATTTATCATAGCTTACGGTGTCAAAATTTAAAGATTTTATCACATTCTGACTTTCCTAGAGAATTCAAGCAATAACGGAAAATTTTCTGTTTTGAAACAACAACTCATGGATGTGCAATCTAAGAATGGTGAAGGCTATACTTGACACTTTCATTCAAATAAAATATACAAAACAAAATTCTAAATAATAGCAAGCAAATACAAACAAAATAAAATGACACTCCAAGAAAAACACATATCATGTGACGAATAAAAATGCAGTTCCAAGTGAGGTTACCGATGATGTTGAAGACGAAAGAGGGGATGCCTTCCGGGGCATCCCCAAGCTTAGACGCCGGCCTGAGTCTTCCTTTAATATTACCTTATGGTGCCTTGGTCATCCCGAAGCTTAGTGTCTTGCTGATACCTCTGCAACGTATCTATAATTTATGAAGTATTCATGCCATGTTTACAACAATTTATGGTTTGGGTGTAATTTTATATGATTTAAACGGAACTAACCTGGATTGACGCTCTTTTCAGAAGAACTACCGTGGTGTTGTTTTTTGTGCAGAAAATCAAAGTTCTCCAAAAGCAGCGAATTTTTTTGATGATTTTTTGGAAGAAAATAGACACTAGAAGCTTTGTGGGAAGGCCAGAAGAGCTACGAGGTGGCCAAAAACCACCACCGCGCGCCCGGGGCCTTGGTCGTGGGCTGGTGGCTTGTGGGCACCCTGTGGCCCATCTTAGCATGAGACCGTCGCCAAAAAATCATATAAATAGAGAAACCACCAGAAATAACCCTAGAACTTGGACTCCGCCACCGCACGCCTCTGTACCTTTGAAATACCATCTGGAGCCCTTTTCCGGCACCCTCCCAGAGGGAGAAATCATCACCAGAGGCCATCTTCATCATCTCAGCGACCACCATGATGAGGAGGGAGTAGTTTACCCTCGAGGCTAGGGGTATGTACAAGTAGCTAAGTGTTTGATCTCTCTCTCGCTCCCTCCCTCTCGTGTTCTTGATTTGGCACAATCTTGATCTACCGTGAGCTTTGTTAATATAGTTGGATCATATGGTGTTTTCGCCTCTTTATCTTGTTGTGATGAATTGAGTTTTTACCTTTGAGGTTTCACTATTATCATATTGAATACTTTTATGGATTTGAGCGAAGTTGATGTATGTCTTGCATATGAATACTCGTGGTGATAATGGGGTATTATATTGATTCACTTGATGTATGTTTTGGCACTCAACTCCTGGATTCCCAAGGTGACATTGGGTAATCTATGCATAGGGGTTGATGCACATTTTCATCCTACTTTCTCCGATAGAAATCTTGGGGCACTCCTTTAAGTTCTTTGCTTTGGATTGAATATTATGAATCTGAAGTTGTTTGATGCATATCGAATAATCAACTCATGGATACTTGTGGTGACATTGGAGTATCTAGGTGACATTAGAGTTGGTTGATGTGTATCATATGGTGTTATTTTAGTATGAACTCCAGGGCTGTTTGTGACACTTATAGGAATAGCTCAATGGATTGATCGGAAAGAATAGCTTTGAGGTGGTTTCGTACCCTACAAACAATTTCATCGTATGTTCTCCGCTAGATAAGAACTTTGGAGTGACTCTTTGTCGCACGTTGATGGTTATATGATTCAATTATGTTAGCACTGTTGAGAGATTGCACTAATGAAAGTATGAACCCTAGGCCTTGTTTTCAAGCATTGCAATACCGTTTGTGCTCCAATTTATCATTTGCTACCTTGTTATTTTTATTTTTTTTCATATTACAAAAACCTATATCTATTATCCATATACACTTATATCACCATCTCTTCGCCGAACTAGTGCACCTATACAATTTACCATTGTGTTGGGTGTGTTCGGGACACAAGTGATTTCTTGTATTTTATTGCAGGGTTGTTTGAGAGAGACCATCTTCATCCTAGGCCTCCCACCGATTGATAAACCTTAGGTCATCCACTTGAGAAAAAATTGCTACTGTCCTACAAAACTCTGCGCTTGGAGACCCAACACGATTCTACAAGAATAAAAGTTGTGTAGTAGACATCACTTTCCGGTCCTTATTCTCCTCATATCGATATCTCACCCAAAACCTAAAAAATTCAATCACACAAAACTTAACGGAATTTCGTGAGATGGGTTAGTATCATAATGCATAAATCATTCACTTTGGTACTGTCAAGACAAGATTCATAATTTATCTCACATAATTCCTACTGTACTCTATCATTTTTACAATTTATATTGACTAATATAAGTGATAGAAACTATACAACAAACAAACTATGCATTGAAAACAGAATCTGTCAAAAATAGATCAGTCTGTAATGATTTGAACAAACACCATACTTCTGTAACTCCAAAAATTCTGGAAAACTAGGAAAACTTAGACAATTTGTATATAAATCACGTGTAAAAATTTTAGATCAAAATCAGGTTCCAGTAAAATATAGGAATTTCCGCACTGGATGCAAAAGTTTCTATTTTTGCACAGAATCAAGTCAACTATGATCCACACTATCCCAAAGGCTTTACTTGGCAGTTTATCTTAATCATGTTAACACACAAAAATTTAGGTAGAAATATTGGTTTGCCTCCCAACAAGCGCTTTTCTTTAATGCCTTTTTAGATAGGCATGATGATTTCACTGATGCTCATATAAAAGTAAAGAATTGAAACATAACGGGAGCATCATTAAGCATATGACTAGAATATTTAAGCCTAAACCACTTCCTATGCATAGAGATTTTGTGAGCAAACAATTTATGTGTCGCGGGGGATGGCCGTCCCCCGCGGGCACCTATGGGGCCGGAGCCCCTTTCGTTGTCCGGAGGGGGGCGGAGGGAGCGCGGAGAGCAGATCGAAGCGGGCACACGGGCGGTTTACCCAGGTTCGGGCCGCGATGGACGCGTAAAACCCTAATCCTGCTTGGTTGTATTGAACTGGGGAGCTCGGGAGCTTGGGGAGCTAGCTGCACCGAGCGTATGGCTGTCTGGGTGCCGATTCTCCGAACCCCCGGAACCTCCTTTTCGGAACCTCCTCTCTTTTTCCCCCCTTCTACGTTGCACACGGGCCTCCTTTTATAGCGCAAAGGGGTCACCGACAGGTGTCAACGTAAGAGAAAGGGGTAAAAAGGTGTAAAAGGGGCGGTAGCTGTAATAGTGCGGGAACGGTGGCGCTACAGTGCGGCACAGTGTTATCATACCTACTTCTGACGGTAGGGGACAAGGGCATTAAATGCCCGTCGCGGTCGCTCGGACAGCACCGAGGCGGACCGTTAGGTGCGCCACCGCTCGCCACGATGGCGGCTGCATGCCACCGCATGCCCCAGGCTGCGCGGTGCCTCGCCACGTGCCCTCGGGGGAAGCCCCGGAGCGACGCGTGGCGGGCGAGCTGGAGCGCAGCCTTGTGGTGGCGATCTTGCCGCGGCAAGTGGCTTGCCGCGGGGGTCGTCTCCCTGTGCCTGATAGCGCGCCAGCTATCAGGCCTTGCCGGGGCGCTTGGCGCGCCACGGCGGGCTTCTCTTGTGATGCCTGGGTTCGGCCTTCCCGACAAGCTCCTCTTGTCGGGGGCTCGATCTTCTGTCTCGTTATACTTTGTTCTTGGATGGCCTTACATGGGCGCAGTCGTCCCGGCAAGCTCCTCTTGCCGGGGTCTCGTCTTCTCGGCCCGGCAAGCTCCTCTTGCCGGGGGCCTTGTCTTCTTGACCCGGCAAGCTCCTCTTGCCGGGGGCCTTGTCTTGAATGCTTGGTCTTCTCTTGGCGCTTCCGGGGCGGGCCTTGCCGCAGGGTGCTACAACTGCCCGTGCACAAGTCTGGGGTACTAAGGTACCCCTACTTTAGTACACCGACAGGAGCCCCCGGGCCTGGGCCACACATGGTGCCGAGCGTTGTTGGGCTAGGCCCTAACGGTGCACGGGCACGCATGGCCTTGGTCGCGTTGCTCCTTAACTCCGCATCCGCCGCGCCTTCCCCAGGCGGCGTGCGCTCACCGCGGCGTCGTGGGGGCGAAAACGCCCGTTCCCTCTTTAAGTGGAGGGAGGTGCGGAGGCGCGGCTCAATAAATGAACGGTGGTGGGGCGCGGTTTTCGAGGCGCCCGTTCCCCATAGTCACGGGACGGGGAGAGGTCGTCCCACCCGTCGCCTCGGTTCTGTGCGCCCACCACGCGGTCCTCATGCACTCGGAGTCGCGGCGGCGGAGGCAGGGAGTCGGGCCGGCGCGGGCCGATGCAGTGGGCCGGCCCCAGTCGCCTGCCCTTCCTCCGCTTCTATTGGAGGAGCGGGGCGGCCGCGGTCCCACTCCGCTCCTTCATAAGGAGCGAGAGGGGGCGACGGAAATACGCACTCCATCTCCTTCCTCCTTCTGCTTCTGGTTTCCTTCCCCCATCTACGATGGAGGGGGGGAACCCTGGTTCTTCTTCGATTGCCGCGAGGGTGTCTGCTCGGCAACGCGCCCCTCCTCCCCTTGCGCCCGCGGCGGCGGAGCCGATCGTCGGGGGAAGAGGGAGAGGGCGAGGTCGCGGACGAGGTCGTGGACGGGGCCGAGGCGCTCGGGGCGGACGGATCGGTGCGCCGCCCTCGCCCCCGCCAGCGGCTCCGTTCCTTCCTGCGGTCCATCTCGGGGACGACCCCTGTGAGTTCATTATCAGGCTGCGCCGGGCGCCTCGTCGCCACCTCCGGCTCCCCGCTCCATTCGCGAACGTGTTGGAGGTGGAGCAGCCCGAGACGCTAAACCTGCGCATGAGGGGCTGCGGGATCAGCGGGACGCGAGTCCACGTCGAGTCCCGAGCCCCCGGCGTGGTGTGCCTGGGCCGCGGGTGGAAGACGTTCGCCCGGATACACAGCTTGACGGAGGGGTTCATCCTCCACTTCAAGCTAGTGGGGGAGGACCTCCTCTCCGTCAAGGCCTTCTGGGGCTTCGGTATCCGGGCCCGGTGCTGCGAAGATAGCTCCTCCGACAGCGAAGGCTCCTCCTCGAGCGAGAGTGACGAGGAGGGGAGCGACAGCGACGACGAGGGGAGCAGCCGCCGGGATGACGGGTACGACTAGGCGTCGGCCGCAGCTCCGGGTGGCGCCGGCGGCCCCATCGACCGCGCCGGGCTCCGTGAACTCCCCGGGGTCGTCTCCTTGGGCGACTGGCGTAGGGGGGGCTGCTGAGGAGGACAGAGGGCGGACGTCGAAGGCCGCGAAGTCGGAGTACGGGCCGACTTCGACAGCTGGCTGACGCTCCGGCGCCTCGTGTCCCAGATGCGCCCCAGACACCGTCATCACCCTTGCTCTCGGTGACGACCACCGGGGTCTTCTCTTTGGCCCGGCAAGCTCCTCTTGCCGGGGGGGCTTGATCTCCTCGGGCGGCCGGAGTGGCGAGGCTGCGGAAGAGGAAGAGGCTGGCGGCACGGCCGCTGCCTCATCTTCCAGCTCTGCCTCCGGCGCCTCCGTCTTCTTCAGCCTCCGGAGACCCCCGGGCGGAGCCCCCGGATCTTCTCTTGGTGCCTTCTGCCACCCGTAGCTCATCTAGGCGCCCCTTTCGCCCTCTTCGCCTACTTGCCCTACCTCCTGAGGAGAGAGACAAGAAAGGGATTACGGGCACCTTATCTCTTTTCAGCTTGTAAGCCTTCGGGCCTTAGTTGCGTTTAAGCCTTGTAATCCCTCTTTTCATGTTTTTCATTCTCTCTGGACTGTACCTGAGTGGAATGTTTTTAATGAAAAGGGGATGTTTGCCGGATCATTTGTCTCGCGGGTGGAAACCGCGGTAAGGAACGAATCCTTTACATCGTTAAGATAGACAGTTCTCGCCCGGCAACAGGCCCAGCCGCCCCCCCGCACTGCTCGACCTTTCTCACGCCCTTGGCGGAGGCGGGGAGCAGGCGGGTTCCGGCCCCTCGCTTCCCTCCCTCTTGCTGCCGCGGCTGCTATCGAAACGGGCCCCAGGAACGCGCTCTGGGGCTTGCCGCTAAGAGAGCACGGTAGCTTTCCAGGAGGAAAGGAGGCTTTCAAATCCCACAGTCCATAAGAGAATGCATGATGAGGGATGCAAAAACTTATCTGAGGTTGCAGCCCCCGGCGACTCTGGCTCGCCGGGGCGTAGGTGTTGGCTCGTCCTTCTCCTCTTCCTTGTCCTTGAGCGGCCTGGCAAGGACATTCAATTCCTGCGAGCCAAAGGGAAAGGACGGGAAAAAGACGCGGACTCGACCTCTAAGTTAGGGGTTAGCGACAGTTAGGAACTGACAACCCTAACCAAGGACGAGACTCTGACTCAGCATGCATGCTAAAATCTAGGGCGCCAGCGCTTCTCTTTTTTCGGCCAGGGGCTTCGCCTGGCTTTGTACGAGGGCTTAAATGCAACATCGGCAAGGCCTGCACAAACCGGTGGTTGCCGGAGCGGATCACGGCAACCGCGCCTTATGGGCGAGACTTGCGAAGATGCTCTATGCTCCCAGGAGTTGCTCACTGGTAGGCCCTCTTCGGTCTTGAGGCGGACAGCGCCGGGCCTCGCGACTCGTCTCACCCGATAAGGGCCTTCCTGCTTCGGCGTCGACTTGTTATAATTCTTGGCCGACTGAACGTGCCAGAGAACAAGGTCGCCTAACAGGGCAACTTTATCTGGCGCCAGGGGCTTCGCCTGGCTTTGTACAAGGGGTTACATGCAGCAGCGGCAAGGCCTGTACAAACCGGTGGTTGCCGGAGCGGATCACGGCAACCGCGCCTAGTGGGCGGAACTCGCGAAGATGCTCTATGTTCCCAGGAGTTGCTCACTGGTAGGCCCTCTTCGGTCTTGAGGCGGACAGCGCCGGGCCTCGCGACTCGTTCCACCCAACAAGGGCCTTCCTGCTTCGGCGTCAACTTGTTATAATTCTTGGCCGACTGAACGTGCCAGAGAACAAGGTCGCCTAACAGGGCAACTTGATCTGGTGCCAGGGGCTTCGCCTGGCTTTGTACAAGGGGTTACATGCAACAGCGGCAAGGCCTGTACAAACCGATGGTTGCCGGAACGGGTCACGGCAACCGCGCCTTATGGGTGAAACTTGCGAAGATGCTCTATGTTCCAGGAGTTGCTCACTGGTACGCCTTCTTCGGTCTCGAGGCGGACAGCGCCGGGCCTCGTGACTTGTCTCACCCGATAAGGTCCTTCCCACTTCGGCGTCAACTTGTTGGAATTCTTGGCCGACTGAGTTCGTCGAAGAACAAGGTCGCCCTCCTCGAGACTCCTGGCCTTGACCTTGCGGCTATGGTAGCGACGCAAGGCTTGCTGGTACCGAGCAGCTCGTACCGCAGCCTGGAGACGTCCTTCCTCAAGGAGCAGCGCGTCATCTTGGCGCAGCCGCTCTTGCTCGAGCTCGTCATAAGCGAGCACCCGAGGAGATCCGTATACGAGTTCCGTGGGGATAACCGCTTCCGCTCCATAGACTAGAGCAAAAGGTGTCTGTCCGGTGGCTCGGCTTGGTGTCGTCCTGATTGACCAAAGAGCCGCCGGCAGCTCCTCAATCCAATTTCTCCCGCACTTGTGCAGCCTGTCGAAGGTCCTGGTCTTGAGTCCGCGCAGCACTTCAGCGTTGGCCCTTTCCGCTTGACCGTTGCTCCTGGGGTGAGCAACTGAAGCGAAACAGACCTTGGCGCCGAGATCCTGGGCGTATTGCATGAAGGCGCGACTTGTAAATTGCGTCCCATTGTCGGTGATGACTCTGTTGGGGACTCCGAAACGGCAGACGATCGACCGGAAGAACTTGACTGCTGACTGCGCGGTCACCTTCCTCACTGGCTCCACTTCTGGCCACTTCGTGAACTTGTCGATTGCAACGTACAAGTACTCGAAGCCCCCGACGGCTCGGGGAAAAGGGCCGAGGATATCGAGCCCCCAGACCGAGAAGGGCCAGGACAAAGGGATTGTTTGGAGAGCTTGAGCTGGCTGATGAATCTGTTTTGCATGGAACTGGCACGCTTCACACTTGGTTACTAGTGCAGTTGCATCTTGGAGGGCTTCTTGCCAGAAGAACCCTTGCCGGAAGGCTTTCCCGACAAGTGCTCTTGCGCCAATGTGATGGCCGCATATGCCTCCGTGTATCTCTGCCAACAGCTTCTGTCCGTCTTCCCTGGAGATGCACTTCAATCTGACACCGTTGAGTCTCCTTCTGTACAGCTCGTTGTCCACGAACTGGTACATACTTGACTGCCTGGTGATCTTCTCCACCTCTTCTGGGTCGTCGGGAAGTTCTCCAGTTTGCAGAAAACGGACGATCTGCCGTGCCCATGCCGGAGCCCGGGGCTCGACGGCAAGGGCTAAAGGCACGAAGGCCGCTGCGGGGACCCCGGCTTCTACGGCAAGAACCTCTGGTTCAGCCGGAGCCGGTGATCCCCCGGCAAGCTTGCCGGGGCAAAGCTTGTCGGGAACCTCTGCTTCCACTGGACGGACCCTCGGACCCGCAGGAGCGGACTGTTCCTCAGCGTTCGGATCGCTGATCCGCTCGCCGGAGCAAGGCTCATCGGGGACACCTGCTTCGACTGGACGGATCCTCGGATCCGCAGGAGCGGGCTGTCCCTCGGAGTTCAGGATGCTGATCGGCTCGCTGGAGCGAGGCTTACCGGGGACACCGGCTTCGACTGGACGGATCCTGGGATCCGCAGGAGCGGGCTGTCCCCCGGCGTTCTGGTTGCTGATCTTGGGGACCTTGGCGGCGGTCTCAGGGAGGTCCGCCTGCGAGTAGTCGCCGGAGACCAACTTCCTTTTCTTGGACTGCCCAACTGATGGTGTAACGGATGGTTGAGTCAGCTTGAGCAAGAAGGTCCCTGGTTCCACAGGTAACTTCAGCGAAGCACACTTCGAAAGGCCGTCTGCTATCTCATTCTGAGCTCTCGCGACGTGCTCCATTTGCAGCGCTTCAAAGTGTTCTTCCAGCTTCCTCACTTCATCGACGTAAGCTTCCATCAGAGGGCTCTGGTAGCTCTTGTTGACTTGCCGGACCACCAGTTGAGAATCTCCCCGCACGATCAGCTTTCTGATCCCAAGTTCGGCCGCAATCCTGAGGCCGGCGAGCAAGCCTTCATACTCAGCAGTATTGTTTGTAGCTTGCTCTCTTGGGAAGTGCATCTGGATAACGTACTTGAGGTGCTCTCCGGTGGGCGCGATGAGTACCACGCCAGCACCGGCGCCTTGCAGCGAAAAGGCACCATCGAAGTACATTACCCACTCGCTTGTTGCTCCTTGTACGGGCGCGCTGGTTTCTTGGCCTTCTCCATCTGGCGTCGGGGTCCACTCAGCTATGAATTCTGCCAAAGCTCGGCTCTGTATGGTTGAAGTACTTTCAAACTTGAGCCCAAAGCTCGACAGCTCCAGTGCCCACTCGATGATCCTGCCCGTTGCCTCTGGATTGTGCAATATCCTCTTCAGCGGAAAGCGAGTGACTACTGTTATCTCATGCGCTTGGAAGTAATGGCGCAGCTTTCTCGAGGCCATGAGGAGGCCGAAAAGCAATTTCTGCACCCCGGAGTATCTTGATCTAGCCCCCTGCAAGAGGGAACTTACAAAATACACCGGGCGCTGCACCATCTTCTTCCGCGCTCCATCCTGTTCCTGCGCAGGGTGGCTCTTGTCGGGGCCAGAGCTTGCTGGAGCAGCCCCCCGCTCGTCGCTGGACTCGCTTGTAGGTGGTATAGGCTCCTCGTCGGCCTCCCTCTCCGCCACTAACGCAGCACTAACCACCTGGTTGGTTGCCGCTAGGTATAGCAACAACTTCTCCTGTGGTCTAGGTGCGACAAGTATTGGAGTGGAGGATAGGTACCTTTTCAAATCTTGCAGCGCTGCCTCCGCTTCTGGAGTCCACTGCATGGGACCTGCCTTCTTCAAGATTTTAAAGAAAGGCAGGGCGCGTTCTGCAGACCTTGAAATGAACCGACTGAGGGCGGCCACACAACCTGCAAGCTTTCTGACGTCCTTGACGCGCTTTGGGGCTTCGACCTGCTCGACGGCTTTGATCTTGTCGGGATTAGCTTCAATCCCCCTCTGTGACACAAAGAACCCGAGAAGCTTGCCGGAGGGGACTCCGAAAACGCACTTCTCGGGGTTCAGCTTGAGCTGTATCTTGCGCAAGTTCTGAAATGTCTCTTCCAGATCTTGGACCAGGGTTTCCTTGCTCCTGCTCTTCACCACGATGTCATCCATGTAGGCCTCCGCGTTCCTATGGATCTGCGGCTCGAAGGCAGAGTGCACTACCCTTGCAAACGTTGATCCCGCATTCTTCAGTCCAAACGGCATGCGTATGAAGCAATAGGTGCCGCACGGAGTGATAAATGCGGTCTTCTCTTCATCTTCCTTGGCCATAAAGACTTGGTGGTATCCTGAATATGCATCAAGAAAAGAGAGTAGCTCACATCCGGCAGTGGAGTCAACAATCTGGTCAATGCGCGGCAAGGGAAATGGATCTTTGGGACATGCTTTGTTCACGTCGGTGAAGTCTATGCACAGTCTCCACTTCCCATTGGCTTTGCGCACGACGACCGGATTGGCCAGCCACGTTGGATGGATCACACCTCTCACTAGGCCTGCTGCCTCTAGCTTCTTGATCTCTTCGCTGATGAATTCCTGGCGCTCCACGGCTTGCTTTCTTACTTTCTGCTTGACGGGTCGCGCGTGAGGACAGACAGCGAGCTT
This sequence comes from Aegilops umbellulata, assembly GCA_032464435.1. NCBI lineage: Eukaryota > Viridiplantae > Streptophyta > Magnoliopsida > Poales > Poaceae > Aegilops > Aegilops umbellulata. The sequence continues at coordinate 105,427,323 of CP136060.1, read as the reverse complement.
GTGCTCAATCACCCTCCTGGGAACACCGGGGATGTCGGACGGTTGCCATGCAAACACGTCGTCATTCGCCCGCAGGAAGGCGACGAGCGCGCTTTCCTATTTGCTGTCAAGCGTGGCACTGATGGTGAAGGTACCGCCAGTGCCGTCCTCCTTGGCGGACACCTTCTTGGTTGCCGGGGGAGCGGTCATTCCCTTCCTGTACTTGCCGGCGGAGCTCGATGGAACGTCCTCGACGGCGGCGCAGCACTCCGAAGAGGTGCGGTTGCCGGAGTGGGCCCCAGAGCACTTACCGGGCTTGGTCTTTGTCTTCTTCCCCCCGGGGGCTTCAGCGGCAAGTGTGTCCTTCTCTGCCGCGGCTGCTACGTCCCGGTAGATCTTGTCGGCGCAGATAAGCGCGTCCTTTTTGTCGCCATGGACAGTGATGACGCTTATCGGCCCCGGCATCTTGAGTACGTTGTAGGCGTGGTGGGAAGCCGCCATGAACTTGGCGAGAGCGGGACGGCCGAGGATCCCATTGTATGGTAACGGGATATCGGCGACGTCGAACGTGATACGCTCAGTCCTGAAGTTAAGCTCGCCGCCAAAGGTCACCGGCAGAGTAATCTTCCCCTTGGGCTTGCTCCTCCCCGGGTTGATTCCTTGGAAGGATCCGGTCTCTTCGAGCTCGCCGTCTGGGATCTGGAGTTTCTTGATCACAGCGGAGGAGATCAAGTTCAGCCCGGCCCCGCCGTCTACCAACATTTTGGTGACCTTGAGGTTGCGGATGGTGGGTGAGACCAGCATCGGCAAGCACCCGACCGCGGTTGTGCGGTCGGGGTGATCCTCAAGATCGAAAATGATGGGCGTGCTGGACCATTTGAGGAGCCTGCGCGACTCCACGGGCGGCTCTGCTGCGTTCACCTCTCGCGCCCACCGCTTAAGCTGGCGGTGGGAGGTGTGCAGAGAGGCGCCGCCGTCAACGCATAGGACCTCCGTGGCCTTCTGGAACTCCTGCTCGCTGTTATCTTCGTCTTCCACGTCTTCGTCATCGTCCTCTTCGTCCTCGTCGCGGCCCCGGGGAGGCCGATCGCCTTGCCGCTGCTTGGCCTTGCCGCGGCGTCCTCCCCGGCCGACGGGCGGCCGCTTCTTGCTTGGTTCGCCTCCCCCACCCTGGGCCTTCCCCTTGTCGCGCCTCTCGTACTCGGCCTTCTGCTGCACGACGAGGTACTCGACGCTTTTGCAGTTGGAGAGATCGTGGCCCTTGGTGCGGTGGATCTTGCAGTATTGCTTGTCGGAGCCGTCCTGCTTGTCGGCTGCCGCCACGGGGGCAGGCTCCTTGCCGGAGCCGCCAGCCTGCGTTTGCTTGGCGGGGAGCCCCCTTGCCGGACCCCTCGACGGCAAGCACCTCTTTCCTATTCTTCCTCCTATTATTCCGCCGCTGGCTCCTCTTCGCCGGGGCGGTGTCGTCACTATCGCTTTCTCCTGCGCCAGCATCCTCCCCGGGGAGTTTCCTCCCCTCCTCCGCGCGCGCGCACTTGTCAGCCAAGGCATATAGCTCGCTGACGTCCCGGATCTTGGTCATGGCCATCTCTTCACGCATGCGGCGGTTACGCACGTTCTGGTGGAACGCGCTGATAACCGCGGCAGGGTGAACGTCGGGGATGTTGCGATGCACGCGGCTGAAACACTGGATGTACTTGCGCAGGGGTTCTCCTTCCTTCTGGGCTAGGATGTGGAGGTCGCTATCCTGGCCATGAGGTTTGTGGCCGCCTGTGAAGGCGCCAACAAACTGATGGCAAAGATCCGCCCAGGAAGAAATGGAGCCTTCCGGCAAGTGCATAAGCCACGAACGAACGTTCGGCTTAAGCACGAGCGGGAAGTAGTTCGCCAATATCCTCTCGTCGCGCCCCCCGGCAGCTTGTACAGCGATTGTGTAGATGCTGAGAAACTCCGAGGGGTGCGTCCTGCCGTCGTACTTCTCCGGTACGTCGGGCTTGAAGTTCTTCGTGCTGGGCCACCGGACGCGTCGCAGCTCGCGGGTGAACGCAGGGCAACCTGCCGCGTACGGTAAGTCACCTGGTTCACCGGGCGCGTACGCGTCGACAGCGTCCCCAGCCCGCTGGTCTGATTGTCGTCGAGTTTCTCGGCGGCGCTCAATCCTTGTTCGAGCGTCTTCTTGCTGTCGCTCGTCGAGGACTTGGCGCTGGTCCCGGCGAGTCCGCGGGTCCGACGACGCTGTGGAGCCGTCGTCGGCGTTGTTCCAGCGGGGCGGCGTCTTCTGCTTCTGCGCCGGGGAGTGCATGGTGGTCGCACCTCCGGCGGTCTTGTCGCCGTCGGCCTTCGTCTTCTCGACCTGCCAGGGCCGCGAGGTCGCCGGCTGCTGCGGCGTGTCGTTGTTGGCGAAGGCGATCAGGCTCTGGATGGTGGCCCTCCAGCTTTCGGCCTTGCCAGCCGCTGGAGGGTAGTCGAGGAGCAGTTGCGCTCTCGCGAGCGCTTCTGCCGGAGTGGAGGGGAGCGGGGGCGAGTGGCGCGAGGAGCGGGATGCGCTCGGACTCCTAACAATGTTAGAAAGAGCGGGGTCCCTCCCCGGCGCCTTCGCCTTGCCCGTGTCCGGACGGGGGCCCGTGGCGTCCCGCGAACCTCCTGTTTGCCCTTGCTCCAGCAAGCGGATGCCACCTCCCGTGGCATGGCGCTGCTGGGTCGTCGTTTGAAGGGACGGATGCGGCGCGTCCTCGGAGGCCGAGGCTCGGTCGTCCGCCCTGTTCTTGGATTTGGTGGCACCGCGAGTGTTCTCGCCGGTGGCCACCCCTCCGACGGCGTCTCCCCCGCCCACCGTTGGCTCCGGTAGCGGTGGGAGTGACGCGGACGGGCCCGCGGCCTCCGAAGCCTTCTTCTTCGGGGCCATGGTGTTGATGAAGCTAGCGAGTTCGGAGAAGCTGACGAAGAGCGCGCTCGCGTGAACGCAGGATCTGATCCGCACAACCTCGACGCGCACCCCTACCTGGCGCGCCAAAGATGTCGCGGGGGATGGCCGTCCCCCGCGGGCACCTATGGGGCCGGAGCCCCTTTCGTTGTCCGGAGGGGGGCGGAGGGAGCGCGGAGAGCAGATCGAAGCGGGCACACGGGCGGTTTACCCAGGTTCGGGCCGCGATGGACGCGTAAAACCCTACTCCTGCTTGGTTGTATTGAACTGGGGAGCTCGGGAGCTTGGGGAGCTAGCTGCACCGAGCGTATGGCTGTCTGGGTGCCGATTCTCCGAACCCCCGGAACCTCCTTTTCGGAACCTCCTCTCTTTTTCCCCCCTTCTACGTTGCACACGGGCCTCCTTTTATAGCGCAAAGGGGTCACCGACAGGTGTCAACGTAAGAGAAAGGGGTAAAAAGGTGTAAAAGGGGCGGTAGCTGTAATAGTGCGGGAACGGTGGCGCTACAGTGCGGCACAGTGTTATCATACCTACTTCTGACGGTAGGGGACAAGGGCATTAAATGCCCGTCGCGGTCGCTTGGACAGCACCGAGGCGGACCGTTAGGTGCGCCACCGCTCGCCACGATGGCGGCTGCATGCCACCGCATGCCCCAGGCTGCGCGGTGCCTCGCCACGTGCCCTCGGGGGAAGCCCCGGAGCGACGCGTGGCGGGCGAGCTGGAGCGCAGCCTTGTGGTGGCGATCTTGCCGCGGCAAGTGGCTTGCCGCGGGGGTCGTCTCCCTGTGCCTGATAGCGCGCCAGCTATCAGGCCTTGCCGGGGCGCTTGGCGCGCCACGGCGGGCTTCTCTTGTGATGCCTGGGTTCGGCCTTCCCGACAAGCTCCTCTTGTCGGGGGCTCGATCTTCTGTCTCGTTATACTTTGTTCTTGGATGGCCTTACATGGGCGCAGTCGTCCCGGCAAGCTCCTCTTGCCGGGGTCTCGTCTTCTCGGCCCGGCAAGCTCCTCTTGCCGGGGGCCTTGTCTTCTTGACCCGGCAAGCTCCTCTTGCCGGGGGCCTTGTCTTGAATGCTTGGTCTTCTCTTGGCGCTTCCGGGGCGGGCCTTGCCGCAGGGTGCTACAACTGCCCGTGCACAAGTCTGGGGTACTAAGGTACCCCTACTTTAGTACACCGACATTATGGGATCAAGAATCAACTAGCATAGGAAAGCAAGACAAGTGCAACTTCAAAACTTTCAACAAAAAGAGAGGAAACTTGATGTTGTTGAAGTATCTTCCCCTCTCATAATAATTTTCAATAGCATCATGAAGAAACTCAACAACATAACTATCACATAAAGCATTCTTTTCATGATCCACAAGCATACAAATTTTATCACTCTCCACATAAGCAAATTTCTTCTCGTTCATAATAGTGGGAGGAAACTCAACAAAATAACTATCAAGAATACTTGATTGACATAATAAAATTGAACAGTAAAATAATGATGACAACTTTCATGGTTACGATTACTCTTTATAGCATACATGTCATTACAATAATCATCATAGATAGTTGTTGTCATAATCAATTGAAACCTCTTCCAAGGTAGTGGAATCATCATTAAATAAAGTCGTGACCTCTCCAAATTCACTTTCATAATTATTACAATAAGATTTGACACCATCCAAAATAGTGGGATCATTATTACCTAGAGTTGACACTCTTACAAACCCACTTTCATCATTGTAATCATCATAAATAGGAGGCATGCTATCATCATAATAAATTTGCTCATCAAAAGTAGGGGGACTAAAACGATCATCTTCATCAAACATAGCATCCCCAAACTTATGGCTTTGCATATCACTAGCATCATGGATATTCAAAGAATTCATACTAGCAACATTGCAATCATGCTTATCATTCAAAGATTTTATGCCATGCATTTTATTGAATTCTTCTTCTAACACTTTGGCACAATTTTTCGATCCATTATTTTCAAGAAACACTTTATAAAGATGAAGAATTTGAGGCAACCTCACTTACATTTGTTTTTGTACTTTTGTTTTATAAACCAAACAAGTGATAAAACAAGAAACTAAAAGATTCCATTGCAAGATCTAAAGATATACCTTCAATCACTCACCTCCCCAGCAATGGCACCAGAAATAAGCTTGATGTCTACTACGCAACTTTTCTTCTTGTAGACTCTTGTTGGGCCTCAAAGCGCAGAGTTTTGTAGGATGGCAGCGAATTTCCCTCAAGTGGATGGCCTAAGATTTATCACTCCATGGGAGGTGTCGGATGAAAATGGTCTCTCTCAAACAACCCTGCAATCAGATACAAGAAATCTCTTGTGTCCCAACACACGCAATACAATGGTATAGGTGCACTAGTTCGTCAAAGAGATGGCGGTACAAGTGTAGTATGGATAGTAGATATATGATTTTGTAATCTGAAATAATAATAAAAAGAAGGTAGCCAGTAACTAAAGTGAGCAAAAATGATATTTCAATGCTTGGAAACAAGGCCTAGGGTTCATACTTTCACTAGTGCAATCTCTCAACAGTGCTAACATAATTGAATCATATAACAATCCCTCAACTTGCGACAAAGAATCACTCCAAAGTTTCTGTTGGAGAACATAGGACGAAAAAGTGTATCAACCTATGTGCCTAGATTACCCCAATGTCACCACGGGAATCCGCAAGTTGATTACCAGAACATATATCAAGTGACTCAATAGAATTCTCCATTGTCACCACAGGTATCCACATGCAATACATACATCAAGTGATGTCAAATCCAGTATTCAATCCAACATAACGAAACCTCGAAGAGCAAGACTCAATTCATCACAACAAAGATAGAGAGGGAAGGACATCATATGATCCAACTATATTAACAAAACTCATGGTACATCAATATCGTGCCATATCACGAACACGAGAGAGAGAGAGAGAGAGAGAGAGAGAGAGATCATACACATACCTACTAGTACATACCCTCATCCTTGGGGTGAACTACTCACACATCACCATGACAACGGAGGATAAGTAGGAGGAGATGTCCCCGGCGGCGTCCCGGCATCACCGAAGGAGAGGGGGAAGGGTCCGCCTCATTCTTGTTCTTCTTCCTTGGTCCTCCGGGGGAGAGAGAGCTCTCCCCAAGATTGGTTCTCTCTGTTTTATTTTCTTTCACGCGACTATTTTTGGAGCCCTTCACCATTTCCTATATTCCCCGAGATCCATAACTCTGATTGGGATGAAATCTTGAGGGGATTTTTATTTGGAAATTATTTTTCTTGTGGCGAAAGAATGGCTCCAACCGACCTACGAGGTGCCCACAAGGCAAGGGGTCGCTGCCAGGGTGTAGGTCGTGCCTTGTTGCCTTGTGGAGTCCCCCGGGCACCGTCTTGCGTTGATTCTTTTTCCCAAAAATCACATATATTCCAAAAAAAATCTTCATAAAATTTTGTTGTGGTTGGACTTCGTTTGATATGGATTTTCTATGAAACAAAGACAGGCAAAAAAGAGGAATTGGCATTGGGCACTGGTTCAATAAGTTAGTCCATAAAAATCATATAAAATACACCAAAACCATATAAAAGTATTGCTAACATGCCATGAATACTTCGTAAATTATAGATACATTGGAGATGTATCATCATCGTTCACATTTTGCTCGAAATGACATTTTTAACTATAATTCAAAAGTTTTTATTCTATTTTTAGATACTTTCTTTTATTTATGTTCAAGCTTACACTTTCTTTCATCAGATTTAGTTATTTTTAGCATCTACTTACGCATGTTTTAACAAAGTTACCGCAGCAACGCACTGGAAGAGAGTCATCCCATCACTATATTTATCTTGACATGCACACATGCCAACTCAACTATCATGCAATATTAGCAAGCATGCAATTAAACTACCATAACATCTCCTCCATGCAAAAAGAAGCAACATAAGCGGTTGGGTGTTCACATCCCCACTATCTCATTAATACTCAACTTCTCCATGAAACAAGTGCAGGAGTAACAGCTGATGGCACCGCTTTACTCCCTCGTAATATGTCTTTCTCACATGAGTTCTTCTAATAATTAGCAACGATCTTATCGCCTGAAGAGGATTCATGATTTTTTTTCCTTTCCCTGCTCGATCTCTTCCGCAACCAACGTGGGTACTGTACGACTGTACATACCTAGAGGTTCAGAGGTTGACATTGGTGCAGAAACACGATGGAACCGATTTTGTTGTGGCCATGGAGAACGTCGGTGTCGAGATAGGGAGAACAATGATGCGGGACGAGAGGACGGAGCGCTACATCTCATCGACCATGCCGGCCAAATCGGGCGGGGGCGCCACGGTCGCGGGGCGCACTGCTGCTAGGGATGTTACCATGGGCAGCACCATGAAGCCATCTAGATTAGGCCATGTGGCCCGCCTTCTCCCGCAGTCTCATGCAACCCAGCAGGGCCAGGCATGCGCGCGTCCCACATCTCTTACTGTTTCTCCACCACTCATCATCAGTCTGATTTCAATCCGTTGCACGAGCATATCATTGCATTGCGTCACCGCCACTAGGATACCTGGTTGGCTTCCGCCTACAGGCTCCACCTACTCCTCACAACATCTGTTGATTCAACTACAACACATCCAGTTGTTGTAAGGGAGAGAAACAACCCTCAGGTATGGCGCTCTTAAATCTCGTACTACCTGCCACGACGTCTATTTTACGATCTAGATGCTATACATACTATAGCACTATGTAAGTTCAGCTAAGTCACGTACCTAAGAAAGATTACCGCTAGGAGTTCATTCAAGGTGCAGACATGTAATTTGTATTGCAGTATTAATTGCTACTTGTTTTATTAGTAGCACATCAGATGTATTTTCTTCTTTCCACTGAGATGATCAAAGTAAGATCCTTTGCAAATTTGGGTACTAAGTAAGTTGATTTCAGAGTTACACATTAAATCTAAGCCATCTTCTGCTGCAAAACATCTCATATTTTTATTTTCTTATTACTCCTTTTCTCTTTATCGTGTCCTCCTCTTTTTCAAATTGTTTATTACACTACCATCCCGCTGCAATAGGAGGTTAGGAAGCATTATTCATGCACGGATGTTAATATATGCATGGGCTTTATGAACCGAAATCAATTCTAGAAGCTCCTCTGATGCGGGCCAAATTGATCTTGTCGCGTGCATTCAGTAGGTATAGCCCCTGCATCTGCCGGCACATACACTCTCACTAGGTATAGTATGCACTACAGTACTGCTCCACTAGCAACTTGTATCAGAGTTGACTTGGTCTGATCTCGCTCAGCTGCATGCATGCATGCATGAAGCTGCAGCCAGCAAGACTATCAAGCACAGCATGGGAATCATCATGGTCGAGACTATGTTTTCTGGAAAAGTCGGTCTACCACTATGCATGCATGCACCACGAAATGAGGCTAGTCATAGTGGGAATAACATAAGTAGTAACATAGATGCCATATAAGTAAAAATGATGATGTGTCATGTAATTAAAAAGGAGAGAGAGAAATAGAGTAACATAATATGTTACCATCACATAGCGCTTTTCAATGCAAAATGAGTCTACAAAGCAATAAATGAAGATATGTATGTTATTACATCTATGACATTTCCCACTATAAAGGTAGTAACATAGACTAGTAACATATGTATGTTACTAGTTTAAGTTACTTCCCACTATGACTAGCCTGAAAGCGATCTCTGTTTGCAACATTAATTTCACATGCGATGCTAATCACGCACAGTATGCATGTACTACCACTGTAGCGGAAAGGAGCTTGGAACATGCATGTACTGCTACTGGAACGATCTATCTGCTCTCTGCTCCGTTAGTTAATGTCTGCGTGCATTTGTGTTTGTACCTACTATAGTACGTCTGTTAGCGCCAGATTTAATCAGCACAGTACTGTACAGTACTCTAACTTATAGAACAATGATGATGATTAGCTCTCATTAATCTATACTACTAGCATACTCTAGGCTTACGAGAAGCTTCAGTTAATGCATGTATGGGCAAACAATAATGCATGAAACGATCGGTCAAGAAGCTACTGTATAGAGGTACGGTTGGCAGTTGGAACATCTACTCCATAGGACTACTGCTAAATTAAGATCGTGTATATCACACTTAATTTGTTGGCGCGTACATACGAAATGGTCCAGGAGAATATTTGACCGGAAATTAAGAAGGAAATGAAGCAATTAAGAGAATGTGCGACCAGGCATAGGGTTTACAAGTGTCCTAGTTGGTTACGACGGACCCAAGAGTCCACCTACATCTTCAGCTTGCCTTGTAAGCCAGCTGATGAAATCTTCCAGAGGAGGCCTACCATTTGGGTGAGATGCCCGGGCCCCGAGAACGGTCTGATGGGCCGACCTCCTGCCCGTTGATACACCCCAGATACTTTGTATCGTCAATAGCCCCTCAGCATGTCAGCGGTTAGGGATACAACTGGCTTGAGATCTATACCTATACCTTATATATATATATATATATATATATATATATATATATATATATATATATATATATATATATATATATATATATATATATTATGTATGTATATATGTATATATATAGGGTCGCGCTATTCGTCACCCTGGGTGAGGAATAGTTATTTTTCACCCCCTCTATTTTAACATCAATGCACCGTAATTTTACGTTTCTTAAATTTTTGTCTTATTTCAGACATAAAAAGATAACGTAAGAAAATATATAATCGCCGTAAAAAATATTTTATGTTACGTAAATTACAAATATAAAAACGTAGTGTAAATTGTACATAAAATGTAATTTTTCTGGTCTTCTGACATTTTTTATGCCAAATTTTACATAGTGAATCGATATGACTGTAACTATTTGTATCTGAAACATAATTTATTTATGAAATGATCATAATATTACCTCGGGTGAAGAATAACTTATTCTGCACCCTGGATGATGAATAGTAACACTATATATATATATATATATATATATATATATATATATATATATATATATATATATATATATATACACTCTTCTATATCTATACCTACTAATAAAAGAAATAGGTATTCTTAGTCCGTCATGTTATTTTATAGAAAACCCTCTGATGTTTCTTAAATTAAACTCACAGTACATATTACATATTTTTTAAATACTTATATCTTCTAAACCGTAACTCCAAATTTAAAATGTTGTATATGAAATTTGATTAGAAAAATATATAGAATCTGAATATGGTGTTATTTTACCTGTTAGCCATTAAAAAAATATTATCTAAGATGTGATCTTAATAAACAGCGCATTATTCGTTTTTCTTTCATATCGGTACTGATCCGGATTGTGGATGAACATCTCGGCAAAATCGGGATTGGAGACGAAATTTGAAGATCACTTGCCCGTTTTTTTGTATGTATTAAATCTACAAAGACATGTGGAATCTTGAACTTGCCCTTTTGTAGCTAAAGACCATCTATGTTTGTGTTGTAGCTACAAATACTCAGATTATAGACCATTTTTTGTAAATTAATAGCGTGTGGTATTCTTTTCTCCCGTTGCAACGCACGGGCCCTTTTGCTAGTATGTATATATATATATATATATATATATATATATATATATATATATATATATATATATATATATATATAGGGATTAACTATTCGTCACCCTGGGTGAGTAATAGTTATTCTTCACCCCCTCTATTTTACCATCAATGCACTGTAATTTTACATTCCGTAAGTTTTGTCTTATTTCCGACGTAAAAAGACACCGTAATAAAATATATAATCGCCGTAAAAAAATTTTATGTTACGTAAAATTACAAACGTAAAAACATAGTGTAAAATACACATAAATTGCAAATTTTCTTGTCTTATGACCTATATTTTTATTTTTTTATGCCAAATTTTACGTAGTGAATTAATACGAATGTAACTATTTGAATTTTAAATGTAATTTAATTATGAAATGATTGTAAGATTACCTCGGGTGAAGAATAACATATTCTGCACCCTGGGTGATGAATAGTAACACCATATATATATACTAGCAAGAATGAAGTATAGTCAATGAAAAAGAGTATTTTATTCAGTAGGAAATATAAAATGAAAAGGCAGTACACTAAACTATAGAGCAGACTAATAAGGTAGTTAATAACTTCAATAACAAGAATTACAAAAAAAAGGAGTGTTGGACCGGACGACTTGTTCCAGAGTAAGTTACAAATATTCTGCCATTGCTGAGCAAAAAATTCTGAAGTATATTGCATAGAAGCAAGAAGCTACAAGACACAAATGTCTCTGTTTGTGTCAAATTAGTTCTTCAAAATAAGAAAATCACACGGTTGACCATCTCCTGTCCCAAAGACCTTGCACAAGCCACAAAGAAGAACAAACAACAGCCGGTCGCCGTAGTCTAATGCATCAGCTGTGATTTAGATCAGCCAAACACACTTCATCATCTTGTGCGTGATATCTACACATGGAGACATTCTGTTAATTGAATGGACAAAGAAGCAGTTTACTAATGGAATGAACCAGGCACGTCCATATACTTATTAGCTGAGTGATTAGATGAAAAGATCGTCGTACATGCACTGGAATTACACCTAGTAGTAGATCGATGGAGTATACTACGTATCCACGATGCATGCACCACCGCCCACACCATCCGATCTACACAAACATACATGTATTGATAGGCACCCGCTGTTGTTTCTATCCGATGGGGACAGAAGGATATTGCCGCCGCCGTCGACAGGCAAGCCATGCGTAGTGTGCAAAATCCTGAGATTTGAATTAACAGAACACCTGGGAATTTTCTTGAGTGCCTACCTTACAAGATGAGTACGTCGTGGAGCCACAGCTGACCGCATGTCGTCTCCGTCGTCGTGCCACGGCCTGCGTGCTTGGCGAGGAGCTCATCCATCCACCGCCAGCCGCACGGTCTGTGTCGATGCCGTCGAGTCATAGACTGCAACATCGTCTGAGCCACCGTCAGCCACGCTTTTCCTTCAGGAGGTCTAGCACACCCGGTCGTTGATTCATACCCAATAAATATAAATGCATCGCTAATAACATGGATAAGCTAACCGAGAGCTATTTTTCAGGAATCAGTTAGTTAATTAGTATTGCATTAATTAATTAATAGCTAACGGATTTGCATCGTGCAACCGAATAGAAACTCCATGCATGATGGTCGCGGTGGATGGAGCTAGGAGTACCAACCCATTTTCATATATATATATATATATATATATATATATATATATATATATATATATATATATATATACCTACTAATAAAAGAAATAGGTATTCTTAGTCCGTCATGCTATTTTGTAGAAAACCCCCTGATGTTTCTGACATTAAACCCGCAGTACATATCAAATGTTTTTTTTAAATACTCATATCTTTTAAACCGTAACTCCAAATTTAACATATTATATATGGAATTTGATCAGAAAAATATGTAGAATCTGAATATGATGTTATTTTACCTGTTAACAAATTAAAAACACTATCTAGGCTGCAATGTTAATCAACAATGCATTATTCGTCTTTTTTTCATACTGATACTGATTCAGATTGGGGATGAACACCTCAGCAAAATCAGGATTGGTCATAAAATTGAATATAAATTTGCTAGAGACACCCAATAAATAAGGACATGCATGACAAGAAATAAAAGAAGGACACAATAAAAATGGGATGTCCGCTATAAATAAATAAAAGAGAAAATGCGGAGGAGATCCGATAAAGATGAGATGTTGCGCTATTCTCTTATATATATGAAGAAGAAAAAAGAGGACATGCATGACAAAAAATAAAATAAAAGACAAGTTTGATAAGATATAAATAGTAATGAAATAGGGACCAATACCTATGACATGTATGGCAAGAAATAGTGATAAAATAGGGGCGCAAGTAGCTGCTTCAATAGGAGACCATAAAAAAATGTTCTTTTCCAGACAAAAAAACATCTCTTATTATGATTAAAAAAATCATATATCTTTTTAACAACTTTTGTAACAACTTTTCATGTATTTAAAAATAGCTACAAATTCTCAAATTACAGAACATTTTTTGTAAATTAAGAGTGTGTGTTATTTTTTTCTCCCGTTGCAACGCACGGGCCTTTTTGCTAGTATACTAATAAAAGAAATAGGTATTGTTAGTCCGTCATGCTATTTTGTAAAAAACCTCTTGACGTTTTTACATTAAACCTGTAGTGCATATTAAATGTTTTTTTAAATACTCATATCTTCTAAACCGTAACTCCAATGTTATATATGAAATTTGATTAGAAAAATATATAGAATTTGAATATGATGTTATTTTACCTGTTAACATTTTAAAAAATACTATCTGGGCTGCAATGGTAATCAACAGTGCATTATCCGTCTTTTTATGATTAAAAAATCATAAATCTTTTCAACAACCTTTTTAACAACTCTTCGTGTATTTAAGAAATAACTACGAATTATTAGATTATAAAACATTTTTGTAAATTATGAGCGTGTGGTATCTTTTTCTCCCGTTGCAACGCATGGGCCTATTTGCTAGTAAATCTTACGCGCCGTCTTGGATTATTTGGCGAAGTCTTGACAGGTTCCCGTGAGTACCTAAAAAGCATAGAAATACGAGTACCATTTCACCCGTGGGGCTGAAGAAAGATGCAATTGATGAGGTCTATAGGCCTGACGGGGAAGCCAAAACCAGGCGCGCAGGGCGTCCGATCCCAAAGTCATTCATAGTTGGAGATGACCGGCTCGCGCAAAGCGTGGCAAATCTTTCATGATGTTACCATGACTATCAGGCCTGACTAGCACCTGGCTTGGTCTGGTTTGGTCCCCGAATCGGGTTTTGAACGATCAAGCGCGAGGTGTGAGGAAGCTCGACCCCAAACAACCATGCACCAGCTACCAGCCGGGTGGAGGGTGGGGTAGCCCGGTGGGGCACAGGCACGACGACAACCTCGACACAGGACAAATTAACAAAAAAGATGCTAGATGAGGGGTCCGCGCGCGCCGCGGCCCACATGTCATGGGCCCCAAAGCCACCATCGCGGTGAGGCACAAGATTATAGAAACGGACGGCGAAGCGTCAGAGATCATGGATACGCTGAGGAGACGGATACTCCAACATCACTTAAAGGAGTAATTGGCCCGACGAGGGAAAAGAAGCGAGAAAGTGAGTTATATATTAGTCCCTGTCAAAAAATGGGTGTGTATACGTAGATCAAAGTTAGAGTTTAGTTTTATACTAGTTAGGATCGGATAAATCTTTGTTAAAATGTTGTGAGATTAATTGAACACGTCGTTGAGACCATGCTAGCTTGTATGATGTGTTACAAACTAGCTTGCTCTCAATTACTGATGAAGATGGTTACTTGTTAGCTTGTACTCTCTCCGTTCTCAAAAGAGTGTACTTCCAACTTTGTTGGAGGGTCAAACTATCTCAAAATTTGATCAAGTTTGTGTAAAAATATATCAATACTTGTGAAACCAAATAGGTATATGACAAAAATATATTCTATCATGAATCTAATGCTACTAATTTGATGGCATAGATGTTGGTCTATTATTGTATAAATATGGTCTAACATAAAAAAGTTTGACTTTTTAATAAAGTTAGAAGTACACTCTTCTAAGGACGGAGGGAGTACCACTTGAAAAAATCTCTCCATTGAATCCGGTGAGGAGCAGCCGGAATGAAACAAGCACTGTGATAAACATTCCCAAATCTGATGGAGTCAAAGGAACCAAATTAATGTTGCTTCACAATTGACAATACACAGTTCGGTGGAATTAAACTCGGATGAGAGCTACACTACACTGAGTATTAGTACTCCCTCCGTTTCTTTTTAGTCCGCATATAAAATTTGGTCAAAGTCAAGCTTTGTAGAGTTTGACTAACTTTATATTAAAAAATATAAATATTCACAATATGAAATCAATATTATCAGATGCACCATAAAACGTATTTTCATACGATATAGTTTTAGTATTGTAGATGTTTATATTTTTCTATATACGTTTGGTCAAACTTTGTGTAGTTTGACTTTGACCAAATCTTATATGCGGAGTAAAAAAACGAAGGGAATACTAATAGTCCATGATGCCGATTAATTGTAGATAGCTAGGCTTGAAGACACCCCCGTGTGGAATCAACGACATTCAGCGCAGCCAGGAGACCAGGATACACACGAACGTGAAAAAAGAGACATTTCCATGCATGCACGAGTTAAGTGCACGAGGAAACTAAGAACATCCAGAGAAGCTGGTGTGACACGTCGGATCGTCGTCAAACGATAATTAAGCACGCACGTATCTACGCATACTCCAAAAGAGAGGCCAGCGCACATGGCTTTCAACGTGTATATATCCGACTGTCCTGCACTGTTGTGCCGGGTTGCCAGCACGGAACCCGTTGCGTGCGTGCAGAGCGTGCTATATGCGCTTGGCAAATGGCACGTACGTGCGCGTGCTCGTACTGTACGTGATTGAGCGGACAGTCCGGCAAACTTGGACCGTTATTTCTGATGCCCTGGCTTGCAGGCAGGGCCGATGTACGTACATACGACAACCAAATCAGCGTCTAGGTTTCTCAGGTCCATTCTGCAACGTTTGTTTTTCTACGCCAAGTCCATTCCACTTTCCACCGTTGGAAAATAGACGGGAGCGATGCGTGCGTGCGTGTTTCGTCGTCGATCAGTGCGTGTGCATCCACACACACACGACCGGCCAATGCGTGCAGGCTTATCACTTGCCACGCCGTACTTTTTTTTAGGTAATGTAGTGTAGAGAATAGGTGATATATATATATATATATATATATATATATATATATATATATATATATATATATATATATATATATATATAGAGGGGCGGAGCCAGGATGAAAAACAATTTTTTTTCCAGAAATATGTATCCAAGCTAATGGCTAGATCATTTTAAAAACCAACCACACAAGCATACATACAGTGTGTAAGAACCAAAATCGCATATATGTCCTTGTATGATAATGTCAACACACACATAATTATGACACAGTCATTGCCAAAGAAAAGTAAACTAACCACGGAAGGCACAATAGCTTGAGAAATATGAATACGGCATTCCTTTTTGTTGCTACATCCCTGATTTCTAGCCTTAGAGCTGCACGAAAAAGAAACACATTTTATAAAATAGAGAGTGTAAACATTTAAAGGAAATCTTAAGCACGTTACCTCCTTTTGTTTCATCGCATGACGATTTTTCCCATGTAAGGTAATTTCTCCTTATCTCCCCATGATTGTTGATATTAAATATGTAAGTCTCTCCTATTTAGATCAACTATTTCAGGCATACTGTAGTTGTCGATTTTACAAAACATCTCTCCATTAGCTTGCCTGTCAATGCCATATAGTTCAATGTTAAACAAATTGAAATACATCAAGGCAGAATATTGTTACAGATTTTATTCTACTCCCACATGCTCAAACTTATTCATACAAAATTATTACGCAAAGCTAGATCCAATCAATCTAATAATCAATTTGTACATTATAATGTACACACATGGAGATTTGATACAATTTGTTACCTTTTTAACATGGAAATCGGAATATATAATAAGAGAAACCTAGGTCTCACGTATTACTTTGGTATTGATCAGTAGAGCTTCTTTGGCAAGCGGGCCGGCCGGTGTGTGCAGTGCGTGGACGGCAGATGATCGCTATCGGCGGAGGGGCGTCGTATAGTCCTGTATCTACAGGGCAGTAGAGCCGCAGGCGGCGGCGCGGGGGCTCTCATGAAGAGTAGGTTTCTAGCGAATTGAGAACCATCACATACACGCACGCATGAGGCCTGCTCGCCTGCTCGTCATTCTCGCTAGATGGGTAGCTGGGCCAATAAGCAATCTATTTCTCATACATGGGCTTTAAAAATACAACAGAAAATAAAGCAGTGGAGGCAAATATCTCGGCCTGAGTGGGGGCAACGCTGAATATCCTGGGCCCAGCATAAGCAGGCCAGAAAAACGAGTGGGGGCATTCGCCCCCACAGCGATGCACGTACATTCGCCCCTGTATATATAGGTGCAAGATGTAGCCACGTCCTCCACTATACATAAAAGGAGGAGGGTTTATTGTACAAGAAATACATATGCAATATTACATATTCAACACCCCCCCCCCCAACCCCCAACTCCCGCGCAGTTGAAGCGTTGCCATAGCCAACGCAAAGGTTGGACCGAAACTCCTGAAGGCCGCCGTGGGCAGTCCTTTGGTCATGATATCCATAAATTGTTGAGAAGTGGGCACATGGAGCACGCGTGCATGACCAAAAGCCACCTATTCTCGAACAAAGTGAATGTCAAGCTGAATGTGCTTGGTGTGGCAATGATGAACCAGATTGACGGAGAGCTAGATGGCAGAGACGTTGTTGAGGTATACTAGGGTGGCCTTATCCACAGGACTCCAGAGCTCGTGAAGAAGTTCGCGAAGCCACAAGCACTCAGTGACCACATTAGCCACCGCACGATACTCAGCCTCGGTGCTAGAGCGAGAGACCGTGGGCTGGCGCTTGGACGGCCATGAGATGAGTGATGGTCCAAGATATAGATCATATCCTGAAGTGGAACATCGGGCAACCGGCCCAGTCGGCGTCCGAGTAAGCTGTGATGTCCATGGCGGTGGAAGCATGGAGCGAGAGGACGAGATCCATGGTGTCGCGATATAGCGAAGGATCCGCTTCACCGAGGACCAGTGAGCATCGCAAGGAGCATGCATATGGAGGCACGCCTGCTGAACCACGTACTATAGCTCCGGTCGGATAAATGTGAGATACTGAAGAGCACCCATAATAGACCAGTAGAACAAAGCATCCGAAGCCGGAGAACCGCCAGTGGCGGGGAGCTTGGCCTTCGTGTCGACAGGCGTGGCCGTGGTTTTGCAATTAAGCACCCCAGAGCGGTCAAGAAGCTCATGAGCGTACTTCCGTTCATGAAGTAAGAAGCCATTCACACGACGAACCACCTCGATCCCGAGGAAGTAGTGCAGTGGCCCCAAGTCCTTGATGGTAAACTCGGCGCAGAGACCATCGGTGAGCTTTCGAAGTAGAGCAATGGTGCAGGCCATCAACATGATGTCATCGATGTAGAGTAGCAAGTAGGTCGTAACATCACCTTGTCGATAGACAAACAGCGAAGCATCAGAGCGAGTGGAGTGGAAGCCGAGCTGGTGAAGAAACACGGCGATGCATTGGTACTAGGCGCGTGGAGCCTACTTTAGCCTGTATAGCGATCGCGAAAGCAGGCACACATGCTCCGGGTATGTCTCGTCCACGAACCTCATGGGTTGCGCGTGGAGCCTACTTTAGCCTGTATAGCGATCGCGAAAACACGCTTGATCCCATTTGGCCGGACACACTTTTCTGGGTCATGCCCGGCCTCGGAAGATCAACACGTCGCAGCCCCACCTAGGCACAACAGAGCGGTCGGCACGCCGGTCTAAACCTAAGCGCGCAGGGGTCTGGGCCCATCGCCCTGAGCACACCTGCACGTTGCGAACACGGCCGGAAGCAGACCTAGCCTAGTGGCGTTCCAGTCCAATCCGGCGCGCGCCACTCAGTCGCTGACGTCAAGAAGTGCTTCGGCTGATACCACGACGTCGGGATACCCATAACCACTCCCGCGTAGGTGGTTAGTGCGTATAGACCAAATGGCCAGACTCAGATCAAATACCCAGATCTCGTTAAGCGTGTTAAGTATCGCGAATGCCGACTAGGGCCAGGCCCACCTCTCTCCTAGGTGGTCTGAACCTGCCCTATCGCTCCGCCACAAAGTAACAGTCGGGGGCCGTCGGGAACCCAGGCCCACCTCTACCGGGATGGAGCCACCTGCCCCTTCAGCCCCCAACTCCGAACAGTATCACAGGTAAAAGTGTAAAGTAAATAGTATATGCCCGCGATCACTTCCCGAAGTGATCACGGCCCAGTAGTATAGCATGGCAAACGGACAAGAGTGTAGGGCCACTGATGGAACACTAGCATCCTATACTAAGCAGTAGGATTGCAGGTAAAAGTAACAACAGCAGTTTCAAAGACAGGCTATGCATCAGGATAGGAATAACGAAAGAAGTAACATACTACACTACTCTAATGCAAGCAATAAGAGCAGAGTAGGCGATATCTGGTGATCAAGGGGGGGGGGGCTTGCCTGGTTGCTCTGGCAAGAGAGAGGGATCGTCAACTCCGTAGTCGAACGGGGCAGCAGCAGCGTCGGCCTCGATGTCTATCGAGAGAAGAGGGGGAGAAACAATAAATATTTAAACAAGCAGAAGCATAGTGATGCAAGACATGACAAGTAACGGCGTTAGAGGTGCCCTAACGCGGTATGGGATGATACCGGTGAAGGGGGAAACATCCGGGAAAGTATCCCCGGGGTTCCGCGTTTTCGGGCAGAGGAGCCGGAGGGGGAAAGTTGCGAGTTTGATATGTTAGGGGTGTGCGACGGATGAACGGGCTGCGTATCCGGGTTCGTCTCGTCGTTCTGAGCAACTTTCATGTATAAAGTTTTTTGATCCGAGCTACGGTTTATTTAATATGATTTTTTAAAGTTTTAAAACATTTTTAGAATTTAATTATTTATTTCAACATTATCCAGAATAGTAAATGATGACGTCAGCATGACATCATGCTGACATCAGCAGTCAACTGTGCAGTTGTCTGGGTCAACTACGTGTGGGTCCCGCATGTCATACACTGTTTAGATTAAGTAGGGTTAGCTAATTAATTACTGATTAATTAAATTAACTAATTAATTAGGTTAATTTAAACAGGATTAATTAACTTAATTAATTTACTAATTAATTAATTAACTAATCAATAATTTTATTAATTACATTTTCTTTTTCAATTTTTGTTTTAGGGGGGTGTGGGGCCCCTACGTCAGTGGCCCAGGGGCATCGGGCCCCACCCGGCAGTGGCCCAGGAGGCAACCGGGCGAAATTGGGTGCGGGCGCCCGCCCGCATGGCCTCGGGCGTGAGGGTGCTAGAGCCGGGCGGGGTGGACCCAGGTGACGACGTGGCCACCGCGGGGCTCACCGGTCGGCCGCTACAGGCGGAGGCGGGCGCAGGGGCAGCCGCGGTGTGGGGCAGCAGGCGGCGGAGGCCGAGCGGCGGTAGCGGCAAGTCTGCACGGGCGGCGGCGCTGGCAGAGCAGATCCGCAGGGCGGGGCTCGAACGCGCGAGCAAGGGAGGTCCGGCACGGCTGCAGGCAGCGCCCGGTCGCGGCGGCGGCGGTGATGGCCGCGAGCGGGCGAAGCAGGGGAGGCGAGCCATCGGCGCGGGCGGTGCAATGGGTGCGCAGCCAGGGCACGACGATGGCGTTTGGTCGACTCGGAACGAGAAGGAAAGAAGGGCTCACCCCCGATGCAGAGTAGGGGGGTCGACGAGGCTCGACGGAGCCGATGAGGGCGAGATGGGGGGCGAGCGATGTGGACGAGGAAGTCCGGCGACGGCGGTGCTCCGCGCGGCGACGTCGGCCACGGGGCGCCGCGGGTGTCGGGGGCGAGATGGGACAGCGTCGGGAACGGGCGCCGGCGTCGTGGAGGAGGGCGCGGGGCGCGGGGCGCGGTTGCCAGGGCGGCGTCAGGGGCAGCGGCCCCGGGCGCTGGGGGGTTAAGGCGACGGGGTGGGCCTTGGCCCAGTTGGGCAGGCCAGCTGGGCTGGAGCCCAGTGGGGGTGTTTTTTTTTTTAGTTTTGCTTTTCTATTTTTGCAATCTCTTTTCTTTTATTTCTTTTCCTTTTCTCTTTTATTTTAATTTTGTAAAGATATAATTTCAACTCCTAAATTTAGCATTGCCACTAAACCCACTGTCATAAAAAGATTTACCCTAAACAGAACAGTTTAGTATTTTACCTAATACAAAAGGCATTTAATTTAATTGCTTTATCTACACTTTTATTCATCTTATAGTTTTATAAATATTTTATAAAAGTGTGGTTTCTCCACCATAATTACCTACACATTATTTGGTACAACCCGAACATTTTAGTTTTATTGTTTGAAAACTTTTGTTGTTTGCCTATATTTTAAATTTGAAATTGAATCTGTTCCGAACTAACTCGAGATTAGCAACTATAATCGAGGTGACATGGCATCATTAGCAGAGGATCACTGTAGCTTAATTACCCGGGCGTCATAATTCTCCTCCACTACAAGAAATCTCGTCCCGAGATTTAAGAGGTAGTGAAAGGGGGAAAGGTTTGGTAACGAATCTAGCGGGTCTTCTCATTCTGGCTTGCTCTTCTCGAAGAGACCTGTCCAATACATTGATGTCTTCATTCCTCCGCTTCGGGTCATCATGAGGAAGTCGGCATCCTTTCTTCGGGATCTTCATCGTATTTACGAATAGGTCAGGGGCAGCTTTACAACAATTGAATGTTATAAGGGAAAATCATCTGGGGGGTATCCCAAGAATAATCATAAGAGTATCTCTCGAGTTGAACAAATGAAACACAACGTGAGCAAGGTAAGAAGGTACCATAAGAAGTTTGAAGCGGATAGACAACCGTCGTTGCCTAAAACATCGCGTGAAAGGGGTTCAAGGCAACGCGAATAGTTATTGTGTTTAATACCAGAATTGATGATCTCACGGAAGGTGGTTGGTGATCTTCATACGAAGCCATTCGTGAGGAATAACTTCGGAGATATGGGTGTACCAGAGAGTCAGGTTTCGATCCTGTGGAACTGTGGGTTATGGGCCCACCATGTGGGTTAAAAGAAGGAGAGGCATTGACATCTTGCACGGTCATGATAGCAAGGCACGTCAGAGAATAACCGGCCAGTTATGTTGGCAACATCATTGGTACCAAGGGCGAGGGACGAAGAGAACCATTTTCCTGCTCGTTGAAACGAGGCGGACCAATAGGTAAAGTTCTCGTCCATCGGTGGTTACTGAAATGTCATCAGCAATAGCAACAGGGTCTTATTGACAGAGTGGCACAACGAGGTGTCTACATAAGCAGGGAAATATTACTGCTTATAGATCACAAGGAGGTTTAAATAGACCAATGAAAAGGAAAAGTAATTACCAGGTTTAGACAGAACAATGGAAAGGAAAATGTGTATACACACATATTTCAAGGGTATATCCTTCCCAAGGACAAGCAGAGCATAATATCCAAGACATGATATAATGTAGAAAACTCATTAGGTAAGGGGAAGAATTTTCATGACATTACCCATACAACGGTGTTTGGATAATAGAGCAGGAAACATTTAGCATTGGGCTTCAAATGTTCTTATTGAAAATCGGAGTACCACAGACATGCTTCGAGATAGCATTGACAAGGTCTTTAAGCAAAGATCGGACTTTGGATACACGAAGGATTCATCAGGGACAACTTGTAGAATAAGTCTTACCATTTCTCATGGAAGAATAGATAACCTTGCTAAAAAGGAAAACTATAACATTAGGGCCTCCGACCAGGTGTGCTAGGCACGACATCACTTTACCGGGTCATATCAAGACCAATGTGATAACTCTTGGAAATATGTTCCAACCATCATATCTGACCGAGATTCAGATCTGATTGACGTCAGGATAACTCGGACTCAGGATGCCTGAGAAGAAAGGTGCAACACAAATTGTCGAGATGACATTGTAAGATTCTCGGGAAATTAACTACGGAAGCGAGTTCCGAAAGAAAAGCTCATCATTAAAACAATGAAGGGAGAAGGAGGTAGCTGATGAATTCAACGACAATTCATCGAGTCTTCCAAAAGATGGGTTCCCACAAGTATGTGAACAAGGAGATATCATTAGTCAGATGAAATGATATAAGGGGATATGCTCGAGGAAATCATACCCAGTTTAAGCATTGGTTGATAGATGCACCCGAAATATGGGTTGGGTTGCACGACCAACGTTGGAATGGTGATTCAATAATCAATAGTCTAAGAATGACGGCCGACCATTAACTTCAAAGCAATAGGATTGCTAGAAGGGCAGAATCCAAACAGCACCGCTCACTTGTTGGTACCCCGGATGGAATCAACACGAGGACCCAAGAAAGAATGGTGATGGTGAGAAGTATCACCATACCAAGAATTCTTAAGCGGTGGTGAAATCCTCACAACATTGATGTCGTAAGAGATGTTAATGTTCCAATGTAAGGGAGAACAATTCCTGGATAGCAAGGAACTCAAGGTATAGCCACAACACAAACAAGTTTGTGTTGGAAAGAAGGCAAGGAAGTAGTCGATGACGCACAAATCGTCAAGGGGCAAGGATGGTAATTCTTATCATGAATTTGATTGTTATTCTGGAATAGCTCAGAAAGTTGATAATGATCACGACACATTTGTCGAGAGATTACCTGAAGATGTAATCGATCCGCGATCACATCAAGTCAAAATAATGGTGAAGCAAGAGGTTATTGGAACCATGGGTACGACACAAACTCGAAACCAAGCTTGTTATCTGAGGTGGAATGACAAGACAAGGAAATCAACGTAAGCTTAGCTCAGCATCGAAAATTGTGTTCCGGGAAGAAGGACCAGGTAGCACAGTTAATGATATAGCCGATCAGGCTAGGAATGACATGATCGAGTATAAACTCGGACTTAAAGAAGATTATCAAGAGTTGTTGAACCGTAGGGCAGACTCGGTTCAGTTATCGGTGTCTTTGAGTGTTTAATAACTCAGAGCCCATGAAAACTGTAATCAGTGAGAATGAAGTACTTGATGAAGACTCATAAGAAGTTATGCAGTTCCAAGATAATCTCGAGATACCAGGGGGGTAATACTCGAAGAGGGATCAAAGTAGAGGTTGGACCAGGGTAATGATCCACAGAGGACAAGTGCTTACACTTGCATCGAAAATGGTATTTAAAGGAGAACATGGTCGGAACCACGATTGTAAAGGACCAAATCCCAGATATAACATGGACTTATAATAAGGGAATAATTGATTTAAGAGAAGCTTAAATGATAAGATCTACATCGTGTCCATGGGCATGAACACAAAGTTCAAGGTCGACTCCCACTTCGTCAATGTATTACCTTCCATTCACTTCTCGCTTTGATAAAGGCATTAGTGTTGAAAGTTTTACCTGGTGAAATACCAAATGAGTATGACTCGTGACTCGTGAAAACTTTCGGGTTCACATGGTTTAGAGAAGGCATATGTTCAACCCATAGGGCTTCTTAGAAACATATACCACAAGTTTCAAGAGTAAATAACACAAGCCCGAAAGCAGAGCATGGTTGGCCAAGTAGAGGATACAACTTAACAAACTCATTATGTATCAGGGGGAGAACTCACAAAGTGATCAAAAGTGAAAGACACTGTCGGATAACAATCCAACAAAGGACTTGATGGTCCACAAAGGATCTGATGTGAGTATCGATACTCAACCAGAAGAGGAAGGAATGCAAATGCAACAGGTTATGGAATCATCTGAATAATTCAAAGCTTAAATGCAAAGGAATTATGATTTCCAAAACAAAGGATCAGAAGCAGACGCTCTAATCAAGGATGGATAAGTTGGATAGACCAGAGGCACAATTGACGACAAATAGTTTGGTCGAGAACCAGCTCATGTTCAAAAATGATGTCTGAGCCGGAAAGATTATTTAGAAGGTTTGATAGATGATTGTGTGCTTTCGCACACATGTAATCAATAGGATCAAAATGACGGTGTCAAAAGATACTAGTGAATATTGCCAGATATATGGGAAGCATCCATAATGCAAGTAGACAAGTATTTGCAAAGCAATAAAGCTGCTAAGGATTTTCGGGGGATTGAATAGTATTTCAAAGACTTTTGTGAAACACCTGAACAACTGGGGAGGAGCGGATACTCGGAAAGTGCGAGAATTTATTCTTAGGGGTATTCAGGTGGCAAGGAACTGCAAGGCAGTAGGCACAAAATATTCTCGGGGTATCTTGTAATAACAAGATCGAGTGGGAATAAAAGTAAGCACGACAGGTGTAAGTATTTATCCATAGGGATATTTCGATGGGAGGGAATTGCAAAAGCAATGGGCACAAGGTCTCAAGAGAATATCAGAGAGTATCTTCGAAATCTTCTGGTGTAGCCGGCGATCATCTGTAATGAAAGGGCTCTCCGGTAGGAAGTGGTAACGAGAACCTAGAGTTAGATTTTAGCAAAATCGTTTAACCCGAATAGAAGAGAGTTCAGAGTCCCAGAGTAAAGGTCGAGGAGTAAAAGATCCTAGTACCACCCGATGGCGACGTGGGCCCGTAGGCACACAGCCATGTTAGTAAAAGTTTTTGCAATGTCTAGACTCGACTTCGGCCAAGGAGTGTGGAAGGGGGATTCCTACAGGCAGTCGGCTCTGATACCAACTTGTGACGCCCCCGATTCAATCGTACACTAATCATGCACGCAATTGTGTACGATCAAGATCAGGGACTCACGGAAAGATATCACAACACAACTCTACAAATAAAATAAGTCATACAAGCATCATAATACAAGCCAGGGGCCTCGAGGGCTCGAATACAAGTGCTCGAGCATAGGCGAGTCAGCGGAAGCAACAATATCTGAGTACAGACATAAGTTAAACAAGTTTGCCTTAAGAAGGCTAGCACAAACTGGGATACAGATCGAACGAGGCGCAGGCCTCCTGCCTGGGATCCTCCTAACTACTCATGGTCGTCATCAGCGGGCTACACGTAGTAGTAGGCACCTCCAGAGTAGTAGGAGTCGTCGTCGAAGGTGGCGTTTGGATCCTGGGCTCCATCGTCTGGTTGCGGCAACCGGGTAGAAGGGAAAGGGAGAAAAGGGGGACAAAAGCAACCGTGAGTACTCATCCAAAGTACTCGCAAGCAAGGAGCTACACTACATATGCATGGATATATGTGTAAGGGGCCATATTAGTGGACTGAACTGCAGAATGCCAGAATAAGAGGGGGATATCTAATCCTATCGAAGACTACGCTTCTGGCAGCCTCCTTCTTGCAGCATATAGAAGAGAGTAGACTGAAGTCCTCCAAGTAGCATCGTATAGCATAATCCTACCCGGCGATCCCCTCCTCGATGCCCTGTTGGAGAGCCATCATCGGGTTGTATCTGGCACTTGGAAGGGTGTGTTTTATTAAGTATCTGGTTCTAGTTGTCATAAGGTCAAGGTACAACTCCGGGTCGTCCTTTTACCGAGGGACACGGCTATTCGAATAGATAAACTACTCAAACATTTAAGTAATTGTATCTTTCATGCGTGCAGTATGTGAAAGTGCTCCACGTGATACCACTTTGGAGTATTTACTTAGTGGGCAAAAATTTAAAGAATATATACTGCTTCCAACTAAGTGCTATACATGAGTATATACTACTTTTTTGTGGAGTGGGTATATACTACTCCCTCCGTTCCGAATTATTTGTCTTAGCTTTGTCTAGATACGGATGTGTCTAGTACTAAAATGAGTCTAGATACATCCGTATCTAGACAAATCCAAGACAAGTAATTTAGAACGGAGGGAGTACTTTTTAAGGTGAGTATGTACCACATTTTGATGAGATGTCATATACTATTTTGTTAGCCAGTGAGTATATACTACTTTTTTGTTAGTGAGTATATACTATATTTTACTGAGATGGTATATACTACTACTTTATACATGAGTATATTTATATATTTTATCAAGATGATATATACTGCTTTGTTGGGAGTGCATGCATACTACAATTTTTATGACTGCACATACAGCTACATTTGTGATTGAGTACATACCAAAAATTGTTCTATGAAGGGGATTATAATTCGGAAAGTGAAAACATAAATCAGAATGAAGTATAGTCAATGAAAAAGAGTATTTTATTCAGTAGGAAATATAAAATGAAAAGGCAGTACACTAAACTATAGAGCAGACTAATAAGGTAGTTAATAACTTCAATAACAAGAATTACAAAAAAAAGGAGTGTTGGACCGGACGACTTGTTCCAGAGTAAGTTACAAATATTCTGCCATTGCTGAGCAAAAAATTCTGAAGTATATTGCATAGAAGCAAGAAGCTACAAGACATAAATGTCTCTGTTTGTGTCAAATTAGTTCTTCAAAATAAGAAAATCACACGGTTGACCATCTCCTGTCCCAAAGACCTTGCACAAGCCACAAAGAAGAACAAACAACAGCAGCCGGTCGCCGTAGTCTAATGCATCAGCTGTGATTTAGATCAGCCAAACACACTTCATCATCTTGTGCGTGATATCTGCACATGGAGACATTCTGTTAATTGAATGGACAAAGAAGCAGTTTACTAATGGAATGAACCAGGCACGTCCATATACTTATTAGCTGAGTGATTAGATGAAAAGATCGTCGTACATGCACTGGAATTACACCTAGTAGTAGATCGATGGAGTATACTACGTATCCACAATGCATGCACCACCGCCCACACCATCCGATCTACACAAACATACATGTATTGATAGGCACCCGCTGTTGTTTCTATCCGATGGGGATAGAAGGATATTGCCGCCGCCGTCGACAGGCAAGCTATGCGTAGTGTGCAAAATCCTGAGATTTGAATTAACAGAACACCTGGGAATTTTCTTGAGTGCCTACCTTACAAGATGAGTACGTCGTGGAGCCACAGCTGACCGCATGTCGTCTCCGTCGTCATGCCACGGCCTGCGTGCTTGGCGAGGAGCTCATCCATCCACCGCCAGCCGCACGGTCTGTGTCGATGCCGTTGAGTCATAGACTGCAACATCGTCTGAGCCACCGTCAGCCACGCTTTTCCTTCAGGAGGTCTAGCACACCCGGTCGTTGATTCATACCCAATAAATATAAATGCATCGCTAATAACATGGATAAGCTAACCGAGAGCTATTTTTCAGGAATCAGTTAGTTAATTAGTATTGCATTAATTAATTAATAGCTAACGGATTTGCATCGTGCAACCGAATAGAAACTCCATGCATGATGGTCGCGGTGGATGGAGCTAGGAGTACCAACCCATTTTCATATATATATATATATATATATATATATATATATATATATATATATATATACCTACTAATAAAAGAAATAGGTATTCTTAGTCCGTCATGCTATTTTGTAGAAAACCCCCTGATGTTTCTGACATTAAACCCGCAGTACATATCAAATGTTTTTTTTAAATACTCATATCTTTTAAACCGTAACTCCAAATTTAACATATTATATATGGAATTTGATCAGAAAAATATGTAGAATCTGAATATGATGTTATTTTACCTGTTAACAAATTAAAAACACTATCTAGGCTGCAATGTTAATCAACAATGCATTATTCGTCTTTTTTTCATACTGATACTGATTCAGATTGGGGATGAACACCTCAGCAAAATCAGGATTGGTCATAAAATTGAATATAAATTTGCTAGAGACACCCAATAAATAAGGACATGCATGACAAGAAATAAAAGAAGGACACAATAAAAATGGGATGTCCGCTATAAATAAATAAAAGAGAAAATGCGGAGGAGATCCGATAAAGATGAGATGTTGCGCTATTCTCTTATATATATGAAGAAGAAAAAAGAGGACATGCATGACAAAAAATAAAATAAAAGACAAGTTTGATAAGATATAAATAGTAATGAAACAGGGACCAATACCTATGACATGTATGGCAAGAAATAGTGATAAAATAGGGGCGCAAGTAGCTGCTTCAATAGGAGACCATAAAAAAATGTTCTTTTCCAGACAAAAAAACATCTCTTATTATGATTAAAAAAATCATATATCTTTTTAACAACTTTTGTAACAACTTTTCATGTATTTAAAAATAGCTACAAATTCTCAAATTACAGAACATTTTTTGTAAATTAAGAGTGTGTGTTATTTTTTTCTCCCGTTGCAACGCACGGGCCTTTTTGCTAGTATACTAATAAAAGAAATAGGTATTGTTAGTCCGTCATGCTATTTTGTAAAAAACCTCTTGACGTTTTTACATTAAACCTGTAATGCATATTAAATGTTTTTTTAAATACTCATATCTTCTAAACCGTAACTCCAATGTTATATATGAAATTTGATTAGAAAAATATATAGAATTTGAATATGATGTTATTTTACCTGTTAACATTTAAAAAAATACTATCTGGGCTGCAATGGTAATCAATAGTGCATTATCCGTCTTTTTATGATTAAAAAATCATAAATCTTTTCAACAACCTTTTTAACAACTCTTCGTGTATTTAAGAAATAACTACGAATTATTAGATTATAAAACATTTTTGTAAATTATGAGCGTGTGGTATCTTTTTCTCCCGTTGCAACGCATGGGCCTATTTGCTAGTAAATCTTACGCGTCGTCTTGGATTGTTTGGCGAAGTCTTGACAGGTTCCCGTGAGTACCTAAAAAGCACAGAAATACGAGTACCATTTCACCCGTGGGGCTGAAGAAAGATGCAGTTGATGAGGTCTATAGGCCTGACGGGGAAGCCAAAACCAGGCGCGCAGGGCGTCCGATCCCAAAGTCATTCATAGTTGGAGATGACCGGCTCGCGCAAAGCGTGGCAAATCTTTCATGATGTTACCATGACTATCAGGCCTGACTAGCACCTGGCTTGGTCTGGTTTGGTCCCCGAATCGGGTTTTGAACGATCAAGCGCGAGGTGTGAGGAAGCTCGACCCCAAACAACCATGCACCAGCTACCAGCCGGGTGGAGGGTGGGGTAGCCCGGTGGGGCACAGGCACGACGACAACCTCGGCACAGGACAAATTAACAAAAAAGATGCTAGATGAGGGGTCCGCGCGCGCCGCGGCCCACATGTCATGGGCCCCAAAGCCACCATCGCGGTGAGGCATAAGATTATAGAAACGGACGGCGAAGCGTCAGAGATCATGGATACGCTGAGGAGACGGATACTCCAACATCACTTAAAGGAGTAATTGGCCCGACGAGGGAAAAGAAGCGAGAAAGTGAGTTATATATTAGTCCCTGTCAAAAAATGGGTGTGTATACGTAGATCAAAGTTAGAGTTTAGTTTTATACTAGTTAGGATCGGATAAATCTTTGTTAAAATGTTGTGATATTAATTGAACACGTCGTTGAGACCATGCTAGCTTGTATGATGTGTTACAAACTAGCTTGCTCTCAATTACTGATGAAGATGGTTACTTGTTAGCTTGTACTCTCTCCGTTCTCAAAAGAGTGTACTTTCAACTTTGTTGGAGGGTCAAACTATCTCAAAATTTGATCAAGTTTGTGTAAAAATATATCAATACTTGTGAAACCAAATAGGTATATGACAAAAATATATTCTATCATGAATCTAATGCTACTAATTTGATGGCATAGATGTTGGTCTATTATTGTATAAATATGGTCTAACATAAAAAAGTTTGACTTTTTAATAAAGTTAGAAGTACACTCTTCTAAGGACGGAGGGAGTACCACTTGAAAAAATCTCTCCATTGAATCCGGTGAGGAGCAGCCGGAATGAAACAAGCACTGTGATAAACATTCCCAAATCTGATGGAGTCAAAGGAACCAAATTAATGTTGCTTCACAATTGACAATACACAGTTCGGTGGAATTAAACTCGGATGAGAGCTACACTACACTGAGTATTAGTACTCCCTCCGTTTCTTTTTAGTCCGCATATAAAATTTGGTCAAAGTCAAGCTTTGTAGAGTTTGACTAACTTTATATTAAAAAATATAAATATTCACAATATGAAATCAATATTATCAGATGCACCATAAAACGTATTTTCATACGATATAGTTTTAGTATTGTAGATGTTTATATTTTTCTATATACGTTTGGTCAAACTTTGTGTAGTTTGACTTTGACCAAATCTTATATGCGGAGTAAAAAAACGAAGGGAATACTAATAGTCCATGATGCCGATTAATTGTAGATAGCTAGGCTTGAAGACACCCCCGTGTGGAATCAACGACATTCAGCGCAGCCAGGAGACCAGGATACACACGAACGTGAAAAAAGAGACATTTCCATGCATGCACGAGTTAAGTGCACGAGGAAACTAAGAACATCCAGAGAAGCTGGTGTGACACGTCGGATCGTCGTCAAACGATAATTAAGCACGCACGTATCTACGCATACTCCAAAAGAGAGGCCAGCGCACATGGCTTTCAACGTGTATATATCCGACTGTCCTGCACTGTTGTGCCGGGTTGCCAGCACGGAACCCGTTGCGTGCGTGCAGAGCGTGCTATATGCGCTTGGCAAATGGCACGTACGTGCGCGTGCTCGTACTGTACGTGATTGAGCGGACAGTCCGGCAAACTTGGACCGTTATTTCTGATGCCCTGGCTTGCAGGCAGGGCCGATGTACGTACATACGACAACCAAATCAGCGTCTAGGTTTCTCAGGTCCATTCTGCAACGTTTGTTTTTCTACGCCAAGTCCATTCCACTTTCCACCGTTGGAAAATAGACGGGAGCGATGCGTGCGTGCGTGTTTCGTCGTCGATCAGTGCGTGTGCATCCACACACACACGACCGGCCAATGCGTGCAGGCTTATCACTTGCCACGCCGTACTTTTTTTTAGGTAATGTAGTGTAGAGAATAGGTGATATATATATATATATATATATATATATATATATATATATATATATATATATATATATATATATATATATATATATATATAGAGGGGCGGAGCCAGGATGAAAAACAATTTTTTTTCCAGAAATATGTATCCAAGCTAATGGCTAGATCATTTTAAAAACCAACCACACAAGCATACATACAGTGTGTAAGAACCAAAATCGCATATATGTCCTTGTATGATAATGTCAACACACACATAATTATGACACAGTCATTGCCAAAGAAAAGTAAACTAACCACGGAAGGCACAATAGCTTGAGAAATATGAATACGGCATTCCTTTTTGTTGCTACATCCCTGATTTCTAGCCTTAGAGCTGCACGAAAAAGAAACACATTTTATAAAATAGAGAGTGTAAACATTTAAAGGAAATCTTAAGCACGTTACCTCCTTTTGTTTCATCGCATGACGATTTTTCCCATGTAAGGTAATTTCTCCTTATCTCCCCATGATTGTTGATATTAAATATGTAAGTCTCTCCTATTTAGATCAACTATTTCAGGCATACTGTAGTTGTCGATTTTACAAAACATCTCTCTATTAGCTTGCCTGTCAATGCCATATAGTTCAATGTTAAACAAATTGAAATACATCAAGGCAGAATATTGTTACAGATTTTATTCTACTCCCACATGCTCAAACTTATTCATACAAAATTATTACGCAAAGCTAGATCCAATCAATCTAATAATCAATTTGTACATTATAATGTACACACATGGAGATTTGATACAATTTGTTACCTTTTTAACATGGAAATCGGAATATATAATAAGAGAAACCTAGGTCTCACGTATTACTTTGGTATTGATCAGTAGAGCTTCTTTGGCAAGCGGGCCGGCCGGTGTGTGCAGTGCGTGGACGGCAGATGATCGCTATCGGCGGAGGGGCGTCGTATAGTCCTGTATCTACAGGGCAGTAGAGCCGCAGGCGGCGGCGCGGGGGCTCTCATGAAGAGTAGGTTTCTAGCGAATTGAGAACCATCACATACACGCACGCATGAGGCCTGCTCGCCTGCTCGTCATTCTCGCTAGATGGGTAGCTGGGCCAATAAGCAATCTATTTCTCATACATGGGCTTTAAAAATACAACAGAAAATAAAGCAGTGGAGGCAAATATCTCGGCCTGAGTGGGGGCAACGCTGAATATCCTGGGCCCAGCATAAGCAGGCCAGAAAAACGAGTGGGGGCATTCGCCCCCACAGCGATGCACGTACATTCGCCCCTGTATATATAGGTGCAAGATGTAGCCACGTCCTCCACTATACATAAAAGGAGGAGGGTTTATTGTACAAGAAATACATATGCAATATTACATATTCAACACCCCCCCCCCCAACCCCCAACTCCCGCGCAGTTGAAGCGTTGCCATAGCCAACGCAAAGGTTGGACCGAAACTCCTGAAGGCCGCCGTGGGCAGTCCTTTGGTCATGATATCCATAAATTGTTGAGAAGTGGGCACATGGAGCACGCGTGCATGACCAAGAGCCACCTATTCTCGAACAAAGTGAATGTCAAGCTGAATGTGCTTGGTGTGGCAATGATGAACCAGATTGACGGAGAGCTAGATGGCAGAGACGTTGTTGAGGTATACTAGGGTGGCCTTATCCACAGGACTCCAGAGCTCGTGAAGAAGTTCGCGAAGCCACAAGCACTCAGTGACCACATTAGCCACCGCACGATACTCAGCCTCGGTGCTAGAGCGAGAGACCGTGGGCTGGCGCTTGGACGGCCATGAGATGAGTGATGGTCTAAGATATAGATCATATCCTGAAGTGGAACATCGGGCAACCGGCCCAGTCGGCGTCCGAGTAAGCTGTGATGTCCATGGCGGTGGAAGCATGGAGCGAGAGGATGAGATCCATGGTGTCGCGATATAGCGAAGGATCCGCTTCACCGAGGACCAGTGAGCATCGCAAGGAGCATGCATATGGAGGCACGCCTGCTGAACCACGTACTATAGCTCCGGTCGGATAAATGTGAGATACTGAAGAGCACCCATAATAGACCAGTAGAACAAAGCATCCGAAGCCGGAGAACCGCCAGTGGCGGGGAGCTTGGCCTTCGTGTCGACAGGCGTGGCCGTGGTTTTGCAATTAAGCACCCCAGAGCGGTCAAGAAGCTCATGAGCGTACTTCCGTTCATGAAGTAAGAAGCCATTCACACGACGAACCACCTCGATCCCGAGGAAGTAGTGCAGTGGCCCCAAGTCCTTGATGGTAAACTCGGCGCAGAGACCATCGATGAGCTTTCGAAGTAGAGCAATGGTGCAGGCCATCAACATGATGTCATCGATGTAGAGTAGCAAGTAGGTCGTAACATCACCTTGTCGATAGACAAACAGCGAAGCATCAGAGCGAGTGGAGTGGAAGCCGAGCTGGTGAAGAAACACGGCGATGCATTGGTACTAGGCGCGTGGAGCCTACTTTAGCCTGTATAGCGATCGCGAAAGCAGGCACACATGCTCCGGGTATGTCTCGTCCACGAACCTCATGGGTTGCTGAAAATACACCTGCTCCTCGAGATGATCATGGAGAAAAGCGTTGGACACATCCATCTAATGCACCGGCCAGGCGCGGGACACCGCGAGCTGAAGGACGGTATGAATCATCCTAGTTTTAACAACCGGGGCGAATGCATCCTGGTGATGATGTTAGCGCGACAGGGGCGTGGACAAACTGCCAAGTCCGATTGCGCTACAGGGCATCCAACTCCTCCTACGTCCTCGCAAACCACAGTGGCCCATTTCGCTCATATCCTGTTGAACCCACCATCTCTTCCATTCGCGTATTGAAAGTGCAAACAATCCACAAGAGATAGGAATCAAACCAAGGTCTCCTGGTTCACAGCACTATGGTAACCACCCCGCCACAGGAACTTCATGCGCTAAGTTCCACCACATTTCAACCTTATCATCTTTTCTTCCGTTTTTCCTGTTTTTGTTTTTCATTTTTTTTCTATTTTATTTTATTTTTTCCTTCTTCCTCGTTCGATGATTTTTTCCAATCCATCCACATTTTTTAAAGTTTGATGATTTTTTTTCAAATTCAATGAACTTTTTTCAAATTTGATAAACTTTTTTTTAATTTTGATGAACTTTTTCCAAATCTGATGAACTTTTTCCAAATCTGATGAACTTTTTTCAATATTGATGAATTTTTCCTTCAAATTTGTGAACTTCTTTAAAACTTGATTAACTATTTTTTTTCAAACTCGATGAACTATTTTTCAAAATCGATGAAGTTTTTTCGAAAACTATGAACTTTTTAAACTTTTTCATAAAGATTTTTTCCAAAATCGGTGAACTCTTTTAAGTTTGTGAACTTTTCTTCAAAAATGATGAACTATTCCTCAAAGTCGATGAACTTTTTTAAGTTTGTGAACTTGTGTTATAAAATCGATGAACATTTTTAAATTCATGATTTTATAAATAAAAAACTAAATGATAAATAAATAGCGCCGCCATACTAGTTCAAGATATGTTAACGTCACTGAATTACTAGTGTGGAATGGCTGTGGTGGTTAGCTAAGCACGTACACGCTTTTCCTTCGCGACCGATGCGAGTTTGATTCTTGAAGCGGACACCTTTTTTGCGTTTTTCTGTTGATTTTTGTTCGCTACGCTTTTACATCACGGGCCGGCCCAACAAGGCGCTGCAGCGGGCGCCAGCTACCTGTTTGGGCGCTTAAGGCGCTGATCTCTCGGCATCCCTCGCGCGCGAGAGCTATTTCTCACTTTAAGCGAGACGATAGCTCTGCTCTCACTGAAGCATGAATGTAATCGGTCCACCCCAGAGTACAATGTATATAAACAAAAGAAGAAGAAAAGGTGCTCTCTGCATCGCTCACGTGCAAGAGCTATTTCTCGCTTTAAGCGAGACGACAGATTTGCTCTCGTTGAAGCATGAACATAATCAGGTCGGCCTAGAATGCAGCGTATATAAACAAAAGAAGAAGAAAAGGGAGCTCTCGGCATCGCTCGGGCGCGAGAGCCATTTCTCGCTTTAAGCGAGACGACGGCTCTGCTCTCGCTGAAGCATGAAGGTAATAGGGTCAGCCCAGAATACAGCAGATATAAACAAAAGAAGAGAAAAGTGCATTGACAGGAATCGATCCTAGAACCGACTGGTACGAATCAAACAGGTTAGCCACTGTCGGGAACGTATATGGTGCACCAAGGCAATTGGTGCTACCAGTGCACCGAACCCCATTGCACATTTAAAAATGTTCAAAAAAATCCAGAAATTTTTTAGTGTATCGATACAACATCAATGTATGTCATCCCAAAACTTCAAATCAAAATTCAAAACAGTGTTCAAGATACAAAAATGACAAATTTGATGTCAATGTGCTAATGGGCCAAAACTGAAGCCCAACTTGTGTTATGTACAATTCAGTGTCAAATTTGTTATTTTTGTATCTCATGCAATGTTTCGAATATTAATTTAAATTTTTGTGACAACGTACATTGATGTTGTGTCAATGCACTAAATTGTTTCTGGATTATTTCGAATATTTTTGAATGTGCAATGGACGCCCGATGCACCGGTAGCACGTATTGCCCCGGTGCACTAGATACATTCTCAGCCACTGCCCAACCTATCACATCATCTTTTAGTACTAGGACGGGTTCTACTTAAAAGGAACTAAGGCTGACGCATACTACTGGTTCCCATTTATGTAAGGTCCTTTTTTTGGTTTTCTTTTGTTTTTTTTCTTCCTCGGGTTTTTCCATTAGTTTCTTCATTTTCTTTCATTTTCCTTTTCCTTTGGTTTATTTTGATTATTTTTCGTTTTTTTTGTTTTTCTCGTCCCTTTTATTCATTCTACAATCATGTATACACGTCCAACATTTTTTAAATAGTTGTTCAACATTTTTCAAATACTTGTTCAACATTTTTATATACATGATCAACATTTTTTCAAATACTAATTCAACATTTTTATATACATGATTAATATTTTTTCAAATACTTGTTCAGCACTTTTTCACAAATTTTTTTAATATTTTTCAAATACTTGTTCAACTTTTTATATAGGTAATCAACATTTTTTTAAATAATTCTTCAATATTTTTCAAATATTATTCAAAAAATTTCAAATCTTTGTTCAATATTTTCCATATACTTGTTCAACATGTTTTATATACACGACAACATTTTTTCGAATACTTGTTCAAAAATTTTCAAAACATTTTCTAAATACTTGTTCAACATTTTTTTAAATACTTTTTAAAATTGTTTAACGCGAGATATAGGCGCCAAGGGAATGTGAAATTGGAAGGAACCGGGATCGATCTCTAGTCGCTAGAGAAAGAGCTGGTGAGACTAGCCACTGCGCCATTGCCTTTGCATGTGGTAAGTTGGTGGCGTGTTTTGTACTTGAGAAAACTAAGCCCGGATTTTTCCATAATTTTTTATCGGATTTTGTTCTGTTTTTTCATTTTTATTTTGATAGGATTTCTTCCTTTTGTTTTTTTTCTCCAATTTTTTTTGGTTTTCTTTTTTTCTTATCCATTATTTGTTTGGTTTCTTTCTTCTTCTTCAATTTTTTCCTTATGTTTGATTTCGCTTTCAATCTACATTTTTGCATATGTCAAAAATGTCTTTTAATAAGTGATACCCATTTTTTGTGCATGCGTTCAACATTGTCCGAACGCTTTTTCAACATTTTTTAAATAATCGTTTAACATTTTAATAATTATTCAACATTTTTTTTAATATTTCTTCAACATTTTTTAATATTTATTTCAACAGTTTCAAATACTTGGTCAACATTTTTAGTACTTATTCAATATTTTCAAATACCCGTTCAACATTTTTCATACACTTGTTCACCATTTTATAATAATTATTCACCATTTTTAAAACACTTGTTCAACATTTTTAGTACTTATTCAGCTTTTTCCAATACCTGTTTAACTTTTTTCACTTTCTTGTTCAACATTCTTTTAATACTTATTCAACATTTTTCCTGCGACTTGTTCAACATTTTTCCAAATGTGTTTGAAAAATTGTTTATTTATAATATATGTATATAGTTTGTGTGTTTGTGTGTAGAATATTTTCCGACGTGAGAGCTATACCCCCTGCTCGCTTAAAGCGAGAAACAGGGGCGGCCTATAGGCGCGCCCTCGCTCGCGTTGCTTGCATCGCGCAACATGGGCATGGCCCAGGTCGCGAAAGCTGAGCTAGGGACAAAGCGCACGTCAGTTTTATTTTAAATTTGAAAACAAAATCATGAAGACAAAAATCATGTATTCAAAATATGTTCACCCGTAACACAGAAAAAAGGAGTTCAAACGAATTAGGAAAACAATCACCAATTCAATGAATATCCACAAATACAAAAAATGTCCAGGGATTCTAAAAATACTTGCGAAATTAAAAAAAATCACGCATGCAAAAACAGTTTGTGGATTCCAAAAATGTTCGCAAATCTAAAAATGTTTGATTTTCCAAAAACAATTAAAATATTTGTCGATATAAATTTTTTTATTTGAGAGTTCAAAAATGTCCGTGAAATTCAGAAACTGTTCGTGCATTCAAACAATCAGGAAAGTCAAAATATGTTCATGAATTCAAAAATGTTCATGGAACTCAAAAAATTTCATAAAAATAATAAAATATTCAAGAATTTAAAAATTATTGACAAATATCAAAAATATTTGAAAACTTTAAAAATATTCACAAGTTCAGCCAATATTCGTGAATTTAAAAAAACACAACTAAGCGAAAAAAAGGAAGCAATGTGACGCACTGCATGCGAAACGTGGTGACACTACGAAGCTCACAACGGTGTCCGTGACGGCTCCCACAAGGGATACATGACAGTTGGTTGCTCCTTTTTTATGCTTCTCGATTGCTCGCTTGGTAAACATTATGGGCTGGAATGCGCGTAGGCGACGACGCGCTAGTGCTTGCAGCACCCCTTGAGTTTTAGAGTGGGCCCTACTGCCCAATCCCCTCTCATCCCCAGTTTCTTAACTGGACCGTCTGAAACTAAGAGCTCGGACGCACGCACATTAGACAGCCTCGTTTGTATCTCCTTTTCTACAAATGGTTATTTTTAGTTACTCAAGATGAAGCATAAAGTGGAGACAAACACAATGATCACACATCATGGCGTTCGTACGATTAGGATGCACACATTCAACACTAATACACACATAAGAAAAATACCGGCAAATAGCAAAGTCATATACCAAAACTACGCCTAAGCGAGAAAAACGAAAACACGAAAAACGGTTTTGGATGGAAGAGACACACGAGAAAGACTTTCCACTTAGAGTCAGAAGTCCACGCTAGATGACCTATCTTTATGACCTTGAGGAAAATTGAGCTTTCTAGCTTTCTTTAGTACAATCCTTTTGCGGCTAGACATAGTATCAAGAGATTGCTCGCCCGCCGCATGCTTAATAAATCCAGAGAAACAAGAAAAGCATCACCAAATGAAGCCGCTCCTCCTTTCTTATCATTCTCCCACCAGAAATTCAGGACCCTATGCGAGTAGCCTTTGCAGCTCTATTGGAAATCGAATTTCTATGTCCGTCCATCACATATATATCGAGGTCAGAATGGGATCGGGTGTTTTCACGTCTCACCGTAGTACCATCTTATATTGTGGAAGCTACATTATTACGGGCATTCTAGGAGTTGCCAGGAGTGATTCCCTTCAACCTATGGTATGTAAAATACACGTAGAGGAAAAAGGAAAAAAGGCCCAAGTACTTTGAATCATCAACAAGAGATCCAAGAAAAAACAGCAAAGGAAAAACGTTACAAGAAAAGTATTTTCTTGAGGTACTCATAATACATATATCGTTTAACGAATTGCTCAATTGATTACCAATTCAGTAAGCCAAATGTACGACATTTTATCCGCAAATAAAGAGGCTGCGTTTTATGAAGTCACAAAAATGATAGCTTTCTACCTTCGGGAGGCACACCTGGTTTTGCCATGGCACGAGTCTCTTTTTTTCTTTCTTTAGAGTTTTCTATATGCATAATTTCTCGATGTTTCGATGAGAATTTCGAGACTAGAAATGGCATCTCTGTCTCACCATGTGGTTGTGGGTGATAAGCAGAGATAAACCTTAATTTCACTTGCACCCAAAGCGATCAAATCCGCGATCGACAAACTAAAATAATGACCATATTCACACCAGGGCAATGACAACACAAGGACAATGAGGTTCTTCAGCAGCAATGCCTTCAGAAAGGGAGCGATGCTCAAGAGCCACCGTCCCTGGATCCAATCATCAAAAGGCAGAATCTAGGTTTCGCCCTAAAAACTAATTCGAGCATATCCGAGCAATGCTTTCAACAAGGTAACGACACAAAAATATCACCATTACCAAGTATAACCAATTTGGGCTAGACCTAGATTTTCACCTCGGAGCTTGAGACCAGGCACTCAAGAAGCACCCCCATCAAAGCCAATTATGTGTCGTCACCACCACTTTTCCTTAATCCTAGCAGGTGCATGAGTTGGGCTAGAAAACCGATCGCCGTTGCACAACCATTAGCTCTGTGTCAAGCCATCGTCCATAGATCACATCTGACGCTGAGGCAACCACATGTTCTGGAGAGAGAAACCCCCGAGAAGACCTTTTGATGGCACTACTATCCGCAACGATCCCCTCCCCCATCCCACACAGGCCGAAGTGGTTACAACATGCACAAACACGGTGTATGAAGAACACCACCACGGACTGCGATATAGCCGGAGATAGCCCTGCCCAGACCCGTTGGCCAAGGGGATGACATGTCCTCGGATCTAGAGCAAGGCCGACCAATCTATGTCGCGCAACACCCATGCTTGATCCATCTGGGGCGGCAAGAAGGCAGAGAACTAGCAGAGATGCCAAGGCAACCCACATTGACTATACAACAGGCGCACGCATCCTTCCGGACAACCGCAGATGGAGCCCAAGTCATTGAAAACCCATTGGATCTAGGACTTGAGGCCACCGGCCATGGTGGCTTCGGGGCCTTGGGTCTGAGGGATGGGTTGGAGGCGCAAGGTAAGGCGGCCCACGTCCTCGCCGCTGCCATTCGTTGCGGGACATTGCGAGATAGCCGCGGTCTAAGAGCATCTGCAACAAGGGTCGTCTAATTTGGAACCCCAAACGCTCGCGGACGCACCCGGTCATCGTCCGGGCGCGTCCACGCAATCCTCTTATTTTTGCTGCAAAATAATCACGACCCCTATTTTCAACCTCTCATATTTGTAGATATTTTATCAAACACATGGGATGCGTCGTCGCCGGCCGGCTGAAGCGCGCTTGCATGAACATGCGCTGCACGCACACGGCAGCCTGGCCAAACATGCTGCCCGGACGGAGCACGTATGCAGCGGCAGCACCCGCCCCCTGGCCAGAGCAAGCACGCATGCATAGCAGCGGCACCGGCGGCTAGCTACCACGCCACGGCAAGCACGTCAGCAAGTGTTCGGCTGCGGCTAACACACAAGCTAGCGGCCCGTCAGCACGCCCGCACGCGGCTATGGCGGCACATGCACGGCTGCGTGAACACGCGAGCGCGGCGGCCGGTGCGAGCATGACAGCCAGAGCGCGGCAGCCATGACGCAGCGCGAGCATCCTCGGCCAGCTCGTGGTTAGCCCGTGCAGGCGGTGTCGTGGGCGCGCGAGTTTCGGCTAGGAGTGGTCGTGGGCGGACGGGCGCACGAGCTCCTGCTAGGAGCGGTCGTAGGCGTGCGGGCGCGGTAGCATGCATAGATGCCACGGGCGCGAGCGGCCACGGCCAGCTCGTGCAGGCGGCGTCGCCGGCGCGCGAGCTCCCACCTGAGAGCAGCCTTGGGCCGTTGGGCATGAGTTCGGGCGTGCGGGCACGCGGATGCACACACGGATTCCACGGGCGCGAGCAGCCTCGGCCAGCTCGTGCAAACGACGCAAGAGGTCTGGCTTGGGTGTGGCCGTTGGCAAGAGGTCTGGCTTGGGTGTGGCCGTTGGCGCGAGGTCTGGCCGTGGGCGCTTGATCTCGGCGACGGGGGCAACGGCCAGGGGGCTGGCGTGGATGCTCGGCAGAGTGAGCTTCGGCCATCGCAAAGTGTTCTTTTACCGGTGGTGGGAGCTACCGGTGTGTTAGGCAATGGATCTCTGATCTGGTACTTAGCACTCACAGGAATACACTTTGTCTTTGGGAGGAAGAAAGAAAGCAAGAAAATACAGGAGCCGTGCCGTGCCTTGCCGATTGTCTGATCCTACCGGATGACGATTCCCTCGCGACTGGTCCATTATGTAGTGCTCACCCACTCTGGCTCCATGTACCT
Source organism: Aegilops umbellulata (assembly GCA_032464435.1). Classification (NCBI taxonomy): domain Eukaryota; kingdom Viridiplantae; phylum Streptophyta; class Magnoliopsida; order Poales; family Poaceae; genus Aegilops; species Aegilops umbellulata. Next base: position 105,385,510 of record CP136060.1, on the reverse strand, counting down.
GCGATTAGCCTGTTTGATCCGAGGTGGCCTGGAGATGACGCGCCCTTATCCCTGATTGATGGTATGTTGCCTTTCCTTGGCCACGCTGTTTTCCTTTGCTGATTTGGCAGCAAGCCTATCACCTGAGACTGTAACTGTATTTGGGTCACTATGCGCAAAAAAAAAAAAAAACTGTATTTGGGTCACTGACATCCCCTACTCCTTGAGAGCATGCTTGTCCCCAAGCTGCAACAGCCGGATAGCGAGCCTTGAGAGCGAGAGCATCTTCCCACGAAGCGTCCAAAACTTCTGAATCCGACCAGCGCACCAAATACTGCTCTTGGCGGCCAGCAGGTGTTTGCCGCCAGCATTTGTCCAAAAGTTCAACCGGAGATAGTTCAGAGGAGCGAGGAACCGGCAGGGAAGCAGATGCAAAGGTACCTGGTGAGAGTGCTTGCCTTAATTGAGAGACATGGAAAACCGGGTGTATGCGTGACTCTGGTGGCAGCTCCAGTTCGTACGCCACCGGGTTGATTATGCGGGTCACCATGAACGGCCACCATGAACGGCCCAAAGTACCTGAAAGTGAGTTTGTGGTTTGCCCGACGATGGACTGAAGATTGGACATATGATTGCAGCTTGACGAAAATGGTGTCACCCACTTTGAACTCCTTGTCAGATCTTTTCTTGTCAGCTTGGTCTTTCATAATGTGGCGTGCTCGGTGCAGATGCTGCCGCAGAACTTGTTGCATCGTCTTTCGTTCTTCAAGCCAGTCCTTCAGAGCTGGTATTCTGCAAACATACGCTGCTTCGATCCCCCAATGCCTTGGCTCATGTCCATACAGAGCTTGAAATGGTGGCATATCCAATGCAGAGTGGTAGCTTGAATTGTACCAGAACTCGGCTAATGAAAGGAAGTGGCTTCAGTGATTGGGACACGCATGGATGAAGCAACGCAAATATATTTCCAGACATTGATTAACACTTTCCAATTGCCCATCTGTTTGCGGGTGGTAAGGTGTGAAAGTGCTAGTTATCGACTAGAGGGGGGGTGAATAGGCGATTTTTATGAAAGTCTTCAAAACATGGGAGTTTAGAAGACAAACAATAGAAATGAACCTATTGATATGCAGCTGAAGGTAGACTACACTAGACAAGCCATAGGCAAGTAAGCAATAAAGTGAAAGCACGAAGACTATTAGCAGCTAGGTAGTATGGATCAGGATGGAAGATAATATGAAGCCAAACAACAACAGTCTTCACACAGTGAAGTCAATCAGATCATGCAAGCAGGCAATGACTTCACGAAGACAAACTGTAAGTACCAAGTAGGGAGAGGTAAGAGATAGAACCAGTTGCTTGGTGCGGACAAGGATTTGTTGGACCAGTTCCAGTTGATGTGACAACTGTACGTCTGGTTAGGGAGGCTGAGATTCAACTCAGAAGACCGCGTCTTCACCTTTTTCCCCTTGAGCTAAGGACACTTAGTCCTCGCCCAATCACTCTGATAAGTCTTCAAGGTAGACTTCCAAACCTTCACAGACTTCGTTCACTGGCAATCCACAGTGACTCTTGGATGCTCAGGACGTGACGCCTAACTGGCTGGAGGATTCACAGTCCTCAAGTGTAATAAGTCTTCAGATCACGCGGACAGAAAGACTTCAGTGATGCCTAACACTCTTTGGCTCTGGGTGTTTTGGGCTTTGTCCTCGCAAGGATCTCTCTCTCAAATGCTTCCGAGGTGGGTTGCTCTCAAACGACAAAAGTCATGTACTAACTCTGAGAAGCCACCAATTTATGGTGTAGGGGGTGGACTATTTATAGCTAGGAGGCAACCCGACCTGGTTTGTCCGAAATGAACCTGGGTCACTAAGGAACTGAGTCCAACGGTCAGATTTCAAACACACGCGGCAGCTTGACTTGGGCTACAAGTAAAGCTGACTCGTCCAGCTCTGGATAAGATTTGCTCTCATTGTCTTCGCTCGAAGACATAGGATTTGGTTGAGCATCACTTCAGTCACTCTGACTTTGTTCACTTGGACCCCACTTAACAGTGCGGTGGTTCCTATGACTCAACAACGAAGAAAAGGAAACTATGAAACAACTATGTCTTCGCACTCCATAGTCTTCACGTGAATGTCTTCTCAAGTCATAATCTTCGTTGTGAATATCTTCACAGACCACCATTGTCTTCAATGTCTTCACACATTTTAAGGGGTCATCTCTGGTAGGAAAACCGAATCAACGAGGGACTAGTACATGTGTTTTCCTGCAATTCTCACAAACACATTAGTCCCTCAACCAAGTTTGTCGTTAGTACTCCAAAACCAACTAGGGGTGGCACTAGATGCACTTACAATCTCCCCCTTTTTGGTGATTGATGACAAACTGGTTGAAGTTTTCAACGGGGATAAAAGTATGTGAAAGTTTAAGGATTTAAGGCATTGTCTTCATAAGTAGCAAAAGGCTCCCCCTGAAGATAAACCTATGAAGACAATTCATCATGCATATGCATATAAACAGTTTGCTCTTGAATGCAAATGCACATGGCAGGTTTTACTTGTGGAGATCCTCTTCAACCTATGAAGACAATTCATCATGCATATAAAGATATAACAAAGATAATGACATGCATAATGAAAAATGGACGTCTGCGGAATGACTTCATGTAGAATTTATCATCGCATCACACAGTAGCAGACGACCACCAAGTTTAAGTGTTACAACCTAGAGAACCAAATGTATAAAAAACGAGAGTTGTAACCACTTGGCAAAAAAGATATAGCAACCACCCATATGGACCCGCTTGAAGACTATCAACTCATATGCTTCTCCCCCTTTTGTCAGTAAGGACCAAAAAGGTTTGAAGACATAGAGCATCTACTCGTTCCCATCAGGAGTAGATGAAGGTGCAAGGTCGACGTTGGAGTTTGGTGGTGCAGAGGGGCCTGGTCCAGTATCGAGACGCGGCGAAGCCATGGTTGGTGAAGTGGCATCGTCTTCTTCATCGACGACTCTCACAACAACAGTTACAGCCGAAGATGAATACTCAGAGTCTTCTATGGAAGGAGCCCGACACAAGATTGCATTCTAGGGAGGCTTGGAGTCAAATTTGAAGCGCTCTGTGAAGCCATCTTCGAGAAGATCGTCTTAAGAGCATAGCAATGTGAGACTCTTCCAAGACCACCGATGTGACGCCCGGATAATTATGCTACAGTAAACCTACGCTAATGATGCCACGTCACTACGGTTACCCTTGCTAATCTCGCGTTAGATCGAAACCGATTCAAATTCAAATTCAAAAAAACAAACCAAACGGTAAAAGTTTTCAAACATTAAAACTAAAATGTTCGGGTTGTGTTAAATGATGCATAGGTAATTATGGTGGAGAGACCACACTTTTATGAAATGACTAAATACTCTAAAATGAATAAAACCGTAGCAAAACAATTATTTAAATGATTTTAAATAATAAACAAATATTAAACTAGTTTATTTGACCACCAAACTTTTATGGTAGAGGATTGTTCTGAAACCTTGTTTTAGGAGCTATGGTCATATTTTATAAAGAACTAAAATAAAGTGTGACTAAAATAAAAAAACAGAAAGTAGTAAATAAAAAAAAGAAACAAGCAAAAAAAAAGAATAACCCCCCCTCTCCCGCGGGGCCTCGGCCCAGCTAGTTGGCCGGCCAGCCCACTACCCTCCCAGGCCTATATCCCCACTACACCCCCGAAACCCTAAATCCCCACCACCCTCTCCCTCCAGCGCCACCAGGGGAGACCCCCATCGCACGTTTCCCTCTCCTCCCTCACCCCCCTCGATCCGGATCGGGCCCCGACCCCGGCGCCCACCTCGCCGTCGGCGTCTCCTGACGCAGCCCCGCCCTTGCCGCCTCGACCCCGTCGCACACCTCGCTCCTCTCTCCTCTGGATTTGGAGACAGCCGCGCCCCGATGCCGACGTCGATGCCGCGCGCCACCCCGTCGATCCTCGTCGGCGCCCCGGAACCCGCTGCCGTCGCCGGATCGACCTCGCCGTGGCCTCCTCGACCTCCTCCCCAAGCACCGCTGCCCGAACCCCTGCAAACCCTTGTGAGGACCCTCCCTCCTCTCCCCCTTTCCCTCTGTCGTCGACACCGTTCGCGATGCCCCGACCTCCCCTACCGCGCGCACGCGCGCTCACTGCGGTCGGGCCGTACCCTGGCCGCGCGCCACTTCGTCCGGGCGTGCCTGTCGCCACGCGCCGACACGACTCGCATGCACCGCTCGCTCACCGCGCGTCGCGTCACCGCCCTGTTTTCCCTGTTGCACCGCGCCCTCGCCACGGTCGCGCACGGCCGCGCCCCTTCCTCTGTCCTCCTGCGCACGCTGCCGCCGCGCATGCCTCTGCTCGCCCGCGCTCCGGCTCCCTCCGCGTCCGCTCCGCCGCTGCCTCTGCTGCTGCTGCTCCTCCACCATTTCCCCGCTCCGGCCCCTCCCGCTCGCCGCGCTGCCCTGTCCCCTGCGCCGTCCGCCGCCCGCGCCGTGGCGGCGCTCTGTCTCGCCGGCGAGCAAGGCCCGTGGCCAGCGCCCGAGTTCCCTCCCCCCAATCGGGCGCCCAACGCCCGGGTGCCCATTAAGGCCCCTAGGGCCATTGACATGTGGGGCCCGACCCCCAGAACGTTTTGTAAAAAAAAGGAATTAAAAATAATATATATAATAATAAATAATTAATAATAAAATTAATTAATTAATTAATTAACTAATTAATTAACTTAATTAATTCTAATTAAAATTAACTAATTAGGATTAATTAGTCTAATGACTAATTAACCTAATTAACTATTGTTAATTAACTAACAGAGTCTGACCAGTGGGGCCCACCCCCCCAATTAATACTAATTAGGTTAATTAAAATGTGTCACTGACCAGTGGGACCCACTGGTCAGGTTGACCAGTCAACCCATGTTGACTGCTGGCGTCAGCATGATATCATGCTGATGTCATAAATCTAATTTTGAATTAAATTAAATAATTAATTAAATTCCAGAAATTAATAAAATCTTTAGAAAATCATATCTTTTAATCCGTAACTCGGATTAAATTATTTTCTACATGAAAGTTGCTTAGAACGACGAGACGAACCCGGATACGCAGCCCGTTCTTCCGCCACCCATTCCTAACATATCAAACTCGCAACTTTTCCCCCTCCGGCTCCTTTGCCCGAAAACACGGAACCCCGAGGATACCTCCCCGGATGTTGCCCCCCTTCACCGGTATCATCCCATACCGCGTTAGGGCACCTCTAACGTCGTTACTTGTCATGTCATGCATCACTATGCATCTGCTTGCTTAAATATTTATTGTTTCTCCGCCCTCTTCTCTCGATAGACGCCGAGACCGAAGCTGCTGCTGCCCCGTTCGACTGCGGAGTTGACGAGCCCTCTCTCTTGCCAGAGCAACCAGGCAAGCCCCCCCTTGATCACCAGATATCGCCTATTCTTCTCTATACTGTTTGCATTAGAGTAGTGTAGCATGTTACTGCTTTCCGTTAATCTTATACTGCTGCATAGCCTGTCCTTGCTACTACTGTTGTTACCTTTACCTGCTATCCTACTGTTTAGTATAGGATGCTAGTGTTCCATCAGTGGCCCTACACTCATGTCCGTCCGCCATGCTATACTACTGGGCCGTGGTGATCACTTCGGGAAGTGATCGCGGGCATATACTATATACTTTACACTGTTACATTACCTGTGATACTGTTCGGAGATGGGGGCTGAAGGGGTAGGTGGCTCCATCCCGGTAGAGGTGGGCCTGGGTTCCCGACGGCCCCCGACTGTTACTTTGTGGCGGAGCGACAGGGCAGGTTTGAGACCACCTAGGAGAGAGGTGGGCCTGGCCCTGGTCGGCGTTCGCGGATACTTAACACGCTTAATGAGATCTGGGTATTTGATCTGAGTCTGGCCATTTGGTCTATACGCACTAACCATCTACGCGGGAGTAGTTATGGGTATCCCGAAGTCGTGGTATCAGCCGAAGCCTTCGTGACGTCAGCGACTGAGTGGCGCGCGCCGCATTGGATCGTAAGCTTGCTCTTGTATTAAGGGGGCTAGATCTGCTTCCGGCCGCGTTCGTAACGTGCAGGTGTGCTCAGGGCGATGGGCCCAGACCCCTGCGCGCTTAGGTTTAGACCGGCGTGCTGACCTCTCTGTTGTGCTTAGGTGGGGTTGCGACGTGTTGATCTTCCGAGGCCGGGCATGACCCAGGAAAGTGTGTCCGGCCAAATGGGATCAAGCGTGTTGGGCTATGTGGTGCACCCCTGCAGGGAAGTTAATCTATTCGAATAGCCGTGTCCCTCGGTAAAAGGACGACCCGGAGTTGTACCTTGACCTTATGACAACTAGAACTGGATACTTAATAAAACACACCCTTCCAAGTGCCAGATACAACCCGGTGATTGCTCTCTAACAGGTCATCGAGGAGGGGATTGCCGGGTAGGATTATGCTATACGATGCTACTTGGAGGACTTCAGTCTACTCTCTTCTACCTGCTGCAAGACGGAGGCGACCAGAAGCGTAGTCTTCGACAAGACTACCTATCCCCCTCTTATTCTGGCAGTCTGCAGTTCAGTCCACTGATATGGACTTTACACATATATCCATGCATATGTAGTGTAGCTCCTTGCTTGCGAGTACTTTGGATGAGTACTCACGGTTGCCTTGTTTTCCCCTTTTCCCCATCTCTCTACCCGATTGCTGCAACCAGACGATGGAGCCCAGGATCCAGACGCCACCGTCGACGACGACTCCTACTACACCGGAGGTGCCTACTACTACGTGCAGCCCGCTGACGACGACCAGGAGTAGTTAGGAGGATCCCAGGCAGGAGGCCTGCGCCTCGTTCGATCTGTATCCCAGTTTGTGCTAGCCTTCTTAAGGCAAACTTGTTTAACTTATGTCTGTACTCAGATATTGTTGCTTCCGCTGACTCGTCTATGATCGAGCACTTGTATTCGAGCCCTCGAGGCCCCTGGCTTGTATTATGATGCTTGTATGACTTATTTTATTTGTAGAGTTGTGTTGTGATATCTTTCCATGAGTCCCTGATCTTGATCGTACACATTTGCGTGCATGATTAGTGTACGATTGAATCGGGGGCGTCACAAGTTGGTATCAGAGCCGACTGCCTGTAGGAATCCCCCTTCCATACTCCTTGGCCGAAGTCGAGTCTAGACATTGCAAAAACTTTTACTAACATGGCTGTGTGTCTTACGGGCACACGTCGCCATTGGGTGGTAGTAGGATCTTTTATTCCTCGACCTATACTCTGGGACTCTGAGCTCTCTTCTATTTGGGTTAAATGATTTTGCTAAAATCTAACTCTAGGTTCTCGTTAGCACTTCCTGCCGGAGAGCCCTTCATTACAGATGATCGACTGCTTCACCAGAAGATTCCGAAGATAATCTCCGATGTTCTCTCGAGACACTTGTGCCCACTGCCTTTGCAAATTCCCTACCACTATTATATTATTCTGGATAACTACATACACTTGTCCTTTCAATTCCATTGATCTTGTTATTACAAGATACCCTGAAAATTCTCTCTATTATTCCGAGAATACGTTGTGCTTACTGCCTTGCTGTTCTTTGTCACCTGAATACCCCTATGGATAATTCTCGCACTTATCGAGTATCCGCTCATTCCCCGTTGTTCATGTGTTTCGCCAAAGACTTCAAAATATTATTTGATCTCCCGAAAATCTCGAGCAGCCTATTGCTCTTGAAATTCTCGCTTGCTTGCATTATGGTTAATCCCATAAGTTTCGTTATCTTATTGGCCTCCCTTGTCTTTATCATTTTAAGTCCGTTGATTCAATATGTTGAGGATGCCCGCATTCCTCAGTCGAATCCTAGGATTCATCCTTCCGGCTCAGACGTCATTCGGATATGAGCTGGTTCTTGACCAATCAATGCCTTGATCGTTTGTGCTTCCAAGTCTATTGAACTTATTCATTTTCGATCAGAACGATTGCTTATGATCCTTGGATTTGGAAATCAAAAAAAAATATTCTTTGCATTAAGCTTTGAATTAGTCAGTTGTTTCTATAATCTGATGCCTTGGCATTCCTCTTTCCTCTGATTGAGTTCCGATACTCACATCAGCCCCGTTGTGGACCGCCATACCCATTGCCGGGTTATTATCCAACAGTGTCCTTGACGACCTAAATTCTTGTGATTCTTTACCTGATACAAAATGCCTTTGGTAAATTGTATCCTCTACTTTTGACAACCATGCTCTACTTTTGAGTTTGTGTTCTTTACTCCTGAAGTTCATGGTATATGTTCTAAGAAGCCCCGATGGGTTGGACATATGCCTTCTCTAATCTGTGTGAACCCGGAAACAACTACGGGTCATACTCTACTAGTGTTATGTCAGATAAAATTTCAACACACAACTTCGTTGAAGGCGAGAAGTGAATGAAAGGTTATGCATTAAAGAAGTGGGAGTCGACCTTGAACTTTGTGTTCATGCCCATGGATGCGATGTATATCCTATCATGGAAGCTTCTTGTAATAATAACTAATTCCTTGATATAATATCCTTTGGTATCGGTGAAATTGATCCTTTGCAGTCGTGGTTTCGACCATATTTTCTCTTTGATCCCATTTCTTGGACATTTTAAAGCACTTGTCTATTGCAAGTCAATACACCAGTCCAACCTCTACCTTGATCTACAGTCGAGTATTACCCTATGGTATCTCGAGTATATCTAAGAACTGTGTTGCATCTTATGAGTCTCCATCAGCTATTATTTCTCACTGATTCCAATTTTTCATGGGTTCTGAGTTGTTAGTCACTCAAGAACACCGGTAAGTGAACCGATTCCGTACTCTGGTTCGATAACTCTAAGTAATCTTCGTTGCTTATGAGTTTAAAAATCCTTCAATTCATTCCAAGCCTGATCGGCTATATCATTATCGTGCTAAATTTTAAACTGTGCTACCTGGTCCTTAATCCCGGAGCACAACTTTCGATGATGAGCTAAGCTTACGTCGATCTTCCTCGTCATATCAGTTCACCTTGAACAACAAGCTTGATTTCAAGTTTGTGTCCTACCCATGGTTCCAATAACCTTCCGCTTCATCATTCCTTTGAATTGATGTCGTCGCTGATTGATTACATCTTGAAATCTCTCGACAAATGTGTCGTGATCATCATCAACCTTATGAGGTCTTCCAAGATATCTTTCGAATTCTTGATGAGAAATAGCATCCTTTGCCCTCGATGATTTGTGTTATCACCGACAACATTATTGCTTTCCCTCCAACACAAACTTGTTCGTGTTTTGTGTTATACCTTGAGATCCTTGCTATCCAGTCTTTGTTCTTCTTTACCTTGGGGTATTACCATCTTTTATGTCAGGATTGTTATGAGAATTTCACCACCTCTGGAGAATTCTTGATACAAGTGATACTTATCACGATCACCATTCTAATACCGATCATGCTACCTAAGCCCATATTTCGGGTGCACCTTTCAACCAATGTTTAAATTGTGTATGTTTCCCTCGAGCATACATCATTATGTCATTTGATCTGAAAAATGTTATCGCCTTGTTCACATGATTGTGGAAATCCATCCTTTTGGAATTCTAGATAAATGGTCGCTGAGTCCATCAGCCACCTCCTCATCCTCTCCTTGGCTTAATGATGAACCCTTGTTCGGAACTCACTTCCATAGTTCATTTCCCGAGAATCTTACATTGTCATCTCGTCAATTGTGTTGCACCTTTTCTTCTCAGGCACCTATTGTCTGAGTTATCTTGACACTAATCAGATCTGAATCTCGGTCAGATATGATGGTTGGACCATATTTGCAAGAGTTATAACATTGGTCTTTATATGACCCGGTAAGGTGATGTCATGCCTAGCACACCTGGCCGGAGGACCTATTGTTATAGTTTTCCTTCTTGGCAAGGTTAGTCATTCTTCCGTGAGGAAATTGTAAGACTTATTCTATAAGTTGTTCCTGATGGATCCTTTTTGTTTCCAAAGTCTGATCTTCACCTGTTGACCATGTCAATACTATCTCGAAGCATGTCTATGGTACTCCGATTTTCAACAGGAACATTTGAAGCCCAATACTAAATGTTTCCTGCTCAATTATCCAAACACCACTGTATGGGTAATGTCATGAAATTTCTCTCCCCTTATCTAAATGGTTTTCTACTTCCTATCCTGTCATGGATATCATGCTCTGTTTGTCCTTGGGAAGGATATATCCCTGAAACATGTGTTTAAACACATTTTCCTTTCCATTGTTCTGTTTAATCTGATGATCACCTTTTCCTTTCCATGGCTTTGTTTAACCTTACTGGTGATCTATATGACCTAAGCAGTATTATTCTCCCGCTTAGGTAAGCACCTCATTGAACCACTCTGTCAGTAAGACCCTGTTAATATGGTTGATAACGTTCCGGTAACCACCGATGGACGAGAACTTTACCTATTGGTCCGCCTCGTTCAACGAGCAGGAAGATGGTTCTCTTCGTCCCTCGCCCTTGGTACCGATGTTGCCGACATAATTGATAGGCTATCCTTTGACATGCCTTGTTATCTTGACTGTGCAAAATATCACCGCCCTTTCTACCTTTAACCCACATGGTGGGCCCATAACCCACAGTTCCACAGGATCAAAACCTGACTCTCATGTACACCCCCTGTTTCCAAGGTTGATCCTCGCGCGTGGACTCGTTTGTAATTCACGAGCCACTTTCAGGTCTGATATCGGACACAATACTTATTCCCGTTGCTTTGACTCTTTCACACCCTATAACAGGCATCGAACGATTGCCTGCCCGCTCGAAACTTCCCAGGTTACCTCTTTATTTTGCTCTCAATATTTTCTTAAGTTTCGATTCGAGAGTTACTATCCGCCAACCTCCTTGATGTTCTCTACCAGATACGTGACCTTGTAGAGGTCAGTTCTTCTGGAGATACCCCTTATCATTTTTCGTAAGTACGATGGAGTTCCCCAAGAAAGGATGCCGACTTCATCATGATGACCTGAAGCAGAGAAATTAAGACATCAACGTAATGGATCGACCTCTCCAAGAAGAGCAACCAAGACCGAGAAGATTCGTTAGAATTTCGTAACCAAATCTTTTTCCCCTCACTCTACCTCTTAAATCTCGGGACGAGATTTCTTGTAGTGGAGGAGAATTGTGACGCCCGGATAATTATGCTACAGTAAACCTATGCTAATGATGCCACATCACTACGGTTACCCTTGCTAATCTCGCGTTAGATCGAAACCGATTCAAATTCAAATTCAACAAAACAAACCAAACGGTAAAAGTTTTCAAACATTAAAACTAAAATGTTCGGGTTGTGTTAAATGATGCATAGGTAATTATGGTGGAGAGACCACACTTTTATGAAATGACTAAATACTCTAAAATGAATAAAACTGTAGCAAAACAATTATTTAAATGATTTTAAATAATAAACAAATATTAAACTAGTTTATTTGACCACCAAACTTTTATGGTAGAGGATTGTTCTGAAACCTTGTTTTAGGAGCTATAGTCATATTTTATAAAGAACTAAAATAAAGTGTGACTAAAATAAAAAAATAAAAAGTAGTAAATAAAAAAAGAAACAAGCAAAAAAAAGAATAACCCCCCCTCTCCCGCGGGGCCTCGGCCCAGCTAGTTGGCCGGCCAGCCCACTACCCTCCCAGGCCTATATCCCCACCACACCCCCGAAACCCTAAATCCCCACCTCCCTCTTCCTCCAGCGCCACCAGGGGAGACCCCCATCGCACGTTCCCCTCTCCTCCCTCACTCCCCCTCGATCTGGATCGGGCCCCGACCCCGGCGCCCACCTCGCCGTCGGCTTCTCCCGACGCAGCCCCGCCCTTGCCGCCTTGACCCCGTCGCACACCTCGCTCCTCTCTCCTCTGTATCTGGAGACAGCCGCGCCCCGACGCCGACGCCGATGCCGCGCGCCACCCTGTCGATCCTCGTCGGCGCCCCGGAACCCACTACCGTCGCCGGATCTACCTCGTCGTGGCCTCCTCGACCTCCTCCCCAAGCACCGCTGCCTGAACCCCTGCAAACCCTTGTGAGGACCCCCCTCCTCTCCCCCTTTCCCTCTGTCGTCGACGCCGTTCGCGACGCCCCGACCTCCCCTACCACGCGCACGCGCGCTCACCGCGGTCGAGCCGTGCCCTGGCCGCGCGCCGCTTCGTCCGGGCGTGTCTGTCGCCACGCGCCGACACGACTCGCATGCACCGCTCGCTCACCGCGCGTGGCGTCACCGCCCCGTTTTCCCTGTTGCACCGCGCCCTCGCCACGGTCGCGCATGGCCGCGCCCCTTCCTCCGTCCTCCCGCGCACACTGTCGCCGTGCATGCCTCTGCTCGCCCGCGCTCCGGCTCCCTCCGCGTCCGCTCCGCCGCTGCCTCTGCTGCTGCTGCTCCTCCACCATTTCCCCGCTCCGGTCCCTCCCGCTCGCCGCGCTGCCCTGTCCCCTGCGCCGTCCGCCGCCCGCACCGTGGCGGCGCTCTGTCTCGCCGGTGAGCAAGGCCCGTGGCCAGCGCCCGAGTTCCCCCCCCAATCGGGCGCCCAACGCCCGGGTGCCCGTTAAGGCCCCTAGGGCCATTGACATGTGGGGCCCGGCCCCCAGAACGTTTTGTAAAAAAAGGGAATTAAAAATAATATATATAATAAATATATAATTAATAATAAAATTAATTAACTAATTAATTAACTTAATTAATTCTGATTAAAATTAACTAATTAGGATTAATTAGTCTAATGACTAATTAACCTAATTAACTATTGTTAATTAACTAACAGAGTCTGACCAGTGGGGCCCACCCCCCTAATTAATACTAATTAGGTTAATTAAAATGTTTAATTAAAATGTGTCACTGACCAGTGGGACCCACTGGTCAGGTTGACCAGTCAACCCATGTTGACTGCTGACGTCAGCATGACATCATGCTGATGTCATAAATCTAATTTCGAATTAAATTAAATAATTAATTAAATTCCAGAAATTAATAAAATCTCTAGAAAATCATATCTTTTAATCCGTAACTCGGATTAAATTATTTTCTACATGAAAGTTGCTCAGAACGACGAGACGAACCCGGATAAGCAGCCCGTTCTTCCGCCACACACTCCTAACATATCAAACTCGCAACTTTTCCCCCTCCGGCTCCTCTGCCCGAAAACACGGAACCCCGGGGATACCTCCCCCGATGTTGCCCCCCTTCACCGGTATCATGCCATACCGCGTTAGGGCACCTCTAACGTCGTTACTTGTCATGTCATGCATCACTATGCATCTGCTTGCTTAAATATTTATTGTTTCTCCCCCATCTTCTCTCGATAGACGCCGAGACCGAAGCTGCTGCTGCCCCGTTCGACTGCGGAGTTGACGATCCCTCTCTCTTTCCAGAGCAACCAGGCAAGCCCCCCCTTGATCACCAGATATCGCCTATTCTTCTCTATACTGCTTGCATTAGAGTAGTGTAGCATGTTACTGCTTTCCGTTAATCTTATACTGCTGCATAGCCTGTCCTTGCTACTACTGTTGTTACCTTTACCTGCTATCCTACTGTTTAGTATAGGATGCTAGTGTTCCATCAGTGGCCCTACACTCATGTCCGTCCGCCATGCTATACTACTGGGCCGTGATCACTTCGGGAAGTGATCGCGGGCATATACTATATACTTTACACTGTTACATTACCTGTGATACTGTTCGGAGATGGGGGCTGAAGGGGTAGGTGGCTCCATCCCGGTAGAGGTGGGCCTGGGTTCCCGACGGCCCCCGACTGTTACTTTGTGGCGGAGCGACATGGCAGGTTTGAGACCACCTAGGAGAGAGGTGGGCCTGGCCCTGGTCGGCGTTCGCGGATACTTAACACGCTTAACGAGATCTGGGTATTTGATCTGAGTCTGGCCATTTGGTCTATACGCACTAACCATCTACGCGGGAGTAGTTATGGGTATCCCGACGTCGTGGTATCAGCCGAAGCCTTCGTGACGTCAGCGACTGAGTGGCGCGCGCCGCATTGGATCGTAAGCTTGCTCTTGTATTAAGGGGGCTAGATCTGCTTCCGGCCGCGTTCGTAACGTGCAGGTGTGCTCAGGGCGATGGGCCCAGACCCCTGCGCGCTTAGGTTTAGACCGGCGTGCTGACCTCTCTGTTGTGCTTAGGTGGGGTTGCGACGTGTTGATCTTCCGAGGCCGGGCATGACCCAGGAAAGTGTGTCCGGCCAAATGGGATCAAGCGTGTTGGGCTATGTGGTGCACCCCTGCAGGGAAGTTAATCTATTCGAATAGCCGTGTCCCTCGGTAAAAGGACGACCCGGAGTTGTACCTTGACCTTATGACAACTAGAACTGGATACTTAATAAAACACACCCTTCCAAGTGCCAGATACAACCCGGTGATTGCTCTCTAACAGGTCATCGAGGAGGGGATTGCCGGGTAGGATTATGCTATACGATGCTACTTGGAGGACTTCAGTCTACTCTCTTCTACCTGCTGCAAGACGGAGGCGACCAGAAGCGTAGTCTTCGACAAGACTACCTATCCCCCTCTTATTCTGGCAGTCTGCAGTTCAGTCCACTGATATGGACTTTACACATATATCCATGCATATGTAGTGTAGCTCCTTGCTTGCGAGTACTTTGGATGAGTACTCACGGTTGCCTTGTTTTCCCCTTTTCCCCATCTCTCTACCCGATTGCTGCAACCAGACGATGGAGCCCAGGATCCAGACGCCACCGTCGACGACGACTCCTACTACACCGGAGGTGCCTACTACTACGTGCAGCCCGCTGACGACGACCAGGAGTAGTTAGGAGGATCCCAGGCAGGAGGCCTGCGCCTCGTTCGATCTGTATCCCAGTTTGTGCTAGCCTTCTTAAGGCAAACTTGTTTAACTTATGTCTGTACTCAGATATTGTTGCTTCCGCTGACTCGTCTATGATCGAGCACTTGTATTCGAGCCCTCGAGGCCCCTGGCTTGTATTATGATGCTTGTATGACTTATTTTATTTGTAGAGTTGTGTTGTGATATCTTCCCGTGAGTCCCTGATCTTGATCGTACACATTTGCTTGCATGATTAGTGTACGATTGAATCGGGGGCATCACAACCGACAGGCTTCATGATCTATGAATGAGTTCTTGGTGGCAAGGTTTGTGAATGCGATTGACATTCCCCAAGATGCTCTGCATCTGACGCTTTAGCCAGTTATGATGTCTATCCTGTTTCTGATTTAAGGCCACAAGAAGCTCTCGGTCATTGAGTACACGAGATCGCTTCCGAGGCCTTTGAGCAATGGTGCTTTCAGTGGCTTTAGTGTTTGCACAATGAGGTGCACGCATATTTCCAGCCAGAGGATAGACTCGAGTTGCAGCAAGAACTCCCTCCATTGGTTGCGAGAAGCTTTGATGATCAACATTATGAAGATAAAGTGGCTCCTTGGCAGGCTCAGGGTAGATGGCTTCGACGGACATATCAACCTCAGGCAAGAAGACAAGATGGTTGTGCGCTGAGGGCTGATAGTCGACAGAAGAGTGAAGCTTGATTAAGCGCATCACCCATGGAGCATAAAACTTCAAGCCAAACAGATCAATTCAGATGCAGCAAGTTGTCTGATGAAGAAATCCTAGGAATTGAATCTGATACCATTGACAATATAGAACACCAAAGTCTTCATGGCTCCTTCAAGTTTGGCTTCAGCTGAGTGACCCTTGATGGGCCAGAGAGTATGCCTCAGAATATGATAGATTGTGCGGGGCAGGTACTCAAGGTCCTTGACGAAGAATTCTTTGGGATAATCAGCATCTTGAGGCAATGGCTTCATCATGTTGAGCATCTGACTCATGTTTGGTTCAGGCCACTGGAAAATACTCTAGAGTTCATTTTGGTGTAGCTGACAACCAGGCTCATAGAGTTCACCTAGAGTGGGCAGGGAAGTAAGCTCAATAATGTCTTGAGCTTTGGCTTCATGGTGCACATCACCTGTCATCCACTCAAGGATCCAAGTCTTCGGATCCCTGTTGTAGCCACGAATGTGAAGAATGCCATAGAACTGCAGCAGAAGCTCTTCATTCCAGTGCTCTTTGTCTGTGACAAACTATAGAAGACCAACCTCCCTGAAGCAGTCAAGAGCTTCTTCCAGACAGGGCAGCCCAGCAATAGCTTCACAATCAAGACGCATGTGTTGAAAGATTCGCTCTTGATTGTATAGGATGCAAGAGTAGTAGCTGCGCTGCTGATAGCTCCAGAAGCGATCAGAAGAGATCTTTGGCTTCGAGTAAGGATTCTTGGCACTATCAAAGAAGGTGTTGTGGGCTCTGAAGCTGTTCACACTGAACGATCCTGGGGAGGTTGCAGCACCTGGAAGCCTTGGTAGCCTGGGCTTTGGCTTCTGAACTTGTGGCCTCTGCTCCACGTGATAGTCATATTAAGGTTCGGGAGCAGTGGGAGACACCATGATGGGCCACCGAACTGTGACAAGTTCACCACGATTATAGGCATGTTCAATTGTGTGAGGCCTTGGGGCTGGAACAGTGGCATCAGCATCCACACGGGCTTCAGGTTGCACATGAGCTTCAGGCACAACATTGGCTTTAGGCTCCACATTATCTTCAGCCATGACAATGTCATTGCCTTCAGTATCATTGTTGGTGGCGGCCTCAGTGTTCTCAACCTCCTTGTCTTCAATGACAGGAGGGTCGGGCAAAGTCACGTTCTCCTCGAGAACGACAAGGGGTGTGGCAACTCTTTCTTCTTCTTGTCTTGGTTCTTGATTGTCATCGGTTGATGTAGCTAGAATGTCCTCAGAAGCTTTTGCTTCAGACTCAGAGACATTCGCGGTAGGAGTGGCTTCAGGAAACACTTCGTGTGCAACTGAGCTTTGTTGCACTTCTCCTTCTGGAATGCTCGACATGGTGACCTGTGGCCTAGGGCCTTTGCGAAGCCTGCGGAATGCGGGCGACACCTGTGGTGATGGAGTGGTCTGCACCATGTAGTCGTCATCAAGCACCGGAGTGGTGACTTGATGTGTTAGTGTTGTGGGAGTTTCATCATGAGAGGGGGTGTCTTGCTGAGGACGATCAATGCTGATGAGTTTGTTGTTCATAAGAACAGGCGATGATACCGGTTGGTGCTCGATTTGAGGAAGGACTTCATCATCTTCAGCATTGTCTTCACGACCAATGTCTTCAGCTGTGATGGGGTCAACAGCTGGTACTTCTTCATTTTCAGGAGCCTCTGTGAAAGCACGCTCGTGGATCACAAGTTGACGCTCTTGGTTGGTGGAGGTAGGACGAGCAACAGAAATGGGCTCGACAACAAGAGGCTCAGAGGACGCAACGTGCTCTTTCTTTGAAGCCTTTTTCAGTTTCTTCTTTGATGGAGCATCATCAAAAACATTCTTGTGCTTGTGCTTCTTGGCTTTGGCTTCAGCTGCCCTTGTCTTCTTGAGTTCTGAAGCTGCTGTGGGGACCTTAGGCTTCGAGCCTATCATGCTGGCAGGGAAGACAATGCGAGGTGCTTCCTGCCTTGATGCTTCAGCTTGGGCTACAGCAGGCTTCTTCTTCTATTTGGCAGCCATGTTGGGGTCAATGCTTGGACGCCTAAGAGCCTTACGCTTCTCCGCCTCATTGTGTGCTTGAACACATTTCTCTGTGAAGTATTTCATCCGCTCTCTTGAACCTTTTGCTTCTTCACGTTTCTTATGAAACTGTTCTTTGAGCACACGCATCGTTTCCTTGAAGCTTTGAACATCAGCCATGCTGAGCTTAACCATGTTCTTCTTGAATTGAGCCTTTTCATAATCAATTTTGTTCTTCAGCTCAACGATCTTCTGAGCCAAGGCCAACTCATTAGCAATGGCTCCATGGAAGGTGACGCTGATGTCAACTAGCACCTGGAGATCATCAAAGCTGAGGCTCGGGTTGTCAAACCACTCATCGATGAAGTTGTTCAGAATATCCACATCAAAGAGGGGTAGATCATTGAAGATCTCCGCCTCTTGCTTGCTCTTGATCAGTAGCTCAAGGGCATCATCACCAAGATCTTCGTCGCTTGACAGATCAATGGTTTCATCTTTATTCCGCAGAATGGCAGCTGGAGTAAGTTCATGCCAAGAGATCTTCATGGGCTTCTTCTTCTTGGGCTTCTCCATCTTTTTGGAGACACAAGAAAGATCTTCAGATTGCACACTTAGTTCAGGAGGTGCAGTTGCCAATGGCTTCGCACGTGACGCTTTTGGTGTTCCAGAGGGCTTTGAAGCCTTTGATTTCTTCTGCTTCTGCGGCTTAGGTGGAGCTGGCGCTTCATCAGAATCTGCGTCATCAGCTGAGTGCTCCACGACGGGCCCCTATACAGCTATGTGAGTGAGAAGGTCGTCGAGGTTATAGAAGGGGCCGATGACATTTGGATTGGCATCGCGGGTGCCATCAGCCCTTGGAGCAGATGGACCAGGGTTGAAGTCGAGTCCAAATGCTTTCTTGTTCTTAGCCGCAGACTCCTTTGCAAACTGAAAATTGCGCTTGAAGAGATTGTCTTCACGACACTATAACAGAGATGATGGGTCGGCGTTGTCTGGCTGCTGTCCACGGACCATGCAAGGGTAGAAGCCTTGAGCAATGGCTTCAGACTGGGACTTTGGCAGCATACCTCTGTATACAATATCTCCCCATGGTCGCTTGATGGCGTTCTTTTCAGCATATTCAGCAGTGACAAATCTGTACTTGAACCATTCCTCTGCCCAATATCTTCGAATCCATTGGATTAGAGTCTTGCCCTGATTGTAATTCTCTTCAGGATCTGTCTTGTACATTTCAAAGAGATCTGGTGGCAAGTCCTTGGCTGTATCCCCACGGCGCTGCCTGCTGCCCTTTCTAGCTGATTTCTCAGTGGCCATTATATTCAAGCTGAATGGCTTCAAGACTGTGAATGGCTTCCTTTTGCTGGTCAGACAGGAACTAGCTTCATGGGAGTTGATGTGTCACTATAAGAACTCTGCAAATGAACGCAGACTATGAGAACCGAGGGATTCTCCCACGGACATGTACCTGTGACGGCATTAGGGGTGTGAGGGAAGGGGAAGAGGTCATATGCATTCTCAAAAGATTTTGAAGATAAATCAGTTTGAAGACATTGACCTCATAGTGCGAAGACATTCACTTATTTGGAGAGAGTTGGTTCCAGATTTGTACGAATCCATGAATAAGTACAAGTGAGGAATCTAACTAGTTGTGAAGCATAAGTGAATATACTTGGCATGATATGAGATATAGAACAAGATAGATCCAGATTTGGAAGTTTAGAAACCACTTTTGGTTGAAGTAGATGGATCTGACGGATCAAAAAGGCAGTAAAAAGTAAGTTTTAATTACCCTTGACGAACTGCTAGACGAGGCGAAGAGGGAGGCCGAGCAGTTCAATCTCCCGCACCCTAACTTGGCGGCGGAAGACACCTACGGCGGCGGCGGAGAGGACGAGGTCCGCGGCCGGCGTGAGGACGGCGTCGAAGAAGTCGCGGCAGCTAAGCGCTTCATCGCCGGTGTCGACGCGAGCTAGCGGAGGCGCTAGGGTTTGTGTGAGGTGGCGAGGTGGAAGAAGAGATTGTGACTGCGGTGAGTTGTGTATTTATAAGGAAAGGGACATCACAACGCAATTACACAGGTGCCCCTGGTGGTTCACATCTGAAGGACACATGGCACGCATGCAACTTATTGAAAGTTGTTCCATGTTCCCATGCACGCCTGGATTGTCGGGTGGTCGTTCCGGCTTCTCCGGGTTTCAGACAATAAGGATATAGCATTAAAACAGATTCAATTTTTGTCTCTTTGTCTTCTGCTGACAAGGACTCGGAGAAGACAATCGACAGATTCAATAGAATGCATATGATTTAGATAGATAGAATCTGAGGTAGAAGTATAGAGGGAGTTAGGGTCCGATCACATTCACTTAGATCAAAAGATTCAAACATGAAGACATAGCTATAAGTGAATGCTGTAGAGTATAGAACACAAATCTATGAATATATCAGTATGATACCAAATCAACATTGTGTAGATAAACATGAAGTCAAATCAATGTTGAAGACAAACCAAATGCGAAGATTATGCAATTGTAACGCCAATTGAAAAACTTCAAGCAAGAATTTGGTGGTGGCGTTACCCACCGTATAGGAAGCATTAGACCCAGACACGGCGCACAATTATCGTGGTGCTCCAAAGTCAAATTCCACATTAATGTATTCACACTTAGAGTGTATGTCTTCATTTATTGAAGATATACTTTACTTCATGTGTTGCACATCTAAGTCCTCAACATGCATAAGCGATAGGATGTGTGTCCAATCACAGGACATCTGAGGATTCTAAGATATTTAGCTCACACCGCAACTTGCAAAACCTTTTCTCATCCAAGGGCTTTGTGAAGATATCAGTCAATTGCTCTTCAGTGTTGACGTGAATGATATCAATATCTTCCTTCATGACATGATCTCTAAGAAAGTATGACGGATCTGAATGTGCTTTGTCTTCGAATGCTGAACTAGGTTGTTGGCAATCTTGATGGTGCTTTCATTGTCGCAGTAGAGTGGCACTTGCTTCAGATGGATGCCATAGTCTTTGAGAGTTTGCTTCATCCATAGAAGCTGAGCGCAGCAAGATCCAGCAGCAATGTATTCCGATTCAGCAGTGGAGAGAGACACACAGTTCTGCTTCTTTGAACACCAACATACAAGAGATCGTCCAAGAAAGTGACATGTGCCTGATGTGGACTTGCGATCAACCTGTCACCAGCATAATCAGCATCTGAGAATCCAAGTAGATCAAACTCTGAGCCCTTTGGATACCATAATCCTAGTGTTGGGGTGTAAGCCAAATATCGAAGAATCCGCTTCACACCTAAGTGATGCGATTCCTTTGGTGCCGCTTGGAATCGGGCACACATGCAAACGCTAAGCATGATATCTGGCCTAGATGCACATAAATAGAGTAAAGAACCAATCATGGAGCAATATACCTTTTGATCGAACTCTTTACCATTATCGTCGGGACCCAATTGACCTTTGGTTGGCATTAGCGTCATGTACCCTTTGAAGTCTTGCATTCCAAACTTCTTCAGGCAATCTTTGAGGTATTTCTCTTGAGATATGAAGATGTTGTTGCTCTGCTGACAGATTTGAAGACCAAGGAAGAACTTCAGCTCACCCATCATGGACATCTGATATTGCTCTTGCATCATGTGCCCAAACTCATCACTGTATCTTTTGTCAGTGCAGCCGAAGATAATGTCATCCACATGGATTTGGCACACAAATAGTTCACCATCGTATGTCTTCGTGAAGAGAGTGGGATCCAGGTAACCAGGTTTGAATCCTTTGCTCTTCAGGAAGTCTTTGAGTGTGTCATACCAAGCACGAGGGGCTTGTTTGAGGCCATACAGTGCCTTGTTGAGCTTGTATACCATATCAGGATGTTTTGGATCTTCAAAGCCAGGTGGTTGTGCAACATACACTTCTTCTTCAATCTTGCCATTGAGAAAGGCACTCTTCACAGGTATAGGAGGATATTGTGATGGTTGGCATAGGCTAGCAGTATGCGAATGGCTTCAAGCCTAGCCACCAGAGCAAATGTTTCATCGAAGTCAATCCCTTCAACTTGCGTGTATCCTTGAGCAACGAGATGAGCCTTGTTTCTGACAACTTGACCATGCTCATCTTGTTTGTTGCGATAAATCCATCTGGTGCCAATGATATTGTGCTTGCGAGGGTCAAGATGCTTGACTACTTCCCACATATTGTTCAGCTCGAACTGTTGAAGCTCTTCTTGCATAGCTTGAATCCATTCAGGTTCCATGAAGGCTTCAGCAACTTTCCTTGGTTCAGATATAGAGACAAATGCAAAGTGCCCACAGAAATTTGCTAGCTGTGTTGCTCTTGAACGAGTGAGTGGACCAGGTGCATTGATGCTATCAATTATCTTCTCAATCTGCACTTCATTTGCAACACGAGGATGAACTGGACAAAGATTTGGCCCTTGCTGACCATTGTCTTCTTCTTCAGCATTGGCTTCAGGTTGAGCAGTGTTTTCAGGTTGATTAGGAGCAGAAATGATAAGTTTCTCTTCAGCCCGTGCCTCTGAAGGTATGATTTCTCCAGTACCCATAAGCTTAATCGATTCACTAGGAGGGACTTCATCTAGCACATTTGGCAGGTGCTCTCTTTGCGAGCCATTAGTCTCATCGAACCGCACATCCACAGTTTCAACCACTTTATAGCGAAAGAGGTTGAAGACTCTGTAGGAGTGTGAATCCTTTCCGTAACCAAGCATAAAACCTTCATGTGCTTTCGGTGCAAATTTTGAAGTGTGATGTGGATCCTTGATCCAGCACCTAGCACCAAATACTCTGAAGTAACTGATGTTTGGCTTTTTACCAGTTAGAAGCTCATAGGATGTCTTCTTTAGAAGCTTGTGAAGATAAACACAGTTGATGACGTGGCATGCAATATCAATGGCTTTAGCATCATACGAGCCATCTCAATGAGTGTTCTATTCTTGTGCTCCACGATGCCATTCTGCTGAGGTGTGTATGGAGCTGAGAACTCATGAGTGATGCCCAATGTATCAAGAGAAGTGTCGAGGCCTGTGTTCTTGAACTCTGTGGCATTGTCACTTCTGATGTGCTTGATCTTGATGCCATAGTTTGTCATGGCACGATTGGCGAATCGTCTGAAGACATCCTGCACTTCATTCTTGTAAAGGATTATATGCACCCATGTGTATCTTGAATAATCATCATCAATGACGAAGCCATATAGACAAGCAGTGGTAGTAAGAGTAGAGTAGTAAGTAGGGCCAAATAGGTCCATGTGTAGCAGCTCGAAGGGACATGATGTCGTCATGATTGTCTTTGAGGGATAGTTGGCCCTTGTCATCTTTCCACCTTCGCAGGCACCACACAGATGATCCTTCTTGAACTTGACGCCCTCGATGCCTATGACGTGTTTCTTCTTCGGGAGAGTGTACAAGTTCCTCATGCCAGCATGCCCTAGCCTATACCTGGCCATACCTCAGGCCGGGCCGGGCTTCGGGCCGGGCCTAGCCAAGCCCGACGCAAAAAAACCCAGGCCCGAGCCCGGCCCGGCCCGGTCGTCGGGCCTGTTTTCTGGGCCCGAGCCCGGCCCGAGCACGTAAAAGCCCGTCGGGCTTCAGGCCAGCCCGGCCCATCCTTCAGGAAAACGCGAAAATGATGGGCCCGGGCCCGACCCGGCCCGGCCTTCGGGCTCAAAATCTAGGCCCGAGCCCGGCCCGGGAGCGGCGTCAGGCCAGGCCGGGTCGGGCTTTTTTGGGCCGGGTCGGGCCGGGCTGCCCATGGCCAGGACTACCCTAGCCTCTGATGCCAGAGCCAGCACTCTGAAGCTTTTGCTAGAAGACATACGACCAACTGTGGTCCTACTGAGAAATCTACCATGTACAAATCGTCCTTTCAATATCCTTCAAAGACTAGAGATTTGTCAGACTCCATAAGCACAAGGCAATGATATTTTCCAAATATCACAATCATGTCCAAGTCACAAAGCATTGAGACAGACATTAAGTTCAAATCAAGGGATTCAACAAGAATCACTTTATCCATGTGTTGATCCTTTGAGATTGCAACTCTACCTAGACCCAATACCTTGCTTTTACCAGTGTCAGCAAATGTGATGTGACTCTTGTCAGATGGACGTAAGGTTGAGTCCATGAGAAGACTTCGATCACCAGTCATGTGGTTAGTGCATCCACTATCCATAATCCACTCAGAAGCCTTTGGTATCATACCCTACAGTGCAGTTAGGGGAATAGGCTTCACCAAGGGAAATGTGAAGCATAAACATTTGACGGACAAGCATATTATCAAAGTTCAGATCCTGGTTAGGGTAGATAGGATGACTGTCAAAGAAACCAGAAACAAAATACATAGTAAGACCATTTGGGCATTTTATCTTGCGCCCCACAAGATGTTTTAGGTCCCCAGCAATAACATCTGACTCCTTTGATTTCCGGATGGAGACCTTTCCCTGCAAAAGAGAGTTAATTTTTCTTAACCACCCACATTTTCAGGGGTGGCTTCGAAGCAATGAGTCTAAGTGCAGCATCTGAGAACTTTGGCTTTGGAGCCCTAGCAAATAGCCTTGCAGGAGGTGAGTAATACTCATATGAATAAGTAGAATAGTTTTTGGTCTTATGAACATAGCGGTTTGATGAAACACGCTCATATTCATAAGTCTGAGTATGATTTCCCTACAAAACATTGGCGTTAGGGTGACTCTTTTGAGTCCTTTGTCTGTATGAAGCCTTTGGTCCGGAGTTTGTCTTCTTCCCTGGTGGTGTCATGATGACATTCACCTGAAGATTTTCAAGACAACTTTTGGGTACCCGAATCTTCTTCAAAGGTGTCTCATTCCTGCAGTTAGTACCAATATACCTGGCAAACACTTCACCATTCTGATTCTTAAACAGTTTATAGTTTGCATCAAAGGATTCATCAATGATAATCGGGTTAACACAAGTGAAGCCAGACAAGGTAGACGGATCCACTGAAGGTTCCGTTGCAGCAACCCATGTGGTTTTGGGGTACTGCTTAGGCTTCCAGTAGGAACCACCAACATTCATTTTCCTCTCGAACCCAACATCCTCTTTCCTAGGGTTTCGGTTCAGAATCTGCTTTTTGAGGACATCACACAGTATTTGATGCCCATTGAGACTTTTGTACATTCTTGTCTCAAGCAATGTCTTCAACCTGGCGTTCTCATCAGCAATAGTAGTGGTATCCTCAGTAGAGGGGTTAGTTACCACATCAACAGTTGAAGATATTGCAACAATAGCAGCAGTAGAACATTCAGCAGCAGAGACAACGTTACCATGCTCAAGACATTGTAGGAATGGTGGTTCAAATCCTTCCTGAGCGGAACTGATCTGTTGAGCGCGGAGTGACTCATTCTCTTTTTGAAGATCTTCATGAGCCGCTCTCAAGTTCTCAAGTTCTTGCTTCCTTTGAAGATAATCGTAGGAAAGCTTTTCATGAGTTGTTGAGAGTGTCGGTGTCAAAACTGGCGGATCTTGGGTAGGGGTCTTGAACTGTGTGTCTAGGATCGATGGTAACAGGAGAAGGGGGACATGATGTTTACCCAGGTTCGGGCCCTCTCTATGGAGATAATACCCTACTTCCTGCTTGATCGATCTTGATGAATATGAGTATTACAAGAGTTGATCTACCACGAGATCGTAATGGCTAAACCCTAGAAGTCTAGCCTATATGACTATGGTAATGTGTGTGTCCTTTCCGGACTAACCCCTCCGGTTTATATAGACACCGGGGGGATCTAGGGTTTACATAGAGTCGGTTACATAAGAAGGAATCTTTGGTCGCCAAGCTTGCCTTCCATACCAAGTAGAGTCCAATCCGGACATGGGTACAGTCTTCGGCCTTCATGTCTTCATAGCCCATCAGTCCGGCCCATGGATAACAGGCCGGACGCCCGAGGACCCCTTAGTCCAGGACTCCCTCAGTAGCCCCTGAACCTGGCTTCAATGACGAGGAGTCCGGCGTGCAGATTGTCTTCGGCATTGCAAGGCGGGTTCCCCTTTCCGAACTCCAATATAGTCTTCGGACGCGATGATAGTATCCGGACCTGCCACATACACACCATACATAACCGCAGAGAGAATATATATTTTTACACGAGTTCTATCCGCTGACAGCTTTTTATAACACGGCACCACGTCTGTCCGGTCATAATTTCGAACCGTTTTTCATCTGCCGCTCCATGTTTTGAGACGCGGTTGTCATTGGCACGTCTTGTCAAAGCAGAGATCGTGGCCCCTTATCGCGGGATTCTCATCAATGCAGGCATGGGTAACCTAACCGTGCCGTTTATACGACCCTTGGGAATAGGCGAGCTTTCAGGGCGAGTGAGGAGGCGTTTAATATTCGCTGCCTTTATAAGGGGTTAAGGACTCCCTCTCCCTCTCTCACGCCCTCTCTCCATCTCCGTATTTCCAATCTCGAGCTCCAGCGCCCAAGTACTCATCTCCTTTCCACTCAAGCAGCCATGTCCGGATCCGGAGGTCAGGGCAAGTGGATGGTCTCCTCCATCAAGGAGGAGGACATTACTGAGCTTCGGGCGGCCGGGTATTTGGCGAAGGAGATCGCCCACCGGCAGCCGGCCGAGGGACAAGTCGTCCCCACGTCGAAGCCTACTGAGAGGGTAGTATTCATCCCCCATTTCTTCCGCGGGCTAGGGTTTCCGCTCCACCCTTTCGTCCGCGGGCAGATGTATTACTACGGGATAGACTTCCATGATCTGTCCCCGAACTCCTTCCTCAACATCTCGGCGTTTATAGTCATGTGCGAGGCCTTCCTCCGCATCCAACCCCACTTCGGGTTGTGGCTCAAAGTCTTCAACATGAAGCCGAATGTGGTAGACAGCCAGCACGCGGAGTGCGGAGGAGCCATGGTGAGCAAGCTACCCAACGTCTCCTGGCCGAAAGGTACTTTTGTGGAGACAGTGAAGGAGTGGCAGAGACAATGGTTCTATGTCACAGAACCCCGCGGCACCACCTGGGCCGCGGCTGCCGTATTCCGCTCCGGTGCTCCCATGCGACTCACCTCTTGGGTCGAGAAGAGTCCGGACTGGTGTTCGCCCGATGAGCTGATTGCGTTGCAGATGCGCGTCTAGAGCATGAGAGCCAAGGACGTCAAGCTCGTCGATGTGATCCAGGTGATGCTAGTTCATCGGATTCTTCCATGCCAGCGCAGAGGTCGCCCTTTGTGGGATTTCAATCCGAAGAAGCATCAGACCCTGGTGAGGCTCTTCGAGGCCACCCACGAAGATGCCTGGAAGTTGCTCTTTAAGGCAACGAGAAACCGCCGGCCACGGATTCAGACAGTGGTCACGACTGTAAACACCCCGCCAGCGAGGTATGTTACTTTTGACGTATCCCCAACTTAAATGTTTTGAGGATGATGTCTGAGCTTTTATTATGGCTCTTTCAGGACTGGATGGAGAGGGCAAAGCGGATCCAATGTCCGGCTCCACTTCTCGAAGAACCGATCATCCCGCGTCTAGCGAAGATGCTGGTGCCGGCACCATATAAGGCGCCGGATAAGAAGGCCAAGAAGAAGGCCAAGGGGGCCAAGAGTGGCCCCCGTCGCAAGGGCACTTCGGACGTGACGTCTGAAGACGACGAAGCCCATTCCTCTGTCCCTGAGGACAATGAAGAGGAAGAGGATGAGGAGGAGGAAAATGACCCTCCCCCCGAGGAGAAGAAGAAAAAGAGGGCGGCTTCGGCGCGTCTGGAGGCGGAAACGCCCAAGAAGGGGAAGGGCGTCCCAGCGGTCAACACCGAGTGGGACGTTGACAGCAGCCTGGAACGGCGCCCCGTACAAAGCGACAGGCTGCATCATAAGTGACATGGCTCGCTCATGCGCACATCCGGCCCTTTCTCTTTATTATCTTGACATGGTTAACTGCATTATCGCAGTCCGGCCCGCGACCTCATCCAGCGATCCTCATCTGGAGGTTCATTGGCTCTGTAGGAGATGGCGAGCATGTCGCCACCGCCTGCTTATTCCCCCGGGGCCAGGGATGACACCGAAGTGTTGTCCCGGAGGACTGCTGTGAACCGGGGAGGAGCCCAGGACGCTGTCCGGGAGGCACCACAAGGCAAGACCTTCACTACCGAACATACGGGGGAGCCGATCCCCATGGAGATTGACGAGGAGGGCCGCATCCAGTTCGGCCCTCAGCTGAATACGATTCCGGAGACCCATATGGCTCCGGAGGCGGGCGAGCAGCCCCCTTTGAAGGAGTGGGGTGCACCTCTTCCACCGGTGGCCCCTGTCCATCCAGGGACGCCGGATAACCTGATGGAGGCGCTACGAGGTGCCTCCATTATGGACGAGCACCGTGTCCTTATAGGTGCGGTGGTCGAGAAGGTTCAGTCCGCCAAGAGTGGACTGAACAAAGCCTGCAGCAACCTGTTGACAGGTTTCGAGGTAAGTGACATAGGAAGAGAAAAACCCCATGTAGTCAGTAGCCCCTAAGACACTGTCCGATATTCAGAGAAAAGAACCGGACAAAGGATCAATCTTCTATTGTAGGAGACAAACGTAATCTGTATGTATAAGTAGGCGTCGTTGTTGGCCGCAACCTCGCATGCCGCCGAAGTCTCTGAACTAAGGCAGAGGCTGGAGCGTATCGAGAACGAGCTCGGCGAGGTTAAGGTTCGGCTCCAGGAGAAGCAAGGTGAGGAATGACTTGCTGTGTGTTCGGAAGCATAGGCGCTATATATTGACTGTAGTGTCGTAATATGTGTAGGAGCCGCGACCGAGGTCGAGGCCCTGTGGAAGGCCCTGGGCGAGGCCGAGGAGAAGGCTGTCTAGCAGCAAGCCGCCCGTAAGAAGCTCAAGGCCCGGGTCAAAGAAATCCAGCAGGAACTCCAGGATGCGGTGAAGAAATGCGAGGCCTTGGAGCATGATGCGTCGGTTCAAGGGACCGAACTCGCCAAGGCTTGTTAGAGCGCGGAGGCCGCCCGGAATGAGGCCCAGGCCACCCTCCGAGAAATCCAGGAGGCCCAGAAGATCACGGCGGGTAAGGCATTTAAGATGCAAAGCAAGTATGCGGAGAAGCAGTACCTTTTACTAACCCGGGTTCAGAGTTCCCCAGGGGCTTTTGCGGATTTACCATAGAGTGTATCAGACGCCGTGGAGTTCTATCGAGCCAGGAGGGGGTTCGACGGAAAAGCTATTCTGGTCACAATATGCGGTGCAGAACCTCCCGTGTCCTTCACCGATCAGCTGAAACAGCTGGTGGAGCTGCATAGGGTGGCCGAACTAGCCATGAAGGATTTGATAATCCGACTATGGACAGCCGAAGCTATTCCCAGCTACTTCGGACTCGTGAGGCGGATGGTGAACGCGTGTCCTCGGCTGGACGTCATCAAGCGCTCTGCCAGTATTGAAGGTGCCCGCATGGCCTTCGCCCGTTGCAAGATGTGGTGGGCGAAGATGAACACCGTTGAAGTGGCCAGAGGGCCACCGGAGGGCAAGGAGCACCGCACACCCGAGCGATATTTTGCGGATGTTATAGAAGGGGCTCGACTTGCAGCAGCTGAGTGCGGGCAAGACATGATTTTCGAATGAAAACATTTGTGTTGCCTTTGCCTTGTATTATGAAAACAAAGCCTGTTTTGTAATGTAATTTGGTTATGCTTTGAATTGTTTCCTCCTATGCGGCCGTGTTGTATGTAATCTGAGGGTTGGCCAGTCGTCGGCTTCTGCCCTCACGTAGGTAATACAGAGGTGTTCGGGATGGAATCTAAACAATCTCGATCCAATTGTATGGTCCTTGAAGGAGTTGTTTAGCGCAACGAACAAGGCAATCAGACTATACGGCTTAAACGCCCTCACTTAGCCATAGGAGTTTTATAATAAAGCATGGGCGCAGCCCCTGGTTCAAACCAGAGTGTTGTCAGCATCTGATCGGGAAGTGCCGATCTTTCGCATAATGCAGAAAAAATCTCCAACGATTTGTAACCCTCGAACAGCTGACCGGCTCTCGCCATATCATGACAGTCAATTTTTGGCTTTCTCTACTGAGGTGTTCATCTGGTCAAGGCCAGGGCACAATCGCAGTAGTTCTCCCTTTACTACCCTAGCCGATTTAGCGGAACATAGGGTAGCAAGCACAGGAGCCGGGCCCAACTGTTGACCAAAGACATGATTCAGAGCCAATGCATATAATGCTAAATTCGGGGTGCCGAACTTATCTATAAGAAGTGTTCGGACTTTGCTGCCGTGTTATGGGACGATAGGGAGCCCCTGGCGAGTATGAGACGTACCAGATTGTACGGATGCGATCGATAAATAGAAATAAAAATGAAGTAAGAAATGAAAACCACAGAAACTGGGCCGCAAACCATTTTCATTATAACTATATGGATCCGTCAAGGCATATCCGTCAAGAAGAACGTGTAGAGGTTACCCTACGCACTTATATTGCTTGTCGTCTTAGTATGTCGATCCTTCGAAAGGACTGGTTACCAGGCACACTAGAAAAAGAACCTGAAACAAAAGGAAAAAAGGGTGAAAGTATGTGTGAGTCCGGGGTCGGTCAAGTCGTACTATGGACCACAAGTTGTGCCTCCGTTGATGCCCATGGGATTTTAAGTGCATAATTATGTGTGCGTGGTACGAGTGCCACTACTTGATCAGGACTGGGACAGAGGCGGAATTGCTAGTCAAGCTCTTGACAGGCCGAGTTGTCCTGTGGCAGCGTAGTCCGGACCTTCTTGACGGTGTCCGAGGGCGCGGCAGCCGGATTGCGGCTCTGCTTGAAAAGGTCGTTTTGTACTTATGCTGCTAGGGTGGCGGTATGCTCCTCTATACGGAGGGAGCGTTCCGTATTTCCATTAACTGTTATGACGCCGCGTGGACCGAGCATCTTGACCTTGAGGTAAGCATAGTGTGGGATTCAACGCGGTTCGTCCGAGCAGTGCGTGGTAGCCACTGCGGAAGGGGACGATATCGAAGATTAACTCTTCGCTTTGGAAGTTGTCTGGAGAACCGAATTGTTGGGGAACGTAGTAATTTCAAAAAAATTCCTACGCACACACAAGATCATGGTGATGCATAGCAACGAGAGGGGAGAGTGTTGTCTACGTACCCTCGTAGACCGAAGCGGAAGCGTTGACGCAACGTAGAGGAAGTAGTCGTACGTCTTCCCGGTCCAACCGATCCAAGCACCATTACTCCGGCACCTCCGAGTTCTTGGAACACGTTCAGCTCGATGACGCTCCCCGGGCTCCGATACAGCAAAGCTTCGGGGAGGAGTTCCGTCAGCACGACGGCGTGGTGACGGTCTTGATGTTCAACCGTCGCAGGGCTTCGCCTAAGCACCGCTACAATATGAC
The DNA here is from genome assembly GCA_032464435.1 of Aegilops umbellulata. NCBI lineage: Eukaryota > Viridiplantae > Streptophyta > Magnoliopsida > Poales > Poaceae > Aegilops > Aegilops umbellulata. The sequence goes on along the minus strand of CP136060.1, from coordinate 105,354,539 downwards.
CGAGGTGTAATATCGTGGAGGGGGGCACCGCACACGGCTAAGGAACGATCACGAAGATCAACTTGTGTGTCTATGGGGTGCCTCCTTCCCCCGTATATAAAGGAGTGGAGGAGGGGAGGGCCGACCCTCTCTATGGCGCGCCCTAGGGAGTCCTACTCCCATCGGGAGTAGGATTCCCCCTTTCCTAGTCCAACTAGGAGTCCTTCCATGTAGTAGGAGTAGGAGACAAGGAAGGGAAAAAGAGAAGGGAAGGAAGGAGGGGGCGCAACCCCTCCCCCTAGTCCAATTCGGACTAGGCCTTGGGGGGGGGGCGCGGCCTGCCCTAGGCAACCCCTCTCTCTTTCCCGTATGGCCCAATAAGGCCCAATACTTCTCCCCCGTATTCCCGTAACTCCCCGGTACTCCGAAAAATACCCGAACCACTCAGAACCTTTCCGATGTCCGAATATAGTCGTCCAATATATCGATCTTTACGTCTCGACCATTTCGAGACTCCTTGTCATGTCCCCGATCTCATCCGGGACTCTGAACTCCTTCGGTACATCAAAACTCATAAACTCATAATATAACTGTCATCGAAACCTTAAGCGTGCGGACCCTACGGTTCGAGAACAATGTAGACATGACCGAGACACGTCTCCAGTCAATAACCAATAGCGGAACCTGGATGCTCATATTGGCTCCTACATATTCTACGAAGATCTTTATCGGTCAGACCGCATAACAACATACGTTGTTCCCTTTGTCATCGGTATGTTACTTGCCCGAGATTCGATCGTCGGTATCCTATACCTAGTTCAATCTCGTTACCGGCAAGTCTCTTTACTCGTTCCATAATACATCATCCCGCAACTAACTCATTAGTTGCAATGCTTGCAAGGCTTAAGTGATGTGCATTACCGAGAGGGCCCAGAGATACCTCTCCGACAATCAGAGTGACAAATCCTAATCTCGAAATACGCCAACCCAACATGTACCTTTGGAGACACCTGTAGAGCTCCTTTATAATCACCCAGTTACGTTGTGACGTTTGGTAGCACACAAAGTGTTCCTCCGGCAAACGGGAGTTGCATAATCTCATAGTCATAGGAACATGTATAAGTCATGAAGAAAGCAATAACAACATACTAAACGATCGAGTGCTAAGCTAACGGAATGGGTCAAGTCAATCACATCATTCTCCTAATGATGTGATCCCATTAATCAAATGACAACTCATGTCTATGGCTAGGAAACTTAACCATCTTTGATTAACGAGCTAGTCAAGTAGAGGCATACTAGTGACATATTGTTTGTCTATGTATTCACACATGTATTATGTTTCCGGTTAATACAATTCTAGCATGAATAATAAACATTTATCATGAAATAAGGAAATAAATAATAACTTTATTATTGCCTCTAGGGCATATTTCCTTCACGAATACCACCTCCAGCGTGATTGAGCCCGTGCAGCGGGCCTCAACGCCTGGTATGACTCCTTTAAAGGTAGTCTTTGTGGGCTTGATTCATGAGGAATTAATGCCCATCTTTCGTACTGTATCCTGGTAGAGCAGGTTGAGGCTGCTTCCACCATCCATCAGGACTCGTGTTAGATGGAATCCTTCGATGATTGGGTCAAGGACCAGTGCGGCAGAACCGCCATGGTGGATACTAGTAGGATGATCTCGACAATCGAAGGTGATCGGAAATGACGACCACGGATTGAATTTTGGGGCGACTGGCTCTACCGCGTAGACGTCCCTGAGTGCCCGCTTGCGCTCCTTTCTGGGGATGTGCGTGGCGTATATCATGTTCACCGTTTTGACTTGAGGGGGAAATTTCTTCTGCCCCCCGGTGTTCGGCTGCTGGGGCTCTTCGTCCTCGTCCTCTCTTTGTGATCCCTTTTCTTTGTTTTCGGCATTTAACTTGCCAGTCTGTTTGAAGACCCAAAAATCTCTGTTGGTGTGATTGGCTTGTTTGTCTGGGGTGCCGTGTATCTGGCACAAATGGTCGAGTATGCGGTCCAGGCTGGAAGGTCCCTCATTGTTCCTCTTGTAGGGCTTCTTCCGTTGGCCGGACTTGGAGCCGCTGAATCCTGCGTTCACTATGGTGTCGTCGGTGTTATCGCCATTGCTTCGGCATTTGTGTCTATTGTGCCGGAGCTTGCCGGTGTTGTTCTTGGCCTCAGAGGGGCCTGCCTCGTTGGCTGTGTTTTTGCTTCGGGCCAGCCAGCTGCCCTCACCCGCGCAAAAGCGGGTCATGAGTGCTGTGAGGGCTGCCATGGATTCGGCTTTTCTTGGCCGAGGTGGCGGGCGAGCCATTCGTCACGGATGCTGTGTTTGAAGGCTGCTAGGGCTTCAGCGTCCGGAGAGTCAATGATCTGGTTCTTTTTGGTTAGGAACCTAGTCTAGAATTTTATGGTTGATTCTCCAGGTTGTTGAAGTATGTGGCTTAAGTCGTCGGCATAGGGTGGCCGAACATATGTACTTTGGAAGTTGTCGAGGAAGGCTTCTTCCAAGTCCTCCCAGCTGCCGATGGAGTTCTCAGGCAGACTATTTAGCCAGTGTCGAGCTGGTACTTTGAGCTTTAACAGGAGGTATTTGATAGCATGGAGGCCATCTCCTCGAGCCATGTGGATGTGGAGAATAAAATCTTCGATCCACTCTGCGGGGTCGGTTGTTCTGTCATATGATTCAATATTGACAGGCTTGAACCCCTCGGGGAATTCGTGATCCAGCACCTCATCTGTGAAACAGAGAGGGTGTGCGGCGCCTCTATAGCGGGCCGCGTCATGGCGCACGTGGTCGGTCTGCCGCACTATCCCGACCGCGTGGTGGTCGGTCCGCATTACGCGAGGGAGGTACGGGATCTGGTGCCTCCTCATTGAACTGAGGTAGTTGCATGCATTTTGGGTAACTCTTGGTTGGGCGCTTGAGGTCGTATTCTTCGGCTGCCAGGACATCGGTCCATCTATCGAAGAATAGGTCTTGATCTGCTTGGAGATGTTGCTGCTTTTTCTTTAGGCTTCTTGCAGTAGCTATGAGCTGGTGCTTAAAGCGCTCCTGCTCGAGGCGTGCCTCAGGCACGATGAAGTCCTCATTGCCAAGGCTCTCATCATCCTCAGAGAGTGGACGATAACTATCATCATACAGGTCATTGGTCGTGGCTTTTTTATCAGGGTTAACTTGCTCATTGTCTTGCTCCTCCTGTTCGGATGCAGCTCCAACAGGGTCTTCATTATTTTTGGCGTCGCCCAGAGTACTATTTTCTCCGGTGCCAGTGTTGCCATCTTTTGAGCAACGAGGCTTAGAGCGGCGTTTAGGGTGCCGGCGCTTGGACTGTGTCTCAGAGGGTTTATTCGCATCTGGCTCTTCTTTGTGGTCGCCAGATCCTTTAGGTGTATCAACCATGTAGATGTCGTACGAAGAGGTGGCCGTCTAACGTCCATTGAATGGCGGGTCTTGGCCTTGCTCCTTGTCGACATCGTTGTCCATACCGTCGATGTCTTCGGAGCCGTAGTCGAGCTCGTTGGTTAAGTCCTCGACGGTAGCTATGAAGTGGGTGGCGGGTGGGAAGCAACATTCCCCATCATCAGCCTCTAACTCGAACCGAACATAGTTCGGCTGCGAGTCCTTCTCCAAGGACAAATTCTTTAAAGAGTTCAGCACATGGCCCAAAGGTGAGTGCTGAAAAATGTCTGCGACTCTGAATTCGAATATCGATAACTGATCTAGCTCGGTGTCCGCAGGCGTACACGGTCCGGAACTTATAGCCGGAAACGAGTCCGAAGTTCCGTTGAAGCAAATTTTGCAGGGTGTTGAGTCCGTGTGTGGCTCCAATGCCGTGGACTCTATGGCTTTGCATGGCACGATCTGCTCCGGTTCTAAGGCCGTTGCAGCGACAGGAACCATCTCCTGGACGTGATCCGATGATAGATTTAAGTCATGTTTATCGGAGCAAGGGCGATCGCCGCGGTCTCAAATCCATTGAAGATCAAGTCTCCACGGATATCCGTGACGTAGCAGGCTTCCAAATCTGACCTGATGGCCAGGGGCGTAGCTATCGACCTGCTCCAGATGGCCAAGCGAGTTGGCCCGCAGTACGAAGTCGTCGGACACAAAAATCTGTCCGGGGAGCAAGGTTCCTCCTTGGACAGCATCATTATCGACGATTGAAGGGGCCATCGAACCTTTTGTCGACGGCACAGTGGAACTCTCAATGAAAGCACCAATGTCGGTGTCAAAACTGGCGGATCTCGGGTAGGGGGTCCCGAACTGTGCGTCTAGGATCGATGGTAACAGGAGACGGGGGACACGATGTTTACCCAGGTTTGGGCCCTCTCTATGGAGGTAATACCCTACTTCCCGCTTGATTGATCTTGATGAATATGAGTATTACAAGAGTTGATCTACCACAAGATCATAATGGCTAAACCCTAGAAGTCTAGCCTATATGACTATGGTAATGTGTGTGTCCTTTCAGGACTAACCCCACCGGTTTATATAGACACCGGGGGGGTCTAGGGTTTACATAGAGTCAGTTACATAAGAAGGAATCTTCGGTCGCCAAGCTTTCCTTCCATGCCAAGTAGAGTCCAATCCGGACACGGGTACAGTCTTCGACTTTCATGTCTTCACAGCCCATCAGTCTGGCCCATGGATAACAGGTCGGACGCCCGAGGACCCCTTTGTCCAGGACTCCCTCAGAGAGCGTTTCATGACGACTTTCAAGTTCCTCGTACTTAACATGAAGATTTTTGATGTCTTCAATAAGGACTGAGATCGGGTCATTTCCGCGTCCAACAGGTCATCGCTTTTGTCTAGCAATTTTTGAATATGTTCCATGGCATTCTGTTGTTCAGTTGCAATTTTAGCAAGTGTTTTGTAGCTAGGTTTAGATTCACATTCAGAGTCATCTTTACTTGATGTTTGAAAGTAAGCATCGCGTGAGTTTACCTTGGCACCGCGTGCCATGAAGCAGTAGGTGGGAGCAGAGTCGTCCTTGTCATTAGCATCAGCGTTGGTGACGTAGCCATTGTCTTCAGTACTGAAGATGGACTTGGCAACGTAGGCTGAAGCTAGAGCCAGACTTGCAACGCCAGAGTCAGACTCCTCCTCAGACTCCACCTCTGCCTCCTCAGAAGCAGACACCTCCTCTGAATCCATCTCCTTGCCAACAAAAGCACGAGCCTTGCCAGATGAGCTCTTCTTGTATGATGAAGACTTGGACGAAGACTTGGAAGAAGACTTTGAGGATTTCTTCATCAGAATCATATCCCTTGCTCTTCTTCTTCTTCTTCTTGGTCTCATTGTCCCACTGTGGACACTTAGAGATGTTGTGACCAGGTTTCTTGCAGTTGTGGCATGTTCTCTTCTTGTGATCATGAGTGGAAGCTTCATCATTTCTTGAGCTGGATCATGAAGACTTTCTGAAGGCTTTCTTCTTGGTGGACTTCTGGAACTTCTTCACAAGCATAGCAAGCTCTTTTCCAATGTCTTGAGGATCCTCAGAAAGGCTGTCAGATTCTTCTTCAGAAGAGGAAACAACATTTGCCTTCAAAGCGTGAGTTCGGCCATAGTTGGGACCATAGATATCTCTTTTTCTCAGATTGCTGGAACTCATGTGTGTTGAGACTCTCAAGTATGTCAGACGGATCGAAGGTCTTGAAGTCAGGGCGTTCTTGAATCATCAGGGCCAGGGTGTCGAATGAGCTGTCAAGCGATCTCAGAAGTGTCTTGACGATTTCATGCTTGGTGATCTTAGTGGCGCCGAGAGCACGAAACTCATTTGTGATATCAGTGAGGTGATCAAATGTGAGCTGGACATTCTCATTGTCATTTCTCTTGAAGCGGTTGAAGAGGTTGCGAAGAACACTGATCCTTGAGTCTCTCTGGGTTGAGACGCCTTCATTGACCTTGGAGAGCCAGTCCCAGACTAGCTTTGAAGTTTCCAGAGCACTCACATGACCATACTGTCCTTTGGTCAGATGACCACAGATGATGCTCTTGGCAGTAGAATCCAGTTGAATGAACTTCTTGACATCAGCAGCGGTGACACCTTCATCGGTCTTGGGAACGCCATTCTTGACGACATACCAGAGGTCGACATCAATGGCTTCAAGATGCACGCGCATCTTATTCTTCCAGTAGGGGTAATCAGTGCCATCGAAGACAGGGCACGCAGCAGAGACTTTAAATTATCCCTGCAGTCGACATAGCTAAAACTCCACGTGGTTAAACCGAATTACACAGAACAAGGGAGCACCTTGCTCTGATACCAATTGAAAGTGCTAGTTACCGGCTAGAGGGGGGTGAATAGGTGATTTTTATGAGAGTCTTCAAAATGTGGGAGTTTCGAAGACAAACAATAGAAATGAACCTATTGATATGTAGCGGAAGGTAGACTACACTAGACAAGCCATAGACAAGTAAGCAATGAAGTGAATGCATGAAGACTATTAGCAGCTAGGTAGTATGGATTAGGATGGAAGATAGTATGAAGCCAAACAACAACAGTCTTCGCACAGTGAAGTCAATTAGATCATGCAAGCAGGCAATGACTTTACGAAGACAAACTGTAAGTAGGGAGAGGTAAGAGATAGAACCAGTTGCTTGGTGCGGACAAGGATTTGTTGGACCAGTTCTAGTTGCTGTGACAACTGTACGTCTGGTTAGGGAGGCTGAGATTCAACTCAGAAGACCGGGTCTTCACCTTATTCCCCTTGAGCTAAGGACACTTAGTCCTCGCCCAATCACTCTGGTAAGTCTTCAAGGTAGACTACCAAACCTTCACAGACTTCGTTCACTGGCAATCCACAATGACTCTTGGATGCTTAGAACATACGCCTTACCGGTTGGAGGATTCACAGTCCTCAAGTGTAATAAGTCTTCAGATCACGCGGACAGAAAGACTTCAGTGATGCCTATCACTCTTTGGCTCTGGGTGTTTTGGGCTTTGTCCTCGCAAGGATCTCTCTCTCTCTCAAATGCTTCGGAGGTGGGTTGCTCTCAAACGACAAAAGTCGTGTACTAACTCTGAGCAGCCACCAATTTATGGTGTAGGCGGCGGGCTATTTATAGCCAGGAGGCAACCCGACCTGATTTGTCCTTAATGACCCTGGGTCACTAAGAAATTGACACGTGTCCAATGGTCAGATTTCAAACACACGCGGCAGCTTGACTTGGGCTACAAGTAAAGCTAACTCATCCAGCTCTGGATAAGATTTGCACTCATTGTCTTCGCTCGAAGACATAGGATTTGGTTGAGCATCACTTCAGTCACTCTGACTTTGTTCACTTGGACCCCACTTAACAGTGTGGTGGTTCCTATGACTCAACAAAGAAGAAAAGGAAACTACAAAACAACTATGTCTTCGCACTCCATAATCTTCACGTGAATGTCTTCTCAAGTCATAATCTTCGTTGTGAATATCTTCACAGACCACCATTGTCTTCAATGTCTTCACACATTTTTAGGGGTGATCTCTGGTAGAAAAACCGAATCAATGAGGGACTACTACCTGTGTTATCCTGCAATTCTCACAAACACATTAGTCCCTCAACCAAGTTTGTCGTCAATACTCCAAAACCAACTAGGGGTGGCACTAGATGCACTTACAAGGTGTGCTCATCTTAAGTTCAGAACCAATGCAGTCAAATAGTTTGCGCCAAAACTTACTTGTGAACACCGGGTCTCTGTCCGAGATGATGGCCTTGGGCAGGCCATAAAGTTTGTAAACGTTGTCCAGATATGCCCGTGCGACTCTGGCTGTAGTGAATGGGTGTTGAAGGGGCAGAAAATGGGTGTAGCGTGTGAACTTGTCCACCACCACTAGAATGCAATTAGACTTGCCGGATTGAGGGAGACCATCAATGAAATCCATTGTCACCACTTGCCAGGCCCCCTCCGGAAGTGGAATTGGTTCGAGAAAACCCGGGTACTTAATTCTTTCGGGCTTGGCTTGTTGACAAGTCGCACACCCCTACACATACTGACAGGTGGCTTGCTTCATTTTTGGCCAAGCGAATAGCCTGTGAAGATGTCGATATGTCACTGGGAAGCCCGAATGACCACCCACAGTGCTATCGTGGAAAGCACGCAGCATAGTTTGCTGAAGCGAGGGAGAGCCCCCCAGCCATAGCCGTTGTCGGAAATACAATAGTCCATCAGAAACAGAGAAATGCCCCTTCGGGTCTGCCTGTTGAGAGAATTGCTCGAGCAGTCTCTTGGCTTGCGGGTTCTCTGAATAGCTAGCCCGGATATCATTGATCCAAGTAGGATGGCAGACTGAGATCGCCAAGGATTGGTCATGCTCGTGATGCCGACGTGACAAGGCATCTGTTGCGCCGTTGGTGGTCCCTTGCCGGTAGCAGATTTTGTAGCGCAGGCCCAAGAGTTTGGTAAATGCTTTCTGCTTCCACACTGTTGATAGTCGTTGATCATCCAAGTGCACTAAACTGTGTTGATCCGTTCTTATCAGAAACTCATCATGGTGTAGGTAAGGTCGCCATTGCTCCACTGCCATAAGGATAGCCAAACACTCCTTCTCGTAGGTGGACAAACCCCTGTGTTTGGGAGCGAGCGGTTTGCTCATATAAGCTATTGGATGACCTTCTTACTGAAGTACTGCTCCCACTCCATAATCACATGCATCAGTGTCAATAACAAACTGCTTGGAGAAGTTCGGCAGGTGCAAAATAGGTGCAGAGATCAGACTTTGTTGTAGTAACTCGAAGGCCTTAGTGGTTTCAGTTGTCCACACAAAAGGATGGTTCTTCTTCAAGACATTGAATAGAGGCCTTGCAATAGTGCCAAAGTGCTTGACAAACTTCCGGTAATAGCCAGCCAAGCCGAGGAAACTGTGCACTTCTTTACTGTTGCATGGAACAGGCCACTTTTTGATGGTTTCGATCTTTTTTGGATCTGTTGAGACACCATGTTCAGTGATAACATGCCCTAGGTAAGCAATTTACTTTTTCCCGAAAGCACACTTTGACTGTTTGACCTGTCAATGATCCCTCCTGAGTAGCTGGAGAACCTGACGGAGATGATCTACGTGCTCTGCCAATGTTTTACTAAAAACTAGTATGTCATCGAAGAAGAGGATGATGCACTCTCGCAGCAAGGGGCGTAGAGTACAAGTAATGGCGCCGATGAATGTTGGAGGGCCTGCAGCTAGGCCAAATGACATGACCAGGTACTCCTAGTGGCCTGAATGAGTTGTGAATGTTGTTTTATACTCCTCCCCTTCTGCCAATCTTATCTGGTGATACCCAGCATGCAAGTCTAGCTTAGAGAACCATTTCGCTCCAACCAACTCATCGAGCAGCTCATCTATAATCGGAACAGGATACTTGCTGACAATTGTCATGGCATTCAAGCATCTGTAATCCACGCACAACCTCCATGTGCCATCTTTCTTCTTCACAAGAAATGCGGGCGAGGAAAATGGACTCGAGCTTTCTCTGATGATGCCAGCATCGAGCAGTTCCTTAACCTGACTCTCAATTTCATTCTTTAGCTCTGGTTTGTGCCTATAAGGGCGATGATTGACAGGTTGTGCTCCCTCCATGAGCGGAATCCTGTGATCACACGCACGTTTGGGTGGAAGACCTTTTGGCTCTTTGAAGACGTCCATGTACTGCTCCAAAACTCGGAGAATTTCTACTGTAATGGCTTCCTCTTGTAAGCATGTCTCATTCACAGCATTCAGGTGAACCACATATGCCACTGAACCTTTCTTGCATGCGGCCAAGAGTTCCTGGGAGGAGATAGCAGAACACTGATGCTGACTGTTGGCGATCGCCTGCAAGTTGACAGAACCTTTTTCGGTGGTAACCTTCATATGTTGCGCCTCCCAATCAATATGCATAGGGCTGTGCTTCTTGAGCCAATCCATCCCCAAGAAAGCATCATAAGCCTCGAGTGACAGGATCTTGAAATTTGTGACAAATTCATGGCCTTGGGATGTCCACTGACACTGTGGTATAACACTGTCACAGCTTAGCATAGCTCCATATGCAATCTTAACGCGGCAGGTCTTAGGTAATTTACACATTCCAGATAGTTTGGCAGCCAACTGCCGGTCCACAAATGATGATGAGCTACCCGAATCAACCAGCAACGACACTTCCTTACCCTGAATCCACGCGTGCAATTCCATCACGCCCGGCCCAGCAGGCCCATCGATAGCTTGCTTGGAGATAGTACAAAGTCATCTTCGTCAACCTCTGTTGGACCGTGGCGATCTTCAACCAACACCTCCTCTGTTGCGAACAGTGCCAAAAGCTCTTCGACGACATGCATCTGTACTGTAGGTGGACATGTATGATCCTTCCCCCACCTTTCGCCACACTCAAAATAGAGACCACGAGCTCGTCTGAAGGAACGCAGCGCTGCTATCTTGCTGCTCTCCGCTCCCGCCCTCGCTGCTTCTGTACCTCGGTGATCTTCTACTTTGGATGTTGGTGTGGACAATTTTGCAGAACTCGCAGGCAGACTCGGTGTATTGGTTACCATGAAACATGGCACCGGCGAGCAGCTGTACCTGGTGTGCAAGGTGTTCTCCCCATCAGCCACTTCCTCTTAGAGCAAGGCAAGAGAACACGCCGCATCGAGACCGGGAGGTCTCTGAATGAGCACCACTGCATGAATATCCGTCTGCAGTCCCTCGATTAATCGTGTAAGAAAGAAATAAGGATGTGTCAGTTCAGAGTAAGAGATCAGATGATTCATTAGAGTCTAAATGTTCAGTGAAATCTACAACTGAATCTGTCCGACGGATAGCGTAAAACTGGCGGATCAGGAGTTGGTTCTTATCACGCTCGAATCGAGTACACAGCAGAGCTGTGAACGATTCCCATGCAAGACCGGATCTTGCGTTGCAACGACTGCAGCCAGATGGTAGCCGGGCCCGAGAAATTCAGACTTGCCATCGGCACCCAATACGATTCCTGAACCGCAAACATCTGGAAGTACTGCTCAGCGAGAGTTTTCCAGAGCTGCGGGTTCTCGCCTGCGAAATTGGGAAACGCGATCTGCGCAGCGCTTGAGCCATGGCCGCAAGCACTTGCGAAGATAGAGGAGATGAGATCTGAGACGGGATCATGGTCATACCCGTGACCAGGCGCGTCGCCGGTGACTCGGGGTTCACCGACGAGGGATCCCCGGTGTGCAGAGATGCGTCGCGGCCTTGTTGCCCTTGGATCTCACGCGCGACCAGAGGAGAGGTCGCCGGCGGTGGTGATCCGTTGGATGGCGGCACTGAAGGCGACGCCGCTTGTAGAGCCGTGACCCAGAGCTCCAATTGTACGAAGCGCACTTCCAGTTCCGGCTTCCAGGTGACGAGGGAATCGATCCGCGCTGTTTGCGTCGCCAAGGCCTAGAGGATCGCGGTGTTGTCGCTGTCTTGCTTGATGGCGCGGGCGGCGGCCTCTTCACGCATCTTGTTGGTGCGGGCTGCGGCTTCGCCGCTCATCTTGTCGAGGTAGGCCTTCAGGGCGCCCTCCATGGTGGCGATGAGGCGATCGCGAGCTTGCTTCTGGCCGCGAGTTTCCAGGGCGGTGACAGCGGCGGCGAGGGTGGTAGGTGGCGGCGGCGGCAGAGAAGGGTGGTAGGTGGCTGTCTGATACCACGATGTTAGGCAATGGATCTCTGATCTGGTACTTAGCACTCACAAGTAGCTTACAGGAATGTACTTTGTCTTTGGGAGGAAGAAAGAAAGCAAGAAAATACAGGAGATGTGTCGTGCCCTGCCGATTGCCTGATCCTACCGGATGACGATTACCTCGCGACTGGTCCATCATGTAGAGCTCACCCACTTTGGCCCCACGTACCTGCGGTTAGGCTGTTTGACCCAAGGTGGCCTGGAGGTGACGCGCCCTTGTCCCTGATTGGTGGTATGTTGCCTTTCCTCGGCCACATTGTTTCCCCTTGCTGATTTAGCGGCAAGCTTGTCACCTGAGACTGTAACTGTATTTGGGTCGCTGACACGGTGATTCTCTCACCAATGCCTTGCTGCCATGTGTAAAGGTGTGGGACCACATGCATGTGTATATCAAAGTATTGATGTAAATAATTTCTTGTATTTCTGCTTTAAGTCAAATCAATATCAGATCGATGGGACCCATGTCAGGTGAGAGAGAGAGAGTCTATCCTGACGTTGCATGTGGTGTCGTGGTACAAATCCTTTCCTTTTATTTTCTCTTTAGGATTTTCAATCATTTCTATCTTTTAAACCATACTGTTATTTTTGAAATATTTTATATATTTGAATTCCTGAAGCCGAGAGCTTTAGAATAAGACCAAATTTGGATGCATTTCAAACATGTTTTAACTTGAACATTTCAAATGACTGAAATCAGGTTTCTGAAACAAATGAAATATGTTTTTTGAAATAATTGAAATTAGTTTTTTCATAGAGTGAAATCAATTTGGAAATATGTTTTCTCTACTGAATGAAGTATGTTTTCTCAACCGTGTGAAATTATTTTCTTTAGATGAGTGGAATTTGTTTTCCATAGATATGACACATATTTCGGTGTGAACTACGTTAAATATAGTGAAATGTGATTTCCAAAATGAATAAAATCTAACTGGTGTAAACGGGTGGAATGTGAAGCTGATTATTTCAAACTATTTATAAAATTAGTGATTTTTTGTTTTAAAATGAGTGAAATCAGTTTTCTAAAATGAGTGAAATAATTCAAGCATGTCTTTTCAAATGGAGTGAGCGAAATTAGTATTTCAAATGAGTGAAATAAACTTTCTAAAATGAGTAAAATAATTTTTATTTGAATGATATTTTTTAAATGAATGAAATTGTTTTTAAATTAATATTTTTAAACTCCTTATTTCAATGTGTATATTGTGAGTGTTATGTCTTTTGAAAACTAGTGAGATGAGCGAAATCTATCTTTTGTAATGAGTGAAATCACTTTTTTTGAAACAAGTGAAATATGGTATTTTAATTAGTTTCTTGAAATGAGTGAAATATTGTTTTAAAACCTATATATTTTTTATGAGTTATCTATGGGTGAATCTAATATGTTCTGTAAATGAGTGAAATATGTATTTTCAAATTAGTGAAATAATTTGATAGGAGTGAGTAAAATATGTTTATTGAAATGAGTGAAATAGTTTTTCAATTGAAATCCGTTTTCAAAAATAATTGAAACATGTTTTTCAATTGAAATGAATGAAATTAGTCGTTTGAGATGAGTGAAATAGTCAAAATGAACTAAAATTGAAATATGATACATAAAATTCAAACTAGTCAAAATGTATCCAGTATTGGTCTTGTTTGAAAGGTCTTGTCGTCCTGGATTCAAATATATAAAAATTTACAAAAACGAAAATATGGTTGACAAGTTATCAGTCATTTAAATTGTGGTCCTGTAATTAAAACCCAGGTCTTTATGTGGGAGAGAGAATATTACATGCATGCGGTTATCCAGCCTCACACTCTTTTTCCTCTGAAAAGATGTCAGGTGTGTCAGCCCGTATTGCTCAGGGCATGTACAATGCATAGCCTCAAGGTGATGCCTCATATGCCATGTAGGATCAGATATGACATAAAGTAGGTTCGATAGGGAAGCGGGATCTTCTCCAGGAGGCAGGTGCCTGAAGAGAAAAAGTGTGGTTCGGTGACAAAAGCTGAAAAGGTTGGAGCGAAAAGTAGAGATGCATGTGTACTAGAGTCTTTATTTTTCTTTTTTTAATTAGGTCCACTAGTGGTAGCTTGCATTGGAGAGAGAAAATAAATGTAAGTACTTTAAATTACTTTTTGTCATGAGGCATATGTAACCATATGCCACCGTTGTACATGCCCTCAGTATAGTGGTGCGAAATGCTTTGCATGTTTATACGCAGCTGGTCTCACGGATCTAGATGAAATTGATGGACGATCGATTCCTAATCGGTACCTCCCGGAACCGGTAAATTTATTTATTTGCTTCGGCCATGGATCCGGCTTGCCTGCTCTGTAACGCCCCGAGACCGACGCTCCAGAAGACTTCCAGCTATTTCGAGTTTCGCCATGTGTTTCAATTGCTTTGTTGGATTCATCATGTCATCTCTTATATTGCATCATGTCATCATGTCAGCATGTCTTTTAATATTTAAAACCTCAACTAAAAAAATTGCATGGATCTTCGGTCCATTTAAATTGAGGGAACTCACATGGTGGTTTCTCTTTAAAACATATACTCCCAATATTATTAGGGAGCTATAATAAATATTCCATTAGTTTGGAATTTACCACAACACACGTGCATGTTAAATCCCTTGGTCTTTTCGTCTTCAATTTTTTACTCTCTAACCTTGCCAATAATTCCTTTTCCTTTTATCGAGGCTCTTCCTAAATTCTTAACATTTTTGGACACACCTAAAGTTTAGACTCCATTCAAACTCCTTCGGGGCAAGTTAAATAATTTTGGATTTAACTTCCCCTATTTTTGTTGGAACCATTTTTGTTGGGTTGGAAATATTCCATAAAGCCTTACAAATATGTCCCACCGTTTTATTCTTGTTCATGGCCTCTTCTTTTATTTCTTTCGAACTCTCTCTATATTTTTTTTCCTGCTAAGAGAGAGCAGAGAGCCCAGCAGCCAGGCCGGCCTGCTTCCCCACGGCCCATTTGCTCCTGGAGACCCAGCCCCTGTTGCTAACCCTAGCCGCCAGGGGCCCAGGGCTCCCGATCCCCATCTCTCCCTCTCCCCCTGCCGCCGCCTCCTGCTCGATCTCACCCTCTCCCTCCCGCAGCGCCCCCATCTTCCGGCAGCCTCCACCTCGCCCCCGATCCAAATCCACCTCTCCGCGCCTCCTCCCCTCTTCCTGTGCCTCGATCTAGGGTGGACCGAGAGCAGCACCGTCCGGCCCTGACCAGCAGCACTCCATGGCCCCGCCGTCAAGCCGCAAGCCCCGCTGCCGGCCACAAGTCCCTCGCCCGCCTCTGCTTCCATGCTCCAGATCGAACGCCAAGGCCCAGTGCAGGCCGCCTCCGCTCCTCCTCACCTTGTCCGCGTCGCCGGGATCGCGTCAAGTCCGCCTCCGTCGTCCTCTTCTCGGGAACGAACTCGACCCCGCCCTCTGCTTCGCTGCGAGCCGACCCTGCCTCCTTGCCTCCCCGACGTCCAAGCCCGTTCCCGGCCATCTTCTGCTGCTACCTCGAGCAGTTCTGCCACGGCCATCACCTCCCCGACGCCCCTGCTGCTGCTGCTAGACCACCTCGGTGCCATCAGGGAGTGCGATGGCCTCCACCGAGACCCTTGGAATCATCAAGACCGCCAAGTACCATGACATACGGCGC
The DNA here is from genome assembly GCA_032464435.1 of Aegilops umbellulata. Lineage (NCBI taxonomy): Eukaryota > Viridiplantae > Streptophyta > Magnoliopsida > Poales > Poaceae > Aegilops > Aegilops umbellulata. The sequence goes on along the minus strand of CP136060.1, from coordinate 105,339,250 downwards.
CCGAACGACCACCGCACCGAACGCCAAGTACCAGGATGACGAAGACCCGTCAAGTTCATCTACGGGCGTGCACCACTACGCCGGAGTCCTCGGATCCGTATCATCGACCCCGAAGACCTCGGATTCATCTACTTCCAACGACGACCGTGTACAACTACCATCGCCGAAGACCCGTGTATCACTACCGTCGACCCGCGAAGACCCCGGGCCAGTGCTTCTCTAAGTGCTGGTTCGAATCGAGCAACCTGCGGGGCCACCACGGGGAAACTCGAGGCCTGATTTTACTTAGCTTGACTTATCCGGTGTTGCCCTGAGAACGAGATATGTGCAGCTCCTATCAGGATGTCGGCGCATCGGGCGGCTTTGCTGGACTTGTTTTATTACTGTCGAAATGTCTTGTACCCGGGATTCTGAGACTGATCGGGTCTTCCCGGGGAGAAGGAATATCCTTCGTTGATCGTGAGAGCTTATCATGGGCTAAGTTGGGACACCCCTGCAGGGTTTGAACTTTCGAAAGCCGTGCCCACGGTTATGTGGCAGATGGGAATTTGTTAATGTCTGGTTGTAGAAAACCCGAAGTTGATCTTAATTAAAATACATCAACCGCGTGTGTAACCGTGATGGTCTCTTCTCGGCGGGGTCCGGGAAGTGAACACGGTGTTGGAGTTATGCTTGACGTAAGTATTTCAGGATCACTTCTTGATCATAGTTGTTCGACCGTGCTTTTGCCTTCTCTTCTCGCTCTCATTTGCGTATGTTAGACACCAGATTTGCTAGTCGCTTGCTGCAGCTCCACCTCATTACCCTGTCCTACCTTTAAGCTTAAATAGTCTTGATCTGGCGGGTGTGAGATTGCTGAGTCCCCGTGACTCACAGATACTTCCAAAACCAGTTTGCAGGTGCCGATGGAACCGTGCAGATGACGCACCCGAGCTCAAGGAGGAGCTCGATGAAGATCTTGTTCATTGTGTTGTTTTGTTTCAGTTGATCAGTAGTGGAGCCCAGTCGGGACGATCGGGGATCTGTGTAGCATTTGGGGTAGTCTTCTTTTATTTTGGTTCCGTAGTCGGACCTTGATTGTATCTGTTTGATGTAATGTTTTACTCATGTATTGTGCGAAGTGGCGATTGTAAGCCAACTATGTATCTCTTTCCCTTATGTATTTCATGGGTTGTGTGAAGATTACCTCACTTGCGACATTGCTTTCAATGCGGTTATGCCTCTAAGTCGTGCTTCGACACATGGGAGATATAGCCGCATCGAGGGCGTTACAAGTTGGTAATCAGAGCCTTCCCCGACCTTAGGAGCCCCCACTGATTGATCGTTTTTAGCGGCTGAGTTGTGTCTAGAAAAATGTTTTGAGTCATTTAGGAATTATGTATCGGAGAGTTTAGGATTTCTTTTTACTTCCCAGTCTCCTCATCGCTCTGGTAAGGCATCCTGACGTAGAGTTTTGACTCTTCTCTTCTCAAATTTCACTAAAAAAAATTTTAGGATCACGCGGGTATCTTAGAATCGTTCCGATGGTTTTGTGATGACAACATTGTCTTGGTGCCTCCTGTCAGCAGGGGTTTAGTGGAAGTGTCCCGGGGAGTTGAGCTCCGAGGTGTTGTCGTCATAATTTTATCGTTACAGTTCTGGAATACCTGAGTTTAGTACGCCGACATCGAAAATCTCTTTTGTACAGTTGTTGGTGAGATAACCCTGATAGCCCAGTACTGAGGCGGGTGCGGGAGTATTGCCATAACTCGTATAACGGATGCTTTTCGAAGGTTGAGGTAAACGATTTCCGAAGGTTTCTTGGTTATGTGTTGAAGGATGGATACAGCTGGATCTAGGTATTGTTAGTTTGGGTGATATATTTTGTGTCCCCTGTATCCCCAACACCTGATTGCATAACCAGAAAGTTTCGGGAGTTTATAAGTGGGAATTCAAGTATCTCGTAGGTTATCTTTCCAACAGACACATGATACGATATGGGATCTATCATATGTTTGTTTCCGGCTTATTCTGCAAGCCAAATCCTTTTGTTTTTGTTTTGGTTTGTGGTATTCGAGTTGCTTCGAAGTCAAGTGTTGATTCCATACCTTTTCTAAGCGGAGTTCTCATATTTCTTTGGGAATGCTAATCCTTCTTGATCATCGAGGTTGTCATGTTAATTCTTTTTCAACCGGTGTGTCCCTCTTCAAGTGGATCCGATCACTTCAACATTCGCAAGATCAATTATCAGTTTTTTCCAACGGTGTTTGCTTCATCCGTTCCAAGTTGTCTTTGTTTTCCCGCCCTCCCACCCTTATTTCTTCAAGGACGCAGATCTCTTAATCAAGTATCCTTTTTATTGATGGAAGTTTCTTCATTCTTTCCTTCAATGTTCTTATCCGGTGATTTCCCATGAAGATTCTAACGGAGCTTCAAGTTCATCAATCTTCGTTCTTTTTCTTCTCCGGTGGATTTAATTCAAGATTTCGGTGTTGATCTTATCCCTTTTCCTCTTTTCACAATGCTTTCCAATTCCGGTGCACCAATTATTCATTCACTTCTCGCTATTCATTTGTTCGGGAGTGCTGAAGATATCTCAGAAGGCTCGTCTTGTCTTTCAAGATCAGTTCAACCTATTTCGAGGTTGTTATCTCATTCTAGCCATTTAAATCAACCGGTGCAATCTCCCTTTCAAGTAATCGTTCAACGGTGTTTCTTTTGAGTGGGCCCTAACCCACAGGTCTTTTCCCAGGATCTTACCTGACTCTTCTAATTTTTCCGGAGCTATTCTCAATTTCATTTAAAAGTTTGACGTAAGAATGAATTATCATCAGTCAAATGTCTTTCTCCAAGATCTTTCAATTCTTTCATCGTTGGTTCAACCTTTCTAATTATCATTCCGGAGTGTCTCAACTATTCATGGTGGTGTTTCTCGTCATCATTCTCAACATTTGAAGACCGAAGAAGAGTTTCTCTTAAACCTTGCTCCATTCTCTTGAAGATTCATTGTTCTAGCTTGATGCCATCCTCTCATAATTATTTTCGATTGTGAGAATTCTTTTAACCCACCCGGAGCATTTCAGGAGTCTTTTCAGTTTGATTCTCCAGAGCCCATCATCTCAGAATTATTCATTCAAGCGTTCAGCTCTTGTTTTCCAAATCTCACCGGTGCATCGTCGATATATCCTCTAACCAGTTCATGATCTCTTCGTTCTAGCGTATCTAAATTCTGTCAAGCATCTTTATTCGTTTTCTAATTCTTCCCGGTGATTTGTGCATTTGCTACGTTCAATTTCAGTTCTTATGGTGGGTCATTCAAGATTCATCTTTCTTTGTTACCGTATAGAGTTAATCGTTGTTTCAATCCTACCGGTGGTTCGTTGAAGACCTTCTCAAGTTTACGCTATATCTCTAAATCCTTTATACGGGAATAAGTAGTATGCCAAATCCATTGCTTGTCATCAATCTAAATTGGTGAAGGATAAGCATAATGTAATTCTTATTCTTGTTTCATCGAGTTAACTCAATTCCTTATTCTGGAGGTTCATCAAAATTCTCGGTTTCAATTGTCTCATCTTTTCTTTTCCCGGAGTTCCAAGCTCTCATCACCACGAAGATCCATCTAAATCATTGCAAGGCTTCACCTTGTGTTTTGAACTTCTCTTTCTTTCTATCATCCTGTTATTACCGGAGTTCTTCATGGACGTTCGACATGGTGCTTCGTCAAGGATTCTTTTCATTCTTCAATTGTTCATCAAGTTTTCTCTCGGAGTTATGATCCGTCAAGCCATACTTCAAAATAAACAAGGTGCTCAACACATGTTTTGTTTTGAGGAGTTCAAGCATTCTTCATCTTGCATTCCGAAGTGCAATTCTTTCTACCTTATCTTTTGAGGTGGTGTTATGTCATTCTTGATAATTTCCCTTCGTGTTTCATGATTCACATGTTGTCAAGAATGAGGCATATTAAATCCATTAATTTCTTCCTTGGAGTTATCTTGGGTTATATTTCACCTAAAGCCTTCCCTAAGGATTGTTGCTATTTATGGTGCTCATAAGTGACCGAAGTTCTTCATTTGTCCTCCCGGTGAAATAAGTTTCTCGTCTCCTTGTTGATATCAATCCAATCATTTGTTTCCGTTGGTGGCAGAAGCTCACCTCATAGTTTTGAGAAGTTTTTCCATAAGCCCACATCAAGCCTACTCTTTTGTTGTTGTTGCTTTTCCAACAACTCCGTTCTATCCTTCTTTTTAAGGGTGCTTTCCAAACTCATTTGTGGTAGAAGTTGTCATTTTCTTCTCCATTCCTTTATTCCAATGATCTTTCTTCAATTTTTCTTCCAGAGGCATTGTGATGTTGCTCTCTTCGACCCATCATCTTGTTTTGTCAAGATCATGTCCTTTTGCTTGCTTATCGATTTAACCGGAGTGTTGTGTCTATCGTTCCTCTTTTAACCGGAGTCTCATCCAAGTGTGTTCATTTTCCCAAGTTCAAATGATATTCCTCCATTTCCAACCGGAGTGTTGTATCATCTCTTCAAGTTCTTTTCATCTTATCAAGTTTTTCCTTCTTCTTTCAGTCGGAGTGCTGCCCAAATATTATCAATCTTATTCCTTCTCCATCTAGTTTTAACCGGAGTGGTTTCAATATCTATCTTATAACTAAACCTCTTGGTTCTCATCGTATCCCATGTGCCTCTTTTCTAACAAAGTGTTTTCAACTGTGTTCATCTTCGTTGTTTTCTTTCTTTCAATTTGCTCAACCTCTTAAGATTCGTTGGTTTCACTCTTTTGTCAAAGAAGCAACTTTGTTTTACCTCTTCCTCTTCCGTTTCTCCCCGGTGCCGTTCTTAGATCTCGGGACGAGATCCTCTTGTAGTGGTGGATTACTGTAACGCCCCGAGACCGACGCTCCAGAAGACTTCCAGCTATTTCGAGTTTCGCCGTGTGTTTCAATTGCTTTGTTGGATTCATCGTGTCACCTCTTATATTGCATCATGTCATCATGTCAGCATGTCTTTTAATTTTTAAAACCTCAACTAAATAAATTGCATGGATCTTCGGTCCATTTAAATTGAGGGAACTCACATGGTGGTTTCTCTTTAAACATATACTCCCAATATTATTAGGGAGCTATAATAAATATTCCATTAGTTTGGAATTTACCACAACACACGTGCATGTTAAATCCCTTGGTCTTTTCGTCTTCAATTTTTTACTCTCTAACCTTGCCAATAATTCCTTTTCCTTTTATCGAGGCTCTTCCTAAATTCTTAACATTTTTGGACACACCTAAAGTTTAGACTCCATTCAAACTCCTTCGGGGCAAGTTAAATAATTTTGGATTTAACTTCCCCTATTTTTGTTTGAACCATTTTTGTTGGGTTGGAAATATTCCATAAAGCCTTACAAATATGTCCCACCGTTTTATTCTTGTTCATGGCCTCTTCTTTTATTTCTTTTGAACTCTCTCTATATTTTTTTCCTGCTAAGAGAGAGCAGAGAGCCCAGCAGCTAGGCCGGCCTGCTTCCCCGCGGCCCATTTGCTCCTGGAGGCCCAGCCCCCGTTGCTAACCCTAGCCGCCAGGGGCCCAGGGCTCCCGATCCCCATCTCTCCCTCTCCCCCTGCCGCCGCCTCCTGCTCGATCTCACCCTCTCCCTCCCGCAGCGCCCCCATCTTTCGGCAGCCTCCACCTCGCCCCCGATCCAAATCCACCTCTCCGCGCCTCCTCCCCTCTTCCTGTGCCTCGATCCAGGGTGGACCGAGAGCAGCGCCGTCCGGCCCTGACCAGCAGCACGCCATGGCCCCGCCGTCAAGCCGCAAGCCCCGCTGCGAACCACAAGTCCCTCGCCCACCTCTGCTTCCATGCTCCAGATCGAACGCCAAGGCCCAGTGCAGGCCGCCTCCGCTCCTCCTCACCTCGTCCGCATCGCCGGGATCGCGTCAAGTCCGCCTCTGTCATCCTCTGCTCGGGAACGAACTCGACCCCGCCCTCTGCTTCGCTGCGAGCCGACCCTGCCTCCTTGCCTCCCCGACGTCCAAGCCCGTTCCCGGCCATCTTCTGCTGCTACCTCAAGCAGTTCCGCCACGGCCATCACCTCCCCGACGCCCCTGCTGCTGCTGCTAGACCACCTCGGTGCCATCAGGGAGTGCGATGGCCTCCACCGAGACCCTTGGAATCATCAAGACCGCCAAGTACCATGACATACGGCGCCCGAACGACCACCGCACCGAACGCCAAGTACCAGGATGACGAAGACCCGTCAAGTTCATCTACGGGCGTGCACCACTACGTCGGAGTCCTCGGATCCGTACCATCGACCCCGAAGACCTCGGATTCATCTACTTCCAACGACGACCGTGTACAACTACCATCGCCGAAGACCCGTGTACCACTACCGTCGACCCGCGAAGACCCCGTGGACGTCAAGTTCCTTGTCGTGACCCGAACATCTACGAAACATGAACAACTACTTCCTCTTTGAAACGTGAACCCCTACCGTCGCGAGAACGTCTACTTCCATCGAACTCGATCCACTCCGATAACGCACGCTTCGAAGGTATAACGCCGAGACGATGACCCGTGGATGAATGCTTGTGTGGTGTATGAGATGCTCGAGATTTGCACCGTGATCGAATTGTCTTTGCACGTTCCTCCTCGTTAGCCATGCCGTCGTCCCGTGGGAACCTGGTATCCGGGATCACCCCACCATCCTTGCATGACACGCTCCCGTCACACTTTATTTTGCACCGACATCTCAATCGAGTTATCGGAACCAATATGTTGCCGTGGCATCATTTTTGGATTCGTTGCCGTGGCACCCTTCCTTCCGCCATGGTGACAAAATGCTTCATAACATGCTCATGTCAACATTTTCATAAAATTTGCATAAACTTGTATATGTCATCCTCATGCATGCTAAAACCTTTAAATTGTTGTTTGCATCAAAATGCCAAATATGCACATGGGGATTTTCCGAAATTGTTGTTTGTTGTTTACGGCCTCATTTAAATTGCCTAGATAGGTAGTTTTTGTTGGAAATATGCCCTAGAGGCAATGATAAAAGCATTATTATTATATTTCCTTATTCATGATAATTGTCTTTATTCGTGCTATAATTGTGTTAACCGGAAATCATAATACATGTGTGAATAACAGACAACAAACATGTCCCTAGTGAGCCTCTAGTTGACTAGCTCGTTGATCGACAGATAGTCATGGTTTCCTGACTATGGACATTGGATGTCATCGATAACGGGATCACATCATTAGGAAAATGATGTGATGGACAAGACCCAATCCTAAACATAGCATAAGATCGCATAGTTCGTTTGCTAGAGTTTTCCAATGTCAAGTATCCTTTCCTTAGACCATGAGATCGTGTAACTCCCGGATACCGTAGGAGTGCTTTGGGTATGCCAAACATCACAACGTAACTGGGTGACTATAAAGGTATACTACGGGTATCTCTGAAAGTGTCTGTTGGGTTGACATGGATCGAGACTGGGATTTGTCACTCCGCTTGACGGAGAGGTATCACCGGGCCCTCTCGGTAATGCATCATCATAATGAGCTCAATGTAATCAAAGTGTTTGATCACGGGATCATGCATTACGGTACGAGAAAAGTGACTTGCCGGTAACGAGATTGAACGAGGTATTGGTATACCGACGATCGAATCTCGGGCAAGTAAAATACCGATTGACAAAGGGAATCGTATACGGGATTAATTGAATCCTCGACATCGTGGTTCATCCGATGAGATCATCGTGGAGCATGTGGGAGCCAACATGGGTATCCAGATCCCGCTGTTGGTTATTGCCCGAGAGCCGTCTCGGTCATGTCTACATGTCTCCCGAACCCGTAGGGTCTACACACTTAAGGTTCGGTGACGCTAGGGTTGTAGGGATATGTATGTGCAGTAACCCGAATGTTGTTCGGAGTCTCGGATGAGATCCTGGACGTCACGAGGAGTTCCAGAATGGTCCGGAGGTAAAGAATTATATATAGGAAGTGCTGTTTCGGCCATCGGGACAAGTTTCGGGGTTATCGGTATTGTACCGGGACCACCGGAGGGGTCCCGAGGGTCCACCAGGTGGGGCCACCTACCTTGGTGGGCCACATGGGCCTTAGGGGGTGCGCCTTGGCCTGCTTGGGCCAAGGGGAACCAGCCCCAAAGGGCCCATGCGCCTAGGGTTCCATCTAGGAGGAGTCCTAGTGGTGGAAGGCACCTCCTAGATGGCTTGGGGGGAAGGGAAACCTCCCTGGCCGCCGCCCCCTTGGGAGATTAGATCTCCCAGGGCCGGCGCCCCCCCCAAGAGGCCTATATAAAGGGGGGAAGGGAGGGGGTCTGCGCACCCTATGCCCTGGCGCCTCCCTCTCCCTCTCCAACACCTCCTCCTCCTCCGTAAGTGCACGGAGAAGCCCTGCCGGAGTACTGTAGTTCCACCATCACCACGCCGTCGTGCTGCTGCTGGAGCCTTCTTCCCCAACCTCTCCTTTGCCTTGATGGATCAAGAAGGAGGAGACGTCACGCTTTCCGTACGTGTGTTGAACGCGGAGGTGCCATCCGTTCGGCACTAGATCATCGGTGAATTGGATCACGGCGAGTACGACTACCTCATCCACGTTCACTCGAACGCTTCCGTTGCAATCTCAAAGTGGTATGTAGATGCTATCTAATCTGAATACTCGTTGCTAGATGAACTCATAGATGGATCTTGGTGAAACCGTAGAAAATTTTTAATTTTCTGCAACGTTCCCCAACAGTGGCATCATGAGCTAGGTCTATGCGTAGTTCTTCTTGCGCGAGTAGAACACAATTTGTTGTGGGCATAGATGTTGTCAACTTTTCTTGCCGCTACTAGTCTTATCTTGCTTCAGCGGTATTGTGGGATGAAGCGGCCCGGACCAACCTTACACGTACGCTTACGTGAGACCGGTTCCACCGACTAACATGCACTAGTTGCATAAGGTGGCTGGCGGGTGTCTATCTCTCCCACTTTAGTTGGAGCGGATTCGATGAAAAGGGTCCTTATGAAGGGTAAATAGAAGTTGACAAATCACGTTGTGGTTTTAACGTAGGTAAGAAAACGTTCTTGCTAGAACCCTAATTCAGCCACGTAAAACTTGCAACAACAATTAGAGAACGTCTAACTTGTTTTTGCAGCAAGTGCTTTGTGATATGATATGGCCAAAGTTGTGATGTATGATGAATGATCTATATGTGATGTATGAGATGTTCATGCTATTGTAATAGGAATCACGACTTGCATGTCGATGAGTATGACAACCGGCAGGAGCCATAGGAGTTGTCTTTATTTTTTGTATGACCTGCGTGTCATTGAGAATCGCCATGTAAATTACTTTACTTTATTGCTAAACGCGTTAGCCATAGTAGTAGAAGTAATAGTTGGCGAGCAACTTCATGGAGACACGATGATGAAGATCATGATGATGAAGATCATGGTGTCAAGCCGGTGACAAGATGATCATGGAGCCCCAAGATGGAGATCGATGGAGCTATGTGATATTGGCCATATCATGTCACGTTTATTATTTGATTGCATGTGATGTTTATCATGTTTTGCATCTTGTTTACTTAGAACGACGGTAGTAAATAAGATGATCCCTCATAATAATTTCAAGAAAGTGTTCACCCTAACTGTGCACCGTTGCGACAGTTCGTTGTTTCGAAGCACCACGTGATGATCGGGTGTGATAGATTCTAACGTTCACATACAACGGGTGTAAGACAGATTTACACACGCAAAACACTTAGGTTGACTTGACGAGCCTAGCATGTACAGACATGGCCTCGGAACACAGAAGACCGAAAGGTCGAGCATGAGTCGTATAGAAGATACGATCAACATGAAGATGTTCACCGATGTTGACTAGACCGTCTCACGTGATGATCGGACACGGCCTAGTTGACTCGGATCATGTAATACTTAAATGACTAGAAGAGGGATGTCTATCTAAGTGGGAGTTCATTAATTAATTTTATTAAATGAACTTTATTATCATGAACTTAGTCTAAATATTTACAATATGTCTTGTAGATCAAATGGCCAACGTAGTCCTCAACTTCAACGCGTTCCTAGAGAAAACCAAGCTGAAAGACGATGGTAGCAACTATACGGACTGGGTCCGGAACCTGAGGATCATCCTCATAGCTGCCAAGAAAGATTATGTCCTAAGAGCACCGCTAGGTCACGCACCTATTCTCCCTGCAGAACAAGACGTTATGAACGCTTGGCAGTCACGCTGCGATGATTACTCCCTCGTTCAGTGCGGCATGCTTTACAGCTTAGAGCCGGGGCTCCAAAAGCGTTTTGAGAGACATGGAGCATATGAGATGTTCGAAGAGCTGAAAATGGTTTTCCAAGCTCATGCCCGGGTCGAGAGATATGAAGTCTCCGACAAATTCTTTAGCTGTAAGATGGAGGAAAATGGCTCTGTCAGTGAGCACATACTCAAAATGTCTGGGTTGCACAACCGCTTGACTCAACTGGAAGTTAATCTTCCGGATGAAGCGGTCATTGACAGAATCCTCCAGTCGCTTCCACCTTGCTACAAGAGCTTTGTGATGAACTACAATATGCAAGGGATGGTAAAGACCATTCCTGAGGTATATGCTATGCTCAAATCAGCAGAGGTAGAAATCAAGAAGGAGCATCAAGTGTTGATGGTGAATAAAACCACTAAGTTCAAGAAGGGCAAGGGTAAAAAGAACTTCAAGAAGGACGGCAAGGAAGTTGCCGCGCCCGGTAAGCAAGTTGCCGGGAAGAAGCCAAAGAATGGACCCAAGCCCGAAACTGAGTGCTTTTATTGCAAGGGAAGTGGTCACTGGAAGCGGAACTGCCCCAAATACTTAGCGGACAAGAAGGCCGACAAAACCAAAGGTATATGTGATATACATGTAATTGATGTGTACCTTACCAGTACTCGTAGTAGCTCTTGGGTATTTGATACCGGTGCAGTTGCTCACATTTGTAACTCAAAGCAGGAGCTGCGGAATAAACGGAGACTGGCGAAGGACGAGGTGACGATGCGCGTCAGGAATGGTTCCAAGGTCGATGTGATCGCCGTCGGCACGCTGCCTCTACATTTACCTACGGGATTAGTTTTAAACCTCAATAATTGTTATTTAGTGCCAAGTTTGAGCATGAACATTGTGTCTGGATCTCGTTTAATTCGAGATGGCTACTCATTTAAATCCGAGAATAATGGTTGTTCTATTTATATGAGAGATATGTTTTATGGTCATGCTCCGATGGTTAATGGTTTATTCTTAATGAATCTCGTACGTGATGATACACATATTCATAGTGTGAATACCAAAAGAGTTAAAGTTGATAACAATAGTTCCACATATTTGTGGCACTGCCGCCTTGGTCACATAGGTGTCAAACGCATGAAGAAGCTCCATGCAGATGGACTTTTAGAGTCTCTTGATTATGAATCATTTGACATGTGCGAACCATGCCTCTTGGGTAAAATGACCAAGACTCCGTTCTCAGGAACAATGGAGCAAGCAACCAACTTATTGGAAATCATACATACCGATGTGTGCGGTCCAATGAGTGTTGAGGCTCGCGGTGGCTATCGTTATGTTCTCACCCTCACTGATGACTTGAGTAGATATGGGTATATCTACTTAATGAAACACAAGTCTGAGATCTTTGAAAAGTTCAAGGAATTTCAGAGTGAGGTTGAAAATCAACGTGATAGAAAGATCAAGTTTCTACGATCAGATCGTGGAGGAGAATACTTGAGTCACGAATTTGGCACACACTTAAGAAAATGTGGAATAGTTTCACAACTCACGCCGCCTGGAACACCTCAGCGTAATGGTGTGTCCGAACGTCGTAATCGCACTCTATTAGATATGGTGCGATCTATGATGTCTCTTACCGATTTACCGCTATCTTTTTGGGGCTATGCTTTAGAGACTGCCGCATTCACTTTAAATAGGGCTCCGTCGAAATCCGTTGAGACGACACCGTATGAATTATGGTTTGGGAAGAAACCTAAGCTGTCGTTTCTAAAAGTTTGGGGATGCGATGCTTATGTCAAGAAACTTCAACCTGAGAAGCTCGAACCCAAGTCGGAAAAATGCGTCTTCATAGGATACCCAAAAGAAACTATTGGGTATACCTTCTACCTCAGATCCGAAGGCAAGATCTTTGTTGCCAAGAATGGATCCTTTCTAGAGAAAGAGTTTCTCTCGAAAGAAGTAAGTAGGAGGAAAGTAGAACTTGATGAAGTATTACCTCTTGAACCGGAAAATGGCGAAACTCAAGAAAACGTTTCTGAGGTGCCTGCACCGACTAGAGAGGAAATTGATGATGATCAAGATCAAGCTCCTACTGAAATTCGAAGGTCCACAAGGACACGTTCCGCACCAGAGTGGTACCGCAACCCCGTCTTGGAAATCATGTTGTTAGACAACGGTGAACCTTCGAACTATGAGGAAGCAATGGCGGGCCCGGATTCCGACAAATGGCTGGAAGCCATGAAATCCGAGATAGGATCCATGTATGAAAACGAAGTATGGACTTTGACTGACTTGCCCGTTGAACGGCGAGCCATAGAAAATAAATGGATCTTTAAGAAGAAGACAGACGCGGATGGTAATGTGACCATCTATAAAGCTCGGCTTGTCGCTAAGGGTTATCGACAAGTTCAAGGGGTTGACTACGATGAGACTTTCTCACCGGTAGCGAAGCTGAAGTCCGTCCGAATCATGTTAGCAATTGCCGCATACTGTGATTATGAGATATGGCAAATGGATGTCAAAACGGCATTCCTTAATGGTTTCCTTAAGGAAGAATTGTATATGATGCAGCCGGAAGGTTTTGTCGATCCTAAGAATGCTGACAAGGTGTGCAAGCTCCAATGCTCGATTTATGGGCTGGTGCAAGCATCTCGGAGTTGGAACATTCGCTTTGATGAGATGATCAAAGCGTTTGGGTTTACACAGACTTATGGAGAAGCCTGTGTTTACAAGAAAGTGAGTGGGAGCTCTGTAGCATTTCTCATATTATATGTAGACGACATACTTTTGATGGGAAATGATATAGAACTCTTGGACAGCATCAAGGCCTACTTGAATAAGAGTTTTTCAATGAAGGACCTTGGAGAAGCTGCTTATATATTAGGCATCAAGATCTATAGAGATAGATCGAGACGCCTCATAGGTCTTTCACAAAGCACATACCTTGATAAGATATTGAAGAAGTTCAATATGGATCAATCTAAGAAGGGGTTCTTACCTGTGTTACAAGGTGTGAAATTGAGCTCAGCTCAATGTCCGACCACGGCAGAAGATATAGAAGAGATGAGTGTCATCCCCTATGCCTCAGCCATAGGTTCTATTATGTATGCCATGCTGTGTACCAGACCTGATGTAAACCTTGCCGTAAGTTTGGTAGGAAGGTACCAAAGTAATCCCGGCAAGGAACACTGGACAGCGGTCAAGAATATCCTGAAGTACCTGAAAAGGACTATGGAAATGTTTCTCGTTTATGGAGGTGATGAAGAGCTCGTCGTAAAAGGTTACGTCGATGCTAGCTTCGACACAGATCTGGATGACTCTAAGTCACAAACCGGATACGTGTATATTTTGAATGGTGGGGCAGTAAGCTGGTGCAGTTGCAAGCAAAGCGTCGTGGCGGGATCTACATGTGAAGCGGAGTACATGGCAGCCTCGGAGGCAGCACATGAAGCAATTTGGGTGAAGGAGTTCATCACCGACCTCGGAGTCATACCCAATGCGTCGGGGCCAATCAAGCTCTTCTGTGACAACACTGGAGCTATTGCACTTGCAAAGGAGCCCAGGTTTCACAAGAAGACCAGGCACATCAAGCGTCGCTTCAACTCCATTCGTGAAAATGTTCAAGATGGAGACATAGAGATTTGTAAAGTGCACACGGATCTGAATGTCGCAGATCCGTTGACTAAACCTCTCCCTAAGGCAAAACATGATCAGCACCAGAACTCTATGGGTGTTCGATTCATCACAATGTAACTAGATTATTGACTCTAGTGCAAGTGGGAGACTGTTGGAAATATGCCCTAGAGGCAATGATAAAAGCATTATTATTATATTTCCTTATTCATGATAATTGTCTTTATTCTTGCTATAATTGTGTTAACCGGAAATCGTAATACATGTGTGAATAACAGACAACAAACATGTCCCTAGTGAGCCTCTAGTTGACTAGCTCGTTGATCGACAGATAGTCATGGTTTCCTGACTATGGACATTGGATGTCATCGATAACGGGATCACATCATTAGGAAAATGATGTGATGGACAAGACCCAATCCTAAACATAGCATAAGATCGCATAGTTCGTTTGCTAGAGTTTTCCAATGTCAAGTATCCTTTCCTTAGACCATGAGATCGTGTAACTCCCGGATACCGTAGGAGTGCTTTGGGTATGCCAAACGTCACAACGTAACTGGGTGACTATAAAGGTATACTATGGGTATCTCTGAAAGTGTCTGTTGGGTTGACATGGATCGAGACTGGGATTTGTCACTCCGCTTGACGGAGAGGTATCACCGGGCCCTCTCGGTAATGCATCATCATAATGAGCTCAATGTGATCAAAGTGTTTGATCACGGGATCATGCATTACGGTACGAGAAAAGTGACTTGCCGGTAACGAGATTGAACGAGGTATTGGTATACCGACGATCGAATCTCGGGCAAGTAAAATACCGATTGACAAAGGGAATCGTATACGGGATTAATTGAATCCTCGACATCGTGGTTCATCCGATGAGATCATCGTGGAGCATGTGGGAGCCAACATGGGTATCCAGATCCCGCTGTTGGTTATTGCCCGAGAGCCGTCTCGGTCATGTCTACATGTCTCCCGAACCCGTAGGGTCTACACACTTAAGGTTCGGTGACGCTAGGGTTGTAGGGATATGTATGTGCAGTAACCCGAATGTTGTTCGGAGTCCCGGATGAGATCCCGGACGTCACGAGGAGTTCCGGAATGGTCCGGAGGTAAAGAATTATATATAGGAAGTGTTGTTTCGGCCATCGGGACAAGTTTCGGGGTTATCGGTATTGTACCGGGACCACCGGAGGGGTCCTGCGGGTCCACCAGGTGGGGCCACCTGCCTTGGTGGGCCACATGGGCCTTAGGGGGTGTGCCTTGGCCTGCTTGGGCCAAGGGGAACCAGCCCCAAAGGGCCCATGCGCCTAGGGTTCCATCTAGGAGGAGTCCTAGTGGTGGAAGGCACCTCCTAGATGGCTTGGGGGGGAGGGAAACCTCCCTGGCCGCCGCCCCCTTGGGAGATTAGATCTCCCAGGGCCGGCGCCCCCCCAAGAGGCCTATATAAAGGGGGGAAGGGAGGGGGAGCTGCGCACCCTATGCCCTGGCGCCTCCCTCTCCCTCTCCAACACCTCCTCCTCCTCCGTAAGTGCACGGCGAAGCCCTGCCGGAGTACTGTAGTTCCACCATCACCACGCCGTCGTGCTGCTGCTGGAGCCTTCTTCCCCAACCTCTCCTTTGCCTTGCTGGATCAAGAAGGAGGAGACTTCACGCTTTCCGTACGTGTGTTGAACGCGGAGGTGCCGTCCGTTCGGCACTAGATCATCGGTGAATTGGATCACGGCGAGTACGACTACCTCATCCACGTTCACTCGAACGCTTCCGTTGCAATCTACAAAGTGGTATGTAGATGCTATCTAATCTGAATACTCGTTGCTACATGAACTCATAGATGGATCTGGGTGAAACCGTAGAAAAATTTTAATTTTCTGCAACGTTCCCCAACAGTTTTATTATGCTTCATCCTCTTGCCATGTTAACCAACATTTAATCTTGTCTTGTTCATAGCCGAGAGAGAACTAAATAATTGATGTGGTGTTTCTCCAATATGCAACCCGTTGCATATTGAGCTCCACTTAATTTGTGGTTTTGTTTGTGCACTTTGCCATGCCATGCATATTTAAACCGGACATGCATCATACTTGTTTGTGCATCATGCCATGGTTATGCTTGTGTGTTTACTATGTTGTTTGTTTCTTTCCGGGTTGCTTCTCTCGTTAGCTTCGGTTTCGTTCCGGAGTTGTGAGGATTCGTTCGACTACGTCCGTTTGTCTTCTTCATGGACTCGTTCTTCTTCCTTGCGGGATTTCAGGCAAGATGACCATACCCTCGAAATCACTTCTATCTTTTCTTGCTAGATGCTCGCTCTTTTGCTATGCCTATGCTGTGATACCTACCACTTGCTTTATCATGCCTCCCATATTGCCATGTCAAGCCCCTAACCATCCTTTCCTAGCAAACCGTTGTTTGGCTATGTTACCGCTTTGCTCAGCCCCTCTTATAGCGTTGTTAGTTGCAGGTGAAGATGAAGTTTGTTCCTTGTTGGAACATGGAGATGTTGTTCCTTGTTGGAACATGTTTACTTGTTGGGATATCACAATATATCTTATTTAATTAATGCATCTATATACTTGGTAAAGGGTGGAAGGCTCGGCCTTATGCCTGGTGTTTTGTTCCACTCTTGCCGCCCTAGTTTCCGTCATATCGGTGTTATATTCCTGGATTTTGCGTCCCTAACGCGGTCGGGTGATTTATGGGACCCCCTTGACAGTTCACTTTGAATAAGACTCCTCCAGCAAGGCCCAACATTGGTTTTACCATTTGCCTCACCACCACCTATCCCTTTCCCTTGGGTCGGCCAGCCCGAGGGTCATCTTTATTTAGCCCCCCCCCCGGGCCAGTGCTTCTCTAAGTGCTGGTTCGAACCGAGCAACCTGCAGGGCCACCACGGGGAAACTCGAGGCCTGGTTACTCGTAGCTTGACTTATCCAGTGTTGCCCTGAGAACGAGATATGTGCAGCTCCTATCAGGATGTCGGCGCATCGGGCGGCTTTGCTGGACTTGTTTTATTACTGTCGAAATGTCTTGTAGCCGGGATTCCGAGACTGATCGGGTCTTCTCGGGGAGAAGGAATATCCTTCGTTGATCGCAAGAGCTTATCATGGGCTAAGTTGGGACACCCCTGCAGGGTTTGAACTTTCGAAAGCCGTGCCCGCGGTTATGTGGCAGATGGGAATTTGTTAATGTCTGGTTGTAGAAAACCCGAAGTTGATCTTAATTAAAATACATCAACCGCGTGTGTAACCGTGATGGTCTCTTCTCGGCGGGATCCTGGAAGTGAACACGGTGTTGGAGTTATGCTTGACATAATTAGTTCAGGATCACTTCTTGATCATAGTTGTTCGACCGTGCTTTTGCCTTCTCTTCTCGCTCTCATTTGCGTGCGTTAGGCACCAGATTTGCTAGTCGCTTGCTGCAGCTCCACCTCATTACCCTGTCCTACCTTTAAGCTTAAATAGTCTTGATCTCGCGGGTGTGAGATTGCTGAGTCCCCGTGACTCACAGATACTTCCAAAACCAGTTTGCAGGTGCCGATGGAACCGTGCAGATGACGCACCCGAGCTCAAGGAGGAGCTCGATGAAGATCTTGTTCATTGTGTTGTTTCGTTTCAGTTGATCAGTAGTGGAGCCCAGTCGGGACGATCGGGGATCTGTGTAGCATTTGGGGTAGTCTTCTTTTATTTTGGTTCCGTAGTCGGACCTTGATTGTATCTGTTTGATGTAATGTTTTACTCATGTATTGTGCGAAGTGGCGATTGTAAGCCAACTATGTATCTCTTTCCCTTATGTATTTCATGGGTTGTGTGAAGATTACCTCACTTGCGACATTGCTTTCAATGCGGTTATGCCTCTAAGTCGTGCTTCGACACGTGGGAGATATAGCCGCATCGAGGGCGTTACAAGTTGGTAATCAGAGCCTTCCCCGACCTTAGGAGCCCCCACTGATTGATCGTTTTTAGCGGCCGAGTTGTGTCTAGAAAAATGTTTTGAGTCATTTAGAAATTATGTATCGGAGAGTTTAGGATTTCTTTTTTCTTCCCAGTCTCCTCATCGCTCTGGTAAGGCATCCTGACGTAGAGTTTTGACTCTTCTCTTCTCAAATTTCACTAAAAAAAATTTAGGATCACGCGGGTATCTTAGAATCGTTCCGATGGTTTTGTGATGACAACATTGTCTTGGTGCCTCCTGTCAGCAGGGGTTTAGTGGAAGTGTCCCGGGGAGTTGAGCTCGGAGGTGTTGTCGTCATAATTTTATCGTTACAGTTCTGGAATACCGGAGTTTAGTACGCCGACATCGAAAATCTCTTTTGTACTGTTGTTGGTGAGATAACCCTGATAGCCCAGTACTGAGGTGAGTGCGGGAGTATTGCCATAACTCGTATAACGGATGCTTTTCGAAGGTTGAGGTAAACGATATCCGAAGGTTTCTTGGTTATGTGTTGAAGGATGGATACAGCTGGATCTAGGTATTGTTAGTTTGGGTGATATATTTTGTGTCCCCTGTATCCCCAACACTTGATTGCATAACCAGAAAGTTTCGGGAGTTTATAAGTGGGAATTCAAGTATCTCGTAGGTTATCTTTCCAACAGACACATGATACGATATGGGATCTATCATATGTTTGTTTCCGGCTTATTCTGCAAGCCAAATCCTTTTGTTTTTGTTTTGGTTTGTGGTATTCGAGTTGCTTCGAAGTCAAGTGTTGATTCCATACCTTTTCTAAGCGGAGTTCTCATATTTCTTTGGGAATGCTAATCCTTCTTGATCATCGAGGTTGTCATGTTAATTCTTTTTCAACCGGTGTGTCCCTCTTCAAGTGGATCCGATCACTTCAACATTCGCAAGATCAATTATCAGTTTTTTCCAACGGTGTTTGCTTCATCCGTTCCAAGTTGTCTTTGTTTTCCCGCCCTCCCACCCTTATTTCTTCAAGGACGCAGATCTCTTAATCAAGTATCCTTTTTATTGATGGAAGTTTCTTCATTCTTTCCTTCAATGTTCTTATCCGGTGATTTCCCATGAAGATTCTAACGGAGCTTCAAGTTCATCAATCTTCGTTCTTTTTCTTCTCCGGTGGATTTAATTCAAGATTTCGGTGTTGATCTTATCCCTTTTCCTCTTTTCACAATGCTTTCCAATTCCGGTGCACCAATTATTCATTCACTTCTCGCTATTCATTTGTTCGGGAGTGCTGAAGATATCTCAGAAGGCTCGTCTTGTCTTTCAAGATCAGTTCAACCTATTTCAAGGTTGTTATCTCATTCTAGCCATTTAAATCAACCGGTGCAATCTCCCTTTCAAGTAATCGTTCAACGGTGTTTCTTTTGAGTGGGCCCTAACCCACAGGTCTTTTCCCAGGATCTTACCTGACTCTTCTAATTTTTCCGGAGCTATTCTCAATTTCATTTAAAAGTTTGATGTAAGAATGAATTATCATCAGTCAAATGTCTTTCTCCAAGATCTTTCAATTCTTTCATCGTTGGTTCAACCTTTCTAATTATCATTCCGGAGTGTCTCAACTATTCATGGTGGTGTTTCTCGTCATCATTCTCAACATTTGAAGACCGAAGAAGAGTTTCTCTTAAACCTTGCTCCATTCTCTTGAAGATTCATGGTTCTAGCTTGATGCCATCCTCTCATAATTATTTTCGATTGTGAGAATTCTTTTAACCCAACCGGAGCATTTCAGGAGTCTTTTCAGTTTGCTTCTCCGGAGCCCATCATCTCAGAATTATTCATTCAAGCGTTCAGCTCTTGTTTTCCAAATCTCACCGGTGCATCGTCGATATATCCTCTAACCAGTTCATGATCTCTTTGTTCTAGCGTATCTAAATTCTGTCAAGCATCTTTATTTGTTTTCTAATTCTTCCCGGTGATTTGTGCATTTGCTACGTTCAATTTCAGTTCTTACGGTGGGTCGTTCAAGATTCCTCTTTCTTTGTTACCGTATAGAGTTAATCCTTGTTTCAATCCTACCGGTGGTTCGTTGAAGACCTTCTCAAGTTTACGCTATATATCTCTAAATCCTTTATACGGGAATAAGTAGTATGCCAAATCCATTGCTTGTCATCAATCTAAATTGGTGAAGGATAAGCATAATGTAATTCTTATTCTTGTTTCATCGAGTTAACTCAATTCCTTATTCCGGAGGTTCATCAAAATTCTCGGTTTCAATTGTCTCATCTTTTCTTTTCCCGGAGTTCCAAGCTCTCATCACCACGAAGATCCATCTAAATCATTGCAAGGCTTCACCTTGTGTTTTGAACTTCTCTTTCTTTCTATCATCATGTTATTACCGGAGTTCTTCATGGAGGTTCGACATGGTGCTTCGTCAAGGATTATTTTCATTCTTCAATTGTTCATCAAGTTTTCTCTCAGAGTTATGATCCGTCAAGCCATACTTCAAAATAAACAAGGTGCTCAACACATGTTTTGTTTTGAGGAGTTCAAGCATTCTTCATCTTGCATTCCGAAGTGCAATTCTTTCTACCTTATCTTTTGACGTGGTGTTATGTCGTTCTTGATAATTTCCCTTCGTGTTTCATGATTCACATGTAGTCAAGAATGAGGCATATTAAATCCATTAATTTCTTCCTTGGAGTTATCTTGGGTTATATTTCACCTAAAGCCTTCCCTAAGGATTGTTGCTATTTATGGTGCTCATAAGTGACCCAAGTTCTTCATTTGTCCTCCCGGTGAAATAAGTTTCTCGTCTCCTTGTTGATATCAATCCAATCATTTGTTTCCGTTGGTGGCAGAAGCTCACCTCATAGTTTTGAGAAGTTTTTCCATAAGCCCACATCAAGCCTACTCTTTTGTTGTTGTTGCTTTTCCAACAACTCCGTTCTATCCTTCTTTTTAAGGGTGCTTTCCAAACTCATTTGTGGTAGAAGTTGTCATTTTCTTCTCCATTCCTTTATTCCAATGATCTTTCTTCAATTTTTCTTCCGGAGGCATTGTGATGTTGCTCTCTTCGACCCATCATCTTGTTTTCTCAAGATCATGTCCTTTTGCTTGCTTATCGATTTAACCGGAGTGTTGTGTCTATCGTTCCTCTTTTAACCGGAGTCTCATCCAAGTGTGTTCATTTTGCCAAGTTCAAATGATATTCCTCCATTTCCAACCGGAGTGTTGTATCATCTCTTCAAGTTCTTTTCATCTTATCAAGTTTTTCCTTCTTCTTTCAGTCGGAGTGTTGCCCAAATATTATCAATCTTATTCCTTCTCTATCTAGTTTTAACCGGAGTGGTTTCAATATCTATCTTATAACTAAACCTCTTGGTTCTCATCGTATCCCATGTGCCTCTTTTCTAACGAAGTGTTTTCAACTGTGTTCATCTTCGTTGTTTTCTTTCTTTCAATTTGCTCAACCTCTTAAGATTCGTTGGTTTCACTCTTTTGTCAAAGAAGCAACTTTGTTTTACCTCTTCCTCTTCCGTTTCTCCCCGGTGCCGTTCTTAGATCTCGGGACGAGATCCTCTTGTAGTGGTGGAGTATTGTAACGCCCCGAGACCGACGCTCCAGAAGACTTCCAGCTATTTCGAGTTTCGCCGTGTGTTTCAATTGCTTTGTTGGATTCATCATGTCATCTCTTATATTGCATCATGTCATCATGTCAGCATGTCTTTCAATATTTAAAACCTCAACTAAATAAATTGCATGGATCTTCGGTCCATTTAAATTGAGGGAACTCACATGGTGGTTTCTCTTTAAAACATATACTCCCAATATTATTAGGGAGCTATAATAAATATTCCATTAGTTTGGAATTTACCACAACACACGTGCATGTTAAATCCCTTGGTCTTTTCGTCTTCAATTTTTGACTCTCTAACCTTGCCAATAATTCCTTTTCCTTTTATCGAGACTCTTCCTAAATTCTTAACATTTTTGGACACACCTAAAGTTTAGACTCCATTCAAACTCCTTCGGGGCAAGTTAAATAATTTTGGATTTAACTTCCCCTATTTTTGTTGGAACCATTTTTGTTGGGTTGGAAATATTCCATAAAGCCTTACAAATATGTCCCACCATTTTATTCTTGTTCATGGCCTCTTCTTTTATTTCTTTTGAACTCTCTCTATATTTTTTTTCCTGCTAAGAGAGAGCAGAGAGCCCAGCAGCCAGGCCGGCCTGCTTCCCCGTGGCCCATTTGCTCCTGGAGGCCCAGCCCCCGTTGCTAACCCTAGCCGCCAGGGGCCCAGGGCTCCCGATCCCCATCTCTCCCTCTCCCCCTGCCGCCGCCTCCTGCTCGATCTCACCCTCTCCCTCCCGCAGCGCCCCCATCTTTCGGCAACCTCCACCTCGCCCTCGATCCAAATCCACCTCTCCGCGCCTCCTCCCCTCTTCCTGTGCCTCGATCCAGGGTGGACCGAGAGCAGCGCCTTCCAGCCCTGACCAGCAGCACGCCATGGCCCCGCCGTCAAGCCGCAAGCCCCGCTGCTAGCCACAAGTCCCTCGCCCGCCTCTGCTTCCATGCTCCAGATCGAACGCCAAGGCCCAGTGCAGGCCGCCTCCGCTCCTCACCTCGTCCGCGTCGCCGGGATCGCGTCAAGTCCGCCTCCGTCGTCCTCTGCTCGGGAACGAACTCGACCCCGCCCTCTGCTTCGTTGCGAGCCGACCCTGCCTCCTTGCCTCCCCGACGTCCAAGCCCGTTCCCGGCCATCTTCTGCTGCTACCTCGAGCAGTTCCGCCACGGCCATCACCTCCCCGACGCCCCTGCTGCTGCTGCTAGACCACCTCGGTGCCATCAGGGAGTGCGATGGCCTCCACCGAGACCCTTGGAATCATCAAGACCGCCAAGTACCATGACATACGGCGCCCGAACGACCACCGCACCGAACGCCAAGTACCAGGATGACGAAGACCCGTCAAGTTCATCTACGGGCGTGCACCACTACGCCGGAGTCCTCGGATCCGTACCATCGACCCCGAAGACCTCGGATTCATCTACTTCCAATGACGACCGTGTACAACTACCATCGCCGAAGACCCGTGTACCACTACCGTCGACCCGCGAAGACCTCGTGGACGTCAAGTTCCTTGTCGTGACCCAAACATCTACGGAACATGAACAACTACTTCCTCTTCGAAACGTGAACCCCTACCGTCGCGAGAACGTCTACTTCCATCGAACTCGATCCACTCCGATAACGCACGCTTCGAAGGTATAACGCCGAGACGATGACCCGTGGATGAATGCTTGTGTGGTGTATGAGATGCTCGAGATTTGCACCGTGATCGAATTGTCTTTGCACGTTCCTCCTCGTTAGCCATGCCGTCGTCCCGTGGGAACCCGGTATCCGGGATCACCCCACCATCCTTGCATGACACGCTCCCATCACACTTTATTTTGCACCAACATCTCAATCGAGTTATCGGAACCGATATGTTGCCGTGGCATCATTTTCGGATTCGTTGCCGTGGCACCCTTCCGCCATGGTGACAAAATGCTTCATAACATGCTCATGTCAACATTTTCATAAAATTTGCATAAACTTATATATGTCATCCTCATGCATGCTAAAACCTTTAAATTGTTGTTTGCATCAAAATGCCAAATATGCACATGGGGATTTTCCGGAATTGTTGTTTGTTGTTTCCGGGCTCATTTAAATTGCCTAGATAGGTAGTTTTATTATGCTTCATCCTCTTGCCATGTTAACCAGCATTTAATCTTGTCTTGTTCATAGCCGAGAGAGAACTAAATAATTGATGTGGTGTTTCTCCAATATGCAACCCGTTGCATATTGAGCTCCACTTAATTTGTGGTTTTGTTTGTGCACTTTGCCATGCCATGCATATTTAAACCGGACATGCATCATACTTGTTTGTGCATCATGCCATGGTTATGCTTGTGTGTTTACTATGTTGTTTGTTTCTTTCCGGGTTGCTTCTCTCGTTAGCTTCGGTTTCGTTCCGGAGTTGTGAGGATTCGTTCGACTACGTCCGTTTGTCTTCTTCATGGACTCGTTCTTCTTCCTTGCGGGATTTCAGGCAAGATGACCATACCCTCGAAATCACTTCTATCTTTTCTTGCTAGATGCTCGCTCTTTTGCTATGCCTATGCTGCGATACCTACCACTTGCTTTATCATGCCTCCCATATTGCCATGTCAAGCCCCTAACCATCCTTTCCTAGCAAACCGTTGTTTGGCTATGTTACCGCTTTGCTCAGCCCCTCTTATAGCGTTGTTAGTTGCAGGTGAAGATGAAGTTTGTTCCTTGTTGGAACATGGAGATGTTGTTCCTTGTTGGAACATGTTTACTTGTTGGGATATCACAATATATCTTATTTAATTAATGCATCTATATACTTGGTAAAGGGTGGAAGGCTCGGCCTTATGCCTGGTGTTTTGTTCCACTCTTGCCGCCCTAGTTTCCGTCATATCGGTGTTATGTTCCCGGATTTTGTGTCCCTAACGCGGTCGGGTGATTTATGGGACCCCCTTGACAGTTCGCTTTGAATAAGACTCCTCCAGCAAGGCCCAACATTGGTTTTACCATTTGCCTCACCACCACCTATCCCTTTCCCTTGGGTCGGCCAACCCGAGGGTCATCTTTATTTAGCCCCCCCCCCCCGGGCCAGTGCTTCTCTAAGTGCTGGTTCGAACCGAGCAACCTGCGGGGCCACCACGGGGAAACTCGAGGCCTGGGTTTACTCGTAGCTTGACTTATCCGGTGTTGCCCTGAGAACGAGATATGTGCAGCTCCTATCAGGATGTCGGCGCATCGGGCGGCTTTGCTGGACTTGTTTTATTACTGTCGAAATGTCTTGTAGCCGGGATTCCGAGACTGATCGGGTCTTCCCGGCGAGAAGGAATCTCCTTCGTTGATCGCGAGAGCTTATCATGGGCTAAGTTGGGACACCCCTGCAGGGTTTGAACTTTCGAAAGCCGTGCCCGCGGTTATGTGGCAGATGGGAATTTGTTAATGTCCGGTTGTAGAAAACCCGAAGTTGATCTTAATTGAAATACATCAACCGCGTGTGTAACCGTGATGGTCTCTTCTCGGCGGGGTCCGAGAAGTGAACACGGTGTTGGAGTTATGCTTGACGTAAGTAGTTCAGGATCACTTCTTGATCATAGTTGTTCGACCGTGCTTTTGCCTTCTCTTCTCGCTCTCATTTGCGTATGTTAGACACCAGATTTGCTAGTCGCTTGCTGCAGCTCCACCTCATTACCCTGTCCTACCTTTAAGCTTAAATAGTCTTGATCTCGCGGGTGTGAGATTGCTGAGTCCCCGTGACTCACAGATACTTCCAAAACCAGTTTGCAGGTGCCGATGGAACCGTGCAGATGACGCACCCGAGCTCAAGGAGGAGCTCGATGAAGATCTTGTTCATTGTGTTGTTTCGTTTCAGTTGATCAGTAGTGGAGCCCAGTCGGGACGATCGGGGATCTGTGTAGCATTTGGGGTAGTCTTCTTTTATTTTGGTTCCATAGTCGGACCTTGATTGTATCTGTTTGATGTAATGTTTTACTCATGTATTGTGTGAAGTGGCAATTGTAAGCCAACTATGTATCTCTTTCCCTTATGTATTTCATGGGTTGTGTGAAGATTACCTCACTTGCGACATTGCTTTCAATGCGGTTATGCCTCTAAGTCGTGCTTCGACACGTGGGAGATATAGCCGCATCGAGGACGTTACATGCTCCCTCTCCATGCTCTCACTTCATCCTAGCTACGGTTGTTCTTTTTTTCTAATCTAATCATCTCTCTCCCTGATTTTCAGGGGGTGGGGTCGGGCCTTATTTTCTTCCAATCAAATCAAGCCACGTATGCGGGAGCACGGATGGGAGCATGGGAAGGGAGCAGGCTAGTCTCGTCCTTCGGCCATGAGCGTGAGGAGAGAGATGAAAGGAAAAGTGTGGATGACTTGTGGGTCCGTGTACTAGCTAGCTGAGGTGGCAGGAGTGTCTGGGCGTGCCCTGACAGCCTCATATTGCCCTCAGATTTAAGACGTGTTTGAGATACACCAGTTAGTCTAGACGTAGGAATAAAATGGGAGTCCGATCGGATCACCTTTTTAGACAGGTATGAGATACACTGGTTAGTCTAGACGTTTAGGGATACTAGTAAGGTACACGTGTATTGCACGCATAAGATTTGGTAATCAAATTATGAATAAATACCACACTATAGCATGTAAGCTTTGAGTCATATATGAATGATGTAGTTTTAAAAAATCTATTTTAAGATTCATGGAGCTGTGCATTGTAAAGCATAAAGTAAAAACAAAAAGTGATAATTTATTTAGAAAAAAAGTTTGGGCAATTAAGATATGGAAGATTCTAGAACAAAGGAGATGTGTTTGTGTTTTGAGATTTGTGCATTATGCTTAAGTTCAACCATGGAGTCTTCTAGGTTGTACATGTGGCAGAATCTGGTGAAATGCAGATGATATCCAACGGCCAATAGTGCTCGGATTTGCCATCTCTGTACCGTCAGATTGGCTTCATTCAACGACCAACTCCCCCCGCTCCCCCCGCGTCGCCCCCGCTCGGGCGACTGGGGCGGGATCCCAACCCTAGCCGCTGGGGGCTCCCCGTCCTTCCATCTCTCCCTCCGCCGCCGCCGAAGGACGTCGCCGGCCTATTGCCCGGGGGCTGACGGCGGTGGCGGGGGCCTTCCCTCTCTCCCGCGCCATGGGGGCGGTGCGGAGCCTCGCGGCGTGTGGTGGCACGGCCGATCTGGCCTCCATGGCGTGGCGGGCCTGCCTTGACCGGCGGCGGCGCGGCGGCGGCCTCGTCCTAGGGCGATGGTGGTGGCGGGTGCGGCGGCCGGCCCTGCGTCGGGCAGCGGCCTTGGCTGCGTTCGGCAGCGGCGGCCAGATCTGCAGCAACAAACCATCTGACCTCGGATCGGCGGTGGCGGCATGGACGGCCTGGTGGTTGGGTCGGCGCCATGCGTGGTTTGCCCTCCGGACAGATCTGATCTGCCCGATGCGGCTTGCTCGATGTGCGGCAGCTCAAATCGGCGGCGACCCATACACACGATGCTTGATGGAGGTTCTTCGAGCGGATCGAGGTGAAAACCTTGTTCTCGGCTTGATGCCAAGACCGGCGTTGGCGGCACTCTTTTGTGGCATTACCTTCTTGAAGCATCGCCGCGGAGAAGCTCCAGACCTCTATCTGCTACCTCCGGGGGAAACCTTAGATTAGTAGATCGGATGACGGCGGCGCGTTGGTGTCGTTTCCTCCTTGGGGGCGTCATTCTTGGAGGCGTTCACGGGATCGAGGGACCAGTGGACGGCTTTTTCGGTGAAGCGGTGCTTCATCCTACACATTGATGATGGCGGATCTCAGTGGCGTGGCGCAGTGAAGACTCGGCGCCCGATACGCGGTGATGGACTTGCGCAGTAGGAGGTAGTTGTCTGGCGTCATGGTGGCGTCGATGACAGAGTGGCCTGACAAGGTAAACGTCTCAATATCTGCTCTGAATACGGATCTGTGGAGGATGGCGGCGGCGACATTTGTGAGTGCATCAGACCAGTTTATGCCCCAGACCCGGTATGTGGCTTGGCTGGGACTTCTGGCTTTTGATGATAGGCTTAGGTGAGTGGTCTGGGTATTTGGCCCAGCTAGCACCCCTTCATCATATGGATGGGAGTAGTGGCAAGATGGTGAATTCGGGCATATTGTTGTAATACTTTGTAAGGTCCCGAAAATAATCAATAAAGTGACCGCATGCATCTTCCAAATGCAGAGGCCGGGGGTCATCCTTCTTTTAAAAAAAAACTATATAGGGGTGTATAAAATGTAGATGCTCCGAGGGCGGCTGAGCTTGTCCACGTTCGTTGTTCGCGGACTGGAACTTTTTTGTTTTTTGAATGGATTGCTTACCTAGCTCGCCACACTCGAATTTTTGGAGAGCCAGATCTGCAACGGTTACTTTCACAAGCAACCAACGCCAAAACGCGAACACAAGCATAGCCCGAACGCTGACGAAGTAGTACGCCATATACTCCATTACACGATCACGGCACAGGTACTGTTGTAGATTTTGTAATATAATAATCTCATAGACTCGCAGAAACAACTCGTCGGGAAGAATCTTTAATGAGAAGACTACCACAGTGACTCACCAGGAAGGTACTCATGTACAGCACGAATATACGACAGACAATACGGTACGACGACGACCATGCTCCAAGCTGACCACCTTAAACAAAAGAACTCGGGCAGCATCCGTTGCCCAACCACTGCTATCAATCCTACAACCTGTCTGATATAATCAAAAGATATTATTTTCTCTCCGCTCGCACATACGATCACCATCCTTCAACTCATCATGCTTGTCTAGATTCGCGTTTCTCCTCCGCTACAGAGATCCAGGTTCTTTGTAACTTGGTCTATGCTGATTGCTGCGACTGCTGTTGCTGCTGCTGCTGCTGCTGGTGCTGAGCCTGCTGCGTCTGTGATGACTGCTGCTGTTGCTGCTGCTGTATTTGCAGCTGCTGCATTTGAATCAGCTGAGAGTTCATCTGCTGCTGTAGGCCCGCCTTCGACATACGAGCATCCGTAATCTCACCGGTTGCAAGTTTCAGCCGCTGGACCTCACCCGTCAGTGCTTCATTCAGAGCTGGATACACATGAATCCCATAGAGAAACATAAATCAACGGACAGAACATTGCAAAACAACTAATTAAATTACATGACAGCCTTCATTCAATCAATGCAATAGGTGGCAAAAAAGAATACAATGTGCATCAACAAGGAAATAAAATCTTATATTATCTGAAAAGAAAAAAATGGCACATGCACAGTTGATTTCCATAGTTAAGCAATGAAAGTCACAAAGCAAGACGAGCATATATATAACCCTGTCACCCAAATAAACACAATGACACATGACTGGTTTAATAGACACTGCAAACAACAACCTGAACAACTAAACATGGATTATATAACACAACACATAACTCATGCGGTTGGGCATGCGGTTGGGCAGCCTAACGACCCGAGTTCAATTCCTAGAATTGACATAAGTTTGGTATGTGGTGGAACCACTCATCAAAAAATATCTTGATACTCATTTAAAAAATTCTGAGGACCATGTTTATCTTGGTACTCATACTAAAATGGTCGTATGCATCCCTAGTTGGTGCAGAGGCCGTGGAAGTGAAATTCTCCCCCATTTTTATACAAATATTCATTTTTTAGGTTATCTTCCGAGCCACTACGTTGATCCGTATGTGGTCGCTACTCACTCCGACGGAGGCCAGGGAGCGTATGGTTACTGGATCTATCTGATGGGAGATGGTAGCTCGGGCTATTTTCAACCGGTTTGGATGGTGGTTATGTAATAGGATAGGCAATTAGTTTTCCTATCTTTCTTATGCCAGCCGGTTGTGGCTTTACTTTTATTTTCTGCTCTTTGTGAGCATTTTGTGTTCTTTTGTTTGAGACATCAAGACTTGTGTTGAACCTATTTGTTTATTAATTAAGTTGGCCGTATGCATCGTTCTGATGCAGAGGCCGGGGAGCTCCCCCTTTTCAAAAAAAATACATAACTAATAATGTGATAACAAGCATGAAGATAATGAAAATAAGCCACACCCATATGTCAGGGCAGACAGCCCAGACACTGTACGGACACAAACAAGCCACCCAAACGGACCCCCCAAACCCAGCCCATATGTCAGGGCAGACAGCCCAGACACTGTACGGACACAAACAAGCCACCCAAACGGACCCCCCAAACCCAGCCCATATGTTCGGCTGCCCGGCACCCCTCAAACACAGCTCATATGTGGGACGGATTTGGGACCACCCGGATGCATCCACCACGTCGGATCCAGCAAGCCGAACCAACCCGAAATCCCTCCAAATTGACCACTCTCTCTATTGTGTTTGTCTTCCCTTTCCCGCATCCGAGGCGTTGCCCTCTTCCGCATCAGCGCCGCCCACCTCCTCCTTCGTCCTAGCCGTCCTGGCCCACTCCGCCGTCCGCCCGCACCATGGAGGATGGATCAGCGGAGTCCATGGGGGTCCCTACCGTTGGGAGCAAAGTGGAGACCATCATCTGCAAGGAGCAGTACGTCTGCGAGAAGGCAAGAAGGACATCGCTGACATGGAGCTCACCACATCCGCGCCCTCGGCCACACCCTACGCCGTTCCAGCTTCGCAATGGTCCGGCATCTCAGATGGCTTCGTGCAGGAAGCAGACGCCTCTTGGACACATCGTACAAGTCACCACAACTCCAACAGTCATGGACAATGTTGGGGATCCTCGGCGTCGGACATGCCTAGCAATTGTTCGAAGATATTCCTCAACAAAATGCTCAGGTCTTTTTTGCCCCATGTGCATTTACCGGATCAAATATAGGATGGTAGTTTCATTCTGATGCATCTTTAGGACTCGTTCATGATGGATATGATAGATGACGGTGAAGCTCCTCCAAACTATGAAATGGGTAATCAAAATTCGCCTTTGTTTGAACAAGTTTTGCAGTTCCTATGCACAAGTGGCAAATAGCACCAAAGTGGTATTGGAGTCGATGGCCATGTAAGTTTTGTTTGCTTCACGTTGTTCATCATCTTCCTTGTCTTGCTTCGTTTCTTGGATTATTTTCGATTGGTGGGTGCAATTGAATGGGAAACCAAGGTAGTCAAGCCTCTTTGAGGATATCAAAAACCCCGTCAATTGACCAATCTATTGGAGTGGATGGCGACAATGAGCCAAATGGAGGGGCGGACTGACATGGGACCGACCCAAAGAGGAATAGACACTTGAGGGGTAGGAAGTGGGAGAAGAATGGGGACGCGCGTGACAACGCGGCAAGCAAGATGTCTGCCACATGGACGTGACCCAAAAAGAAGCAAGAGAAATGGCAAAAAAAATGAAGCTTGAGAAGGCGAAGGCATATGAGACAATTGAGCTTGAGAAAGAGAGGGTGAGACTCAAGAGGACCACTGAGGAGTCAAGGATCATGTCGGCCGACACTATCCTCATGTATGACAATTGCAATAAGTGGATCATCAACAAAAAGGAGATCCATGAGCGCAACAATGGGGGTGATTGATTCATTCGTGTATGCCTATGTATGAATTGTTGAATTTGATTTGTTGTGAATTATTTTGGCTTGTGTTGAATTGGTTGTGTGCTATATGATCTATATGCATGGCTTTGTATGGAGTTGAGGTTTTGTATATAAGGGGTGTGGTTGCCCGGGCGGACAAATATGGGGCGGTCGGCGAACATACATTTTGGCTTGTATATTAGCTACATATGGACTATATATCAATCCACAGCGAGGACCCATGGCAACAAAATCACTAGCGTAAATTGCTGACCACTAGCTAAGTAGCTACAACATTTACTGAAAGCCTGAAACCAACTGTGGACCCGCAAATAACCGAAAACACATAGAAGACAATGGAGAAAATGCTATGATAGATCTTCAACCTTACAACACACTAAAAATGGTCAAAACAAGTATACATCACCAGCGTGAACTTTCAGAAACGATTTTTGTACTAATTGAAATAGCAATCTGACATTTAGATCTGAACAGGCTATTAAACACAATTTAAAACTAGATATATCGAACATTTGGATCTTTTCGAATGTCATTAAGGAAAAGTATACAAGCCTTTTCGACAAAAGCGAGCAAGAAGACAGTTTCTACAGTATACGCCTATAGTACTTATCAACCATAAAATGTGCCCAAAGGAACCAAAACGAACAGTAGGTCACATTAGCATCTAAAGGAACTGGACACTAGTTGATATATCCTCATGTAAGCAAGAGTAACAAACCTAGTCAAACTAGACGCACATGAGGAAATCAAGAGAAAATAGTGTTGAGGTATTCAAGGTTCTCAAAATATTTTAAAACATATATTGATTAATGATAAAACAGTGTTACGATATGCAAGATTTTCCAAATACATATTGTTCAAAAAATATCCCAGTAAAAGTATGTACCATGATGGTACAACCCAGCCACCTGGTGACCGAACCCCTCGCAACTAATAAAGTAATAATATAAAATGAATATACTGCGCCATCAATTTTCAACTCAACCAATTTGCAAACCACATGGTCTTTCCTGAGACAAAAGGACTTTAATCTACTCGGCAAGTAATCAACGCCAGGAAAATGTGCACACCAGCACAAAAAGAATCAGCAATATTTATAATGATAGCTTAATATAACTGACTAAACAGAGAACAAGCACATGATCTTTTGTATAATAATCACGAAACAAGGTAATAGAGTGTGCTTTGGTTGGTAGCCAATATTTTAGCATGCTTACATTTGGCGACTTAATATAACTGACTATCATAGAGAACAAGCACACGATCTTCTGTAAATCACGAAACAAAGGTAATAGCCCATGCTTTTGTTGGGAGCCAAAAATTGCTAGCTAACATTTTGGCATGCCTATTTTGCAACTCCAAAACTTGCCAAATGTAGGCAAGTTTTCAGAGAAGTTGGCACCCAACCAATTGGTTTAGCTTTGGCTTGCATAAATATTGGTAAGTCATCTTTCAGCACCAAACCATGAATTTTTTTATTACAAACACAGCCAAGATGCATGGTAAATTAAGAACCAATATATCTATAATGAGACACATGAAGCATGCAATAACATCCAAGAACCACTCGACTATTGCATTTTAATGTAAACTGTTTGCTTGGCCTTGATAAACCCTACAGTGTCGAGTGCACATAAACAGAAACTATCCCGACCCAACAATAAAAACACTGATCTGCATTGGTGATACTACATGCCTACCAAACCAGCCCAGACAGTCGAAAGTCGGCACAAACACATGCTGGCATAATACTTGAAGAGCGCTATTTTTATATTGCCGTTTGCTAGTTTCCCGAGAAGACATAACCCAGTTTAATTTTCACCAAAAGAAATGAAGAACAATGCTGCAAGGGACGATAAGAAGCATACCATCTCTCAGCTGTGCCTGTTGCTCCATTGCTTGCAGCCTTATTTTCAACTCATTGTTCTGAGTCGCAAGTCCTCCAGAGTCCCTCTGCAAACAAGTGCGTCAAGAATTAGTTCAGTCCTAACATAAACAAAATCAAAATACAGAGCAACTCCATAAGACAAACCTGCATCATTGTCAACTGTGCTGAAAGCGTAGTCGCCTCTGTCTGCAAGACCTGTACCTTATGCTCGAGTTCTTGAATGTACCTCATCTTGCGCTCCTTTGACCTTGCCGCAGACTGGCGATTTGCCAAAATCCTGTCAATTTTAAAAAGTCAGGATGCTTAAATTGAGGGGGAAATATTTTTTCACTCTATTATGAAATGCGTACCTCTTGACCCTCTTAGGATCTGTCAAAGCTATCTCTGCGAGGCGTTCATTTGCCATGATCTTCTTCTTCTCAGCCTCAGTGAACTCCCCGTTGGCGAACTCGTTACCAAACAGTGACGCAGCACCACCACCATCCAAGGACCCACTCCCGCTCCTGGAAAGGCCACCGCTGGGGGACGGCAGTGGTAGCTTTGGTGAATCGTCACCTGTGGCATAGTTGAGCTTCCCCATGAAGCTGTCCATGGACAAGCTGCGACAATGCCGAGACTTGGCTCCGTCCTTCCTCTCCGCTGAGGTCGACTGGCTCTCGGCTTCGTTCTCGCTGCTCTCGGCCGCGCTTGCAGCGCGGGTGCCGCTGGCACGGCTGTGACTGTCACGGTCGTCGTGGCGGTCCTCGGAGGAGTTGAGCGCGTCCATCCCGTCCAGGTCCATGTAGGCGTTGACAAGGTCGTACAACGCAGCGTCCTCACCCTCCAATCTGCCGCCATCCTGTCCCGTGGCCGCCTCGCGCTTCACCGGCGCCGGGGGCGGCAGGGGCGGGCTGAGCTGCGAGAACCCGAAGGGGATGTCGCTCTGAGAGCGGCGGTGGCCAGCCCTCCGCGGCGGCAGGCCGAAGGGCGGCGGGTCGGAGCTTGAAGACGGCGGGGAGGGCGGGATGGCGGGCGGGCCTGCCAGATCGGCGTACGGCGGCGGCGGAAGCGAGTCGAGGGAGAAGAAGAGGGGCTGCGACAGCGAGCGCGCGTGGTGGGCCGCGGCGCCGGAGGGGATCTGGCCGTAGGGCGACGGGAGACGCACCTGCGGGTGAGCCGGGGGCCGGGGTGACGGGGAGAGGCGCCTGTGGTGGTAGGCGGAGGCGGCGGCGAGGTCGAGCGGGGTCGGGGAGCGCGGCACTGGCGGCTGCCCGCCCCCGCCGCCCTGCGGGGACAGATGCTGGCGCGCCGGATCAGCGCCACCGGAGTCGTCCATGGAGAAGCTTGCAGAAGGTGGCTCCGGTAGGGGGAGGCGGCGGAATGCCGACGGCGAGGAGAGGTGAGGCCCAAGCGCCGACCTCGAACTGAAGATGTGGGGGAAGAGAGAGAGAGAGAGAGAGAGAGAGGAGAGGGGCAGCCTCGCGAGGAGCTCGCTCGCTTGCTCGGACGAAAACAAAAATAAAAGCTGATTTTCTCGTGGCGAGTAATAATAATTTTTAATTGGGGTTTGCGTGTGCATGTGGTCCGAGGCGGAGCTACGTGCCGCGTGACTCCATTGGACAGAGGGACCTGAAAAATCCCTCGCTCTTTTTCTTTTCTTTTGTTTATTTATCTATCTATGCACCGTGCTTGGGAAATGAAGGCCGGTTTGACCGGACGCTCTGCTACATTCGGGGGATTTGTATAGCGTGGTTTTGCTTGTGTGCTTGGTCTTGTCGCCGTTAATGATTGATAGCGGCAGCTTGATTGATGCGCCGTGATTAGTGGGTGCGACTGCGACTGCGACTGCGAGAGCGTGGGATTAGGGTCCTGTTTCAGACTCCGCCCGGAGACTGGACGACTCGCTTTCTTTATCTCCTCTGCCACATTCTTTTTTATTCTGGCCTCACATGGTTTCTCTTCCAAGATACGGAACATCATCCTCGATTACACGTCATGACTCCTGGATCGATCGACAACGAGGAAATACTAGAAGTTAAATTCACAGGACCATCACAATTGTAATGTCATTAGCAAAAAAAGCATCATTTTTGTGCAGGGCGTAAAAACCACCAAACACAATGTTAAACATTGACACATAACACTGAACAAGCAATCAATACTCTTCGATGACATTTTCTGACGCATGAGGTACACCTGTCGAAGCTGAGTTGGCAAAAAAAATGGCCACGCAAGCATGATGACTTATTCATCATCATGTTTCTTCCCCCTCTCGCCCTCTCTTTCTCGTGAGCATTACACCAAACAACTCGCGTGCATATCGTCTCGAGCGGGGCCGGCCACGCACGGATCCTCGGTTGAAGCTCCGACGAGGAAGCTTGGCGTTGGCGGAGTCGACGGCTGGACAGCGGTGAGTGGTGGTGGAGATCAGGCAGAAGGTACAGGAGTGGCCAGCATGCTAGCCGTGAAGGACGGGGCCGAGGCAGGGGTGCGGCTGGTTGAGCAAGAGGTCGGTAAGCTATGGTGGTGGCAAACGACGTCGACGAGGCGTGTTTGTAGCAACGGACGAAGGAGCCATGGGCAGAGGGCTGGGTTGGGGTCGCTAGTGCAGGTGGTCAGCTCGACGAGCAGGGTTGATGGTGAAAGTGCAATTATTCCTGGGTGGTTTTGGTAATTACTAACAACATATAGCTCATTGAACTAATGCTA
The DNA here is from genome assembly GCA_032464435.1 of Aegilops umbellulata. Taxonomy (NCBI): domain Eukaryota; kingdom Viridiplantae; phylum Streptophyta; class Magnoliopsida; order Poales; family Poaceae; genus Aegilops; species Aegilops umbellulata. The sequence continues at coordinate 105,303,732 of CP136060.1, read as the reverse complement.
TTTCAAGATTATCATTTCAGAAAGTTAACTGATTTGGCATGGCATGGATTAGGAATGTGGACCCCTCAAAATACTAAGGACACATATTGGCTCAAGCTCAAGGCTCTACAGGAAAAGTCAATACTATTAAAAGGGGGTGAGGTGTTGCTTAATGGCTTGCTTGCTCAAAATGCTTAGTGATATGCTCCAAAAGCCCTCAACCACTTTCTCATATCCACATATGTCCCAAACCGAAAGTCAAACTGGGCCCTACCGATTTGATCTATCCGGCGCCACCGAGTTTGTTTGACATAGCCACTGCCACATACCCTAGTCACTTCGGTCTCACCGATAGGGATCTCGGTCTCACCGAGATGGGATTGGAAACTCTCTGTTTCCCTTTGTAACGTTTTGGTCCAACCGAGATGAGCGATCGGTCCCACCGAGTTCACAATGCAAACTCTCTGTTACCATTTCGTAACGTTTCGGTCTCACCAAAATGAGCGAATCGGTCCCATCAAGTTTGCCTGACCAACTCTCTGTTTGCCTATTACAGAAATCGGTCTTACCGAGATTATGTGATCGGTCTCACCGAGATTACTTTATGCCCTAACTCTAATGAAAGCGGTCCCACCGAGTTGACATGTCGGTCTCACCGAAAAGCCTAACGTTCACATTTTTGAACTAAATCGGTCTGACCAAGTTTTATGATTTGTTCCCACCGAGTTTGGTGAATTGTGTGTAACGGTTAGATTTTGTGTGGAGGCTATTTATACCCCTCCACCCCTCTTCATTCGTGGAGAGAGCCATCAGAACATGCCTACACTTCCAGCATTCATTTTCTGAGAGAGAACCACCTACTCATGTGTTGAGACCAAGATATTCCATTCCAACCACAAGAATCTTGATCTCTAGCCTTCCCCAAGTTGCTTTCCACCCAAATCATCTTTCCACCAAATCCAAATCTGAGAGAGAGAGTTGAGTGTTGGGGAGACTATCATTTGAAGCACAAGAGCAAGGAGTTCATCATCAACACACCATCTATTACCTTTTGGAGAGTGGTGTCTTCTAGATTGGTTAGGTGTCACTTGGGAGCCTCCGTCAAGATTGTGGAGTTGAACCAAGGAGTTTGTACGGGCAAGGAAATCGCCTACTTCGTGAAGATCTGCCCTAGTGAGGCAAGTACTTCGTGGGCTATGGCCATGGTGGGATAGACAAGGTTGCTTCTTCGTGGACCCTTCGTGGGTGGAGCCCTCCATGGACTCGAGCAACCGTTACCCTTCATGGGTTGAAGTCTCCATCAACGTGGATGTACGATAGCACCACCTATCGGAACCACGGAAAAAAAAATTCGTGTCTACATTGCGTTTGCCCTCTCCAAACTCCTCCCTTTACCTTCATATGCAATGTTTTACATTCCGTTGCTATACTCTTAGACTTGCATGTGTAGGTTGATTGCTTGACTTGTTCTGAGTTGTTAAAATTTGCCAAGACTTAAAATTGGGAAAAGACTAGATTTTTATTTGGTCAAGTAGTCTAATCACCCCCCCCCCTCTAGACATACTTTCGATCCTACAAGTGGTATCCGAGATTTGGTCTCCATTTGCCTTGATTTCCGTAGCTTTTGGTGATCATAGCCTTGGTTTCACAACCTAGGAGAGTATGGCGTCTAGCGAGGAAAATTACCACCGTAGAGGTTCTTACTTTGATGGTACTAATTTTGCTAGTTGGAAGCATAAGATGAAAGTGCATATTCTTGGTCATAACCCCGCCGTTTAGGCTATTGTGTGTATTGGCTTGCAAGATGAATTCTTTGATGGGAGAGAACCGAACCATGTAGCTACCGCGGAAGAGTTGAAGATGCTGCAATACAATGCTCAAGCTTGCGATATCCTCTTCAACGGATTGTGCCCCGAAGAATTCAACAAAATCAGCCATCTTAAGAATGCAAAGGAAATTTGGGGTACTTTGATTGATATGCACGAAGGTACCGACTCCGTCAAGGAATCCAAATTGGATGTGCTTCAAAGTCAACCTGACAAGTTCAAAATGAAGAATGGTGTAGGTGTCGCTGAAATGTACTCTAGGCTTACTCTCATCACAAATGAGATTGCCGGCTTAAAAAGTGAGGAGATGACTGATAGATTCATCATCAAGAAGATCCTAAGAGCCTTGGATGGAAAATATGATACCGTGTGCACATTGATCCAAATGATTCCAAATTACAAAGATCTCAAGCCAACGAAAGTCAATGGAAGAATTGTAGCTCATGAGATGTCACTTAAGGATAAGAAAGAGCTTCACAACAAGTCAAGTGGTGCTTACAAAGCCTCATGTGATGCCCCTACATCATCAAGTGAGAAACAAACCTTCAATGAGGAATTGAGCCTAATGGTGAAGAACTTCAACAAGTTCTACAAGAGTAGAAGCAAGGAAAGAAGTTCCAAGTCAAGGTCCTACAATGACAAAAGATCTTCAAGTCGTGAGCGTAATTGCTACAATTGTGCAAGACCCGGACACTACTCCAATGAGTGTACGACTCCCTACAAAAGAAGAGAAGATTCACCCAAAAGGAGAAATATAAGAGAAGAATCACCACCAAGAGAAAGGAGGAGTAGATATGACCGTTATGAACGAAGAACCTCTCGGAGAAGCAAGGATTCAGAAAGGAAGGACAAATCATCAAGGAGTTACACAAAACGAAGACATCAAGCTCATGTTGGTGAATGGGTATCCGGCTCCAGCTCCGACTCCGATCATCACTCCAAAAGAAGTTATCACTCCGACTCTGAATATACTCAAGATGAAGGTGTTGCCAGTCTAGCACTTGTGTCAACTAACTCCTACGACATATTTGACTCACCAAATGAAGGAATTGGGAGATGCTTCATGGATAAAGGCCCAAAGGTATCATCATACCCCGAGTATGTTGATTTCAATAGTTATGAACATGATTTGCTAGGTGATGATGATTTACTTGTTGACAACTCTAGTGATGAAAACTATGATGAATTTGTTGTTAACCATGCTAATCAAGATAAAACGAATGATGATGATAAGAAGGAGATTGAGCGTCTGACTAAAGAACTAACCACTCTTAAGCTAGCTCACGAAACTACCTTGGAAGATCATCAAGAACTTTTAAAGACTCATGAGAAGTTATGCTTTGAAAAGCTCAACCTTGAGCAAGAGCATGGGTTCTTAAGAGCAATCAATGATGATCTTCGCAAGAAAAGTTCTTCTTACATTGCCAAGCATTTACTCTTGTCTACTTACATGCCACAAGTTAAATCTAGCAACAAGAGTAAGAAAGATTCTTCTTCTAGTAGTAACAATAGTCATTTTCAATCCAATGTTGTTGCTTCTAGTAGTTCTCTTGATTCCACTAACGATTCTCTTAGCCAAGTTACACTTGAGGAAGAAAATAGCTTATTCAAGGGAATTATAGAGAAAGGTGTTTACAAGAGCCTTGCCGGGAGTAAGCAATTTGAGGAAATTGTACGCAAACAAGGAAGGCACCGGAAGAATCAAGGTGTTGGTTTTGAACGGAAGTTCAATGCCAATGGAGTTGAGTGGGAAGAAGATCAATACCCCAAGACGAAGTTTGTTCCTCAACAAGAGAAGTATGATCCTACTTCTTTCCAAGGGACACAAGCTCAAGATGATCTTCCACCATAAGACCACAAGCAAAAAGGCAAGGATAAGCCTCAAGAGGAGATTGATGCATTTGAAGAAGCTCCTAAGGCCTTAGTCAAGTGGGTTCCCAAGACTACATCAAGTTCTACTTCATCAAGTACGACTACAACTCCAAGGATTGCCATCAAGATGATGTGGACCCCGAAGAAGAAGAACTAGAGAGTTCTTGAGGGTGACTCCGCCAACATTCTTCACTCATATCATTTTGGCGAGGACAAGTGCAAACAACTTCCACATCTTGCACTAGTTCAAGGAGTCACAAACCCTCATGTTGGTAAGACAAGGGACAAGGTAACCTAATGCTTTCATGGACATCATCTTGTGTGTGTACATCCCTTTATGTCTATGGATATCCTTGTTTGTTCCTTGTGGGACTAACCCGTGTAGGTATTGAAAGTGCAACTCATTGCACTGGATTGCTCCGAATGATCTACATCAACATTGAGCATCCACATCTTCAACATCTACATGAAATCATCATCGACAAAACCCAAGGTTAGTTCATCCCTCTTAGGGGGGATATCACATCTAGGGGGAGCTTTACTCTAATCAATTAAGCTAAAGCAACTCTAATGGTGTGAACACAACAATGCTTTATGTAAAAGTGGCAACCCCACTTGTGCTTAAACGAAGAGTATGACCTATGATCAAATATTCTCATTTGACTCCTAAAGTCAATATACTCATATATAGATGACCTAGTCATCGCCAATTGCTTGATAGATGCTAGAATTGGTTGTGCATGCTTTGCCACATATTTCATTTGCCATTTTATTGTGTGAGCATGTTGGTTCCATATTTTACTCATTTGAGGACATCCACTTGTTGCTTTGATTGTTTGGATCTTTTCTCTTTTGCCAAGTGGATGGACAAGAATGCCTAAGAACTTCCTCTAGCTATCTATGATTTTCTTGTCTCAAACTCTATTCATGCTACATCATAAAGTTTGATCAAGTCATATTCGAACCACTCTGTGTGAGGAGCACTCGGAGTCCCCGATTCATCATAGACTTAAACTTCCAAAACCTCTCTGTGCATTTCAGTATGACCGATCCATCTTCTTCGGTCACACCGAGTTCAGTGAGTTGATCTAGGTTTTCAACCTTGGTGCAACCGATTTGAACTTTTCGGTCACACCGAGTTGCAGTAACCGCTTGCGATTCTGCATCTCGGTGCCACCAAGTTGTTCCATTCGGTCACATCGATAGGGTCAGGATATATAAACCCACGGGTGAGATTTTGGAAATTTCTTCAAAACTCATCAGCCCGCGTGTGTCCTGCTCCACCGCCTCGGGTCTCCGGATCGTCTTCTTGTCGCCAGCGACCTCCCGCCTCTGGTTTCCATTGCCGTCAACGGGATTCAACCCCATCGTTGCCGCCATAGCAAACTCACCGCCGAACTACGGGTATGAGTTCGAACTTTTGTGCTAATTCCTTACTTCAATTCTTAGCACAATGCAATGCCATGTTCTTTACCACGTATGAGATCAATCTATCCAGAGAAACCTTCCTTTAGGTTAGGTTTGATTTGATAACTTAGGGTTAGGTTTTCGCCGAACTCATCTCGGACCGACCGAGTTGTGGAAATCGGTCTCACCGATTTGACTTAGGCCATTGCACTTGCACTTTTCAGTATGACCAAAAGCTGCAAATCGGTGCGACCGAATTCAACTCTCTGTGAAACCCTAGCAATCTCGGAGTCACCGAACTGTGACTCGGTCTGACCGAGTTCACTAGTTTAGACTCCAAAAGTTGCTTTGGTGTCACCAAGTTTAACAAATTAGTAGCTCCGAAATGCTTTTTGTGGAGAACTAAAACTAAGTTTTTGACTCATATGTTGTAAGTGCATCTAGTGCCCCTTAGTAATTTTGGTGTATTGAAGACTTATAGGTTAAGGATCTAACGTGTTTATGAGTGTACACAGGTCTATAAGTCTATGAGGAGTTTGATATTTACATAGAAAGTCGACCCCTAAAAATGAAGTTCTTCAACTGAAGACTTTGATATTCTGAAGACTTTCTGAAGACTTTGAAAGTGATGAAATTGGTGTGACCTTGAAGACTTGGTTATCATTTGAGGAACATGAAGCGTGAAGACTTTTGTTTTTGTAGTTTCATTTTCTCTTTCTTGAGTCATAGGAAACACCGTACTGTTAAAGGGGGTCGAGGAAATACTAAGGAAAAATTTCCATGTAATGCTCAACTCAAATCCTACACCTACCAATCCCTTCGAGTGAAGCCATTGGAAATCTCATGCAGTTCAGTCAATTTCTTCAGTGACAGAGACGCAGTTCTTCTGATCATTGAGGACCTTGCTCTGACTGAGGAGTTAGGAATTTGCCAGCGCGAATTGCCTACACAGTGAGGAACATGATAGCCCTGAGGAATTTGAATCTCAAATTTCCGACCGTTGCTGTGCTACGCGCCAGCTGTTCCAAAATATCTTATCCACCTAACGGTCATATCATTGAAGGGCATTTATGTCTTATCATGTCGGGATGCTCCCTAGGCTATAAATAGCCGCCCCCTACAACCACTAGCTGGTTGGCTGCTCCGCCAGAACTTGACACTTGTCATTTGAGAGCAACCCATCCTCCGAGGACTTTGAGCGAAAATCATCAAGTGAGGAAAATCCAAACCCAAACCCAAAACACCTACAAACCCAAAGTGATTGAGCATCAATGAATAGATTGATCCTGCGTGGATCTGACGCTTGTTACCTTTGAAGACTGTGCTTCTTCCAGACGGTTAGGCCTCATGGTCTAGAGCATCCAAGAGGAATTGTGGATCGCCGAGTGACCGAGTTTGTGAAGGTTTGGAAGTCACCTGAAGACTTGCCACGAGTGATTGGGTCTACTGTCAGTTTGTGATGCTCATCCACTCTATCTCATCTATATATATTCGCAGGGTCTACTGTCAGTTTGCTTGCCAGAATGTCTGACCAGAGTGATAGCCAGAACAAATCAGAAGAGCAAGTGCACATGAGTGAGGGCACTAGCCCCTCAAGCAGCTATGATGAGGGCAGCAGGAGCACTCCAAGCAATTTTCCCAAGGAAGCCACCAGATCAAGGAAGAAGAGAACCTCAGATTCTGAGAATGAGGACTATGTGGCTACAGAGGAGGAAGTTAGATCCAAGAAGAAAGTCCTGAAGAAGGAATATGGTACTGCTGCTGCAACAAAGCCTGGTTTGCACAAGAAGCCACCAGCTAAGAGAGTTCCAATGTCTAAGGCCAAGGCCTCCACTCAGGAACCCTCCAAGTCAACTGGAGGAGAGGCTGGTGAGCGCAAGAAGAGGAAAGCGAGGGTCAAGAAGACCACTGCCAGAGTCATTGGGAGATCCTCCATGTTTAAAGATCCAGCAGAAGAAGATGAAGAGGAAGAGGAAGAGGATGCTGCACTAGCACCCAAGTACCAAAAGCTTATGGGGGATGCTATTAAGTCAGGGGCTGCTCCTTCAAAGCCCAAGGCTGCCCCAAAGCTACTGCTCAAGCTCAAAAGACTTCTAAGCCCAAGAGGAGCACTAGGAATATCCCAGCTGAAGAGAAGAACAAGGCCCCAGTGCCTGAGATGGAAGAAGAAGACGCTGCAGCTCAAGTGCTAAGGAAGCTTAAACCAAAGATTCCAGATCATAATGACATTCATCCAATGGCAGAGGATATGAGCATCAGGAAGGATGCAGGTCTGAGACTTTGGAGATAGTCTGATCCATATGTTGTGAGAAGGAAGACTGCTGTGGACTACAGGTTCCACACCAAAGAACAACAAGATTTCTATGAAACCATTCTGCTTGACAAGAAGCCTATAGTCTGTGATATGAAGTTGGTTGATTGGGACTTCAGTGATGAGAATGAAGACTATTTTCTAGGAGTACATGAAATCTTCAAAGCATGTGGTGTTAACAAGTTTGTAGGTCAAAAGTTGACAAAATGGAATGATGAACTCATCATGTAATTCTACTCCACTGCTCATTTTTATCTAGATGGTAGAATTGTATGGATGTCTGAGGGTACAAGGTACCAGTCAACTGTTGATGAGTGGGCCAAGTTGATCAAATCCCCTGAAGAGCATGATGATGATTTGGATGTCTATGCCAAGAAGAAGAAAGACCACAACTCTATGGCAAACGTGTACAAAGAGATCCCAGACAAAGCATTGGATACACATAGATTTGGATTTGTACATTACTTGTTGTATGGTCTAGCTACAATCAACACAATCTTGAGGCATACTTTGTTGCCCAAATCTAGAGATCACAAGATGATCAGAGGACATTCAATCAACTTGCTGCAGATATTTGATGTTCCTAAAAAATTCAAGGTCATGAGTCTGATTGTTGAGACAATCAAGAGGACAGCTGGAGATCAGAAGAGATCTTGTGGGTATGCTCCACATATTCAGGTGCTCATCAACTCCAAGAGGGGCACATGCACTTATTTGTTGGACAAGGAGCACTTACCTTTGAGACCAGAATTTGAGGATAACACAGTTGTGATGAATGAGGATGATCCTACATCTGTGCAAGCACAAGAGAAGAGAGAAAAGGCAAAGGCTGAGAAGGCTGCAAAGATGCCAAGTGTTGAGGAGGCATCTCAAAGTCAAAACAAGGTCAGCTAGCTTATCTGATTCAAGCAACTTTGAGGATTGAGAAGGGCTTGGCCACCCTGACTCGGAATCAGGAGAGCTTGGAGAGGATCATTGAGACCAAGTTCTATGATCTTGATCTGAAAGTAACAGAGATGCAGACAGCTGTTGAGCAGCTCTAGGAGGAAGCAGAGGAGAAGAAAGGGAAGGCTACCACAGATGCTTTTCAGAGAGTGCCTAGAGGTCAGAGGTCTCCTGCAGTACCCATGGCTGACAGTAGACTGAATGTCCTCTGATCATCTTCTAGCAACAACAGCTTCAGTGCAACCTCCAGTTGCCACTCCACCAGCTCCAACAACATCTACTGATGCCTTCATCCTTGGAGTCCTCTCTACACCACCTCCCGAAGACCAAGCCTAGAGAGACACATAGTACTATGCATTTTCAAACTTTTTGGTAACTTGTGGCCAAAGGGGAGAAATTTATAGATCATAGGCTTTGAGAGAGAGTGTTTTGCTTCTTTGTCTCTCTTGCTATTTACTTGGTACTTTTGTGTGGGCTCATTTGATACTCTTTATGTCTGTGTGTGAGATACTTGTATGATCATGTGTTTGATCATATTCAACTTTAATCTATGCTTGGATGATATTATCTTCTATATATCTTATATGATCATTCACTTTGCTTGGTGATAAGTGCATGTTTTAATTTCTGTCATTTTGAGCGCTCCACCAAGATGTATGTGACATGGAAGAGTGACCCATGATCCTAATCGATTGTGCATTTGCATTTAAAAGAAAATTTTAAATAATGCACAAATTTAGGGGGAGCTCTTGCTTATCACATACGCGACGATGTTTTTCAATCTTATTATCATTTGTCGAAGCTTTAATCTATATGTTGTCATCAATTACCAAAACGGGGGAGATTGAAAGTGCTACTATCCCTGGGTGGTTTTGGTAATTACTAACAACATATAGCTTATTGAACTAATGCTTTTTCAAGATGATCATTTCAGAAAGTTCAATGATTTGGCATGGCATGGATTAGGAATGTGGACCCCTCAAAATGCTAAGGACGCATATTGGCTCAAGCTCAAGGCTCTACATTTTCATTTTAGTGATCCAAGATCACATTGAGTCCATAGGAAAAGCCAATACTATTAAAAGGGACCTGAAAACAAAAATAAAAGCTGATTTTCTCGTGGCGAGTAATAATAATTTTTAATTGGGGTTTGCGTGTGCATGTGGTCCGAGGCGGAGCTACGTGCCGCGTGACTCCATTGGACAGAGGGACCTGAAAAATCCCTCGCTCTTTTTCTTTTCTTTTGTTTATTTATCTATCTATGCACCGTGCTTGGGAAATGAAGGCCGGTTTGACCGGACGCTCTGCTACATTCGGGGGATTTGTATAGCGTGGTTTTGCTTGTGTGCTTGGTCTTGTCGCCGTTAATGATTGATAGCGGCAGCTTGATTGATGCGCCGTGATTAGTGGGTGCGACTGCGACTGCGACTGCGAGAGCGTGGGATTAGGGTCCTGTTTCAGACTCCGCCCGGAGACTGGACGACTCGCTTTCTTTATCTCCTCTGCCACATTCTTTTTTATTCTGGCCTCACATGGTTTCTCTTCCAAGATACGGAACATCATCCTCGATTACACGTCATGACTCCTGGATCGATCGACAACGAGGAAATACTAGAAGTTAAATTCACAGGACCATCACAATTGTAATGTCATTAGCAAAAAAAGCATCATTTTTGTGCAGGGCGTAAAAACCACCAAACACAATGTTAAACATTGACACATAACACTGAACAAGCAATCAATACTCTTCGATGACATTTTCTGACGCATGAGGTACACCTGTCGAAGCTGAGTTGGCAAAAAAAATGGCCACGCAAGCATGATGACTTATTCATCATCATGTTTCTTCCCCCTCTCGCCCTCTCTTTCTCGTGAGCATTACACCAAACAACTCGCGTGCATATCGTCTCGAGCGGGGCCGGCCACGCACGGATCCTCGGTTGAAGCTCCGACGAGGAAGCTTGGCGTTGGCGGAGTCGACGACTGGACAGCGGTGAGTGGTGGTGGAGATCAGGCAGAAGGTACAGGAGTGGCCAGCATGCTAGCCGTGAAGGACGGGGCCGAGGCAGGGGTGCGGCTGGTTGAGCAAGAGGTCGGTAAGCTATGGTGGTGGCAAACGACGTCGACGAGGCGTGTTTGTAGCAACGGACGAAGGAGCCATGGGCAGAGGGCTGGGTTGGGGTCGCTAGTGCAGGTGGTCGGCTCGACGAGCAGGGTTGATGGTGAAAGTGCAATTATTCCTGGGTGGTTTTGGTAATTACTAACAACATATAGCTCATTGAACTAATGCTATTTCAAGATTATCATTTCAGAAAGTTAACTGATTTGGCATGGCATGGATTAGGAATGTGGACCCCTCAAAATACTAAGGACACATATTGGCTCAAGCTCAAGGCTCTACAGGAAAAGTCAATACTATTAAAAGGGGGTGAGGTGTTGCTTAATGGCTTGCTTGCTCAAAATGCTTAGTGATATGCTCCAAAAGCCCTCAACCACTTTCTCATATCCACATATGTCCCAAACCGAAAGTCAAACTGGGCCCTACCGATTTGATCTATCCGGCGCCACCGAGTTTATTTGACATAACCACTGCCACATACCCTAGTCACTTCGGTCTCACCGATAGGGATCTCGGTCTCACCGAGATGGGATTGGAAACTCTCTGTTTCCCTTTGTAACGTTTTGGTCCAACCGAGATGAGCGATCGGTCCCACCGAGTTCACAATGCAAACTCTCTGTTACCATTTCGTAACGTTTTGGTGTCACCGAAATGAGCGAATCGGTCCCACCGAGTTTGCCTGGCCAACTCTCTGTTTGCCTATTGCAGAAATCGGTCCTGCTGAGTTTATGTGATCGATCCCACCGAGATTACGTTATGCCCTAACCCTAATGAAATCGGTCCCACCGAGTTGACATGTCGGTCTCACCGAAAAGCCTAATGTTCACATTTTGAACTAAATCGGTCTGACCGAGTTTTATGATTCGGTCCCACCGAGTATGGTGAATTGTGTGTAACGGTTAGATTTTGTGTGGAGGCTATTTATACCCCTCTACCCCTCTTCATTCATGGAGAGAGCCATCAGAACGTGCCTACACTTCCAGCATTCATTTTCTGAGAGAGAACCACCTACTCATGTGTTGAGACCAAGATATTCCATTCCAACCACAAGAATCTTGATCTCTAGCCTTCCCCAAGTTGCTTTCCACTCAAATCATCTTTCCACCAAATCCAAATCTGAGAGAGAGAGAGAGAGAGAGAGAGAGAGAGAGAGAGAGAGAGTTGAGTGTTGGGGAGACTATCATTTGAAGCACAAGAGCAAGGAGTTCATCATCAACACACCATCTATTACCTTTTGGAGAGTGGTGTCTCCTAGATTGGTTAGGTGTCACTTGGGAGCACTACAAAAAAATACACTTCCGTGATGATACGTGTTTGTCATAGTAGGTCGCATTTTTTGTCATGCATGTACATCCATGACAAATTTATGATAGAATCAAGATAGTCATACCTGTGTTGTCGTAGAAGTGTTCCATGACATTACCAAAATTATCATCACGGAAGTGTCCACTTCCATGACGATAAATCACGCGTCACAGAAGTGCTTTCATCAAGGGTGACCGACACGTGGCATCCACCGTAACGGAACACCGTTAAGCTATCTGGTCAGGTTTTGGATCCGATAACCCGTTAACAGCCAGGACCAATGGGGATTTTCCACGTGTAAAATTCTGATTGGCTAACGGAAACACGTGTCAGCTCCGCGTTGGCACAGGTATTACTCATCCAATGGGCGAGATGCGCCTATGATATGCTGACATGTGGACCGGCCCAAAAGTGGCCCATAAAGTTTAAATGGGCCGCCCAACTAAAGGCCCACAAGATTTTGTGGTCCATAATGGGCCAACCCAGCAAAAGGCCCACGAGATTTTTCGTATCATAATGGGTCGGCCCAGCTAAAGGCCCACGAGATTTTGTGGGCCATATTGGGCCCGCCCAGCTAAAGGCCCGTGAGATTTTGCGGACCATAATGGGCCTGCCCAGATAAAGGCCCAACATTCTCAGTTAAGGCCCGTACGGCTAGTGTCAAATCGGCCCGTCAATAACCTGTCCTAAACTTGTCATCATCGCGGCCCATGATCACTTCTGGCCCATTAACAGTCTGCTAAGTATATGGGCCGAATTACGGCCCAGTGTATTTCCGGCATGTTAACGGTCCTGCTTCATTTGGGCCCATTTACAGGCCATTGAAACTTTCAGCCCATAAACGACCGTGAAGGATTTGGGTCATATTCAGCCATGTCTGACATTCGGCCTTTTAGCGGCCCGCCATAGATTTGGGCCACTTTCGGCCTATTGTGATTTTTGGCCTGTTAGCGTTGGACGAAATCCATGGGCCATATCCATATGTGGCCCAATGTCACATCAGGCCCATTAACGGCCCATATAAAAATGACGATAATCTAGCCCGACCGAACTTCCGGCTTGTTAAAGGCCCATGTATTAGGTCGGTGCATTTACGGCCCGTCTGAGTTTCGGCCTGTGAAAGATCCGCATCGTAAATGGGCCCTGAGGGAGTCCTGGTTTAGGGGGTATCCGGACAGCCGAACTATATCCTTTGGCCGGACTGTTGGACTATGAAGATACAAGATTGAAGACTTCGTCTCGTGTCCGGATGGGACTCTCTTTGGCGTGGAAGGCAAGCTTGGCAATACGGATATGTAGATCTCCTTCCTTGTAACCGACTCTGTATAACCCTAGCCCCCTCCGATGTCTATATAAGCCGGAGGGTTTAGTCCGTAGGACCAAGAACAACAACCATACCATAGGCTAGCTTCTAGGGTTTAGCCTCTCCGATCTCGTGGTAGATCAACTCTTGTAATACTCATATCATCAAGATCAATCAAGAAGGAGTAGGGTTTTACCTCCATCGAGAGGGCTCGAACCTAGGTAAAAACATCGTGTCTCCTGTTACCATCCGCCTAGACGCACAGTTCGGGACCCCCTACCCGAGATCCGCCGGTTTTGACACCGACATTGGTGCTTTCATTGAGAGTTCCACTGTGCCGTCGCCGCAAGGAAGGATGTCTCGTCTCGCCTTTAAAGACAACATTACCGCCGGGGGAGCCTTGGTTGTCGGCCAAATTCTCCGGCTAGGCGGTTTCATCATGACCGCCTGTTCGGCTGCTGCACCGACGATGACTTCTCGGGTCATCAAAAACAGCCTCCACGTCAACTCGGAACTTGCCAAGCAGATGGATCCAATGGAGCTCTCTTCCCTAAACGAGCTCTTGGATCTCATCGCCGCCTTGGGAGTCGCTACAGACTATGATCGTATTGGGCTTAAACCTGACCAAAGGGAGATTAACTCTCCATCGGTCACCCATCATATTGCCGTGGTGGAGGAACAATGCGGCGATTCTTCCTCTATCTTGAGGACTAACTATGTCCGGATTCCTGAGCTCTCCGAGCCGGACACCCGTTTACGGGAGGACATTACCCAAGCCCTGAACCTAGAGTCGGGCAGTGGGCCAGACTTATCGGGCAACATCCCAAAACCCGAACTTCCAAGATTGGAAACTCCTCGGCCCCTGGGTCTTAGATCGGGTAAGGGTTCAGACTTAATTCCACCCACCCACCCAAACAGAAGCGATCTTTCCCACATCAGGCAAGAGCCCTAGAAAACAATACATCATTATTGGGCGAGATTCCTCCTTGTGATGAACAAGGTTAAGGACTGTCGTGAGGAAGACGCAATCTTATTTTTCTACAATAATTGCACGGACAAGGGAATCCTTAACGCCATAAGTCACTGTGACATATCACGCTTCGCTGACTTGGCGTCCATAGTACAAAAGTACTGTGCGATGGAAAGCGCCTGGAAAACCGAAACGAATTTTTGGGATAATCCGGCTCCGAATATACACCCAGTCCGAAGTAAAAGGGTGCACTATCATAAGACACTCGAGTTAATCCCAAAAAAGCAAAAACCATCTACAGGGCGTGGAACCGTATTGGAGGGATGGCTCAACGGACCCTGCAAAATTCATAGTACAACGGATACAATACCAACACACAGCCTTAGAGCATGTTGGATACTCCGGCAGGTGGCCAAAAGTGGCGAGGATCTTCTCATCCCAGATGCCACAGAGCACCATCCCGGGGATAACAATACGGTATTAACAGTCTTTGAGACCTTCACATCAAATAATAGGTGCAAGCGAACACTCCGCAGCCTTGCCGAAATCTGCCACGTGGCAGCAATAAATCCATGGAGTGACACGGCTATTACCTTCAATGCCAGTGACGAACCTAAATTCTGAACAGCCCGGGCACCAGCTGCACTGGTCCTCAGTCCAATTGTGGACGGCTTTCGACTCACCAAAGTACTCATGGACGGCGGCAGTGGATTAAACCTCATCTATGAGGAAACTCTTCAAAAAATGGAAATAGATTGGAACCGCATTAAGCAAAGCAGCACAACCTTCAGAGGAATCATCCCCAGTCGGGAAGCACGCTGTGCTGGAAAAATCACACTAGATCTGGTACTCGGCACGCCGGAGAACTATAGGTTCGAAGAAATTACATTCCAAGTGGCCCCGTTCAGTAGCGGATACAACGCCCTTTTAGGGCGGGAGGCGTTCACGACCTTCCAAGCCATACCCCATTACGGGTACATGAAGCTCAAAATGCCCGGACCCAACGGAATCATCACTCTCGCTAGTGATCCGGACACAACACTCCGCGCCGAAAACAAAACAACCGCATTGGCCCTCGAGGCATTATCCGAAGCCCTTGCAGCCGAGGAATTAACTGCGCTACGCTCCATAGTGGACAGGGACGACGTGATACTTGACAAAAGATCCAAGTCCACCTCTTTTAAACCAGCGGATGAAATAGTCAAATTCCAAGTCCACCCAACGGACGCTACAAAAACAGCCTCCATCGGGGCACCGTTAAACCCCGCCGTGGACGCCGCACTACGAGAGTTCATGCGCAAGAATTGGGACATATTCGCCTGGCATCCCTCAGATACGCCAGGAATCCCACGCAGGCTGGCCGAAAACAGCCTTAATATTCTAAAAGGATTCAAGCCGGTCAAGCAGACTCTTCGGCGTTTCTCCGAACCCAAGAGACAAGTTATGGGAGAGGAGCTAGCCAAGTTATTGGAGGCCGGATTCATTAGAGAAATAGAACACCCGGACTGGCTAGCAAACCTGTTGATGGTACCAAAGAAGGACAAATCCTGGCGCCTATGTGCCGATTTCAAGGACCTCAACAAGGCCTGCCCAAAGGATCCCTTCCCCCTCCCCCGCATCGATCAAATTATCGATGCTACCGCAGGACACGATTCATTGTGTTTCCTCGACGCATACTCTGGCTACCACCAAATCAAGATTGTGGAGTCCAACCAAGCCGCCATGGTATTCATCACACCATACGACCCCTTCTGTTTCAACACAATGCCTTTTGGGCTCAAAAACGCCGGCGCAACATATCAGCGCATGATTCAGACATGTCTGGAAAAACAGATCCGCAAAACAGTGGAGGCATACGTAGATGATGTGGTCGTTAAAACCAAACATGTCGACTCTCTAATAGCCGACTTGAGGCTCACATTCGACAACCTCCAAACATACGACATCAAGCTCAATCCGGAAAAATGCGTTTTCTGTGTACCGGCCGGAAAGCTCTTGGGCTTCATTGTCTCCAGTAGAGGAATTGAAGCAAATCCGGCCAAAATCCGAGCTCTATCACAGTTGGCTATCCCAACGGACCTCAAACAAATCCAGAAATTAACTGGATGTGTGGCGGCTCTAAGCCGCTTTATCTCCTGCTTAGGAGAAAAGGCATTACCCCTCTATCGCCTCCTTCGACGCACCGAACACTTCGAGTGGACGGATGCCGCTACAGCCGGATTGGAAGAAATAAAAGCCATACTGGCAACCAACCCAATCCTGACCGCGCCAAACATCGCCGAACCAATGTTGTTGTACATTGCGGCAACTCATCAGGTTGTAAGCGCAGTGCTCACCGTCGAGCGAGAAACGGACAGACACAAATTCCCCCTTCAAAAGCCGGTATATTATGTATCCACTATCCTCACTCCATGCAAATCACGGTACCCACATTATCAAAAGATAGCCTATGCGGTATTCATGGCATCCCGGAAGCTGCGACACTACTTTCAAGAGTGTTCAATTACAGGCCATTGAGCTCCTCCCGTTCGACATAAAATACAAACCCCGTTGAGCCATTAAGTCACAGGTATTGGCCGACTTTGTCGCCGAATGGACAGAAGCCGAACTCCCTAAAGAGTACGACGCATACTCCAATTGGATCATGCACTTTGACGGCTCCAAAATGCTGGCCGGTGTAGGGGCTGGCGTCGTTCTGACATCCCCAACCGGAGATACAGTTCAATACGTACTCCAGATAATGTATACAGACTCCAACAATGCAGCCGAATACGAGGCCTTGTTACATGGTCTTCGGATTGCAGTTTCCATGGGCATTCAACGCCTGGAGATGCGTGGGGATTCGAACCTCGCAATATCCCAAATAAATGGAGATTTTGATGCTAAGGATCCGAAAATGGCGGCCTATCGCAACGCCGTCCTCAAGATGTCAGCTCGGTTCGAGGGGCTCGAATTCCACCATGTGGCTCGGGAAAACAATCAGGCGGTGGATATCCTCGCCCGCATCGGCGCAAAACGCGACGCGGTCCCACCCAACATCTTCTTGGAGAAGCTGTTTAAGCCATCCGTGGTATGGGAAGGGGACACCGGTAACAATAGTCCGGACCCAGCCACAACGCCCGATACCGAACACTCTGACATAATCGGAGACCCTGCCACCGAAATAACACCTTCAGCCCATGTAATAATGGCCATCATCGCCCTGTGGACAGAACCATTCCTGGCCTACCTAACTAGGCAGGAACTTCCCGAGGACCAAAATGAGGCACGCTGCATAGTGCGGCGATCTAAATCCTACAAGGTCCATGAGGGAGAGCTTTATAAGAAAAGCACTACCGGAGTCCTTCAAAGGTGCATCTCCGAAGAGGAAGGGCGGAAGCTTCTAGCAGAATTCATGCCGGACTCGGCGGCCATCACGCCGCAGCCCGGGCCCTTGTAAGCAAGGCCTTCCGTACAGGTTTTTATTGGCCGACGGCCCGGGCAGATGCACAGGACTTGGCCCAACGCTGCGTCGGTTGCCAGCTTTTTGCAAACCAAAGCCATATGCCACCCACCGCCCTTCAAACAATCCCCATTACCTGGCTCTTCGCGGTCTGGGGGCTTGACATGGTTGGACCCCTTAAAGGGGGAACCCATAAGGAAAAATACTTACTGGTCATGGTGGATAAATTCACCAAATGGATAGAAGCCAAACCTATTAAAACGGCCGAACCCAGACCGGTGATAGACTTCATATCCGGGGTTGTACACCGTTATGGCGTCCCCCACAGCATCATCACTGACAACGGCACGAACTTCACGGCCGACGAGGTAAAACTCTGGTGCAGCAACATGGGCATCAAGCTCGATTATGCTTCTGTCTATCACCCACAAACTAACGGTCAAGTTGAGCGAGCAAATGGTCTTATCATGAGCGGCATCAAACCCAAATTAGTGCGGTCCCTAAAGGAATTTAATACGCACTGGGTAGAGGAGCTCGACTCCGTACTCTCGGGGCTGCGGACCACGTCGAATCGTACTACCGGATACACTCCCTTCTTTATGGTGTACGACACAGAAGCGATTCTGCCCTATGAAATAATTCATGACTCACCTCGAGTGCGCATGTACGAAGAAAGAGAAGCCGAGCTCGATCGGCAAGGTAGTCTGGACACCCTGGAGGAGGAGCGCAACGTGGCAACAGCCCGTTCCGCATTCTATCAGCAACAGGCTCGAAGATACCAAAGCAGAGAAGTACGGGCCAAAACTTATAACGTTGGTGAACTAGTTCTACGCCTGGCGGAGAAGAAAAAGACCAAGCTCGAGCCCAAATGGGAGGGTCCCTTCATTATTAACCAGGTTCTGACCGGTGGAGCGTACCGTCTGCGGGATGCATCGGATAATCGACTTGAGCCGAACCCATGGAACGCAGCCAGGCTCCAAAGATTCTACGCCTAGTGCCGGACTCTATGTTCGTCTCCTTCCTCTGTCCATTTTTTGCATATACATTATCTGTCTTTTCTTTCTTTCTTTCTTTCTTTCTTCTTTTTTCTTTCTCAAAGCCTTCAAGGGCTAACTTGTGCCTTGCCTGCACACTATCGATGCGCTAAACGCGCTCATTATACCTGGGGGCTTCTTACATAGAAGCTTAATTATTTATCTGGGCTTCATGCCCCGCACATGTGTTATTCTTCCGCATGTACCTTTTCTTCACCATCATATGCATTGATATGACTTAAGTTTTAGCCAAGCTGGGTTGCCTGGCTCTTGTATTTATGCCATACGTTCCCGTTAATTCGGCTAGGGAATAAGGGGAGCACCTCTGCGATTGTTACTGCCGGGTCAGCCGGATGTGTACCTCAGACTGGGTGAAGCCGAAAGCTAGCGTTCTTAAGGGAATATTCGGTCGGTGAACAAAAGATGATTTTTATTTATTTTCCATATGTGCCCCTGATGACCCACAAGTATAGGGGATCTATCATAGTCCTTTTGATAAGTAAGAGTGTCGAACCCAACGAGGAGCAGAAGGAAATGATAAGCGGTTTTCAGCAAGGTATTCTCTGCAAGTACCGAAATAAGTGGTAACAAATAGTTTTGTGATAGGATAAATTGTAATGAGCAACAAGTAACAAAAGTAAATAAAGTGCGGCAAGGTGGCCCAATCCTTTTTGTAGCAAAGGACAAGCCGGAACAAACTCTTATATAAGGAAAAGCGCTCCCGAGGACACATGGGAATATCATCAAGCTAGTTTTCATCACGTTCATATGATTCGCGTTCGGTACTTTGATAATTTGATATGTGGGTGGACCGGTGCTTGGGTGCTGTTCTTACTTGAACAAGCATCCCACTTATGATTAACCTCTATTGCAAGCATCCACAACTACAACAAAAGTATTAAGGTAAACCTAACCATAGCATGAAACATATGGATCCAAATTAGCCGCTTACGAAGCAACGCATAAACTAGGGTTTAAGCTTCTGTCACTCAAGCAACCCGTCATCTACTTATTACTTCCCAATGCCTTCCTCTAGGCCCAAATAATGGTGAAGTGTTATGTAGTTGACGTTCACATAACACCACTAGAGGCTAGACAACATACATCTCATAAAAAATATCAAACGAATACCAAATTCACATGACTACTAATAGCAAGACTTCTCCCGTGTCCTCAGGAACAAACATAACTACTCACAAAGCATATTCATGTTCATAATCAGAGGGGTAATAATATGCATAAAGGATCTGAACATATGATCTTCCACCAAATAAACCAACTAGCATCAACTACAAGGAGTAATCAACACAACTAGCAACCTACTAGCACCAATCCCGGATTTGGAGACAAGAATTGGATACAAGAGATGAACTAGGGTTTGGAGATGAGATGGTGCTGGTGAAGATGTTGATGGAGATTGCCCTCTCCCGATAAGAGGAGCGTTGGTGATGATGATGGTGATGATTTCCCCCTTCAGAGGGAAGTATCCCCGGGAGAACAGCTCTACCGGAGCTCTAGATTGGTTCCGCCAAGGTTCCGCCTCGTGGCGGCGGAGTCTCGTCCCGAAAGGTTGCTTCTGGTTTTTTTCTTGACGAAAGACTTCATATAGGAGAAGATGGGCATCGGAGAGCCACCAGGGGGCTCACGAGGTAGGGGGCGCGCCCTAGGGGGGGGGCGCCCCCACCCTCGTGGACAGGGTGTGGGCCCCTGGCCTTCATCTTTGGCAGGTATTTTTCATTATTTATTGTAAGATATTCCGTGGAGTTTCAGGACTTTTGGAGTTGCGCAGAATAGGTCTCTAATATTTGCTCCTTTTCCAGCCCAGAATTCCAGCTGCCGACATTCTCCCTCCTTATGTAAACCTTGTAAAATAAGAGAGAATAGCCATAAGTATTGTGACATAATGTGAAATAACAGTCCATAATGCAATAAATATTGAAATAAAAGCATGATGCAAAATGGATGTATCAACTCCCCCAAGCTTAGACCTCGCTTGTCCTCAAGCGAAAGCCGATAACGATAAATATGTCCCCATGTTTAGAGGTAGAGGTGTCGATAAAAATAAAATACGGACATGAGGGCATCATGATTATTCTCATAACAGCAACATATATAGATTTTGTCATATGATTACTTATGTTCAAGTGATGATCTATTCACAAAGCAAAAGTATGAATCAGAAACCTTATTGAGTACCAACAAACTATAACCTCAGTCATTAAAGCAACTGCAATTTATCATAAGATCAGAAAGAGTCCAAGTAAGAGCTTAAAAGCAAGTCCACATACTCAACTATCATCTAGTCCTTCATAATTGCTAACACTCACGCAATACTTGTGGTTACGAAGTTTTAATCGGACACAGAGAAAGATAGGGGCTTATAGTTTTGCCCCACAACCTTTTACCTCAAGGGTAATGTCAACAATAATAATTCATGCTCCCCTACATCCAATTTTTTTTTATATATATATATATATAGGGCTCGACTATTCTGTTATCCATAACAGAATATTATTCTGTTACCCCCGCCCCCTATAGGGCCCGATCAGACGAAAACCCTGCTAACCTAAGAAACAAAGCCCACTTACTAATGAGAAGTAACCCAGCATCACGCCCCCGATTTCCTAGCGCGCCGCCGTCCGCCCCTGCCCGATCGCGCCGTCGACCGGCCCTGCCCCAGCGCGCCGCCGTCCGGTCCCTGCCCCAGCGCGCCGTCGACCGGCCTTGCCACAGCGCGCCGCCGTCCGCCCTTGGCCCAGCGCGCCGCTGCCGGCCCCCGCCCCAGCGCGCCCCCAACCTCGGCTGAGCGCCTCCACACCCTCTACTCCTCCCTTCTTCTTCGTCAACACGGACGGGCCCGATAAGTTCTCGCACCAGCCACCGTGGCACAACCTCAGGTACCTCCATCACACCCCACCCTCAACGTGATGAGCACGCATGGATCCGAAGCTGCAGGTGCAACCCACGAGGCTTGGGGAACGAGCGCGACAACAACACTTGTGTAAGTTCAGGTTGGTATAAATGTATTTGGAGAGGAGTTATTGAGTTTATGTTCTTCTAGCGCAAAATGTGTCTGTCAGTTCAAAATGTTCAACCCTGTAAGCTCAGAGAAAAAAAGAAATAAATAAACAGAATTCATGATAGAAAAAAATCCGTGAAGTTCGCAAGGAAAACAAGATAAGTTCAAAAATAATAAATATATAAGTAGAACATTGGAGGGAATTTTATTGTAAATTTAACAATCTGGTGTTGCTGTTGCTTGTGTTGACTGTGATGGAGTACTATTTGCTATTCCGGTATAATTACATTCTGCTATGAGAATTTGCTGCCGGGGGCATGAAGTAGCAGCCTGCCAAGTTGCTGCCGCGAATGAACTTCGTTGATTGTAGGTGATTGTACTGAACTTGTGCTATGTTATTTATGGTTAGAACTATCAATGGATAATGAAGGTGAAGATGATTATATTGGACTGCAACAACAGAAAAGTTAGCTGGAAGTAGGAAGTTTGATTCATCTGCTACTGCTCTTTTTGGGCTTCTGCTTTACTCCAAAAATAGTGTGTTTTGCATTGGATGCTAGACAACATGATTTCATTTTAGTACTAAGATTATTGCGTACACTAAAGTGGCAATCCCACTATTGTGTTAACACCTAATTTTGTTGCTCTGAATCCGTGAGATCTTGGATGTTGGAGTTACCCTTGAAGAAAGAACTTGGGCATTTGAGTTGCTTCCATGTGGCGAGTCTTGATCTTGGTGGCGCAAAACTACATTTCAGTATCCAAGTATTGCATCAGGAAGTTGCATGAGATGATTTTCTTTTCAAATGCATGCTACGTTTGTAGCTCTCAAATTTTCTCCTTTGTGGATGCGTTTGTATGCAGTCCTTTCTCACCTTTGCTGTCACTTTTTTTGTTGAACTTAAGGAGGATGCTTGGGATAAAAATGCCTTATTTATTTTGCAATGCTTGAACTAATTTGTTTTAGTAGTACAAGTTTTATTTTTGTATGTTGTATGGCTTGCCGACCTGCTCTCTCTCTGATTTGTGAACTGATACTTTATATTTGGTGAACTCTATCCTATACGCGCGCCACACCAATCACACCGCTGGCTGCCTCCTCCTCTTGCTTACTCCCGCATGAGGCACGCTACGTCGAGCACGCACCCGGCCGCCCCTGCCTCCGGTAGATCGACACACTGAGTTCAGTTTGTTTTTTTAATTCAATTCAATTCTAAAAAAAAGTTTTCTCCATCTCTGTAGCTTGCTTGAACTGATAGCTGATACTCGATAAAATCTGTCCAATTTGAATCTTGAACTGATAGCTGATGGTTTTATGAACTAGTAAAAAAGTTTCTGTTTCATCTTTGACTCTTGTTCTCTGTTCTTTCACTCTCAAAATTACGTGCATGTGCAGATGCTACTTGACACAACCATTACGTGCATGTGCAGATATGTGAGTGGAACTTCAAGTTTTTTTCAGTTCAACTTTTGAATGTGTTTCAGTTCGTCTACTTCCCGGTCGTCCTGAGCTGGAGAATTGCTGCTACTGTTTATGTGTTTGCAAATTTTTGAAAACAAGCTTCAGTACAAGAAAAATGGGTTAGTCAGTTCATCCATATGCAAACCCCCATAACAAAACATATCGCTAATCCAATTACCTGAGGATGGGCAACATATGTTTAAGCAAGCATTTATACCATGTTACAAAAAAAACTCCCCTCTGTTCCATAGAAGATTTTGTGTTTTTTTTATATTTTAGGGAAAGAAGTGCACACACAGTAGGTTGGCATTTGATAATTGTTTCCAACTCGTACATTAATTTGATGATTATGTAATTGCATTAGGGCATTACCGTAGGCCTAATAGTCTAGTATGTATTTGATAATTGTTTGGGGGTGTGTAACGCCCTCGATGCGGCTATATCTCCTACGTGTCGAAGCACGACTTAGAGGCATAACCGCATTGAAAGCAATGTCGCAAGTGAGGTAATCTTCACACAACCCATGTAATACATAAGGGAAAGAGATACATAGTTGGCTTACAGTCGCCACTTCACACAATACATAAATAAACATCCATCATCCAGATTACAATCAAGGTCCGACTACAGAACCAAAATGAAAGAAGACTACCCCAAATGCTACACAGATCCCCGAATCATCCCAACTGGGCTCCACTACTGATCATTAGGAAAAGACACATAGTAACAACCACGTTCCTCGTCGAACTCCCACTTGAGCTCGGAAGCGTCAATTGCACTGGCGTCGTCGGCACCTGCAACTGTTTTGGTAGAATCTGTGAGTCACAGGGACTCAGCAATCTCACACCCGCGAGATCAAGACTATTTAAGCTTAAAGGTAGGATAGGGTTGTGAGGTGGATCTGCGGCAAGCGACTAGCATATATGGTGGCTAACAACGCAAAAGAGAGCGAGAAGAGAAGCAAAGCACGGTCGTGAAGCTAGAAGTGATCAAGAAGTGATCCTAGAACAACCTACGTCAGACATAACTCCAACACCGTGTTCACTTCCCGAACTCCGCCGAGAAGAGACCATCATGGTTACACACGTGGTTGATGTGTTTTAATTAAGGTCAACTTCGGGTTTTTTACAACCGGACATTAGCAAATTCCCATCTGCCTCATAACTGCGGGCATGGCTTTCGAAAGATAATACCCTGCAGGGGTGTCCCAACTTAGCCCAATATAAGCTCTCACGGTCAACGAAGGATATTCCTTCTACCGGGAAGACCCGACCAGTCTCGGAATCCCGGACTACAAGACATTTCGACAGTAATAAAACAAGTCCAGCAAAGCTGCCCGATTGTGCCGACAAATCCCGATAGGAGCTGCACATATCTCGTTCTCAGGGCACATCCGGATGAGCAGTACGTACGACAACCGAGGATACCCCAAGTTGCCTCAGGGCGGCACCGCAAGTGGCTCTAGTTTGGACCAGCAATCGAAGGAGAACTGGCCCGGGGGGGGGGGTTAAAATAAAGATGACCCTCGGGCTCGCGAAAACCCGGGGGAAAAAGGCTTAGGTGGCAAATGGTAAAACCAAAGTTGGGCCTTGCTGGAGGAGTCTTATTCTAAGCGAACTGTCAAGGGGGTCCCATAAATCACCCAACCGTGTAAGGAACGCAAAATCAAGGAACATAACACCGGTATGACGAAAACTAGGGTGGCAAGAGTGGAACAAAACACCAGGCATAAGGCCGAGCCTTCCACCCTTTACCAAGTATATAGATGCATTAATTAAAATAAGAAATATTGTGATAACCCAAAGTAATCATGTTCCAACATGGAACAAACTTCATCTTCACCTACAACTAGCAACGCTATAAGAGGGGCTGAGCAAAGCGGTAACATAGCCAATCAACGGTTTGCTAGGAAAGGATGGTTAGAGGTTTAACATGGCAATATGGGTGGCATGATACAACAAGTGGTAGGTATCGCAGCATAGGCATAGCAAAAGAGCGAGCATCTAGCAAGCAAAGATAGAAGTGATTTCGAGGGTATGGTCATCTTGCCTGCAAGGTTCTCAGAGTTGTCGAAAGCTTGATCCTCGTAAGCGTTCTCAACAGGTTCCTCGTTCACGTACTCGTATCCCGGCTCTACCCAAGGCAAGAACACAAGCAAAGGGGACAAACATCAATCACGATGCAATGCGCAAGCAACATGATGCAAAACATGGCATGATATGCGAGATGTGGTATGCAATGCATATGCGTGCTCCGGAAGGAAAAGATGAACAAGGCATAATCTTGGCAAACCAAGTACGCCACTCGATAGGTGAGGTGATTTCGGTTGAAATCGATATAAAGATCACCGGAATCGGATGCACGGTTTGCAAATGACAAGCAAAACAAGAATGACACATTTCTGCGTTTAACAGCATGATGCCACTTAGCATGCAACAAGAAATTAAGCTACTGCACCCAAACATATCAGCAAAGCATATGGCAGTGAACCACTTAGGATGCTTGACAAAAGATGAACACTGATCTACGGCTAAATCACACCACAACAGGTTCAAACAAGCATGGCAAAAGTGCAAAAGATAACAGGTTCACAGACTTAGTGAAAATACTATCATGCCAGAAATTAACATCAGGATGACATGTTTAGAGCTAGGAAACGACATGCTGCAGGACCAACACATAGCAAAATAAGGCATGGCATGAATCTACTCAAAACATACAACAAAATTCCCTTAGTGACCATGAGCCAAAAAGGACCAGAAAATATAATAGCACCCATGTAAATTAAGCAAGTTTCGTTACAGTTTTCAGACAACAGAAAACTGGACATGTCAAAAACAGATAACAAGTAGGCATGTTTACGAGCTCGATTCACTCACTACAGAGCATTTCATGATAAACTAAGCATACACCCACCAATAAGACATGGCATAGAAGCTAGACATGGCAATAATAACATCATATCATGCAAGGATCAACTACAACAAGCTTGGCAAAATCGAATAACATGTAAACAATCTGCCAGTAATATTTTATAGCAAAAGTAGAGCTCGATTGACTCAAGCTATGGCACTCCATAATTACAACCAAAGGCATGGATGGATAGAGCAAATCCATATGTTCAAAACACCCTTACTGATCATGCTCAAAAGAGGCATAGATCTCTCTGAAACAACATGAACACATGGCATAAAAATAACAGCAGGGAATAACTTAGTGAAATTACTAAGTCTCTGAAATCAGCAACATCATGATCCCTAGTTTGCATGCTTGTGCTAGTCACCACAAAGATCACAAAAATACATGGCATACACCCCTGTAAAGATGGCATGGCATGTTACAAAACACATGTAGGACTCCAATTCATAGGATGCACACATCAATCATGGCAAAAATGACAAAAGTGCATCTACTGAAACAGATCTGAAACTAACATCACATAGCCCTCTTCTAACAACATTTCGGGCATCAAGATGAACTCAAATGAAAATGATGAAATGAGATGAAATGATGAACTCATCGAGAAGAACAATTCGATATGCTAAACGCCCAAAACAGAGCCACTGGTCCGAAGTTATGATGCGATGAACATGCAACAAAATAACTGCAGAGGAAAATGACTTAGAGGAATTCGACCTCCGAGATCTAGGGTTCGTCGGCGCGGAGACCGAGGTGGCGGGGGATCTGGCCGGCGAGCTCGCCGGAGAAGCAGGGGAGGGCGAGGGACGGCGGATCCGCGGCGACGGACGCCGGATGCAGCCGCGGGACGGCGAAGCGGAGGCGGCGGAGAGGCGGCGGAGGCGGCGGCCGCGGGGCGACGGAGGGCGGCGCGCGGGGGACGGCGAGACGGCGGCGCGGCGGCCGGCACCGGCGCGGGCGCGGGCGGCGGGGAGGCGAGGCGCGGGCGGCGGAGCGACTCTGGGCCGCGGGGGCCGGACGCGGGCTCGCGGGCCGGCGACGCGGGGCGGCGGCGGTCGCCACGTGGCAGCCCTGATTGGGCGACGACGGCGGCGGGATTCGTCCGGCGCGGACCGGACGTGTCCGGCGCGCGGAGGGGAGCGGGGAGCTAGGGTTTGCCCGTGATAGAGGCGGGGTGTCCCGATCTTTCGATGAGATGATAACTAACGATTTGGTGGAGACGACTTTGACGATCCGACTACAAACGTGCACGACGTTGCGCCTTAGCAATCGCTAAACCAACTCCTAGAGGTTATTGACCACGCCGGAGCACAATCAACCTGACCACGAAGGTCTATTCCTGCAAGCAATCGAAGAACAAGCAAGAATATGATAAAAGCAATCTGAATATTGCGAGTATATATGAAGTATTGATAAAGGTGGGGATCCGGAAGCGGTCTTGGTCTGGTCGTTGGACACAAACGAAGTACACGAAGTTGCAATGGATAACTTTTAACTAAACAAATCCCAAGGAAAAAGCTACTAGGTGGATCTACTTATATAGGAGCAAGGCGTGGCGGCCAAGGAGGTGGGAGGACGTCCCAAGGCAGCCTAAAACCAACCCTAGGTCGTACAAGGCTCATGGGCCCAAGTGGAGGTGATGCAACACCTTTGGACTTGTTGTTTGACTCCGATTCTGCTGCAGCGTCAGATTGTTTCGTCCATATCTCAACTCTCCGGATGAATTTAAAGGTGATTCCAATTGTTTTGGAAAGAGGATGAAATCTACTTTCCAACAAAAAAAGAATCACCCAACTCGGAGTCCGTATGAAAAAGTTGTTGGCGTTTTGAGTCAGGTATGTCTGTGCAGTCCGAATCTGAATCCAGAACGTGAGAGACTTGGACTCTATCTTCTCTTGGTCCAAAAGTGACGTGAGAGGACTTTTTGAACAGCACCTAAACTTCTCTTTTTCCCTTATCTTCATATGTGGATTGCACAAATGTCCCATACACCTGCAATTAGACAAAACACAAAAGTGTGTGAAGTATTTTTGTTCTGGATAACATAAATAGATTATTGAATAGTTTGCACTAGAAATCACCTAACAAATATGCATGTATGCAATATTTTTGGTCGTATCCAAGGTAGTCATGTCCTCATCATCCTCCCCTTTTTGAAAACAAAGCCGTCCTCGGCGTTGCTTAATCTGAAATGTGGCTAACAAAAGAGACAAGGTGTCCATGTTGTATATGTATATGCCATCCATTTTTACTTCTCTTGGTTTTTGCACATATGACACATGTATAGATGAGTAACTTGCATAGTTCATAAAATCTGAAGCCAAAATATTATCACTAGAAGTAGAAGACATGAAAATATTGCAACTCAATTTGCACATATAAGTGATGCTCTTAGTCATATCAAAAGATTGACAATGTTCATCATTAAACCATCCCAACATTGGTGAATAAACCTTACTTGCATCTAATTTACATGCTACAACATGCTTAAATAAGCAAACATGCAATAAGTCTTTGGTCACAAAATCATCACCAAGATTAGAGGTCATATCAAAATGATTAAACATTGATTCTTTTGCATCAAAAGTTAACTCAATGGGTGCACTCAAAATTGTTGGTATTTCAGTTGTTTGATCACATGACGCATTCATGACAGTATCAAGATTCTCTAAAATAGGTGTTGTGCTCAAATCACCAGGTAACTGAACACATGATGCATTTAAGTTAACTAGGGATGCATCATTCTCATGTGAAGTTATATCATCAATACCTTTACTGTTACCTTGTCGCAAAGACGTAGCTGATGTAGGTACGGACGTTGACAATGCACCATACTCTTGAGATGATGTCGCGCTCACAATCCGAGGTGGGGCTGCTCTAGTAGGTGCAACGGTGGAGGAACCAACCGGCGGTGGTGAGCACGAACTGGAATAGTAGTTGTTGTAGTCACCCAATGCATCCTCCTGCATCTGTCTCTCAAAGGTACAAGCACGAACATACATACCAGTAATGCAATGGGGAATATACTGAAATCTTGCCTGAATATCATGGTTCAAACCACCAAAAAATCTATTCATTGTATCATCCTTAGATTCTTCTATGTCACAATGATGCATATAAGATTTGAACTCTTGGTAGTAAGCATGAGCAGTGTTGTTGCCTTGTTTAAATTGTTCAAATTTGCAAAGCAATTCACGACGATAGTAAGGAGGGAAAAAATGTTGTCTCATTACATCTTTCAAATCTTTCCAAGTTGTGGGTTGGTTATCAATGTTTTTCTTACAATGCACATTCCACCAAACAGAAGCAAAACCAGTAAATGCTCTAGTGGCAGCTCGTACTCGCTCAAGTTCTGAAAAGTCATGGTGACTAAAAACTTGTTCAACTTCAAGCTCCCAAGCTAGATAAATAGCAGGATTAAATCTACCCTCAAATGACGGTAAAGAGATAACCTGACCATGCGCTTCTGTGTGTTGTCCCAACTCTCGTGATGGTGAAGATGTGTCCGTCATCCAAGAACTTCTATCTCCGGAACCTGTCATGATTAGTAGAAACAAGAAAAAAAATTCGAGAATAATGTTCCTATGAACTACTAGGATGTGGTTGTAAAGTGTTCATAGTAAAGCAAATATCAATATCTTACATGTTCTTACCATGCGGCAGGTGGTGACAGGCAACCAACGGTGTCAAATAACTCTGAAGATTGTGTAAAGCGATTGCCAGGGGAACGTACGTATACACGGTGTAGAAATATGTGGAGCTGGGTTGGCTATATATAGTAGCAAAAGATTAGCAATAATCAATTCAAAGATGCAATGTTGAATAAACGCTCAACGACGGTATTGTGCTGGTCCTAGGCTAGACCGGACTAGAGACGCGAGCCTAGAACACCAATAAGGTCACGGCGTAGCACAACTAGCATCAATAAAGGATATGAAGTAGCTCTGGACAACAAGATATAAGTGAAGATCACGATAGCAGTAAAGATAATGATGTGAAACAACTGCCAAGCAGGATAAACAACAACTCTCTCTCCAACTTTTCTCTTGAAAAGTTTGAGCAAATTTTCTGATAACTTTTTTTCAAAGAATGCTACTAGCTCAAGCTTTCCAATGCAAAAAGAATCACTCAATTCCGAATTGATATGAGGAGTCAAAGAATTCGAAAACTGGCCTGAAAACTGGAATAAGCTGTGTCCGTGAACTTCGGAGGGCAAAAAGACCCATTTAGAAGACGATTTTGAGGTGTCAAATATTGAACTAGCTTCTGCAACTATTTAGATGCGGCTCGTCGCTAGCTTTAATTTGAGTACTCGTGGAGCCAAAACGGACTTCGTATGAGAAAGTTATGCCTGTTTGACTGAACAGTGCACAAAACAGAATCCAATCCGAATTCAACTACGGGATTGAGTCTAGATAGATCCGATTTTTTTTCTTCTCTCTTTTTTTTCTCACACTTTTTTTCTTTTTCTTTTTTTCTCTGACTTTTTTTCTTTTTTCACTCTTTTTTTCTCTGTCTTTTTTTTCTCCCTCTTTCCAAGACAAACTAGATAAGATGCAGATTGGATCAAGCGAAGATGTGAATGACCTCAACTATGATTGTGACAATGAACTATGGGTAGCACGTGGTGGAAAGTGATGGATGGTGTGGTGGACAGCGGAAGGGATAACGATGCAGCGGCGACGTGACTAATGTGAACAGAACTCGAAACTCTAAACAAACTAGACACTAAGACCAGCAACTCGACACGACGATGCAACCGATAATTCAATAATGCAAACAATGAGAAGAAAATTGCAAAGACTCAGACTGGCTTGGACAAAGGATGAATAGATCTAACTTTTTTTTGTGTGGCTTTTTTTTGGACAATAGGTAAGAAAATAGATCTAATCTAGTAAAAACTGGAAATTCTCACCGAGCAACCTGAAAACTGATACCACTTGATAGAGGCGGGGTGTCCCGATCTTTCGATGAGATGATAACTAACGATTTGGTGGAGACGACTTTGACGATCCGACTACAAACGTGCACGACGTTGCGCCTTAGCAATCGCTAAACCAACTCCTAGAGGTTATTGACCACGCCGGAGCACAATCAACCTGACCACGAAGGTCTATTCCTGCAAGCAATCGAAGAACAAGCAAGAATATGATAAAAGCAATCTGAATATTGCGAGTATATATGAAGTATTGATAAAGGTGGGGATCCGGAAGCGGTCTTGGTCTGGTCGTTGGACACAAACGAAGTACACGAAGTTGCAATGGCTAACTTTTAACTAAACAAATCCCAAGGACAAAGCTACTAGGTGGATCTACTTATATAGGAGCAAGGCGTGGCGGCCAAGGAGGTGGGAGGACGTCCCAAGGCAGCCTAAAACCAACCCTAGGTCGTACAAGGCTCATGGGCCCAAGTGGAGGTGATGCAACACCTTTGGACTTGTTGTTTGACTCCGATTCTGCTGCAACGTCAGATTTTTTCGTCCATATCTCAACTCTCCGGATGAATTTAAAGGTGATTCCAATTGTTTTGGAAAGAGGATGAAATCTACTTTCCAACAAAAAAAGAATCACCCAATTCGGAGTCCGTATGAAAAAGTTGTTGGCGTTTTGAGTCAGGTATGTCTGTGCAGTCCGAATCTGAATCCAGAACGTTAGAGACTTGGACTCTATCTTCTCTTGGTCCAAAAGTGACGTGAGAGGACTTTTTGAACAGCACCTAAACTTCTCTTTTTTCCTTATCTTCATATGTGGATTGCACAAATGTCCCATACACCTGCAATTAGACAAAACACAAAAGTGTGTGAAGTATTTTTGTTCTGGATAACATAAATAGATTATTGAATAGTTTGCACTAGAAATCACCTGACAAATATGCATGTATGCAATATTTTTGGTCGTATCCAAGGTAGTCATGTCCTCATCAGCCCGGAAATTGGAGGGGGAGATGCATATTTATAGGTAGAATGAGCTAGGAAGCTCCAAATTGAGCACGGTTTTCGCCCACACGATCGTGATCGAACGACGATGGACATGGGAGTGACTTAGATGGGTTATTGGGCTGTTTTGGAGGGTTTTTTGGCTGCAACCCAAAAGAGGCTTTCACGGTTACCCGGTTAACCGTTGGAGTATCAAACGACCTCCGAATGACCCGAAACTTGACAGGCGGTCTACCGGTGCTATACCAAGGCCGCTTGTCAAACCTCGGTCCATTCTGAGAAAGTTTAATACGCGCTCACGGAAAAAGGTAAAAGAGGACGCCGGGGAACATAGGAGCGCCGGATTGCAAAACGGACAACGGGGAAAATGCTCGGATTCATGAAACGAACACGTATGCGAATGCGATGCACATGATGACGTGATATGAAATGCACGACAAGGACAAAATGCAAAAATGAAGGAAAACCCAACCACGGAGGGAATAACATATCACATTGCCGAAAATGGCAAGAGTTGGAGTACAAATATGGCAAGTTACATCCGGGGTGTTACAACACTCCACCACTACGAGAGGATCTCGTCCCGAGATCTAGGACTGAAAGAACTCCGGATATTCGGAACGGAGGTGGTCCTCGCGCTCCCAGGTGGCTTCTCGGTCTGAATGGTGTGACCACTTCACTTTCAGGAATTTGATGGACTTGTTGCGGGTCTTGCGCTCAGTTTCTTCAAGAATAGCAACGGGATGCTCATGATAGGACAAATCTTCTTGAAGATCAATCTCTTCAAAGTTGATGGTGCGCTCAGGTGTCTTGAAGCACTTGCGAAGCTGTGACACGTGGAACACATCGTGCACATTTGCAAAGTTGGGGGGAAGCTCAAGTTGATAGGCGAGATCGCCTCTTTTGCCGATGATCTTGAAAGGACCGACGTATCTAGGGGCAAGTTTCCCTTTGATACCGAAGTGACGAGTGCCTTTCATTGGAGAGACGCGGAGGTAGACATGGTCTCCGATCTCGAAAGCCAAATCACGGTGTTTGCTATCATAATAGCTCTTCATGCGCGATTGCGCGGCTTTGAGATTCTCACGAATGACTTTACACATATCTTCAGCCTCTGTGATCAAGTCGTTGCCAAGAAGTTGGCGTTCGCCCGTCTCAGACCAATTGAGAGGAGTACGGCACTTTCTGCCATAGAGAATCTCGAATGGGGCTTTGCCCGAGCTCGCTTGAAAGCTGTTGTTGTAAGAGAACTCAGCATATGGAAGACAATCCCCCCACTTCATGCCGAAAGAGATAACACAAGCCCTGAGCATATCTTCAAGAATTTGGTTGACACGCTCGACTTGTCCACTAGTTTGAGGATGGAAAGCTGTGCTGAAGCGAATATTTGTGCCCATGGCCTTCTGAAAAGAATCCCAAAACTTAGATGTAAAGATGCTGCCATGATCTGAAGAAATCAATTGTGGAATGCCATGCAAGGAGACAATTCGGGAGGTGTAGAGCTCTGCCAGCTGCGCTGCTGTGATAGACTCTTTGATAGGAAGAAAATGAGCCACTTTGGTGAGCTTGTCGATGACGACGAAGATAACATCATTTCCACGCTTGGACTTAGGAAAACCAGTCACGAAGTCCATTTCGATATGATCAAACTTCCATTCTGGAATAGCAAGAGGTTGGAGTAGACCAGCTGGTCGTTGATGTTCTGCTTTCACCCTTCGACAAACATCACATTCATTCACGAATTGAGCAATTTCTCGCTTCATTCGAGTCCACCAATACGACTGCTTGAGGTCATGGTACATCTTTGTACTTCCAGGATGAATTGATAGGAGTGAATTGTGAGCCTCGTTCATAATGACTTTACGAAGATCACCCTTTGGAACCACAATCCGGTCCTCGAAGAAAAGAGTATCTCTATCATCAATGCGATAGCACTTGTATTTGGAAATGCCCTTGTCAATACCATGTTTCACCTTCTTCACCATGGTATCCAGCAGTTGTGCCTCACGAATTTGATCTTCCAAAGTAGGAGAGACTATGAGGTTGGCAAGAAAACCTTGAGGAACAACTTGGAGATTCAACTTGCGGAAAGCTTCACAAAGATCCGGTTGAAAGGGCTTGAGGATTAAGCTGTTGCAATAAGCCTTCCTGCTCAAAGCGTCTGCAATCACATTAGCCTTGCCTGGAGTATATTCAATACTCGGATTATACTCTTGAATCATTTCGACCCATCGAGTCTGCCTGAGGTTGAGGTTGGGCTGAGTGAAGATGTACTTGAGACTCTTGTGATCGGTGAATATGTCCACTTTCCTACCCAACAGGAGATGTCTCCATGTTATTAGTGCGTGGACAACTGCCGCCAACTCAAGATCGTGAGTGGGGTAGTTCTTCTCATTGGGCTTCAACTGACGAGAGGTATAGGCCACAACCTTCTTCTCTTGCATTAACATAGCACCGAGACCTTGAAGAGAAGCATCACAGAAAACTTCATAAGGCTTGTCTTTGTCAGGAGGAGTCAAAACCGGAGCAGTGACGAGTTTCTCTTTGATAGCGTTGAAAGCAACGTCACACTCAGGAGACCAGACATACTTCACATGCTTCTGGAGGAGGTTGGAAAGAGGCATTGCAATCTTTGAGAAATTCTCAACGAATCTTCGGCAATAGCTTGCAAGTCCAAGAAAACTGCGAACTGCTTGACATTCTGAGGAGGTTCCCAATTCAAAACTGCAGACACCCTCTCAAGATTAATAGCAATGCCCTTGGCAGAGATGATATGCCCAAGATAAAGAACTTCATCAAGCCAGAATTCACATTTGGAGAACTTCGCATAGAATTGATACTCTCTGAGTTTGTCGAGCACCAATCGCAAATGTTTGGCATGATCCTTCTTATTCTTGGAGAAGACCAATATATCACCGAGATAGACCAAGACGAATTCGTTCGTGTAGGGGTTGAAGATGAAGTTTATCATACGAGAGAACGTTGGAGGAGCATTGACAAGGCCGAAAGACATGAAAGTATATTCATAAGAACCAAAGCTTGTTCTGAATGCTGTCGTGGGAATATCTTCTTCATGAATGCGAATTTGATGATAACCCATACGAAGGTCAAGCTTGGAGAACACTTTAGCACCTTTAAGTTGCTCGAATAGCTCATTGATGTTGGGAAGTGGGTACTTGTTCTTGATTGTCTTCTTGTTCAATGGACGGTAATCGACGCAAAGTCGGTCCGTGCCATCCTTCTTCTGGACAAAAAGAACACCACAACCCCAAGGAGAAGAACTCAGTCTGATCAGACCCAGACGCTCTTGTTCATCGAGTTGTTTCTTCAATTCCTTCAACTCTTTTGGCCCAAGCTTGTATGGACGCTTGCAAACGGGTTCCGTGCCAGGCTCAAGATCAATAACGAATTCAACTCGCCGGTGAGGAGGCATTCCCGGAAGCTCTTCTGGAAAGACATCTTGGTACTCACAAACGACTGGAATCTGAGAGATAGCATCCAATTCGCCCTTCTCATTGAGAGAAAACAACCGAATGGTTTCGTCACGAGCGGCATAGATGATCACATCGTCAGAAGAGTGAGTCAATTGAATTTCCCTGGCAACACAATCAAGCTGAGCCTTGTGCTTAGAAAGCCAGTCCATCCCGAGAATTAGATCAATATCAGAGTCGCCAAGAACAATTGGTTTAGCCAGAAATCTATAGTCGCCCATCTTGATACCGACATTCGGAACCAAAACTCGAGAAGTCATCTGCTTACCCGGGGACACAATCTTCAACGGAATAGGAATCTTTTCTGTCACAAACTCATGCTTGGCAACAAAAGGTCTTGAAATGAAAGAATGCGATGCACCAGTATCAAATAAGACTTTTGCAGGAATATCATTAACTAAGAGATTACCCATGATCACTTCTGAAGAATCCTCTGCCTGAGCCGCGTTCATCATGTTCACTTTGGCATGTTTAGGATTATGCTTGACCACTGCATTGCTGGAAGATCTCACAGGAGGAGGAGGCGGAAGGCGCTTTTGGTTGAAGCACTTGTTCGCATAGTGACCCTTTTGCTGACATTTGTTGCAAGTCACTTCTGAGAGCGGACGATGATAAGGAGCATTTGGCCTTGGAGCTTGGTTCTGAGACTTGTTCTGATAGCCAGGGTTGGGTGGGTGGGAAGATCCACGACCACCTGAGTTCTTCTGATGATAAGGCTGACGGAACGGAGGAGGAGGAGGCAACCAGAACTTCTGTTGCTTAGCTGCCACCAGAGAGGAAGAAGAAGACTGAACTGCGTCTCTGACTCTCTTCTTAGATGCCTCACACTTGAGCTGAGCAGCTTCTTGTTTCAGTGCCATGTTGTAGAATTCA
Organism: Aegilops umbellulata; assembly: GCA_032464435.1. NCBI lineage: Eukaryota > Viridiplantae > Streptophyta > Magnoliopsida > Poales > Poaceae > Aegilops > Aegilops umbellulata. The sequence continues at coordinate 105,267,520 of CP136060.1, read as the reverse complement.
TCATACTTTAGCGGCTCAAAAAGCACGAGAGCTAGTTGCAGATCTTCTCTGAGACCACGCCTGAACTGGTAAATCATGCTCTTCTCATCAGGGATGTCTTGCTTCGCAAAACGAGAGAGCTTCTGGAACTGAGTGTTGTATTGATACACATACATGTTGCCTTGCTTGAGATTGCGGAACTCCTCACGCTTAGTCTCAACAACACTTTCTGGAATGTGATGAGCTTTGAAGTCACGGCGGAAATCATCCCAGGTGATCACACGACCTCCTCTGGAATCTTTGTATTGTTGGAACTACTCAGCAGCTTGATCCTTGAGTTGAAAAGAGGCAAACTTGACAAAGTCCTCAGGTCTGACATTGCTACATTCGAAGTGCTTGTTGATGTCCACGAGCCAATCATCGGCGTTTGTGGCCTCGACACAGTAGCTGAAAGTCTTCGGCTGATTTGCAAGGAACTGATTGAGGGTAGCAAAATGCGGCTGATTGTTGCCTTGGCCTTGATTTCCCTGATTACCTTGCCCTTGGTTGTGATCTTGCAAGAGCTGAATCAGAATCTGGGCGTTGGCATTGGTGGCTGTCATCAAGGCTTGCCATGCCTCTGGAGGCGGAGGTGGTGGCGGAGGGTTAGCTTGACTCCATTTATTGCGTTCCGGATTCTGACGCGTTGGCGGAGCCATCCTGAAGAGGGTGACATCCATTAGCATCTTGAAAGACATATATTCAAGCTGAATCAAAGGATCGAAATTGCAACATATAGTCTTCACAAAAAACATTCGAACAAGAATGAACGAATGAATTCCAAAGTAAAGCATCACACTTCCAAAAGCTGAGAAGCCACTTAGATAAAGGTATGGAATCACCATCTGCCTTCGGAACAACTCAAATATCACAACTGAAAACAAAACAAAGGATTGGCTTGCAAAATAAGCCAGAAACAAACATATGATAGATCCCATATCGTATCATGTGTGTGTTGGAAAGATATCCTACGAGATACTTGAATTCCCACTTATAAACTCCCGAAACTTTCTGGTTATGCAATCAGGTGTTGAGGATACAGGGGACACAAAATATATCACCCAAACTAACAATACCTAGATCCAGCTGTATCCATCCTTCAACACATAACCCAGAAACCTTCGGAAATCGTCTACCTCAACCTTCGAAAAGCATCCGTTATACGAGTTATGGCAATACTCCTGCACTCGCCTCAGTACTGGGCTATCAGGGTTATCTCACCAACAACTGTACAAAAGAGATTTTCGATGTCGGCGTACTAAACTCAGGTATTCCAGAACTGCAACGATAAGATTATGACGACAACACCTCAGAGCTCAACTCCCCGGGACACCTCCACTAAACCCCTGCTGACAGGAGGCACCAAGACAATGTTGTCATCACAAAACCATCGGAACGATTCTAAGATACCCGCGTGATCCTAAATTTTTTTTAGTGAAATTTGAGAAGAGAAGAGTCAAAACTCTACGTCAGGATGCCTTACCAGAGCGATGAGGAGACTGGGAAGTAAAAAGAATTCCTAAACTCTCCGATACATAATTCCTAAATGACTCAAAACATTTTTCTATACACAACTCGGCCGCTAAAAACGATCAATCAGTGGGGGCTCCTAAGGTCGGGGAAGGCTCTGATACCAATTTGTAACGCCCTCGATGCGGCTATATCTCCTACGTGTCGAAGCACGACTTAGAGGCATAACCGCATTGAAAGCAATGTCGCAAGTGAGGTAATCTTCACACAACCCATGTAATACATAAGGGAAAGAGATACATAGTTGGCTTACAGTCGCCACTTCACACAATACATAAATAAACATCCATCATCCAGATTACACTCATGGTTCGACTACGGAACCAAAATGAAAGAAGGCTACCCCAAATGCTACACAGATCCCCGAATCATCCCAACTGGGCTCCACTACTGATCATCAGGAAAAGACACATAGTAACGACCACGTTCCTCGTCGAACTCCCACTTGAGCTCGGAAGCGTCATCTGCACTGGCATCGTCGGCACCTGCAACTGTTTTGGTAGAATCTGTGAGTCACAGGGACTCAGCAATCTCACACCCGCGAGATCAAGACTATTTAAGCTTAAAGGTAGGATAGGGTTGTGACGTGGAGCTGCGGCAAGCGACTAGCATATATGGTGGCTAACAACGCAAAAGAGAGCGAGAAGAGAAGCAAAGCACGGTCGTGAAGCTAGAAGTGATCAAGAAGTGATCCTAGAACAACCTACGTCAGACATAACTCCAACACGTGTTCACTTCCCGGACTCCGCCGAGAAGAGACCATCACGGTTACACACGCGGTTGATGTGTTTTAATTAAGGTCAACTTCGGGTTTTCTACAACCGGACATTAGCAAATTCCTATCTGCCTCATAACCGCGGGCACGACTTTCGAAAGATAATACCCTGCAGGGGTGTCCCAACTTAGCCCATTATAAGCTCTCACGGTCAACGAAGGATATTCCTTCTACCGGGAAGACCCGATCAGTCTTGGAATCCCGGACTACAAGACATTTCGACAGTAATAAAACAAGTCCAGCAAAGCCGCCCGATTGTGCCGACAAATCCCGATAGGAGCTGCACATATCTCGTTCTCAGGGCACATCCGGATGAGCAGTACGTACGGCAACCGAGGATACCCCAAGTTGCCTCCGGGCGGCACCGCAAGTGGCTCTAGTTTGGACCAGCAATCGAAGGAGAACTGGCCCGGGGGGTTAAAATAAAGATGACCCTCGGGCTCGCGAAAACCCGGGGGAAAAAGGCTTAGGTGGCAAATGGTAAAACCAAAGTTGGGCCTTGCTGGAGGAGTCTTATTCGAAGCGAAATGTCAAGGGGGTACCATAAATCACCCAACCGTGTAAGGAACGCAAAATCAAGGAACATAACACCGGTATGACGGAAACTAGGGTGGCAAGAGTGGAACAAAACACCAGGCATAAGGCCGAGCCTTCCACTCTTTACCAAGTATATAGATGCATTAATTAAAATAAGAGATATTGTGATAACCCAAAGTAATCATGTTCCAACATGGAACAAACTTCATCTTCACCTGCAACTAGCAATGCTATAAGAGGGGCTGAGCAAAGCGGTAACATAGCCAATCAACGGTTTGCTAGGAAAGGATGGTTAGAGGTTTAACATGGCAATATGGGTGGCATGATATAGCAAGTGGTAGGTATCGCAGCATAGGCATAGCAAAAGAGCGAGCATCTAGCAAGCAAAGATAGAAGTGATTTCGAGGGTATGGTCATCTTGCCTGCAAGGTTCTCAGAGTTGTCGAAAGCTTGATCCTCGTAAGCGTTCTCAACAGGTTCCTCGTTCACGTACTCGTCTCCCGGCTCTACCCAAGGCAAGAACACAAGCAAAGGGGACAAACATCAATCACGATGCAATGCGCAAGCAACATGATGCAAAACATGGCATGATATGCGATATGTGGTATGCAATACATATGCGTGCTCCGGAAGGAAAAGATGAACAAGGCATAATCTTGGCAAACCAAGTATGCCACTTGATAGGTGAGGTGATTTCGGTTGAAATCGATATAAAGATCACCGGAATCGGATGCATGGTTTGCAAATGACAAGCAAAACAAGAATGACACATTTCTGCGTTTAACAGCATGATGCCACTTAGCATGCAACAAGCAATTAAGCTAATGCACCCAAACATATGAGAAAAGCATATGGAAGTGAACCACTCAGGATGCTTGACAAAAGATGAACACTGAGCTACGGCTAAATCACACCACAACAGGTTCAAACAAGCATGGCAAAAGTGCAAAAGATAACAGGTTCACAGACTTAGTGAAAATACTATCATGCCAGAAATTAACATCAGGATAACATGTTTGGAGCAAGGAAACAACATGCTACAGGACAAGGACATAGCAAAATAAGGCAATGCATGAATCTACTCAAAACATAGAACAAAAGTCCCTTACTGACCATGAGCCAAAAAGGACCAGAAAGTATAATAGCACACATGTCAATTAAGCAAGTTTCGTTACAGTTTTCAGACTTAGCAGAAAACTGGACATGTCAAAAACAGATAACAAGTAGGCATGTTTACAAGCTCGATGCACTCACTACAGAGCATTTCATGATAAACTAAGCATACACCCACCAAGAATACATGGCATAGAAGCTAGACATGGCAAGAATAACATCATATCATGCAAGGATCAACTACAACAAGTTTGGCAAAATCGAATAACATGTAAACAATCTGCCAGTAACATTTTATCGCAAAAGTAGAGCTCGATTGACTCAAGCTATGGCACTCCATAATTACAACCAAAGGCATGGATGGATAGAGCAAATCCATATGTACAAAACACCCTTACTGATCATGCTCAAAAGAGGCATAGATCTCTCTGAAACAACATGAACACATGGCATAAAAATAACAGCAGGGAATAACTTAGTGAAATTACTAAGTCTCTGAAATCAGCAACATTATGATCCCTAGTTTGCATGCTTGTGCTAGTCACCACAAAGATCACAAAAATACATGGCATACACCCCTGTAAAGATGGCATGGCATGTTACAAAACACATGTAGGACTCCAATTCATAGGATGCACACATCAATCATGGCAAAAATGACAAAAGTGCATCTACTGAAACAGATCTGAAACTAACATCACATAGCCCTCTTCTAACAGCATTTCGGGCATCAAGATGAACTCAAATGAAAATGATGAAATGAGATGAAATGATGAACTCATCGAGAAGAACAATTCGATATGCTAAACACCCAAAACGGAGCCACGGGTGCAAAGTTATGATGTGATGAACATGCAACAAAATAACTGCAGAGGAAAATGACTTAGAGGAATTCGACCTCCGAGATCTAGGGTTCGTCGGCGCGGAGACCGAGGTGGCGGGGGATCTGGCCGGCGAGCTCGCCGGAGAAGCAGGGGAGGGCGAGGGACGGCGGATCCGCGACGACGGACGCCGGATCCGGCCGCGGGACGGCGAAGCGGAGGCGGCGGCCGCGGGGCGACGGCGGGCGGCGCGCGGGGACGGCGAGACGGCAGTGCGGCGGCCGGCACCGGCGCGGGACGGCGGCGGGCGCGGGCGGCGGAGCGACTCTGGGCCGCGGGGGCCGGACGCGGGCTCGCGGGCCGGCGGCGCGGGGGCGGCGGTGGTCGCCACGTGGCAGCCCCTGAATGGGCGACGGCGGCGGCGGGATTCGTCCGGCGCGGACCGGACGTGTCCGGCGCGCGGAGGGGAGCGGGGAGCTAGGGTTTGCCCGAAAATTGGAGGGGGAGATGCATATTTATAGGTAGAAGGAGCTAGGAAGCTCCAAATTGAGCACGGTTTTCGCCCACACGATCGTGATCGAACGACAATGGACATGGGAGTGACTTAGATGGGTTATTGGGCTGTTTTGGAGGGGTTTTGGGCTGCAACCCAAAAGAGGCTTTCACGGTTACCCGGTTAACCGTTGGAGTATCGAACGACCTCCGAATGACCCGAAACTTGACAGGCGGTCTACCGGTGCTATACCAAGGCCGCTTGTCAAACCTCGGTCCATTCCGAGAAAGTTTAATACCCGCTCACGGAAAAAGGTAAAAGAGGACGCCGGGGAACATAGGAGCGCCGGATTGCAAAACGGACAACGGGGAAAATGCTCGAATTCATGAAACGAACACGTATGCGAATGCGATGCACATGATGACATGATATAAAATGCACGACAAGGACAAAATGCAAAAATGAAGGAAAACCCAACCACGGAGGGAATAACATATCACATTGCCGAAAATGGCAAGAGTTGGAATACAAATATGGCAAGTTACATCCGGGGTGTTACAGGGTGCCTAGTCCGGCAAGAGTTTTCAAGTAGTGAAGATTTCAGCAGTAAACTATGCAAACAATTTAGAAGTACTCAAGTCCAACTTGCAAACCAGTTGCAGTCCTATAGTGCAGCATGCATCAAATTCAAAAATAGCAAAACTGACTTGAAACAAACTCCCATCTGGTTGTTTATTTCTTAGCTCATCGTTTCTAATACAAGCCAATGCTTCTATTCTAATCTAGTTGTTTATTTTGTAGCTCGTCTTTTCTAATGTAATGTTAGAAGTCCACTAAACGAAAAATTCTCCGTGTTAGCTAGATCAATACTAGTGCTCAGCAGTACGACAAGTAGCAGTACTGATCAGTACGACTTACACAAAATACTAGTACTGATCAGTAATATTCTTAATATTCAAAGTAGAGACTTTTACATTTGTGTCCCTAACTCGAACCCACTACTCAGATTTATCCCTAATTTCAAAGTGTGCTCAAATTTGCCCCTCTACCATTAGATACCCTTATATAAATACTTCCGTGCCGTTTCCATCCGGTCAAAGGGCTTTGACCGTTTTCTAGACGTTTGATGGACAGTTTTGCCCCTCGAAAAAAAAATTAAAAAAGAGAAGAGACAGGGTGCACTTACCTTTCGGCCAGGGACGGCCCAGCCAGCCCAGCCCTCTGGCTGGTCATCGTCTTCCTCTCCCGAGGGCATGTCGCCCTTCACGCTCACCCCAGCACCTCCGTTCTCGTGGACAACGGCACAGAGAAGCCGCACCGGCATGTCTCCGAGGCCCGCCGTCAAGCATAGCATCACCACACCGTGGATCAGGGCCTCGGGTGCCCTGCAACTCCGCCATCGAAGCGATCTCGGCCGCCTCTGCCCGCCGGCCACCGGCCTAGATTCGCCGTCGTCTGACCTTCCCCGAGCCTTCTGTTCATTCCTGCGAGATCGTTGTGCGCTCCTGCTCCCCCGTTGTGTTTAAGCCCGTCGATTTCTTCCGCTAGCTGCATCCCCACAAGCCCGAGCGCCGCCAGCCGCCATGACCGTTGCACACATCGATGCCAAGCCCCCAGTGTCCTTGTGTTGTTACAGAGTGATCCCGAAGACCACTGGAAGCCACCAAGACTCGTAGTTCGCTCGTTTTCATCACACGGCAATGCGCACGACCAAACTGTAGCTCAGCCGCCTCTCCGCTCGTCACCGTCCTCGATTCCGGCGACCATTTGGACCAACTCCGCCACCAATAGATGCGCCTAGTTTCCAGCTACGCGTAGGTGCTAGCAGTGCGCCCAGCCGTCCTCTGTAGAGCGAACCCGATGTGCCTCGGTCGTGATTTGTGGTCGCCGACGGTGAAATCGCTGGGATAAGGTACGGCCAAGTGGGCCTGACAGGTCAGGTAATTATCACCTGTGAGTATGACTTGTGGGCCCTCCATAATTAATAGTGCTAAATATCCAGCTAAAAAACAAAGATAATTATCATAGTAATAAATAAGTGATGAGGCCCTGACATGTGGGCCCATGTCCTTTGTTGACCTAGTCAATGTTGACTAGCTTGACTTAGAATATGAGAGTTTTTTTCTCGGTGGGTCCCACATGTAAGTGACACATGGAGGCAGGGGCAAAATGTCCAGGAAACGTCCGATAGACGGTCAAAGGCCTTTGACCTAACGGAAACGGCACGGAAGGGCATTTCTGTAAGGTCACCTAACGGCAGAGGGGCAAATTTGAGCACACTTCGAAATTAGGGATAAATCTGAGTAGTGGGTTCGAGTTAGGGACAAAAATGCAAATGGCCCTTAAAAGTAACATCCATATAAAAAATGCTTCTATTCTAACACATTTTTTTTGGAAAAAAGAGCACTAGTACTGATGAGTCGTACTGACAAGGATGCCGTTCTACAATTCTGATGAATCGTACTGACAAGGACATAATTATTGTGCAAATGGAAAAAACAAAATGTTTTATAAAGAAATTTGCTTGAAGTTCAATTACTATGGCCTAAAAAATTCAATTACATCGCTAGTGCATTCAGAATTGCTAATTTTTTGAAAAATGAAGTTCCTGTTTCAGGATTATGTAAGTTCAAAAATATTGTATGATGTGTGTGCCATAGTTATCTGAACTTTGATTCTGACTAATATTCCATTATAGCACTACTGCATATTCACTTCTGATTGCTTCTTGCTGCCACTATTTTTATCATGATTTTGTGTGTCCACCCAAGAGTGTTTTTATTCATAAGAAATTGAACCAAAAATAGTGGTTGCTACTAGTGTTTGGAAATTATAATTACTAGAACTAATATTTCTCACCCTTTTAATTGCTGGCTAATTCTTGTAAAAAGTAGTGGTTAATCTTGCTAATTACTTTGATGTGTTGCCTAGGTGGTCAGTCCAGCTCCTGCAAACAACACAGGTCGTTGCCCCTTTTGCCACAACGGTAGCAGCACAAACATTAGTGTGGTCGTCCCCAACCAGTTCCTCACGCGGCCTCCGTGCAAGCCCTGCTCATGTATGCTTACACCAAAAGTACAACTCTTGCTACTCTCCTTGTACAAATAAATAGCAGTGGTATATCTGGGATGGTTAGTACAGATGTGTATGTTGCTTCTCTTGAAGAGTTCGCCTATTTATTGATGCTTTTTGCTGGTAATGGTGCAGGATCAGGATAACCTCGATAGGTTACACATGTTGCTCACGAGGCTGATAGGTTCCACATGTTGCCCAGGAGTATACCCGTATGGAGCGGAGATGACAGTCGATCTTGTTGACAATTCTCAGTAAAAATGATGGTGAAGTTGGCAAACGTCTGAATCAGATAGTGCATACCCCTGTAAGTTCACTTGTCATTGAGCGGTTAGTTGAAGATTAATCATTTTTAGAAATACAACAGGTTTATGGTGCCAATACCCATTTCTTTCAGAAAAATTAACAGTTACAAGTATCTGCATTTTACTGAAAGTTCTTTGGTATAGCCCCATCCCTATCAAAGTAGAAGAGTACGTGTTGATTTTCTCTCCCTTGTTCTGATTGATATCATACAGCACTTGCGAGAGAGGAATGAATATGGTGCAGTTGTTCCATTCATTATTTGGGCAGTGGCCTGCTGTTTAAATCCTTATTTTTTTTGCGGGGCATTTAAATCCTCATTTGGCCTGGCTGAAACACGAGTTTCAATAACTCTTGCACAAAAATTATGGGAAATTCCACGTTCTGAATATGACTTTTGAACTAAACAGGGAAGTCATCACGTAATGATTCTATTCATCAATCAGTACCTCTCATACATAATTTCAAGTGGGAAATGAGACATGCTAGTTCCTTATGATGACAATTTAGTAATGCACCATATTATCGATGAAGATATGGAACAGGTGTTTTCACCATGTTTCACCCCCATATACTTGTAAAGTCGTAATCAACAACTTACAACATATGGTGTATTTCTTACCAATTTCTTTTTATCTACACAATTTTCAGGATGGCCCAAAACAAGTACTTACAGAAACACATATATGAGATTGCCACGACATGCCGGTGCACAAGCCACCGCGTCCACGCTCCGCAAGCGTCGCCGCGACCAACGCCCCATATGAGCCGCCATGGCCACCAACCACAACGGCGACGAGGGATCGGGGCGTGGCCTGCTGCATCTAGCGGGTGCTCACAAGCTGCAGTGTTGCTTCTCCAGCGAGATGTCATGCTGCACGGTGCTGCCACACCACCGCGTCTCTATTTTCTTTCGTAAGTTCTTATTAAAAGACCTTGGAATAGCAAGTAGAAGTTCGACAGAAGGACATGCATCAGTTCAGACCTCAGAATAGCAAGTAGAAGTTCAATAAAAGGACCTACATCAGTTCCTCAGTTACATATCAATTAGCAAAAATTTATAAGAGGGAACTGCCATGACATTAGGGGATACAATGTTGAAAAGTTCAATTCAGCTACGTGTGCAAGTTCAAATAATTATTGTAGGAAGGTTTAGAGGTTTGGTTTTGTGAGAAAAAAGTATGATTTTCTATCAGTATTTTGTATGATTCATTTGCCTCAGGTGCAACCCAAAACTAGACAAAAATTAATTCTGTTTGCTGCCTGTAATGCTCTCTCGACCCTACTGTCTATTTTGGTTGATGAACAAGTATAGAGAAAAAAATCTTGTACAGGGAAAGTTCTTGCAATACTGCCGGGCAAGTTCGAAAAATAAACCACGCAAGTTTGAAAGTATTCACATCAGTACAAACTCGAGTGGGCATGTATTACCAGGATTCACATCAGTATACTCTCGAGAGGGCATGTTACCGTCTAGAGTACATTCTTCAATTTACCAAGAAGTTCATGTATCACTATCCAAAAAGTATATATAACTATTGCTACTCTCCCCAAAATTCAATGTACATATAGAAAAAGTTAAAATGTATGTTTACAAAACAATTTGGTTCTAAGTTATACAGTGATTCAATACACAAAAATTTGTAGCGGTTAAGCAAAACGATTCATATCAGTACAAACTCCTGAGGTCATAAGTTCAGAGGACAAAAAATTAGCAAAAAAGAAGAAGAACATGGGTGATTTACCAATAAAATTTTATGGAAGTTCACAGAACAAAACAACATAAATTCGGAGATCCTCACACCGTGACGAGAATGCTCAGTACAAAAGATGAACAAAGCTCCGTTCGTACTATCATTTGCGAACAAATGATGAAACAAATGCATCATTTGCAAACAAATGATGAAACAAATGCTCAGTACAAATCCACATATATCTTACTTCGTACTATCGTTTGCGAACAAATGATGAAACAATTTTCAGTAAGAAAATAGAGTAAAGTCTAGTCTATGAAAACACGATCAGTACAACCCCATACGGATATCACTTCAAGTACTCTTCTTCTAGAACAATTCAAAATCACTCAATGAAAAATAAATCAGTACGGACACACACATAAATCAGTACTAGTACTCTGCTCTTTAGTAAAAATGAGAGAAGTAAAGAAACATTGCTGCAAAAAATTGTTGAGTTAAAAAAAAGAAACACACAAAACATTCCTCTTTTTGAAAAAAAATGTCATTCAGTTCAATGATATAAACATGCAAGTTCGGGGACGATGATACTGTAAACCATTGAAAGTTTACGAGGAAAACGATACCGAAAAAATAGAGTAAATTCTAGTTTTCTTTGTACAAACTCATACACACATCAGTTCAAGTGCTCTTTTTTGAAACCTTTTAAAATTACTCTGTGGAAAATAAATCAGTACGAACACACACATAGATCAGTATAGGTACTTTTTTTTCCTGACAGAAAACAGCACGACGTGTTTCACTGTATTCAAAAAAATTCGATACCATAAAGGCACAATGGTGATGACACCGCCAGTAAGGATAAGGATGAGAAAGAAAATTAAAAACTAAAACTAACAGAACATCGATTGATTATTTTTTGAGAAGTACAAACTCTCTTGTACCGTAAGTACCATAAATTAAAAATAAAAATTGCATCAGTTCTAACTCAAGGGAGAATAAATTTGTAAAAAAAGATTGTAGCAGTAAAAGTTCAAAGGGAAAAAGCAATTTAATAAATGACAAAAAATCACAAATTCACAACTACAAAAGTTGTATGTTCAAACATGATGTCTTAGATAAGTTTGGGAAAAAGCTCAAACAAAAGAAAAACCCACGAAAATTCAAATGGTAAAAGTTCATGTCGCAAAACGCGAGAAGTCCAAAACATCGTTGCAAAGAAATTTGAGTTTTAAAAAAGAAACACACAAAACATTTTTTTTCAAAAAAAATATCATTCAGTTCAATGATATAAATCATGAAAGTTCAAGGACTATGAAAATCATAAACCATTGAAAAGTTACGAGGAAAAGCTGTACCAAAAAAAGAGAGTAAAATCTAGTCTGCGAAAACACACTCAGTACAAACCCAGACAACATCAGTTCAAGTACTTTTTTCGGAACCATTTAAAATTACTCTATGAAGGCTAGACTTGGGAGAAGGGATCAGGGGCACCGCCGCAGATCCACAGAACCACAATCGGTGAAAACGAAATTCCACAGCTAATTAACCTAACTAAAAAGAATCTGTTTAACTTCCGGAGCATAATGTATTATTCAGGTTCTACTTTACTCCAGGAGGATTTACATCTTTTGGTGCATCCTTCCCCTTTTGCAGTTGATTCGTTTGCTCTATGAATAATGCATGCCATGGAGATGAACAACACAACCAATTACTGCTTACTACTGCTGCTAGTGCAGGCATGCGTCTATGTCACTGATGATTCACAGCTTGGATGGATTGGGGTCATAATAATGACCAGGCTTCAAAACTTCCCTGCTTTGGCCGATGCAAACAGCGCTGCTATGCACACGACGCTGTACGGCCGACTTGTGGACGACAACACAGATCAGGTCGTTCATGCATACCATGCAGCGCATTTCAGCGGCTGGATTGCCCATCGTGCAGCTGTCGTGCAGGCATGCATCGTCCACAAAGCAGTTTCGCGATGCAAATATAGCTCTGTCTAATTGCAATTTTACAACGTGTCTGCTTCGTTTGCATCGATCGAAACAGTGCAGGCCTGAACATCACACTCCCAAAATCATTCAGAGTTCCATCCAGAGTCTGGGTAACACAATTTCAAGATGAGAGGCACAGGCCATCTTCTTCTTGTCACCGTAGCACTGGTGATCCTATCGCCGTCGCTGTGCCCCCCGGCCGGTGCATGGGGCATCTTCTCCTCCACCTCGACTAAACCCACGAGGCAGACCATTGCCGCGCCGACGCTGCCCGGCGACGGCGGCGGCAAGACGGTGGTCGACTTTTCGATGGAAGGCGGCGGCAGGCCGAGGGGCGTGGAGCTTCTGGAGGGCGCGCGGCGCAGGATGGCTGGCCCGGCCTCCTGCTGGGGCGAGGCGTACCGCGGCCTCTTTGCCAGCTGCGCCCAGATCATGACGGAGCGCCAGTCCAGGATCGCGTGGCGCCTCAGCGCCTGCTACTAGCAGGACTCCGGCCGCCCGCCGCTGCCGCCCTGCGACGAGCGCTCGCGCATGGTGCACTGCCGCAAGCGCCTCTCCGAGCACGAGGAGAAGGTCTTCCTCTAGACCAACACCCTCTGCCACCAGCTCTAGTACGCAATCCACCATGATCGTCTTCATCTTCCTCCTCCGATGGAGGACGAATTTTTTGACTGGTCTGTGAGTTGTGTGTCCATATCTGCAGGGCGGAGGCGTCAAGCAGAGAACGGGAGCGGTTGGTGAATGACCTGACCCGGTCAGCGGCGGCGGCGAGCAAGAAGCTGTCGACGATCGAGGAGAGGTCGGACCAGAGAAACCAGGAGTCGAGCAAGCTCCACGACTCCATGTCGTCGATCGTGTCGGAGACCGAGCACCTGGCCGCGACATCCAACAACCTCAAATCCCGGATGGGCCTGCTGGAGTAGCCGGCGGAACGGGGAGATAGCGGGACGGAGCTCATATTTATCCTTTTAATAGAAAAGATCAGTTCAACGAAATGACATCATCAGTACAACCGCTCGAATTCATCAGTTCCAAAAGGGTAACAGAATAATATTCTGTTTCGCGTAACAGAATAGCCCAGATGTATATATATATATATATATATATATATATATATATATATATATATATATATATATATATATATATATATATATATATATATATATATCAGGTTCTTTCCAACATGCTGGGCTTGCCAAAGGACAAAATGAAAAAGGAAAGGTGAAGATCACCGTGACTCTTGCATAAGGTAGAAGGTAATAATAAAAGATAGGCTCTTCGCAGAGGGAAGTAGAGGTTGCCATGCGCTTTTATGGTTGGATGCACAAAATCTCAATGCGAAAGAACGTCACTTTATATTGCCCCTTGTGATATGAACCTTTATTATGCAGTCCGTCGTTTTATTACTTCCACATCACAAGATTGTATAAATCTTATTTCTCCCACGCCAATCAATCATAGAGCAATTTTTATTGCTTTGCACCAATAACAACTTACTTGAAGGATCTTACTCAATCCATAGGTAGGTATGGTGGACTCTCATGGCAAAACTGGTTTAAAGGTATTTGCAAGCACAAGTAGTATCTCTACTTGGTGCTGAGAATTTGGCTAGCATGAGGGGGAAAGGCAAGCTCAACATGTTAGAGGATCCATGACAACATACTTTATCTCAGATCGTTGCCTTCCTTGTCCAACATCAACTCTTTAGCATGTCATATTTTAATGAGTGCTCCCAATCATAAAAGATGTCAATGATAATATATCTATATGTGAAACCTCTCCTTCCTTATTACTTCCTATTAATTGCAACGATGACCAAAGCTATGTCTGCTAACTCCCAACAACTTTAAATCATCATACTCTTTCTATGTGAAGTCATTACTCTTAGTAAGATCAATATGAACTTTTTGTTCTTTTTATTCTTTTTTCTTTTCTTTTATTCACCCAAGATCATAGCAAGAAAATCAAACCCTTGACTCAACACTAATCTTTATTATATAGCTCACGGACTCGATTACATAGAGAGATCATAAAGCAAAACTCAAAACTAGATCATGCCATAAACTTTATTCTACTAGATCAAAATACTACTAATAGGATCGAACTAAGAAAAATGGTAAAGATAGGAGTTGTGATTGTGATACGATACTGGGGCACCTACCCCAAGCTTGGCAATTGCTAAGGGGAGTGCCCATACCCATGTAATTATATATCCTTTGTTGGTGAAGAGGATGGAGGTGTTGTTGACTTAGTTGATGGCATAGACTTCTCGCTTAATTTGCGCTTGAGGACGACATTTCGATCCCTCAGATCATCAATCTCGCACTCCAGGGTTAATATCTTTTTGCATAGGCTCTGCTTATTTTCCTGCAAGAGACGAAAAGGGATAAACTCGAACTTTGGTTTCTTTACCCTATCAGGGAGACTTGACTTTTTGAACTCCACGTGCATGTCCCCAGGTTGAAGTAATGGGGCTTCATCTTCATCTGAGCTCGTCTCCTCCTTCCCCTTGGGTTCATAGTCCTCTTCTTCCTCCGTGGTCCAACCATCGTGCTCCACATCTCCATAGACCTTAGGATTGGCTAAGTAATCATCCACATAGCTTTCTCCTTCTGAATCCTGGGAAGACATGTTGATCTTATCTGCAGCAGGACAACTCGAAATGAAAACAGATGATATTTGCGTCATACGGGAGTCAAAACCTTCGGGAGAATATATAGTGATTTTTTACTGACCAAAATACGTATCGTGCAAGAAAACAGGGTCCGGAAGGCACACGAGGTGCTCACGAGGTAGGGGGGCGCGCCCAAGGGGGTAGGGTGCGCCCACCACCCTCGTGGGGCCTTCGTGTCATTCCCGGACTGCTACTTATTTTTCTATTTTTCTAAATATTCCAAAACAGAGAAATATTGCCTTAAAAATTGTTTTGGAGTCGGTTTACTTACCGTACCACATACCTATTCCTTTTTGGAGTCTGAAACGTTCTGGAAAGTGTCTCTTATGTATTCCTCCGGGGTTACCGTTTGAATAATATTGGTTTCAACATTTATGGGATTACCTGAGATATAATGTTTAATTCTTTGACCGTTCACCACCTTTGGATTCGTACCTTCGAAGTTGTTGATCTTTATGGCACCGGAACGATAGACCTCCTCGATAACGTAGGGCCCTTCCCATTTAGAGAGAAGTTTTCCTGCAAAAAATCTTAAACGAGAGTTGTATAGCAATACATAATCACCTACGTTAAACTCACGCTTTTGTATTCTTTTGTCATGCCATCTTTTGACTTTTTCTTTAAACAACTTGGCATTTTCATAAGCTTGGGTTCTCCATTCATGAAGTGAGCTAATATCAAATAACCTCTTTTCACCTGCAAGTTTGAAATCATAGTTGAGCTCTTTAATAGCCCAATATGCCTTATGTTCTAGTTCGAGAGGTAAGTGACACGCTTTTCCATAAACCATTTTATACGAAGACATACCCATTGGATTTTTATATGCAGTTCTATAGGCCCATAATGCATCATCAAGTTTCTTGGACCAATTCTTTCTAGATCTATTGACAGTCTTTTGCAAAATTAATTTGAGCTCTCTATTACTCAATTCTACTTGACCACTAGACTGTGGGTGATAAGGAGATGCAGTTCTATGATTAACGTCATACTTAGCAAGCATTTTACGAAAAGCGCCATGAATAAAGTGTGAACCACCGTCAGTCATTAAATATCTAGGGACTCCAAACCTCAGAAAAATAACTTCCTTAAGCATTTTAATAGAGGTGTTGTGATCAACACTACTAGTTGGAATAGCTTCTACCCACTTAGTAACGTAATCAACATCAACTAAAATATGTGTATATCCATTAGAGGTAGGAAAAGGTCCCATATAATCAAAGCCCCAAACATCAAATGGTTCAATAACAAGTGAATAATTCATAGGCATTTCTTGACATCTACTAATATTACCAATTCTTTGACATTCATCACATGACAAGACAAACTTACGTGCATCCTTGAAGAGGGTAGGCCAATAAAAACCGGATTGCAATACCTTGTGTGCAGTTCTGTCTCCAGCGTGGTGTCCGCCGTAAGCCTCAGAGTGACACTTGCGTAGGATCTGTTCCTGTTCATGCTCAGGTACACAACGTCTAATAACACCATCTACTCCTTCTTTATAAAGATGTGGGTCATCCAAAAAGTAATGTCTCAAATCATAGAAGAACTTTTTCTTTTGTTGGTACGTGAAACTAGGTGGTATGAATTTAGCAACAATGTAATTAGCATAATCAGCATACCATGGAGTGCTACGAGAAGTACTTATAACATTTAATTGTTCATCGAGAAAGCTATCATCAATAGGCAGTGGGTCATCAAGAATATTTTCTAACCTAGATAAGTTGTCTGCGACGGGGTTCTCAACTCCCTTTCTATCAACAATATGCAAATCAAATTCTTGTAGCAAGAGAACCCATCTAATAAGTCTAGGTTTAGCATCTTTCTTCTCCATAAGATATTTAATAGCACCATGATCAGTGTGAATAGTTACTTTAGAATCAACAATATAAGGTCTGAACTTATCACAAGCAAATACAACTGCTAAAAGTTCTTTTTTCAGTAGTAGCATACTTTCTTTGAGCATTGTCTAGAGTCTTACTAGCATAATGGATAACATTTAATTTCTTATCAACTCTTTGCCCTAGAACAGCACCTACAGCATAATCACTAGCATCACACATAATTTTAAAGGGTAAATTCCAATCAGGTGGCTGAACAACTGGTGGCTGAACAACAGGTGCAGAGACTAATGCTCTCTTAAGTATTTCAAATGCTTCTACACAATCATCATCAAAGACAAATGGTATATCTTTTTGTAATAAATTAGTCAGAGGCCGAGAAATTTTTGAGAAGTCCTTAATGAACCTTCTATAAAATCCGGCGTGACCAAGGAAACTTCTTATACCTTTGATGTCCTTGGGACATGGCATCTTTTCAATAGCATCAACCTTGGCTTTACCAACTTCAATACCTCTTTCAGAAACTTTATGTCCCAAGACAATACCTTCATTAACCATAAAGTGGCACTTTTCCCAATTCAAGACAAGATTAGTTTCTTCACATCT
This sequence comes from Aegilops umbellulata, assembly GCA_032464435.1. Classification (NCBI taxonomy): domain Eukaryota; kingdom Viridiplantae; phylum Streptophyta; class Magnoliopsida; order Poales; family Poaceae; genus Aegilops; species Aegilops umbellulata. The sequence continues at coordinate 105,250,043 of CP136060.1, read as the reverse complement.
CTGCAAAACTCGATCAAGATTGCTCAAGCAATCATCAGAAGAAGATCCATAGACGGAAAAATCGTCCATGAAAACCTCACAAATCTTTTCACAAAAGTCAGAGAATATAACCATCATGCATCTTTGAAAGGTAGCAGGTGCATTACCTAATCCAAAAGGCATATGTCTATAAGCAAAGGTACCGAAAGGGCATGTAAAAGTAGTCTTTGATTGATCTTTAGCCGACACAGGTATTTGAGAGAAACCAGAATAACCATCTAGAAAGCAATAGTGTGTATGTTTGCATAATCTTTCTAGCATTTGATCGATAAAAGGTAAGGGGTAATGATCTTTCTTAGTAGCCTTATTTAATTTGCGAAAATCAATTACCATCCTATACTGTAATAATTATTTGTGGAATCAATTCATCTTTATCATTAGGAACAACAGTAATACCTCCCTTCTTAGGGACACAATGAACAGGACTTACCCACTGACTATCAGCAACAGGATAAATTATACCTGCCTCCAGAAGCTTTAGTATTTCTTTTCTTACCACTTCTTTCATTTTGGGATTCAGGCATCATTGAGGATCACGAACCGGTTTGGCGTCTGCTTCCAAATTTATTTTATGTTGACATAGAGTGGGACTAATGCCCTTAAGATCATCAAGAGTATATCCAATAGCAGCACGATGCTTCTTCAGAGTTTTCAATAATCTTTCTTCTTCATGCTGTGAAAGGTTAGCACTAATAATAACAGGATATATCTTATTTTCATCAAGATAAGCATATTTAAGATTATCAGGCAACGGTTTAAGCTCAAACACGGGATCACCCTTGGGTGGAGGAGGATCCCCTAGGATTTCAACACGCAAATTGTGTTTCAGAATATGTTCCTGTTTAAAGAATACTTCATCTATTTCCCTTCTTTCATTCATAAACATATCATTTTCATGGTCTAGCAAATATTGTTCTAAAGGATCACTAGGAGGTACGGCAATAGAAGCAAGACCAATAATTTCATCTTTACTAGGCAATTCTTCTTCACGGTGTTGTTTACTAAATTTAGAGAAATTAAACTCATGGATCATATCATCCAAGCCAATAGTAACAACATTCTTTTCGCAGTCTATCATAGCATTAACAGTGTTCAAGAAGGGTCTACCAAATTTAATGGGACAAAAGCTATCTTGTGGGGAACTGAGAACAAGGAAATCAGCAGGGTATTTAGTTTTCCCACACAAGACTTCAACATCTCTAACAATTCCCATTGCTGAAATAGTATCTCTATTGGCAAGTTTAATTGTGACATCAATATCTTCTAACTCAGCAGGTGCAATTTCATGCTTAATTTCTTTATACAAAGTATAAGGTATAACACTAGCACTAGCACCCATATCACATAAGCCATGATAACAGTGATCTCCTATTTTAACAGAAATAACAGGCACGCCTACCATAGGTCTATGTTTATCTTTAGCACAAGGTTTAGCAATTCTAGCAGTTTCACCGCAGAACTGAATAACGTGCCCATCAATATTATCAGACAAGAGATCTTTAACAATAGCAATATTTGGTTCTACTTTAACTTGCTCAGGAGGTGTATAAGTTCTAATATTGCTTTTACGAACCACGGTTGAAGCTTTAGCATGATCCTTTATTCTAACAGGGAAAGGTGGTTTCTCAACATAAGAAGTAGGAACAATAGGATCATTATAAGTGACGGTCTTTTCTTCAACTTTAATAGGTGCAGCTACTTTTACTTCTATGGGAGGATGATATTTAAACCACTTCTCCTTGGGGAGATCAACATAAGTAGCAAAAGATTCACAGAAAGAAGCTACTATCTCAGAGTCAAGTCCATATTTAGCGCTAAACTTACGGAAAATATCGGTATCCATAAAAGATTTAACACAATCAAACTTAGGTGTCATACCTGACTCCTTACCTTCATCAAGATCCCAATCTTCAGAGTTGCGTTTAATTCTATCCAATAAATCCCATCTAAATTCAACAGTCTTCATCATAAAAGAGCCAGCACAAGAAGTATCGAGCATGGTGCGATTATTTTCAAAAAGTCGAGCATAAAAGTTTTGAATAATTGTTACTCTTGGGAGGTCATGATTGGGGCATGAATATAACATTGATTTAAGCCTCCCCAAGCTTGAGCGATGCTTTCTCCTTCGCGAGGCCAAAAATTGTATATATAATTGCGATCACGATGAACAAAATGCATAGGATAATACTTTTGATGAAATTCCAATTTCAATCTTCTATAGTTCCATGATCTTGTGTCATCACATAGCCTATACCATGTCAATGCGTCTCCCTTCAAAGATAAAGGGAAGACCTTCTTCTGAGCAACATCATCGGGTATACCTGCAAGCTTAAATAATCCACAAACTTCATCCACATATATTAGGTGCTCATCAGGATGCTTTGTTCCATCTCCTGTAAAAGGATTAGCTAGCAGTTTTTCTATCATACCCGAAGGAAATTCAAAAGGAACTTCATTTTCAATAAGTTCAGTAGGTTGAGGAGCAACTCTTTTCTCTACTGGTCGGGGTGAAGGTACCCCGAACAAGCCCCTCAGAGGATTACTTTCCATAGTAACAAGTGACAGTAAATTTCAGCACACTATATATAATTTTTTCCTTACCAAATTCCACCTACCAAAGGCACTACACTCCTCGGCAACGGCGCCAGAAAAGAGTCTTGATGACCCACAAGTATAGGGGATCTATCGTAGTCCTTTCGATAAGTAAGAGTGTCGAACCCAACGAGGAGCAGAAGGAAATGATAAGCGGTTTTCAGCAAGGTATTCTCTGCAAGTACTGAAATAAGTGGTAACAAATAGTTTTGTGATAGGATAAATTGTAACGAGCAACAGTAACAAAAATAAATAAAGTGCAGCAAGGTGGCCCAATCATTTTTGTAGCAAAGGACAAGCCGGAAAAGACTCTTATATAAGGAAAAGCGCTCCCGAGGACACATGGGAACATCATCAAGCTAGTTTTCATCACGTTCATATGATTCGCGTTCGGTACTTTGATAATTTGATATGTGGGTGGACCGGTGCTTGGGTGCTGTTCTTACTTGAACAAGCATCCCACTTATGATTAACCTCTATTGCAAGCATTCACAACTACAACAAAAGTATTAAGGTAAACCTAACCATAGCATGAAACATATGGATCCAAATCAGCCCCTTACGAAGCAACGCATAAACTAGGGTTTAAGCTTCTGTCACTCTAGCAACCCATCATCTACTTATTACTTCCCAATGCCTTCCTCTAGGCCCAAATAATGGTGAAGTGTTATGTAGTCGACGTTCACATAACACCACTAGAGGCTAGACGACATACATCTCATCAAAATATCGAACGATACCAAATTCACATGACTACTAATAGCAAGACTTCTCCCGTGTCCTCAGGAACAAATGTAACTACTCACAAAGCATATTCATGTTCATAATCAGAGGGGTAATAATATGCATAAAGGATCTGAACATATGATCTTCCACCAAATAAACCAACTAGCATCAACTACAAGGAGTAATCAACACTACTAGCAACCTACTAGCACCAATCCCGGACTTGGAGACAAGAATTGGATACAAGAGATGAACTAGGATTTGGAGATGAGATGGTGCTGGTGAAGATGTTGATGGAGATTGCCCTCTCCCGATGAGAGGAGCGTTGGTGATGACGATGGTGATGATTTCCCCCTCCCGGAGGGAAGTATCCCCGGCAGAACAGCTCTGCTGGAGCTCTAGATTGGTTCCGCCAAGGTTCCGCCTCGTGGCGGTGGAGTCTCGTCCCGAAAGGTTGCTTCTGGTTTTTTTCTTGATGAAAGACTTCATATAGCAGAAGATGGGCATCGGAGAGCCACCAGGGGGCCCACGAGGTAGGGGGGCGCGCCCCCACCCTCGTGGACAGGGTGTGGGCCCCCTGGCCTTCATCTTTGGCAGGTATTTTTCATTATTTATTGTAAGATATTCCATGGAGTTTCAAGACTTTTGGAGTTGTGCAGAATAGGTCTATAATATTTGCTCCTTTTCCAGCCCAGAATTCCAGCTGCCGGCATTCTCCCTCCTTATGTAAACCTTGTAAAATAAGAGAGAATAGCCATAAGTATTGTGACATAATATGAAATAACAGTCCATAATGCAATAAATATCGAAATAGAAGCATGATGCAAAATGGACGTATCAGCCCCCAGATGTTTTTGCCTGCGTCTCTTCTCGCCGTTCAGACATGCACTTGAGGGCATGCGTACCCAGAGAAAGGAACCCTTAACGGAACTATTCTCCCTGGAAGATGTTTCTTACTACCCATGTAATATAACATAACTAGTTGGATACTTGTCTGTTCAAGCACTAATGACCCCTACGCCTGGTTTCCACGCATACCCCGGTTCTTATATGACCGAGCGGGTATTAGGATACACTCCGGACTATCGGGTCCCGAGGTTGAAGCGAAAAGGTCTGCCATGACAAATGATTTACAATCCGGCTAGAAGGCATTATATATGTCACTTTAATTACACAGTCACTTAGACTGACTAAATTCCTCTTCTATACCATCCAACAGGCTGTCTAGCCTACAATCCTGTTGGGAATACTTTGTGGCTAATTCTACTTACCCATACACTAAGCTAATGGGGATCTCTTTCCCATCGGGCCCCACAGGTCCGACTTCGGCCATGTGGTTTGGGTCAGCCTTGGTATACCGCATCTTCACCATGGCCCAGGCTTCCCTAGCACCTTGACGGCAGGCCGATATCTTCCATAATCAGAAGCGCCGCCGCGCTCCCTTGAGCTTCTCCGCAAGCTCTCCAATGCCTGCTGGCAGGGAGACGGATGGCCACAAGGCCTGGGCAATACCCTGCATCGCCTGCCGAACTTGTTCGTGCAGTTGTGAGAGCTCGGGTAGAAGATCACCCGCAGACCCGGGCATCTCCTCCACGGGACGACCCGTCAGCATACCTGCAGACATAACTCTGTTAGCTGGCATCTTCGCCGACCTCTTTCAAGGGTTCGTTTAAGCACTTACTAAAAATGCCGTGTCGAAGCCCCTTATTCTCCTTCACGGAGTCCGCAAGCTGGGCCCGAACATCCTTTAGTTCCACGCTCAGCTGGGTATTAGCGTCTCGGAGATTATTTTTCTCTTGAATGACGCATGACAGCACGCGCTCGCCAGCATTTAGCTGTCGTTCAGCACGTTTCACATCCCCTGGCACGGCCTCCGGAGTTACTCCGGAGTCATCTGCAAAAGCTACTGTTAGACTTGCAGGCACGCCGCATAAACACCTGGTACCTGCCGTTCGTCGCATAAACCCAATAGTTACCAGCAGGGGTCTTCTTGGACTCCTCTTCTGTGGCAAGTGCGGCCTAAAGCCGGGCTTTGCACTCTTCCAGCTCCTGAGATAATCGGGTATTCTTCTATGTCAAAACCTGCATAAGTCATGATCCTTAAATCAGTTACTCTAACTGTTTCAAGTCTCAGGGGCTACTGATATATATAATCATCAAATTTTCTTACTCGTATATCCTTTACATACTGGTCCGTGGCTATGGCTAGACCATTTTGAGCTGCACGGATATACGCATCTCCTGAGTTGAAGGCATTAAAAGCCTCCTGGGAGAAACAAGCGTCACGGAGTACGGCTCGGCGACGCCTGTGATTCATGGCGCTCTCCACTTTGGAATTCGTAGTGGATATTTTATCCGCATCCTCTGTAGAAGGAGCGTCCGGCGTGCGCCTCGTGTTCGATTCCTCCTCTGTGTCTGGCCCTGGAGCCCGACTGGTAGAGGCGTGATTAGCGACCTCTCCGGATATTGTCCGGCGAGCGTTCTTCCTTCTAGGAAACACGGGCGTTATTATGTTTTTAAAGACGACAACCACGGAGTAAGGTGTTGCATCATACCTCCGCGCTGGCGTCTCCGTCCGGACACTACTGGAATCAGCTACTTTTCCATCTGCCAGCTCTTTGCCATCTGCTAGCAGACGACAAAGAAGCTCTTTGCCATCAGCTACAGAAAAGCAGACGGCAAAGAAACGGCGGACGGCAAAACAGTCCTTTGCCATCTGCCAGCTCTTTGCCTTTAGCCAGCAGACGGCAAAAAGAGAGGTGGCCCCCACCCCAAGCCCGATTAAAAAAAAACTTAACGGCCCACCTCTTTACCGTCTGCTAGCGGATGGCAAAGAGACATAAAGGCGGACGACAAAGATCGGCAGACGGCAAAGAGCAGACTAACTAACGGCCCCCACCCCCCGCCCGTTACTCTCTCTGCTCTCCCTCTCTCCTTCCCGACGCCCACCAGATCCCCACGCCCCCACCGCCCGGCGACACCCCCGCCCCCCGCCGCCGCCCCGCCGCCCCCGCCGCCCCCGCACCCGCTTGGCCTATCGCCCCACCACCCCTCTGCCCCCACCCACCCGCCGACGCCCCGTTGACCCGCCACCCGCCGCCCCGCGCCGCCCCCGCCGCCCGGCGCCGCCCCCGCCACCGCCCCCGCTTGCCCCGTCGCCCCACGACCCCCACCCCACCCGCTGACGCCCCATTGCCCCGCCATCCGCTGCCCGACGCCGCCCCCGCCGCCCGGTGCCCCCCCGCCACCGCCCCCGCCGACCGTCCCATTGCTCCGGTGAGGGACTACTTTTTTTCTTCTGTTTTTTCATTTTTTGCTGTTTAATTGTTAGTGCTGGATTGTGTTAGTGTTAGTGTTAGAAAAGAATTAGAAGAAGTAGAAGAAGTAGAAGTAGTAGAAGAAATAGAAGAAGAAGAAAAGAAAAGAAGTAGAAAAAAGATGAAAAAAGAAAAAGAAGAAAAGAAGTAGAAGAAGAAGAAAGGAAGAAAAGAAAAGAAGTAGAAAAAAGATGAAAGAAGAAGAAGAAGAAAAGAAGTAGCAGAAGTAGAAGAAGAAGAAAAGAAGAAAAGAAGTAGAAGAAGTAGAACAAGAAGAAAAGAAGAAAAAAGAAGTAAAAAAGTAGAAAAAAGATGAAAGAAGAAGAAGAAGAAAGGAAAGAAGAAGAAGAAGAGAAAGAAAGAAGAAGAAGGATATAAGGAAACACCCCGAACCCCTGACCCCGACACCACACACCGACACCCCGACCCCCTTACCCCCTGACACCGACACCCCGACCCCGACACAACACCCCGACACCCGACCCCCTGACCCCCCGACCCCGACACCACACCCCGACACCCGACCCCCTGACCTCCCGACCCCGACACCACACCCCGACACCCGACCCCCTGACCTCGACACCCCGACCCCGACACGACACCCCGACCCCCCGACCCCCAAACAGCACCCGACCCCGACACCCGACCCCCTAACCCCCTGACCCCGACACCCCGACCCCGACACCCCGACACGACACCCCGACACCCGACCCCCTGACCCCGACACCACACCCCAACACCCCGACCCCGACACCCGACCCCCTGACCCCGACAACCCGACCCCGACCCGACCCCCTGACCCCGAAACAGCACCCCGACCCCGACACGGCACCCCGACACCGACACGACACCCCGACCCCCTGACCCCCTGACCTCGACACCCCGACCCCGACACCCCGACCCCGACACCCCGACCCCGGCACAACACCCCGACACCCGACCCCCTGACCCCCCAACCCCGACACCACACCCCGACACCCCGACCCCGACACCACACCCCGACACCCGACCCCCTAACCCCGACACCCCGACCCCGACACGACACCCCGACCCCGAAACAGCACCCCGACCCCGACACGGCACCCCGACACCCGACACCTCCCGAAAAGATGTTCTTTGGCCTTCCAGAGGCCGACGGGGTCATATATTTGTGAATATTAGTTAGATCATATATTTTTCGATTTTGTTATGAAAAACATCATATATAATTGTGTTGATCGGGTAGATTTAAATGTCCAGTTGTCTCATCGCTGTGAGGTTTGGTGTTCGACGACCTCGTCGTGCGTTTGACGAGCTCTGCCCCTTCGTTCGTGGGTGAGCACAAATGACATGTCCTCCTTCCCCATTAATTATTTGCTTTATTCCGGTGTTCGTGCCGATGAAACTTGATAGCTAGCTATATATGTGTCTTGAATCATCAGTATGCATAACCAATATGTGTCTCCCGTTCGAAAGCGTCATAGTTATAAATATGCATGCATTTGCATATTTATAACCTTGATTCTTTCAAATTGTCCAACGCTATCCATGGATAGCCCGAGTATGTGTAGATTGGGTTCGTTTTCCCATATGCTTTGCTCCGGATCCGACGCATAAATTTCGTCAGTGCCTCCCCTGTTGTTCTCCGGGTACACATCCTCTCTGTTTATTGCAGAGACGTGTATCAGGAGAATAGCGGGGAGGTGCTGCCTAAATTTTGCGTCAGATCCGGAGCATAGCATGGGAAAATGAACCCAATCTACACATACTCGGGTGGAATTAGGACCTATCATTACCTATTAGAGTGTAGGTTGCATGGACGTAATAAAATTGACAAAGTAGATCAACTGATTAATATATACATGGTGAATCATATATATAATTGTTGTGTGTCCAGTAGCTCTGAAAGTCAAGATGAGTGATCGTGCGTGGATGTATACCGGTCACACTGGTCAGAACAAATGGAGCGCTGAATGGTTCACAAAAACCAAGGGGTTTGTGCAAGCCGCATTTGCAAATGGCCAGAGGAAAACCTGGTGCCCCTGTTTCCGGTGCGGCAATTGGGAAAAGAGGACAGAGGCTGAAATGGGCAAACACCTGCAGAAGAGTGGTTTTACGCCCGATTATACGGTGTGGACATTTCATGGTGAGTCTTCCCAACGTGACCGAGCTGAGGTGGATCGTCGTCGCACCGACGAGCATGGTACCGGGATGGAAAACATGGTGCAAGACTATGATGATGCTCGGGATTCAGATGAGGAGATGGAGAAATCTGCAAAGGCCTTCAATGAAATGTTGGTGTCTTCAAAACGTCTGCTCCACGAGCACACTGAGCTTTGTTAGTTGGATGCCATCTCACAAGTAATGGCTTTGAAGGCTCAGTTCAACTTGGGCAGAGAATGCTACGACGCAATTATGATAGTATTTGGACGCTTTCTACCCAAAGGCCATGTAATGCCTGCAAACCTGTACCAGTCGGACAAAATCCTTCGTGCACTGAAGATGCCCTATGAGAAGATACATGCCTGTGAGAAAGGATGTGCCTTATTTAGGCTTGACTATGCGGACTTGAACTATTGTCCCATTTGCAAGTCTTCCAGGTATATTGTGGTAGACAACGGTATGGGTGAGAAGACACAGACCAAAATCCCCGTTAGTGTTCTTCGGTATATGCCAATCGTACCAAGACTTCAACGTCTTTTCATGGTCGAAGAGACGGCTAGACAGATGACATGGCACAAAATAGGCAAAAGAACCGAACTAGATGCAGATGGGAATCTGATGATGGTACACACATTGGATGGTGTTGCGTGGAAAAAGTTTGATGAATTACATGCTGACAAAGCGGCAGATCCGAGGCATCCTTGAGTCGGCATCAGCACGGATGGGTTCAGTGTGTTTGGTATGACGGCAACCCAATACAGTTGTTGGCCCATATTTGTCTTTCCACTCAATCTCCCCCCCGGACAAATTATGCAAAGAAAGAACATTTTCCTGACGTTGATAATTCCAGGGCCCAACTATCCGGAGAAAAATATGAATGTGTACATGCAGCCGCTTAAGGACGAATTGCAAGAAGCCTGGGATAATGGGTTCAAGACATACGACGCCTATAGCAAACGGAACTTCACAATGCATGTCTGGTACATGTACTCGACGCATGACTTGCCGGCGTATGCGCTATTCGTTGGCTTGTGTGTGCATGGAAGGTTCCCGTGCCCCACATGCAAGGGAGCTCTTGAGTTTCGTTGGCTTCAGGCCGGTTGCAAGTTTTCTTGCTTCGACATGCATAGACAGTTCCTGGATCCTCGCCATAAGTTCAGGAAAGACAAGAAGAACTTCATCAGAGGTAGAGTTGTCAAAAACTCTGCACCACCTGCGTTGACAGGCCAACAGACCCTGGATCAGTTAAACGCTCTCGAGCCAGATCCAGAGCGTCCAGGGTACTTCAAGGGGTATAATTCTAAGCACGGCTGGACTCACAAAACATGCTTATGGGATCTGCCTTACTTCAAAGACCTCCTTTGTCCACACAACATCGACGTGATGCACACTGAGAAGAATATCGTCGAGGCACTTTTTGGTACATTGTTCGGCATAGATGGGAAGTCAAAGGATAATACTAAGGCTAGAGTCGATCTAGTGGCGCTATGTGATAGGCCGTTATAAAACATGAAAGAACCAAAAGGAAAGCAGAACTGGACGAAGCCAAAGGCATGGTTCAATCTTGGAAGGCCAGCTATGAGGGAAATTATCTTGTGGTTGAAAATGCAGTTGATGTTCCCCGATGGGTATGCAGCGAATCTAAAGAGGGGAGCAAGTCTTGATAAATTGAAGATATTTGGTCTCAAGAGTCATGATTGGCACATATGGATTGAGCGGGTAATGCCGGTGATGTTGCATGGCTTCATCCCTGAGGATGAATGGCTAGTACTGGCAGAACTCAGCTATTTCTTCCGTGTTCTTTGTGCGAAAGAACTATCGCCTGGCGTGCTAGAAGAAATGGAAGAGTTGGCGCCGGAGTTGATCTGCAAGTTAGAGAAGATCTTTCCACCGGGCTTCTTTAATCCAATGCAGCATTTGATTTTGCATCTGCCGACAGAGGCAAGATTGGGGGGGGGGGGGCGTGCAAAATCGTTGGTGCTACCCAACTGAGAGGATGCAGAAGACGCTTCGAGAAAAATGTAAAAATAAACGTAGAATTGAAGCATCGATGTCTGAGGCATTCATCACTGAGGAGGCGGCAAACTTCATGACAGCACACTACGAAGCCAAAAATCGTCATTTGCATAATCCGAAGCCTCGGTACAATGCTGACGACCCAAAAAAGGGTGGATCCAACCTCAGCCTATTCAAAGGGAATCTCGCACCAGCCAGTGTTTCAAATCCAGTATCTTTGGATAACGAAGAATGGCGGACCATTTCGTTGTATATCTTCAACAACCTGATAGAAGTGCGACCGTACATCGAGTAAGTTCTCGGTACATTGTTTCGCAACTTCTATTTCCTTTGAACTGCTCTTATTCCTGGATATTTCATACAGTCGATATGTCGCCATATTCTCGTATGGAGCGGTGATCCAAAAGGATTCCGTTGAAGAGTATGAGCTTCTCGCAAAGCAAGGAGGCGGCTATCCCGGTTTCATCTCTTGGTTCAAACAAACGGTAATTTCTATTAGACAATTTCATTTCATTCGCTAATTTGTGCGTAACGCAATAATCCTTTCATATTAAACTTGTAGGCTAATTCAGAGTCTATGGACGCCAAATTGAGACAAGTCGCTAATGGTTTTGACTATAAGGTCCGTTCATTTGACAAATACGACATCAACGGGTATCGCTTTCGTACCTATGGCAAAGAGCTATCTATGGCCGACCGAAAGTCTACAAATTGTTGTGTATCTGCTATTGGCGAAGGAGGTACCGAGTATTATGGGAGAGTTGAAGCAATTTATGAACTTCTATTCTATGGTGAAAACCCACCGAATGTCGTAGTCTTCAAATGTTATTGGTTTCAGCCGAAGGAGACTAGAAGGACTCATGAACATATAGGGCTAGTTGAAATCAACCAAAGCACCCATTTAGATGTTCCTGATGTCTATGTTACGACTCAACAGGCGACCCAAGTATTCTATCTACCGTGGGCCTGCCAAACTAATCCAAATCTGAAAGGTTGGGATGTCGTTTATGAAGTGCCGCCACGTGCTAGACTTTCTCCCCCAAAGGAAGAGGATTATGAACCTCACATTAACCCAGACACATATGAAGGAGAATTCTTCCAAGAGAGACGTCTTTCCAAAAAGCGTTTCGAGAACCGCTATACTTCACCCCAAAACATTGAAGTAGATAGCGACAGTGAATCCGACATCACCCCAGAGGAGGAACAAGAAGAGCCGGAACAAGAAGAGGTTACTGTTGCGGATGACCTGTCAATGCTTGACCGATTACGTCAAGGTGGCCTTGCACATGTTGATGCCACTGAACCCTATGATCCCATCATTGATTATAGTGATGATGATGATGATTATGCATTTATTGATGATACTGATCGAGATTATTAGTAGTGTCAGGTATTCAATTTTTTTATGTTGTACTTGATGATGATACACTTAAGTGATATACATATTATTATTCATGTCGGTATTTTTTTTATGTTGTAGCTAATTTCGTTTATTCTTTGTCATGGCAGGTGTTGAAAGATGGTGGGCGCTGGTTGGGAGCGCGCCGAGGCCCCTTCTTCGTCGGCGCGTGGTGTGAGGTCTTCCATTCCACACGCACCTCTCCGCCGAGCGTTGCTGGACAGTATGGCGACACCGCCGGGCCCTTCTTCGTCGACCGCGGTGCCCAGCAGGGGACGAGGTAAGAAGAAGAGAGGAGGTGGAGCACGTGGTCGCGGGAGAGGAGGTAGGGTGACTGCTACAGCGCCTTCCTCGCCGCCACCCCCAGCTGTTTCACCCGAGCACGTGACTGCTAGGGTGGACTCGTCCGAGGAGGAGGCTACACGGACTCCGGTCCACGAGCCTCCGGTCCACGGGTCTTCGGCCCACGAGCCTCGGGTCGACGGGCCTTCGGCCCATGAGAGTTCGGCCCACAAGACCCCAGAGGAGCACATGTCTGGAGGGGGTACCTGGCCGGATCAGCCTGAGGAGACGAGTGGCCATGCTGATGATGGCGGGGAGCCGACTGATATTGAGGAGGAGGGGGGCACCGTCTACTAGCGTGGTTGTACACGGCTCCCGTCCGTGCCGACGACCCGCGAGCAGAGGTGGTTGATTTTCCCTGATGGGGAGAGGTAAGTGCATTTAATATTTTTGTACCTTTTTCATTCATGTTTCTTCAAATAACTAATGCGTTGGCCTTGTCATGCTGCAGGGGTTGGGACCACCATCATAGTGTCCGCCGGCCCACTCCGTCCTTGGAGTTCTTTGTCGGCAAAACTTCCCGGGGTTTGTCATGTTGCCTGGTGATGGTCGGCTTCCAGAGCTTGGATGGAGTTGGGAGCACTACTTGGCTGCGTCGGCCCCGCCGGGTGAGAGTATCGACGGTGTCTTGTGCAAGACGAGGGCAGACGTGGTGATCAGAAAGTTCTGGGTAAATTCTCCTTTACACAATTAAGAATCTTCAACTAGCTAGTTATTAATTGTACTAATCAATATTGTCTCATTTGATTGCAGACATTCTACAGGTGTGAGGAGGGATACGAGGAGGAAGCGGCAAATGTTATCGATAACGTCTGCAAGCGCCTACTACAGAACTTACGGCACGAGGCTCGGGTGCAGGCTGTTCGAGAATACTACGCCTCGCGTGGTATCAAGAAGACCAAGCCGCCGTGCCGCGAGAAGTTCTTGAGTAAGGAGCAGTACATGAAGGTAATTCTTAAGGCCTTGTACTTACTTCCTTCATTTAGTAATCCATAGCCGTAGCGCTCAAGTTTCTGTTTGCTAACTTAGGCCCCTCCGAGATGGTGTGCGGATCGGATGGATTGTTGGGAGGTGTTGGTCAATGAGTGGTGCTCAACTGAATGGCTAGCCCTCCACAACGATGCCAAGGACAAACGTGCCCAAATGGAAGGTGTGCCACACCATCAAGGCAACTCCAACTTATTTCAGTTCGGGCGGAACTGGGTATGTGGTTTGCTTCATGATTCATGCAATTCATTCATCATGCTAGCTTTAGCCCTTTAATTACTAGTTAACTTTTTCTCTCTCTTTCAGGCACGCTACAATAAGGCGGATAAGGTGCCAGAGGTGTACGACCTGTATGCCATGGCCCACACTGGCCCTTACAAGAAAGTCAAGGCATTCTCTGCGTCTGACCTCGATGATCCAAAGAACTTCACCAACATATCCTCCCACGACAAGCTCGTGCAATATAGAGATCAGGGGAAGGCGAGGAAAGGGGAGGACTTTAACCCGAGCCAGGGTCCCATTGATACAGAGCTGCTGATGATATCTGGTGGCGGGAGGTCCCATGGCTCCATAGCCATAGGAGATGGACTTATCCGTTGTCCTAGCACTCTCCCGGAGATCAAGGCGTGCCAGTCGAGCTCCGCTCCTGAGATAAGGCCTCGTGAACAGCCAGTCCAACTCGCCTTCAAGGTTAGTTATACGTACTCAGCTATCTTTCTCCATTACATTGCATGCGCTTCCATCAATGATTACAAATGGTCATGTGAGTGGTGTTGCAGGCTGCTATACAGAGTGAGAGAGATAGAACGAAGAAACTTCGGGCGGAGGCGGCGGAGAGGCAGCGGGAGTTGGAGGAGAGGACGACAAAGATGTTAGAGGAGGAGAGGGCACGGAATGACATGCAGGCAAGGGCCATGTACAAGCTCCTTGTGGTAAGTTTCTTCTGCAGATTAGCCAAAACATTCATGTAGTGTTTGTCTCATTACTAACTAGTATGACTGTGTTTGTCAAAACCAAATGTGCAGTCTGTGTGTGAGAAGTCCGGTCAGACCACTCCGCGATGCCAGTGATTGCTCCTAGGACCACGATGAGTTTAATTTGAATGGACATTACTTGCTAGTCTTAACATTTGAGTGTCATCATGGTAACGAGACATTGGTAATGATCATTGGTGCAGCGTAACTCCAAACAAGCATCACACGATCCTTCTCCAGCTACCGGCACGAGTCAGCCCGCTCCTACACCTCCATGATCACGGTAAGTTTCTCTAGTGTTTTGCTTAACAAATGCATAAAGACCTAGACTTAGCTTTATTTCCTCCAATATGCTTACCATAATGACCTAGAGTTAGCTTCTTTTCCTCCAAAATGACTTAATAAGCTTACTGACCTCCAAAACCATCCATTTTACCGAAGTTAGCTCTAAAACGATTTGTACTTAGCTTACTTATGTCAAAAATTGCATAATTAGCTTAGTTAGCTCATAAACAATCCATTTTACTTAAGTTAGCTCTAAAATGACCCATTTTACCTTAGTTAGCTTATAAATGATCCAGTTTATCCAAGTTAGCTCTAAAATGACCCATTTTCCTAGATTAGCTCCTAAATGATCCATTTTACCTACGTTAGCTTTAAAATGACTCATTTCACCTAGGTTAGCTCCAAAATGACCCATGTTACCTAGGTTAGCTCCGAAATGACCCATCACACCTAGGTTAGTTCCAAAATGACCCATCACACCTAGGTTGGCTCTAAAATGATGCTTTTTACTAAGTTAGCTCATAAACGATCCATTTCAACTAAGTTAGCTCATAAACGATCCATTTCACCTAAGTTAGCTAAAAAACGATCCATTTCACCTAAATTAGCTCTTAAATGAGGATTTCACCTAAGTTAGCTAAAAAACGATCCATTTCACCTTAGTTAGCTCAAAAACGATCTATTTCACCTTAGTTAGGTCATTAACGACCCATTTCAACTAACTTAGCTCATAAATGATCCATTTCACCTAAGTTAGATAAAAAACGATCCATTTCACCTTAGTTAGCTAAAAAACGATCCATTTCACCATAGTTAGCTCATAAACGACCCATTTCAACTAAGTTAGCTCATAAATGATCCATTTCACCTAAGTTAGCTAAAAAAGATCCACTTCAACTTAGTTAGCTCAAAAAATGACCCATTTCACCTTAGTTAGCTTATAAACGACCCATTTCAACTAAGTTAGCTTATAAATGATCCATTTCACCTTAGTTAGCTCATAAACGACCCATTTCACCTAAGTTAGCTCATAAATGACATATACTTCTTGTTCTAGTCTTCTCCTTATTCTAGTCTTCTTGTTCTAGTCACCTATTTCTAACTTTCTTATTTGCCATTTTGCAGATTTCATTCACTTCATGGAAGCTAGCTTGCTATGATGGAGTGCTTGTTTTTTCTTTGCTGAAACTTTGCATTGTACCTAGCTTGCTATGATGGAACTTGCTATGTTGATGAAACTTTGCATTGTAATATGTATATGGAACAATGTGTATGGATGGAACTTGATGGAACTTGCTTATGTATGAATGGATGAAACTTAATTATGTGCTGGATATGTGATATGTTTGCTGTTAAAGAGCCATGTGAAATATATCTATATATGTCATATATATTTGCTGTGAAAATTGTTGGATTAAAAAAACAGAAAAAAGAGCCAATATGCAGGCTCTTTGCCGTCTGCCACCGACGGCAGCGGGCTCTTTGCCGTCCGCCGTGGACGGCAAAGAAGCCACGTGGCAGCCAACTGTGCTTCCTGGGAGCTGACCCATTTGGTCAGTTTTCCTACAGTGGCAGACGGCCAAGAGTGAACAATTTTGCCGTCAGCGGCGGACGGCAAAGTCCTGTCGTGTAGTGACGTCTAGCTGACATCATACGGCGGGCGGCAAAGGCAGGACGAATTTTGCCGTCAGCGGCGGACGACAAAGGCCTGCCGTTAGCCACCTAACGGACTAACATCGCATTTTTTGCCGTCTGCTTTCTTTGCCGTCTGCTGCTGATGGCAAAGGCCCCTTTTCCGTCAGCTGCATAAAGAGGACGGCGAAGTAGCTGTTTGCCGGACCTTACTTTGCCGGAGCCTGTTGCCGTCCGCGGCAGACGGTAAAGACCTTTGCCGTCCGCTGTTCAGGCCTTTGCCGTCCGCCGTGGCCGACGGCAAAGTAGCTGATTCCTGTAGTGGGATCGCCTACCTTTTTAGCCTGTCCGGCCTCGAAGCCCCTTGTTGGCAAGTCGCCGTGGGCTCGGCATGGCGTCCCGAGGGCCTTCCGTATAAAACACCGTTTGTATTCGGTAGGTGAAGTGCATACAAGGAAATCCTTTTCAAAGATGGGACTTTGGTCTCATTTACGTGCGAGGCTGGGAGTAGCCCAGGATAGTCGGCTATAATGGCCACCATGGCGTCATCGTAGCTAAATTGGTAGAATACCCTGTCAATCAGCTCCACGAATATGTCTGGATCCTCTTTAAGGCCGGGGTCGAGGGACCGCTCAGGGTCCTCTGGTTGTGTAGGTGGGCTGTTGATCTCCCTTACAACCTTACGCAGTTCCTGCGATGAAATGGTAAGATAAAATATTTGCTGCAAAAATGCTGAAGGGGTGGGTATAAAAAGTGGCAGCTTACCCAGCTCGGAGGGTTGTACATGGAGAACCCATCCTGTGGCTTGATGCGGAGGAACTCCTCTTCCTCTCCCTTGTACAGACCGGACATGATTTTTGCTAGGGCAGCAGTCGAGTCCGGCCCCTTGCGGCCGCAGCGGGTGGCATCCTCTTCCCCGTTGAAATCCCACATAGGGTGGCCTCGATATTGAAGTGGCTGCACCCCCCGCATAATGCATATTGACATAACCTCGGTTATGGTCAGTCCTGATTGAGCCAATACCTTTATCCGGCCCATCAGGTAAAGAACGTCTCAATCATCTTCCTCCTGAGGGCTCCGTGGCCGCCAGCTCAGGCGCTTCTTCAAGGGAGCATTATCAAACTTGGGAAGGCCGATCCAAATAGGATCCGGAAGGGGGACGTCCTCCATATAAAACCACTCTGAAGGCCAGTCTTCGGACGTCTTCTTCGGGGTACCGGATAGGTATCCAGTCCCGGCGATGCGCCACACTTCGGCTTCGCCCACTTGATATATTGATCCCCTATGTGTACGGGGCACAAGGCAGAACAACTTCTTCCACAGGGTGAAATGAGCTTCGTAGCCCAGAAACAGTTTGCAAAGGGCTACGTAACCAGCGATGTGTAGTATGGAGGCAGGGGTGAGGTTGTGCAACTGGAGGCCGTAGAACTCCAGGAGCCCTCGGAGAAACGGATGGATTGGAAATCCAAGTCCCCTTAACAAATAAGGGACAAGGCATACCCATCGGCGTTCTGGGAATGGGGGTCCCCAGACTTGCCTGCCTGCGGCCTGCGGCGTGGCTCGAGTAGGGGGCCAGTGCGGCCCAGCTTCATCAGCTCAAGCTCAAGACCCTCGCTAGGGGCCAAGCCTCGCGGGGCGGACGACATGAAGCTTCCTCAGGAGCAGCCTCATCAGGCAGGCTCGCGAGGAGGCGGAGAGATCAAGGCAGGGGTACCTCACGAGGAGCCCGTGACGCAAGCCATGACAATCGAGACCAGGCGGGCGCCGGCCTGCGCACTGTCTTTGTTTCCCCTTCAGTGCAAAGGGGGCAAGCACAGGCCAAGGCATCGGGCAAAGGTTACCATTCCGGTGCAACGAGACCAAGACCAGCAGAGCGGCAGGACGGAGGTCACCGTGGAGACCAAGACGGCGTCATCATCAACGCTTTGGGCAGCCGAAGACCACCTTTGGTCAGGATAACTCGTACTAGATGTTCCCCTTCAAAATGGCCAATTGTTGGCGCCCTTCCCGCTCATTATTTGGGGAGAGGCCCAGGGCCTCTATAAATAGAGCTAGCCACCACAGAGTAGAGAAAGAGGAGATCAGATCTAATCTGACCAGATCGGATAGAACCCTAGAGAAGAGAGAGAGAGAGGCGATCGAACTCACCCAAATAGTTCATCGCACCAGCTCAAGAACACCTCTCGCGAGGCTTTTCTTCCCCTGTACTGTTCATCATCAGCCCCTGAGGCAATCCACCACACAACACACTGGAGTAGGGTATTACACCACAACGGTGGCCCGAACCAGTATAAATCTCGTGCCCCTTGTGTTTTTCGTCGTTTCCAGCTTAGATCACACGAGGAGATCAGACGTAGATCGGTAGGGGAGATATCTCCGCGCGCACCCCAGAGTTCGGACCTTAAGGGTCTGCCGGAACACGAGTTCCGACATTTGGCGCGCCAGGTAGGGGTGTGCCGGAATCTTTCTTCCGCTGTTTGCGTGTGATCTTCCGTCGTGTCCATGGCTGACGCTCGTCGGTCTCGCGCCGAGCTGCTCTCGCCACCCCCGTCGCCTAGACGGCGCCCGTCGGCGGACACCCCCGTCGTTCCCCGTCGCCCGCCGCCAACGCCGCCACCGGCCCGGCGGGGAACGAGAAGGAGGCCTCGTCCCAGCATCCTTCAGTGCAGCAGGATGGCCGCACCGCCACCCCGTCGCTGACTCCAGCTGGTTCGTCGTCCCACGCTTGTCGTGCCCCCATGAACGCGCACACCACGCTGCTCCTGGCAAGAGAGCTCCTGCACTACCGCCCCGTCGACGACCTCTACGAAGACTGGCTCGCCTGCATCACCAAGCTCGTCAGCACCGCAGGGGGCTCCCCTTGCCGTCCCTCTCGCTGCCTCACCTTCCATTCCGCGCAGGGGGCGAGGATCAGGAGGCGCCTCCACCACCTCCTCCCCAAGAAGGCGCCCTGGCTCCAAGGCGCGTAGCCCCAGGGCGAGACCCTCTACGTCTGGCACTAGCGTAGCAAGAAGGGAGCTACCAGGAGATCCCTCGTCCCCAAGAAGGTGCTCGCGCGCTCCCAGCACCGGCGCACCAAGATCGCGTCCCTGCGCCTCCACGCCAAGACCCCGCGCTGCTCCAAGCGGTGGCACGTGGTAATCACCAGAAGCAAGCCCAGCACCAGCAAAGGGCGCCGGTGGCCACAGCAGGCTGCCATGCCTTCACCCCTGAGCTACGCGGCGTCGCATGGCCAGGCAAGTTCAAGCCTGATCTGCCCCCCCGCTACGATGGCACGACGGACCCCGCGGAGTTCCTACAGCTCTATGAGCTGGGCATCGAAGCCGCCAATGGAGAAGAAAAGGTCATGGCAAACTGGTTTCGCATGGCGCTCAAGGGCAGCGCCCACACCTGGCTCCTGAACCTGGCTCCCAGCATGTTCTCCTCCTGGGACAAGATGCGCACCCGCTTCATCGCCAACTTCCAGGGCACTCGCGACCGGCGCCCGGCCGTGAGCGACCTGCGCCGCATCAAGCAATAGCAAGGGGAAACCCTGCAGAAATACATCCAGTGTTTCAACAACGCTCGCCTCAAGATCCCCAGGGTGATTGAGGAAGCCATTATCTCAGCCTTCTTCGATGGCGTGCGCGACATCAAGATGAAGGAGGAGCTAGCAATCCATGAAGACTTGTGCACATCCCTGGAGCTGTTCAACCTGGAGACCAAGTGCGCCAAGGCTGAGGAAGGGCGCCTCTCCCTCCTCGAGCTCCTGGCAGCCGACCCAGAAGAGAAAAAGCTCAAGGCCAAGGACGTGAAGCGCAAGGGGGCTACCGTGCTTGCAGCAGAACCAGACACGAAGCAAGGCAAGGATCAGCCTGAGTCATCCAAGGGCAGCTGATACTGCGTGTACCACGACCTCCACACCCACAACACCAACGAATGTCAAGAGCTCAGGGCCATGCGAGATGGGCGAATTGGCCGACGCCCCGAGCGCAACGACAGGGGCTATGGCCGAGGAGGAGGAAGAGGTGGCGGACGATGGGAAGACCGTGGCCCTCACCAAGGTTAGCGTGACTGACCTCGCGAGGGTCGCTGGCAGGACCAGCCTCGCGAGGGAGGCTGGAGGGATCAGCCTCGTGAGGATCGCCCACACGGCAACGCAGGCCTTCCTCCTCTGCCGCCACCGCCAAGGAGGAACGAAGACCAACATCAAGACGAGGGGGCTGGGGGCTTCCAGGAGCCACGCACAATCGCTTGCATCTTGGGTGGCGCCCAAGCCCCAGCATCACATAGCATCTTCAAGCAGTTTACTCGCGAGGTGAATGCAGTCCTCCCCAAGCTTGAGGCCACTCGCCCTCTCAGGTGGTCTATGTGCGCTATCACGTTCAGCTCAGCGGATCAGCTCAAGTGCGCGGCAACGGCCGGACTCCTCCCGATGTTTTGCTCCCCAGTCATCAGCAATGTGCAGGTCACCAGGACCCTCATTGATGGCGGAGCAGGACTCAACGTCCTGTCCATCGAGACGTTCGACAACCTCCAAGTGCCGTACGATCAGCTTCAGCCAACCAAGCCTTTCTCAGGAGTCACTGATGGTTCCACTGTTCCAATAGGGCAGGTTCGCCTCCGAGTCACCTTCGGGCAGCGCAACAACTACCGCACCGAGCTCATCGACTTCGACGTCGCCCACATTCGCCTGCCGTACAACGCCATCCTCGGGTACCTAGCCCTAGCCAAGTTCATGGCAGTGACTCACCATGGTTACAATGTCCTCAAGATGCCGGGAAGCGGTGGAGTCATCACCGTACCCTGTGAAGAAAGGGACGCAGTGTGTTCACTTGAGTGCGTGTTCCAAGCCGCAGCAATCGAAGACCCAGATCACAGGAGCGGAAGACTTCCCGAGGCGACCCTTAAGAAGAAGAAGGCCTTGCCTGGCCCAAGCCATAAGGAGGCAGGCTCCTCCGGAGGTGTTACGTCAGGATTTGCGCCCAATCAGGGAGCGCCACCCTCTCTCGCATAGGAAGGCGCGCCCGACGCCCTCCTCAGGCAGGGCTTGGGGGCTCTTTCTTGGAGAGCCACTGACTTTGCCAAGGTCGTGAGGGAGGTGCTCTGGCACCACTTGGAGGGGTGCTTCCAGGCATGTTTCCCTCAGGAAGGTACAAGGCAAGGAAGACCAAACCCTCAGGAGTTCATCGCAAGAAACACCCAGGAGCTACAGGAGTCGAGAGTCATGCGCGGCAGCTGCCGCTCGCCCGCCGTGGCCCCACATCCAGGTGAGGATGGTGGGCTGCGCGTCTGCATCGATGTGCCGGGGCTCAACCGAGCCGTGTCTCAGGAGCGCCTCTGGCCTTCGCGCGCGGGGCGTTGCGAGGGACCACCTCACAGCTACGTTCGCATGCCTTTCGGCCTGCCGAACACGATCGCCGCTCATCAGCGCCTGCTGAGGAGCATTCTGGAGGCTCAGGAGGTCAGGCATTGTGCGGTCCTGGTGGAGGTGGAGATGGCCCTTGAAGACCTACCCGTGCCCCCGGAGCCTCCCGAGGCTCCTGGGCCTGGGGGATCGTGAGGACCGACGTCTCCACCGCGCATCGCCCGCTTCTTTAGCATCACTTCATCTTCAACGGCACCAGGTGACATCTTTCAAAGTTCCATTTTTAGCTGGGAGCGCCCGCAGGGCCGCATCATTCCCAGGCCGCATGGGCCCGTCCCTGCGGCATGTATCCGTTTTGCTTATGCTCTTTACCTACCTTGTTGGGGGCGCCCCTCGGGCTGCATCATCCCCAAGCTTCTCGGGCCTTGCCCAGCGGCGTTTGCTTTTCCTGCATCTACTTAAAATGAATTTTCTCTTTCGCGCTTAATCTGGTTCCCATGATTGTCACCTGTTGCTTATCGCGGACTTCTCCGCTCTCATGCAAAACGCCTGCACGTTAAAGGGGGGGGGGGGTACCTGAGCATCGCGACTCATGGGCTCCTACTGGCTCTCCAGCCCTCACCCCTGGCCTTGACACACGGCATCGCGGCCTGTCATACCAGCGGCGGCTGAGCTCGCTCGAGGGCCGGGACCTGAGGACGTAGAGCATTTGCATTGTAACCATCCTGCAGGAACACACCATTGATAAAGGCCCAGAGCCAGACGCAACCCGCCTCGAGGTAGGGCCTCGTGAGTCCCGCGCTGGCTCACGAGTACCCAGATACACCTCTCCTAGCCCTACCGTGCCGGGCACACGTCAGGGCGGGGCTGTACACGCCCCGGGGGCTCCTCCCGGAGGGGAGCCCCCTCCCACGTACCAGTGGAAGCACCATGCTCCGCGCTGGCTGACGACACTACCGAGGAGCGGCTATGCCCGTACACATACATAAGCACTATGTTCCGCGCTGGTGATAAACAACCGAGGGCGGCCCACGGCCGTACCAACCTCAGGGAGCCCAGAGCTCAGTGTCCGGCAATGTCGCAACGCCTCCCCTCGGGAGCGCCGCGCGAGGGGGCTGGACACGGGGGCTACGCCCGGGCCTTGCCCGAGCGCACGCCACCCAGCCAGGTCCCTCGGACCTGGTCGTCACGCGCCCCTCCCCGAGCGGAGCCAAGGTATGAAAACCCGTTTGAACGTCAAGGGGGACTCCTGAGCATCGCGACTCAGGAGCCTAACTTTCCACATAGCCCCTCACTCCTTAGTCCCGTCCTGGTTTCCGGTCGGGGCTAACGGCGGTTGAGGTATGCGCGGGGCCGGGCCCTGCCGACACAGAACGACCAATCCACTCCTTGCTCCCCCGTTCCCTACTTGTTGCTCGCGCGTCAAGGGGGACCCTTGAGCATCGCGACTCAGGAGCCTAACTTGCCACGTAGCCCCTCACTCCTTAGTCCCGTCCCGGTTTCCGGTCGAGCTAACGGCGGTTGAGGTATGTGCGGGGCCGGGCCCTACCGACGTAGAGCGCAAACAAATAGGAGGAAAATATGCAAATTCCAGGAAATTCAAAGCAAACATTACAAGCCATAGATTGTTTCACGACGCCAAACACAAGTTTAAACGCCTCCGCGAGGCATGGTGCATGTTGCAGGAATAAAAACAGGACAGAAGCCGCGAAGGGATCACTCTCGAGCGGCGCCGCCACCTGTGGTGGATTCACGCTGGGCAACTCCGCTTCCTGAGGCCGCGGAGCTGGCGGCACCGCGCCCGGGCAAGATGCTGAAGGCGCGGAACCTCCCCAGCAAAACTTTGGCTCGGCCTTTCACGACCTTAGCAGCAGCGGTGGCAAGGTCGCCGCTCACGGGTTCTAGCAGGCTATCGAAGTCGACGTTGGGGTCACGCAGGTAGACGTGGCTGAGGACATGCGTCAGCGCCGCAGAAGACAGGGCACACGCCTCGGCCTCGGACGTGGGCCAAGGCCGTCTACGACATCTTCAAGCGCACGAACCAGGAAGGGAAGCGGCTTGGCGGGGCCATCCTCCGCACCAGCCAACAACTCCTCCAAGCCGCTCTCATAAAGCGTCTTCAGCGTGGCGCGAGCCTTCTTCTCCAGATTCGCGAAGGCCACCCGATCCTCCGCCAGGACCTTCGCCTTGGCATCTAGCTTGGTCCTCTCCACCATCAGCGACCGCTCCAGCATCTCCAATCGGCCGAGGCGGTCATCAAGCTTGGCGTCCCGGTCCTTGACGGCAGCCTCCCGAGCCTTCATCTCCTTCTCCTTCTCCTGGCGGCCGTGCACCTCCTTGGCGAGCTCGTCGCGCAGGCCTTGCAGCTCGACCTCCAGCGCCTTGCAACGACCCTGGGCGGCCGCAGCATCGCCTAGGGCAGCATCGCGAGCGGCCTTGTCTTGGCTGGCAGCCTGCTTCTCCTCATTGGAGGCCGACGCGGCCTGGCTCAGCGCTGCTCGGATGGAGGCGGTAGAACGAGCCCAGCCAGAAGCCCAGCCACCACGCGAGGGTCCGTGCTCAGAAGATCCTCCCGCAGCTGGCTCAGTTTGTTGGCGACCTGGTCCAGGACGGCGGCAGAGGGAACAGAAGAGACAGGAACCAGTGGAGCGGGCGAAGAGGACAGCAGCGTGATCACGGCTTGGCAGGAAGGAACCCCCTAGGACTTGGCTGCCCCGGCTGTAGCATCGAGCGCAGTCGACTCCAGGGTTAGCGGGGCCACGGGGGCTGACTCCTCGCCGAGGCGTCCTAGTCGGCCTCGCGAAGACGATCGGGACGGGGAGGCACGAGCCTCGCCGTCTTCTTCCCCAGCGGATGAAGGCGTCATTCCGGCAGATGGACTCGCCCCAAGCAGGGCCGCAGAAGCCCCTCTCAACCTCTTCGCCGCATGCGCCGACCTGGCAAAAGAATGCAGACATCAATCCTCGGCGGAAGAAACCAAGCAAAGCACGAATCGAGCACTTACTGGTCGTCGTTCGCGGACTCAAGCAGCTTCCAGTCAAACTTGAAGCCCGAAAGCCTATAGCTCGGGTCGGCCTCGAGAGGCCCGGAAGCAGAAGGCACGTCACGAGGGCTAGAGCTGGCCTCAGACCGCCCAGGGACCAGAGCAGACCCTGGGGGAACCAGCCCCGACCTGCCGTTCCTTGTGGCCAAGGGAGAGTCCTCCCCTCCTCGCCTGGCGACAGCCTCGTCGTCGTCCGGCATGGAGCGGAGGGCCCGGGACCTGCGCCGAGGGAAGGACTCCCCCGACTCCTCGTCAGTCGCCTCAGAGTCAGACTCTTCCTCCTCCACCTCTTCTTCCCCCTCACTCCAGTTGGAGCTGCCGGAGGACACGTTCACCATCGCCAGCATCGCCAGATCCTCGGGAGCTTCCGCGGGCACCAGCCCCTCACCATTGAAGGTGGGCATGGTGTTCACCACCTGCTCCCAGTCGTCACGAAGGAACAAGGGGACGTGGGCGCCCACCGGGCTCACCACGTCTCCCCCGACCAAGGAGTGGAGGGCCGCGACCAAATCCTCGTTGGTCAGGGCCTCGGAGCTTAGGCGCAAGGCGGCATGCGCTTCCCCAAGCCTCCATAATGGGAGCGAGTGCTCCTGGAGTGGAGCCACCCGGTGCTCCAAGAACTCCCTCAGGAGCGTGGCCCCGGTCAACTTCGCTGCCCTAAGTTGCTTGGCCTCAGGTCCGCGTTCATCCTCTTCAGCACCGCCTTCGCACGGGGGTCGATGAGCTCCGCACGGGACCACGCGTCAATGGCCGTGGGCTGTCCCGTGGGCAGCACTAGTCGGGGGTGGAGGCGCCCGACGTCCACCATGACCCACTTGCTCCGGAAGCCTTCGACCCTCTTCCTAGGCTTCGAGATAGCATTGGAGTTGGAGTATGCGATGAAGCTCGCGCATGCGGAGATATGGCCACGAGAAACCTGGAGGGAGAAATAGTGGCGCAACAAGGCCACTGAGGGCTTTACCCCAACATGAGCCTCAAAGTAGTAAGCAAAAATCGCCAGGAGAAGAACAGAGTTGGGGCGGAGATGCAGAGCTTGCAAGTTGTATTGGCGGAGAACAACAAAGAAGAACTCAGAGAAAGGAGGCACCAGACCGACGATGATGGCGCTCACAAAGAACGGATAGAAGGTGCTCCCCTTGCCCTCTGGCTGGTCGGAGCCGGCCTTGAGCACAGTCGCCCCCTTGCTGCGCTGCGCCACCGTCATCAGGCGCGTGAGGGCGAGTTTCTTCTCCGACAAGTTCGGGGAATCCAGAGCCGGTGAGTACCAGGCCTCGGTCGGGGACTTGCGAGGCGCCATGGCGTGCCGGATGAGAAGGATTGAGACAGATCTGGAGGATTTCGGGAGCAAGAAGGAGAAGAGCGAGAAAGGGGATCTAGGGCTAGACGAACGAGAGCAAAGCGAGTAAGTCTGGCCCGGGCACCTCTTTTGTCAGATGGACAGTTGCCGAGGCATCGTGGGAAGCGCAGTCACCCATGTCCAATCAACCGCCACACGGCGCCCAAGGCCGCAGGCTATTGGGGCCCACGGCGCTTCGCGCTTGCCCCTTCGCTTCTCTGCTAGGCCAAGCCCGGGCGCGCATTGGGCCCGGGGGCTACTGTCGGCGTTCTGGGAACGGGGGTCCCCAGACTTGCCTGCCTGCGGCCTGCGGCGTGGCTCGAGTGGGGGCCCTATGCGGCCCAGCTTCATCAGCTCAAGCTCAAGACCCTCGCGTGGGGCCAAGCCTCGCGGGGCAGATGACAGGAAGCTTCCTCAGGAGCAGCCTCATCAGGCAGGCTCGCGAGGAGGCGGAGAGATCAAGGCAGGGGTACCTCGCGAGGAGCCCGTGGCGCAAGCCATGACGATCGAGACCAGGTGGGCGCCGGCCTGCGCAGTGTCCTTGTTTCCCCTTCGGTGCAAAGAGGGCAAGCACAGGCCAAGGCATCGGGCAAAGGTTACCATTCCGGTGCAACAAGACCAAGACCAGCAGAGCGGCAGGACGGAGGTCACCGTGGAGCCCAAGACGGCGTCATCATCAGCGCTTTTGGAAGCCAAAGATCACCTTTGGTCAGGATAACTCGTACTAGATGTTCCCCTTCAAAATGGCCAATTGTTGGCGCCCTTCCTGCTCATTATTTGGGGAGAGGCCCAGGGCCTCTATAAATAGAGCTAGCCACCACAGAGTAGAGAAAGAGGAGACCGGATCTAATCTGACCAGATCGGATAGAACCCTAGAGAAGAGAGAGAGAGAGTCGATCGAACTCATCCAAACAGTTCATCGCACCAGCTCAAGAACACCTCTCACGAGGCTGTTCTTCCCCTGTACTGTTCATCATCAGCCCCTGAGGCAATCCACCACACCACACACTGGAGTAGGGTATTACACCACAACGGTGGCCCGAACCAGTATAAATCTCATGCCCCTTGTGTTGTTCGTCGTTTCCAGCTTAGATCACACGAGGAGATCAGACGTAGATCGGTAGGGGAGAGATCTCCGCGCGCACCCCAGAGTTCGAACCTTAAGGGTCTGCTGGAACCCGAAATCCGACAATACCCGTTCTCCCTTAGATGGGTTGGGAAAGCTCTCCACTTGCTCCCCGCCATTATAGGTGGCGAGCCCAGCTCGAACCGGGACCATATACGCTGGGGGGAGAAATCCCTGGGTCTGTAGCTTCACTAATTGGCTGTGCGGGATGGAACACCTCTCCCAATCTCCGGGCTTGGGGCTGCAGGAGCGAGAGGAGGAGCTGCGCTGGCCGGCCATGCTGGAATGGATTTTTTCGGGCGCGCTCCGATGAATGCTCGCTGAGGGAGGATGGTGTGGTTTGGATCTGAGAATCCACGTCTCTTCAATAGACAGTTCATTCACATAGCTAGGGTGGTAAATGTAAGAACACCCTGGCTCCTCGCATTCGCTTGACACGTGGAAGATGGCCATTATTGGGCGCAAAAGCCGAGAAGCGCAACATTCACGAGAAGCCGGACACTATTTAATAGGTACTCAGAGTTTGGAGAGGAACCTACATTGCAATGCCGAAGACAATCTGCGCGCCGGACACATTGTCATTGAAGCCAGGTTCGGGGGCTACTGACCTGGATTAGGGGGTATCCGGACAGCCGGACTATATCCTTTAGCCGGACTATTGGACTATGAAGATACAAGATTGAAGACTTCGTCCCGTGTCTGGATGGGACTCTCTTTGGCGTGGAAGGCAAGCTTGGAAATTGATACGTCTCCGTCATATGTACTTTTCCAAACACTTTTGCCCTTGTTTTGGACTCTAACTTGTATTATTTGAATGGAACTAACCCGGACTGACGCTGTTTTCAGCAGAATTGCCATGGTGTGGTTTTATGTGCAGAAAGCAAATATTCTCGGAAAGTCCTGAAACTCCACGGAACACCTTAGAAAAAACAATAAAAAATCCTCGCCAAAGATGAAGACCAGGGGGCCCACACCCTGTCCACGAGGGTGGGGGGCGCGCCCCACCCCTCTAGGGCGCGCCCCCTACCTCGTGGGCCCCCTGGATGCCCTCCGACGCCAACTCCAACTCTATATATTGGCTTTCGGAGAGAAAAAAATCAGAGAGAAGAAATCATCGCGTTTTACGATACGGAGCCGCCGCCAAGCCCTAAAACCTCTCGAGAGGGCTGATCTGGAGTCCGTTCGGGGCTCCGAAGAGGGGGATTCGTCGCCGTCTTCATCATCAACCATCCTCCATCACCAATTTCATGACGCTCACCGCCGTGCGTGAGTAATTCCATCGTAGGCTTGCTGGACGGTGATGGGTTGGATGAGATTTATCATGTAATCGAGTTAGTTTTGTTAGGGTTTGATCCCTAGTATCCACTATGTTCTGAGATTGATGTTGCTATGACTTTGCTATGCTTAATGCTTGTCACTAGGGCCCGAGTGCCATGATTTCAGATCTGAACCTATTATGTTCTCATGAATATATGTGAGTTCTTGATCCTATCTTGCAAGTCTATAGTCACCTACTATGCGTTATGATCTGGCAACCCCGAAGTGGCAATAATCGGGACCACTCCCGGTGATGACCATAGTTTGAGGAGTTCATGTATTCACTATGTGCAAATGCTTTGTTCCAGTTCTCTATTAAAAGGAGGCCTTAATATCCCTTAGTTTCCAATAGGACCCCGCTGCCACGGGAGGGTAGGACAAAAGATGTCATGCAAGTTCTTTTCCATAAGCACGTATGACTATATACGGAATACATGCCTACATTACATTGATGAATTGGAGCTAGTTCTGTGTCACCCTATGTTATGACTGATACATGATGAACCACATCCGGCATAATTATCCATCACTGATCCGGTGCCTACGAGTTTTCCATATACTGGTTCTCGCTTATTTACTTTCCCGCTGCTACTGTTACAATCACTACAAAATACCAAAAACATTACTTTTGCTGTCCTTACTTTTGTTGCCGTTACCACCACTATCATACTACTTTGCTACTAAACACTTTGCTGCAGATACTAAGTTTCCAGGTGTGGTTGAATGACAACTCAGCTGCTAATACTTGAGAATATTCTTTGGCTCCCCTTGTGTCGAATCAATAAATTTGGGTTAAATACTCTACCCTCGAAAACTATTGCGATCCCCTATACTTGTGGGTTATCAAGACCTTTTTCTGGAGCCGTTGCTGGGGAGCATAGCTCTATTCTTTGAGTCACTTGGGATTTATATCTGCTGGACACTATGAAGAACTTGAAAGACGCCAAGACAACAATTTATCCCTCAACTACGAGGGGAGGTAAGGAACTGCCATCTAGCTCTGCACTTGATTCACCTTCTGTTATGAGTAAGCTAGCGACACCTAAACCTGCTTCTGCTATTCGTTCCGATATGTCGCATGTTATTGATGATGCCACTTCTACTATGCATGATACTTATGATGAAACTGCTTCTATGCCTGATACTACTGTGCCCCTTAGTGAATTTCTTGAAGAACAAATTGCTAGGGCTAGAGAAAGAGAAATTGATGAATCTGAATACGATGATGAAAGTGATGATGAAAATATGCCTGTTATTCCTCAGGGTTATCTTTTTGATAAAGATTCTTCTTTAGCTATTTTAGCCTGCAAAGATAGATATGAGCTTAAGAGGTTATTGATTAAATGGAACAAAGAATCACTTAGAGATAAAATGAAACCCGATCCTGCTTTTGCAACTTCACCTATCTGTGTTCCTGATAAGGATTATGAATTCTCTGTTGATCCAGATATAATTACTTTGGTTGAATCTGATCCTTTTTATGGCTATGAATTTGAAACTGTTGTGGCACATCTTACTAAGTTAAATGATATAGCTGCCCTGTTCACTAATGATGAGAGATCGCGTTACTTCTATATACTCAAAACATTTCCGTTCTCATTAAAGGGTGATGCTAAGATATGGTTTAATTCTCTTGATCCTGGTTGTGTGCGTAGTCCCTAGGATATGATTTATTACTTCTCTGCTAAATATTTCCCTGCTCATAAGAAACAAGCCACCTTAAGGGAAATATACAACTTTGTGCAAATTAAAGAAGAGAGTCTCCCACAAGCTTGGGGGAGGCTTCTCAAGTTACTTAATGCTTTGCCTGATCATCCTCTTAAGAAACCTGAAATACTTGATATCTTTTATAATGGACTAACCGATGCTTCCAGAGATTACCTGGATAGTTGTGCTGGTTCTCTTTTCAGGGAAAGAACACCGAATGAAGCTGAAATTCTATTGAATAATATGTTGACAAATGAAAATAATTGGGCACCTCTTGAGCCAGCTCCTGCTCCAATTACTGAGCCTATTCCTAAACCAACTCCGGAGAAGAGAGGTGTTCTATTTCTCAGTCCCGAGGATATGCAAGAGGCAAAGAAATCTATGAAAGAAAAAGGTATTAAAGCTGAAGATGTTATGAATTTACCTCCTATTGAAGAAATACATGGTCTTAATCTACCGCCTGTCGAAGAAACATATGATCTCAATCACTTATTTACTGAAGAACCTCCTAATCCCGATATCCCGACAAAGGTAGTAAAGGTAAATTCTCTCTATAGATATGATAAAGCTGAAGTTCCTCCTACTAAAATTGCTATTCAGTGTTTGGATGAGTTTGATAACTTTATGTTTAAGCAAGACAACTTCAATGCTTATTTTGGGAGACAATTAAAAGAAAATGCTTATAAGATTAGACGCTTGGGTGATTATATGGCTAATATTACAGGTGAACTTAAACTTGTTAGCAAACATGCTTCTATGGTTACCACTCAAGTAGAACAAGTACGTAAGGCTCAAAAAGAATTGCTCCATTAAATGAATAGTAAGAAAAATGATTATGCTGTTAGAGTGGCTACTAGAACTGGTAGAATGACTCAGGAACCTTTGTATCCTGAAGGCCACCCTAAGAGAATCGAGCAAGATTCTCAAAGAAATAATATTGATGCACCTAGTTCTTCTAAAAAGAAGAAAAAGAAAAATGATAGAACTGTGCAAACTTCTAGTGAACCTATTGCTGAACCACATGATAATCCAAATGATATATCTATGTCTGATGCTGAAACACAATCTGGTAATGAACATGAACCTAATGAAAATGTTAATGATGATGTTCACGATGATGCTCAACCTAGTAATGATAATGATGTAGAAATTGAACCTGCTGTTGATCTTGATAACCCACAATCAAAGAATCAATGTTATGATAAAAGAGACTTTGTTGCTAGGAAACATGGTAAAGAAAGAGAACCTTGGGTTCAGAAACCCATGCCTTCTCCTCCCAAACCATCCAAGAAAAAGGATGATGAGGATTTTGAGCGCTTTGCTGAAATGATTAGGCCTATCTTTTTAGGTATGCGATTAACTGATGTGCTCAAAACAAATCCTTATGCTAAATATATGAGGGATATCATTACTAATAAAAGAAAGATACCGGAAGCTGAAATTTCCACCATGCTTGCTAATTATACTTTTAAGGGTGGAATACCAAAGAAACTTGGAGATCCCGGAGTACCTACTATACCTTGCTCCATTAAAAGAAATTATATTAAAACTGCTTTATGCGATCTTGGAGCCGGTGTTAGTGTTATGCCTCTCTCTTTATATCGTAGACTTGACTTGAATAAGTTGACACCTACTGAAATATCTCTGCAAATGGCTGACAAATCAACTGCTATACCTGTCGGTATTTGTAAGGACGTGCCTGTTGTGGTTGCAAACATTACTATTTTAACGGACTTCGTTATTCTTGATATTCCCGAGGATGATAGTATGCCTATTATTCTTGGAAGACCCTTTCTTAATACTGCGGACGCTGTTATTGATTGCAACAAAGGCAATCTCACTTTTCATGTTAATGGTAATGAGCATACGGTACACTTTCCGAGGAAACAACCTCAAGTTCATAGTATCAACTCCATTGGAAAAATTCCATCGATTATAATTGGAGGTTTTGAATTTCCTCTTCCTACTGTCAAAAAGAAATATGATATACTTATTATAGGGGATGTGCATATCCCCGTTGAGGTAACTTTGTGTTATTCAAAATTTCTCCGGTTTCATGATTATCGGAATGGGTTTGTTAACAAGACTTGATCAACCTTGTTAGTGGATTCTTTTTGATGAGCATGAGATGGATGAAACTAGAAGCACAACTTTCTGTACCCTCTTTATATTTTCTGTTCTTTACTAGAAATAAAGTAAAAATAGTATTTGTCTGTCTGTTTCCTGGCTTATCAGTGCAATATAAAAATATTCGAAAATAAAAGTCCTCAGAATGACATGCCAATTTTATATGATTTTTTTGGGAATATTTGAGGATTTACTATGCAAAAATTACCACGGGAGGAGCTGCCACGTGGCCACGAGGGTGGTGGGCGCGCCCCCCTGCCTCGTGGTCCCACGGTGGCCCTCCTCCACTTATCCCAGCACCCATCTTCTTCCTCTGTCTCACACAAACCTGAAAAACCAACTCAAGCCCGAGTTCCAGCCATGTTTGTTGCGATTTTCGATCTCCTTGCTCAAAGCACCTCTCGCAAAACTGCTTGGGGAGATTGTTCCTTGGTATGTGACTCCTCCATTGGTCCAATTAATTTTTGTTCTAGTACTTTATTCTTTGCAAATTTGTGCTGCATAGGTGACCATGTTCTTGAGCTTGCATGTCAAATTTATATGGTTCCAAGTAGTTCTAATGCTTGATATAGGCTCTAGGCACTTGTAGGAGTAGTTGCTATCAGTTTTATTGAAGTTGGTTCACTTTTGTTTGAAGTTACTAAAAATTTCAGATTATTTCAGAAAAATGATGAAGAGAATTTTGATTGGTTCTTTGAGCCGAAGATCAAAGGATAAACAAGATGAAGAAGCTCAGAGGCCCAAATATAATTTGCCTCGTACTGCGGAAATCCGGCCGTGCGTATGGCCTTCTGATAATTTCTTGAGAGAGGCCGGGATTTATGAGGATTTCTATTCATTGATTGAAAATGCTAGCCTCACCGACTTCGTCCGCGACCAACGTCCATAGTATCTCTTACTCACAAATACTTTTGTGCAAAACTTCTACTTTTACCCTAAGGAATCACCTCCATCAGTAGAGTTTCATTTATATGACGTTGTGAAGAAAATGCCATTGTCTGAATTTTGCGTAGTCGGCAACATACCCCCTGAGGGCACTTTAGCGGAACCACCCAGTAAGGAGTTGGAACCATTTATTAAACTTATCTCGGTGGGAGAAACCAGGAAGGTTTCTGATGCAAGGATCACTAGCATACATTTTCCTGTGTTACGCTATTTTGCTTTATTTGCTAGTCGATGCTTGATAGGTCGTGGGAACTGTGGGAACTTTAGCGTTCCTGATATTATCATTTTGTTCCATGGTTTGTACCACAACAACACTGTTAGTATGGGCGGAATTATTGCTAGGCGGTTGAGTCTGAACCGTACTAAAGGCCCCATCTTTGGAGGCATTTATGCTTCTCGCCTTGCTGCACACTTTAACATAGCTATTAGGCATTATGAGAAAGAAGAAAAAATGCTTCCTGATGCTTATCTAGACTATAAGAGCATGATAGCCCATGATTTTCTTGTTAAGGATAGGAATAGAGAGCTCAAATACAAGTTATACTTTGATAAACATTATCCTGAAACTATTACGTTGCCTGCTCCTTCTTTGTTTAATTTTGCAGGTCCCTATCTCGTTACATGGGCTGCTGTCCAAGCCTACAAAAATCCTGCACCAGCCCCAGAACCGGAACCACAAGATGAGCCTCCACGACAATCTGTCTATTCTTGGGATCCAGAGACGACTGCCAGCCAGTGGTAGTCAGAGCCCTCTTCGTCATCACAGTATGATCCCAACTACTCTTCGTCGCAGTATGACCCCAGCTACGCCTACGGGTATCCGCCAGGCTATCCCTGGCAATAGACCAACTTAGGCCATAAACCTAAGCTTGGGGCAGTATGTATTTCTCACCGACATTACATTTATGTTCACACACACTCATTGCTAGATGTCGGTGCTCATACTCTTTCACTGTAACATCCATGCTAGTTTATTTTCTTTTTCCTGCTTTCTTCTTGTGTGTTTGATAAACCTTAAGAAAAAAAATAGTAGTAGTTTACTTTTCTGCTGCTGTAGTAGTAATTGAAAAGAAAACCCAAAAATATTTCCCGTTATTCTTTTTCTTGTTGGGAGCTTTCCCGTGTAAATAGTTTTATTTCTTTTCTTTTCTTTGGGGGTCAGTAGGAGAAGACCATAATTAAATTGTTGTAGTGGCTCTTATGTGCTTTAATGTTGATTTAACCCAGAGCCCATATTGCCTTGTCTTCTCCTGTTTCTTGAATGCTCGCAGATTCCAGCTTAGTCCAATGCACGTGCACTCTTATTATTATTCACACCGTTCGGTCGTGCAAGTGAAAGGCAATTATGATGATATATGATGGACTGACTGAGATGAGAAAAGCTGGTATGAACTCGGCCTCTTTTGTTTTTGTAAATATGATGAGCCCCTCGTTCTTGATTAAGCTTATTGTGAATAAACATGTTTGCAATGAAAATTAGAGATCATAGTTGCTTGTGCCATGCTTGATTAGCTATGAGTTATAATGGTTTACCTTGCGTGCCAACATGCTATTGAGATGGTTATGATGTGGTATGATGGGGTGGTATCCTCCTTTTAATGATTTAAGTGACTTGATTTGGCACATGTTCACGCATGTAGTTGAAACAAAATCAACATAGCCTCCACGATATTTATGTTCATGGTGGATTATATCCTACTCATGCTTGCATCCAATGTTTATTAATTTTAATGCATGTACATGGCTGTTGTCCCTCTCTAGTTGGTCGCTTCCCAGTCTTTTGCTAGCCTTCACCTGTACTAAGAGGGAATACTGCTTGTGCATCGAACCCCTTAAACCCCAAAGTTATTCCAGATGAGTCCACTATACCTTCCTATATGCGGTATCTACCTGCCGTTCCAAGTAAATTTGTATGTGCCAAACTCTAAATCTTCAAATAAATATTCTGTTTTGTATGCTCGAATAGCTCATGTATCAACCAAGGTTGTCCTTATCTTCCGTGTTAGGCGGTTTATTCTCAAAAGGAGTGGACTCCGCTCCTCACTCACGAGAACATGGCTGGTCACTGGGATGCCCAGTCCCATGCTTTATGCAAACTAAATCAAAATTAATTGCAAACAAAACTCGCCCTGGGACCTGATGTATGTTGGAGACACTCGTTGTTTCGAGCAAGTCATGGATTGATGCTTGTTGGTGGAGGGGGAGTATAAACTTTACCATTCCGTTTGGGAACCGCCTATAATTTTTTTAGCATGGAAGATATCTCCATCTCTTAGTTGTTACGTTGACAATGAAGGTATACCGCTCAAAATGCAATTTATCTCTATTTCAAAACCGAGCTCTGGCACCTCTAGAAATCCCTGCTTCCCTCTACGAAGGGCTTATCCATTTACTTTTATGTGGAGTCATCACCCTCTTATTAAAAAGCACTAGCTGGAGAGCACATCTGTCATTTGCATTCATCATTATTAATCTATGTTGGGTGTGACTATGATTGGATCTCTTTTACCATGAATTACAATGTCTAGTCAGTCCTTGATCTTTAAAGGTGCTCTGCATTTATGTCTTACGGTCTCAGAAAGGGCTAGTGAGATACCATCTTGTTATATCATATTATGATTGTTTTGAGAAAGTGTTGTCATCCGAGTTTATTATTATGGTTTGCTAGTTGATTATGCTATTGATATGAGTAATTATGAGACCTGAGAATTATTGCAAATGTGACTAGTTATGATATATGCTGAAAACTTGAATGCTGGCTTGACATAGTTACAACAACAAGAGCAAACAGAGTTTGTAAAAGTTTTTCTTTCTTTCTTTCAGTTTGTCAACTGAATTGCTTGAGGACAAGCAAGGGTTTAAGCTTGGGGGAGTTGATACATCTCCGTCGTATCTACTTTTCCAAACACTTTTGCCCTTGTTTTGGACTCTAACTTGTATGATTTGAATGGAACTAACCCGGACTGACGCTGTTTTCAGCAGAATTGCCATGGTGTGGTTTTATGTGCAGAAAGCAAATATTCTGAGAAAGTCCTGAAACTCCACGGAACACCTTAGAAAAAACAATAAAAAATCCTCGCCAAAGATGAAGACCAGGGGCCCCACACCTTGTCCACGAGGGTGGGGGGCGCGCCCCCCTCTACGGCGCGCCCCCTACCTTGTGGGCCCCCTGGATGCCCTCCAGCGCCAACTCCAACTCTATATATTGGCTTTCGGGGAGAAAAAAATCAGAGAGAAGAAATCATCGCGTTTTACGATACGAAGCCGTCGCCAAGCCCTAAAACCTCTCGGGAGGGCTGATCTGGAGTCCGTTCGGGGCTCCGGAGAGAGGGATTCGTCGCCGTCGTCATCATCAACCATCGTCTATCACCAATTTCATGATGCTCACCGTCGTGCGTGGGTAATTCCATCATAGGCTTGCTGGACGGTGATGGGTTGGATGAGATTTATCATGTAGTCAAGTTAGTTTTGTTAGGGTTTGATCCCTAGTATCCACTATGTTCTGAGATTGATGTTACTATGACTTTGCTATGCTTAATGCTTGTCACTAGAGCCCGAGTGCCATGATTTCAGATCTGAACCTATTATGTTTTCATGAATATATGTGAGTTCTTGATCCTATCTATAAGTCTATAGTCACCTACTATGCGTTATGATCCGGCAACCCCGAAGTGACAATAATCGGGACCACTCCCGGTGATGACCATAGTTTGAGGAGTTCATGTATTCACTATGTGCTAATGCTTTGTTGTGGTTCTCTATTAAAAGGAGGCCTTAATATCCCTTAGTTTCCAATAGGACCCCGCTGCCATGGGAGGGTAGGACAAAAGATGTCATGCAAGTTCTTTTCCATAAGCACGCTTGATTATATACGGAATGCATGCCTACATTACATTGATGAATTGGAGCTAGTTCTGTGTCACCCGATGTTATGACTGATACACGACGAACCACATCCGGCATAATTATCCATCACTGATCCGGTGCCTACGAGTTTTCCATATACTGGTTCTCGCTTATTTACTTTCCCGCTGCTACTATTACAATCACTACAAAATACCAAAAACATTACTTTTGCTGTCTTTACTTTTGTTGCCGTTACCACCACTATCATACTACTTTGCTACTAAACACTTTGCTGCAGATACTAAGTTTCCAGGTGTGGTTGAATTGACAACTCAGCTGCTAATACTTGAGAATATTCTTTGGCTTCCCTTGTGTCGAATCAATAAATTTGGGTTAAATACTCTACCATCGAAAACTGTTGCGATCCCCTATACTTGTGGGTTATCTGCAATACAGATATGTAGATCTCCTTCCTTGTAACTGACTCTGTATAACCCTAGCCCCCTTCGGTGTCTATATAAACCGGGGGGTTTAGTCCGTAGGACCAAGAACAACAATCATACCATAGGCTAGCTTCTAGGGTTTAGCCTCTCCGATCTCGTGGTAGATCAACTCTTGTAATACTCATATCATCAAGATCAATCAAGCAGGAGTAGGGTTTTACCTCCATCGAGAGGGCCCAAACCTGGGTAAAAACATCGTGTCCCCTGTCTCCTGTTACCATCCGCCTAGACTGTAACGCCCCAGATGTAACTTGCCATAATTGTAACTCCAACTATTGCCATTTTCGGCTATGTGATATGATATTTCCTTCGTGGTTGGGTTCCCGTCAGTTTGCATTTTGTTCATGTCATGCATTTCATATCATGTCATCATGTGCATCGCATTCACATACGTGTTCGTCTCATGAATCCGAGCATTTTCCCCGTTGTCCGTTTTGCAATCCGGCGCTCCTATGTTCCCCGGCGTCCCCTCTTACATTTCTTCGTGAGCGGGTATTAAACTTTCTCGGAATGGACCGAGGTTTGTCAAGCGGCCTCGGTATAGCACCGGTAGACCGCCTGTCAAGTTTCGGGTCAATCAGAGTTCGTTTGGTACTCCAACGGTTAACCGGGTAACCGTGAAGGCCTCGTGTGTGTTGCAGCCCAACACCCCTTCAAAACAGCCCAATAACCCATCTAAGACACTCCCATGTCCACCGCCGTTCGATCACAATCGCGTGGCTGAAAACCGCTCAATTTGGAGCCTCCTAGCTCCTCCTACCTATAAATATGTGCCCCCTCCTCCAAATTCGGGTACAAATCGCCCTAACCCTAGCTCCCCGTCGCCCCCGCTCCGCCGGACGTGTCCGGGCGCGCCAGACGAAACCCGCCGCCGCCCCGGGCCTATCCGCGCGCGACACGTGGCCCCGGCCACCGCGCAGCGCCCCGGCCCGCCGAGCCCGCGGCGAGCCCGCGCCGGGCCGCGCCGGGCCCAGCCGCCTGCCGCCTCGCCCGCGGCTCCTCGCCTCCGTGCCCGCCGCCTCGCCCCGCGCAGCTCGCCGCCCGGCGCCGCCGCACCTCGCCGGCCCCGCCGCAGCGGCACCGCGCCTCCCCGCCTCCTGCCGCGACGCCGCACGCCGCCGCCGCTGTCCTCCGCGCGCGCCGCGCCTCCCCATGCGCCGGAGCCCGCCACCGCGCCCTGCTCGCCGCCGCCTCGCCGCGCCCGTCGCCGGAGTCGCCGCACCCGTCGCCGGAGCTCGCCGGCCAGATCCGATCTGACATCCGCGGTTGACTTCTCCCCCCTCAAAATATTTCCAAGTCCCGTGTTTTTTATATTATCGTCACCTGTTCATCGCATCTTAACTTTGCATCCGTAGCTCTGTTTTTTGCGTATAATATGTCAAATTGTTGGTCTCGAAGAGTAGATCATTTCGTTCCATTGCATCATTTTCATTTGGGGTCATTTTGATGCCCGAAATGCTGTTAGAACAGGGCTATGTGATGTTAGTTTCTGGATCTTATCTGAACATGCACTTTTGTCATTTTTGCCATGATTGATGTGTGCTTCCTATGAAGCTGAGTCCTACATGAGTTTTGTGATATGCCATGTTACCTTTCCAGAGAATTATGCCATGTATTTTTGTGATCTTTGTGGTGACTAGCACAAGCATGCAAACTAGGGTACTTAATGTTGCTGATTTCAGAGACAGTAATTTCACAGTCCCTGCCTGCTGTTATTTTTATGCCATGTGTTTATGTTGTTTCCGAGAGATCTATGCATATTTTGAGAATGATCAGTAAGAGTGTTTTGAGCATATGGATTTTCTCTATCCATCCATGCCTTTGTTTGTATTTATAGAGTGCCATAGCTTGAGTCAATCGAGCTCTACTTTTGCTATGAAATGTTGCTGACAGATTGTTTACATGTTATTTGATTTTGCCAAGCTTGGTGTAGTTGGTACTTGCATGATATGATGTTATTCTTGCCATTTCTAGTTCCTATGCCATGTCTTCTTGATGTATGTATGCTTAGTTTATCATGTAATGCTCTGTAGTGAGTGCATCGAGCTCACGAACATACCTACTTGTTATCTGTTTTTGACATGTCCAGTTTTCTG
Source organism: Aegilops umbellulata (assembly GCA_032464435.1). Taxonomy (NCBI): domain Eukaryota; kingdom Viridiplantae; phylum Streptophyta; class Magnoliopsida; order Poales; family Poaceae; genus Aegilops; species Aegilops umbellulata. Next base: position 105,210,199 of record CP136060.1, on the reverse strand, counting down.
CCAAGTCTGAAACCTGTAACGAAATTTGCTTAATTTACATGGGTGTTATCATATTTTCTGATCCTTTTTGGCTTATGGTCAGTAAGGGACTTTTGTCAAGTGCGTTGAGTAGATTCACGCCATGCCTTACTTTGCTATGTCATGATCCTTTAGCATGTTGCTTCATTGCTCTAAACATGTCACCCTGATGTTAATTTCTGCTATGTTGTTATTTTCACCAAGTCTGTGAACCTGTTATCTTTTGCACTTTTGCCATGCTTGTTTGAACCTGTTGTGGTGTGATTTAGCCATAGCTCAGTGTTCATATTTTGTCAAGCATCTTGAGTACATTACTTTCATATGCCGTGTTGCTATGTTTGGGTGCAGTAGCTTAATTTCTTGTTGCTTGCTAAGTAGCATCATGCTGTTAATGGCAGATTATCGTCATTCTTGTATTGCTTGTCATTTGCAAACCGTGCATCCGATTGCGGTGATCTTTATATCGATTTCAACCGAAATCACCTCACCTATCCAGTGGCATACTTGGTTTGCCAAGATTATGCCTTGTTCATCCTTGTCCTTCCGGAGCATGCATATTCATTGCATATCACTTCTCGCATATCATGCCATGTTTTGCATCATGTTGCTTGCGCATTGCATCGTGATTGATATTTGTCCTCTTTGCTTGTGTTCTTCCTTTGGGTAGAGCCGGGAGACGAGTACGTGAACGAGGAACCTGTTGAGAACGCTTTCGAGGACCAAGCTTTCGACAACTCTGAGAACCTTGCAGGCAAGATGACCATACCCTCGAAATCACTTCTATCTTTGCTTGCTAGATGCTCGCTCTTTTGCTATGCCTATGCTGCGATACCTACCACTTGCTATATCATGCCCCCTATATTGCCATGTCAGCCTCTAACCATCCATGTCCTCGAAAACCGTTGATTGGATATGTTACCGCTTTGCCCAGCCCCTCTTATAGCGTTGCTAGTTGCAGGTGAAGATGAAGTTTGTTCCTTGTTGGAACATGGACTCGTTGTTCCATGTTGGAACATGTTTTACTTGTTGGGATATCACAATACCTCTTTTATTTAATTAATGCATCTATATACTTGGTAAAGGGTGGAAGGCTCGGCCTTATGCCTGGTGTTTTGTTCCACTCTTGCCACCCTAGTTTCCGTCATACCGGTGTTATGTTCCTTGATTTTTGCGTTCCTTGCACGGTTGGGTGATTTATGGGACCCCCTTGACAGTTCGCTTTGAATAAGACTTTTCCAGCAAGGCCCAACATTGGTTTTACCATTTGCCACCTAAGCCTTTTTCCCTTGGGTTCTGCAGACTCAAGGGTCATCTTTATTTTAACCCCCCCGGGCCAGTTCTCCTTCGATTGCTGGTCCAAACTAGAGCCACTTGCGGTGCCGCCCCGAGGCAACTTGGGGTATCTTCGGTTGCCGTACGTAGTGTTCATCCATATGTGCCCTGAGACCGAGATATGTGCAGCTCCTATCAGGATTTGTCGGCACAATCGGGCGGCTTTGCTGGACTTGTTTTATTACTGCCGAGATGTCTTGTAGTCCGGGATTCCGAGACTGATCGGGTCTTCCCGGTAGAAGGAATATCCTTCGTTGACCGTGAGAGCTTATAATGGGCTAAGTTGGGACACCCCTGCAGGGTATTATCTTTCGAAAGCCGTGCCCGCGGTTACGAGGCAGATGGGAATTTGTTGATGTCCGGTTGTAGAAAACCCGAAGTTGACCTTAACTAAAACACATCAACCGCGTGTGTAACCGTGATGGTCTCTTCTCGGAGGGGTCCGGGAAGTGAACACGGTGATGGAGTTATGTCTGACGTAGGTTGTTCTAGGATCACTTCTTGTTCACTTCTAGCTTCACGACCGTGCTTTGCCTTCTCTTCTCGCTCTCTTTTGCGTTGTAGCCACCATATATGCTAGTCGCTTGCTGCAGCTCCACCTCACTATCCTTTCCTACCTATAAGCTTATATAGACTTGATCTCGTGGGTGTGAGATTGCTGAGTCCCCGTGACTCACAGATTCTACCACAACAGTTGCAGGTACCAACGATGTCAGTGCAGATGACGCGACCGAGCTCACTTGGGAGTTCGATGAGGAACGTGGTCGTTACTATGTGTCTTTTCCAGATGATCAGTAGTGGAGCCCAGTTGGGGTGATCCGGGGATCTATGTAGCATTTGGGGTAGTCTTCTTCTATTTTGGTACCGTAGGCGGACCTTGAGTGTAATTTGAATGATGGATGTTTATTTATGTATTGTGTGAAGTGGCGACTGTAAGCCAACTATGTATCTCTTTCCCTTATTTATTACATGGGTTGTGTGAAGATTACCTCACTTGCGACATTGCTTTCAATGCGGTTATGCCTCTAAGTCGTGCCTCGACACGTGGGAGATATAGCCGCATCGAGGGCATTACATAGACACACAGTTCGGGACCCCCTACCCGAGATCCGCCGGTTTTGACACCGACAGGCCCTATCTCACTTTCGGTCTTGTAAATGCCCATGTTTTTTATGGGCTCGAGATATTTACACCTATAAACGGCCTGTTGTTACCGAGGTCCCAAATTATGATTAGGCCTGTTAAAGGCCCACTATGGGCAGAGGCCTACCAGAAAAATATGAAAATCTGATGCTAATTTTGGCCCAGATATTTTTAGTGGGCTACATGCAAATTTCGGCCCATAATCGTTTTTAGCCCAATTGGAATGGGCCCGACGAATGTTGGCATGTTGGGCTCCTACAAAGCTTTCGGCCGAATACAATACTAAGATAAACCTACACTATACAAAAATAGCGTCGTAATTATTGCAGCCTTTGGCAGCAGCATAAAAGCTGTATCACAACGAAAGGCTTGTTGGCATAAAGTTTACAGTCCTTGCAGATAAAAGCACCATCAGATGTATAGAAGCACAAATCATTTGACCTGAGTGCTAATGTTTCAAGCTGTAGAATCTGATGGAGCAGCATGATCTTCACCTTTTTTCCGCCATTGCTCTTGAACAGCGAGGCGAATGTCTGATAGTCTTGTTTCAAAACCATTCATATCTTGACAACATTTGTCATCCACTATTCTTGTTTCCAAAACGACGTCCATTAGGGATTGGACTTGTGTCTGGAGCATAGATATATCACTTTGTCTAGCAGGAAGATTTTGTTCAGTAGGCGATTTGGACGAGGTTACCTTGACAACCAACCCAGAATTACGCAGGAAGGTGCTTTTTGCACTGTTAGTGGAGAGATACTGACGCACTGCAACAAGAGGTGACACTGTTCCTGTGGTAGCCTCGTCACCTTTAGGTGGTTGTGGTTTTTCAATCATTTTTCCATAACTGCCTGAAAGTTTGAACTTGTAGATTAGTGTACCAGATAAGTTACTAATGAGACAAAAATAAACAAAGTAGGTTACACGTTTATACATAACTTATTTTGGTGAACTACTGTAATACATTAGCATGTATTGTAGTGCCAACTGCATAATAAAATCAGTTTCGGAACATATGTCCATGTAGCATGCCTACTGTATTGTCTATTTCCTCACAGTCGTTGACATCTAAGGATAAAGAGACATGGTTTAAAGTAGGATGAACATAGTATGACATCATTCATATCATGGGCAAACAGATATAAAACAAACATGCTATTTTATCATTGTGTGCGCACGTGAACATAACAACTACAATACATATCAAGACCAAAAGAATATCCTTCATATCTTTTAAACCATGTAAGGTGAAATGATACGTTAAGACAACTATGTATAAAAGTGAACAGAGTAACTGACATTGGCTGCAAACCAAGTAGTTAAATGAACACATCACAATACCAATCAGTTCAAAGGCAGGAGGAGTAAGGACTTACAACAGCGATTTGAACTGGTGTGCTCATGCCCTTCATCTTGCTGGTGTGGCAATCCTTGAAGATTTGCACTGCATTCGGTTCAGGTTCTTTTTGGTCCGCACAGGGTTTCCTCTGTATTTGGAACAAGTCAATATAGATACGATAATATGGCACAGAAAAAAGAAGGAAGTAGCAGCTATTTACAATAGCCTCGCAGTGTGCAATATAGCTATGAGATCCTGTTGTCTTGTCGGGGTAAATGACCACGGGTAGCCTAGCCGGCTCCCCTTGGCACTTCAAAAAAAATTACGAGCCGATCCGGTCTCCAAGAAACCAAGACGAGGGCCGCCTTCCCCCTGCCGGCTGCCTCTCAGGCCGACTGTCGGAAGGCGGCCCGTCCTTAACCCTCATGAAGAAAGCCGCGGGAGGGCCGGCTCCAAGAAGTCGGCCTCGAGAAGGCCGACTCCAGGAAGCCGGCTCCCACGGCGCGGTCAAGATCATACCCTCGAGGCCCGCAACCACATAACGGCGATGGGACAGGGCGTGGCTACAGTGGAGCCTGCCACCCCCGAAACCCGGAGCACGCCTGGCACAATGCGCCGTACGGGGTAGCTCTGACCCGTCCGGCGCGGCACTGTTGCCATGGTGACTATGGCGCCATCCACGGCGGGCTGTCAGCGCAGCCCACGGGCGGTGGGCCCCTTTGGGCAGAGAGACACCCGAAGGCGGCCAGGCCTCCCCCAGTCGGCCCAAGACATGGCCGGCTTTCACAAGCCGGCTTGCTCCTTCCCTCGAAGGAGGCGCCCCATTAAGAAGACAAGACGACGTGAGGCTACGGCGATCGCCCGCCAGGCGGCGACGCTGTAGCCACGCTTACCTCGATAAAGCCCTCATCATCAGGATTGAGGCAACATTAATCGGCCGCCGACAGGGCCCTAGGCCGTAGGGCCTGCCTGTCGACCAAGATGCCGGCAGCCGGCGAGGCCCACCACTCGGCGGGCCCCAGCAGCCGGCGCGGAAGCCGGCGAGCGTAGACACTGACGGCTGGGACCCGCTCCCAGCCGAATTACCATTGTACCCCCGGGGAGTAGGCCTATATAAACCCCCCGGGGCACCCATGCAAAGCGTTGATCTCATCTAGGTTACAACACACATAGAGAGAAGAGTAGAGCTAGCCTTGCCCTTCTTCTTCCTCTCGCCAAACAGCTCGAGGAGCACCTTGTATCTACTTGTACTTGTTCATCGAGTGATCATGCGGAGACCCCGCAGAGCAGCAGTAGGGGTGTTATCTCCACGGAGAGCCCCGAAGCTGGGTAAGATTCGCCGGCGTGCATGTCTTCGCCTTATCCCGCTTCCTGGCACCGGCGACGTCTTACTGGCTCCCACACAGATAAGCCACCCGTTGGCATATGTCGCACCAACCACCCGACATTTGGCGCCCACCATGGGGCCAGGTGCACCGTCGTCCGGAGACCTGTTCTGGACGGGAACCTTCTTCCTCCCCAGTGAGCGTAGCCAGCCCGGCACGCCCGATGGCGCTTGCCACGACGCGCTGCAAGGCGTCACCAACGCTTGCGCAGCAAGCGACCTCGCCGATTCCCTTGGCGAGGCCCTCATCTCCGACGAGCCCGCTTCTGACGCGGGCACCGACCGCCTCATCGACCTCCTCGGCCAGCTCCATGTCTCCAGCGAGCCTGCAGTGGACCAGGAGTCCGTTGGCTCCACCGATCCGATGCATGTCGACTCCGACACTGCCTCGCCCGACACCTTCCCCACCAACGTCGTGATCTACGACGACCCGCTTCCCCGAGCCAATGGCTGTGACGTTGCCACCGTCGAGGTGATGGTCATCAGCCACGGCGGCGCTTCTGGCGAGAATGCCCACGACGCCCCGCAAGCGGCGATCCACGATCTGTCCGTCCCCCTCCCGGCCGATGCCGACGCCGAAGCACTGGAGGCTCGCCGCCTCGCCCTCCTCGCGGAGGGCCGGAAGCTAGCTTACGTAAGACGCCTCACCGAGGCCCACCAGCGTGAAGTCGACCGCGCCGCCTTCGGCACGCCACCTCCTGGCGGGCCAAGCCGAGTCGGCGTCGTCAGACAGCACGACGCTGTCATCGCCGACTTGCTTGGAGTCGACCGCCCAGTCTATGCCACCCCACTCGAGAACCTGCGCGCCGCCCAGGCGGCTGTAGACGAGTTGGATGGACTAGGGGCCGAAGAGCTCCCCTACATGACCAGATGCATCCAGCAGCTAATCGATGCAGCCGCGCAGCGGCACGAAGCTGACTTCCGCGAGGAAAGCCCTCCACCGCGCTGAGAGCATGGCGCGACATCCCGGACGCCGACTGCGGGTAGAACCCGTGCGCGACACGAGAAAGAGTCGGCTGCCAGCCGAAGCCGAACCTGGATCTCCATCGAGCGAGACACAGAAGGCCACCCTCGAGCCGTGGAGCGACGGGGCAACCCGCCTCCGCCTCCGCCTCGTGGGGAGAGGTATCCCACCCCACCGCCTATCTTGCATCCGACTCTCAGATGCCGACTAGGTCGCCGCGAAGGAGTCGGCGAGAACGACGCCCGCCATCGGATCGACCGCCTAGCGCGATCCCTGGCGCTAGAAGAGGAAGATGATGTCGGCCCGCCTTGTTTCGGCCCCCGCATCCGCGACGAGCCCTTCCCCAAAGGGTTCTCGCTCCCAAGAGACACGCCCAAGTACAACGGCTCCGTGAAGCCAGAAGATTGGTTGATCGACTACTCCACCGCAGTACGCATCGTGAATGGCAACAGGCGCGTTGCCGTGAAGTACGTGCCCCTCATGCTTCAGGGCACGGCGCGGACCTGGCTCAACAGCCTCAAGCCGTACAGCGTCAACAACTGGCTAGACTTCACAGAAGCCTTCGTCCGCAATTTCACCAGCACCTACAAGCGGACTCCCAAGCCCAGACAGCTCTCCTTGTGCGTGCAAGGTCCCGCCGAGTCCACTCGCGACTACCTCACGCGTTGGGCCGAGCTCCGCAACTCTTGCGAAGGAGTGCACGAAGTGCAAGCCATCGAATACTTCACAGCCGGGTGCCGAGAGGGCACCCTCCTCAAGCACAAGCTCCTCTGCGATGAGCCGACTACCCTCGACGAGCTTCTGGTCATAGCGGACAATTACGCCACCGCCGACTCCTCAATGAAGACTGAACTTCGGGTTGACACGTCCGGAAAGGTACTCAACCCGGCGCCCAAGACGCCGGTTGGGGACTCCGGCCGACGCCCGTACCAAAACGACCACAAGCGCAAGGGCCCCCTGCCGCCTTCCACCAGTCGGCAGGTGGCCACGGTCGAGGGTGAGCAGCCCGAAGGGAGGGCCGCACCCAAGAAGCAGAAAGGCGGCCGGCCGGCTTGGCAGCCGGCCTTCTCCTACGAGCAAACCCTCGACGCCCCATGCAAGTTCCACAGCGGCGCGAAGCCGTCCAACCACACAACCCGGAAGTGCCACTGGCTCACCCGAATCTCCAAAGGCGAAGGACTCGCGCCGCCTCCACCTGCTGGTCCGCCGCCTCCGGCTCCGCATCAGCCGGCCGCTCGGCCAGCAGTCGGAGCCGTGTACGACGAGTTCCCCGACGAGCACGCCGCCTATGTCGTCTTCACCAGCCAGCCTGAAGACCGGCGCAGCAGGCGCCGAGAGCACCAGGAAGTCAATGCGGTTGCCGCCAACCCCTCCGAGCACATGCATTGGTCAGAAAAACCCATCAGCTGGAGCCGGGCCGACCACCCAGAGGTGATGCCATCTCCCGGCACTTATGCACTGGTTCTGGATGCCACCCTTGCAACCGACAGACGCGCAACCCGTTTCTCCCGCGTGTTGATAGACGGCGGGAGCAGCATCAACATCCTGTACCTTGACACCCTGAAGAAGCTCAACGTCAAGACGAAGCAGCTCACGCCCACCCGGACTGTGTTCCATGGCATCGTACCCGGCCTGTCCTGCTCCCCCGTTGGCAAGATCAAGATTGATGTCCTCTTTGGGGACAAGGATCATTTCCGCAGGGAGGCCATCTGGTTTGAAGTGGTGGACCTTGAGAGCTCTTACCATGCACTGCTTGGCCGACCTGCCTTGGACAAGTTCATGGCTGTTCCCCACTATGCTTACCTCAAGATGAAGATGCCGAGCACCAAGGGCATCATCACCATAGTTGGCGATTACAAGAAATCGGCCGAGTGCACAGCAGCCAGCAGCCGGCTGGCCGAGTCCCTTGTGATTGCCGAAGAGAAGAAGAAGTTGGACCGGGTCGTGGACATGGCTGGCAAGCAGCCGGCCCTGTCCCCCGATCCCAAAGAATGTCATGCCCAAGGTTCCTTCCAGCCGGCCAAGGAAACGAAGAAGATACCTCTTGACCCCGAGCACCCAGAAAGGTTTGCCGTCATTGGGGAAAACCTAAACAACAAATAGGAAGGCGAGCTCGCCGATTTCCTCCGTGAGAATCAGGACATCTTTGCATGGTCCCCCAAGGACATGCCGGGTGTTCCGAAGGATTTCGCTGAGCACAAGTTACACGTCCGAGAAGGTGCAAAACCAGTCAAGCAACCCCTCCGCCGACTGTCGGAGGAAAAGAGAAGGATTTTAGGAGAAGAGATAGCCCGGCTTTTGGCTGCTGGCTTCATCATTGAAGTGTTCTTTCCGGAGTGGCTCGCCAACCCGGTCCTCGTGCTGAAGAAGAACAACAAGTGGCGCATGTGAATAGACTACACGAGCCTCAACAAGCCCTGCCCCAAGGATCCTTTTGCCCTGCCAAGGATAGATCAAGTGATAGACTCCACAGCCGGATGCGAGCTGCTGAGTTTTTTGGATGCTTACTCCGGGTACCACCAGATAAAGTTGGACCCGGCCGACCGCCTGAAGACCGCCTTCATCACGCCATTCGGAGCCTTCTGCTACCTGACTATGACATTTGGCTTGAGGAATGCTGGTGCCACCTTTCAGCATTGCATGCAGAAGTGCCTCCTCAAGCAGCTCGGTAGAAATGCCCACGGCTACGTGGATGACATTGTGGTGAAGACGGAGAAGCGCAGCACCTTGCTAGAAGACCTCAAGGAAACATTCGAGAACCTGCGCAGATTCCGGATCAAGCTCAACCCTGAGAAATGCGTGTTCGGAGTGCCAGCCGACCAGCTCCTAGGCTTCCTGGTCTCCGAACGCGGCATCGAATGCAACCCAGTAAAGATCAAGGCCATTGAGAGAATGGCGATTCCCACCAAGCTGCGAGACGTCCAGAAGTTCACCGGATGCTTGGCTTCCCTGAACCGCTTCATCAGCCGGCTCGGAGAGAAGGCTCTCCCCCTCTACCGCCTCATGAAGAAGACCACTCACTTCGAGTGAAACGACCAAGCCGACCAAGCTTTTCACGAGCTGAAGAAGATGCTGACCACGCCGCCTATCTTGGCGGCGCCGACTGAGAATGAGCCCATGCTCCTTTACATTGCTGCAACCAGCCGGGTGGTCAGCACCGTCATCGTAGTCCAGCACCCAGAAGAGGGCCGAGCCCAACCGGTCCAGAGGCCGGTGTACTATTTGAGCGAGGTGCTGTCTACCTCGAAGCAGAACTACCCGCACTACCAGAAGATGTGCTACGGCGTGTACTTTGCCGCCAAGAAGCTGAAGCCCTACTTCCAAGAGCACCCCATCACGGTCGTATGCACCGCCCCGCTTGCCGAGATCATAGGCAGCCGGGGTGCATCTGGCCGGGTGGCGAAATGGGCCATCGAGCTGGCCCCTTACACGATCTTCTACCAGCCCCGCACCGCCATCAAGTCCCAAGCACTGGCCGACTTCCTCGTCAACTGGGCCGAGACCCAGTACCTGCCGCCGGCTCCGGACTCCACTCACTGGCGCCTGCACTTCGACGGGTCCAAGATGCTCACCGGCTTGGGAGCCGGCGTCATCCTCACCTCTCCCAAAGGCGACAAGCTCAGATACATGCTTCAAATTCACTTTGCCGCCTCCAACAACGTGGCCGAGTATGAGGCGCTTGTACACGGGCTCCGGCTTGCCAAGGACACAAACATGGCAAGCTACCGCTTCCTCGTCCAGCAGATCAGCGGGTACTTTGACGGATGCGAGTTCCTCCATGTACCACGGGCCGATAACGGGCCAACAGATGCCCTGGCTCGATTAGGCTCCACTCTGTCGGTGTTCTAGGAACGGGGGTCCCCAGACTTGCCTGCCTGCGGCCTGAGGCGTGGCTCGAATGGGGGCCCAGCGTTGCCCATCTTCATCAACACAAGGCTCAAGACCCTCGCGAGGGGCCAAGCCTCGCGAGGCGGACGACATGGCGCTTCCTCAAGCACGGCCTCCTCAGGCTGGCTCGCGAGGAGGCGGAGAGATCAAGGTGGGTTACCTCACGAGGTGCCCATGACGCAAGCCATGATGACCAAGGGTGCCAGGCGGGCGCCAGCCCGCGCAGCGTCTCCCTTTCCTCTTTGGTGCAAAGGGGGCAAGCGCAGGCGAGAGGATCAAGCAAAGGCACCCATTTCGGTGCAACGAGACCAAGACCAGTCCAACGGTGGGAAGGAGGTCACCATGGAGCCCAGGACGGCGTCACCACAGGGCCTTTGGCAGGCGAAGACCAACTTTAGTCAGGATAAGTGTACCAGATGTTCCCCTTCAAATTGGCCAATTGTTGGCGCCCTTCCCGCTCAATATTTGGGAAGGGGCCCAGGGCCTTTGCCTATAAATAGGACTAGCCACCCCTGGGGTAGAGGGACCTGATTGAGTTTCTAGAGGCATACATAGAGAGAGAGAGAAGGGTGATCGAACCCCCCTAGCAGTTCATCCCCTAGCCAAGAACAGACCCTCACGAGGCTGTTCTTCCTTGTACTGTTCTTCCTCATCAGCCCAAGAGGCAATCCACCCACCACACTGGAGTAGGGTATTACACCGCATCGGTGGCCCGAACTAGTATAAACTTTGTGTCTCTTGTGTTGTTCTTGCAGTAGTTAGATCCTTTCGAGACGGAGAGGTAGAGGGCACGATCTCCGCGCGCACCCCAGAGTTCGAACCTTAAGGGTCTGCTGGAACCCGTGATCCGCCATTTGGCGCGCCAGGTAGGGGTGCGCCGGAATCTGCCTTCCCATCGCTCCGTATCCCATTGCGTCGTCGTCACCATGTCCGGCGACCAGGCGGGCAACCAAGGCCCATGGGCGGCATGGCCCATCTGCGCGGAGCCTCCCGCTTCGGGCGACCCCGCGCCACAGGAAGCTCGCGGTCCGCAGGGCGCTGCGGGCCGCGGGCGACGCGGGCAAGCTTCAGCGACCCTCACACCGCGACAGGCGCGGTCGGCAGCGAGGGCCTCCAATCACGCCGCAACTACAACACCGTACACCCACCGGGAACAGGAAAACTCGAGGGCCGCGCTCACAGTAGCATGGGAGCTGCTGCAGTGCAGACTACTAGAGGGCGGCCGCGACGTGCTGCTGGAGCGGGTCGCCGAGCTCCTGGGCTTCGCCGCTTCGGGGGCTCAGCCCTTCTGCACTTGGCTTCCGCCTCCAGCTCAGGGCGACGCACGAGGAGGCCCCGCGCGCCCTCGCGGGCCTCAGGACTACCCCGGCACCAGCGAATCCGTCGGCGCTGGACTGGCGGTGGCGCTACCCCCGCCCCCGGCACGAGAAGGAGAAGGGCTCGGCGCGGCCCACGGCGCGTGCGAGCAACCGCGCTACCACCCCACGATGGGCACGGCGAGCAACGCCGCGTGTCGCATGGAGCACTACAGCACGACATTCGAGGTGGCGGCGCCAGAGGAATATGTGCCCCACATGATGGACCAAGGGCACACTCACGAGGGCGAACAGGGCTCACTCTTCAGCCCCAGCTGGGGGGACGAGACGCCAGAGGCCGAGCCCCTCCAGGAACCCCAGGACGGCTCCGTCGGTCACACTGGAGGCAACGACTATCGGATACCGTTAATTCCTCAAGAGCAGGCATACGCTAATCATGGGTCACAGGAGGTGCAGGTCGCCGCAGCAAGCAGCTGCCCCGCTCCCGCGGCCTCCTACCCCTCGGGAGGAGGACGCAGGGGGCTGCAGGAAAGGGGTAGGGATCCTACATCACCACCGCGGCGTTCGGAGCAAGGCGTTCTTAGAAGGTAGGCCCTCCGCTGGGGAGGCGCCTGAGGGCCTGCCCCTGGCGGAGGACCCGTGGTCGTCGGGGGAACCGCTGGCGACCGCTCTACCCCACCGATGGCGTCCTGGTTTCCGGTCGTCGTTGGTGGCACTAGAGTGTGGCGCAAGGCGGGGCCCTCGTCTGGCGATATGAAGCAAGGCCGGTTCCTGTGAAGAAGGCGAGTGCCTGTGAAGCTCGCCGCCCCGTGACACTCTCACATAATAATGAGTGGGGCTGTACACGCCCCGGAGTCTCAGGGGTGCTGGCCTCAGGCCCTGGGGCTCCCTCCCACGCCCAGTGGACAGCACTTAGCTCCGCGTTGGTGAGAAGACGTCGAAGACTAGATTAGGTGCCGGACGCGGCCTTTTTGTTTGCTTTCATTGCCTTCTTCCTTTGGTTGTAACCTTTTCCCCCCGCTGGGTTTAAGTTGAATTCGAATTTGAGCTTTGCGTGCGTTCGGGGAAGGGGTGCTTGGTCTTGTTTGAACCGTTTCCCGCGTTCTGGTCACCACCTCACCACAGCTACCTCCCCTCGCGAGCCCCTCGCGAGCCGGGCCAGGCCTAGCTTGAGCACGGCCCAGACTGCTGCTTTCGCTCCCTCGCGAGGTGACCTTTGGTGCTCGCGGAGATTGTTTTCTCATGAAAGGCCCGGAGCCTGTGAGGAAGGCAAACGCCTGTGAAGCCGTCCCGCTCGGAAAAAGGCCCTGAGCCTGTGAAGAAGGTGAATGCCTGTGAAGACGTCTCGCTCGAGGAAAAGGCCCTGATCCTGTGAAGAGGGCGAACGCCTGTGAAGCCGTCCTGCTCGGGAGAAGGCCCGGAGCCTATGAAGAAGGCAAATGCCTGTGAAGCCGTCCCGCTCGGAAAAAAGGCCCTGAGCCTGTGAAGAAGGTGAATGCCTGTGAAGACGTCTCGCTCGAGGAAAAGGCCCTGAGCCTGTGAAGAGGGCGAACGCCTGTGAAGCCGTCCCGCTCGGGAGAAGGCCCGGAGCCTGTGAAGAAGGCAAACACCTATGAAGCCGTCCCGCTCGGAAAAAGGCCCTGAGCCTGTGAAGAAGGCAAATGCCTGTGAAGACGTCTCGCTCGAGGAAAAGGCCCTGAGCCTGTGAAGAGGGCGAACGCCTGTGAAGACGTCTCACTTAGGAGAAGGCTCGGAGCCTGCGAAAACGGCCCACGCCTGTGGGGTTTCCTGTCAGCAACGACCCCGCCTCCCGAGGTTTCACCTGGAAAGCACCCGAGGCGCGGCGCCATCCAGCAGGCGGCTTTGGAGCCAAGAAGGAACAAGGGTGAACCAGCCTACCGTTGGACACGCGTACGATTTAATCACTGCAGATATATTAGATACGAGTTCATACATGAGGGGCTTCCCCTCCCAAAATGCTCTCACAACCGTCGGGCCAAACGCCTGAGTTCTATCTATGCAGGGTAAAAAGACGAGGATAGTACATGGTCAATCTGACAAATCCCCCAATACATCCTCGGGGGCGCCTCCCGAGCTATCGCTGGCGTCGCTGGACTCGCCTTTGTCGTCTGCGCCACCATCAACGGCGTTGGGGTCATCCACCACGCCACCTTCGTCGGCGGCCACGATCACGTCGTCATCATCCGAAGTGAAGGCCCAGACGAGAGCATCTACGTTGCTCTCAACCCATTCAGCCAGGTCACCTCGAACGGCTTGGGGAACTGGGGCGATGGCGGCGTCGAAGTCGAAGTGGGGATCCATGTTTCAAAGATGGCTGAAGACGCGGGAAAAGGCGTGCCCGAGCAGGGCGCGGCTCCTCTCCTCCACCAACCTATCGGCTTTTGACCGACCGTGCCTCCAGCTGTGTCACCACGGTGGTGAAGAATTGCATGTTGCCGGCGTAGTTAATTGTGTGCGGCTCGCCCACGGCAGCCTCACAGATGTTGCCCAGGGCAATGTTAGCCCTCTCCCTGAGCTTGGTGAGCATGGGTCCATGCATGTGATCCAGGACTTGCCGCTGGCGTATCTCGTCGGCATTCTGACGCTCGACGGCCACATCCTCTTCCACACGTTGGCGAAGGCGGAGCACCTCGGCCTGGGAGGTGGCCAGCTCCTTCTGCGCTGCCTCAAGGGCGACCCGGGAGGCGTCCGCTTGTCGCGTCGCCTCATCCCGTTGGGCCCTCAAGGCGGCGGTTCTACCCTCAGCTTCGACTCGGATCATCCCCAGCTTCCCCTCGAAATCACGCTCGAGGCCTTGGCGCGCTGTCGCCACCCGACGGCAAACCTCATCCAGGGCACGCGTTTCCCGCGCGGCGACATCATCTTCCGCCTGCGTCACAAGGCGCTCCGTCGTCTCCAGCTGCTCGTGCTCGCGAGCGCATTCGGCGGCCTCCAGCATCAACGCTTCCTCGCGCTTCCGAAGCTTAGCCGGGTCGCCAGAAGCCACCTCCATCGATGCAAGGGCTGCCTCGCGCAGCTCCGCTTGCTCCTCCGACGAGCGGCACCGGGCCAAGAGCTCACGGGCCCGTTCTTCTGCTGCTTCTCGCCGTCTATCTGCTCCTCGGGCCTCCTCAACGGCCTAAGACCGAGCTGCCAGGGAAGCCTCCAGCGACGCCTTCGCTCCTTCGTCATCAAGGTCGTGCTGACGACGCGCGAGGGCAGCGGCGGCCTCCAGCTCGCGCCGCTCTGCGGCCAGGCGCAGGCCCTCGGCTTCCAGGCGCGCGTCTTCCTCAGCGAGCTCCTGCCCAAGCAGGTCTACGACGCCACTCGCCCTTCGGAGGAACTCATGGCGACGGGCACGATGCCCCCGAGCACGCTCAAGCACATCTGCCACGCCATCATCCGCCCCAAGCAGGCGTCGAGGACCTTGGACCATCGCTCCAGCCCCGGGCAGGGGGCTGGGGGCTGGCGCCCGCACGACGGCTGGCCGCGCCGCATCAGAAGCCCGACCTGAGTCCGGCCTGCCCTCAGGAGGAGGGCCCGAGGGGAGCCTCTGCCAGTCATAGCCCGCGACCAAGCGGGAAGCCCACGACAGGCTGCCTATGTCGAGGGAAGGCCCGTGGAAGGAGATCGCGGGAACAGAAGAGTCACCACGCGCTGTGTGACGGTTCGCGCCGTCGCTCGCCCAAACCACAAGGGCAGTGCAGCTCGAGGCACCAAGGGGTGGCGGAGGATACAAAGTCAAGGAAGGCGTCGACTCGGCGGCTTCATTGAGCTCAGTAGGGAGAGGCCTGTAGAGCAAGGATCAGCGGATGCGGCAAGCAGGACAGGGAACAGAAAAGGAGAAGACTTACTCATTGACAGCAAAGTACTTCCGGCGCTTCAGCAAGCGGCAAGGGAAGTCGTCGCCCAGGGCCTCCCTTTTTCTCCGGAGGGCCTCAAAGTCCACATGGAAACGGCGCAGGAGAGATGCACAGGAATCAGCCTGCGAAGAGGACGGAGTACCAGGGCCACTTGCGTCGAGGACACATGCCTGATGCACACGGGCAGTTGCCTCGCCAGAGATCATGGCCGGGGGCTCAGGAGCCTCGGCCTCAAGCGTCGGAAGCGGCAACGCCTCACCCGCAGCCTCAGCAGCACGGGCCTCATGAGCTGCCCCATCAAGAGCATCGCCAGATGCGGTCACATCATCAGCGGCCCTCTCGGCCCCCGCTGTCTCCCGCCTCCCTGCACCATCACTCGAGGAGGATTCGCCTGGGCCGACCAGAGGGATAATCACCGCCACAGGGTTCTCGCGAGGCCCTCGGATGCCAGCAGGGCACAACCCCCACTCATCGAAGGGGGGCATCTGCCTCACAAAGTCATCCCTGTTCTGGTAGAGGTACAGCAGAGCTCCACCCTGCCGGATGCCGCTAGGGTTGGGATCGCCTGTCAGGACCAAGAGCACCTTCCTCAGCGCCTCGGGCGTCAAGTCTTCTTCCTGAAGCCTCATGCAGTCGCCACAGCCGCTAAAGGCCCACATTCGACAAGAATGGCGCTGGAGAGGGGCAATACGGTGCAATAGGAACTCCTTCACCACCTTGGGCGCCGTTACGCCAAGCTTTTTCAAGGACATAAAGCGGTGCCAGACGAAGGCGAGCCGGGGGCTCACGAACGTCTCCTGACCCCAGCCCGAGTTGGGCACAACAGGCAATGTTGGCTTCACGAGCCGGGGGCTGGGCACCCCGACATCAACGTACAACCATCGCTCGCGGAACCCGGCTGAAGGCAGAGGGAGGTTGAAGTCGATACCAGAGGCTGCGGTCTTGGGCGAAGCTACAAAGCTCACGCATGCCGAGCATTGCATGGGGTTGATGAGATGCAAGGAGAAGAGGTGGCGCAGCAAGGCAACAGAAGGAGGGATGCCTACCATCGCCTCACAAACAAAAGCGAAGACTGAAAGGAGGGCAATGGACTCAGGACCCAGATGCATCATGTGGATCTGATAATGATTGAGGATGGCGTTGAAGAAATCGGAGAAGGGAGGCACCAAACCCGCCCACAAGGCGTCGGCGAAGTAATGGACCTCGGTGATTATCCTATCGGTGGGGAAGTGATACGTAGGCAAAGCCGTCGTCCTCCCACACTCGTTGAAGGCGGTGGCCAGAGCCGGACTGAGCTTGCCTAGGCATTCCAGGTTGAGTATGATTGAGCGGCCGACAGCAGGCGCCACCGGCGGCAGCGGGCGAGATGGAGCCACAGGCTTCTTCCCCTTCCCTTTCTTTGGAGCCATGGCGGCGGGTGGAAGAGAGGAGATGCGAGATGGGATTGGAAGCAAGGGTCAGAGTTCGGGGGGAGGAAGAGCAGGAGACGGTCAAGCAACAGGAAAAGGGGCGGCTGTGTACAACTGTGGGGCAACCTAGCGCGGTGCAGAATAAGGGAGCGTGGGTAAACAGTGCCGCCCACGTCCAATCAACCGCCACGCGACGCCCGAGGCCACAGGCTGTTAGGGCCCGCGGCGCTTCGCCCTTGCCCTTTCACCTCTCGGCACGGCCAAGTCCATGCGCGCCTTGGGCCCGGGGGCTACTGTCGGCGTTCTGGGAACGGGGGTCCCCAGACTTGCCTGCTTGTGGCCTGAGGCGTGGCTCGAATGGGGGCCCAGCGTGGCCCATCTTCATCAACACAAGGCTCAAGACCCTCGCGAGGGGCCAAGCCCCGCGAGGCGGACGACATGGCGCTTCCTCAAGCACGGCCTCCTTAGGCTGGCTCGCGAGGAGGCGGAGAGATCAAGGTGGGGTACCTCACGAGGTGCCCATGACGCAAGCCATGACGACCAAGGGTGCCAGGCGAGCCCCAGCCCGCGCAGCGTCTCCCTTTCCTCTTTGGTGCAAACGGGGCAAGCGCAGGCGAGAGGATCAAGCAAAGGCACCCATTTCGGTGCAACGAGACCAAGACCAGTCCAACGGTGGGAAGGAGGTCACGATGGAGCCCAGGATGGCGTCACCACAGGTCCTTTGGCAGGCGAAGACCAACTTTAGTCAGGATAAGTGTACCAGATGTTCCCCTTCAAATTGGCCAATTGTTGGCGCCCTTCCCGCTCAATATTTGGGAAGAGACCCAGGGCCTTTGCCTATAAATAGGACTAGCCACCCCCGGGGTAGAGGGACCTGATTGAGTATCTAGAGGCATACATAGAGAGAGAGAGAAGGGCGATCGAACCCCCCCTAGCAGTTCATCCCCTAGCCAAGAACAGACCCTCACGAGGCTGTTCTTCCTTGTACTGTTCTTCCTCATCAGCCTAAGAGGCAATCCACCCACCACATTGGAGTACGGTATTACACCGCATCGGTGGCCCGAACCAGTATAAACTTTGTGTCTCTTGTGTTGTTCTTGCAGTAGTTAGATCCTTTCGAGACGGAGAGGTAGAGGGCACGATCTCCGCGCGCACCCGAGAGTTCGAACCTTAAGGGTCTGCCGGAACCCGTGATCCGACACACTCGGCAGGCAATACCAACCGGCGTCTCTCTGCAACGCCTCCTCAAGACGTCTATCAAGCCGTCTCCAGAGTCCGATTCCATCTTCGTGCCGCCTAGCCCTGATGCAGCCGGATCCGGCTTGAAGAGCCAAGCAGGTGGCTCGGGGACTTCGATAGGCGGCGCGGGGACTTCAGCAGGCAGCTCGGGGACTTCCGTAGCCGCACCCGACCCGGGGACTTCTGAACCCGGCTCGGGGACTGCGGTAGTCGGCCCGGGGACCGCACCAGCACCACAGGTGGCGGCCGGCCCCAGCATTTCACAACCCAGCCCGCCCACCCTGGTTGCAGTAGCCGCGTTGGCAATAGAAGGAGTCACGGCTCCATCATGGGCGCAACCCATCCTCAACTTCCTGACAAACCAAGAACTGCCGGCTGACGAGACAAAGGCAAGACAAGTCCAACGCCGAGCCGGAGCATACACAATCGTCAACAGAGAGCTCGTCAGGCGCAGCGTCACTAGACTCTTCCAGCGATGCGTTGAACAAGAGAAGGGCATAGCAATCCTCAGAGACATTCACCAAGGTGAATGTGGCCACCATGCGGCCTGAAGATCACTAGTCGCCAAAGCTTTCTGCCATGGATTCTTTTGGCCGACTGCTTTGGACGACGCCAAGGAACTAGTCAAGCATTGCAAAGGGTGCCAAGTCTTCAGCTCCAAGCAAGACCTGCCGGCTTCGGCACTCAAGACCATTCCCCTCACTTGGCCCTTTGCCGTTTGGGGTTTGGACATGGTGGGCCCTTTCAAGACGGCGCGCGGCGGCATGACACATCTGCTTGTCGCCGTGGACAAGTTCACCAAGTGGATCGAAGCAAAGCCAATCAAGAAGCTGAATGGGCCGACTGCCGTGACATTCATCGCAGATATAACAACTCGGTACGGTGTGCCGCACAGCATCATCACCGACAACGGCACAAATTTTGCCAAGGGAGCCTTGGCACGTTTCTGCGCGACGCAGGGCATCCGACTGGACTTAGCGTCCGTTGCCCACCCACAGTCAAACGACCAAGTCGAACGAGCCATCGGCCTCATCCTTTCCGGCATCAATCCCCGACTGGTCGTGCCACTGGAGCGTTCGGCCAGCTGCTGGCTCGATGAGCTGCCGGCCGTCCTCTGGAGTCTGCGCACTACCCCAAACAGGCCAACCGGCTTCACTCCTTTCTTCCTCGTATATGGTGCCGAGGCGGTCATCCCAACCGACATCAAGTTCGACTCGCCTCGGGTGACCATGTACACGGAAGCGGAGGCCAAGGAAGCACGAGAAGACGGCGTCGACCTGCTGGAAGAAAGCCGGCTGTTAGCCCTCAGCCGGTCAGCCATCTACCAGCAGGGTCTGCGCTGCTACCACAGCCGGAAGGTCAAGCCAAGATCCTTCCAAGAGGGCGACCTTGTGCTCCGGCTGATCCAGCGAACAGCCGACCAGCACAAACTGTTGGCCCCTTGGGAAGGCCCCTTCATCATCAGCAGAGCACTAGGAAACGACTCCTACTACCTGATCGACGCACAGAAGCCGAAGGCACGAAAAAGAGACGACTCCGGCAAGGAGTCGGAACGACCATGGAACGCCAACCTCCTCCGAAGATTTTACAGTTGAAATGCAGTATGTATCACGCTAACTTTTGTACTAAGTACGAGAAAATAGGCTCCCCGAGGAGAACTCGGGGACTGCCATCTTTCATCTATGAATGAAGATCATGCTTATGATTATGTCATTACATTTACTTCTCTCGTCCGGCACTGGGTTCGACTAGTCGGCCCGGGGACTGGCCGCCTTAAGTTATATTACAAGTCCTACCCGCGGTCAGACAAGTAGTGTGCCGGCTCCAAAGCCCTCTCTTGCCAAAAGTCGCAGTTCGAAGAATCGGCTGTCCGGCTGGCAAGAGCCAAAGGCAGGAAAGGACGCCCACACGAAAAACGGCTAGGGACTAACGGACTAATATAACAAAAGCCGGTTTTTTCCACTGCCGACCGACTACAAGAGTAGCCGGCTGGCCGGTTTCCATTCACTTTGCCACAATCTAAGAAAGCTCGAGTACTTGCCTTCCCCAAAAAAGATAGCCGAGTCCTTCCTTAGCCACAGACTGCAGAGCAGCTGCCGGCTGGGAAGGCAGCACTCAGGGGAAGGCGGCAAAGGAAACAGCCTAAGGATAAAAAGCATACGAGAATGGAAGCCAAACACATGCATGATTATATTTACACAAAAGGCCTCGAAAAAGCCAACATTCAATATAGTTTGAATACACCCCCAGTGGGTGGAACTGCGCAAACTTAATAAAAATGGTTCAAAGAGTAACAAACAGGAAAAACAAAGACGGCAGATCAAGCCAAGGGAGCGACTGGCGTGTCGGGTCTGTCGGCTGAGACAGTAGCGCCGGCTGGAGGAGTGGCCGGCTGGTGAACCTTGGCGTGATCACTGCCTCCCGCAGAGGGCATGCTAGCACGCGCCTCGTTGCTGCAGGCACGGTCATGCTGAGGCTGGCTGGTTGCTTCACCGACCGGCTCGACGTTTTCGCCCTCCTCCCCTTCTTCGTCTTCACCTTCATCGCTGGAGGCGATCTCCTCCGCCGAGTCTTCACCCTCTGCCGGGTTCAGCCCGAACCACTCCTCCGGCTGGGCGACATCGTTCTCGTCCACCTCAGGAGCGAAGACGCTGGTGTCGGTAAAATCGGCAAGAGCTGAAGCACGCCGGATGATAGCCGGCCGCACCTCCACCAGCTCTTCATCAGCCTCCTCCCACCAAGTCCTCAGCTGCCCCAAATTCAGCCCGGGGTACCAGGCCCGAACGAACTCCAGCGCCTGCCTGGCGCCAGATTGGGCAGCGGAGGCCTTCCAGGCCTCGAAGCGGCCAACTGCCACCTCCAGCCAGTCGACAGTCCAGCTCGGGGTGCGGGGAATCGCCTCGCCTGGCCAGAGGGCGGCCAGCACCTGCGCTCCAGCACGTTGGAGGCGGCGGAGCATGCGGTGTGCCGGCTGCAGCCGGGCTTGGATCGCCAAGAGCTGCTCCTCACGTGTCCGGCTCGCGTCCGGCACAATCTCAACCCCCGCCTGCCGGCGTGCCTCGCGGTAGGCCTCGATGGCCTGGGTGGCCGCTACGGAGTGGCGGGGGAAGTAGTCTGCATAGAGAACAAAAGCAGCGCAAATCAAAAGACAAATCAGAGGGCAAGGAGGCGAGCAAAGAGTAAGGGAGGCGGCTTGCCGTCGATCAGATCCTCGATCCGGCTGTAACCCTCGCTTAGCGCTTGCTTTGCCTCAGCCCAGCCCGCCGCTTCGGTCTCAAACTCAGCTTTGAGGGCGGCCTCGCTATCTCGCGCCTCCTTCAGGGCCGCCCTGTGGCTCTCCTCCTGGTCGGCCAACTTCTTGGCCAGGCGGTCGCGCTTCTGGATTAAGGCGTTGAGCTCGGCCTCCTTGGCGCGAAGGGTGGTCTGGGCCCCGCCGAGCTGCTCCCTCAAGTCGGCATTGGCCCATGCAAGCATGAAGAGGAAGGAAGAAACAATAAGAAAGAAGTCATCGGGGAAGATCCGACCCGACTGCTCAACAGTCGGCCCGGATCTCGGGGACTACACCCAGTGGGTGCGCTGACGCGCCCCCACAGGATATGAAGAAAACGGAGCACACACTCCGGCTGTTGGTCAGATCCTCGCTCTTCTGGCGCAGCTCCCGAGCCTGGGAGTCGAAGGCGGCGGCACTCTGGTTATGGTACTCCTGGAAGATCAGACAGGATGCAAGAATAAGATAACTATCAGGACCTAGTAAGTTCCGAGCCGCCTGCTCAGCAGCCGACTCGGAACTCGGGGACTACACCCAGTGGGTGCGCTGACGCGCCCCATAGAAGAAATCAAAAAGGTAAAGCAGCCAAGGCCAGAAGACTCACCCGAACGACGGCCCGCGTCACAAGGAAATCGCGAGTGTATCGCTGCAGCGCGGTGGCATGGGCCTGAAGCCGGTTCCGGACCTCCTGGGCCGACGCGTTCAGTTCGCTCGTCTCCTCGTTGGGCGCCCACTCGGACGTACTGGAGCTGGCCGCCTCCAAGGCCTCCGCCGTCTGGCTGGCGGCCGCAGCTCTGTCCGGCTCCGGCATGAAGGTGGCTTCCCCCGCGCGTCGACGTGATGACGGCTGCACCACCAGGCCGGCTCCTGCTGCCGGCTCGCTCCCGTCCGGCTGCACCGGCGCCGCAGCCGGCTGGCCGCCCTGGCCCGCTCCAGTCAGCGCTGTCCGCGGCACCTCCTCCAAGACGACCACATCATCCTCCCTCCGCTCCGCCGCCGCCTGGCCGCAGTCGGCTTCCTCAGACGGAGGCACGGGGGCGTTGGGAGCCACACTCCACAGGGGGATGACGAGCTGTGGAGGCCGATTGCGCGAGGCCTCCGCCTCCCTCTCCGCGGCCGTCGCCTCCGCCTGGGCCTTGGCCGTCGCGTCGGCCTGATCCTTCGCCGCCTGGGCAGCTCTCCACTCCGATGCTTCCCGCTCCTCCGCGCCTCCTGCGCGTTCCACGCCGTAGCCTCCATGAGATCGGCGCGGGGGTCCATGTGGCGGGAGCTTGAAGACCCTCTGGCTGAGTCAATCACGGAGTCGGAAGGACCCCGTTCAAGGGAAAGCGGCGCCATGGCCGGTCGACCAAGAAAGGATTATAAAAGAACTTCAACCAAAGAGCACGACAAGAATGCAAGACGATTGACACTTATGCCGAAACCGCCTGCGGTCGCTTCACGACCTTCTGGAAGCGGGCCGCCTTCGCGGCCGCCTCGTCCCGCTTGGTTGCCGCGGCGGTGCCCCTGGGCTTCTTCGGCCGGCTGCCAAAGTAAGTCGACACGGCCCGGCGCTTCGGCGCGGCGCCACGGGCGTCCGGCGCGGTAGAAGAGCCCGCGCCTTGAGGATCCGATGCCGGCTGGCGGTGCGGGACGACTTCGACCTCATCGTCGTCCGCCCAGTCCTGGAGGCCGGCTCCGAGCCCCACGCCGCCTCCCTCGCCACCTTCCCCCGCGGCGGCGTCCTCCATAGCGGCCGCTCCAAGGTCCGGATCATCGACCTCATCTACCGTACGGTCGGGGAGAAACGGGCGCTCCGCCCCTGCGGTCCCGGCCGCTGGCGGAAGAAGAGGATTCTGCGAAAGACAAGCCGGCTGGTCAGAAGCCGGCTACCAAACGACCGACTACGAAAAGAAAAAGAAAGAAGAAATACTTACGGCAGGCGGAGGTTTGGCGCGAGAGTACGGCTCCTTGCCGAATTGCCAATCCTCGGCGAGCTTGCAGTTGGTGATGTAGTTCACCAGGTAGGACACCTCGGCGTGAGGCATCTCCCTGGTGCTCAGCCGGCACGGGTCAAAGCGGTCGCTCATCTGGCAGATCATGTGCAGCCGACCTTGGAGCGGGAGTACCTGGCGCTCCACGAAGGCGGCCACCAGGTCGGCTCCGACCAGGCCCTCCGACTGGACCATCACCCGGAGGCGGGCGACGGCGGCGTTCCCGGCCTGGGACAGCGTCCTGGACCGGTAGCTCCATGAGGCCGGCCTCGAAGCCGGCGGGCCGGCTACGTAAGCCGGCAGATTGACAAAGTCGCCTTGCGGGGCGACGTTCTTCATGTAGAAGTAGGACTTCTGCCAGAGCTTCATCGACTGGATCAGCGGGATGGATGGGAACACATTGTTCTCACCCGTCCGCCTCATGGCGATGTAAGCTCCGCATGGGGCGGGCACGCCCGCGACGACGGTGCCGAGTTTGCTCTGGAAGAAGTCTCCCAGAGCTCTATGGTGGGGAGGACGCCAAGGAAACCCTCGCAGAGGGTGACGAAGGCCAACAGCAGCATCACGGCGTTGGGGGTGAGGCGATGCGGCTAAAGGTGGTAAAACTCGAGGAACGAGCGCAGGAATCCGCTCGCCGGGAGGCCGAAGCCGCGTATGCAGTGCGAGCGGAAAACCACCCGCTCGCCCTCCTCCGGCGCCGGCGATATCTCCTCCTTCGGCGCGCGTCGGACCCGCACGTAGTTCTCGCCGGGCAGACGCCGCGTCCAGCGAAGGAACTCGACGTGCTCGTCGAGGACATTGGAGCCGTCCCACGAGCTCGACAGCGCCATTGGAGCGGCGCGGTGAGAAGCAAGACGCGGTGGCGGTGGAATGGCGCGGCGAAGAGGTGCTGCGACGGTGGAGAGAGAGAAGAAAGAAGACGAGGAAGGGTGGAGCGAGGGAGAGCGTGCGAGCCTCTGCCGCTCCCTCTCCTCCCCCTACTTATAGGCCCTCACGGCGGAGCCGAGGAGGCGTGGAGTGGGGGACCTGGGATTAACTGTGCCCACTCCCCCCAGTCACGCAATTACTGTGCCTTGACGGCATGGCGAAACCGCCACGGGAAGGCAAACCGTCCACCCTGGGCCGCAGAAGATCCGCGCCTGGGACGAGGCCAGGCATGGTGGGCCCGGGCCTGCGGCAACGTCCCGTCGCGCACGCGCCACGACAGGCCTTTTTTGCCACGTGACACGGAGGGAGACACGCGGTCAGCGCGCGAGTTGACCCACATTCCCATTGACAAGACCACGGCGCCCATCCAAGGCGGCGCGCTTAAGCAGAGCCGGCTCCCAGCTGCCGGCTCCTCAAGATAGGAAGCTGACCGAGCTTCTTGTTCCCCTTGCCGACCTCGAAGCGCGACCAGCTTTGGGGACTACTGTCGGGGTAAATGACCACGGGTAGTGTCGTGGATTTGTCACGGCAGATGTCCTTAGTGTCAGGACTTAGTCGCGAGGCCAACGCATCTATGTGGTAGCTTGAGAGGGGTTGAGTGGGACGAGAGACGCAGGGCGGATCAACATGCAAGACAAGGATTTAGACAGCTTTGGGCCCCGGGAAACATCATCCGGTAATAACCCTACATGCTGTTTGAGGCTAGGTCTCATTATCATCGTGAGCGAGACACCGTAAACCGGCTCTTTGTGTCTAGCCCTAGAGATTATTGATTGCTTGTCGCTTCTAACTTCTAACCTCTCCTCTTTGGGGAGCCCTGCCCCTCCTTATATATGTTGAAGGGGTGGTTTACATGTGGAGTCCTATTGGGATTAGGACTAGTCTATCTCTAATACAAACCGGATACAAGTCCTGGCTTTAACTCCTTGTAAGGCAAATATTCCTTTCCTCTTAAACCGGCCCATAATAGTTGAACCGGCCTTCATGAACCGCCAGACGGGCCACCGGGTCTTGTCGCTCCTCTGACCCGTCCGTCGGGTTACCAGTGAGTTACAACGTCCCGACGGGTTGCTGGTAAACCGCCAGGTCTGGGCGGGTCACCAGACGAATATCGCCAAGTCCGGCCGGGTTAACTTCCGGCCGGTTTACACCGCGGGGTATATCCCCGACATTAGCCCCCAAGTTTAGCTTGGATTTATCCATGGTACACTTATGCTGCAAATAAACATAAGAACAAATTTGACAGGTTGTACTCTAGGTTAAGAATTCTTGTAAACCGGCACCTGATCATCCTTAAGTCCTTGTTATTTCCTCCTTCTAGAAAATCCAGGTCAATAAGCCAGCGTCATACTCAATTTGCTGATATTGGTTTCTCACAGAAAAATATTGTGAAGAAATAATCCACTTGAGTCGGCTTCCAAAACGCCGGTTTAAGAAATATTGGTCTTGAAATATTCATCTGATATTCAGCCGGTTTGAAGATGATCCCGGTCTTGAAAACTTGCCGGTTTAACATTATCAAATGGCTGGGTTATAAAAACTGATGACCCCGGATTATGATTGTTGCAGACACCGGTTCATGATTGTTGCCAACATCGGTTTATGATTATTGACGACACCGGGTTGCAGCCACAGGGTCATAATGATTGGTGACGCCGGGTCAATCTAATTTGCTCAACAGAGAATTTGAAAATGTTTCTTCGATAATAATATAATACCTGTAGCCCCCAAGTACCGGGTTGTCATGCTTGCAGCAACCTGGGACTTGTAATTGACTGATGCCCATAAAACTTCAACCAATGTAGCCCCCAAGGGCCGGGTCATTATGTAATTATCAGCAGGGACTTTGTAAGTATAATCTTGTAAACTTTGAACAACAATGTGTAGTCCCCAAGGGCCGGCTCAGTAAGATAATATTGAGCTGGGACTTTGATATATACTTCTATGAAAATAACATCATATGATGTAACCCCTCATCATGGGGCTTGAATCCACGTCCACAAGGTTAAGAGCCTTGTGCTTTACCAACTGAGTAGTAGACCCTTCAATATAATAGATAAAAAGCTTTGTACCTTGAATAGTTGACAGGAGCAATTGGTAGCCCCCAAGGGCCAGCTCATTACAATGTGATGAGTTGGGTCTTCAATAAGATGAGCAAAAATGACCTTGCATTAGCCCCCAAGTGTCATGGTGCATGCTTGCAGCAACATGAGACTTGCATATTTGATGTAATCTCAATTTTGAATAATGTAGCCCCCAAGTGCCGAGTTGTAAGCCTGCAGCGACTCGGGACTATTCCTTCAATTGTATAAAATGATAACCATTGCGCTAAAGCGACTTTGAAAACCTTAATCATAATATTAATAACCGTAATAAAAATCCAGCCATGTTGGCCATTCAAGATAATATAATCTCGTATGAAAACCTTTATTCATCCAATATCATAATGAAAATTCAGCCAAGTTTGGCTATTTGAATAATATAATCCAATAATTTATAAGCGCATGATTCCAATGGCGCAATCCAAATATATACTGGCGACTTATAGTCCAAAGCCAGACCGGTTTAATAAACACTGGATAATTTATCATCATACTGGTGACTTATTGTCTTAAAGCCAGGCCGGTTTAACAAACACCAGATAATTTATAATCATGCTTTATTCAACCTGTTTCTGCATACAACAAGTTTAAAGTGTCCTGGCGGTTTACCGCCGGACGGGTCATAATGCTCAACATATAACCTGGGTTTATAACCAGGGCTGTACTTAAAAATATGAAATATATCATACATGTGACATTGAATCACATCGTTGGTTTACCAACTTTTTGTAGTAAGAGTGATAACCCCAATCTTGAGTAATGATAACTCCTTCTATATTGCGCCGATGTATGATAAAACCATACCGGGTTGTGATAAACATCGGATTAACCATATATATACTGGTGACTTGTAGTCAAACCAGACCGGGCTGATAATCTCCGGATTATAATTTGATCATGCACTCACAACTTGTAGTTGAAAGCCGAGCCGGGTTGATAAACACCGGTTTACTCCATAATAGGATGGTAACAGAAAATCAAACCGGGCAGATAATCTCCGGTCTAAAAATGGACCATGTTCCGCCAATTTAGCTGTTTGAACCGGTACAAAATACTGTCAGTTTAAAAAACGCAAATAAAATAGCAACTTCTCAAGAAAGGCTATTAAAGCAAAAGCAATGGCAACAATTTTTTGAAAAAGAAGAGCTCTACTGAGCTTGGTCAGATGGAATTACCATGGTCAGACGCAACCAAGCCCCCTGAAGGCGTAGCAATGGTGCCAGTCAGCCAGGACCCCAAAATGACGCGTGGCGTTACGCCGGCCAAGTGGCATTGCATTGGTTCGGATTCAACCAAGCCCCCAAGTGACTCAGTGGCCTAGGGCCGATCAAGTGGCATTGCATTGGTTCGGACACGACCAAGCCCCCAAATGACTTATTGGCTGTTTAAAAGCCGATCAGAAGGCATTACCATCATCAAGACATGACCGAGCTCCCATAAGGTGTAACTACGGTTCAAGTCGATTAGGTCCCCAACTGACTTAGTGGCAAATGTGCCAGCAAGAAGGCATTACCGTCGTCAAGACATGACCAAGCTCCCAGGAGGTGTAGCTACGGTTCAAGTCGACTAGGTCCCCAACTGACTTTGTTGCTATTCTGTGAAGCGACCTCAAGGGGTAAACCGGAGGTTGCCCTAAAGCGAATCCACTCCGTGTAACCACGCATGATATAAAGAATAGATACCCCGCTTTACAAAGTGGGAGCCCCCATGTGATAAATAATATGTCAAGCCAATAAGGCCGGATACCCATGTTTGAACCGCGCATCATGGTAGTAGGTCCTCTTCGGTAATTTTTAACTTTTTTGCAAGAGGTAAATTCTTCTTGAACCGGGATCTTGAACCGGATATTGAAAGCTTCAAAGCTGTGGGAGACATCTTCCCCTTGAATCGGATTTTAAACCAGAATCTTCTTTTTCAGCCGGAAATTTTCTGACGGCCTTTAAACTCGAACTTGCGAGAAGTTAATTCCTTTTTGAACCGGACATTGTTAAACCGGATCTGAGCGCTTCAGAACTTTGTGGGAGAATAGATTTCTCTTGAACCGGATTGTAAACCGGATATTTGAGAACTTCAGTGATACTGACTTCCCTTCAGCCAGGTTTCAAACCGGAATCCTTTCTGATGATCCGAAACTTCTTCATTGAGTCGGGATTTTGTAACTGTCATATACTTTCTAAGCCGGAAATTTTTTGACGGCCTTTTAATTTTCATCAACATAACAGTAGCCTCCGGGATCGGGTTATCTTTCCCTCCATCGTCCTCGGGTTCTTAAACCGGCTGAAACTAGCAAGACTTGCTGAGTCATGCCATCGTAGCCCCCAAGTCTCAAGGTGACTCGAGGAGTTGGCTTGAAACTCTCCATATTTGACCGTGATATAAACCGGCATAACTTGTTATATCATTGGTGTTGAGGTGATTGCGGCGGGTTGTAAATGATCCCATACGAACCGTGTCAACAACTCGGCCAATGGTTCCTTCCAACTGGTGATTTGAAGTTAACCAAACTGTAGCGGCGGCGACTTGTGCGCCTGCCCATTGATCCATCCAGTGCAGATGGCGGTTGATGATAATTTGCCTCCAATTTAAAAGAAAACCGGGCTACCCAAGCTGTGACTTGTTCATACTCAATAAATGGCTCATGCAGACAGGTGCGGCCCGGTATGTTGATGTAGACCGGACTGCGGGGGATGGCAGCCTGTGCATGCGCTATTGGGTAATTCGCATGGTCCTGACGAGTTGATGCAGATTGGATCACGATATAAACCGACATGGGTCATCCCAAAGCTCTGCGATATAATAATCCCTTTTTACAATAGACAATTTGTCCTGCATTGTAAAACTTGCAAGCCAAAGTAATTGCTTTTTTTAAGAAAGCGATATATAATATGAAAATATAATGGATAGATTTCTCCTGATATGGTAGGCCGAAAATATCCACCGCGGATTTCATGATCATCTTGCCCCCCTTTTTGTTTTTACCAGCGGGGGTGCGTCAGCGAAGTGGGCGGTGACTTATGGCCGCAGGGGTGAAGCGGCGACATGAGGACAAAGCGGGGCGGCTCACGGCAAGTGCGGGCGAGCAAGCCACGGCAGAGGCAGAGTTGAGGCCGCACGGGGCGTTCAGTGATCTGGAGCAGAGGCGGAGTCGTGGCCACGCGCCAGAAGCGGAGGCGGCTCAGCTGCACAGTCAAAGCAGCGAGGAAGGTCCGCGAAGGCGGTTTGGCGATGGTAACACAACCCACCGCAGACGACCAGTGCCGCCTTGCCCTGCTCACCGTTGATAGTGCGATGCAAGCACAACCAAATAATTAGTATTCAAAAAATTTACTGTATGGTAGTAATACCTTGCAAGTTTCTTGAAAGGGGAACTGTATGCTTGATGTGAACAAACTGCTCCCAGCTTCTTCTGCACCATGGCTCAGGGTGCGCGGCAACAAGCGCTCAAGGCGAAGATGTCAGGCTAGTGGTACAAAGTCTGTCAGGCTAGGCTGCGGAAGGCTGCAGCCCTAGAGTCTTTAGTCTCGCCACTTTCGTCCCCAACTTGTCTATCTGCTATCACTTTGCATGCACGTACAAAGGAAAAACTGGATTTTCTTAATCTAGTACTCACGTACACAACCATCCGAGTCTGTCTCAGATTTGACCGGCCAGTTTCCTTTGTCTCTTTATGATGATGTATAACTCTTAACTCCAATAATCCATCACCCATAGGGAACCGTGCCAAAGCTAGCACCTTTCGCTTGAACAAGTCTGAGGCGTTGTATGCAAACAACCATCTAGCACGTCAATCCCTCCTCGAAACTTCAAACAGGGAGTAGCGTCGACTCTGTAACGCAGCCATCTCGGTTTAATAAATCATGGCGGTAGTTTCTGGGTGATCCGGACACATACAGACAAACTCCTGCCGATCTCAATGTAACGCGCCGTGTGCCGTCGCAGAAAAATTTGATGTGTCCTCAGATTGACAGACAGTACAGGACGACCATGCCGGGATCCCTCGGTTCCTTGATCAATTCGGTTTTGCTGCTAATCAGATCAGAACAACAACTTCTTTTTCCTTCAGTAGATACGCGTGGCTTGAACCTTGGCAACTTGATAGATCGGACAAACAGTTACAGATCAAAACCTGACGTGTCGACGAAACAGGTTGCGGTCTCTTCACCAAAAAATTATGATCTTCTCGATCCCTGAGGAAAAAATCCCTCCAAGAACTCAACACCATCGTGCGCAGGCCCCACGGTGGGCGCCAATGTTCGTGGATTTGTCACGGCAGATGTCCTTAGTGTCAGGACTTAATCGCGAGGCCAACGCATCTATGTGGTAGCTTGAGAGGGGTTGAGTGGGACGAGAGACGCAGGGCGGATCAACACGCAAGACAAGGATTTAGACAGCTTCGGGCCCCGGGAAACATCATCCGGTAATAACCCTACATGCTGTTTGAGGCTAGGTCTCATTATCATCCCGAGGGAGACGCCGTAAACCGGCTCTTTGTGTCTAGCCCTAGAGATTATTGATTGCTTGTCGCTTCTAACTTCTAACCTCTCCTCTTTGGGGAGCCCTGCCCCTCCTTATATATGTTGAAGGGGCGGTTTACATGTGGAGTCCTATTGGGATTAGGACTAGTCTATCTCTAATACAAACCGGATACAAGTCCTGGCTTTAACTCCTTGTAAGGCAAATATTCCTTTCCTCTTAAACCGGCCCATAATAGTTGAACCGGCCTTCATGAACCGCCAGACGGGCCACCGGGTCTTGTCGCTCCTCTGACCCGTCCGTCGGGTTACCAGTGAGTTACAACGTCCCGACGGGTTGCTGGTAAACCGCCAGGTCTGGGCGGGTCACCAGACGAATATCGCCAAGTCCGGCCGGGTTAACTTCCGGCCGGTTTACACCGCGGGGTATATCCCCGACAGGTAGCCTAGCCGGCTCCCCTTGGCACTTCAGAAAAAATTACGAGCCGATCCGGTCTCCAAGAAACCAAGACGAGGGGCCGCCTTCCCCCTGCCGGCTGCCTCTCAGGCCGACTGTCGGAAGGCGGCCCGGCCTTAACCCTCATGAAGAAAGCCGCGGGAGGGCCGGCTCCAAGAAGCCGGCCTCGAGAAGGCCGACTCCAAGAAGCCGGCTCCCACGGCGCGGTCAAGATCGTACCCTCGAGGCCCGCAACCACATAACGGCGATGGGACGGGGCGTGGCTACAGTGGAGCCTGCCACCCCCGAAACCCGGAGCACGCCTGGCACAGTGCACCGTACGGGGTAGCTCTGACCCGTCTGGCGTGGCACTGTTGCCATGATGACTATGGCGCCATCCACGGCGGGCTGTCAGCGCAGCCCACGGGCGGTGGGCCTCTTTGGGCAGAGAGACA
Source organism: Aegilops umbellulata (assembly GCA_032464435.1). Classification (NCBI taxonomy): domain Eukaryota; kingdom Viridiplantae; phylum Streptophyta; class Magnoliopsida; order Poales; family Poaceae; genus Aegilops; species Aegilops umbellulata. The sequence continues at coordinate 105,178,671 of CP136060.1, read as the reverse complement.
CCCGAAGGCGGCCAGGCCTCCCCCAGTTGGCCCAAGACATGGTTTGCTTTCCCAAGCCGGCTTGCTCCTTCCCTCGAAGGAGGCGCCCCATTAAGAAGACAAGACGACGTGAGGCTATAGAGATCGCCCGCCAGGCGGCGGCGCTGTAGCCACGCTTACCTCGATAAAGCCCTCATCATCAGGATTGAGGCAACAGTAATCGGCCGCCAACAGGGCCCTAGGCCGTAGGGCTTGCCTGTCGACCAAGATGCCGGCAGCCGGCGGGCCCCAGTAGCCGGCGCAGAAGCCGTCGAGCATAGACACTGACGGCTGGGACCCGCTCCCAGCCGGATTACCATTGTACCCCCGGGGAGTAGGCCTATATAAACCCCCCGGGGCACCCATGCAAAGGGTTGATCTCATCTAGGTTACAACACACATAGAGAGAAGAGTAGAGCTAGCCTTGCCCTTCTTCTTCGTCTCGCCAAACAGCTCGAGGAGCACCTTGTAGCTACTTGTACTTGTTCATCGAGTGATCATGCGGAGACCCCGCAGAGCAGCAGTAGGGGTGTTATCCCCACGGAGAGCCCCGAAGCTGGGTAAGATTCGCCGGCGTGCATGTCTTCGCCTTATCCCGCTTCCAGGCACCGGCGACGTCTTACTGGCTCCCACACAGATAAGCCACCCGTTGGCATATGTCGCACCAACCACCCGACATGTCTGTTGGAATTTCACTTTAGAACGATTGGTCTTGTTCTTCAAACATTTAGCCTAGAAGAAGATACACTTGTAAGGCACATACATAAATACAAGTTCAATATGTGGTCTGATCAAATACATATAGCCTACCTGATACTTTGGATCAGACCAGTGTTTAACGAGGGCTGTCCAATCTTCATCTGTAATATATTCCACTGGAGATGTTGGGGCGATTTCATTGTTAGCCTTGACTTCAAAGTGAGATTTTCTAAGGTGGTACCGATACTGTCGCAAAGCAGACTAAAAAACATGAGTGCATGCTTGTTTAGTTGCATCATCTTTCAGATCCAACTTTAACCTCATCTATTGAAAAAAGAATGTGAGTCTTATTAGGAGGAAGCTAGAAAGTATGGGACAGAGCAAGACAATATTACTAATTGCGATGAATAACATTACTTATGGATAAATGGTCAAGCAAGGTGTTAAACTGGGTATTGTCTTTCTCATTCCTGTACTGGATCCACGTTGGGAGGACACGTGCATGACACCTAACGGCAACGGCTGCCTCTAATACTAACTTGGCTGACTCTGTAGCAACACGTGGCCTTTTTAAACCTACCTCAAAATGGATCTTCATTCTTCCTCCTTTAGATTTTGTTAATCTGTCAAGCATTATCCCTGATGTCTGTTTCCGCTTGCATCATGGTGCTAGTTCAACAACGAATATGGAAAGTGTTAGTGTACATCAAACTGTGAGAGTACATATAAAGGAGCATGCAACTGCAACTTGACTCGGTCAGGTACCATCTTGGTGTTGATGCTCATGAGGTTCATCTGATCTTGCCAAGTCCTATTGTGTCAGCAGTGCTTCAGACGTAGTGTTAGGTGTGAAGGCAGCTTGGGAACTGGCCAGTTCCGGAGCAAACGAACGAGTAACTCGTTGAGATGCTGGTACAGTTGAAGCGGATGTTGCAGCTGGTGAAGCAGGTGATACTGTGTTTGTAGATTTAGCCGGTGGACTTGGACCTTCTACTGCACTATAAGTACCAGCAGAATCTGGATGGCCGATACTTTTCCGTTTCACCCGACGAGTAACACCACTCCCTACTATACTATTTTCCTTGCTCTTTTTTGACTTTGCCATGTCAAGCCGTACCCACAACACAAAAAAATAAAATTTCTCTTCAGAACTCATTGATGCATGATACAGACAAGCAATACTTTGATGTAAGACAACCGTATGAGGATGGAATATGTAAGGAAAACAGGACGGCATGACATATCCACAACTACGATGTGTAAACTAAGCAGAAGGATTTTCAAGAAAATAGAAGTGATGCAAGCTTGACACCATATGAAAGATGCAACCAATATTACTCTGCCAAGTTAAAAGTGTCTTGTCATAACTGGCAATTCGAAAAATTGGAAGCAGTACAACATAGAAATCAATGCAAGATGCAACCACTATCAAACTGCCATGTTAAAAGTGTCCAATCATGAGTGACTTATGCGGGATACACAGCAACAGTACTTTGATGTAAGAACATGCATGGTATGATAGATAGATGCAGTGTATTCTAGACACAGAACACCATGTCATATGCACATGTATAACGTATGAACTCAGCAGGTGCAATTTAATCAAAATAGAAGAAATACAGGCTAGACAACATATGCAACATGAAACCAATTATCACACTGTCAACTTAGAGCAAGCACCTGTGATGGAGTATGGGAGATGAACTCATCATGTAGACTTGGGACTTCAACTCAACATGAAAATCTAGGAGCAATACAGGCTAGACACCATATGCAACATGCAACCAGATATCACACTGCCAAGTTAGAGGAAGCACCTTGGATGGTGCAGTAGGGGAGCGGAGACTTGGACCTTGTAATGCACTATCAGTACAAGGAGAATCAGTACAGATGCTCCGTTTACGTTGCTGTAGAGGACCACCATCATCGCCTTCCTTACTCTTTTCCTTCCTCTTTCTTGATTTTGCCTTGTCAAGTCAAACCCACAAGAAAAAGGAATAAAATTTGCTCTTCAGAACTCATTGATGCATGATACTGATGAACACTACTTTCATGTAAGGCAGCCGCATGATAGGAGGATGGAATATGTATGAAAAACAGGACGGCGTGACATATTGACATGTATGATGTATAAACTGTAAAATAAGCACAAGGTGCTTGAACTTGTTAGAAGCAATGCAAGCTAGAAACCATATGAAAGATGAAACCAATATCACTCTGCCAAATTAAAAGGGTGCCCTAACAAATGTATTTGACCAAATTAGAAGCAATACATGGCAACGGGCTAGAAATAATATGCAATATGCAACGAATAAAGGTGACTCATCGTAACTGATTGATGCAGGATACAGAAGAGAGGTAGTTTCATGTAAGAACAAGGTTAACACATAGATTTAGTGTGTACCAAAAATAGGAAGGCATGTCATATTCACAGGTATAATGTGTAAACTAAGCAGATGCAATTTACCCTAATTAGAAGCAGTACAAGCTAGACACCGTATGCAACATGCAACCACATATCACACTGCAAAGTTAGAGCAAGCACCTGTGATGGTGGTGTGGGGGAATTGCGGTCATCAACTAGAGAGCTACGTTGACTATCTTCATTTAGCCTTGATGTTTCTTGAGAATCATGTGGGGAGGATGACACTACACTCTTTAAACGAGTATGGCGTCTCACAGTAACCCACCCGGGTGACTGTCTCATCAGAAGTGATTGACGAGGGATACAAAAGGGCATTTGTTTGATCTACGAACATGGTTAATAGACATAAGTAGTACTCCCTCCGTTCGGAATTACTTGTCACAAAAATGGATGTATCTACAACTAAAATACATCTAGATACATTCATTTCTTGGACGAGTAATTCCGAACGGAGGGAGTATGTATCAAAAACAGGAAGACATGTCATTATCAAAGGTATAATGTGTAAAGTGAGCAGATGTAATTTAACCAAATTGGAAGCAATACAAGCTAGACACCATATGCAACATGCAACACATTTGACAACGCGAAGTTAAAGCAAGCACTTGGGATGGTTGTGTGTGGCAATTGAGATCATCAACTGCAGAGCTACGTTTACTGTCTCCAACTGCTGACACTGCATCCTTTAGAGCGCTGAAACACTTAGTGCTTATCTTCGAATTACAATGGAGCGACTTCTGTCTTTTGTTTTCAGCATTCATCAACACTGCGTCAGAGTCTGAAATACCCATGCATAAAAAAATAATAGTGTGAGTATGGGTGAAGTGTATGCACAATTAGTACAATGTAAAGGTAGCAGATAGCAGGTCGGTGAGAAATAAATGACGGGAGACATATGATAGCTCTGCAACATGCATGGCACACTAAATTACTACAGGATTCTATGAAAATAACATTCGACTGAAAGCAAATAGGTCAGTCCATTTTTTCTGCACCGTCCGATGTATAAAGAATGGGCAGATCGCCTTCTTCTACCTCCAGCCAGTCAGTGTTGACGATCTTCCTCGAAACGGTAGTGACCATCAGCCCAGTCCCCTACCTGCGCCCTCCCCTCGACCTCACCGCACTGCCATGCTTGGCACCGTCCCCCAGCAATCCATTCAAGCCCCGCCGACCTCCAGATCGGGCGCAAGCAGCTCCTGCGCCCCACACCCCTATGATAGACACCGATGCGCCGCTTCCCCGGCGAACAGGCAGACTAGGTGCTCCGCGCGCCTAAGCGGGTGCTGCTTCTTTTAATTGCGGTTCGACTGACCCTAAATTGAAATCCAGGCGGGCTACTGACCTCTAGCAAAGGTGAAATAGGAAAGGGAGGAAACCTTGTGCATTTAGTATCACGAAGAAGATGCAGTAAGAAGCACTCAACTAGTTTCTTTTGTGGGATGAATACGGTGTGAGCAAAGACGTAAGGTTTGCACGAATAAGGGAAGAGGAGTACCTCTTTCTGCTGGCAGTGCTCTGTCCTCCTTCTGTTTTCCAACGATCTTCTTGTGGTTCGCCGGAAACGAGAAGTTGTGGAGGACGGTGCAGCCTTGGATGAACCCATGGCCAAGTTGTTGAGTGTGATTCGGTGGCCGTCTGTCGGCAGCGGGGAAGCAGATCCGAGGTGGAGAACGATGACGTAATGGGAACAACTCCGATGCGGTGGACAGTTGTGACAGTGGAGCGACAGCAGTGAGGCGCAAGACGGCGTGGTCAGAGTGGTTCTGGTACGGCGCACGTCGGCGTCGGCGTCGTGGAGGCAGCTCTACCTCGGCTTCAGCTGCTAAGTCCTTGAGGGCGATGTGGTTGCGGTTGCGTTGGACGACGACGTCGGGGTACCGGCTCCGGCGTGATGCAGGAGGGCAACGGTGGATTGGGCGCTATGGGGTGGAGGACGGAGGAGGCTGGGGTTTCGCGGCTGGTGGAGAGGGCGTTTTGGTGCCCACAGAGTATGAATGGGGAAACTGAGGGAGGCGGGGAACTAAGGGGGGACAATGTTTCGGTTTGGGACGCGCTTGTTTGAAATTTGGGGAAATTTGAAAACTTTTCCCCCATCTAAAATTTCGGACATATTGCGGGTTGGGGGTAGGACAGTAATCTCAGGTGTCCCAAATGTGGGCGGGATAGATTTCGGCCGAGCGCAAGGGTGTTTAGGCGCCCATGGCGTATGAATGCTTCTCGGAGGTGGTTGAGACTGGCATCTTGGTGAAGTTACAAACCTACCCCGGTTTAGACCTTTGGACATCGGGTCGATAGGCTACACGGGCCAGAGTCAGGACAGTAATTTCCTACCACCAAACATTAGTCTCGCGCGGTTTCGGGTGACCAGAGGCCTATTTGGCGCTTCGTTCAATATTTGGGAGCAGAAGCATTAACGTTTTCGGTTCTCTTGAATTGAACATTCAGGATTTGTCAAACTTCACAAATCTTTACTCTTGAAAATCCTAAAGCTATGATTATTTTGGAATGGAGGTGGTACATTTAAATATACATTGTACACGAGTATATATATTAAAAAAATGCAACTTACCTCAGGTCATGCATGGTTCCAGATATAATCTCCTTGGTTGCAAAAAAAATTAGACATGCGTATGAATATATATAGCATGTTCAAACGCACAACAAAGATTGATGCCCCCTTTTACATCTGATTTACAAATGCCATTATCTCGGGTTCAAATAGATGAATGCACTTCCTATGAATTCGAATCTTCGAAACCCCCTTTATGTTGAATTCGACATGTATTCTACTTTGTAGCTAGCAATTTGGAATGTATCCATGCAAGTGACAAATGTATAAAGTGCTTCACACTAACAACATGGAGTGCACTAATTAATGTTTATATATGAATTGCAAAAGCATCCATTGCCTGTATTTCAAACTGCGCTCACTCTATGGATCGATAATATGAAATAAACACATGCACATGCTAGAATTCAATAGAGTATGGGTGTCTGATAGACCGATTTTCATCCATACACAATTTGCAAAATTCATGATCTCATCCAAAAATAATAATGCCATTTATATTTTAATTTAATGCGTAGAACCGCCTTTTACACGTAGATGCACTATGCCTCGGTCCGTTCTCACAAACACGCTATATCTCTCTCTATCTACCGCATAAGTGCACACACTTTATATGCACATGCATTTCTCTTTCACACATGCTCACAATCTCTCTCGGGGTGTCGGGGAGTCTCATGCACATGCTCTCTCTGTATCTCTCTCTCTCTTTCTGACTACTATGTACCACTCTTTTCACTAATCTCAGTTGGAAAACACTATTTCTCTCACATGCATATATACACACGCACAGTCTCTACTAGCCCTCTATACGCACATATATGTGCCTACGTGTCTCCCGCACGCACATTATCTTTAGGCCTCTCTCGCACACATTGCCCCCCCAGACACACCTCTCTCTTAGTAGTTGGCAGATATGATTCCATCATATCATTCGGTAGTTTATCCCTGACTGTTAGGCTGGATGGTAATACGAGGCAAAGCTTTACCCTAGTTCGGACCCTTGTAGTTGAGGAAAAAGCCTACTCCTGGTACTGTATATTAATGATAGGGGTGTGTACAAAGTACATGTGAATACCAGGCATTGTGCGTGTGTGTATACTATCGACAAACTAGCCCCCAAGCTTCTATAACATACTGGGGGCCTAGGGTTACAAATCATATATAGTCGGCTTATCACTAGTGGGGATAGAGTCCTCCGTGACTCTCGTAGCTAGCTTCGTGTTGTACGCCGAGTCCTCCACATGGGTCTTCGTATAACGTGTCTCGATTCAACCTATGTGGCGCAGGATGGAATCGACCCATGAGTCCTCATGTTGACCCACCACAACTAGAAATGATGTGCCCACCACACCACACACGCAATCGGCCACTAAGAAAATAAGCATATACAATAGTACAATGTTATACATGAAAGTTAATTGCATGATGCATCCAAAAATGTTTGTTCTGCATTGTGAATGTTTATATATTCTCCTAAAATATTAGTCACGGGAAAGAGAAACAAAGGGCATATCTCTCCTTGTCTCCACCTGACATCCCCTCTTTCTACACCACTTTCACGTACGCACACAAACTATCTCTCGGCCCTCTAAAAGTATGCATGCCCACGACACATTCATGCATGACGGTCACTGTATTTCAAGCTAGAGCACTATACGGTCACTGGAGTTCATAATATGCTCATTACAGTCACCGTATACATTCTCGTGGTGATCATACGGTATCTAGCTCACAATACGTCTCCGTATTTTCTAGATGACACTGACGGACTTTGCATTTGATGCGTGCTCTGTATTTTGTTGACGACACTTACGATCATTGTATTTGAAGCGAAAGCACGATATGGTGACTGGACTTCAGAATAAGCTCATCACGGTCACCACATACATTTTGTCATGCTAACCAACATGTGGTTGGATGGTTAGGAGGACAGTGGTTTCTCGAGCCCACTAGGGTTAAAGTCCTGGTGCTCGCATTTATCCTGGGTTAATTTCAGTATTTTCCAGCGATGTGCGTTCGATGGGAGGAGACGTTCCACTCAACAACGAGGCACCTATGGTGACTTCGTAAAATCTCAAGATCATATGCTGGCCCACTCTCTCGAAGGTCCTCATAGGGGTAGGGTCTGCGTGTGTGCGCTAATAGCGGTGAGTGCTTGCACGTATATATGAGCCCTTGCGTATGTACCGTGTTAAAAAATACATGTCATGATTATACGGTCATTGGCTCACCCGTTGAGGGAGTCCTGGATTAGGGGGTATCCGGACAGCCAGATTGTATCCTTTGGACGGACTGTTGGACTATGAAGATACAAGATTGAATACTTCGTCTCGTGTCCGGATGGGACTCTCCTTGGCGTGGAAGGCAAGCTTGGTGATACGGATATGGAGATCTCCTCCCATTGGAACCGACTCTGTGTAACCCTAGCCCCCTCCGGTGTCTATATAAACCGGAGGGTTTAGTCCGTAGGACAATAACAATCATACCATAGGCTAGCTTCTAGGGTTTAGCCTCTACGATCTCGTGGTAGATTAACTCTTGTACTAATCGTATCATCAAGATCAATCAAGCAGGAAGTAGGGTATTACCTCCATCGAGAGGGCCCAAACCTGGTTAAACATCGTGTCCCTAGCTGCCTCCTATTACCATCCGCCTTAGACGCACAGTTCGGGACCCCCTACCCGAGATCCGCCGATTTTGACACCGACATTGGTGCTTTCATTGAGAGTTCCACTGTGCCGTCGTCGTAAGGCTTGATGCCCCCATCGATCATCGGTAACGATGCGGTCTAGGGTGAGGTCTTCCTCCTCAGACAGATCTTTGTATTCGGCGGCTTTGCACTGCGGGCCAACTCATTTGGCCATCTGGAGCAGATCGAGAGCTACGCCCCTGGCCACCAGGTTAGGTTTGGAAACATGAATTACACTGCCGATATCCGCGAAGACTTGATCTTCGGCGGACTCGGGCCCATGCCGGGTGTGCCGCACGATCACGATAGGCATGATATAGCTCTACCGCCGGACAGTGTTCGGGAAATCGCACCAGCAACTACTCCGGCCTTCAGTCCAGAATAGATTGCGCCATTCGAGGACGGACAGATAGACCCCGCCTTGGAGGCCGCACCCTTAATGGCGATAGAGCCGAATACTGACCTTACCCCTCACGAGAACCGTGACGGCGAACCAATGGACTCGTCTCTGGCCACGGACTTTGAACCGCCTGCGCCCATGCCTATCGAATCCGATTGGGTGCCGATCATGGAGTTCACCTCCGCGGATATCTTTCAGCACTCGCCCTTCGGCGATGTACTAAATTCATTAAGGTCTCTCTCCCTATCAGGAGAACCTTGGTCGAACTACGTTCGGCTAGACTGGGATGCGGACGACGAAGAAATTCACTCCCCACCCACCACCCACTTAGTAGCCACTGTCGATGATTTAACCGACATGCTCGACTCCGACTCCGAAGATATCGATGGTATGGACAATGATACAGGAGACGAACAGGAACCACCGCCAACAGGGCGCTGGACCGTCACTTCATCACATGACTTATACATGGTGGATACACCCAAAGAAAATGATGACGAGGAACGGGAGGATGCATCGAAGAATAGCTCCCTCAAGAAGCAATCAAAGCGGCGCCGCAGGCGCCGCTCCAAATCCCGCCTCGCCAGAAACAGCGATAACAACGCAAGAAAAAACAATACCCCGGTCAACTCCGGAGGGAGCGACGACCAGATAGACCCAGCGATAGAGCAGGGTGAGCCAGCGGACAACGAACAAAGTACGCAGCCGTTGTCCAAACATGGCGACGCCGAGCGTCAAGTTAATCAACCCGTCTCCGGAGGAGAGAACAGTCCGGATGACGATGGACACATCATCCCGGAAGGGCAGCTGGAGCAAGAGAAACTCCATAAGAGGCTTACCGCCACTGCAAAGAGTCTGAAGAAGCAGAAGCAAAGGCTCAAGGCCGCACAAAATACACTCAACAATAAATGGAACAAAGTGCTCGATACGTCAGAATAGTATGGTGGCAGTCGCCACACAAAGAGCTACCCAAAGCGAAAGCTGCTGCCTGAATTCGACGATGAGGCCTTAGAGCCCCCACGGCCAAAAAATAAAACCGCTGACCAGTCGGATCGACGACCTCGTGGCCGCGATAGAGCAGCCAACGAGGCCGCACATAAGTCAGTACATGACACACGCGAGGACTCACATGAAAGGGCCGGCGCAACCAGATCCATCTACGGATCAAGGAAACGCGCTCCAGCACCCAACCAAAACAAAGTATTACAACCGTCCGAATGCCATCGCAGAGCTAAATACAGGGGTGCCGCACACCCCCTCTGTTTCACCGACGAAGTACTGGACCATGAATTTCTAGAAGGATTCAAACCAGTGAACATAGAGGCGTACGACGGGACTACAGACTCAGGGGTCTGGATCGAGGACTTTATCCTCCATATTCATATGGCTCGCCGAGACGATCTCCATGCCATCAAATACTTGCCCCTCAAGCTCAAAGGACCAGATCGGCACAGGCTAAAAAGCCTCCCCGAAAATTCCATTGGAAGTTGGGAGGATCTCGAGGATGCTTTTCAGGCTAATTTTCAAGGGATTTATGTCCGACCTTCGAACGTAGACGATTTGAGTCATATAAATCAACAGCCCGGAGAGTCAGCCCGAAAGCTTTGGAACAGGTTTCTCACTAAGAAGAACCAAATTGTCGAATGTCCGGACGCCGAAGCCTTAGCAGCTTTCAAGCACAGCGTCCGAGACGAATAGCTTGCCAGACACCTCGGCCAAGAAAAACCAAGAACAATGGCAGCCCTAACAAGCCTCATGACCCGCTTTTGCGCGGGCGAGGACAGCTGGTTAGCTCGAAGCAGCACCAGCGACCCAAGCACAACCGAAGTCAAGGATGGCAATGGAAAACCGCGACGCATTAAAAAACAAGCACCGGAACAAAGAATATATCCCAGATAATACGACGGTAAACGCCGGATTCAGGGGCTCTCGGCCAGGTCGGCGGAAAAAGCCCTTTAAAGGCAACAGAGATGGACCGACCAATCTAAACAAGATTCTAGACAAACTATGTCAGATCCACGACACCCCCGATAAACCTGCAAATCATACCCACAGAGAATGCTGGGTCTTCAAGCAGGCCGGCAAGGTAAACGCCCAACACAAGGGGGAGGACACGCTGAGAGAAGACGAGGATGAGCCTCGCCAGCAAGGCACTGGGGGACAGAAAAAATTCCAACCAGAAGTCAAAACAGTAAACGTGATCCACGTGACAAAGAGGAGAAGCAAATATGCGCTCCAAAATACACGAGCCGTAGAGCCCGTTACCCCTGAGTTCAACCCCTGGTCGGCCTGCCCGGTCACTTTTGATCGCAGGGATCACCTAACAAGCATCCAACATGAAGGATCAGCGGCCTTGGTGCTGGACCCAATAATAAACGGATACCATCTCACACGAGTCCTTATGGACGGGGGCAGTAGTCTAAATCTGATATATCAGGACACCATACGCAAAATGGGGATAAACCCAACAAAGATCAGCCGCAGTAATACTACCTTCAAGGGAGTAATACCAGGCACAGAAGCCCACTACACAGGCTCTCTAGTACTAGAGGTTGTGTTCGGCTCGCCCGACAACTCCCGAAGCGAAAAGTTAACTTTCCACATCGCTCCATTCCGAAGTGGCCATCAAGCACTACTCGGACGAGCGGCCTTCGCTCGTTTTAATGCAATACCGCATTACGCTTTTCTCAAGCTTAAAATGCCTGGTCCGCATGGCATCATGACAGTACATGGAAATGCTGAGCGCTCCTTACGAGCAGAAGAACGTACGACTTCTTTAACAGCCGAACACTAGACGGCCTCACCACCAGAACAGATAACCGGTCGTTAAGACCACGTACACGGCTAGACGAGTCCGCAAATCATTGGATAGTGATTGGTTTGATGGTTATACCCTTATGGACGGTACCAGGGGCTTCTTAGCGATAATTCGGCTCAACTTTACCCATCTTGACTTTTAAATGGTTTATTTATAATAGCCAATTTTTTGCAAGACAACTTTCAATTAAGTTTCTCTCTTTTACAGATGACAATCATGCTACACCCGTCCAGGATACGACACAACGGATACACAAGCGCAGACGTGCAGCAGGGACCCGTTCAAAGGTTTCTCTTTTGACCCTGCGTCAACCTTTTTTACTGTCTTTTGTTGTTCACATCCTACGGATTCTCCATACAAACGAGAAGGATGCTGACGTTCTTGGCATGTGGCCACGTCAGAATATTGCTCGTACCCGGACACTAAGGTCCCATTATCCAAGGGCATCATTTAGCCCGGTATATATTTCAAAGACCGAATACCTTAGGGAGTGTTCGGCGTCGCGAGTTAGGCCTTATATGCATCAGCTTCGAATCATGTCTTTGGTCAAATGTTGGGTTTGCCCGGCTCCTGTGTTTTGCTACCTTATGTTCTCCTCTATCGGCTAAGGCGGCACTAGGAGAACTACTGCGATTGTGCCCTGGTTCGGCCGGACGAGCACCTCAGTAGAGAAAGCCGAAAACTGACTGTCATGATAAAGCGCGAGACTGGTCAACCACTCGATGAACTAGCGGAATCTTCGAGATTCCTCCGCATTAACGAAGGGCCGTTTCCCGGCCAGGCATGTACGCGCCCCGTATTCGGACGAGCTCGGAGCCACCAGGGGCTATATAGTAGCCCCACTGTCAAACTCCTATGGCTAAGTGAAAGTATTAAAGCAATATAGTCCGATTGCCTAGTTCACTGCGCTATCACCTCCTTAAATGGACCAAGACGTTGGATCAAGTGTGAACACACGTCTTCTGCGAACACCCCCACATTATATGCGTGGGGGCTGAAGCCGACGACTGCAAACTTTCAGGTTATATACATATATACATAAACGGCCGCACAAGAGGCATCATAATACTTTCAGGCAAAAGTATAAAAATAGCCTTTACAATTCAGTAAAACATTGTTTATTCATGGGAATACATGTCACTAAAACATAATATTGTTCGAGCACTGAGCTTCTATTGAACGAGCGCCTTTAAGGACTTCGTCAAAGTAGTGCTCGACAGCTACTCGGCTAACGGCCAAACTCGGGGTTGCAATTGCGGTGGCTTCCATCTCCGCCCAGTATGTCTTGACACGGGCAAGCGCCATCCGCACACCCTCGATGCACGCAAACCTATTCATAGTGTCGATGCGCGGCACAACACCAAGGAACTGTTGCACCAAACAAAAATAACTGTTCGGCCGTGGCCCTCTCGGACACAGATGATCCACAACAGACCCCATGGCAAGCCTGGACAACCTATGGAGCTCGGCCCACTCGGTCATGCGCTCATTTAACAGCGGCGGACACGCTGGACCATTGAACTGCGACCAGAATAGCTTTTCCACTTCACGATCTTTTTGATCCTTGAAGTACTCGGCTGCATCAGCCCCACTGGCTTCCAGATCTGCATACGCGTCCGCAGAACTCCATAGCTGATCAAGAGGGGCATACTTCGGATCTCCGAACTTCATCCACAGCAAGAAGGGCTTCCCAGCCGCGATATCTCCAGCTTGACGCAGCTCCTCCTTCGACACTCTGATCTTCGAGCGGGCTTCCTTGGCTGCTACCACGGCCTTCTCCAGCTTCGTCGCCTTCGCTCGGTTTTCCTTTTCAAGAAGCTGGCACCGGTCGGCGGCATCCTTTAACTCAACGGCCATCTTCTCCTTACTCTGGCAATGGGCAGCTTGTTTGGCCCTCAACTCTTCGGCCGCCTTCAGAGCGGCCGCATCACTATTCCTGGCTTGTTTTTTGGCTCGGGCAAGTTGCGCCCGAAGGGTCTCCACGGCCGCAGCTCCATCTGCAGTCACAGCATATTAAAGATACTGGCATTATGCTCCTATTACTACGTACTGATAACCGGAGAAATCATATACCTTGTGCCTCATCAAGCCGCTTGTTGACAAGCACGATGTCGGCATCCGCCGCATCAAGTTGCCGCTTCAGCTCGACAAACTCACCAGTCCGGCTAGCCACCGGACCTTCCACCACCTGCATATGAGGGCGGCCGGATTGTTACCTGGGACTATGATCCTCTGTTTGCCGCCGTTTGCGACAACAACCAGAGTCTCAGGGGCTACTATCTGCATAGGACACACTTTAACGTGTGCGGTACTATAAAAAATACACACTATTTCACGTACCTCAAAACCTTTCAGCAGACTCATAAAGGCTTCATGCAACCCACTTTCCGCGGACGAAATCCTCTCAACCACCGTACCCATTAGCGTACGATGCACTTCTGAGATAGCCGCTCGCTCTAGCAGATCCTTCAGTGCGTCCAACCGCATAACAGACGGTGCCGGACTCTTTCGGTTGCTCTCTTCAAGAGCTGGATACTGAGGACTTCGGGTGGCCAAAGGATTAACCTCTGGCCTTTCCGGATCAGGAGAAGCCCTCCGCGACGACACCTCGGGGTCACCCACCTCGTAAGGTGGGAGGGCATGGGGAGGCGTTTCGCTCTTCATCATCTCCCGAAGAAGATCCCCCGAAGACGAGCTCTGCCGAGAAGAGCTTTGATCCGGACTACAAGATAGATATTTCGGTTATTTTCCTCAGAAGCAACACATGACATTTTTATTATTAAAGTCCCCCTTCTACTTACAGCTCGGTCAAGGGCAGACCCCCTTGTGGGCATTACGCGGCCAGGGTATTCTCCGGGGAAGGACCCTCTGGCAAAGATTTCTTCCCCTGTTTGGAGACCATTGTCTCTGGGTCTTCAGAGACGGTCCTCTTCCTTCCTTGGGAAGGGGGAATTTCAGTTTCTTTCCCCCGGTTATCCTCCTTTGCGGAGGTGCTAGCCTCTTTCTTGCCCCCTTTGTCTTCCCCTAAGGACGCTTGATAAGGCGCGAGCTCCAGCATCCTGGCTAGTACGGGATCCGGTGAGACCTCGGGGAGGGGGGCCGGACACCTGATCATCTTCGCCTTTGTTACCCAGTCCTGGTCAAAGAGCGACTTTTCAGAATGATGTTGTGATAAGTAAAGACACAGCGTGTTCGGTTACAGGACTACTTACTTGGGTATCTGGACGATTGCAGTTCAAATCCGCGTCCTCGGTGGTGTCCGGACACATTATTTGTGGTTCGAAGAACAATTTGTACATCTCCTCGAGCATCATGCCGAGGAAATGATGGATAGCTCGTGGTCCCTCCGGGTTGAACTCCCACATGCGCAGGGGACGACATTTGGAGGGCAGGACTCGACGAATTAACATGACTTACGTTACCGTGACTAGACTGATGTCTCTCTCTAGGAGATCTTGGATGCGGCTCTGCAATACTGGCACATCCTTTACTGGCCCCCAGTCCAGCCCCTTGTTGACCCATGACACTAGATGTGGCGGAGGGCCCGAGCGAAAAGCAGGGGGAGCCACCCACTTGGTACCCCTAGGAGCTGTGATATAAAACCATTCTCGTTGCCATAAGCTGGACACCTCCTGGAAAGAACCCTCTGGCCATGAGGCATCAGCGCTTTTGCTTATTATGGCACCTCCGCACTATGCGTGCCGCCCCTCGATCATCTTCGGCTCCACCTTAAAGGTCTCGAGCCACAGGCCGATGTGAGGGGTAATATGGAGGAAAGCTTCAAACACGATGATAAATGACGAGATGTGGAGGACAGAATCCTGAGCCAGATCATGGAAATCCAGCCCGTAGTAAAACATGAGCCTCCTCATGAAGGGATCTAGAGCGAGGCCTAGCCCTCGGAGGAAGTGAGATACGAAACAACGCTCTCGCCGGGTTGGGGAGTGGGAATGACCTGCCCTCGAGCAGGCAGCCGGTGCGAGATCTCGCCGGTCAGAAACCTAGCCTCTCTTAACTTTTTGACGTCCTCCTCCGGGCAACCACCGACCTTGAAGGTTGGATCCGGACATGGTTGAAGGTCCGAAGCGCCTGACTTGAGCTTCTGGGGTTGGAACTCGAGGCGGGGGAAGGATTCAATTGAGTTCGAGGAGTAAAAAAGATAGGCCTTGGTCTCTTTATAAACAGGGTGAATACCAAACGTCCTCCTCGTGACCGTTTGGGTCTTGCCTACAATCAAGGATTCATACTGACGGGCACGATTGGGTTACCCACGTCCGTATTGATGAGAATCCCGTAATGAGGGGACACGATCTCTGCTTTGACAAGACATGCCAAGGAGACCGCCTCGCGATATGCGCCAAGGCTGGTTGAGAAAAACAGTTTGAATAATGACCGGGCCGTAGTATGATGTCATAATATCAAGTGTGTCAACAGATTAGATTGGTGGAAATATTATTCTCTCTACGGTGGTATGTGGAACTTGTTTTGCAGAGCCGGACACTATCCTTGCGTTCAAGATCTTCTGTGGAGTATTCGGAGGAGGAACCCGCCTTGCAATGCTGAAGATAATCTGCGCGCCGGACTTATCGTCATTGAAGCCTGGTTCAGGGGCTACTGAGGGAGTCCTAGGCTAGCTTCTAGGGTTTAGCCTCTACGATCTCGTGGTAGATCAACTCTTGTACTACTCGTATCATCAAGATCAATCAAGCAGGAAGTAGGGTATTACCTCCATCGAGAGGGCCCGAACCTAGGTAAACATCGTGTCCCCTGCCTCCTGTTACCATCCACGTTAGACGCACAGTTCGGGAACCCCTACCCGAGATCCGCCGGTTTTGACACCGACACCCGTACAACTCCGTATTTTGTTGATGACACAATCAATTGACCAGTCAAACGTTCCACGTGGCGCAACTAGTGTTGCACCATCGGGGCGCGTAATCGTGGAGCCCACCTATCAGCCCGTATATGAAAGAAAGAAATGGTAGTTTGAGTCTGTACTGTGTTAATAAAATACATTTTAGGGCGATCATACGGTCACTGGCTCACCATACAACTCCGTAATTTGTTGATGACACGATCAATTGACCAGTTAAATGGTCCACATTCAGCAGCGCACATTACCATAGGGCCCACCCGTCAGCGCATATATAAAGGACAAAAATGGTAATAAATTAGTGGTCGGTGGGTACTCGGAAGTCGTGAGACCTCTGGCTGGCAGTCGCCGGCGGTGGGGGCGGGGGGGGGGGGGGGCGTTGATTGGGCGATGGGGTGGGGATCGCCGGAGAAAAAGCTCAGCGCGAGGGCCTAGAGGGATGGCCGGTGCGGTGATGGACCGGTGGTGAGGAGTGGTTTTGGGGCGGGCGTGGCGGCGCGGGCCAGCCACGGGCGGCGCGGGCCGGCGGTTCGACCGGTGGTGGCTGGCGGCTCAGGGGGGTGGAGTTTGATGATAAACTGCAGGCCCTTGATTTCGTATCCAACGGCTGGAAAATCTAATGACCAGAGATGAAAAAGTCAGTCGACTGACGTGTAGCCTCACCCCGCACGTACACATGCACGCACGCAAGACACACACGCATGCAGGCATGCAACACTAACACGTACACATAACGAACACACGCACGCATGCAGGCGTGCAACACTGACGCGTACACATGCACTCACGGACACACACACGTACGCACACATGCATGCAACACTGAAACGTACCCTTGCACGCACACAACACTCGCACGCCTGCATGCACACAGCACACGACGCAAGAGACACGCTCAACCTATATGTGCATGCACCCTTTGTTAAGGATATGGATTGTTACGAGTATTAATCAATCTTATCTGTGATAAGAAGAACAATGATGTTTGTAGCGGTCTTTATGAATCACAACGTATCGAACGAGCTATCAACATACTAGGATTATCTACATGAAAAGGATGACGTCACACTCAGTGAACAATCATCGGTTTATGAAATGCCCGCTTCTGACCGCCCTGGCCCACCAAAGGTTCCTCTGTTGTGCGCTGCCTGCATTGGGTCACTGACATGCAGGCCATGTACTGAAAGTGCATTATATCGACTAGAGGGGGGGGGTGAATAGGCGATTTTTATGAATTCTTCACTGAGGAATTTGCGGGTGAGGAAATTCCTTTGCGAAAACTACTTGCAGCGGAATAAGTACTCAAAAGTAAACATAACTGAACACAAGCATGGTCATCATGATGAAATGAAGACAAAGCACAGAGTACAGAAAGCGTAATCACAGGATAACACAAGATGAAGACAAACAGACTGAAGAAACTGAACTGTGGAAATTGAGAAAGTCTTTGGTCAAAGTCTTCAAACACAGATATGAACAAGTGCACAACACAGTTATGAGGAAATGAAAGAGTTGAGGAAATAGAACTAGTTGGCTTGGTGAAGACAATGATTTGGTAGACCAGTTCCAACTGCTGTCTCAGTTGTACATCTGGTTGGAGCGGCTAGGTATTTAGACCTGAGGACACACAGTCCCGGATACACAGTCCTCACCGTATTCTCCTTGAGCTATGGTCACACAGACCTTGTCCAATCACTCGTGGTAAGTCTTCAGGTGACTTCTGAACCTTCACAAACTCGGTCACTCGGCGATCCACAATTTCTCTTGGATGCTCTAGACCATGACGCCAAACCGTCTGGAAGAAGCACAGTCTTCAAAGGTAACAAGCGTCGGATCCACGCATGATCAATCTCTTCAGTGCTGCTCAATCACTTTGGGTTTGTAGGTGTTTGGGTTTGGGTTTTCCTCACTCGATGATTTTCGCTCAAAGTCCTCGGAGGATGGGATGCTCTCAAATGACAAGTGTCAGTTTCTCTCGGAGCAGCCAACCAGCTAGTGGTTGTTGGGGGTGGCTATTTAAAGCCTAGGGAGCAACCCGACATGATAAGACATAAATGCCCTTCAATGATATGACCGTTAGGTGGATAATATATTTTGGGACAGCTGGCGCATAGCACAACAACGGTGGGAAATTTGAGTATCAAATTCCTCAGGGCTATCATGTTCCTCACTTTGTAGGCAATCCGCATTGGCGAATTCCTAACTCCTCAGTCAGAACAAATTCGTCAGAGACCAGAAGAACTTCATCTCTGTCACTGAAGAATATGACTGAACTGTATGAGATTTCCAATGGCTTCACTCGAAGGGATTGGTAGGTGTAGGATTTTGAGTTGAGCATCACATGGAAATTTTTCCTTAGTATTTCCTCGACCCCCTTTAACAATACGGTGTTTCCTATGACTCAAGAAAGAGAAAATGAAACTACGAAAACAAAAGTCTTCACGCTTCATATTCCTCGAATGAATACCAAGTCTTCAAGGTCACACCAATTTCTTCACTTTCAAAGTCTTCAGAAAGTCTTCAGAAATCCAAAGTCTTCAGTCGAAGAACTTCATTTTTAGGGGTCTACTTTCTCTATAAATATCAAACTCCTCATAGACTTATAGACCTGTGTACACTCATAAACGCATTAGTCCCTTAACCTATGAGTCTTCAATACACCAAAATCACTAAGGGGCACTAGATGCACTTACAATCTCCCCCTTTTTGGTGATTGATGACAATATAGGTTAAGTTTTCAACGGGGATAAACATATGAAGTGTAAATACTGATATTGAGGAATTTGATTGCAAGATATAGAAGAACTCCCCCTGAAGATGTGCATAGTGAGGAATTTGCTTTTGAAGCAATGCACACTTGAAGAGTTGAATCATGGAGATCTCCCCCTATATCTTGTAATTCATACATGCATTTGACATATGATATGAATTTGAAATGCATGATGAAATATGGTGACTGATGTAATTCAGCATGCATGCATAAATATTAATGAGGAATAAGCATGCAGAAAATCACAGAAAAAGTATTAGGCCACCATAGAGTTTAAGTTTACAACTCGATCCCGCAAAGTCTTCAAAAGAACGAGAGTTGTAACTTAGCAGAAAAAAATGCCCATATAGATAGACCCGCTTGAAGACTAACTCAAATTTCTCGCCCTTTGTCATCGAATGACCAAAAGGATCGAAAATGAGGACTAACGCCCCTGAAGAATATCAAGTTGATGAAGGAGCGCCAGCGTTGTTGGGGTCATTTGTTGATGTTGGGCCTGCCATAGTGTCGTCCAAGTCTTCATGCTCGTCGGTGTCGCGCGATGAAGAATAGGAGCTGGCCACCAAGGAAGGAACCTTGACCTTCTTGTATTTCTTCGGTGGAGGAGCAGACCAGTCAAAATCTTCCTTGAGACCCATTTTATTCAGATCTTCTGTGCTATAGACATGAGACAGAAGAACCCAGGTACGGTTGAAGGTTTCATGGAGGTAGTAATGGTTTTTCTTCACTGCATTGTGGGTAGTAGTCATGTTGTGAAGAATTGAACCAAACTGACGCTTGACCCGTTTACGATTGCGATCAACCTTCTAATGAAGACTGAGGAGAAGCTCACGATCAGTCATCACCCTGGGTGCTGTGCCTTGAGGATTTTGCTTGGTTGTGTTGGCAGCAGAGTCATGGGTGGCAGAGTCGTCATTGGTTGAGTAGGATGCAACCTTGTGAAATTGACCATCCAATGGACGAATGCCTTCATCTATAACAGCATCGGCCTTGCCCTTGTCATCAGCTGAGGAAAATGACCATTTGAGGACTTCAATCGGAGGCAAGTAGCTGCAATGGTTCAGTGTATGAGCTTTATAGTTGAGTGAAGACCTTGTTCTGATGAATCTCATAATCCAAGGTGCATAAGGCTTCAGCTCAAACGGTGACATAGCGACATTGGCCAGAGTCCTCATGAAGAAATCATGGAAGTTGACGGGAACGCCATGAATGATATTGAAAAGCAGATTCTTCATGATGCCAATGACTTCTTCTTCATTCGAGTCGTGGCCCTTGATTGGACTCAATGTCTTCGTCAAAATGCGACAGACAGTCCGAGGCACATATAGTAATTCCTTCACGAGGAATTTGGTTCTTGGGGCCTGACCTGGCTTCAATGGCTTCATCAGCACTTGCATGTAGTGAACTGTAAGCTCAGGTTCACTGTAGACGCAACGAGCAGCTTCAAGGGGAGGACTGAGTGGTAAAGCACGAAGCAATTCAGTAGCTGGTGCCTTGTAGTGAGTGTTTTCAGACATCCAGTCCAGCACCCATGAATTCACATCTTCAGAGTCTCCGATGATGTGCAGCGTTGCATAAAATTGAAGAATGAGTTCTTCATTCCAATCACATATATTAGTGCAGAAATTTAGCAGTCCAGCATCGTGAAGAACACTAAGGACTGGCACGAAGCACGACAGAGATTCCATGTCCACGTGAGGAATGTGCTCATGATCGAAGACTTTGTCTTTGTTGAACAACACTAAGGAATAGAAATTAGCCTGGCTGGCCGTCCAGAAACACCTCTTCCTTATGTGAGCAGAGTCATAGGGGTTGTAGTCTGTGAAGAATACGTGCTCGCCGAAGAAATCATCAGCCTTGAATTTTTGCTTCCTTGAGAAGGGATCCTTTGGCTTGGGTAGAGGAGTGTCAGTGAGTTGCATCACAACCTCAGGAATCACAATCTCAGGTTCTTTAGGCTGAGGAATTTATGGTTCCTCTTTAGTGGCAGTCTGTGTCTTCAGATGTTCATCAGCAACAGTTTCTTCAGCACTAGTGGCTGGAATTTCTTCGTGAACAGATGCAGTGGGTTGAGTTTCTTCAGAGCCCATTTGAACAGTTTGTGCTGGGGACTGAGGTATTTGTTGTAGTGGCCTGAACAGAGGAGAGTTGGGATGCTGACTTTCCCAAAAGTCATCATTCATCAGTGGAGTAGTACTCCCAATGTCCACGTCAGAATTATTTTCGTCTAATTCTTCAACGCTAGCCTCTTCAGCTGTGAACTGAGGCATGGGCGAGGAGACAACTGGAGTTGAAGGAATTGCGTCCGCTTCAATTTCTTCATCCATCTGCTCTGGCGAAGCAGCAGAAGGATTTTCTTCATCAGATCCGCTGGGGATCACATATTATTCATTGAAAGGGACGATTTCCTTTGATGGCATGGTTGAGAGAGGAACAACATCAATGGGATTTGCAAATGAGATGGTCAAGGGCTTCATCTTCTTTGGAGCTGAATAATCTGATGCCTTCCTCTTCTTCACTGTTGCATGCTCTGCAGCCTTAGTCTTCTTCACATCTGAAGCAGATGGAAGGATCGGAGTTGGGGTAGGCACAGGAGGTGCTGAGGAATGTGGTTGATTTTCTTCAGGCACAACTGATGCAGTTTCCCTGACCTCTTCATTTTCTTCAGGCGCACCACTAGTTGATGCCCTGGCAATTTCTTCAGCGGCTGGAATGCAGTCATCAGCCCTGGAACTTACATTTTCTTCAGCAGCCTGATTTTCATGAGCGGTGCTGGCATGTTCTTCAGTAGGCTGAGCAGATGCTTCAGCCTAAGGAATTTCCTGTTGTGATGGGGCTGCAACATTGGATGTGAAATTTTCAGTTATCTTGACAAATCTGACCTTGGCTCTAAGCCAGTCAGCGTAGTAACGATCAAATTCATCACTCAGTTGCTTGATCTCAGCTTGCAAGGCAACGAATTTGGACGAACGTCCCCCTGACCCTTCTCATTCGCTTGACATGTGTCACCCACGTACTGAGAAGTGGAGATCGTGTGCGATCGTGGGTGAATAGATAAGTATTTCGTGGGATGCGGAATGGTTTGAGCGGCAAAGCCGAAAATTTGGATAAGATAAGTTTTAACATTCCGTTCGCAAATTCTTCAGCTGACAAGGACACAGTGAAGATTTTGAACGAGTTTCAAATAGAACGCACATGAAGAATTTGTGAATAGAATGGGCTGAGTTTAGCATAGAGGGGGAAGGGTCTGATCACATTCACTTAGCAGAAAAAAACAACTTGAAGAATTAGCCATAAGTGAATGCTGTAGAGGACATAAACTCATATATATATAGTCAATGGAGAAAAACAACGGAAACAGTGAAGACAATGCAAAGTTGAAGAAAATGAACAACTGAGGAATTTCAAAACTGAGGAAAAACTCAAATTGAAGATTTTCAGCTTTTGTGGTGGCGTGACCCACCGTATAAGAATGATGATTTCAGACACCACGTACAATTGTCGTAGGGTTCTGAGAATCAAATTCTTCGTTAATTTCTTCACACTTAGAGTGTTATTCTTCATTGATTGAAGAAAAACGTTTCTTCATGTGTTGCACATCTAAGTCATCAATTTTGCATAAGTGTTAGGATGAGTGTCCTTTTCAAAGAACATTCGAAGATTCTAAGATATTTAGCTCACACCGCAACTTGCTAAATCTCTTCTCATCCAAGGGCTTAGTGAAGATATCGGCTAACTGTTCTTCAGTCTTCACATGCTCAATTGAAATGTCGCCCTTCAACACATGATCACGAAGAAAATGATGACAAATCTGAATGTGCTTTGTCTTCGAGTGCTGAACTGGGTTGTGAGCAATCTTGATGGCACTCTCATTATCGCAGAAGAGAGGCACATTCTTCACGTTGACGCCGTAGTCCTTGAGAGTTTGCTTCATCCACAGCAATTGAGCGCATCAAGAACCAACAACAATGTACTCAGCTTCAGCAGTAGACAGTGATACACAGTTCTGTTTCTCCGACGACCAACAGACCAAAGATCGTCCGAGGAAATGACATGTACCAGATGTTGACTTGCGGTCCACACGATCACCAGCATAGTCAGAGTCTGAATATCCAATGGGATCAAAAGCCGAGCCCTTGGGGTACCATAATCCAAGTGTTGGTGTGTGAGCTAGATATCGAAGAATATGCTTCACAGCCTTATGGTGTGATTCCTTCGGTGTAGCTTGAAATCGGACACACATGCAAACACTAAGCATAATATCTGGCCTAGATGCACAAAAGTACAATAAAGAACCAATCATGGAGCGGTATACCTTATGATCGAAGTCAATACCATTTTCATCAGTGCATAGATGGCCATTTGTGGGCATAGGAATTTTGACGCCTTTGCAATCTTGCATGCCGAATTTCCTCAGTACATCACAATAAAGAACCAATCATGGAGCGGTATACCTTATGATCGAAGTCAATACCATTTTCATCAGTGCATAGATGGCCATTTGTGGGCATAGGAATTTTGACGCCTTTGCAATCTTGCATGCCGAATTTCCTCAGTACATCCTGGAGGTATTTCTCCTGAGATATGAATATGCCATTGCGCTGTTGACGAATTTGAAGACCTAAGAAGAATTTCAACTCTCCCATCATAGACATTTGATATTCTTTACTCATCATATAGGCAAATTCATCACTATAACGTTGGTCAATACAGCCAAATATGATATAATCAACATATATTTGGCACACAAACAGTTGACCATCATAAGATTTAGTAAAAAGAGTAGGGTCGAGTGAATCATGTTTGAAGCCTTTCTTCATGAGGAATTCCTTCAAAGTATCATACCACGCCCGAGGGGCCTGCTTGAGGCCATAGAGGGCCTTATTGAGTCTGAAGACTTTGTCAGGATGCTTTGGATCTTCAAAACCTGGGGCTTGAGCAACATATACTTCTTCCTCAAGCTTACCATTGAGGAATGCACTTTTCACATCCATTTGATATAAAGTGATACCATGATGGTTAGCATAAGCAAGTAATATGCGAATAGCCTCAACTAGCAACAGGTGCAAGAGTTTCATCGAGTACAATTCCTTCAACCTGTGTGTGGCCTTGAGCTACAAGCCGTGCCTTATTCCTCACCACAAGGCCATTTTCATCTTGCTTTTTGCGGTAGATCCACTTTGTGCCAATGATATTGTGCTTGCGAGGATCTGGAGGTTTGACCAGTTCCCAGACGTTGTTGAGCTCGAATTGATGTAATTCTTCTTGCATAGCCTGAATCCACTCAGGCTCCAGAAATGCTTCATCTACCTTAGTGGGCTCTGTGATAGAGACAAAAGCATAGTGCCCACAAAAGTTAGATAAATGTGAGGCTCTTGAGCATATGAGAGGACCTGGTGCTTCAATGTCATCGATGATCTTTTCCACTTGCACTTCTTTTGCAACGCGAGGATGAGCTGGTTATCGTCGAGGAATTTGATCAACATTTTCTTCAGCAGCATTTTCTTCAGGTGCATTAGCTCGACGTTCTTCATGTTCTGGAATGAATTCTTCAGCAGATTCTTCGGTAGGAATGACATCCTCAGTAGCCTTGAATTTGATAGATTCCCCAGGTGCTGGTTCATCTATCACAGAAGGTAGGTGCTCTCTTTGCGAGCCATTAGTTTCATCAAACCACACATCTACAGTTTTAACAACCTTGTGAAGAACGTTGTTGAAGACTCTGTAGGTGTGCGAGTCCTTTCCATAACCAAGCATAAAACCTTCATGTGCTTTCGGTGCAAATTTTGAGAAGTGATGAGGATCTCTAATCAAACATCTAGCACCGAAGACTTTGAAATAACTCACATTGGGTTTCTTGTCAGTGAGGAGTTCATAGGCAGTCTTCTTGAAGAATTTGTGAAGATATACTATGTTGATGATGTGGCACGCATTATCAATTGCATCAATCCAGAAACGACGAGGCATTTTGTATTCATCAAGCATAGTGCGAGCCATCTCAGCAAGAGTCCTGTTCTTGCACTCCATGATGCCATTCTGCTGAGGAGTATAAGGAGCAGATAACTAAGGATTAATACCAAGTTCATCAAGATAGTCATCGAGACCATAATTCTTGAAATCAGTTCCATTGTCACTTCTGATGTGCTTGATCTTCACAGCAAAGTTGGTTGAAGCCCTCGAGGAAAAACGTTTGAAGACTTCCTGCACTTCATGTTTGTAAGTAACAATGTGTACCCATGTGTAACGAGAGTAATCATCAACAATAGCAAAGCCATATTGAGATGCTTCATTTGAAATTGCAGAATAATGGTTAGAACATAAGAGATCCATGTGAAGCAATTCAAATGGTCGAGTAGTGGTCATGATAGTCTTCGCTGGATGCTTAGCCTTGGTCATCTTCCCAGCTTCACAGGCTCCGCATAAGTGATCCTTGAGGAATTTGACATTCTGAATGCCAATGACATGCTTCTTCTTCGCAAGCGTGTGCAAATTCCTCATGCCCACATGACCAAGTCATCGATGCCATAGCCAGCCTTCTGAAGCTTTTGCAGGTAGGCACACGGCTGGTTGTGGTCCTGTAGAGAAATCAACAATATACAAGTCTCCTCTCCTAAAGCCTCGAAGACTTTGGAATTGTCAGCTTCCATGATCACGACACAACGATACTTGCCAAAGACAACAACCATATCAAGATCGCCAAGCATTGAGACAGACACAAGGTTGTATCCTAAGGACTCGACAAGCATGACTTTGTCCATGTGTCGATCCTTTGAGATCGCAACCTTACCTAGACGCAACACCTGACTTTTGCCTTTGTCAGCGAAAATGATATGCTTCAGATGCGATGGAGATAAGGGAGCATCCATCAATAGATTCTTGTCACCAGTCATGTGATTTGTACACCCACTATCGAGGACCCACTCAATGGCTTTGGGTTGATCATCCTGTAGATGAATTAGTGCAGCTTACGAACTCATATACTTCATCAGTGAAGAATATGACATCACAATTCATCAGATCAATTTCATCAAGCAACAGAACAGATGAAACAGTATGAGGACGTGAGAAATGAGAGTTCATTTCTTCATGATTAGCCTTCGTCCTTTCAGGCATTTTCAGGTCTCCAGCAAATTCTTCAGACGTTCACGCACGTCTGGAGACCTGACCCTGCAGAAGATATTAGTTCTTTTTCTTCACCACCCACATCTGAAGGGGTGGTAAAGAGTTCATCACTCTACGAGCTCCATACGGGAAAGGTGGCATAGAAGCCAATCCATTTCATTTCACATAAGAGGAGTTAGGGTAAGCATATGAATAAGCAGAGAAATTCTTCGAGGAATTATGAACATAATGGTTAGAAGAATAATGCTCATATTCATAGCCCTTAGCTCTTCCCTGCGAAACAGAGTTGTTAGCACGATGATATTCATATGAGGACTTTGATCCTGTTGAGGAATTTGATCCTCATGAGGAATTTGGTCCGTATGAGGACTTGGATCCATATGAAGAATTTGGTCCATATGAAGAATTTGATCTGGGGTTCCTTTTCTTCACAGGTGGTGTCATGAGGACATTCACCTGAAGACTTTCAAGGCACCTTTTGGGAACCCAGATTTTCTTCATAGGGGAACCGATCCTGCAGTTAGTACCAACATATCTAGCAAATACTTCACCATTCTGATTTTTGAACAGTTTATAGTTGGAGTCAAATGACTCATCAAAGAATGAGAAGATTCACATGTAAAGCCAGATAGATTAGATGGATCAACTGGAAGTCCCTTTGCAGCAACCCATGAGGTTTTGGGGTATGTAAGTGCATCTAGTGCCCCTTAGTGATTTTGGTGTATTGAAGACTTATAGGTTAAGGATCTAATGTGTTTATGAGTGTACACAGGTCTATAAGTCTATGAGGAGTTTGATATTTACAGAGAAAGTTGACCCCTAAAACTGAAGTTCTTTGACTGAAGACTTTGATATTCTGAAGACTTTGAAAGTGAAGAAATTGGTGTAACCTTGAAGACTTGGCATTCATTCGAGGAACATGAAGTGTGAAAATTTTATTTTAGTAGTTTCATTTTCTCCTTCTTGAGTCATAGGAAACACCGTACTGTTAAAGGGGGTCGAGGAAATACTATGGAAAAATTTCCATGTCATGCTCAACTCAAATCCTACACCTACCAATCCCTTCGAGTGAAGCCATTAGAAATCTCATACAGTTCAGTCAATTTCTTCAGTGACAGAGATGCAGTTCTTCTGGTCACTGAGGAATTTGTCCTGACTGAGGAGTTAGGAATTCGCCAGTGCGGATTGCCTACACTGTGAGGAACATGATAGCCCTGAGGAATTTGAACCTCAAATTTCCGACCGTTGCTGTGCTACGCGCCAGCTGTCCCAAAATATCTTATCCATCTAACGGTCATATCATTGAAGGGCATTTATGTTTTATCATGACGGGCTGCTCCCTAGGCTATAAATAGCCGCCCCCTACAACCACTAGCTGGTTGGCTGCTCCGCTAGAAACTGACACTTGTCAATTGAGAGCATCCCATCCTCCGAGGACTTTGAGCGAAAATCATCAAGTGTGGAAAATCCAAACCCAAACCCAAACACCTACAAACCCAAAGTGATTGAGCATCACTGAAGAGATTGATCCTGCATGGATCCGACGCTTGTTACCTTTGAAGACTGTGCTTCTTCTAGACGGTTAGGCGTCATTGTCTAGAGCATCCAAGAGGAATTGTGGATCGCCGAGTGACCGAGTTTGTGAAGCTTCGGAAGTCACCTGAAGACTTACCACGAGTGATTGGGCGAGGACTGTGTGTCCTTAGCTCAAGGAGAATACGGTGAGGACTGTGTGTCTGGGACTGTGTGTCCTCAGCTTTAAATACCTAGCCGCTCCAACCAAACGTACAACTGAGACAACAGTTGGAACTGGTCTACCAAATCATTGTCTTCACCAAGCCGACTGGTTCTATTTCCTCAACACTTCCATTTCCTCATTACTGTGTTGCATGTTTGTTCATATCTGTGTTTGAAGACTTTGACTGAAGACTTTCTGAACTTCCTCAGTTCAAGTTCTTTAGTCTGTTTGTCTTCATCTTGTGCTATCCTGTGTTTACGCTTTCTGTACTCAGTGTTTGTCTTCATTTCATCATGATGACCATGCATGTATTCTATTATGTTTACTTCTGAGTACTTATTCCGCTACAAGTAGTTCTTCGCTAAGGAATTTCCTCACTAGCAAATTCCTTAGTGAAGAATTTCATAAAAATCACCTATTCACCCCCCTCTAGTCGATATAACGCACTTTCAATTGGTATCAGAGTAAGGTACTCTCTTGTTCAGTGTGATTTTGGTTTAACCGCCTGGAGTTTTAGTTATGTCGACCACAAGTATGATCAAGGTCTTTGCTGGGTGTCCTACCTTCGATGGGACGGACTACCCCTACTGGAAGAACAAGATGTGCATGCAATTTGAGGCAATTGATAACGATCTCTGGTACGTTGTGGAAAATGGTGTTCCCTCCGTCTCACCCTCACTGAATGCTACCGATGTGAAGAGATTCAAGCAACTCGATTCCCAAGCGAAGAATATCATATGTGGACATCTGAGCAAAGGACAATATGGAAGAGTGAGTGCTTTGGAGACTGCCAAGCTTATCTGGGATAGGCTGTCAAAAGTGAATGAAGGAGTCTCAACTCAGCGTGACTCTCGAGTTGATGTTCTTCGCAATCTCTTCAACCGCTTCAAAAGACTCGACAGTGAAAACATTCAGCAAACCTTCGATCGCCTCACTGACATCTCAAATGAGCTTCAAGCACTTGGTGCCATTGACATCACCGATCATGAGGTGGTTGTCGGCGTTCTGGGAACGGGGGTCCCCAGACTTGCCTACCTGTGGCCCGCGGCGTGGCTCAAAGGGGGGCCCAGCGCGGCCCATCTTCATCAACACAGACCCAAGACCCTTGCAAGGGGCCAAGCCTCGTGGGGCGGACAACACGGAGCTTCCTCAGGCTCGGCCTCATCAGGCTGGCTCACGAGGAGGCGGAGAGATCAAGGCGGGTACCTCACGAGGTGCCTGTGACGCAAGCCATGACGACCAAGGGTGCCAGGCGAGCGCCAGCCCACGCAGTGTCCTCCTTTCCTCTTTGGTGCAAAGGGAGCAAGCGCAGGCGAGAGCATCAAGCAAAGGCACCCGTTTCGGTGCAACGAGACCAAGACCAGCCCAACGGCAGGGATCAAGTCATTGTGGAGCCCAAGCCAGCGTCACCACCAAAGCATTTGGCAGGCGAAGACCAACTTTAGTCAGGATAAGTGTACCAGATGTTCCCCTTCAAAATGGCCAATTGTTGGCGCCCTTCCCGCTCAATATTTGGGAAGAGGCCCAGGGCCTTTGCCTATAAATAGGACTAGCCACCCCCAGGGGAGAGGCAATTAGAGGGGATGGGAAGAGAGCGATCGAGAAATTGGGTAGAAGCAATCAGAATATACAGAGGCAATCGAAGAGAGAGAGAAAGAGAAGGGTGACTGAACTCCTCCTAGCAGTTCATCGCCCCAGCCAAGAAAAGACCCTCACGAGGCTGTTCTTCCTTGTATTGCTCATCTTGATCAGCCCAAGAGGCAACCCACCACACCACACTGGAGTAGGGTATTACACCACAACGGTGGCCCGAACCAGTATAAACCCTGTGTCTCTTGTGCTGTTCTTTCCATAGCTTAGATCTTAGCGTGGCGGTGGAGTGCAGGTAGGTAGAAGGCGAAATCTCCGCGCGCACCCAAGTGGTCGAACCACAAGGGTCTGCCGGAACCCTAAATCCGACATCTGGCGCGCCAGGTAGGGGTGTGCCGGATTATTCTTCCACTGCCCCGTTCTCCTCCGACCATCGCGTCCATGTCCGACGCTCGTCGGGCCCGCGCCGAGCACCGAGCCGCTCTCGCTTCCCGCGTCGCCCAGACGGCTCCTGTTGGCAGGCGTCCTCGCCGTTCCCCGTCACCTGCCGTCAACGCCACCACCGGCCCGGCGGGGAATGAGCAGCAAGCGTCGTCTCAGCATCCGTGCGTGCGGCGAGACGGCCGCACCGCTACTCCCTTGCTCACCCCAGCTGGTTCTTCGTCCCGCGCGCTCCGCGCACCCATGGAGGCTCGAGCTGCGCTCATCGCGGCAAACGAGCTCCTGCGCTACCGTCCCATCGATGACGTCTACGAAGAATGGCTCGACCGCGCCGCAGGGGGCTCTCCTGCGTCGTCCGTTTCGCTGCACCGCGCCCCGCCCCGCGGGGGCGACGAAGCTCCGGGGGCGCCCCAGCCACCTCCACCTCAAGAAGACGCCCTGGCTCCAAGGCGCGTGGCCCCTGGGCAGAACCCGCTCCGTCAGGTGCCAGCGCAGCAAGAGCAGAGCTGCCAAGAAGTCCCTCGCCCGCAAGAAGCTGCCCGGGCGCTACCTGCTCCAGCACGTCACGACCATGCTCCTGCTCCCGCACGTCAAGACCCCGCGCTGCTCCCAGCTGCAGCGCATGGGGACCTGCAAAACCAAGCTCTCCGTCACCCAAGGCATCCCGTGGCCACAGCAGGTTGCCGTGCCTACACCACCGAGCTACGCAACGTCGCGTGGCCCGGCAAGTTCAAGCCAGACCTGCCTTCTCGCTATGACGGCACGGCTGAACCTGCGGAGTTCCTCCAGCTCTATGAGCTGGGCATCGAAGCTGCCAACAGAGACGAGAAGGTCATGGCGAACTGGTTTCCCATGGCACTCAAGGACGGGGCCCACACCTGGCTCCTGAACCTGGCTCCAGGCACGATCTCCTCCTGGGACGAGATGTGCGCCCGCTTCATCGCCAACTTCCAAGGTACTCGCGACCGGCCACCCGCCATGAGCGACATGCGCCGCATCAAGCAACAACCCGGAGAGACCCTGCAAAAGTACATCCAGCACTTCAACAACGCACGCCTCAAGATTCCCAAGGTGTCCGAGGAGGCCATCATCTCAGCCTTCTCCGACGGCGTGCGCGACGTCAAGATGAAGGAGGAGCTGGCGATGCATGAAGACATGTGCACTTCCTTGGAGATGTTCAACTTGGCGACCAAGTGCGCCAGGGACAAGGAAGGGCGTCTCTCCCTCCTCAAGTTGCCTGCCGCAGACCCAGAAGAGAAGAAGCCCAAGGCCAAGGATGTGAAGCGCAAGGGGGCTGCCGTGCTCGCGGTAGAACCAGACACCAAGCGGGGCAGAGATCAGCCCGAATGTTCCAAAGGCAGTCGGTATTGTGTGTACCACGACCTCCACACCCACAACACCAACGAATGCCAAGAGCTCCGAGCCGTGCGAGAAGGAAGGATCGGCCGTCGCCCCGACCGCGGCGACCGGGGCTACGGTCGAGGAGGAGGAAGGAACGCAGGACGCTGGGAAGACCACGGCCCGCGCCAAGGGTGGCGCGATCGACCTCGTGAGGATCGCTGGAAAGACCTGCCTCGCGAGGGAGACTGGAGGGATCAGCCTCGCGAGGATCGGCCGCAAGGCAACGCAGGCTTCCCTCCGCTGCCGCCGCAGCCAAGGAGAAACGAGCACTGCCATCAGGACAAGGGGGCTGGGGGCTTCCAGGGCGGAGCTCAAGCCCCAGCCTCTCAGCGCATCTTCAAGCAGTTCGCCCGTGAAGTGATTGCTGTCCTCCCCAAGCTCGAAGCCACGCGCCCTCTCAGGTGGTCGGCGTGCGCCATCACATTCAGCTCAGCAGATCAGCTCAAGTGTGCGGCCACAGCCGGAGTCCTCCCGATGCTTTGTTCCCCAATCATCAGCAACGTGGTGGTCACCAGGACCCGCATCGATGGCGGGGCAGGGCTCAACGTCCTGTCCGTGGAAACATTCAACAATCTCCAAGTGCCCTACAACCAGCTTCAGCCAACCAAGCCTTTCTCCGGAGTCACCGACGGCTCCACGGTCTTGACTGGGCAGGTCCGCCTCCCTATCACCTTCGGGGCATTTCGGAACTCTCAGGTGGTCTCTATTTCGAGCGATATATCTATTTCTAAATTCCGCAGCCTGCACCTGGTCAGGACATGTTAAATAGTCTAATATCTTTTTTGCTTATCGCACTACTTGTATCGTTCGACTTTGATAAATAGCCTCTCTATAAACAATGCATAGCTTTTTGCCTATTTTTTGCGTTGTCCTCTTTTAATATATATGTTCATTAAAAAAACATGATCGCAACCGTACACCATTGTACGGCAAAACACGCCAGGGGCTTCATTACCCTTCTATCTGGTGTGAGAAGTCCGTACACTTTCACAAGTGCGGCAACCCGAACTTATTGCACTATATGCATCGGCTCCGAGTCATGATTTTGGTCACATGTTGGGTTTGCCCGGCTCCTATGTTTTGGTGCCTTACGTTCCGCTATATCGGCTAAGGTAGCACTAGGAGAACCACTGCGATTGTGCCCCAGTTCAGGTGGGTTAAGCAACTCAGTGGAGAAAGCTAAAATAGACTGTCATGATAAGGCGTGAGACCGGTCGCTGTTCGAGAGGTTTTTCGAGTCCTTAAAGACTTATGCCGCTTCGAGCGAGGAGTTGGCTATGTCCGGCCAAAGGCGTGGATAGCGCCCCGAATTCGGCCTTCCGAACTAGGGGCTTCGCCGAAATTTAAAATTATAACGTTCTATGGCTAAGTGAGAGTGTTCAAGCATTATAGTCCGATTGCATGGTTCGTTGTGCTGAGCGCCTCCCTCGAAGGACCCAACTATGGGAAAAAGAGCCCTCAGGTTTATCCCGAACACCCCAGCACTAGTGGCATGGGGGCAGAAGCCGACGTCTGGCCATCTCTCAATTTTTGATAAACGGCCGCACAGAAAATAATATTTAAAATTCAATAAGCATTGCTTAGCGCATATGAACAAGTTTTCAGCGCACAGGATACAAACGAGCGAGTTCATTCAAATACTACATCTTTAGTACATTCATCCGCGACAAGGCGGGCTCCGGCAAGAACTTCCTTGTAGTAGTTCTCAGGCTTGCGATGCTCCTTCCCCGGCGGCGGCCCGTCCTTCACCTGCTTCTCTCCGTCCAGCTTACCCCAGTGTACCCTTACACGGGCAAGGGCCCTCCGGGCACCTTCAATGCAGGTGCAGCGCTTGATGACCTCAAGCCGTGGACAGGCCTCCACCAGCCGCCGCACTAGCCCGAAATAGCTCCCAGGCAGGGCCTCTCCAGGCCACAGCCGAACTAGTAAGCCCTTCATGGCCTGCTTGGCCGCCTTGTGGAGCTCGACCAGCTGTTTCAGCTGATCGCTCAAGGGCACAGGGTGTCCGGCCTCAGAATACTGAGACCAGAACACACTCTCCGTCGAGCTGCCCTCTTCAGCTCGGTAGAACGCGGCGGCGTCGGATACGCTGCGGGGAAGATCGACGAACGCCCCTGGAGAACTCCGGATTCGGGTAAGTAACAGGTAGTTTACTTTTATATTCCTACTTTGCATTGAGAATGCCTTACCCGTTGCTATCTTTTTCACCTCCTCCAACTCTTGGAGGGCCTTTTGGGCTTCGGCCTTGGCACTCTTGGCGGTATCAAGGGCCGACGCGAGCTCGGATGCTTGCACTCTTGACTCAAGCTCCAAACTCTCATGTTTTTTCATGAGAGCTTGCAGCTCTTGCTGCACCTCGCCGACCTGAACCCCAAGCCTTTCTCGCTTGGCGTGCTCCTCGGCCGTTTTCTTTCCGGCCTCATCCAGCGCCTGCTTCAGGGTTGCCACCTCGGTTGTGGACCCTACAATAAGCAGTACAATCCTATTATTTCTTTCTGCAATCAAGCCTCTCTATAGGCACCTTTTTTCTTTCTTTTTTAGGGTATTTTTTACCTTCTTTCTCCTCGAGCTTCCGTTTGGCAAGGCCGAGCTCTTGCTCGGACCGCCCGAGGTCCTTTTTAAGGACATCCACCTGCGTAGTCAGTGCGGCGGTGGACAGCAGCGAAGCCTGCATACGCTTATTTGACTTTTTGTTGTTAGACTCCTGCGAAAATTACTAGATCCTCTATTCGGCTTTTCTTCCCGAACACCGAACAGAGCATCAGGGGCTACTGTCTATGCGGTAAATAATTTGACATATTTTTACTTACCTCGAAGCCTGTTAGAAGGCTAGCGCAGGCTTCAGTCAGTCCGCTTTTGGCGGACTGAACCCTTCGGATCACCGTACTCATAACAGTACGGTGCTCCTCATCGATGGCGGTGCCCTCAAGCACCTCCAGCAGATTGTCCGGCGCCTCCGGTTGGACAGAGGATGCCGGCTCAGACGGCTTACTCCTCTTGGAAGGAGTTCGCCCACCGTGGACCAGGACTGTTGAGTCCGGCGCGGTGTCCGGCACAAAGCCGGACTTGGAGCCCTGGGGGGTTTCATCCCCTTTACTCCTGGGGTCCGAAGGATTGCCTTGCGGCTCCTCCATGACTATCCCCTCCTGCCCTGCTTGGCGGGACGCCACTTCAGCGTCGTCCGCCCTGCGGGGGGAGACAGCGGGCGGAACAGAGTTCATGTCCGACGAATCCAGGGAGCCGCTCGACGAATTTTTGAGTTCGGCCTGGGGCGGGCTGCATAAATTACAAGCGATATTGGGGAAAGCCGCGCATTAAAAGAATATCATGAGTCACTCTGGTATATAAATACTTACGATTTCGCCGGACACTTCGTTCTTTCCTGCCACTCCTCTTCACCCTCTTCGGCGTCGTGGGAGTAGTCCGGCGGAGGGGTCTTCCTTTTCCTCGACCCCTCGGCCTCCCCCATTGGGGTGGCCTTCTTCTTCTTTCCTCCCCTCGCTGGGAGGGGAGAGCTTTCTTGTTCCTCCTCCTCGTTTTCACGAGAGGAGAGCGACGCGGACTCGTCAGATGACGAGTCCGACACCACCATGTTGCGGGAACTTTTTCGAGTCCCGGTGGTTTTCTTCTTCTTGGCCTTCTTCTCCGGCACCACATAAGGTGCCGGAGCCATTAGCTTCACCAAGAGAGCTGGGGCTGGGTCTTCGGGCAGGGGAGCCGGACAGTTAATTGGTCCGGATACGGCCTGCCAAGCCTGTCAAAGGTAAAGAGAGTTTAGATCCCGCATAGAGTTAATCTATGAAGAAGAGCTTAACAAACCTGTCAAAGGTATAGATAGCTCACCTCGCTGGCATGACGCTGCGAGCTGTATCTGCGGTCCTCGGAAGCGGATGTGGCGGACTCGACGCCTTTGGTCAGCACCTTCCAGACGTCTTCATACGTCGTGTCGAAGAGCCTACTGAGGGTTTGGTGCTGCGCCGGGTCGAATTCCCACAAAGTAAAATCCCGTTTTTGGCACGGGAGGATCCGGTGAACGAGCATGACCTGGAGCACATTGATCAGCCGGGTTTGCTTGTTCACCAGGGACTGGATGCACGTCTGCAACCCAGTCACTTGTTCCTCGTTGCCCCATGACAAGCCCGTCTCTTTCCAGGACATGAGCCGCGTGGGGGGTCCGGATCTGAACTCGGGGGCTGCGACCCATTTCGGATCGCGTGGCTCGATGATGTAAAACCACCCGGCCTGCCACCCCTTTAGGGACTCCACACAGGAGCCATCGAACCAGAGGACGTTGGCCATCTTGCCGACCATAGCGCCTCCGCACTCCGCCTGGGTGCCGGAAACCACCTTGGGCTTGACACTGAAGGTCTTGAGCCAGAGGCCGAAGTGGGGGCGGACGCGGAGAAAGGCCTCACACACGACGATAAACGCCGAGATGTTGACGACAAAGTTCGGGGCCAGATCGTGGAAATCCAGGCCGTAGTAGAACATGAGCCCCCGGACAAATGGGTGAAGTGGAAAGCCCAGTCCGCGGAAGAAGTGGGGAAGAAAAACTACCCTCTCATGGGGCCCTGGGGTAGGAAGAAGCTGCCCCTTCTCAGGAAGCCGAAGTGGGATGTCCTTGGACAAGTATCCGGCTTTCCTTAACTTTTTTACTTGGGCCTCCGTAACGGAGGAGGCCATCCACTTGCCTCCCGCTCCGGACATTGTTGGAGAAGGTTGAGGAAGGAAGAGCGGACTTGGGCGCTGGAGCTTGAGTGCGCGAGAGATGGATTGGCAAAGGAGGAAGAAGGCGTAGGTAAAAAAGGTGAATCCTTATCCCTTTATACAAGCGGGTGCGGTTAGGCGTCCCCACCTACCTAATAAAACTCACTTGCCTCCCAAGCGCCGTGGTAAATGGAGCGATTGGGTTACCCACGTCCGTATTGATGAGAATCCCATTAAAAGGGGTACACGATCTCTGCTTTGACAAGACGTGCCAAGGAAACCGCCTCGCTAAACACGCTGAGGTGGAACAATGAAAACAATTTATATAAAGAGCTTGGCCACAGTGTTATGATGCACTGCGGAATACGTCAGCAGATTTGATTTGTGTTAATATTATTCTCTATATGGAAATATGTGGAAACTTATTTTGCAGAGCCGGACACTATTTTTGGTGTTTGTAATCTTCTTGAAGAACTTGGAGGAGGAACCCGCCTTGCA
The DNA here is from genome assembly GCA_032464435.1 of Aegilops umbellulata. NCBI lineage: Eukaryota > Viridiplantae > Streptophyta > Magnoliopsida > Poales > Poaceae > Aegilops > Aegilops umbellulata. Next base: position 105,141,910 of record CP136060.1, on the reverse strand, counting down.
ATGCCGAAGACAATCTGCGCGCCGGACTCGTCGTCATTGAAGCCTGGTTCAGGGGCTACTGAGGGAGTCCTCGATTAGGGGGTCTTCGGATAGCCGGACTATACCTTCAGCCGGACTCTAGGACTATGAAGATACAAGATTGAAGACTTCGTCCCGTGTCCGGAAGGATCTTTTCTTGGCGTGGAAGGCAAGCTAGGCGTGCGAATATTCAAGATCTCCTACCATTGTAACCGACTCTATGTAACCCTAACCCTATCCGGTGTCTATATAAACCGGAGGGTTGTAGTCCGTAGGACAGAATCATCATCATACACAATCATACCATAGGGTAGCTTCTAGGGTTTAGCCTCCTTGATCTCGTGGTAGATCTACTCTTGTACTACCCATATCATCAATATTAATCTAGCAGGAGTAGGGTTTTACCTCCATCGAGAGGGCCCGAACCTGGGTAAAATAAAGTGTCCCTTGTCTCCTGTTACCATCCAACCTTGACGCACAGTTTGGGACCCCCTACCCGAGATCCGCCGGTTTTGACACCGACAACTACCACTGATGCATTTGCCAAAGTGCCACGAGCTCAGAGGTCCGGTGCAGTGCCAGTTCCAGACACAAGAGCCACCGCCTCAACTCCAGCCACAACACTAGCCCAACCAACTCCAGCATCTACTTCAGCTCCAACTCCAACCACGTCTACGGAAGCCTTCGTCCTTGGAGTGATCAGGACTCCACCACCACCAGAAGATCAAGCCTGAGTGTTGATCTAGCACTATGCATTTTCTAGGAACTTTTTGGTAACTTGTTGCCAAAGGGGGAGAAAAATGTATAGATCATAGGCTTCAAGAGATAGAGAGAGAGAGTGTTGTTTTTTCTCTCTTGCTTTATTTGGTGGTTTCTCAAACATTGTTTGCTTTTGATCGAGATACTTTTATATGCTTGTGAGACATTGATGATCATGTGTTTGATCATAAGCTACACTTATGCATGCTTGATATATCCTATCTATCTTATGTGGACATTCACTTTTCCTTGGTGATGAGTGCATATATTTCATTATTATCATTTTGAGCGCTCCACCAAGATGTATGTGACATGGAAGAGTAACCCATAATTCTAACTCTTTGTGCATTTGCAGTCCAAAGCAAATTTTAAATATGCACAAATTTAGGGGGAGCTCTTACTTATCACATACTTCTCAAAGCGACGATATAATTCATTCTTATTATCATTTGTCGAAGCTTTGATCTATATGTTGTCATCAATTACCAAAAAGGGGGAGATTGAAAGTGCAACTATCCCTAGGTGGTTTTGGTAATTCATAACAACATATAGCTCATTGAGCTAATGCTATTCCAAGATAATTATTTCAGGAAAGCTCAATGATTGGCATGGCATGGATGGTGAAAGTGGAACCCTCAAAATGCTAAGGACAAAGGATTGGCTAAAGCTTCAAGCTCAAGACTCTTCATTTTACATTTTAGTGATCCAAGATCACATTGAGTCCATAGGAAAAGCCAATACTATCAAGGAGGGATGAGGTGTTGCTTAATGAGCCTTTTGCTTCATGTGCTTAATGATATGCTCCAAAATCCTCAGCTACTTTTCCATATCCACAAATGACCTAAACTCCAAGCCAAACTCGGTCCTACAGATTCTTTCTATCCGGCGCCACCGAGTTTCACTTGTCATAAGCCACTGCCAAAACCCTAGCAAATCGGTTCTACCGATAGGGATCTCGGTCTCACCGAGATGGGGTTGCAATCTCTCTGTTTCCCTTTTGTAACTTTTCGGTCTCACCGAAAGAGCAAATCGGTCCCACCGAGATTGCAATGTAAACTCTCTGTTTCCCTTGTGTAACTTTTCGGTCTCACCGAAAGAGCAAATCGGTCCCACCGAGTTTACCTGACCAACTCTCTGGTTAGCTAATTACCAAAATCGGTCTCACCGAGTTTGTGTAATCGGTCTCACCGAGATTACGTTATGCCCTAACCCTAACCATATCGGTCCTACCGAGTTGCATGTCAGTCCCACCGAAAATCTCTAACGGTCACTAGGTTTACCTTTTCGGTCCGACCGAGTTTGTTGATTCGGACCCACCGAGATTGGTAAATTGTGTGTAACGGTTGGATTTTGTGTGGAGGCTATATATACCCCTCCACCTCCTCTTCATTCGTGGAGAGAGCCATCAGAACACATCTACACTTCCAACTCATATGTTCTGAGAGAGAACCACCTACTCATGTGTTGAGACCAAGATATTCCATTCCTACCATATGAATCTTGATCTCTAGCCTTTCCCAAGTTGCTTTCCACTCAAATCTTCTTTCCACCAAATCCAAATCCTATGAGAGAGAGTGGAGTGTTGGTGAGACTATCATTTGAAGCACAAGATCAAGGAGTTCATCATCAACACACCATTTGTTACTTCTTGGAGAGTGGTGTCTCCTAGATTGGCTAGGTGTCACTTGGGAGCCTCCGACAAGATTGTGGAGTTGAACCAAGGAGTTTGTAAGGGCAAGGAGATCGCCTACTTCGTGAAGATCTACCGCTAGTGAGGCAAGTCCTTCGTGGGCGATGGTCATGGTGGGATAGACAAGGTTGCTTCTTCGTGGACCCTTCGTGGGTGGAGCCCTCCGTGGACTCGCGCAACCGTTACCCTTCGTGGCTTGAAGTCTCCATGAACGTGGATGTAGGATAGCACCACCTTTCCGAACCACGGGAAAAACATCCGTGTCTCCAATTGCGTTTGAATTCTCCAAACCCTTCCCTTTACATTCTTGCAAGTTGCATGCTTTACTTTCCTCTTGCTATATACTCTTTGCATGCTTGCTTGAATTGTGTGATAATTGCTTGACTTGTCCTAAAGTTGCTAAAATCTGCCAAGAACTAAAATTGGGAAAAGGTTAAGTTTTTATTTGGTCAAGTAGTCTAATCACCCCCCCCTCTAGACATACTTCCGATCCTGCAAGTGGTATCAGAGCTTTGGTCTCCATTTGCTTTGATTTCCATAGCTTTTGGTGGTCATAGCCTTGGTTTCACAACCTAGGAGAGTATGGCGTCTAGCGAGGGAAATTATCACCGTAGAGGTCCTTAGTTTGATGGTACTAATTTTGCTAGTTGGAAGCATAAAATGAAAATGCATATTCTTGGACATAACCCCGCCGTTTGGGCTATTGTGTGTGTTGGTTTGCAAGGTGATTTCTTCGACGGGAAGGAACTGAACCGTGAAGCTACCGCGGATGAGTTGAAGATGTTACAATACAACGCTCAAGCTTGTGATATTCTCTTCAGCGGATTGTGCCCCGAAGAATTCAACAAAATCAGCCGTCTTGAGAATGCAAAGGAAATTTGGGATACTTTGATTTATATGCATGAAGGCACCGACTCCGTCAAGGAATCCAAATTGGATGTGCTTCAAAGTCAACTTGACAAGTTCAAAATGAAGGATGGTGAAGGTGTCGCTGAAATGTACTCTAGGCTTGCTCTTATCACAAACGAGATTGCCGGCTTAGGGAGTGAAGAGATGACCGACAGATTCATCATCAAGAAGATCCTAAGAGCCTTGGATGGAAAATATGATATCGTGTGCACTTTGATCCAAATGATGCCCAATTACAAAGATCTCAAGCCAACAGAGGTCATTGGAAGAATTGTTGCTCATGAGGTGTCGCTCAAAGATAAAGAGGAACTTCACAACAAATCAAGTGGTGCCTACAAAGCCTCATGTGAAGTACCCACATCATCAAGTGAGAAACAAAACTTCAACGAAGTATTGAGCCTAATGGTGAAGAACTTCAACAAGTTCTACAAGAGTAGAAGCAAAGATAGAAGATCCAAGTCAAGGTCCTACAATGACAAAAGATCTTCTAGTCGAGAGCAAAACTGCTACAATTGTGGAAGACCCGGACACTATTCCAATGAGTGTACGGCTCCCTACAAAAGAAGAGAAGATTCTCCAAAAAGAAGAGGCAAAAGAGAAGAATCACCATCAAGAGAGAGAAGGAGTAGGGATGATCGTTATGAACGAAGATACTCACGGGGGAGCAAGGATTCGGAAAGGAAGGAAAAATCATCAAGGAGCTACACAAAACGAAGACATCAAGCTCATGTTGGTGAATGGGTATCCGGCTCCGACTCCGACAACCACTCTGAGAGAAGTTATGACTCCGATTCCGAATATACTCAAGATGAAGGTGTTGCCGGTCTAGCACTTGTGTCAACCAACTCCTTCGACATATTTGACTCACCAAATGAAGGAATTGGAAGATGCTTCATGGACAAAGGTCCTAAGGTAACTCACCCTGAGTATGTTGATTTCAATAGTGATGAGGATGACTAGTTAGGTGATGATGATTTACTTGTTGACAACTCTAGTGATGAATACTATGATGAAACGTCAATTAATCATGCTAATCAAGATAAAACGAATGACAATGATAAGGATAAAATTGAGGCTCTAACTAAAGAACTAAACACTCTTAAGTTAGCTCATGAAACTATCTTCGAAGATCATCGAGAACTTTTAAGAGCTCATGAGAAGCTACGCTTTGAAAAGCTATATCTTGAGCAAGAACATGAGTTTTTAAAGGCAATCAATGATGATCTCCGCAAGAAAAGTTCTTCTTACATTGCCAAGCGTTTACTCTTATCCACTTACATGCCTCAAGTCAAGTCTAATAACAAGAACAAGAAAGATTCTTCCTCTAGTAGTAACAATGATCATGTTAAATCCAATATTGTTGCTTCTAGTAGTTCTCTTGATTCCACTAACGATTCTCTTAGCCAAGTTACTCTTGAGCAAGAAAATAGCCTATTGTAGGGAATCATAGAGAAAGGAGTGTACAAAAGCCTTGCCGGAAGTAAGCAATTCGAGGAGTTTGTACGCAAGCAAGGAAGGCACCGGAAGAATCAAGGTGTCGGTTTTGAACGAAAGTTCAATGCCAATGGATTTGAGTGGGAAGAAGATCAATACCCCAAGACAAAGTTTGTTCCTCAACAAGAGAAGTATGATCCTACTTCTTTCAAGGGGACACAAACTCAAGATGATCTTCCACCACAAGACTACAAGCGAAAAGGCAAGGACAAGCTTCAAGAGGAAATTGATGCATTTGAAGAAGCTCCTAAGACCTTAGTCAAGTGGATTCCCAAGACTACTTCAAGTTCCACTTCATCAAGTACGACTACAACTCCATGGATTCCCATCAAGATGGTGTGGATCCAAAAGAAGAAGAACTAGAGAGTTCTTGAGGGTGACTCCGCCAACATACTTACTCTTATCATCTTGGCAAGAACAAGTGCAATCAACCTGCACATCTTGCACTAGTTCAAGGAGTCACAAATCCTCTTGTTGGTAAGACAAGGGACAAGGTAACCGAAAAGCCTTCATAGACATCATCTTGTGTGTGCATCACTCTATGTCTATGGATATCCTTGTTTGTTCCTTGTGGGACTAACTGTAACGCCCTCGATGCGGCTATATCTCCCACGTGTCGAAGCACGACTTAGAGGCATAACCGCATTGAAAGCAATGTCGCAAGTGAGGTAATCTTCACACAACCCATGTAATACATAAGGGAAAGAGATACATAGTTGGCTTACAGTCGCCACTTCACACAATACATAAATTAACATCCATCATCCAGATTACACTCAAGGTCCGACTACGGAACCAAAATGAAAGAAAACTACCCCAAATGCTACACAGACCCCCGATCGTCCCAACTGGGCTCCACTACTGATCATCAGGAAAAGACACATAGTAACGACCACGTTCCTCGTCGAACTCCCACTTGAGCTCGGATGCGTCATCTGCACTTGCATCGTCGGCACCTGCAACTGTTTTGGTAGAAATCTGTGAGTCACGGGGACTCAGCAATCTCACACCCGCGAGATCAAGACTATTTAATCTTAAAGGTAGGATGGGGTTGTGAGGTGGAGCTGCAGCAAGCGACTAGCATATAAGGTGGCTAACAACGCAAAAGAGAGCGAGAAGAGAAGCAAAGCACGGTCGTGAAGCTAGAAGTGATCAAGAAGTGACCCTAGAACTACCTACGTCAAACATAACTCCAACACCGTGTTCACTTCCCGGACTCCGCCGAGAAGAGACCATCACGGTTAGGCACGCGGTTGATGTATTTTAATTAAGGTCAACTTCGGGTTTTCTACAACCGGGCATTAATAAATTCCCATCTGCCTCATAACCGCGGGCACAGCTTTCGAAAGATAATACCCTGCAGGGGTGTCCCAACTTAGCCCATTATAAGCTCTCACGGTCAACGAAGGATATTCCTTTTACCGGGAAGACCCGATCAGTCTCGGAATCCCGGACTACAAGACATTTCGACAGTAATAAAACAAGTCCAGCAAAGCCGCCCGATTGTGCCAACAAATCCTGATAGGAGCTGCACATATCTCGGTCTCAGGGCACATCCGGATTGTCCAAACTTCCGGTAGGCCAGTCCAGATTTGCCCCTGGCGGCCACCGGCGGCTGACAGTTTGGACCAACACTCGAAGGAGCACTGGCCCAGGGGTTAAAATAAAGATGACCCTCAGGCTCGCGAAAACCCGGGGGAAAAAGGCTTAGGTGGCAAATGGTAAAACCAAAGTTGGGCCTTGCTGGAGGAGTCTTATTCAAAGCGAACTGTCAAGGGGGTCCCATAAATCACCCAACCATGTAAGGAACGCAAAATTCAAGGAACATAACACCGGTATGAGAGAAACTAGGGTGGCAAGAGTGGAATAAAACACCAGGCATAAGGCCGAGCCTTCCACCCTTTACCAAGTATATAGATGCATTAATAATATAAGAGATATTGTGATATCCCAACAAGTAAACATGTTCCAATCAAGGAACAACATCTCCATGTTCCAACGAGGAACAAACTTCATCTTCACCTGCAACTAACAACGCTATAAGAGGGGCTGAGCAAAGCGATAACATAGCCAAACAACGGTTTGCTAGGACAAGGTGGGTTAGAGGCTTGGTTTGACAATATGGGAGGCATGATAAGCAAGTGGTAGGTATCGCAGCATAGGCATAGCAAAAGAGCGAGCAACTAGCAAGCAAAGATAGAAGTGATTTCGAGGGTATGGTCATCTTGCCTGCAAGGTTCTAGAGTTGTCGAAAGCTTGATCCTCGTAAGCGTTCTCAATAGGTTCCTCGGTCACGTACTCGTCTCCCGGCTCTACCCAAAACAAGAACACAAGCAAAGGAACAACTATCAACCACGATGCAATGCGCAATCAACATGATGCAAAATATGGCATGATATGCGAGATGTGGTATGCAATGCATATGCTTGATCCGGAAGGAAAAGATGAACAAGGCATAATCTTGGAAAACAAAGTATGCCACTGGAAAGGTGAGGTGATTTCGGTTGAAATCGATATAAAGATCACCGGAATCGGATGCACGGTTTGCAAATGACAAGCAAAACAAGAATGACATATTTCTGCGTTTAACAGCATGATGCCACTTAGCAAGCAACAAGCAATTAAGCTACTGCACCCAAACATATCAGCAAAGCATATGGCAGTGAACTACTCAGGATGCTCGACAAAAGATGAACACTGAGCTACGGCTAAATCACACAACAACAGGTTCAAACAAGCATGGCAAAAGTGCAAAAGATAACAGGTTCACAGACTTGGTGAAAATACTATCATGCCAGAAATTAACATCAGGAAGACATGTTAAGAGCAAGGTAACAACCTGCTACAGGAACAGGACATAGCAAAAGATGGCTTGGCATGGCTCTACTCAAAGCATTGAACAAAAGTCCCTTACTGACCATCAGTCCAAAAGGACCAGAAAATATAATAGCACCCATGTCAATTAAGCAAGTTTCGTTACAGTTTTTAGACATCAGAAAACTGGACATGTCAAAAACAGATAACAAGTAGGCATGTTTACGAGATCGATGCACTCACAACAGAGCATGGCATGATAAACTAAGCATACACCCACATAGAAGACATGGCATAGAAGCTATAAATGGCAATAATAACATCATAGCATGCAAGGATCAACTACAACAAGCTTGGCAAAATCGAATAACATGTAAACAATCTGCCAGTAACATTTTATAGCAAAAGTAGAGCTCGATTGACTCACGCTATGGCACCCCATAATTTCAAAAAAAGGCATGGATGGATAGAGCAAGTCCATATGTTCAAAACACCCTTACTGATAATGCTCAAAATAGGCATAGATCTCTCTGAAACAACATGAACACATGGCATAAAAATAACAGCAGGGAATAACTTTGTGAAATTACTGTCCATGAAATCAGCAACAATATGTACCCTAGTTTGCATGCTTGTGCTAGTCACCACAAAGATCACAAAAATACATGGCATACACTCCTGTAAAGATGGCATGGCATATTACAAAACACATGTAGGACTCCAGTTCATAGGATGCACACATCAATCTTGGCAAAAATGACAAAAGTTCATCTACTGAAGCAGATCTGAAATTAACATCACATAGCCCTCTTCTAACAGCATTTAGGGCATCAAGATGAGCTCAAATGAAAATGATGCAATGAGAAGGAATGATGTACTCATCGAGGCGAACAATTCGATATGCTATACGCCCAAAACGGAGTAGTATGCAACAAGTTATGATGCGATGAACATGCAACAATTATGCAACAATATTTCGGGACTTAGGGAAAATTCAACCTCCGAAGAAAAAAACTCAGATCTAGGGTTCCTCCGCGGCACGCGAACCGAGGCGGCCGGAATCTCGCCGGAGAGAGACGGGGATGGCCGGAGATGGCGGATCCGGGCCGGATCTCGCCGGATCCGGCCGGATCCCGGCGCGGGGAGGCGGAGGAGGCGGCGCGCGGCGTCCTTGGCGAGGCGGGGCGGCGAGCAGGCGGCGACCGGCGACCTGGCGGCGGCGAGGCAGCGGGTCGCAGAGGCCGGTGGTCGGAGGCGGAGCGCGGCGGGAGGCGGGACCGGGCGGCGGGGCGCAGCGGGAGGCGCGGGGAGCCGCGGGCTCGGGGGGCGGCGGCGCTGGGCCCGCAGGGGCCGGACGCGGGCCTGGCGGGCCTCGGCGGCGCGCGGTACGGAGGCGGTGATGTGGCCGCAGTGGGTTGGGCGCGGGGGCGGTTGGACACGTCCGGCGAGGGAGCGAACGTGTCCGGCGGCGGAGCGGGGAAGATGACTAGGGTTAGGGTAGGATTTGATCCGGGATTTCGGGGGAGGGGGTATATTTATAGGTTGGAGGGGCTAGGAGGCTCCAGATTGAGCACGGCTTTCGCCCACACGATCGTGATCGAACGGCGATGGACATGGGAGTGACTTAGATGGGTTATTGGGCTGTTTTGGAGGGGTATTGGGCTGCAACACACACGAGGCCTTCACGGTTACCCGGTTAACCGTTGGAGTATCAAACGACCTCCGAATGACCCGAAACTTGATAGGCGGTCTATGGGTGCTATACCAAGGCCGCTTGACAAACCTCGGTCCATTCCGAGAATGTTTAATACCCGCTCACGGAAAAAGGTGAAAGGGGACGCCGGGGAACATAGGAGCGCCGGATTGCAAAACGGACAACGGGGAAAATGCTCGGACTCATGAAACGAACACGTATGCGAATGCGATGCACATGATGACATGATATGAAATTCATGACAAGGACAAAAAGCAAAATGACGGGAAACCCAACCACGGAGGGAAATATCATATCACATTGCCGAAAATGGCAAGAGTTGGAGTTACAAATATGGCAAGTTACATTCGGGGTGTTACAACACTCCACCACTACGAGAGGATCTCGTACCGAGATCTAGGACTGAAAGAACTCCGGATATTCGGAACGGAGGTAGTCCTCGCGCTCCCAGGTGGCTTCTCGGTCTCAATGGTGAGACCACTTCACTTTCAGGAATTTGATGGACTTGTTGCGAGTCTTGCGCTCAGTTTCTTCAAGAATAGCAACGGGATGCTCATGATAAGACAAATCTTCTTGAAGATCAATCTCTTCGAAGTTGATGGTGCGCTCAGGCTCTTGAAGCACTTGCGAAGCTGTGACACGTGGAACACATCGTGCACATTTGCAAAGTTGGGGGGAAGCTCAAGTTGATAGGCGAGATCGCCTTGTTTGCCGATGATCTTGAAAGGACCCACGTATCTAGGGGCAAGTTTCCCTTTGATACCGAAGCGACGAGTGCCTTTCATTGGAGAGACGCGGAGGTAGACATGGTCTCCGATCTCGAAAGCCAAATCACGGTGTTTGCTATCGTAATAGCTCTTCTGGCGCGATTGAGCGGCTTTGAGATTCTCACGAATGACTTTACACATATCTTCAGCCTCTGTGATCAAGTCGTTGCCAAGAAGTTGGCGTTCGCCCGTCTCAGACCAATTAAGAGGAGTACGACACTTTCTGCCATAGGGAATCTCGAATGGGGCTTTGCCCGAGCTCGCTTGGAAGCTGTTGTTGTAAGAGAACTCAGCATATGGAAGACAATCCTCCCACTTCATGCCGAAAGAGATGACACAAGCCCTGAGCATATCTTCAAGAATTTGGTTGACACGCTCGACTTGTCCACTAGTTTGAGGATGGAAAGCTGTGCTAAAGCGAATGTTTGTGCCCATGGCCTTCTGAAAGGAATCCCAAAACTTGGATGTAAAGATGCTGCCACGGTCTGAAGAAATCAATTGTGGAATGCCGTGCAAGGAGACAATTCTGGAGGTGTAGAGCTCTGCCAGCTGCGCTGCTGTGATAGACTCTTTGATAGGAAGAAAATAAGCCACTTTAGTGAGCTTGTCGATGACGACGAAGATAGCATCATTGCCACGCTTGGACTTAGGAAATCCAGTCACGAAGTCCATTTCGATATGATGAAACTTCCATTCTGGAATAGCAAGAGGTTGTAGTAGACCAGCTGGTCGTTGGTGTTCTGCTTTCACCCTTCTGCAGACATCACATGCATTCACGAATTGAGCAATTTCTCGCTTCATTCGAGTCCACCAATACGACTGCTTGAGGTCATGGTACATCTTCGTACTTCCAGGATGAATGGATAGGAGTGAATTGTGCGCCTCGTTCATAATGACTTTCCGTAGATCACCCTTTGGAACCACAATCCGGTCCTCGAAGAAAAGAGTATCTTTGTCATCAACGCGATAGCACTTGTATTTGGAAATGCCCTTGTCAATACCACATTTCACCTTCTTCACCATGGTATCTAGCAGTTGAGCCTCACGAATTTGATCTTCCAAAGTAGGAGAGACTATGAGGTTGGCAAGAAAGCCTTGAGGAACAACTTGGAGATTCAACTTGCGGAAAGCTTCACAAAGATCCGGTTGAAAGGGCTTGAGGATTAAGCTGTTGCAATAAGCCTTCCTGCTCAAAGCGTCTGCAATCACATTAGCCTTGCCTGGAGTATATTCAATACTCGGATTATACTCTTGAATCATTTCGACCCATCGAGTTTGCCTGAGGTTGAGGTTGGGCTGAGTGAAGATGTACTTGAGACTCTTGTGATCGGTGAATATGTCCACTTTCCTTCCCAACAGGAGATGTCTCCATGTTATCAATGCATGGACAACTGCCGCCAACTCAAGATCATGAGTGGGGTAGTTCTTTTCGTTGGGCTTCAACTGACGAGAGGTATAGGCCACAACCTTCTTTTCTTGCATTAACACATCACCGAGACCTTGAAGAGAAGCATCACAGAAAACTTCTTAAGGCTTGGATTCGTCAGGAGGAGTCAAAACTGGAGCATTGACGAGTTTCTCTTTAATAGCGTTGAAAGCAACATCACACTCAGGAGACCAGACATACTTCACGTGCTTCTGGAGGAGGTTGGAAAGAGGCTTTGCAATCTTTGAGAAATTCTCAACGAATCTTCGGCAATAGCTTGCAAGTCCAAGAAAACTGCGAAGCTGCTTGACATAATGAGGAGGTTCCCAATTCAAAACTGCAGACACCCTCTCGGGATTAATAGCAATGCCCTTGGCAGAGATGATATGCCCAAGGTAAAGAACTTCATCAAGCCAAAATTCACACTTGGAGAACTTCGCATAGAATTTATACTCTCTGAGCTTGTCGAACACCAATCGCAAATGCTTGGCATGATCCTTCTTATTCTTGGAGAAGACCAATATATCATCGAGATAGACCAAGAAGAATTCGTTGGTGTAGGGGTTGAAGATGAAGTTCATCATGCGAGAGAATGTTGGAGGAGCATTGACAAGACCGAAAGACATGACAGTATATTCATAAGAACCAAAGCTTGTTCTGAATGCTGTCTTGGGAATATCTTCTTCACGAATGCGAATCTGATGATAACCCATAAGAAGGTCAAGCTTGGAGAACACTTTAGCACCTTTAAGTTGCTCGAATAGCTCATTGATGTTGGGAAGTGGGTACTTGTTCTTGATAGTCTTCTTGTTCAATGGACGGTAATCGACGCAAAGTCGGTCCGTGCCATCCTTCTTCTGGACAAAAAGAACACCACAACCCCAAGGAGAAGAACTCGGTCTGATCAGACCCAGACGCTCTTGTTCATCGAGTTGTTTCTTCAATTCCTTCAACTCTTTTGGCCCAAGCTTGTATGGACGCTTGCAAACGGGTTCCGTGCCAGGCTCAAGTTCAATAACGAATTCGACTGGCCGGTGAGGAGGCATACCCGGAAGCTCTTCTGGAAAGACATCTTGGAACTCACAAACGACTGGAATCTGAGAGATAGCATCCAATTCGCCCTTCTCATTGAGAGAAAACAACCGAATGGTTTCATCGCGAGCGACATAGATGATCACATCGTCAGAAGAGTGAGTCAATTGAATTTCCCTGGAAACACAATCAAGCTGAGCCTTGTGCTTAGAAAGCCAGTCCATCCCGAGAATAAGATCAATATCAGAGTCACCAAGAACAATTGGTTTAGCCAGAAATCTATAGTCGCCCATCTTGATGGAAACATCCGGAACCATAAAGCTTGCGTTCATGCATTTACCCGGAGAGACAACTGCCAACGGCTTAGGCAAACCTTGGAAAGACAACTCATTCTTCGATGCAAAAGGTCTTGAAATGAAAGAATGCGATGCACCAGTATCAAATAAGACTTTTGCAGGAATATCATTAACAGGAAGATTACCCATGATCACTTCTGAAGAATCCTCCGCTTGAGCTGCATTCAACATGTTCACTTTGGCATACTTAGGATTATGCTTGACCACTGCATTGCTGGAAGATTTCACAGGAGGAGGAGGCGGAAGGCGTCTTTGGTTGAAGCACTTGTTCGCATAGTGACCCTTTTGCTGACATTTGTTGCAAGTCACCTCTGAGAGCGGACGATGATAAGGAGCATTTGGACCTGGAGCTTGGTTCTGAGACTTGTTCTGATAGCCAGGGTTGGGTGGGTGGGAAGATCCATGACCACCTGAGTTCTTCTGCTGATAAGGCTGACGGAACGGATGAGGAGGAGGCAACCAGAACTTTTGTTGATTGGCTGCCACTAGTGAGGAAGAGGAGGACTGAACTGCGTCCCTGACTCTCTTCTTAGAAGCCTCACACTTCAGCTGAGCAGCTTCTTGTTTCAGTGCCATGTTGTAGAATTCATCATACTTTAACGGCTCAAAAAGCATGACAGCTAGTTGCAGATCTTCTCTGAGACCATGTCTGAATTGGTAAATCATGCTCTTCTCATCAGGGATGTCTTGCTTCGCAAAACGAGAGAGCTTCTGGAACTGAGTGTTGTATTGATACACAGACATATTGCCTTGCTTGAGATTGCGGAACTCCTCACGCTTAGTCTCAACAACACTTTCTGGATGTGATGAGCTTTGAAGTCACGGCGGAAATCATCCCAGGTAATCACACGACCTCCTCTGGAATCTTTGTATTGTTGGAACTGTTGGGGAACGTTGCAGAAAATTAAAATTTTTCCTACGGTTTCACCAAGATCCATCTATGAGTTCATCTAGCAACGAGTATTCAGATTAGATAGCATCTACATACCACTTTGTAGATCGCAACGGAAGCGTTCGAGTGAACGTGGATGAGGTAGTCGTACTTGCCGTGATCCAATTCACCGATGATCTAGTGCCGAACGGACAGCACCTCCGCATTCAACACACGTACGGGACGGGAGACGTCTCCTCCTTCTTGATCCAGCAAGGGGGAAGGAGAGGTTGAGGAAGATCCAGCACGACGGTGTGGTGGTGGATGCAGCAGAACTCCGGCAGGGCTTCGCTAAGCAACTACGGGAGGAGGAGGAGGTGTTGCAGGAAGGAGGGAGGCGCCAGGGCATTAGGGTTCGCTGCCCCCTCCCCTGCCCCCCTTTATATAGATGCATTAGAGGGGGGGAGGGTGCAGCCTTGCCCCTTCCTCCAAGGAAGGGGTGCAGCCAAGAGGGGGGAGGAGTCCATCCTCCCCAAGGCACCTCGGAGGTGCCTTCCCCCCTTTGGACTCTCCCTCCTCCAAGTTTCCTTGGCGCATGGGCCCTTGGGGCTGGTTCCCCTTGGCCCAAGCAGGCCAAGGCGCACCCCCTAGGGCCCATGTGGCCCACCAAGGCAGGTGGCCCCACCTGGTGGACCCCGGGACCCTTCCGGTGGTCCCGGTACAATACCGATAACACCGAAACTTGTCCCGATGGCCAAAATAGCACTTCCTATATATAATTCTTTACCTCCGGACCATTCCGGAACTCCTCGTGACGTCCGGGATCTCATCCGGGACTCCGAACAACATTCGGGTTACTGCACATACATATCTTCACAACCCTAGCGTCACCGAACCTTAAGTGTGTAGACCCTACGGGTTCGGGAGACATGCAGACATGACCGAGACGGCTCTCGGGCAATAACCAACAGCGGGATCTGGATACCCATGTTGGCTCCCACATGCTCCACGATGATCTCATCGGATGAACCACGATGTCAAGGATTCAATTAATCCCGTATACGATTCCCTTTGTCAATCGGTATTTTACTTGCCCGAGATTCGATCGTCGGTATACCAATACCTCGTTCAATCTCGTTACCGGCAAGTCACTTTTCTCGTTACCGTAATGCATGATCCCGTGATCAAACACTTTGATCACATTGAGCTCATTGTGATGATGCATTACCGAGAGGGCCCGGTGATACCTCTCCGTCAAGCGGAGTGACAAATCCCAGTCTCGATCCATGTCAACCCAACAGACACTTTCAGAGATACCCGTAGCATACCTTTATAGTCACCCAGTTACGTTGTGACGTTTGGCACACCCAAAACACTCCTACGGTATCCGGGAGTTACACGATCTCATGGTCTAAGGAAAGGATACTTGACATTGGATAACTCTAGCAAACGAACTATGCGATCTTATGCTATGTTTAGGATTGGGTCTTGTCCATCACATCATTCTCCTAATGATGTGATCCCGTTATCGATGACATCCAATGTCCATAGTCAGGAAACCATGACTATCTGTCGATCAACGAGCTAGTCAACTAGAGGCTCACTAGGGACATGTTGTTGTCTGTTATTCACACATGTATTACGATTTCCGGTTAACACAATTATAGCACGAATAAAGACAATTATCATGAATAAGGAAATATAATAATAATGCTTTTATTATTGCCTCTAGGGCATATTTCCAACAGTCTCCCACTTGCACTAGAGTCAATAATCTAGTTACATTGTGATGAAGCGAACACCCATAGAGTTCTGGTGCTGATCATGTTTTGCCTTA
The DNA here is from genome assembly GCA_032464435.1 of Aegilops umbellulata. NCBI lineage: Eukaryota > Viridiplantae > Streptophyta > Magnoliopsida > Poales > Poaceae > Aegilops > Aegilops umbellulata. Next base: position 105,126,223 of record CP136060.1, on the reverse strand, counting down.
GGGAGAGGTTTAGTCAACGGATCTGCGACATTCAGATCCGTGTGCACTTTACAAATCTCTATGTCTCCATCTTGAACATTTTCACGAATGGAGTTGAAGCGACGCTTGATGTGCCTAGTCTTCTTGTGAAACCTGGGCTCCTTTGCAAGTGCAATAGCTCCAGTGTTGTCACAGAAGAGCTTGATTGGCCCCGACGCATTGGGTATGACTCCGAGGTCGGTGATGAACTCCTTCACCCAAATTGCTTCATGCGCTGCCTCCGAGGCTGCCATGTACTCCGCTTCACATGTAGATCCCGCCACGACGCTTTGCTTGCAACTGCACCAGCTTACTGCCCCACCATTCAAAATATACACGTATCCGGTTTGTGACTTAGAGTCATCCAGATCTGTGTCGAAGCTAGCGTCGACGTAACTTTTTACGACGAGCTCTTCGTCACCTCCATAAACGAGAAACATTTCCTTAGTCCTTTTCAGGTACTTCAGGATATTCTTGACCGCTGACCAGTGTTCCTTGCCGGGATTACTTTGGTACCTTCCTACCAAACTTACGGCAAGGTTTACATCAGGTCTGGTACACAGCATGGCATACATAATAGAACCTATGGCTGAGGCATAGGGGATGACACTCATCTCTTCTATATCTTCTGCCGTGGTCAGACATTGAGCTGAGCTCAATTTCACACCTTGTAATACAGGTAAGAACCCTTTCTTAGATTGATCCATATTGAACTTCTTCAATATTTTATCAAGGTATGTGCTTTGTGAAAGACCTATGAGGCGTCTCGATCTATCTCTATAGATCTTGATGCCTAATATATAAGCAGCTTCTCCAAGGTCCTTCATTGAAAAACTTTTATTCAAATAGGCCTTAATGCTGTCCAAGAGTTCTATATCATTTCCCATCAAAAGTATGTCGTCTACATATAATATGAGAAATGCTACAGAGCTCCCACTCACTTTCTTGTAAACACAGGCTTCTCCATAAGTCTGTGTAAACCCAAACGCTTTGATCATCTCATCAAAGCGAATGTTCCAACTCCGAGATGCTTGCACCAGCCCATAAATCGAGCGTTGGAGCTTGCACACCTTGTCAACATTCTTAGGATCGACAAAACCTTCCGGCTGCATCATATACAATTCTTCCTTAAGGAAACCATTAAGGAATGCCGTTTTGACGTCCATTTGCCATATCTCATAATCATAGTATGCGGCAATTGCTAACATGATTCGGACGGACTTCAGCTTCGCTATCGGTGAGAAAGTCTCATCATAGTCAACCCCTTGAACTTGTCGATAACCCTTAGCGACAAGCCGAGCTTTATAGATGGTCACATTACCATCCGCATCTGTCTTCTTCTTAAAGATCCATTTGTTTTCTATGGCTCGCCGTTCAACGGGCAAGTCAGTCAAAGTCCATACTTCGTTTTCATACATGGATCCTATCTCGGATTTCATGGCTTCTAGCCATTTGTCGGAATCTGGGCCCGCCATTGCTTCCTCATAGTTCGAAGGTTCACCGTTGTCTAACAACATGATTTCCAAGACAGGGTTGCCGTACCACTCTGGTGCGGAACGTGTCCTTGTGGACCTTCGAATTTCAGTAGCAGCTTGATCAGAAGCATCTTTATCATCATCATTAATTTCCTCTCTAGTCGGTGCAGGCACCTCAGGAACGATATTTTGAGTTTCGCCATTTTCCGGTTCAAGAGGTAACACTTCATCAAGTTCTACTTTCCTCCCACTTACTTCTTTCGAGATAAACACTTTCTCTAGAAAGGATCCATTCTTGGCAACAAAGATCTTGCCTTCGGATCTGAGGTAGAAGGTATACCCAACAGTTTCTTTTGGTTATCCTATGAAGACGCATTTTTCTGACTTGGGTTCGAGCTTCTCAGGTTGAAGTTTCTTGACATAAGCATCGCATCCCCAAACTTTCAGAAACGACAGCTTAGGTTTCTTCCCAAACCATAATTCATACGGTGTCGTCTCAACGGATTTTGACGAAGCCCTATTTAAAGTGAATGCAGCATTCTCTAATGCATAGCCCCAAAAAGATAGCGGTAAGTCGGTAAGAGACATCATAGATCGCACCATATCTAATAGAGTGCGATTACGACGTTCGGACACACCATTACGCTGAGGTGTTCCAGGCGGCGTGAGTTGTGAAACTATTCCACATTTTCTCAAGTGTGTGCCAAATTCGTGACTCAAGTATTCTCCTCCACGATCTGATCGTAGAAACTTGATCTTTCTATCACGTTGATTTTCAACCTCACTCTGAAATTCCTTGAACTTTTCAAAGGTCTCAGATTTGTGTTTCATTAAGTAGATATACCCATATCTACTCAAGTCATCAGTGAGGGTGAGAACATAACGATAGCCACCGCGAGCCTCGACACTCATTGGACCGCACACATCGGTATGTATGATTTCCAATAAGTTGGTTGCTCGCTCCATTGTTCCTGAGAACGGAGTCTTGGTCATTTTACCCATGAGGCATGGTTCGCACGTGTCAAATGATTCATAATCAAGAGACTCTAAAAGTCCATCTGCATGGAGCTTCTTCATGCGTTTGACACCTATGTGACCAAGGCGGCAGTGCCACAAATATGTGGGACTATTGTTATCAACTTTAACTCTTTTGGTATTCACACTATGAATATGTGTATCATCACGTACGAGATTCATTAAGAATAAACCATTAACCATCGGAGCATGACCATAAAACATATCTCTCATATAAATAGAACAACCATTATTCTCGGATTTAAATGAGTAGCCATCTCGAATTAAGCGAGATCCAGATACAATGTTCATGCTCAAACTTGGAACTAAATAACAATTATTGAGGTTCAAAACTAATCCCGTAGGTAAATGTAGAGGCAGCGTGCCGACGGCGATCACATCGACCTTGGAACCATTCCCGACGCGCATCGTCACCTCGTCCTTTGCCAGTCTCCGTTTATTCCGCAGCTCCTGCTTTGAGTTACAAATGTGAGCAACTGCACCGGTATCAAATACCCAAGAGCTACTACAAGTACTGGTAAGGTACACATCAATTACATGTATATCACATATACCTTTGGTTTTGCCGGCCTTCTTGTCCGCTAAGTATTTGGGGCAGTTCCGCTTCCAGTGACCACTTCCCTTGCAATAAAAGCACTCAGTTTCGGGCTTGGGTCCATTCTTTGGCTTCTTCCCGGCAACTTGCTTACCGGGCGCGGCAATATCCTTGCCGTCCTTATTGAAGTTCTTTTTACCCTTGCCCTTCTTGAACTTAGTGGTTTTATTCACCATCAACACTTGATGCTCCTTCTTGATTTCTACCTCTGCTGATTTCAGCATAGCATATACCTCAGGAATGGTCTTTACCATCCCCTGCATATTGTAGTTCATCACAAAGCTCTTGTAGCTAGGTGGAAGCGACTGGAGGATTCTGTCAATGACCGCTTCATCCGGGAGATTAACTTCCAGTTGAGTCAAGCGGTTGTGCAACCCAGACATTTTGAGTATGTGCTCACTGACAGAGCCATTTTCCTCCATCTTACAGCTAAAGAATTTGTCGGAGACTTCATATCTCTCGACCCGGGGATGAGCTTGGAAAACCATTTTCAGCTCTTCGAACATCTCATATGCTCCATGTCTCTCAAAACGTTTTTGGAGCCCCGGCTCTAAGCTGTAAAGCATGCCGCACTGAACGAGGGAGTAATCATCGCAGCGTGACTGCCAAGCGTTCATAACGTCTTGTTCTGCAGGGAGAATAGCTGCGTCACCCAGCGGTGCTCTTAGGACATAATCTTTCTTGGCAGCTATGAGGATAATCCTCAGGTTTCGGACCCAGTCCATATAGTTGCTACCATCGTCTTTCAGCTTGGTTTTCTCTAGGAACGCATTGAAGTTGAGGACTACGTTGGCCATTTGATCTACAAGACATATTGTAAATATTTAGACTAAGTTCATGATAATAAAGTTCATTTAATCAAATTATTTAATGAACTCCCACTTAGATAGACATCCCTCTTCTAGTCATCTAAGTATTACATGATCCGAGTCAACTAGGCCGTGTCCGATCATCACGTGAGACGGACTAGTCAACATCGGTGAACATCTTCATGTTGATCGTATCTTCTATACGACTCATGCTCGACCTTTCGGTCTTCTGTGTTCCGAGGCCATGTCTGTACATGCTAGGCTCGTCAAGTCAACCTAAGTGTTTTGCGTGTGTAAATCTGTCTTACACCCGTTGTATGCGAACGTAAGGACCTATCACACCCGATCATCACGTGGTGCTTCGGAACGACGAACCTTAGCAACGGTGCACAGTTAGGGTGAACACTTTCTTGAAATTATTACGAGGGATCATCTTATTTACTACCGTCGTTCTAAGTAAACAAGATGCAAAACATGATAAACATCACATGCAATCAAATAATAAACGTGACATGATATGGCCAATATCACATTGCTCCTTTGATCTCCATCTTGGGGCTCCATGATCATCTTGTCACCGGCTTGACACCATGATCTTCATCATCATGATCTTCATCATCGTGTCTCCATGAAGTTGCTCGCCAACTATTACTTCTACTACTATGGCTAACGCGTTTAGCAATAAAGTAAAGTAACTTACATGGCGATTCTCAATGACACGCAGGTCATACAAAAAATAAAGACAACTCCTATGGCTCCTGCCGGTTGTCATACTCATCGACATGCAAGTCGTGATTCCTATTACAATAGCATGAACATCTCATACATCACATATAGATCATTCATCATACATCACAACTTTGGCCATATCATATCACAAAGCACTTGCTGCAAAAACAAGTTAGACGTCCTCTAATTGTTGTTGCAAGTTTTACGTGGCTGAATTAGGGTTCTAGCAAGAACGTTTTCTTACCTACGTTCAAACCACAACGTGATTTGTCAATCTCTATTTACCCTTCATAAGGACCCTGTTCATCGAATCCGATCCAACTAAAGTAGGAGAGACAGACACCCGCCAGCCACCTTATGCAACTAGTGCATGTTAGTCGGTGGAACCGGTCTCACGTAAGCGTACGTGTAAGGTTGGTCCGGGCCGCTTCATCCCACAATACCGCTGAATCAAGATTGACTAGTAACGGCAAGAAGAATTGACAACATCTACGCCCACAACAAATTGTGTTCTACTCGCACAAGAAGAACTATGCATAGACCTAGCTCATGCTGCCACTGTTGGGGAACGTTGCAGAAAATTAAAATTTTTCCTACGGTTTCACCAAGATCCATCTATGAGTTCATCTAGCAACGAGTATTCAGATTAGATAGCATCTACATACCACTTTGTAGATCGCAACGGAAGCGTTCGAGTGAACGTGGATGAGGTAGTCGTACTTGCCGTGATCCAATTCACCGATGATCTAGTGCCGAACGGACAGCACCTCCGCATTCAACACACGTACGGGACAGGAGACGTCTCCTCCTTCTTGATCCAGCAAGGGGGAAGGAGAGGTTGAGGAAGATCCAGCACGACGGTGTGGTGGTGGATGCAGCAGAACTCCGGCAGGGCTTCGCTAAGCAACTACGGGAGGAGGAGGAGGTGTTGCAGGAAGGAGGGAGGCGCCAGGGCATTAGGGTTCGGTGCCCCCTCCCCTGCCCCCCTTTATATAGATGCATTAGAGGGGGGAAGGGCGCAGCCTTGCCCCTTCCTCCAAGGAAGGGGTGCGTCCAAGAGGGGGGGAGGAGTCCATCCTCCCCAAGGCACCTCGGAGGTGCCTTCCCCCCTTTGGACTCTCCCTCCTCCAAGTTTCCTTGGCGCATGGGCCCTTGGGGCTGGTTCCCCTTGGCCCAAGCAGGCCAAGGCGCACCCCCTAGGGCCCATGTGGCCCACCAAGGCAGGTGGCCCCACCTGGTGGACCCCGGGACCCTTCCGGTGGTCCCGGTACAATACCGATAACACCGAAACTTGTCCCGATGGCCAAAATAGCACTTCCTATATATAATTCTTTACCTCCGGACCATTCCGGAACTCCTCGTGACGTCCGGGATCTCATCCGGGACTCCGAACAACATTCGGGTTACTGCACATACATATCTTCACAACCCTAGCGTCACCGAACCTTAAGTGTGTAGACCCTACGGGTTCGGGAGACATGCAGACATGACCGAGACGGCTCTCGGGCAATAACCAACAGCGGGATCTGGATACCCATGTTGGCTCCCACATGCTCCACGATGATCTCATCGGATGAACCACGATGTCAAGGATTCAATTAATCCCGTATACGATTCCCTTTGTCAATCGGTATTTTACTTGCCCGAGATTCGATCGTCGGTATACCAATACCTCGTTCAATCTCGTTACCGGCAAGTCACTTTTCTCGTTACCGTAATGCATGATCCCGTGATCAAACACTTTGATCACATTGAGCTCATTGTGATGATGCATTACCGAGAGGGCCCGGTGATACCTCTCCGTCAAGCGGAGTGACAAATCCCAGTCTCGATCCATGTCAACCCAACAGACACTTTCAGAGATACCCGTAGCATACCTTTATAGTCACCCAGTTACGTTGTGACGTTTGGCACACCCAAAACACTCCTACGGTATCCGGGAGTTACACGATCTCATGGTCTAAGGAAAGGATACTTGACATTGGATAACTCTAGCAAACGAACTATGCGATCTTATGCTATGTTTAGGATTGGGTCTTGTCCATCACATCATTCTCCTAATGATGTGATCCCGTTATCGATGACATCCAATGTCCATAGTCAGGAAACCATGACTATCTGTCGATCAACGAGCTAGTCAACTAGAGGCTCACTAGGGACATGTTGTTGTCTGTTATTCACACATGTATTACGATTTCCGGTTAACACAATTATAGCACGAATAAAGACAATTATCATGAATAAGGAAATATAATAATAATGCTTTTATTATTGCCTCTAGGGCATATTTCCAACAGTCTCCCACTTGCACTAGAGTCAATAATCTAGTTACATTGTGATGAAGCGAACACCCATAGAGTTCTGGTGCTGATCATGTTTTGCCTTAGGGAGAGGTTTAGTCAACGGATCTGCGACATTCAGATCCGTGTGCACTTTACAAATCTCTATGTCTCCATCTTGAACATTTTCACGAATGGAGTTGAAGCGACGCTTGATGTGCCTAGTCTTCTTGTGAAACCTGGGCTCCTTTGCAAGTGCAATAGCTCCAGTGTTGTCACAGAAGAGCTTGATTGGCCCCGACGCATTGGGTATGACTCCGAGGTCGGTGATGAACTCCTTCACCCAAATTGCTTCATGCGCTGCCATGTACTCCTTCACCCAAACATATCAGCAAAGCATATGGCAGTGAACTACTCAGGATGCTTGACAAAAGATGAACACTGAGCTACGGCTAAATCACACCACAATAGGTTCAAACAAGCATGGCAAAAGTGCAAAAGATAACAGGTTCACAGACTTGGTGAAAATACTATCATGCCAGAAATTAACATCAGGAAGACATGTTAAGAGCAAGGTAACAACCTGCTACAGGAACAGGACATAGCAAAAGATGACATGGCATGGCTCTACTCAAAGCATTCAACAAAAGTCCCTTATTGACCATGAGTCCAAAAGGAACAGAAAATATAATAGCACCCATGTCAATTAAGCAAGTTTCGTTACAGTTTTCAGACTTGTCAGAAAACTGGACATGTCAAAAACAGATAACATGTAGGCATGTTTACGAGCTCGATGCACTCACTACAGAGCATTGCTTGATAAACTAAGCATACACCCACCAAGAAGACATGGCATAGAAGCTATAAATGGCAATAATAACATCATAGCATGCAAGGATCAACTACAACAAGCTTGGCAAAATCGAATAACATGTAAACAATCTGCCAGTAACATTTTATAGCAAAAGTGGAGCTCGATTAACTCAAGCTATGGCACCCCATAATTACAAACAAAGGAATTAATGGATAGAGAAAATCCATATGTTAAAAACACCCTTACTGATCATGCTTGTGCTAGTCACCACAAAGATCACAAAAATACATGGCATACACCCCTGTAAAGATGGCATGGCATATTACAAAACACATATAGGACTCCAGTTCATAGGATGCACACATCAATCATGGAAAAAATGACAAAAGTGCATCTACTGAAACCGATCTGAAACTAACATCACATAGCCCTCTTCTAACAACATTTCGGGCATCAAGATGAGCTCAAATGAAAATTATGCAATGAGACGAAATGATGTACTCATCGAGGCGAACAATTAGATATGCTATACGCCCAAAACGGAGCAGTATGCAGCAAGTTATGATGCGATGAACATGCAACAATTTTGCAACAATATTTCGGGACTTAGGAAAAATTCAACCTCCGAAGAAAAAAAACTCAGATCTAGGGTTCCTCCGCGGCACGCGAACCGAGGCGGCCGGAATCTTGCCGGAGAGAGACGGGGATGGCCAGAGATGGCAGATCCGGGCCGGATCTCGCCGGATCCAGGCGCGGGGAGGTGGAGGAGGCGGTGCGCGGCGTCCTTGGCGAGGCGGGGCAGCGAGCAGGCGGCGACCGGCAACCTGGCGGCGGCGAGGCGGCGGGTCGCGGCGGCCGTCGGTCGGAGGCGGAGCGCGGCGAGAGGCGGGACCGGGCGGCGGGGCGCAGCGGGAGGCGCGGGGAGCCGCGGGCTCGGGGGGCGGCGGCGCTGGGCCCGCGGGGGCCGGACGCGGGCCTAGCGGGCCTCGGCGGCGCGCGGTACGACGGCGGTGACGTGGCGGCAATGGGTTGGGCGCGGGGGCGTTGGACGCGTCCGGCGATGGAGCGGACGTGTCCGGCGGCGGAGCGGGGAAGATGACTAGGGTTAGGGTAGGATTTGATCCGGGATTTCGGGGGAGGGGATATATTTATAGGTAGGAGGGGCTAGGAGGCTCCAAATTGAGCACGGTTTTCGCCCACACGATCGTGATCGAACGGCGATGGACATGGGAGTGACTTAGATGGGTTATTGGGCTGTTTTCGAGGGGTTTTGGGCTGCAACACACACGAGGCCTTCACGGTTACCCGGTTAACCGTTGGAGTATCAAACAACCTCCGAATGACCCGAAACTTGACAGGCGGTCTACCGGTGCTATACCAAGGCCGCTTGACAAACCTCGGTCCATTCTGAGAAAGTTTAATACCCGCTCACGGAAAAAGGTGAAAGGGGACGCCGGGGAACATAGGAGCGTCGGATTGCAAAACGGACAACGGGGAAAATTCTCGGATTAATGAAATGAACACGTATGCGAATGTGATGCACATGATGACATGATATGAAATGCATGACAAGGACAAAAGCAAAATGACGGGAAACCCAACCACGGAGGGAAATATCATATCACATTGCCGAAAATGGCAAGAGTTGGAGTTACAAATATGGCAAGTTACATCCGGGGTGTTACACTAACCCATGTAGGTATTGAAAGTGCAAATCACTCAAAAGGATAGCTCCAAGTGATCTAGATCAACATTGAGCATCCACATCTTCAACATCTACATGAAGTCATCATCGACAAAACCCAAGGTTAGTTCATCCCTCTTAGGGGGGATATCACATCTAGGGGGAGCTTTACTCTAAGACTTGAGTAAAAGCAACTCTAATGATGTGAACACAACAATGCTTTATGTAAAAGTGGTAACCCCACTTGAGCTTAAACGATGAGTATGACCTATGATCAAATGTTTTCATTTGACTCCTATGTCAATATACTCATATATAGATGACCTAGTCATCGCCAATTGCTTGATAGATGCTAGAATTGGTTGTGCATGCTTTGTCACATATTTCAATTGCCATTTTATTGTGTGAGCATGTTGGTTGTATATTTTACTCATTCGAGGACATCCACTTGTTGTTTTGATTGTTTGGCTTTATTTTTCTTTTGCCAAGTGGATGGACAAGAATGCCTAAGAACCTTCTCTAGCTATCTATGCTTTTCTCGTCTCAAACTCTATTCATGCTACATCACAAAATTGATCAAGTCAGATTCGAACCACTCTGTGTGAGGAGCACTCGGAGTCCCCGATTCGTCATAGACTTAAACTTCCAAAACCTCTTTGTGATTCTCGGTCTGACCGATACCCCACTTTCGGTCTTACCGAGATCATTAAGTTGATCTATGTTTTCAATCTCGGTGCAACCGATTTGAACCTTTCGGTCACATCGAGTTGCAATAACTGTATACAGTTTTGCATCTCGGTGCCACCGAGTTGTTCCACCCGGTCACACCGACAGGGTCGGGCTATATATAGACACGGGCAAATATTTGGAAATTTCTTCGAACCCCTTCACCCGCGCGATAGCTCACTCTGCCTACGTGGTCTCCGGATCGTCTTCTCGCCGCCAGCCGCCTCCAGTCGCTGGTCTCCGTCGCCGTCAACGGGAATCAACCCCGCCGTTGCCGCCGTAGCGAGTCTCCACCGAACTAGGGTATGGACTCGATCTTTGTGCTATTCCCCAATCCAATTCCTAGCACATTGTGATCAGATGGATTCTTGCCATGTTTGATAAACTCTATCCAGTCAATGAACTCGTAGAATAGGTTTGATCCAAAAATTTTAGGGTTAGGTTTCCGCCGAAAACATGTTGGACCCACCGAGTTGAAAAACTCGGTCCCACCGATTTGGCTTATGCCATTGCACAAGTAAAACTCGGTCTGACCGAGTATTGCTAATTGGTGTGACCGATTTTGGAACTTTGTGAAACCTTAGCAGTCTCGGTGCCACCGAACTATGACTCGGTCCAACCGAGTTCACTAGTTTAGGTTCCAAAAACTGCTTGGGTATCACCGAGTTTAAAAATCGGTAGATCCGAAATGCTTTCTGTGGGAAACTAAAACTAAGTTTTTGAATCATTCTTTTGCAAAAATCTCTGCATTTTGTGATGCTCATCCACTCTATCTCATCTATAAACTATTCACAGGGTCAGCAGTCAGGTTGTTCATCATGTCAGACCAGAGTGATAGCCCGAACCTGTCAGAGCAGCCAGTGCAGATGAGTGAGGGCACTAGTCCCTCCAGCTCTTCAGATGAAGGCAGCAGGAGCACCCCCAGCATCCTGCCAAAAGCTGCCACAAGACAAAGGAAGAAGAGAACCTTAGAATCAGAGGATGAGGACTATGTGGCAGAGGAGGAAGCAACTTCCAAGAAAGTTGAACTCAAGAAAGAGCATGGCTCAAGACAGAGCAACAAACCAGGCTTAAAGGTCAAAAGGCCAGCAGGCAGGCAACCCATGCCAAAGGCCAGAGCCTCAACAAAGTTTCCTGAGAAGCCTGCACCCAAAGAGCCAGTTGCAGCTGAAACAAAGAAAGAAAGGAAAAGAGGCAGATGGTGCAAGAAAGTTGATCCCATGGCTGAATTTGAACAGCATTCTTTTGATGAAGAAGAAGAAGAAGAGGATGCTGCACCAGCACCCAAGGCACCCAAGCTGATGGGTGATGCTATAAGAACAGGGGCAGCTGCATCTAAGCCCAAGGAAGCCCCCAAGGCTGCATCCAAAGCCAAGCCAGCTCCAAAGCCAAAACCAAAGAGAAATACAAGGAGCATACCAGCTGCTGAGAAGAACAAGGCCCCAGTGCCTGAAGCTGTTGTTGAAGAAGAGGAAGGCCAAGTGCTGAGAAAGTTGAAGCCCAAGATCCCAGAACACAATGATGCTCATCCTGTGGCTGAGGACATGAAGATCAGAAGAGACTCTGGGCTAAGAAAATGGAGAGCAGAGGATCCATATGCTACCAGGAGAAGGACTGCTGTTGACTACAGGTTCCACACTAAGGAATAGCAGGACTTCTATGAGACAGTCATATTGGACAAGAAGCCCATTGTTTGTGACATGAGATGGGTCGACTGGGAATATATCATGGAAAATGAAGAGCACTACCCTGGAGTGCAAGATAGCTTCAGAGCTTGTGGACTAGCTGACTTTGTTGGGCAGAAGCTCACAAAGTGGAATGAGGAGCTGATTATGCAATTCTACTCCACATCACACTTCTACCCAGATGGAAGGATCACATGGATGTCTAAAGGTACAAGGTACCATTCAACTGTTGAGGAATGGGCAAGGTTGATCAATGCCCCAGAAGAGAATGAAGATGACTTGGATGTCTATGCCAAGAAAAAGATGGATCATAACACTATGGCAAATATGTACAAGGAGATTCCTGCAAAAGATCTTGACACTCACCAGTTTGGGTCTGTGAAACACCTGTTGTCAGGACTGCCTACGATCAACTGGATCCTTAGGCACACACTTTTGCTCAAGTCTGGAGATCACAGGATGATCAGAGGTCATGCCATCAACCTGCTACATATCTTTGATGTGCCTCAAAAGTTTAAGGTCATGAGCCTCATAGTGGAAACTATCAAGAGGACTGCAGCAGATCAGAAGATGAGCTGTGGATATGCCCCTCAAATCCAGATGTTGATCAACTCAAGAATGGGCACAGACACATACTTGTTGGACAAGGAACATTTGCCTATCCATCCAGATTTCGAGGACAACCAAGTTGTGATGCATGAAAATGAACCATCATCAGTCCAGGCACAAGCTAAGAAGGAGAAGGCAAGGAAGGAGAAAGCTGCCAAGATGCCAACTCAAGAAGAGGCATCTGAGTACTTCTTGAAGAACAAGCAAGAGAAGCTCAGTCACCTGATTGCATCCACCCTGAGGATTGAGAAAGGACTGGCCACCCTAACTCAGAACCAGGCAAGCCTAGAGAGAATCATAGAACAAAAGTTCTATGACTTGGATATCAAGGTGACAGAGATTCAGACTGCAGTGGAGCAACTCCAAGATGACATGCAGGAGAGGAAAGGGAAGACTACTGAGGGAGTCCTGGATAAGGGGGTGTCGTGGGTTTGTCACGGCAGATGTCCTAGAGAAAGGACTTAGTCGTGGAGTTATCGCAACGGGTCAACTCGAAGGGGTTAAAGCGGACAAGGGACACAGGGAGTTTATACTAGTTCGGCCCCTTCGATGAAGGTAAAAGCCTACGTCTAGTTTGTGATGGAATTGATGGGGTTTCGATGACTAGGGAGCAAACAAGCTTCGCCTAGGCCTCGAGTTATTCTTCTCTGTCCTTGAACCGCTTTCGGGTTGTCCCCTTATATACACGGGTGACCCCTGTCGATTCATAGAGTCCCAATCTCCGGTTTATATTCGAATCCGGGTTGGTCTCTCCCTATTCCTAACTTATGATACAAGTTTATATACACGCCGGTTTACGGCTACAGATATTGAACCGACTATGGCCTTGGGCCTTTGTCTAGCCTCAGGGTTTTAACACCTTTGGGCTACTGATGAAGTCAACCCGGCCCAGTTAGGCCGGTTTATGCCCAGCAATAATATCCCCAACATTAGGCCCCAGATTGATTTGAACAGGTTCATGTCAATCCTTAGTCAAATTTTTTGTCTTCATCATCTTCCTGTATCTGTTGAACCGTCGTGTTGTCATCTTCTTGGGTTGCCGTAAACCGGCATGACATCATCATGAAGCTAGCTTTTATGAGGCCTTCTTTGTTTAACAGATCCTCAATAATCGAGGCGACAACTCTGAAATTTGAGGCTCCTGGATTCGCGCGCTTGACACATGTCCTTTGCCTCATAAATAGGGCCAAAGGGTCATTTCCTTTTCTCTCCTTCATCCCATTTCTCTTCGTCTTCTCCGCGCCGCCAGCCTCGGAGCTCCGCCGCCGCTGCTGACCTCTGCATCGTCTTGGGCCGCTGCATCGACCTGACCATACCAGAAAACCGTGGCGTCCTTCCGCGTCTCCCCCGGCTCTGGTAAGATCTCTGTTTTTATCAACCTGGATCCATACTAGAGTTTCGCGTTCTTGCCGTGTTCTTGCTCACTGATCGTATTCCTGCTCATACCTCTGGGTAGATCCAAGAAAACCCTACTGTGATTTACCAATGGGCCTTTAGCATTCGTCTTGTAGATTCATGCTTAAGTTCATAGATCCAAATAACCTTTCTGCTCTTTGAATCAATATTGTTCCGCCTTAAGCTTTTAAATATTTTCCTTTTTCTGAACTGACTTAGATCCATCGTTGTAGAGAAGTCTTGTGAAATCTGTTTCTGTATTTGTACACCCTCGATTGCTTTCAATGTTCAGATCCGGCGGTTTAACTTTGGCGTAGAAAATGTGAAGGACCAGTATATATCATTAGTCCCCTTGTTTGAACCGCCAGACGTTGCCACCTTGCATAACTCCGATTTAGATAGGACTGCCTTCGGTTTAAATAGATATGCATCCGGTTTAATCAAACATATACTTGAACCGAAACTACTTATCTTGTAGATTTCCTCATGGCCAAGCAAATATATGAGTGCAACTGGGTTCCTTCCTGTGTTACGGAAACACAGTTGAACAACTTAGTTCTCACCAGCGCTTTAAGCAGTAAAAACACCGTCCACTGGAGAGTCCCAGGCACAGAATGTCCTCCCACCCCTGAAGAGGGAGAGGTTGTTGTTTTTGCGGATCACCTGGCCCGGGGCTTTAGTCCGCCCGGTTCAAAGTTTTATCGGGATGTCTTAGCCAATTTCCAACTGCGCCCACAAGATATCGGTCCCAACTCTGTCACTAATATATGCCACTTCCAAGTGCTTTGCGAAGTGTACTTCCAAGAGGAACCCACAGTGGAATTGTTCTGAGACTTCTTTCACTTGAACCGTCGCACAGAGTTTACTAATGGCCCCAATATGGAACTGGGTGGTATGGCGATTCAAAAAAGGAAAGAAGTCACTTATCCTCATGCGAAACTACACAGTCATCCCCAGGAGTGGAATAATTCCTGGTTCTATTGCAAAGACACCTCCCCTGCCGAAGAAAATCCCTTGCCTGGTCTCCGTCCGGAACGGCTTAGCAACACTAACCCCTTTCCTCAGAGGTTAACTGGCAAAGAGGGGAGTAAGTACGCTCCCCAATTGTCCAAGCTCAGAGCTTTCCTGGCCAACGGTTTAACTGGAGTTGATCTTGCCCGTTGTTGGATATCCTGGAGTATACTGCCCCTCAGCCGACACTCCGGTTTGATGTGTGAATATACGGGCAGTGTTGACGATCCGCTGCGGCATGTAAACATCCAGCTTACTGATGAAGAAGTCACAGAAGCTGTAAAGAAAATTTTGAATGAACCGGAGCACATCTGCGCTCGTACGGGCCTGCTTCCTTTTTGCGCCACCAACAAACCGCCAGCCGTAAGTCTGCATTTTTCCTTTGTACTAGCCTTGATGCTATTGTACTTGTCTATTATTGATGCCGACATCTCTTTGATGCAGGGTAATGATCCGTTTTGGAGCAAGAAAATCCTTCAAGAGAAAAACGATAAACCGGACAGACCAATCCGGCCTAAGACCAAGGTCATTAAGAAGTCTGCTCATAAAAGGAGAACCACCGCTTCCTCTGATCCGCCCGCTGATGACGATGTGGGTAATCCGGACCTTGAGGCAGAACTTGATTCCCTCGGTTTACTTTTTATACACCTTATTGATGATGATATTTGTCAGGATGATGCCGAAGCTAGCCATGTTGACGACATAGAGGTAATTGTTCTTTCCTCTGACTCAAGCCTTCCGCATTCACATAAAATCCGTCAGGCAAACCGCAAAGTTAAATTTTCTCATCCCCTTGCTTATTTGGATCCCAACTTTCTTATGAAGACCCAACTGCATGAGGTGCGCCGCACAACTCGACACAGCGGTCAGGTAGTTACCTCCGCCGGTTTACCGAACAATCCGGTTCGGAGACGTCATTCAGAGGTCTCTAATTTGCTCGTCAGTATTCGTCCTAAAGCGGGTTGTTTTCGTCAACCGCTTAATCCGTCTGACTCCGATTGTCAGGTCACCTCGCACTCCTCTTCTGGCGAGTCAACTGGCACCCAGTTGCCTCCACTTAAAACCGTGCTTGGCTAAGCTTGCACTTATCATAACGTTGTTGATTTTTGTAGTTTTCAACATGTACTATCTTTGATTTTGTTGCTTCTTTTTAGGGCCAAACTGAGGCCAAGTAAGAAAGCTCGCTTGGATAAGGCAGCTGAAGAAGACGCTGCTCCTGAACCGGATGCTACCCCAAACATTGAAGCGGTCATCCATGAAGATGTGGTTAATGAGCCGCTAGGACGAGATGAAGTTGTTACTGCTGATGAAGGTTTTGTTAACACCTCCGGTCCTGCTGACCAGCCAGCCAGTCTCATCCGGATTGAGAAAACCACCAGCCCTTCCAGACCTGCCGATAAACCGACTACGCTGGTTCAAACCGGCGAGTCTAAGGATGATGAAGTCATAATCATTGGCATTGGTCGTTCTGAACCGGGGAATCCTGTCGCCTTAGCCAAGCATACTACCAAAGAAGAAATTTCTGCCATGAGCAAAGGCAAATGGGATGTTGATGTGGCAACATACACTGCTTTGGGCGCCCAAGATGTGCATTCTGGATACTTGAACCGGCTGTATACTAGCCGTGATTATGAAGCTAATCTGGTAAAGCTGATGAAAGAGAAGCTTGAGGTAACTTTCATGAATTTGTTCCTGCTTATCACCACTGTAGCCCCCAAGGGCCGGTTCAACCTATCATAGTTGAATCGGGTCTTGACATAAAAAATTCCATGCTTCAAAATTCCTTGATATAGCCCCCAAGGGTCGGTTTAACTTGATGTAGTGAAACCGAAACTTTAATCTTCATATCGTGGCATCAGAAACTTATCAGAGCAAATAGCCATTAGCCCCCAAGTGCCAAGTTGAATATTTGTATTGAGCTTGGGACTTTGACAATTAACTGATAGCTATAGATCAAATAAGCATTAGCCCCCAAGTACAAAGCGCATAACTTGTTATGTGGTTGGTACTTCATTGTTCATGTTTGTTGTTAAACCGTATAACTGTCGGAATGCAGGCTGAAGTAAGGGCCAAAGAAAACCAAGTTGCCGACCTTCAAGAGAATTTGAAAACCCAACAAGCTGAAACCTCCAAGGCAAAGGAAGAGCTAACCAGCGCTTTAAGAAGCATGGAGCAGCTGAAGGAGGACTTCAAGAAGGAACGGGCTAACTGGGCCACAGAAAAGGCCGCTTTAACCAAGAAGATTGAAAATGCGGAGGCTGCCCTAAAACCGGTAACTGACGAATTAACCAGCGTAAAGCGACAAGTGCACGCCATGACTACTGCCATCTTCGGTAAGCTTCTTGCGACTTGCATAATAACCGTGATCCTCTTGTAAACAGCCCGGTTTGTAAACTGCTAATCATGTTACAGGCACTCGCATTAACCACTTGGGGTCGGATGTGCGGATGAAACTGAAAGCCGCCTACACCTTAATCGAACAGCTGTATACTGGAGCGCAGCGGATTATCTCAACTGCGTCACACAATAATCCAGCACCTACTTTGATCCAAGATACGCTGAAGAGACTGTCAATGCTCCCTGCTCGGATTGATGAGCTAAAAAAGTCCGCTACTCGAACCGGAGCCATTAATGCCTTAATCCGGGCCAAAGCATGGGTGCCCGATTTTGATCCGGTTGAAGCGGCTCAAGGCTATCCCGGCTTGAAGGAGGATGGCTCAGAATTCAGCGAAGAGGATTTAAGAGAGATAAACCGGGCGGTGCGCCCTCCGGCCTGCCAATTGGTAGAGGAAGCAAATTTCTCGCATTATCAAGCTCAGTATAATGACCAGAACAAAAGAGTGGCTGCACCAATCCCTGAAGCAGAAAACCTGATTCCTCCAATCCGTAAGCATACTTACGCCCCTGATATTGAACCGTCTTCACTGATCCATGAAGAAGCTATCTTTCAAGCATTAATGGGAATCGACTGGACCACTGTTGATTTCCAGCCGCTGGGTAGAGACGAGGAAGCTGAAGCGGCGCAGGATGATCCAGAACAATCAAACCGGGGTGGCCAGCAGGCGTAAACCGAAGGCAGCTTTATCGAGCTTCCTTGTTATATCTTGTCAAGAAAACAATGATCTCATTTGGGCTCCAAGCCGCTGTAATAGGATAGACAATACTTTTTGCTTCCTGAGATGCCTTCGTGCATCTATGCTGATACCTTTATTTGGAAGGTCAATATTGCCAACTTATATCTCCTGCAATCATAAAATCTTAAACTAGCAGGGCGGTTGTACCGCCATCCGGTTTATGAATCTTTATGTAGATACGCCAGGAGACTTGCAAATATGATCAATTTTTGTGATACGAAATACCTGCCATATATTGGGCACGAAGTAGGCGTGTAGCCAATCTTGAAACGGGGGTTTGATAACCCTAAACCGTCATGGGAGAAAGCAGCTCCTGTATATATAACGCCGGCTTACTGTGTAAACCGTGCTTTGATCATAATAGCCTTTTGTTACTCCAAAAAAGGATGTGAACAGAAAAAATTAAACCGGGCAAATAATCTTCGGTTTAAAAATGGACCGTGTTCCCCCAATTTGGCCGTTTGAACCGGTACAAAGCACTGTCGGTTTAAAAAACGCAACTAAGATAAAATAGCAACTCCTTAAGAAAAGCTATTTAAAGCAAAAGCAATGATAAAACTTTTTGCAAAAAGAGAGGCTTTACTGAGCTGATCAGATGGTGTTACCATGGTCAGATGCAACCAAGCTCCCCAAAGGTGTAGCTATGGTGCCAGTCGGCCAGGTCCCCAAATGACTCGTGGCATTACGCCGGCCAAGTGGCATGGCAATGGTTCGGGTTCGACCAATCCCCCAAGTGACTCTAAGGCCTATAGGCTGACCAAGAGGCGTGACCGGTTCAGACTTGACCGTGTCCCCAAGTGATCTGGTGGCTTTCGCCGATCAAGAGGCGTTGCATCGGTTCGGACACGACCGAGCCCCCAAGTGATCTGGTGGCTTTCGCCTATCAAAATGTATTGCATCGGTTCAGACATGACCGAGCCCCCAAGTGATATTGATAATATTTGCAAGGGGTAAACCGGAGGTCGTTTTAAAACAGAACAACTCCGTGTAACCACACATGATAGAAACGAACAGATACCCCGCTTTAGCTGAGGATCCGGTTTATTGTATTGATAATATATACATTGTCATAATATGTACATAAGCGGAGCCAATGGCTCAAGTATAGTAAGGCCGAAGATGAGCTATGTTCCATGGCCTGCTAGTCTCCTCCTCTGACCTACGTGAGTCCTTATGCTCTCTAATATCAATCAGATAGTATGACCCGTAGTGCAGATTTTTGCTGACCACGAACGGTCCTTCCCAAGGCGGAGATAATTTATGCATATCGGTTTGATCTTGAGTGAGTCGAAGCACCAAATCTCCTTCTTGAAAGGTTCTGGTTCTGACCCGACGACTGTGATAGCGACGAAGATCTTCTTGGTAAATCGCTGAGCGGGCAGCTGCTGTGTCTCGCTCTTCATCCAACCGGTCTAAAGCGTCTTGTCGAGCTGTCTCGTTATCTGCTTCAACATAAGCCGCAACCCGAGGTGAATCGTGACGGATATCACTAGGGAGAACCGCCTCTGCTCCATAAACCATGAAGAACGGCGTGTATCCAGTTGATCTGTTGGGCGTGGTATTGATGCTCTATAATATAGAGGGCAATTCTTCGACCCAACAACCCGGTGTCCTCTGCAAGGGAACCATAAGCCGGGGTTTGATGCCTCTCAAGATCTCCTGATTAGCTCTTTCTGCTTGACCATTGGACTGCGGGTGTGCCACTGATGAAAGGTGAAGGCGGATGTGCTCCCGTTCGCAGAACTCTCTCATGGCACCCTTAGATAAATTGGTACCATTATCTGTGATGATACTGTGTGGAAAGCCAAACCGGAAAATCACCTTTTTAATGAACTGAACCGCAGTGGCTGCATCACACTTGCTAACGGGCTCTGCCTCCACCCATTTTGTAAATTTATCAACCACCACCAGGAGGTGGGTCTTCTTGTCTTTGGACCTTTTGAACGGCCCAACCATATCCAGCCCCCAGGTTGCAAACGGCCAGGAGACACACAGCGTTGAAATGATCCTGACACACTGCAATCATGCAACTCGCCCTTGATGATTGTCATGGACTTGGACCGCCATATTATTTGTCTGGCCAGAGTCTCATCATCTGGTAACTCGCCCCGGTTCATGTACGCTAGGTAGGGAAGTGTCCAATCCGGAATGACGTGGAGTGCCGCTACCAACTGAGCCTCCGGATCAGGGACAGCCAAATCTGCTTCTCCAGGTAGCTGAACCGATGGGTTGTGTAGTATGTCGAGAAAGACATTAGGCGGGACCGGTTTACGCTGTGAGCCTAGCCGGCTCAAAGCGTCTGCTGCTTCATTCTTCCGACGCTCCACGTGGTCCACCTGATAACCCTTGAAATGACCAGCAACAGTATCAACCTCACGACGATATGCAGCCATGAGTGGGTCTTTAGAATCCCAAGTGCCAGACACCTATTGAGCTACCAGGTCCGAGTCACCGAAGCACTTAACCCGGCTTAAGTTCATCTCTTTAGCCATCCGAAGACCATGGAGCAAGGCTTCGTACTCAGCTGCATTGTTAGTACAAGGGAACATTAAGCGGAGAACATAACAAAACTTGTCACCTCGTGGGGAAGTTAATACGACTCCAGCCCCCGAGCCCTCCAATTGTCGTGATCCGTTGAAATGGATGGTCCAATATGTGTGATCCGGCTTCTCTTCAGGGGCCTGCAGCTCTGTCCAGTCATTGATGAAATCGACAAGTGCTTGGGACTTCACCGCCGTCCGAGGCACGTATTTCAAACCGTGTGGCCCAAGCTCTATGGCCCACTTGGCAATCCGACCTGTTGCTTCACGGTTCTGGATGATATCACCTAAAGGGGCAGAGCTGACCACTGTGATGAGATGCCCTTGGAAATACTGCTTCAGCTTCCGGCTTGCCATGAAAACTCCATATACCAGCTTCTGCCAATGCGGATATCTTTGTTTAGACTCAATAAGCACTTGGCTGATATAATAAACCGGACACTGAACCAGGTACTCTTTGCCCGCCTCCTTCCGCTCCACCACTATAGCTACACTGACCGCACGAGCATTAGCAGCGACATACAGCAATAATGGTTCTTTGTCAACGGGGGCGGCGAGTACATGCGGATTGGCCAATTGCCGCTTTAAATCCTCCAAAGCCTGATCAGCAGCAGAACTCCAGACGAACTGATCCGTTTTCTTCAACATCTGATACAACGGGATCGCCTTCTCACCGAGGCGGCTGATAAACCGGCTCAACGCGGCAATCCGGCCAGCCAAACGTTGAACATCATTAATACATTTTGGTTTAGCCAGAGAAGTGATAGCCGTGATCTTCTCCGGATTAGCCTCAATTCCCCTGTTGGACACCAGAAAACCCAATAGCTTGCCTGCTGGTACACCAAAGACACATTTGGCCGGATTGAGCATCATCTTGTATGTCCTCGGGTTATCAAAGGTTTCCTTGAAGTCATCGATCAAAGTCTCCTTCTTCCTTGATTTAACAACGATATCATCCACATAAGCATGCACATTACGACCAATCTGTTTGTGGAGACAATTTTGCACACACCGTTGATAGGTTGCCTGGGCACTTTTGAGCCCAAAAGGCATAGACACATAGCAAAAGGCTCCAAAAGGAGTTAAGAACACCGTCTTCTCCTGGTCCTTAACTGCCATTTTGATATGATGATAACCGGAATACGCATCCAGGAAACATAAGCGCTCACAACCCTCCGTAGCATCAATAATCTGATCAATACGGGGGAGGGAAAAAGCATCTGCGGGACAGGCTTTATTAAGATCAGTATAATCCACACACATGCGCCAGGTGCCGTTTTTCTTAAGGACTAGCACCGGATTAGCAAGCCACTCAGGGTGGAAAACTTCAACAATGAAGCCAGCTGCTAAGAGCCTGGCCACTTCTTCTCCAATAGCTTTTCGCCTCTCCTCGTTGAACCGACGGAGGAACTGTTTCACCGGTTTGTATTTAGGATCCATGTTAAGAGTGTGCTCAGCGAGTCGCCTCGGTACACCAGGCATGTCAGAAGGCTTCCACGCAAAGATGTCCCGATTCTCACGGATGAACTCGATGAGCGCACTTTCCTATTTCAGATCCAAATTGGCGCTGATACTAAACTGCTTGGACGAATCGCCAGGTACGAAGTCAACAAGCTTAGTCTCAGCGGCTGATGTAAATTTCAAGGCCGGATCATGTTCTGTAGTAGGCTTCTTTAAAGGAGTCATATCCGTCGGATCAACATTGTCTTTGTAATACTTGAGTTCCTCGGTACTACAAACCGATTCTGCGTAAGCTGCATCTCCTTCTTCGCATTCCAAAGCGATCTTGCGGCTTCCGTGAACCGTGATGGTCCCCTTATGACCTAGTATTGAGTTGCAAGTAGACATAACAGGGTCGTGCCATGAATTTCGCATAGGCCGGTCTACCGAACAGGGCGTGATACGGGCTTTTGATTTTCACCACCTCGAATGTCAGCGTCTCAGACCGGGAATCATGATCATCTCCGAAAGCCACTTCTAATGCTATCTTTCCAACGGGGTATGCTGACTTGCCAGGTACCACACCATGAAAAACCGTATTTGAAGGCCGGAGTTCCTTATCTGTCAGCCCCATTCGACGAAAAGTCTCATAGTACAGGATGTTAATGCTGCTACCTCCATCCATGAGTACCTTGGTGAACTTATGACCTCCAACCTGAGGTGCCACCACTAAAGCCAGCTGACCCGGATTGTCAACCCGGGGAGGGTGATCCTCTCTACTCCATATGATTGGTTGCTCTGACCAGCGCAGATACCGGGGCACGGCCGGTTCAACAGAATTAACTGCCCGCTTCTGGAGCTTCCTATCCCGCTTGTCCAAGCTAGTGGTGAATACATGATACTGCCCACTATTTAGCTGCTTTGGATTTCCCTGGTAACCGGACTGCTGCTGTTGCTGATTGTTACCACCCTGGTTATTCTGATTATGCTGGTTGTTATGCCCGCCCGGGTTACCATTAAATCCTGAACTGGAATTTCCACCACCGTGACTCGGTCCAGATCCAGAACCACCACCAGAGCCGGGGTCATACCGGAAGGCATTGGAATTTCTTGAATTATTGCATGATATAACAATCTTTCCAAAGGTGGTTTGCCGGTTCCTCCCTTGTTCCATGCTTTGGACAGGGCTGGTTTAGCAGATAGTTCAGGCGTTCCGGATTAGGACTAGGCCCTCCACTGCGGTTTTTGCCCTTCCGTCGCTGGCCTCCGTTCTACACGTTAGTATTGGCCACAAAATCCATGTTGCCATCCGCTTTACGCTTGCCTCCACCGCCGTTTCCTGCTGGGTGATGGTGCTGACCCCTGAAGTTGCCGTTCTTCTTTCCCTTCCCTGTCTTTTCATCATCAGACTCGGGATCCTTGGTACTATCAGAATCAGCGTATTTTACCAAAGCGCCCATGAGGGTTCCCATGTCAGTACAATGGCGTTTCATCCGTCCTAACTTCAGCTTCAAAGGTCCAAACCGGCAGTTGCCTTCCAAGGTTATAACTGCAGTGTCCGCATTGATGCGGTCTGAAGAATGCAGAACTCGTGAGACCCTGCGAACCCAATGAGTCGTTGATTCTCCTTCCTCCTGGATACAGGCAGCTAAATCCACTATTGACATGGGCTGTTTACACGTGTCTTTGAAATTATTGATGAACCGGTCTCTCTGCTGGGCCCATGAACTGATAGAATTGGGCGGCAGACTTTTTAACCAAGTGCGGGCTGTCCCTTCAAGCATCATGGTAAAATATTTTGCACACGCGGCCTCATCAACATCAAGCATCTCCATGGCCATCTCATAACTCTCCACCCACGTCTCTGGGGGTTGATCCGCCGTGTAGTTCGGCACCTTGCGCGGGCCCTTAAAATCCTTGGGTAGGCGTACATTGCGTAAAGCGGGGACAAGACAAGGCACTCCCAAAGCGCTAGACGTGAGCCCCGGTTCAACCGAAGTGGTGGGACAAACCGGCGTGAACTGATGAGTCTGATACTGCGCTGCTACCTCAGCTTCCCTGCGCGCTCGGGCCCGGTGTACCACCTCCTGGGCATCGGGAGCCGGATTGTTGCCACGGGGTGCTTCACGCCGCGCGTTACTTGACACAACTGGTTCCTCCATACGCCTGCTATAACTCTGGGCCGGACGTGGGGTAGAATGAATCCGGTCACGGCTGTATGAATATGCTTCCTGTTGGATCAAAGCCGTCCTAAGGAGATCCTTAACCCGGCGCGTTTCGATCGCCTGTAATGAATCACCTTCAACCGGAATAGCCTCTAGCCGTGCCGCAGCTGCAACGAGGTTATCCATCGGATTGGAGTAGTGACCCGAAGGTGTAGGCACGGCCTGCGGTACACCAACATTATGACGAGGCAGATCTATTAAACGGGGCTAAACCGGTGCTCCTGCCGCAGGTGCCTCCCCCCGATTTACTACCGGCGGATTATTGATTCCCGCTTCAGGGGTGTTGAAAAGGTTCCTTCCTTCAAAAACTGAGGGTAACCGAGATCGATATTTCCTCCTCATGACTTCTTGTGAGGCGTTCTGGTCCAGCATGAGTTTATAAGCTTGGGCATCTAAAGCGGCCCGCTCCGCGGTTATCCTGACCTCTTCTGCTGCTAGATCCGCTTTGGCCTGGGTAATCTGCTCTCTCACCTATGCGATCTCCGCGTTATGAGCATCCTGATCCACCGGATTAGCCTCCGCCATGAGCGCAGCCAATGCGTCGAATAGATCTGATAACACTTGAACCGGCAGGCGCACCGAGCCTCCTGCTCCGGCAGCCGTTGCTGCTGCTGAACCGGAAATCATTGCCGCGGCCGTCGATGAGTGAGGCACTGCTTGTGTACCGGCCATGAATATTCCAACCCGGTTGGGCAGATCGGAGGAGTCCGGAATACTATCGCCATCGGAACAGCCCCTAATCTGTCCATCTTGTAGCTGATACAATGACTCAGTCTCTCCGGTAGATGACTCGTCGCCAGAGTAAACGACGGTTTCACCACCAGATCCTGATCCGTCCTCATAGCTTCCTCCATGGATGACTCCCACAAAGGCACGCTTCACGGCCGGTTTAACCCGGGCAGGTCGTGCACGCTGAGCTATCTCGACGAGGTCGGTGCAGGTGTCCAGCTCAGGGCCCGGTTCACCGATCTTGTCGATGAAGACATGTATGCCACCAAAGGGGACCCGGTACCCGTACTCAACTGAGCCAGCCTCAGGGCCCCAGCCTGCGTCACCGATGTAGATCTTGCCGCGACGACTCTTGGTCATCCGACCCACGGCGTATCCCTCGAGTCCTTCAAAGCGGCCCTCCAAGAACTTGAAACCATCGTGCGATAGCCCCACGGTGGGCGCCAACTGTCGTGGGTTTGTCACGACAGATGTCCTAGCGAAATGACTTAGTCGTGGAGCCATCGCAACGGGTTAACTCGAAGGGGTTAAAGCGGACAAGGGACACAGGGAGTTTATACTAGTTCGGCCCCTTCGATGAAGGTAAAAGCCTACGTCTAGTTTGTGATGGAATTGATGGGGTTTCGATGACTAGGGAGCAAACAAGCTTCGCCTAGGCCTCGAGTTATTCTTCTCTGTCCTTGAACCGCTATCGGGTTGTCCCCTTATATACACGGGTGACCCCCGTCGATTCATAGAGTCCCAATCTCCGGTTTATATTCGAATCCGGGTTGGTCTCTCCCTATTCCTAACTTATGATACAAGTTTATATACACGCCCGTTTATGGCTATAGATATTGAACCGACAATGGCCTTGAGCCTTTGTCTAGCCTCGGGGTTTTAACACCTTTGGGCTACTGATGAAGTCAACCCGGCCCAGTTAGGCCGGTTTATGCCCAGCAATAATATCCCCAATAGGGGGTGTTCGGATAGCCGGACTATACCTTCAGCCGGACTCCAGGACTATGAAGATACAAGATTGAAGACTTCGTCTCGTGTCCGGAAGGATATTTTCTTGGCGTGGAAGGAAAGCTAGGCGTGCGGATATTCAAGATCTCCTACCATTGCAACCGACTCTGTGTAACCCTAACCCTATCCGGTGTCTATATAAACCGGAGGGTTGTAGTCCGTAGGACAGAATCATCATCATACACAATCATACCATAGGCTGGCTTCTAGGGTTTAGCCTCCTTGATCTCGTGGTAGATCTACTCTTGTACTACCCATATCATCAATATAAATCTAGCAGGAGTAGGGTTTTACCTCCATCGAGAGGGCCCGAACCTGGGTAAAATAAAGTGTCCCTTGTCTCCTGTTACCATCCGACCTTGACGCACAGTTCGGGACCCCCTACCCGAGATCCACCGGTTTTGACACCGACATTGGTGCTTTCATTGAGAGTTCCTCTGTGTCATCACTTTTAGGCCCGATGGCTCCTTTGATCATCAACAACGATGAGGTCCAGGGTGAGACTTTCCTCCCCGGAAAAATCTTCGTCTTCGATGGCTTCGCTCTACGGGCCAATTCGCTTGGTCGTCTGGAGCAGATCGAAAGCTACGCCCCTGGCCATCAAGTCAGGTTTGGAAGCTTAAACTACACGGCAGATATCCGCGGAGACTTGATGTTCGACGGGTTCGAGCCACAGCCAAGCGCGCCGCACTACCTCGAGGAGCATGATATAGCTCTGCCTCCGAATAGTGCCCTGGAGGCCGCACACGCACCGGCCCCGATCCTCGACTCAGAGCCCGCTGTGTTCTTGGAGGATGAACGGTTGGACGTCACCTCGGGGGCTGTGATCTTGAAGGCGATTGAGCCGAACACCAGCCCCGTACTCCGCACGGCCCATGACTCCAAGGAGCCGGATTGTTCTTCGAACTCCGGGCCTCCCGTGCCCCTGCCGATCGAATTCGATTGGGCGCCTATAATGGAGTTCACCGCCGCGGACATCTTTCAGCACTCACGTTTCGGTGATATCCTGAATTATCTCAAGTCTCTCTCTCTATCAGGAGAGCCCAGGCCGGACTATGGTCTGCAAGGTTGGGATTCGGACGACGAAGAAATTCAAAGCCCACCCACCACCCACTTAATAGCCACTGTCGATGATTTAACCGACATACTTGACTACGGCTCCGAAGACTTCGACGGTATGAAGGATGAAGGAGGAGACGAACAAGAACCAACACCTGTAGGGCGCTGGACCGCCACCTCGTCACGTGACATATATCTGGTGGACGCTCCAAAGGATGGAGATGGCGATGGAACAACGGAGGATGACACCTCGAAAAAACAGCCAAAACGCCGGCGTCAACGGCGCCGCTCTAAATCCCGCCACAGCAGAAACGGTGATTCCGGCATGGGAGATAATACTACCCCGGATAACGCCGAAGAACACCAAATCCAGCAAGATTTGGCGCAGGAAGATGGAGAAGCCAGCCCTCATGAGAGAGCGGCAGAGCGAGAGGTTGAGGATGATAACCACATGCCTCCCTCCGAAGACGAGGCAAGCCTCGACGACGATGAATTCGTCGTACCATCAGACCCCGCCGAATAAGAGCGTTTTCAACGCAGGCTCCTAGCCACGGCGAATAGCCTAAAGAAAAAGCAGCAACAGCTTAGAGCTGATCAAGATTTGCTAGCTGACAGATGGACTGAAGTCCTTGCGGCCGAAGAGTATGAACTCGAGCGCCCCTCCAAAAATTATCCTAAGCGCAGGCCGCTACCCCAATCAGAGGGGGAAACACCTACAATGCATGACATGGCAGACCGGCCACCTCGCGGCCGCGACAGAGAGGCCTGTCTAATCTCTAAACAAGCCATGCCCCGGTGCCGCTCAATTAAGGCACGAGAAAATGAGCCAGAACTGCGAGACATATTGGAGGATAAAGCAAGGCAAACAAGATCGATCTATGGATCGCGCAGACGCCCGACGACACATGATGATCTTCTCTCCGGACACAATAAATCTGGCCGGGCCGAACACAACAGGCATAGCTCTTTCGAGCTGCGTCGTGACATAGCCTAGTATAGGGGCGCCGCACACCCACTATGCTTCACAGATGAAGTAATGGATCATAAAATCCCAGAGGGTTTCAAACCCCTCAACATCGAGTCGTACGATGGTACGACAGATCCGACAGTATGGATTGAGGATTATCTCCTTCACATCCACATGGCACGTGGCGACGATCTACACGCCATCAAATATCTACCCCTTAAGCTCAAGGGACCAGCCCGGCACTGGCTTAACAGCCTACCAGCGGACTCAATCGGTTCTTGGGAAGACCTGGAAGCCACATTCCTCGACAACTTCCAGGGGACCTATGTGCGGCCACCGGACGCCGACGACCTAAGCCACATAATTCAGCAGCCAGAAGAATCGGCCAGGCAATTCTGGACACGGTTCCTAACAAAGAAAAATCAGATAGTCGATTGTCCGGACGCAGAGACCCTAGCAGCCTTCAAACATAACATCCGCGACGAGTGGCTTGCCCGGCATCTGGGACAGGAAAAGTCGAAATCTATGGCAGCCCTCACGACACTCATGACCCGCTTTTGCGCGGGTGAAGATAGCTGGCTAGCTCGCAACAACAACTTATCGAAGAACCCTGGTAATTCGGATACCAAGGACAAAAGTGGCAGGACACGTCGAAACAAGCAAAAGCGCCGCGTTAGCAGCGATATCAATAAGGATACGGCAGTAAATGCCGGATTCAGAGGCTATAAATCCGGTCAGCGGAAAAAGCCATTTAAAAAGAATACCCAGGGCCCGTCCAGTTTGGACCAGATACTCGACCGCTCGTGCCAGATTCATGGCACCCCAGAAAGGCCAGCCAATCACACCAACAGGGATTGTTGGGTGTTCAAGCAGGCAGGCAAGTTAAGAGCCGAACACAAAGACAAGGGGCTGCATAGCGACGGCAAGGAGGAGCCCAGGCCGCCGAACAACAATGGACAGAAGGGGTCTCCCCCACAAGTGCGGACGGTGAACATGATATACACGACCCACATTCCCAAGAGGGAGCGGAAGCGTGCGCTACGGTACGTATACGCGATGGAGCTAGTCGCCCCAAAGTTCAACCCATGGTCCTCCTGCCCGATCACTTTTCATCAAAGGGACCACCCCACTAGCATCCGTCATGGCGGTTTTGCCGCATTGGTTCTTGACCCAATGATTGACGGATTTCATCTCACGAGAGTCCTCATGGACGGCGGCAGTAGCCTGAACCTGCTTTATCAGGATACAGTGCAGAAAATGGGCATAGATCCGTCAAGGATCAAGCCCACAAGGACGACCTTTAAAGGCATCATACCAGGTGTAGAGGCCAATTGCACAGGCTCAGTAACACTTGATGTGGTCTTCGGATCTCCGGATAACTTCCGAAGCAAAGAGTTAATCTTCGATATAGTCCCGTTCCGTAGTGGCTATCACGCCCTGCTTGGACGAACCGCATTCGCTAAATTCAATGCGGTGCCGCACTACGCATATCTCAAGCTCGCCAGTCCCTCGAGGAGTAATCACGGTCAACGGAAACACAGAACGCTCCATCCATACGGAGGAGCACACGGCGGCCCTCGCAGCGGAAGTACAAAGCAGCCTTTCAAGGCAACTCTCCAGTCCGGCCGTCAAAAAGCCGGACAATGCAAAGCGCGCCCGGAGTAACCTGCAACAAGACCGCCTGGCACGTTCGGAGCAAGCGTAGCAATACGGCCCCAACTCACTTGTGTTCTACTCGTGCAAATACCATCAAACCATAACAACCTAGGCTCTGATACCACTGTTGGGAAACGTAGTAATTTCAAAAAATTTCCTACGTACACGCAAGATCATGGTGATGCATAGCAACGAGAGGGGAGAGTGTTGTCTACGTACCCTCGTAGACCGAAAGCGGAAGCGTTATATCAACGCGGTTGATGTAGTCGTACTTCTTCACAATCCAACCGATCTAAGCACCGAACGTACGACACCTCCGAGTTCTGCACACGTTCAGCTCGATGACGTCCCTCGAACTCCGATCCAGCCGAGTGTCGAGGGAGAGTCCTGTCAGCACGACGGCATGGTGACGATGATGATGTTCCACCGACGCAGGGCTTCGCCTAAGCACCGCTACGATATATTCGAGGTGTAATCTGGTGGAGGGGGCACCGCACACGGCTAAGGAACGATCTCAATGATCAACTTGTGTGTCTTTTGGGGTGCCCCCTGCCTCCGTATATAAAGGAGCCAAGGGGGAGGGGCTGGCCGGCCAAGCCTGGTGCGCCAGGAGAGTCCTACTCCCTCCAGGAGTAGGATTCCCCCCCCCAATCCTAGTTGGACTAGGATTCCTCAAGGGGAAAGAGGGAGAGAGGGGGCCGGCCACCTCTCCTAATCCTAATAGGACTAGGGGAGGGGGGAGGCGCGTGGCCAGCCCTAGGGCAGCCCCTTTCTCCTTTTCCACTAAGGCCCAATATGGCCCATATGTTTCCCGGGGGGTTCCGGTAACCTCCTGGTACTCTGGTGAAATCCCGATTTCACCCGGAACACTTCCGATATCCAAATGTAGGCTTCCAATATATCAATCTTTACGTCTCGACCATTTCGAGACTCCTCGTCATGTCCGTGATCACATCCGGGACTCCGAACTACCTTCGGTACATCAACATCATATAAACTCATAACAACTGTCATCGAAACGTTAAGCGTGCGGACCCTACGGGTTCGAGAACAATGTAGACATGACCGAGACACCTCTCCGGTCAATACCCAATAGCGGGACCTGGATGCCCATATTGGCTCCTACATATTCTACGAAGATCTTTATCGGTCAGACCGCATAACAACATACGTTGTTCCCTTTGTCATCGGTATGTTACTTGCCCGAGATTCGATCGTCGGTATCCAATACCTAGTTCAATCTCGTTACCGGCAAGTCTCTTTACTCGTTCCGTAATACATCATCTAACAACTAACACATTAGTTGTAATGCTTGCAAGGCTTATGTGATGTGCATTACCGCGAGGGCCCAGAGATACCTCTTCGACAATCGGAGTGACAAATCCTAATCTCGAAATACGCCAACCCAACATGTACCTTCGGAGACACCTGTAATGCTCCTTTATAATCACCCAGTTACGTTGTGATGTTTGGTAGCACCCAAAGTGTTCCTCTGGCAAATGGGAGTTGCATAATCTCATAGTCATAGGAACCTGTATAAGTTATGAAGAATAGCAACAGCAACAAACTAAACGATCAGGTGCTATGCTAATGAAATGGGTCATGTCAATCAGATCATTCAACTAATGATGTGACCCCGTCAATCAAATAACAACTCTTTGTTCATGGTTAGGAAACATAACCATCTTTGATTAACGAGCTAGTCAAGTAGAGGCATACTAGTGACACTCTGTATGTTTATTCACACATGTATTATGTTTCTGGTTAATACAATTCTAGCATGAATAATAAACATTTATCATGATATAAGGAAATAAATAATAACTTTATTATTGCCTCTAGGGCATATTTCCTTCAGTCTCCCACTTGCACTAGAGTCAATAATCTAGATTACAAAGTAATGATTCTAACACCCATGGAGTCTTGGTGCTGATCATGTCTTGCTCGTGGAAGAGGCTTAGTCAACGGGTCTGCAACATTCAGATCCGTATGTATCTTGCATATCTCTATGTCTCCCACCTGGACTAAATCCCGGATGTAGTTGAAGCGTCTTTTGATGTGTTTGGTTCTTTTGTGAAATCTGGGTTCCTTTGCCAAGGCAATTGCACCAGTATTGTCACAAAAGATTTTCATTGGACCCGATACGCTAGGTAAAACACCTAGATCGGATATGAACTCCTTCATCCAGACTCATTCATTAGCTGCTTCCGAAGCAGCTATATATTCAGCTTCACATGTAGATCCCGCCACGACGCTTTGTTTAGAACTACACCAACTGACAGCTCCACCGTTTAATGTAAATACGTATCCGGTTTGTGATTTAGAATCGTCCAGATCAGTGTCAAAGATTGCATCGACGAAACCGTTTACGACGAGCTCTTTGTCACCTCCATAAACGAGAAACATATCCCTAGTCCTTCTCAAGTACTTAAGGATGTTCTTGACCGCTGTCCAGTGATCCACTCCTGGATTACTTTGGTACCTGCCTGCTAAGCTTACAGCAAGGCACACATCAGGTCTGGTACACAGCATTGCATACATGATAGAGACTACGGCTGAAGCATAGGGAACATCTTTCATTTTCTCTCTATCTTCTGCGGTGGTCGGGCATTGAGTCTTACTCAACTTCACACCTTGTAACACAGGCAAGAACCCTTTCTTTGCCTGATCCATTTTGAACTTCTTCAAAACTTTGTCAAGGTATGTGCTTTGTGAAAGTCCTATTAAGCGTCTTGATCTATCTCTATAGATCTTAATGCCCAATATGTAAGCAGCTTCACCGAGGTCTTTCATTGAAAAACTCTTATTCAAGTATCCCTTTATGCTATCCAGAAATTCTATATTATTTCCGATCAGTAATATGTCATCCACATATAATATCAGAAATGCTACAGAGCTCCCACTCACTTTCTTGTAAATACAGGCTTCCCCAAAAGTCTGTATAAAACCAAATGCTTTGATCACACTATCAAAGCGTTTATTCCAACTCCGAGAGGCTTGCACCAGTCCATAAATGGATCGCTGGAGCTTGAAAACTTTGTTATCTCCCATTGGATCGACAAAACCTTCTGGTTGCATCATATACAACTCTTCTTCCAGAAATCCATTCAGGAATGCAGTTTTTACATCCATCTGCCAAATTTCATAATCATAAAATGCGGCAATTGCTAACATGATTCGGACAGACTTAAGCATCGCTACGGGTGAGAAGGTCTCATCGTAGTCAATCCCTTGAACTTGTCGAAAACCTTTTACAACAAGTCGAGCTTTATAGACAGTAACATTACCATCAACGTCAGTCTTCTTCTTAAAGATCCATTTATTCTCAATTGCTTGCCGATCATCGGGCAAGTCAACCAAAGTCCACACTTTGTTCTCATACATGGATCCCATCTCAGATTTCATGGCCTCGAGCCATTTTGCGGAATCTGGGCTCACCATCGCTTCTTCATAGTTTGTAGGTTCATCATGGTCTAGTAACATGGCTTCCAGAATAGGATTACCATACCACTCTGGTGCGGATCTTACTCTGGTTGATCTACGAGGTTCGGTAGAAACTTGATCTGAAGTTTCATGATCATTATCATTGGCTTCCTCCCTATTTGGTGTACGTGTCACAGAAACTGATTTCTGTGACGTACTACTTCTCAATAAGGGAGTAGATACAGTTATCTCATCAAGTTCTACTTTCCTCCCACTCACTTCTTTCGAGAGAAACTCCTTCTCCCGAAAGTTTCCGAATTTAGCAACAAAAATCTTGCCTTCGGATTTGTGATAGAAGGTGTACCCAACAGTCTCCTTTGGGTATCCTATGAAGACACATTTTTCCGATTTGGGTTCGAGCTTATCAGGTTGAAGCTTTTTCACATAAGCATCGCAACCCCATACTTTAAGAAACGACAACTTTGGTTTCTTGCCAAACCACAATTCATAAGGCGTCGTCTCAATGGATTTCGATGGTGCCCTATTTAACGTGAATGCGGCCGTCTCTAAAGCATAACCCCAAAACGATAGCGGTAAATTGGTAAGAGACATCATAGATCGCACCATATCCAGTAAAGTACGATTACGACGTTCGGACACACCATTACGTTGTGGTGTTCCGGGTGGCGTGAGTTGCGAAACTATTCCGCATTGTTTCAAATGTAGACCAAACTCGTAACTCAAATATTCTCCTCCACGATCAGATCGTAGAAACTTTATTTTCTTGTTATGATGATTTTCCACTTCACTCTGAAATTCTTTGAACTTTCAAATGTTTCAGACTTGTGTTTCATTAAGTAGATATACCCATATCTGCTTAAATCATCAGTGAAGGTGAGAAAATAACGATATCCGCCACGAGCCTCAACATTCATTGGACCGCATACATCAGTATGTATGATTTCCAATAAATCTGTTGCTCTCTCCATAGTACCGGAGAACGGCGTTTTAGTCATCTTTCCCATAAGGCACGGTTCGCAAGTGCCAAGTGATTCATAATCAAGTGACTCCAAAAGTCCATCAATATGGAGTTTCTTCATGCGTTTGACACCGATATGACCTAAACGGCAGTGCCACAAATAAGTTGCACTATCATTATCAACTCTGCATCTTTTGGCTTCAACATTATGAATATGTGTATCACTACTATCGAGATTAAGTAAGAACAAACCATTCTTTAACGGTGCATGACCATAAAAGATATTACTCATATAAATAGAACAACCATTATTCTCTGATTTAAATGAATAACCGTCTCGCATTAAACAAGATCCAGATATAATGTTCATGCTCAACGCTGGTACTAAATAACAATTATTTAGGTCTAATATTAATCCCGAAGGTAGATGTAGAGGTAGCGTGCCGACCGCGATCACATCGACTTTGGAACCGTTTCCCACGCGCATCGTCACCTCGTCCTTAGCCGATCTTCGCTTAATCCGTAGCCCCTGCTTCGAGTTCCAAATATTAGCAACAGAACCAGTATCAAATACCCAGGCGCTACTGCGAGAATTAGTAGGGTACACATCAATAACATGTATATCATATATACCTTTGTTAACCTTGCCATCCTTCTTATCCGCCAAATAGTTGGGGCAATTCCGTTTCCAGTGACCAGTCTGCTTGCAATAGAAGCACTCAGTTTCAGGCTTAGGTCCAGACTTGGGTTTCTTCTCTTGATTAGCAACTTGCTTGCTGTTCTTTTTGAAGTTCCCCTTTTTCTTCCCTTTGCCCTTTTTCTTGAAACTAGTGGTTTTGTTAACCATCAACACTTGATGCTCCTTTTTGATTTCTACCTCCGCGACTTTCAGCATCGCGAAGAGCTCGGGCATAGTTTTGGTCATCCCTTGCATATTATAGTTCATCACGAAGCTCTTGTAGCTTGGTGGCAGTGATTGGAGAATTCTGTCAATGACACAATCATCCGGAAGATTAACTCCCAGTTGAATCAAGTGATTGTTATACCCAGACATTCTGAGTATATGCTCACTGACAGAACCGTTCTCCTCCATCTTACATCTATAGAACTTATTGGAGACTTCATATCTCTCAATCCGGGCATTTGCTTGAAATATTAACTTCAACTCCTGGAACATCTCATATGCTCCATGGTGTTCAAAACGTCGTTGAAGTCCCGGTTCTAAGCCGTAAAGCATGGCACACTGAACTATAGAGTAGTCATCAGCTTTGCTTTGCCAGACGTTCACAACATCTGGCGCAGCCCTTGCACCAGGCCTGGCACCTAGCGATGCTTCCAGGATGTAATTCTTCTGTGCAGCAATGAGGATAATCCTCAAGTTACGGACCCAGTCCGTGTAATTGCTACCATCATCTTTCAACTTTGCTTTCTCAAGGAACGCATTAAAATTCAACGGAACAACAGCACGAGCCATCTATCTACACAACATAGACAAGCAAGGTACTATCAGGTACTAAGTTTCATGATAAATTTAAGTTCAATTAATCATATTACTTAAGAACTCCCACTTAGAAAAACATCCCTCCAATTCTCTAAGTGATTACGTGATCCATATCAACTACACCATGACCGATCATCACGTGAGATGGAGTAGTTTCAATGGTGAACATCATTATGTTGATCATATCTACTATATGATTCACGCTCGACCTTTCGGTCTCCGTGTTCCGAGATCATATCTTATATGCATAGCTCGTCAAGTATAACCTGAGTATTCCGCGTGTGAACCTGTTTTGCACCCGTTGTATTTGAACGTAGAGCCTATCACACCCGATCATCACGTGGTGTCTCAGCACGAAGAACTTTCGCAACGGTGCATACTCAGGGAGAACACTTCTTGATAATTAGTGAGAGATCATCTTATATTGCTACCGTCAGTCAAAGCAAGATAAGATGCATAAAAGATAAACATCACATGCAATCAATATAAGTGATATGATATGGCCATCATCATCTTGTGCTTGTGATCTCCATCTCTGCAGCACCGTCATGATCACCATCGTCACCGGCGCGACACCTTGATCTCCATCGTAGCATCGTTGTCGTCTCGCCAATCTTATGCTTCTACGACTATCGCTACCGTTTAGTGATAAAGTAAAGCATTACAGGGCGATTGCATTGCATACAATAAAGCGACAACCATACGGCTCCTGCCGGTTGCCGATAACTCGGTTACAAAACATGATCATCTCATACAATAAAATTTAGCATCATGTCTTGACCATATCACATCACAACATGCCCTGCAAAAACAAGTTAGACGTCCTCTACTTTGTTGTTGCAAGTTTTACGTGGCTGCTACGGGATTTTTAAACAAGAACTCATCTTACCTACGCATCAAAACCACAACGATACTTCGTCAAATAGACTCCGTTTTAACCTTCTCAAGGACCGGGCGTAGCCACACTTGGTTCAACTAAAGTTGGAGAGACAGTCTTCCGCAAGCCATCTATGTGCAAAGCACGTCGAGGGAACCGGTCTCGCGTAAGCGTACGCGTAAGGTTGGTCCGGATCGTCTCGTCCAACAATACCGCTGAACCAAAGTATGACATGCTGGTAGGCAGTATGCCTTGTATCGTCCACAACTCACTTGTGTTCTACTCGTGCAAATAACATCAAACCATAACAACCTAGGCTCTGATACCACTGTTGGGAAACGTAGTAATTTCAAAAAAATTCCTACGTACATGCAAGATCATGGTGATGCATAGCAACGAGAGGGGAGAGTGTTGTCTACGTACCCTCGTAGACCGAAAGCGGAAGCGTTATATCAACGCGGTTGATGTAGTCGTACTTCTTCACGATCCAACCGATCTAAGCACCGAACGTACGGCACCTCCGAGTTCTGCACACGTTCAGCTCGATGACGTCCCTCGAACTCCGATCCAGCTGAGTGTCGAGGGAGAGTCCTGTCAGCACGACGGCGTGGTGACGATGATGATGTTCCACCAACGCAGGGCTTCGCCTAAGCACCGCTACGATATATTCGAGGTGTAATCTGGTGGAGGGGGCACCGCACACGGCTAAGGAACGATCTCAATGATCAACTTGTGTGTCTTTTGGGGTGCCCCTGCCTCCGTATATAAAGTAGCTAAGGGGGAGGGGCTGGCCGGCCAAGCCTGGTGCGCCAGGAGAGTCCTACTCCCTCCAGGAGTAGGATTCCCCCCCCCCCCCCCAATCCTAGTTGGACTAGGATTCCTCAAGGGGAAAGAGGGAGAGAGGGGGCCGGCCACCTCTCCTAATCCTAATAGGACTAGGGGAGGGGGAGGCGCGCGGCCAGCCCTAGGGCAGCCCCTTTCTCCTTTTCCACTAAGGCCCAATATGGCCCATATGTTTCCCGGGGGGTTCCGGTAACCTCCTGGTACTCCGGTGAAATCCCGATTTCACCCGGAACACTTCCGACATCCAAATGTAGGCTTCCAATATATCAATCTTTACGTCTCGACCATTTCGAGACTCCTCGTCATGTCCGTGATCACATCCGGGACTCCGAACTACCTTCGGTACATCAACATCATATAAACTCATAACAACTGTCATCGAAACGTTAAGCGTGCGGACCCTACGGGTTCGAGAACAATGTAGACATGACCGAGACACCTCTCCGGTCAATAACCAATAGCGGGACCTGGATGCCCATATTGGCTCCTACATATTCTACGAAGATCTTTATCGGTCAGACCGCATAACAACATACATTGTTCCCTTTGTCATCGGTATGTTACTTGCCCGAGATTCGATCGTCGGTATCCAATACCTAGTTCAATCTCGTTATCGGCAAGTCTCTTTACTCGTTCCGTAATACATCATCTAACAACTAACACATTAGTTGTAATGCTTGCAAGGCTTATGTGATGTGCATTACCGAGAGGGCCCAGAGATACCTCTCCGACAATCGGAGTGACAAATCCTAATCTCGAAATACACCAACCCAACATGTACCTTCGGAGACACCTGTAATGCTCCTTTATAATCACCCAGTTACGTTGTGATGTTTGGTAGCACCCAAAGTGTTCCTCTGGCAAATGGGAGTTGCATAATCTCATAGTCATAGGAACCTGTATAAGTTATGAAGAATAGCAACAGCAACAAACTAAACGATCAGGTGCTATGCTAATGAAATGGGTCATGTCAATCAGATCATTCAACTAATGATGTGACCCCGTCAATCAAATAACAAATCTTTGTTCATGGTTAGGAAACATAACCATCTTTGATTAACGAGCTAGTCAAGTAGAGGCATACTAGTGACACTCTGTATGTTTATTCACACATGTATTATGTTTCCGGTTAATACAATTCTAGCATGAATAATAAACATTTATCATGATATAAGGAAATAAATAATAACTTTATTATTGCCTCTAGGGCATATTTCCTTCAGTAAGCCCTTCATGGCCTGTTTGGCCGCCCTGTGGAGCTCGACCAGCTGTTTCAGCTGATCGCTCAAGGGCACAGGGTGTCCGGCCTCAGAATACTGAGACCAGAACACACTCTCCGTCGAGCTTCCCTCTTCAGCTCGGTAGAACGCGGTGGCGTCGGATACGCTGCGGGGAAGATCGACGAACGCCCCTGGAGAACTCCGGATTCGGGTAAGTAACAGGTAGTTTACTTTTATATTCCTACTTTGCATTGAGAATGCCTTACCCGTTGCTATATTTTTCACCTCCTCCAACTCTTGGAGGGACTTTTGGGCTTCGGCCTTGGCACTCTTGGCGGTCTCAAGGGCCGACGCGAGCTCGGATGCTTGCGCACTTGACTCAAGCTCCAAACTCTCATGTTTTTTCATGAGAGCTTGCAGCTCTTGCTGCACCTCGCCGACCTGAACCCCAAGCCTTTCTCGCTCGGCGCGCTCCTCGGCCGTTTTCTTTCCGGCCTCATCCAGCGCCTGCTTCAGGGTTGCCACCTCGGTTGTGGCCCCTACAATAAGCAGTACAATCCTATTATTCCTTCTGCAATCAAGCCTCTCTATGGGCACCTTCTTTCTTTCTTTTTTTAGGGTATTTTTTACCTTCTTTCTCCTCGAGCTGCCGTTTGGCAAGGCCGAGCTCTTGCTCGGACCGCCCGAGGTCCTTTTTAAGAACATCCACCTGCGCAGTCAGTGCGTCGGTGGATAGCAGCGAAGCCTGCATACGCATATTTGACTTTTTGTTGTTAGACTCCTGCGAAAATTACTAGATCCTCTATTCGGCTTTTCTTTCCGAACACCGAACAGAGCATCAGGGGCTACTGTCTATGCGGTAAATAATTTGACATATTTTTACTTACCTCAAAGCCTGTTAGAAGGCTAGCGCAGGCTTCAGTTAGTCCGTTTTTGGCGGACTGAACCCTTCGGATCACCGTACTCATAACAGTACGGTGCTCCTCATCGATGGCGGCGCCCTCAAGCACCTCCAGCAGATTGTCCGGCGCCTCCGGTTGGACGGAGGATGCCGGCTCAGATGGCTTACTCCTCTTGGAAGGAGTTCGCCTACCGCGGACCAGGACTATTGAGTCCGGCGCGGTGTCCGGCACAAAGCGGGACTTGGAGCCCTGGGGGGTTTCATCCCCTTTACTCCTGGGGTCCGGAGGATTGCCTTGCGGCTCCTCCAGGACTATCTCCTCCTGCCCTGCTTGGCGGGACGCCACTTCAGCGTCGTCCGCCCTGCAGGGGGAGACAGCGGGCGGAACAGAGTTCACGTCCGACGAATCCAGGGAGCCGCTCGACGAATCTTCGAGTTCGGCCCGGGGCGGGCTGCATAAATTACGAGCGATATTGGGGAAAGCCGCGCATTAAAAGAATATAATGAGTCACTCTGGTATATAAATACTTACGATTTTGCCGGACGCTTCGTTCTTTCCTGCCACTCCTCTCCACCATCTTCGGCGTCGTGGGAGTAGTCCGGCGGAGGGGTCTTCCTTTTCCTCGACCCTCGGCCTCCCCCGTTGGGGTGGCCTTCTTCTTCTTTCCTCCCCTCGCTGGGAGGGGAGAGATTTCTTGTTCCTCCTCCTCGTTTTCACGAGAGGAGAGCGACGCGTACTTGTCAGATGACGAGCCCGACACCACCACGTTGCGGGAACTTTTTCGAGTCCCGGTGGTTTTCTTCTTCTTGGCCTTCTTCTCCGGCACCACATAAGGTGCCGGAGCCATTAGCTTCACCAAGAGAGCTGGGGCTGGGTCTTCGGGCAGGGGAGCCGGACAGTTAATTAGTCCGGATACGGCCTGCCAAGCCTGTCAAAGGTAAAGGCAGTTTAGATCCCGCATAGAGTTAATCTATGAAGAAGAGCTTAACAAACCTGTCAAAGGTATAGATAGCTCACCTCGCTGGCATGACGTTGCGAGCTGTATCCGCGGTCCTCGGAAGCAGATGTGGGGGACTCGGCGCCTTTGGTCAGCACCTTCCAGACGTCTTCATACGTCGTGTCGAAGAGCCTACTGAGGGTTTGGTGCTGCGCCGGGTCGAATTCCCACAAAGTAAAATCCCGTTTTTGGCACGGGAGGATCCGGCGAACGAGCATGACCTGGATCACATTGATCAGCCGGATTGGCTTGTTCACCAGGGACTGGATGCACGTCTGCAACCCAGTCACTTCTTCCTCGTTGCCCCACGACAAGCCCGTCTCTTTCCAGGACATGAGCCGCGTGGGGGGTCCGGATCTGAACTCGGGGGCTACGACCCATTTCGGATCGCGTGGCTCGGTGATGTAAAACCACCCGGCCTGCCACCCCTTTAGGGACTCCACATAGGAGCCATCGAACCAGAGGACGTTGGCCATCTTGCCGACCATAGCGCCTCCGCACTCCGCCTGGGTGCCGGACACCACCTTGGGCTTGACATTGAAGGTCTTGAGCCAGAGGCCGAAGTGGGGGCGGACGCGGAGAAAGGCCTCACACACGACGATAAATGCCGAGATGTTGAGGACAAAGTTCGGGGCCAGATCGTGGAAATCTAGGCCGTAGTAGAACATGAGCCCCCGGACAAATGGGTGAACTGGAAAGCCCAGTCCGTGGAGGAAGTGGGGAAGAAAAACTACCCTCTCATGGGGCCCTAGGGTAGGAAGAAGCTGCCCCTTCTCAGGAAGCCGATGCGGGATGTCCTTGGACAAGTATCCGGCTTTCCTTAACTTTTTTACTTGGGCCTCCGTAACGGAGGAGGCCATCCACTTGCCTCCCGCTCTGAACATTGTTGGAGAAGGTTGAGGAAGGAAGAGCGAACTTGGGCGCTGGAGCTTGAGTGCGCGAGAGATGGATTGACAAAGGAGGAAGAAGGCGTAGGTCAAAAAGGTGAATCCTTATCCCTTTATACAAGCGGGTGCGGTTAGGTGTCCCCACCTACCTAATAAAACTCACTTGCCTCCCAAGCGACGTGGTAAATGGCGCGATTGGGTTACCCACGTCCGTATTGATGAGAATCCCATTAAAAGGGGCACACGATCTCTGCTTTGACAAGACGTGCCAAGGAAACCGCCTCGCTAAACACGCTGAGGTGGAACAATGAAAACAATTTATATAAAGAGCTTGGCCGCAGTGTTATGATGCACTGCGGAATACGTCAGCAGATTTGATTTGTGTTAATATTATTCTCTATATGGGAATATGTGGAAACTTATTTTGCAGAGCCAGACACTATTTTTGGTGTTTGTAATCTTCTTGAAGAACTTGGAGGAGGAACCCGCCTTGCAATGCCGAAGACAATCTGCGCGCCAGACTCGTCGTCATTGAAGCCTGGTTCAGGGGCTACTGAGGGAGTCCTGGATTAGCGGGTGTTCGGATAGCCGGACTATACCTTCAGCCGGACTCCAGGACTATGAAGATACAAGATTGAAGACTTCGTCCCGTGTCCACAAGGATCTTTTCTTGGCGTGGAAGGCAAGCTAGGCGTGCGGATATTCAAGATCTCCTACCATTGTAACCGACTCTCTGTAACCCTAACCCTATCCGGTGTGTATATAAACCGGAGGGTTGTAGTCCGTAGGACAGAATCATCATCATACACAATCATACCATAGGCTAGCTTCTAGGGTTTAGCCTCCTTGATCTCGTGGTAGATCTACTCTTGTACTACCCATATCATCAATATTAATCTAGCAGGAGTAGGGTTTTACCTCCATCGAGAGGGCCCGAACCTGGGTAAAATAGAGTGTCCCTTGTCTCCTGTTACCATCCGACCTTGACGCACAGTTCTGGACCCCCCTACCTGAGATCCGCCGGTTTTGACACCGACAACTACCACTGATGCATTTGCCAGAGTGCCACGAGCTCAGAGGTCCAGTGCAGTGCCAGTTCCTGACACAAGAGCCACCGCCTCAGCTCCAGCCAGAGCACCAGCCCAACCAGCTCCAGCATCTACTTCAGCTCCAACTCCAACCACGTCTACGGAAGCCTTCCTCCTTGGAGTGATCAGGACTCCACCACCACCAGAAGATCAAGCCTGAGTGTCGATCTAGCACTATGCATTTTCTAGGAACTTTTTGGTAAATTGTTGCCAAAGGGGGGGGGGGATTGTATAGATCATAGGCTTCGAGAGAGAGAGAGTGTTGTTTTTTCTCCGTTGCTTTATTTGGTGGTTTCTCAAACATTGTTTGCTTTTGATCGAGATACTTTGATATGCTTGTGAGACATTGATGATCATGTGTTTGATCAT
This sequence comes from Aegilops umbellulata, assembly GCA_032464435.1. Classification (NCBI taxonomy): domain Eukaryota; kingdom Viridiplantae; phylum Streptophyta; class Magnoliopsida; order Poales; family Poaceae; genus Aegilops; species Aegilops umbellulata. The sequence continues at coordinate 105,083,515 of CP136060.1, read as the reverse complement.
AAGCTACACTTATGCATGCTTGATAGATCTTATCTATCTTATGTGGTCATTCACTTTTCCTTGGTGATGAGTGCATATATTTCATTATTATCATTTTGAGCGCTCCACCAAGATGTATGTGACATGGAAGAGTAACCCATAATTCTAACTCTTTGTGCATTTGCAGTCCAAAGAAAATTTTAAATATGCACAAATTTAGGGGGAGCTCTTACTTATCACATACTTCTCAAAGCGACGATATAATTCATTCTTATTATCATTTGTCGAAGCTTTGATCTATATGTTGTCATCAATTACCAAAAAGGGGGAGATTGAAAGTGCATCTATCCCTAGGTTGTTTTGGTAATTCGTAACAACATATAGCTCATTGAGCTAATGCTATTCCAAGATAATTATTTCAGGAAAGCTCAATGATTGGCATGGCATGGATGGTGAAAGTGGAACCCTCAAAATGCTAAGGACAAAGGATTGGCTAAAGCTTCAAGCTCAAGACTCTTCATTTTACATTTTAGTGATCCAAGATCACATTGAGTCCATAGGAAAAGCCAATACTATCAAGGAGGGATGAGGTGTTGCTTAGTGAGCCTTTTGCTTCATGTGCTTAATGATATGCTCCAAAATCCTCAGCTACTTTTCCATATCCACAAATGACCTAAACTCCAAGCCAAAATCGGTCCTACCGATTCTTTCTATCCAGCGCCATCGAGTTTCACTTGTCATAAGCCACTGCCAAAACCCTAGCAAAACGGTTCTACCGATAGGGATCTTGGTCTCACCGAGATGGGGTTGCAATCTCTCTGTTTCCCTTTTGTAACTTTTCGGTCTCACCGAAAGAGCAAATCGGTCCCACCGAGATTGCAATGTAAACTCTCTGTTTCCCCTTTGTAACTTTTTGGTCTCACCGAAAGAGCAAATCGGTCCCACCGAGTTTACCTGACCAACTCTCTGGTTAGCTAATTACCAAAATCGGTCTCACCGAGTTTGTGTAATCGGTCTCACCGAGATTATGTTATGCCCTGACCCTAACCATATCGGTCCTACCGAGTTGCATGTCAGTCCCACCGAAAATCTCTAACGGTCACTAGGTTTACCTTTTCGGTCCGACTGAGTTTGTTTATTCGGTCCCATCGAGATTGGTAAATTGTGTGTAACGGTTGGATTTTGTGTGGAGGCTATATATACCCGTCCACCTGCTCTTCATTCGTGGAGAGAGCCATCAGAACACATCTACACTTCCAACTCATATGTTCTGAGAGAGAACCACCTACTCATGTGTTGAGACCAAGATATTCCATTCCTACCATATGAATCTTGATCTCTAGCCTTTCCCAAGTTGCTTTCCACTCAAATCTTTTTTCCACCAAATCCAAATGCTATGAGAGAGAGTTGAGTGTTGGGGAGACTATCATTTGAAGCACAAGAGCAAGGAGTTCATCATCAACACACCATTTGTTACTTCTTGGAGAGTTGTGTCTCCTAGATTGGCTAGGTGTCACTTGGGAGCCTCTGACAAGATTGTGGAGTTGAACCAAGGAGTTTGTAAGGGCAAGGAGATCGCCTACTTCGTGAAGATCTACCGCTAGTGAGGCAAGTCCTTCATGGGCGATGGCCATGGTGGGATAGACAAGGTTGCTTCTTCGTGGACCCTTCGTGGGTAGAGCCCTCCGTGGACTCGCGCAACCATTACCCTTCGTGGGTTGAAGTTTCCATCAACGTGGATGTAGAATAGCACCACCTATCCGAACCACGGGAAAAACATCCGTGTCTCCAATTGCGTTTGAATTCTCCAAACCCTTCCCTTTACATTCTTGCAAGTTGCATGCTTTACTTTCCGCTGCTATATACTCTTTGCATGCTTGCTTGAATTGTGTGATGATTGCTTGACTTGTCCTAAAGTTGCTAAAATCTGCCAAGAACTAAAATTGGGAAAAGGTTAAGTTTTTATTTGGTCAATAGTCTAATCACCCCCCCTCTAGACATACTTCCGATCCTACAGGGGCTCTCCCCTGGAGGGCCACCGACCTGGCTAAGGTCACGAGGGAGGCGCTTGGGCCCCACATGGAGGCGTGTTTCGGAGCATGTTTCCCTCAAGAAGGAGTAAGGCAAGGAGGGCCAGGCCCTCAGGAGTTTGTCAGCAAGGCCATTCAGGAGCTACAAGAGTCAAGAGTCATGAGAGGCGGCCGCCGCCTACCAGCTGTGGCTCCCCATCCAGTCGAGGATGGTGGGCTGCGCGTGTGCATCGACGTACGAGGGCTCAATCGAGTCGCCTCTCTGGAGCGCCTCTGGCCCTCACGAGTGGGGTGCTGTGAAGGCCCACCCCACAGCTATGTTCGCATGCCTTACGGCTTGCCGAACGCGGTTGCCACATACCAGCGCCTCATGAGGGGCATCATGGAGGCTCAAGAGGCCAGGCGTTCCGCAGCCCTGGCGGAGATGGAGATGGTCCGCGAGGAGCCACCAGCGCCTCCGGAGCCTCCCGAGGCCTCTGGGCCTGGGGGATCGTGAGGACCGGCTTCCACAGCCCACCGAGTCTGCTACACCAACACTCCTTCGTCCTCAACATCATCAGGTGACATCTTTCAAGTTTCATTTCTAGCTGGGAGCGCCCCCCAGGGCTGCATTATTCCCAGGCCGCGTGGGTCCGTCCCTGCGGCATGTATCCCTTTTATTTCATGTTGTTAGCTTACTTTGTTGGGGGGCGCCCCTCGGGCTTCATCATCCCCAAGTCGCTCAGGCCAGACCCAGCGGCATGTATCCCTGTTGTGCTTATTTCCAGCTATTCGTTTGACCCACCATGCTTGATTATTTGATGCCTATCCACGACACTTCTTTTCTCCATGCCGACCACTTGCACGTTAAAGGGGGGGTACCTGAGCATCGCGACTTAGGGCTCTTACTGGCTCTCCAGCCCTCACCGTCTGGCCTTGTCCACGGCATCGGGCATACCAGCGATGGCTGAGACCAGCTCGAGGCCCGGGACCCGAGGACGTAGAGTGCCGGCATCTAACCAAATTTGCAGGAACACATCACAAGATAAGGCCCAGTGCCAGGCGCAACCCGCCTAGAGGTAGGGCCCCGTGAGTCCCGCGCTGGCTCACGGGTGCCCAAATACACCACGCCAGGCCCTACCGTGCCAGCCACGTGTCAGTGTGGGGTTGTACACGCCCCGGGGGCTCCTCCCGGAGGGGAGCCCCCTCCCACGTACCAGTGGAAGCACCATGCTCCGCGCTGGCTGACGGCACTGCCGAGGAGCGGCTATGCCCGTACACATACGGAAGCGCTATGCTCCACGCTGGTGATAAACAACTGAGGGTGGCCCCCGGGCTGCATCAACCTCAGGGAGCCCAGAGCTCAGTGTCTAGCCTCATCGCAACGCCTCCCCTCGGGAGTGCCGCGCGAGGGGGCTGGGCACGGGGGTTGCGCCTGGGTCACGCCCAGACGCACGCCACCCAGCCAGGCCCCCCCGGGCCTGGTTCGTCGCGTGTCTCTGCCCGAGCGGAGCCAAGGTACGAAGGCCTTTTGAGCGTCAAGGGGGACTCCTGAGCATCGCGACTCAGGAGCCTAACTTGCCACATAGCCCCTCACTCCTTAGTTCCGAAAGGCTAACGTTGGGTGAGGTATGCGCGGGGCCGGGCTCTACAGACGTAGAACGGTAGATCCACCCACATCTCACCTCCCTACTTGTTGTTCGTGCGCCAAGGGGGACTCCTGAGCATCGCGACTCAGGAGCCTAACTTTCCACGTAGCCCCTCACTCCTTAGTCTCGTCCTGGTTTCCGATCGGGGCTAACGTTGGGTGAGGTATGCGCGGGGACGGGCTCTGCCGGCATAGAACACAAGCAAGTAGGAAGGCAAAGCGTAAATTTCAAGGAATTCAAAAGCAGATATTACAGTCCACACTGTTACCTCAATAACAACGCAAATTTAAACGCCTCCCCGAGGCATGATACATGTGCATGAATTAAAAGCAGGACAGGAGCCATAACGGAGTGACTTGTCGGCGGTGGAGCAGCGCGGAGTGGGTTCGCCTCATGGAGCAGCAGGGTCGGCAGCACCTTGCTTCGGCTTGGTGTTGAAGGCCTGGAACTTCCCCAGCAGAGCTTCTGCGCGACCCTTCATGGCCTCGGCAGCGGCAGCGGCACGCTCGCCGCTTGCTGGCTCCAGCAGGCTGTCGAGGTCGACGCTGGGGTCGCGAAGGTAGATGTGGGTGAAGACCCGCGTCAGCGCTGCAAAAGATAGGACACGCGCCTCGGCCTCGGCCGTGGGGCGAAGGCCAAGGGCGACATCTTCAAGAGCGCGAACCAGGAAGGGAAGCAGCTTGGCGGGGCCGTCCTCGGCGCCAGCCAGCGGGCTCTCTAGGCCGCTGTCATAAAGTGTCTTCAGCAAGGAGCGAGCCTTGTCCTCCATGTCCGTGAAGGCCACGCGGTCCTCGGCAAGAACCTGGGCCTTGCCGTCCAGCTCGACCTTCCTTGCCCCCAACTCCTGCTCCAGCGCATCTAGGCGTTCACGGCGCTTCCTGAGCTTGGGCTCCCGCTCCTTGACGGCCGCTTCGTGAGCCTTAACGCCTTCTTCGTGCTCTTGGCGATGGCGGGCCTCTTTCGCGAGCTGGTCCCGCAGGCCTTGCAGCTCGTCCTCTAGCGCCTTGCAGCAACCACGGACGTCAACCACCTCCGCCAGGGCTGCGTCACGAGCAGCCTTAGTCTCCAGGACGGCCTGCCTCTCCTCATCGCAAGCCGTCGAGGCCTGGACCAGCGCCGCCCGAATCGAAGCGTCGGAGCGAATCCATCCTGAAGCCAGCTCCAAGCGCCCAGCCACCAAGCGAGGGTCGGCGCCAAGAAGATCCTGCCATAGCCGGTCCAGCTCAGCTGCAGCACGATCCAGAACGACAGGAGGAGTCGGAGAGTGTCGGCGTTCTTGGAACGGGGGTCCCCAGACTTGCCCGCCTGCGGCTTGCGGCATGGCTCAAATGGGGGCCCAGCGTGGCCCATCTTCATCAACACAAGACTCAAGACCCTCGCGAGGGGCCAAGCCTCGCGGGGCGGACGACATGGCGCTTCCTCAGGCGCGGCCTCCTCACGCTGGCTCGCGAGGAGGCGGAGAGATCAAGGCGGGGTACCTCGCGAGGTGCCCATGACGCAAGCCATGACGATCGAGGGTGCCAGGCGGGCGCCAACCCGCGCAGCGTTCCCCTTTCCTCTTTGGTGCAAAGGGGGCAAGCGCAGGCGAGATGATCAAGCAAAGGTACCCATTTTGGTGCAACAAGACCAAGACCAGTCCAACGGTGGAAAGGAGGTCACCATGGAGCCCAGAACGGCGTCACCACAGGGCCTTTGGCAGGCGAAGACCAACTTTAGTCAGGATAAGTGTACCAGATGTTCCCCTTCGAATTGGCCAATTGTTGGCGCCCTTCCCACTCAAATATTTGGGAAGAGGCCCAGGGCCTTTGCCTATAAATAGGACTAGCCACCCCCAGGGTAGAGAGAACGGAGATCTTGACATCTAGAGAGATCGATCCACGAACAGAGCTAGCAACACACCCAGAGAGGGAGAAGGGCGATTGAACTCCCCCAGCAGTTCATCCCCTAGCCAAGAACAGACCCTCGCGAGGCTGTTCTTCCTTGTACTGTTCATCCTCATCAGCCCAAGAGGCAATCCACCCACCACAAACTAGAGTAGGGTATTACACCACAATGGAGGCCCGAACTAGTATAAACCCTGTGTCTCTTGTGCTGTTCGTTCTGTAGTTTAGATCCTGGTGAGACGGAGAGGTAGAGGGCATAACCTCCGCGCGCACCCCAGAGTTTGAACCTTAAGGGTCTGCCGGAACCCGTGATCCAACATTTGGCGCGCCAGGTAGGGGTGCGCCGGAATCTGTCTTCCACCGCTCCGCTCTCCTCCGACCATCGCATCCATGTCTGACGCTCGTCGGGCCCGCGCTGAGCGCCGGGCCGCCATCGCTTCCCGCGTCGCCCAGACGGCCCCCGTCGGTGGGCGTCCTCGTCGTTCTCTGTCGCCCGCCGTCAACGCCGCCACCGGCCCGGCGGGGAACGAGCAGCAAGCAATGTCTCAGCACCCGTCCGTGCGGCAAGACGGCCGCACCGCTACTCCGTCACTCACCCCGGCCGACTCTTCGTCCCGCGCGCTCCGCGCACCCTTGGAGGCTCAAGCTATGCTCATCGCGGCGAACGAGCTCCTGCGCTACCGCCCCGTCGACGACATCTACGAGGAGTGGCTCGACCGCGTCGCCGAGCTCGTCCGCGCCGCAGGGGGCTCTCCCGCGCCGTCCGCACTGCTGCGCCGCACTCCGCCCCGCATGGGCAATGAAGCTCCGGGGGCGTACCAGCCGCCTCCTCTCTAAGAAGACGCCATGGCTCCAAGGCGCGCGGCCCCTGGGCGGAACCCGCTCCGTCAGGCACCAGCCCAGTAGGAACGGAGCTGCCAAGAAGTCCCTCGACCGCAAGAGGCTGCCCGGGCGCTCCCAGCTCCGGCTCGCCGAGACCCCGCTCCGGCCCCGACACGTCAAGACCCCGCGCTGCTCCCGGCAGCAGCGCAAGGGGACCCGCAAGGCCAAGCTCTCCCTCAACCGAAGCCTCCCGTGGCCACCGCAGGCTGCCGCGCCTACACCACCGAGCTGCGCAGCGTCGCATGGCCCGGCAAGTTCAAGCCGGACCTGCCCCCTCGCTACGACGGCACAACTGATCTCGCAGAGTTCCTCCAGCTCTATGAGCTGGGAATTGAAGCTGCCAGCGGGGACGAAAAGGTCATGGCGAACTGGTTCCCCATGGCGCTGAAGGAAGGTGCTCGCACTTGGCTCCTAAACCTGGCCCCAGGCACGATCTCCTCTAGGGACCAGATGCGTACTCGCTTCATCGCCAACTTCCAAGGTACCCGCGACCGGCCTCCCGCCGTGAGCGACATGCGCCGCATCAAGCAGCAACCTGGGGAGACCCTACAAAAGTACATCCAGCGCTTCAACAGTGCGCGCCTCAAGATCCCCAGGGTGTCCGAGGAAGCCATCATTTCGGCCTTCTCCGATGGCGTGCGTGACGTCAAGATGAAGGAGGAGCTGGCGATGCATGAAGACCTCTGCACCTCCCTGGAGCTGTTCAACTTGGCGACCAAGTGCGCCAGGGCTGAGGAGGGACGCCTCTCCCTCCTCGAGCTGCCCGCCGTAGACCCAGAAGATAAGAAGCCCAAGGCCAAGGACGTGAAGCGCAAGGGGGCTGCCATACTCGCGGCGGAACCAGACACCAAGCGGGGCAAGGATCTGCCCGAATCCTTCAGGGGCAGCCGGTACTGCGTGTACCACGACCTCCACACCCACAACACCAACAAATGCCAAGAACTCCACGCCGTGCGAGAAGGAAGAATCGGCCGTCGCCCTGACCGTGCTGACCGGGGCTACGGCCAAGGAGGAGGAAGAAACCCAGGACGCTGGGAAGATCGTGGCCCGCGCCAAGGGTGGCGCGACCAACCTCGCGAGGACCACTGGCGGGACCTGCCTCGCAAGGGGGACTGGAGGGATCAGCCTCGTGAGGATCGCCCTCACGGCAATCCAAGCCTGCCGCCGCTGCCGCCTCAGCCAAGGAGGAACGAAGACCGCCACCAAGATGAGGGGGCTGGGGGCTTCCAAGAGCCACGCGCAATCGCCTGCATCCTGGGCGGAGCTCAAGCCCTAGCCTCTCAACGTACCTTCAAGCAGTTTGCCCGCGAAGTGAATGCAGTCCTCCCCAAGCTCGAAGCAACATGCCCCCTAAGGTGGTCAGCGTGCGCCATCACGTTCAGCTCGGCAGACCAGCTCAAGTGCGCAGCCACAGCCGGAGTCCTCCCGATGCTTTGTTCCCCAGTCATCAGCAATGTTCTGGTCACCAGGACCCTCATCGATGGTGGAGCAGGGCTCAACGTCTTGTCCGTGGAAACATTCATCAACCTCCAAGCGCCCTATGACCAGCTTCAGCCAACCAAGCCTTTCTCCGGAGTCACCGACGGTTCCACGGTCCCGATCGGGCTGGTCCGCCTCCCTGTCACCTTCGGGGACGTAGCAACTACCGCACCGAGCTCATCGACTTCGACGTCGCCCACATTCGCCTGCCGTACAACGCCATCCTCGGGTACCCAGCGCTGGCCAAGTTCATGGCCGTGACTCACCACGGCTACAACGTCCTCAAGATGCCGGGAAGTGGCGGCGTCATCACGGTGCCCTGTGAAGAGAAGGACGCAGTGTGTTCCCTGGAGCGAGCCTTTCAGGCCGCGTCGCTAGAAGACCCAGATCGCGGAAGCAGGAGGCTTCCTGAGACCATGCCCAAGAAGAAGAAGACGTCGTCAGGCTCAGTCCCTCAGAAGGCAGGCCCTTCAGGGCCCGTGTCTGCCCAAGGGGACCCTCCTTCCATCGCATAGGAAAGCGCGCCCGGCGCCCTCCTCAGGCAGCGCTCGGGGGCTCTCACCTGGAGGGCCACCGACCTTGCCAGGGTCACAAGGGAGGCGCTTGGGCACCATGTGGAGTCGTGCTTCGAAGCGCGATTCCCTCGAGAAGGAGCCAGGCGAGGAAGGTCAGACCAGCAGGAGTTTGTTAACAAGGCCAGTCAAGAACTACAGGAGTCAAGGATCATGAGAGGTTGCCGTCGTTCACCAGCTGTGGCTCCACATCCAGGCGAGGATGGTGGGCTGCGCGTCTGCGTCGACGTACAAGGGCTCAATCAGATCGCCACGACGAAGCGCCTCTGGCCCTCCCGAGTGGGGTGCTGCGGAGGACCGCCCCACAGCTATCTTCGCATGCCTTACGGCCTGCCGAGGATGGCTGCGGCGTACCAGCGCCTCATGAGGGGCATCTTGGAGGCTCAGGAAGAAAGGCGTTTTGCGGCTCTGGCAGAGATGGGGACAACTCGCAAGGAGCCACCAGTGCCTCTGGAGCCTCCCGAGGCCCCAAGGCCTGGGGGCTCGTGAGAATCGGCCTCCGCAGCCCACCGAGTCCGCTGCACCGACGCCGCTTCGCCGACGACATCTTCAGGTGACATCTTTCAAGTTTCATTCCTAGATGGGAGCGCCCTCCCAGGGTTGCGTCACTCCCAGGCCGCGTGGGTCCGTCCCCGTGGCATGTATCCCTTTTTATTTCCTTCAGTCATTAGCTTGCTTTGCTGGGGGCGCCCCTCGGGCTGCATCATCCCCAAGCTGCTCGGGCTAGGCCCAGCGGCGTGTATCTCCCCTGCGTTTATTTCCAATTATGCATTCGCCTATCATGCTTGATTACTTGATGCCGTCCACGGCACCTCTTCTTCTCCATGTCGACCACTTGCACGTTAAAGGGGGGGGGTGCCTGAGCATCGCGACTCAGGACTCTTACTGGCTCTCCAGCCATCACCCTCTGGCCTTGTCCACGGCATCACGACCTGGCATACCAGCGACGGCTGAGACAAGCTCGAGGGCCGGGACCCGAGGACGTAGAGTGCCGGCATCTAACCAAATTTTGCAGGAACACATCTCAAGATACGGCCCAGTGCCAGGCGCAACCCGCCTAAGAGGTAGGGCCTCATGAGTCCCGCGCTGGCTCACGGGTGCCCTGGTACACCTCACCTACTCCAACCAACGAGCTCTTGAGCGACTAACGATCGACTGACAACTGCCATGGCAGCCCCATCTTCTTTCTTTGATGAATCTGCAGGATCCTTAGGGGAAACTGCACTGGCCAAGGCCCTCACGGCGTTTCCTTCACCCTCGCCCATGCAAACCGCTTGCACGTTAAAGGGGGGGTCCCTGAGCATCGCGACTCAGGGCTCCTACTGGCCCTCCAGCCCTCACCCTCTGGCCTTGTCCACGGCATCGCGACCTGGCATACCAGCGACGGCTGAGACCAGCTCGAGGGCCAGGACCCGAGGACATAGAGCAGAAAGGGGAGCAGAGGCGAGGGAGAAGGGGCATGCCAGGACCTCGTCAAGCAACTCTGTCCAAATTACCCCCGGACCCGATGACGCGCTAGGGGCGATCCCCGATTCTCAAAGATAAAACACCATCCAAAGCATTAGCTACTGTGGCACTACCCCCGCACCTAAAGCGACTCCGTACTAGCGACGTTGCTTCTCTTTCTCACCAAGCGATGGCTGCTTGGGTGCCAAAGGGGACCTCCTGAGCATCGCGACTCAGGGGCTCTTACCGGACCCCGGGTCGCTCACCTCCTGGCCTTGACCATGACATCGCGACCTGGCATACCAGTGACGGCTGACGCCACCTTGGGACTGGGACCTGTCGACGCAGAGCACCAAGCCCTCGCGAGGTGCGAAAGGGAGGACCGAACTATGACGGAATTTGTGACTCGCACAGATCCATAGCAAGGGTTACATATTAACAACAAGGATCACAGCCGCCTTACAAGCCCCTATGGGGTGCAATGTGATTCCTCGCAGGGAACGGATCCTAAAGGGTGCTAACTACACGTGCCCCTGCAAAAGATGCCATCATCAACAGTGGGCCATCAAGCACCGGCGCCAACCCCATCCAGATCAGAGTCAGCGACGGCCGAGTGAGCCCGCCCTGCTTCGGGAGCGGCGCTGGCTCGCGGGTTCCTAATTGTCGTCGCTCGTCTCCGGAGTCGCGAAGACCTCGCTGGGATCGCTAGATCCTCCAGCGCTCCCATCGCTTGTTGAGCTGTCCAGGGGGCGGTCGGCAGGCCCAGCCATCGCCATAGCGAGGTCCTGGCCGCATCCCCCGGGGCAGCACTCCAGCCGGCGCCCATTCGCGTCGAAGACCTTGAAGAACATCACCGAAGCGCCAGCGTACTCCAGGTGGATCATGAGGGCGCCCCTTGCTCTGCAACCCCGAGCGATCTCGCCCCAGCCGCGAGTCATGAAGACCTCACCCGAGGCAAGGACCGCGACTTCTGCCTCGGTCGCAGGAGTGCTGCAGTCGATGTGCTGCAGCCATAGCTCCAGGAGTCTTCCCCGCGGGAAGACGGAGGCGAAGAAGGGAGGAAAGCGAATCCAAGTTCGCGGAGGCATGGCAGCGTGGAGCACGAGCTCGCGGGAGGATCCCTCGGCGTGGACTCCAGGAGGAACGACCCACACCTTCGTGACCCTCCGGCGCTGGCGACGGCGCTGGCCGAGGGGATCGGCATCTCCTCTTCCAAGGCCCTCGGCGTGGGCATACAAAGGAAGCGGGAACCCCGGCGGAGGCCGCTCATACCAAGGCCTCAGCGCCACCTGACGGCCCTCCTCATCGCGGCCGCGGGGAGCAGGTCGCTTCTTCGGCGGGAGAGGGTCTGGCCCTTCTCGAGGAGCCTTTCCCTTCTTCGCCGCAGAAAACCGGCGAATTGGAGCCATCACACCAAGACGGAGCAAGAACTGAGGCAGAGGAGGAAGCAAGAAGAGATGGGATGGAAGGACAGGCGCGGTGCCGTACGTATAGCCGGCGAAGGCCAACCGTCGGCCTCCACGATCGCAGGTAATCATGACACGATTTGCATGCAGGGACTTGTCCAATCCGCACGGTCACCAAGGCATCATGGGGAAGTGGAGACGCCCACGTCCAATCGACCGGCACGCGGCGCCCAAGGCCGCAGGCTGTTAGGGCCCGCGGCGCTTCGCCCTTGCCCTTTCGCCTCGCGGCACGGCCAAGTCCATGCGCGCCTTGGGCCTGGGGGCTACTGTCGGCGTTCTGGGAACGGGGGTCCCCAGACTTGCCTACCTCCGGCCTGCAGCGTGGCTCAAATGGGGGCCCAGCGTGGCCCATCTTCATCAACACAAGACTCAAGACCCTCGCGAGGGTCCAAGCCTCGCGGGGCGGACGACATGGCGCTTCCTCAGGCGCGGCCTCCTCAGGCTGGCTCGCGAGGAGGCGGAGAGATCAAGGCGGGGTACCTCGCGAGGTGCCCATGACGCAAGCCATGACGATCGAGGGTGCCAGGCGGGCGCCAGCCTGCGCAGCGTTCCCCTTTCCTCTTTGGTGCAAAGGGGGCAAGCGCAGGTGAGAGGATCAAGCAAAGGCACCATTTCGGTGCAACAAGACCAAGACCAGTCCAACGGTGGGAAGGAGGTCACCATGGAGCCCAGAACGGCGTCACCACAGGGCCTTTGGCAGGCGAAGACCAACTTTACTCAGGATAAGTGTACCAGATGTTCCCCTTTGAATTGGCCAATTGTTGGCGCCCTTCCCACTCAAATATTTGGGAAGAGGCCCAGGGCCTTTGCCTATAAATAGGACTAGCCACCCCCAGGGTGGAGAGAACGGAGATCTTGACATCTAGAGAGATCGATCCACGAACAGAGCTAGCAACACACCCAGAGAGGGAGAAGGGTGATTGAACTCCCCCAGCAGTTCATCCCCTAGCCAAGAACAGACCCTCGCGAGGCTGTTCTTCCTTGTACTGTTCATCCTCATCAGCCCAAGAGGCAATCCACCCACCACAAACTAGAGTAGGGTATTACACCACAATGGTGGCCCGAACTAGTATAAACCCTGTGTCTCTTGTGTTGTTCGTTCTATAGTTTAGATCCTGGCGAGACGGAGAGGTAGAGGGCATAACCTCCGCGTGCACCCCAGAGTTCGAACCTTAAGGGTCTGCCGGAACCCCTGATCTGACAGAGAGACAACAGTCGGTGGAGTAGGAGGAGAAGGCGGCGGCACGACCACCGCACCCCGAGGCGGAGCCTGCTGCATCCCAACGGCTGTGGTTGCGGCAGCAGGCAAGGGCACCTAGGGAGTCGCTTGGGCCATGGGGGCTGAGCTCGCCCCAGCCGGCTCAGCCAGGCCTCGTGAGGACGACTGGGCAGGAGAGGCCCGTGCGTCGCGGTCACCTTCCTTCGCGGGCAGAGGCGCTGCCACGGATGAAACCTCAGGAGCTCCCTTCGGCTTCTTTGCCGCGGGCGCCAACCTATCCAAGGAATGCGGACGTCAAATTTGAAGCCTGAAAGCCGGCTGGAAGGGTCAACCACGGGAAGCTCGGGAGCGGCAGGCGCGTCTGCGGTCCGCCTCGGGGCCGGGGCAGACCCGCGGGAGATCAGCCCGGTCCTGTCCTTCTTCGGGATCGAGGGCAAGATCCCACCGCCCTGCTCGTCGTCATCCTCGTCGTCATCGCTCGAAGAGAGGCGGAGAGCGCTGGACCTGCGCCGGGGGAGGGGAGCCCTCGACTCTCCGTCAGTCGCCTCGGAGTCAGGCCCCTTCTCCCGCTCCCCTCCTTCCTCCTCTTCACTGGAGTCGTCAGAGGACACGTCCACTGGGTCCTCGGGAGCTTCCGTGGGCACAGGACCGTCCCCGTTGAAGACGGGCATGGACTCCACTACCTGCTCCCAGTCGTCATGGAGGAACAAGGGCGTAGGAGCGCCCTCCAACCTCGCCACATCGCCCCCGACCAGAGATTGGAGGACCGCAGCCAGATCTTCATCGGCCAAGGCCGCGGGGCTCGGATGGTTCGAACACATCGGAAGTGAGTACTGCCGAAGCCAAGCCAGCTGGTGCTCCAAGAATTCCCTCAGCAGCGACGCGCCGGTCAGCTTCGCCACCACCATGTTGGCCGGCCTCAGATTCGCGTCCATCTTCTCCAACACCAGCTTCGCACGGGGGTCCGAGAGCTCCGCTCGACCCCAATCACTAGAGCTCGTGGGTTGCTCTGTGGGCAGGATCAGCCAAGGGTGGATGCGCCCAGCATCCGCCAAGACCCAATTGCTCCTGAAGCCCTCAATCCTTTTCCTGGGGCTCGAAATGGCAAAGGCGCCACCGTATGCGACGAAGCTCGCGCAGGCGGAAGCAGGACCACGAGAGGTCCGGAGGTAGAAGTAGTGGCGCAGCAAGGGCACTGAGGGTTACACCCCTACATGAGCCTTGCAGTAATAAGCGAAGATTACCAGGAGAAGGACGGAGTTGGGATGGAGGTGCAGAGCCTGTAGCTTATAATGGCGGAGGACAGAGAAGAAGAACTCGGAGAAGAGAGGCACCAGGCTAGCAGCAATGGCACTTGCAAAGAACGGATAGAAGGTGCTCCCTTGGCCCTCAGGGGTGGCGGAGCCGGCCTTGAACACCTGCGCCCCGTTGATGCCCTGCGCCGCCGCCATCCGGCGCAACCGGGCGAGGCTCGACTCCGACACGTTCGGCGACTCCAGGGCAGACGAGTACCAAGCTCCGGCCGGGGACTGACGAGGCGCCATGGATTCCTAGGTCACGCGGTCGAGGTAGATCTGGAAATTTTGGAGGAAGGAAGGAGAGGCGCAAGAAAGGGGATCTGAGCAGCAACCGGAGAAAGCAAGAAAAGCAAAGCCCAGGCAGATGCCGCTCCATTACCAACTCACAAGGTTGCTGAGGCGCCCACGTCCAATCAACCGCCACGCGGCGCCCAAGGCCACAGGCTGTTAGGGCTCGCGGCGCTTCGCCCTTGCCCTTTCGCCTCCCTGCACGGCCAAGTCCGGGTGCGCCTTGGGCCCGGGGGCTACTATCGGCGTTCTAGGAACGGGGGTCCCTAGACTTGCCTTCCTGCGGCCCGCGGCGTGGCTCAAAGGGGGGCCAGCGCGGCCCATCTTCATCAACACATACCCAAGACCCTCGCGAGGGGCCATGCCCCGCGGGGCAGACGACATGGAGCTTCCTCAGGCTTGGCCTCATCAGGCTGGCTCACGAGGAGGCGGAGAGATCAAGGCGGGGTACCTCACGAGGTGCCCGTGACGCAAGCCATGACGACCAAGGGCGCCAGGCGGGCGCCAGCCCGCGCAGTGTCCTCCTTTCCTCTTTGGTGCAAAGGGAGCAAGCGCAGGCGAGAGCATCAAGCAAAGGCATCCATTTCGGTGCAACGAGACCAAGACCAGCCCAATGGCAGGGTGGAAGTCATTGTGGAGCCCAAGCCAGCGTCACTACCAGAGCCTTTGGCAGGCGAAGACCAACTTTAGTCAGGATAAGTGTACCAGATGTTCCCCTTCAAAACGGCCAATTGTTGGCGCCCTTCCCGCTCAATATTTGGGAAGAGGCCCAGGGCCTTTGCCTATAAATAGGACTAGACACCCCCAGGGGAGAGGCAATCAGAGGGGACGGGAAGAGAGCGATCGAGAAATCGGGTAGAAGCAATCAGAATATACAGAGGCAATCGAAGAGAGAGAGAGAGAGAGAGAAGGGTGACTGAACTCCTCCTAGCAGTTCATCACCCCAGCCAAGAACAAACCCTCACGAGGCTGTTCTTCCTTGTATTGCTCATCTTCATCTGCCCAAGAGGCAATCCACCACACCACACTGGAGTAGGGTATTACACCACAACGGTGGCCCGAAACAGTATAAACCCTGTGTCTCTTGTGCTGTTCTTTCCATAGCTTAGATCTTAGCATGTCGGTGGAGTGCAGGTAGGTAGAAGGCGAAATCTCCGCGCGCACCCCAGTGTTCGAACCACAAGGGTCTGCCAGAACCCTAAATCCGACAGTGGTGAAGAAATTGCTGAGATCGCTTGATTCCTCATTTGATACTCTGGCACTGATGATACAAGAGCGTGCTGATTACAAGTCACTTGACCCTGTTGATATCCTCGAGAGGCTAAACACTCAAGAGTTCCAGCCTGCTGAAAAGAGAGATCTCTATGGTTCGAGCTATGGCAGATCACGTGCACTGAAGGCCAAGGCAGTATCAGAATCCGAAGATGAAGACTCTGGTAGCAGCCTTGGTGACCCTAAAGAACTGAGTCATGATCTAGCACTGCTTTTGAAGAAATCCCAGAAGTTCTCAAGACGTGGTCGCTTTGGAAGACCCTCAAGGAGCAATGATTCCTCATCCAGTGACTACAAGAAGAGACTTTGTCACAAGTGCAAGAAACATGGACATTATATTCAAGATTGTCCTCAGTGGGAAAAGGAATCAAAGAAGAAGAAATACAAGGATTACAGTTCTGATGATGCGAAGAAAAAGAAGAAGTCCTCAAAATCTTCATCATCAAAATCCTCAAAGTCTTCATCTCACAAGAAGAGCAGCTCCAAGAAGGCTCGGGCATTCATTGGCAAGGAAATGGACTCTAAAGCTGAATCTGAGGAACAAGAGGAAGAGGAGGCATCTGAGGACTCCGAGTCTGGTGTGGCGAGCCTAGCCCTCGCTACTGCATTCGTCAGCAAGTCTATCTTCAACACTGAAGAAAATGACCTCACCAACATGGCTGATGAAGGCAATGATGACTATGCTCCCACCTATTGCTTCATGGCAAAGGGTGCCAAGGTACCTAAATATACCTCCTCTGAGTCTAGTGAAGATGAATCTGATGAAAATCTTAAGCCCAACTACACAAAACTTGCTAAGATTGTTGTGAAACAACAAAAGGCTTTTGAAAAGGTTCAAAACATGCTAGACAAAAGTGATGATATGTTGGCTGAAGAAATGGATTGCACTAAAGCCTTGACTGAAAATCTTCAGAGACTTGAGACCAGGTTTGACAACCTTCAAGGTCATCATAACACTGTCTTGTCTGATCATGAGAAGCTTTCTTATGAATTTCTTCAAAGAAAGCAAGATCTTGAGAAGCTAAGAGTGAGTTATGAAGATCTTCAGAAGGAGCGCGATTCATTACTTGCTCAACAAATCAGCGCTACTCAGGAAGAATTTATTCCTCCATGTTTGAAATGCATTGAACGAGAATCTGCTAATTCTTCACCTGAATGTTCAAATGCTTCTAATGTTAGAAATTCTTCACCTGCCTCTGATATCACTAATTCCTCATCTGAGGACATTGCTAGTATCACTGACGATGCAGGGCTGAAGGAATTGTACATCACAGGCATGTACAAAAGCCTCAAAGGGCATCAGACTCTTTGTGATGTGCTTAAAAAGCAGATCCTCAACAGGAACCCTAGGAAAGAGGGTATTGCCTTTGAGAGGAAACTCAATGCTGATGGTACATATTGGAAGCCTGAGTAGTACCCCAAAACCTCATGGGTTGCTGCAAAGGGACCTCCAGTTGATCCATCTAATTTATCTGGCTATACATGTGAATCTTCTCATTCTTCTGATGAGTCATTTGACTCCAACTATAAACTGTTCAAAAATCAGAATGGTGAAGTATTTGCTAGATATGTTGGCACTAACTGCAGGAATGGTTCCCCTATGAAGAAAATCTGGGTTCCCAAAAGGTGCCTTGAAAGTCTTCAGGTGAATGTCCTCATGACACCACCTGTGAAGAATAGCAACCCCAGATCAAATTCTTCATATGGACCAAACTCTTCATATGGATCCAAGTCCTCATACGGGCCAAATTCCTCACGTGGATCAAATTCCTCAAAAGGATCAAAGTCCTCATATGATCATCATCGTGCTAACAACTCTGTTTCGCAGGGAAGAGCCATGGGCTATAAATATGAACATTACTCTTCTAATCATTATGTTCATAAGTCCTCGAAGAATTTCTCTGCTTATTCATATGCTTACCCTAACCCCTCTTATGTGAAACATAATGGTTTGGCCTCTATGCCACCATTCTCATATGGAGCTCGCAGAGTGATGAACTCTTTGCCACCCCTTCAGATGTGGGTGGTGAAGAAAAGGAACTAATCTCTTCTGCAGGGTCAGGTCTCCAGACATACTGTAATGTCTGAAGAATTTGCTGGGGACCTGACAAATTGCCTGAAAGGATGCAGGCTAATCATGAAGAAATGAATTTTCATTTCTCACGTCCTCACACTGCTTTGTCTGTATTACTGCTTGATGAAATTGATCTGATGAATTGTGATATCATATTCTTCACTGCTGAAGTATATGAGGTTCGTAAGTTGCACTAATTCATCTGCTGGATGATCAACCCAAAGCCACTGAGTGGGTCCTCGATAGTGGATGTACAAATCACATGACTGGTGACAAGAATCTATTGATGGATGCTCCCTTATCATCATCTCATCTGAAGCATATCATCTTCGCTGACAAAATCAAAAGTCAGGTATTGGGTCTAGGTAAGGTTGCTATCACAAAGGATCAACACATGGACAAAGTCATGCTTGTTGAGTCCTTAGGATACAACCTTATGTCTGTCATGCTTTGTGATCTTGATATGGTTGTTGTCTTTGGCAAGTATCATTGTGTTGTGATTATGGAAGCTGACAATTCCAAAGCCTTCGAAGGCTTTAGGAGAGGAGACTTGTATATTGTTGATTGCTCTGCAGATTCACAACAAGCCGTGTGCCTACTTGCAAAAGCTTCAGAAGGATGGTTATGGCATCGATGACTTGGTCATGCAGGCATGAGGAATTTGCACACACTTGCGAAGAAGAAACATGTCATTGGCATTGAGAATGTCAAATTCCTCAAGGATCACTTATGCGGTGCCTGTGAAGCTGGAAAGATGACCAAGGCCAAGCATCCAGCGAAGACTATCATGACCACTACTCGTCCATTTGAATTGCTTCACATGGATCGCTTCGGTCCTAATCATTATTCTGCCATTTCAAATGAAGCATCTCAATATGGCTTTGTTATTGTTGATGATTACTCTCGTTACACATGGGTACACCTTGTCTCTTACAAACATGAAGTGCAGGAAGTCTTCAAAGGATTCTCCTCGAGGGCTTCAACCAACTTTGGTGTGAAGATCAAGCACATCAGAAGTGACAATGGCACCAAGTTCAAGAATTCGGGTCTCGATGACTATCTTGATGAACTTGGTATTACTCATGAGTTATCTGCTCCTTATACTCCTCAACAGAATGGCATCATGGAGTGCAAGAACAGGACTCTTGCTGAGATGGCTCGCACTATGCTCGATGAGTACAAAACCCCTCGTCGTTTCTGGGTTGATGCAATTGATACTGCGTGCCACATCATCAACAGAGTATATCTTCACAAATTCTTCAAGAAGACTGCCTATGAACTCGTCACTGACAAGAAACCCAATGTGAGTTATTTCAAAGTCTTCAGTGCCAAATGCTGGATTAGAGATCCTCATCACAACTCTAAATTTGCACCGAAAGCACATGAAGGTTTTATGCTTGGTTACGGAAAGGACTCGCACACTTACAGAGTCTTCAACAATGTTCTTCACAAGATTGTTGAAACTGTAGATGTGCGGTTCGATGAAACTAATGGCTCGCAAAGAGAGCACCTACCTTCTGTGTTAGATGAACCAACACCTGAAGATTCTATCAAGCACAAGGCTACGGAAGATGTCATTCCTACTGAAGAATCTGCTGAAGAATTCATTCCAGAACGTGAAGAACGTCGAGCTGATGCACCTGAGGAAAATGCTGAGGAAATTGATGCTGAAGAAAATGCTGATCAAATTCCTCACCGACAACCAGCTCACCCTCGCGTTGCAAAAGAAGTGCAAGTGGAGAAGATCATCGATGACATTAGAGCACCAGGTCCTCTCACACGCTCAAAAGCTTCACATCTATCTAACTTTTGTGGGCACTTTGCTTTTGTCTCTATCACAGAGCCCACTAAGGTAGATGAAGCATTTCTGGAGCCTGAGTGGATTCAGGCCATGCAAGAAGAATTACATCAGTTCAAGCTCAACAACGTCTGGGAACTGGTCAATCGTCTAGATCCTCGCAAGCATAATATCATTGGCACAAAATGGATCTACCACAACAAGCAAGATGAAAACGGCCTTGTGGTGAGGAATAAGGCACGTCTAGTAGCTCAAGGCTACACACAGGTTGAAGGAGTTGATTTCGATGAAACTTTTGCACCTGTTGCTAGACTTGAGGCTATTCGCATATTACTTGCTTATGCTAACCATCATGATATCATCTTATATCAAATGGATGTGAAAAGTGCATTCCTCAATGGTAAGCTCGAGGAAGAAGTATATGTTGCTCAACCCCCAGGTTTTGAAGATCCAAAGAATCCTGACAAAGTCTTCAGACTCAATAAGGCCCTCTATGGCCTCAAGCAGGCCCCACGGGCGTGGTATGATACTTTGAAGGAATTCTTCATGAAGAATGGCTTCACACCCGGTTCACTCGATCCTACTCTCTTTATTAAATCTTATGATGGTGAACTGTTTGTGTGCCAAATATATGTTGATGATATCATCTTTGGCTGTACTGACCAACGTTATAGTGATGAATTTGCCTATATGATGAGTGAAGAATATCAAATGTCTATGATGAGAGAGTTGAAATTCTTCTTAGGTCTTCAAATTCGTCAACAGCGCGATGGCATATTCATATCTCAGGAGAAATACCTCAAGGATGTCCTGAAGAAATTCGTCATGCAAGATTGCAAAGGCATCAAAATCCTATGCCCACAAATGGTCAACTATGCACTGATGAAAATGGTATTGACTTTGATCATAAGGTATACCGCTCCATGATTGGCTGTTTATTGTACTTATGTGCATCTAGGCCAGATATAATGCTTAGTGTTTGCATGTCTGCCCAATTTCAAGCTGCACCGAAGGAATCACACCATAAGGCTGTGAAGCATATTCTTCGATATCTAGCTCACACACCAACACTATGATTATGGTATCCCAAGGGCTCGGATTTTGATCTCATTGGATATTCTGACTCTGACTATGCTGGTGATCATGTGGACCACAAGTCAACATCTGGTACTTGTCATTTCCTTTTACGATCCTTGGTATGTTGGTCCTCGGAGAAACAGAACTGCGTATCACTGTCTACTGCTGAAGCTGAGTACATTGCAGCTGGTTCTTGCTATGCTCAACTGCTATGGATGAAGCAAACACTCATGGACTATGGCGTTAACATGAAGAATGTGCCTCTCCTCTGTGACAATGAGAGTGCAATCGAGATTGCTCACAACCCAGTTCAGCACTCGAAGACAAAGCACATTCAGATTCGTCATCATTTTCTTCGCGATCATGTGTTGAAGGGCGACATTTCTATTGAGAATGTGAAGACTGAAGAACAACTAGCCGATATCTTCACAAAGCCCTTGGATGAAAAGAGATTTAGCAAGTTGCGGTGTGAGCTAAATATCTTAGAGTCTTCGAATGTACTTTGAAAAGGCACTCATCCTAACACTTATGCAAAATTGATGACTTAGATGTGCAACACATGAAGAAACGTTTTTCTTCAATCAATGAAGAATAACACTCTAAGTGTGAAGAAATTAATGAAGAATTTGATTCTCAGAACCCTACGACAATTGTACGCGGTGTCTGAAATCATCATTCTTATATGGTGGGTCACGCCACCACAAAATTTGAAAATCTTCAATTTGAGTTTTTCCTCATTTATGAAATTCCTCAGTTATTCAAATTCTTCAACTTCACAAAATCTTCACTTGTTCCGTCGTTTTTCTTCATTGGCTATATTATATATATATATATATATATATATATATATATATATATATATATATATATATATATATATATATATGAGTTTATGTCCTCTACAGCATTCACTTATGGCTATTTCTTCAAGTTGGTGATTTCTGCTAAGTGAATGTGATTGGACCCTTCCCCCTCTATGCTATACTCAATCCAATCTATTCACAAATTATTCATGTGCGTTCTATTTGAAACTCGTTCAAAATCTTCACTATGTCCTTGTCAGCTGAAGAAATTGCGAACGGAACTTTAAAACTATTCTTATCCAAATTTTCGGTTTTGCCGCTCAAACCGTTCCGCATCCCATGATGCATTATTCTATTCACCCACAATATTACACGATCTCCACCTCTCTGTACGTGGGTGACACATGTCGTGCGAAGGACAAGGGTCAGGGGCACGTTCGTCCCAAATCTTCGGGCGAACAGTTAGACTATAAATATCCCCTCACCCCTTCCTCACTTCCTTTACTCCGCTCGATCTCTCTCTCCCGCTCAGCTTCCCAAACCCTAGCACCGCCGCTACTCCATCGTCGCCGGTGAAGAATAGCTTCACTTTCTCGACCTCGTCGCCGTCGTACTCGCACCGACCGCGGAAATCTTCACCTCCGCCGCCGTCGTAGACGTCTTCCTCCACCAAGTTAGGGCGTGGAAGATCTACACCGATGAACTTCACTGTTTCACCTCTCTGTTCGTCGTGTTCTTCATTCAAGGTAATTAAAAGTTACTTTTACTGCCCTCTTTGATTCGAAATTTCTCTACAAAATCTTCAAAGGTGTTTTATTCTTCAAATCCCCACACACAAAACACCTCACAAATCTTCTGATCTTGATTCATTTCTCTAAGCTTTATTCTCTTCAAGATTCCTCAATTGTGTGGATCTTCGATCTATACAACTCTGGAACCTAAGACAAAGCACGCTTAGTGAAATTCTTCAAGACACATCTGGTTAAATTCCTCAAACTTGTTCTTTTTGAAAAACCTTCTGAGAACGTATATGACCTCTCCAAATTCCTCGCAACTATACCCTGTTCACAGGTACACATGTCCGCTGCTGAATCACTAGGTTCTCATCAACGTAACTCATTTGCAGCGTTCCTCGAAGAAAAGTTGCACACTTCTTCAGAGAATTTGATTGTTCAAATTCCTCACTTGAAGAAAATGGCTGACGGTAAAAGGCCACAGAAAGGAGGAAAGAAGCCTGAGGTCATGACTGCTTTTGAAATCCCTGAGGACATCTATGCTGGGTACTGTACACCTCTTGAGGAAGATAAAAATCAGCGCAAGGTGCGCATTCAGAAGATTGAACGGAGATGGGCACGCGAATGGAGGGAATACAGATATGTAACCCCAAAGTATATGAAGAAATTCGCACTGAATCCTCCATGCCCAAGAGCCCCATTTGCACCTGGCCAAGTGGCATATCCCACTAGCATCAAACGCGGTGAGGACTTTCCTGAAGAATGGGCCAAGCGCCAAGCCAAGTTGGCCAAGCAAGCAAAAGAGGCAGTGAGGAAATTCAACGAAGATTCTGCTGCTACTGCTGCCACCGAGGCCTCTGTCAAGCCGAGGAAATCAATGGCAAAGAAGCCTGCTCGTAAGCCAAGTGCTTCACCAACATTGCCCTCACAGCCAAGTTCCTCAGCTGCGCCCTCACGGCCAGGAACTTCAAAATCTTCAAAACCAATTCCTCAAGCTGCTCCTGCTCCTCCAAAATCCTCAGCACCTCCTCCAAAGTCCTCATCTGTTCCGACAAAGTCCTCAGCACCTGTGCATCTGGCCTCGTGCCAAAGGACTACAGGCATCTCAATTGCCTCTGGTGTCTCAGCAAGTTCCTCAGCTGCACCAAATTCTTCATATGGCCCCACTCTGCTGAAGACTAAGGCAACTGTTGGATGACGTCCTCGGCCAAGTCCCAAGAAGAAACAGGTCGCCTTCCAAGATCCACCTGAAGATGATGAGGCTGATGATGACGAACTTGCAGAAATCATTAGAGACAGGCAAGTAAGGGCCACTAAAGCCAAAGGCACACCTGTGCCACTGCTGTTGGATCCAAGGGCGATCCTAGACTACATTGATCTCTGGCATAAGGATCCAAATACTCCTATGCCTGACTTGAAGTTGACACTTGGTCAAAATCACATGCTGACTCACTTCATCCAAGAGGAGAAGTGGAACTATGACCAGGCCAGGCAGATCAAGAAGGCCCAGTACAAGAAAGAGAAGTTTCTGAAGACCAACGTGGTCAAAATGTCGACTGATGAACTCATCAAAATTCAGTCTGACATCAAAACCCTTAGCGACAAATTTGACTCATATTATGCTGACTCGAAGGGAGCCAAAGTCAGGTTTGTGAAACTGACTGAGCAGTTCACCAATGTTGCAGCTCCATCGCAACAAGGAGTTCCTCAAGCTGAAGCTTCTGCTCAGCCCACTGAAGAACATGCCAGCACCGCTGATGACTTTCAGGCTAGGCCTATCAGGTGGTGTCGAGGCCCTGGGGTGAGCGAGCACCGTCGGGGTTCCCGCTTCCCTTGTACACCCACATCAAGGGCTCTGAAGGGGTTGATGCCGATCGCCACGGGCAGCGTCGCCGTCTGCGCCGACGGGTCACGAAGGTGTGGGTCGTCCCCCCTAGGGTCCACACCGAGGGCTCCTCCCGAGAGTTCGTGCTCCACGCCGCCATGCCTCCTCAGTCTTGGATTCGCCTTCCTCCCTTCTCCGCCTCCATCATCCCGCAGGGAGAACTCCTGGAGCTTTGGCTGCAGCACGCCGGCTGTAGCACCATCGCGACCGAGGCAGAGGTCGCGGTCGTTGCCCCGGGCGAGGTCTTCATGACTCGAGGCTGGGGCGAAATCGCCCGGGTTTGCAGGACAAGAGGCGCCTTCGTGATCCACCTGGAGTACGACAGTGCTTTGGTGATGTTCTTCAAGGTCTTCGATGCGAATGGGCGCAGGCTGGAGTGCTGCCCCGGGAGAGGTGGTCGGGACCCTGCTACAACGAGGACTGGGCCCGCCGAATGCTCCCTTGGCGGCTCCTCAGGCGACGGAGGCGTCGGAGGATCCAGCGACTCCGGAGACGAGCGACGACAGCTACGAGCCCCCGAGCCGGCGCCGCTCCTGGAGCAGAGCGGGCTTGTCAGGTCGTCGCCGACTCTGATCTAGATGGGGTTAGCGCCGGTGCTTGACGGCCCACTGTTGATGATGTCATCTTTTGTAGGGGCACGTGTAGTTAGCGTCCCTTTAGGATCTGTGCCCTGCGAGGAATCAAAGACGCGTCCCATGGGGGCTTGTAAGGTGCCTGTGATCCTGTTTGTTAATATAACTCTTGTCGTAGAATCGTGCGAGTTGCTCATTCCTTCTTAGCTCAGTTCTCCCTTTCGAACCTCACGAGGGCTTGGTGCTCTGCGCCGACAGGTCCCAGTCCCAAGGCGGCTTCAGCCGTCGCTGGTATGCCAGGTCGCGATGCCGTGGTTAAGGCCAGGAGGTGAGTGACGCGGGGTCCAGTAAGAGCCCCTGAGTCGCGATGCTCAGGAGGTGCCCTTAGGCGCTCAAGCAGCCGTTGTTCGGTGAGAAAGGAGAGCGGCGTCGCTAACACAGGATTGCATTAGGTGCGTGGATGGTGCCACGGTAGCTGGTGCTTCCGGGTGGTGACTTATCTCGAGAATCAAGGACCGCTCCCTGGTGTGTCGCCGGGTCCGTGCATCGGCAGGCCTGAGGTTGCTCGGTGAGGTCCTCACGTGTCCCTCCCCTCTCACCTTTGCTCCCCTTTCTGCTCTATGTCCTCGGGTCCCGGCCCTCGAGCGAGTCTCAGCCGTCGCTGGTATGCCAGGTCGCGATGCCGTGGTCAAGGCCAGAGGGTGAGGGCTGGAGAGCCAGTAGGAGCCCTGAGTCACGATGCTCAGGCACCCCCCTTTTAACGTGCAAGCGGTTCGCGCGGATGAGAGTGAAGGGAACACCGCAAGGGCCTCGCCTGACGCCGTTCCTTTAGGAGATCCTGTAGACTCATCATAGAAAGAACGAGGGGTTGCCATGACAATTGACAGTCATCCGTTGGTTGCTTCCGAGGGGCGATGAGGCACTGAGGGCTTGACGAGGTGGCGCCATGTGGGGCTGCCGCGGCCAGAGCTCAGCCATTCAGGTTTGTCGGTGTTGCAGGGACAGACCCATGCGCAAGCGTCGTGCCGTTTCTGGAGCAGCTCCGTCAGTTTGCGTCAGTTGAGCGGGCAACTAGGTCAAACACATTAGTCGCGAAGGAGTGGATTCATTCAAATAGATGCTGGGAAAGCGGACATCACTGGGTCAGGCCCGAGCGACTTGGGGATGATGCAGCCCGAGGGGCGCCCCCAACAGAGTAAGCTAACAACATGAAATAAAAGGGATACATACCGCAGGGACGGACCCACGCGGCCTGGGAATAATGCAGCCGTGGGGGGCGCTCCCAGCTGGAAATGAAATTTGAAAGATGTCACCTGATAATGTTTAGGACGAATGAGCATGGTGTAGCAGACTCGGTGGGCCGCGGAAGCCGATCCTCACGTGCCCCCAGGCCCAGGGGCCTCGGGAGGCTCCGGAGGCGCTGGTGGCTCCTCGCGGACCATCTCCATCTCCGCCAGGGCTGTGGAACGCTTGGACTCTTGAGCCTCCATGATGCCCCTCATGAAGCGCTGGTACGTGGCAGCCGCGAACATAGCTATGGGGTGGGCCTTCGCAGCGCCCCACTCGCGAGGGCTAGAGGCGCTCCAGAGAGGCGACTCGATTGAGCCCTGGTATGTCGATGCAGACGCGCAGCCAACCATCCTCGCTTGGATGGCGAGCCATAGCTGGTAGGCGGCGGCCGCCTCTCATGACTCTTGACTCTTGTAGCTCTTGAATGGCCTTACTGACGAACTCCTGAGGGCCTGGCCCTCCTTGCCTTACTCCTTCTTGAGGGAAACGTGCTCCGAAACACGCCTCCATGTGGTGCCCAAGCACCTCCCTTGTGACCTTAGCCAGGTCGGTGGCCCTCTAGGGGAGAGCCCCTGAGCCCTGCCTGAGGAGGGCGCCGGGCGCGCTTTCCAATGCGATGGAAGGAGGTTCCCCCTGGGCAGGCGCGGGTCCCGAGGGTCCTGCCTCCTGAGGGTCTGAGCCGGACGATGTCTTCTTCTTCTTGGGGGTGGTCTCGGGAAGCCTCCTGCTTCCGCGATCTGGGTCTTCCAGTGATGCGGCCTGAAAGGCCCGTTCCAGGGAACACACCGCGTCCTTCTCCTCACAGGGCACCGTGATGACTCCGCCGCTTCCTGGCATCCTGAGGACGTTGTAGCCGTGGTGAGTTACGGCCATGAACTTGGCCAGCGTTGGGTACCCGAGGATGGCGTTGTATGGCAGGCGAATGTGAGCGGCGTCGAAGTCGATGAGCTCGGTGCGGTAGTTGTCGTGTGCCCCGAAGGTGACAGGGAGGCGGACCTGCCCAGTCGGGACCGTGAAGCCGTCGGTGACTCCGGAGAAAGGCTTGGTTGGCTGAAGCTGGTTGTAGGGCACTTGGAGATTGTTGAATGTTTCCACGGACAGGACGTTGAGCCCTGGCCCGCCATCAATGAGGGTCCTGGTGACTACCATGTTGCTGATGATTGGGGAACAAAGCATCGGGAGGACTCCGGCTGTGGCCGCACACTTGAGCTGATCTGCTGAGCTGAATGTGATGGCGCACGCCGACCACCTGAGAGGGCGCGTGGCTTCGAGCTTGGGGAGGACTGCATTCACTTCACGGGCGAACTGCTTGAAGATGCGCTGAGAGGCTGGGGCTTGAGCTCCGCCCTGGAAGCCCCCAGCCCCCTCGTCCTGATGGCGGTCCTCGTTTCTCCTTGGCTGCGGCGGCAGTGGAGGGAGTCCTGCGTTGCCTTGTGGGTGATCCTCACGAGGCTGATCCCTCCAGTCTCCCTCGCGAGGCGGGTCTTGCCAGCGATCCTCACGAGGTCGATCGCGCCACCCTTGGCGGGGGCCGTGGTCTTCCCAGCGTCCTGCGTTCCTTCCTCCTCCTCGACCGTAGCCCTGGTCACCGCGGTCGGGGCGACGGCCGATCCTTCCTTCTCGCACGGCTCGGAGCTCTTGGCATTCGTTGGTGTTGTGGGTGTGGAGGTCGTGGTACACACAGTACCGACTGCCTTTGGAAGATTCGGGCTGATCTCTGCCCCGCTTGGTGTGTGGTTCTGCCGCGAGCACGACAGCCCCCTTGTGCTTCACATCCTTGGCCTTGGGCTTCTTCTGTTCTGGGTCTGCGGCAGGCAGCTCAAGGAGGGAGAGACGCCCTTCCTCGGCCCTGGCGCTGTCGGATCACGTGTTCCGGCAGAGCCTTAAGGTTCGAACTCTGGGGTGCGTGCGGAGATTATACCCTCTACCTCTCCGTCTCGCAATGATCTAAACTACAGAACGAACAACACAGGAGACACAGGGTTTATACTAGTTCGGGCCACCATTGTGGTGTAATACCCTACTCTAGTTTGTGGTGGGTGGATTGCCTCTTGGGCTGATGAAGATGAAGAGTACAAGAAAGAACAGCCTCGCGAGGGTCTGTTCTTGGCTAGGGGATGAACTGCTGGGGGAGTTCAATCGCCCTTCTTACTCTCTGAGTGTGTTGCTAGCCCCGTTCGTGGATGCTGCGTTCTAGCTGGTTTCTTCATCGATCCCCCTACCCTGGGGGTGGCTAGTCCTATTTATAGGCAAAGGCCCTGGGCCTCTTCCCAAATATTTGAGCGGGAAGGGCGCCAACAATTGGCCAATTCGAAGGGGAACATCTAGTACACTTATCCTGACTAAATTTGGTCTTCGCCTGCCAAAGGCCCTGTGGTGACGCCGTTCTGGGCTCCATGATGACCTCCTTCCCACCATTGGACTGGTCTTGGTCTCGTTGCACCGGAATGGGTGCCTTTGCTTGATCCTCTCGCCTGCACTTGCCCCCTTTGCACCAAAGAGGAAAGGGGAATGCTGCGCGGGCTGGCGCCCACCTGGCACCCTCTATCGTCATGGCTTGCGTCATGGGCACCTCGCGAGGTACCCTGCCTTGATCTCTCCGCCTCCTCGCGAGCCAGCCTGAGGAGGCCGTGCCTGAGGAAGCACCGTGTCGTCCACCTCGCGAGGCATGGCCCCTCGCGAGGGTCTTGAGTCTTGTGTTGATGAATATGGGCCACGCTGGGCCCCCATTTGAGCCACGCCACAGGCTGCAGGCAGGCAAGTCTGGGGACCCCCGTTCCCAGAACGCCGATAGTAGCCCCCGGGCCCAAGGCGTGCATGGACTTGGCCGTGCCGATAGGCGAAAGGGCAAGGGTGAAGCGCCGCGGGCCCTAACAGCCTGCCGCCTTGGGCGCCGCGTGGCGGTTGATTGGACGTGGGTGCTTTTGCAACTGCGCGGGTTATTAAAGGCGGGGCATCCGCTCCGGCCTTGCTCTTCTCCTTCTTCGGCCGCTGCTCAGATCCCCTTTCTTGCGCCTCTCCTCTCTTCCTCCATGCTTCCAGATCTGCTCCATCTGCTTGACCTAGGTAGCTATGGCGCCTCGCCAGCCCCCGGCTGAATCTTGGTTCTCGCCTGCTTTGGACTCGCCAACGTGTCGGAGGCGAGCCTCGCCCGACTGCACCGGATGGCGGCAGCGCAGGGCATCAACGGGGCGCAGGTGTTCAAGGTCGGCTCCGCCACCCCTGAGGGCCGAGGTAGCACCTTCTGTCCTCTTTTCGTAAGCTCCATTACTACGGGCTTGGTGCCTCCTTTCTCTGAGTTCCTCCTCTCCGTCCTCCGCCATTACAACTTGCAAGCTCTGCATCTCCACCCCAACTCCATCCTTCTTCTGGCGATCTTTGCCTACTACTGCGAGGCTCATGTGGGGGTGCAGCCTTCAGTGGCCTTGCTGCGCCACAACTTCTACCTCCGGACTTCTCGTGGTTCCCCTTCTGCGTGCGGGGGCTTCGTCGCGTGCGGCACTGCCATGGCCATTTCGAATCCGGGGAAGAGGATCGAGGGCTTCCGGAGCAAGTGGGTTTTGGTGGACGCCGGGCGCATCCATCCTCGGTTGATCCTTCCCACGGAGCCGCCCGTGAGTTCAAGCGACTGGTGCCGAGCAGAGCTCACGGACCCCCGCGCGAAGTCGATGTTGGCGAAGATGGACGCCGACTTGAAGCCGGCCATCACGGCGGCGGCGAAGCTGACCGGGGCGTCGCTGCTGAGGGAGTTCCTGGAGCACCAATTGGCACCGCTTCGGCAGTATTCTCCCCCGATGTGGAGGCCTCATCCGAGCCCCGCAGCTGTGGGCGAAGAGGATGTGACCGCGGTTCTCCAATCCCTGGTCGGGGGCGAGGTAGCAAGGTTGGAGGGCGCACCCTCGCCCCTATTCCTTCGCGACGATTGGGAGCAAGTGGTGAAGTCCATGCCCGTCTTCAGCAGGGTCGGTCCCGTGCCCGTGGTGTCCCCCGAGGGACCTGTGGACGTGTCTTCCGGTGACTCAAGAGGAGAGGGGGGCGAAGAGGAGAGGGAGGAAGGTCCTGACTCCGAGGCAAATGACGGAGAGTCCAGGGCTCCCCCTCCCCAGCGCAAGCCCCGCACTCTCCGCCTCTCGCCGAGCGATGATGATGATGATGACGATGACGTGCTAGGCAGCGGGAGCTCGCCCCCGGTCCCGAAGAAGGGCAGGACCGGGTTGATTCCCCATGGGTCCGTCCTGACTCCGGGGCGAACCGCTGACGCACCTTCTGCTTCAGAGGTCGACCCTTCCAGCCGGCTCTCAGGCTTCAAGTATGGCAGGAGGCAGCTGGAGCCTTCTGGCGACGACCCGTAAGTGCTTGATCCATGATCTTTGGTTTCTCGTTCCGCCGTCGAGGCTTGATGATTGGTTCTCTTGAGTAGGCTGGCGCCCATGGCGAAGAAGCCGAAGGGAGCTCGCGAGGCCCCATCTTCGGCGTCGCCTCCGCCTGCGGGGGAGGGTGACCGTGACGCGCGAGCCTCTCCTGCCCGCTCGTCCTTGCGGGGCTTGGCTGATCTGGCTGGGGCGACAGCCCCCACGGCTCCAGTGACCCCCGAGGTGCCCTTGTCTGGCGCCGCTGCTACGGCTGGGGAGGCGCAGCGGACTCCGCCTTGGGACACTGCAGCCTCGCCGCCGCTATCTTCTCCTCCCGTTCCACCGACTGCTGCTTCCCCAACTCCTCCTGTTGTCTTGGAGCGCACCGATGTGCGGGAGCAGGAGCATGGTCGCGACGTGCTGGAGCAGGTAGCGCCCGGGGAGCTTCTTGCGGGCGAGGGACTTCTTTCCAGCTCTGCTCTTGCTGCGCTGGCACCTGACAGAGCGGGTTCCGCCCAGGGGCACACGCCTTGGAGCCAGGGCGTCTTCTTGAGGTGGAGGTGGCTGGGGCGCCCCCGGAGCTTCGTCGTCCGCGCAGGGCGGGGCGCGGTGCAGTGGAACGGACGGCGCAGGAGAGCCCCCTGCGGTGTGGACGAGCTCGGCGACGCGGTCAAGCCATTCTTCGTAGACGTCGTCGACGGGACGGTAGCGCAGGAGCTCGTTTGACGTGATGAGCGCAGCTCGAGCCTCCATGGGTGCGCGAAGGGCGCGGGATGAAGAACCAGCTGGGGTGAGCGAGGGAGTAGCGGTGCGGCCGTCTCGCCGCACGGACGGATGCTGAGACGATGCTTGCTGCTCGTTCCCCGCCGGGCCGGTGGCGGCATTGACGGTAGGTGACGGGGAACGGCGAGGACGCCCGCCGACAGGAGCCGTCTGGGCGACGCAAGAAGCGAAAGCGGCTCGGTGCTCGACGCGGGCCCGACGAGTGTCATACATGGACGCGATGGTCGGAGGAGAACGGGGCGGTGGAAGACGAATTCCGACACACCCCTACCTGGCGCGCCAGATGTCGGATTTAGGGTTCTGACAGACCCTTGTGGTTCGAACACTGGGGTGCGCGCGGAGATTTCGCCTTCTACCTACCTGCACTCCACCGCCACTCTAAGATGTAAGCTATGGAAAGAACAGCACAAGAGACACAGGGTTTATACTGGTTCGGGCCACCGTTGTGGTGTAATACCCTACTCCAGTGTGGTGTGGTGGATTGCCTCTTGGGCTGATGAAGATGAGCAATACAAGGAAGAACAGCCTCGCGAGGGTCTGTTCTTGGCCAGAGCGATGAACTGCTAGGAGGAGTCCAGTCACCCTTCCCCCCCCCCCCTCTCTCTCTCTCTCTCTTCGATTGCCTCTGTATATTCTGATTGCTTCTACCCGATTATCCTGACTAAAGTTGGTCTTCGCCTGCCAAAGGCTCTGGTGGTGATGCTGGCTTGGGCTCCACAATGACTTCCTCCCTGCCGTTGGGCTGGTCTTGGTCTCGTTGCACCGAAACGGGTGCCTTTGCTTGATGCTCTCGCCTGCGCTTGCTCCCTTTGCACCAAAGAGGAAAGGAGGACACTGCGCGAGCTGGCGCCTGCCTGGCGCCCTTGGTCGTCATGGCTTGCGTCACGGGCACCTCGTGAGGTACCCCGCCTTGATCTCTCCGCCTCCTCGTGAGCCAGCCTGATGAGGCCGAGCTTGAGGAAGCTCCGTGTCGTCCGCCCCACGAGGCTTGGCCCCTCGCGAGGGTCTTGAGTCTGTGTTGATGACGATGGGCCACGCTGGGCCCCCCTTTGAGCCATGCCGCGGGCCGCAGGTAGGCAAGTTTGGGCACCCCCGTTCCCAGAACGCCGACAATTCTACATGCTTATTCCTCGTTAATATTATCGCACGCATGCTGAAATACGTCAGTCACCATTTTTCATCATGCATTTCAAATTCTTCATATTATATGTCAAATGCGTGTATGAGTTACAAGATATAGGGGGAGATCTCCATGATTCATCTCTTCAAGTGTGCATTGCTTCAAAAGCAAATTCCTCACTATGCACATCTTCAGGGGGATTTCTTCTATATCTTGCAATCAAATTCCTCAATATCAGCATTTACACTTCATATGTTTATCCCCGTTGAAAAATTAACCTATATTGTCATCAATCACCAAAAAGGGGGAGATTGTAAGTGCATCTAGTGCCCCTTAGTGATTTTGGTGTATTGAAGACTTATAGGTTAAGAATCTAATGTGTTTAAGAGTGTACACATGTCTATAAGTCTATGAGGAGTTTGATATTTACAGAGAAAGTCGACCCCTAAAAATGAAGTTCTTCGACTGAAGACTTTGATATTCTGAAGACTTTCTGAAGACTTTGAAAGTGAAGAAATTGGTGTAACCTTGAAGACTTGGCATTCTTTCGAGGAACATGAAGCGTGAAGATTTTATTTTCGTAGTTTCATTTTCTCCTTCTTGAGTCATAGGAAACACCGTACTGTTAAAGGGGGACGAGGAAATACTAAGGAAAAATTTCTATGTGATGCTCAACTCAAATCCTACACCTACCAATCCCTTCGAGTGAAGCCATTGGAAATCTCATACAGTTCAGTCAATTTCTTAAGTGACAGAGACGCAGTTCTTCTAGTCACTGAGGAATTTGTCCTGACTGAGGAGTTAGGAATTCGCCAGTGCAGATTGCCTACACTGTGAGGAACATGATAGCCCTGAGGAATTTGAACCTCAAATTTCTGACCGTTGCTGTGCTACGCGCCAGTTGTCCCAAAATATCTTATCCATCTAACGGTCATATCATTGAAGGGCATTTATGTCTTATCATGTCGGGCTGCTCCCTAGGCTATAAATAGCCGCCCCCTACAACCACTAGCTGGTTGGCTGGTCCGCTAGAAACTAACACTTGTCAATTGAGAGCATCCCATCCTCCGAGGACTTTGAGCGAAAATCATCAAGTGAGGAAAATCCAAACCCAAACCCAAACACCTACAAACCCGAAGTGATTGAGCATCACTGAAGAGATTGATCCTGCGTGGATCCGACGCTTGTTACCTTTGAAGACTGTGCTTCTTCCAGACGGTTAGGTGTCATGGTCTAGAGCATCCATTAGGAATTGTGGATCACCGAGTGACCGAGTTTGTGAAGGTTCGGAAGTCACCTGAAGACTTACCACGAGTGATTGGGCGAGGACTGTGTGTCCTTAGCTCAAGGAGAATACGGTGAGAACTGTGTGTCCTCAGGTTTAAATACCTAGCCGCTCCAACCACACGTACAACTGAGACATCAGTTGGAACTGGTCTACCAAATCATTGTCTTCACCAAGCCGACTGGTTCTATTTCCTCAACACTTCCATTTCCTCATTACTGTGTTGCATGTTTGTTCATATCTGTCTTTGAAGACTTTGACTGAAGACTTTCTCAACTTCCTTAGTTCAAGTTCTTCAGTCTGTTTGTCTTGATCTTGTGCTATCCTGTGTTTACGCTTTCTGTACTCAGTGTTTGTCTTCATTTCATCATGATGACCATGCATGTATTCTGTTATGTTTACTTCTGAGTACTTATTCCGCTGCAAGTAGTTCTTCGCTAAGGAATTTCCTCACTAGCAAATTCCTCAGTGAAGAATTTCATAAAAATCGTCTATTCACCCCCCTCTAGTCGATATAATGCACTTTCAGGGTACTGCTCAGGCTGCCAATATGTACCATCAGCATTGAGTTTCCTCTCAAAGGCAATACCATCTTTCCTAGGGTTGCTGTTGAGGATCTGCTTTTTAAGCACATCATAAAGAGTCTGATACCCTTTGAGGCTTGTGTACATGCCTATCATGTACAATTCCTTCATCCCTGCATCATCAGTGATACTAGCAATGTCCTCAGATGAGGAATTAGTGATAGCAGAGGCAGGTGAAGAATTTGTAACATTAGAAACATTTGAACATTCAGGTGAAGAATTGGCAGATTAACGTTCAATGCACTTCAAACATGGAGGAACAAATTCTTCCTAAGAAGCGCTGATTTGTTGAGCAAGTAATGAATCGCGCTCCTTCTGAATATCTTCATAACTTACTCTTAGCTTCCCAAGATCTTGCTTTCTTTGAAGAAATTCATAAGAAAGCTTCTCATGATCAGATAGGAGAGTGTTATGATGACCTTGAAGGTTGTCAAACCTAGACTGAAGTCTCTGAAGATTTTCAGTCAAGGCTTTAGTGCGATCCATTTCTTCACCAAACATGACATCAATTTTGTCTAGCATGTTTTGAACCTTTTCAAAAGCCTTTTTTTGTTTCACAACAATCTTAGCAAGTTTAGAGTAGCTGGGCTTGAGGTTTTCTTCAGATTGATCCTCACTAGATTTAGGGGAGGTATATTTAAGTACCTTGGCACCCTTTGCCATGAAGCAATAGGTGGGAGCGTAGTCATCATTTCCTTCATCACCCTTGTTGGTGAGGTCATTTTCTTCAGAGTTGAAGATAGACTTGCTGACGAATGCAGTAGCGAGGGCTAGGCTCGCCACACCACACTCAGACTCCTCAGATGCCTCCTCTTCCTCATGTTCCTCAGATTCAGCCTCAGAGTCCATTTCCTTGCCAATGAATGCCCGAGCCTTCTTGGAGCCGCACTTCTTGTGAGACGAAGACTTTGAGGATTTTTATGATGAAGATTTTGAGGATTTCTTCTTTTTCTTCGCATCATCAGAACTATAATCCTTGTATTTCTTATTCTTTGATTCCCTTTCCCACTGAGGACAATCTTGAATGTAGTGTCCAGGTTTCTTGTATTCGTGACAAAGCCTCTTCTTGTAGTCACTGGTTGAGGAATGATTGCTCCTTGAGGGTCTTCCAAAGCGACCACGTCTTGAGAACTTCTGGAATTTATTCACGAGCAGTGCTAGCTCATGACTCGGTTCTTCAGGGTCACCAAGGCTGCTACCAGAATCTTCATCTTCAGACATAGAAACTGCCTTGGCCTTCAGTGCACGTAATCTGCCATAGCTCGAACCATAGAGATCTCTCTTCTCAGCAAGCTGAAACTCATGAGTATTTAGCCTCTCGAGGATATCAGCGGGATCAAGTGACTTGTAATAAGCACGTTCTTGTATCATCAATGCCAGAGTATCAAATGAGGAATCAAGCAATCTCAGCAACTTCTTCACCACCTCATGGTCGGTGATGTTAGTGAGGCGATCGAAGGTTTGTTGAACATTTTCATTGTCGAGTCTTTTGAAGTGGTTGAAGAGATTGCAAAGAACATCAACTCGAGAGTCATGTTGTGTTGAGACTCCTTCATTTACTTTGGACAGCCTATCCCAGATAAGCTTAGCAGTTTCCAAAGCACTCACTCTTCCATACTATCCTTTGCTCAGATGGCCACATATGATATTCTTCGCTTGAGAATCGAGTTGCTTGAATCTCTTCACATCAGTAGCATTCAGAGAAGGTGTGACTGAGGGAACACCATTTTCCACAACATACCAGAGATCATTATCAATTGCCTCAAGATGTATTCGCATCTTATTCTTCCATTAGGGGTAGTCCGTCCCATCGAAGGTAGGACACCCAGCAGAGACCTTGATCATACCTGTGGTCGACATAACTAAAACTCCAGGCGATTAAACCAAAATCACACAGAACACGAGAGTACCTTGCTCTGATACCAATTGAAAGTGCGTTATATCGACTAGAGGGGGGTGAATAGGCGGTTTTTATGAATTCTTCACTAAGGAATTTGCGGGTGAGGAAATTCCTTAGCCAAGAACTACTTGCAGCGGAATAAGTACTCAGAAGTAAACATAACTGAACACAAGCATGGTCATCATGATGAAATGAAGACAAGCACATAGTACAGAAAGCGTAATCACAGGATAACAGAGGATGAAGACAAACAGACTGAAGAAATTGAACTGAGGAAATTGAGGAAGTCTTCAGTCAAAGTCTTCAAACACATATATGAACAAGTGCACAACACAGTTATGAGGAAATGAAAGAGTTGAGGAAATAGAACCAGTTGGTGAAGACAATGATTTGGTAGACCAGTTCCAAGTGCTGTCTCAGTTGTACATCTGGTTGGAGCGGCTAGGTATTTAAACCTGAGGACACACAGTCCCGGACACACAGTCCTCACCGTATTCTCCTTGAGCTAAGGTCACACAGACCTTGCCCAATCACTCGCGGTAAGTCTTCAGGTGACTTCCGAACCTTCAGAAACTCGGCCACTCGGCGATCAACAGTTCCTCTTGGATGATCTAGACCATGACGCCTAACCGTCTGGAAGAAGCATAGTCTTCAAAGGTAACAAGTGTCGGATCCACGCAGGACAATCTCTTCAGTGATGCTCAATCACTTTGGGTTTGTAGGTGTTTGGGTTTGGGTTTTCCTCACTCGATGATTTTCGCTCAAAGTCCTCGGAGGATGGGATGCTCTCAAATGACAAGTGCCAGTTTCTCTCGGAGCAGCCAACCAGCTAGTGGTTGTAGGGGGTGGCTATTTATAGCCTAGGGAGCAGCCCGACATGATAAGACATAAATGCCCTTCAATGATATGACCGTTAGGTGGATAAGATATTTTGGGACAGCTGGCGCATAGCACAACAACGGTCGGAAATTTAACTATCAAATTCCTCAGGGCTATCATGTTCCTCACTGTGTAGGCAATCCACACTGGCGAATTCCTAACTCCTAAGTCAGAACAAATTCCTCAGAGACCAGAAGAACTTCGTCTCTATCACTGAAGAATATGACTGAACTGTATGAGATTTCCAATGGCTTCACTCGAAGGGATTTGTAGGTGTAGGATTTTGAGTTGAGCTTCACATGGAAAATTTTCCTTAGTATTTCCTCGACCCCTTTTAACAGTATGGTGTTTCCCATGACTCAAGAAAGAGAAAATGAAACTACGAAAACAAAAGTCTTCACGCTTCATATTCCTCGAATGAATACCAAGTCTTCAAGGTCACACCAATTTCTTCACTTTCAAAGTCTTCAGAAAGTCTTCAGAAATACAAAGTCTTCAGTCGAAGAACTTCATTTTTAGGGGTCGACTTTCTCTATAAATATCAAACTCCTCATAGACTTATAGACCTATGTACACTCATAAACGCATTAGTCCCTTAACCTATAAGTCTTCAATACACCAAAATCACTAAGGGGCACTAGATACACTTACATGTACCCAAAGAGCCCACACGTCAGTGGAAGAACGGCGCACTGTCCTACATCAGAGTCGAGGGCGCCACTCGCTGCACGCCTGGTTGAACACGCCTCCTTGCCGCATTCAAACGCCTCCATGAAACCCGTCCCTGTGGAAGCCGAGAAACCCACTCTGGATACACGTCCATTCATGACCGGGCCGACATTAAACGCATATACCTCCCGTCCACCGTCTATTTAATCTCCTATTTAAACGAGGCCAAACGCCGGCCAAGAATTGCACACCTCCGCCGCTCCCCTATCTCGACCTTCACCATTTTGTCCACTCTTACAATGGCTTACGAAGAGTAGTTATTCCACATCCAAGCCGGCTGGGTGGCCCGCCGAGCCCGCCGGATACGAGCTATGCAGCTCGCTGATCCACCTCCCTCCCCTCGCCCGACGGAGCCAGTTGCCGCCCCAAGCCGGCGCGCGGTTCAGCAACTCGCCGCTCCAAGCCAGCTCGACGAGGAGCGGTGCACGGGCGTCATTGCTGCCGTCCACGCCGCCGCCTCGTACCGCGACTCCCGTTTCTGTGGCTGAGACTCCCATGCAGGCGGCCGCGCCTTGAAAGCAGCGACAGAAGCCGGGTGCGCGGAGAGCGACGTGTCGGTGGCGAGCGCCTCCGCGTCCGCCGCCATCATCGAGGAGAAGTAGAACACGAGAGGCCGCCGCCGCTTGGGACCCATGAAGGCCACCATGGAGGCGACACCGGCGTACACAACAGGTGTCTTGTCGGATCCTTTTCTTGTGAGGACCTTCGTCGACCCCGCATATACCTCCGGTGCTCCCGGCAGTCTGGTGATCATGCTACCGGACATGAGGAACACAAATCGATCAGCAGGCGACCATTTAGGCCAGGTATTATATACCTGTGCTGTCTAGAACTAGCACCGCGTAGTTCATTTGAATGTAATGAAATCTGTCATGTTTGTATGAAAATCCGGTATCTTATATGATTTCCGTCGTTGTTTATATGAAATATCGCCGTGTTTGTGTGAATTTCGTCCGGTTGGTTCACTTGCTGTCATAATGTGTGCGGCTACGGTTGGATGACATAATTTGCGGGTCGCCGGTCGGTCTGCGGGCGGCTCGGGCGGCGTGGTGGGACAAAAAGAACACAACTCGTGCGATATCATCTCCAACGTGCGCGCTGGAGGATGCATGAGAACCCGAGCCATTCCTCGTTCATCGGTGGCAAAGGCACTGGTGGACAAAAGGGTCGCCAATATTTTGGCTACCCCGGGCAAGATCCAAACAACCCCTCCCAACAGATTCAAATCCCTCGTTCGCCGTCGAATTTCGCCATGTGTTGTTTTCATGGACTAGCAAGATGCCCGTGCATTGCACGGAACATCAAGATGCATTTTTTCTACAAAACACCTATTGTGGTTGACCCATGCAGGAGTAATCCCATTTGGTAAAAACTAATGATTGCTCAAGAATTTTATCGGATAAATGGTATCTCGAGAATTTTATCGAACTCCATTTTTGTATACAAGGACCACAAACCCATATTACAGGTACCAAGGCAAAAATTAATGTCTTCTAACTCAAATTTGCAAGCCACCTTGTTTCCTTGTTTGCGGTGTAAATTAATGTGTATTCTTCTCTTTCATGGACATCAAGCCAATGCTCACACTCCTGCATGCATGCAAGGGATAATTAATGTTCTCCTTTGCTAGTAGTACTATGAGGCAAACACCATTAATATTGCATCGATTAGTGTTAGTGGCCTTGTATATCTGCAAATTGTAATTTTGATAGTGGCCTTGTATATAAAAATGGAGGGAGAAAGATGAGAGATAAGGTGAGGAGGAGTGGGGCATGGTGGTGATTGGTGGTCGGACTGGGCGGAGGCATGGGGATGGACGGCGCATTATGTCTAGGTTTGTATCTCTATAGTCCCTCTTACACACACCCACATAGGTGGGGGACCTGCATGAAGAGAAGAGGTGCATGCACAGCGCACGTACTCCCGTCTCTTTCCCAACCACACCCGTGCGGGTACATAGTGGAGCTCATTTCTGTATGAAAAGTCAGCCCACGTGGTAACTTGACACGTGTCGGATTTCGGGTTCTGGCAGATCGTTGAGGTTCGAACTCTGGGGTGCGCGCAGAGATCACGCCTTCTACCTCTCCGCCTCGCAAGGATCTAAACTAACAAAAGAACAACACAAGGGACACAAGGTTTATACTAGTTCGGGCCACCATTGTGGTGTAATACCCTACTCTAGTTTGTGGTGTGGTGGATTGCCTCTTGGGCTGATGATGATGAACAATACAAGAAAGAACAACCTCGCGAGGGTCTGTTCTTGGCTGGGGTGATGAACTGCTAGGGGGATTTCGGTCGCCTTCCTCTCTCTCTCTGTGTGATGCTTAACTACCAGGTTTCTCGATACCCCTTCCTGTGAGTGGCTAGTCCTATTTATAGGCAAAGGCCCTGGGCCTCCTCCCAAATATTGAGTGGGAAGGGCATCAACAGTTGGCCATTTTGAAGGGGAACATCTGGTACACTTATCCTGACTAAAGTTGGTCCTCGCCTGCCAAAGGCTCTGGTGGTGACGCCGTCCTGGGCTCCATAATGACTTCTTCCCTGCCCTTGGACTGGTCTTGGTCTCGTTGCACCGAAACGGGTGCCTTTGCTTGATCCTCTCGCCGGCGCTTGCCCCCTTTGCACCAAAGAGGAAAGCGAGGACACTGCGCGGGCTGGAGCACGCCTGGCGCCCTAGGTCATCATGGCTTGCGTCATGGGCACCTCGTGAGGTACCCCGCCTTGATCTCCCTGCCTCCTCGTGAGCGAGCCTGATGAGGCCGTGCCTGAGGAAGCTCCGCGTCGTCCGCCCCGCGAGGCTTGGCCCCTCGTGAGGGTCTTGGGTCTTGTGTTGATGAAGATGGGCCGTGCTGGGCTCCCTTGAGCCACACCGCAGGCCGCAGGCAGGCAAGTCTGGGGACCCCCATTCCCAGAACGCCGACAGTAGCCCCCGGGCCCAAGGCGCGCCCGGACTTGGCCATGCTGAGAGGAAAAAGGGCAAGGGCGAAGCGCCGCGGGCCCTAACAGCCTGCGGCCTTGGGCGCCATGTGGCGGTTGATGGAACGTGGGCGTCTCCGCTTCCCCACGACGCCTCAGCAACTGCGCGGATTGGACAAGTCCCTGCATGCAAA
This sequence comes from Aegilops umbellulata, assembly GCA_032464435.1. Classification (NCBI taxonomy): domain Eukaryota; kingdom Viridiplantae; phylum Streptophyta; class Magnoliopsida; order Poales; family Poaceae; genus Aegilops; species Aegilops umbellulata. Next base: position 105,043,098 of record CP136060.1, on the reverse strand, counting down.
TCGGGTCATGATTACGTGTGATCGTGGAGGCCGACGGTTGGCCTTCGCCGTCTATAAGTACGGAACGGTGCATGCCCTTCTAGTCCATCTCTCCTTGCTTCTCCTTCTTCTTCATGGCTCCGTCGAGGAGGTTCTCGGTTGCAGAGAAGGGGAAGGCCTGCCAGGTTGAGCCTACCTCTCCCCCGCCCAAGCGCGGTCGAGGTCGCCCTCGCAAGCATCCTGTGGCCACCACGGCAGCTTCCTGCGGCCGTGGAGATGGTTTCCAGCATGGTGACGGGCGAGCCGCTGCGGCCGGGAGGCGCGCTTCCGTCGCGCGCTCCCCTAGGCCGTGCTTTCGCGTTGCAGAGGTGCTGCCGGAGTTCGTCGTATGGTCGGCGGAGCCGACTAGCACCTGGCTGCAATTCCCTCGCTTCCTCCTCGGTGAGATCTCGGCCGACGCCCCGGGCGGCCTTTGGCTTCAGGCGGACGGCTGCTGCAGCCGAGGCTCATGGGCTGCGCTGGAGGTCTCCACAACTGGGAGCTTGGCCTTGACCCGCGGGCGTTCGCCCGCGCTCGCGGCCTGGGGCGTCGGTGCACCCTGCACTTCAAGTTTGACGGCGATGCCACCCTCTACGTGAGGGTGTTTGGGGAAGATGGTCGCTGCGCAGGGTGCTGCCCTGAGGACGACGACCGCGGCCGGGGACCCAGCCTCGACGATGATGGATGGGACGGCGCCCGCGTGGTTAGCGGCGCTCAAGGCTCCCCATGCTTCGTCGGCTCTTCTTCAAGCGACTCTTCTAGCGGTGGCCGCAGTCAGCCTCCACACCGTCGCGCCTGCTTGGGAGGCGTTAGCACGTCCGCCCGCCGTCGCGCCCCGGTGAAGCGTGAGAGGGAGTCTGCCTCTGCCCCGGAGGCAGCTCGGGTCTCCTCTGCAGGCTGGTGTGAGGCAAGCCGCGCCTGTCTTGTCCCTTCTTTTCCTTTTTCCTGCGTAAGAGAAAACAGTAGCGTGGAGCCCCGCGGGGGCGTGTTTGGGTGATTGTTGTTTAATCATTACCTTGCTTCCGTTATCACGCCTTCCGGCTATGTGCCCGCGTGTAGATAGTTCTCGGCCCCAGCCGTGGGGGGAGCGACCGACCCAGGCCCCGTGTTCGTGTCGCGGTGCCCGAGGGGCACGGACTGGAGGGGTGCTCCTATAACGGGCCCAGGTCAGGAAACCTTTGAACGACTAGGACAGCAACACTTGTGAGGGTGCTTGGCTACCCTCCCTCGCGAGGCCTTGCATAAGAGAAATCAAAGCAGGGGAGTAAAAAGTCGACGAACCACAAACCAATGATGGCAATAGTTTCAATAAGACTTCGAATGCAAACAAACAAGCCAACTGCGGAAAGCAAATGAAAAAGCCGCGTCCGGCACCTAATCTAGTCTTCGACGTCTTATCACCAGCGCGGAGCTAAGTGCTGCCACTGGGCATGGGAGGGAGCCCCAGGGCCTGAGGCCGGCGCTCCTGAGACTCCGGGGCGTGTACAACCCCACCTCATTATTACGTGAGAGTGTCACGGGCGGCGAGCTTCACAGGCGTTGGCCTTCTTCACAGGCTCCGGGCCTTTCTTAGGGGAAACGAGCTTCACGGGCATTTGCCATCTTCACAGGCTCCGGGCCTTTTCCAAAACGCGACAGCTTCATAGGCGTTCGCCTTCCTCACAGGCTCTGGGCCTTTTCCAAAAAAGGGATAATCTTCACAGGCATTCGCCTTCTTCACAGGCTCTGGGCCTTTTCCAAAAAGGGATAATCTTCACAGGCATTCGCCTTCTTCTCAGGCTCTGGGCCTTTTCCAAAAAGGGATAATCTTCACAGGTGTTTGCCTTCTTCACAGGCTCTGGGCCTGTTAGGGGTAGAACCTCCTGAGGTGCTGGATGTTCCATGTGTTCTGGATCGGCTCCCCCTCCTGAGTCTCCAAGCGCGCGGAGCTGGGCCTGGAAATATGAACAACCTTGAACGGGCCCTCCCACATGGGAGAGAGCTTGTGTAGCCCTCCCTGGAGAGAACTTGTAACGCCCTCGATGCGGCTATATCTCCCACGTGTCGAAGCATGACTTAGAGGCATAACCGCATTGAAAGCAATGTCGCAAGTGAGGTAATCTTCACACAACCCATGTAAAATATGGTTTTAGGCAGAACAGTACCAAATCCACAAATTGCATATGAGGATTTATCCGAACTTGTTGTTTGTTGTTCCGGCCTCATTTAAATTTGCCTAGATAGGTAGTTTTTCATATGCTTCACCCCTTGCCATGTTTAATCACATTTAATATTGTTGGGTACATAACCGAGAGAGAAGTAAGTAATTGATTTGGTGTCTCGTCAATATGCAACTCGTTGCATATTGAGCTCCACTTAATTTGTAGGACTGCTTGTGCATTTGCCATGCCATGAATCATTAAACCGGGCATGCATCATATTTGATTGTGCATCATGCCATGTTTATGTGATGGTTGTTTACTATGTTGTTTGTTTGTTTCCGGGTTGCTTCTCTCGTTAGCTTCGGTTTCGTTCCGGAATTGTGAGGATTCGTTCGACTTCGTCCGTTTGTCTTCTTCATGTACTCGTTCTTCTTCCTTGCGGGATCTCAGGCAAGATGACCATACCCTCGAAATCACTTCTATCTTTGCTTGCTAGTTGCTCGCTCTTTTGCTATGCCTATGCTGCGATACCTACCACTTGCTTATCATGCCTCCCATTTTGTTAAACCAAGCCTCTAACCCACCATGTCCTAGCAAACCGTTGTTTGGCTATGTTACCGCTTTGCTCAGCCCCTCTTATAGCGTTGTTAGTTGCAGGTGAAGATGAACTTTGTTCCTTGTTGGAACATGGAGATGTTGTTCCTTGTTGGGACATGTTTACTTGTTGGGATATCACAATATATCTTATTTAATTAACGCATCTATATACTTGGTAAAGGGCGGAAGGCTCGGCTTTATGCCTGGTGTTTTGTTCCACTCTTGCCGCCCTAGTTTCCATCATACCGGTGTTATGTTCCCGGATTTTGCGTCCCTAACGCGGTTGGGTGATTTATGGGACCCCCTTGATAGTTCGCTTTGAATAAGACTCCTCCAGCAAGGCCCAACATTGGTTTTACCATTTGCCTCACCACCACCTATTTTTCCCTTGGGAGTCGCTCTCGCGTGGGTCATCTTTATTTAGCCCCCCCGGGCCAATGCTTGTCTAAGTGTTGGTCCAAACTAGAGCCACTTGCGGCGCCACCCCTAGGCAACTTGGGGTATCTTCGGTTGCCGTACGTAGTGTTCATCCGGTGTTGCCCTGAGAACGAGATATGTGCAGCTCCTATCAGGATGTCGGCGCATCGGGCGGTCTTGCTGGTCTTGTTTTATTACTGTCAAAATGTCTTGTAGCCGGGATTCCGAGACTGATCGGGTCTTCCCGGGGAGAAGGAATATCCTCCGTTGACCGCGAGAGCTTATCATGGGCTAAGTTGGGACACCCCTGCAGGGTTTGATCTTTCGAAAGCCGTGCCCGCGGTTATGTGGCAGATGGGAATTTGTTAATGTCCGGTTGTGGAAAACCCGAAGTTGATCTTAATTAAAATACACCAACCGTGTGTGTAACCGTGATGGTCTCTTCTCGGCGGAGTCCGGGAAGTGAACACGGTGTTGGAGTTATGCTTGACGTAAGTAGTTTCAGGATCACTTCTTGATCATAGTTGTTCGACCGTGCTTTTGCCTTCTCTTCCCGCTCTCATTTGCGTATGTTAGCCACCATATATGCTAGTCGCTTGCTGCAGCTCCACCTCACTACCCTGTCCCACCTATAAGCTTAAATAGTTTTGATCTCGCGGGTGTGAGATTGCTGAGTCCCCGTGACTCACAGATACTTCCAAAACCAGTTTGCAGGTGCCGATGTAACCGTGCAGGTGACGCACCCGAGCTCAAGGAGGAGCTAGGTGAAGATCTTGTTCATTGTGTTGTTTCATTTCAGTTGATCAGTGGTGGAGCCCAGTTGGGGTCGATCGGGGATCTATGTAGCATTTGGGGTAGTCTTCTTTTATTTTGGTTCCGTAGTCGGACCCTGATTGTATCTGTTTGATGTAATGCTTTATTCATGTTTTGTGTGAAGTGGTGATTATAAGCCAACTATGTATCTCTTTCCCTTATGTATTACATGGGTTGTCTGAAGATTACCTCACTTGCGACATTGCTTTCAATGCGGTTATGCCTCTAAGTCGTGCTTCGACACGTGGGAGATATAGCCACATCGAGGGCGTTACAGAACCCGCCTGAGCACGAGGTCTCCTACCTCGAGAGTTCTGGGGCGGATGTTGCGGCAGTGATAGCGTCGTAGTGCCTGTTGGTACCTCGCCGCCCGTAGCGCGCCTTCTCGGCGGCATTCCTCCCCTTGCACGAGGTCCATCCTCCGCATGGCGTCCTGCTGCACCTCGTCGAACGCCAGGACCCGTGCGGAGCGACGTCTGACCTCGTGAGGGAGGACTGCTTCGGCTCCGCAGACCAGGAAGAACGGGGTCTCTCCAGTCGGCTTGGTCGCAGTTGTGCGGATGGACCACAACATGGACTGAAGCTCATCGTACCAACCTCTGCCGCAGGCCTCCAACTTCTTCTTGAACGTCCTGGTCTTGAGGCCCCTCAGGACCACCGCGCTGGCTCGTTCGGCTTGGCCGTTGCTTCGTGGGTGTGCCACCGAAGCGTAGCATATCTGCGTTCCAAGGTTAGCACAGTATGTTTTAAAGAGGTTACTGGTGAACTGCGGTTGTCTGTAATGATGCGGTTCGGCACCCCGAACCGGCTCACGAGGCCCCTGATGAACTTGACCGCGGAACCCGCGGGGATGGTGCGGACGGCCTCTACTTCTGCCCACTTGGTGAACTTGTCCACAGCGACGTAGAGGTAGCGGTAGCCCCCTGGCGCCCGAGGAAACGGGCCCAGGATGTCCAGCCCCCAGACTGCAAATGGCCACGAGAGGGGTATAGTCTGCATGCCTCCTGCCGGCTGATGGATCTGCTTGGCGTGAAATTGGCAGGCCTCACAAGCCTTCACCAGTTCAACAGCGTCGTTGAGTGCGATGGGCCAGTAAAACCCACTGCGGAATGCCTTGCCAACGAGGGTCCGCGATGATGAATGATGCCCACAGTCTCCGCCGTGCATGTCCTCCAGTAGTTACTTTCCTTGCTCCCTAGATATGCAGCGCAGGGATACATCGTTTGTCGCTTCCGGTAGAGCTCTCCATCCCTGATGCAATACGCCGTGGCCTGCCGTGCCACACGCTCCGCTTACTCCTCCTTCTCCGGCAGGGTCCCTTGTGTTAAATAGCTCTGGAGCTCCGTGATCCAGCACCCCTCCTGAGGTTCCATTGTCAGGAGCAGGCGTGCTCCTGAGGTCGTGCCGCAGACCGGGGCTCCCGAGGCAGGTGGCTGGGGAAGTTCCTCCCGTGGCTGAGCTGTGTTTGACAATGACGGCAGAGCCGAGGGTTTGAAGAGCCGCTCCTCGAAGACGCCTGGCTCCTGTGGTAATCGCCTGGACGCCCGTCTGGCGATGTTGTCGGCCTCCTGATTGGTGCCACGGGGCACGTGCTGCAGCTCCAACCCCCAGAACTGCTTCTCCATCCTGCGAACCTCCGCAAGGTAGGCTTCCATGTGCTCGTCTTTCGGCTCGTATACCTTGTTGGAGAAATTGACAAGGAGCTGCGAATCGCCCTTGATGGTGAGGCACTTCACCCCCAGGGCAGCTGCGGCCTTCAAGCCCGCTATCAAGCCTTCATACTCCGCTATGTTGTTGGAGACCTTTTCACCTTGCTGGAAACAGAGTTGTACAGCGTAGTAGAGCTTGTCCTGAGTGGGCGACATCAGACCGCCCCAGTCCCCGCGTCGTGCCTAGAGAACGCCCCATCGAAGTACATGACCCAGCCTTCTGGCGCCTCGCTCCCCGGGGAGAGGGACCGATCCTCGTCAGCCTTGAGGCCTGGTGCCTCCGTCCATTCTGCCATGAAATCCGCTAATGTTGCTCCCTTAATGACCCTGGTCGTGCTGAATTCGAGCTGAAATGCTTGCAGTTATATATTCCACTCAGCGACCCTTCCGGCTGAGTTAGGGCTCCTTAGCACTCTATCTAAGGGGTATGATGAGACGACCTTGATGGGGCGACCCTGGAAATAGTGCTGCAGCTTGCGCGAGGCCACCAGTAGCGCACGGAGGAGCTTCTGAGGCATGGGGTACTGGGCCCTCGCGTCCCGCAACACCGTGCTGACGAAGTATACTGGATGCTCAATGAGGCTGGGTGCGTCAATGCTTGCGGCGCCCTCCGGAGGCAATTGTGCCTTGCGAGGTGACGGGGCCTCTGGAGGCTGATCATCCGGGTGAGGGGCCTCTTCCGCCTCCGGTGCACTCTTCGGCGGCCGACCCTCCTCAGCCGCGGTAGCGGTTTCTGTGGGCCTTCCCCGTTCCTGTCTTGCCTTGTCTCGGGCTGTTGTTGTGGTTCTGATTCGGCGTTCCTCCCTAACCGCCACCAGGGCTGCGCTAGCAGAGTAGGGAGTGGCGGCGAGGTAGAGCACCAGGGGCTCCTGTGGACGCGGAGCCACCTTGACCGGGGGACTAGTCAGGTATCTCTTGAGATCTTGAAACGCCTTGTCTGCCTCTTCAGTCCATTCAAAGGGCCCCTTTTTCTTCATTAGCTGGAAGAAAGGCAACGCTCGCTCCCCCCAGCCTGGAGATGAAGCGCCCTAGTGCGGTCACGCGCCCAATGAGCTTCTGCATTTCTCTGGGGGTCTTCGGCGGGCTCATGTCCTCGACCGCCTTGACCTTCTCCGGGTTAGCCTCGATGCCTCGATGAGATACGAGGAAACCCAAGAGCTTGTCTGAGGGGACCCCGAACACACACTTCTCGGGGTTGAGCCGCAGGTTTACTGCGTCGAGGCTCGCGAAGGTTTCCTCCAGGTCTTGTATCAGGGTCTTGGCCTCCCGAGATTTCACCATAATGTCATCTACGTAAGCTTCGACATTCTTCCCTAGCTGCGGGCCCAAGGTGATGTGCATCAGCCGCTGAAAGGTCGCCCCTGCGTTACGCAGCCCAAATGGCATGCATGTGTAGCAGTACACCCCGCACGGGGTTAGGAAGGCTGTCTTCTTGACGTCTTCTACCACCGTCTTGATCTGGTGATACCCAGAGAAGGCATCCAGGAAGCATAGCAGGTCGCACTCTGCAGTGGAATCGACGATCTGGTCGATGCGGGGGAGCGGGAACGGATCTTGCGGGCATGTCTTGTTGAGGTTGGTGAAGTCGACACACATGCGTTCCTTACCTCCCTTCTTTGGCACAACGACAGGGTTGGCCAACCAATCCGGGTATCGGACCTCGCGAATGACACCAGCGGCTTCTAACTTGCGGGTTTCTTGGACGATGAAGGCCTGCTTTTCTGTGGACGATGAAGGCGCACGTTTGGGCACACGTTGAGGTGATGCTCGATTACGCTCCTGGGTATCCCTGCCAACTGATCAGGCTCCCAAGCGAATACCTTCTTGTTTGCACGTAGGAACCTGACCAGGGCTTCCTCTTGCTCGGGCTCGAGGTTCGCGCCTATGGTGAAGGTGGCACTGGTGGACCCGTCCTCATCGACGGGTATCCGCTTGGTTTCTGCCTTGTCTTGGGTGAACAACTGCTTCTTCTTGGCGGGTGCACCCCCCTTGGGCTCGGGGGTCCCTGAGTCGGCGGGCTGTGCCGACGCCGCCATCTTGAAGGCGAGCTTGAGCACTCGTAGCGCATCCCCGGTGTCCCCGTGCACGGTGAGGACACCGCTGCTCCTGGGCATCTTCATGAGGTTGTACGCCGGGTGTGACGCGGCCATGAACTGGGCCAGCGCTGGGTAGTCGAGGATGGCGTTGTAGGGGAGGCCGATGGGGGCGATGTCGAAGTCGACCATCTCTGTGCGGAAGTTGTCATAGGTGCCGAAGGTTATTGGGAGTCGGATCTGTCCCAAGGAGCTGGATGCCCCCCCCCACGCCTGAGAAGGTTCGGCCGGGTTGCAGTCGTTCCAGGGGTATGCGAAGGAGATCGAAGGCCTCAATCGAAAGCACGCTGAGGCCCGCGCCGCCATCGATGAGAGTTCTGGTGATGGCCACCTGGCAGATGGTGGGGGTGCACAGCATGGGGAGCGCGCCCGAGTAAGCCGAGTTGGAGGGGTGGTCCTCCGAGCTGAAGGTCAGGCCGGTCTTGTGCGCCGCCTGGTCCGGGAGAGCCCCCTGCCGCGCGGAAACGGCGCTGACCCGGCGGACGAACGGCTTGACGTGGTGACTTGTAGGCGGCGCCTGCGAGCCGCCCAGGAGGGCCGCGACGACTGGGGGTGTTGGTGTAGCGGTGCGGCCGTCTTGCCGCACGGACGGGTGCTGAGACGACGCTTGCTGCTCGTTCCCCGCCGGGCCGGTGGCGGCGTTGATAGCGGGTGACGGGGAACGGCGAGGGCACCAGCCGACGGGAGCCGTCTAGGCGACGCGGGGGGCGAGGGCGGCCCGGCGCTCGGCGCGGGCCCGACGTGTGTCGGACATGGACGCGATAGTCGGAGGAGAACGGAGCGGCGGAAGACGAATTCCGGCGCACCCCTACCTGGCGCGCCAAATGTTGGATTTCAGGTTCCGGCAGACCGTTGAGGTTCGAACTCTGGGGTGCGCGCGGAGATCACGCCTTCTACCTCTCCGCCTTGCAAGGATCTAAACTAACAAAAGAACAACACAAGGGACACAAGGTTTATACTAGTTCGGGCCACCATTGTGGTGTAATACCCTACTCTAGTTTGTGGTGTGGTGCATTGCCTCTTGGGCTGATGATGATGAACAATACAAGAAAGAACAACCTCGCGAGGGTCTGTTCTTGGCTGGGGTGATGAACTGCTAGGGGGATTTCGGTCGCCTTCCTCTCTCTCTCTGTGTGATGCTTAACTACCAGGTTTCTCGATGCCCCTTCCTATGAGTGGCTAGTCCTATTTATAGGCAAAGGCCCTGGGCCTCCTCCCAAATATTGAGCGGGAAGGGCGCCAACAGTTGGCCATTTTGAAGGGGAACATCTGGTACACTTATCCTGACTAAAGTTGGTCCTCGCCTTCCAAAGGCTCTGGTGGTGACGCCTTCCTGGGCTCCACAATGACTTCTTCCCTGCCCTTGGACTGGTCTTGGTCTCGTTGCACCGAAACGGGTGCCTTTGCTTGATCCTCTCGCCGGCGCTTGCCCCCTTGGCACCAAAGAGGAAAGGGAGGACACTGCGCGGGCTGGCGCCCGCCTGGCGCCCTAGGTCATCACGGCTTGCGTCATGGGCACCTCGTGAGGTACCCTGCCTTGATCTCTCCGCCTCCTCGTGAGCCAGCCTGATGAGGCCGTGCCTGAGGAAGCTCCGCGTCGTCCGCCCCGTGAGGCTTGGCCCCTGGCGAGGGTCTTGGGTCTTGTGTTGATGAAGATGGGCCGTGCTGGGCTCCCTTGAGCCACGCCGCAGGCCGCAGGCAGGCAAGTCTGGGGACCCCCGTTCCCAGAACGCTGACAACATGTGTACTGGTTGTCCACTAGATGGAGGGAGGATCATCTACCATGGGTGAACAAACAAATTGCAACTTGACACGTTATGTTAAAAAAGAGGCAAACCATGTGGGGCCTACCTTAGAGGCAAGGCTCTATACACAGGAGTACTTTTGCTGTATCCCGTCAACTCGCAGAACAAGGAGAAGCTTGCTTAGTACGCCGTCTCCCCCGCCCACGGGCGCGGTGGCTCGCAGGAAGAGGTGAAGCTTTCTTACTACGCCTTACGCCCGCTCCCTCGCCCACGCACGTGGTGGCTCGCAGGATGAGGATAAAATTTTACTAGTACTCCCTCCGTTTACTCCTCGTCCCTACTACCTTGGTTAGAGAGATTATCATATTGTTTGGAATATATATGTCCTTTAGTACTCCCTCCATTTACTTATACAAGGCCACTATAAAAAATACATTTTGCATCTATACAAGGCCACAAATAGTAATCGAGACAAAAGTTACTACTCCCTCCTTTCCAGTTTATGGCTCAATTTCAAAATCTCTCCAACCAAGGTAGACGGTGAGTGGTCGAATTAATTTCGTACTCCTAGTTTGCACAATTAATTAGTACGCTCATTTTTCTCAAGAAGTTATGTTTACCGAGGCATTAATTAGAACGAATGCATGAATGACCACTAAATTTCCATGAACTTCTACATGCATTGGTGAGTTTTCTCTTGACACTGCTTGCATCGGGTGATCTAACGCACCTCGAAATCCAACATGTGATGGTACTACTACTTGTATTAGAATTGAGACTTATAAAACGGAAAAACGAATGTTTTGTAGATGAGCCCTATAAACCCTAGTGGGCACGTACTCCGTAAAATCAGATTTTGCCAAAACTAAGTCACTCAACCTTTATTTGCTTGTTTCCCTTCCTGCCTCCTTGCCTCGAACAGACTATGCCAAACTCCCCTGCCTGCCGCGTGGGAAAAGACCCGCGCTCGCCTTTTTTTAGTCCGGGTTAGTATCGTTGGATCGCGCGAAGCAGCAAAAACCAAAGCCGTGTCTTGTACTCCCCCGTCGACGCTCGCTTTCATGAATTATGTACTTCCTGTCGCCAACATGTGGGACATATAGCAACCGGGTCGACGTGTCAAGCACCAAATAACAGTGCAAAACAGCAGGGGGACGCACCCCAGTCGTACCGCCCCAGTAGTAGTAGTAATGAGCAATGAGACGTCAAATCACAATGCCGCACCTTCCCAGACGGACGAAGCAACCATTATTTCACACTTCGGTTCGCCATCATCTCAAACCACGTAGTATTGCTTTTGCCTCAAGAGGGACACACGCATCTCCTTGGTACATCATGACATGTGGGACCGCATGACAGGCCATGCTCCCCTGCCGATCGCTCGGTAAAATCACCTCATTTTTACTACTATACTTCCTCCTTATCGGTTTACATGGCATGCACGTCGTTCTAGGTTGAGAATTTAACTGGCTATATATGTGATGAACAGTATATGTTTAGAAACTACACCCGCTTAATAATCCAATGATATACTTTTTGTGACATAGTAACTCAGATTTAGTTAGTCAAATGGATGACCTAGAATTACATGCACGCCCTATAAACCGAGACGTCTGAAAAACTAGAGGGAGAGGGTAGTTTAGTACATATCTTTTTAGATCAATATAGTCAGGATTCACCAAGGAGCAAAACCAAGTGGTAGGCTGCACCTGTCGTGTTGGTGTGGCGACTCAAGCAGGGTCAGTCCACACACGAAATGGCGACACACTTAATAGGACCCCTTTGGCCAACATGTGGATCATCCACCGTCTTTTTCCAAGTGTGATGCACCAAATTACAGTTTAGAGCAGCGGTGGGAATTGGAGGCACCCCGGTCGTAGTGCCGCAGTAGTAGAAAATGAGCGATGAGGGGTCAAATCACAAAGGCCCACCTTTCCCGCATTAAGCTGGACGGACGAAGCAACCATCATTTCACTCTAGGGCGCAAGAGCATAAAGAAAATAGAAAACCAATGATGCGTGCGGCAGCTACCTAGGGCACCCTAGGGTAGGGGTCTCCACTACATATCATTTTTTTTGAAAGCGCCTGCACTACAAATCGGATTCTCCCTCGTCCTCTTAAAGAAAACCAATGATGTGTGCGGCAGTAGGGTTTGTAGGAGTACTACTAGGGCATGCGGGGCCACGTCGTAGAAAATGGGAGAGGGATTGAGTTCGAGTCAACGCCTTAAATATGTGTGGGCCGCTTCGTTTTAGGGGAACGAGGCAGCATTTTGGGTTCGGGGACCAGTGTAGATATAGTATGTACAAAAAATTGTGGATGTAGGTTCGACCGAAAGGGAATGATGCATGGGCCCTGCATTTTGATATACCCGGGTCCGCGTGAAATTTGCTACTCTACTCAAAACTAGTAAGGTACACATGCATTGAACACATGAGATTTCGAAACCAAATTATGAATAAATACACACTATAGCATGTAAAGCTTTGAGTCATATCTGCATGATGTAGATGTTCGTTTAGTTCTTATAGTTTATCTCATTCAAAATCAATTAGTTTTATAAAAATGTTATGATTCATGGGGTTGTGCATTGTAAAGCATAAAGTAAAAAACAAATAATGGCATTTCATTTAGAAAAAAAATCAATTATGATACGGAAGATTCTAGAACAAAGGAGAAGTGCATGTGTTTTGAGGTTTGTGCATTATGCTTAAGTTCAACCATGGAGTCTTCTAAATTGTACATGTGGCAGATCTGGTGGAACGTTGATGATATCCAACGGCCAGTAGTGCTCGGATTTGCCATCTATGCACTGTCGGATTAGCTTCATCCAACGACCATCTTTCAAGTTATTCGCACACTATATAGTTCTTGTGCCATAGTTGCATGTCTTGGAAAAAAGCTACTAGTGGGTTTTACTAGCTATTTAGGAAGATAAGATGTATACATGGAAGTTGTAGGGAAAGAGATGACATGGAGTATCTCAATTCCTATGAGTAGGGATTGGAAAAGAGATGTCATTTGGTTGACATCATAGGAACTTTTCTATTGAATGTAGAGATAACATGGATCTCAATTCCTATGAGGAGGGATTAGAAAAGAGATGTAATTTGGTTCATATCATAGGAACTTTTCTATTGAATATACACTAATGTTTATTTTCCTTTGAAATTATGGGAGTATAGGAATCCATTCATATGAACCAAGTGGCTCTAAAGCTATAGAAATGATATCATGTTTATTTTGTTTGAAATGTGGAGTATATGAATCTATTCCTATGAACCAATTGGCTCTAAAGGAAAAAATCCTATAAAAATCATCTCATATAGAGTTCCTATGATATTCCTCCACACCAAAGGATGGTTGAAATTGCTGCTGTTGATACGATGGTCTTTCTTTGTAGACTCCTCCCCCATCTTTATAGTTACCTCTCGAAGATGAATGAAATGATATATACATGGTATTCTACATGTGCAATTTGGTACACGAAAACTCGGTAAAAGTTTGCGAGGTTCGAATTTTCAATAAAGCTATATGCACTGCATTTTGGAACGGAGGGAACATACGGCAGTTGCTAACACTCACGTGGAATATTTGTGTGTAGGAGGAGTGGTTGTTCGGTTAAATGACATGGCAAAACTGACACTGTCGGATGCCGATCTAACAGTTCTTACGGTGTTCACCAGGAAAAGGCTTGTGGCGAACGTTTGTCGGATAATGATTTACAGACACATGCATTTGCATTGATACGTGCCCCCTCTCTCTCACGCACACGCACCCTCCCGAGTCCTCTCGCACCCACCGTCTATCTGCAGGTAGACGTCACACACATATGTGCTCTTAACACCCTACCCTCAAAACTTCTAAAAAACAAAAGACGTCGCGCACATTTTATTTTACTTCACACGTCACACACTTATACTGTTGGTATGACCCACCCAGGAGGGGCCGGGTTATACTCATGACGACTCTTGAAGCCCAAGACAGCTCCTGGAGATGGTGGGTTAGTTAAGGGCCCAAGGCCCGAAGGACGGCTTAAGGCCCGTAGAGATAAACCGCCATATATGTGGAAATTTGTATTATAAGGCAGGGATAGAGAGAAACTGAGCCGGACACTGTTTATGAGTTGGTCGGGACTCTATGAGCCGTTGGGCGTCGACCTCTGTATATAAAGGGACGACCCAGCAGCAGTTCAGGGCGAGTAACATCAAATCGAGAGCTAGGTCAAGCGGCTTCGCTCCCTGGTTATCAAGACATACATAATCCCACTCAAAACTGGATCGTAGGCTTTTACCTTCACCGCAAGGGGCCGAACCAGTATAAACCTTGTGTCCTTTGTCCCGATTAACCCCTTCTTGCTTCCTAGTTGCGATGGCTCCACGACTAAGTCCTTTCACTAGGACATCTGCTGTGAAAATTCCACAATAGTTGGCGCCCACCATGGGGCCTGCGCACGGTGGATTTGAGTTCTTGAAGGGTAGTTTCGAAGGGCTCAAGCGATACGCTGTGGGCCGGATGACCAAGAGTCGTCGCGGCAAGCTCTACATCGACGATGCAGGTTGGGGCCCCGACGCCGGCTCAATTGAGTACGGGTACCGGGTCCCCTTTGACGGAATTCACGTCTTCATCAGCCGGATCGGCGAGCCGGGCCCTGAGCCGGACATCTGCACCGACATCGTCGATACGTCTCAGTGTGCGAGACCCGCCGAGGCTCCGCCCGCCATGAAGCGTGCCTTCATGGGATGCATCCATGGAGGAGAACTTCCTGAAGGATCCGTGTCTGGCGGTGAGACGACCATCTATTCTGACGGTGAGTCGTCCATGGGTGAGACGGATTCATTGTATCAATTACAAGACAGTGGGCTTGGGGGCTGTTTCGATGGCAGCAGTATTCCGGACCCCTTTGAGCCGCCAAGCAGAGTAGGGATCTTCATGGCTGGCACTCAACCAGGTCAAAACTCTACAGCTGCGGCAGCAATAACCTCCGGGTCAGTGGCAGCCGGGGCAGGAGGCCCTGTGCGCCCGCCGGCTCAGGTGCTGATTGATATCACGGATAGGCTGACAACCCTGTTAACCGCCACAGTTAATCCGGCGGATCAGGCTGAACATGATGCAGAGGTGGCTCGATTATGTGAGGAGATAGTGCAAGCCAAGGAAAACCTAGCAGCTGAGGGTGCCAGATTGGCCACAGAACGGGCAGCTTTGGATGCTCGAGCTCAACAGCTTCAATCAGAAGCGTTCCAGATTATGATGGATTTAAACGCATTAAATGAGGTCATGAGGAGAAGGCACCAGAAGTCCCAATCCCGTGTGCCTTTGATTTACGATCCTATAAATCTCTTCCGCACACCCGGTGCAGGTCCCAGTAATCCACCAGTGGTAAAACTGGCTGCGACACCCGGAGCTGGGGCGCCGGTTCAACCACGCGTGACGAAACCTCCCCGAGCGAACACTGCTCCACCTCAGTATGTGCCAACACCACTGGGTCATTATTCTAACCTGCTGGAGAACATGATCGCTGCGGCGGCGCGATTGGCGGCTCTCCTGGTGGAGGGCGACTCTCCAACGGCGGTTGACACACGAAGGGGCAGAGAACTTCTTCAGACGGCTCTAGTACAGCAGGAGGCATACTCTTACAGTCGAGACAGGATTCATTCGTCCCCTCGTCCAAGCCGGAGCCCGAGTTACAGCAGGCATATGGACTCGGCGGCAGTTTCAAGAAATGTCCGGCGCCATGATCAGCCAGGCGGGCAAGACCCGGCGCGAGATGGAGCCCCTAACTTGGCTAACCAGGATAGGGCACGCCAAGAGGCTGAGCGGGCGGCTTAGAAGGCGATGGAGCAGGCGGCTCAGCAGGCGGCTTACCAACCTTTTCCGGTTTATCCGACGGCTTCTATTGAGGCAGGTGCGGCCACGAGAACCGGAGGTGTCCCTTGCTTAGTGCCAGCCCTACGTAATGAGCGTTTTCCCAAGGATTTTAACGGGTCTCGAAAGGTGCATAACTACACGGCTGACTTGCAGCCCGGGGCATGGATTGAAAGTTATGAGATGGTCATGAAATTGTTGGAGGTCAGTGACGCGACAATGGCTAAGTACTTTACTATGATGCTGGATGGAACGAACCGCACTTGGTTAAAGGGACTGCCACCTAATTACATTGGTTCCTGGGCCAAGTTAAAGGCCCGATTCATTCAGAATTTTAAGGACACATGCAAGCATCCCATGTCGATTGTGGACTTGACTAATTGCAAGCAAGAGGAAGGTGAGTCCACGATGCATTGGGTGTGCCGGGTGAAGGAAATAATACATTCATCTGATAAGATGGATGCCGGCTCTGCGGTCTTAATGTTGGAGCAAAATTGCCGTTTTGAACCTCTGAAATAGAAGCTAGGGCGGCTCAAGCGCGATTGTAATGACACGGGCCAGCTGATGGCGGCTCTGGTCAAATACGTCGATTCTGATAGTACCAAGGATCCCGCGTCTGATGAAGAGAAGACATGGAAGGTAAAGAAGAATGGTAACGCTAAGGGTCTTCAGCATAACCCGGCGAATCAAGGAGGCAATAATAAACGTAAGGCTGATGGTAGCTTGGAGTTTGTGGCAAATACACAGGGCAACAATCAACGACGCAAGGGAAGGCCACCTACTCGGTCTGGCGGGTCAAGTCCCACCCTTGAGCAGTTGCTGAATGAGCCTTGTCCAAGGCACGACACCCATGAGAAGCCGGCCACTCATCTGTGGAAAGACTGTATGGTTATGAAGTCTTTCAAGAATTCTAACATGTTCGACGGCAATCACGGGTCGGGGGGAGGCTCAGGCGGTGGCGGTTTTCATGGCCCGGGCGGCGGTTCCGGTGGTGGCGGCTTTCATGGCCAGGGCCCTCAAGGTCACCAAGGTGGTTATAATCAGCAATCTGGCTAGGGAGGTCAGCAGCAGCAGCAATCCGGGTATCAGAGTAACCCAAAGCAACTGAATAGTGGACAATATCATGTGTTCACCACCAGTCTGTGCAAAAGGGACCAGAAACTTCATAAGAGGGTCGTGAACGCTGTTGAGCCGGCGGTCCCTCGTTATCTGAGATGGTCTGAGCAGCCTATTATATGGAGTAGAGAGGATCACCCTCCCCGGGTTGATAATCCGGGTCACTTGGCCTTAGCGGTGGCACCTCAAGTTGGTGGATACAAATTAACAAAAGTGCTCATGGATGGAGGTAGTAGCATCAACATCCTCTATTATGAGACATTTCTTCGCATGGGATTCACTGATAAAAATCTCAAGACATCCAACACTGTTTTCCATGGAGTAGTGCCTGGTAAGTCGGCATATCTAGTGGGTAAGGTTGAGCTGGAAGTAGCCTTTGGGGATGAGCATGATTCTAGGGCTGACAAGTTGACCTTTGAGGTGGTCAAAATCCAGAGCCCATATCACGCATTGT
The DNA here is from genome assembly GCA_032464435.1 of Aegilops umbellulata. Classification (NCBI taxonomy): domain Eukaryota; kingdom Viridiplantae; phylum Streptophyta; class Magnoliopsida; order Poales; family Poaceae; genus Aegilops; species Aegilops umbellulata. The sequence continues at coordinate 105,026,130 of CP136060.1, read as the reverse complement.
TTGGGCGGCCGGCTTATGCAAAGTTCATGGCAAGGACGTGTTATGTTTACCTGCAGCTCAAGATGCCGGGTCACAAGGGCACCATCACAGTGCATGGGAGCCGGAAGATAGCCTTGGAATGCGAGGAAGGTGACGTTGCTTACGCTGAATCTGTTTGTGCAACAGAGGAGTTGAAGTTCTATAATGACAATGTTGACCCGGCGGACATGACGTCCTTAAAGAAGCCAACCACGGAACACGAGTCGATAATGAAATTTAAGTCGTCTGATGACACCAAGCTTGTTGATTTTGTTCCAGGCGACTCATCTAAGCAGTTCAGTATCAGTGCCAATCTGGATCCCAAACAGGAAAGCGCGCTCATCGAGTTCATCCATGAGAACCGGGACATCTTTGCATGGAAACCTTCTGACATGCCGGGTGTACCGAGAGAACTCGCTGAGCAAACTCTCAATATTGATCCAAAATTTACGCCGGTCAGGCGGTTTCTTCGGCGGTTTAATGAGGAGAGGCATAAAGCTATTGGTGAGGAGGTGGCCCGGCTCTTGGCGGCTGTGTTTATTATTGAAGTTTTTCACCCGAAGTGGTTGGCTAACCCAGTGCTTGTGCTAAAAAAGAACGGCACCTGGCGTATGTGTGTGGATTACACGGACTTAAACAAGGCTTGCCCAGCTGATCCTTTCGCTCTCCCTCGTATTGATTAAATCATTAATGCTACGGCGGGTTGTGAGCGTTTGAGCTTCTTGGATGCTTATTCTGGATATCATCAGATCAAAATGGCAGTTAATGACCAGTAGAAGACGACTTTCATCACTCTTTTTGGAGCCTTCTGTTATGTATTTATGCCCTTTGGGCTTAAAAGTGCCCAGGCGACTTATCAGCGATGTGTGCAGAACTGTCTCCACAATCAGATTGGGCGCAATGTTCATGCTTATGTGGACGACATTGTGGTGAAGTCTAGAGAGAAGGAGACTTTGATAGATGATCTGAAGGAAACCTTTGATAATCTCCGAGTCTACAAGATGATGCTTAACCTGGCCAAGTGCGTTTTTGGAGAGCCGGCTGGCAAGCTTTTGGGTTTTGTAGTTTCTAACAGGGGCATTGAGGCTAACCTAGAGAAGATCAAGGCAATTAACTCTTTGGCTAAACCGGTGTGTATCAATGATGTTCGGCGTCTGGCGGGTCGTATTGCTGCTTTAAGCCGGTTAGGTGAGAAGGCCATACCACTGTACCAGATGATGAAGAAGACGGACGAATTTGTCTAGAGTGATGTTGCTAACGTTGCCTTTGAGGATTTGAAGAAACAGTTGTCTGATCCGCCGGTCCTTGCTGCTCCTATTAACAAGGAGCCTTTATTGCTGTATGTGGTTTCTAACACACGTGCCGTCAGCGTGGCCATTGTGGTGGAGCGCAAGGAGGCTGGCAAGGAGCATCCGGTTCAATGGCCGGTTTATTACATCAGTGAGGTGCTTATTGAGTCCAAGCAAAGGTATCCGCATTGGCAGAAACTTGTTTATGGGGTTTTCATGGCAAGCCGGAAGCTTAAGCAGTACTTCCAAGGTCACCCCATCACTGTGGTCAGTTCTGCTCCTTTAGGCGATATCATTCAAAACAGAGAGGCCATGGGACGAGTCGCCAAGTGGGCCATTGAACTTGGGCCTCATGGTTTGAAGTATGTGCCGCACACTGCTATTAAATCTCAAGCACTAGTGGATTTCATCAATGATTGGACGGAACTCCAAATGCCTGAGGATAAGCCGGACAACACATATTGGACTATTCATTTTGATGGGTCCAGGAAATTGGAAGGCTGGGGGGCTGGAGTTGTCTTAGCTTCCCCTCGAGGTGACAAATTTTGTTATGTGCTCCGGTTGATGTTTCCCTGTAATAACAATGCATCTGAGTATGAGGCCTTGCTCCATGGTCTTCAGATGGCTAAAGAGATGAACTTAAGCCGGGTGAGGTGCTTTGGCGACTCAGATTTGGTGGCTCAACAATTATCAGGCAAGTGGGATTCTAAGGATCCCCTCATGGCGGCTTATCGCCGTGAAGTTGATGCCATTGTTGGACACTTCAAGGGTTACCAGGTGGACCATATTGATCGAAGAAAGAACGAGGCAACCGATGCTTTAAGCCGGCTGGGGTATTAGCGTAAGCCAGTACCACCTAACACCTTTTCGGATGTTTTGCATAACCCTTCTGTCAAGTTACCTAAAGAGGAAGACTTGGCTATTCCTGACCCGGAAGCACAACTGGTGGCGGCTCTTCACGTTATCCTAGACTGGACAGTGCCATACTTGGCTTACATGACCCGGGGCGAGCTGCATCAGGACGAAACCTTGGCTAAGAAAATTACCCGGCGGTCTAAGTCAATGACGACTGTTAATGGGGAGTTACATCATCGCAGTGTTACTGGGGCGTTTCAACGCTGTGTCTCGCCTGAGGAAGGTCAAGAAATTCTTCGTGAAATCTATGAAGGAGATCGTGGCCATCATTCCGGTTCAAAATCTCTTGTGGCCAAAGCTTTCCGTCATGGTTTTTATTGGCTGACGGCTCATGCCGATGCGGAGGATCTGGTTAGTAAATGTGATGGTTGCCAAAAATTCTCACGATGGGCTCATGTGCCGGCTCAAGAATTGAGGATGATTCCAATTACTTGGCCGTTTGCAGTCTGGGGGCTTGACATGGTGGCGGTTGATAAATTCACGAAGTGGGTTGAAGCAGAGCCGGTCAGTAAGTGTGATGCAGCCATGGTGGTTCAATTCATGAAAAAGGTGATCTTTCGTTTTGGTTTTCCACACATCATCATAACTGACAATGGTACTAATCTGTCCAAAGGTGCCATGGAAGAATCCTGTCAACATGAGCATATCCGGCTCATCGATAGCTCACCCTCAATCCAATGATCAAGCTGAAAGAGCCAATCAGGAGATCTTGAAAGGCATAAAGCCCTGGCTCATGGTTCCCCTACAGCGGACGCCGGGTTGTTGGGTGGAGGAGTTGCCTTCTATGATATGGAGCATCAATACTACACCTAACAGATCTACGGGTTATACGCCTTTCTTCATGGTTTACAGAGCAGAGGCGGTTCTACCGAGTGATATCCGTCATGACTCGCCCCGTGTGGCGGCTTATGTTGAAGCTGATAATGAACAAGACCGTCAGGATGCACTTGACCTGTTGGATGATCAGCGCGACTTAGCAGCAGCCCGCTCGGCGATTTATCAACAGGACATGCGCCGTTATCACAACCGCCGGGTTAAGTCCAGAACCTTTCAAGAAGGTGACTTGGTGCTCCGGCTCATCCAGGATCAGTCTGATGCGCACAAGCTATCCCCACCTTGGGAAGGACCGTTTGTGGTTAGCAAGAACATGAACAACGGGTCATACTACCTTATCGATGTTCGAGAGCACAAAGACTCACGTAAGTCGGAGGAGGAGAACCGCCGGGCGTGGAAAATTGCTCATCTTCGGCCTTACAACACTTGAGCCACCGGCTCTCATGATGTACATATTTTGAAATGTATATATTATGATAAGTAATAAAGCAGGACCTCTGTCCTTTTTATCTTCAATGATCATATGTTCTTATTCTAACCATAAACGACCAGTTGGGGGCTGATCGTATTCGAATCTAGCTTAACTCTCTTGGTCTGGCTCATGATCGTATTCGAATCTAGCCATTATACCTCATGGTCACTAGGGGGCTTCCTGTTCAAACATAGGCCGTATTCGAACCAAAGAGAACATCGCCGTCGATACCCTTTTGATCGGCACACTGCCAAACTCACTAGGGGTCTTCTTGATCATATCCGAATCACAGCTCAACCTCTTTTGGGTCCGACGTTGCTTGTATTTGAATCAGCGTTGTTAAAAAGCTCTCAAGGTCATTTGGGGGCTTCCTGTTCAAACATAGGGCGTATTCGAACCAAAGAGAACATAGCTATCGGTACCCTCTTGATCGGCGCAACGCCAAAGCCACTAGGGGCTACATGATCGTATTAAAATCCTAGCTTAACCCCTTTGGAACGGTTTACTGATCGTATCCGAATCAGAAGCCTCAAAATTTTGTTTATTTCTTCTGACGTTTTCTGCAAACAGTATTTTTTGAGTTTGTCTTAAGAGTTCTTTTATCCTATTGAAAGCCTATAATGAGTGGCTTTTATTTAACCCGGCTTGGCCTTAATCAATAAGTCGCCAGCATATAACAATAATCATATGTATGGAAGTACCGGCTTCTACATGATTGGATTGTCACCCTTAATTGTTCGGGTCGCATAAACCGGCAATATAAGTCAAAGGATCACATGACAGTTCAAAAGCTTCCTTAAGCATAAGGAAAATAGATGATATGCATAATCTGGATGAATATAAGATGGCGGCTTAATAGTATTGAGCACCAAACACGTGCACGAAGGCATGGCAAAACCAACTTATGTCTATCCTATTACATGACTCCCCGAGTCCAAATGATTAACATTGTTTTTCAGCAAAGCATAAATATGACCAGTCCGGCGGATTAATTGCGTTGTTGGCCTGAAGCTTCTGGATCATCCCTTTCCGCTCCTCCATCCTGTTCCCTGTCCTGGAAGGTTGATGATGACCATTCAATGCCACTCAAAGCTTCAAATTCAGCTTCCTCATCAATTAATCCGGCCAGGTCAACTTCAGGGGCGAAGGTATGCTTACGAATGGGAGGGATCAGGCTGATCACTTCATAATGCGGCATTGGAATCCTCCGATTTTCAGCATCATAACCCGGATGATACTTGGTAAGATCCATGTCATCAGCAATCAGGGTGGCCACAGGGCGTATTTCCTTAACGCAAGTGGTGAAGTCCTCCTGTCCAAAAGGTGTGCCGTCCTCTTTTAAGCTTGGATACCCAATGGAAATGTCGGCCGGGTCTAGCTCCGGTAGCCACGCCTTGGCCCGGCTTAATGCAGCTACGGCTCCAGCTCTCGCAGAAGATCGCCCTAATTCCTTAAACCGCTGAGGTAGCACAACAAGCCACTTTAATACATCCGACAGGAGAGTGGGAACTTCATTTGACAGGGCCACTGCGGCTAAAGCACGCAGATACCCGGTGTAGAGTTGCTCCACCAGCGTATAAACCGCCTTCAACTTTATCAACATGCTTTGGTTAAGATTGGAACTCCTGGGGCCTGCATTACAACGGTAGGTGAGTTGATGACAATATTATTCTCATTTGAAAGATTCACATATCTAACACTAGCAGAATGGCTTACCAAAGATGTCTGATACCATCTAAGATATATGGCATTTTAAACCGGATAATTCGGCGTTCGCTTCTGCAAGAGCTGCCTCTGTCTTCTCAGCTCGGTTGATCAAGGCGATCTTTTCATCAAACCAGGCCTTCTTCTCCACTTCAAAGCCTTTTTTCAGTTTTTCTTGTTCAGATACGTTGAACTCAATTTTGAAGTTGGCTTTTTGAGTTTCAATCTCCTGAGCTTCCAGGGGAGTCTTCAAGTCAGCTATTTTTGATTCAAATTGAGTATTGGTGGCCTGTACAAATACCGGGTCAAAATCAGGATTTTCATGAGGCAATATTAAGTCCCAAGTCTTTTGCAAGCAATAACACTTGGCACTTGGGGACTAATGTATACTGAAGAATTTTTGCTTAAATTGGCGTTTCATGATAGTAAGTCCCAAGAAATTTATAAGCAAAGATACTTGGCACTTGGGGGCTAATGCATATTGCGGTTACAAAGTGTTTCATTTACTTCAAGCATGATAAGGACCGAATCAAACATGTTGCTTAAGCCAGCCCTTGGGGACTACGGAGTAAGATGGATTTCTTCCGTATCTTAAATGCACATAAGTTACTAATAGTGCTAAGTTTGTTTCTAAAGTCTACAACATATTTAGCATAAGCAATAGACTTGGGGGCTGGCACAGTAAGGATAAATGAATACATAGGAAAAGTTTACTTCAAATTTCTGATACATTTGCTTCACCATGTCAAATTCGATGTCACGACGGCTGTGCACTTGGTTCATGTAGCCAAAAAACACTTCTCCAATACTCATGTGAGTATAATCAGCAACATCAAGTTTGGCCTTGCGGCATTCCAGAAGTTCCTCTTTGGCGGAGCACTTGGCCAGCACGGTTGGCCTCCCCGGCTCAACAAAGCCGGTCTTGGTAATTATGACCTCATGGTCTTGAGGATCATCCGTCCTGACCAGGCTAGGGACTTCCGGGTTCTCAGAACCATCGATGGTTTGCCTGGCAGGTAGTCAACAGTGGGCGTTGGTATATCATGGGCTGGCTTTGGCGGCGGCTCATGAGTGGAGGTTTCAGGCGCGACCGCTCCAAGTTCCGACTCATTTAAGATTGGTTCTTCGGCCAGCTTGTTCTTCTTCGCCCTTTTGCTGGGCTTTGCTTGTCCGCTGTTTAAAGTCAAAAGGTCAGTACAAATACAACAAAAGGATATGAACACAAGATAAGCAGGTTATCATTACCCTGGAGCGGTTTTGAAAGCCGACAAATTGGACTGCATTGACTCGCCAGAGGAAGGTGAAGTTCCTTGATAATTTGAGTCAAAAGAATTGAATGGTTGACGAGTGAGACCCGACAAAGGATAACAAGGATGTAAATTAGAGATGACCTCGTTCCCGTGCTTCTTCGGTACATTGGGTAAGCCGGAGGAGAGTTTTGCATCTCTACTGGTCCGGGTCTACCTCCGGCTCTCATGAATCTGCCGCTTCAAAAGAAATTGAGGATCGTGATGAGCTAAGGGATGTGAAAATCTTACTTTCCGGGTTACTCTTCGGATTTTCTATCTTGGCAAAGGCTCGGAGTCTGAGGAAATGATAGTTACCTCTTCGGCTTTTCCATGACTGGTTCCCGTGTCTTCCTGCTGATAATCTGTGTCAATTAGATGGTTAAAAAAGGAGCCAAGAGAGTCAAGGGTTACCTCTGACTCATAAGATTCTTCTAGCCGAAGCAAATCAGAGGCGGTGGCTTTCTTGCCCTTGTTCTTTGCAGCTTCTTTTCTGGCGGCTCTCTTGACCTTCCTGGCCTTTTTTGCAGCTTCATGATCATATTTGACTTTCCAGAATTGGTCACCAGCCTCTGACAAATAGTGAAAATCTGAGTAAAAGACAAAATTCAAAGAGTGAAAGTAGGGTCACTTAAGTTTGCCGGCTTACCGCTGGAGCCGGGTTAGCTTTGCAGAAAGGATTTAAGCTAAACTTGCCACAATCTGCTAGGCTCTCATTCATTAGTGACTTTGTTGTGTCATCTATGACATCTTTAGGTAAATCAACAGAACTGTGCCGTAGAGAATCATTTTGCTCGCTTGAATAAGTGCACATTAGACCAGGATGGCGGCTTAATGGGATGATCCGCCAAGCAACCCAAACCCGGACTAAGTCGATACCACTCAAACCATTTCCCAAAAGAGCCCTGATTTTGGTCAGAGTGGGGGCGAGCGTTTTACGTTCGGCGGCTGTTATTTTATCCGGAAGTGTGTGGTTAGATTCCAGACGCAGAGCACGAAAGCCGGGCAGAGGATTTTCTTCAGCCGGAGAAGTGTCTTGACAATAGAACCATGTTTGATTCCAGTCCTTGGGATGACTCGGCGGGTTGGCATAAGGAAAAATTGCATCTCTCCGGTGTTGGATTCAAAGACCACCTAGTTCCAAGCTTTGGCCATTGGCACATTTGTTCTGACGGTTCAAGTAAAATAGCTCTCTGAAAAGTAGCATATTGGGTTCTCTCCAAGATAGACTTCACTGAACACTTGAAAATTGTAAATATTAGACACGGAATTGGGTCCGATGTCGACGGAGATCAAAGAAGTGTAGGACGTCTCTGAAGAACTTTGAGCCGGGTGGTGAAAAACCCTAGTTCACATGATCCATGAAAATAATGACTTCCTCTTCCTTGGGCTGAGGAATTTCTTCATCCGGATTAGGAGCACGATAAGACATGACTTCCTTCTTCAGTAGAGAGCCGGATTTTACGAAATCATCCAGCGTTTTGTGTGTAATGATGGATTTAACCCAGTAGCATGTCGTGGGTGCTTTTGGTGCCATTATGATGAAAGCCTAAAAGACAGATTAAAAATTACTGGTTCAAATTTAAGCCGGAGAGGAATATTCCAATGCGTATTCAGGATGGCGGCTTATAAAGGGGCCTAATGTTATATGGCTAATGGTGTCAGATTATTTAAGCCGCCGTGAGGCAGTTAAGCTATTTGAGCCGGCACATGTGGTTGAAGTTATCTATTGAACATTATGGATGAAAGCCGGTGGTATGAGCCGCCATAACTAGGAGGATCTGTTAAAACACATATGTTGACTATGTATAAACCTCGTGTCCTTTGTCCCGATTGACCCCTTCTTGCTTCCTAGTTGCGATGGCTCCACGACTAAGTCCTTTCACTAGGACATCTGCCGTGACAATTCCACGACATATATTATTACTCTTGTGGCGAACGTTCTTTGGGCATAGTATATTGTACTCTCACGAAGAGAAGCGGTGCACGCACGCACTAGTTCTCTCACACCCACTCGCGGGTACACGTAGGAGCGCATTTTTTGAAGCTGGTACAACAAAATCACTCCACTACATATATAAGCAGGAGCCTTGGCGCTTGCTTTACTAGGGTTCCTCTTGTTCACTCTCTCATGCTCTCCAGATCTAAGCAAGACATAGGTGGCCATACTCTCTCTCAGCTCACAGCTGGTCACAAATCCGGCTGGACAACCTCGACCGGGGCAGGGGTGTAGGTGCATCGCTCATGTTGTCGTCGGCGGCAAGGGAGGAGACCAACGGATGCCCGCGCGTCCCGATCGGCGTCCGTGCCGTTCTCTCCGAGAGAGCGCCAGCTCCGGAGGGCCTCCGACCCCTTCTTCCTCCCTGCGGTATTGTTGCCAAGATGCGACCTCCCGACGCCGTCTTTGCCACATGCTGACGACCCTCAGGTATATATTCCTTCGAAACCTACCTTGCTCTACTGCCCCAGCTCCCCACTTGGCTTCGTGTGGATCTTTTTCTACTTCCGTCCGCTGTTCTAAAGCCACCTAGATTTTTACTATTATTAGAGGTAAAGCTAGTTCATACAGTCGACTATAAGAGTTGGTTCAAATAGGGAAGAAAGTGGGAAAGCTGTAGCATTAATCTAGGACTTGGTTCTAAGAGGAAACGGGGAAAGTAGTAGATACTGGCTACCCAACCGGTCTCTTGGTTGAAAAGACGAAGAAAGCATGGTGGATGGCGAAGGGCGGGGGGGGGGGGAGTGGACCTATCTCTTGGTTGAAAAAGGAAAGAAAGTGACAGGTGTTGGGGGACAACACAACTGAGAATGAGCAGATCTAGATTTCCTGTGCTCACATAGGAAAATGTCACCGAGGAGATAAAAAATGGGACAAATGCAGACATGCTGCCTGAGTGTTTGCCGCTCTCGGCAACCACATCTGCCTCACCACTTTATGCCTCTGCTGTCCCTACACCCATATCGCTACCGTAATGTAAAATCACATGAAGTATTAAGCAATGCCACCTAATGTCACTATAGGTAATTGTCACAGCCCTAGCTTAGCCTTTGCTTGTCCTTGCATGATCGTCATGTCATCATGTCTAAATTTCATTTAAATATTAAATGGGGTTGAACAAACCCTAGCATCAAATCAAATCAAATAGGCTCAAGTAAAATCTATTTCAATGAACCCAAAATGCCCTTCACAAAAGTTCATCATTTTTGAATTGCTCTAGAACCTTTGCCAAAAATGGTGCACATTTTGGTAGGACACTTTGGATATTTGAATTTAATCATAAGTATTTGAATTTGGACATTTAAATTCTATAAAATAGTTTAAGTGTCCAAATAATCTTGAAAGCATTTGAGGGCTGTTGGAAATATTTTCAAAAGTGCCCACAATTATTTTCAGGATTTTACAAAATGAATTAGCATTTTTACTAATTCAAAACAGAGGAATAAAAATAGAAACAATAACAGAATTAGCAGAGAGAGAGAGACCCACCTGGGCCTCCGTACCTGCGCGGCCCAGCTAGACAGCCCAGCCCACCAGGGGCAAGGGCGTCTTCCACCTCCTGCCAGGAGGACAGGCAGGTGCGTGGCGCCAGCACGCGCGCCAGCCTCCACCTCCTGCTTGCCACAACACACGTCGACGCCGCGGATGATCACCCCGTTGCCGTCCAGATCCACCCGACCTCTCACTCGCCCCCACCCCGCTCTCTGCTTCGCTTCCCCCTCGGACCCGAACGCTGCCGTCGCCGCCGTTCACCGTAGCCGTAGCCACCGCATCCCCCTCGACCTCTCTCCGTGCCCTAGAGCCCCGCCTTGTCGCCTACATCGTCCTCGACGAGTCAAGCAACCAGGGGCGCGCCGTAACGCCGCCATCAACATCGTCTTCACCTCCGTCCACCGGAGATCACTTTCACTGCCCCGACCCCTCCAGCCCTTCCCCGAGGCCTCTGAGCTTCCCCACGTGACCGCTGTGAGCTCCCGCCCCGAACCCCTCTCTTCCCCGCCTCTTTTGCGCCGCGTAGCCCTAGTGTCACCGGAGCCGATAGCTCCTCGCCGCCGGCCATGCCGCCACCACGGTTACGGCCGCGCAATCTCGCCTCCGAGCATGTCAACGCACTCAGGGAGTCTCCAGGAGCTCGAATCACCCGCCCGGTAGGCCTGCCCTGCACCATAGCCGCAACCCCGTGCACACCCGAAATCCGTCCGCCGCCGTGAGCTGGATTCCGGCAAGCTTGGGCCGTCCCAGCCCCTCCCACCTGCCCCAGCAGATGCGCGCGAATGCCAGCTCACCGTAGAGCCAAACCCCGCCGCAAACCGCCGCCTGTAGTGCAAGCCCGAGCAACTCCGGCATGCCTCCGCCGTGTTCCATGGTCGCCGCCGGCCAAACTCCGGCGGGCTGATGTGGCCACTTAGTTAGGGGCTAATCACCCCACTAATCACCCCTAGAGCCACTGAGTAGTGGGCCCTGCTGCCTAATTAACCCGCCATTTAGTTTTAAGTTAGATTAGTTAACAAAACCAGCGGACCCACGCGTCAGGGTTGACTCGCTGACGTGGCAGTTGACCGGGCCCGCCTGTCAGCGACACAAATGACGCCGGGTCACTGACCAGTGGAACCCACTGGTCAGGTTTGACTTGGGCTGGCGTCGTTGACCTAATGATGTCATGCTGACGCAGTATTGATTATCTGGATTTAAAATAATTTAGAAAATTGCAGAAAATATCCAAAACTTCAAAAATTCATAGTAATTCAACCGTAACTCCAAATCAAACAAATTATATATGAAAAATGATCAGAAAAATCTAATCTATCCATCTGTACACTTTTCATGCATGTTAGAACAACTTAAATCTTCTGTTTATGCCAAATCATATAAATGGCATTAAACTCTCACATATGGAGTTTGAATTTGAACCTAGGGTTCAAACCAACTCCATTTAACTTCTTGCAAGTTGCATTAGGCCAATCAACAACATATTCCCATGTCACATTCATGCATCATATTGTTGCATGGCATTGATTATGTTTCTCCTCTGTTTGTCGGTGGTTGTTCCCTCTCGATAGACGTGGTTTCGACGATGAGATCGATGACACCGATGAAGAACTATATTATCTTCAGAAGTGCCAGGCAAGCAAAACCCCCTTGTTCATTCTGATACAATCCCACTCTCTCGCTCCTGCTCTCTTTTACTGCATTAGGACAACAACGATTCATCTGTTACTTGCTGCGGTAGTTGAACCCCTTATCCTCTGCATGACCTGTCATTGCCACAGTAAATAGATGAAACCCACTAGCATGAGTAGGAGTTGATTGAGCCCTGATGTGCCTACTCATTCATGCTTGTTTGGCGTGCCTGCTATTGCTTAGAGTTGTGTCAGGTCTGATTCATCGGGAATGAATTGGAATGGTGATGAACATGTCCTACTTGTGTGAGCTAAGTGTGTGAACACGATTTGGTAAAGGTAGCGGTGAGAGGCCATGTAGGAGTACATGGTGGGTTGTCTCATTGAAGCCGTCCTCAGGAACTGAGTTCTGTGTTTGTGATCCATGAAACAGTTACTACCACACAGTGGGATTCTTAATTGACTCTCTCGGCTTCTTAATCACCCTTATCCTCTGTCCAGGAGTTGCAAGTAGTTTCTGGTGTTTGTAGTATGCTGGGGGCCGCATGCAGTGCTGACCGTAGGGGTGGGCTGTGTTGCGGTAGGCACGTGGCCCGGTGTACCAATTCGCCCGTTTGGTGTTTCGGGAACCCTACACACATCGTTCGGGGCCGTTAGTGGAAACCTCGGCCGGACTCCCTGCAGATGGAACCCGAATAGGCGATAAACCTGGACTAGAGACTTGAGTGTTTAGGTAGGCCGTGGCCGACACCCTCGCTGGGCTTCCGCTTGAAGGTTGCCGAGTACATGTCGTGTAAACGGCGATAAGTGGTGAGAGCGTGTGTGAAGAAGTACACCCCTGCAGGGTTAACATCATCTATTCGAATAGCCGTGTCCGCGGTAATGGACTTCTGGGTTGCCTATAACAGTTCAGAGACAAGTGAAAGTGGATACTCTAAAATGCGCAAGATAAGCGTGAGTGCTATGAATGGCGTTCTCGTAGGGAGACGGGAGCGGATCCATAGTGGTGTATTGATATGGTGAATATGTGGACTCGTGTGCACCACCTCAAAAGAGTTACTTGCAGTCATAGTTTAGGTTAGCCACTGAGTCAAAGCTGGCTTGCTGCAGTTAAGCTCCACCACCCCTTTATTGATACCGAAGCATATGTAGTTAGTTCTGATGTAAGTCTTGCTGGGTACATTTGTACTCACGTTTGCCTATTTTATGTTTTGCAGAGAGACGTCAGTCTCGCTAGTAGTTCCGTGTGGACTTCGACGTTTAGCTTGATACCTCAGCTACGATCGTGTGCCCTCGGCAGGATCTGGTAGATAGTCAGGCTTCTCAGCCCTTTTTCATTTGTAGATGTCTGTACCCAGACATGTTAAGCTTCCACATGTGCTTTGACTTGTATGCTCTGAATGTTGGGTCATGAGACCCATGTTTGTAATATCTCGCTCCTCGGAGCCTAATGAATAAATACTTGAGTCGTAGAGTTATGTTGTGATCCCATGTTGTATTTACACATACTGGGCATATTGTGTGTATGATTGAAATGCTTACTATGTGTGGGATCCGACAATCTGGTTGTTTATCCTTGGTAGCCTATCATATGGGGAAATGTAGTCTAGTGCTTCTGAGCGATAGTAGTCCGCTACAGCCCGGTTCACCGGAGTCCTGCTAGCCCAGCACTACTGCTTGGAACACTTGACTGGCCGGCATGTGTTTCACTTCGTTCCTGGGTCTGTCCCTTCAGGGAAATGTCACGCGGTGACATCCGGAGCCCTGCCTAGCCTGCTACAGCCCGGGTTCTCGGAGTCCTGCTAGCCCAGTGCTACAGCCCGGATTCACACGCTGCTGACCGACATGCTCGAAGTTGATTCATGTATGCCTGTCCCCATGGGTGTAACGCCCTCGATGCGGCTATATCTCCCACGCGTCGAAGCACGACTTAGAGGCATAACCGCATTGAAAGCAATGTCGCAAGTGAGGTAATCCTCACACAACCCATGTAAAACATAAGGGAAAAGATACCTAGTTGGCTTACAATCGCCACTTCACACAAATACATGAATAAGACATTACATCATACAGATACAATCAAGGCCCGACTACGGAGCCAAAATAAAAGAAGAAACCCCAAAAGCGACAAAGGTCCACGATCGACCCCAACTGGGCTCCACTACTGATCGACTAGAACGAAACAACATAAAGGACAAGATCTCCATCGAAATTCTTTCAACCGTATCATTCGAGGTGGTATTATGTCATTCTTGATAATTGGAGTTCATGTCTCACGATTCACATGTTGTCAAGAATGAGATATTTTAAATCCACCAATCACTTCGTTGGAGTTATCTTGGGTTATATTTCACCTAAAGCTTTCCTTATTTTAACCGGAGTGTTGTATCATCTCTTCAATAACTGTTCATCTCATCAAGTTTTCTTCTCTTTTCTACCTGAATGCTGGCCAAATCATGTCATTCTTATTCCTTCTCTATCTTGTTTTAACCGGAGTGTTTTCAATATCTACCTTGTCACTTAACCTCTTGGTTCTCGTCGTATCCCATGTTCCTCTTATCTAACGGAGTGTTTTCAAGTTCGTTCAACTCCGTTGTGTTCTTTCTTTCAACTTTTCAACCTCTCAAGGTTCTTTGGTTTCACTCTTTTGTCAAAGAAGCAACTTAGCTTTACCTCTTCTCTTTCTCTTCCGTTTTCCCCTCCGGTGCCATTCTAGATCTTGGTACGAGATCCTCTCATAGTGGTGGAGTGTTGTAACGCCTCGGATCTGATGCGCCAGTTGTCCGTCAGTTATTCGTCGTCGTTGCCATGTCATGTGCTCGCTTATTGCACTTTGCCATGTCATCATCTGCATTTCATATCATGTCATCATGTGCATCGCATTCGCATACGTGTTCGTCTTATGCATCCGAGCATTTTCCCCGTTGTCCGTTTTGCAATCCGGCGCTCCTGTGTTCCTCGGCGTCCCCTTTTGCCTTTTTCCGTGAGCGGGTATTAAACTTTCTCGGAATGGACCGAGGCTTGACATGTGGCCTTGGTATAGCACCGGTAGACCGCTTGTCAAGTTTCGGGTCAATCGGAATTTGTTTGGTACTCCAACGGTTAACCGGGTATCCGCAAAGGCCTCTTTTGGTGCAGCCCAACACCCCTTCATTTTGGCCCAAAACCCACCTAAGTCACTCCCATCATCTTGGTCGTTCGATCACGATCGCGTGGCCGAAAAGCGCACTCCATTTGGAGCTTCCTAGCCCCCTCTACCTATAAATATGTCCACCTCCCCGAACTTCGCGGTGCAACCCTAGCAGTCTTCCTCCTCGCGCCGCCGGACATGTCCATCCGCGCCGGACATGTCCGCCGGACACGTCGCTTCGTCCAATCAGAGCATGCCACCTCAGCCACCGCCGCCGCTGCGCCCACTCCCCGCCTGCCACGTGGCCTTCGCGCCCGCTTCCTTTCTCCTCCGCCACCGCCGGCCCGCGGGGCCCGCGTCGGGCCCGCGCGGCCCGCCCGCCGCCGCCGCACGCCTGCGCGAGCCCGCGCCTCCCTTTCGCCCCGCCGCCTCGCGCCGCCGCTGACGATCCGCGCCACCGCGCCACCGCCTCCACCCGTGCCTCGCCGGTGCCCTCCGCGCCGCCGCCTGCTGCTCTGCCCGGCGCGCCTCGCCGGAGCAGGAGCTCCCCCGCGCCGTCCCGCCTCCGCCTCCGCATCCCGCGGCCGCGTTAGCCGGCGCGCGCGCCGCCTGTTGCCGGACCGCGCCGCCCGTATGCCAGCGCCGCCTCTCGCCGTCCCGCTCCGGTCGCCGTGCCTCCGCGTCGTCGCCGGTCGCCCGGGAGCTCGCCGGCGTCCGTCCCGTCCGGATCCATCCCGCGGGGTGGATGAGATCCACCAATCCGCCCAACCAAACACCTCCCCGTCGCCCGGATCCCTCCGTCCCGGGTCCTCCTCGTCCCGTTGATTTTTCGCGGGTGAGAATATCTGCTAAGTCCCCGGATCCACATATTTTGTTGCCATGTTCATCATGCCAAAACTCTCTGCATGTAGCTCCGTTTTGGGCGTATAATATGTCAAATTGTTCGCCTCGAAGTGTACATCATCTCATTCCATTGCATCATTTTCATTTGAGCTCATCTTGATGCCCGAAATGCTGTTAGAAGAGGGCTATATGATGTTAGTTTCTGATTCTTATCAGGACATGCTTTTTTGTCATTTTTGCCATGATTGATGTGTGCATCCTATGAGGTTGAGTCCTACATGTGTTTTTTAATATGCCATGCTATCTTTCCAGAGATTTACGCCATGTATTTTTGTGATCTATGTGGTGACTAGCACAAGCATGCAAACTAGGTTACTTAATGTTGCTGATTTCAGAGACTTAGTATTTTCACCAAGTCCCTGCCTGCTGTTGTTTTTATGCCATGTGTTCATGTTGTTTCAGAGAGATCTATGCATATTTTGAGCATGATCATTAAGGGTGTTTTGAACATGTGGATTTGCTCTATCCATACATGCCTTTTTTTGTATTTATGGAGTGCCATAGCTTGAGTCAATCGAGCTCTACTTTTGCTATAAAATGTTACTGGCAGATTGTTTACATGTTATTCGATTTTGCCAAGCTTGTTGTAGTTGATCCTTGCATGCTATAATGTTGTTCTTGCCATGTCTAGCTTCTATGCCATGTCTTCTTGATGTATGTATGCTTAGTTTATCATGAAATGCTTTGTAGTGAGTGCATCGAGCTTGTAAACATGCCTACTTGTAATCTGTTTTTGACATGCCCAGTTTTCTGAAACCTGTAACGAAACCTGTAACGAGATCTTGTCCTTTATGTTGTTTCGTTCTAGTCGATCAGTAGTGGAGCCCAGTTGGGGTCGATCGTGGACCTTTGTCGCTTTTGGGGTTTCTTCTTTTATTTTGGCTCCGTAGTCGGGCCTTGATTGTATCTGTATGATGTAATGTCTTATTCATGTATTTGTGTGAAGTGGCGATTGTAAGCCAACTAGGTATCTTTTCCCTTATGTTTTACATGGGTTGTGTGAGGATTACCTCACTTGCGACATTGCTTTCAATGCGGTTATGCCTCTAAGTCGTGCTTCGACACGTGGGAGATATAGCCGCATCGAGGGCGTTACAATGGGTTAGTGCCGCTTTGGGTTCACGACTAGCCAAGTCGGCCCGGGTTCTCTGTCATATGGATGCTAGCGACACTATCATATACGTGAGCCAAAAGGCGCAAACGGTCTCGGGCCAGGTAAGGTGGCACCCGTGGGAATACCGTGCGTGAGGCCGCAAAGTGATATGATGTGTTACATGCTAGATCGATGTGTCTTAGGATCGGGGTCCTGACAGTAATGGTCTAGTGCCGTCGATAAATTGAAGCAATGCCACCACCATTTTATGAAGTGCTTCCGTCTTGCTTTATTTCCCATGAATTGTGTTTTTGCAGTTACACTTAAATCTCACACCGCTAACATTGCTTCATCCCAATGGAACTGCAGAAATTTGATTGCACATTTACTGAGCATGTGCTACTCTCATGATAGTAATACTAATGCTATTGTTCTGCATGTTAATCTAGTGGCAGTGTTGATGTGATATGATGCTACTTACTTAAGGACACTTTCATACTATCAATCTAGTGCCAATTATAACACAATAGATGCTGCTGTTAATCATACGCCACTGCAAATATCTGTCACTGTTTAAATAACCTTATTTCGTATTTGCGCAAACAGGGATGTCTGTCTCCATATCATTTCGGGATGTCTATCTACGTATCGTTTTTATCCGCGCAATCAAAAGCACACACCTCAGTTTTAGTAGAACTGCGCAAAATGAGATGGCTATCCCTCGTTGCCGTCGTCTAACCACCCGTCTTCCAGGTATTCCTACATTGTTAGTTACTATGTAGAATGACCAACGCAATCTAAAAGAAGCTGATTCATACATTTTACTTCCTGATTGCAGTGCAGGGACGAGCGAAAACATCTGCATCCTAGTCCGGAATGCACTTTCCTGCAGTTCATCCTTGGACCGAGGACAAGCTGGGACGGCTGCACGGAGGTTTTTGGGACATGTGCGCGGACAAGAGGCATTGTGGTCTGCTTATTTCTGCAAATAGCGGTGCTTAAATTTAGTGGAATGCACAAGACCTTCAGCTGGTCAGTACACTACATGGTTCAGTTCAACATTCTAGCTGAGAACACAATTATAATTGGTTATTCTAGAATGAGAGAACCTAACCCTAGATGGTGGCAACAAGAAAAAACCAGAGTGAACTCCAGGAAATTTAAGCCTGCCGGGAGGCCCTTTGCTCAGAGAAGCCTTGCTTGTTTTTTCCTGATTTATAAACCTTCTCACAACTTTGTCTTTTTCCATTAACTAGTATATGTCTGTTATGTTCTATGAATCATTGAGATGTATAAAATTTCTTAACTTATGCTTGTCAAGTTTTTTACGAAGCCAAGTTTAATGTGAGTGTTCCACATGAACGCTGGACTAGCGTGTGAACGTTTGGAATTTACATTGTGGCCTCAGTTAACTGCATGAACCACTGTAACAAGATACATAGTTGCTTATATGTCAGACAACAGATTGTTGATTGTTAGCTGGTCGATAGCCTAGTGTTGAAGCGAGCTGAGCCAATGTGCCGTGTTTTGCACAAATGCTTACAAGTGGGGTAGCACCAACAGTGTTTAAAAGTACTTATGTATATGTCGACGCACAGTTCTCGAACGAGTACTTCATTTCATAAAAACACACACTACTCATATGATAAAACTAGTGAGGATGCATCTGTTTTGGCAACAATTACGATGATTCACAGGCACACAAAAGTAGCAGCAGTTCCCATAGATGGATTCAAACAGAGTACTAGCCCCAGAGGGCTTGATAACAGGCAAGGTTTAGATAATTAGACAGAATCCAAACTACTATTAAACACTAGCTGGGGCAAGTATTTCATGCCTATATCTAATTTGGGCTGGACACAAGATGGACTTTGCCATGAACATCATCGAGGACGTCCGACAGCAGCTCAATCCTATGAACCTTCATGAAGAAAACCTTGTGGCCTTGCCACTCATAAACTTGTTTGTGGAGGCATGCCACATCATCTTCCTGCGTAAGCTTGACAAGAATAGTATGCCTCACAAACGAAGGAGTAGCTTTGAACTTCTTGTGCTTTAGTACACCCTAGACAAAACGCCTTACAACAGTGAGGCTGGAATACAACTGTTCATTGGTATAAGCGCAAATGGCTTCCAGGATCCAACAACCTAAAAACTCTGTTTTCCCAGTGCGCATATTCAGGTCATCCGCCTCATAGCGAGTGACATGTACAACCACACAATCCTTGTCTGCATCAGGGCTCTAATTGAAACAGAAACAAATTCTGAATTACTTTCCAGCATAATAAACACAAGATATTTAAACCACTATGTATAGCATGGCATAAAAGCTAATAATTTTTTTGCATTATTCATCACCACATACTTAGATGAAAAACCACAATCGAGATCAGCAAAGAAGAAAATCACCTTGGGCAGCTCAGCAGGGGGGACACATCCTCGAAGGGGGAAAACTGCTCCTGCAGTGCCATGGGGGCTGTAACCTCAAACGGGGGGTTGACCATCTCAGTAGTGGCCATGGGCGTATCTGGGGTCCGCTCAGTGGCTGCCTCCATCTTCTTGGAGCTCTCTGTCTTGTGGGCATCAGCCTCCCGCGTCTACTCCGATATCGGCAGATCTTTGCCTGGTTCTCCTTGCTCCATCATGAAACTGACGAATACTAGGAGACCACTGAAAGGAAAACACAATCGCAATGACAATGAAACAAAAAAGAGAGTGAGGATCGTTTACTGCTTTGCAAAAGTTCTTTTTTTTCTCTGAACAAAAATATACCAACATCACGGATCCGCTTACCTTCCCTTCATTGGGAGAGAAGAACAGTGGCAGATGCGAGTGTTGCCTTTCTTGAAGACGGCGAGGGAGAAGGGGATTCAGCGAAGAGTGAAATGATGGTTGCTTCGTCCGTCAAACTTAGACTGCGGGGAGGTGGGGTTTTGTGATACGACGGCTCGTTATTGCCGCGCTACGACCGGGGTGACTCTCCGCCTGCATACTGCCTTCTAATTTGGTGGATGGCATTTGGGCCGGCGCGCTGCATGGACCGTATGTCGGTGAACAAAAGTATAACAACATTCAGTAGAGGGAGACGTTTCGATGACCTAGGAGGAGCCAGAAGCGGTATTGTATCCACTGTACTAGTATTAATTATTTTTCTGGGTAGCTGTAGAGTGTCTCCACTGTACTAGTAGTAATTGTTTCTCTGGGCCCAAGACAAAACAGCCCATCCACACTAGTAAATAGTAAAATCAATTCAAAAGTCCATATATTTACTGAATGTGAGGCGCTACCCACACCCAGCACACCGCCCCCCAAAAAACATGGGTGTTCTTCTTCCTCCTCACTCCCACCCACCTCACGTCAGCTCGCTCCACTCGTACCCCCAAATTCCTCACCTCACTCCTACAGAAAACCCCAACTCCCCTTCTTCCTCACTACTACAAAAAAACCCCAGCTCCCCTTCTTCTTCACTCGCACTACAACTAGGCTCGTCATTCGTTACTCTGCTCAAATCCGTGAGCGTGACGCGATGCCCTCGAGGAAAATGGAGTCGGCTGAACCCAATGCCAAGAAGTTGAGGCTCCCGCCAGCAGTGACGGCTATTGTAGATCCCGCACCCGGCAGCGCGGGGAGAAGCGGTGACCCTGCCCCCACAGGATCCCAGGAACCCGTAGAATCTCGGGTGGACCGCATCAGCGATCTCCCGGACACCGTCCTTGGGGAGATCACCTTGCTTCTCCCCACCAAGGATTGCTGCCGCACCCAAGTCCTCTCAATTCGGTGTCTCCCTCTATGGCGCGTCGTGCCCCTTAATCTCGATTGTCGTCACCTATCTCTCTTCAATCATTATGAAATCCTGATGTCTACTACGCAACCTTCTTCTTGTAGACGTTGTTGGGCCTCCAAGTGCAGAGGTTTGTAGGATAGTAGCAAATTTCCCTCAAGTGGATGACCTAAGGTTTATCAATCCGTGGGAGGCATAGGATGAAGATGGTCTCTCTCAAGCAACCCTGCAACCAAATAACAAAGAGTCTCTTGTGTACCCAACACACCCAATACAATGGTAAATTGTATAGGTGCACTAGTTCGGCGAAGAGATGTGATACAAGTGCAATATGGATGGTACATATTGGTTTTTGTGAACTGAAAATATAAAAACAGCAAGGTAACAAGCGGTAAAAGTGAGCGTAAATGGTATTACAATGATAGGAAACAAGGCCTAGGGTTCATACTTTCACTAGTGCAAGTCCTCTCAACAATAATAACATAATTGGATAATATAACTATCCCTCAACATGCACCAAAGAGTCACTCCAAAGACACTACTAGCAGAGAACAAACGAAGAGATTATGGTAGGGTACGAAACCACCTCAAAGTTATTCTTTCCAATCAATCCATTGGGCTATTCCTATAAGTGTCACAAAAAGCCCTAGAGTTCGTACTAGAATAACACCTTCAGACACGAATCAACCAAAACCCTAATGTCACCTAGATACTCCAATGTCACCTCAAGTATCCGTGGGCATGATTATACGATATGCATCACACAATCTCAATTCATCTACTCAATCCAACACATAGAACCTCAAAGAGTGCCCAAAGTTTCTACCGGAGAATCACGACGAAAACATGTGCCAACCCCTATGCATAGGTTCATGGGCGGAACCCGCAAGTTGGTCACGAAAACATACATCAAGTGGCACGTGATATCCCATTGTCACCACAGATATGCACGGCAAGACATACATCAACTGTTCTCAAATCTTTAAAGACTCAATCCGATAAGATAACTTCAAAGCGAAAACTCAATCCATTACAAGAGAGAAGAGGGTGAGAAGAAACATAAGATCCAACTATAATAGCAAAGCTCGCGATACATCAAGATCATGCCAAATCAAGAACACGAGAGAGAGAGAGAGAGAGAGAGAGAGAGATCAAACACATAGCTACTGGTACATACCCTCAGCCCCGAGGGTGAACTACTCCCTCCTTGTCATGGAGAGTGCCGGGATGATGAAGATGGCCATCGGTGAGGGTTACCCCCTCCGGCAGGGTGCCAGAACAGGGTCCCGATTGGTTTTTGGTGGTTACAGAGGCTTGCGGCGGCGGAACTCCCGATCTAATCTCTGTTCTGGAAGTTTTGCGATACGTAGGTATATATGGGTGAAAGGGGTACGTCGGTGGACCGAAGGGGGGGCCATGAGGCAGGGGGCGCCCCCCACCCTCATGCGCACCTCCCTTCCTCCGTGACATGAACTCCAAGCCCACCCGGTAGGTTTCCTTCCAAAAATAACTTCTCTAGTTGATTTCGTTCCGTTTCGACTCCGTCTGATATTCCTTTTCTTCAAAACACTGAAATAGGCATAAAACAGCAAATCTGGGCTGGGCCTCCAGTTAATAGGTTAGTCCCAAAAATAATATAAAAGTGGATAATAAATCCCAATATTGCCCAAAACAGTACATAATATAGCATGGAGCAATCAAAAATTATAGATACGTTGGAGACGTATCAAGCATCCCCAAGCTTAATTCCTGCTCGTCCTCGAGTAGGTAAATGATAAAAAAGATAATTTTTGATGTGGAATGCTAGTTGGCATAATTTCATTGTAATTCTTCTCAATTGTGATATGAATTTTCAGATCTGAAAGATTCAAGACAAAAGTTCATATTGACATAAAAATAATAATACTTCAAGCATACTAACTAAGCAATTATGTCTTCTCAAAATAACATGGCCAAAGAAAGTTCATCCCTACAAAATCGTATAGTTTAGTCATGCTCCATTTTCCTCACACAAGAATGCTCTCATCATGCACAACCCCGATGACAAGCCAAGCAATTGTTTCATACTTTAATAATCTCAAACTCATAAACCTTCATGCAATACATGAGCGTGAGCCATGGATATAGCACTATGGGTGGAATAGAATAATGATGATGGGGGTTATGTGGAGAAGACAAAAAGGAGAAGATCTCACATCAACGAGGCTAATCAATAGGCTATGGAGATGCCCATCGATTGATGTTAATGTGAGGAGTAGGGATTGCCATGCAACGGATGCACTAGAGCTATAAATGTATGAAAGCTAAACAAAAGAAACTAAGTGGGTGTGCATCCAACTTGCTTGCTCACGAAGACCTAGGGCATTTGAGCAGGCCCATTGTTGGAATATCCAAGCCAAGTTCAATAATGAAAAGCTCCCACTAGTATATGAAAGTGACAAAACAAGAGACTCTCTATCATGAAGATTATGGTGCTACTTTGAAGCACAAGTGTGGAAAAAATGATAGCAGCATTGCCCCTTTTTTTCTTTTTTTTTCTTTTTTTTGGGCCTTCTTTTTTTTGGCCTTTCTCTTTTTTGGGGGACAATGCTCTATTGAATGATGATCATCACACTTCTATTTATTTACAACTCAATGATTACAACTCGATACTAGAATAGTATGACTCTATATGAATGCCTCCAGCGGTGTACCGGGATATGCAATGAATCAAGAGTGACATGTATGAAAGAATTATGAATGGTGGCTTTGCCACAAATACTATGTCAACTACATGATCATGCTAAGCAATATGACAATGATGAATGTGTCATGATAAACTGGATGGTGGAAAGTTGCATGGCAATATATCTCGGAATGGCTATGGAAATGCCATAATAGGTAGGTATGGTGGCTGTTTTAAGGAAGATATAAGGAGGTTTATGTGTGAAAGAGCGTATCATATCACGGGGTTTGGATGCACCGGCGAAGTTTGCACCAACTCTCGATGTGAGAAAGGGCAATGCACGGTATCGTAGAGGCTGGCAATGATGGAAGGGTGAGAGTGCGTATAATCCATGCACTCAACATTAGTCATAAAGAACTCATATACTTATTGCAAAAATCTACAAGCCATCAAAAACCAAAGTATTACGCGCATGCTCCTAGGGGGATAGATTGGTAGGAAAAGACCATCGCTCGTCCCCGGCCGCCACTCATAAGGAGGACAATCAAATAACACCTCATGTTTAAAATTTGTTACATAACATTTACCATACGTGCATGCTACGGGACTTGCAAACTTCAACACAAGTATTTCTCAAATTCACAACTAATCAACTAGCACGACTTTGATATTATCACCTCCATATCTCAAAACAATCATCAATCATCAAACTTTTCTTAGTATTCAACACACTCATAAGAATTCTTACAAATCTTTTATGCTTAGCATATGAAGATTAAGCACATTAACATGATATTTAAGACTCTCGAAATAATATAAGTGAAGCATTAGAGCTCATCTATTTCTTCAAAATACAACTACCACCATGCTCTAAAAGATATAAGTGAAGCACTAGAGCAAACAACAAACTAGTCCGAAAGATATAAGTGAAGATCAATGAGTAGTTGAATAATTATGCAACTATATGAAGACTCTCCCATTTAATAATTTAAGATCTTGGTGTTTTATTCAAACATCAAGCAAAGCTAAAGAAAATAAAATGACGCTCCAAGCAAAACACATATCATGTGGTGAATAAAAATATAGCTCCAAGTAAAGTTACCGATGAACGAAGAAGAAAGAGGGGATGCCTTCCGGGGCATCCCCAAGCTTAGACGCTTGGTTATCCTTGAATATTACCTTGGGGTGCCTTGGGCATCCTCAAGCTTAGGCTCTTGCCACTCCTTATTCCATAGTCCATCGGATCTTTACCCAAAACTTGAAAACTTCACAACACAAAACTTAACAGAAAACTCGTGAGCTCCGTTAGCGAAAGAAAACAAAACACTACTTCAAGGTACTGTAATGAACTCATTATTTATTTCTATTGGTGTTAAACCTACTGTATTCCAACTTCTCTATGGTTTATAAACTATTTTACTAGCCATAGATTCATCAAAATAAGCAAACAACACACGAAAAACAGAATCTGTCAAAAACAGAACAGTCTGTAGTAATCTGTAACTAACGCGAACTTCTGGAACTTCAAAAATTCTAAAATAAATTGGTGGACCTGAGGAATTTGTCTAGTAATCATCTGCAAAAAGAATCAACTAAATATCACTCTCCGGTAAAAAGTTAAAGCTAATCTCGTGAGCGCTAAAGTTTCTGTTTTCTATAGCATGATCATAAAGACTTCACCCAAGTCTTCCCAAAGGTTCTACTTGGCACAAACACTAATTAAAACATAAAACAACATCTAAACAGAAGCTATATGGATTATTTATTCCTAAACAGAACCAAAAAGCAAGAAACTAAAATAAAATTGGGTTGCCTCCCAACAAGCGCTATCGTTTATCGCCCCTAGCTAGGCATGATGATTTCAATGATGCTCACATAAAAGATAAGAATTGAAACATAAAGAGAGAATCATGAAGAATATGACTAGCACATTTAAGTCTAACCCACTTCCTATGCATAGGGATTTTGTGAGCAAACAACTTATGGGAACAAGAATCAACTTGCATAGGATGGTAAAACAAGCATAACTTCAAAACTTTAAGCACATAGAAAGGAAACTTGATATTATTGCAATTCCTACAAGCATATATTCCTCCCTCATCATAATTTTCAGTAGAATCATGAATGAATTCAACAATATAACCAGCACCTAAAGCATTCTTTTCATGATCTACTTGCATAGAAAATTTACCACTCTCCACATAAGCAAATTTCTTCTCATGTATAATAGTGGGAGTATCATAAGAGACTTCAATACAATAAATTGTTTCCACATTAAAAGAGTAATTAACCTCAACAAGGCCTGCCCCCAAGATCCGTTCCCGCTTCCACGCATCGACCAGATTGTCGACTCCACTGCTGAGTGTGACCTGCTGTGCTTCCTAGATGCGTTCTCAGGCTACCACCAGATCAAGATGGCGGTAGAAGACGTCGAGAAGACAGCCTTCCTGACCATGTGCGGGGTATACTGCTACACTTGCATGCCGTTCGGGCTGTGCAACACGGGCGCGACCTTCCAACGGCTGATGCACATCGCCCTAGGTCAGCAGCTCGGGAGGAACGCAGAAGCCTATGTCGACGACATCATGGTAAAGTCTCGGGTGGCGAGAACTTTAATTCAAGACCTGGAAGAGATCTTAGAAAGCCTGCGCCAGGTGGACTTGCGGCTCAACCTGGAGAAATGCGTGTTTGGCTTCCCTTCCGGCAAGCTGCTGGGTTTCCTCATGTCCCATAGAGGGATCGAGGCGAACCCAGAGAAGGTCAAGGCGGTTGAAGATATGAGTCCACCACAAACCCTCAAGGAGATGCAGAAGCTTGTCGGTCGCGTGACTGCGTTGGGACATTTCATCTCCAAGCTAGGAGAGCGCGCCCTACCATTCTTCAAGCTAATGAAGAAGAAGGGCCCATTCAAGTGGACCTCGGAGGCCGACCAATCATTTCAAGACCTCAAGAGATACCTGACCAGCCCTCCAGTGATGGTGGCACCTCGACCTGTTGAGCCCCTGGTCCTGTACCTTGCTGCCACCCCTTACTCCGCCAGCGCAACTCTGGTGGCGGTCTGGGAGGAGCGCCGGGTCAGGGACGCGTCGCGCCAAGCCGCTCCCTCAGCCGGGGCAGCGCAAGACCCAGAGGGCTCCGTGAAGGTTGCGGCGACGCTAGCAAAGGACGAGGCTCAGCAAGACGACGCGCTTGGACCTGTGGAGGCCCCCAACAAGCGATCAGGCTTTGGGGACTTCATCGTCTTAGGAGGCGCCCCAACCTCCAGAAGCCGCGAGCCTCGCCAATGCACCCGCCCTCGTTGAGCACCCTGTGTATTTCGTCAGCACGGTGTTGCGGGACGCGAGGGCGCGGTACCCCATGCCTTAGAAGCTCTTGCTCGCACTCTTTGTGGCCTCGCGCAAGCTGTGGCACTACTTTCAAGGTCACCCGATCAAGGTCGTCTCAGCCTACCCGTTGGAGAGGGTGCTCAGGAGCCCCAACTCCGCCGGGAGAGTCGCTGAGTGGAACATTGAGCTGCAGGCATTCCAGTTGGAATTCAGTACAACTAGGGTCATCAAGGGGGCCGCGCTCGCTGATTTCATGGCAGAATGGACGGACTCCCTGGGGCTTGAAGAAGGCGAGGATCGGCCCCTCTCACCGGGGAGTGAAGCGCAAGACGTCTGGGTTATGTATTTCTATGTCGCCTTTGCGCGAAAGGGCGCGGGGGCTGGAGCAGTGCTCATGTCACCGACTCAGGACAAGCTTTACTACGCCGTGCAGCTCTGCTTCCAGCAGGGCGAGAAGGTCTCCAACAACATAGCAGAGTACGAAGGCCTCATAGCTGGCCTCAAGGCTGCGGCGACCATGGGGGTGAAGCGTCTCACCATCAAGGGTGACTCGTAGCTCCTCATCACTTATCCAACAAGGTATATGAGCCAAAGGACGAGCACATGGAGGCATACCTCGTGGAGGTGCGCAAGATGGAGAAGCAGTTCCTGGGCTTGGAATTGAGGATGTGCCCTGTGGCACCAACAAGGAAGCCAACGACATAGCCATGAGAGCATCCAAGCGGCTACCCCAAGAGCCCGGCGTCTACGAGGAGCAGCTCTTCAAACCATCGGCATCACCGCCGCTTTCCAGAATGGTGCAGCCTCGGGAGGAGCTCCCTCAACCACCTGCCTCTGGAGCCCCGGCCTGCAGCCCGACCTCGGGAGCGCGCTTGCTCTTGGCGCTCGAGCCTCAGGAGGGTGCTGGACCAAGGAATTCAAGGAATACCTGACACAATGGATGCTGCCGGAAAAGGAGGAGGACGCGGAGCGTGTGGCCCGACAGGCCCCGACATACAACATCTAGGACGGCGAGTTATACAGGAAGCGGCCAAATGATGTTTCCCTGCGCTGCATCTCCAGGGAGCAAGGGAAAGAGCTGATAACTGACATACACGGCGGGGACTGCGGCCACCACTCGTCGTCACGGACCCTCGTCGGCAAGGTGTTTTGCAGCGGATTCTACTGGCCTACGGCACTCATCGACACAATAGAGCTGGTGAAGTCTTATGAGGCCTGTCAGTTCCATGCCAAGCAAATCCATCAGCCGGCTTAGGGCCTCCAGACCATCCCACTCTCGTGGCCGTTCGCGGCCTGGGGGCTGGATATCCTGGGCCCGTTCCCACGAGCGCGTGGGGGCTACCGCTACCTCTACGTCGCCATCGACAAGTTCACCAAGTTGGCGGAGGTAGAAGCCGTCCGCACCATCCTGGCCGGCTCCGCGGTCAAGTTCATCAAGGGACTCGTAAGCCGGTTTGTGGTCCCCAACCGCATCATCACCGATAACGGCTCGCAGTTCACTAGTAATCTCTTCAAGACATATTGTGCTAACCTTGGAACACAGGTCTACTACGCTTCAGTGGCGCACCCCCGGAGCAATGGTCAGGCCGAACGCGCTAACTCAGAGGTCCTGAGAGGCCTCAAGACGAGGAACTTCAAGAAGAAGCTCGAGGCCTGCGGCAGGGTCTGGCACGACGAGCTCCAGTCCGTGCTGTGGTCCATCCGCACCACCGCCACCAAGCCAACATGCGAGACCCCATTCTTCCTCGTCTACAGAGCAGAAGCGGTTCTCCCTCACGAGGTCAGGCATCGCTCCGCGCGGGTCCTGGGGTTTGATGAGGCGCAGCAGGATGCCACACAGGGGATGGACCTCATGTTGGGGGAGGAACGCCGCCGTGTAGCCACGCTACGCGCGGCAAGATATCAGCAGGCGTTGCAACGGTACCACTGCCGCAGCATCCGCTCCAGGACGCTCGAGGTGGGTGACCTCATCCTAAGGCGGGTGCTCTCCATGGAAGGGCTGCATAAGCTCTCACCCATGTGGGTGGGCCCATTTAGGGTCGCCCACGTCTCCAGGCCTGGTGCCGCGCGCCTGGAGACGCAGGACGGGGTACCCATCCAGAACGCCTAGAACATCCAGCACCTTCGGAAGTTCTACCAATAAAGAAAGGCCCAGCGCCTGTGAAGAAGGCCCGGTGCCTATGAAGGTCTCCGCTCATGACACTCTCACGTAATAATGAGTGGGGCTATACACGCCTCGGAGTCTCAGGAGCGCCGCCCTCGAGCCTCTGGGGCTCCCTCCCACGTCCTAGTGGTGGCACTTAGCTCCGCACCGGTGAGAAGACAAGAAGACTAGACTAGGTGCCGGACGTGGCTTTTCATTCGCTTTCCGTAGTTGGCTTGCCCCTCTTTAATAGAAATTTGCTTTCTGATGTTCCTTGCCGGTCTTGTCCCATCGCCTTCTGCCTTTGTTTCTGCCTTTGGTTCTCTATTTGGCATGTACTCTCTCTCTCACGTCCCTCACGATGGGGCTGGACAGGTGCCCTCGTGCCCTCGTGAGCGTCTTGCCTTTTTTTGCGAGGCACCCTCGTTCGCGCCGCAAGCTGGAGCACCCCTCTCAATCCGTGCCCCTCGGGTACCACGATACGAAGCGCGGGATCGTAGCTAGCAGTACCTGCGACCAAGGCACGGAAGAACAAACGTTTTCTAACGAATTTTTGCAGTTCCTAGACAGTCCCCAAGCTGAGGAGGCCTCGTCAGGTATTGAGAAATGCGCGCCTCATGAGGCAGGAGCTACTTCAAGCGCGTCAAGCTAAGTTATTTCTTCTCGCCTACATAAAACACTGATACTGCGACACAACACAGGAACGATAAACATAGCATAACAACTTGGAAATCATAGTTTGTTGCACGCCCCTGCGGGCCCCCATACTCGTCTCTCTCTTAATACAGGAAGAAAAGGAAGGCCAAAATGGAAGCGGCGCGCTCCCCTGCAGCAGCTCGCGAGGACGGACTCATGGCTCTCTCCTGTGGTCAGCCGGACCCTTCCTCGCGCTTCACTTGGGCGCGACAGCGAGACGACCCGCTGCCACCTTTGAAGTGAGCGCGGCGGTGTGGCGGCTGGTCATAGCCACTGCTGCTGGAGCTGTCGCCAGAGGGAGAACCGCCATAGCTGGGCGCGGGATCGTCCTCACCCTCATCTCGACCGTCGCCAAGGCCGAGCACCTCGTCGCCGTTGTTATCCTCGTGGCAGCACCCGACGCGGCGGCCGTCTTCTCCGAACACCCTCATGTAGAGGGTGCGTTGCCGTCGTACTTGATGTGGAGGGTGCGCCACCTGCCCAGGCCGCGCGCGCGAGCAAACATCTGCCAGCCGTGAGCCAGAGCTACGTTGCCAGCAACGGAGATCTCGACCGCGACCCACGAAGCTTTGCTACAGTAGCCGTCCCCCTGCAGCCAGAGCCCGCCTGGACCTGTGGCCGGCAGCTCGCTGGTGAAGAAGCGCAGGAGATGAAGCCATGTGCTAGCCGGATTCTCCGACCAAACGACGAACTCTGGCAGCACCTCTGCCGAGTGAAAGCACGGCCGAGCGACCATGGCACACCTCCCCTCATCGAGGGGCTGCCACGACCTAGGCGAGCCCCACCACGAGAAGAGGCACCGCCGCGGTGGCGAGGAGCCACGGCGGGGGACGCGGCGTACTTACGGGGACGACCGCACCCACACTTGCGCGGCGGGGAGCCGGGCCCCTCTTGGCGGGCCTTCCCCTTCTCCGTGGCCGAGAACCTCTTCGTAGGCACGATGGGGGTCACTGCTAGCTATGGAAGAAGGAAGAAGAAGCGAGCGGAGCAGGAAGAGATGGGCTGCCCCCCTCCCTATTTATAGCAGGAGAAGGCAAACCGGTGATCCCTATGATCACATGTAATGATGGTTTTCCTTGCATGTAGCAGGGAATCGTCAAGTCGGGCAGTTGTCGAGGCAGCGTGGGGAAGCGGAGATGCCCACGTCCAATCAATCGCCACACGTCGACCAAGGCCGCAGGCTGTTGGGGCCCGTGGCGCTCCGCACTTGCCCTTTGGTTGTGCCTCGAAGCCAAGTCCGAGCGCGGCTTGGGCCCGGGGGCTACTATCGGCGTTCTGGGAATGGGGGTCCCCAGACTTGCCTGCCTGCGGCCCATGGTGTGGCTCCACCCGCGGCCCAGTACGGCCCGTCTCCACCAGCAAACACTCAAGACCTTCGCGAGGGGCCAAGCCTCGCAAGGCGGACGACACAAGACCTCCTCGGGAGCGCCTTCACCAAGCTGGCTCACGAGGGGCAGAGAGATCAAGGCAAGGGAACCTCGCGAGGTTCCTACGAAATCAGCCATGACGACCAAGGCCAGGCGGGTGCCAGCGCGTGAAGTGTCCTCGTTTCCTCTTTGATACTAAAGGGGCAAGCATGGCAAGGAGTCCCAAGGCATCAGGCAAAGGTTTCCATATCGGCGCAACAAGACCAAGACTAGCAGGACAGCAGGACGGAGGTCACCGTGGAGCCCAAGACAGCGTCACCACCAGATCCTTTGGCAGCCGAAGACCACCTTTACTCAGGATAGCTTGTACTAGTTGTCCCCCTTCAAATTGGCCGTTGTTGGCTCCCTTCCTGCTCTACATTTGGGCAGAGGACCAGGGCCTCTGTAAATAGGACTAGCCACCAAAGTAGAACTCATCTGTAGGATCGAAAGTATGTCTAGAGGGGGGGGGGGTGATTAGACTACTTGACCAAATAAAAATCTAGCCTTTTCCCAATTTTAGTTCTTGTTAGATTTTAGCTATCTTAGCAAAAGTCAAGCAATCTCCACACAATTCAAGCAAGCATGCAAAAGAGTATATGAGCAGTGGAAAGTAAAGCATGCAACTTGCAAGAATGTAAAGGTAAGGGTTTGGAGAATTCAAACGCAATTGGAGACACGGATGTTTTTGGCGTGGTTCGGATAGGTGGTGCTATCGTACATCCACGTTGATGGAGACTTCAACCCACGGAGGGTAACGGTTGCGCGAGTCCGCGGAGGGCTCCACCCACGAAGGGTCCACGAAGAAGCAACCTTGTCTATTCCATCACGGCCGTCTCCCATGAAGGACTTGCCTCACTAGCGGTAGATCTTCACGAAGTAGGCGATCTCCTTGCCCTTACAAACTCCTTGGTTCAACTCCACAATCTTGTCGGAGGCTCCCAAGTGACACCTAGCCAATCTAGGAGACACCACTCTCCAAGAAGTAACAAATGGTGTGTTGATGATGAACTCCTTGCTCTTGTGCTTCAAATGATAGTCTCCCCAACACTCAACTCTCTCTCACGGGATTTGGATTTGGTGGAAAGAAGATTTGAGTGGAAAGCAACTTGGGGAAGGCTAGAGATCAAGATTCATATGGTTGGAGTGGAATATCTTGACCTCAACACAAGTGTAGGTGGTTCTCTCTCAGAAAATGTGTATTGGAAGTGTAGGTATGTTCTGATGGCTCTCTCCACGAATGAAGAGTGGGTGGAGGGGTATATATAGCCTCCACCCAAAATCTAACCGTTACACACAGTTTGCCAAACTCGGTGGGACCGAATAGTTAAACTCGGTCGGACCGATTCAGCAAACCTAGTGACCATTAGGATTTTCGGTGGGACTGAGATGCAACTCGGTAGGACCGATATGGTTAGGGTTAGAGCATAATGTAATCTCGGTGTGACCGATTACACAAACTCGGTGGGACTGATTTTGGTAATAAGCTGTAGGATCGAAAGTATGTCTAGAGGGGGGGGGGTGATTAGACTACTTGACCAAATAAAAATCTAGCCTTTTTCCCAATTTTAGTTCTTGGCAGATTTTAGCTATCTTAGCACAAGTCAAGCAATCTCCACACAATTCAAGCAAGCATGCAAAAGAGTATATGAGCAGCGGAAAGTAAAGCATGCAACTTGCAAGAATGTAAAGGAAAGGGTTTGGAGAATTCAAACGCAATTGGAGACACAGATGTTTTTGGCATGGTTCCGATAGGTGGTGCTATCGTACATCCACGTTGATTGAGACTTCAACCCACGGAGGGTAACGACTGCGCGAGTCCGCGGAGGGCTCCACCCACGAAGGGTCCACTAAGAAGCAACCTTGGCTATTCCATCATGGCCGTCGCCCACGAAGGACTTGCCTCACTAGCGGTAGATCTTCACGAAGTAGGCGATCTCCTTGCCCTTACAAACTCCTTGGTTCAACTCCACAATCTTGTCGGAGGCTCCCAAGTGACACCTAGCCAATCTAGGAGACACCACTCTCCAAGAAGTAACAAATGGTGTGTTGATGATGAACTCCTTGCTCTTGTGCTTCAAATGATAGTCTCCCCAACACTCAACTCTCTCTCACAGGATTTGGATTTGGTGGAAAGAAGATTTGAGTGGAAAACAACTTGGGGAAGGCTAGAGATCAAGATTCATATGGTTGGAATGGAATATCTTGAGCTCAACACAAGTGTAGGTGGTTCTCTCTCAGAACATGAGTATTGGAAGTGTAGATGTGTTCTGATGGCTCTCTCCACAAATGAAGAGTGGGTGGAGGGGTATATATAGCCTCGACACAAAATCTAACCGTTACACGCAATCTGCCAAACTCGGTGGGACCGAATGGTTAAACTCGGTCGGACCGATTCAGCAAACCTAGTGACCATTAGGATTTTCGATGGGACTGAGATGCAACTCGGTAGGACCGGTATGGTTAGGGTTAGGGCATAACGTAATCTCGGTGTGACCGATTACACAAACTCGGTGGGACCGATTTTGGTAATAAGCTAACCAGAGAGTTGGTCAGATAAACTCGGTGGGACCGATTCGCTCTTTTCGGTGAGACCGAAATGTTACAAAAGGAAAACAGAGAGTTTACATTGCAATCTCAGTGGGACCGATCGCTCACTTCGGTTAGACTGAAATGTTACGAAGGGAAACAAAGAAATTGCAATCTCATCTCGGTGAGACCGAGATCCCTATCGGTGAAACCGATTTGGCTAGGGTTTGTGGCAGTGGCTATGACATGTGAAACTCGGTGGCGCCGGATAGAAAGAATCGGTGGGGCCGAGTTTGACTTTTGGTTTAGGTCAAATGTGGATGTGGTAAAGTAGCTGAGGGTTTTTGGAGCATATCACTAAGCACATGAAGCAAGAGGCTCATTAAGCAACACCTCATCCCTCCTTGATAGTATTGGCTTTTCCTATAGACTCAATGTGATCTTGGATCACTAAAATATAAAATGCAGAGTCTTGATCTTGAAGCTTGAGCCAATCTTTTGTCCTTATAATTTTGAGGGATCCACTTTCCTCATCCATGCCATGCCATCCATTGAGCTTTTCCTGAAATATTACTCTTGGAATAATGTTAGCTCAATGAGCTATATGTTGTTAGGAATTACCAAAACCACCCAGTGATAGTTGCACTTTCAATCTCCCCCTTTTTGGTAATTGCTTACAACATATAGATCAAAATTTCGACAAATGATTATAAGAGTGGAATATATCGTCGCCTTGAGAAGTATGTGATAAGCAAGAGCTCCCCCTAAATTTGTGCATATTTTAAGATTTGCTTTGGACTGCAAATGCACAATGAGTTAGGATCATGGGTTACTCTTCCATGTCACAGACATCTTGGTGGAGCGCTCAAAATGATAAGAATTAAATACATGCACTCACCACCAAGCAAAGTGAATGATCAAAATAAGGATAAACTGATAGTAACATCCAACAAGCATTAAGTGTAGCTTATGATCAAACACATGATCATCAATGTCTCAAAGATAAAAGCATAGTATCTCAAGCACTCAAAAGCAAATAAAGTTCAACCAAGAAGACAAGAGAGAACAAAAGCAAACTCTCTCTCTCTCTCGAAGCCTATGATCTATACATTTTTCTCCCCCTTTGGCAACAAGTTACCAAAAAGTTCATAGAAAATGCATAGCACTAAGACGACTCTCAGGCTTGGTCTTCAGGTGGTGGAGTCCGGATGACGCCAAGGACGAAGGCTTCAGTAGAAGTAGTTGGAGCTGCTGGGGTAGGGGCTGGAGCTGGTGGAACTGAGGCTATAGCTGGTGCAGAAGTAGTGGCTCTGGTGTCAGGAACTGGCACTGCAGATGATCTCTGAGCTCTAGGCACTCTGGCAAATGCATCAGTTGTGGTCTTTCCCTTCCTCTCCTGCATATCATCCTGTAGTTGCTCCACAACAGACTGAATCTCAGTTACTTTCACATCTAGGTCATAGAACTTTTGTTCCATGATTCTTTCCAGGCTCTCTTGGTTTCGAGTCAGGGTGGCTAGTCCTTTCTCAATTTTTAGAGTTGATGCTATCAGATAACCGAGCTGCTCCTGCTTGTTGTTCAGAAAGTACTCAGATGCCTCCTCTTGAGTTGGCATCCTGGCAGATTTCTCCATCTTTGCCTTCTACTTCTTTGCTTGTGCTTGTGCTGATGATGGTTCATTCTCATTCATCACAACCTGATTGTCCTCAAAGTCTGGATGGATTGGCAGGTGTTCCTTATCCAACAGGTATGTGCCTGTGCTCATCTTCGAGTTAATCAACTCCTGAATTTGTGGGGCATATCCACAACTGCTCTTCTGATCAGCTGATGTCCTCTTGATGGTCTCAACTATGAGGCTCATTACCTTGAACTTCTGTGGCACATCAAATATGTGAAGCAAGTTTATTGCATGGCCTCTAATCATTTTGTGATCACCTGACTTGGGCAAGAGAGTGTGCCTTAGAATCCAGTTGACTGTAGGCAGCCCTGACAGAAGGAAGTGAACTGACCTAAACTTGAAAGTCTCAAGAGCTTTGTCTGGGATCTCCTTGTACATGTTTGACATGGAATTGTAATCCATCTTCTTCTTGGCATAGACATCCAAGTCATCTTCTTGCTCTTCTGGGGCATTGATCAGCTGAGCCCATTCTGCAACTGTAGATTGGTATCTTGTTCCTTCAGTCATCCATACTATCCTGCCATCTGGATAGAAATGTGTTGTGGAGTAGAATTGCATTATGATCTCCTCATTCCACTTTGTGAGCTTATGCCCAACAAAGTCTGCAACTCCACAAGCTTTGAAACTGTCAAGCACTCCAGGATAGTGTTCTTCGTTCTCCTTGATATACTCTGTCGGATTTCGGGTTCCGGCAGACCCTTGAGGTTCGAACTCTGGGGTGCGCACGGACATCTCGCCTTCTACCTACCTGCACCCCGCCGCCTCGCAAAGATCTAAGCTATGGAAAGAACAGCTCAAGCGACGCAAGGTTTATACTAGTTCGGGCCACCGTTGTGGTGTAATACTCTACTCTAGTTTGTGGCATGGTGGATTGCCTCTTGGGCTGATGATGATGAGCAATACAAGGAAGAACAGCCTTGCGAGGGTCTGTTCTTGGCTGGGGGGATGAACTACTAGGAGGAGTTCAATCGCCCTTCTCTCTCTCTCTCTCTCTCTCTGTCTGTTGCCTATGCCTTTCTCACTGATTGTCGGGGGCTCTGCCCTTGGGGTGGCTAGTCCTATTTATAGGCAAAGGCCCTGGTCCTCTTCCCAAATATTGAGCGGGAAGGGCGCCAACAGCTGGCCATTTTGAAGGGGAACATATGGTACACTTATCCTGACTAAAGTTGGTCCTCGCCTGCCAAAGGCTCTGGTGGTGACACCGGCCTGGGCTCCACAATGAATTCCTCCCCACCGTTGGACTTGTCTTGGTCTCGTTGCACCGAAGCGGGTGCCTTTGCTTGATGCTCTCTCCTGCACTTGCCCCTTTGCACCAAAGAGGAAAGGAGGACACTGCGCGGGCTGGCGCCCGCCTGGCGCCCTCGGTCGTCATGGCTTGCAACATGGGCACCTCGTGAGGTACCCCGCCTCGATCTCTCCGCCTCCTCGTGAGCCAACCTGATGAGGCCGTGCCTGAGGAAGCTCCGCGTTGTCCGCCCCGCAAGGCTTGGCCCCTCGCGAGGGTCTTGGGTCTGTGTTGATGAAGACGGGCCGTGCTGGGCCCCTTTTGAGCCACGCCACGGGCCGCAGGCAGGCAATTCTGGGGACCCCCATTCCCAGAACGCCGACATACTCCCAGTCAACCCACCTCATATCACACACTATGGGTTTCTTGTCCAGCAGCACTGTCTCATAGAAGTCTTGCTGTTCCTTGATGTGGAATCTGTAATCAACAGCAGTTCTTCTCCCTGAAGCATATGGATCTTCCTCTCTCCATTTCCTCAGCCCTGAATCTCTCTTGATTTTCATGTCCTCAGCCACATGATGAGCATCATTGTGGTCTGGAATCTTGGGCTTGAGCTTCTTGAGAACTTGTCCTTCGTCTTCTTCTTCAATAGCAACATCAGGCACGGGGGCCTTGTTCTTCTCAGCAGCAGATATGTTCCTAGTGTTCCTCTTAGGTGCACTCTTGGGCTTGGAGGCAGCTTTGGGTGCCTCTTTGGGCTTGGATGAAGCAGCCCCTGACCTTATGGCATCACCCATAAGCTTCTGTGGCTTGGGTGCTGGTGCAGCAACCTCTTCTTCCTCTTCTCCCTCAGAGTCTCTCTTCATGGAGGGTTTGCCAAGAACTCTGGCAGTAGTGGTTCGGACTCTCTTTTTCTTCTTGTCTTGGCCACCTGCTTCCTCTTCAGATTGCATGGTAAACTTCATGGTTTCTTCAATTGCAGCCTTCCTAGGGTTAGAAGTGGGAACTCTCCTTGCAGGTGCCTTTTTCAGCATTCCATGCTTTGTAGCTGCAGCTGAGCCATATTCCTTCTTGAGCACCTTCTTCTTAGAAGTGGCTTCCTCTTCTGCCACATAATCTTCATCCTTAGATTCAGAAGTTCTTTTCTTGCTTGCTCTGGTGGCAGCCTTGGGCAAGTTGCTTGGGGTGCTTCTGCTACCCTCATCAAAGCTACTAGAGGGACTAGTGCCCTCACTCATGTGAACCTGCTCCTCTGATTTGTTCTGGCTGTCACTCTGATCAGACATGTTGCAAACACTGACTGCAGACCCTGTGAATAGATTGTAGATGAGATAGAGTGGATGAGCATCACAAAATGCAGAGATTTTTGTAAACGAATGAGTCAAAAACTTAGTTTTAGTTTTCCACAGAAAGCATTTTGGATCAACCGATTTGCAAACTCGGTGATACCGAAGCAGCTTTTGGAACCAAAACAAGTGAACTTGGTCAGACCGAGTCACAGTTCGGTGGCACCGAGACTGCTAGGGTTTCACAAAGTCCTGAACTCGGTCACACCGATTTGCAATTCTCGGTCAGACCAAGAACCACATGTGCAATGGCCGTGGCCGAATCGGTGGAACCGAGTTCCGCAACCCGGTGGGTCCGAGATGGTTTCGGCGGAAACCTAAACCTAAATTTTCAAATCACATCTATTCTAAGGATTGTTTTGACTGGATAGAAGTGTTTCAATTGTAGCAGGAATCATAATGAACACAATGTGCTAGGAATCAGACGGGGATAGCACTGTGATCGAGTCCATAACCTAGTTCGGCGGTGAACTCGCTACGGCGGCAACGAGGGAGACGAAATCCGTTGACGGCGGCGGAGACCAGCGACAGGAGGCGGCTGGTGACGAGGAGGATGATCCGGAGACCCAGGAGGCAGAGCGAGCTATGCGCGGGCGAAGAGGTTTTGGAGAAATTTCCAAAATTTTGCCCGTGAGTATATATAGCCCGACCCTGTCGGTGTGACCGAGTGGAACAACTCGGTGGCACCGAGATGCATAACTGTTGACAGTTACAGCAACTCGGTGTGACCGAAAAGTTTAAATCGATTGCACCGAGGTGAAAACCTAGATCGACTTAGTGATCTCGGTATGACAGAAATGGAGGAATCGGTCAGACCGAAAAGCACAATGAAGTTTTGGAAGTTTAAGTCTATGACAAATCGGGGACTCCGAGTGCTCCTCACACAGAGTGGTTTGAATCTGACTTGATCAAATTTTGTGATGTAGCATGAATAGAGTTTGAGACGAGAAAAGCATAGATAGCTAGAGAGGGTTCTTAGGCATTCTTGTCCATCCACTTGGCAAAAGAAAAGAAAACCAATCAATCAAAACAACAAGTGGATGTCCTCGAA
The DNA here is from genome assembly GCA_032464435.1 of Aegilops umbellulata. Lineage (NCBI taxonomy): Eukaryota > Viridiplantae > Streptophyta > Magnoliopsida > Poales > Poaceae > Aegilops > Aegilops umbellulata. Next base: position 104,987,522 of record CP136060.1, on the reverse strand, counting down.
TGAGTGAAATATGCAATCAACATGCTCACACAATAAAATGGCAATTGAAATATGTGGCAAAGCATGCACAACCAATTCTAGCATCTATCAAGCAATTGGCAATGACTAGGTCATCTATATATGAGTATATTGACTTAGGAGTCAAAAGAGAGCATTTGATCATAGGTCATACTCATCCTTTAAGCACAAGTGGGGTTACCACTTTTACAAAAAGCATTGTTGTGTTCACACCATTAGAGTTGCTTTAGCTCAAGTCTTGGAGTAAAGCTCCCCCTAGATGTGATATCCCCCCTAAGAGGGATGAACTAACCTTGGGTTTTGTCGATGATGACTTCATGTAGATGTTGAAGATGTGGATGCCCAATGTTGATGTAGATCATTTGGAGCTATCCATTTGAGTGAGTTGCACTTTCAATACCTACACGGGTTAGTCCCACAAGGAACAAACAAGGATATCCATAGACATAGAGTGATGCACACACAAGATGATGTCTATGAAAGGTTTTATATTACCTTGTCCCTTGTCTTACCAACAAGAGGGTTTGTGACTCCTTGAACTAGTGCAAGATGTGGAAGTTGATTGCACTTGTTCTTGCCAAGATGAATAGAGCGAAGTATGTTGGCGGAGTCACCCTCAAGAACTCTCTAGTTCTTCTTCTTTTGGATCCACACCATCTTGATGGGAATCCTTGGTGTTGTAGTTGTACTTGATGAAGTGGAACTTGAAGTATTCTTGGGAATCCACTTGACTAAGGTCTTAGGAGCTTCTTCAAATGCATCAATTTCCTCTTGAAGCTTGTCCTTGCCTTTTTGCTTGTAGTCTTGTGGTGGAAGATCATCTTGAGCTTGTGTCCCTTTGAAAGAAGTGGGATCATACTTCTCTTGTTGAGGAACAAACTTCGTCTTGGGTTATTGATCTTCTTCCCACTCAACTCCATTGGCATTGAACTTTCGTTCAAAACCAACACCTTGATTCTTCCGGTGCCTTCATTGCTTGCGTACAATTTCCTCGAATTGCTTACTTCCGGCAAGGCTCTTGTAATCTCCTTTCTCTAGAATTACCTTCAATAAGCTATTTTCTTGCTCAAGTGTAACTTGGCTAAGAGAATCATTAGTGGAATCAAGAGAACTACTAGAAGCAACAATATTGGATTTAGCATGATCACTGTTACTACTAGAGGAAGAATCTTTCTTGTTCTTGTTACTTGACTTAACTTGAGGCATGTAAGTGGATAAGAGTAAACGCTTGGCAATGTAAGAAGAACTTTTCTTACGAAGATCATCATTGATTGCTTTTAAGAACTCATGCTCTTGCTCAAGGTTGAGCTTTTCAAAGCGTAATTTCTCATGCATCCTTAAAAGTTCTCGATGATCTCCTAAGATAGTTTCATGAGCTAACTTAAGAGTGTTTAGTTCTTTAGTTAGAGACTGAATCTTCTCCTTATCACTGTCATTCGTTTTATCTTGATTAGCATGATTAATTGATGTTTCATCATAGTATTCATCACTAGAGTTGTCAACAAGTAAATCATCATCACCTAACTAGTCATCTTCATCACTATTAAGATCAACATACCCGGGATGTGATACCTTTGGGCCTTTAGCCATGAAGCATGTTCAAACTCCTTCATTTGGTGAGTCAAATATGTCGTAGGAGTTGGTTGACACTGTCGGATCATGGGTTCCGGCAGACCCTTAAGGTTCGAACTCTGGGGTGCGCGCGGAGATCGTGCCCTCTACCTCTTCGTCTCGCAAAGATCTAACTACTGCAAGAACAACACAAGAGACACAAGATTTATACTAGTTTGGGCTACCATTGTGGTGTAATACCCTACTCTAGTTTGTGGTGGGTGGATTGCCTCTTGGGCTGATGAGGAAGAATAGTACAAGGGGGAACGGCCTTGCGAGGGCCTGTTCTTGGCTAGGGGATGAACTGCTAGGGGGAGTTCGATCGCCCTTCTCTCTCTCTAGATGCTAGATTCCCTCCCACTACCCTGTGGGTGGCTAGTCCTATTTATAGGCAAAGGCCCTGGGCCTCTCCCCAAATACTGAGCGGGAAGGGCGCCAACAATTGGCCAATTTGAAGGGGAACATCTGGTACACTTATCCTGACTAAAGTTGGTCTTCGCCTGCCAAAGGCCCTGTGGTGACGCCGTCCTGGGCTCCATGGTGACCTCCTTCCCTTTGTTGGACTGGTCTTGGTCTCGTTGCACCGAAATGGGTGCCTTTGCTTGATCCCCTCGCCTGCGCTTGCCCCCTTTGCACCAAAGAGGAAAGGGAGACGCTGCCCGGGCTGGCGCCCGCCTGGCATCCTTGGTCGTCATGGCTTGCGTCATGGGCACCTCGTGAGGTACCCGCCTTGATCTCTCCGCCTCCTGGCGAGCCAGCCTGAGGAGGCCGTGCTTGAGGAAGTGCCATGTCATCCGCCTCGCGAGGCTTGGCCCCTCGCGAGGGTCTTCAGCCTTGTGTTGACGAAGATGGGCCACGCTGGGCCCCCATTTGAGCCACGCCGCAGGCCGCAGGCAGGCATGTCTGGGGACCCTCGTTCCCAGAACGCCGACAGTAGCCCCAGGGCCCAAGGCGCGCACGGACTTGGCCGTGCCGAGAGGCGAAAGGGCAAGGGCGAAGCGCCGCGGGCCCTAACAGCCTGCGGCCTTGGTCGCCGCGTGGCGGCTTGACAGGACGTGGGCGTCTCCACTTCCCCTCGACGCCTCGGCAATTGCGTGACTTGACTAGTCCCTGCATGCATAGATACGGGTCATTATTACCTGCGATCATGGTGCTTGACGGTTGGCCTCTTCCGGCTATAAGTGCGAGGCCGCAGAAGCTCCGCCAGTCCATCCCTTCCCGCTTCTCTTCTTCTTCCTCTCCTTCGCCGCCGCCGCTCGCATGGCTCGGAAGAGGTTCTCAGCTGCGGAGAAGGGGAAGGCTAGTCGGGCGGGGCCCGACTCCCCTCCGGCCAAGCGCGGCCGGGGTCGTCCCCGCAAGCATCACGCGGTCCCTGCTGTGGCTCCCCGTGGGCACAGGGGTGATTCTCCGCGTGGTGGTGAGCGCTCGGCTGCCATGGGGAGGCAGGCTGTGGTTGCGCGGCCTCCTAGGCCGCGCTTTCGCTCGGCGGAGGTGCTGCCGGAGTTCGTCGTGTGGTCGGCGGACCCGACCAGCACCTGGCTCCAGCTCCCTCGCTTCTTCATCAGCGAGCTGCTGGCCGGCGCCCGGTGCGGCTTCTGGCCCCAGGCTGACGGCTGCTGCAGTAGGGCCTCTTGGGTTTCGCTCGAGGTCTCCCCTTCTGGGAATGGCGCCCTGACCCTCAGCTGGCAAACGTTTGCCCACGCGCGCGGCCTGGGCGAGCGGTGCACCCTGCACTTCAAGTTCGATGGCGACATCACCCTCTACGTGAGGGTGTTTGGGGAAGATGGTCGCCGCGCAGGATGCTGCCCTGAGGACGACGATGGAGGAGACAGCGCCCACTCTGCTGGCGGCGCCCGAGGCTCCCCAAGCTTCGCCCACTCCCCTTCAGGCGGCTCCTCCAGCGGTGGCCGCAGCCAGCCCCCTCGCCTCCATGCCTGCTTGGGGGTGGCTGTTCATCCGCCCGTCATCGCGCTCCGGTGAAGCGCGAGAGGGAGTCCGCCTCAGGTCCGGAGGCATCCGGTGTCGCCTCATTAGGCCGATGTAGGGCGGGCCGCGCCGGGCTCGCCCTTTCCTTTTCCTTTTGCTCCCTGTGTAAGATAAGACAACTGCATGGAGCCCCGTGGGGGCGTGTCGAGAATCATTGCCGTTGTAACCATTACCTTGATTTTGTTGTTGCGCTTCTCAACTATTTGCCCTTGTGTAGGTAGTTTGCGGCCCCAGCCGGGGGGCGACCGACCCAGGCCCTGTGTGCATGTCGCGGTGCCCGAGGGGCATGGACCAGAGGGGTGCTCCTGTAGAGAGCCCGGGCCGTGAAACCTTTAAGCGGCTAGAGCAGAAACGTTCGCGAGGGCATTCGAGTCCCATCCCTCGCGAGGCCTTTCATGAGAGAAAATCAGAACGAGGAGCGAAAAATCGACAAACCACAAATCAACAACGACAATAATTTCGATAAGACTTCAAATGCAAGTAAAACACGCCAAATGCAGAAAGCAAATGAAAAAGCTGCGTCCGGCACCTAGTCTAGTCTTCGACATCTTCTCACCAGCGCGGAGCTAAGTGCTTCCACTGGGCGTGGGAGGGAGCCCCAGGGCCTGAGGCCGGCGCTCCTGAGACTCCGGGGCGTGTACAGCCCCACTCATTATTACGTGAGAGTGTCACGGGGCGGCGAGCTTCACAGGCATTGGCCTTCTTCACAGGCTCCGGGCCTTTCTCCTTAGAGGTAATAAGCTTCATAGGCATTCGCCTTCTTCACAGGCTCTGGGCCTTTTCCCTTAGAGGTAACGAGCTTCACAGGCATTCGCCTTCTTCACAGGCTCAGGGCCTTTTCCAAAAAAGAAGCGATCTTCACAGGCGTTCGCCTTCTTCACAGGCTCAGGGCCTTTTCCAAAAAAGAGGCGATCTTCACAGGCGTTCGCCTTCTTCACAGGATCAGGGCCTTTTAGGGGTAAAACCTCCGGAGGTGCTAGATGTTCCACGCGTTCTGGATCGGCTCCCCCTCTTGAGTCTCCAAGTGCACGGAGCCAGGCCTGGAAACATGAACAACCTTGAACGGGCCCTCCCACATGGGAGAGAGCTTGTGTAGCCCTTCCCTGGAGAGGACCCGCCTGAGTACGAGGTCTCCTACCTCGAGGGTCCTGGGCGGATGTTGCGGCAGTGATATCGTCATAGCGCCTGCTGGTACCTTGCCGCTCGCAGCGCGGCTTCCCGGCGGCGTTCCTCCCCCAGCACGAGGTTCATCCCCCGCATGGCGTCCTGCTACGCCTCGTCGAACGCCAGGACCCGTGCGGAGCGACGCCTGACCTCGTGAGGAAGGACTGCTTCAGCTCCATAGACCAGGAAGAACGGGGTTTCCCCGGTTGGTTTGGTCGCAGTTGTGCGGATGGACCACCGCACGGATTGGAGCTCGTCGTACCAACCCCTGCCGCAGGCCTCCAGCTTCTTCTTGAACGTCCTGGTCTTGAGGCCTCTCAGGACCTCCGCGTTGGTTCGTTCAGCTTGCCCATTGCTTCGCGGGTGTGCCACCGAAGCGTAGCATATGTGCGTTCCAAGGTTAGCATAGTATGTTTTGAAGAGATTACTGGTGAACTGCGAACCGTTGTCTATGATGCTGCGGTTCAGCACCCCGAACCGGCTTACGATACCCCTGATGAACTTGACCGCGGAGCCTGCGGGGATGGTACGGATAGCCTCCACCTCTGCCCACTTGGTGAACTTGTCACTAGCGACGTAGAGGTAACAGTAGCCCCCTGGCGCCCGAGGGAACGGGCCCAGAATATCCAACCCCCAAACTGCGAATGGCCACGAGAGGGGTATAGTCTGCAGGCTCCCCGCTGGTTGATGGATCTTCTTGGAATGGAATTGGCAGGCCTCGCAAGCCTTTACTAAATCGATTGCGTCGTTGAGCGCGGTGGGCCAATAGAACCCACTACGGAATGCTTTGCCGACGAGGGTCCGTGATGATGAGTGGTGACCACAGTCTCCGCCGTGTATGTCCCCCAGTAGTTCCCTTCCTTGCTCCCTGGAGATGCAGCGCAGAGATATGTCGTTGGGTCGCTTCCGATAGAGTTCTCCGTCTCTAATGCAGTACGCTGTGGTCTGCCGCGCCACACGTTCTGCTTCCTCCTCCTTCTCTGGCAGGGCCCCACATGTTAGGTAATCCCGGAGCTCTGTGATCCAGCATTCCTCCTGAGGTTCCATTGTCAGGAGCAGGCGCGCTCCTGAGGGAGGCCCACAGGCCCGAGGCTGGCGGCTGAGGGAGCTCCTCTCGAGGGTGGTCCGTGCTTGATAGCGTTGGCTGCGCTGAAGGTTTGAAGAGCCGCTCTTCGAAGAGGCCGGGCTTCTGCGGCAGCCGCCTGGACGCCCGTCCGGCTATGTCATCAGCTTCCTGGTTGGTGCCACGGGGCATGTGCTTCAGCTCCAGCCCCCAGAACTGCTTTTCCATCCTGCGGACCTCTGCTAGGTAGGCCTCCATGTGTTCATCCTTCGGCTCGTACACCTTATTGGAGAAGTTGACTAGGAGCTGCGAGTCGCCTTTGATGGTGAGGCGCTTTACTCCCAGGGCCGCTGCGACCTTCAACCCGGCTATCAGTCCCTCATATTCTGCTATGTTGTTGGAGACCTTTTCTCCTTGCTGGAAACAGAGTTGTACTGCATAGCAAAGCTTATCCTGAGTGGGTGATACCAGCACAGCACCAGCCCCCGCGCCGTGCCTGGAGAATGCCCCGTCGAAGTACATGACCCAGCCTTCTGGCACCTTGCTCCCTGGGGAGAGGGAGCGATCCTCGTCATCCTTGAGGCCTGGCGCCTCTGTCCATTCCGCCACGAAATCCGCCAATGCGGCTCCTTTGATGACCCTAGTTGTGCTGAACTCGAGCTGAAACACTTGCAACTCTATGTTCCACTCAGCGACCCTTCCGGCTGAGTTAGGGCTCCTGAGCACCCTCTCCAAGGGGTACGATGAGACAACCTTGATCGGGTGAGCTTGGAAGTAGTGCCGCAGCTTGCGCGAGGCCACCAGCAGCGCGAGGAGGAGCTTCTGAGGCATCGGGTATCGTGCCCTCGCGTCCCGTAGCACCGTGCTAATGAAGTAGACCGGGTGCTCAACAAGGCTGAGAGCAGCTTGGGTCGCGGCGCCCTCGGGAGGTGAGGGCACCTCACGAGATGTTGTGGCCTCGGGAGGTGGACCATCCGGGCATGCTGCCTCTCCTATCTCTGGTGCGTCCCTCAGCAGCTGACTCTCTTGATCTGTAGTTTCGGCTTCCTCGAGCTTTCCCTGTTCCCGTCTTGTCTGGCCTCGGGCTGCCGCTATGGTCTTGGACTGGCACTCCTCCCTAACCGCCACCAGTGTTGCGCTGGCAGAGTAGGGGGTGGCGGCAAGGTAAAGCAGCAGAGGCTCTTGAGGGCGTGGAGCCACCATGACTGGGGGACTGGTTAGGTACCTCTTGAGATCTTGAAACGCCCTATCTGCCTCTTCAGTCCATTCAAAGGGTCCCTTTTTCTTCATCAGCTGAAAGAAAGGCAGCGCTTGTTCCCCCAGCTTGGAGATGAAGTGCCCTAGTGCGGTCACACGCCCAGTGAGCTTCTGCATTTCTCTGAGGGTCTTTGGCGGACTCATGTCCTCGACCGCCTTGACCTTCTCGGGGTTGGCCTCGATGCCGCGGTGAGATACGAGGAATCCCAAAAGCTTGCCCGAGGGAACGCCAAACACACATTTCTCCGGGTTGAGCCGCAGGTTCACTGCGTCGAGGCTCACGAAGGTCTCCTCCAGGTCTTGTATCAGGGTCCTGACCTCTCGAGATTTCACCACAATGTCATTGACATATGCTTCAACATTCTTCCCGAGCTGCGGGCCCAAGGTGATGTGCATCGGCCGCTGAAAGGTTGCCCCTGCGTTGCGTAGTCCAAATGGCATGCATGTATAGCAGTATACCCCGCACGGGGTCAAGAAGGCGGCCTTCTCAATGTCTTCTATCGCCATCTTGATCTGGTGATATCCGGAGAAGGCGTCCAAAAAGCACAGCAGGTCGCACTTGGCGATGGAATCGACGATCTGGTCGATGCGAGGGAGCGGGAACGGATCTTGCGGGCATGCCTTGTTGAGGTTGGTGAAGTCGACACTCATGCGTTCCTTCCCCCCTTTCTTGGGCACAACGACAGGGTTGGCCAACCAATCTGGGTACCGGACCTCGCGAATGACACCAGCGGCTTCTAACTTGCGGGTCTCTTGGACGATGAAGGCCTGCTTCTCTGCGGACTGTCGCCTGGCTTTCTGCTTCACGGGACGCACATTTGGGCACACGTGATCGGTTGCACCGAGATTGAAAACCTGGATCGACTTAGTGATCTCGGTATGACCGAAATGGATGAATCGGTCAGACCGAAACGCACAAAGAAGTTTTGGAAGTTTAAGTCTATGACGAATCGGGGACTCCGAGTACTCCTCACACAGAGTTGTTCGAATCTAACTTGATCAAATTTTGTGATGTAGCACGAATAGAGTTCGAGACGAGAAAAGCATAGATAGCTAGAGAGGGTTCTTAGGCATTCTTGTACATCCACTTGGCAAAAGAAAAGAAAACCAATCAATCAATACAACAAGAGGATGTCCTCGAATGAGTAAAATAAGCAATCAACATGCTCACACAATAAAATGGCTATTGAAATATGTGGCAAAGCATGCACAACCAATTCTAGCATCTATCAAACAATTGGCGATGACTAGGTCATCTATATATGAGTATATTGACTTAGGAGTCAAATGAGAACATTTGATCATAGGTCATACTCATCGTTTAAGCACAAGTGGGGTTACCACTTTTACATAAAGCATTGTTGTGTTCACACCATTAGAGTTGCTTTAGCTCAGTTCTTAGAGTAAAGCTCCCCCTAGATGTGAGATCCCCCCTAAGCGGGATGAACTAACCTTGGGTTTTGTCGATGATGACTTCATGTAGATGTTGAAGATGTGGATGCTCAATGTTGATGTAGATCATTTGGAGCTATCCATTGGAGTGAGTTGCACTTTCAATAACTACACGGGTTAGTCCCACAAGGAACAAACAAGAATATCCATAGACATAGAGTGATGCACACACAAGATGATGTCTATGAAAGCTTTTAGGTTACCTTGTCCCTAGTCTTACCAACAAGAGGGTTTGTGACTCCTTGAACTAGTGCAAGGTGTGGAAGTTGATTGCACTCGTTCTTGCCAAGATGATAAGAGTGAAGTATGTTGGTGGAGTCACCCTCAAGAACTCTCTAGTTCTTCTTCTTCGGGATCCACACCATCTTGATGGGAATCCTCGGTGTCGTAGTTGTACTTGATGAAGTGGAACTTGAAGTAGTCTTGGGAACCCACTTGACCAAGGCCTTAGGAGCTTCTCCAAATGCATCAATTTCCTCTTGAAGCTTGTCCTTGCCTTTTTGCTTGTGGTCTTGTGGTGGAAGATCATCTTGAGCTTGTCTCCCTTTGAAAGAAGTAGGGTCATACTTCTCTTGTTGACGAACAAACTTCGTCTTGGGGTATTGATCTTCTTCCCACTCAACTCCATTGGCATTGAACTTTCATTGAAAACCAACACCTTGATTCTTTCGGTGCCTTCCTTGCTTGCGTACAATTTCCTCGAATTGCTTACTTTTGGCAAGGCTCTTGTAAACACCTTTCTCTATAATTCCCTTCAGTAAGTTATTTTCTTGCTCAAGTGTAACTTGGCTAAGAGAATCATTAGTGGAATCAAGAGAACTACTAGAAGTAACAATACTGGATTTAGCATGATTATTGTTACTACTAGAGGAAGAATATTTCTTGTTCTTGTTACTAGACTTGACTTGAGGCATGTAAGTGGATAAGAGTAAACGCTTGGCAATCTAAGAAGAACTTTTCTTACGAAGATCATCATTGATTGCCTTTAAGAACTCATGCTCTTGCTCAAGGTTGAGCTTTTCAAAGCGTAATTTCTCATGAGTCCTTAAAAGTTCTCGATGATCTCCTAACATAGTTTCATGAGCTAACTTAAGAGTGTTTAGTTCTTTAGTTAGAGACTCAATCTTCTCCTTGTCATTGTCATTCGTTTTATCTTGATTAGCATGATCAATTGACGTTTCATCATAGTATTCATCACTAGAGTTGTCAACAAGTAAATCATCATCACCTAACAAGTCATCTTCATCACTATTGAAATCAACATAATCGGGGTGTGATACCTTTGGGCCTTTAGCCATGAAGCATGTTCCAACTCCTTCATTTGGTGAGTCAAATATGTCATAGGAGTTGGTTGTCACAAGTGCTAGACCGGCAACACCTTCATCTTGAGTATATTCGGAGTCGGAGTGATAGCTTCTCTCGGAGTGGTTGCCGGAGTCGGAGCCGGATACCCATTCACCAACATGAGCTTGATGTCTTTGTTTTGTGTAGCTCCTTGATGACTTGTCCTTTCTTTCCGAATCCTTGCTTCTCCGTGAGGGTCTTCGTTCATAATGATCATCTCTACTCCTTCTTTCTCTAGATGGTGATTCTTCTCTTCTACTTCTTCTCTTGGGAGAATCTTCTCTTCTCTTGTAGGGGGCCGTACACTCATTGGAATAGTGTCCGGGCCTTCCACAATTGTAGCAGTTTCGCTCTCGACTAGAAGATCTTTTGTCATTGTAGGACCTTGACTTGGAACTTCTCTCTTTTCTTCTACTCTTGTAGAACTTATTGAAGTTCTTCACCATTAAGCTCAATTCTTCATTGAATTTTTGTTTCTTACTCGATGATGTGGGGGCTTCACATGAGGCTTTGTAAGCACCACTTGATTTGTTGTGAAGTTCCTCTTTATCCTTGAGTGACATCTCATGAGCAACAATTCTTCCAATGACTTCCGTTGGCTTGAGATCTTTGTAATTGGGCATCATTTGGATCAATGTGCACACGGTATCATATTTTCCATCCAAGGCTCTTAGGATCTTCTTGATGATGAATCTATCGGTCATCTCTTCACTCCCTAAGCCGACAATCTCATTTGTGTTAAGAGAAAGCCTAGAGTACATTTTAGCGACACCTTCACCATCCTTCATTTTGAACTTGTCAAGTTGACTTTGAAGCACATCCAATTTGGATTCCTTGACGGAGTCGGTACCTTCGTGCACATCAAGCAAAGTATCCCAAATTTCCTTTGCATTCTCAAGATGGCTGATTTTGTTTAATTCTTCGGGGCACAATCCGTTGAAGAGGATATCACAAGCTTGAGCATTGTATTGCAGCATTTTCAACTCTTCCGCGGTGGCTTCATGGTTCGGTTCTTTCCCATCAAAGAATTCACCTTGCAAGCCAATACACACAATAGCCCAAACGGCGGGGTTATGTCCAAGAATATGCATTTTCATCTTATGTTTCCAACTAGCAAAATTAGTACCATCCAAGTAAGGACCTCTACGGTGATAATTTCCCTCACTAGACGCCATACTCTCCTAGGTTGTGAAACCAAGGCTATGACCACCAAAAGCTATGGAAATCAAAGCAAATGGAGACCAAAGCTCTGATGCCACTTGTAGGATCGAAAGTATGTCTAAAGGTGGGGTGTGATTAGACTACTTGACCAAATAAAAATCTAGCCTTTGCCCAATTTTAGTTCTTGGCAGATTTTAGCTATCTTAGCACAAGTCAAGCAATCTCCACACAATTCAAGCAAGCATGCAAAAGAGTATATGAGCAGCGGAAAGTAAAGCACGCAACTTGCAATAATGTAAAGGGAAGGGTTTGGAGGATTCAAACGCAATTGGAGACACAGATGTTTTTGTCGTGGTTCCGATAGGTGGTGCTATCGTACATCCACATTTATGGAGACTTCAACCCACGGAGGGTAACGGTTGCGCGAGTCCATAGAGGCCTCCACCCACGAAGGGTCCATGAATAAGCAACCTTGTCTATTCCATCACGGCCGTCGCCCACGAAGGACTTGCCTCACTAGCGGTATATCTTCACGAAGTAGGCGATCTCCTTGACCTTACAAACTCCTTGGTTCAACTCCACAATCTTGTTGGAGGCTCCCAAGTGACACCTAGCCGATCTAGGAGACACCACTCTCCACGAAGTAACAAATGGTGTGTTGATGATGAACTCCTTGCTCTTGTGCTTCAAATGATAGTCTCCCCAACATTCAACTCTCTCTCACAGGATTTGGATATGGTGGAAATAAGATTTGAGTGGAAAGCAACTTGGGGAAGGCTAGAAATCAAGACTCATATGGTTGGAATGGAATATCTTGACCTCAACACAAGTGTAGGTGGTTCTCTCTCAGAAAATGTGTATTGGAAGTGTAGGTATGTTCTGATGGCTCTCTCCACGAATGAAGAGTGGGTGGAGGGGTATATATAGCCTCCACACAAATTCTAACCGTTACACATAGTTTGCCAAACTCGATGGGACCGAATAGTTAAACTCGGTCGGACCGATTCAGCAAACCTAGTGACCGTTAGGATTTTCGGTGGGACTGAGATGCAACTCGGTAAGACCGATATGGTTAGGGTTACAGCATAACATAATCTCGGTGTGACCGATTACACAAACTCGGTGGGACCGATTTTGGTAATAAGCTAACCAGAGAGTTGGTCAGGTAAACTCGATGGGACCGATTCGCTCATCTCGGTGAGACCGAAATGTTACAAAAGGGAAACAGAGAGTTTACATTGCAATCTCGGTGGGACCGATCGTTCATCTCGGTAAGACCGAATCGTTACGAAGGGAAACAGAGAGATTACAATCTCATCTCGGTGAGATCGAGATCCCTATCGGTGAGACCGATTTGCCTAGGGTTTGTGGCAGTGGCTATGACATTTGAAACTCGGTGGCACCGGATAGAAAGAGTTGGTGGGGCCGAGTTTGACTTTTGGTTTAGGTCATATGTGGATGTGGGAAGGTAGTTGAGGGTTTTGGAGCATATCACTAAGCACTTTGAGCAAGCAAGCCATTTAGCAACACATCATCCCTCCTTGATAGTATTGGCTTTTCCTATAGACTCAATGTGATATTGGATCACTAAAATATAAAATGTAGAGTCTTGAGCTTCAAGCTTGAGCCAAACTTTTTGTCTTTAGAATTTTGAGGGATCCACTTTCCTCATCCATGCCATGCCATTCATTGAGCTTTTCCTGAAATGTTAATGTTGGAATAATGTTATCTCAATGAGCTATATGTTGTTAGGAATTACCAAAACCACCCTGGGATAGTTGCACTTTTCTCATCTCACCTTGGACATCCATCCTCACCCACACAAGTTCATCAAGCACAAGAACACCTCTCCTCAGGAGGCTATTCTTCCCCTTGTACTGTTCACCCTCAGCCCAAGAGGCAATCCACCACACCACACTGGAGTAGGGTATTACACCACAACGGTGGCCTGAACCTGTATAAATCTCGTGCCTCTTGTGTTGCGGGTTCGTCGAGCTAAGTTTTGAGATCGCGGTGAGGCAGAGGGCGTGATTAGGTAGTGGAAATCTTCGTGCACACCCCAGTGTTCGAACCTCAAGGGTTTTGCCGGAACCCAAAATCCGACAGTTGGGGGCACCCCTCGGGCTGCATCATCCCCAGGCCGCTCGGGTCCGTCCCAGTGGCATGTATCGTTCTTACACCTATCCTAGGCTAGCTTACCTTCCTGCATGGTTTCCCTACGGCTACCACTTGTCTGATTACATCTTGCGGCCTCCCGCGATACTAACCGATCTCCTGTTTACCTCGCGACAAGAGCTCCACACATGGCACGATGCTTGTGCTTGGGTCAATCCCTGCAACGCTGATAAACCTGAGGGATCGAGCTCTAACTCGTGGCCCGCTCCGCGCACGCCACCTCACCAGATCCTTAGTGCCTTCGCCTTCCTGTGGAACAATCAACAGCTGGGTAGCCAACGTGATTACACGCTATATTCCCTCTCCAACTAACCTGCAGGAACCTCCCGAGGATGGCAGCAGGTGGTACCGCGGGCTCCCTCTTCTCCCATGCAATTTGCTTGCACGTTAAAGGGGGGGCTCCTGAGCATCGCGACTTAGGAGCTCTTATTGGCTATCTAGCCCTCACCCCCTGGCCTTGTCCACGGCATCGCGACCTCGCATACTTACGACGGCTGAGCTTGCTCGAGGGCCGGGACCCGAGGACGTAGAGCACACGGAAGAGCATGGCAAAAGAGGGAAAGCCCGCACGGGCCTAACCCAGCTACACTATGGCCATTGACACTCGAGCCTGGCGCAGCACAAGGAGTCGACTCTGGATCGCTAAGATAAGTTTCACACTCGGATTGGCCAAGCGTTGTGGCATAGGATTCCCATCTCTTGCAGCCTTGCTATGGCGACGCCGCCTTCCTTTCCTACCCTTAGGTAGCTGCTTGCATGCTAAAGGGGACCTCTTGAGCATCGTGCCTCAGGAGCTCTTGTTGGACCTCGGGCCGCTCACCTCCTGGCCTTGACCACGGCATCATGACTTGGCATACCAGCGACGGCTGCAGCCTGCCCGGGGACCGGGACCTGTCGGCGTAGAGCACCAAGCTACTGCGAGGTTGGAAAGGGGGGACGGAGCCGAAGCAAGACGTGCAGTCGTAAATCTTCATAATAAGGGCAATATCAACAAAAGGCACTATAGATCCTTTACACGCCCCCATGGGGTTCATCTCGATTCCTCACAGTGAACAAAAGAAGAAGGTTTCTTGGAGCCCTGTCTATAGGCGCCGACGGCGCCGATGCCATCATCAACAATGGGCAACGGGAGGCCAACGCCAACGCCACCTAGATCGACGGCGGTGGCGGGCTGACGCCGCTGCTGCACTCCGGGCACGGCGAGAGCTCGAGTACACGTAGCTGTCGTCGCTCGTCTCCAGAGTCTTGTAGAGGTCGGGAGAGTCGCTGGGCTCCCAAGCGCCATCGCTGCTGCTGGAGGAACTACTGGCGAGGCCGGCGGCAGGCCCAGCTCCTGCCATCGTGCCGTCCCGATGACCCCCTCCTGGGCAGCACTCCAGGAGGTGGCCTTCCCCATCAAAGAGCTTGAAGAACATCATGGAGGCGCCGTCGTATTCGAAGTGGATGGCGAGGGCGCCCTCCGCACGGCAAACTCAAACGACCTCACCCCATCCACGAGTCATGAAGATCTTGCCCGGGGAGACGACCTTGACCTCCGCCCCCGTCGTCGAGGCATTGCACCCGGCGTGCTACAGCCACAGCTCGAGGGGACCCCTCGACGGCATCTCGTCGGAGAAGAACTGCGGGAAGCGAATCCAGGAGCGCGGAGGCATCGCCGCCCACACCACCAGTTCATGCGAGGAGCCCTCGGCGTGGGTTCCTCGGGCGACGACGCGCACCACGACGGCGACGCGGTCAGCGTTGATCGCCGCCTCCTCCTCCGGAGCCCTCTGCCTGGGCGTACAAAGGCATCAGTTATCTGGGGGAGGCCGCTCATGCCAAGGCCTCGACACCTCCGGCCTCACGATGATGTCTAGGCGGCAGGCTAGCCTCTTCTTCGGCAGAAGGGGCCCCGACTCGTCGCGGGGGGCTTTTCCCTTCTCAGCGGCCAAGAATCTCTGTATCGGCGCCATGATTGTCGCTGCTAGCAGTGAAGCAAGGAAGAAGAAGCAAGTGGAACACGGGGAGAGATGGGAGACGGGGGATCCGCCCCTCCCCATTTATAGCAGGAGAAGGCCAATCGGCGACCCCCACGAACGTTGGTAATGATGGTTTTTTCTGCATGCACCAGGGACTCGTCAAGTCGGGCAGTTGCTGAGGCAGCGTGGGGAAGCGGAGACGCCCACGCCCCATCATTCGCCAAGCGTCAATCAAGGCCGCAGGTGGTTGGGTCCCGCGGTGCTCCGCACTTGCCCCTTAGCTTCGCCGCGAAGCCAAGTCCGAGCCCGCCTTGGGCCCGGGGGCTACTGTCGGCGTTCTTGGAACGGGGGTCCCCAGACTTGCCTGCCTGCGGCCCACAGCGTGGCTCCACTAGCAGCCTTGTACGACCCATCTTCACCATCAAGGACTCATGACCGTCGCGAGGGGCTAAGCCTCGCGAGGTGGACGACACAAGACCTCCTCAGGGGCTGGCTCAGGAGGAGCGGAGAGATCAAGGCGAGGGGCACCTCTTGAGGTTCCCGTGACGTGAGCCATGATGACCAATGCCAGGCGGGCGCCAGCGGGCGCAGAGTACTGGCTTCCTCTTTGGTGCTAAAGGAGCAAGTGCAGGCGAGGAGTCTCGAGGCATCAGGCAAACGTTTCCATATCGGTGCAACGAGACCAGGACCGGCGGGACGGCAGGATGGAGGTCATCGCGGAGCCCACGACAGCGTCACCACCTGAGCCTTTGGCAGGCGAAGACCACCTTTTGTCAGGATAGCTTGTACTAGTTGTCCCCCTTCGAATTGGCCGTTGTGGGATCCCTTCCCGCCTAAACATTTGGGAAGAGGAGCCGGGCCTCTATAAATAGGACTAGCCACCACCGTAGTGGAAAAAAATCTCATCTTGGACTGGATCCATTCCACCAAGGCCACCACACAAGCTGATCTAGCTCAAGAACACCTCTCCTCAGGAGGTTGTTCATCCCTTGTACTTGTTCATCCTCAGCCTACTAGGCAATCCACCACACCACACTGGAGTAGGGTATTACACCACATCAGTGACCTGAACCAGTATAAACTCTTGTGTCCCTTGTTCTTAGGGTTTGGCGAGCTAAGCTTTGAGATCGCGGTGAGAGCATGAGCTAGGGGGGAGAGATCTTCGTGCGCACCCCAGAGTTCGAACCTCAAGGGTTGTGCCGGAACCCGTAATCCGACAATATCCGCCCCTGGCAGCGGAATCAAACAAAGCATGTGCAGGCAATGGAATAACATCACGAGTTTTAACGCTAAATACCAGGTTATAAGGAATGGCAATATCAGGACAATCATGTGCAAGAAAGTGATGGTGTTCCATGACTGCACGGTCTAGGTAAACCTTGGTCAGAGGGTAATCATGAGGGCGTACCGCAACCTCGAAATGAGCAGCCAAGTGAGAAGCGAAAATCCCACCATGTATTTCACCCTGTGATTTATTAAGATGGAGGCGACGAGCCACAATAGCTCCCAAGCTATAAGTGTTGTCACCCTCCAATGCCCGGCGTAAAACAGCAAAGTCTGGTGCACTGAGCGCACCTAGATTCTTTCTAGCAAGCAGGCACTTAGCAACAAATAAAGCAAAATAATGTACAACAGGAAAGTGTAAGCTAACTGCCGTGGTGGCTGACACTCCTCCCGCATCTCCCACTGTCAAAGTGCGATAAAAAGCCTCAAACCCAGCCAGACTTGGCTCAGCTAAACTCCCATCAGAAAGGATCATGCATATGTCACAAAATTCAGTAAGTGGTATGTGATGGTTTTCATCATATAAATCAAAGCTCACTTCAGGAGGATTATTTCTAGGCAAGAAAGTAAAGCTCTGAACAAAGATGTTTGTGAGGATTTGGTGCTGGTCACACTCATTTGCGATGAAGTTGGTGAGGCCGGCATTGGTAATATATTGCGTGAAATCCTAAAAAATTCCAGCCTCTTGCAGGAACAGGGTGTGCGGCCATTCGCACGGCCGTACCTCCGCCAACCTCCGAGGGTGGAGATCACTGTCAGAAGACTCCCCAATGACACCCTTGGAGTTCTTCTTAGAGCCAAATTTCCTGAAGATATTCATGTCTGCTACAATTTTCTGAAAATAAAAATTTTGGGGTGACAAATATTTATCAACAAAACTTTATCAAATTGATAGCAACTACTCATAGGGATGCATAGAAGCCATAACAAGCATTCAAACTACTTAGAACACTAAGAATTTAACATGCAAGCACATCTACAGTAGCACCAAGCGTAACTAATTATTCAAAATATAAACCACTAAAGCAAAAACTAATTGGACAAATGGTGGAGTCACATACCAAGCAAAAATCCCCCGAAACAGTTTCGGAAACGGAGCTTCGAGCAAAGAGATCGAAATCCGCGGGTTTGAGATCAAGAACACGGGAGAGAGAGCAATGGGGATTTTTTCTTGAGGTAAGTGATTATGTGAGATGAAGAGGCAAGTGAGGGGGCCCACGTGGGGACCACAACCCACCAGGGCGCGCCTAGGTGGGTTGTGCCCACCTGGTGCACCTCCTCTGATATCATTTGCACCAGAAATTCAAAAATATTCAGAAAAAATCATGTACAATTTCCAGGTCATTCTGAGAACTTTTATTTTTGGGTCATTTTTTTATTGCACTAGAAATTCAGAAAAAAGATAAAACATGCCATTTTATTTTGTTTAACTAATAAAAACAGAAAACAAAAGGTAGTGCTTACTAAATTCATCAACTTCACACCGTTAAAAAATGATCCATTAATAAGGTTGATCAGGTCTTATTGACAACCACTTTCGATTAGCATGAAACCAAAGAACTTCCGTAAATCACTAAGTTACCTCCATGGGATATGCATTTCCCCAACAATAAGTATTTCATATTTCTTTTTGACAGTAGGTAGAGGTATTTGAAAACTACCAATAGTGATTGTCGGAGATTTTTCAATAGCATTAATACCATTCACTTGGAATTGTTTCTTCGGAAAGTGCACCGTATGCTCATTGCCATTAATATGAAAAGTGACCTTGCTTTTATTGCAATCAATAACAGCCCCTGCAGTATTCAAGAAGGGTCTACGAAGGATAATCGACATGTTGTCGTTCTCGGGCATCTCAAGTATAACAAAGTCACTCAAAATAATAACATTAGCAACAACAACGGGAACGTCCTCACATATACCGATAGGTATGGCAGTTGATTTGTTAGCCATTTGCAAAGATATTTTAGTAGGTGTGAGTTTATTCAAGTCAAGTCTTTTATATAAACAGAAAGGCATAACACTAGCACCAGCACGTAAGTCACACAAAGCAGTTTTCACATAATTCTTTTTGATAGAGCAAGGTATATGTCGGTGTACTAAAGTAGGGGTACCTTAGTACCCCGAACTTGTGCACGGTCAGTCGTAGCACCCCGCGGCAAGGCTTGCCAGGCGACCGCCAAAACTCTCCATGGTCCCTTTTTGGGCCATCCAAGAACAAAGTATTTGAGCCGAGGCCCCGGCAGGAGGAGCTTGCCGGGAAGGCCACCCGAATAGAGCAAGGCCCCGGCAAGAGGAGCTTGCCGGGACGGCCGCTCAAAGCACAAGGCCCCGGCAAGAGGAGCTTGCTGGGAAGGCCGACCAAGGCACGACAAGAGACTTGCTACGACGCGCCATGCGTCCCGGCAAGGACCGGTGAGCAACAAGCTCCCGGGCGCGACAAGGCATCAACCGCGGCAAGGTGCTTGCCGCGGCAAGTCACCACCCCGCGCATGCGTTCCAGCTCATCCACCCACGCGTCGCTCTGGGGCCGTTCCAGGCGTACGTGGCGAGAGGCTGCGCAGCCAGGGGCATGCGGTGGCAAAGTGACGCTGACAGGGTAGCCGTCGTGGCAAACGGTGGCGCCCCCGACGGCCCCTTTTCTGCACTGTTTGGGCGACCTAGACGGGCATTTAATGCCCTTGTCCCCTGCCGTCAGAGTTAGGTATGATAGCACTATGCAGACAGCTGTACCCAACACAGCGTTTTCCAGTTTTACCCCCGCCTACGTTGCCACCTGTGGGTAACCCCTTGCGCATATAAAAGGAGGCCCCGTGCGCAACGTGAGGGAGAGGGGGGAGGAGGCAGACCACTCACGCTGGGTCTGATTAGTTGCCTGAGTGTACTGTAGCACTCAGCGCTCCCAAGAACAAAATACAAACCACAAAGCAGCAGTAGGGTTTTACGCATCCGTGCAGCCCGAAGCTGGGTAAATCCCCTTGTGTGCATCGCCTCGATCCGCTCTTCGCGCGACCTCCGCCCCGCGCCGAACCAGAAAGTGGCTCGGTCCCCATAGGTGTTCGTGGAGGCACATTTCCCCCGACATCTTTGGCCTGCCAGGTAGGGGGGCGCCGAAGTTGTGCGAACCTAATACGGCGTCTGCACGGGCTAGATCTCCATCATCTTCATCGACATGCCACCGAAGAAGAAGGCTCCGGAGGTGGCTGGTCCGTCCGCGTCGAACCCACCGCCCCTGGAGCAAACGGGTGGTGGGGACGGCACCGGCGGTGGAACGGGCGTCGCCGAACCAGCTCATGGTGCCACGGCGTCCGAACATACGCCGACACCTCTCGGCGCAGGTAAGCCCTGGTATGACCAGGCAACCTCTCGCTCTATTCCATGGAGCAGCGACAGTTAGCCCCACGGATCTCGCATACGGGCCACCTCGAGTGCTCGCTCACGCTGAGCTCGAGCAAGAGCAGCTGCGACGAGATGACGCGCTGCTCCTCGAGGAGGACCGTCTTCAGGCCACTACGCGAGCTGCTCGCTACCAGCAAGCTTTGCGCTGCTTTTATAGCCGCAAAGTTAGTGCCAGAAGTTCCGAGGAAGTGGGAAGGCCCTTACCGGGTGAAACAAGTCACAAGGCCTGGCGCTGTCCGCCTTGAGACCGAAGATACCACTCCGGTGAGCAACTCCTGGAACGTTGGGCATCTTCGTGTGTTTCGCCCGTAAGGCGCGGTTGTCGGACCCCGTCCGGCAACCACCCTTCTGTACAAAGTCTTGCCGCTGTTGCATGTGATCCTTTGTACAGAGCCAGGTGCAGACCCTGTGCGCAGATTGAGTTCACGTGTTCCGCACATCTTGTCGATCTCATGCTCTTTATTCTTTGCATGCATTATCTGACACTCTGTGCAGCACTGACCCCCGGTAAGCGATGACAAACCTCATGTTTCGCCTAGCCGGAAAGCGACCTTGCCGGGCATCGAGCCACGGAAAAGCTAAGTTGCCAAAGTTTGAGTAATCAAGTTTTTAAATTTTAAGGTTATCTTCCTCGAACGACCGTACTTTGCATGGAAAACCTGTGCGCGGAGGAACCAGCTCGTGGCTAGTCGCACCCTTACTTCGTTTCGAGTTCGCTCAACGATTTAAGTATGCTGCGACCAGACTCGCGCCCTTACTTTGTTTTGAGCTCGCTCAGCGACTTGAGCGTGCCGCGACTGCAGTCGTGCCCTTATTTCGCTTTGATCCTGCTCAACAACTTAAGTGAACCGCTGATGTCCCGCACTCAGCAAGTGTGCCTACGCTGGCAAGTTCCCTAAAAGCGTAGGGCAATAACATACAAAGGAGGGAATCAAATAGAGGAAGTAACAGTGCATTCACTACCTAAGATAAAGTTATATTACAGGATAACTTGTCGCAGCCCTAATGAATCGTTTTCATAACTCGGCCAGCGGCGGCAAGAAAAGAAAAGGGCAGGCGGCCTAATCCACGCGGTCGCCCTCGATCCTCTTGATCCCGGCCACCCTTTCCACGATGGGCACGACGAGGGCCCTGATCTTCTCGAGGTCAGCGTCTGCCGGCAGGGACCTGAGGACGTTGGTGAGCTTGAGGCCTGGGTTGCGGAAGGCGATCTTCACCAGCACCTTCTCGAGAGCTCCGGCGATGGCATCGCGCGTCTTGCCGGCCAGCTGCTCTGGGATCGCGTTCCGGAGATGCTGAAGGGCCGCCGCCACGCCTTTGAAGAACGAAGTAAGCTTGGCGCTGGGTGGGAGGTTCGCGTCGGAGGGATACTCGTGACCCTCCATCCCCAGCAGCGACAACTCCTTGTCGATGGAGGCGGCGATGTCCACCAGACCCTCCGTCCACTGCTCCACCGCTGCCCTGAAGTCGTTCTGGGTAACTGCGGCGCTCTCCAACAGTGCCTCGTTGTCCGCGATCTCCTTCCGCAAGGCCATCTCTCGCTCCTTGGCGCTGTCCAGCGTCTTGGACAAGGTGGCCAGCTTCATCTCGAGATCGGCATTGGAGTCCTTGGCGGCATCAAGCTCCTTGATCTTCTCGGCGAAGCGGCCCTGCAGCTCGCCGAGGGTGTGGGCACCCTTCTCACGCTCCTGTTTGAGCGCGGCGAGCTCCTCACCGCTCGCCTTGAGATCAGTGTCGAGCTGCGCCACCTTCACCTCCAGCGCCTTCTTGGCGGCCTCGGCAGCCGCGGCAGCATCTTGCGCTTCCTTGAGGGCTCCGCCAAGCGCTTCCTCACGCGCGGCGACCTCCTCCTCGTGGCTGGCGAGGCTGGCTTTCTGCTGCACCAGCTCGCCCTCCCGCGCGGATAGCCCCGCGGCGGCAAGCCTTTGCTGCTCTTCGGCTTCTGCCTTCTCGAGGATGAAGGCCGTCCGCGCCTTGTCGAGCTGCCTTCGCTCCTCCGCCAAGGATCGGAGGGCCTCCTGGTTGAGCTCCCGGAGCTCCCCGACGCGCTTCTCCATGTCTACTCCCGCCTTCGCGACAAGCGCTTCCCGGCGTTCCACCTGGGCTTGTCGGGCGCGGTAGAGTGACACCAGCTTCTGGAGCAGTCGCTCCTCCTCAGGCTCGCCGCAGCTGCTGCTTGGCGCATCAACCAGCGTCAGCCCGGCGGAGGCGAGCACCTCTCCATTCAAGGTCTCCCCCTCAACCGACGCCCTGGAAGTCGACTCCCAGGGGAGCTTGATGAAGATATCATCGCCGGCCTTCAGGTAGACGCTTGGCTGGGGCTCCTCGGGGCCCGACGCTGCTGCGGAGGCGGGATCGGCGGTCGACGCAGCGCTTGGCGCTCCTGCGGCCCCAGGGCCGTCAGTACGATCGCCGACCCCCTCGCCCGCGGCTGCTGCGGCAGCCTTGGCGGCCTCTTCGCCGGCCGGATCTTCAGCACCGTCCGCCCCTCCGGTGGCGGCCACGTCGTCGGTATGGCCGCGCGCATCCTCCTCGACGATGACCTCGGTCTCCATCGGGTCCGTGGCGGGCGGGTCTGAAGGCCGAAAGAGGGGGAGAAGTCAAGCAACTATCCAAAGAAGAAGAACCCCAGGGGAGTTTCGTGGCAAGAAGGTTACCTGGGCCAGGGTCTGCAGTCACGGTCTCCGTCGCCAAGGGGTCGCCGATGCCGTCCCTCGCCGGAGACTGCTCCCTCGCCGGAGACTGCTCCCTTGTCGGGGATTCCTCCCTCGCCGGGGAACTCCCCCTTGGCGGTGTGGTTGTAGTGGGTGGCGCATCAGGGGCGGTCTCCGGACGCCCCTGGTGGGGCTGCTCTGCTCCTACGCAAATCGTCAGCCAGATGTCAAGAAAAACGAAGGGTACCCGGGCGCGCCCAACGGCAGAAAGCAAGCCATATGCTTACGCTGGGGGCTGCGCTGGGGGCTGCTCAGAGGATTAGTTGGCGGCACCGACAAGGTCATCTCAGGCGCACCCCCTGCCGTCACGGTGGGCTCGTTGTCGAGGATGACCACCGGGACCTTGGCTCTCTTTGCCGCCCTCTGAGCCAGAGTCCTGAAAAGGAGCAAATTCAGAGGAAAGCAAATGAGGTGCGAGACACAACTACAAGAATTGAAGAAACACAAGTACAGCGGGGATCTTACTCCTCTCCCTCTTCCTCGTCGGAGCTAAGCGCGGAGAAGTCGAACACTGTCCCGCTTCTGGTGCGAGGAGGCGGAGGAGTAGGCTCCCTCAGCCGCTTGGCGGAGGCTGTGGTGGCGCTAGCCCGAGACGGCCTTGCCCCGGCTGCCGCCGTGGCGCGAGGGGCGGCAGGAGCAGGAGCAGCGGCCTGCGAAGACCCTGCTCCTGCTGACGCAGCGGAGTGCGTCACGCGGCGATGCGGCTGTTGGCTCGTCTGCCGCCCCACCACTTCTCCGGCCTTGCGGAGACGCCTCCGTGGTTGAGCCGGGGGCTCCGCTTGCGACGAGCTGCCCGAAGGTCGGGAGGAAGAGGCGTCAACCTCCGGCAAGCCGCTCGTGCCCTCGGTGGACTCGTCCGCCCCGACGCCATGCCCGGCAGGCTCTTCCTCGCCGAGAAACTCCGCTCGGTCGGCAGGGCTTTCCGCCTCCGCTGCGTCCGCCTCCGCCAATGTGAAGCCAAATTCGCCCGTGGCCGCGGCTGCCGCCGCCTCTTCCATCCTGGAGGCGATGCGCGCCAACTCCGCATCGGTGGTGTCCCGGGTGAGGCCCTTCTGCTCGTTGGGGTCGACTGGCACCTCCACCAAGTCGTCGAAGAACGCCCGCACGACATCGTCGGCGGGATCCTCCCAAGTGGAGTTGATCCCGTGCGAGTCACACAACGGCATCATTGCAAGGATGCGGCTGAGCGACGAATTGTTGCACAACGGGACGACGCCTCGCGGCTGGTTGAACCATTCGGGGTGATCGGGGTCGTGCTTGAACAGCTCCCTGAGCGTCCCGTCAAGCTCCAAGACGGTGAAATTGAAGTTGAGGCCAGGGCACAGCCTCATGATGTCCGCCGCATTCTAGAACTCCCAGGCGGGTCTCCCTTTCTCCTGCAGGGGAGCGATGCGGCGGCGGAGGAAATCTGCGCCAACGGCGCCAACTGTGAGCCCGGCATGCCTGAGCCGCAGGATCCGGGTGACGGCAATCTGCAGCTTGTCGTCATCCGGAGCCACGTCGCTCCAATCCCTGCCGCGCACCACAGGAGTTCGGCGCACGGCAGTGAATGGCTGCGGGTTCTCCTCGACGATCAGGAACCAGTCTGGTCTCCATTCCTCCCATTTCCTGCGGAGCTCTCCCTCCAGATAAGCATCCTTCTTGCCGAGCTTCGAGATCCAGGCGATTCCGCCGGAGAGGGGCTCTCCTCTCTCTACTCGAGGCGTGAATAAGTGGCGGAAGAGGGCTACGTTTGGATAGACTCCGACAAAGTTTTCGCAAAGTTGTGCGAAAATTGCCATGGTCAGGACAACATTGGGGGTGAAATCAAGGAGATGGAACCCGTAGGTGTTCATGATGTCGCAGAAAAATTCAGAGAAGGGCGGGCAGAGCCCGCAATAGAAGAACAGAGCAAAGAAGGGATACCCGGTCGGATACTCCTTCTGGGCAGCGGCGGGAAGAACCCTCGTGCGCGGATGCGCTCGCGTCCCCGTCGACCAGAAGAGGTAGAATTCCTCCATCAGGACCAACGCGTCGAGCTCAGGGGGGAAGGTCGCCTGCTCCTTTCGCAGCGCCTCAAGCCGCTGCGCCTCGGCCGACTTCACGGCCTTCCCTTTCCCCTTATCGCCCTTCGGGGCCATGGTGGAAGCAGGGAGGGAGGTCGACGGCGTCGGTAGCACTGGTGGCGACGGAAGGGGCGGAACGATGCTTCTCTTGGGAAGTGGCGGAGATTTTCGAGGAATCGCAACTGGCGGGTGGGCGGACTGCCCCTGTCTCCCCCGCTTATAAGGGGGAAGGGAGGGGGCGTTTCGCCTTTCCGAATAAACAAATCACCTGTGACGTGATGCATGCCCGCGGGCCTCAGCCCCGCGCACGCCGCCCACGTCACGCACACCTCTCCCCACGATGCCACGTTCGACGCGTGCCGTTCGGGGAGGACGTGGTGGATGCAGAAGAAGATGCAGCGTGACCCAGGCCACGCGTGCCCGTGCACTGTTTTGGGCCTGGCCCAACAGCGCTCGGCACCGTGTATGGCCCAGACCCGGGGGCTCCTGTCGGTGTACTAAAGTAGGGGTACCTTAGTACCCCGAACTTGTGCACGGGCAGTCGTAGCACCCCGCGGCAAGGCTTGCCAGGCGACCGCCAAAACTCTCCATGGTCCCTTTTCGGGCCATCCAAGAACAAAGTATTTGAGCCGAGGCCCCGGCAGGAGGAGCTTGCCGGGAAGGCCACCCGAATAGAGCAAGGCCCCGGCAAGAGGAGCTTGCCGGGACGGCCGCTCGAAGCACAAGGCCCCGGCAAGAGGAGCTTGCTGGGAAGGCCGACCAAGGCACGACAAGAGACTTGCTATGACGCGCCATGCGTCTCGGCAAGGACCGGTGAGCAACAAGCTCCCGGGCGCGACAAGGCATCAACCGCGGCAAGGCGCTTGCCGCGGCAAGTCACCACCCCGCGCCTGCGTTCGAGCTCATCCACCCATGCGTCGCTCTGGGGCCGTTCCAGGCGTACATGGCGAGAGGCTGCGCAGCCAGGGGCATGCGGTGGCAAAGCGACGCTGACAGGGTAGCCGTCGTGGCAAACGGTAGCGCCCCCGACGGCCCCTTTTCTGCACTGTTTGGGTGACCTAGACGGGCATTTAATGCCCTTGTCCCCTGCCGTCAGAGTTAGGTATGATAGCACTGTGCAGACAGCTGCACCCAACACAGCGTTTTCCAGTTTTACCCCCGCCTACGTTGCCACCTGTGGGTAACCCCTTGCGCGTATAAAAGGAGGCCCCGTGCGCAACGTGAGGGAGAGGGGGGAGGAGGCAGACCACTCATGCTGGGTCTGATTAGTTGCCTGAGTGTACTGTAGCACTCAGCGCTCCCAAGAACACAATACAAACCACAAAGCACCAGTAGGGTTTTACGCATCCGTGCGGCCCGAAGCTGGGTAAATCCCCTTGTGTGCATCGCCTCGATCCGCTCTTCGCGCGACCTCCGCCCCTCGCCGAACCAGAAAGGGGCTCGGTCCCCATAGGTGTTCATGGAGGCACATTTCCCCCGACAGTATAGTTGGTATTCCCGGATCTCCAAGTTTTTTGGGCGCTCCATCTATAAAAGTATAATTAGCAAGCATAGTGGAGATTTTAGCTTCCGGTATTTTTCTCTTATTTGTGATGATGTCTTTCATATATTTTGCATAAGGAGGCATCTTCAAGATATCAGTCAAGCTAGTACGCAAAAAGACTAGCCTCAGCATTTCAGCAAAGCGTTCAAATTCTTCATCATCTTTCTTTTTAGTTGACTTGGGTGGAAAAGGCATAGGTTTTTGAACCCAAGTTCTCTTTCTTTACCGTGTTTTCTAGCAACAAAGTCTCTTTTGTCATATCTTTTATTTTTAGGTTGTGGGTTATCAAGATCAACAGGTGGTTCTATCTCAACATCATTGTCTGGTTCTTTATCATTGGTTGGTTGAGAGTCTTCATGAACCTCATCATTATATTTTTCATTATCAGTAGGTGAGTGTTCATTACCAGATTGAGTTTCAGCATCAGAGATAGAAATTTCATTATCATTATCAGGAGGTTTTTCTATTTCAGGTTCACTAGAAGTATGCAACGTCCTATCATTTTTCTTCTTCTTTTTCTTTTTAGAAGGACTAGGTGCACTAGTGTTATTTCTTTGTGAATCTTGTTCAATTATTTTTGGTTGTCCCTCAGGGTAAAGTGGTTCCTGGGTCATTTTACCTCCTCTAGTTGCAACTCTAACAGCAAAGTCATGCATATTATGATTCATTTCATCAAGCAATTATCTTTGTGACTTAGCAACTTGTTCTAACTGAGTTTGAACCATAGAAGCATGTTTTCCAACACCTCTAACATCATTTGATATTCTAAATAACAAGTCACTCAAGGGAGCAATCATATCAGAATTATATTTCAATTGTTTCATAACATTTGCATTGAAGTGATCTCGTTTTTTAATATAGTTTTCAAACTCATAAAGGCATTGACTAGGATGCATATTGTGAGGGTTATCATTATCATTGAACTTCATAAGAGATTTTACCTCTACCACCCTAGGCAATGGTGGTGTATTAAGACCATGTATTTCTTAAATAGGAGGTAAATTTTTAACATCCTCAGCTTTAATGCCTTTTTCCTTAATAGATTTCTTTGCCTCTTGCATATCATCGGGACTGAGATATAATATACCCCTCTTCTTCGGAGTGGGTTTAGGCGGTGGTTCAGGAATAGTCCAATCATCATAAATTTTCAATATGTTATTCAATAATTTTTCAGCTTGTCCAACAGTTTGTTCCCTGAAAACACAACCAGCACAACTATCACTACAAAAAAAATACACTTCCGTGATGATACGTGTTTGTCACAGTAGGTCACGTTTTCTGTCATGCATGTACATCCATGACAAATTTATGACAGAAAGAATATAGTCATACCTGTGCTGTCGTAGAAGTGTTCCATCACATTACCAAAATTATCATCATGGAAGTGTCCACTTCCATGACGATAAATCGCTCGTCATAGAAGTGCATTCGTCAAGGGTGACTATATCCTGGAGTATTCGGAGGAGGAACCCGCCCTGCAATGCCGAAGACAATCTGCATATCTGACTCGTTGTCATTGAAGCCTGGTTCAGGGGCTACTGAGGGAGTCCTGGATTAGGGGGTGTCCGGATAGCCGGACTTTATCCTTTGGCCGGCGTGTTGGACTATGAAGATACAAGATTGAAGACTTCGTCTCGTGTCCGGATGGGACTCTCTTGGCGTGGAAGGCAAGCTTGGCGATACGGATATGTAGATCTCCTCCATTGTAACTGACTATGTGTAACACTAGCCCCCTCCGGTGTCTATATAAACCGGAGGGTTTAGTCTGTAGGACAACAACAATCATACCATAGTCTAGCTTCTAGGGTTTAGCCTCTACGATCTACTGGTAGATCAACACTTGTACTACTCATATCATCAAGATCAATCAAGCAGGAAGTAGGGTTTTACCTCCATCCGGAGGGCCCGAACCTGGGTAAACATTGTGTCCCTTGCCTCCTGTTACCATCCACCTTAGACGCACAGTTCGGGACCCCCTACCCGAGATCCGCCGGTTTTGACACCGACATTGGTGCTTTCATTGAGAATTCCACTGTGTCGTCGCTGCAAGGTTCGATGGCCCCTTCGATCATCGACAACGATGCGGTCCAGGGTGAGGTTTTCTGCCCCAGACAGATCTTCGTATTCGGCAGCTTCCCACTACAGGCCAATTAGTTTAGCCATCTGGAGCAGATCGAGAGCTATGCCCCTGGCCATTAGGTCAGGTTTGGAAACTTGAATTACACTGCCGATATCTGCGGAGACTTGATCCTCGACGGATTCGGGCCCATGCCAGGTGTGCCGCATGATAACGACGAGCACGATATAGCTCTGCCGTCGGACAGTGTTCGGGAGATCACGCCAGCAACTACTCCGGCCTTCAGCCCGGAGCAGATCGCGCCATCCGAGGACGGGAGGATAGACTCCGCCACGGAGGCCGCATCCTCAGTGGCGATAGAGCTGAATACTGACCTCACCCTTCACGAGAGCCGTGTCGCCGAACTGCTGGACTCGTCCCCGGCCAGGGACTCCGAACCACCCGCGCCCATACCTATCGAATCCGATTGGGCGCCGATCAGGGAGTTCACCTCCACAGATATCTTTCAGCACTCACCCTTCGGCGACATACTAAACTCGTTAAAATATCTCTCCCTGTCTGGAGAACCTTGGCCGAACTATGTCCGGCTAGAGTGGGATGCTGATGAAAAAGAAATTCACTCCACACCCACCACCCACTTAGTAGCCACTGTCGACGACTTAACCGACATGCTCGACTGCGACTCCAAAGACATCAATAGCATGGACAACGATGCAGTAGATGAACAGGAACCATCGCCAACAGGGCGCTGGACTGCCACTTCATCACATGACATATACATGGTGGATACACCCAAAAAAATAATGATGAGGATGCAACGAGAGATAGCTCCCTCGAGAAGCAATCAAAGCGACGCCATAGGCGCCGCTCTATGTCCCGCCATGGCAAAAACAGCGACAACAGCGCAAGAAGAAGCCAAACTGACCCAGCGATAGAGCAGGGTGAGCCAGTGGACGACGAACAAAGTGCGGAGCCGCTGTCCGAACACGGCGACGCCGAGCGACAAGACAACCAACCCATCTCCAGTCAGGAGAACAGTCCGGATGACGACGAGCGCATCATCCTGGAAAGGCAGCGGAAGCAAGAAAGTATTATTTCCACTGCAAGAAGTCTAAAGAAGCAGAAACAAAGGCTCAAGGCCGCACAAGACACACTAATAGTAGATGGAATAAAGTGCTCGACACGGCAGAAAAGTACGGTGGCAGTCGCCAACGAAGACCTACCCAAAGCGAAAGCTGCTGCCAAAATTCGATGACGAGGCCTTCGAACCCCTGTAATCAAAAAACAAAACCGCCGACCGGTCGGATCGACGACCTCGTGGCCGCGATTGGGCGGCCAACAAGGCCGCACATAAGTCAGTACATGACAAATGCGGGGACCCGCATCAATGGGCCGGCGCAACCAGATCCATCTACGGATCAAGGAAACGCGCTCCAGCACTCAGCCAACACCAAATACCACAACCGTCTGACGCCATGGCACAGCCAAATACAGGGGTGCCGCACACCCCCTATGTTTCACCGACGAGGTATTAGACCATGAATTTCCAGAAGGGTTCAAACCAGTTAACATAGAGGCATACGACGGAACCACAGACCCTGTGGTCTGGATCGAGGACTTCATCCTCCATATTCACATGGCTCGCGGCGACGATCTCCACGCCATCAAATACTTGCCCCTCAAGCTCAAAGGACCAGCTCGGCACTGGCTGAAAAGCCTCCCCGAAAATTCCATTGGAAGTTGGGAGGAGCTCGAGGACGCTTTACGGACTAACTTTCAAGGGACTTATGTCCGACCTCCGGACGCTGATGATTTAAGTCATATAATTCAACAGCCCGGAGAGTCAGCCCGAAAGCTTTGGAACAGGTTTCTCACTAAGAAGAACCAAATTGTCGACTGTCCGAACGTTGAAGCCCTAGCAGCTTTCAAGCACAACGTTCGAGACGAATGGCTTGCCAGACACCTTGGCCAAGAAAAGTCGAGAACAATGGCAGCCCTAACAAGCCTCATGACCCGCTTTTGCGCGGGCGAGGACAACTGGTTAGCCCGCAGTAGCACCAACTGCCCAAGCACATCCTAGGTCAGGGATGGCAATGGAAAACCACGATGCAGTAAAAACAGGCGCCAGGCTATAGAAGACAGCCCAGATAACACGGAGGTAAATGCCGGATTCAGGGGCTCTCGACCGGGTCAGCGGAAAGAGCCCTTTGAAGGCAAGAGAGATGGACCGACCGGCCTAAACAAAATTCTAGACAAACTATGTCAGATCCACGGCACCCCCGACAAACCTGAAAATCGTACCCATAGAGAATGCTGGGTCTTCAAGCAGGCTGGCAAGCTAAACGCCGAACACAAGTGGGAGGACACTCCGAGCGAGGACGAGGATGCGCCTCGCCAACAAGACACTGGGGGACAGAAAAAATTCCCACCAGAAGTCAAAACAGTAAATGTTATCCACGTGACAAAAAGGAGAGACAAATACGCACTCCGAAATCCACAAGCCATAGAGCCCATCACCCATGAGTTCTACCCCTGGTCAGCCTACCCGGTCACTTTTGATTGCAAGGATCACCTAATAGGTATATGGCATGAAGGGTCAGCCGCCTTGGTGCTGGACCCAATAATAAATGGATACCATCTCACATGAGTCCTCATGGACGGCGACAGTAGTCTAAATCTGATATATCAGGACACCATCCGCAAAATGGGGACAAACCCAACAAAAATCAGCCACAGTAATACTACCTTCAAGGGAGTAATATCAGGCACAGAGGCCCGCTGCACGGGCTCTCTAGTACTAGAGGTTGTGCTCGGCTCGCCCGACAACTTCAGGAGCGAAAGGTTAACCTTCGACATAGCTCCATTCTGAAGTGGCTACCAAGCACTACTCGGACGAGGGGCTTTTGCTCGTTTTAATGCAATACCGCATTATGCCTTACTCAAGCTTAAAATGCCCGGTCCGCGTGGCATCATCACAGTAAATGGAAATGTTGAGCGCTTCTCTCGCGCAGAAGAACGCACGGCTGCTTTAACAGCCGAACACTAGTCGGCCTCACCAACCAGAACAGATGACTGGTCGTTAAGACCATGAACACGGATCGACGGGTCCGGAAAATCATTGGATAGATATTGGTTTGATGGTTATACCCTTATAGATGGTACCAGGGGCTTCGCCATGATAATTCGGCTCAACTTTACCCATCTCGACTTTTTCATGATTTATTTATAATAACCAAATTTTTGCACAACAACTTTACACTAAGCACCTCTCTTTTACAGATGACAATCGTGCTACACCCGTCCAGGATATGGCACAACGGAGACACAGGCGCAGACGTGCAGTAGGGACCCGTGCAAAGGTTTCTCTTTAGATTAAGACCCTGCGTAAACCTTTTTTACTGTCTTTTGTTGTTCACATCCTCCGGATTCTCAATACAACCGAGAAGGATGCTGACGTCTTGGCATGTGGCCACGTTAGAATATTGCTCGTACCTGGGCACTAGGGGTTCATTATCCAAGGGCATCATTTAAGCCCAGTATATATTTCAAAGACCGAACACCTTAGGGAGTGTTCGGTGTCGCGAGTTAGGCCTTATATGCATCAGTTCCGAATCATGCCTTTGGTCAAATGTTCGGTTTGCCCGGCTCCTGTGTTTTGCTACCTTACGTTTTGCTCTACCGGCTAAGGTGGCACCAGGAGAACTGCTGCGATTGTGCCCTGGCTAGCCCGGGTGAGCACCTCAGCAGATAAAGCCGAAAAGTGACTGTCATGATAAAGCGAGAGACTAGTCAACCACTCAATGACTTATCAGAATCTTTGGGATTCCTCCGCAATAATGAAGGGCCGTTTCCCGATCACGCATGACCGTGCCCCGTATTCGGATGAGCGTGGAGCCACCAGGGGCTATATAGTAGCCCCACTATCAAACTCCTATGGCTAAGTGAAAGTGTTAAAGCAATATAGTCCGATTGCCTAGTTCGCTGCGCTATCACCTCCTTAATGGACCAAGACGTTGGGTCAAGTGTGAACACGCGTCTTCTCCGAACACCCCCGCATTATATGTGTGGGGGCTGAAGCCGACGACTGCAAACTTTCAGGTTATATACATATATACATAAACGGCCGCACAGGAGGCATCATAAGCACTTTCAGGCAAAAGTATAAAAATAGCCTTTATATAATTCAGTAAACATTGTTTTTCAATGGGAATACATGTCATTAGAACATAATATTCTTCGAGCACTGCACTTCTATTGAACGAGCGCCTTCAAGGACCTCGTCAAAGTAGTGCTCGGCCGCTACTCGTCTAACTACAGAACTCGGGGCTGCAATTGCGGTGGCTTCCATCTCCGCGCAGTGCGTCTTGACACGGGCAAGCGCCATCCGCGCACCCTCGATGCACGCCGACCTCTTCATAGCGTCGATATGCGGCACAACACCAAGGAACTGCTGCACCAAGCTGAAGTAACTTTTCGGCCTTGGCCCTGCCGGCCACAGGTGATCCACAACAGACCTCATGGCGAGTCCGGACAACCTATGGAACTCGGCCCATTTGGCCATCCGCTCATTCAGAGGAAGTGGACGCGCTGGACCATTAAATTGTGACCAGAACAGCTTCTCCACTTCGCGATCTTTTTGATCTTTGAATTACTCGGCCGCATCAGCAGCACTCGCTGCCAAATCCAGATACGCGTCTGCAGAACTCCACAGCCGGTCCAGAGGAGCATACTTAGGATCTACGAACTTCATCCGCAGCATAAAGGGCTTCCCAGCCGCGATATCCCCGGCGTGACGCAGCTCCTCCTTCATCGCTCTAATTGTAGAGCGGGCTTCCTTGGCTGCTACCATGGCCTTCTCCAGCTCCATAGCCTTCGCTTGGCTTTCCTTCTCAAGAAGACGGTATCGGTCGGTGGCATCACTTAACTCAACGGCCATCTTGGCCATTTTCTCCTTACTTTGGCTATGGGCAGCCTGTTCGGCCCTCAACTCTTCAGCCACCTTCAGAGCGGCCGCATCAATATTCCTGGCTTGCTTTTTGGCTCGAGCAAGTTCCGCCCAAAGGGTCTCCACTGCCGCAGCTCCATCTGCAAATTCACAACATGTTCAAGATACTGGCATTACGCTCCTCTTACCATATCTTGATCACCAGAGAAATTACATACCCTGCGCCTCGTCAAGCCGCTTGTTGACAAGCACGATGTCGGCATCTGCCGCGTCAAATCGCCGCATTAGCTCGGCAACCTCACTAGTCCGGCTAGCCACTGGACCTCCCGCCACCTGCATATGAAGACGGCCGGATTGTTACCTGGGACTATGATCCTCTGTTTGCCGCTGTTTCTGATGGCAACCAGAGTCTCAGGGGCTACTATCTGCACAGGGCACATTTGAAACATGTGCGGTACTGTAAAAAATAAACACTATTTCACGTACCTCAAAACCTTTCAGCAAACTCATAAAAGCTTCATGCAACCCGCTTTCGGAGGATGAAATCCTCTCAACCACCGTGCCCATTAGCGCACGGTGCGCTTCTAAGATAGCCGCCTGCTCTAGCAGATCCCTCAATGCGTCCGACCGCATGACAGGTGGAGCCGGACTCTTCCAGTTGCTCTCTTCAAGAGCCGGATACTGAGGACTTTGGGTGGCCAAAGAATTACCCTCTGGCCTTGCCGAATTAGGAGAAGCCCTCCGAGACGACACCACAGCGTCGCCCGCCTCGTAAGGCGGGATGGCATGGGGAGGTGTTTTGCTCTCCATCATCTCCGGAAGAAGATCCCCCGAAGACGAACTCTGCCAAGAGGGGGCTACGATCCGGACTACAAGAAAGATGTTTCGGTTATTTTCCTCAGAGGTAAAGTAGGATGTTTTTTACTATTAAACCTTTTTTTACTTACAGCTCGACGGAAGGTTGATCCCCTTGCGGACACTGTACGGCCGGGGTATCTCCTGGGCCAGGACCCTCTGGCGAAGATTTCTTCCCCCGTTTAGAGACTATTGTCTCCGGGCCTTAAGAGGCGGTCCTTTTCCTTCCTTGTGGAGAGGGAACTTTGGCTTATTCTCCCCGGTTGTCCGCCTTCGTGGAGGCGTTAGCCTCTTTCTTCCCACCTTTATCTTCCCCTGAGGGCGCTTGGTAAGGCGCAAGCTCCAACATCCGGGCTAGTACTGGATCCGGTGAGACCTCGGGGAGGGGGGTCGGACACCTGATCATCTTCACCTTTGCTATCCAGTCCTTGTCAAAGAGCGACTTCTCAGGATGATGTTGTGATGAATAAAAATACAACGTGTTCGGCCACAGGGCGACTTACTTGGGTATCTGGACGATTGCATCTCAGACCCGCGTCCTCGGTAGAATCTTGACACATTGCTTGTGGTCCGAAGTACAATTTGTACATCTCCTCGAGCGTCATGCCGAGGAAGTGCTGAATAGCTCGTGGTCCCTCCGGATTGAATTCCCACAGACGGAGGGGACGACGTTTGCAGGGCAGGGTTCGACGAAGTAACATTACTTGTGTTACTGTGACCAGACCAACATCTCTTTCGAGGAGAACTCGGATGCGGCTCTGCAGTATGGGCACATCCTTTACTGGCCCCCAGTCCAGCCCCTTGATCCATGACGTTAGTCGTGGAGGGGGACCCGAGCGAAAGGCAGGGGGAGCCACCCATTTGGTACCCCTGGGAGCTATGACATAAAACCATTCTTGTTGCCATAAGCTGGACACCTCCTGGAAGGAACCCTCGGGCCATGGGGCATCGACGCTTTTGCTTATTACGACACCTCCGCACTCCGTGTGCCTCCCCTCAATCATCTTCAGCTCCACTTGGAAGGTCTTGAGCCATAGGCCAAAGTGAGGGGTGATGCGGAGGAAAGCTTCGCACACGATGATAAAAGACGAGATGTTGAGAATAGAATCCAGAGCTAAATCATGGAAGTCCAGCCCGTAATAGAACATGAGCCCCCTCACGAAGGGATCCAGAGTGAGGCCTAGCCCTCGAAGGAAATGACATATGAACACGACGCTCTCGCCGGATTTGGGAGTAGGTATGACCTGCCCTTGAGCAGGTAGCCGGTGCGCGATCTCGCCGGTCAAAAACCTGGCCTCTCTTAACTTTTTGATGTCTTCCTCCGTGACAGAGGAGGGCATCCACCGACCTTGGGGGTTGGATCCGGACATGGCTAAAGGTCCGAAGCGCCTGACCTGAGCTTTGGGTGTTGGAACTCGAGGCGGGGGAGGGATTCGATTGAGTTCGAGGAATAAAAAAGGGATAGGCCTTGGCCTCTTTATAAAGAGGGTGAATTCCAAGCATCCTCCTCGTGACCGTTTGGAACTTGCCTATAATCGAGGAGTCATATTAACGGGCATGATTGGGTTACCCACGCCCGTATTGATGAGAATCCCGTGATTAGGGTGACACGATCTCTGCTTCGATAGTACGTGCCAAGGAAACTGCCTCGCGATATGCGCCAAGGCTGGTTGAAAAACACGGTTCGATAATAAGCGGGCCATGCAATGATATCACGATATCAAATACGTCAGCAAGTTGGATTGGTGGAAATACCATTCTCTCTACGGTGGTAGGTGGAACTTGTTTTGCAGAGCCGGACACTATTCTTGTGTTCAAGATCTTCTATGGAGTATTCGGAGGAGGAACCCGCCTTGCAATGCCCAAGACAGTCTGCGTGCTGGACTGGTCGTCATTGAAGACTGGTTCAGGGGCTACTGAGGGAGTCCTAGATTAGGGGGTATCCGGACAGGCGGACTATATACTTTGGCCGGACTGTTGGACTATGAAGATACAAGATTGAAGACTTCGTCTCGTGTCCGGATGGGACTCTCTTGGCATGGAAGGCAAGCTTGGCGATACAGATATGTAGATCTCCTCCCATTGTAACCGACTCTGTGTAACCCTAGCACCCTCCGATGTCTATATAAACCGGAGGGTTTAGTCCATAGTGTTGGGGAACGTAGTAATTTCAAAAAAAATTCCTACGCACACGCAAGATCATGGTGATGCATAGCGACGAGAGGGGAGAGTGTTGTCTACGTACCCTCGTAGACCGAAGCGGAAGCATTGACGCAACATAGAGGAAGTAGTCGTACGTCTTCCCGGTCCAACCGATCCAAGCACCGTTACTCCGGCACCTCCGAGTTCTTGACACACGTACAGCTCGATGACGCACCCCGGGCTCCGATCCAGCAAAGCTTCGGGAAGGAGTTTTGTCAGCACGACGGCGTGGTGACGATCTTGATGTTCAACCGTCGCAGGGCTTCGCCTAAGCACCGCTACAATATGACCGAGGTGTAATATCGTGGAGGGGGCACCGCACACGGCTAAGGAACGATCACGAAGATCAACTTGTGTGTTCTAGGGTGCCCCCTGCCCTCGTATATAGAGGAGCCAAGGGGAGGGCGCGGCCGGCCAAGGAGGGGCGCGCCAGGGGGGAGTCCTACTCCCACCGGGAGTAGGACTCCCTTCTTTCCTAGTTGGAGAAGGAGAAGGGGGGAAAGAGGAGGAAGAGGGAAAGGAAAGGGGGGGCGCCCCCTTCCCTTGTCCTATTCGGACTAGGAAGGGGAGGGGCACGCGGCCACCTCCTGCCTCCTTTTCTCTTCTCCCTCAAGGCCCATGTAGGCCCAATAACCCCCCGGGGGGTTCCGGTAACCCCCCGGTACTCCGGTAAAATGCCGATTTCACCCGGAACGACTCCGATGTCCAAATATAGGCTTCCAATATATCGATATTTATGTCTCGACCATTTCGAGACTCCTCGTCATGTCCATGATCACATCCGGGACTCCGAACAACCTTCGGTACATCAAAATACATAAACTCATAATGAAACTGTCATCGTAACGTTAAGCGTGCGGACCCTACGGTTCGAGAACAATGTAGACATGACCGAGACACGTCTCCGGTCAATAACCAATAGCGGGACCTAGATGCCCATATTGGTTCCTACATATTCTACGAAGATCTTTATCGGTCAGACCGCATAACAACATACGTTGTTCCCTTTGTCATCGGTATGTTACTTGCCCGAGATTCGATCGTCGGTATCCAATACCTAGTTCAATCTCGTTACCGACAAGTCTCTTTACTCGTTCCGTAATACATCATCCCGCAACTAACTCATTAGTTGCAATGCTTGCAAGGCTTAAGTGATGTGCATTACCGAGAGGGCCCAGAGATACCTCTCCGACAATCGGAGTGACAAATCCTAATCTCGAAATATGCCAACCCAACATGTACCTTTGGAGACACCTGTCGAGATCCTTTATAATCACCCAGTTACGTTGTGACGTTTGGTAGCACACAAAGTGTTCCTCCGGTAAACGGGAGTTGCATAATCTCATAGTCATAGGAACATGTATAAGTCATGAAGAAAGCAATAGCAACATACTAAACGATCGGGTGCTAAGCTAATGGAATGGGTCATGTCAATTAGATCATTCAACTAATGACTTGATCCCGTTAATCAAATAACAACTCTTTGTTCATGGTCAGGAAACATAACCATCTTTGATTAACGAGCTAGTCAAGTAGAGGCATACTAGTGACACTCTGTTTGTCTATGTATTCACACATGTATTATGTTTCCAGTTAATACAATTATAGCATGAATAATAAACATTTGTCATGATATAAGGAAATAAATAATAACTTTTATTATTGCCTCTAGGGCATATTTCCTTCAATAGGGTGATATATCTATGCTCCAGACACAAGTCCAATCCCTAATGGACGTCGTTTTGGAAACAAGAATAGTGGTTGACAATTGTCGTCAAGATATGAATGGTTTTGAAACCAGACTATCAGACATTCGCTTCGTTGTTCAAGAGCAATGGCGAAAAAAGGTGAAGATCGTGTTGCTCCATCAGATTCTACAGCCTGAAACATTAGCACTCAGGTTAAATGATCTGTGCTTCTATACATTTGATGGTGCTTTTATCTACAAGGACTGTAAACTTTATGCCAACAGGACTTTTGTTGTATGGTCGGAATTTATTTAGTTGTGATACAACATTTATGATGATGCCAAGGCTGCAATAATTACGACGCTATTTTTGTATAGTGTAGGTTTATCTTAGTAATGTATTCGGCCGAAAGCTTCGTAGGAGCCCAACATGCCAACATTCGTCGGGCCAATTCCAATTGGGCTAAAAACGATTATGGGCAGAAATTTTCATGTAGCCCACTAAAAATATCTGGGCCCAAATCAGCATAAGATTTCATATTTTTCTGGTAGGCATGTGCCCATAGTGGGCCGTTAACAGGCCTAAACATAATTTGGGCCCTATAACAATAAGTTGTTTACAGGTGTAAATATCTAGAGCCCATAAAAAACATGGGCCTTTAAAATACCAAAAGTGAGATTGGGCCCTGATTGTGCCAAATGACCCACTGGTCTTAGCAGGCCAAAATGGCGGCCCATTTACGATGCGGATCTTTCACAGGCCGAAATTCGAACGGGTCGTAAATGCGCCAACCTAATACATGGGCCTTTAACAGGCCGGATGTTCGGTCGGGCTAGATTATCGTCATTTTTATATGGGCCGTTAATGGGCCCGATGTGACGTTGGGCCACATATGGCCCATGGATTTCGTCCGACGTTAATAGGCCGAAAATCACAACAGGCCGAAAGTGGCCCAAATCTATAGTGGGCCTCTAACAGGCCGAATATCAGACATGGCCGAATATGACCCAAATCCTTCATGGTCGTTTATCGGTTGAAAGTTTCAATGGCCTGTAAATGGGCGCAAATGAAGCAGGACCTTAACAGGCCGGAAATACATCCGGCCGTAATTCGGCCCATATACTTAGCTGATTGTTAACGGGCCAGAAGTGACCATGGGCCGCGATGATGACAAGTTAAGGACAGGCCGTTGACCGGCCGATTTGAAACTAGTTGTACGGGCCTTAACTGAAAATGTTGGGCCTTTAGCTGGGCCGACCCATTATGGTCTGCAAAATCTTGTGGGCCTTTAGTTGGGCTGGCCCATTATGGTCTGCTAAATCTTGTGGGCCTTTAGCTGGCCTGACCCATTATGGTCTGCAAAATCTTGTGGGCCTTTAGCTGGGCCGGCCCATTATGGTCCGCTAAATCTTATGGGCCTTTAGTTGGGCCAACCCATTTAAACTTTAAGGGCCACTTTTGGGCTCATCCACGTGCCAACATATCATAGGCCCATCTCGACCGTTGGATGAGTGACACCTGTGCCAACGCGGAGCTGGCACGTGGTTCGGTCGGCCAATGAGAATTTTACATGTGGAAAATCGGCATTGGTCATGGCTATTAGCGGGTTATTGGATCCAAAACCGAACCCGA
Source organism: Aegilops umbellulata (assembly GCA_032464435.1). Classification (NCBI taxonomy): domain Eukaryota; kingdom Viridiplantae; phylum Streptophyta; class Magnoliopsida; order Poales; family Poaceae; genus Aegilops; species Aegilops umbellulata. Next base: position 104,947,949 of record CP136060.1, on the reverse strand, counting down.
TAGCTTAACGGCGTCCCGTTACGATGGATGCCACATGTCGGTCACCCTTGACGAATGCACTTCTATGACGGGCAATTTATCGTCATGGAAGTGGACACTTCCGTGATGATAATTTTGGTGATGTCATGGAACACTTCTACGACAGCACAGGTGTCGGTGTCAAAACCGGCGGATTTCCGGTAGGAGGTCCCGAACTGTGTGTCTAAGGTGGATGGTAACAGGAGGCAAGGGACACAATGTTTACCCAGGTTCGGGCCCTCACGATGGAGGTAAAACCCTACTTCCTGCTTGATTGATCTTGATAATATGAGTAGTACAAGTGTTGATCTACCACGAGATCGTAGAGGCTAAACCCTAGAAGCTAGCCTATGGTATGATTGTTGTTGTCCTACATGAAGGAAATATGCCCTAGAGGCAATAATAAAAGTTATTATTTATTTCCTTATATCATGATAAATGTTTATTATTCATGCTATAATTGTATTAACTAGAAACATAATACATGTGTGAATACATAGACAAACAGAGTGTCACTAGTATGCCTCTACTTGACTAGCTCGTTAATCAAAGATGGTTATGTTTCCTGACCATGAACAAAGAGTTGTTATTTGATTAACGGGATCACATCATTAGTTGAATGATCTGATTGACATGACCCATTCCATTAGCTTAGCACCCGATCGTTTAATATGTTGCTATTGCTCTCTTCATGACTTATACATGTTCCTATGTCTATGAGATTATGCAACTCCCGTTTACCGGAGGAACACTTTGTGTGCTACCAAACATCACAACGTAACTGGGTGATTATAAAGGAGCTCTACAGGTGTCTCCAAAGGTACATGTTGGGTTGGCATATTTCGAGATTAGGATTTGTCACTCCGATTGTCGGAGAGGTATCTCTGGGCCCTCTCGGTAATGCACATCACTTAAGCCTTGCAAGCATTGAAACTAATGAGTTAGTTGCGGGATGATGTATTACGGAACGAGTAAAGAGACTTGCCAGTAATGAGATTGAACTAGGTATTGGATACCGACGATCGAATCTCAGGCAAGTAACATACCGATGACAAAGGGAACAACGTATGTTGTTATGCGGTCTGACCGATAAAGATCTTCGTAGAATATGTAGGAACCAATATGGGCATCTAGGTCCCGCTATTGGTTATTGACCGGAGACGTGTCTCGGTCATGTCTACATTATTCTCGAACCGTAGGGTCCGCACGCTTAACGTTACGATGATAGTTTCATTATGAGTTTATGTATTTTGATGTACCGAAGGTTGTTTGGAGTCCCGGATGTGATCATGGACATGACGAGGAGTCTCGAAATGGTTGAGACATAAAGATCGATATATTGGAAGCCTATATTTGGACATCGGAATCGTTCCGGGTGAAATCGACATTTTACCGGAGTACCGGGGGGTTACGGGAACCCCCCGGGGGGTTATTGGGCCTACATGGGCCTTGAGGGAGAAGAGAAAAGGAGGCAGGAGGTGGCCGCACGCCCCTCCCCTTCCTAGTCCGAATAGGACAAGGGAAGGGGGGCGGCGTCCCCCCTTTCCTTTCCCTCTTCCTCCTCTTCCCCCCCTTCTCCTTCTCCAACTAGGAAAGAAGGCAGTCCTACTCCCGGTGGGAGTAGGACTCCCCCCTGGCGTGCCCCTCCTTGGCCGGACGCCCCCTCCCCTTGGCTCGTTTATATACGGGGGCAGGGGGCACCCTAGAACACACAAGTTGATCTTCGTGATCGTTCCTTAGCCGTGTGCGGTGCCGCCCTCCATGATATTACACCTCGGTCATATTGTAGCGGTTCTTAGGCGAAGCCCTGCGACGGTTGAACATCAAGATCGTCACCACGCCGTCGTGATGACAAAACTCCTCCCCGAAGCTTTGCTGGATCAGAGCCCGGGGTGCGTCATCGAGCTGTACGTGTGTCAAGAACTCGAAGGTGCCGGAGGAACGGTGCTTGGATCGGTTGGACCGGGAAGACGTACGACTACTTCCTCTACGTTGCGTCAACGCTCCCGCTTCTGTCTACGAGGGTACATAGACAACACTCTCCCCTCTCGTTGATATGCATCACCATGATCTTGCGTGTGCGTAGGAATTTTTTTGAAATTACTACGTTCCCCAACAGTGGCATCCGAGCATACGTTTTATGGTTTGATGTTATATGCACGAGTAGAACACAAGTGAGTTGTGGGCGATATAAGTCATACTGCTTACCAGCATGTCATACATTGGTTCGGCGGTATTGTTGGATGAAGCGGCCCGGACCGACATTACGCGTACGCTTACGCGAGACTGGTTCTACCGCCGTGCTTTACACATAGGTGGCTGGCGGGTGTCAGTTTCTTCAACTTTAGTTGAACCGAGTATGGCTACGCCCGGTCCTTGCGAAGGTTAAAACAACACTAACTTGACAAACTATCATTGTGGTTTTGATGCGTAGGTAAGATTGGTTCTTGCTAAGCCCGTAGCAGCCACGTAAAATTTGCAACAACAAAGTAGAGGACGTCTAACTTGTTTTTGCAGGGCATGTTGTGATGTGATATGGTCAAGACATGATGCTAAATTTTATTGTATGAGATGATCATGTTTTGTAACCGAGTTATCGGCAACTGGCAGGAGCCATATGGTTGTCGCTTTATTGTATGCAATGCAATCGCCCTGTAATGCTTTACTTTATCACTAAGTGGTAGCGATAGTCGTAGAAGCATAAGATTGGCGAGACGACAACGATGCTACGATGGAGATCAAGGTGTCGCACCGTGACGATGGTGATCATGACGGTGCTTCGAATATGGAGATCACAAGCACAAGATGATGATGGCCATATCATATCACTTATATTGATTGCATGTGATGTTTATCTTTTATGCATCTTATCTTGCTTTGATTGACGGTAGCATTTTAAGATGATCTCTCACTAATTATCAAGAAGTGTTCTCCCTGAGTATGCACCGTTGCGAAAGTTCTTCGTCTTGAGACACTACGTGATGATCGGGTGTGATAGGCTCTACGTTCAAATACAACGGGTGTAAAACTGTTGCACACGCGGAATACTCAGGTTATACTTGACGAGCCAAGCATATACAGATATGGCCTCGGAACACGGAGACCGAAAGGTCGAGCGTGAATCATATAGTAGATATGATCAACATAGTGATGTTCACCATTGAAACTACTCCATCTCACATGATGATCGGACATGGTTTAGTTGATATGGATCACGTGATCACTTAGAAGATTAGAGGGATGTCTATCTAAGTGGGAGTTCTTAAGTAATATGATTAATTGAACTTAAATTTATCATGAACTTAGTCCCTGATAGTATCTTGCTTATTTATGTTTGATTGTAGATAGATGGCCCGTGCTGTTGTTCCGTTGAATTTTAATGCGTTCCTTGAGAAAGCAAAGTTGAAACATGCTGGTAGCAATTACACGGACTGGGTCCGTAACTTGAGGATTATCCTCATTGCTGCACAGAAGAGTTACGTCCTGGAAGCACCGCTGGGTGCCAGGCCTGCTGCTGATGCAACTGACGATGTTAAGAACGTTTGGCAGAGCAAAGCTGATGATTACTCGATAGTTCAATGTGCCATGCTTTACGGCTTAGAACCGGGACTTCAACAACGTTTTGAACGTCATGGGGCATATGAGATGTTCCAGGAGTGGAAGTTAATATTCCAGCAGAATGCCCGGATTGAGAGATATGAAGTCTCCAATAAATTCTATAGCTGCAAGATGGAGGAGAATAGTTCTGTCAGTGAGCATATACTCAAGATGTATGGGTATTGTAATCACTTGATTCAACTGGGAGTTAGTCTTCCGGATGATAGCGTCATTGACAAAATTCTCCAATCACTTCCACCAAGCTACAAGAGCTTCGTGATGAACTATGATATGCAAGGGATGGATAAGACAATTCCCGAGCTCTTCGCAATGCTAAAGGCTGCGGAGGTAGAAATCAAGAAGGAGCATCAAGTGTTGATGGTCAACAAGACCACTAGTTTCAAGAAAAAGGGAAAAGGGAAGAAGAAGGGGAACTTCAAGAAGAACAGCAAGCAAGTTGCTGCTCAAGAGAAGAAACACAAGTCTGGACCTAAGCCTGAAACTGAGTGCTTCTACTGCAAGCAGACTGGTCACTGGAAGCGGAACTGCCCCAAGTATTTGGCGGATAAGAAGGATGGCAAGGTGAACAAAGGTATATGTGATATACATGTTAGTGATGTGTACCTTACTAATGCTCGCAGTAGCACCTTGGTATTTGATACTGGTTCTGTTGCTAATATTTGCAACTCGAAACAGGGACTACGGATTAAGCGATGATTGGTTAAGGACGAGGTGACGATGCGCATGGGAAATGGTTCCAAAGTCGATGTGATCGCGGTCGGCACGCTACCTCTACATCTACCTTCGGGATTAGTTTTAGACCTAAATAATTGTTATTTGGTGCCAGCGTTAAGCATGAACATTATATCTGGATCTTGTTTGATGCGAGACGGTTATTCATTTCAATCAGAGAATAATGGTTGTTCTATTTATCTGAGTAATATCTTTTATGGTCATGCACCCTTGAAGAATGGTCTATTCTTATTGAATATCGATAGTAGTGATACACATATTCATAATGTTGAAACCAAAAGATGCAGAGTTGATAATGATAGTGCAACTTATTTGTGGCACTGCCGTTTAGGTCATATCGGTGTAAAGCGCATGAAGAAACTCCATACGGACGGACTTTTCGAACCACTTGGTACTTGCGAACCGTGCCTCATGGGCAAGATGACTAAAACGCCGTTCTCCGGTACTATGGAGAGAGCAACAGATTTGTTGGAAATCATACATACAGATGTATGTGGTCCGATGAATGTTGAGGATCGTGGCGGATATCGTTATTTTCTCACCTTCACAGATGATTTAAGCAGATATGGGTATATCTACTTAATGAAACACAAGTCTGAAACATTTGAAAAGTTCAAAGAATTTTAGAGTGAAGTGGAAAATCATCGTAACAAGAAAATAAAGTTTCTATGATCTGATCGTGGAGGAGAATATTTGAGTTACGAGTTTGGTGTACATTTGAAACAATGCGGAATAGTTTCGCAGCTCACGCCACCCGGAACACCACAACGTAATGGTGTGTCCGAACGTCGTAATCGTACTTTACTTGATATGGTGCGATCTATGATGTCTCTTACAGATTTACCGCTATCGTTTTGGGGTTATGCTTTAGAGACAGCCGCATTTACGTTAAATAGGGCACCATCGAAATCCGTTGAGACTACACCTTATGAACTATGGTTTGGCAAGAAACCAAGGTTGTCATTTCTAAAAGTTTGGGCTTGTGATGCTTATGTGAAAAAGCTTCAACCTGATAAGCTCGAACCCAAATCGGAGAAATGTGTCTTCATAGGATATCCAAAGGAAACTATTGGATACACCTTCTATCACAAATCCGAAGGCAAGACTTTTGTTGCTAAATTCGGAAACTTTCTAGAGAAGGAGTTTCTCTCGAAAGAAGTGAGTGGGAGGAAAGTACAACTTGATGAGGTAACCATACCTGCTCCCTTATTGGAAAGTAGTTCATCACAGAAACTAGTTTCTACGACACCTACACCAATTAGTGAGGAAGTTGATGATGATGATCATGAAATTTCAGATCAAGTTACTACTGAACCTCGCAGATCAACCAGAGTAAGATCCGCACCAGATTGGTACGGAAATCCTGTTCTGGAAGTCATGCTAGTGGATCATGATGAACCTACGAACTATGAAGAAGCGATGGTGAGCCCAGATTCCGCAAAATGTCTTGAAGCCATGAAATCTAAGATGGGATCCATGTATGAGAACAAAGTGTGTACTTTCAATGGATCTTCAAGAAGAAGACTGACGCTGATGGTAATGTTACGGTCTACAAAGCTCGACTTGTCGCAAAAGGTTTTCGACAAGTTCAAGGGATTGACTACGATGAGACCTTCTCACCCGTAGCGATGCTTAAGTCTGTCCGAATCATGTTAGCAATTGCCGCATTTTATGATTATGAAATTTGGCAGATAGATGTCAAAACTGCATTCCTGAATGGATTTCTGGAAGAAGAGTTGTATATGATGCAACCAGAAGGTTTTATCGATCCAAAGGGAGCTAACAAAGTGTGCAAGCTCCAGCGATCCATTTATGGACTGGTGCAAGCCTCTCGGAGTTGGAATGAACACTTTGATAGTGTGATCAAAGCATTTGGGTTTGTATAGACTTTTGGAGAAGCTTGTATTTACAAGAAAGTGAGTGGGAGCTCTGTAGCATTTCTGATATTATATGTGGATGACATATTACTAATCGGAAATGATATAGATTTTCTGGATAGCATAAAGGGAAACTTGAATAAGAGTTTTTCAATGAAAGACCTCGGTGAAGCTGCTTACATATTGGGCATTAAGATCTATAGAGATAGATCAAGACGCTTAATTGGACTTTCACAAAGCACATACCTTGACAAAGTTTTGAAGAAGTTCAAAATGGATCAAGCAAAGAAAGGGTTCTTGCCTGTGTTACAAGGTGTGAAGTTGAGTAAGACTCAATGCCCGACCACTACAGAAGATAGAGAGAAAATGAAAGATGTTCCCTATGCTTCAGCCATAGGCTCTATCATGTATGCAATGCTGTGTACCAGACCTGATGTGTGCCTTGCAATAGGTCTAGCAGGGAGGTACCAAAGTAATCCAGGAGTGGATCACTGGACAGCGGTCAAGAACATCCTGAAGTACCTGAAAAGGACTAAGGATATGTTTCTCGTATATGGAGGTGACAAAGAGCTCATCGTAAACGGTTACGTTGATGCAAGCTTTGACACTAATCCGGACGATTCTAAATCGCAAGCCGGATACGTGTTTACATTAAACGGTGGAGCTGTCAGTTGGTGCAGTTCAAAACAAAGCGTCGTGGCGGGATCTACATGTGAAGCGGAGTACATAGCTGCTTCGGAAGCAGCGAACGAAGGAGTCTGGATGAAGGAGTTCATATCCGATCTAGGTGTCATACCTAGTTGAAAGCACAAGTGCTCTCCAGGTGGTTTTGGTAATTAATGTCAACAAATCTCTTGTTGGACTAATACTTTTATCTAGTACATTTCAGATAAGTTCAAACAATGGAGTGGCATGGACTAAAGGTTGTGGGAACTCCTTCAAGATGCTAAGGACAAAGGATTGGCTAAAGCTTCAAGCTCAGGACTCTTCATTTCACACTTTTAGTGATCGAAGATCACATTGAGTCCATAGGAAAAGCCAATACTATTAAGAAGGGATGACGTGTTGCTTAATGAGCCTTTTGCTCCATGTACTTGATGATATGCTCCAAAACCCTCAGCTACTTTCCCATTTCCACATATGACCTAAACCCAAAGTCAAACTCGGTCCTACCGATTCTTTCTATCCGGCGCCACCGAGTTTCACATGTCATAAGCCATTGCCAAACCCTAGCAAATCGGTTCTACCGATAGGGATCTCGATCTCACCGAGATGGGATTGCAATCTCACTGTGTATGTCCATTGTCAAAATCGGTCTCACCGAGTTTAGGCAATCGGTACTACCGAGATTACAATGTAAACTCTCTCGTTAACTCATTACCAAAATCGGTCTTACCGAGTTTAGTAATCGGTCCCACCGAGTTTACCTGACCAACTCTCTGGTTAGCTTATTACCAAAATCGGTCTCACCGAGTTTGTGTAATCGGTCTCACCGAGATTACGTTATGCCCTAACCTTAACCATATCGGTCCTACTGAGTTGCATGTCAGTCCCACCGAAAATCTCTAACGGTCACTTGGTTTACCTTTTCGGTCTGACCGAGATTGTTGATTCGGTCCCACCGAGATTGGTAAATTGTGTGTAACGGTTGGATTTTGTGTGGAGGCTATATATACCCCTCCACCTCCTCTTCATTCGTGGAGAGAGCCATCAGAACACATCGACACTTCCAACTCATATGTTCTGAGAGAGAACCACCTACTCATGTGTTGAGACCAAGATATTCCATTCCTACCATATGAATCTTGATCTCTAGCCTTTCCCAAGTTGCTTTCCACTCAAATCTTCTTTCCACCAAATCTAAATCCTATGAGAGAGAGTTGAGTGTTGGGGAGACTATCATTTGAAGCACAAGAGCAAGGAGTTCATCATCAAGACACCATTTGTTACTTCTTGGAGATTGGTGTCTCCTAGATTGGCTAGGTGTCACTTGGGAGCCTCCGACAAGATTGTGGAGTTGAACAAAGGAGTTTGTAAGGGCAAGGAGATCGCCTACTTCGTGAAGATCTACCGCTAGTGAGGCAAGTCCTTCGTGGGCGATGGCCATGGTGGGATAGACAAGGTTGCTTCTTTGTGGACCCTTCGTGGGTGGAGCCCTCCGTGGACTCGCGCAACGTTACCCTCGTGGGTTGAAGTCTCCATCAACGTGGATGTAGGATAGCACCACCTATCCGAACCACGGGAAAAACATCCGTGTCTCCAATTGCGTTTGAATTCTCCAAACCCTTCCCTTTACATTCTTGCAAGTTGCATGCTTTACATTCCGCTGCTCATATACTCTTTGCATGCTTGCTTGATATGTATTGTGTATGTTGAAATTGTGCCTAAAACTCCACTCAAACTGAAAAGGCTTAAAAACTGCAACTTTAGCACTAAGTGTCTAATCACCCCCCCCCTCTAGACACACCTACTTCTAGATCCTACAAGTGGTATCAGAGCTTTGGTCTCCATTGCCTTGGTTTAATCACCATTGGAGGAAGATGGATGTGTCTACTTTAGGGAGTCTTAGCCATAGAGTGCCTATTCTTGATGGAGAGTATTTTCATGAGTGGAAAAATGAGATGCTTGTGATTTTCAATCAATATCATTTGAACAAGTATATTGCTAGTCCTTGTGCACCTCATGTTGATCCTATGCACCCCACACTAGATGAAGATATTGACATGATCCGAAATCTTAGAACTGTTGAGCTCATCATTAGAGGTTTGCCCAAAAACTTGATTTCTAGTTTACCTACTCTTAATTGTGCCTATACTATATGGAAATTTCTTGAGGAACGATTCCCCAATTATTCCTTGAAAAATTTGGATGAAATTCTCCATAAATCTATCGCCTTGAGTAAAATGAACTCTAGTGATCCTAGTTTTGGTAATTGTCTATTTGAGCTTACCAATCTCATGCGTGCTAAAGGAAATATTGGAATCATTGGTGATATCATAACCGAATCTATAAGAATTCATAAAAGTGACCACTTTGATGATCATTTATCTAATGAATTACCCTCTCTAGGATATGATCAATCACAAGATGATGTTGAACATGGATACTATGATGAAGATGATGATAGTGACTTCGATCTTGACGATGCAATGAGACACTTTGGTCTTATGGCTAATCTTCGAGGATACATGTCAGGAGGAAAGGAATGGGTTCTCGACAGTGGATGTACTGAGGCGACCATCTTCCCCGAACACGCTCACGTAGAGGGTGGCATCGCTGTCAAACTTGAAGTGCAGGGTGCACCGACGGCTCAGGCCCCGCGCGCAGGCAAACGTCTGCCAACCGCGGGTCAAGGCCAGGCTCCCAGCTGCGGAGACCTCCAGTGAAGCCCATGAGGCTCGGCTGCAGCAGCCGTCTGCCTGAAGCCAAAGGCCGCCCGGGGCGCCGGCCGGGAGCTCGCCGAGGAGGAAGCGAGGAAGATGAAGCCGGGTGCTAGTAGGCTCCGCCGACCACACAAAGAACTCCGGCAGCACCTCTGCAGCGCGAGAGCGCGGCCTGGGGGGGGGGCGACCGAAGCGCGCCCCCCGGTTGTCGCTGTCCGCCCGTCACCGTGCTGGAAGTCATCTCCACGACCGCGGGGAGTTGTCGTGGTGGCCACAGGATGTTTAAGAGGGCGCCCTCGGCCGCGCTTTGGCGGGGGAGAGGCAGGCTCAACCTGGCGATCCTTCCCCTTCTCTGTAGCCGAGAACCTCCTCGACGGAGCCATGAAGAAGAAGGAGAAGCAAAGGGGGATGGACTGGAAGGGCGCGTGCCGTTTCATACTTATAGCCTGTGAAGGCCAACCATCGGCCTCCACGATCACAGGTAATCATGAACCATTTTGCATGCAGGGACTTGTCCAATCCGTGGAGATGACGAGGCGTCGTGGGGAAGTGGAGACGCCCACGTCCAATCAACCGCCACACGGCGCCCAAGGCCGCAGGCTGTTAGGGCCCGCGGCGCTTCGCCCTTGCCCTTTCGCCTCCCTGCACGGCCAAGTCCGGGCGCGCCTTGGGCCCGGGGGCTACTGTCGGCGTTCTGGGAACGGGGGTCCCCAGACTTGCCTGCGTGCGGCCTGCGGCGTGGCTCAAATGGGGCCCAGAACGACCCATCTTCATCAACACAGACCCAAGACCCTCGCGAGGGGCCAAGCCTCGCAGGGCGGACGACATGGAGCTTCCTCAGGCACGGCCTCATCAGGCTGGCTCGCGAGGAGGCGGAGAGATCAAGGCGGGGTACCTCACGAGGTGCCCATGACGCAAGCCGTGACGACCAAGGGCGCCAGGAGGGCGCCAGCCCGCGCAGTGTCCTCCTTTCCTCTTTGGTGCAAAGGGAGCAAGCGCAGGCCAGAGCATCAAGCAAAGGCACCCATTTCGGTGCAACGGGACCAAGACCAGTCCAACGGCAGGAAGGATGTCATTGTGGAGCCCAAGCCAGCGTCACCACCAGAGCCTTTGGCAGGCGAGGACCAACTTTAGTCAGGATAGGTGTACCAGATGTTCCCCTTCAAAATGGCCAATTGTTCGCGCCCTTCCCGCTCAATATTTGGGAAGAGGACCAGGGCCTTTGCCTATAAATAGGACTAGCCACCCCCAGGGTAGAGGCATCTAGAAACCGACGAATCGATCGGCAATCAATCAGAGAGAGAGAGAGAGAGAAAGAAGGGTGACTGAACCCCTCCTAGCAGTTCAGCCCCCCAGCCAAGAATAGACCCTCGCGAGGCTGTTCTTCCTTGTATTGTTCATCATCATCAGCCCAAGAGGCAATCCACCACACCACACTGGAGTAGGGTATTACACCACATCGGTGGCCCGAACGAGTATAAACCCTGTGTCTCTTGTGCTGTTCTTTCCATAGCTTAAATCTTTGCGAGGCGGAGGGGTGCAGGTAGGAAGAAGGCGTAATCTCCGCCCGCACCCCAGAGTTCAAACCTCAAGGGTCTGCAGGAAACCGAAATCCGACAGTCGCAGCCCTACCTACGCACAACAGAGAGGTCAGCACGCCGGTCTAAATCCTATGCGCGCAGTGGTCTGGGCCCATCGCCCATTGCACACCTGCATGTTGCGTACGCGGCCGGAGAGCAGACCTAGCAACCTCCATTACAAAGGAAGTCACGTTAAGCGGTCCAACCCGGCGCGCGCCGCTCAGTCGCTGACGTGACGAAGGCTTCGGCTGATACCACGACGCCGAGTGCCCATATCTTTCCCACGTAGTTGGTTAGTGCGTATAGGCCAGTAGCCAGACTCAGATCAAATACCAAGATCTCGTTAAGCGTGTTAAGTATCCGCGAACGCCGAACAGGGCCAGGCCAACCTCTCTCCTAGGTGGCCTCAACCTGCCCTGTCGCTCCGCCACAAAGTAACAGTCAAGGGCCGTCGGGAACCCAAGTCTACCACTACCTAGGTGGAACCACCTACCCCTTCAGCCCCCATCTCCGAACAGTATCACAGGTAATGTAACAGTGTAAAGTATATAGTATATGCCCATGATCACCTCCCGAAGTGATCACGACCCAGTAGAATAGCATGGTATACGGATAAGAATGTAGGGTCGCTGATGGAAAACTAGCATCCTATACTAAGCAGTAGGATAGCAGGTAAGGGTAACAATTGTAGCAACAATGACAGGCTATGCAGTAGAATAGGATTAACCGAAAGCAGTAACATGCTACACTACTCTAATGCAAGCAGTAGAGAAGAATAGGCGATATCTGGTGATCAAGGGGGGGCTTGCCTGGTTGCTTCGGCAAGAAGGAAGGGTCATCTTAAATGTAGTCGAACACACGGACATCGGCAGTAGTCTCGGAGTCTACCGGAAAGAAGTAGCGGAGGGGGAACATAATAAATAGGAAAGCAATCAAAGCAACACAAAGCATAACATGGTGATACGCGGTGCTAGGTGTGCCCTAACGCGGCAGTAGGTGGTACCAGCGAAAGGGGGAAACAACCGGGAAAGGATTCCCAGTGTTTTCCATTTTTGGACAGACGGTGCGGAGGGGAAAAGTTGCGGGTTTGCTATGCTAGGGATGTGTGGCGGACGAACGGGCTACGTATCTGGATTCGTCTCGTCCTTCTGAGCAACTTTCATGTATAAAGTATTTTCAGCCGAGTTACAAATTATTTTATACGTTTTTCTACAATTTTAAATCATTTTTAGAATTTATTTAATTAATTTAATTCAAAATTATCTAGAGAAGTAGTGGATGACGTCAGCATGACGTAGAGGTGAGGTCAGCAGTCAACTAGACGGTTGACTGGGGTCAAACCTGACCGGTGGGTCCAGTGGGACCCACCTGTCATAGTCTGAGACTAACTAATCAGGTTTTAATTAGTTTATTTAATTGATTAGGTTAATTACAGATTAGATTAATCTAAATATGATTCATTAACTTAATTAATTAATTTATTAATGAAATTATTATTTATTTATCTATTCATTTATTTATTTATTATTATTATTATTCTTTTTTTACGTTCTGGAGGCATGGGCCCCCCTTGTCATAGGCAGGGGCTTAACATGCACTGGGTTTCGGGCGCAGGGGCACTGCCACGAGCGCCCGGTGGAACGACCACGACCATTGGCCTCAGGCGAGACCAGCGGGGGCCGGTCCGGCCGGCGGCGGCGAGGCAGGCTCGCGAGGCGGGGCGCCGGACCGGGCGACGGCGGTGAGACAGGCGAGGGACGGAGCCCCAAGGCGGCAAGCAGTGGGGGGGAGGCGGAACGCGGCGGCTTGGCGATGGAGGCAGGTGGAGGCGACGAGGACACAGGCACGCACGCGCGGCGGCAACCGGGACGGTGCGGAGCGCGAGCAGCCGCAGGGTGCGGCCGGGGACGCGGCAGCTGCGGTCGCCGGTGGCAGCAGCGCAGGAGCATAAGCAGGGGTGGCCGCGGGCATCGCCGGGTGTGGCGTGTGTAGGGCGCGCCCCGAGCAGCGTGCAGGGGTGGCGGGCGAGTGGCGTGGGTGAGGGCGAGCGCGTGCGCGCACGACGGCGCGTCGTGCGGTGAGCAGTGGAGGATGCGCGTTGGCCGGGAACGATGTAGAGGAGAGGAGAGGGGGTAGCGGCTCACAGGGGGTCGTAGGGTTCGCGAAAACGGGCTTGGGGAGGAGGACGGAGACGAGCGACGTGGTGGTGGCGACGGGCGTAGCGGTCCTCGGGCGTCGGCGATGTCCTGCAGCGGCGTCGGGGAGGACGATGCGGTGTTGGAGGGTGAGGAAGGAGACCGGGAGGGTGGCGCCACGGTGACCGAGCGGGGCGCGGGGCCGGGTTCCTCTAATCCCGATCTGTGATACTCCAAAATCTTCATTTGGGTTTTTTGCAAAATCCTTGCTGGATTTTCCTTGAAAATTTGAGGCTTCAGTAAAACAACCCTCTTAAAATTCCTTTTCCTTGACTAGGGTTTGCTATTTCTGTTTTCTCCTTCAAGCCATGGGTTTAACCTTCTTAAAAACTCCTTCTCTCTATTGTTTCCCTTCTCAGATTTTTTTTGTTGGGAGTTTCTTTTTAAGAAAAACTCTATGAAAAAGATTTGGGATTTTCATTCTATTGAAAACCATCAATTACCTTGAATTTTGCCCATGAAGTAAAACCACCACAACATCTTCTCCCTTCCTTGTCAACAACTCAAACTTCCTATCCCAACTCATCCAAACAAGTTTTGGATTTTGTTTTATCTCTCAAATATTTTTCTGTCAATTATTTTTAGCCTAATGGATTTTCAAAGCAAGTACCCTTTTCCATTTGAGATTTGACTTCAAACCAACTCTATTGGCTAGTCCTTTGCACCCACAACCCAGAACCATCTTGATCCACTCATCTTCTTTTCAAATTTTTCAACTTACACTCCCTGCAAGTTTGGACCAGATTTGTCAAATTTGGTGAAATTCATATCTACACTCCTCCAAAAATTCCACCAAAAATCAGGCAGCCTACTAGAGCAATGAGAAGTCACTCCACCAAATATCAGCCCAAGGAAAAATCCCTACAGGCCTGGATCATTCTGTCGAACACCTTGCATGCATTATTCGAACACTTTCAGTCAAATTCAGTCTTCAGTGTTGTTTTCTGCAGTTCATCTTCAGTCACGCGCACACAGTGCCCTTGGCACGTTGCTCGCCGCCTGGTCTGCGTGTCCAGAGCCCCGCACGCGCGCTTGGCTTCTTCCTGGCGTCGGTGGCGCTCTGACCCGACCACGCCGGCGTGTCCCGCGGCGGCTGAACCGCCGTGGCAGCCAACAGGGAGCAGAACGGCGGCTCAACGCCGTTCCGCGCCGCACAGCCCCGCTGATGGCTCCGCGTGTCCACCTCCACGCCAGCGCACGCATGCAGCACAGCCGTCGTGGCGCGGCACGCACAGAGCGTGCTCTCTGCCGCCGTTGAGCCCGTGCGGTCACCTCACCATGGACAGACGCCATTACGCCGGGGCCAGCTCCGTTTAGTAGCAGAACGAGTTCAGTAACCTCCACTGATGCTGCCCGACCGCTCAAGCCACCCTCTAATCCACTGCTCCGCCGTAATCGCTCGCCGGAGATTCTCCGTTTACGGCCACCCCGTCGATCTGCCTATAAATATAGGCCCCGAGCTTCAACTCGAGCACCCACTAGCCATGCACTCCCCCTAGAGCACGCCAGGCCTCTGGAAGGGCCCCGAGGAGGTCTCCTTCCTCGACTCCGACCACCATGACCCGCCACTGGATCCAGCCCGATTCGCCCCCGTCTGTGCTCCTCCACCTCCATTCTCCTGCCAGTAGCTTCTCCACGCATCCCTCATTCTGACCCGCACTTCAATTTGAAGCTTGCAGCCCTCCACCGGAGTTCCCCATCCTCACCCGAACCGCCGTCCGCCGGAGTTAGTGTCGCCGTCAACGTGGTGCTCCCTGTTGGACGAGTCCACCACCCACCGACGCGGAAGAAGACACCGAAACTCTTGGTACCCTCCGTTTCTCCTAATTCGCCGTAGTTCGACGCCGGCGTCCACCGCCGTCTTCGGGCGCTGGCGAGCCTTTTCAAACCTGACATGCGGACCCCGCATGTCAGCCTCTGTTCTTTTATTTGCGAAACGTTTTCTGTTGACGCCTTCGGGCAAAATACGCTTTCTCTGTTGCGCTTGCGCATTTCCAAACGAACCGTTTTCTGTTTTCTCAGTTAGAACCCTGGGAAGTTTCTGTTTCATTACAGATGAGTCCCTGGGCAAAAACCTTTATAACTTTTTATCAGAAGCATATTTTTGATTGATTCTTTTTCTGTTCTCTTCAAAATTTTGTCTCGTTTTTTATCAGATTTATTTGAAAAATATTTGCAATACTTTTTCTGCACCTCTCGGTATTCACGTTAGCACGTATGTTTTCTCTGTACCGTAGATACCGACGGAGGTGACGGGGCCGCGAACTTCACCGAGCTAGGCTCCGACTACTCTGAACCAGGCAAGCATGTTCGAACTTTTGATATGATGAGTGTATTGGCATGTTTGCATGTAGATAGTTTCATGGCATGTGTGGAGCATACCGATGAACCATTCATTATGCATTGTTGGAGTAAGTAAGCCCGATGATTTCACACGTCGATGGACATGAGTGTGTAAGGCCATGTGTTGGCATGAAGATGGGTAAGATGGCAGTGTTGTAGCATGCCAGTCTTAGGCCATGCAAGTTATCTTCAGTACCAACCCGTATCGGTTGGTTCATATCCATTCCCTTTCCCTGTACTACCACATGTTTCCCGAAAGGGATATGGTTTAGTAAGTCGCAAACCGCTTTCTTGGTACACACCAAAAAGGAGAGGCCGGGATGCTGGTTCCATGGCCCTGGATTAAAGCCAGGCATCCGGTCAGGGGGCATGGGTGTTTCCGGTTGGGACCGAGAGGGGGGCACCCCTTAGAGCGCGCGTATATAAATTTGATCCCATGCTATTCGAGATTGTGATCTCCCCGTCTCAATAGTTTTTCTTGGACGATGTTGAGGGTGATTCCTGGCATCGAAGAGTTGGATGGGTGTGTACTGGATTGCCGTGTTTTCTTCTGAAATACCGTAACGGAACTAGTCCTAGTGACTACTGAAATCCGTCGACTGTGGGAAATTTTTGTACAAACTCTGCAGAGCTCTATACCCTTAAATCATATTATCTGTTTCCAAGTTTCCTGCTAACAGTCATGTGCCAGTTTGGTGACAGATTACCCGGTGGAACACATGGGCACTAAGACCGGTTAAATGTTTATCCTTGTGGATGTACTAACCCGTTATCCTCCATGAGTTAAATATATTCATGATGATATATTATTTCATTATCAGTCAAAAGCCCTTTATGTGGTGTCGCTCAGACGCCCGACTGTGGCATTTCTTTTCAAAGCCCTTTATGTGGTGTCGCTCAGACGCCCGATTGTGGTATTATTATTCCGCATTTTCCACTCGAGGAGTTTTTCAGACACTCGTTTGGCACCAGCATTATTATTCCGCATTTTCCGCTCGAGGAGTCTTTCAGACACTCGTTTGGCACCAGTATTATTATTCCGCATTTTTCCGCTCAAGGAGTCTTTCAGACACTCGTTTGGCACCAGCATTATTATTCCGCATTTTCCGCTCGAGGAGTCTTTCAGACACTCGTTTGGCACCAGTATTATTATTCCGCATTTTCCGCTCGAGGAGTCTTTCAGACACTCGTTTGGCACCATTATTATTATTCTATATTTTCCGCTCGAGGAGTCTTTCAGACACTCGTTTGGCACCAGTATTATTATTCTGCATTTTCCGCTCGAGAGGTCTTTCAGACACTCGTTTGGCACCCAGCATCATCACCTCTATGTCTGATCGTACTGGTTAACTTATCCATGTGTTTCATGTTGGCATTTGTTATATCTTACGTCCGAACTGTCTTGCGAGTACTTTCAAAGTACTCACTGGCTTGTTGATTTGGCCAGATGCTGACGAAGGTGATCTCATGGATGAAGAGTTCGATAGCGAATCCGACGCCTAGAGGAGTCCCAGTCAGTCTCGTGCAACCTTGGAATTGGTCACTATTTCATATCCGCTTCCGCTACCCTAATAAATTCATCGAGCTTCACCTCGACGCTCGATGGGATGTTAGTTTGAGAATCCCATAACCACTCCCACTGTGTTACTCCACCTCTTCTTTATTTGCGAGTCAGTCGTATGCCACCACTCCCTTGTGTCATTAACCGCCTTTATGTATAATTATTGGCACGCTTGTAATAAATTGTTGAGTATCGTCAGCTCAACCCTGTAATATATTTATGCTACTGGCTTATTGTATCAAAAGTTTGTCTGCCAGTGAGGTGGTTTTATCTCAAACTGGATTTCTATAGATTGGTTTCTCAATAAATATTTTATTGGAAAATCGGTCGTGACAAGCTTGGTACCAGAGCCAGGCTGACTGTAGGAAGCCACTAGGTGCGATCGCTAATCAGTTATCAGCATGATAGACCTTGTTCATGCTTTTACAATAGTAGTCATTTTTCTGACAGTCAGCATATATTTATGATCTGACCATTCAGGATTTTTGCCCACTTTTGTAGATGGCCGACCGCAGCTGCGAGTCTCAGACCTTCGCCAACGTACCCGATGGGTTCGTCAAGCTTCTCTCCTTCGTCGTTCAGGTCGCGATGGGGCCGTCTGTGCGCCAGTCGTCACTCTCTGTCAGCACAGAGTCAACGACAGTCTGTCTATGCACCAGGCCGTGGTGATCTACGCCGCTTCTGGTTCTTGGGGAGAGCCATGCCTACGGAGAAGCATGCCATCCAGATGGCAGCCCGCGAGGCGATAGCTCGTCTCAGGGATGCCCTTCCCGCAATGAAGGCTCGCCGCTACCGCTATCTTCCTTGCCATGTGCCCTACACCTGTCACTACGCATTCTCCTCCCACAGAGGAGAACGGGACGAGGCTTTTGAGATGCTTATTGAGTATCTCCGGGCCTTGGAGGCAGCCTTCGACAACTTGGTGGATGACTTTGTGGCCGCCCGCATGGACTCAGTCCACGGATGTGCCGCCAACAGGAGGGAGCTCCTGCCTACTGCACCGCCACTGACTTTCGTCTCGTCCTCTGCATCCCATGCTCCTGCTCGTCGCCTGCCTACCACCGAGGAGTTCAACCAGGTCATTGCGCCCACTCCAGCGCGCACTGCACTGCCACTCGCACCGACTCCAATCCGTGTCGTTCCGCCCCTGGCACCCGCTCCATCTACTCGGCGCAGCACTACTCACATGGAGCCTATTAGCGAGGAGGAATTCGAGTCCCCGGCTTCGCTACGCCTCACCCTTGGCAGGGCCAAGGACGTCATCAACATCTCCGACTAAGTACGCGTAGCCGCCATGCGTTGCATCACCATGTAAGATGTTGTGAGAAGTAGCTTGTTTGCGCATCATGTAGGATCTGGAGAAGTGCACTAGCCTTAATAACATGTCAGGATTATGTACGCATATCCTGATTGATGTATTGTATAATTATCGCCGCGTATAAGATGCGTAATGATGCAGTCCTTCTCTATGCGCAAATCGATTTGTTTTTCCCTTGAGTATCTTGGTTTAAAAAAAAATTATTTGTCAACCTCGTGCATTATGGGTTTTATCTTCGCAACCCTTCCATTTTTCTTATGGGTTTTATAAATACATCCCCAGAGTGAAAAATGTCTCGTCCTTGGACCCGCTCCATGCCAGCTCCACCAGAGGAAGATTATGGCAACCAACCGGGCAATGACTTTGCACAAGGGCAGTCAAGTCAACACCATAATACACAATCAGGCAACAATTTTACACGAGGTCAGACAAGTCAAACGGACAGTGAAACGGCACTTTCCCAAATGTGCCGCCTTTATGAACAGAGTCAGCAACAACATCGGGAAATAATGAACCAAGTTATTAACATGGGAAATCACCATGGGCAGTATCCGCAGCATTCCAAGTTATCTGAACTACAGAAGACACGTCCCTCAACATTTTCTCATACTGACAAGCCGCTTGAGGCCGAAGACTGGCTTCGCGATATGGAGAGAAAGTTAATTATTGCAAAATGCTCAGACTCAGAAAATGTACTGTACGCACTGCATTATCTCACGGGAGCAGCCGCATCCTGGTGGGAAAATTTTCTGCACATGCATCCCAACGAAAATGATATAACATGGGATGATTTCAAAGAAGGTTTCCGTGGCGCGCATATTCCTAAGAGTATTATGAAAATCAAGAAAAGAGAGTTCGATGACCTCAAGCAAAGGAACATGACAGTGTCAGATTACAACAGCCAATTTACTCTATTATCCCGCTACGCCAACGAAGAGCGTATGACTGAAAGCAAGAAAATGGAGAAGTTCCTTGACGGCCTAGCACCCGCGCTTAAATGCCAACTGGTCATACACACTTTCCCAGATTTTAAGACGCTGGTGGATAAAGCCATTACTCTGGAAAATGAAAGACGCAGTTTGGATGATATCCGCAAGCGAAAAAGGGACCAGACTAACCGTGCTCGCAATCACCGAAGTAAGACCGATTTTCAGAAGGGTGGGACGCACAAATCATCATCCAACGTCTCACGCCCAACAAAGAATTTCCATGCTAGGGACAAGAAGTTCACATATCGCCCAGGTGTTACTTGTTACGCCTGTGGAGAAGAAGGATACTATGCCAAGCAGTGTCCCAAGCCAAGAAGCTCAGCACCAAAACCGAACAACGGCAACAATAATTCAGCGCCCAAGCGAAACAACTTCAATCCCAACAATAACCACAGGAAAGGTCATCTGAACCACGTGACCAAAGAGGAGGCACAAAACGCTCCGGATATCGTACTCGGTACGTTCCCTGTCAACACAATACCTGCAACGGTTTTGTTTGATTCTGGAGCTTCTCACTCTTTTATTTCGAAAAGTTTTGCTTCGCAAAATAATTTTTCGATGCTTCCTTTGGAGAAATCCATGATCATCAAGTCCCCTGGAATTCAGCAAGTTACTCAGAATTACTGTCAGGATGTGATTATTGAGTTCAAAGTATTGAAGTTTCACCCCAATCTCATTGTGTTGGAAAATAAAGGACTAGATGTCATCCTAGGGATGGACTGGTTAACCACTAACAAAGGTTTCATTGATTGTTTCAATCGGACCGTGATTCTCACACACCACCATGGTAAAACAATAAGAGTATCCGCCAAAGAGAGAGAAATACCCAGACAACCAAGACTGAACAAGGTAGACATTTCTGAATTAAACAAGGTTCCAGTAGTACGTGAATTTCCAGACGTATTTCCCGAAGAGCTACCAGGCATGCCACCCGACCGAGAGATAGAATTCAGCATTGAGCTAGCACCAGGAACCACCCCTATATACAAGAAACCATACAGAATGGCACCATCCGAGTTAGTTGAACTGAAGAAACAAATAAAGGAATTGCTTGACAAGGGATACATTCGAGCCAGTTCCTCACCATGGGGATCACCAATTTTGTTTGCCAAAAAGAAAGATGGAACACTGCGATTGTGTATTGACTACCGAGCACTCAACATGGTCACGATCAAGAACAAATACCCGATGCCAAGAATAAATGATTTATTCGATCAACTTGCTAAGGCCAAGGTATTCTCAAAAATCGACCTAAGGTCAGGATACCATCAATTAAAGGTACGAACAGAAGATATCCCCAAGACAGCCTTCACCTCCAGATATGGACTGTATGAGTTCACAGTAATGCCTTTTGGATTAACAAATGCCCCTGCATATTTTGTTCACCTTATGAACAAAGTATTTATGAAGTTTATGGACAAGTTCGTTGTGGTATTCATCGACGATATTTTAGTATACTCCAAAACACCAGAAGAACACGTTGTACATCTCAGAATTGTACTAGGAGAACTCAGGAAACACCAATTGTACGCCAAGTTCAACAACTGTGAGTTTTGGTTAAGGCAAGTAGGCTTTCTAGGCCACGTGCTAACCCAAGACGGGATCGCCATGGACCCAGAGAAAGTCAAGGCCGTACTTGGCTGGAAGTCACCAGCCAGCGTAACGGACATACGAAGTTTCTTGGGAATGGCAGGATATTACCGCAGATTTATTGAAGGATTCTCCACCATAGCCAAGCCAATGACGCAGTTGCTCAAGAAAGATAAGAAATTTGAATGGACCGAAGCCTGTGAGAAAAGTTTCCAAGAGCTAAAACGGAAATTAACAACAGCACCAGTATTGATTGTGCCAGACATACGCAAGAATTTTGAAGTATATTGTGACGCGTCCAGGAAGGGACTCGGATGCGTATTAATGCAAGAAGGCAAAGTTGTCGCATACGCTTCAAGGCAACTTCGCAAGCATGAGGAAAACTATCCCACTCATGACTTAGAAATGACAGCAGTTATTCATGCACTCAAGGAATGGAGGCACTTCCTACTTGGAAATCGATGTGAAATATATACGGACCATAAAAGTCTCAAATATATTTTCACACAGCCAGAGCTGAATTTAAGGCAACAACGCTGGTTGGAGCTAGTAAAGGATTATGATGTCGGAATCCACTATCATCCTGGAAAAGCAAATGTAGTAGCCGATGCTCTTAGTCGGAACCCCAGCGCCAACAACAACAGTCTGCCCAACTTAAGACCCGAATTCCAACGGGAATTTGCCAGACTCAACTTGTTGATGGTAGCAGAAGGCACCATAACAAACTTGGAGATACAGCCCAACCTTGTGGCAAGAATCAAAGAAGCCCAGCCGGGTCACCCCAGCATTGAAGGTATCAAAAGAAAGGTGAGTATGGGCAAGGCCTCAGAATTCATCATAGACAAAGAAGGGACACTATGGTACGGAAACAGACTCTGCGTGCCAGACATAGAAGACCTCAAACGGCAAATTCTAGCTAAAGCCCACACTGCTCCATATTCGATCCACCCTGGAGGAACCAAGATGTATAAGGATATCCAAGAAGGATTTTGGTGGCACGGTATGAAAAGGGACATAGCCACCTTCATTGCATGCTGCGACTCTTGTCAACGTATAAAGGCCGAACATCAGAGACCAGCTGGACTACTGCAACCAAATAAAATACCTGAGTGGAAATGGGATGAAATAGGGATGGATTTCATTGTCGGACTACCTCGATCACGACACGGGAATGATGCCATATGGGTTATCACCGACAGATTGACTAAGGTGGCACATTTCATTCCAGTAAAGACGACCCACACCACTCAGAAGCTTGCCAAAATATATCTCTCTCGCATAGTTTGTCTGCACGGTGTCCCGAAGACTATAATATCTGACAGAGGAACACAGTTCGTCTCGAGATTCTGGGGGCAGTTACAACAGGCTCTAGGAACTCAACTAGCCTTCAGTACGGCATACCACCCCCAGACAGATGGACAGACGGAACGGGTAAACCAGATTTTAGAGGACATGCTGAGAGCATGTGTCCTCACCTACGGAGCCAGTTGGGAAGACAGCCTGCCATACGCCGAGTTCGCGTACAACAACAGTCATCAGGCCAGCCTACAATTTGAAGCCTTGTATGGGCGAAGATGTCGTACCCCGTTAAATTGGTCAGAGACCGGAGACATCCATATCTTCGGCCCAGACTTGCTCAAGGAAGCCGAGGAAAAGGTCCAACTAATCAGAGATCGACTCAAGACCGCCCAAAGCCGGCAAAAGAGTTATTACGATCAGAAACATCGTGGGGTCAACTTCGAACCCGGTGAATTCGTGTACCTACGAGTGTCACCTATGAGGGGGTTGCAGTGATTCAAAATTAAGGGAAAGCTAGCGCCAAGATTCATCGGGCCATTCTGTATAACGGCACGAAAAGGCACAGTAGCATATCAGCTAGACCTACCTGAGGAACTATCAGATATCCACAACGTGTTCCACGTATCGCAATTGAGGAAATGCGTGAACAACCCAGAGAAACAAGTATCCCATGAGAGCATAGACGTGCTTCCAGACCTCACTTATCGGGAACACCCAGTAAGGATACTAGAGGAGTCTGAAAGGAGGACCCGACAGAAAACCGTCAAATTTTTCAAAGTTCAGTGGAGTAATCACACCGAAAGTGAAGCAACATGGGAAAGAGAGGATTTTCTTCGAGCAGAGCATCCACACTTATTTAAGGATCAACTGAAATCTCGGGGACGAGATTTTTCCTAAGGGGGTAGGTGTTGTGATACTCCAAAATCTTCATTTGGGTTTTTTGCAAAATCCTTGCTGGATTTTCCTTGAAAATTTGAGGCTTCAGTAAAACAACCCTCTTAAAATTCCTTTTCCTTGACTAGGGTTTGCTATTTCTGTTTTCTCCTTCAAGCCTTGGGTTTAACCTTCTTAAAAACTCCTTTTCTCTATTGTTTCCCTTCTCAGATTTTTTTGTTGGGAGTTTCTTTTTAAGAAAAACTCTATGAAAAAGATTTGGGATTTTCATTCTATTGAAAACCATCCATGACCTTGAATTTTGCCCATGAAGTAAAACCACCACAACATCTTCTCCCCTCCTTGTCAACAACTCAAACTTCCTATCCCAACTCATCCAAACAAGTTTTGGATTTTGTTTTATCTCTCAAATATTTTTCTGTCAATTATTTTTAGCCTAATGGATTTTCAAAGCAAGTACCCTTTTCCATTTGAGATTTGACTTCAAACCAACTCTACTGGCTAGTCCTTTGCACCCACAACCCAGAACCATCTTGATCCACTCATCTTCTTTTCAAATTTTTCAACTTACACTCCCTGCAAGTTTGGACCAGATTTGTCAAATTTGGTGAAATTCATATCTACACTCCTCCAAAAATTCCACCAAAAATCAGGCAGCCTACTAGAGCAATGAGAAGTCACTCCACCATATATCAGCCCAAGGAAAAATCCCTACATGCCTGGATCATTCTGTCGAACACCTTGCATGCATTATTCGAACACTTTCAGTCAAATTCAGTCTTCAGTGTTGTTTTCTGCAGTTCATCTTCAGTCACGCGCACACAGTGCCCTTGGCACGTTGCTTGCCGCCTGGTCTGCGTGTCCAGAGCCCCGCACGCGCGCTTGGCTTCTTCCTGGCGTCGGTGGCGCTCTGACCCGACCACGCCGGCGTGTCCCGCGGCGGCTGAACCGCCGTGGCAGCCAACAGGGAGCAGAACGGCGGCTCAACGCCGTTCCGCGCCGCACAGCCCCACTGATGGCTCCGCGTGTCCACCTCCACGCCAGCGCACGCATGTAGCACAACCGTCGTGGCGCGGCACGCACAGAGCATGCTCTCTGCCGCCGTTGAGCCCGTGCGGTCACCTCACCGTGGACAGACACCATTACGCCGGGGCCAGCTCCGTTTAGTAGCAGAACGAGTTCAGTAACCTCCACTGATGCTGCCCGACCGCTCAAGCCACCCTCTAATCCACTGCTCCGGCGTAATCGCTCGCCGGAGATTCTCCGTTTACGGCCACCCCGTCGATCTGCCTATAAATAGAGGCCCCGAGCTTCAACTCGAGCACCCACAAGCCATGCACTCCCCCTAGAGCACGCCAGGCCTCTGGAAGGGCCCCGAGGAGGTCTCCTTCCTCGACTCCGACCGCCGCGACCCGCCACTGGATCCAGCCCGATTCGCCCCCGTGTGTGCTCCTCCACCTCCATTCTCCTGCCAGTAGCTTCTCCACGCATCCCTCATTCTGACCCGCACTTCAATTTGAAGCTTGCAGCCCTCCACCGGAGTTCCCCATCCTCACCCGAACCGCCGTCCGCCGGAGTTAGTGTCGCTGTCGACGTGGTGCTCCCTGTTGGACGAGTCCACCACCCACCGACGCGGAAGAAGACACCGAAACTCTTGGTACCCTCCGTTTCTCCTAATTCGCCGTAGTTCGACGCCGGCGTCCACCGCCGTCTTCGGGCGCCGGCGAGCCTTTTCAAACCTGACATGCGGACCCCGCATGTCAGCCTCTGTTCTTTTATTTGCGAAACGTTTTCTGTTGACGCCTTCGGGCAAAATACGCTTTCTCTGTTGCGCTTGCGCATTTCCAAACGAACCGTTTTCTGTTTTCTCAGTTAGAACCCAGGGAAGTTTCTGTTTCATTACAGATGAGTCCCTGGGCAAAAACCTTTAAAACTTTTTATCAGAAGCATATTTTTGATTGATTCTTTTTCTGTTCTCTTCAAAATTTTGTCTCGTTTTTTATCAGATTTATTTGAAAAATATTTGCAATACTTTTTCTGCACCTCTCGGTATTCACGTTAGCGCGTATGTTTTCTCTGTACCGTAGATACCGACGGAGGTGACGGGGCCGCGAACTTCACCGAGCTAGGCTCCGACTACTCTGAACCAGGCAAGCATGTTCGAACTTTTGATATGATGAGTGTATTGGCATGTTTGCATGTAGATAGTTTCATGGCATGTGTGGAGCATACCGATGAACCGTTCATTATGCATTGTTGGAGCAAGTAAGCCCGATGATTTCACACGTCGATGGACATGAGTGTGTAAGGCCATGTGTTGGCATGAAGATGGGTAAGATGGCAGTGTTGTAGCATGCCAGTCTTAGGCCATGCAAGTTATCTTCAGTACCAACCCATATCGGTTGGTTCATATCCATTCCCTTTCCCTGTACTACCACATGTTTCCCGAAAGGGATATGGTTTAGTAAGTCGCAAACTGCTTTCTTGGTACACACCAAAAAGGAGAGGCCGGGATGCTGGTTCCATGGCCCTGGATTAAAGCCAGGCATCCGGTCAGGGGGCATGGGTGTTTCCGGTTGGGACCGAGAGGGGGGCACCCCTTAGAGCGCGCGTATATAAATTTGATCCCATGCTATTCGAGATTGTGATCTCCCCGTCTCAATAGTTTTTCTTGGACGATGTTGAGGGTGATTCCTGGCATCGAAAAGTTGGATGGGTGTGTACTGGATTGCCGTGTTTTCTTCTGAAATACCGTAACGGAACTAGTCCTAGTGACTACTGAAATCCGTCGACTGTGGGAAATTTTTGTACAAACTCTGCAGAGCTCTATACCCTTAAATCATATTATCTGTTTCCAAGTTTCCTGCTAACAGTCATGTGCCAGTTTGGTGACAGATTACCCGGTGGAACACATGGGCACTAAGACCAGTTAGATGTTTATCCTTGTGGATGTACTAACCCGTTATCCTCCATGAGTTAAATATATTCATGATGATATATTATTTCATTATCAGTCAAAAGCCCTTTATGTGGTGTCGCTCAGACGCCCGACTGTGGCATTTCTTTTAAAATCCCTTTATGTGGTGTCGCTCAGACGCCCGATTGTGGTATTATTATTCCGCATTTTCCGCTCGAGGAGTCTTTCAGACACTCGTTTGGCACCAGCATTATTATTCCGCATTTTCCGCTCGAGGAGTCTTTCAGACACTCGTTTGGCACCAGTATTATTATTCCGCATTTTTCCGCTTGAGGAGTCTTTCAGACACTCGTTTGGCACCAGCATTATTATTCTGCATTTTCCGCTCGAGGAGTCTTTCAGACACTCGTTTGGCACCAGTATTATTATTCCGCATTTTCCGCTCGAGGAGTCTTTCAGACACTCGTTTGGCACCATTATTATTATTCTGCATTTTCCGCTCGAGGAGTCTTTCAGACACTCGTTTGGCACCAGTATTATTATTCTGCATTTTCCGCTCGAGAGGTCTTTCAGACACTCGTTTGGCACCCAGCATCATCACCTCTATGTCTGATCGTACTGGTTAACTTATCCATGTGTTTCATGTTGGCATTTGTTATATCTTACGTCCGAACTGTCTTGCGAGTACTTTCAAAGTACTCACTGGCTTGTTGATTTGGCCAGATGCTGACGAAGGTGATCTCATGGATGAAGAGTTCGATAGCGAATCCGACGCCTAGAGGAGTCCCAGTCAGTCTCGTGCAACCTTGGAATTGGTCACTATTTCATATCCGCTTCCGCTACCCTAATAAATTCATCGAGCTTCACCTCGACGCTCGATGGGATGTTAGTTTGAGAATCCCATAACCACTCCCACTGTGTTACTCCACCTCTTCTTTATTTGCGAGTCAGTCGTATGACACCACTCCCTTGTGTCATTAACCGCCTTTATGTATAATTATTGGCACGCTTGTAATAAATTGTTGAGTATCGTCAGCTCAACCCTGTAATATATTTATGCTACTGGCTTATTGTATCAAAAGTTTGTCTGCCAGAGGTGGTTTTATCTCAAACTGGATTTCTATAGATTGGTTTCTCAATAAATATTTTATTGGAAAACCGGTCGTGACACGATCTGGATCGGGGAGGCAGCGCAGAAGGGGGAAGTGGGACGAATGGGGGGGAGTGGGTGCGGTCGGTGGTGGCTAGGGTTTCGGTAGGGTGGATAATGGGAGTGAGGTGGGCCGGCCTAGCGGCATGGTGGCCGGCTGGGCCGTGGCCCAGTTGGGCCGGCGGTTTCTGTTTTACCTTTATTTTATTTTTATTTTGTATTTTCCTTTTCTTTTATTTATTCCACCTTTCTGTTTTTATTTTAGTTTGAAATAAATACCTAACTGGTTCCTAAATCAGTCTAAACAAATATACTACTGCCACATAATTTGGGCATCTAAATAAATTAGCCTATTATTTTATTAATTGAAAAAGGCATTTAATTAATTGTGCTTGCTATCGTTCATTTATGTTAGGACATTAAAACACCTCTAAAGATGTTGAGTTTCTCCACCATA
Source organism: Aegilops umbellulata (assembly GCA_032464435.1). Taxonomy (NCBI): domain Eukaryota; kingdom Viridiplantae; phylum Streptophyta; class Magnoliopsida; order Poales; family Poaceae; genus Aegilops; species Aegilops umbellulata. The sequence goes on along the minus strand of CP136060.1, from coordinate 104,920,028 downwards.
ATTACCTATGCATTATTTGGCTCACACCGAACATTTTAGTTTTAATATTTGAAAACTTTTATTTTGAATTTGAATCATTTCGAACTAACGTGAGTTTATTAACAGAAATCAAGGTGACGTGGCACCATTAGTAGAGGATTACTATGGCTTAATTATCCGGGCGTCACAATTCTCCTCCACTACAAGAAATCTCGTCCCGAGATTTAAGAGGGGTGTATGGGGGTAAGTTCTGGTTACGAAAGTCTAACTGATCTTCTCGTCTTTGGTTTCTCTCCTCGAAGAGGTCGATCCATAGCATTGATGTCTTCACTCCTATGCCTCAATGCATCATGATGAAATTGTCGTCCTTCCTTCAGGATCTTCACCGGACTTACAAAAGGATAAGAGGGGGGGGACTCTATAAGGCCGAATTCTAACAAAATTGACCATCGGACGGTTAACTCAGGGGGTGCAGCATAAGTATCTCTCGAATTGAAACTTAAGAAGTTATCGAGAGCATAGTAAGAAGGAACCACGAGAAGTTTCAAATGGATAGGCAATCGTTCGATGTCTGAAACAACATGCGAAACGGGTCCAGAGCAACGAGATTGTGTATTGCGTCTGTTACCAGAATAGATCACTTGGGACGGTGGCCCGTGAATTACATACGAGGCCACGCGCGAGGAATAACTTTGAGAACAGTGGGTGTACAGGAGAGTCAGGTTTCGATCCTGGGGAACCGTGGGTTATGGGCCCACCATGTGGGTTAAAAGTAGGAACGGTGTTGACATCTTGCATGGTCATGTAGGCAAGGCATGTCAGAGGTTAGTCTGTCGGTTATGTCGACAACAACATCAGTGCCAAGGGCGAGGGACAAAGAGAACCATTTTTCCTGCTCGTTCAACGAGGCGGACCAATAGGAAAAGTTCTCATCCATCGATGGTTACCGGAATGCCATCAACAATAGAAACAGGGTCTTACTGACACGGTTGTACACCAAGGTGTTTACATAAGCAGAAGAATATTACTGCTTAAATCATATGGATCACGAGGAAGATTAAACAAATCAATGGAAAGGAAAATGTGATCATCAGACTAAATAGAACAATGGAAAGGAAAATGTGTTTAAACACATTATTTAGGGGTATATCCTTCGCTAAGGACAAACAGAGCATGATATCCACAACAGGATATAATGTAGGAAACCCTTAGGAAAGGGGAGAGAAACTTCATGACATTACCCATACAACGGTGTTTGGATAATTGATAAAGAAAATTCAATGTTGTGCTTCAAATGTTCTTATTGATGATCGGAGTACCACCGACATGCTTCGAGATAGCATTGACATGGTCAATAGGTAAAGATCGGGCTATGGATACATAAGGGATCCATCAGTATCAACTTATAGAATAAGTCTAATAATTTCCTCAGGGGAGAATGGTTAACCTTGGTAATACAAGAAGAACTATAACACTAGGTCCTCCGGCCAGGTGTGCTAGGATGACATCACCTTATCGGGTCAAATACTAATGTTATAACTCTTGAGAATTTGTTCTAACCATCATATATGACCGAGATTCAGATCCGATTGGTGTCAGGATACCTCAGACTTAGGAAGCCTGAGAAGAAAAGGTGCAACACAAATTGATGACATGACATTGTAAGATTCTCGGGAAACGAACTATGTAAGCAAGTTCCAAAACAAGAGTTCATCAGTAAACCAACGAGAGGATGAGGAGGTGGCTGATGGAATCAGCGACAATTCCTCGAGGTTTCCAAAAAGATAGATCTCCACAATTATGTGATCAAGGAGGTAACAGCTATCATATCAAACGATATAATGATGTATGCAGGAGGAAAAAATACATAATTAAACATTGGTTGAAAGGTGCACCCGAAATATGGGCTGGGTTGCACGTTCAATGTTAGAATGGTGACGGCGAGAAGCATCACCGTATCAAGAATTTCATAAGAGGTGGTGAAACTCTCACGACATTCTTGACATAAAAGATGGTAATACTTCCAAGGCAAAGAAGAACAACTGCAAGGTAGCAAGGATCTCAAGGTATAACACAAAACACGAACAAGTTTGTGTTGAACGGAAAGCAATAAAGTGGTTGATGATAACACGAATCATCAAGGGGCAAGGATGGTATTGCCCATCAATAATTCGATATATATCTTGGAAGAGCTTAGGATGTTGATGATGATCACGACACATTTGTCGAGAGATTTCGTGAATATGGAAGGTCAGCGATGCCATCAAGTCAAATGATGATGAAGCGACAAGTTATGGGAACCAAGGGTATGACATGAACTCGAACTCAAGTTTGTTGTTAAAGGAGAAATGATATGACAAGGCAGATCGATGTAAGATTAGGTCATTGTCTAAAATTGTGCTCCGAGGAGAAGGACCAGGTAGCACAGTTAAAATTTAGCATGATAATGATATAGCCAATCGGGCTAGGAATGACTTGAAGGATTATTAAACTCGTAAGAAACGAAAATTACTTGAGAGTTATATGAATCAAAGTGTGGACTCGATTCACTATTCGGTGCTCTCGGTTGACGACAACCCAGAACGCAGGAAAAATTGGATTCGGCGAGAAATAATAGTTGATGAAGATCCCATAAAAAGTTATGAATTTCCATGATATTCTTGAGATACCAGGGTCTAATACTCGACGGTAGATCAAAGTAATGGTTTGACAGGTGTATTGATCCACGGAAGACAAGTGCTTAAACTTGCCCGAGAAATGGGATCAAACAAGAACATATGGTCGGAACCACGATTGCAAAGGATCAATTCACTAATACCAAAGGATATTATATCAAGAAAATAGTTATTATTACAAGAAGCTTCCATGATAGGATACATCGTGTCCATGGGCATGAACACAAAGGTTCAAGGTCGACTCCCACTTGTTCAACGCATAACCTTTCATTCACCTCTCGTATTTCAAAAATGGCATTAGTTGTTGAAAGTTTTTACCTGGTGCAATACCAGATAAGTATGACCCGTGAAATCTTTCGGGTTCACATGGATTAGGAAGGCATAGGTTCAACCCATGGGGGCATCTTAGGAACATATACCACAACCTTCGGAGTAAATAATACAAGCTCAAAAGTAGAGCATCGTTGGCCATATCAAAGAATATGATTTAGCAATGGCATTATGTATCATGGAAAGAACTTCTCGAGGTTTTTGTGTACAAAGGACACTGTCGCATGAAAATTCAACAAAGGATCTGACGGTCCATAACAGAGTTGATGTGAGCATTTGCACACCACAAATGGAAGAAACAATGCAAAAGTATTTAATTATAGAAACAACTGACTAAGTCAAACTCAAAGGCAAAGGAATTAAGATTTCCAAATCAAGGGATCAGAAGCAATTGTTCTAATCGAAAATGAATAAGTTCAATAAACTTAGAAGCACAACCGATCAAGGCATTGAATGGTCAAGAAGCAGCTCATATTCAAATGACGCCTGAGCCAGAAGGATGAATTCTAGGATCTGACTGAGGATTAAGAGCATTCACATCATATTGGATCAACGGACTTAATATGATAATGACAGAGGATGCCAATAAGATTACCAGACTTATAGGATTTAATCCCAATGCAAGCAAGCAAGAATTTCAAGAGCAATAGGTTGTTGAGGATCTTCAAAAGATTGAATGGTATTTCAAAAACTTTTGTGAAATACCTGAATCAACTAGGAATGAGCGGATACTCAATGAGTGCGAGAAATTATCCATAGGGGTATTCAGGTGGCAAAGAACTGCAAGGCAGTAAGCACAAAGGATTCTCAGAATAGCGGGAAGTAGTTCAGGGTATCTTGTACTAACAAGAGTAATTGAGAATGAAGGTATGGATGGCAACTAGAAGTAGCTATCCATAGGGATGTCTCGGTGGTGGTGAATTTGCAAAGGCGGTGGGCACAAGTGTCTTGGTAAAACATCGAATAGCATATTCGGAATCTTCTGGTGCAGCAGACGATCATCGATAATACGGTGCTCTCCGGGTGAAAGTGATCATGAGATCCTAATGTTAGATTTAGTAAAAATTTATTTAACCCAAATAGAAGAGAGATCGGAGTCCCAGAGTATAGACGAGGAATAAAAGATCCTACTACCACCCAATGGCGACGTGGGGCCGTAAGCCGCACAGCCATGTTAGTAAAAGTTTTTCAATGACTAGACTCTACTTCGGCCAAGGAGTGTGGAAGGGGGATTCCTACAGGCAGTCGGCTCTGATACCAACTTGTGATGCCGCCGATTCAATTGTACAGTAATCATGCACGCAAATGTGTACGATCAAGATCAGGGACTCATGGGAAGATATCACAACACAACTCTAAAACATAGATAAGTCATACAAGCATTATAATACAAGCCAGGGGCCTCGAGGGCTCGAATACAAGTGCTCGATCATAGACGATCAGTGGAGGCAACAATATCTGAGTACAGACATAAGTTAAACAAGATGCCATAAGATGGCTAGAACAAACTGGGCTACAGATCGAAAGAGGCGCAGGCCTCCTGCCTGGGATCCTCCTAACTACTCCTGGTCGTCATCAGCGGGCTGCACGTAGTAGTAGGCACCTCCGGTGTAGTAGGAGTCATCGTCAACGGTGGCGTCTGGATCCTGGGCTCCAATGTCTGGTCGTAGCAATCGGGTAAAGAAAGGGGAAAAGGGGAAACAAGGCAATCGTGAGTACTCATCCAAAGTACTCGCAAGCAAGGAGCTACACTACAAATGCATGGATATATGTGTAAAGGGCCATATCGGTGGACTGAACTACAGAATGCCAGAATAAGAAGGGGATAGCTAATCCCGTCGAAGACTACGCTTCTGGCAGCCTCCATCTTGCAGCATGTAGAAGAGAGTAGACTGAAGTCCTCCAAGTAGCATCGTATAGCATAATCCTACCCGACGATCCCCTCCTCGTAGCCCTATTAGAGAGCGATCACGGGGTTGTATCTGGCACTTGGAATGGTGTGTTTTATTAAGTATCCCGTTCTAGTTGTCATAAGGTCAAGGTACAACTCCAAGTCGTCATGTTACCGAAGATCACGGCTATTCGAATAGATAAACTTCCCTACAGGGGTGCACCACATTTCCCAACACGCTCGATCCCATTCGGCCGGACACACTTTCTTGGGTCATGCTCGGCCTCGGAAGATCAACACGTCGCAGCCCCACCTAGGCACAACAGAGAGGTCAGCATGCCGGTCTAAATCCTATGCGCGCAGGGGTCTGGGCCCATCGCCCATTGCACACCTGCACGTTGCGTACGCGGCCGGAGAGCAGACCTAGGAACCTCCATTACAAAGGAAGTCACGTTACGCGGTCCAACCCGGCGCGCGCCACTCAGTCGCTGACGTCACGAAGGCTTCGGCTGATACCACGACGCCGAGTGCCCATATCTTTCCCACGTAGTTGGTTAGTGCGTATAGGCCAGTAGCCAGACTCAGATCAAATACCAAGATCTCGTTAAGCATGTTAAGTATCCGCGAACGCCGAACAGGGCCAGGCCCACCTCTCTCCTAGGTGGCCTCAACCTGCCCTGTCGCTCCGCCACAAAGTAACAGTCGGGGCCATCGGGAACCCAGGCCCACCACTACCTGGGTGGAACCACCTACCCCTTCAGCCCCTATCTCCGAACAGTATCACAGGTAATGTAACAGTGTAAAATATATAGTATATGCCCGTGATCACCTCCCGAAGTGATCACAACCCAGTAGTATAGCATGGCAGACGGACAAGAATGTAGGGCCACTGATGGAAAACTAGCATCCTATACTAAGCAGTAGGATAGCAGGTATGGGTAACAACTGTAGCAACAATGACAGGCTATGCAGTAGAATAGGATTAACCAAAAGAAGTAACATGCGACACTACTCTAATGCAAGAAGTAGAGAAGAATAGGCGATATCTGGTGATCAAGGGGGGCTTGCCTGGTTGCTCCGACAAGAAGGAAGGGTCATCTTAAATGTAGTCGAACACGCGGACATTGACAGTAGTCTTGGAGTCTACCGGAAATAAGAAATGGAGGGGGAACATAATAAATAACAGAGCAATCAAAGCAACACAAAGCATAACATGGTGATACGCGGTGCTAGGTGTGCCCTAACGCGGCAGTAGGTGGTACCGGCGAAAGGGGGAAACAACCGGGAAATGATTCCCAGTGTTTTGCATTTTTGGACAGACGGAGGCGAGGGGGAAAGTTGCGGGTTTGCTATGCTAGGGATGTGTGGCGGACTAACGGGCTGCGTATCCGGATTTGTCTCGTCATTCTGAGCAACTTTCATGTATAAAGTAATTTCATCCGAGTTACGGATTATTTTATACGATTTTCTAAAATTTTAAATCATTTTTAGAATTTATTTAATTAATTTAATTCAACATTATCCAGAACAGTAGTGGATGACGTCAGCATGACGTAGAGGTGAGGTCAGCAGTCAACTAGACGGTTGACTGGGGTCAAACCTGACCGGTGGGTCCAGTGGGACCCACCTGTCATAGTCGGAGACTAACTAATCAGGTTTTAATTAGTTTATTTAATTGATTAGGTTAATTAGTGATTAAATTAATCTAAATATGATTAATTAACTTAATGAATTAATTAAATTATTATTTATTTATTTATTCATTTATTATTATTATTATTATTATTATTATTCTCTTTTTTACATTCTGGAGGCATGGGGCCCCCTTGTCATAGGCAGGGACTTAACGGGCACTGGGTTTCGGGCGCAGGGGCACGACCGCAAGCGCCCTGTGGAACGAGCACGGCCGCTGGCCTCGGGCGAGACCAGCGGCGCGGCAGGGGACGGTCCGGCCGGCGGCGGTGAGGCGGGCTGGGCGAGGCGGGGCGCCGGACTGGGCGACGACGGCGAGACAGGCGAGGGACGGAGCCCCAAGGCGGCAAGCAGCGGGGGGGAGGCGGAACGTGGCGGCTTGGCGATGGAGGCGGGTGGAGGCGACGAGGACACAGGCACGCGCGCGCGGTGGCAACCGGGACGGTGCAGAGCGCGAGCAGCAGCAGGGTGCGGCCGGGGACGCGGCAGCTGCGGTCGCCGGTGGCACCAGTGCAGGAGCAGAAGCAGGGGCGGCCGCGGGCATCGCTGGGTGTGGCGTGTGCAGGGCGTGCCCCGAGCAGGGGGCAGGGGGCGGGCGAGCGGCGTGGGTGAGGGCGGGCGCGTGCGCGCACAATGATGCGTCGTGCGGTGAGAAGTGGAGGGTGCGCGTCGGCCGGGAACGATGCAGAGGAGAGGAGAGGGGGTAGCGGCTCACAGGGGGCCATAGGGTTCGCGGCAACGGGCTTGGGGAGGAGGACGAAGACGAGCGGCGTGGTGGTGGCGACGGGCGTAGCGGTCCTCGGGCGACGGCAGTGTCCTGCAGCGGCGTCGGGGAGGACGGCATGGTGTTGGAAGGTGAAGAAGGAGACCGGGAGGGTGGCGCCGCGGTGATCGAGCGGGGCGCGGGGCCGGGTGCCTCCGATCCCGATCTGGATCGGGGAGGCAGCGCAGAAGGGGGAAGTGGGAAGAATGGGGGGCAGTGGGTGCTGTCGGTGGTGGCTAGGGTTTGGGTAGGGTGGATAAGGGGAGTGAGGTGGGCCGGCCTGGCGGCCTGGTGGCCTGCTGGGCCGTGGCCCAGTTGGGACGGGGGTTTCTGTTTTACTTTTATTTTATTTTTATTTTGCATCTTCCTTTTCTTTTATTTATTCCACCTTTCTGTTTTTATTTTAGTTTGAAATAAATACCTAACTGGTTCCTAAACCAGTTTAAACAAATATACTACTGCCACATAATTTGGACATCTAAATAAATTAGCCTGTTATTTTATTAATTGAAAAAGGCATTTAGATAATTGTGCTTGCTATCATTTATTTATGTTAGGACATTCAAACACCTCTAAAGATGTTGAGTTTCTCCACCATAATTACCTATGCACTATTTGGCTCACACCGAACATTTTAGTTTTAATATTTGAAAACTTTTATTGTTTGCCTTTAATTAAAATTTGAATTTGAATCATTTCGAACTAACGTGAGTTTATTAACAGAAATCGAGGTGATGTGGCACCATTAGTGTCGGCGTTCTGGGAACGGGGGTCCCCAGACTTGCCTGACAGCGGCCCGCGGCGTGGCTCAAAAGGGGGCCCAGGACGGCCCATCTTCATCAACACAGACCCAAGACCCTCGCGAGGGGCCAAGCCTCGCAGGGCGGACGACACGGAGCTTCCTCCGGCATGGCCTCATCAGGCTGGCTCGCGAGGAGGCGGTGAGATCAAGGCGGGGTACCTCACGAGGTGCCCGTGACGCAAGCCATGACGACCAAGGGCGCCAGGCGGGCGCCAGCCCGCGCAGTGTCCTCCTTTCCTCTTTGGTGCAAAGGGAGCAAGCGCAGGCGAGAGCATCAAGCAAAGGCACCCGTTTCGGTGCAACGAGACCAAGACCAGCCCAATGGCAGGGAGGAAGTCATTGTGGAGCCCGAGCCAGCGTCACCACCAGAGCCTTTGGCAGGCGAAGACAACCTTTAGTCAGGATAAGTGTACCAGATGTTCCCCTTCAAAATGGCCAATTGTTGGCGCCCTTCCCACTCAGTATTTGGGAAGAGGCCCAGGGCCTTTGCCTATAAATAGGACTAGCCACCCCAGGGTAGAAGGGATCGGAGAATCAGAGAGAGAGAGATAGAAGGGTGACTGAACTCCTCCTAGCAGTCCATCACCCCAGCCAAGAACAGACCCTCACGAGGCTGTTCTTCCTTGTATTGCTCATCATCATCAGCCCAAGAGGCAATCCACCACACCACAAACTGGAGTAGGGTATTACACCACAACGGTGGCCCGAACCAGTATAAACCTTGTGTCTCTTGTGTTGTTCTTTTCATAGCTTAGATCTTAGCGAGGCGGTGGGGTACAAGTAGGTAGAAGGCGAAATCTCCGCGCGCACCCAAGTGTTCGAACCTCAAGGGTCTGCCGGAACCCAAAATCTGACAATTAGTAGAGGATTACTGTGGCTTAATTATCCGGGCGTCACATCCACCGCAACAACTCGACGTTCCTCATCCACCTCCCCGGATGACGATCCGTCGTCGATCTCATTGTCCCGCCGGTTTAGTCGCCCTGTCCTCCACCTCCAAGGAGCTACTCTAACGATCGCCTCGTCTAGAACGACTGATCCATCCCCACAGCACCGCCTTAACCTTCTCCATCGGAACCACAACATCCTCACTGACTCCTCGGACAAATACGAGGCCTACTCGGTGCCACCAAAGAGGTTGTACACTCATCGCATCGCACCTTCTCCTTAACTCGACCTCCCGGCACTGGCGGTGCTCCATCCCGCACTCCATGGAACGGCAACCTCGAATCCGGTGCCACCGGCGACATCTCCACGGCGGCTCCCCCCAGTGTGAGGCTCCCTCGGTGGCGGCATCCATACCAGCCGGATCTGCTCCTGCTGCTCTGGCTCTCGCTCGCTCGCGCTGCTGCTGCTGCTACTCCGTCTCTCTCTCACGCTCGTGCAGTAGCAGCAGCCACTGCTCCGTCTCTCGCTCGGTCGCGTTGATGCTCTACTCTTCCACTCGCTCATGCTGCTACTCTACTCTTGCTCTAGCTCGCGTGCTGATGCTCCTACACGGGCTGATGCAGCTACACGAGTTGCTACTCTGGCTCTAGTTCACGCTGCTCCTCCAGGCACTGCTGCTCCGGTTGCTATCTATTGTTGTGTTCCCTATCAATCGCCTGCTGATTTAGATCATTGTTGTTCTACTACTAGTGCTCTAGTGGCCTAAACTACATGTGAAGTGCCTCTCTGCTGCCAGTGCGTTCAGTCTCGATAGTAACATTCTGATTCCACAGTAAATTTCAGTTTCGACAGTTAAGTTCAGAGTCGACAGTTTTTACCTCATCTGTTGTAGTCAGATGTTTTTGGGTGATGTAAATTTACATATATCACTTTTTGGTAATGTATTTTACATCATCTATTGGAGATGCTATTAGAATCCCACTTGAGATTAATGATGTATGTCTTGTACTGCTTCAGCCTCGATGTCTTACGGCTCGCCGGAGCTGCTCCAACGACGGAACCATCCATCACAACAAAGAACTACCCTGAACGCGGTCTACAAACGCCTCAGATCATCCTCCACAACTCCGACAGCCACCTCTATCGCAACTTCTTCATCGACCAACCCAATGATGCTGAGGTTGATACGGCTACGCCAAAGAGGTTGTACACTTGTCGCATCACATATTACTCTACATTCATGTTGATCCATTAGGGCCATTTTAATTCAAAAGAAAAAGTGAAGGAAAAACATAGTAATAGGAAATTTTTCTATGGCACTCTACTATTCAATTATTCATGCATTTCGTTGAAAGGAATGGAGCAAAACATCCACCTAGACCAACTTTTGAAAATCCTATGCATGAAAACAAAACTAAGTGCATTAGTGGCAGAATAACATTCTAACTGTACACACTTTCATATGGTTTCACTTTAATTTTGCCATGTTTCTTTGCATTCCTCTGCTCTTCCAATTCCTGTGAACCAAACACCCAAGTTGACAGAAATCATGTGTTTACAAATGCTCTGTTTCCCATGTGCATTCCTACCCTATTCCTCTTTTTTTCCTATCCCTGCGATTTTAGAACCCTGCAAGACAAAGGAGCCCTTACAGAATTACTTTAGTTACAGATAGGTGTCGAATAAAACTTTGTGTAGTTTGTCCTGTTCCTGCCACGATGTTGTCCACCTCACCTGAGCTGCTCCATCGATAGAAGCATCCACCGTACCATACATCACGACTCCTGACCCTCTTTCGCCACCTTAGATCTCCTTCCCTGCCGCCGACACCCGCCGCAACTGCATCACCATCATTGACTTAGCAGATGAACCTGAGTAGTACACGAGTCCACAAGAGAGGTCGCACTCTTTTGTTTCTGCTTATGTTATGCATTGCTTAATATTACCTACTACTTTATCGTCCTGTTCACCTCTTAGACTCCAAGTCAGGTCCAAATTAATGTTCAAACTTGAGTTTTAAGATTACTTGTGGGGCACATATCGAGGCATCAATGAATAGTATCTCTGTCTATTATCTGGTTCACCTAGGGTATGCCTATGTTGTTCATCTTGGGTGGGAAACAAATAGTAAAGCAATCATCATCTGTATTTTTATTAAATTTGAGCTATCATCAGCCTGCTATCAATATTTTTGGATCCATCCACTAATTCTTACCATCACTCTAGATTTCTGCATGCTCTCCTTACATAATCTCACTATATTTTTTCGTATGCATGTCGGATATTGTACACAATCATGCTGAACATGTAGATAAAAGGAGAAGAGTTTTGCGTTGTAATACAATGTCATGCAAACATCGCTCCATGGTGGATTCAATGGCACCCTCCCCCCCTCCAGATTGTAATCTAGAGGAAGATATTTGTTCTAGGGCGGATTGAAACGCACCTGGCCAGTCTTATTTACCCCCCGAGGTGTTTGCTCTAACTTGGCATGATAATGTTGGTCATATCATGCATATGTTGCCTTGCAGTGCCTACTTTTGAAATCATATATGTCATCTGCTTTGTTTAGACATGTTATGTAATGCCACCTGTTTAGTTTCTATATCATATATGTGAATTATGCAATCTCATCTCATTTAGGCAGCCATAATATATGTGAAATATGCAATGCCATCATGTTTAACCAGGCATCATATATTGGAATGATATCTTGCCAATCCTTTTCTTCATTACATTTCCATTTGTCGACAATGTTTATACATTCAACTACTCTTCCTGTGAATTAGCCATTTGAGTGGGTGATGGAAAAAATCTAGAGTGAAAACAAGGTCATCAGAGTAGACAATGCTATGTGTCGAAGCAGATCTCTTGCTGGGTCCCGATAGCTCCTCAGAGATGGATTCAGATATAGATGACCAGTCCTATTCCCCCACCGAGGTGTATGCTCTAACTTGGCATTGTTATACTACTCATATCGTGCATATGGTGTCTTGCATTGCATAGTTTAGACATCATAAATACAACATTCAACACCATGTTCTTAGTTTAGACATCATATATGCGAATGCCCTCTACTTAGTATGTAAATCACATATGTGAATTAAATCATGCGATCCCGATTACTTACATAACATGTATGTGAATTATGTCATGCAAACATGTTTACTAAAGAAATCATATAGTTATCTCATGCCATCCTGTTTAGTTAGTCAACATATCTTTGAATTATGTCATGCTATGCTATCCAGTTTAGATAGACATCATATATGTCAAATTATGTCATGCTATCCTTTTTACTTAAACAATATACATGTGAACTATTTCATGCCCTCTATTTTCCACACTATCTATTGCATCTGTCTCTCATACAAGGTCTGTACATTCAACTACGTTTCTTGTTTATCAGCCATTTGAATTGGAGCTGGTGATGGCAGTATCTAGCAGAGTAAAACATGGTATTCAAATAAAACAGTGCTACCTCTTGGTGGAGATAGCACACCGGTTGTACATGCACGAGAACCAGTCCTACCACACATAACCCAGACTGTCGCAGATTGTACCCCTACTGCGATGGACAGAGAACCAGCTTCACCCAATCTAACCCCAACCCCAACAGATAGTAACCCAGTTCCAATTGACACATCACCATCTCCACCACACAGCTCCCAAACAAGAGCAGTTAGTAAGGCAGCTCCAGTGCCCAAAGCGCCAGTACTACCATGGTGAATCCCAACTCCACCAGTTAGTACACCTATTCCTATGGACGAAGCACAACCAGCCATTGGTAGTTTAGCATCTATCGCATTTGATGTTGTTAAATCTTATGTGTGTATCTTCCCATCATGAAATATTATACTGAAGATGAAGGAAAATGCCAGTTGCAGGTGTTCGTCTAGGAGTTATGTGTAAGTAATGTTTTCATGGAGATTACTTTGCTTTGTCCCATACATTCTACCTCCATGCTGGTTATAATAAAGGAAATGTTCCCATTTCTCTATAGAGAAGGACCGATTTAGAAACTTAGGATGACGTAACCTGTGCTAATACCTTTGCTATCTTCAAGAATGCTTGGTGCCAGTATTGGAACTACCTGAAGAAAACGTACTTCACTGGCAAAGAAACACATCAAATTCCCTTACATTCTGCTGAGACACATTTACAGGAGGATGACTGGGAACGCCATGTTCTGTACTAGTCCCGAACCAAGAATGTGGTAAGGTCTATGAGCTCATTTTTTATTTTTTAAGTACTATATGCCTGTGTCTTACTGTACTCTATTCGTTTAGAACAAGTTCTTAAACTTGAAGAACAAATGTTCTCACTTAAGATTCCATTGCTATCGTGCATACTGCTTTGCTCTTGTATCACTGTATTGACTCATACAAACTTATTTTTAAATTGAAGGATCCAATCGAAACTACAATGGCATAACATGTACGTTTACGCATGTTTCTTTAACAGGTTTGCTCTTCTAAATAGCTCTGTTGATTTCAATTTCAATTGTGTATATAGTTTACTTCTCATATCATGCACATTACTAGCATCACAACAACGCCAATAGTGTTGTTCTACATGTAGACCCGTGGTACCCATCTGAAATCTTGTTGGGCCATGTAATTTCCCACGATTTGTATTATTTCAATGCCGCTTTGTCTTGAACTGATATGATTTGAACTGTGTCTCTATTTTGATTTGGCAAGACAGTGCAATGATCATAGGACATAGATATATGTTTGTTTGATGCTTTTATTATGTACTACGAGTACTTGGCAATAGAAGACTTGGTAGTTTAATCATGTCCACCTTACTACTGAACTGGTTCACCGAAATGAGTTACATATACTACAAGCTAAATCTGTTATGTGTCTACTTGTTTCTTCTTTTAGAATGCTGACAGAATATTAGGGAATAGTACCTTATTAAGAAATGGTAAAGGAAGTAATGCAGCTAAGGTTCAGGATAGTGAGACATCCTTGTTGGTCTCCAACAAAGCTGATAAAACAGCTAAGGAAAACTATCTTGAAGATAGTGAGACAACCCCAAAGTCATGTCTTGGTGTAGTGTTCGAGTTACTGGCCACTATCGCTGGCACAAGCTATTCGAACTCATTGTCTAAATCAGTTCGGTTTCTTGAGTCTCAACTACAAGCTGAAAGACATCGATCAACTGTGCTGCAACAAGAAGCAGAAGGACCGCGGACGTCCCTAGAGAATTCAGATGCATACTTTCTGGTGCAACAACAAGCGTTGGAGGATTTTAGCACCAAACAGGAGAAAGCTAATAAGCTTGCTAAGCTTATTGTAAGCATGGTGGATACCTAGGATAACGTTTCTTGAGCTCTTCTGAAGTTGTTTCAGTTGTGGACTTGTTTTGTTGTCACGTTTATTTGCACTGGTGGCCAATTTAGATGGCTAGTGTATGTAATATGCTGCTTTGTTCCCTATATTTGCACTGGTTGCGAACTTTGATGCCCAGTGGATGTAACATGTGTAATAGCGGTAATAGCCTAGCGTTAATTGCTTGCTTATTTATTTCCTTATTGTCTAGTTGTTTGCTTGTAGTCACTGCAGTTCATTTTCCACATTTTTATAGTGGCCACAATAACCTATTTTTATAACTAGGCCACAATAACCATGGGTAATAATATACGGGCCATAGGATCCATGGGCCTTCTACGAGCTGTAGGATCCAAGGGCCTTCTATGAGATGTATGATCGATTGGCCAAGCATGGGCCGTTCTATTCGTGGACCAATAATGGTCTTAGAAATGGGATGTAAACAGGCTAGATCGGAAATCATCTGTTTATGGCCTGACCATAACAGGCCGTTAATAGGCCAAAATGTATAACCGGCTTAATTCTATCGACAGGCATCACGGATCGTTAATGGTTCATATTTTATGACACTATAAAAATCGCCCAACGGGTTAACGGGCCACAAACGGCCGACTGTAACCACGGGCTGAATTTGGCCCACAAGCGGTACAAGCCAGTTACGAACCGTAAGTAAGTGAATGCTGGAAATGAACCCAAAAATAAATAGGCCCTTAGAAGGCCGAAAGTTAACACGGGTTGGAAACGGCCCAACGAAATAATGGGCCGTTGATGGGTATAAAGCGACACACTGTTCATAATGGGCCAGTTTCACCACGGGCCTTTAATGGGCCTAGAGTTACAAAGGGCCTCATATGGGCCGAAAGACATCATGGGCCTTACATGGGCCCGAAGTTACAACAGGCTGGAATCATATTGGACGGCCAAAATGACGCTACTGGGCCTATTTCAGATAGGCCATAACGGGTCGTGAGTTAGCGGGCTGTAAATGGGCTATATGCGAACATGCCGTTAACAGGCTTTCCGTGGGCCGGCCTGCTACCTTTTGACCAAGTCAAACGGGCTAGCCTTTTCACCTGAATGGGCCTTTGTTGGGTCGTGCCACGTGTCGACGAATCATAGGCGCCTCCCGTCCAATGAGTGGATGCCATCTGTCCCAACAATGAGCCAACTCATGGTTCCTCTGGTCATTGAGAATTTTACACGTGGAAAATCCCCATTGGTCCGGTTTGTTAACGGGTTACCGGATCCAAACCGGAACCCGATAGCTTAACAGCGACCCGTTATGGTGGATGCCACGTGTCAGTTACCCTTGACGAAAGCACTTCCATGACGCGCCATTTATCGTCATGGAAGTGGACACTTCCGTGATGATAATTTTGGTATTGTCATGGAACACTTCTACGACAGCACAGGTATGACTATCTTGATTCTGTCATAAAATCGTCTTGGATGTACATGCATGACAGAAAACTTGACCTACTGTGACAAACATGTATCATCACGGAAGTGTATTTTTTTGTAGTGCAACATTGCCATGACCAACACTTAAATGAGAAGTTAATAACAAGCTTTAATACCGATATTTCTACTAACCAATGATCATGAACCAATATCCTTTCATAAAACGACATCAATATCATGAAGCCATACGTTTCATATTTAGTGATCGACATGATAGTTTTTATTATACCCCCTTGAATACCTATCCTTCTCGGACTAGTCTTCTAACCCGTACATATTGCCAATTGCTCATTAATAGACTCTCAAAAATATTTAAGTGAAGCACGAGAGTGCAACCATTTATATAAAAAATAACCACCGCCATGCTTTAAAAGATATAAGTAAAGCACTAGAGCAAATGCCTTGCTCCAAAGATATAAGTGAAGCACATAGAGTATTCTAACAAATCACGATAAGTGTGTGTCCCTCTCAAAAGGTGTTTCCAACAAACAATGATTGTGTTAAACTAAAAGGCAAACAAAGAAAAACTATGGTACAATACGCTCCAAGCAAAACTCATGTCATGTGATGAATAAAAATGTAGCTCCAAGTAACATACTGATAGATTGTAGATGGAAGATGGGATGCCTTCCGGGGCATCCCAAGCTTAGAGGCTTGGGTCTTCCTTGAATATTACCTTGGGGTGCCTTGGGAATCCCCAAGCTTAGGGTCTTGCCTCTCCTTATTCCTTCATCAATCGTGATCTCACCCAATACTTGAAAACTTCAGCACACAAAACTCAACAGAAACCTTGTGAGATACGTTAGTACAATATACAAATCATAAACTTTAGGTACTGTTATGAACCGATTCAAAATTTATTCATGCATAATACCTACTATATTCTAACTTCTCCACAACTTATACCCCCCCTAGCATCATTAAGACAAGCGCACTATGCAAAAAAATAGAATCTGTCTAAAACAGAACAATCTGTAATGATATGAATAAAAAAAATTCTGTAACTCCAACATTTCTTAATAGTTTGGAAAACGCGGGCAATTTGTATATCCATCATGTGTAAAAAATCAGAATTTTATCATGTTCCAGTGAATTATAGTAATTCCAGCACAGGACACATTTTTTTTGTTTTTTCACAAAATCAAGTCAACTATCAACCAAATCATCCCAAAGGTTTTACTTGGACCAAACACTAACTGAAACATAAAAGCACAATCATAATAGTAGCAATAATTGCGTCAACACACCAAAACAGAAAGTAAAAGCGAAAATTTCAGATAACTATTGGGTTACCTACCAACAAGCGCTATTGCTTTACGCCCCTAGCTAGGCGTAAAGCAATGTTTCAAGTATTTTTATCCTTATTTCCAAATCCTTTTTACTAAAGTCTTCCAAAACTTTTCTCATTAACTCCCTGCTCTCATTAAAATGGTTGAACGAACTTTGTTTGGTAATTTTAATGTTCATTACTTCAAACTCCGAACCATCAGCATAGAGATCTTCATACAAAAACATGTATTTCATTATCAATATGATCTCTAGACATACTTTCAAATCACTCAACACTAAATCCTTCATCAATTCCATTAGTGATCCACTCAAATTTATCACAAGTTCATTCCCATGGACCTACCATCATCTCACCTAATGCCAAGTGGACTGATGACACGAGCACGCACTAGAGCTCTTGAGACCGAGGTGGCATCTCTCCTTAGTGATATTCAATATGACCCACTAGAGACATGGCTACTACCTAAGTCTGAAATGTTATGCATGAGCAGGTTGCAAGAGCACCTTCCCAAAGATGCACGTGAAGACGGACAAGTCCCCAAGTACAAGGATGAAGAGGAACGACGGAAGGAACCAAAGAAGTCCCGAGGACCCGGACATCCGACCCCTGGAGCATCAACCGTAGCCGCCGCCCAACAGCCAAAGCTATAGGACCCGAACATCCGGCCTGAGCCGCCCGGACATCCGGCTCATCCCCAGAAATCCGGCACTCCATCACAGAACCTCATGGAAGCCCGCCTCATGGGCCCCGGACATCCGACCCACATATCCCAAACATCCGACACCCCCTCGAAGGCCCGGACATCTGGCCCGACATCCCGGACATCCACGCCCCCTGTCTGCGCACAGTAAAGGGCCGAAGCCCATGTATCTCTTCGCCCCCCTAGACTATATATACTCCTTCCCCTCACCTTTCAGGGTTAGCAAAGATTGTAGCCCATTTGAGATTAGAGCTTTGCTCATCCACTTGTACCTCTACTCCATTGGAGACCAAGGCCTCCGCGGAGAAAATCCCCCAAGTGGATTCATGACCCCGTGGAAGATCCACTCGTGGATTCAAGAACCCGTCTCCTCATCGATCGGGAAGGACTACTACCGTTTGTATCATCCCTTGTTGTGTTTGGATCATGGGTCTCATTGTGTACTCGGATCTAGCACATGTGTGATTGGATCTAGTTGATTTGAGTGTTTTTGTCTCGTTTCACCCATGTTTTCCCCTCGTGTGTTCTTTGTGTTCCTTGCAGGATCCACTCCAATCATGAAAGATCGACCCCTAGGGTTCCACCCTACATCATCTTGGTATCATGAGCCAAGGCTGATCGCGATTTTGGAGTCTCCCTCTTTGTTTTCTAGCCTAATTTTATTGTGTTTTGTCCCAATTTTGAAAATCCCTACAAAAATAGCCTCCCAATTTTTTTTGTGATTTGTTGGTGTGATGATGTTTTGCTGGATTTGATTCATGGATTTGATGTGTTACTTGTAGATCTAGCTCCCCTAACTTCTCCCCCAAATCCATCCATGGAATCTCTCAAATTTTGCCCTGAAATTTTCTTTTCCCCACGAGATCATCCGGGTTCATCATGGATTTGGAGCCCCGGACATCTGGCCCATGGACCCCGGACATCCCGCCCAACAGCCCGGACATCCGTCCTCCCGCAGCACCACTTCATCCACCACCTCCTTCCCCTAACTTTCGCCAATTTTGGCCGGGTTACCACGAATACTTCCGCATACCACCATTGCTTACCCGCTACAACCTCCGACAATTTTGACACGTTTTGTTCTTTGAGAATTTGAGTTGCGGTTCCATTTCCTAACGTGTTTTGGCTACTTAGGGACGGTTTCACAATGACATCACCGCCGCTCATCTTTGCCATGGACTCGTCATCAAAGAAAACCACTTCACCATTTTGACCCCACAAACCGTAAGCAAGGGCGGTAACTTTGACGACACTCTTGGACATTCTCCCTTGCCCTTGTATTGATAACCCCATAGCCTTCCTTTTGTGTCACTTTCCTATCAAGACTAGCCTTTGAGTATTGCCGGCAACATTACTTGTGCACATTAGTGATCATCATTTCCATTGCATATATCATATCATCTTGGTATCGTATCTCGGTATAATCTTATCATCACTAGTGCAACATAATTGTTCCTGCATACACAATTGCTATCTTGGTTTATGAAGTTGTGCATAAGTGGCCAAAGAAAGAGATCAAAGAGAAAGAGCCAAAGCTTTTAAGCAAAATAGAGAGAGAGAGATAAGAAAAGAGCTTTTAAGCAAAACCATAGCATCATACTACATTAAGATTGTCATAATCGATCATCTTGGATCATATCACCGGAACGTCATACACATAGCACACTTGGGATAGAAGTCGTTGCATTTTTTATTTATAGGTTGTGCACAAGTCTCGTATCCGCCTATTGTGAAATCGTGCTAGCGTCTCTCTAGAGTTGTGCAACAAGAGCATTTTCCGTGGATTCCACATTTTGAGCTCGTTCCTTGGTTGCACGACCCCATCTTATCTATTTGTGTGTGCGTTTCCGTGTACCATTCTTCGCTACTGGTCTACTTATTGCATTTGCAAATTAGCGAATCTTTTTCAACATTATTTGAATCTCACTAACAATTGCATAAATTTTGTGCCATCATCCTAACCAAGCTACTCGAAAAACCTTACTTGTGTAGGTGCAAGAATCGACAAGATCCGGTACCAATTGTGTTATTTCTTTGTTACATTATTGAGTGATCATTGATCCATTCTCAACATCGGGTAAGATACATTTGGTATAGTTCTTTCCTTTCTTCCACTCACAAATTTTCTTGCAATGATGGAGAGGCCAACTACTTGTACCAACCCACTCTTCATCGAGCAAGATGAGGGCCCGAACAACTACGTCACCAAGAACCACTTCTTCAGCGCTCAAAAGGCTTTGCATCAAGAGAATGAAGCATTGGGCAAACGCATCGACCTACTCACAACCAACTTGCGACAATCTGAGCAACATACAAGAGACTACCTCGACCACAGGCTATCCTCACAAATGGAGGAGATCGACAAAAGATTGTCTACTCAAAAGATGGAGACCTATGCAAGGATGGAGGAGGTTCGTACATTGTTGATCAACCATTCTTCTACATCTTCTTCCTATTCAAGACGGAGCCATTCAACATTCTTCACAACCTTCTTCAGATGCAAGTCCTCCTCGAGCTTGTTCGCATCATCTCCAAGGCCATGAAGTTCATCAAGCTCCACAAAACCAATTTCATGGTAATGGTTTACAAGGCCGTCTCCGTGAATGTGAATGCCTCTAGAAACAAGCTAATGAACCTCCGGCCCGATAGCAAGCTCCAATACGCCAAGATCGACAAGAACAACAAGATGGTGATGCCCTTCGACAAGAGAAACAACATTGCAAGGAACAAGCCCTTGAAGCCCAACAAGCTCTAAGTGCATCAACCCAAGCCGCCCGCACACGCAACCGGGAACAAGACGAGGCTATCCTTCGTGTGTTCCAAGAAGAAGCCGCATGTCTTGAGGAACTTCAAGAGATGAGGAACCGTGTAAGAATTACATGTCCTCAATGTCAAGCTAAACAAGAGGATCACAAGGAGCAAGCGGCTCAAGATCCTCCTCCATGGAAAGAGCATCATCACCATCATTATCGACCTCAACACAATGAAGAGAAACACTACGGCAACATCAAGTTCACCATGCCTAAGGTCACCGGAAGAAATGATCCCGAAGACTACCTTTCATGGACATTGAAAGTTGACAAGATCTTTCACTTGCACAACTATGAAGAGGAAAAGAAGATCGCCATGGCATCCCTTGAGTTCCAAGACTATGTGCTCTTTGGTGGGAGCAAGTCATTGAGCGTAGAGAAGAAAAAGGTGACCCACCAATCACAACATGGGCTCAAATGAAGGATGTCATTTGAGCGCGCTTTGTCCCAACATACTATAGCCGCAACCTCTTAAAGAGATTACAACTCCTCAAACAAGGAACCAAGTTCATTGAATAATGCTACAAGGAAATGGAGATTGCAATGATACGAGCTAATGTCACGGAAGTTGAGGAGCAAACCATGGCACGTTTCTTGAATGGCCTCAACCATCCTAGCTATCAAGAAGATCGCCGACTTCCAGCCATACACCAACCTCATCGAGCTAACAACACGGAGCGACAAGTGCAAGATGACTACAAATATGCCAAGTACTCTTCCAAGGCATATGGCTCATACAATCAAGCTTCAATGACTATAACGCCTTCCACCTCAACCAAACCTTCTAGAAGCAACGGTGACAAGTCAAGTTACAAGAAAACTTCGACAACCTCAAGTCGTCCTCCAACTACAAGCAACTTCAAACCGAGAGCATCATCATCTACAACTCCATTGGGTGAGACTGTCAAGACAAGTTCCATCAAATGCTTCACATGTGGAGGCCGAGGCCACAAGACATTCGCGTGTACCAACCGGTGCACCATGATCGCTAAAGACGACGTCACCTACGACTCCATGAGTGAAGAAGAAACGGAAGCCCTTGATGTTGGATTCGGGGCTTTGCAGACCCAAGATAGATTCGAAATCTGGGTTGCATGCGAATAAATCAACCTCCCCAGAGTGCTAGCTCGTCGATCTCGTGGCCTAGCTTGATGAACTAGGAGGAAAGGGTACAAGGCGATTTACCCAGGTTCGGGCCACCTTGCAGTGTAATACCCTACAGAGAAAAAACAACCTTAGGAGGTGTGTTCTTGTGCTTTTGTGAGCTGGTGAGGGCGAGGATGGTCTGAATGATTTGTCCCCCTCTATGGTGGTAGCTAGGCTATACTTATAGTGGCATTGGTCCTCTTCCCCCAAAATGAAGGCGGGAAGGGATCCTAAAACGACCAAATTCGAAGGGAGACAACTAGTACATCTTACCCTGACAAAAGGTGGTATGTGCCTGCAAAGCTTCTGGTCGTGCCGCCATCGTGGGCTCGGCGATGACCTCCGTCCTGCTGTCCTGGCGGTCTTGGTCTTGTTGCACGGAAATGGAAACCTTTGATTGATTCCTCGGGACTCCGCGCCTGCGCTTGCCTCTTTAGCACCAAAGAGCAAACTGCGGCACTGCGCCCGCTAGCGCCCACCTGGCCTTGGTTGTCACGGCTTGCGTCATCCGAGCCTCATGAGGTGAGGGCTCGCATAGAAGTATCCGCTCCTCAGGAGCCAGCCTAAGGAGGCCGCTCCTTTTGGAGGTCTTGGCGTTGTCCGCCTTGCGAGGCTTGGACCCTTGCGAGGGTCTTGTGTTGTTGGTGCTGAAGGTGGGTCGTACCAGGCCATCGATGGAGCCACACCGTGGCCCGCAGGCAGGCAAGTCTGGGTACCCTAGTTCCCAGAATGCCGACAATAGCCCCCGGGCCCAAGGCGTGCTCGGACTTTGCTTCGAGGAGAAGCCAAAGGGAAAGGGTGAAGCATCGCGGGCCCCAACCGCCTGCGGCCTCGGTCAACGTGTGGCGCTTGATGGGACATGGTGTATCCACTTCCCCATGCAGCCTCACCAACCGCTCAATTTGACGGTTGCCTATTGCAAGCGCGACTCAACCACCATTGCCCATTGTGCATGTCCTTCGCTTCTTCCTTTCCTGTGAGCTCGCTTCTCCCCTTCCAGATTCCATGCCAGCTCTAATCCAACTTCGCCGCCATGGCCCTGAGGTCGAAGAAGAGGTGAAAAATTTGCGTGCCCGCTGAATCCCCTCCGGGTTTTGAGCCCGCGCTCGGCCGATCATCGGTGATCAGCCAGGAAGGATTGGACAAGGTCCAACTGACCCCCACCGCCAATTCCAATGAGTGGAAGGCGACAGTGGTCTGGCTAGCTTCACGGGCCCAGATCGATATGACGGCCACTGAGATCCCCATCCATCTCCACTCCCTCTTGGCCAGCTTGGTCCCGCCTTTCTCGCATTACCAGATCCACGTGCTGCAGCTGGACCCCAGGTCCACCATGCCGTCGGATTTCAGGTTCCGGCAAAACCCTTGAGGTTCGAACACTGGGGTGCACATGAAGATTTCCCCCTACCTAATCACACCCTCAACGTCGCCGCGATCTCAAAACCTAGCTCGACGAACTCTGAACACAAGAGACAAGAGATTTATACTTGTTCGGGCCACCGTTGTGGTGTAATACCCTACTCTAGTGTGGTTTGGTGGATTGCCTCTCGGGCTGAGGATGAACAGTACAAGGGGAAGAACAACCTCTTGAGGTGAGGTGTTCTTGTGCTTGGTGAGTGTGAGGATGATCTGAATCGGTTCTCGATCAGTTGCCTCCTACTGTGGTGGCTAGTCCTATTTATAGAGGCCCTGGTCCTCTCCCCAAATATTGAGCGGGAAGGGATCCAACAACGGCCAATTTTGAAGGGGGACAGCTAGTACAATCTATCCTGACTAAAGGTGGTCTTCGCCTGCCAAAGGCTCTGGTGGTGACGCCGTCTTGGGCTCCATGGTGACCTCCATCCTGCCGTCCTGCTAGTCTTGGTCTCGTTGCACCGGTATGGAAACCTTTGCCTGATGCCTCGGTACTCATCGCCTACGCTTGCCTCCTTAGCACCAAAGAGGAAAAGAGGACACTGTGCACGCTGGCACCCGCCTGGTCTTGGTCGTCATGGCTTACGTCATTGGGACCTCGCGAGGTTCCCCTTGCCTTGATCTCTCCACCCCTCGCGAGCCATCCTGGTGAGGCTGCTCCCGGGGAGGTCTTGTGTGTCCGCCTCGCAAGGCTTGGCCCCTCGCAAGGGTCTTGAGTGCTTGTTGGTGAAGACGGGCCGTACTAGGCCGCGAGTGGAGCCACACCGTGGGCCGCAGGTAGGCAAGTCTGGGGACCCCTGTTCCTAGAACACCGACAGTAGCCCCCAGGCCCAAGGCGTGCTCGGACATGGCTTCAAGGCGAAGCCAAAGCGCAAGTGCCGAGCGCCGCAGGCCCCAACAGCTTGCGGCCTTGGTCAACGCATGGTGATTGACTGGACGTGGGGGTCTCGGCTTCCCCATGCTGTCTTGGCAACTGCCCGACTTGACGAGTCCCTGCTGCATGCAGAGAAATATCATCATTACCTATGATCATGGGGATTTCCGGTTGGCCTTCTCCTGCTATAAATGAGGAGGGGGAGAGCCCCCGTCGCCCATCTCTTCCCATTCCGCTCGCTTCTCCTCCCTTGCTCCATTGCCAGTAGCGACTCCATGGCGCCAATCCGAAGATTCTCGGCCGTAGAGAAAGGAAAAACTCCCCGCGACGAGCCCAGGTTGCTTCCGCCGAAGAAGAGGCCGGTCCACTGTCGTGACATGGTCGTGAGGCAGGAGGTGATAAGGCCTTGGTACGAGCGGCCGCCTCCTGGGTATCCACTACCATTATATGCCCAAGCCGAAGGCTCAGAAGGAAGAGGCGGCGAGCGGCCCTGCCCATGCCGTGGCCGTGGTCGCCACACAATGATGGCGCACACCGTCGCCCGAGGGGCCCACGTCGTGGACTCCTCGTGTGAACTCGTGCTATGGGCGGTGATGCCTCCGCGCACTTGGATCCGCTTACCCCAGTTCTTCTCCGCCGAGATGCCGCCGAGGGGGGCCCTCGAGCTATGGCTGTAGTACGCCGACCGCGACGCCCCAGCGACCGGAGCGGAAGTGGAGGCTGTCTCCCTGGGCAAGATCTTCATGACCCACGGCTGGGGCAAGGTTGCCAGGGTTTGCCACACGGAAGGCGCCCTCGTCATCCACTTCAGGTACGACGGCGCCTCCACCATGTTCTTCAAGGTCTTCGATGCGGAAGGCCGTCGCTTGGAGTGCTGCCACGGAGAGGGCTGCCTAAACGGTGCCATGGCAGGAGCTGGGCCTGCCGCCCACCTCGCCAGTGAATCATCCAGCAGTAGTGGCGCCGCTTGGGAGTCCAGTGATTCTCCCAAGCTCTATGGGACTCCGGAGACGAGCGACGATAGCTACGTGCCCCCGAGATCTCGCCGCGCTCGGAGCAAGGTTGCAGCGTCCGGCCGCCGCCGTCGCTGATCTGGATGGGGTTGGCGCCGGCCTCCCCTAGCCAACTGTCGATGATGGCGTCGGCTGTGCTGGCGGTGTAGGTAGGGCTCCTTGAATTTCCTTTCTTTTGTTCCCTGCGAGGAATCGAAACAAACCCCGTGGGGGTGTGTAAAGAACTTGTAATGTCTTCTGTTGGCATCATCCTTATTATGAAATAGTGCGAGCGCGCATCCTGCCTTGGCTCAGTCTTCCCTTTCTATCCTCGCGACGGCTTGGTCCTATACGCTGACAGGTCCCAGTCCCCAAGCAGGCTACAGCCGTCGCTAGTATGCCAGGTCACGATGTCGTGGTCAAGGCCAGGAGGTGAGCGGCCCGAGGTCCAGTAAGAGCTCCTGAGGCGCGATGCTCAGGAGGTCCCGTTTAGCGCACAAGCAGCCACGGGGGGGGGGGGGGGGGTAAGAAAGGAGGTGACGTTGCCGTGGCAGGGCTGCAGCAAGTGAGAATCCTGTGTCGCAGCGATTCGTTGGTCCGAGCGCGAAACTTATCTTGGCGGTCTGGAGTCATTTCCTTGCGTTGCACCAGACTTGTGCGTCGACGGTCGTGGCGCAGCTAGGTTAGGCCCATGCGAGCTTCCCTTTCTTCCCCACGCTCTCCTTCGTGATCTACGTCCTCAGGTCCCGGCCCTCGAGCGAGCTCAACCGCCGCTGATATGCCAGGTCGTGATGCCGTGGTCAAGGCCAGGGGGTGAGGGCTGGAGAGCCAGTAGGAGCTCCTGAGTCACGATGCTCAGGAGCCCCCCTTTTAACACGCAAGCGAATCGCATGGGAGAAGAAGGAGCCCGCGATACTGCTCGTTGTTGTCCTCAGGAGGTTCCTGCAAGTCAACGCGAGGAGGGGCACAGATTGCCGTTATAATTGTCGGCCGACCACTGTTAGCTCCATCAGAGAATGAAGGCACGGAGGGCCTGGTAAGGTGACGCGCGCGGGGCGTGCTGAGGGTGAGAGCTTGACTGCTCAGGTTTATCGATGTTGCAAGGACATATCCAAGCACAAGCGGTCGTGCCAGCGTGAACAGCTCCCGTGGTAGGTGACAATCAAGCAGGTGATAACCATAGATAGATTGTGCATGAGAATGGTACATACCGCTAGGCTAGACCCAAGCGGCTTGGTGATGATGCAGCCCGAGGGGCGCCCCCGGTAAAGTAAGCTTAAAGACGTAAAGGGATACATGCCACAGGGACGGACCCACGCGGCCTGGGAATGATGCAGCCCGAGGAGCGCTCCCAGCTAAATAAACTTGGAAAATGTCACTTGGTTCTGTTGTTGAAGGAATGTTGGGTCAGCTGAAGACGCATGACGAAGGGGTTGCTCCTCACGAGCCACCGGGGCCCTGAGCCTCGGGAGGCTCTGGGGGTCCGGGCTGTTCCTTGAAGACCGTCTCCTTCTCCGCCAGGACTGCGTGGTGCCTGGCCTCCTGAGCCGCTAGGATGCTCCGCAGGTGGCGTTGGAAGGCGGACTCCGCTCTCGGCAGGCCAAAACGCATGCGAATGTAGCTGTGAGGCAGGCCCTCGCAGCGGCCCACGCGCGAAGGCTAGAAAACCTCCTGAGATGCGGCGCTGTTGAGCCCTAGGATGTCGACGCAGACGCGTAGCCCGCCATTCTCATCTGGATGGGGGGCCGCGCCAGGTGAGCGGCGGCCGACGCGCATGGCTCTTGCATCCTGCAGTTCTTGAGTGGTCTTGGCAATGAACTCCTGTGTGCCGGGCGCTCCTCGCCCAGTGTCCTCCTGAGGGAAACGTGCTGCAAAGCACACCTCCACGTGGTGCCCGAGCACCTCCCTCGTGATGTTGGCAAGGTCGAAGGCCCTCCAGAAGAGAGCCCCCGGGCCCTGCCCGAGGAGGGCGCCGGGCGCGCCTTCCTATGCAAAGGAGGGAGGCGCCCCAGGCGCGGGCGCTGATCCTGACGTGGCTCCACTTGTGGTGCCGCTCTCCTGAGGCCCCGAGCGGAGTAGCTGCTTCTTCTTCTTGGGGACGACCTCAGGAGGGTACTATGCTGCATTGTTGTCAGGGTCTTCGATTGACGCGGCTTGGAAGGCACGCTCGAGGGAGCACACCGCATCTATTTTTTCGCAGGGGACTGTGATGATCCCTCCACTTCCTGGTAACTTGAGGACGTTGTAGCCGTGGTGCGTCACTGCTATGAACTTGGCCAGGGCCGGATACCCG
This sequence comes from Aegilops umbellulata, assembly GCA_032464435.1. NCBI lineage: Eukaryota > Viridiplantae > Streptophyta > Magnoliopsida > Poales > Poaceae > Aegilops > Aegilops umbellulata. The sequence continues at coordinate 104,892,689 of CP136060.1, read as the reverse complement.
AGGATGGCATTGTATGGTAGACAGATGTGGGCGATGTCGAAGTCGATGAGCTCGGTGCGGTAGTTGTCGCTCTGTCCGAAGGTGACAGGGAGGCGGACCTGCCCTATCGGCATGGTGGAACCGTCGGTCACTCCTGAGAAGGTCTTGGTAGGCTGAAGCTGATCGTAGGGCACTTGAAGGCTGTCGAACATCTCGACGGACAGGATGTTAAGCCCTGCGCTGCCGTCTATGAGGGTCTTGGTGACTTGTACGTTGCTGATGACGGGAGAGCAAAGCATTGGGAGGGCGCCAGCGGTGGCTGCGCACTTGAGCTGATCTGTAGAACTAAAGGTGATGGCGCACTTGGACCACCTAAGCGGGCGTCTGACCTCGAGCCTGGGGAGGACTGCATTCACCTCGTGAGCAAACTGCTTGAAGATTCGCTGAGAGGCTGGGGCTTGAGCTGTACCCAGGATGCAGGCAATAGGCCGCGGTGTTGGATCACGCGATATACGCTAGCGACAAATAAAATTTTCTGCCGCGCACCCAAGATCATGCTACTGGAAATAGATCACGGGATCGGGTTTACCACCAGACGCGCAGTCACCGCAGCGGAAGTAGAGTTGGTGATGCGTGTAGGCGATCTCCCGGGCTGTCTCCTCCTCGCGTTGCCGATCTCCTGTGAACAGCGAAGACCCGTGAACGGTGATCACCCACGAACGGCACCTCGCGGTTCCCTTGAACGGTTCGTCCAAGCACCGCATATGCGATGCCTCCAAGGTATCCACACGTACGGGGAGCAACATCGAGCGGCGGACTGCTAGGTCCAGTCGCGCGGCATGGGTGTGGGGAGTGGCGGTGGCTAACCAGGGTTCAATGGATCAACCCTAAGTGGTGTGCCCACTCCCCTTTATATAGACCTCCGAGGTGGGTGCAACACTTGATCCCATGATACGTCTCCAACGTATCTATATTTTTGGTTGCTCCATGCTATATTATCAACTGTTTAGGACTATATTGGGCTTTATTTTCCACTTTTATATTATTTTTGGGACTAACCTATTAACTGGAGGCCCAGCCCAGAATTGCTGTTTTGGCCTATTTCAATGTTTCAAAGAAACAGAATATCAAACGGAGTCCAAACAGAAAAATCCTTTTTGGAACGTGTTTTTCTTCCCGAACAAGACACAGGAGACCTGGACCCTACTCCAAGAAGTACCGAAGGCGGTCACGAGGTTGGGAGCGCCCCCCCCTACAGGGCGCGCCCCCTGCCTCGTGGGCCCCTATGTGCTCCATCGACGTACTCCTTCCTCCTATATATATACACGTACCCCCAAACGATCAGAACAGGAGCCAAAAACCTAATTCCACCGCCGCAACTTTCTGTATCCACGAGATCCCATCTAGGGGCCTGTTCCGGAGCTCCGCTGGAGAGGGCCGTCATCACGGAGGGCTTCTACATCATCATAGCCTCTCTGATGAAGTGTGAGTAGTTTACCTCAGACCTTTGGGTCCATAGTTATTAGCTAGATGGCTTCTTCTCTCTTGTTGGATCTCAATACAATGTTCTCCCCCTCTCTCGTGGAGATCTATTCAATGTAATCTTCTTCTTTTGCGGTGTGTTTGTTGAGTCCGATGAATTGTCTGTTTATGATCAAGTCTATCTATGAATAATATTTGAATATTCTCTGAATTCTTTTATGTATGATTGGTTATCTTTTCAAGTCTCTTTGAATTATCCGTTTGGTTTGGCCAACTAGATTGGTAGTTCTTGCCATGGGAGAAGTGCTTAGCTTTGGGTTCGATCTTGCGGTGTTCTTTCCTAGTGAGAGAAGGGGCAACAAGACACGTATTGTATCGTTGCCATCGAGGATAACAAGATGGGGTTTATTTCATATTGCATGAATTTATCTCTCTACATCATGTCATCTTGCTTAAAGCGTTACTTTGTTTTTAACTTAATACTCTAGATGCATGCTGTCGGGTTTCGGGTTCCAGCAGACCCTTAAGGTTCAAACTCTGGGGTGCATGCGGAGATTAAGCCCTCTACCTCTCCGTCTCGCAAAGATCTAAACTACTGAAAGAGCAATACAAGAGACACAGGGTTTATACTAGTTCGGGCCACCATTGTGGTGTAATACCCTACTCTAGTTTGTGGTGGGTGGATTGCCTCTTGGGCTGATGATGATGAACAATACAAGGAAGAACATCCTCGCGAGGGTCTGTTCTTAGCTAGGAAGATGAACTGCTAGGAGGACTTCAGTCGTCTTTCTCTCTCTCTCTCTGCTGCTTGAGTCTTTCTAACTGGTTTCTCGATGATCTGATTGCTAGACGCCAGATGCTCGATCACTAGATGCTAGATGCCTCTACCCTTGGGGTGGCTAGTCCTATTTATAGGCAAAGGCCCTGGGCCTCTTCCCAAATATTGAGCGGGAAGGGCGCCAACAATTGGCCAATTTGAAGGGGAACATCTGGTACACTTATCCTGACTAAAGTTGGTCCTCGCCTGCCAAAGGCCCTGTGGTGATGCCGTTCTGGGCTCCACGATGACCTCCTTCCCACCGTTGGACTGGTCTTGGTCTTGTTGCACCGAAATGGGTGCCTTTGCTTGATCCTCCCGTCTGCGCTTGCCCCCTTTGCACCAAAGAGTAAAGGGAGACACTACGCGGGCTGGCGCCCGCCTGGCACCCTTGGTCGTCATGGCTTGCGTCATGGGGACCTCATGAGGTACCCTGCCTTGATCTCTCCGCCTCCTCGCGAGCCAGCCTGATGAGGCCGCGCCTGAGGAAGCGCCATGTCGTCCGCACCGCGAGGCTTGGCCCCTCGCGAGGGTCTTGGGTCTCGTGTTGATGAAGATGGGCCGTGCTGGGCCCCATTTCGAGCCACGCCGCAGGCCGCAGGCGGGCAAGTCTGGGGACCCCCGTTCCCGGAACGCCGACAGTAGCCCCCGGGCCCAAGGCGTGCCCTGACTTGGCCGTGCTGAGAGGCGAAAGGGCAAGGGCAAAGCGCCGCGGGCCCTAACAGCTTGTGACCTTGGGCGCCGCGTGGCGGTTGATTGGACGTGGGCGCCTCCGCTTTCCCACGATGCCTCGATGATCGTGCGGATTGGACAAGTCCCTGCATGTAAATCGTGTCATGATTACCTGCGATCATGGAGGCCGATGGTTGGCCTTCACCGGCTGTAAGTACGGCACCGCGCGTGCCCTCCCAGTCCATCTCTCCTTGCTTTATCCTTCGCCCTGGTTCTAGCTCCGTCTTGCTGTGATGGCTCCGATCCGCCAGTTCTCTGCAACGGAGAAGGGAAAGGCTCCTCGAGAGGGACCAGATCCGCTCCCGCCGAAGAAGCGGCCTGCCCTTCGCGGCCGGGACAAGGAAGACCGTCAGGTGGTGTCGAGGCCTTGGTACGAGCGGCCTCCACCGGGGTTCCCGCTGCCCTTGTATGCCCACGCCGAGGGCCTCGAAGGGCGCGACGCCGATCCCCGCGGCCAGCGTCGTCGCCGGCGCCTATGGGTCATGAAGGTGTGGGTCGTTCCTCCTGGGGTCCACGCCGAGGGATCCTCCCGTGAGCTCGTGCTCCACGCCGCCATGCCCCCTCGAACTTGGATTCGCTTTCTTCCCTTCTTCGCCTCCGTCTTCCCGCAGGGAAGACTCCTGGAGCTATGGCTGCAGCACGCCGACTGCAGCACTCCCGCGACCGAGGCAGGGGTCGCGGTCATTGCCTCGGGCGAGGTCTTCATGACTCACGGCTGGGGCGAGATCGCTCGGGGTTGCAGAGCAAGGGGCTCCCTCACGATCTACCTGGAGTATGATGGCGCTTCGGTGATGTTCTTCAAGGTCTTCGACGCGAACGGGCGCCGGCTAGAGTGCTGCCCCGGGAGAGGCGGCCAGGACCTTGTGAGGGATAGGCCCGCCGACCGCTCCCTGGACGGCTCCACAAGCAACGGAAGCGCCGGAGGATCCAGCGACCCCAGCGAGATCTTCGCGACTCCGGAGACGAGCGACGACAGCTACGAGCCCACGAGCCAGCGCCGCTCCCGGAGCAGAGCGGGCTCACTTGGCCGTCGCTGACTCTGATCTGGATGGGGTTGGCGCTGGTGCTTGACGGCCCACTGTTGATGATGGCGTCGTTTGCAGGGGCGCGCAGACGCACTGCTGGGGAAGTTCCGGGCCTTCAACACCAAGCCGAAGCAAGGCGCTGCCGGCCCTGCTGCTCCATGAGGCGAAGCCACTCCGCGCTGCTCCATTGTCGACAAGTGACTCCGCTACCGCTCCTGTTCTGCTTTTAATTCCTGCACATGCATCACGCCTCGGGGAGGCATTTAAACTTGCGTTTGGTACTGAGACGACAATATGGACTATAATATTTGCTTTTAAATTCCTTGAGTTTTATGCTTTTCCTCCCTACTTTCTTGTGTTCTACACCGGCAGAGCCCGGCCCCACGCGTACCTCACCCAGCATTAGCCCCGACCGGAAACCAGGACGGGACCAAAGGAGTGAGGGGCTACGTGACAAGTTAGGCTCCTGAGTCGCGATGCTCAGGAGTCCCCCTTGGCGCACGAACAACAAGAAGGGAAGTGTGATGTAGGTGTATCTTCCGTTCTACGTCTGCAAAGCCCGACTCCGCGCGTACCTCACCCAGCATAGCCTTTCGGAACTAAGGAGTGAGGGGCTACGGAGCCAGTTAGGCTCTTGAGTCGCGATGCTCAGGAGTCCCCCTTGACGCGCAAACAGCGAACGATGAGGTGAGATGCAAGCGGGACTACCGTTCTATGTCTGCAGAGCCCGGCCCCGCGCGTACCTCACCCAGCATAGCCTTTCAGAACTAAGGAGTGAGGGGCTACGGGACCATTTAGGCCCCTGAGTCGCGATGCTCAGGGGTCCCCCTTGACGTTCAACCGGCCTTCATACCTTGGATCTTCTCGGGGAGAGACGCGCGACGAACCAGGCCCGAGGGACCTGGCTGGGTGGCGTACGTCTGGGCGTGACCCAGGCGTAGCCCCCGTGCCTAGCCCCATCGCGCGGCGCTCCCGAGGGGAGGTGTTGCGAGGAGGCTAGACATTGAGCTCTGGGCTCCCTGAGGTTGATGCGGCCCGAAGGCCACCCTCAGTTGTTTATCACCAGCGCGGAGCATAGCGCTTCCGTATGTGTACGGGCATAGCCGCTCCTCGGCAGCGTCGTCAGCCAGCGCGGAGCATGGTGCTTCCACAGGTACGTGGGAGGGGGCTTCCCTCCTGGAGGAACCCCCGGGGCGTGTACAGCCCCGCCCTGACACGTGGCCGGCATGGTAGCGCTAGGTGAGGTGTATCTGGGCACCCGTGAGCCAGCGCGGGACTCACAGGGCCCTACCTCTGGGCGGGTTGCGCCTGGCACTGGGTTGTATCTTGTGATGTGTTCCTGCAAATTTGGTTAGATGCCGGCACTCTACGTCCTCGGGTCCCGGCCCTCGAGCTTGTCTCAGCCGTCGCTGCTATGCCAGGTCACGATGCCGTGGACAAGGTCAGAGGGTGAGGGCTGGAGAGCCAGTAAGAGCCCTGAGTCGTGATGCTCAGGTACCCCCCCCCCTTTAACGTGCAAGTGGTCGACATGGAGAAGAAGAGGTGCCGTGGACAGGCATCAAGTAATCAAGCATGATAGGCGAATGCATAGCTGGAAATAAACGCAAGGGAGATACGCGCCACTGGGCCTGGCCCGAGCGGCCTGGGGATGATGCAGCCCGAGGGGCGCCCCCAACAAAGCAAGCTAATGACCGAAAAATAAAAAGGGATACATGCCGCAGGGATGGACCCACGCGGCCCGGGAATGATGCAGCCCTGGGAGGGCGCTCCCAGCTGGAAATGAAGCTTGAAAGATGTCACCTGAAGATGTCGAGGACGAAGTGGTGTTGGTGCAGCAGACTCGGTGGGCTGCGGAAGCCGATCCTCACGAGCCCCCAGGCCCAGGGGCCTCGGGAGGCTCCGGAGGCGCTGGTGGCTCCTCGCGAATCATCTCTATATCCGTCAGGGCTGCGGAACGCCTGTCTTCCTGAGTTTCCATGATGCCCCTCATGAGGCGCTGGTACGCAGCAGCCACGCTCGGCAAGCCGTAAGGCACGCGAACGTAGCTGTGGGGTGGACCTCCACAACGCCCCACTTGCAAGGGCCAGAGACGCTCCATCGTGGCGACCTGATTGAGCCCTGGTACGTCGATGCAGACGCGTGGCCCACCATCCTCGCCTGGATGGGGAGCCACAGCCGGTGGACGGCGGCAACCTCTTGTGATTCTTGACTCCTGTAGTTCTTGAACGGCCTTGTTGACGAACTCCTGCTGATCTGACCTTCCTTGCCTTGCTCTTTCTCGAGGGAAACGTGCTTCGAAGCACGCCTCCACGTGGTGCCCAAGCGCCTCCCTCGTGACCTTGGCCAGGTCGGTGGCCCTCCAGGTGAGAGCCCCCGAGCTCTGCCTGAGGAGGGCGCCAGGCGCGCTTTCCTATGCGATGGAAGGAGGTTCCCCCTGGGCAGACGCGGGCCCTGAGGGGCCTGCCTCCTGAGGGGCCGGTCCGAACGACGCCTTCTTCTTCTTGGGGGTGGTCTCGGGAAGCCTCCTGCTTCCGCGATCTAGGTCTTCTAGTGACGCGGCCTGAAAGGCTCGCTCCAGGGAACACACTGCATCCTTCTCTTCACATGGCACCGTGGTGACTCCGCCACTTCCTGGCATCTTGAGGACGTTGTAGGCATGATGAGTTACGGCCATGAACTTGGCCAGCGCTGGGTACCCGAGGATGGCGTTGTACGGCATGCGGATGTGGGCGACGTCGAAGTCGATGAGCTCGGTGCGGTAGTTGCTGCAGGCCCCGAAGGTGACAGGGAGGCGGACCTGCCCGATCGGGATCGTGAAACCGTCGGTGACTCCGGAGAAAGGCTTGGTGGGCTGAAGCTGGTCATAGGGCACTTGGAGATTGTTGAATGTTTCCACGGATAGGACGTTGAGCCCTGCTCCACCATCGATGAGGGTCCTGGTGACCAGTACGTTGCTGATGACTGGGGAGCAAAGCATCGGGAGGACGCCGGCTGTGGCCGCGCACTTGAGCTGATCCGCTGAGCTGAACATGATGGCGCACGCCGACCACCTGAGAGGGCGCGTTGCTTCGAGCTTGGGGAGGACTGCATTCACTTCGCGGGCAAACTACTTGAAGATGTGTTGGGAGGCTGGGGCTTGAGCTCCGCCCAGGATGCAGGCGAATGCGCGCGACTCCTGGAAGCCCCCAGCCCCCTCGTCTTGATGGCGGTCCTCGTTCCTCCTCGGCTGAGGCGGCAGTGGGGGGAGGCCTACATTGCCCTGCGGGCGATCCTCACGAGGTTGATCCCTCCAGTCCCCCTCGTGAGGCAGGTCTCGCCAGCGGTCCTCGCGAGGTTGATCACGCCACCTTTGGGGCGGGCCGCGGTCTTCCCAGCGTCCTGCGTTTCTTCCTCCTCCTCGGTCGTAGCCCCAGTCAGCGCGGTCAGGACGACGGCCGATCCTTCCTTCTCGCACGGCGCGGAGCTCTTGGCATTCATTGGTGTTGTGGGTGTGGAGGTCGTGGTACACACAGTACCGGCTGCCCCTGGAGGATTCGGGTAGATCCTTGGCCCGCTTGGTGTCCGGTTCTGCTGCGAGCACGACAGCCCCCTTGCGCTTCACGTCCTTGGCCTTGGGCTTCTTCTCTTCTGGGTCTGCGGTGGGCAGCTCGAGGAGGGAGAGACGCCCTTCCTCAGCCCTGGCGCACTTGGTTGCCAAGTTGAACAGCTCCAGGGAGGTGCACAGGTCTTCATGCATCGCCAGCTCCTCCTTCATCTTGACGTCGCGCACACCATCGGAGAAGGCTGAGATGATGGCTTCCTCGGACACCTTGGGGATCTTGAGGCGTGCACTGTTGAAGCGCTGGATGTACTTTTGCAGGGTCTCTCCGGGTTGTTGCTTGATGCGGCGCATGTTGCTCATGGCAGGTGGCCGGTCGCAAGTACCTTGGAAGTTGGCGATGAAGCGGGTGTGCATCTGGTCCCTGGAAGAGATCGTGCCTGGGGCCAGGTTTAGGAGCCAGGTGCGAGCTCCTTCCTTTAGCGCCATGGGGAACCAGTTCGTCATGACCTTTTCATCCCCGCTGGCAGCTTCGATGCCCAGCTCAAAGAGCTGGAGGAACTCTGCAGGGTCGGTCGTGCCGTCGTAGCGAGGAGGCAGGTCTGGCTTGAACTTGCCGGGCCATGCGACGCTGTGCAGCTCGGTGGTGTAGGCGCGACAGCCCGCGGTGGCCACAGGAGGCTTTGGTTGAGGGAGACCTTGTCCTTGCGGGTCCCCATGCGCTGCAGCTGGGAGCAGCGCGGGGTCTTGACGTGCGGGAGCGGGAGCAAGGTCGCGACGTGCCGGAGCAGGGAGCGCCCGGGCAGCTTCTTGCGGGCGAGGGACTTCTTGGCAGCTCTGCTCCTGTCGCGCCGGCGCCTGGCGGAGCGGGTTCCGCCCAGGGGCCGCGCGCCTTGGAGCCATGGCGTCTTCTTGGAGAGGAGGTGGCTGGTACGCCCCCGGAGCTTCATTGCCCACACGGGGCGGGGTGCGGCGCAGCGGAGCGGATGGCGCAGGAGAGCCCCCTGCAGTGCGGACGAGCTCAGCGACACGGTCGAGCCACTCTTCGTAGACGTCATCGACGGGACGGTAGCGTAGGAGCTCGTTTGCCGTGATGAGCGCAGCTAGAGCCTCCAAGGGTGCACGGAGCGCGCGGGACGAAGAGCCAGCTGGTGTGGGTGATGGAGTAGTGGTGCGGCCGTCTTGTCGCACGGACGGATGCTGAGACGACGCTTGCTGCTCGTTCCCCGCCGGGCCGGTGGCGGCGTTGATGGCGGGAGACGGGGAACGACGAGGACGCCCACCGACGGGAACCGTCTGGGCGACGCGGGAAGCGATGGCGGCCCGGCGCTTGGCGCGGGCCCGACGAGCGTCAGACATGGACGCGACGGCCGGAGGAGAACGGAACGGTGGAAGACAAATTCCGGCACACCCCTACCTGGCGTGCCAAATGTCGGGTTTCGGGTTCCGGCAGACCCTCAAGGTTCGAACTCTGGGGTGTGAGCGGAGATTATGCCCTCTACCTCTCCGTCTCGCAAAGATCTAAACTACTGAAAGAACAACACAAGAGACACATGGTTTATACTAGTTCGGGCCACCATTGAGGTGTAATACCCTACTCTAGTTTGTGGTGGGTGGATTGCCTCTTGGGCTGATGATGATGAACAATACAAGGAAGAACAGCCTCGCGAGGGTCTGTTCTTAGCTGGGACGATGAACTGCAAGGAGGAGTTCAATCGTCTTTCTCTCTCTCTCTTTGCTGCCTAAGTCTTTCTAACTGGTTTCTCGATGATCTGATTGCTAGACGCCAGATGCTCGATCACTAGATGCTAGATGCCTCTACCCTGGGGGTGGCTAGTCCTATTTATAGGCAAAGTCCCTGGGCCTCTTCCCAAATATTGAGCGGGAAGGGCGCCAACAATTGGCCAATTTGAAGGGGAACATCTGCTACACTTATCCTGACTAAATTTCGTCCTCGCCTGCCAAAGGCCCTGTGGTGACGCCGTTCTGGGCTCCACGATGACCTCCTTCCCATCGTTGTACTAGTCTTGGTCTCGTTGGACCGAAATGGGTGCCTTTGCTTGATCCTCTCGTCGCCTGCGCTTGCCCCCTTTGCACCAAAGAGGAAAGGGAGACACTGCGCGGGCTAGCGCCCGCCTGGCACCCTTGGTCGTCATGGCTTGCGTCATGGGCACCTCATGAGGTACCCCGCCTTGATCTCTTCGCCTTCTCACGAGCCAGCCTGATGAGGCCGCGCCTGAGGAAGCGTCGTGTCGTCCGTCCCACGAGGCTTGGCCCCTCGCAAGGGTCTTGGGTCTCGTGTTGATGAAGATGGGCCGTGCTGGGCCCCCTTTCGAGCCACGCCGCAGGCCGCAGGCAGGCAAGTCTGGGGACCCCCGTTCCTAGAACGCCGACACATGCTGGATAGCGGTCGATGAGTGGAGTAATAGTAGTAGATGCAGAATCGTTTCGATCTACTTGTCACGGACGTGATGCCTATATACATGATCATGCCTAGATATTCTCATAACTATGCTCAATTCTGTCAATTGCTCAACAGTAATTTGTTCACCCACCGTAGAAAACTTATGCTCTTGAGAGAAGCCACTAGTGAAACCTATGGCCCCTGGGTCTATTCTCACGATATCAATCTCCATCACTTTAATCTTGCTTTGTTTTTACTTTGCCTTTTACTTTTCACTTTGCATCTTTATATCAAAAATACCAAAAATATTATCTATCGGATCTCACTTTCGTAAGTGACCGTGTGTTGGGGAACGTAGTAATTTCAAAAAAATTCCTACGCACACGCAAGATCATGGTGATGCATAGCAACGAGAGGGGAGAGTGTTGTCTACGTACCCTCGTAGACCGAAGCGGAAGCGTTGACACAACGTAGAGGAAGTAGTCGTACGTTCTCCTCGCGATCCAACCGATCACAGCACCGTTACTCCGGCACCTCCGAGTTCTTGGCACACGTTCAGCTCGATGACAATCCCCGGGCTCCGATCCAGCAAAGCGTCAAGGAAGAGTTTCGTTAGCACGACGGCGTGGTGACGATCTTGATGTGTTACCGGCGCAGGGCTTCGCCTAAGCACTGCAACGATATGATCGAGGTGGAATTTGGTGGAAGGGGGCACCGCACACGGCTAAGGAACGATCCGTAGATCAACTTGTGTGTCTTTGGGGTGCCCCCTGCCCCCGTATATAAAGGAGCCAAGGGGGAGGGGCTGGCCGGCCAGGCCTGGCGCGCCAGGAGAGTCCTACTCCCTCTGGGAGTAGGATTCCCCCCCCCCCCCCAATCCTAGTTGGACTAGGATTCTCCAAGGGGGAGAGAGAGAGAGAGGGGGCGCCCACCTCTCCTAGTCCTAATAGGACTAGGGGAAGGGGGGAGGCGCGCAGCCCATGAGGGCAGCCCTCTCACCTCTCCTCCAAGGCCCATGTTGGCCCATTATGCTCCCGGGGGGTTCCGGTAACCCTCCCGGTATTCCGGTAAAATCCTGATTTCACCTGGAATGCATCCGATGTCCAAACATAGGCTTCCAATATATCATTCTTTACGTCTCGACCATTTCGAGACTCCTCGTCATGTCCGTGATCATATCCGGGACTCCGAACTCCTTCGGTACATCAAAATGCATAAACTCATAATAACTGTCATCGTAACGTTAAGCGTGCGGACCCTACGGTTCGAGAACAATGTAGACATGACCGAGACACGTCTCCGGTCAATAACCAACAGCGGGACCTGGATGCCCATATTGGCTCCTACATATTCTACGAAGATCTTTATCGGTCAGACCGCATAACAACATACGTTGCTCCCTTTGTCATCGGTATGTTACTTGCCCGAGATTCGATCGTCGGTATCCAATACCTAGTTCAATCTCGTTACCGGCAAGTCTCTTTACTCGTTCTGTAATACATCATCTCGCAACTAACTCATTGGTTGCAATGCTTGCAAGGCTTTATGTGATGTGCATTACTGAGAAGGCCCTGAGATACCTCTCCGACAATCGGAGTGACAAATCCTAATCTCGAAATACGCCAACCCACTATGTACCTTCGGAGACACCTGTAGAGCACCTTTATAATCACCCAGTTACGTTGTGACGTTTGGTAGCACACAAAGTGTTCCTACGGTAAACGGGAGTTGCATAATCTCATAGTTTAAAGGAACATGTATAAGTCATGGATAAAAGCAATAGCAACATACTAAACGATCGGGTGCTATGCTAATGGAATGGGTCATGTCAATCAGATCATTCAACTAATGATGTGATCTCGTTAATCAAATAACAACTCTTTGTTCATGCCTAGGAAACATAACCATCTTTGATTAATGAGCTAGTCAAGTAGAGGCATACTAGTGACACTCTGTTTGTCTATGTATTCACACATGTATTATGTTTCCAATTAATACAATTCTAGCATGAATAATAAACATTTATCATGATATAAGGAAATAAATAATAACTTTATTATTGCCTCTAGGGCATATTTCCTTCAGTCTCCCACTTGCACTAGAGTCAATAATCTAGTTCGCATCGCCATGTGATTTATCAGCAATAGTTCACATCACCATGTGATTAACACCCATAGTTTCACATCGATATGTGACCAACACCCAAAGGGTTTACTAGATTCAGTAATCTAGTTCACATCGCTATGTGATTAACACCCAAAGAGTACTACGGTGTGATCATGTTTTGTTTGTGAGAGAAGTTTAGTCAACGGGTCTGCCACATTCAGATCCGTTATGTATTTTGCAATTTTCTATGTCTATAATGCTCTGCACGGAGCTGCTTTAGCTAATTGCTCCCACTTTCAATATGTATCTAGATTGAGACTTAGAGTCATCTAGATTAGTGTCAAAACTTGCATCGACGTAACCTTTTACGACGAACCTTTTTTGTCACATCCATAATCGAGAAACATATCCTTATTTTACTAAGGATAATTTTGACCGATGTCCAGTGATCTACTTCCTAGATCACTATTGTACTCCCTTGCTTAACACAGTGTAGGGTATACAATAGATCTGGTACATAGCATGGCATACTTTATAGAATCTATGGCTGAGGCATAGGAAATGACTTTCATTCTCTTTCTATTATCTGCCGTGGTCGGGCTTTGAGTCTTACTCAATTTCACACCTTGTAATACAGGCAAGAACTCTTTCTTTGACTGTTCCATTTTGAACTACTTCAAAAATCTTTTCAAGGTATGTACTTATTGAAAAACTTATCAAGCGTCTTGATCTATCTCTATAGATCTTGATGCTCAATATGTAAGCAGCTTCACCGAGGTCCTTCTTCGAAAAACTCCTTTCAAATACTCCTTTATGCTTCACAGAATAATTCTACATTATTTCCGATCAATAATATGTCATTTACATATACTTATTGTCAGGACCCCGATCCTAAGTCACACCGATCCAGCATGTAACACATCATATCACTTTGTGGCCTCACGCACGGTGTTCCCACGGGTGCCACCTTACCTGGCCCGGGACCGTTTGCGCCTTTTGGCTCACGTATATGATAGTGTCGCTAGCATCCATATGACAGAGAACCCGGGCCGACATGGCTAGTCGTAAACCCAAAGCGGCGCTAACCTATGAGGACAGGAATACATGAATCACATCGAGCATGTCGGTCATCAACGTGTGAATCCGGGTTGTAGCACTGGGCTAACAGGACTCCGGTAACCCGGGCTGTAGCAGGCTAGGCAGGACTCCGGATGTCACCGCGTGACATTTCCCCGAAGGGACAGACACAGGAACGAAGTGAATCACATGCCGGCCAGTCAAGTGTTCCGAGCAGTAGTGCTGGGCTAGCAGGACTCCGGTGAACCGGGCTGTAGCGGACTACTATCGCTCCGAAGCACTAGACTACATTTCCCCATATGATAGGCTGCCAAGGATAAGCAACTAGATAGTCGGATCCCACACATAGCAAGCATTTCAATCATACACACAATATGCCAGATATGTGTAGATACAACATGGCATCACAACAAGACTCTACGACTCAAGTATTTATTCATTAGGCTCCGAAGAGCGAGATATTACAAACATGGGTCTCATGACCCAACAATCAGAGCATACAAGTCAAAGCACATGCGGAAGCTTAACATGTCTGAGTACAGACATCTACAAATGAAAAAGGCTGAGAAGCCTGACTATCTACCAGATCCTGCCAAGGGCACAAGATCGTAGCTGAGGTATCAAGCTAAACGTCGAAGTCCAAGCGGTACTACTAGCGAGACTGACGTCTCTCTGCAAAAACATAAAATAGGCAAACGTGAGTACAAACGTACTCAGCAAGACTTACATCAGAACTATCTACATATGCATCAGTATCAACAAAGGGGGTGGTGGAGTTTGACTGCAGCAAGCCAGCTTTGACTCGGTGGCTATCCTGAACTACGACTGCAAGCGACTCTTTTGAGGTGGCGCACACGAGTCCACATATTCACCATCCAATACACCACTATGGATCTGCTCCCGTCTCCCCACGAGAACACCATACATAGCACTCACGCTTATCTTGCGCATTTTAGAGTATCCACTTTCACTTGTCTATGAACTATGCAAGGGGTCCAAGTTTCCATATCCGAGGAATCCGGCTATTCGAATAGATGATGTTAACCCTGCAGGGGTGTACTTCTTCACACACGCTCTCACCACTTACCGCCGTTTACACGACATGTACTCGACAACCTTCAAGCGGAAGCCCAGCGAGGGTGTCGGCCACAGCCTACCTAAACACTCAAGTCTCTAGTCCAGGTTTATCGCCTATTCGGGTTCCATCCATGAGGAGATCCGGCCGGAGTTTCGCTCACAGCCCCAAACGATGTGTACAGGGTCCGAGACACCAAACGGGCGCCCGGCTGCCCGGCCACGTGCCTACCGCAACACAGCCCACCCCGACGGTCAGCGCTGCGTGCGGCCCCCAGCATACTACAAACACCAGAAACTACTTGCAACTCCTGGACAGAGGACAAGGGTGATCAAGAAGCCGAGAGAGTCAATTAAGGATCCCAATGTGTGGTAGTAACTGTTCATGGATCACAAACACAGAACTCAGTTCCTGAGGACGGCTTCAATGAGACAACCCACCATGTACTCCTACATGGCCTCTCACCAATACCTTTACCAAATCGTGTTCACACACTTAGTTCACACACAATAGGACATGTTCATCACCATTCCAATTCATTCCCGATGAATCAGACCCGACTCAACTCTAAGCAGTAGCAGGCATGACAAACAAGCATGAATGAGTAGGCACAACAGGGCTCAAACAACTCCTACTCATACTAGTGGGTTTCATCTATTTACTGTGGAATGACAGGTCATGCAGAGGATAAAGGGGTTCAGCTACCGCAGCATGTAACAGTTGAATCGTTGTTGTCCTAATGCAGTAAAAGAGAGCAGGAGCGAGAGAGTGGGATTGTATCAGAATGAACAAGGTGGTTTTGCTTGCCTGGCACTTCTGAAGATAACATTGAGTCTTCATCAGTGTCAACGATCTCATCGTCGGAACATACGTCTACCGAGGGGGAAACAACCACCGGCAATTGAGAAGGAAACACAATCAATGCAATGCACAATATGATGCATGATCATGACATGGCAATATGTTGTGGTTGAGCTAATGCAACTAGCAACATGTTAAATGGAGTGGGTTTGAACCTTAGGTTCAAGTTCAAACTCCATATGTGAGAGTTTAAATGCCATTTATGCAAATTGCCTTAACCAGCAGCTTTAAGTTGTTCAAACATGCATGAAAATGGTACAGATGGATTCCTTGAATTTTTCTGATAATTTTTCATATATAAATTATTTCATTTGGAGCTACGGTTGAATTGATATGATTTTTTGAAGTTTAGAATATTTTCTGGAATTTCCTATATAAAAATAAATCCAGAAATTGAATTAATGCGTCAGCGTGACATAGGTGTGACGTCAGCGGTCAAAGGCGCTAGCCCAGGTCAAACCTGACCAGTGGGACCCACTGGTCAGTGTCTCTGGCTGGATAGGGTCGCTGACGTGTGGGCCCAGTCAACTGCCTCGTCAGCATGGTCAAAGCTGACGCGTGGGCCCACCGTGGTTAGTTAAAATTTTAACAGAAAGCTAAACCGTGTTTAGTTATGAGGTGGGTCCCAGCTGTCAGCTTCACTGGAGGTTAATTAGTGGCGCGATTAGCCGCTAATGACGGCCACGTCGGCAGTCGCCGGAGACCAGCCGACGGTGACCACAGAACACGGCGGGGCACGCCGGACTTGCGCTAGAAGCGTCGGTTTAGCGCGCGGAGGGCACCAGGGCATAGCCCTTGCTCTTGCGCATCCAGAGAGCCAAGCGGCAGCAGCTGGGGTTGCCGGAGTTGACGGCGGCGAGCTCTTTTGCGGCCGCCGGAGATCGGTGTGGAGGGGGTCGACGCTAGAGAGCGTGGGAGGGGGAGCTGCTGGTGGCTACGGGTTGGCGGAGACGTCCTGAGCACACTGATGTGCTCGGACACGGGCTGCAGCAACCGTGGCCATGGCTGCATCATCGCCGGCGGCGAGGAGCTCACGGCTCCGGTGAAAAGGGCGGCCAGAGTGCGGGAACGAGTGCGGGGAGGAGGGGGAAAGACGCAGAAGCTCACAGCGAGTAGAACGGAGGCCTCGGCGTGCTCGGGAAGGGGCTGGTGACGACGAATCGGAGTCGGCGGTCGGCGGTGTCCGAGGAGGAAGACGATGGCGACGGCGGCTCCGCAGGGCGTCCGGCGTCTTGTGGCTTGACGGAGAGCTTCGGAGGAAGGAGGCGGAGCTACTGGGCATGGCCCTGCGGCGAGAGGGGGACGATGGCTACGCGGGCAGCGAGCGGCAGCGACGAGCTCCGCTCGGTCTAGTGAGAGAGAGAGCAGCAGGGGAGAGGATGGGGACGAGAGAGAGCGAGAGAGACGGGGGGGTCAGGGGCTGCGTGGCGTCGCGGGAGGGCGTCCAGAGCGACGAGGGGAGGCGGCAAGCAGGCAGGGTGGAGGTGGCCGCACGGTGGCGCGCGCGCGTCGGCCACGCGCGGTGTCCGACTGGCGCGGGGAGGAAGGCGACAAAGGGGAAAACGGTGGTGGGCTGGGCCACTTCTGCCCGGTAAGGCCCAGGTGAGATCCTCTCCTCTCTGTCTTTTTAAATGTTTTGTTTTTCTATTTCTTCTGCAACTTTAGGGCTTTTATTAAAATACTAAAACTAACCCATAAATCATGAAACTGCTCAAGGCTACTGTTTGGAATATTTCCAACAGTAAAGATTTTAGTTCATGATTATTTGAGCATTTAAAATATTTTATAGCATTTTAAATGCCCAAATGAAAATAACTAATGATTTAATCCAGTGACCAAATATGTCACAGAAAAATGTGCAACACTTCTGGTTATGGTTTTAGCATTTTCCAGAAATGATGAACATTTTTAAAAGCCATTTGGATTACTGAAAATATTTTAGGTGAACCTAGTTGAATTTCTTTTGGTGCTAGGGTTTGAACATCCCCAATTCAACTTTCAAAGAAATTTAGACATGATGCATGGATGCTTGTGCAACTATTTACAAACAAATTCTAGGGCTGTGACAACTCACCCCCACTAAACAAGAATCTCGCCCCGAGATTCAAGACGTGAGGTAAGAAGACAGAGGGGGCACAAGCTAACACGATCTTCATGATCCAACTGCCCTTCTCGAAGAAGTAGCTTCATTGCATCATATTGATCTTGATGTCCTCGCTTTGAGATCTTCATCCAACACGATGGCGACAGAAGAACTCTATAGGAAACGATCTCCTCGAAGATCGAGCATACAAGATAACTCGCGGAATGGGATGTCGACACATCTCGAGTTGAGACACAAAACACATCGAGAGGGATGGAAGGACAAACGACAGGATTTGATTTGGTGGGCAACAATCCCACACTTAGAAAGATGGTGGATGGTGTCAAGGTGGCGAGGAAAAAGTTGCTGTGATCCCGTAACAGGGCACCTCAGGGAAGGTGACTCGAAGAACTATTCCCTTAAGTGGCAAAAAGAATTACTTTTGATACTGAGATCATTGGAACTCTTTATACCAGCCTAAGGCAATCACAAACGATCGTTTGAAGGATCTCGGAAAGGTGACATACTCAGACTAGGTTGGAAGATGTGGACTACCTTGTTGAAGACAACACAATGGATGACTTTGCCTATCACCGGAAATGGATGAAACCCAAGGTAGGATGGTACAACAGCGGTGCAAGCTGGGAACAAAATGCAAATGTTGGGAATGATTCTGGTAACTGGGAATAACTCAACGAGGGTGATTCCACCGTTTGAATGGTTATAGCTTAATCGAAGAGACTGAGAGCACGAGAATTCCTAGGGAGCAACTTCTACAGTGAGTCGCACAAAATCCTCATAGAGAAGATGGTCAAATAGTTCAATCAAGATACTACCATGATAGATCTTCCGGCTAGGTGTGTCGGCCAGACATCAACCTTGTCGGGACCTACATAATAGATCTTGGAAAAGTTCCAACCATCATATCTGCCTAAGATTCAGATCTGGTTGGTAACAGAATATTTCAGACAGCCTGTCTGGAAAAGAAATTTTTCAACACACATCGATGAGATGACGTTGCGAGATTCTCAGGAAATGAACTACGATAGAAAGCTCCAAAACATGAGCTGGTTCTGCTACAAACCCGTGAACATGCTGCCCAAGACAAGCATGACCACATGGTAGTCTTACAATGAAACACTACCGAGTTCAGATTGGGAACCATCATCGAGGATAACGAAGTCCTAACATAAGTCATAACTAGTTATTATGAAGGAACTCCTTCTCCTTGAACAAATCAATCAGTGGCTTGATGTGCTAGGAACACATATGGAGTGGAGGTAATTAATCTACCAAACCATAGAATACTTCGCACGTATGCATGACTGATTTGGGATGATTCCAAAGAATACAAACAAACCTTTCTCAAACTCACGGCGGCAACTTGCACCAAGTGCACATGAATTCGAGCAAGTCACTTCTTCCATCCAAGCATAAGCTTCATGAGCGGAACATGAAGACATTGCTTATAAAGTTTCCAACACTAGGTTGATGTTCAACATGATCCATGGGGGAGACAAAATGCTGCTGATGGGCTCAACAACACCTCATCGGAATTTCCATATCACTGGACTTCCACCATCATGTGAACACGGTGATAGCATTGGTCAGACCAAAAGATGTAATGGTGTATGCTCGAGGAATCAACCACGAGTAAGACAACATTACGAATATCGTTGGTTCTGATTTGACTTGACAATAGCCCATACTCAAGTCAAAGTTTTGGCAAGGTAATAGATCCAACAACTGATCACGAGGACCAAATGGTGAAAATATCATCTTTCTTCAACACACACACACAAAAGATATCCCTTAACATGAACTAAGTCAGACAAGCTTTATCTTCCAACTCTCCAAGTTGTTGTCTAGCTCAACCAACTAGCTCAGGGATATCTAACACAGATTCTTGGAGAAAGGGTGGTTCACAAGGAACCAACTTGATCACGAGCTCAACATAACAGTCTGGGGACAACCTGATAATACTTCCGAGAAGATATTCAGAAAATCACGAACCACCGATATGTTACTACGCTCGAGAACAACCTTGCTGTTCAAGGCAAGACGATATGATCAAATAAGGAAGGATTGACACTATCCTAACTCATCGATCGAAGGGTGCACCAACAAAAATGGACTAGGTAGCACGACCAATCTTAGGATGATGATTTGATAACCAACACGCTAAGAATGAGAATAGTGTCCATTAACTACCAAGCAACGGAGTTACTAGGAGTATTGATTTCACACGTCACGATTCATCTGTCGGCATTCCGGTTACAACAACACGGGGACCGAGGAATGACAATGATGGCGAGAAGTATTACTGCGTCAAGAACTCATAAGAGGTGGTGCAATTCTCATGACTCTCTTGACATAAAGATGGTAACACCCCAAGGTAGAGCAGAGCAGAAGCTGGATTGGCATTTTGATCTGCGGGATACAATTGCTTTGACCCAATCCTAGAAATGGATAAGGTACTGGAGTTTGTTTCTCCTAGTCATTCTGAACTAGAATGGCTTGACGGACCACAAGAATAATAGGCATCGATGAACACGAATGCACAACTATTCCTGACTATCAATTGATAGACTAGGGTCGGAATACAGCTGAGGAGGGTCAACTCAAGGAACATATAACTTTCTGAGTTGTGGATTCATGGGTTAGTATGTCAAACAAAGCTCAACATAATTTTTCCGGATAACCCATGCAGAAAGGTAGAACTGGCAGAATCACAATTATGGATGGAGAACTCCTCAAGAGTACTTTAGTTGTGATTTTTTGGTTCAGAACGAATTTCTGCCAAGGATGGTTCATGGCATTTGGAAGAAGGAAATACCACGGACCTCGGGGGCTATCACAAAGGTTACTAATATTCTAAAGGAACTAGCAAACACTAACAACATGAGGTAAGTAGAGTGAATCTCGGTTCAAGAACCCACGAATAGAATACCTACTACTAAGTGGCATCACGGGATGCTTTCGAGAATGGCGGCCAGAATCATCACACCGGAAACACAAAACATTGCTAGATTACTAGGTGACTCCCTAAAACACCTAGGGTCATAATAATAGCTCCAACATATATGTCGAGGCAATAGAGTACCTCAACTGACCGATTAGTGTGCTTATTCTGACCAAAAGAACATCGGAACAGGAAGAAAGGATTTGCAAATGCATCAGACTATTTAGAGACCTGGGATGACTCGGACAGCATAACGGCTGTAATTGCTCAAAAAGATTGAGACATCATGCAAAATGGTGGCATAACCACTCAACATCACAATATCAATGTTCTGAGATCAACTAAGAACACATGGGAGTAGTAGGAACTGAATTGAGGCTTGAACTCAACAATCCTAGGCAACTACGGTTTAGTAACACGTCATCCTGATAGATAGAAGAGAAGCCTAGTTCTTAACCCCGTAGAAGAGAAGAGGTTGACTTAGATCAGAAGGCCATGAGGTATAAGGAGTAAAAAGAGCCTTACGTTCCCTTCCACAATCAATTCCCTTATATAACTAAAGCATTTCTAGACTCAACTTCGACCAGTTTGGCTTGGTAATCCTACAGGCAGTCAGGCTCTGATACCAACGCTGTCAGGACCCCGATCCTAAGTCACACCGATCCAGCATGTAACACATCATATCACTTTGTGGCCTCACGCACGGTGTTCCCACGGGTGCCACCTTACCTGGCCCGGGACCGTTTGCGCCTTTTGGCTCACGTATATGATAGTGTCGCTAGCATCCATATGACAGAGAACCCGGGCCGACATGGCTAGTCGTAAACCCAAAGCGGCGCTAACCTATGAGGACAGGCATACATGAATCACATCGAGCATGTCGGTCATCAACGTGTGAATCCGGGCTGTAGCACTGGGCTAACAGGACTCCGGTAACCCGGGCTGTAGCAGGCTAGGCAGGACTCCGGATGTCACCGCGTGACATTTCCCCGAAGGGACAGACACAGGAACGAAGTGAATCACATGCCGGCCAGTCAACTGTTCCGAGCAGTAGTGCTGGGCTAGCAGGACTCCGGTGAACCGGGCTGTAGCGGACTACTATCGCTCCGAAGCACTAGACTACATTTCCCCATATGATAGGCTGCCAAGGATAAGCAACTAGATAGTCGGATCCCACACATAGCAAGCATTTCAATCATACACACAATATGCCCGATATGTGTAGATACAACATGGCATCACAACAAGACTCTACGACTCAAGTATTTATTCATTAGGCTCCGAAGAGCGAGATATTACAAACATGGGTCTCATGACCCAACAATCAGAGCATACAAGTCAAAGCACATGCGGAAGCTTAACATGTCTGAGTACAGACATCTACAAATGAAAAAGGCTGAGAAGCCTGACTATCTACCAGATCCTGCCAAGGGCACAAGATCGTAGCTGAGGTATCAAGCTAAACGTCGAAGTCCAAGCGGTACTACTAGCGAGACTGACGTCTCTCTGCAAAAACATAAAATAGGCAAACGTGAGTACAAACGTACTCAGCAAGACTTACAGCAGAACTATCTACATATGCATCAGTATCAACAAAGGGGGTGGTGGAGTTTGACTGCAGCAAGCCAGCTTTGACTCGGTGGCTATCCTGAACTACGACTGCAAGCGACTCTTTTGAGGTGGCGCACACGAGTCCACATATTCACCATCCAATACACCACTATGGATCTGCTCCCGTCTCCCCACGAGAACACCATCCATAGCACTCACGCTTATCTTGCGCATTTTAGAGTATCCACTTTCACTTGTCTATGAACTATGCAAGGGGTCCAAGTTTCCATATCCGAGGAATCCGGCTATTCGAATAGATGATGTTAACCCTGCAGGGGTGTACTTCTTCACACACGCTCTCACCACTTACCGCCGTTTACACGACATGTACTCGGCAACCTTCAAGCGGAAGCCCAGCGAGGGTGTCGGCCACAGCCTACCTAAACACTCAAGTCTCTAGTCCAGGTTTATCGCCTATTCGGGTTCCATCCATGAGGAGATCCGGCCGGAGTTTCGCTCACAGCCCCAAACGATGTGTACAGGGTCCGAGACACCAAACGGGCGCCCGGCTGCCCGGCCACGTGCCTACCGCAACACAGCCCACCCCGACGGTCAGCGCTGCGTGCGGCCCCCAGCATACTACAAACACCAGAAACTACTTGCAACTCCTGGACAGAGGACAAGGGTGATCAAGAAGCCGAGAGAGTCAATTAAGAATCCCAATGTGTGGTAGTAACTGTTCATGGATCACAAACACAGAACTCAGTTCCTGAGGACGGCTTCAATGAGACAACCCACCATGTACTCCTACATGGCCTCTCACCAATACCTTTACCAAATCGTGTTCACACACTTAGTTCACACACAATAGGACATGTTCATCACCATTCCAATTCATTCCCGATGAATCAGACCCGACTCAACTCTAAGCAGTAGCAGGCATGACAAACAAGCATGAATGAGTAGGCACAACAGGGCTCAAACAACACCTACTCATACTAGTGGGTTTCATCTATTTACTGTGGAATGACAGGTCATGCAGAGGATAAAGGGGTTCAGCTACCGCAGCATGTAACAGTTGAATCGTTGTTGTCCTAATGCAGTAAAAGAGAGCAGGAGCGAGAGAGTGGGATTGTATCAGAATGAACAAGGTGGTTTTGCTTGCCTGGCACTTCTGAAGATAACATTGAGTCTTCATCAGTGTCAACGATCTCATCGTCGGAACATACGTCTACCGAGGGGGAAACAACCACCGGCAACTGAGAAGGAAACACAATCAATGCAATGCACAATATGATGCATGATCATGACATGGCAATATGTTGTGGTTGAGCTAATGCAACTAGCAACATGTTAAATGGAGTGGGTTTGAACCTTAGGTTCAAGTTCAAACTCCATATGTGAGAGTTTAAATGCCATTTATGCAAATTGCCTTAACCAGCAGCTTTAAGTTGTTCAAACATGCATGAAAATGGTACAGATGGATTCCTTGAATTTTTCTGATAATTTTTCATATATAAATTATTTCATTTGGAGCTACGGTTGAATTGATATGATTTTTTGAAGTTTAGAATATTTTCTGGAATTTCCTATATAAAAATAAATCCAGAAATTGAATTAATGCGTCAGCGGACATAGGTGTGACGTCAGCGGTCAAAGGCGCTAGCCCAGGTCAAACCTGACCAGTGGGACCCACTGGTCAGTGTCTCTGGCTGGATAGGGTCGCTGACGTGTGGGCCCAGTCAACTGCCTCGTCAGCATGGTCAAAGCTGACGCGTGGGCCCACCGTGGTTAGTTAAAATTTTAACAGAAAGCTAAACCGTGTTTAGTTATGAGGTGGGTCCCAGCTGTCAGCTTCACTGGAGGTTAATTAGTGGCGCGATTAGCCGCTAATGACGGCCACGTCGGCAGTCGCCGGAGACCAGCCGACGGTGACCACAGAACACGGCGGGGCACGCCGGACTTGCGCTAGAAGTGTCGGTTTAGCGCGCGGAGGGCACCAGGGCATAGCCCTTGCTCTTGCGCATCCAGAGAGCCAAGCGGCAGCAGCTGGGGTTGCCGGAGCTGACGGCGGCGAGCTCTTTTGCGGCCGCCGGAGATCGGTGTGGAGGGGGTCGACGCTAGAGAGCGTGGGAGGGGGAGCTGCTGGTGGCTACGGGTTGGCGGAGACGTCCTGAGCACACTGATGTGCTCGGACACGGGCTGCAGCAACCGTGGCCATGGCTGCATCATCGCCGGCGGCGAGGAGCTCACGGCTCCGGTGAAAAGGGCGGCCAGAGTGCGGGAACGAGTGCGGGGAGGAGGGGGAAAGACGCAGAAGCTTACAGCGAGTAGAACGGAGGCCTCGGCGTGCTCGGGGAGGGGCTGGTGACGACGAATCGGAGTCGGCGGTCGGCGGTGTCCGAGGAGGAAGACGATGGCGACGGCGGCTCCGCAGGGCGTCCGGCGTCTTGTGGCTTGACGAAGAACTTCGGAGGAAGGAGGCGGAGCTACTGGGCATGGCCCTGCGGCGAGAGGGGGACGATGGCTACGCGGGCAGCGAGCGGCAGCGACGAGCTCCGCTCGGTCTAGCGAGAGAGAGAGCAGCAGGGGAGAGGATGGGGACGAGAGAGAGCGAGAGAGACGGGGGGGGGGGTCAGGGGCTGCGTGGCGTCGCGGGAGGGCGTCCAGAGCGACGAGGGGAGGCGGCAAGCAGGCAGGGTGGAGGTGGCCGCACGGTGGCGCGCGCGCGTCGGCCACGCGCGGTGTCCGACTGGCGCGGGGAGGAAGGCGACAAAGGGGAAAACGGTGGTGGGCTGGGCCACTTCTGCTCGGTAAGGCCCAGGTGAGATCCTCTCCTCTCTGTCTTTTTAAATGTTTTGTTTTTCTATTTCTTCTGCAACTTTAGGGCTTTTATTAAAATACTAAAACTAACCCATAAATCATGAAACTGCTCAAGGCTACTGTTTGGAATATTTCCAACAGTAAAGATTTTAGTTCATGATTATTTGAGCATTTAAAATATTTTATAGCATTTTAAATGCCCAAATGAAAATAACTAATGATTTAATCCAGTGACCAAATATGTCATAGAAAAATGTGCAACACTTCTGGTTATGGTTTTAGCATTTTCCAGAAATGATGAACATTTTTAAAAGCCATTTGGATTACTGAAAATATTTTAGGTGAACCTAGTTGAATTTCTTTTGGTGCTAGGGTTTGAACATCCCCAATTCAACTTTCAAAGAAATTTAGACATGATGCATGGATGCTTGTGCAACTATTTACAAACAAATTCTAGGGCTGTGACACTTATCAGAAATGCTGTAGTGCTCCCACTCACTTTCTTGTAAATACAGGCTTCACCGCAAGTCTGTATAAACCTATATGCTTTGATCAACTCATCAAAGCGTATATTCCAACTCCGAGATGCTTGCACCAGTCCATAGATGGATCGCTGGAGCTTGCATATTTTGTTAACACCTTCAGGATCGACAAAACCTTCTAGTTGCATCGTATACAACTCTTCTTTAATAAATCCATTAAGGAATGTAGTTTTGTTTATCCATTTGCCGGATTTCATAAAATGCGGCAATTGCTAACATGATTCGGACAGACTTAAGCATAGATATGAGTGAGAAACTCTCATCGTAGTCAACACCTTGAATTTGTCGAAAACCATTTGCGACAATTCTAGCTTTGTAGATAGTAACACTACTATCAGTGTTCGTCTTCCTCTTCAAGATCCATTTATTCTCAATTGCTTGCCGATCATCGGGCAAGTCAACCAAAGTTCACACTTTGTTCTCATACATGGATCCCATCTCAGATTTCATGGCCTTAAGCCACTTTGCGGAATCTGGGCTCACCATCGCTTCTTCATAGTTCGTAGGTTCATCATGGTCTAGTAACATGACTTCCAAAATAGGATTACCGTACCACTCTGGTGCGGATCTTACTCTGGTTGATCTACGAGGTTCAGTAGAAACTTGATCTGAAGTTTCATGATCATTATCATTAGCTTCCTCCCTATTTGGTGTAGGTGTCATAGAAACTGATTTCTGTGACGTACTACTTCTCAATAAGGGAGTAGATACAGTTATCTCATCAAGTTCTACTTTCCTCCCACTCACTTCTTTCGAGAGAAACTCCTTCTCTAGAAAGTTTCCGAATTTAGCAAAAAATCTTGCCTTCGGATCTGTGATAGAAGGTGTACCCAACAGTCTCCTTTGGGTATCCTATGAAGACACATTTCTCCGATTTGGGTTTGAGCTTATCAGGATGAAAATTTTCACATAAGCATCGCAACCCCAAACTTTAAGAAACGACAAATTTGGTTTCTTGCTAAACCACAGTTCATATTGTGTCATCTCAACGGACTTAGATGGTGCCCTTTTTAACGTGAATGCAGCTGTCTTTAATGCATAATCCCAAAATGATATTGGTAAATCGGTAAGAAACATCATAGATTGTACTATATCCAATAAAGTACGGTTATGACGTTCGGACGCACCATTATGCTGTGGTGTTCCAGGTGGCGTGAGTAGTGAAACTATTTCACATTGTTTTAACTGAAGACCAAACTCATAACTCAAATATTCGTCTCCGCGATCAGATCGTAGAAACTTTATTTTCTTGTCACGATGATTTTCCACTTCACTCTGAAATTCTTTGAACTTTTCAAACATTTCAGACTTATGTTTCATCAAGTAGATATACCCATATCTGCTCAAAACATCTGTGAAGGTCAGAAAATAATGATACTTGTCGCGAGCTTTAATTTTCATCGGACCATATACATCAGTATGTATGATTTCCAACAAATCTGTTGCTTGCTCCATTGTTCCGGAGAACGGCGTTTTAGTCATCTTGCCCAAGAGGCATGGTTCGCAAGCATCAAGTGATTCATAATCAAGAGATTCCAAATTTCCATCAGCATGGAGTTTCTTCATGCGCTTTACACCAATATGACCTAAACGGCAGTGCCACAAATAAGTTGCACTATCATTATTAACTTCGCATCTTTTGGCTTCAATATTATGAATATGTGTATCACTACGATCGAGATCCAACAAACCATTTTCGTTGGTGTGTATGACCATAGAAGGTTTTATTCATGTAAACAGAACAACAATTGTTCTCTAACTTAAATGAATAACTGTATTGCAATTAACATGATCAAATCATATTCATGCTCAACGCAAACACCAAATAACACTTATTTAGTTTCAACACTAATCCCGAAAGTATAGGGAGTGTGTGATGATGATCATATCAATCTTGGAACCACTTCCAGCACACATCGTCACCTTGCCCTTTAACTAGTCTTTGTTCATTCTGCAACTCCCGTTTCGAGTTACTAATCTTAGCAATTGAACTAGTACCAAATACTGAGGGGTTGCTATGAACACTAGTAAAGTACACATCAATAACATGTATATCAAATATACTTATGTTCACTTTGCCATCCTTCTTATCCGCCAATAACTTGGGGTAGTTCCGCTTCCAGTGACCAGTCCCTTTGCAGTAGAAGTACTTAGTCTCAGGCTTAGGACCAGACTTGGGCTTTTTCACTTGAGCAGCAACTTGCTTGCCGTTCTTCTTGAAGTTCCCCTTCTTTCCCTTTGCCCTTTTCTTGAAACTAGTGATCTTGTCAACCATCAACACTTGATGTTTTCTTTGATTTCTACCTTCGCCGATTTTAGCATCGCGAAGAGCTTGGGAATATTTTCTGTTATCCCTTGCATATTATAGTTCATCACGAAGTTCTACTAACTTGGTGATGGTGACTAGAGAATTCTGTCAATCACTATCTTATCTGGAAGATTAACTCCCACTTGATTCAAGCGATTGTAGTACCCAGACAATCTGAGCACATGCTCACTAGTTGAGCGATTCTCCTCCATCTTTTAGCTATAGAACTTGTTGGAGACTTCATATCTCTCAACTCGGGTATTTGCTTGAAATATTAACTTCAACTCCTGGAACATCTCATATGGTCCATGACGTTCAAAACGTCTTTGAAGTCCCGATTCTAAGCCGTTAAGCATGGTGCACTAAACTATTAAGTAGTCATCATATTGAGCTAGCAAAACGTTCATAACGTCTGTATCTGCTCCTGCAATAGGTCCGTCACCCAGCGGTGCATCAAGGACATAATTCTTCTGTGCAGCAATGAGGATAAACCTCAGATCACGGATCCAATCCGCATAATTGCTACTAACATTTTTCAACACAATTTTCTCTAGGAACATATCAAAATAAACACAGGGAAGCAACAATGCGAGCTATTGATCTACAACATAGATATGCTAATACTACCAGGACTAAGTTCATGATAAATTAAAGTTCAATTGATCATATTACTTAAGAACTCCCACTTAGATAGACATCCCTCTAATCCTCTAAGTGATCACGTGATCCAAATCAACTAAACCATGTCCGATCATCACGTGAGATGGAGTAGTTTCAATGGTGAGCATCATTATGTTGATCATATCTACTATATGATTCACGCTCGACCTTTTGGTCTCCGTGTTCCGAGGCCATATCTGTTATATGCTAGGCTCATCAAGTATAACCTGAGTATTCCGCGTGTGCAACTGTTTTGCACCCGTTGTATTTGAACGTAGAGCCTATCACACCCGATCATCATGTGGTGTCTCAGCACGAAGAACTTTCGCAACGGTGCATACTCAGGGAGAACACTTCTTGATAATTAGTGAGAGATCATCTTATAATGCTACCGTCAATCAAAGCAAGATAAGATGCATAAAAGATAAACATCACATGCAATCAATATAAGTGATATGATATGGCCATCATCATCTCGTGATTGTGATCTCCTATCTTCGAAGCATCGTCATGATCACCATCGTCATCGGCGCGACACCTTGATCTCCATCGTAGCATCGTTGTCGTCTTGCCAATCTTATGCTTCCACGACTATCACTACCGCTTAGTAATAAAGTAAAGCATTACATCGCGATTGCGTTGCATACAATAAAGCGACAACCATATGGCTCCCGCCAGTTGCTGATAACTCGGTTACAAAACATGATCATCTCATACAATAAAATTTAGCATCATGTCTTGACCATATCACATCACAACATGCCCTGCAAAAACAAGTTAGACGTCCTCTACTATGTTGTTGCAAGTTTTACGTGGCTGCTACGGGCTTTAAGCAAGAATTCATCTTACCTACGCATCAAAACCACAACGATAGTTTGTCAAATAGACTCCGTTTTAACCTTCTCAAGGACCGGGCGTAGCCACACTTGGTTCAACTAAAGTTGGAGAGATAGTCTTCCGCAAGCCATCTATTTGCAAAGCACGTCGAGGGAACCGGTCTCGCGTAAGCGTACGCGTAAGGTTGGTCCGGATCGTCTCGTCCAACAATACCGCCAAACCAAAGTATGACATGCTGGTAGGCAGTATGACTTGTATCGTCCACAACTTACTTGTGTTCTACTCGTGCAAATAACATCAAACCATAAAACCTAGGCTCGGATGCCACTGTTGGGGAACGTAGTAATTTCAAAAAATTTCCTACGCACACGCAAGATCATGGTGATGCATAGCAACGAGAGGGGAGAGTGTTGTCTACGTACCCTCGTAGACCGAAGCGGAAGCGTTGACACAACGCAGAGGAAGTAGTCGTACGTTCTCCTCGCGATCCAACCGATCACAGCACCGTTACTCCGGCACCTCCGAGTTCTTGGCACACGTTCAGCTCGATGACAATCCCCGGGCTCCGATCCAGCAAAGCGTCGAGGAAGAGTTTCGTCAGCACGACGGCGTGGTGACGATCTTGAAGTGTTACCGGCGCAGGGCTTCGCCTAAGCACTGCAACGATATGATCGAGGTGGAATTTGGTGGAAGGGGGCACCGCACACGGCTAAGGAACGATCCGTAGATCAACTTGTGTGTCTTTGGGGTGCCCCCTGCCCCCGTATATAAAGGAGCCAAGGGGGAGGGGCTGGCCGGCCAGGCCTGGCGCGCCAGGAGAGTCCTACTCCCTCTGGGAGTAGGATTCCCCCCCCCCCAATCCTAGTTGGACTAGGATTCTCCAAGGGGGGGAGAGAGAGAGAGGGGGCGCCCACCTCTCCTAGTCCTAATAGGACTAGGGGAAGGGGGGAGGCGCGCAGCCCATGAGGGCAGCCCTCTCACCTCTCCTCCAAGGCCCATGTTGGCCCATTATGCTCCCGGGGGGTTCCGGTAACCCTCCCGGTATTTCAAACATAGGCTTCCAATATATCATTCTTTACGTCTCGACCATTTCGAGACTCCTCATCATGTCCGTGATCACATCCGGGACTCCGAACTCCTTCGGTACATCAAAATGCATAAACTCATAATAACTGTCATCGTAACGTTAAGCGTGCGGACCCTACGGTTCGAGAACAATGTAGACATGACCGAGACACGTCTCCGGTCAATAACCAACAGCGGGACCTGGATGCCCATATTGGCTCCTACATATTCTACGAAGATCTTTATCGGTCAGACCGCATAACAACATACGTTGCTCCCTTTGTCATCGGTATGTTACTTGCCCGAGATTCGATCGTCGGTATCCAATACCTAGTTCAATCTCGTTACCGGCAAGTCTCTTTACTCGTTCTGTAATACATCATCTCGCAACTAACTCATTGGTTGCAATGCTTGCAAGGCTTTATGTGATGTGCATTACCGAGAAGGCCCTGAGATACCTCTCCGACAATCGGAGTGACAAATCCTAATCTCGAAATACGCCAACCCACTATGTACCTTCGGAGACACCTGTAGAGCACCTTTATAATCACCCAGTTACGTTGTGACGTTTGGTAGCACACAAAGTGTTCCTACGGTAAACGGGAGTTGCATAATCTCATAGTTTAAAGGAACATGTATAAGTCATGGATAAAAGCAATAGCAACATACTAAACGATCGGGTGCTATGCTAATGGAATGGGTCATGTCAATCAGATCATTCAACTAATGATGTGATCTTGTTAATCAAATAACAACTCTTTGTTCATGGCTAGGAAACATAACCATCTTTGATTAATGAGCTAGTCAAGTAGAGGCATACTAGTGACACTCTGTTTGTCTATGTATTCACACATGTATTATGTTTCCAATTAATACAATTCTAGCATGAATAATAAACATTTATCATGATATAAGGAAATAAATAATAACTTTATTATTGCCTCTAGGGCATATTTCCTTCACCGTGAAGGGATTGACAACCCCTAATCGTGTTGGTTCCGTTGAGCTCTTTGTGTTGTGTAGGTACGAGGGACTTGCGCGTGGCCTCCTACTGTATTGATACCTTGATTCTCAAAAACTGAGGGGAATACTTACGCTACTCTACTGCATCATCCTTTTTCTCTTCGGGGGAAACCAACGCAAGCTCAAGAGGTAGCAAAAAGAATTTCTGGCGCTGTTGCCGGGGAGTCTACGCAAAAAGTCAACATACCAAGTACCCATCACAATCCCTATCTCCCGCATTACATTAGTTGCCATTTGCCTCTCGTTTTCCTCTCCCCCACTTCACCCTTGCCGTTTTATTCGCCCTCTCTTTCTCCATCTCCTTCTCCTTCTCCTTCTCCTTCTCCGTTTGACTTTTTCTTGCCTATCTTGTCGTCATGGCTAGTCTTATATCTTCTCCATTATCTCCCGAGAACTAAGTTCTAAATTTTAAACAAAGGGAGGGAGAAAATCTGAAAGACGCTTGGTATAGAATTTGCAATGCTCAAAACAAAGCTACCAGGAAGCAATCTACTTCAGTTCTTCTTCGTAATTTTTATGTGGGTGCTAGTCCTTGGTATAGATATATCCTTGATACCATTACCGGAGGGAATTTCTTGGGTAGCCATACTTTTGATTCTTATAATGCTATGATAGACTTATTTGGCTCACCACCTCTTTTGGTTAATGGAACTATGTCAACTTTGGAACATGTTATGCAAAGGCTTGAAATTATTGAAAACAAAGTTACTACTATTGAATCAATTGAAAATATAGATAAAAAGATCCATAATCAAATTACTCAATATGGATCTAA
The DNA here is from genome assembly GCA_032464435.1 of Aegilops umbellulata. Classification (NCBI taxonomy): domain Eukaryota; kingdom Viridiplantae; phylum Streptophyta; class Magnoliopsida; order Poales; family Poaceae; genus Aegilops; species Aegilops umbellulata. Next base: position 104,860,964 of record CP136060.1, on the reverse strand, counting down.
GGTAGGAATGACTTTAAAAAATATTAAGGAGAAGGAACCCATGGTAGACGAGAAAATAAATCTAGATTCCTCTAGAATCGATAAACTTGAGGGTATCATTACCAATTTGGAAACCGCTTTTTCTTCCGTAAAGAATACTCCTATCCCTCCCACTAAAATTGCTAAGCTTATGTATGTTCCTAAGAATAAGGGTGAATCATCTAGTAAGGAAACTGCGGATCTTAAATCTATAAGTATTCATCCCGATATTTTTGATTTCATTAAGGAACCATTTGCTACAAATGATTTTTTCGATCTTGTGCTTAAAAGTTTTATAATTAATAAAAATAAAGAGATCTCTAACAAAGTTAGATGCCTCATTGAAGAATTGCCTTCCAAAGATGGCAATACCTAGATCTATCCTCGCTTTTATGCCTAGCTAGGGGCGTTAAACGATAGCGCTTGTTGGGAGGCAACCCAATTTTATTTTTTGTTTTTTGTGATTTTCTTCTGTTAGGGAATAAATAACCCATCTACCCTTTGTTTGGATGTGGTTTTGTGTTTTAATTAGTGTTTGTGCCAAGCTAGACCTATTGGATCTTCTTGGATGATGGTTATTTAATCTTGCTGTAATTTCCAGAAACTTTGCGTTCAGTGCCCGAATTATTAAAAATCATCAGAACGTTATAAAATATTGATTCCAATTGCAGCTGATCAATAAACAAATTGTCTAGGTCGTCTAATTTTGGTAGATTTTTTGGAGTTCCAGAAGTTTGCGTTAGTTACAGAATACTACAGACTGTTCTATTTTTGACAGATTCTGTTTTTCGTGTGTTGTTTGCTTATTTTGATGAATCTATGGTTAGTAAAATAGTTTATAATCCATAGAGAAGTTGGAATACAGTAGGTTTAACACCAAAATAAATAAATAATGAGTTCATTACAGTACCTTGAAGTGGTTTTATGTTTTCTTTCTCTAACGGAGCTCACGAGATTTCTATTGAGTTTTGTGTTGTGAAGTTTTCAAGTTTTGGGTGAGTTCTTTTGATGGATTATGGAACAAGGAGTGGCAAGAGCCTAAGCTTGGGGATGCCCATGGCACCCCCAAGATAATCCAAGGACACCAAAAATTCAAAGATTGGGGATTCCCCGGAAGGCATCCCCTCTTTCGTCCACTTCCATCGGTAATTTACTTGGAGCTATATTTTTATTCACCAACATTGAGGGAGTCCTGGATTAGGGGGTGTTCGGGTAGCCGGACTATACCTTCGCCGGACTCCTGGACTATGAAGATACAAGATTAAAGACTTCGTCCCGTGTCCGGAAGGAACTTTCCTTGGCGTGGAAGGCAAGCTAGGCGATGCGGTTACTCAAGATCTCCTACTATTGTAACCGACTCCGTGTTACCCTAACCCTATCTGGTGTCTATATAAACCGGAGGGTTGTAGTCTGTAGGACAAGAATCATCATACACAATCATACCATAGGCTAGCTTCTAGGGTTTAGCCTCCTTGATCTCGTGGTAGATCTACTCTTGTACTACCCATATCATCAATATTAATCAAGCAGGAGTAGGGTTTTACCTCCATCGAGAGGGCCCGAACCTGGGTAAACGTCGTGTCCCTTGTCTCCTGTTACCATCCGACCTTGACGCACAGTTTGGGACCCCCTACCCGAGATCCGCCGATTTTGACACCGACATTGGTGCTTTCATTGAGAGTTCCTCTGTGTCGTCGCCTTTAGGCCCGATGGCTCCTCTGATCATCAACAACGATGAGGTCCAGGGTGGGACTTTTCTCCCCGGACAGATCTTCGTCTTCGGCGGCTTCGCTCTGCGGGCCAATTCGCTTGGTCATCTGGAGTAGATCGAAAGCTACGCCCCTGGCCATCAAGTCAGGTTTGGAAGCTTAAACTACGCGGCTGATATCCGCGGAGACTTGATCTTCGACGGGTTCGAGCCACAGCCAAGTGCGCCGCACTACCTCGAGGGGCATGATCTAGCTCTGCCTCCGAACAGTGTCCTGGAGGCCGCACATGCGCCGGTTCCGACCTTAGACTCGGAGCCTATTACACCTATCGAGGATGAGCGGTTGGACGTCACCTCGGGGGCTGCGATCTCAAAGGCAATTGAGCCGAACGCCAGTCCTGCACTCCGCACGGCCTGTGACTCTGAGGGCCCGGACTCCTGTCCGGACTCCGAACCCCCCGTGCCTCTACCAATCGAATCCGATTGGTCACCCATAATGGAGTTCACCGCCGTGGACATCTTTCAGCATTCGCCTCTTGGCGACATCTTGAATTCTCTCAAGTCTCTCTCTCTGTATCAGGAGAGCCCTGGCCGAATTACGGTCAGCGAGGATGGGATACGGACGATGAGGAAATTCAAATCCCACCCACCACCCACTTTGTAGCCACCGTCGACAGCCTAAACGACGTGCTCAACTTCGACTCCGCAGACATCGACAGCATGGATGATGATGCAGGAGATACTGATGAACCAACGCTCATAGGGCACTGGAAATCCACCGCATCTCATGATGTGTGCATGGTAGATAACCCTAAGGGAAACGACAACGAGGACAAAGGGGATGGAACGGGAGATAGACCCCCCGGAAAACAATCAAAGCATCGGCATAAACGCCGACCCAAGCTGCGCCTCGATAAAAACCCAGCCATAGAGCAGGACAAGCCGGTAGGCGACGAGCAAGCCTTCGAGCAGCCGTCCGAACAGGGAAACACGGATAGAGAAACCGAAACCCCCTCCCCCGGCGAAAACGGCATTCCAGACAACTTTACGTCGGATAAGTCCATGGAGCAGAAAAGTCTCCACAAGAGGCTCGTTGCGACTACACGAAGCCTGAAAAAGCAGAAGCGGAAGCTAAAAACAACGGAAGATGCACTCCGTATTAAATGGAACAAAGTAATCAACACCGCAGACAGATACGTCGACGGTCGCCGTACTAAAAGCTATCCAAAGAGAAAGCTCCTGCCCGAATTCGACGAAGAGGCCCTAGAGCCCTCGCACTCAAAAAACAAAAAAGCCATACGGTCGGATAGACAACCCAATAAGGCGGCAAGTGGCATCGCACTCAAATCGGTATGTGACCCACCTAAGGAGTCGCATCATGGCCCAGCCAGGTCCATTTATGGGCCAAGAAAGCGAGCTCCTGCGAGCAATGCAAAAAAGCCATCATTAGAATCCGGCACACCCAAATACAGGGGTGCCGCACACCCCCTATGCTTCACCGATGAGGTTCTGGACTATGAATTTCCAGAGGGATTCAAACCCATCAACATAGAGGCGTATGACGGAACAACAAACCCTGGAGTCTGGATCGAGGATTATATCCTCCACATACATATGGCTAGAGGAGATGATCTCCACGCCATCAAATATTTACCCCTTAAGCTTAAAGGGCCAGCCCGGCATTGGCTTAAAAGCCTTCCCGAAAACACAATTGGAAGTTGGGAAGAGCTCGAGAATGCTTTCCGAGCAAATTTTCAAGGGACCTATGTCCGCCCTCCAGATGCAGACGATCTCAGTCACATAACTCAACAGCCCGGAGAATCAGCTCGGCAGTTCTGGAATAGATTCCTTACTAAAAAGAATCAGTTAGTCGACTGTCCGGACACCGAAGCCTTAGCAGCTTTCAGGCATAATGTCCGAGACGAATGGCTAGCCAGACACCTCAGCCAGGAAAAGCCAAGAACAATGGCCACACTCACAAGCCTCATGACCCGCTTTTGCGCAGGAGAGGACAGCTGGTTGGCAAGATGCAACCCCAGCGACCCAAGTACATCTGAAATCAGGGATGGAAATGGAAAACCGCGACGCAACAAGGATCGTCGCCGAACTAAAGAAAAAAGTCCGAAGAGCACGGCAGTCAATGCCGGATTCAAAGGCTCGCGACAAAATCAGACAAAGCCACCCCTATAGGATAATAGGGATGATCCGTCCAACTTAAACAGAATCTTGGACAGGATATGTCAGATACACAGTACTCCTGGGAAGCCTGCTAACCATACCCACAGAGATTGTTGGGTTTTTAAACAATCCGGAAGACTCAATGCCGAACACAAGGGGCTCGACACACCAAGCGAAGACGAGGATGAACCCCAGAAGCAGAGCACCAGGAAACAAAAAAACTTCCCACAAGAAGTAAAAACAGTGAACTTACTTCACGTAACAAAGCGTATGGCACCCATACGGTACGCACAATACGACCTATCCCCCAATGGGTCCCGCCACTGGTTATTAAAACCAATCACTTTCGATCAACTGGACTATTCTAGAAATATCAAAAACGCAGGCTGGACTGCCCTGATACTCGACCCAATAATTGGTGGATTCCAGTTTACAAATGTCCTTATGGACGGCGGTAGTGGACTAAACCTGATATATCAGGATACAATCCATCACTTGGGGATAAACCCAGCAAGAATCTGCCGCAGCAAAACCTCCTTTCAAGGGGTAGCACCTAGTCCGGACACCCATTGTATGGGTTTTCTCCGGCTCGAAGTTATATTCGGCTCTGCCGATAACTTCCGTCGCGAAAAGTTGACCTTCCATGTCGTCCCGTTTTCAAGTCGCTATCAAGCACTACTGGGACGCGAAGCTTTCGCTCGCTTTAATGCAATACTGCACTACGCATCTCTCACGCTTAAGATGCCCGGTCCACGAGGCATCATCTCTTTGAAGAGGACGCACTAAAGTGCGCCTCTCCCAAGCGGAGGACTGTGCGGTCGCTTAGACAGCCGCACAATAAAATGGCCTCACCAACCAAAAGACTTTTCGACATAGGTTATTAAAGGCCGCGGACCCGGAATAGACGAGTTCGGCACAAGTCCATCATCAACGCAGACTTAGAGGCCATATACCCACGTACTAGGGGCTATACGCAGAGACAATAAAGCTCAATTTTACATTTTACTTTATATTTCATTTATTCTAAAACCTTTAGTTTGGCACGACCCGTTTTCAGTTTAGTTCCTCTCTTTTACAGATGAACGTCGTGCGACGCCCATCCAGGATACGGCACAACGGAGACACAGGCGCAGACGTGCAGTAGGGACCCGTCCTAAAGGATTCTTTTCAGATTAAGACACTGCGTAAACCTTTTTTAATGTCTGTTGTTGCAATACATCCCCTGTTTCTTTCCTACATAACCAAGGAGGAGGCTGGCGTCTTGGCATGTGGCCACGTCAGAAATTTTTGCACGTACCTGGACACTAGGGGCTTTTTTAGCAGAGTGTTGTTTAGCCCACACTCATAAAGACCGAACACCCTAGGGAATGTTCGGCGTTGCGAGTTTTGGCATTATATGCATTAGCTCTGAATCATGTCTTTGGTCAAATGTTGGGTTGCCCGGCTCCTGAGTTCGGCTACCTTACGTTCCGCTCTATCGGCTAAGGTAGCACCAGGAGAACTACTGCGATTGTGCCCCGGTTCGGCCGGGCGAGCACCTCAGTAGAGAAAGCCAAAAACTGACTGTCATGATGTAGCGTGAGACTGGTCAACCACTCGATGACCTATTGGAATCTATCGGATTCCTCCGCGTTAACGAAGGGCCGCTTCCCGGTCAGGCACATACGCGCCCCGAACTCGGGTGAGCGCAGTCGCCACCAATGGGCTACCTAAATAGTCCCACTGTCAAGCTCCTATGGCTAAGTGAAAGTATTAAAGCACTATAGTCCGGTTGCCTGGCCCGCTGCGCTATCACCTCCTTTGTGGGACCAAGACGTTGGGTTAAGTGTGAAAATGCGTCTTCTGCGAGCACCCCCGCACTATGTGCGTGGGGGTTGAAGCCAACGACTGCAATCTTTCAGATTTTATACATATATTTTAAACGGCCGCACAGGAGGTGTTCACAATACTTGAAGGCACAAGTATAAAAAGGCCACTACAATTTATAAAGATATTACTTCATCATTACATATGCTATAATAACATAGCATCCTTCGAGCACTGCGACTCTATTACATGAGCGCCTTCAAGGACTTCCTGAAAATAGTGCTCGGAGGATACTCGGCTTTTCTTCGAATCTCGAGACGCAATAACGGTGGTCTCCATATCTGCCCAGTATGTCTTGACACAGGCAAGAGCCATCCTTGCACCCTCTATACACGCCGACCTCTTCATCGCATTAATGCGCGGCACTGCGTCAAGGAATTGCTGCACCAAACTAAAATAACTCTTCGGCTCCGACCTCCCCGGCCACAGATGACCCATGAAATACTTCAGGGCGAGTCCAGACAACCTATTAAGTTCGTCCCATTGAGCCAAACGATCGTCCACTGCTAGTTGACGCTCTGGATTATGAAATTGCGGCCATAACAGTTTTTCCACTTCACGATCTTCCAGATCTCGGAAGTGTTCGGTTGCATCAGCAGCACTCGCTGCCAAATCCAGATAGGTGTCCTCCACACTCCACATCTAGTCCAACGGAGCAAACTTCGGATCACAAAATTTTCTCCGCAGCATGAAGGGCTTTCCAGCCGCAATCTGTTCGGCCTGACGCAGCTCCTCCTTCGTAGCTCTCATTGCAGAGCGCGCATCCTTGGCATCAGCAACGTCCTTTTCTAGGACCGCCTGTCTCGCCTGGTCTTCTTTCTCAAGAAGTATGCAACGGTCTGCAGTGCTCTTTAACTTTTCGGCCATAGTGGCCATCTCTTCCTTGCTTCGGCAATGAGAAGCCTGTTTGGCTCTCAGCTCTTCAAGGGCCATCTTGGCAGCCGCATCACTCCTCCTGGCTTCATCTTTAGCTCGGGCAAGTTCTGCCCTAAGACTCTCCACGGCAGCCGCACCATCTGCGTCAAGCACACATATCGTAAGACGCTGGCATAAAAATCTTCTTACCTAATGTTCCCCGAGGAATCACATACCTTGAGCCTCATCCAACCGCTTGTTGACAAGCGCGATGTCGGCATCTGCCACGTCCAGTTGCCGCTTTAGTTCGGCAACACTAGCAGTTCGGATTGATTCCGGACACCCTACAGCCTACATTAAAAGGAGAAATTTTAGACCTGGGATTATGATCCTCCTCGTGCCGTCATTTCTTGACAACATGCAGAGTCTCAGGGGCTACTATCTACATAGGGAGCATCTTATTTACGCGCAACTAACAAAAGTATACATATCTAATGTACCTCAAAACCCGTCAATAAATTTTCGACGGCCTCACGCAGTCCGCTCTCCGCGGACAAAATCCTTTCAATCACCGTGCCCATTAATGCACGGTGCTCCTCTGAAATAGAAGCTCGCCCTAGCAGAACCTTCAGCTCCTCCGGCCGAGCACCAGATGGTGCCGGACTCGTCCCATGGCCTCTTTCGAAGGCCGGACGCGGAGAACTTCGGAGGGCCCCATCGCTATCTTCCGCCCCTGCCGAACTCGGATAAACCCTCCGTGACGACACCTCAGGGTCGCCCGCCTCGCTAGGCGGCCCAACAGAAGGAGGCGTCCCGCTCTCCATCATCTCCGGAAGAAGATCCCCCGAAGACGAGCTCTGCTGAGAAGGGCTGAGGTCCGAACTACAAGGTAAGAATTCGGTTAAAATTCTCAGATATACATCATGGATTTCTCTCATCCCTCGAAAGGAAAATCTTTCTCTACTTACGGCTCGCTGGAGGGCTGATCTCCTTGAGTACGCAGTCCGGCCGAGGAGTTCCCCGACGCCGGACCCTCTGACGAGGATCTTCCCCCCCCCCTTCGAGACCACGGTCTTCGGATCGTCAGAGGCGGCTCTCTTCTTTTCCCTAGGAGAGGAATCGTCGGTTCCTCCCTTTGGAACAGCCTCCTTCGAGGAGGCCGTAGTTTCCTTGTCCTCCCCCTTGCTTCCCTCCAAAGGCGCTACCTCCAGCATCCTGACTAGCACGGGATCTGGCCTGGTTTCGGGAAGGGGAGCCGGACACCTGATCAGCTTCGCCTTAGCTATCCACTCTTGTTTAAAAGGGGAGCTCTGTTAAGGGCACGTTAATTATGCGGATAGAAGGTCCGGGCACAAGGTTACTTACTTGAGTATCCGGGCGATTGCGTCTTAGGCCTGCGTCCTCGGACAAATCCGGACACACTTCTTGTGATCCGAAGAACAGTTTATACATCTCCGCGGGCGTCGCGCTCATAAAATCCCGGAGAGCTTGTGGTCCCTCTGGATTGAACTCCCATAGGCGAAGGGGGCGACGTTTGCTGGGCAGTGACCGACGAATCAGTATGACTTGTGTCACCTTGACCAGGTTGAGGTCTCCTTCCAAGAGATCCTTAATGCGGCCCTGCAGCAAGGGTACGTCTTTGGGCAAGCCCCAATCTAACCCTATGTTGACCCACGATGCTAGGCATGGTGGGGGACCCGAGCGAAAGGCAGGAGGCGCCACCCATGTGGTGCCCCGAGGAGCGGTGATATAAAACCACTCTCGTTGCCACAAGCCATGCTCCTCTTGAAAAGAGCCCTCGGGCCATGGAGCATCGGCATTTCTTCTTATGACAGCGCCTCCGCACTCTGCGTGTCGCCCCTCGATCATCTTCGGCTCCACTTTGAAGGCCTTGAGCCATAATCCGAAGTGAGGGGTAACATGGAGGAACGCTTCGCACACTATGATAAATGAGGAGATATGGAGGATGGACTCCGGAGCTAAGTCATGAAAATCCAGCCCGTAATAAAACAACAGTCCCCTCACAAAGGGATCCATGGGGAAGCCTAACCCTTGGAGGAAGTGAGACATGAACACCACGCTCTCTCCGGGCTGGGGACTGGGAATAACCTGTCCTTGAGCAGGCAACCTATGCGAAATCTCGCTGGTCAGGAACTTAGCCTCTCTCAACCTTAATATGTCCTCCTCCATGACGGAGGAAGGCATCCATCGGCCTTGCAGGTCAGTATCGGACATTGTCGAAAAATCCGAAGCGCCTGGAATCTGAAGCTGGGGGTGTTGGAACTCGAGGCGACAGGCGAACTCGTTTGGGATTAAGAAAAGGAGCGAGGCCTTGGTCTCTTTATAAGAGGCTGAATACCAAGAGCCCTCCCCGTAACCGTTTTGGACTCCCCTTTAATTAAGGGAACGTGCTAACGGGCATGATTGGGTTACCCACGTCCGTATTGATGATAATCCCGTTAAAAGGGGCACACGATCTCTGCTTTGACAAGACGTGCCAAGGAAACCGCCTCGCTAAACGCGCTGAGGTGGAAAAGTAAAAACAATTTGTATAAAGAGCTTGGACGCAGTGTGTTGACGCACTACGGAATACGTCAGCAGATTTGATTTGTGTTAATATTATTCTCTCTATGGCAATATGTGGAAACTTATTTTGCAGAGCCGGACACTATTTTTGGTGATTACAATCTTCTATGAAGGACTTGGAGGAGGAACCCGCCTTGCAATGCCGAAGACAATTTGCGCGCCGGACTCGTCGTCATTGTAGCCTGGTTCAGGGGCAAGCTAGGCTATACCTTCGGGAGTCCTGGATTAGGGGGTGTTCGGGCAGCCGGACTATACCTTCGCCGGACTCCTGGACTATGAAGATACAAGATTAAAGACTTTGTCCCGTGTCCGGAAGGAACTTTCCTTGGCGTGGAAGGCAAGCTAGGCGATGCGGATACACAAGATCTCCTACTATTGTAACCGACTCCGTGTAACCCTAACCCTATCTGGTGTCTATATAAACCGGAGGGTTGTAGTCCGTAGGACAAGAATCATCATACACAATCATACCATAGGCTAGCTTCTAGGGTTTAGCCTCCTTGATCTCGTGGTAGATCTACTCTTGTACTACCCATATCATCAATATTAATCAAGCAGGAGTAGGGTTTTACCTCCATCGAGAGGGCCCGAACCTGGGTAAACATCGTGTCCCTTGTCTCCTGTTACCATCCGACCTTGACGCATAGTTCGGGACCCCCTACCCGAGATCCGCCGGTTTTGACACCGATAAACATGATATGTGTTTTGCTTGGAGCGTTTTGTATTATTTGTGTCTTTATTTGTTGTTGTGCCACAATCATCCTTGCTGTACACACCTTTTGAGAGAGTCATCTATGAATTAAAATTTGTTGGAATACTCTTTGCTCTTCACTTATATCTTTTGAGCTATGTAGTTTTGCTCTATGTGCTTCACTTAGATCTTTTAGAGCACGGTGGTGGTTTGTTTTAAAGAAACTATTGATCTCTCATGCTTCACTTAAATTATTTTGAGAGTCGTAATAGCATGGTAAATTACTTAATATTAATAAGCTTGGTATTCATGGTTTGTGAAATTTTCTGTTGAGTGCGTTGAATACTAAGAAAAGATTGAAGCATGATAATTGTTTTGAGATATGGAGGTGATAATATTAGAGTCATGCTAGTGGAAGTAGTTGTGAATTTAAACAATACTTGTGTTGAAGTTTGTGATTCCCGTAGCATGCATGTATGCTGAACCGTTGTGTGATGAAGTCGGAGCATAATTTATTTATTGATTGTCTTCCTTATGAGTGGCGGTCGGGGACGAGCGATGGTCTTTTCCTACCAATCTATCCCCCTAGGAGCATGCGCGTAATACCTTGCTTTGATAACTTCTAGATTTTTGCAATAAGTATATGAGTTCTTTATGACTAATGTTGATTCCATGGATTATATGCACTTTTTCCCATCCTTCCGCCATTGCCAGCCTCTCTAATACCGCACACCTTTCGCCGGTATCATACACCCACCATATACCTTGCTCAAAACAGCCACCATACCTACCTATTATGGCATTTCCATAGCCATTCTGAGATATATTGCCATGCAACTTTTCCACCATTACATTTATTATGACACGCTCCATCATTGTCATATTGCTAGCATGATCATGTAGTTGACATCGTATTTGTGGCAAAGCCACCATTCATAATTCTTTCATACATGTCACTCTTGATCCATTGCATATCCCGGTACCCCGCCGGAGGCATTCATATAGAGTCATATCTTGTTCTAAGTATCGAGTTGTAATTGTTGAGTTGTAAGAAAAATAAAAGTGTGATGATCATCATTTTTAGAGCATTGTCCCAAGTGAGGAAAGAATGATGGATACCATGATTCCCCCACAAGTAGGTATGAGACTCCGGACGAAACAAAAAGAGGCCATAAAAAAAGAGAAGGCCCAAACAAAAACAAAAAATGAGAGAAAAAGAGAGAAGGGACAATGCTACTATCCTTTTACCACACTTGTGCTTCAAAGTAGCACCATGATCTTCATGATAGAGAGTCTCTTGTTATGTCACTTTCATATACTAGTGGGAATTTTTCATTATAGAACTTGGCTTGTATATTCCAATGATGGGCTTCCTCAAAATGCCCTAGGTCTTCGTGAGCAAGCGAGTTGGATGCACACCCACTTAGTTTCTTTTGTTGAGCTTTCATATACTTATAGCTCTAGTGCATCCGTTGCATGGTAATCCCTACTCACTCACATTGATATCTATTAATGGGCATCTCCATAGCCCGTTGATACGCCTAGTTGATGTGAGACTATCTTCCCCTCTTTTGTCTTCTCCACAACCATCGTTCTATTCCACATATAAGTGCTATATCAGTGGCTCACGCTCATGTATTGCGTGAAGGTTGAAAAAGTTTTGAAAAAGTTAGAGTATGAAACAATTGCTTGGCTTGTCATCGGGGTTGTGCATGATTTAAATACTTTGTGTGGTGAAGATGGAGCATAGCCAGACTATATGAATTTGTAGGGATAACTTTCTTTGGCCATGTTATTTTGAGAAGACATAATTGCTTTATTAGTATGCTTGAAGTGTTATTATTCTTTATGTCAATATGAACTTTTGTCTTGAATCTTTCTAATCTGAATATTCATACCACAATTAAGAAATTTTGCAATAAAATTATGCCAAGTAGCACTCCGCATCAAAAATTCTCTTTTTATCATCTACCTACTCAAGGATGAGCAGGAATTAAGCTTGGGGATGCCTGATACGTCTCCAACGTATCTATAATTTTTGATTGCTCCAATATTATCTACTGTTTTGGACTATATTGGGCTTTATTTTCCATTTTTATATTATTTTTGGGACTAACCTATTAACCGGAGGCCCAGCCCAGAATTGTTGTTTTTGCCCATTTCAGTGTTTCAAAGAAACAGAATATCAAACGGAGTCCAAACAGAAAAATCCTTTTTGGAACGTGATTTTCTTCCCGAACAAGACACATGAGACTTGGACCCTACTCCAAGAAGTACCGGAGGCGGTCATGAGGGTGCCCCCCTACAGGGCGCGCCCCCTGCCTCGTGGGCCCCTCGGTGCTCCACTGACGTACTCCTTCCTCCTATATATATCCACATACCCCCAAACAATCAGAACAGGAGCCAAAAACCTAATTCCACCGTCGCAACTTTCTGTATCCAAGAGATCCCATCTTGGGGCCTGTTCCAGAGCTCCACCGGAGAGGGCCGTCATCACGGAGGGCTTCTACATCATCATAGCCTCAACGATGAAGTGTGAGTAGTTTACCTCAGACCTTCGGGTCCATAGTTATTTGCTAGATGGCTTCTTCTCTCTTTTTGGATCTCAATACAATGTTCTCCCCCTCTCTTGTGGAGATCTATTCGATGTAATCTTCTTCTTTTGTGGTGTGTTTGTTGAGACCGATGAAATGTGGGTTTATGATCAAGTCTATCTATGAATAATATTTGAATCTTCTCTGAATTCTTTTATGTATGATTGGTTATCTTTGCAAGTATCTTCGAATTATCCGTTTGGTTTGGCCAACTAGATTGGTAGTTCTTGCCATGGGAGAAGTGCTTAGCTTTGGGTTCGATCTTGCGGTGTTCTTTCCCAGTGACAGAAGGGGCAGCAAGACACGTATTGTATCGTTGCCATCGAGGATAACAAGATGGAGTTTATTTCATATTGCATGAATTTATCTCTCTACATCATGTCATCTTGCTTAAAGCGTTACTCTGTTTTTAACTTAATACTCTAGATGCATGCTGGATAGCGGTCGATGAGTGGAGTAATAGTAGTAGATGCAGAATTGTTTCGATCTACTTGCCATGGACGTGATGCCTATATACATGATCATGCCTAGATATTCTCATAACTATGCTCAATTCTATCAATTGCTCAACAGTAATTTGTTCACCCACTGTAGAAAACTTATGCTCTTTAGAGAAGCCACTAGTGAAACCTATGGCCCCCGGGTCTATTCTCGCCATATCAATCTCCATCACTTTAATCTTGCTTTATTTTTACTTTGCCTTTTACTTTTCACTTTGCATCTTTATATCAAAAATACCAAAAATATTATCTATCGGATCTCACTTTACCGTGAAGGGATTGACAACCCCTAATCGCGTTCGTTGCGTTGAGCTCTTTGTGTTGTGTAGGTACGAGGGACTTGCGCGTGGCCTCCTACTGGATTGATATCTTGGTTCTCAAAAACTGAGGGAAATACTTACGCTACTCTGCTGCATCATCCTTTCCTCTTTGGGGAAAACCTACGCAAACTCAAGAGGTAGCAGCCCACTAGGAGTCCACATCCATTTTCCACTCGGATCCAATCCGGATGGGCTACATCCCCTTAAGTGTGCGACCCTATTGGTTCAGGTACACATGGACACGACTAGAGTCGATAGTTGGTAGCGGCTCCTAGCAGAACGTGCCAACTCCCATGTGGGTGTAAAGTCGTTTGACGAACCTCAACAATGTGGCATATGCAACATTCCTTTTACCTCACGATATTTGTTGTCGAGCTCAAGGCGAGTACTTGTCACCCTTGTGATAGCTCAACCTCTCTTCTCGAAACTGTGATACAGATTCCCAAACTAGGTTAACGCTTAACCAAAGTCGCATGGCCATGCTTTCTGAATATGATCACTCGAAAGGGCCCAGAGAATATCTCACCAAATAGGAGGGGCAAATCCCATCTTGGTCAACCATGTCTCGCGACATGTCTCACGACTCACCCGAAAGCTACCTTTATAACTACCCAGTTATGGAGTAGCCTTCGATAGACCCTAAGTGAGTCGATCCTCATCCCGAGAATATGCGAGGACCTCTGGTCTAGGACATGGCATAGACATTGCACCTGAGACTAACAGATGACTATATCTCGCTGTGTCTCAAAGTGGGTCTGTCTGGATCGGTGATCTCCATCCCCGAGCCCATACTATTGGTTTAGCATCTCCATGCACATGACTTGTGAAACATAGTCATCAATCGAGTTGTATACTAGTCAAGGATATGTGTCCGCACAACCTTATCAACTAGGGACCATTAGAACAATCATCATACAATACATAGTTCCACAAACAAGTCACATACTTATTGATACATATCATTGATGATGTTCAAGGACCAATACAAAGGACTCATGAATACATATGGAAATGTCATCATCACATGATTGCCTCTAGGGCATATCTCCAACAGTCTCCCACTTGCACTAGCATCAATCATTTAGGCATCGTATGCCCATGGAGCTCATGTGTGCCTCATGCTTCGGCCGTGGGAGAGGCTTTGTCAATGGATCGGCAACATTTGCATCCATGTGTACCTTGCATATGTTTACATCACCTCTTTCGACAATGTCGCGAATAAGGTTAAAACGCCTGAGTATGTGTTGGGTTTTATGATGGTTTCGTGGTTCCTTGACTTGCGCAATGGAACCACTATTATCACAATAGAGGTCCAATGGCTTAGACGCGCCCTCAACCACACCAAGATTAGAAATGAAATTCTTCACCCAAACACCTTCTTTTGCAGCTTCAGAAACCGCAATGTACTCAGCCTCTGTTGTAGAATCAGCTGTCGTATCTTGCTTGGAGCTCCTCCAGCTCACTGCTCCTCCGTTCAGGATGAACACAAACCCAGATTGCGATCGACTATCATCCCTATCGGTTTGGAAACTAGCATCAGTGTAACTCTTTACAACGAGCTCATCCTCACATCCATAATCCAGGAACATATCCTTAGTCCTTCTCAAGTACTAAAGGATATTCTTAACCGTTGTCCAGTGACTCTCACCTGGATCAGCCTGGTATCTGCCCACCATGCTAAGAGCAAAACTAACATCGGGGTGAGTACATACCATAGCGTACATGATGGACCCAACAGCCGAAGCATACGGAATCCATCCATGCGTCTTCGCTCATCAGGAGTCGAAGGACTCTGAGTCTTGCTAAGACTAATGGCATGTGACATGGGCAAGAAACCCTTCTTGGCATCTTGCATGTTGAACCGCTTCAACACCTTGTCAATATATGCACTCTGGCTTAATCCAATAAGCCTTCTCGATCTTTCTCTATAGATCTTGCTTCCCAAAATGTAAGCTGCTTCTCCCAAGTCCTTCATAGAAAAACTATTTTTCAATGAGTCCTTGACAGATTCAAGCATTTGAACATCATTTCCAATCAATAATATGTCATCCACATATAAGATCAGAAATGCAACTGAGCACCCACTAACCTTCTTGAATACACAATGATCACTATCATTCTTGATGAAGCCAAACTCTTTGACAGCTTCATTAAAACGAATGTTCCAATTCTGAGATGCTTGCCTTAATCCTTAAATGGATCTCTGAAGCTCGCATACCATGCTAGACTTCTTTGGATCGACAAAACCCTCAGGTTGTGTCATATACACATCCTTTGTTAAATTTCCATTAAGGAAAGCCGTTTTGACATCCATCTGCCATATTTCCTAGTCGAAATATGCCGCTATAGCAAGAATGATCCGAATTGATTTAGGCATCGCTACCGGTGAGTAAGTCTCATCATAGTTAACTCCTTGAACTTGTAGATAACCTTTAGCAACAAGTCGAGCCTTATGGACTGTGACATTTCCGTCCATATCAGTTTTCTTCTTAAAGATCCACTTGCACTCAATGGCTCGAACGCCATCTGGCTGATCAACCAAGTTCCAAACTTGATTGTCATCCATGGACTTTAATTCGGATCTCATGGCCTCAAGCCATAACTCGGAATCAGGGCTCTCCATTGCTTCCACATATGTAGTCGGCTCGTTATTCTCCAAGAACAACACATTGCAGTCATGCAAATTGCGTAACCTTTCTGACCTCCGTGGAACCGGCATCGTCTCCACCACGGGTTCCCTGACTAATTCCGTTGTGACAGAATCACCTATTGTAATGTCCCCGTGTGGTTCTCGAATTTCTTCGAGTCGGACCGTCCTCCCACTAGCCTTTTGATTGAGAAACTC
This sequence comes from Aegilops umbellulata, assembly GCA_032464435.1. Taxonomy (NCBI): domain Eukaryota; kingdom Viridiplantae; phylum Streptophyta; class Magnoliopsida; order Poales; family Poaceae; genus Aegilops; species Aegilops umbellulata. The sequence goes on along the minus strand of CP136060.1, from coordinate 104,844,803 downwards.
TTTCTCAAGGAAGACTCCATGTCGAGCGACAAACACTTTGCCCTCGTCGTGGTTGTAGAAGTAATATCCTAAGGTTTCCCTTGGATATCCCATGAATATGCACTTGTCCAATTTGGGTGTGAGCTTATCTGACTGGAGCCGCTTGACATAAGCTTCACATCCCCAAATTTTCAGAGAAGACAAACCGTGACTCTTCATAGTCCATATCTCATATGGTGTCTTATCTACGGACTTAGATGGTACCCTGTTTAGTGTGAAAGTTGCAGTTTCTAGAGCGTATCCCCAAAATGACAAGGGTAAATCCGATTGACTCATCATCGATCGCACCATGTCCAATAGGGTCCAATTCCTCTGTTCCGACACACCATTTCTCTTTGGCGTACCCGGAGGAGTCAGTTGTGGAACTATTCCATGACTCTTTAGATGATCATCAAACTCCTGGCTCATATACTCACCTCCACGATCAGATCGTAGAATTTTGATTTTCTTGCGAGTTGATTTTCCACTTCGTTCTGAAACTCCTTGAACTTTTCAAAAGTTTCTGACTTGTGTCTCATCAAGTAGACATATCCATATCTACTCAAGTCGTCGGTAAAAGTCACGAAGTATTGCAAACCACCTCTGGCTGTCATGCTCATTGGTCCACATACATCACTATGTATAAGTTCCAATAGCTCGGACGCCCTCTTGCAACTCTTCGCAAAAGGAGTCTTAGTCATCTTGCCGAGTAGGCAATACTTGCATGTCTCGAATGATTCAAAATCAAACAAAGTGAGGATTCGATCATCATGGAGCTTCTTCATGCGCTTTTGTCTAATGTGTCCTAGTCGACAATGCCAAATGTAAGTCGGATTTATCTCATTAGGCTTATGCCTCTTGACATTTATGTTATAGACTGATTCACCTTCAAGATCTAGGATAAATAACCCATTCACAACGGGTGCAAAGTCATGAAACATATTATTCAAGTAAATTGAACAACCATTGTCCTTAATACCGAATTCATAACCTTGTCTCATCAAACATGAGGCAGAAATAATGTTTCGACCCAAATCAGGAACATAATAACAATTATCAAGTTCCATTACAAATCCTGAAGGTAAATTAAGTTGCATAGTGCCGATGGCCAATGTAGCAACTCTCGCTTTATTCCCGACGTGAATGTAAACTTCTCCTCTTGCGACATTCCTAGTTCTGCTTAGCCCCTGCATCGAGTTGCATATGTGAACAACCGATATGGTATCATATACCCAAGAGCTACTAGAAACATTAGCAAGATAAATGTCTATAACATATACAACAAGTGTACCTGAAGAAGAAATCATACTTCCAGTCTTCTTGCCCTTCTCGGCAAGCCACATGCTGCAGTTCCTTTTCCAGTGTCCGGGTTCCTTGCAATGAAAGCAAATACTCCCCGAAGCCGTCCCTGACTTAGGCGCAGTGGCTGCAGTTGGAGTTGCCTCCTTCTCTTTGCCCTTTGCCTTTTTCTTGGACCAGCTCTTCTTGAACTTAGCCGAGTTTTGCACCATCAACACTTTGACGATGCGTACCTTTCTTGATATCCTGCTCTGCTACTTTGAGCATCCCAGGCAATTCAGTGAGCTTCTATTCCATCCCATGCATATGGTAGTTCAAGATGAACGGCCCATAGCTATCCGGAAGAGAACCCAGAATTGTATCTGTGGACAGTTCATCCCCAAGTGGGAAGGCCAGCCTATCTAGAGCTTGCATGTACCCGATCATCTTGATCACATGCGGGCTCAGGGGATCACCCTCTTTCAGCTTACAATCCATCAAGGATCGCCAGACGTTGAACCTTTCGGTCCTAGCCTGCATTTGAAACATGCTCTTAAGGTTCTCGATCATATCGAAAGCCTCAATATTTTCGAACTGTTGCTGCAGATCGGGCTCCATAGAAGCCAGCATGAGATAGCTGATCTTGTTTGATTCATCAACGAGTTTCTGGTAGGCATTTCTGGCTATGACATTAGCATTATCGGCAGGTTCCTCTGGAAGCGGATTCTCTAGAACTTGTTCCTTTTTGTCATGCCTAAGAACAATTCTCAGGTTTCTATACCAGGTGGTAAAGTTTGTTCCATTCAATTTATCTTTTTCCAGGATTGATTTCAATGCGAAAGGGGTAACTTGAGCAGGTGGTGCCATTGATCTACAAAAGAAATATGCAAAACACTAAGACATGTATTCATGAAGAGTAATTCATATTAAACATTTTAATAAGATCATTACTCCCACTAAAGTCAACATCCCTCGGTTGATACTTAGTGATTCAAGATCCAAGATCAACATGTCAACTAGTGAGCTTTTGCATCACCGCTAGAGGACAAGTTCACTCGGTAAGCAACTCTTGTTGTTGGGGACATCTCATGCCTCTCCAACTCCTATGCCTCGTAAACCAAAATTGTTTTGATAGCCATGACAAGTCAACCAATACTTCGCGTGTAAGTGTCCGACACAAACCCATCACTTCAAGGAGATCTAGTGGCACCCTAATTTCATAGGCCCGCCACTAAATATACTTGATATGTGAAGGTGCAGCAATTGGGGAGGAATTTGTACTTGACATTCCTTGAGGGATCACCCTACTTCAGACATATACAATGCAAAAAGAAGGGTGCATAAAAAGGATAAACTTTCACAGGCAGTTTATGTATGTGTGATACGGTATAGCCCCTTTTCATAGCGCGTGGTGATCTCCATCTCCACGTGCGCAGTCTACCCATGCATGGTTGTCCTCGTGGTGATCTCCATCTCCATGCCATGGTGTCAACCGCCAAGTGTTACATAAGATACTATGCTATTAAAAACTAATAGCTACTGAAAGTAAATTACATTAAATGGCTTCTCATGTTGACACGCATGTCATTAATACAATAATGGGACAACCATATGGCTCCTGCCGGTTGCCGCACTCATGACATGCAGGTCATGAAACAATAATATACAAGCAACATACATGGGCTATACCAAATCACAGTCATTCCCTGCAAAAACGAGTCAGACGTTCTACCGCCGAAGATAAAACCTCCTGAAAGTCTATCTTCCAAGTGGATTTTGGCCTAGTCAGAAGCGCTGAAATTTTGTTCCATCATTTTGCTGCTAATCCAGCTTTTCGTTAGCTTTAGTTTGACAGGTCGTGGAGCAAAATCGAAGTTCATATGCAAAAGTTACATCCGTTTTACCGAGACCGCTCCAACAGATTTCAGCACTGCGGAAATCACATTTCCAAGGTGTTGATCTATGTTCCGATTCGATCAATCTCATTGATCTTCGCATGCTGCATCCGGATTTACGTTCCACTATCTACCCCGATGGCAGAAAACTGACCGGTAGGGGTAAGTCATGTCACGACCTCTGCATCACGATCACGGAAACAAGATCATGAAACCAACCTTCAACACTGACATGCGCGACCAATCTCATCGACCCGCACCTGAACCAATCTACATATCTCATATGCATATCATCGAATCTATCACCACACAGCAGAGGCTCTGATACCACTGTTGGATCACGCGGTACGCTACGCTAGCACCAAATAAAATTTTCTACCGCGCACCCAAGATCATGCTGCTGGAAATAGATCACGGGATCGGGTTTACCACTAGAGGCGCAATCACCACAGCGGAAGTAGAGTTGGTGATGCGTGGAGCCGATCTCCCGGGCCGTCTCCTCCTCGTGTTGCCGATCTCCGGCGAACAGCGAAGACCCGTGAACGGTGATCTCCCGCGAACGGCACCTCGCGGTTCCCTCAAACGGTTCGTCCAAGCACCGCAGGTGCGATGCATCCAAGGTATCCACAAGAACGGGGAGTAGCGTCGAGCAGGGGACTGCTAGGTCCGGTTGCATGGCATGGGCGTGGGGAGTGGTGGTGGCTAACCAGGGTTCAATTGGATCAACCCTAAGTGGTGTGCCCACTCCCCTTTATATAGACCTCCGAGGTGGGCTCAACACTTGATCCCACTAGGAGTCCACATCCATTTTCCACTCGGATCCAATCCGAAGGGCCTACAGCCCCTTAAGTGTGCGACCCTATAGGTTCACGTACACATGGACATGACCAGAGTCGATAGTTGGTAGCGGCTCCTAGCAGAACGTGCTAACTCCCATGTGGGCGTAAAGTCGTTTGACGAACCTCAACTATGTAGCATATGCAACATTTCTTTTGCCTCACGATATTTGTTGTCGAGCTCAAGGAGAGTACTTGTCACCCTTGTGATAGCTCGGCCTCTCTTCTCGAAACCGTGATACAGATTCCCGAACTAGGTTAACGCTTAACACAAGTCGCATGGCCATGCTTTCTGAATCTGATCACTCGAGAGGGCCCAGAGAATATCTCTCCAAATAGGAGGGGCAAATCCCATCTTGGTCAACCATGTCTCGCGGCATGTCTCACGACTCACCGGAAAGCTACCTTTATAACTACCTAGTTATGGAGTAGCGTTTGATAGACCCTAAGTGAGTTGATCCTCATCCCGACACCATGCAAGGACCTCAGGTATAGGACATGGCATAGACATTGCACTTGAGACTAACAAATGGCTATATCTCGCTGTGTCTCAAAGTGGGTCTGTCCGGCTCGGTGATCTCCATCCCCGAGCCCATACTATCTGTTTAGCATCTGTCGGCGTTCTGGGAACGGGGGTCCCCATACTTGCCTGCCTGCGGCCTGCGGCGTGGCTCAAATGGGGGCCCAGCGTGGCCCATCTTTATCAGCACAAGGTTCAAGACCCTCGCGAGGGGCCAAGCCTCGCGTGGCGGACGACATGGCGCTTTCTCAAGCACGGCCTCCTTAGGCTGGCTCGTGAGGAGGCGGAGAGATCAAGGCGGGTACCTCACGAGGTGCCCATGACGCAAGCCATGACGACCAAGGGTGCCAGGCAGGCGCCAGCCCGCGCAGCGTCTCCCTTTCCTCTTTGGTGCAAAGGGGGCAAGCGCAGGCGAGAGGATCAAGCAAAGGCACCCATTTCGGTGCAACGAGACCAAGACCAGTCCAACGGTGGGAAGGAGGTCACCATGGAGCCCTGGACGACGTCACCACAGGGCCCTTGGCAGGCGAAGACCAACTTTAGTCAGGATAAGTATACCAGATGTTCCCCTCCAAATTAGCCAATTGTTGGCGCCCTTCCCGCTCAATATTTGAGAAGAGGCCCAGGGCCTTTGCCTATAAATAGGACTAGCCACCCCCAGGGTAGAGGGGTCTGATCTGATTCAACATCTAGAGCAAGTAGAGGGAGAGAGAGAAGGGCGATCGAACTCCCCCTAGCAGTTCATCCCCTAGCCTAGAACAGACCCTCGCGAGGTCGTTCTTCCTTGTATTGTTCTTCGTCATCAGCCCAAGAGGCAATCCACCCACCACAAACTAGAGTAGGGTATTACACCACAATGGTGGCCCGAACTAGTATAAACCCTGCGTCTCTTGTGTTGTTCTTGCAGTAGTTAGATCCTTACGAGACGGAGAGGTAGAGGGCATGATCTCCGCGCGCACCCCAGAGTTCGAACCTCAAGGGTCTGCCGGAACCCGTGATCTGACATTTGGCGTGCCAGGTAGGGGTGCGCCGGAATCTGTCTTCCACCGCTCCGCTCTCCTCCGACCGCCGCATCCATGTACGACGCACGTCGAGCTCGCGTCACGCCAGCGGCCCTCGCTGGTGGACGTCCTCGCTGTTCCCCGTCGCCCACCGTCAACACCGCCACCGGCCCGGCGGGAGGCGAGCAGCAAGCACCACCCCAGCGTCTGCCTACACAACAGGGCGGCTGCCCCACGACATCGATGCTCCCGGTCGTTGCGGCCCTCCTGGGCGGCTCGCAGGCGCCACCCACAAGCCGCCACGTCAAGCCATTTCCCTGCCTGATTGGCGCCGTTTCCGCGCGGCTGGGGGCTCCCCCAGACCGGGCGGCACGCGAGGTTGGTTTGACCTTCAGCTCGGAGGACCACCCTGCTAACTTGGCCGGCTCGGGCGCGCTCCCCCTGTTGTGCACCCCCACCATCTGCCAGGTGGCCGTCACCAGAACCCTCGTCGATGGCGGCGCGGGCCTCAGCGTGCTCTCGGTTGAGGCCTTAAACCTCCTCTACATACCCCGGGAGCGGCTGCAACCCAGCCGATCCTTCTCGGGCGTTGGGGGCGGGTCATCTGACTCCCTGGGACAGATCCGACTCCCGGTAACCCTCGGGACCTACGACAACTTCCGCACGGAGATGGTCGACTTCGACATCGCCCCCCTCAGCCTCCCTTACAACGCCATCCTCGGCTACCCGGCACTGGCTCAGTTCATGGCCGCCACGCACCCGGCGTACAACCTCATGAAGATGCCCGGGAGCAACAGTACCCTCACCATGCATGGAGACACCGGGGACGCCCTGCGAGTACTCAAACTCGCCTTCAAGACGGCGGCATCAGCACAGCCCGCCGACGCGGGGACCCCTGAGCCCAAGGGGGCTGCGCCTACCAAGAAGCAGTTGTTCACCCAGGACAAGGCAGAAACCAAGCAGATACCCGTCGACGAGGACGGGTCCTCCAGCGCCACTTTCACCATTGGCGCCAACCTGGGGCCTGAGCAGGAGGAGGCCCTGGTCAAGTTCCTGCGTGCAAACAAGAAAGTGTTTGCTTGGGAGCCCGATCAGTTGGCAGGGATCCCCAGGGACGTCATCGAGCACCACCTCAACGTGTGCCCAAATGTGCGCCCCGTGAAGCAGAAGGCCAGGCGGCAGTCCGCGGAGAAGCATGCCTTCATCGTTCAAGACACCCGCAAGTTAGAAGCCGCTGGAGTCATCCGCGAGGTTCGGTACCCAGATTGGTTGGCCAACCCCGTCGTTGTGCCCAAGAAAGGGGGGAAGGGATGCATGTGTGTCGACTTCACCAACCTCAACAAGGCATGCCCGCAAGATCCGTTCCCGCTCCCTCGCATCGATCAGATCGTCGATTCCACCGCCGAGTGCGACCTGTTGTGCTTTTTGGATGCCTTCTCCGGATATCACCAGATCAAGATGGCGATAGAAGACGTTGAGAAGACCGCCTTCTTGACCCCGTGCGGGGTATACTGCTATACATGCATGCCATTTGGACTACGCAACGCAGGGGCAACCTTTCAGCGGCTGATGCACATCACCTTGGGCCCGCAGCTCGGGAAGAATGTTGAAGCATACGTCGATGACATTGTGGTGAAATCTCGAGAGGCCAGGACCCTGATACAAGACCTGGAGGAGACCTTCGCGAGCCTCGACGTAGTGAACTTGCGGCTCAACCCAGAGAAATGTGTGTTTGGCGTTCCTTCGGGCAAGCTTTTGGGATTCCTCGTATCTCACCGTGGCATCGAGGCCAACCCCGAGAAGGTCAAGGCGGTCGAGGACATGAGTCCGCCAAAGACCCTCAGAGAAATGCAGATGCTCACTGGGCGTGTGACCGCACTAGGGCGCTTCATCTCCAAGTTGGGAGAACGAGCGCTGCCTTTCTTTCAGCTGATGAAGAAAAGGGGGCCCTTTGAATGGACTGAAGAGGAAGATAAGGCGTTTCAAGATCTCAAGAGGTACCTAACTAGTCCCCCAGTCATGGTGGCTCCGCGCCCTCAGGAGCCTCTGCTGCTTTACCATGCCACCATCCCCTACTCTGCCAGCGCAGCACTGGTGGCGGTTAGGGAGGAGCGCCAGGCCAAGACCATAGCGGCAGCCCGAGGCTAGACAAGACGGGAACAGGGAAAGCTCAAGGAAGCTGAAACCGCAGACGAGGAGGATCAACCGCCGAAGAACGCACTAGAGACAGGAGAGGCCGCACGCCCAGATGGTCAACCTCCCGAGGTCACGTCGTCTTGTGAAGTGCCCTCATCTCCCGAGGGCGCCGCGTTCCAAGATGCTCTCAGCCTTGTTGAGCACCCGGTCTATTTTGTTAGCACGGTGCTACGGGACGCGAGGGCACGATACCCGGTGCCTTAGAAGCTCCTCCTCGCGCTGCTAGTGGCCTCGCACAAGCTGCGTCACTATTTCCAAGCTCACCCGATCAAGGTCGTCTCATCGTACCCCCTGGAGAGGGTGCTCAGGAGCCCTAACTCTGCCGGAAGGGTCGCTGAATGGAACATAGAGTTGTAGGCATTTCAGCTCGAATTCAGCACAACTAGGGTCATCAAGGGAGCCGCATTGGTGGATTTCGTGGCGGAATGGACTGAGGCGCCAGGCCTCAAGGACGACGAGGATCGTTCCCTCTCCCCAGGGAGCGAGGCGCCAGAAGGCTGGGTCATGTACTTCGACGGGGCATTCTCCAGGCACGGCGCGGGGGCTGGTGCGGTGCTGATATCACCCACTCAGGATAAGCTTTACTATGCAGTACAACTCTGTTTCCAGCAAGGAGAAAAGGTCTCCAACAACATAGCAGAATATGAGGGACTGATAGCCGGGTTGAAGGCCGCAGCAGCCCTGGGAGTGAAGCGCCTCACCGTCAAAGGCGACTCGCAGCTCCTAGTCAACTTCTCCAATAAGGTGTACGAGCCGAAGGACGAGCATATGGAGGCCTACCTAGCAGAGGTCCGCAGGATGGAAAAGCAGTTCTGGGGGCTGGAGCTGAAGCACGTGCCCCGTGGCACCAACCAAGAAGCTGACGACATAGCCGGACGGGCGTCCAGGCGGCTGCCGCAGGAGCCCGGCGTCTTTGAAGAGCGGCTCTTCAAGCCTTCAGCGCAGCCAACGCTATCAAGCACGGCTCAGCCTCGAGAGGAGCTCCCTCGGCCGCCAGCCTCAGGAGCCCCGGCCTGCGGACCGCCCTCAGGAGCACGCTTGCTCCTGACAATGGAACCTCAGGAGGAATGCTGGATCACGGAGCTCCGGAATTACCTGACACATGGGGCCCTGCCAGAGAAGGAGGAGGAAGCAGAACGTGTGGCGTGGCAGGCCACGACATATTGCATCAGAGACGGAGAACTCTACCGGAAGCGACCCAACGACGTATCTCTACGCTGCATCTCCAGGGAGCAAGGAAGGGAACTACTGGGGGACATACACGGCGGAGACTGCGGTCGCCACTCATCATCACAGACCCTCGTTGGCAAAGCATTCCGTAGTGGGTTCTATTGGCCCACCGCGCTCAACGACGCAATCGAGTTAGCAAAGGCTTGCGAGGCCTGCCTGTTCCATTCCAAGCAGATCCACCAACCAGCGGGGAGCCTGCAGACTATACCCCTCTCGTGGCCATTCGCAGTTTGGGGGTTGGATATTTTGGGCCCGTTCCCTCGGGCGTCAGGGGGGTACCATTACCTCTACGTCGCCATTGACAAGTTCACCAAGTGGGCAGAGGTGGAGGCTGTCCGTACCATCCCCGCAGGCTCCGTGGTCAAGTTCATCAGGGGTATCGTGAGCCGGTTCGGGGTGCCAAACCGCATCATCACGGACAACGGTTCGTAGTTCACCAGTAATCTCTTCAAAATATACTATGCTAACCTTGGAACGCAGATATGCTACGCTTCGGTGGCACACCCGCGAAGCAATGGGCAAGCCGAACGAGCCAACGCGGAGGTCCTGAGAGGCCTCAAGACCTGGATGTTCAAGAAGAAGCTGGAGGCCTGCGGCAGGGGTTGGTACGACAAGCTCCAATCCGTGATGTGGTCCATCCGCACAACCGCGACCAAACCAACCGGGGAAACCCCGTTCTTCCTGGTCTATGGAGCCGAAGCAGTCCTTCGTCACGAGGTCAGGCATCGCTCCGCGCGGGTCCTTGCGTTCGACGAAGCGCAGCAGGACGGCATGCGGGGGACGGACCTCGTGCTGGGGGAGGAACGCCGCCGGGAAGCCGCGGTGCGAGCGGCAAGGTACTAGCAGGCGCTACGACGATATCACTGCCGCAACATCCGCCCCAGGACCCTCGAGGTAGGAGACCTCGTACTCAGGCGGGTCCTCTCCAGGGAAGGGCTGCACAAGCTCTCTCCCATGTGGGAGGGCCCGTTCAAGGTTGTTCATGTTTCCAGGCCTGGCTCCGTGTGCTTGGAGACTCAAGAGGGGGAGCCGATCTAGAACGCGTGGAACATCCAGCACCTCCGGAGGTTCTACCCCTAAAAGGCCCTGAGCCTGTGAAGAAGGCGAACGCCTGTGAAGATCGTCTCTTTTTGGAAAAGGCCCTGCGCCTGTGAAGATCGTCTCTTTTTGGAAAAGGCCCTGAGCCTGTGAAGAAGGCGAACGCCTGTGAAGATCGTCTCTTTTTGGAAAAGGCCCTGAGCCTGTGAAGAAGGCGAACGCCTGTGAAGATCGTCTCTTTTTGGAAAAGGCCCTGAGCCTGTGAAGAAGGCAAATGCCTGTGAAGCTCATTACCTCTAAGGGAAAAGGCCCTGAGCCTGTGAAGAAGGCAAATGCTTGTGAAGCTCATTACCTCTAAGGGAAAAGGCCCAGAGCCTGTGAAGAAGGCGAATGCCTGTGAAGCTTATTACCTCTAAGAAGAAAGGCCCGGAGCCTGTGAAGAAGGCCAATGCCTGTGAAGCTCGCCGCCCCGTGACACTCTCACGTAATAATGAGTGGGGCTGTACACGCCCCGGAGTCTCAGGAGCGCCGGCCTCAGGCCCTGGGGCTCCCTCCCACGCCCAGTGGCAGCACTTAGCTCCGCGCTGGTGAGAAGACGTCGAAGACTAGACTAGGTGCCGGACGCGGCTTTTTCATTTGCTTTCCGCATTTGGCGTGTTTTACCTGCATTTGAAGTCTTATCGAAACTATCGCCGTTGTTGATTTGTGGTTTGTCCATTTTCGCTCCTCGTTTTGATTTTCACTCATGAAAGGCCTCGCGAGGGATGGGACTCGAACGCCCTCGCGAGCGTTTCTGCTCTAGCCGCTTAAAGGTTTCACGGCCCAGGCTCTCTACAGGAGCACCCCTCTGGTCCGTGCCCCTCGGGCACCGCGACATGCGCACAGGGCCTGGGTCGGTCGCCCCCCGGCTGGGGCCGCAAACTAGCTACGCGAGGGAAAATAGTTGAGAAGCGCAACAACAAAATCAAGGTAATGGCTACAACGGCAATGATTCTCAACATGCCCCCACGGGGCTCCATGCAGCTGTCTTATCTTACACAGGGAGCAAAAGGAAAAAAGGAAAGGGCGAGCCCGACGCGGCCCGCCCCACATCGGCCTGCTGAGGCGACACCGGATGCCTCCGGAGCTCAGGCGGACTCCCTCTCGCGCTTCACCGGAGCGCGACGACGGGCGGATGAACAGCCACCCCCCAAGCAAGAACGGAGGCGAGGGGGTTGGATGTGGCCACCGCTGGAGGAGCCGCCTGAAGAGGAGTTGGCGAAGCTTGGGGAGCCTCGGGGGCCGCCCGCAGAGTGGGCGTTGTCTCCTCCATCGTTGTCCTCAGGGCAGCATCCTGCGCGGCGACCATCTTCCCCAAACACCCTCACGTAGAGGGTGCCGTCGCCGTCGAACTTGAAGTGCAGGGTGCACCGCTCGCCCAGGCCGCGCGCGCGGGCAAACGTTTGCCAGCCGCAGGTCAGGGCCCCATTCCCAGAAGGGGAGACCTCGAGCGAAACCCAAGAGGCCCTACTGCAGCAGCCGTCAGCCTGGAGCCAGAAGCCGCACCGGGCGCTGGCCGGTAGCTCGCCGATGAAGAAGCGAGGGAGCTAGAGCCAGGTGCTGGTCGGGTCCGCCGACCACACGACGAACTCCGGCAGCACCTCCGCTGAGCGAAAGCGCGGCCTGGGAGGCCGCGCAACCACAGCCTGCCTCCCCATGGCAGCCGAGCGCTCACCACCACGCGGAGAATCACCCCTGTGCCCACGGGGATCCACAGCGGGGACCGCGGGATGCTTGCGGGGATGACCCCGTCCGCGTTTGGCCGGAGGGGAGTCGGGCCCTGCCCGACTAGCCTTCCCTTTCTCTGCGGCTGAGAACCTCTTCGGAGCCATGCGAGCGGCGTCGGCGAAGGAGAGGAAGAAGAAGAGAAGCGGGAAGCGGTGGACTGACGGAGCTTGTGCGGCCTCGCATTTATAGCCGGGAGAGGCCAACCGTCGAGCACCACGATCACAGGTAATAATGACCCGTATCTATGCATGCAGGGACTAGTCAAGTCACGCAGTTGCCAAGGAGTCGTGGGGAAGTGGAGACGCCCACGTCCTGTCAAACCGCCACGCGGCGCCCAAGGCCGCAGGCTGTTAGGGCCCGCGGCGCTTCGCCCTTGCCCTTTCGCCTCTCGGCACGGCCAAGTCCGTGCGCTCCTTGGGCCCGGGGGCTACTGTCGGCGTTCTGGGAACGGGGGTCCCCAGGCTTGCCTGCCTGCGGCCTGCGGCGTGGCTCAAATGGGGGCCCAGCGTGGCCCATCTTCATCAGCACAAGGTTCAAGACCCTCGCGAGGGGCCAAGCCTCGCGAGGCGGACGACATGGCGCTTTCTCAAGCACGGCCTCCTTAGGCTGGCTCGCGAGGAGGCAGAGAGATCAAGGCGGGTACCTCACGAGGTGCCCATGATGCAAGCCATGACGACCAAGGGTGCCAGGCGGGCGCGACCCCGCGCAGCGTCTCCCTTTCCTCTTTGGTGCAAAGGGGGCAAGCGCAGGGGAGAGGATCAAGCAAAGGCACCCATTTCGGTGCAACGAGACCTAGACCAGTCCAACGGTGGGAAGGAGGTCACCATGGAGCCCAGGACGATGTCACCACAGGGCCCTTGGCAGGCGAAGAACAACTTTAGTCAGGATAAGTGTACCAGATGTTCCCCTTCAAATTGGCCAATTGTTGGAGCCCTTCCCGCTCAATATTTGAGAAGAGGCCCAGGGCCTTTGCCTATAAATAGGACTAGCCACCCCCAGGGTAGAGGGGTCTGATCTGATTCAACATCTAGAGCAAGTAGAGGGAGTGAGAGAAGGGCTATCGAACTCCCCCTAGCAGTTCATCCCCTAGCCTAGAACAGACCCTCGCGAGGTCGTTCTTCCTTGTATTGTTCTTCGTCATCAGCCCAAGAGGCAATCCACCCACCACAAACTAGAGTAGGGTATTACACCACAATGGTGGCCCGAACTAGTATAAATCCTGCGTCGCTTGTGTTGTTCTTGCAGTAGTTAGGACCTTACGAGACGGAGAGGTAGAGGGCACGATCTCCGCGCGCACCCCAGAGTTCGAACCTCAAGGGTCTGCCGGAACCTGTGATCCGACAGCATCTCCATGCACATGACTTGTGAAACATAGTCATCAACCGAGTTGTATATTAGTCAAGGATATGTGTCCGCACAACCTTATCAATTAGGGACCATTAGAACAATCATCATACAATACATAGTTCCACAAACAAGTCACATACATATTGATACATATCATTGATGATGTTCAAGGACAATACAAAGGACTCATGAATACATATGGATATGTCATCATCACATGAATGCCTCTAGGGCATATCTCCAACACGCGACTCCTGGAAGCCCCCAACCCCTTGTCCTGATGGTGGTCGTCGTTCCTTCTTGGTGGTGGCGGCAGCGGAGGAAGCCCAACATTGCCCTGAGGACGGTCCTCGCGAGGCTGATCCCTCCAGGCGCCCTCGCGAGGCTGGTCTTGCTAGCGGTCCTCACGAGGCCGGTCACGCCACTCTTGGCGAGAGCCACGATCGTCCCAGCATCCTCCGCCCCGTCCTCCTCCTTGGTCGTAGCCCCGGTCATTGCACTCGGGGCGTCGACCAAGGCGTCCATCCCGAATGGCCGTGAGCTCTTGACAGTCGTTGGTGTTATGGTTGTGAACATTGTGGAAGGCGCAGAACGGCCGGCTCCTCTTGGATGACTCGGGCTGGTCTCGGCCGCGTTTCGTGTCCTGCTCCGCTACGAGTACATCCGCTCCCTTGCGCTTCACATCCTTGGCCTTGGCTTTCTTCTCCTCTAGGTCGGCAGCTTGGAGCTCGAGAAGGGAAAGGTGCCCTTCCTCAGCCCTCACGCACTTGGTCGCCAGGTTGAACAACTCCAAGGACATGCTCAGCCCCTCGTGGATGGTGAGCTCGTCCTTCATCTTGACATCGCAGACGCCATCAGAAAACACGGAGATGATTGCCTCGTCCGTCACCTTGGGAATCTTGAGGCGAACGTTGTTGAAGCATTGTATGTACTTCTGGAGCGTCTCTCCTGGCTGCTGCTTGAAACGACGCAGGTCACCCACGGCCGGAGGGCGGTCGCGAGTGCCCTAGAAGTTGGCGACGAAGCGGTCGCGCATCTCGTTCCAGGAGGAGATGGAGCCTGGGGGCAGGTTCAGGAGCCATGAGCGGGCACCATCCTTGAGAGCCATGGGGAACTAGTTCGCCATGACTTTCTCATCGTCATTGGCCACCTTGATGCTCAGTTCGTAGAGATGCAGGAACTCCGCGGGGTCGGGGGTGCCGTCGTAGCATGGAGGTAGGTCTGGCTTGAACTTGCCCGGCCATGCGACGCTACGCAGCTCAGGAGTTAAGGCGCGACAGCCTGCGGTGGCCACCGGGACCCTTTGCTGATGTGGAGCCTGCCCTGGTGTCCGCACACCGCCACCGCAGGCGGCGCACGGTCTTGTCGTAGTGGTGCTGGGAGCGCAGGAGCGTTTTCTTGCGGATGAGGAACTTCTTGGTAGCTTCCTTCTTCCCGCACGGGCGCCCGACGCGGCGGGTTGTGCCAGGGGTCCGCACGCCTTGGTGCCAGGACGCCGTCTTGGTGCGGAGGTGGTGGAGGTGGCGCTCCATGAGCTACGTCGCCCGCAGCTGGCGGAGGGCGAGGCAGCGAGAGGGAGGGCGCAGGGGAGCCCCCTGCGGCGCTGACGAGCTCGGCGATGCGGTCTAGCCAGTCCTCGTAGAGGTTGTCGATGGGGCGGTAGCGTAGGAGTTCGCGTGCCATAAGCAACGCGGCCTGTGCGTCTGCCGGAGCGCGACGAGCGTGTGACGATGAGCCGACCGGGGTCAGCGATGGAGTGGCGGTGCGGCCGTCCCTCCGCACCGAGGGGTGCAGCGAGGATGCTTGCTACTCATTCCCCGCCGGGCCAGTGGTGGCGTTGGCGGCAGGCGATGGAGAACTACGGGGAGGCCCACCGACGGGAGCCGTCTAAGCAACGCGGGCGGCAAGGGCGGCCCGGCGCTCAGCGCGAGCTCGATGAGCGTCTGCCATGGATGCGACGAAGCGACAGGACGTCGAACAATGGAAGGAAAGCTTGGGCGCACCCCTACCTGGCGTGCCAAATGTCGGATTTCGGGTTCCGGCAAAACCCTTGAGGTTCGAACACTGGGGTGCGCATGAAGATCTCCCCTACCTAATCACGCCCTCAACCTCGCCGCGATCTCAAAGCCTAGCTCGACGAACTCGCAACACAAGAGACATGAGATTTATACTGGTTCGCGTCACCGTTGTGGTGTAATACCCTACTCCAGTATGGTGTGGTGGATTCCCTCTTGGGCTGAGGATGAACAGTACAAGGAGAAGAACAGCCTCCTGAGGTGAGGTGTTCTGGTGCTTGGTGAGTGTGAGGATGATCTGAATTGGTTCTCGATCAGTTGCCTCCTACTGTGGTGGCTAGTCCTATTTATAGAGGCCCTGGTCCTCTCCCCAAATATTGAGCGGGAAGGGATCCAACAACGGCCAATTTTGAAGGGGGACAGCTAGTACAAGCTATCCTGGCTAAAGGTGGTCTTCGCCTGCCAAAGGCTCGGGTGGTGACGTCGTCTTGGGCTCCACTGACCTCCGTCCTGCTAGTCTTGGTCTCGTTGCACCGATATGGAAACCTTTGCCTAAAGTCTCGGTACTCATCGCCTGTGCTTGCCTCCTTAGCACCAAAGAGGAAACGAGGACACCGTGCGCGCTGGCGCCTGCCTGGCGCCCGCCTGGTCTTGGTAGTCATGGCTTAAGTCATTGGTACCTCGCGAGGTTCACGTTGCCTTGATCTCTCCGCCCCTCGCGAGCCAGCCTGGTGAGGCTGCTCCCGAGGAGGTCTTGTGTCGTCCGCCTCGCGAGGGTCTTGAGTGCTTGTTGGTGAAAACAGGCCGTACTGGGCCGCGAGTGGAGCCACGCTGTGGGCCGCAGGCAGGCAAGTCTGGGGACCCGCGTTCCCAGAACGCCGACACATGCTCCTTACCGCTTTTGCCTTCCTGTGCGAGGCCATTGTTGGCATCACCCCATCTGTGGCCTTGTTCCGCCATTTCTTCTCGCTTCATCTGGTCGATAGCAGACAATGCTCGGAATGCGTGTCGTTCCGGGCGGTGGCGGCTGGCTCTGGTATTGACTTCACGCTTCATCCGGACGCGATGGGGTTCCAGGAGCAGTGGGTGTATGTGGACGCCACCACGTACATCCCCCTTCTCCAGCTTCCGCGGGCGCCGACGGAGCCGAGCTCCAGCTGGGTACACGAGAAGCTCGTTGACCGGCGGCTCGCCCGTGTCTGGTCTAGGTTGGCCGAGCTGAAGAAGGCGGGGGTGACGGCACTGATGGTGGTGAGGGAGTTCGTCCGACGATGCATCGCCCCGCTTCAGTACCACTCTCACCCAATGTGAGCTTTTGCCAGCTTCAAAGACCCCATGAGGCTCCGGGTGCCCTCACTTCCCTCCAAGACGCTGCAGATGGTTCTCCAGCTTTTGGGTGACCCGGCGCCTGCTGCGCTCCCAGTAGACAAGTGCCTCTTGTACCAATGCTTGAACAGGGATGCCTTCGCAAAGTAGATGCCTTGCTTCGACATGTGGGGGCTGCGCCTAGCGGGCCTTGAGGGGCCTCACAAGAATACCATCTTCGTGGCCCCCTTGCTCGCCGATCCTGCAGCGTGTGCCTCGGATGTGGTTGCAGGGGGGCGAACGCTGCTGGGTACTCCTGGGGGGACCGCTGGGGAGCAGATGCGCTACCTCTTGAGCACTGCGTTGGTTTTCCCTTGAAAAGGAAAGGGTGATGCAGTAAAGTAGCGTAACTATTTCCCTCAGTTTTTGAGAACCAAGGTATCAATCCAGTAGGAGACCACACTCGAGTCCCACGCACCTACACAAACAAATAAGAACCTCGCAACCAACGCGATAAAGGGGTTGCCAATCCCTTCACGGTCACTTACGAGAGTGAGATCTTATAGAGATGATAAGATAATATTTTTGGTATTTTTATGATAAAGACTAAAAGTAAAGAAAGCAAAATAAACAAAGATAGAAATAGCTTGTTGGCGGAAGATTAATATGATGGAAAATAGACCCGGGGCCCATAGGTTTCACTAGTGGCTTCTCTCAAGAGAGCATAAGTATTACGGTGGGTGAACAAATTACTGTCGAGCAATTGATAGAATTGAGCATAGTTATGAGAATATCTAGGTATGATCATGTATATAGGCATCACGTCTGTGACAAGTACACCGACTCCTGCCTGCATCTACTACTATTGCTCCACACATCGACCGCTATCCAACATGCATCTAGAGTATTAAGTTCATAAGAATAGAGTAACGCTTTAAGCAAGATGAGATGATGTAGAGGGATAAACTCATGCAATATGATATAAACCCCATATTTTTATCCTCGAGGGCAACAATACAATACGTGTCGTTTCCCCTACTGTCACTGGGATCGAGCACCGCAAGATTGAATCCAAAGCTAAGCACTTCTCCCATTGCAAGAAAGATCAATCTAGTAGGCCAAACCAAACTGATAATTCGAAGAGACTTGCAAAGATAATCAATCATACATAAAAAAATTCAGAGGAGATTCAAATATTGTTCATAGATATTCTTGATCATAAACCCACAATTCATCGGATCTCGACAAACACACCACAAAAGAAGAGTTACATCAAATAGATCGCCAAGAGAATAGAGAACTTTGTATTGAGATCCAAAGAGAGAGAAGAAGCCATCTAGCTAATAACTATGGACCCGAAGGTCTATGGTAAACTACTCACACATCATTGGAGAGGCTATGGTGTTGACGTAGAAGCCCTCCATGATCAATGCCCCCTCCGGAGGAGCGTCGGAAAAGGCCCCACGATGGGATCTCACGGGTACAGAAGGTTGCGGCGGTGGAAATAGGGTTTTGGCTCCGTGTCTGATGGTTTGGGGGTACGTAGGTATATGTAGGAGGAAGATGTAGGTCGGTGGAGCCACGAGGGACCCACGAGGGTGGAGGGCGCGCCCAGGGGGTAGGCGCGCCTCCTGCCTCATGGCTTCCTCGTCGGTTGCTTGATGTCCACTCCAAGTCCTATGGATCACGTTTGTTTCGAAAATCACATTCCCGAAGGTTTCATTCCGTTTGGACTCCGTTTGATATCCTTTTCCTTCAAAACACTGAAATAGGCAAAAAACAAAAATTTGGGCTAGGCCTCCGGTTAATAGGTTAGTCCGAAAAATAATATAAAAGTGTATAATAAAGCCCATTAAACGTCCAAAACAGAATATATAATAGCATGGAACAATCAAAAATTATAGATACGTTGGAGACGTATCAAGATGCCGTTAGGCGCCCCTAAGATAGCCGCTCCCGAAGCTCCAGCGAGCGCTCCTGAGGTGGTCGTTGGCGAGCTGGTGCGTCCCGAAGCTCCTGAGGCGGCTGCCCCTGAAGCTCCGGCAAGTGCTCCCGAGGTGGCGGTATGCGGCCCAGCCGCCAAGGGCCACGCTCTGACCCTCAGCTCGCTTCGTCTGAACCTTGGAGCACTCCGCAAGGGGAAAGGGCCCTAGAGCTATAGCGTTGACGCCTACCGCCCCCTGAAACAGAGAAAGTACATAGCCATAGACGAGTAAGTGCCTTATCTTTGTGGTTCTCCGTGTGTTGCATCCTTTCTGGACCCTGGCTCCTCAGGATCCCTTCAGCTGCAGCGGAAAAACCTCCTGGGGAGCGACCTCCGAAGGCTCTTGGTCCACTCTCGATTCCAGGTCCCTCACGACAGACATCCGCGCGAGGCATGGGACCGGCCCGCGAGGTGGGGGTGCCGCTGGAGCGCCGTGAGCCTGTGGTCCCAGGCCCCTTCCTTCACGACTACCTCTGGGGTGCAGGGGGCGTCCCGAGGGCTCCTTCGTTGATGCTTGTTGGTGGTTGGGCTGCCCTAGCACCGGCGTCATCCTAGAGAGGCGAGGCCGAGATGCGTAACACCTCCGCCAAGGCCCAGGAATCGGTTGAAGGAGCACCGGCGTCTAGCCCCCTACCGAAGGTGAGCGGGTCGTCCTGCACCTCCACAGTAGCCCCTGGTGCTGAGGAGGGGCCTGGCCATGCGCTGGCTCTCGCACGCGGGTGCAGCACCATCCGTCATGACCTCTTCCAAGAGGCAATGGGCGCGCTGAGTTGGCTTGGAAGAGAGCTTGTCGATGTCGACGCCGGCCTCAAGATGGAGGGCATCTGTTTGGTGCGTGGCACCAGCTGAAGGTCGCCATCAACCTCGGGCATCTGCAGCACGAGCGCGCCGGCGCGGGTGCTGCGGTATCCCTCGCAGCTTCTCGTGAGGCCTGCGCCCGTGCTCTGGAGGAAGCCAGGGTCGCCGATTGCCGCTATGAGGCGGCTGAGGATCGGGAGAGGGAGCTTCGAGCTTCAAACACCGCCCTTGAGAGGCAGATCCAGGCACGCAGGGCCGCCCTAGCGGCACCGTCGAGCGGGGCCCCCGCCGATGAGAAGGAGGTCCAGGAATGTGAGGATGCGCTGGCACTTGAGGTCTCGAAGCACAGCCTGGAGCTCGAGTGACTGGAGGTGAGGGAGGGCCAAGCAGCCGTGGTAGAGGATGTCGTTGCCGCTCGGGAGGCCAGGATACAGTAGGAGGTTGACCAAAAGGTGGCGAAGATTCGTGTGGCTCTTGTTGACGAGCACCGTCGGGAGTTAGGGCTCCAAAAAACCTGCTTCAAGCTTCAACAGGCCGAGATGCAGGGCAGGGCCGACACCCTCTGGGTGAAATTGGTCGCGACGAAGCAGCGCAAGATGGCCGCCGAGGAGGCCCTGGCCTCCACCCAAGCCAACTTGTCCTTACTCCAACAGTAGGTCACTGATGACACGTCTCTTGCGGAGAAAGCCAAGGACGAAGCTAGCCACTGTCGAATGATGCAGCGCAAGCATTCCTCGATGCTTGAGGACCTCAGGGTCAGGGCCAACCGGGCCTTGGACACCACCTGCAAAGAGAGCATCTCTCGTCTGCACGAGGATGATGAAACCAGCTACCTCTGCTTTTTCATCCAGATCGTGACCCATCTTGAGAACCGGGCCTCGAGGGCTCGCCAGCTTGTCGAAGAGAGAAGCCGGGGTCTTCTTGGGCGTGCATTCTCACGCGTCTTCAGCCACCTCCACAGCCTTGACCCCTACTTTGACTTCGACGCTGCGATAGTCCCCCTGCCCAGGGTCATCCAGGGCGACCTGGAGAACTGGGTGGATAGCCATGTGGATGGCCTGGTCGCGGAGTTCTCCCCTGAAGATAGCGCATTCGTGCTTGCGGCTGAGGGAGGCAGTGCGGAGGGCGATGATGAGGATGATGCCGGCGGCAATGCATCTGGATAGGCCTACATTTCCCTTCCTGTTCTAACATGTATGCCAAAAAATTTGAGTACGATCCTGCAGGGCGTGAAAGTATTTTTGGAGAGCGGGAGGGGCCCCTTATAATGTATAAAATGATGATATGTTTTTGAGATAGATTCTAGTACGTGCTGTTGTGAACTAGGAGGCTCCCGACGAAAGTGACTGTTACAACTTATCTTCGGTGTTGTTGTCCTTGAGCGGGTTCTGGTGTTGTGGAAGCACTCCTCTCCCGAGGCGGGCCCTCCGGGGACTCGCGAGGGTTTAAGCCCCCGAGGAGCCTGTTGGTCCGCCCAAGAGGGCCTCACAAGGAGTCGATTGCCGAATTACGACAAGGTGTGCGCATGGTGATCCTGCGGCGATTGCATTCCTGACCCCGAGGGGGCCTTGGCGCCGCCTTGGCTTAGCCCGAGCGTGCTTGACACGCGCATACCACGCCCAGCCCCTGCTCGTGGGGCGCTCACAGGGGGATAGCAGGCATGAGCCTTACTCTTAAACACAAACCAAAAGGCAAGAAATCACCGTGAACCAAGAAAAATCCCCCCTTTTTCCTTTGATATGCACACAAAACTCCAAATCTCATTCCAAAACATGGAAATTTGGTTTACAGAAAGAGGGCAAAAGCAACAGCCACGTCCGGCACCTAACTAGTCTTCTCACCAGCACGGAGTTAAGTGCTTCCACTAGGCGTGGGCATAGTCATTGGGGGATAGTGTCGACGGCCAGCACGGAGCATGCTGCTTCCACTTGGACGTGGGTGGGAGCCCTCGTGAGGCCCGAGGGCGGTGCTCAGGAGACTGCGTGGCGTGTACAACCCCAACTCATTATTACAAGAGACTGTCACGAGCGGAGATTCAGGGCGCCTGACGAGGGCCCCACCCTGTGCCTCCCCGACCACCGTTGGGGAGTCCGGAAACCAGGACGAGACCAAGGGGCAAGGGGGACGCTAGCGGTGCCCCGGCGATAGCAGGCCCCAATCACCGGGGGCAAGGGCTCGCCGGCGCCTTCCTCGGCTGGGGCGCCTACCTTCGTGTGGTGCGCACCGCCGTCGTTGCGGCGCCTTGCTCCATGCGGCGCGGGGGAGGCCCTGACGTCGGGCTACCCCCACGCAGCTCCTAGTGCATCACATCCACATGCAGCGGGGCCGTCATCCTGAGGTCCATGGCCGTTGTCGTGGCTTGGTTCACCCGCGGTCCATGGTTAGCGTAATCGTGCCCCTGAGATGTTGGTTGTACCCGGTGGTTGTCGTTGTTGAAGACGTCGCTGAAGCTCCAGGGTGGCTCACGAAGAGCCTTGGCCGCGCGTGGCCTCGACACCCAGACTGGCGAGGGAAACGGGCAGGGGCTTCTTCTTGGTGCGTACAGAAAGTCCGTCAGCGGAGGTACAGGGGTGCCTAAAGCCGCCATCCTCGAGTCATCGGATGACCGTCTGGCGTCGTTGCTTTCCAGGCCTGGCACCAGGTCATGACGTCCGTAGGGCGGCATCTCGGCGCGGCCCCAAGAGGGGTCGTCCGGCGTCGCCGCACCCGGAGGTAATGTGTCCTGGGTAGGATGAGCGGCGTCACATGCCAGGTTAATTCCATGAGGCCAACTGGGTCCCTCGAGGAAGGGCACGCGGGCATAACATGGGCCGGCACGTGCCCCAGGCACCGCTTACGACATAGGCAGGGTGCAGAAAGGTGTTGCGCCCCTGCAGGCGGCGTCGAGGAGCTCGGCGACCTGCTCCAGCAGGGCGTTGTGGCCGCCTTCCGCCAGCCTGTATCACAGCAGCTCTCGTGCCATGATGAGCGCGGCTCGCGTGTTCGCCTGCTCCCGGCAGGTTTGTAGTGCCATTGTCGCATCATAGCTCAAAGATCACATGGTGGCGTGGTTGCGGCGCAGCGCGGGAGCCGGCGCTGGTGGTCCGTGCCGCCCACGGCCAATGATGCCGAGCTGCTTGCGGGCTACCAGTAGCGCGGAGTGGAGATCTTCTCGGGCAGAAGGCGTTGCCCAGGCAGACCGAGCTGCCAAGTGCTCAGCGTGATCTCGAGGAGCATCAGCCATGAGAACAGCAAAATGGTGGCGAATCGACTGGAGGAAGAGAGGCTCTGACGCACCCCTACCTGGCGCGCCAAATGTTAGATTCAGGGCTCCGCAGACCCAAGATAGATTCAAACTCTGGGGTGCGTGCGAAGAACGCAACCTCCCTAGAGTGCCAACTCGTCGATCTCATGTCCTAGCTTGATGAACTTGGAGGAAAGGGAACAAGGTGATTTACGCAGGTTCGAGCCACCTTGCGGTGTAATACCCTACTCTTGTTTTATGGTGGATTAGCGTTGAGGTGGGCTGAGGACGAACTAGTAAAGATGAAGAACAAACTTAGGAGGTGTGTTCTTGTGCTCGTGTGATCTGGTGAGGGTGAGGATGGTCTGAATGATCCGCCCCCCTCTATGGTGGTGGCTAGGCTATACTTATAGTGGCCTTGGTCCTCTTCCTCCAAAACGAAGGCGGGAAGGGATCCTACAACGGCCAAATTCGAAGGGAGACAACGAGTACATCTTATCCTGACGAAAGGTGGTATGTGCCTACAAAGCTTCTGGTCGTGACGCCGTGGTGGGCTCGGTGATGACTTCCATCCTGCTATCCTGGCGGTCTTGGTCTTATTGCATGGAAATGGAAACCTTTGTTTGAGTCTCGGGACTCCGCGCCTGCGCTTGCCTCTTTAGCAGCAAAGAGGAAACTGCGACACTGTGCCTGCTGGCGCCCGCCTGGCCTTGGTCGTCACGGCTTGCGTCATCCGAGACTCACGAGGTGAGGGCTCGCATAGAAATCTCCACTCCTCAGGAGACAGCCTAAGGAGGCCGCTCCTTCTGGAGGTCTTAGCGTCATCCGCCTCGCAAGCCTTGGCCCCTCGCGAGGGACTTGTGTTTTTGGTGCTGAAGGTGGGCCGTACCAGGCCGTCGATGGAGCCACGCCATGGCCGCGGGCAGGCAAGTCTGAGTACCCCGGTTCCCAGAACGCCGACACTTGAGCATGTGGTTGTGCACCGGCAAGTGAATGAAGATGAAGATGACCAAGTCTTTTGTGACAATAATTCGAGACCCGCTCTCGTTGTCTCAAAAGTCTTGATACTTCAACAAAAACAAGATGAAAATCAACATTGTCACATCTTCCACACCAGGGCGAGCATCAATGGACGTTCTGTGAAGGTCATCATCGACGGAGGAAGTTGCCACAACTTGGCAAGTGAAGAACTATGTTCCAAGCTACCATTGGTCAAGATGAAGCATCCTCATCTCTACAAGGTCCAATGGCTTAGCGAGTCCGGCACCATTCAAGTGGAGCACACCGTTCAAGTATCCTTCAATATTGGCGCATACGAAAACACCTTGGAGTGTGATGTGGTTCCCATGTCCGTTTCCCATCTCCTACTTGGATGACCTTGGCAATTCGACCATGTTGTCACCCACAACGGAAGAACCAATCACTATAGCTTCAAGATGAAGAGAAAGGAGTACGTGCTTTGCCCTATGTCTTCGAGCCAAGTGATTGCAGACGGTCAAGAAACCACCCATCATGGAGAGAATGATCCACCAAAAAGAGAGTGAGCGCCATAAGCCTGCCTCCATGATGAGCGAACACCTCTCACCATATACCATTAGTGTTGTCTAATCTATTGCAAGAATTCAAGGACGTCTTCCCTGATGAGCTACCTCCGGGACTACCTTCATTACGAGGCATCGAACACCGCATCGACCTCATACCCGGCGTACCGCTACCGAACAAGGCACCATACCGCATCAACCCCGAAGAAACCAAGGAAATACAATGGCAAGTCCAACAACTCATTGACAATGGGCATGTACGTGAAAGCTTAAGTCCTTGTGCCGTACCGGTTATTCTTGTGCCTAAGAAAGATGGTAGTTTTCGCATGTGTTCTGATTATCGTCCTATCAATGCTATCACCATTCGATATAGGCATCCAATTTCACGCCTTGATGATATGCTAGATGAGCTTAGCGGAGCCACAATTTTCTCTAAAATTGATTATAAAAGTGGATATTACCAAATACGCATACAAGAAGGTGATGAATGGAAAACTGCTTTCAAAACCAAGTTCGGCTTGTATGAATGGCTCATTATGCCTATGGATTTATCCGAAGCACCCGACACTTTTATGTGTGTCATGCATTATGTCCTTCTCCCATACATTGGCGTATTTGTTGTGGTCTACTTCGATGATATACTTGTGTTTAACATGACTCTAGAAGATCATGTCACCCATGTTAGAACCATTTTGCAAACTCTTAGAAAAGAGCGCCTTTATGCTAATATGGAGAAATGCACTATTGGTGTTGACAAGCTTGTTTTCTTTGGTTTTGTTTTGTCGTCTACGGGTGTTCATGTTGATGAAGCTAAAATTGATGCTATCAAAAATTGGCCACAACCAACCAACTTGCAGCAAGTGCGAAGTTTCCTTGGCCTGGCTGGTTTCTATCGTAGATTCGTTAAGGACTTTAGCACTATTGCAATACCTTTGCATGCTTTCAATAAGAAAATGCACCATTTGTTTGGGGACCATCCCAAGATACCACATTTCATGAGCTTAAGAATTTGCTTACGCATGCTCCTTTGCTTGCCTTACCCAATTCCGATAAAACTTTTGAAGTTCATTGCGATGCTAGCGGCAATGGCATAGGAGGTGTGTTAATGCAAGAGAATAGCCCCATAGCTTACTTTAGTAAGAAACTTTCCGGAGCATAACTTAATTATCCCATTCATGACAATGACATGTATGCTTTAGGTGAGTTTTGCATGTGTGGGAATATTATGTTCGCCCGCATGAATTTGTCATCCATACGAATCATGAAATGATTAAGTACCTTAAGGGTCAAACTAAATTGAACAAGCGACATGCTAAGTGGAGTGAGTTCATTGATTCATTTCCTTATGTTGTCAAGTACATAAAAGTAAGGAAAATGTTGTGGCAAATGCTTTATCTCGCAAATGTATGCTTGTAACTCAACTTTAATTGAATGGCATTGCTTTTTAGCACATAAAAGACTTGTATGTGCATGATCCTACTTTTGCTATTCCTTATGCCAAATGTTTGACGCATACATCTTGGGAACGATATTACATCAAGGATGATTATCTAATGAGAGTTGATGTCTACTACGCAACTTTATTCTTGTAGACAGGTGTTGGGCCTCCAAGCACAGAGTTTTGTAGGACAGTAGCAATTTTCCCTCAAGTGGATGACCTAAGGTTTATCAATCCGTGGGAGGTGTAGGATGAAGATGGTCTCTCTCAAACAACCCTGCAACCAAATAATAAAAAGTCCCTTGTGTCCCCAACACACCAAATACAATGGTAATTTGTATAGGTGCATTAGTTTGGCGAAGAGATGGTGATACAAGTGTAATATGGATAGTAGATATTGATTGTTGTAATAAGAACAAAAAAACAGCAAGGTAGCAATTGATAAAACGGAGCACAAATGGTATTGCAATGCTTGAAAATGAGGCCTAGGGTCCGTACTTTCGCTTGTGCAATCTCTCAACAATGCTAATATAATTGGATCATATAACCATCCCTCAATGTGTGATGAAGAATCACTCCAGAGTTCCTATCTAATGGAGAACATAATAAGAAATTGTTTGTAGCTATTCTTTCTGATCGATCTATCCAAGAGTTTGTACTAAAATAACACCAAGTTATTCTTTTCGCTATCAAGAGTTCGTACTAAAATAACACGAAGTTATTCTTTCGGATCGATATATCAAGAGTTCGTACTAAATTAACACCAAAGCAAATGCAGATTCATAATACTCAATCCGACACAAAGAATCTCAAAGAGTGCCCCAAGATTTCCACCGGAGAAACAGAAGATGAGAACGTGCATCAACCCCTACGCATATATTACCCCAATGTCACCTCGGGAATCCACGAGTTGAGTGCCAAAACACATATGAAGTGAATCAATATGATACCCCATTGTGACCACGGGTATTCATAGCAAGACATACATCAAGTGCTCTCAAATCCATAAAAGTATTCAATTCAATAAAAAAATCTCGAAGGGAAAACTCAATTCACAACAAGATACAGAGGGAGAAATACCATATGATCCAACTATATTAACAAAGCCCGCGATACATCTAGATTGTGCCATCTCAAGGACATGAGAGAGAGAGAGAGATTAAACACAAAGCTACTCGTACAAACCCTCATCCCCGAGGGTGGACTAGTCCCTCCTCATCATGGTGGCTACCGGGATGATGAAGATAGCCATCGGTGATGATTTCCCCCTCCGGCAAAGTGCCGGAACGGGGTCTAGATTAGTTTTTCATGGCTACAGAGGCTTGCGGTGGCAGAACTTTTGATCTAGGGTTACCTAGAGGGTTTTTGCAATATTTGGGAATTTATAGGGCGAAGAGGCGGTGTGGGAGTCCACCGAGGTGGGCACAACCCACCTAGGCACGCCTAGGCCCCTAGGCGCGCCCTGGTGGGTTGTGCTCCTCTCGGAGCTCCGCTCTGGTACTTCTTTGGCCCACCGGGTGTCTTCTGGTCCAGTAAAAACTCCACAAAGTTTCACTATGTTTGGACTCCGTTTGGTATTGACTTTCTACGATGTAAAAAACAAGCAAAAAACAGCAACTGGCACTGGCACTATGTCAATAGGTTAGTCCCAATAGATGATATAAAGTTGCTACAAAATGATTCTAAAACATCGAAGAATGATAATATAGCAGCATGTATACTTCATAAATTATAGATACATTGGAGATGTATCAATATCCCCAAGCTTAATTCCTACTCGTCCTCGAGTAGGTAAATGATAAAAGAAATAATTTATGAAGTGTGAATGCTAGCAAAGTTCATAAATTTGATCAATGATAATTTAAATCACTTTTCCTAGCATCGTAACATAATTATTTCTCATAAAACTTATCATGTTAAAGTAGCAACCAATTCACATATTAAGGTTCAAACAATGAATTCTCTTGAAACTCAACAACCTATATTCTTAGTCACCAAACAATTGCAATTCAACTTATTAAACATAGTTTAAGTAAGAGCTCCGCATACTCAATCATCCTATAGTCTTCTATGATTGCTAGTACTCAAAGCATATTCTTAGAACAAATGGCATCCATCGAACACAGAGAAAGATAGCGGATTAATTTCACCTCCCAACTCATTTATCGTAGACATAATTGTCAACACTAATAAATCATGATCAAACATATTTGACTGGTCATATGTGCCTAGATCTTTCCCCACAACATGATACTTGCCAACTACAGAATAGTTGAGGTTGAATGAGGATGTATACTATTGACTCTTGCATAGAAGTAAAAGATAGGCCCTTCGCAGAGGGAAGCGGAGGTTGTCATGCACTTTTTATTTGGATGCCCAAGCTCTTAATGCAAAGGAACGTCACGTTATATTGCCCCTTATGATAGCAACCTTTATTATGCAGTTCGTCACTTTTATTACTTTGCCATCACAAGTTCGTACAACGCTCAATTTTCCTTTACAGTACAAGAACAAACATATTTAGGAATTTTTTTTGTTGCTTTATGCACCGATGACAACTTACTTGAAGGATCTTATTCAATCCATAGGTAGGTATGTTGGACACTCATGGCAAGAAACTGGGTTTAAGGGTTTTTGTATGCACAAGTAGTATCTCTACTTATTACGAATTTTTGGCTAGCCAAAGATCCTAGGCAAACACAACATGTTGGAGGATCCATAACAATATAACTTATATGCAAATATACACAACCATAACTTGTTACATTGTATTCCTTGTCCAACTTCAAATAATTTGCTCAAGTTTGAAAATAATTAATGGGTATTCACAATCATAGAAGATGTCCAAGATAATATATTTGCATGTGAAAGTTCTCTTCCTTATAGTAATCATTCATGAATTGCTTGTATGACCAATATTGTGATTGTCAAGCTTCAAAAGATTTCACTTTATAAACCCAATGTGAAGCTACCACTAGGCATGATATGAACACATAATTTCAACTTCATTACATTCAATTTATTCACCAATTTACTCATAGGATTTAAGTGAAGCACGAGAGTAAATGAAAAATTACTCCGAAAAGATATAAGTGAAGATCATGCGAGTAGTTAAGTAAATAGGTCGCTATGTGAGGACTCTCTCTTATTTAAAAACTTTCAGATCTAAATATTTTATTAAAACAACAAGAAAAACAAAATAAAATGAAATTCTAAGAGTGACACACATCATGTGAAGAAGCAAAAACTTAGGCTCAATTGAGCTAACCGATAATTGTTGATGAAGAAAACTGGGGTGCCTACCGGGGCATGCCCAAGCTTAGATATTTGAGACTTCTTGGAATATTAACTTGGGATGCCTTGGGCATCCCCAAGCTTGAGCTCTTGTGTCTTCTTCATTCCTCTCATATCACAGTTTCCCTAAGTCTCAAAAACTTCATCCACGCAAAACTCAACAAGAACTCGTGAGATAAGTGAGTATAAATCAATGCAAAACCCTTATCATTCTCTACTGTAGCAAATAGCTAAAATTATTATTTAAAATTGCATACTAGATTCCTATGCATATTTAATACTCCTATCCTCAAATAGAATCATTCAACAAGCAAACATATGCGAACAATGCAAACATAACCGCAATCTATCAACACAGTACAGTCTGTAAAGAATGCAATATTCTTCATACTTCCCTAACTCCAAAAATTCTGAAAAATTAGCACACTGTAGAAAATTTATTATAGATTACTATGCAAAAAGTCTCAACATTTTATCACATTTCGAATTTTCTAGATAATTTTTGCAACAGCGATAAATTTTTTGTTTTCAAAAAGCAACATGTAGACTTGCAAAATAAGCATGGCAAAGGCTATACTTGACATTTTTATTGAAATAAAAGATGCAAAACATTATTCCAAATAACAGAAAGCAAATTCTAACCAAATAAAATGATTCTCCTAGCAAAACACATATCATGTGACAAAATGTAGCTCCAAGTGAGGTTACCGATAATGTTGAAGATGAAAGAGGGGATGCCTTCCGTGGCATCCCCAAGCTTAGTTGCTTGGATATTCCTTGAATATTGCCTTGGGGACTTGGGAATCCCCAAGATTAGGGTCTTGTCACTCCTTCTTCTCCTCAAATCGATCTCACTCAAAACTTGAAAACTTTTTTTTTTAAATGAAAGGTAGATGGGGTTCTACCTTATATTTCAAAACAGGCACAAGCCTGAGGACCAGATGGTGAAATACATGAGGGTCATATTCAGGACCATGGTGC
Organism: Aegilops umbellulata; assembly: GCA_032464435.1. Lineage (NCBI taxonomy): Eukaryota > Viridiplantae > Streptophyta > Magnoliopsida > Poales > Poaceae > Aegilops > Aegilops umbellulata. The sequence goes on along the minus strand of CP136060.1, from coordinate 104,815,098 downwards.
CCTGGCTATAAGCGGCCAGATAAGAATGAGAAAGAAAGGAGAGAAATAGCTAGAAAGAGCAGAACAACATGGAGGCAAAGGTAGCAGGTACGTTTAAGCAGGGGACAACCATTGTATCCAAGCCTCCATAGCATCTTGATCAGCTGTTTTCCGTGCTCTATTTTTTCAAAAAGTTAGCAACTGCACTGCATAGAGCTTGATGAAAGTAGGATACCATTGCTTTCTATTGAAAACACGATCATTCCTTGCATGCCAGAGCGTGACAGCTGCCGCAGCAAACATCAAAGAAAATCTGTTGGAGGGTGGCCAGGCATGCAGCGCTTCCTGCATGAAGCTGATGAGATCTGTGGAACTATTGGCAAGATTTGTCATGTGCAGCGAGCCCCATATTATCGAAGCCAGAGAACAGCGAAGGACAACATGATTAATGGATTCACAAGCAGGGGAAATATCACAGTCTTGGTGCGCGGTAATGGACGTCCAGTGCTCGTGTGATCTGGTGAGGGTGAGGATGGTCTGAATGATCTGCCCCCTCAATGGTGGTGGCTAGGCTATACTTATAGTGGCTTTGGTCCTCTTCCTCCAAAACGAAGGCGGGAAGGGATCCTACAACGGCCAAATTCGAAGGGAGACAACTAGTACATCTTATCCTGACGAAAGGTGGTCTGTGCCTACAAAGCTTCTGGTCGTGACGCCGTGGTGGGCTCGGTGATGACCTCCATCCTGCTGTCCTGGCGGTCTTGGTCTTATTGCATGGAAATGGAAACCTTTGTTTGAGTCTCGGGACTCCGTGCCTGCGCTTGCCTCTTTAGCACCAAATAGGAAACTGCGGCAGTGTGCCTGCTAGCGCCCGCCTGGCCTTGGTCGTCACGGCTTGCGTCATCCGAGCCTCACGAGGTGAGGGCTCGCATAGAAATCTCCACTCCTCAGGAGACAGCCTAAAGAGGCCGCTCCTTCTGGAGGTCTTAGCGTCATCCGCCTCGCAAGGCTTGGCCCCTCGCGAGGGACTTGTGTTGTTGGTGCTGAAGGTGGGCCGTACCAGGCCGTCGATGGAGCCACGCCATGGCCGCGGGCAGGCATGTCTGAGTACCCCGGTTCCCAGAATGCCGACACTTGAGCATGTGGCTATGCACCGGCAAGTGAATGAAGATGAAGATGACCAAGTCTTTTGTGACAATGATTGAAGACCCGCTCCCGTTGTCTCCAAAGTCTTGACACTTCAACACCAACAAGATGAAAATCAACATTGTCACATGTTCCACACCAAGGCGAGCATCAATGGACGTTCTGTGAAGGTCATCATCGATGGAGGAAGTTGCCACAACTTGGCAAGTGAAGAACTATGTTCCAAGCTACAATTGGTCAAGATGAATCATCCTCATCCCTACAAGGTCCCATGGCTTAGCGACTCCGGCACCATTCAAGTGGAGCACACCGTTCAAATCTCCTTCAATATTGGCGCATACGAAAACACCTTGGAGTATGATGTGGTTCCCATGTCCGTTTCCCATCTCCTACTTGGATGACCTTGGCAATTCGACCGTGTTGTCACCCACAACGGAAGAACCAATCACTATAGCTTCAAGATGAAGAGAAAGGAGTACGTGCTTTGCCCTATGTCTCCGAGCCAAGTGATTGCAGACGAGCAAGCAACCACCCATAATGGAGAGAATGATCCACCAAAAAGAGAGTGAGCGCCATAAGCCTGCCTCCATGATGAGCGACAAGAAAAATTTGTGCTATTTGCTACCAAAAGTGAGATGAGAGAAGTGTGTGAGAACCCATGAAGTGTTGTGCACTATGTCCTTTTGTGCAAGGATGAAGTGGAAAGGACCAACACCACTCACCATATACCATTAGTGTTGTCTAATCTATTGCAAGAATTCAAGGACGTCTTCCCTGATGAGCTACCTCCGGGACTACCTTCATTACGAGGCATCGAACACCGCATCGACCTCATACCCGGCGTACCGCTACCGAACAAGGCACCATACCGCATCAACCCCGAAGAAACCAAGGAAATACAATGGCAAGTCCAACAACTCATTGGTAATGGGCATGTACGTGAAAGCTTAAGTCCTTGTGCCGTACCGGTTATTCTTGTGCCTAAGAAAGATGGTAGTTTTCGCATGTGTTCTGATTATCGTCCTATCAATGCTATCACTGTTCGATATAGGCATCCAATTTCACGCCTTGATGATATGCTAGATGAGCTTAGCGGAGCCACAATTTTCTCTAAAATTGATCATAAAAGTGGATATTACCAAATATGCATACAAGAAGGTGATGAATGGAAAACCGCTTTCAAAACCAAGTTCGGCTTGTATGAATGGCTCATTATGCCTATGGATTTATCCGAAGCACCCGACACTTTTATGCGTGTCATGCATTATGTCCTTCGCCCATACATTGGCGTATTTGTTGTGGTCTACTTCGATGATATACTTGTGTTTAACATGACTCTAGAAGATCATGCCACCCATCTTAGAACCATTTTGCAAAATCTTAGAAAAGAGCGCCTTTGTGCTAATATGGAGAAATGCACTATTGGTGTTGACAAGCTTGTTTTCTTTGGTTTTGTCGTGTCGTCTAAGGGTGTTCATGTTGATGAAGCTAAAATTGATGCTATCAAAAATTGGCCACAACCAACCAACTTGCAACAAGTGCGAAGTTTCCTTGGCCTGGCCGGTTTCTATCGTAGATTCGTTAAGGACTTTAGCACTATTGCATTACCTTTGCATGCGTTCAGTAAGAAAAATGCACCATTTGTTTGGGGACCATCCCAAGATACCACATTTCATGAGCTTAAGAATTTGCTTACGCATGCTCCTTTGCTTGCATTACCCAATTCCGATAAAACTTTTGAAGTTCATTGCGATGCTAGTGGCAAGGGCATAGGAGGTGTGTTAATGCAAGAGAAGAGCCCCATAGCTTACTTTAGGGAAAAACTTTCCGGAGCGCAACTTAACTATCCCATTCATGACAATGACCTGTATGCTTTAGGCGAGTTTTGCATGTGTGGGAACATTATGTTCGCCCTCATGAATTTGTCATCCATACGAATCATGAAATGCTTAAGTACCTTAAGGGTCAAACAAAATTGAACAAGCGACATGCTAACTGGAGTGAGTTCATTGATTCATTTCGTTATGTTGTCAAGTACATAAAAGTAAGGAAAATGTTGTGGCAGATGCTTTATCTCGCAAATGTATGCTTGTAACTCAACTTTAATTGAATGTCATTGGTTTTTAGCACATAAAAGACTTGTATGTGCATGATCCTACTTTCGCTATTCCATATGCCAAATGTTTGACGCATACATCTTGGGAACGATATTACATCAAGGATGATTATCTAATGAGAGTTGATGTCTACTACGCAACTTTATTCTTGTAGACACGTGTTGGGCCTCCAAGCACAGAGTTTTGTAGGACAGTAGCAATTTTCCCTCAAGTGGATGACCTAAGGTTTATCAATCCGTGGGAGGTGTAGGATGAAGATGGTCTCTCTCAAACAACCCTGCAACCAAATAATAAAAAGTCTCTTGTGTCCCCAACACACAAAATACAATGGTAATTTGTATAGGTGCATTAGTTTGGCGAAGAGATGGTGATACAAGTGTAATATGGATAGTAGATATTGATTTTTGTAATAAGAACAGAAAAACAGCAAGGTAGCAATTGAAAAAACGGAGCACAAATGGTATTGCAATGCTTGAAAATGAGGCCTAGGGTCCACACTTTCGCTAGTGCAATCTCTCGACAATGCTAATATAATTGGATCATATAACCATCCCTCAATGTGCAATGAAGAATCACTCCAAAGTTCCTATCTAGCGGAGAACATAATAAGAAATTGTTTGTAGCTATTCTTTCTGATCGATCTATCCAAGAGTTTGTACTAAAATAACACCAAGTTATTCTTTCCGCTATCAAGAGTTCGTATTAAAATAACACGAAGTTATTCTTTCGGATCGATCTATCAAGAGTTCGTACTAAAATAACACCAAAGCCAATTCAGATTCATAATACTCCATCCGACACAAAGAATCTCAAAGAATGCCCCAAGATTTCCAATGGAGAAACAGAAGATGAGAACGTGCATCAACCCCTACGCATATATTACCCCAATGTCACCTCGGGAATCCACGAGTTGAGTGCCAAAACACATATGAAGTGAATCAATATGATAACCCATTGTCACCACGGGTATTCATAGCAAGACATACATCAAGTGCTCTCTAATCCATAAAAGTATTCAATTCGATAAAAAATCTCAAAGGGAAAACTCAATTCACCACAAGATAGAGAGGGAGAAATACCATATGATCCAACTATATTAACAAAGCCCGCGATACATCTAGATTGTGCCATCTCAAGGACATGAGAGAGAGAGATTAAACACATAGCTACTGGTACAAACCCTCATCCCCGAGGGTGGACTACTCCCTCCTCATCATGGTGGCTACCGAGATGATGAAGATAGCCATCGGTGATGATTTCCCCGTTCGACAAAGTGCCGGAACGGGGTCTAGATTGATTTTTCATGGCTATAGAGGCTTGCGGTGGCAGAACTTCTGATCTAGGGTTACCTAGAGGGTTTTTGGAATATTTGGGAATTGATAGGGCGAAGAGGCGGTGTGGGAGGCCACTGAGGTGGGCACAACCCACCTAGGCACGCCTAGGCCCCTAGGCGTGCCCTGGTGGGTTGTGCTCCCCTCGGAGCTCCCCTCTGGTACTTCTTTGGCCCATCGGGTGTCTTCTGGTCCAAAAAAAATCTCCAAAAAGTTTCGCTGCGTTTGGACTCCGTTTGGTATTGACTTTCTACGATGTAAAAAACAAGCAAAAAACAGCAACTGGCACTGGCACTATGTCAATAGGTTAGTCCCAATAAATGATATAAAGTTGCTACAAAATGATTGTAAAACATCCAAGAATGATAATACAGCAGCATGTATACTTCATAAGTTATAGATACGTTGGAGATGTATCAATATCCCCAAGCTTAATTCCTACTCGTCCTCGAGTAGGTAAATGATAAAAGAAATAATTTATGAAGTGTGAATGCTAGCAAAGTTCATAAGTTTGATCAATGATAATTTCAATCACTTTTCCTAGCATCGTAACATAATTCTTTCTCATAAAACTTATAATGTTAAAGTAGCAACCAATTCACATATTAAGGTTCAAACAATGAATTCTCTTGAAACTCAACAACCTATATTCTTAGTCACCAAACAATTGCAATTCAACTTATTAAACATAGTTTAAGTAAGAGCTCCGCATACTCAATCATCATATAGTCTTCTATGATTGCTAGTACTCAAAGCATATTCTTAGAACAAATGGCATCCATCGAACACAGAGAAAGATAGGGGCTTAATTTCACCTCCCAACTCATTTATCATAGACATAATTGTCAACACTAATAAATCATGATCAAACATATTTGACTGGTCATATGTGCCTAGATCTTTCCCCACAAGATGATACTTGCCAACTACAGAATAGTTGAGGTTGAATGAGGATGTATACTATGGACTCTTGCATAGAAGTAAAAGATAGGCCCTTCGCAGAGGGAAGCGGAGGTTGTCATGCACTTTTTATTTGGATGCCCAAGCTCTTAATGCAAAGGAACGTCACGTTATATTGCCCCTTATGATAGCAACCTTTATTATGCAGTTCGTCACTTTTATTACTTTGCCATCACAAGTTTGTACAACGCTCAATTTTCCTTTACAGTAAAAGAACAAACATATTTAGGAATTTTTTTGTTACTTTATGCACCGATGACAACTTACTTGAAGGATCTTATTCAATCCATAGGTAGGTATGTTGGACACTCATGGCAAGAAACTGAGTTTAAGGGTTTTTGTATGCACAAGTAGTATCTCTACTTATTACGAATTTTTGGCTAGCAAAAGATCCTAGGCAAACACAACATGTTGGAGGATCCATAACAATATAACTTATATGCAAATATACACAACCATAACTTGTTACATTGTCTTCCTTGTCCAACTTCAAATAATTTGCTCAAGTTTGAAAATAATTAATGGGTATTCACAATCATAGAAGGTGTCCAAGATAATATATTTGCATGTGAAAGTTCTCTTCCTTATAGTAATCATTCATGAATTGCTTGTATGACCAATATTGTGATTGTCAAGCTTTAAAATATTTCACTTTATAAACCCAATGTGAAGCTACCACTAGTCATGATATGAACATATAATTTCAACTTCATTACATTCAATTTATTCACCAATTTACTCATAGGATTTAAGTGAAGCACGAGAGTAAATGAAAAATTACTCCGAAAAGATATAAGTGAAGATCATGCGAGTAGTTAAGTAAATAGGTCGCTATGTGAGGACTCTCTCTTATTTAAAAACTTTCAGATCTAAATATTTTATTAAAACAGCAAGCAAAACAAAATAAAATGAAATTCTAAGAATGACACACATCATGTGAAGAAGCAAAAACTTAGGCTCAGTTGAGGCTAACCGATAATTGTTGATGAAGAAAAGTGGGGTGCCTACCGGGGCATCCCCAAGCTTAGATACTTGAGACTTCCTGGAATATTAACTTGGGATGCCTTGGGCATCCCCAAGCTTGAGCTCTTGTGTCTTCTTCATTCCTCTCATATCACAGTTTCCCTAAGTCTCAAAAACTTCATCCACGCAAAACTCAACAAGAACTCGTGAGATAAGTGAGTATAAATCAATGCAAAACCCTTATCATTCTCTACTGTAGCAAATAGCTAAAATTATTATTTAAAATTGCATACTAGATTCCTATGAATATTTAATACTCCTATACTCAAATAGAATCATTCAACAAGCAAACATATGCGAACAATGCAAACATAACCGCTCTATCAACACAGTACAGTGTGTAAAGAATGCAATATTCTTCATACTTCCCTAACTCCAAAAATTCTGAAAAATTAGCACACTGTAGAAAATTTATTATAGATTACTATGCAAAAAGTTTCAACATTTTATCACATTTTGAATTTTCTAGAGAATTTTTGCAACAGCGATAAATTTTCTGTTTTCAAAAAGCAACATGTAGACTTGCAAAATAAGCATGGCAAAGGCTATACTTGACATTTTTATTGAAATAAAAGATGCAAAACATTATTCTAAATAACATAAAGCAAATTCTAACCAAATAAAATGATTCTCCAAGCAAAACACATATCATGTGACAAAATGTAGCTCCAAGTGAGGTTACCGATAATGTTGAAGATGAAAGAGGGGATGCCTTCCGTGGCATCCCCAAGCTTAGTTGCTTGGATATTCCTTGAATATTGCCTTGGGGCCTTGGGAATCCCCAAGATTAGGGTCTTGTCACTCCTTCTTCTCCTCAAATCGATCTCACTCAAAACTTGAAAACTTTTTTTTTGAAATGAAAGGTAGATGGGGTTCTACCTTATATTTCAAAACAGGCACAAGCCTGAGGACCAAATGGTGAAATACATGAGGGTCATATTCAGGACCATGGTGCCCTGGCTATAAGCGGCCAGATAAGAATGAGAAAGAAAGGAGAGAAATAGCTAGAAAGAGCAGAACAACATGGAGGCAAAGGTAGCAGGTACGTTTAAGCAGGGGACAACCATTGTATCCAAGCCTCCATAGCATCTTGATCAGCTGTTTTCCATGCTCTATTTTTTCACAAAGTTAGCAACTGCACTGCATAGAGCTTGATGAAAGTAGGATACCATTGCTTGTTATTGAAAACACGATCATTCCTTGCGTGCCAGAGCGTGACAGCTGCCGCAGCAAACATCAAAGAAAATCTGTTGGAGGGTGGCCAGGCATGCAGCGCTTCCTGCATGAAGCTGATGAGATCTGTGGAACTATTGGCAAGATTTGTCATGTGCAGCGAGCCCCATATTATCGAAGCCAGAGAACAGCGAAGGACAATATGATTAATGGATTCACAAGAAGGGAAAATATCACAGTCTTGGTACGCGGTAATGGACGTCCAGTGCTTCTTTTTTTTTAAATGAGAAGGTAGATCATGTTCTACCTTATATATTTCAAAAGGCTGGAGCCAAAGGATCATAGATCCATACATGGGAATCATATTTTGCACCGTGGTGCAAGGCTATGAGAAGCCTGAGAGGAAGAACAGGAGAGAGAGGGGGGAACGAAAAACTAGCTAAAACCAAAACCAGAAACTATGCCAAAAGAGTTTGCGACAAATCGATGATAGTGGCTTTGTCTTCAGGGCGCCGAGCACGATGGCTCCATAGAGTTAACAGATCAGCAGCATACATTCTTGTATAAGGCGGGGACCAGCGCTTGTGATTGAAAACCCGATCGTTTCTGGCATGCCAAAGAGTGACGAAAGCAGTGGCAATGAGAATATGTAGCTTGGGAGAGGTAGACCACCGTAGATGAGCACGTTGAACAAAGTCCAGTAAATCCGTGGAGGTGTTAGCGGTGTCGAGTAGGTCGAACCTGCTCCAGATAGCAGGGGCACAAATGCATCTGAGAACTAAATGACTGATGGACTCAACAGCCGGGCATATGTCGCAGCAAGCATGAGCAGCAATATAAGACCACTTCTTCTTAACCATATTGTCTCGAGTATTCAGTCGTTCCCAGTAAGCTAGCCAAAGAAAGATTCTGTGCTTTCGGGGGATAACAGGGTCCCAAATCCACTATTGGACCATGCTGTTCACACCTCTGAAAGTAAGGAGGTGGTAGAAGAAAGTTGTAGTCACTTCTTTATTGTGGAGAAATGAGAAACGAGAATCCTGACCAGTAGAAGAGGGTTGAACACCCAGCAGCAGTTCTTGGAGGGCCTGCAGTTCTCGGGCTGCTGATCGGGACAGATTTGGGTGTAGTTGGGGATCCCAACCATTATCGGAGAATTGTGAGGCAACACTGCACCCCGGACACTTGGCGTAGGAAAAAAGAACTGGGAATTCAAAACACAGTCGTCCAACAGGCAACCATTTGTCCTTCCAAAAAGAGATGAGGCGACCAGTACCCAAGGAGCAGCTAGAGGCAGACATAACCAGGGGGATAAACTGCTTGAACCCCTTCCAAGTTGGCGTGTCTCTGTAATGGGCGCCAGGTACTACCAGATTTTGACAGTATTGGGCCGCAAACCACTGAAAACAAGGGACATCTGAGCATTGCAGGACCTTGGCGACGAATTTGCACAGCATAGCTTGGTTGTGAGCATAAAGGTTTCTCACGCCAAGCCCACCAGATTCCTTTGGTAAGGTTACGTGCTCCCATGCCACCAGACACTGGCCACCTCTAACATGATTCTTTCCCTGCCAAAAGAACGCACGTAACAAGCTCTCAAGTTTAGCAATGGACTCCTTGGGCCATAAAAAGCATGTCATGAAGTAGCTTGGAATACTAGAGAGGATAGAGTTTATCAAAGTCAGGCGGCCCCCAGGAGACAGCAGGGCAGCCAACCAGCCGGACAGGCGCTTATCAACCTTGTGTATTACTGGAAGGAGCATGCCATGTCTGATCTTGTGCAGAGAGAGAGAGAGAGGAAGGCCAAGGTAAGTGCAGGGAAACGAAGAGACAGGGCAGCCAAAGAGAGCAGCAATCTGATTAGCAACCGAACTCTCCACGCAAATGGGAACCAAGGTGCTCTTGTGATAGTTAATCTGCAACCCCGAGAAATCAGAGAAAGCTGTAAGAATTTGCTTGACAAGCCTAGCCTGCTGCATGTTACCCTTGAAAAGTAGCAGTGTGTCATCCATGTATTGCAAAACAGGAAACAAACAATCTGATCCGAGAGGATGAACCAAGTTGCCCGCCTCAAACTGGGCACAACATAGCCTCTGCAGCACATCTGCAACAAGGATGAACAAGTATGGTGATATAGAATCACCCTACCTTAGTCCTTTTTTGGCCTTGAAGGGATCGCCAAGCTCACCATTAACCATAACTCTCGAGCTGGCAGTTGAGAGACGCGAAGAAACCCAATTGATCCATCTCCGAGGAAAACCACGGGCTTCCATTATAGCATGTAAGCACTGCCAGCTGACTGTATGAAAGGCTTTGCGGAAGTCAAGCTTGAGGGCTACCATAGGGAGGCTTCTCTTATGGGCAGATTGAACCATGTCAGCGGCCAAGGAAAAGTTTTCCACAATGGATCTCCCTTTCGCAAAACCAGACTGGAAGGAGTGAATAAGATCCGGTATCTGACACTGTAATCTGCGGGCAAGAACCTTGCTGGCCAGCTTTGGTATACTGTGAACAATGGAGATGGGTCTAAAGTCCCGCAACTCCAGTGGTGTATCCTTTTTAGGAAGGAGAGAAATGAACGCCATGTTAATGCCTGTCAAGTCCACACGGTTATGATACATATCTGAGAAAAAAAGCTCCAGGTCAGGTCTGATGGTGCTGTGAAAGGTCCTGAAAAACTCATTAGTAAACCCGTCTGGTCCGGGGCTTCGGTTATTTGCGGAGTGTTTGATAGCAGTTACTATCTCAGACCAGGAGAAATCTGCTTCAAGGCAAGAGAGATCCAAAGAGGGGTATAGATTACCAAGCTGCACCGTCGGCAAAGAGGGAGAAGTCTCCCCAAGAAGCTCAGAAAAGTACTTGGTGGCGAGCTGTAGCTTTTGTGTATTGTCAAAGAACTCAACTCCTTCATGCACAAAAACCCTGATCTTATTTTTTCTAGCATGACCATTGGCTGCTGCGTGGAAAAAATTGTTACTCTCGTCCCCAGAGACACACCACCGTAACTTGGCTCTCCTGCGCCACATCTCAGTTTGCCATGTAACAAGCTGCTCAGCTTTAGCGGAAGCAAACTGTCTTAGAGCCTTTTCCAGAGCAGATAACAGCCGTCTTTCTTCAACCACATTGAGATATTCAACCACATGCTTATTGTTGTTGATGAGCAATTGGAGACTGGCCCTGTGTTTCTTCCAGTTCCTCAAGGCAGCACGAATGCGTCTCATTTTGAAATTAATAAGTGAGGCAGATGACTGAAAATGTCTAGTACCACGAGTCCAGCCCTCCAAAATGATCCTGCGTGTGTCCTCCATAACTAGCCAGTGATTCTCCATACGGAACAGATTACTCTTGGAAACTTGGTTGCTAAACTGGACCAGGATAGGCGCATGATCAGAGGTGACATTAGGAACAGCAGATGCAGACGTTTGAGCAAACCCCAACAACCAATCTGAATTTACAAGCACTCTGTCAAGGCGCACTAGCGTTGGATTATCCCTTTTGTTCGACCAAGTGAACTTTCTGTTGCTGACCTCTATCTCATCAAGGCCGTGATCTCTTATCCAAGCATTGAACATTTCCATCACAGACCAGTTAATACGACCTCGTGACTTTTCCTGCTCAGAATGGTACATATTAAAATCACCAAGCACAACCCAGGGGTCCGACGCCATGCCTACAGCCGAGCCAACAGTTTCAAGAAAAGGAAGCTTCTCTTGATCCAAACAAGGGCCATAAACAGTTGAGAGCAAGAAAACTGAGTTGTTTGAGGTAGATGTCATTCTGATGGTGATGTGATACTTATGTGCCACAATAACTTGTCCAGCAACAACAAAGGTGTCCCAGGCCACTAGCAAGCCACCAGAAGAGCCAACACAAGGGAAAGCTTCATAGCAATTCAGATTCAGAGGTAGAAAAGTATTCAACTTTCTGCGCAAGAGCGATTCCAGCTTGGTTTCCTGCGAGCAAACTATACTAGGACGACAGGAAGTTAGGGTGTCACGAACCAAAGAGAACTTGTCATTATCACCAAGGCCACGAACATTCCAATCAAGAATTTTCATGGATTACAAGATGCAGTAGCAGCCCAACATAAAAACGAGAGATACAGATATGAAATGCTCATGCGAAAGGAAAGCAAAAGACTCAAACTTGACGGTCTTCACAGAGACCTCGGATAGATAGATGCTGGAACCAAATACAACTACTGGAACAATGCAAAAGCGATGCAACTGAGCTAGTGGGTAGGTGGTGAACAACAGCCACGACCACTGCAGCCATCGTACAGAAGAACTAGAACTACACATCCAGGATGGCGCAGTCACTGTCATGGGAAGCAGAAGCGCCGCCAGCCTGGGGGGAACGAGCGGCCCCGTCGGAGGAAGAAGCTTGAGCAAGAGCATGGGCAAGAATGGCGTCAGCGTTGAGGTCGCAGCACCTTGCCAACTGCTTGAGTTTACCCCTGGTGAGCGGCCTGGGGGTGTCAGCGAGGGGGAGCTTCAGCAGGCCAGCCGCGTCAGCCACCTTGGATACCTTGAGACGGCCGACAGGAGAGGGGGAGCGCCTGCCACCGGTGCTAGCAGAGACGGCATCAGACGCCGCCGCCTTCCTCTCGGAGGCTCTCTCAATAGAGCCGACCCGCTCACCATCATAGAGCTGCAGGATTCGAGGGCTGCAGCAGGGGGAGAGCGGCGCAGCCGCCGCAGTGCCCCCGGCGGAGATCTCGAAGCGGTCGGGGTCGCCAGGCTCAGCTGCGGCGCCCCCGGGCCCCAGCTCCAGCTCCAGCATGAGGGGGGGGGGCAGGCGCCGGGTCTTGGAGGGGCGCAACCCGATCCGTGGCTGCAGGGGGCGGGGGCGGTGGAACGCCGTGGCCAGACGCCACCGGCCCGAGGAAGCACAGCGTAGGCGGAGAAGGGAGAAGATCCCCAGCCCGGGGCTCCGACGGTGGCGCCCGGCAGCTGCAGAACGCGGCCGCCACATGAGCCAGGACCAGGGAACATGCGCCATGCCTGAGGTCAGTGGCCACCACTGGGGAAATAGCACCACCTGGGAGCAGCCCTTCACCAAGCGGTGGCAGATGCTTGATGGGCCTGGAGCAGATAGCCCGGGCCGCTAGAACTTGGTGGGCCTGCACTCGAGCTTGGGTCACGAAGTAGGCGTCCGACGGCAGAATGGCAGCCTCAGCCAAGGAAAGGAAGGGGCCCACCGCAGGCAGCAGCCCACCTGGCACGATGGGCTTTGGTGGGTGTTTGCTTTCGACAGTAGGCAGCAGAGGCAGGGTGCGGGGACACAGATTGCCATCGCCGGAATGGGGCATGAATTTGAACAATAGGGAGCGGCAGCTTTCCCGCGCAAGCAGCTCGGGACGAAGATCAAAAGATGGGAAATAGCCATCATCCACTGCGACGTGGCGCACTGGAATCGAGCACGAAACGGAGCGGCAATGGCTAAGTTCGAGCTTGAAGGAGAAGCACATGGTGTCAGGGTTAAAAGAAACAAGTACTCTGGGTTTATGGGCGTCCGCAGCTAGGAGGATCGGATGGAGGCAGTGGCGTTATTCATCCTCATGGATGATTTGATCAGCGGTGGGAAGATGGAAGGTGGCCATTTTGATGAGCCTAGGCTTGAAGGAGAGCTTCAGCATAGCCATGAGGTCCGCGTGAGAGGCAATGTACGGGTGAAGGAACGCGCGATAGGCACGATTCGCCATGTCATCTTCCTCCTCCAGCAGGCGCCCAGGGGAGGCGCGCCCCGAGCGCGCCCTACGAGAGGGTGCATGGCCTTGGCGGGGGAGCGTCCTTGGCAGAGCACTGCCGCCTTGGCTGGAGCCGCCATCCTCATGACCGTCCAACGGGGGGAGGGGCGGAGCAGAGGGAGCGCCAAGGGAGCGCGCGATGTCCCATATCTCATTGATAAGGACGTCCGCGTAGGCCCCGGCGTCGTCGAAGTGGTGGAAGGCCAGATGATGCGGAATGTGCTGGAGGGCCTCAACCTTGACCAGCACGAAAATACACGAGAACTCGCTGCCATACAGGCAGGCATGCTCAATGCGGAGGATGATGGCGAAGCCGGCGACGGACGCAGCAACCCCATGCCGGTTCCACAGCTCCAGCGGGAGCTTCTCCAGAGACAGATTGACGACGTGCTTGAAGGAGAAGGAGGAGGAGCAGCTTGCCGCGCTCCGTGCGAGCCCTCTTTTCGTGGGATCCCGCACTGTCCGGTCCAGTGCTTCTTGACCATGTTGTCACGTGAATTTAGACGGCCCCGAAAAGCCAGCCACAGGAAGATGCGGTGTTTCAAAGGGATGAAAGGGTCCCAGATCAAAGGACTAAAAACAGAAGAAATCCCTCTAAATGTGAGCAGTCTGTAGATATATGATGTAGATATTGCCTTATTTGAAGAGCAGACGAACGTGCATCAACACGGCTAGAGGATGGCGTGAAAGCGGCCAGAATATTGCATAGGAAATGCAACTCCTGGACGGTCGTAGCAGATAGGTTTGAGTGTAATAGGAAGCGCCAGCTACCCTGATGGAACTGAGAGGTGACAGTACAACAACCATCAAGAGCAAAGCTGAAGAGAGTGGGCAAAACAAAATAGAGTCGGCCAACAGGCAACCAACAATCATGCCAGAAGGATATAGTCTTGCCAGACCCCAAGGAGCACCAAGAGGAGGCTAAGATCAGTGGAATAAACTACTTGAAGCCTTTCCAAATGGCAGAGTCCAGATTCCATATTTTCAAGGGTATGATATTTTGACAGTATTGATGAGCTAACCACTGGTAGCAAGGGACATCAGAGAACTGCAGAACTTTTGCACCAAATTTAGAAAGCAGCGCTTGATTGTGTGCGGTCAAATCCCTGACTCACAGTCCACCAAACGTCCTAGCCAAAGTAATAGATTGCCATGCTATGAGGCACTATCCTCCTTTAGCCGAGCTCTTACCTTGCCAGAAGAAACCCCTGATCAAGCTTTCAAGTTTGGCAATGGATTCCTTGCGCCAAGGGAAGCAAGCCATATAGTAACTGGGGATGCTGGCAAGCACAGAGTTAATTAATGTGAGTTGTCCTCCTGAAGACAAAAAAAAGTAGCTAACCAGCCCGATAACCTCTTGTCCACCCTGTGAATTACTGGCAGAAGCAGACCGTGCTTAATCTTGTGCATAGATAGAGGGAGGCCAAGGTAAGTTCAGGGAACACTAGAGATCAGGCAACCAAACAGCTCTACAATCTGAGAGGTAGTATTGCCGTCCACGCAGATCGAAGGTGCTCTTGTGGTAGTTTATATGCAAGCCTGAGAACGCCGAGAAGGATGTCATAACATGCTTAACTATGATGTCTTGTTGAATGCTACCTTGAATGAGTATAAGGGTTTCGTCTGCGTATTGTAGCACAGGGAATAATCTATCAGAACAAAGTGGATGGATCAAATTCCCAGCCTCGAACTGTTCACAGCAGAACCTTTGTAAAACGTCAGCCACCAATATGAACAGATACGGTTACATTGAGTCACCTTGCCTGAATCCTCTTTTTTCCTGGAACGGTTCACCCAATTCACTGTTGATCATGACTCTAGAGCTTGTCGTGGACAGAATAGCATCAACCCAACTAATCCATTTCTGAGGAAAGCCTCCAGCCTCCAAAATGCTGGAAAGGCAAGCCCAACTAACCGTGTCAAATGCCTTCTGAAAGTTCAGTTTGAGAACCATTCTGGGAACCTTCCGTTTATGTGCCGTTTGTACCATGTCCGCGGCCATAAAATTTTTCTCAATTACAGATCGGCCCTTGGCAAAACTAGACTGTAGAGAGTGAACCAACGCACGAACCTGAATCTGGAGCCTCCTAGCAAGAACTTTGCTTGCAAGTTTTGGCAGGCTGTGGACAACAGAGATAGGCCAGTAGTCTTTTAGCTCAAGGGGGTGTCTTTCTTTGGTAAGAGGGAAATGTGTGCTTGATTAACTCCGGACAAATCCACTTGGTGATGATAAAACTGCTGAAAAAAGAGTTGCAGATCATTCTTAATGACACCAAGGAAGGCTTTGTAAAACTCATTGGTGAAACCATCAGGGCCCAGGCTGGGATTGTTGGGTGAGTGCATGACAACAGTGGTAATCTCACCCCAAGAGAACTCATCCGCAAGGTAGGACAGATCCATTTGATCATAGAAGTTATTTAGCTGCACCGTAGGTAATGATAATGATAGTTGTCGCAGCTGATCAGAGAAGTAGGCGGTGGCCAATGAAGTTTCTGTTGATCATCTAAGTACTCCACGACATCTTGACAGAGAACTCTAATGTTGTTACGTCTGGCATGACCGTTAGTAGTAGCCTCAAAAAAAACTATTGTTCTCGTCCCCGGAGACGCACCAACGAAGTTTGGCCCACCGGCGTGACATAGCAGCTTGCCACAAGATTAATTGCTCCGCTTTAGAACTACCAAAAACCCTGAAGTCCAATTCCAAACGAGACAGTGGGCGGTGCTCCTCGACAGAATTAAGGTAATCCACTGCGAGTTTATTATTGGAGATAAGCAGCTCCAGGCTGGCCTTGTTTCTCTTCCACCTTCTTAGGGCAGCACAAACACACCTCATCTTGAAGTTGATTAGAGAGGCAGCAGAAAGCAGAGGTCTCATGCCATTATTCCCACAACTGGTGATGAGCGACTTAGTTTCCTCCATCTCGAGCCAATGATTTTCCATCCTGAAGAATCTGCTCTTGGGCTTGTCATTGCAGAACTGAACTAGGATCGGTACGTGGTCCGAGGTGACAAAGGGAATAACTAAAGCATTCGTCTGAGCAAATGCCAGCGACCAATGAGCATTGATCAAGACCCGGTCCAGCCGTACCAGAGTCGGCACTTCCCTTTTATTCGACCAAGTGAAACGACGATTGCAGATATCGATATCATCAAGCCCATTCTCTCTGATCCAGTCATTTGAACGTCTCAATCATAGCCGGGTTCACTTGGCCCCGTGATTTTTCATCTTCTGAGCGGTACATGTTGAAATCACCGACAATCATCCAAGGTTCGGAGGCTTGACTGACCGCATTGTCGACGGCCTCAAAGAAGAGTGGCCTGTCACGGGCAACACAGGGGGCGTAGACAGCAGAAAGCAAAATAACAGAATTGGTGGCAGTTGATGATAACCGCACCGTGATGTGGTATTGATGAGTGGAAATGACCTGTCAAGAAACTGCAGATGAATCCCATGCCACGAGTAGTCCACCGGAGGCACCAGACGAGGGCACTACCGCGAGCACATCTAGAAAAGACGAAAGAAAGCAGCAACACTTCCTAGCTGTGATGGATTCTAGCTTAGTTTCCTGCACACACACACAATGCTATGGCGACAGGAGGTTAAAACGTCACGAACCAACAAGCACTTGTTCTCATCACCCAGGCCTTGCACATTCCAATCAACTATTTTCATGGACAAAGGTGAAGGCAGCCCGTGCAAGGAAAGAGAAGACATAGCAGATCATGAAGGGATGCAAAGTGCAAATACATAGATAGCCCAAAAGGGTAGCAGGGTAGCAATGACCAGTACATAGATTGACCTGGGACTGAACTAGCTTAATGCAAGTACACTTAAACTGAAAGCAACTAGGGGAACAAACTCTCCTGACCAACAAGGATAATGAAGAGCAAGACAACAGATGACACGCATGGCGGTAGCAAAAGCCATTACACCTAACACCAGATCGAACATAAGCATAGCAACTGACGGACTAAACATGAGGAACGTCGTTGACACCCATGGAGGAAGTAGCGGATCCGCCGGCCGAAGCAAAGCGGCCGCCGCCACTGGAAGCAGAGGATGAAGCTTGAGCGAGGATGGCATCTGCGTTGAGGTCGCAGCATTTAGCCAACTGCTTGAGTTTGCCCCTGAGGTCAAGTTGAGGTCCAGCAGCTCGGCTACAGACCCTACCTTGGCCTTCTTACGACGGCTGCTGGAAGAGCTCGGGCGCCGACCCGAGTCGCCGGGGTTGGCGCCAGATAGCGCCGCCTTCCACTTGGAGGCCTGCTCGACGGACCCGATGCGCACCACATCATACTTCTGCAGGATAAGGTGGCTGCGACGCACCGCAGGGGGGAAGCCTAGCCAGCCTCCAAGCCAGCGTCATCGTCCTGGATCCGGGCTAGCTCAGCCGGCCTGGCCAGCCCCCCACAAGCCATGTCCGGGCAGCCGGAGCCCATCCCCAAGCCGAGATCTGACGCAGTAGAAGCGGCAGACTGACGCGGAGGAGGGAGGGCCGCATCAATTGGCGCGTCAAGAAGCTGGAGCATGGGAGGAAATCCACGGAGATCGCCAGCTCTGGGCTCGAGTGGCGGCGCGCGGCAGTCATAGAAGACCGCCGCCACCTGAGCCGGAAGCACATCGCATGCACCATGCCGCAGATTGGTGTAGACCACCGGAGAGCGGTCAAAGTTGAGCAGGCCATCACCAAGGGCAGGCGCGTGCTCGAGCGGCCTGGAACAGATAGGACAAGCAGTGAGGACCTGGTGGGCCTGAACATGCGTGTAGGCAGGGAAATAAGCATCTGCTAGGAGGATATCCCCTCTGTTAGCAGAGAGCAGAGGCCCAACCGTGGGAAGCAGGCCATGAGGCACAATGGGCTTTGGTGGGTGCAGGCTTTCAACGGTGGGAAAGAGAGGCTGAGTGCGCGAGCATAGGAGGCCAGGACCAACATGTGGCAAGAATTTGAAAAGGAGGGAGCGACAGCTTTCCCGCACGAGAAGCTCGGAGCAGAGGTCGAAGCAAGGAAAGAAGTCATTGTCTAGGGCTAGAGCCCGTACCTGGATCACGCCCTCGGCGGACCGCAGTTGCTGAGCTCAAGCTTGAAGGAGAAAGATATGGTGTCCGGGTCGAAGGAGACGGCGACGCGCGGTAGGCGAGAGTCGGCGGCTAGAAGGACGGGGCGCAGGCAGCCCCGATGCTCGTCCTCATGTCCAAGCTACTCGATGGTGGGGAGAGTGAAGGTCACCCCCTTGAGGAGCTTGGTCTTGAAGGAAAGCTTTAGCATGGCCATGAAGTCACCGACGGAGGCGATGTGTGGCTGAAGGAAAGCACGGTAAGCCTTTGTGGCCATGTCATCATATTCATCGTAGACGCCGCCCGACGCCGCCCGAGAACCATGCGGAAGTGCATGGCCCTGTCTCGGAAGCGTCCTTGGGAGTGCGCGCCCCCTCCAGAGTCATCACCCCCCAAGGGGGCTGGACGAGGGTTGCGGGGCACGGGTGGAGCCCCCAGAGACCTGGCGACGTCCCAAATCTCGTTGATGAGCATGTCAGCGTGCGCGTCGGCGCCATCAAAGCGGTCGAAACCGAGATGGTGGGGGATGTGCTGCAGTGCCTCCACCTTGACAAGGACGAAGATGGAGGAGAACTCGCTGCCATGCAGACAAGCATGCTCCACCCGCAGGATGCTCGCGAAGCCAGCCCCCGAGGCCGCAACCCCGCGCCTATTCTAGAGCTCCAGCGGCAGCTTCTCTAGGGACAGGTTGACGGCGTGCCGGTAGGAGAACGAGAAAGCATTATCCCCCGCATTGTGTGGCAGGAACCGGACGGTGTGCGAGCCGACATAGATCGGGCTCGCCTGGAAGGCTGCAAGCTGCTCCTCCTCGCGCTGGAACACGGAAAAGGGTGTGCCAACCATGGAGCCGGCGAAGCGTACGGTAGCAATCCCGAGCCGCTGCCGGAACACGCGTCGGAGCCAGGGCAGGAAGTTGGGCCTGGGTGGGGAGATGTTGAGAAGGCAGACTAGGGTGTTCTGGTCGGGAACGAGAGGGAAGTGGACGTCGAGGGAAGTGGGGCAGCCCCGGATTATGGGTTCCATTGGGACGTAGGGAGAGGGGCTCGGAGGGCGAAAGGGAACGATTGCAAGCTCAGGGAAGGAGACAGGGTAGAGCTGGGTGGCGATCTGAGGAGAGGAAGGGCAAGTACTAATAGGCACAGAGGCAGACCTAAGTCTAGAGTCATAAACGCGGATGGTGCATTGGAAGCTAAGCTTTCCAACCCGGCGGCACAACCAACAAACAATGGGATCCCTACAATTGTGCCTCATGTGACTAAACGAAAGGCAGCGGAAGCAGCGCCGGTGTAAATTGCATGGTTTACCATATCGGAAGATAAGATTTGGCTCAAACCACGAGGGACATAATGTCTCAAGGTGCATAAAGCTATGCGTAAGCAGGGTGTCCCGGCAGGTTGCATGGCGAGGCGAGGGAGGCTGCCGATTAGGGAGTCATGCGAGCCCACAAAGGAGGCAGAAGGGTGGCTAGGTGGCGCAATGGAGCAAGAGGAAGCGACAGAAGCCTGGCTGAGATCAGCCGCCGATTGATCGAGACCAAGCTATCCCGGGCGGTGAGGGGTATTTAGCGTATCTAATCTAGCAGGCACCTGAGAGCATGAACAGGCCACACACAGAGCTTGCAGACCCACGTCCGGTCTCCTAAAATCCTAGGCACGAGCATCAAGCACGGAAGGGGCAATCGATTGCCTCGGGCTAGGGCCAAGGAGAGAAGGCAAAGCGTAATTCACTCGCGAAGCTGAGTAATGAACACACTCGCCCTCCCCCTCCGCCTCCAAGATCTGAGCCTGACCTCTCTGCTCGCACCTCCGCCGGCCGGTCCACGCAAGAGAGCTCCCCCCGTCGCACGCCGCCGCCTTGTGACATGGCCAACTACCCTCCCTTGGCTCAGTCTCACTTCCCTGGCGGACTGCACATCCATGGGGATCCAGTTCCGCGGCCGCAGCGGGGTGGAGGTATAATATCCCGCACTTCGGGGATGGATGAGCTCGAGGCGGATTTCAAAAATCGCGCCTTGCTAGCCACTGTGCAGGGCACGAGGCCGGCCATGTCTGCGGAAGCCATGGTCCAATCCCCGGCTCGGCTCTGCGAGGTCGAGAGGCGACATGTCCGGGTGGAGGTAAAACACCCAGCAGATTTCTTCATCACATTCGCCTCCACTGCGGATTGTGAGAGGGTGCTCGCCAGCTCGGGGAAGTTTCGCTGGAGAACCTTCGGTTCTTCTGCAAGATTGGGATTGAGGGGATGCCGGCGAACGCCTGGGAGTGGGGTGCCGTCAGTCAACTCATTAACAATCTGGGTGGCCAACTGGTGGAAATCCTCCCCCCTGAAGATCGCTGGCAGTTGGACGTCACTGCCTGGATGCGCAATCCATCAAGCATCCCCAAGATGTACGATTTCGAAGTACCAGAGCCGGCGGGGCTGCCGAACTCCTCCGACCAGGACTACCCGCTTTCCCCGCCACCACCAGCGCCGCCGACTGAGAGGCTCACTCTTGTCCACCCGCTCACGATCCATGTCCTGGACGTGGTGGATCGAACGGTGCCGTTCATGGAGTTCTGCCCAAACTATGAATGGGAAGATGACAAAGATCGCACCAGGCGACACGACTTCTCGCGCTTCTACTTCAGGGGGCGAGTCGATGGCACTGGGATGGGCCCGACTCCCTATTCGGGCGGGCATCCTTTCGGCGGCCCTGGTGGTCTCGGGATTGCTGGCGATTGGGGCGGACGTAGGGTAAAGGGGCTGCTGGCGCCCGCTGGTGGTTTGGCTGCCCCGTATGTGCAGCCTAGGCCAATTGATGCCGATGCCATGCATGGCGCGCCAACTCGGTGGGTCGCTCTAGGCACGACGGCCTCAGGCTCTGCTTTGCTTGGTGGCCCTCCCTCCTCCGGCTCGCTGGCAACGATGGATGTGAGTTCGGCGAACGGTGTGCTCACGCCGGCTACGCAGGGGACTCTCGGCGGAGCATCTTTGGCTATGGACTTGGCGGCTCACGCGCCCATGGTGGATGTACTGCATCAACACGGCGGTGCTTCTTCTTCAGCGGGCGGCGCACATGGACGCTCTGGTTGTGCCTCTACGGCAGTGGGCTCGGCGGCCTATGTTGCCACGCCGGTCCTGCCATGGTCGGTGGCTTCTACGGATGTGGGCTCTGCAGCTTGTGTCGCGACGCCTCCATCAGGACGAGTCACGCTCCGCCAAGTGGTGTCGCCGCACCAGCTTTCCTTCGCATCGGAGGCGTGTACTCAGGGCGTGGGGGAAGACGGCGATCTGGTGTGTGCGCCCTCTCATAGCACGCCTACACGCCTGCAGCTGGCTTGCCCGGCGCTGTGCGGAATAGTAAAAGACGCGCCTCACTCGGCTGATGGTGCTATGGATACGTTGCAAGCTGTACCGGATGATGAGACCCTACATCTCAAGGCTCTGTAGTTGCCGACGCAGTCTGGGCAGTCAAGGTCCTCCAACTCGAGCCCGGTGCGCACGCCATTTGCAACCCCATTGAGCCCGAGCAAGCTGCTTCCGCCCCTGGCACCCAAGGCAAATCTTGACATGGTGCTTGGTCCAAAGACGGCTACTGACACGCTACTTGAGGGGATCGGTGCCACCCCCATGCCGTCTATCATGGGTCCGAGGCCAGCTGCTTCGGCTCCGGTGCGACGCAAGAAGACGCTACCACCGAATTTTACCCCTCGCCGGAGTGCGCGGCTGAATAAAAATTGTGATGGCGCGAACAAGGGGCCATACCACGGCGCTCAAATTGTGCTGCTTCGTCGCATGGTTTTAATTGAGGCTGAAGAGCAGGTGACACAGAAAGCGATGGACGAATACTTGAAGCTCTTCGACAAGCCGCTGGCTCTGCACCACATCAAGGCGATTACTGCTCTCTTCGCCCCGGATGAAGTGGACTTTGATGAACCTGCTCATGAGGGCTTCAGTGCTTTCTCTCCCCCTGCGGTTGTGGAGCCTTGTGGTGTGTAGTGTCTTCTACTGATCTTGTGGTTCTTCAGAGGTAGTATCATGGCGATGTCAGACTGTGTGTTAGTTTGGAATGTTAGGGGGCTCAATAACCCAGCTAGGTGCAGTTCCATCCGTTTGTTCCTGCAATCCTATAACATTTCCCTTGCTTGTGTTCAAGAATCTAAGTTGGCTGTGGTGGATGCGGTGGTTGTGGGGCAAACTTTTGGCCCGGCTTTTGATTGCTTCGACTTTCTACCAGCAGCTGGTACCAGAGGGGGCATTCTGATCGCTTGGAGGTCTAATAAATTGAGTGTGTCTATGCTGTGTAAGAAGGAATTCTCTATCACCATCAAAGTCACTTCTTTGGCAGATGGAAGGGAGTGGATGGCTACTTCTATTTATGAGCCGCAAGAAAATGAGGACAAAGTCAGATTCCTGGAGGAGATTGTGGAAATTGGGGGTCTTGTTCAGCTGCCATGGATCCTGAACGGTGACTTTAATCTGGTGTGCGGCGAGGATGAGCGAAGTACGAGAAGAATCAACAGAAGACTGTCAAATAAATTTAGACATACGATAAACACCTTGGGCCTACATGACATGCCGCTGGTGGGGAGGAAATTCACCTGGTGTAATGATCAGGAGCGCTCAGTAATGGCAAGATTGGACAGGGTGTTGTTCAATAGTGACTGGGAGGACACTTACCTCATCAGTGACTTGCTACCGCTCAGTTCCAACATATCGAATCACTGTCCCCTTCTCCTGACCTGCTCTGTGGATAGGCCAAGATAGCGTCACTTTTGTTTCGAGAATTTCTGGGTCAAGCTACCGGGTTTTATGGAAACAGTGAAGGCGGCCTAGGAGGAACAAGTCTCTAGTAATGATCCCATGAAGATTTTCAGTGTGAAATTGCAGCGCACCGCGAAGTCTCTCAGGAGTTGGGGTCAAAGGAAATAGAGCCACATGACCACCCTTTTTCAGATTGCAAATGAGCTGATTTTGCGTTTAGATGGCGCACAGGAAAATAGATCTTTGTCGGAAGAGGAACGCAAGCTAAAGGCTTTTTTGAAGGGCAAGTGCCTGGCGCTCGCTTCCCTGGAGAGGGTACGTCTCCGACAGTGTGCCAGAGTGAGAGACCTTCAGGAGGGGGATGCTAATTCCAAGTACTTCCACTTGAAAGCTAATGGACGGCGTCGAAAGCATCAAATTCCTTTCTTCAAGGATGGTGATCGCACGGTCTCGGCCATGGAGGACAAACTGGATCTAGCATGGAGTTTTTACTGTGGTCTTATGGGCACGACGGCGCCGACTACATCTTCCTTGAGGCTAGATGATCTGAATCTGCGCGGTTTATCCCCGGAGCTGGCTTCTGGTCTAGAAGTGGAGTTCACTGACACCGAGGTCAAGCAGGTGATTATGGAGATGCCTTCTGACCGGGCTCCTGGACCTGACGGTTTCTCCGGCCTGTTCTATAAGGCTTGCTGGGAGGTTATTAGAGAAGATTTGATGGCTGTCATGCATGATCTGCACAAGGGCAGATTCTTCTCCTTTGGCCGGTTAAACTCATCGATCATTTCATTGCTGCCTAAGAAAGACAGATCCTTGGAACTGGCGGATTTTCGACCGATAAACCTAATTCATGGTGCTACAAATTTTTTTGCCAAGGTTCTAGCTGTTCGCCTTGCTCCGTTGCTACCTGGGCTGATCTCGCAAGTTCAGAGTGCTTTTGTCTACAGGAGAAGTATCCATGAGAACTTCAAATTTGTGCGCAATACTGCACGGCTGCTACATCGTAGGAAAGTCCCGGCTGTGCTTATGAAGATTGACATCTCCAAAGCCTTTGATACTTTGTCCTAGGAATTCATTCTCAAATTGTTGATTCGGAGAGGTTTTGGACGAAGATGGTGCTCATGGATCTATGGCCTCATGTGCACTGCCTCATCCTTGGTGCTGGTCAATGGGGAGACTTGTGATCCCTTTGCGTTGGCGAGTGGTGTAAGACAAGGCGATCCACTATCACCGGTGCTCCTCATCCTGGCTATGGACACGCTTCAGGCTATGCTTCATTGGGCTACCAGGCACAATCTACTCTCAGACATGGGGCTTGGGAGTAACGAGCCAAGGGCTTCTTTCTTCGCAGACGACGCGATCCTTTTCTTCAGACCTACCCCAAGCGATATGCAGGTCATTTCTGCTACTCAGAAGCTGTTTGGAGAAGCCACTGGACTTCGTATCAACCTACAAAAGAGCACCATTACTTGCATCAGGACAAGTGACACCATATCGGCGGGGGTGGCACATCATTTTTCCTGCCAGCTGAAGCAATTTCCCATTCAATATTTGGGGCCCCCTCTATCAATTTTCAGATTACAGCGCCAGCATATACTGCCCCTCATCGACAAATACTCCAGCAGGATGAAAGGATGGAAGCCAAGGATGCTTGTGCCGGCGGGATGCTTGGCACTTACGCAATCTGTGTTGATGGCATTGCCCTTGCATTTTCTTTCAGTGCTGCCACTGCCGGTATGTGCTTTGGAAATCATCAACAGGAGGTGTAGGGGCTTCATTTGGAAAGGGGAAAATGAGATAAGTGGAGGTCATTGTCTTCTGCCTTGGGCGAGAGTGTGTATGCCAAAGGAGTATGGCGGACTGGGCATCTTGAACTTGAAGTGGTTCGGCTCGGCTTTGCGTTGCCGATGGCCCTGGATGCGTTGGGACCCTGAGGAGCGACCATGGAGAATGTTGCCAGACGATCAGGAGGGTGAGGTCACAGCTATCTTCACTGCAGCCACGTCCGTTTGCTTGGGGGATGGAGAGCGGGCCAAGTTCTGGACGGACAATTGGTTACCGGAGGGCGGCTCCATTGCGACCATGGCCCCGGCCCTCTTTTATTTTGTAAAGAAGCCGGGCCGCATTGTCCGGGATGCCCTTCAGAACCGTAGGGGGGTCCGAGACATCTCAAGAGGAGTTTCAGTAGTAGCCATTGCACAATATCTCACTGTTTGGGACATTACTCAGAATATCTCGCTGACGCCTGGTGTGCCGGATCGTCTACAATGGAAGCTGACCGAGGATCATCTCTTATCTGTTAAGAGTGCTTACAACATGTTCTTTGTTGCCTCGGTGCGCTTTGGCTGCTACAAACTAATTTGGAAATCCAAAGCTCCTCCAAGATGCAAGTTTTTCATGTGGCTGGTGGTTCATCGCCGGTGCCTGACTGTGGACAACCTGGAGCGGAGGGGCTGGCCCTCAAATGGCAACTACCCTCTATGCATTGTGACACCGGAGGACTGCACACACCTATTCGTGCACTTCAGGTTCACACAGCAGGTTTGGCTACTGTTCAGAGATTGGACACGGGCGGATTTTCAGGTGCCAGAGGATCATTTCAGCAATACGGAAGATTGGTGGCTGCAAGCACGTAAGTTAGTTCCCAAGCCTATGCGTCGGAACTTTGACACAATCTCCATCTTGATTCACTGGAGGATTTGGAAGGAAAGAAATTCAAGAATTTTTGAGCAGGAAGCGAGTAGTCCCTTCAGAGTTTTGGATCTGATCAAAGAAGATATTGGGACATGGAGGGCGGCCGGTTGTGTTACTAACATCGGCAACCTTTCTTGAGTTGCTGGTTTACCCTTTTAGTTGTTCTGACGGCTGTTGCCGTCCTTCTGTATTTTCAGAACGTCTCAGTTCCGTGGGTTCCCAATTCTAGTTCGCCTAGACTGCTAACCTTTGTTGTACTGCTTCTCCTTCTTTGTAATAATATTCGGCCTATGGCCCTTCGAGAGAACACACGGGAGAGACAAAGTGTCAACAGGAGAGCGCAGCTCAGAAAGAGACATCGCGACTCTGAGCAAGCCGGACGACCAACATCCACGGAGCACGATCTCTTTGGCAATACATGCATGGGCAACTTGGAAGAAAAAACAACCTGGCGGACCAAGCCTGACAAGGTAGCCGTTGGCAAATCCTCCCAACCAACTGACCAGCAGGGAGGCAAAAAACTCTGGCGAGAGATGGATGTCGTCGTTAAGCACGACGGCGTCCGGCTATGGCCTCAACAGTGGCGCAACTTACTTCTCAGACCTAACATCCTGAAACCTTGTACCCTCCATGAGCGCACGCACAAAAACCTAGTAGGAGAGTTGAAAGAGCACGGCGAAACCCTACACTACAAAAAAAGACACATCCGTGACATTTTGGGCCGAACGAATTTTTTTTCTGTCATACATATGACACTTCTATGATGATAATTGTGACAAAACCCGGTATCATCATAGATGTGGTGGGATCCTACTTCTATGACAAAAAATCATGATAGAAAATGGGCTTTTCATCCTGGGCGGGCTGGAGACGCGGCTGCATGACATTCTTTGGGCCGTCCATGACAGAAAAAACCGTGGTAGAAGTGAGGGGGAGGAAAATTTCGGGGAGTTCCCGGTTACGGTGGGAGGTCGGGGGCCGAGCGATGCGCGTTTCTCTCGTACACATACGCGCGTGTGTGCGAGGCGTTGGCTCTAACTGAACCCGAGCGAGGCGTTGGGCTCTAACTGAACCCGAGCGATTGTACTGCAGGCTACGCGTTACTGAACCCGAGCGATCGATCGATGGCTGGTAACTGAACCCGATCGAGCGATTCCTTCGCTACTACTGCTAACTGAAGTCGATCGATGCTGCCTCTGGGATGAACAGTGAGCGTTGTGGGGGGGGTGGATGAACAGTGAGCGGTGGCATTGCATCTGGATGAACAGGACCCTGTGGTGTGGTGGAGGGCTGGATGAACAGTAGATAGTGGAGGGGTGCCCGTGGAGGGGTGGTTGAACAGGACCCCGTGGTGTGGAGGGCTGGATGAACAGTAGACGGTGGAGGGGTGCCCGTGGAGGGGTGGTTGAACAGGACCCCGTGGTGTGGAGGGCTGGATGAACAGTAGACGGTGGAGGGGTGCCCATGGAGGGGTGGTTGAACAGTAGTCGATGGAGTAGCGCGCGGTGGAGGCTGGATGAACAGGAGCCCGTGAAGGCTGGAGGAGGTCGACGATAGCCCGTGGAGGCTGGAGGAGGTCGACAGTGGAGATGAACAGTATCCCGTGGAGTCCCGTTTTGCGGTACGCCACACCCCTCCTGATGAACAGGACCCCCGTTTCGACCGTAGGAGGTCCGTTTGGTCCGTTTTGCGGTATGCCACACCCCTCCTGATCAATAGGACCCCCGTTTCGACCGTAGGAGGTCCGTTTCGTCCATTTTGTGGTACGCCACACCCCTCCCGAGCAACAGGACCCCGTTTCAACCGTAGGAGGTCCGTTTCCTCTATTTTACGGTACGCCAGACCCCTCCCGATGAACAGGATCCCGTTTCGAACGTGGCCGGTCGAACACAAGGCCGTTTCCTCCATTGTGCGGTACGCCAGGCCTCGTTTCCATTGCCTGTTCCGTCCAAGCCCTCCCGATGAACACGACCACACATTCCGTTCCGACCCAGCTGGTTGGCTCCCACGTGTTTCGTTGCCTCCCGATGAACACGGCGCATTTAGTTGCCTCCCCATGAACACGACGCATTTCGTTGCCTCCCCATGAACACGACGACGACGCTATTTCTCCGTTCCGACCCAGCCATGTACACGAGCCCTGGCCATACATATGCGCGAGTAGGCGTTCGAGACCCCGCACGTATGTACAGATACGTGGCCATATTTTCTTTCTTGCACCCTGGCCGTTGTACGTACGTGTACATGCTACGTGCGCGCCTCTACCACGCCACGTGCGCGCCTCTACATCAACCAGTATGTACATACACGTTCGCGACCAGAATGACAACGCTACGTACGCTTTGACCAGGTGGGTCCCGACTGTCAGGCACTTCCTTGCCTGCGAAGATGTAGCTGGTGGGTCCCAGCAGTCAGGAGGGCGAATCGTTTTTTTTGCCCGGACGAACTTCCTTGTCTGCGAAGGTGTAGCTGCTGGGTCCCAACAGTCAGTGGGGCGAATCGTTTTTTTGCCCGGGCGCACTTCCTTGCGTGCGAAGGTGTAGCTGGTGGGTCCCAGCAGCCGGGGGGCCAATCATTTTTTTTCGGACGCACTTCCTTGCGTGCGAAAATGTAGATGGTGGGTCCCAGCTATCACGGGGGCAAATCATTTTTTTCCCGGGCGCACTTCCTTGCATGCGAAGATGTAGCTCATGGGTCCCAGCAGTCAGGGGGCGAATCATTTTTTTCACGAAATACGGTGGCCCGTTCGGTGGGTCTCTACTGTCAGGTGGAGGAATAATTATTTTGCGCTTCCTTGCGGCTGTCGTGGAACCAGCTGTCAGCCTCTCCACGTATAGTCCACGTCCAATGGAAGTCATTCCTTGACCACGTTGACCACGCCGCGCCGAGAGCACCAGGGCGGTGGACGACGGCGAGGCCTATGATGGGGACGACGCGGAGCCGGGGAAGATGCGGCAGTGGATGCACACGCGGAGAGGAGTACGAGGGTTCACTGGTTCGGCTACGCTGCCGTCGCCGCAGAATAACAGGGGGTGTGGGTGAGTGGAGGGATTGCCTAGCCAGCGGTGGGAGTAGTACGGGGTGGTGAGGCCTCCACGACAGCACAACCGGCCATGGGAGGCAGGAGCAGGCGGCACGACCGGCGCTGCTTTGGGCGGCTGGAGCAAGAAGACCAGAGGTTGAAGAAGCACGACGACCGTTGGATGGACATCGTACGGTCACTGCAGCTAGAATTGTTTATATTGACTAAGTTGACAAAGCCCTTGGTACGTCAACTTAGTAGGCCCACAGGTCAGCTTCCGAAACGGCGCGCCCCAGATGTCAGGCGGAGGAATCATTTTTTGGGCGGGTGAAGCTAGAATATCCGAGATTGAAGAAGAAGCACGGCATCCGTTGGTGGACATCCAACGACCACTGCTGCTAGAACCTTGTGTCGACTATAAGTTGACAAAGCCTTGCATACACGTCAACTCTGTTTTTTAGGGGACGCGTCAACTAAGTAAGGCCAAAAGTGTGTGGCAGAGAACTTATAGCCCATTTGAGATATGTAAGAATGTGTAGCCCATTTTTGAATTCTAATGGAATTTACAACAGCCCATTTACAGTTTGTTAAAAGTACAGCCCATTTCAACCAAGCGTTCAATACAGAATTCAATAAAATTTCCCACATTTTGATGGGATCCGAAATATTTTTATCCCGAAATTTCTATTCAGATTAAATACAATTTCAATATAAATTTATATTATGTAAAAATCCAACGATACATTGTACTCGCAACAGTTAATGAAATTAAAATTTTCAATATCCAAAAATAATATTTTATAAAGTAATCACGTGTTTGGTGCATTTTTTATAGTTACTGCCCAGTTTTTTAATTACATCCCATTTGTTATTTCTTAAAGCCCATTTTCTTGTTAAGCCTAATGCATCCCTCATAGGAAATATTTGCAGCCCAGCGGGGCGGAGAATAACAACTTGAACTTGCCTGGGTATTCCTAAAAAAAAGTATAGCTGGGCTAGCCATTTTCAGCTAGAAAAAATGGGTTAATTTGACAAATGCCACTCCAAATTTGGCGATTCCGAGAAATGCCACTGCAATTTCCAAACTTTGAAAAATGCCATTTCATACCATTTCTAGTGGTATTTTTCGAAGTCTGCAGTGGGGTTTTTCAAAGTTTGCAAAAATTGGAGTGGCAATTTTTAAAGTCTGGAAATTGCGGTGGCATTTTTATGAATCACCATAATTGGAGTGGCATTTATCTAATTAACCCAAAAAATTAATATCTGGACTGGATATCTGGCCTGGGATAGACGGGCCACAGCCCGCCCAGTTAATACCTGCAGCGAAGTTTTCGTTGTTGTTCAGAGGAGAAAAATTAATATCTGGGCTAAACATCAATTTTTTTTGCAGTGCTCACACCTCAAAAACACAAATACTGCTCGAGCTGCTTGGTCCCAGCTGTCGGCCGCTTCTTGTGCAATTCTCTTGTTTATTGACTACTACATAGGTTGACAATGGTGTGGGACCGTGATGTCAGGAAACCAGGAGGAAGCAAAATAAATTATAGTTATATATATATATATATATATAATAAGGAGGCACTTGCGTACGTGAGGCTATGGACCTGGTGGGTCCCAATTGTCATCCTCTCCAAGTAAAGCCATCTCCTCACCCGCGCGCGCTTTCCGCCCGAAACGGTCAGCATCGCCCGCCCCGCTTCCCGGTGCAGGCGATTGCTCCGCCTTCAAACGACACAAGTGTCGTCCGTCCGTCCATCTTCCGCCCACATTAATGATACACGGTTGCCGAGGCGGCTACTCCAGCGCCACACGCCCGTCCCTCCGCCCGCCCACCATTGTTATATAAACTGCTGCGCCGGCCATAGCCGCATCCGTTCCCTTTCTCCTGTCCACACCACTACTGCCCACCATGGCTTCCTCGCGCTCCAGCGCTCTTCGAGATAGGCGGACGACGGACCACAAGGAGATGGCAGCCATTACTGCCGACCGGCTGGCCGGCAGGCAGCCGGAGGACGATGACGTCCCAAAGGAGAACATGGTAGTGGACGATCCGGCGCCAACCCCCTCCTCCACGCCATCCTCGCTGGTGCATTGCACCATGACCATCGGTGAGGCCCGTGCCCAATATATGGACAGTGTGAGGCAGATGCGTGAGGAGTAGTTCCGGGAGGCGCAGGCCGACACCGCCTACAACCACCATCTCCTCCAGGAGCACCTGCAGGCGGAGCAGGAGGCGCTGATCGACTTGTAGCGCTCCGCCCGCAAGGTCTGCCTCGAGCGCTGGCGGTACCTCATGCGGGTGGCGGAGGCTGCGGCCGCCTACAAAGAGGCTAGCAAAGAGGGCGATGAAGCGGGCGAGGCACTGTTTGGCGAGACCGAGGACGAGGCATAGGACAATGCCGGCTCCGACGAGCCCCCGCTTCGCTAGCGTCGACGAGGCCTTGCTCCGCCGAGGCCCCGTGGCGCCAACAACGAGGCAGAGGACATCGCCCGCTCCGCCGAGGCCCCACCCCGCCAACAACGAGGCAGAGGACATCGCCGGCTCAACCGAGGCCCCACCCTACTGTTAACGCGGGGGAGGATTTCCATCGCTCCGCTGAGGCGCCGCCCGCTGACAACGAGACAGAGGACATCGCTGGCTCCGCCGAGGCCCCGCCCCGCTGCCAACGAGGCTGCGCCACACAAAAAACGAGGAAGAGTAGAACACGGTAGGTCGCCGCCGCTCGGGTCCAAGTAAGGCCACCGCTGCTACCCTCCGGTTGAAGCCAAGCTAGGCGGGTTGACCATTGACGGCCGGTTAGCTTCTTGGCAGCGACGTGGAGTCGGAGAGCTGCGCTGGAGAAGAACGCTGCTTCTACTTAACTGATGGTGCAGTTGGCTGACTAACACGTGGGCCCAACAGGCCACATGTCAGTTACGCAACTGCACCTGCAGTTAAGTCAATGAAGCTTCTATTCGGCTCAGCGGGACACAGGTGGGTAGCTTTGGTTAATTAATTATACCTCCAGCGCACCCCTTTTTAGTTGAAGAATGTATGAAATGTAATGAAATCCGGCATGTTTATATGAAATCCGACCGTGTACGAATGAATTTATTTTGATTAGTTCGAATTCCTGTATCACTAGCATTGGATGAACATGCAAAACAATACGTACTAGCATTATTCCCAGGGTGATCACCTCGTTTGCAGCAGTTTCAAATGTACTCCCTCCGGTCCTTTCTAGTCTGCATACAAGTTTTGTCTGCAGTCAAAGTATCTCTACTTTGACCAATCTTATACAAAAAAGTATGCACTTTCACAATGTGCAAAGTAAAAAGGAACAGAAGGAGTACAAAGAGTTTGAGCAGCTTTTTAGCGTTTCTGTACATTGCAATCAAACACACAGGCCTGGCAATTCATAGAGAACATTCAAAACAATCATGATTTTGCATCTCAGCGACTCACATGTCAGAGGCAATATTTACTTCACAACTAAAGAATAAAGAAAAATTTGATCGACGCTGCTGACAGCAAAGGGCGTCCCATTCGAAAATATCAAACGCATGTCTTGCTAAAATCAATGAGCAAAATTTGACAAGGTTGTCCCATTCCAAAATATCAAATGCCTACGATTGTGGAATGGGCAGGGCTTGCCATCAGTTCGGACATTGACATGGCACCTCGTGCTAAATAAACCAGCTGTTCTTTTTGTGCAGTTCCACCAAAATCAACCAAATTCACGTGTAGCTTGTGTGATTTCGCCCTTATATGTTGCAACGCCTTGAACTTATCGGCACCTCCTTTCTTGTGGTGGAAATGAATGATTTGATGTATTCATGAACATTTTGTGCAGTTCCCATTGAAATCAAGTTGAGCACCCCTGTTTGCACAAATACAAAAAAGTGATTAGTATAAAGCAAACTGTACTATGAATTGACAGTTTCAACAGGCACATACATGGTCCATGAAGAGCACACTTTTAGAAAAATGGAACTCACCAGAAATAATCCTAGAACAACATTGTACTCGCGCATCACAGCAAAAAAATGGAGATTTGTCAGTCCTTCTGAGCTTAAGTTAGTTTGGTCTTGTGGGGAGTAATGTAACCATCCTTCAATTGCTCTTTTTGATGAGAAGATAGACAGGGCTTCTTCATCCTGGCATAATCAAAACTAGTCACTTCACGTACTCCATATTCTTCTTCAGAGGAAGATGATCCTGTTGTGCAAAGACAAGAGGACTACTAAATGCTAGCATCCCTGTTTGCTCGAAAAAAAGTAAAGGAAATATTTAAAACAACACAGATGAAGCACTTCTCAAGGACAATACCACTTTTTCATGACAGTATCTAAATAGTAGCACAACACCAATAGAGATGACAAAGCTCAATCATATGAATGAAATCAGTGGGCGAGTACCAACCTTTGTCAGGAAGCTTATTGTGTAGAGCATACAGATGAAGCACTTTTCCGGAACCATCTGTTACTATCTATGGTGGTGGCCATGCTTACTATATACTCCTCGATTAGTTTAATGTTTCCAACATCTTCTTGTGCAGTTCCACTAAAATATATGGTATCTTCAAAGAAGATCCATGTTTGCACAAGTAGAGATAATTACATATTATATTAAGAGTGGCATCAAATCAGTGGCAAAACAATTGCTCGTTCCAGCCATAGCAATAAATTAAGATGCAAAACTATATCATTACTTGTGTCATCACAGTTCCAGTGCATCATTACAGCACCGGGAGTTGATTTTTGTTTTTCTTCCGCTTGTTCTTCCCCTTCATCACTTGGTTCAATAACAGACAAGCTTCGCCTTCAATGTAAGATTTGGCATGTCAATTAGGGAGCACAAGTATAGTACTAAACTTAATTTTCTGATGAAAGTGGCAAAATACAGGCCAACAGTTGTGAAATATCCTTATCTTACCTCAACGGGATATTACGGTGCACATACAGATTGGAAGTCTTGTCTACATTTGTGCAGTTCACTAAAATCAAGCAACATTATCGTACAAGTAGCACAACATATGAAAGCACACTTCAGAATCATGTGAAAGAACGCTAGTGCTGACCTCTCATGATGCGGAATTCAAACAACTCACAAGAAGAAGATCTGAACCAAAATCGCCTTAACGGATAGGAAGTAGGATCTCCTCTTGTGCAGTTCCAGTAAGATCAAGCAATCAAGCAACGTTGTCGGTGTGACATTTTGGTTGAACTACACAAAACACTCTTAAAACAAAAGGGTTTTGTGCAGTGCAACAAAAGGTCACCATGGCAACGAGGTGAAGTAGATAACCATGTTTACACAGAGGTGCAAAGGAAACAATTAGTGGTCAATAACGGTGGATGACACAGAAGCCAACAAAAAGAAGCATCTACCTTATCTAAATGGGAAAGAAAGCAAGACAGTAGCATTTCTCAAACGGTGGCATTGATTAATATTAACATAGAGATTATATTAACAATAAAATTCGTTAAACATGTAATTTGCTTTTAACTGTGGCATTGCATCAATTTTCCAGCGGCATTATTAGAGGGTGTTTGTTTACAGGGACATTTTGGTGTAGGGACTAAAAAAACTCTGTGTTAGTCCCATGTAAACCAAACAGGAGGGACTTTTAGGGACTAAAAGTGGGCATTTGGGACTAAAGAAAGAAGACCCCGAGGGAGTCTTTTTGGGACTTTTTCGAACAGTTTCCCCTGCCACGCATCACACCTTGTCTCTATTAGTTCATTACTAGGGGTAACATGGTCTTTTAGCATGTCATTTAATAACCTCTAGTCCATGTTTAGTCCCTGGAACCAAGCAGGTATGGACTAGGGAGTTTTTAACCAAACAGGGCCTTAGATTAACAACAGCTAATGAGTTGCACGGGACAGTGGACGCACCAGCACCATGTGCATCTACCGATGTACTGTGGTCATGCATAGTCTGTTGCAACAAAGAACAAACAACCAAGGAGCATATTTGTGTTGGTCCCAGTTTTATTATCTTTAGACACCTTTCCCTATGTGAGCGCAGCAAATCTAGTCCTGCTCAAACTATACAGCCTTGTCACTTCCTTTCCTTTTTGAACTAGTACTTTTGCCCCTTCCTTTCCTCTTTGAACCACGTCCTAGATTTATGCGATACAACTTTCCCCAATACTTTCCCCCATTCCTTTCCTCTTTGAACCACGTCCTAGATTCATGCTATACAACTTTCCCCCTTCATTTCCTCTTTGAACCACGTCCTAGATTCATGCTACATACAACTTTTCCCACTCCTTTCCTCTTTGAACCACGTCCTAGATTCATGGTATACATGCAGCTAGAGCAATGCATGTGGAGTAAGTAAATTATACCTTAAGGTTCTTGGGGCGTGGTTCGGTGGGCGACGGACGGCGGCAAAGAAGAAGGGGTCGGAGGCCCTCCCGCGCCACCGCTGGGTGGAAAGTGAACAACTGCGCTGGTAGTCCCTCACCGACGGCCACAGCGTTAAGCCTCCTTCCCTTCCCGGCGGACGGATCCTGCCGGCTCTTTGAGCAGCAGTGAGGGGGGAGAGAGAGGCCAACGAGGTCTTGTTTAGATCTGGAGAGGGCGAGAGAGTGTGAAGAGAGCAACTACAAGCGCTGAGGCTCCAGCGGGAGAGGGCGAGAGAGTGTGAAGAGAGCAACTACAAGCGCTGAGGCTCCAGCGTGTATATATATACTGGAGAGAGAGTGTGAAGCGTGCAAACCCTAGAATTTTTTTTGACCAGTCAAAGAATCCTCCTGGCACAAATTATGCTCAAGTGTAGTTATTGAACCCGAGACCTCAAGTTTGATGAGCTAACAGGCTAACCAGCTACACAACCCTCCCGTTATGTTCAACGAGAGGGAAATAACCTTTTATACATTCCTGCATTCGTGTGACAAGCATGTCGTGTTTTTTTGTGTGTGGGAGTCATTGGGATTTCAATCATAATCATGTCATGTGGCTTTGGTGGTAAGACTATCCATAGTGGTGCAGAAATAATGCAGCCTTAGTCACCATGTTGTACGCTGGGTCCCACCAGTCAGAGGGTGAAACAAACAAATTAATAAGAAAAATTAAAAGCGCCAGCGGTGTATCTTACCTCACACATCTCGCTACTGCTCGGGAACACTGTCCAATTGATCCCTCTGTTTGCTCACGTACTATTTTAAGTGAATCCTTATTATAACTTGCACACAAATTTTGGGCACTTGTATTCGACTTAAGTCAGTGTGCCACCGTATCTCGTATACTTACTACTCCCTCCGTCTAGGTGTAATAAGTCACGTTAGAAGGTGCAACGGGACCAAGGTGCGTGCGTGTGTGTGTGTGTGTGTTTAACAGCATGTGTGTGTTAGAGAGAGCGACAGATCGACCTACTCCTACAGAGAGATGTTGTGTAGTGTACGATTTTAGCCACGAGTATCGGTGCATCCTCTCGTTTCCGGGCATGTCCGATAGGGACATGCGGATAGCTGCCATGCCCGCTCCTGACCAGCCTGGCCCACCCAAAGCCCCTCCAACGCCCGCGAGCGCTTCCCGCCCGAAACGGTCAGCACCGCTCCAAAGAATTGGTGCCACATTCATGCCCGGGCAGAGCGGACGCGACCTATCACTGGCGCAAGAGTGATGGTTGCTTCGTCCGTCCAACTTACTGCTGGGTCTATGTGATTTAACGGCTCATTGGTCTTCATTACTGAGGTGGTAGGACTGCTGGATGTCCCACGCTTTCGGCGAAAGGAGGTACTACTACTAGATTACATTTTTCTCCATTCTTACAGCGGAGGCGTACAAGATCAGTGAAAACACGCAGGCTCAGTGATTACATGGCCCACCTCACACTATCACCGTGTGACACCTAACTCTTTACATAGTACTCCCTCCGTTCCTAAATATTACTAGATGAGTCCCCGCGCGTTGCCGCGAAACAGCGGCATATCTCTCTGCGCAAAATTATCGATTTCATAGAACTAAAAAAACTCTATAACCGCCTGACAAATGTGGTAGCCAAACTAAATAAACTCCTATCATCATTTACATCATCCCACTTAAGGAAAAAAGATCAGCCAACTCCTACTGCATAATGGGATTATATTTTTCTTTTTGACATGTTAATGGGACTTAAAAGCTCACTTACATGCATGCTACTGGTGCATGCTTGCATGCTACTGGTGCATGCTTGCATGCAGACATGTTGATGTGAATTAAAACCCACTCACATGCATGTGCCACGGTATTTCTGCATGCTTGCATGTGGCTTAGTGCGGAGCCTCTCAACGTCTAGATCAGACGGCTATTATGGACTGATTTACTTCCTCTAACGGCTACATCAATTTTGATGATGTGGCTCAAGGAGAGGATAGAGAATTCCTAGTAGTGGGGGCTAGCTATTACTAGTAGATAAGTCTTTGTAGAGATTCCACTACATATGGAACAAAATGAATGAATCTACACTTAAAATGCATCTATATACATCCGCATGTGGTTCATGGTGAAATCTCTACAAAGACTTATATTTAGGAACAGAGGAAGTACTAGTATAGTACGTACTGTAATTTATCAGCGTGATAAATTTGTACAATGCTATGAAGCTTCCAGCTTCTGTTACTTGTATCTTGCGTCCAAGGTTGCCCGTTGCAACATTTCATCAAATACAAAGGAGACTAACATGCATGCTATTACATCTCAATGATTGACAGATCATAGCAAATATGTACTCCCTCCGTTCCAAAATAAGTGTCTCAAGTTTGTGCAAACTTTAGTACAAAGTTGTACTACTACTAAAGTTGACACTTATTTTGGAACAGAGGCAGCTAAAGAAAAAAATGATCCATGCAGTCCCTAGCCCTTGAACCGTGAAGCCTAACCAGGATTCAATTTGCTGGGAACGTTCGAGCTTCCTAATAAATGAAGTTTGCAACCTTTTGACCATCGGATCATTTTGTGCAGTTTCACCAAAATCGGGATGAGCATCCCTGTGGCAAAGAAATTGAAGAAGCGTGATTAGAATAAGATTACTGGGACTAGTCGATGAGACATAAACTCATCACAAATACAGTACGTAGAAGCCAGTAGAGGTATGTGCGGGGCAAAGAAGTAGAGAAATATCCACAGGGAGTGATGTGGGCAGCTGGAGCAGTGGTGCAAGCCGGCTGTAAAGGGAGTTGTACCTAAGGGACGTAGCTCAACCTTGAGGAGGGCGGCGGGAGGCGGCAACTGCCCACGTCACGGTAGTGAGCAAGGGACGAAGGCAACCTCATCGGCTTTGTGAGAGAGAACGGCGGGGACCCCTGATCAGGACGTGCCGACAGTGGGTTTTCGCCGTCGGCGACGGCCACCGCATCTACACTAAGCATCCACCCCTTCCCCAAGCGGAAGTGATCCGCTGGGATGTTAGAGATGTGGCCACAATCGTTTTGTGCGAGAGAGTGTGAAGAGAGCAACACCAGCAAGCAACCGTGTAGGCTGGCACGTCCTGACTATGTAGTTAGTGGAGCGGTTTCCTTTTCTCTCCATATGAACCTATCATATTTGCGTACGTACCAATGAAGAAAAAAAAAACTTTATTTATAAATGACGCGGCACCTACTACTCGTTCTCCTATAACCTTCCGCTTGGCATCTCCAAAATATTAACCTTGCGATTGGCTCTTCGCCTCTTCGGGAAGTCGAGCAATAATGGTAGTGCAGTATATATCGTTCTGTCTATATGAGACCGAATGAATTGCTGCACATCCACCACGTGGGCGAGGGTCGAGGGGCGAGGGAGAGTGCTACATACGGAGCAAAATGAGTGAATCTACACTCTAAAATACGTCTATATACATCAGTGTTTGGAGTATGTACTAGTAGTTCATATTGAAATCTACTAAAGGACATATATATTCCAAGCAATATGATATAATCTCTATAACGAAGGTAGTAGGGACGAGGAG
Organism: Aegilops umbellulata; assembly: GCA_032464435.1. NCBI lineage: Eukaryota > Viridiplantae > Streptophyta > Magnoliopsida > Poales > Poaceae > Aegilops > Aegilops umbellulata. The sequence continues at coordinate 104,776,184 of CP136060.1, read as the reverse complement.
TAAACGGAGGGTGTAGTAAATTTTTCTCCTCGTCCTGCGAGCCATCGCGCGCATGGGCGAGGGAGCGGGCGTAAGGTGGAGCAAGCTTCACCTCATCCTGCGAGCCACCGCACCCGTGGGCGGGGGAGACGGCGTACTAAGCAAGCTTCTCCTCGTTCTTCGAGTTGACGGGACACATCAAAAGTAGTCCATTGTATAGAGCCTTGCCTCTAAGGTAGGCCCCACATGGTTTGCCTCTTTTTTTAACATAACACGTCAAGTCGCAATTTGTTTGTTCACCCATGGTATACGATCCTCCCTCCACCAAGTGGACAACCAGTACACGTGCCAAATTACCACTTGGGCTGCCTTTTTCCTACAGAAATGAGCTCCACCGTGTACCCGCGCGGGTGTGGTTGGGAAAGAGACGGGAGTACGTGCGCCGTGCATGCACCTCTTCTCTTCGTGCACGTCCCCCACCTACGTGGGTGTGTGTGAGAGATACAAACTGCGTTCGTGAGTGTTTTTTGTTTTGGGGTGGGGGGTTGGGTGGGGGTGATTTCATGAATTATTTGTGGGAATATGTGTCGATGACATCTCAAGCAAATTTTTGCATGCAATGTGTGTGAAATGGAGGCCTATCCATATCATACATAGAGGGTCGGCCAATCCACGAGAAGAGAGGGAGGGGTCATAGCTATCGATAGAGTCGAAGAGAGGATCAAGTGGGTGGGTGCGAGATCGATGAAGAGAGCCATCGAAATTGTGTGTGTGTGCAAGTCAAAGATATAGGGTGACTGGCCTACCGAAACGTTAGAGGGCACATGTCAAGTTTGTGTGTGGCAGGGAGACATGCCTAGAGCGCTCGATGTATCGGTGTGTGTGGGGGGGAGGGGTGGGGGAGGGGTAGGCAGAGGCCTAACTATAGAGGTAGAACAACTCATATATGTGCTGAGAAGGAGAGACCCAACTATGTCTTGAGGGAGATCGGTCGACATCCATACATAACTGAAGGACGGGAAATATGATGGGACAGAGAGAGAGAGAGGGACGGAGAGGGGTAGAGTGTTGGATGCGTGATGGAGTTGCTTCTCGAAGATGGTGGGAGAGGCCTACTAGACAAACTGAGGGTGGAACTGCAATGTTATCAATAAGAGTGGGGATGTGTTTCTGTGTGTGCTTGTGCGTGATAGATCTGTCGGGACCCATCTATGGATGATGAAGGGGAACCATGTGTTTGGTAAGCGAACCTAACTAGATTGGTAGATCAATTGTTGTTTGTCGGAGGAAGGGAGAGACACAGCTAATGAGGTAGATCGATTGACGTGTGGGTAAAAACGAGTTATAAGGACCTAGCTAGCTATATGTATAGCGAGAGATCGGTCGGTGTACGTCCATTTGTTAGAGGCAAATAAGGCCCAGCGAGACGGATAGACAGAGAGAATGGAGCTAGGAGGTGGTGTGAGAGGCCCAACTACTAGCTAGATAGGGGAAGGAGTGTGCGGTTGTGAGATCGATAAAAAGAGGGGCGAGAGTTTACACGTGTGTTTGACTATATGAGAGACACGAGGCAAGGACACATCAAGGAGGAGATTGAAGGTGTGTGTGTGTGTGTATGTTGTAGGCTGGCATCGCTGGAGAGGTTTATCGATCGGTGTGTGTCGGAAAGGAGTTTTGGAGACTCTGGGAGAACAAACTAAAGAAAAAAATGAATGTGGCCGGTGGATAGAATGCCGAGGGAGGGGGAGGGCAAGGAGGGCGTGTGCATGCACGAGAGAAAGTTAGTGGTAGCTACAAAGGTTAGAGGATTGTGTGGGTGTAAGAGACTAACAAAGATCATAATTTGATATGAAAGCGGATTCATGTATTTGAATAGGAGATCATAGTGTTTTAAACATGGCATGCATGAATATAGCGGTGATACACGTGCTTTGCACATGTTATACCATAATGTGATAATGCATGGCGTTTGCAACTCACAGCTAAATGCCGAACAATCTAAACCATACTATACATCAAACAATCCCACATTTTATTTGAATTTGTGATAATGTGTGGCGTTTGCACCTTACAACTAAATATCTAACAATCTAAACAATACTATATATCGAACATTCTCACATTTTATTTGAACTTGTGGTAATGTGTGGTGTTTGCAACTCACATCTAAATACTTGTAGGCATAGGTGGCGGGGCACCATACATAATGTGATAAACACATTATACATATGAGACATGGTTTAGATTATGAAGATCTAGCTAGAGCTAGAAATGTAATGTGATTTGAAATCAAAATAAAGTGGATTCAAAAAATCTAGTTTGAGTTCATATAGTACACATAGTTCATATGTAACTCGAGACTAATCATGTGGTGTGCTGTGAAGATAATACACAAATGATGGTTTAACTTGACAATAATGATGATTGTAGATCTTATTAAAACAGAGAAACGAATTCAAATGCTTTGACTTCACAACAATCATTACTGTAGATCTTATTCAAATAGAGAAAACAAATTCAAATTTAGTTCATATTGAAGCGGTAGTATATACATTTGGAATGCACTAAAACGTTCATTTGAGTAGTAGGTTACATGCATTATACACGTAGCGAAATATTTTAATTGAACATAACATGAATTCAAAGTTTTGAATCACATTTGTAGTGCGCATTCATTTGGTCCAGTACACGGTAGGCTTGTCCGGAAATTTCAACCCGCGCCTTGTTAGCCCGAAATATTTAAGATATATCTTTGTCTCGTTGTGCTCTGACCACTCCCTCCATCTCAACCCGCGCCTTGCTATTCCGAAATTACAACGCGCGCGAAAACTCCCACCTCCTGTGAAACCCCAACACGCGAAATGCCCGTGGTACCCCTGAACCAAAAGAACCGCCTCAAATCGGTGGGGGTACTTTCGTAACTTACCCCACATTTCGGACAAGCGCGTCTCTAAGCCATGGTTCCCCACTGCCATCCCATACGCCCACCCATTCATACACCGATGCCGCGAAAACCCACGACGAAACCCCACACCCTGCTCCGTCCGCCACCCAGCCGGAGCCTCTTCCCCGATGACGTCGTCCACATTAACATCTCGACGTCCCTCATCCACCATACCGGATGAGGATTCATCGTTGATCTCATCGTCCTGCCGGTTCATCCACCCCGTCCTCCATCTCCAAGGAGCTGCCCCGACGTTCCCCTCGTCTTTCGCGCCACCTCCATTCCCACACCGCCATCTTCACCTGCACCACCGGAAGAGCATCATCATCACTGTTTCCTCGGATGAAGTTGCGGCCTAATCGGCGCCACCAAAGAGGTTGTACACTAATCGCCGCATTTTCTTCTTGATTCGATCTCACGTTGCTGCCGGCGCTCGGTCCCAAGCCGACACGGCGCGGCTCCATCCACGGTGGCGTCGTCGGCCACTTCCTCCACGGCATCGCTCCCTCGGCGGCGACGTCCACATCAGTAGGAGCTGCTGTTGCTTTAGCTCTTGCTCGCACTGCTGCTCTGCTCTTGCTCTCGGTCCCCTGCCTGGTCTGCTCTTGCTATTGCTCTTGCTCTTGCTGCTGCTCTCGCTCTTGCTCTTGCTTGCGATGCTGCTCCGATTTAGCTACACTTCAGTCGACTTAATTGACTTTGGGTCAGTCGATTTTCAGGGGGGGCTCGCCAGAGTGAAGGAAGAACCAGCCGCAGCGGGGAGGGGGCTCGCCGGAGAGGTACCACACTATTTATCTTAGGGTTCAGGATGGGGCGGTGGTCGCCGGCGGTGGCGGGGCGTTGGCGGGGCGGTGGCATGGGGATCGCCGGAGAAAAAGCTCGGCACGGGGGGGCCTAGAGGGATGGCCGGGGCGGCAGTGGATCGGCGGTGGGAGTGTTTTCGGGGCGGGCGGGGCGGCGCACCGCTGGCCGCGGGCGGCGGGGGGCTGCTGTTTGGCCGGTGGTGGCTGGCGGCTCAGGGGGGTGGAGGTTGAAGATGAACCGCATGCCCTTGATTTCGTATCCAACGGATGCAAAATCGACTGACCAGAGATGAAAAAGTCAGTCGACCAGCGTGTAGCCTCACCTTGCTAGTGCGTTCAGTTTCGACAGCAAAGTTCAGTTTCGACAGTTAAGTTCAGTTTCGACAGTTAAGTTCAATTTCGACAGTTAAGTTCAGAGATGAGCGGCTGATGTATTTTACATCTAGCACTTTGTGGTTATGTATTTTACGTCATGTATTGGAGATGCTATTAGAATTCCACTCAGGTTAACGTTGTTCGTTGTCTCTCTTGTCCTGCTTCAGCCTCGGCGTCGTACAACTCACTAGAGCTGCTCCAACGACGAAACCCTCCATCACAACGGAGCAGTACCTCGGGCTCCATCTCCAGACGCCTAAGATCTTCTTCCCCTCCTCCTACAGCAAAGTCAGCCGGAGCATCCTCACCGGCCAAGCCAATCACGCTGAGATCGACATGGCTTCGCCAAAGAGGTTGTACACTTGTTGCATCTCTTTTTTACTCTACATGTTATATATATTGTCCACTGAGCACACCGATTTGTTCCTTTAGTGTCTCCTTGAAAGAAAAAACGTAGGAATTTTAATTTTCACTTGTCCTCCTTTTCAAATTCCTATTCATGAAGCACAAGACCAAGAGATAGTAGCATAATAGCATTATAACCGTACATTTTCTTGTGGTTTGACTTAATCTCACCATGCTTCTTTGCATCCTGTGATCTTCCAATTGTTGTGAATCAAACACCCAGATTGGCAGAAATCCTGTGTTTTTAAATTCTCTGTTTTGCACGTGCATTCCTATCCTAGTCCTGTTTATTTCCTATTCCTGCATTGTTGGAATCCTCCAATTCAAACGAGCCCTTACAGGATTACTTCTCTTACAGATAGTTGTCAAAGAAAACCTTGCGTGGTTTGTCCCGCTCCTGCTGCGCCGTCGTCCACCCCAGCTCAGTTGCTCCAACGACAGAAGGGTCCAGCACAGCAGGGATCCGGCCTCTAGACTGTCTTTCGCCGCCTCAGATCTTCTTCCCCGCCGCTGGCAGCCATGAAAACTGCATTACCATTATCAACCGAGCAGATGACCTCGTGGACTACACGGGTCCGCAAGAGAGGTCGCACTCTCTCGTGTCTGCTTACGTTATGCATTGCTTAATATTACATGCTACTTTATCATCCTGTTCACCGATTAGACTCTGAGTCAGCTCCAAACTAATGGTCAAACTTGAGTTTTTAAATGGTTGTGGGGTACATATCGGGGCCGCTATCAATAGTATCTATCTACTATCTGGTTAACCTCCGGTGTCTACTATGAGTTTCATGTTGGGTGGGAAACAAACAGTAAAGAAGCCATTATTTGTATTTTTTAACTAAAGCCATTATCTACCTGCTATTATTGGTTTTGGGTCTATCCACAGGTTGCTACCATCACTCTAGATTTCTGCATGCACTCCTTACATAATCTCACTATGTTTTATTCCTATGCATGACAGTTATTGTAAACAATGGAACTGAACATGTAGAGCAAAAGAGACGAGCCTTGCGTGGCAATAAAATTTCATGCAGACCTCGCTCCATGGTAGGCGCAAAGGCAGCCCCCCTCCATGCATTTCGGATTGTAATCGAGAGGAAGATATCTGTTCTGAGGGGGATTCAGAAGGAGAAGACAACTCCTATTTACCCCCTGAGGTTTTCGCTCTAACTTGGCATGCTGATGTTGGTTATATCATGCATATGGTGTCTTGCATTGCTTAATTTATACATCAAATATGTCATCTGCTTAGTTTAGACATCCTTTGTGCGAATGCCATCTGTTTAGTTTATTCATTGTTTATATGAATTATGCAACGCCATCTTGTTTAGCCAGGCATCATATATGTGAATTATGCAATGCCATCCTGCTTAGCCAGTCACCTTATATGTAAATTATATCAGACCATCCTTTTTTCGTAACATATTACATTTGTCAACAATGTTAGTACATTCAACTGCTCTTCGTGTGCATCAGCCATTTGACACGGTGATGGCAAATTCTAGAGTGAAAACAAGGCCTTCAGAGCAGACTATGCTATCTGACGAAGCGCATATCTCGCTGGTTATGGATAGCTCCTCAGAGGAGGATTCAGAGACATATGACCAATCCTATTCCCCCCCATGAGGTGTATGCTCTAACTTGGCAGGGTTATGTTGCTCATATCGTGCGTATGGTGTCTCGCATTGCTATGTCATTTGATTAGTTTAGACATGCTTTGTGTGAATGCCACCTGTTCAGTGTCTAATTAGCATATATGTGAATTATGCATTGCCATCTTGTTGCAAGACATTATATATGTGAATTATACAATGCTATTTTGTTGCAGAGGCATTATATATGTGAATTATGCAATGCCATGTTGTTTAGCCAATCATCATGTATGTGAATTATATCATGCTATCATTTTTTGTATTACGTGTTCCATTTGTCGACAACGTTTGTATATTCAACTACTCTTCCTGTGCATCAGCCATTTGAAGCGGTGATGGAAGTATCTAGAGTGAAAACAAGGTATTCAGAGCAAACAATGCGACCTGCTGAAGCAGACATGTTGCTGGTTACAGAGAGCTCATCAGAGGAGGATTCAGAGACTGATGACCCGTCCTATTTTCCCCCTGAGGTCTATGATCAAACTTGGCAAGGTTATATTACCCATGTCATGCATGTTGTCTTGCATTGCTTAGTTTTTACATCATATATGGATTGCCATCTGCTTACTTGCTTACTATATAAATCATATATTTGAATTATATCATGCCATCATGTTTACATAGTACATACACATCATCTATCTGAATTATGGCATGGCAACCCATTTAATAAAGACATCATATAGTTATATCATCTCATCCTGTTTAGTGTTTACAGTCATCATATTTTGAATTATGGCATTCTATACGTGAATGTATGTGAATTATGGCATGCCAACCTATTTAATAAACACATTATATAGTTATGTCATGTCATCATGTTTACATAGTCTCATATTTTGAACTATGTCTTTCCATCTTTTTTAGTTAGCCATCATAATGTGAAATTGTGTCATGCTATCCTGTTTAGTTAGCCATCATATATGTGAAATTGTGTCATGCTATCCTGTTTGGTTAGACAACATAAATATGAATTATTTCATGCCCTCTTTTATTCCCCACTATCCATTGCACCTGTCTATCATACAATGTCTATACTTTCAATTACTTTTCTTGTTTATCAGCCATTTGAATTGGAGAGCCTGATGGCAGTATCTAAGGGAGTAACAACACGGTCTTCAGAAAAGATAGTGCTACCAGTTGATGCAGATAGAACCACGGTTGTACTTTCCCAAGGACCAGATCCACCACACATAACCCAGACTCACGCAGATTGTACCCCTACCCAGTTGGACAGAGAACCAGCTACACCCCTTCTAACCCCAACCCCGGCAGATAGTAACCCAATTCCAGTTGACACAGCACCGTCTCCACCACAGAGCACCCAAACACGAGCAGTTAGTAAGGGAACTGCAGTGCCCAAAGCACGAGGACCACCACTCCGAATCCCAACTCAACGGTTAGAGGAGAAGAAGATTTGTTCTCAGGTCAGGTTTTGTAGCTATGGTTCATACTCCTTTGCTCTTGCATTACTGTATTTACTCATACCAACTATTTTCAAATTTGAAGGATGGAATTGAAACTCCAATTGCGCAACAAGTATGTTTTAAACCTGTTTCTTTAACTGGCTTGCTGTTGTAACCTGCTCTATGTTGATTTCAGTTTCAATTGAATAAACAGTTAGGTTCTCATGTCATGCACATTACAAGTGTTGTTATTGCTCTATAGTTACCCACACTTATATTCTGTCTATTCTGCTTTGTCTTGAACAAATATTATATGAACTGTGTCTCTATCTTGATTTGGCAACGAAAACTTGAATGATATAGACCATAAAGTGACCATGATACATATATATATATGTTTGTTTCATGCTATTATCCTATCCACTTTACTACTGAACTCATTTACCAAAATGAGTTTCATATACAACATGGTAAACATGTGATGTGTCTGCTTGTTTCTCTTTTAGAATGCGGACAAAATATTGGAGAACAGTACCGCGTTATCCAATGGTAAAGGAAGTAATGCTGATAAGGTTCAAGATAGTGAGACATCCCTGTTGGTCTGCAAGAAAGCTGATAAAAACTATCTTGACGACAATGAGGGAACCCAAAAGTCATGTCTTGATGTAGTGTTCGAGTTACTGGCCACTACTACTGGCACAAGCTCTTCGAACTCGCTGCCTCAATCAGTTTTTCTTCTTGAGTCTCAACTTCAAGTTGAAAGACATCGATCAGATGTGCTGCGACAGGAAGCTGAAGGACTGAGGAAGTCCCTGCAAAATTCAGATGCATATTTTTTGGTGCAACAGCAAGAGTTTGAGGATTTAAACGCCAAACAAGAGAAAGTTAATAAGCTTGCTAAGCATCTTGCCAGCATTATGGGTACCCAGGATATTGTTTCTTGAGATCTTGTGTCGGGGGGAATCGGCTTCCTCGAATACCTATGGGGACCGAGCCCCTTTCTTGGTTCGGCGGGGGGTGGAGGTCGCACGAAGAGCAGATCGAGGCAAGGTACACGGGGGATTTTACCCAGCTTCAGGCTGTAAGGATGCGTAAAACCCTACTGCTGCTTTGTGGATTGTATTGTGTTCTTGCTCGGGAGCGCGTGGTGCTACAGTACACACGAGCCGCTGGCGAGACCGAGCGTGGCGATGGGTGTTCTCCTCCTCCTACGTGTGCATGGGGCCTCCTTTTATATGCTCAAGGGGTTACCCACAGGTGGCAGCGCAGGTGGGGGCAAAAATGGGAGAATGCTGTAGTGGGTACAGCTGCCTGCACAGTGGCGGTACAGTGCTATCATACCTAACTCTGATGGCGGGGGACAAGGGAATTAAATGCCCGTCCGCATCGCCCAGACGGTGCAGGGAAGTGGACCGTCAGGAGCGCCACCGTTTGCCACGATGGCTACTCTGTTAGCTTCGCTTCGCCACCGCATGCCCCTGGCTGCGCAACCTCCCGCCACGTGCGCCTGGAATGCCCCCAGAGCGACACGTTGGTGGGTGAGCTGGAGCGCAGGCACGGGGTGGTAACTTGCCGCGGCAAATGCCTTGCCGCGGTGGATGTCTTGTCGCGCCCGGGAGCTTGTCGCTCACCGGGCCTTGCCGGAGCGCGGGACGCGCCGTGGCAAGGTCCTTCTCGTGCCGTGGTTGGCCTTCCCGGCAAGCTCCTCCTGCCGGGGTCTTGTGCTTCGAGCGGTCGTCCCGGCAAGATCCTCTTGCTGGGGCCTGGCTCTCTTCGGGTGGCCTTCCCGGCAGGCTCCTCCTGCCGGGGCCTTGGCTCAGATACTTTGTTCTTGGATGGCCCAAAAAGGGACCACGGAGAGTCTTGGCGATCGCCTGGCAAGCCTTGCCGCGGGGTGCTACGACTGCCCGTGCACAAGTTCGGGATACTAAGGTACCCCTACTTTAGTACACCGGCAGGAGCCCCCGGGCCTGGGCCATACACGGTGCCGAGCGTTGTTGGGCTAGGCCCAAAACAGTGCACGGGCACGCGCGGCCCGGGTCACGCTGCATCTGCTTCTGCACCCACCGCGTCCTCCCCGAAAGGCACGCGTCGAACGCGGCACTGTGGGGAGAGGCGTGCGTCACGTGGGCGGCGTGCGTGGGGCCGAACCCTGCAGGCATGCGTCACGTCGCCATAAAGGGGGACGGTTCGCGCTAGCTCCATAAGTGGAGGGAGGCGTGGAGGCGTGGCTTGTTCGTTGGACGGGGCTGAGGCACGGTTTCCGAGGCACCTGTTCCCCATGATCACGGGGTGGGGAGAGGTCGCCTCATCCGTCGCCTCGGTCCTGCGCGTCAGCCACGCGGCTTCCATGCACCCAGGGTTGCGGACGGTGGAGGCAGGAGACCGGGCCGTCGCGGGTCGGGGCGGCAGGTCGGCCCTAGTCGCCTGGCCTTCCTGCGCCTTGATTGGCTGAGCGGGGTGGTCGAGCCCCCACCCTGCTCCTTTATAAAGAGCAAGAGGGGGCGACGGGAACCCACACTCCTCCATCTCTTCTACTCTTCATCTTCTGACCCCCTCTCTCCATTCGCCATGGAGAAAGGGAATCTGGGTCCTTCATCGGTGGCGGCGAGGGTTGCCGCCAGGCAGCGCACCCCTCCTCCCCTCGCACCCGCGGTGGCGGAGCCATCCGTAGGGGGAAGGGGGAGGGGGCGAGGTCGTGGACGAGGGCATGGACGAGGCCGCGGCGCTCAGGGAAGAGGCGGGCGGGGCGACGCGCCGGCCTCGCCTCCGCCAGCGGCTCCTCTTCCCACGGCGGTCCACCTCGGGGACGATCCTTGCGAGTTCTTCGTCAGGCTGCGCCGGGCGCCTCGCCGCCGCCTCCGCCTCCCGGCTCCCTTCGCAAGCGTGATGGAGATGGAGCAACCCGAGACGCTAAGGCTGCGCATGAAGGGCTGCGGGATCAGCGGCACGTGGGTCCACGTCGAGTTCCCAGCCCCCGGCGTAGTGTATCTTGGCCGAGGGTGGAAGACATTCGCCCGTATCCACACCTTGACGGAGGGGTTCACCCTCCATTTTAAGTTGATGGAGGGCGATCTCCTCTCCGTCAAGGCCTTCGGGGACTTCGGGACCCGGGCCCGGTGCTGCGTGGATAGCTCCTCCGACAGCGAAAGCTCCTCCTCGAGCGAGAGTGACGAGGAGGGGAGCGACAGCAACGACGAGGGCAGCGGTCGTCGGGATGACGGGTCCGACTAGGCGCCGGTCGCAGCTCCGTGTGGCACCAGTGACCCCATCATCCGTGTCGCCGGCTCCTTGAGCTTCTCGGGGTTGTCTTCCCGGGCGGCTGGAGTGGCGAGGCTGCGGAAGAGGAGGAGGACTGGCGGCAAGGCCGTCAACTCGGAGTACGAGGGCTAGGTTCCCTCGACAGCGTGTTGACGTCCCGCTGCCTCATCTTCGAACTCCATCTTCGGCGCCGCCACCACCATCCAGCCTCCAGAGCCCCCCGGCGGCCCTCTGGCGTTCTGTTGGTGTCTTCTGCCACCCGTAGCTCGCCTAGGCGCTCCTTTTGCCCTTTTTGCCTCCTTGTCCTGCCTCCTGAGGAGAGAGACAAGAAAGGGATTACGGGCATCTTATCTTTTTTCAATCTGTAAGCCCTCGGGCCTTAGCTGTGTTTAAAACTTGTAATCCCATCTTTTCATGTTTTTCATTCTCTCTGAACTGTACCTGAGCGGAATGTTTTTAATGAAAAGGGGATGTTTGCCGGGCCATTTGTCCCGTGGGTAAAACCCACGCCAAGGAACGAATCCTTTATATCGTTAAGATAGACACTTCTTTGCCCGGCAACAGGCCCTGCCGTCTTCCCGCGCCACTCGACCTCTCTCACGCCTTTGGCGGAGGAAGGGATGAAGCGGGTTCGGGCCCCTCGTTCCGCCCCTTTGCCGCCGCGACTACTACCAAAACGGGCCCCAGGAACGCGCTCTAGGGCCAGTCGTTAAGGGAGCACGGTAGCTTCTAGGAGGAAACAAGGTTTTCGTATTCCATAGTTCATAAGAGAATGCATGACAAGGGATGCAAAAACTTATCTGGGATTGCAGCCCCCGGCAACTTTGGCTTGCCGCGGGCGAATCTTCGTACTTGCAGCCCCCGGCAACACTGGCTTGCCGGGGACGAGATGCTGGTCCGCCCTTCTTCTCTTCTTCGTCCTTAAGCGGCCTGGCCAGGATATGAAAAACCCTGCGAACCAAAGGAAACGAAGGAACCGGAAAAAGGACGCAGACTCGACCTCTAAGCTAGGGGTTAGCAACTGTTAGGCACTATCAACCCTAACCAAGGACGAGACTCGACTCAGCATGCATGCTAAAACTTAGGGCGCCAGCGCTTCATTTCTGCTGCTCAGGGTCTGCGCCTGGCTTTGTACAAAGGATTACATGCAACTGCGGCAAGACTTGTACAAAAGGTTGGTTGCCGGGCGGGGCCCGACAACCGCGCCTTACAGGTAAAACTTACGAAGATGCTCAATATTCCAGGAGTTGCTCACCGGAGTGCCATCTTCGGTCTCGAGGCGGACAGCGCCGGGCCTCGTGACTCGTCTCACCCGGTAAGGGCCTTTCCACTTCGGCGTCAACTTGTTATGATTCTTGGCGGACGGGGCGCGTCGAAGAACAAGGTCGCCTTCCTCGAAGCTTCTGGCTTTAACTTTGCGGCTATGGTAGCGACGCAAAGCTTGCTGGTAGCGAGAGGCTCGCACAGCAGCCTGAACACGATCTTCCTCAAGGAGCAGCGCGTCATCTTCACGCAGCCGCTCTTGCTCAAGCTCATCATAAGCGAGCACTTGAGGTGACCCGTATACGAGATCTGTGGGGCTAACTGTCCCCGCTCCATGGGATGGGGCGAGAGGCTGCCTGGTCATACCAGGGCTTACCTGCGCCGAGAGGTGTCGGCGTATGTTCGAATGCCGTGGCATCATGAGCTGGCTCGGTGGCGCCCGTTCCGCCGCCGGTGCCGTCCCCACCACCCGCTTGCTCCAGGGGCGGTGGGTTCGGCGCGGGCGGACCAGCCACCTCCGGAGCATTCTTCTTCGGTGGCATGTCGACGAAGATGATGGAGATCTAGCTGGTGCAGACGCCGGATCAGGTTCGCACAACTTCGACACCCCCTACCTGGCGCGCCAAGGATGTCGAGGGGAATCGGCTTCCTCAAACACTTATGGGGACCGAGCCCCTTTCTTGGTTCGGCGGGGGGCGGAGGTCGCACGAAGAGCAGATCGAGGCGAGGTACACGGGGGATTTTACCCAGCTTCGGGTCGCAAGGATGCGTAAAACCCTACTGCTGCTTTGTGGATTGTATTGTGTTCTTGCTCGGGAGCGCGTGGTGCTACAATACACACGAGCCGCTGGCGAGACCGAGCGTGGCGATGGGTGTCCTCCTCCTCCTACATGCGCATGGGGCCTCCTTTTATGTGCTCAAGGGGTTACCCATAGGTGGCAGCGCAGGTGGGGGCAAAAATGGGAGAATGCTGTAGTGGGTACAGCTGCCTGCACAGTGGCGGTACAGTGCTATCATACCTAACTCTGACGGCGGGGGACAAGGGCATTAAATGCCCGTCCGCGTCGCCCAGACGGTGCAGGGAAGTGGACCGTCAGGAGCGCCACCGTTTGCCACGATGGCTACTCTGTCAGCTTCGCTTCGCCACCGCATGCCCCTGGCTGCACAACCTCCCGCCACGTGCGCCTGGAATGCCCCCAGAGCGACACGTTGGTGGGTGAGCTGGAGCGTAGGCACGGGGTGTTAACTTGCCGCGGCAAACGCCTTGCCGCGGTGGATGTCTTGTCGGGCCCGGGAGCTTGTTGCTCACCGGGCCTTGCCGGAGCGCGGGACGCGCCGTGGCAAGGTCCTTGTCGTGCCGTGGTTGGCCTTCCCGGCAAGCTCCTCCTGCCGGGGTCTTGTTTTTCGAGCGGTCGTCCCGGCAAGCTCCTCTTGCCGGGGCCTGGCTCTCTTCGGGTGGCCTTCCCGGCAGGCTCCTCCTACCGGGGCCTTGGCTCAGATACTTTGTTCTTGGATGGCCCAAAAAGGGACCACGGAGAGTCTTGGTGATCGCCTGGCAAGCCTTGCCGCGGGGTGCTACGACTGCCCGTGCACAAGTTCGGGATACTAAGGTACCCCTACTTTAGTACACCGACATCTTGTGAAGTGGTTTCAGTTCTGGATTTGTTTTGCTGCGGCGTTTATTTGCGCTGGTCGCCAACTTTGACAACCAGTGTATATGATATGCTGCTTTGTTCCCTATATTTGCACTGGTGGCGAAGTTTGATGCCCAGTGGATGTAATATGTGTAATAGCCGTGATAGCCTAGCGTTAGTTGCTTGCTTATTTATTTCCTTGTTGTCTTGTTTATTTGTTTGCTTGTAGTCATTGCAGTTCTTTTTCCGCGGTTAGCTAGTGGCTGCAATAACCTATTTTTTAAAACTAGGCCACAAAAACCATCGGCTAATATTTAATGTAGTGACAATGGGCCTCCTACTGGCCGTAGAAACAGTGGGCCTTCTACGGGCCGTAGAAACAATGGGCCTTCTACGGGCCGTAGAAACAATGGGCCTTCTGCGGGCCATATCATCAATGGGCCTTATACGGGCCTTATGATCGATTGGCCAAACATGGGCCAAACAGACCGCATTATGGCCATAAACGGGCAAGAGTTGGAATCGTCCGTTCATGATCCGACCATAACGGGCCATCTTTAATATGCCGTATTTGATGACGCTATGAAAATGGCCCAACGTATTAACGGACCACAAACGGGCCGACTATAACCACGAGCTGAATTTGGCCCACAAGCAGAAAATGACAGTAACGGGCCGTAAGTAAACGAATGCTGGAAATGAGCCCAAGAATAAATGGGCTCTGAGAAGGCCGAAAGATAACATGGCCTGGAAATGGACCAACGTAATAACGGGCTGTTAATGGGTATAAAGTGATATACTGTTCATTACGGGCCAGTTTCACCACGGGCCGTTAATGGGTGTAAGGTGATACACTGTTCATTACGGGCCAGTTTCACCACAGGCCGTTAATAGGCCAAGAGTTACATAGGGCCTCATATGGGCCGAAAGACGTCATGGGCCATACATGGGCCAGAAGTGAAAACGGGCTGGAATCATATTGGATGGCCCAGATGACGCTACTGGGCCTAATTTAGATAGGGCGTAACGGGCCTTGGGTTAGCGGGCTGTAAATGGGCTATATGCGAACAGGCCATTAATAGACATTCCATGGGCCGGGCCGCCACCTTTTGACCAAGTCAAACGGGCCGGCCTTTTCATAGGAATGGGCCTCTGTTGGGCCGTGCCATGTGTCGACGTATCTAGGTGCCTTCCGTCCAATGAGTGGATGACATATGTCCCAACAATGAGCCGACACGTGTTTCCTCCAGCCAATGATGATTTTACACGTGGAAAATCCCCATTGGTCGGGGCTGCTAACGGGTTATCGGATCCAAAACCCGACCCGATAGCTTAATGGCGTTCCGTTACGGTGGATGCCACGTGTCGGTCACCCTTGACGAAAGCACTTCTGTGACACGCAATATATCGTCATGGAAGTGGACACTTTGAAAGCACAAGTGCTCCCCAGGTGGTTTTGGTAATTAATGTCAACATATCTCTTGTTGGACTAACATTTTTATCTAGTATGTTTCAGATAAGTTCAAAAGTGGAGTGGCATGGACTAAAGGATGTGGGAACTCCTTAAAGATGCTAAGGACAAAGGATTGGCTAAAGCTTCAAGCTGAAGACTCTTCATTTTACATTTTAGTGATCCAAGATCACATTGAGTCTATAGGAAAAGCCAATACTATCAAGGAGGGATGAGGTGTTGCTTAATGAGCCTCTTGCTTCATGTGCTTGGTGATATGCTCCAAAACCCTCAGCTACTTTCCCACTTCCACATATGACCTAAACCTAAAGTCAAACTTGGCCCCACCGATTCTTTCTATCCGGCGCCACCGAGTTTCACAAGTCATAGCCTGCCAAACCCTAAGCAAATTGGTTCTACCGATAGGGATCTCGGTCTCACCGAGATGGGATTGTAATCTCTCTGTGTATGTCCATTACCAAAATTGGTCTCACCGAGTTTAGGCAATCGGTACTACCGAGATTACAATGCAAACTCTCTGGTTAACTTATTACCAAAATCGGTCCAACCGAGTTTAGTAATCGGTCCCACCGAGTTTGCCTGACCAACTCTCTGGTTAGCTAATTACCAAAATCGGTCTCACCGAGTTTGTGTAATCAGTCTCACCGAGATTACGTTATGCCCTAACCCTAACCAAATCGGTCCTACCGAGTTGCATATCGGTCCCACCGAAAATCACTAGCAGTCACTAGGTTTACTAAATCGGTTCGACCGAGTTTGTTGATTCGGTCCCACCGAGATTGGTAAATTGTGTGTAACGGTTAGATTTTGTGTGGAGGCTATATATACCCCTCCATCTCCTCTTCATTCGGGGAGAGAGCCATCAGACTACGCCTACACTTCCAGCATCCTATTTCTGAGAGAGAACTACCTACTCATGTGTTGAGGTCAAGATATTCCATTCCTACCATATGAATCTTGATCTCTAGCCTTCCCCAAGTTGCTTTCCACTCAAATCTTCTTTCCACCAGATCCAAATCCTATGAGAGAGAGTTGAGTGTTGGGGAGACTATCATTTGAAGCACAAGAGCAAGGAGTTCATCATCAACACACCATTTGTTACTTCTTGGAGAGTGGTGTCTCCTAGATTGGCTAGGTGTCACTTGGGAGCCTCTGACAAGATTGTGGAGTTGAACCAAGGAGTTTGTAAGGGCAAGGAGATCGCCTACTTCGTGAAGATCTACCGCTAGTGAGGCAACTCCTTCATGGGAGACGGCCATGGTGGGATAGACAAGGTTGCTTCTTCATGGACCCTTCGTGGGTGGAGCCCTCCGTGGACTCACGCAACCGTTACCCATCGTGGGTTGAAGTCTCCATCAACATGGATGTAGGATAGCACCACCTATCCGAACCACGCCAAAAACATCCGTGTCTCCAATTGCGTTTGAATTCTCCAAACCCTTCCCTTTACATTCTTGCAAGATGCATGTTTTACTTTCCGCTGCTCATATACTCTTTGCATGCTTGCTTGATATGTATTAGGAATGTTGAAATTGTGCCTAAACTCCACTTAAACCGAAAAAGTTTAAAAACTGCAACTTTAGCACTAAGTGTCTAATCACCCCCCCTCTAGACACATCTTCTCAAGATCCTACAAGTGGTATCAGAGCCTTGGTCTCCATTGCCTTGGTTTAATCACCATTAGAGGAAGATGGATGAGTCTACTTTGGGGAGTCTTCGACATAGAGTGCCTATTCTTGATGGAGAGTATTTTCATGAGTGGAAAAATGAGATGCTTGTAATTTTCAATCAATATCATTTGAACAAGTACATTGCTAGCCCTTGTGCACCTCATGTTGATCCTATGCATCCTACCCTAGATGAAGATATTGACATGATTCGCAATCTTAGAACTGTTGAGCTCATCATTAGAGGCTTGCCTAGAAACTTGATTAGATGTTTGCCTACTCTCAAGTGTGCTTACACTATATGGAAATTTCTTGAGGAACGCTTTCCAAATTATTCCTTGAAAAATCTAGATGAAATTCTCCATAAGTCTATTGCCTTGAGTAAGATAAATACTAGTGATCCTATGTATGGTGATCGTCTATCTGAGCTTACAAACCTTATACGTGCCAAAGGAGATGTTGGAATTATTGGTGATATTATTTCCGAAACTATAAGAATTCATAGACAAGATCATTGTCAAACTCACTCTAACAAATTACCCTCTCTAGGACTTGATCCACCACATGACAATGTTGAACATGGATACTATGATGAGGATGATGATAGTGACTTCGATCTTGATGATGCAATGAGACATTTTGGTCTTATGGCAAATCTTCGGGGATATGTGTCAGGAGGAAAGGAATGGGTTCTTGACAGTGGATGTACTGATCATATGACCGGAGATGAAGAGATGTTCCGTGAGCTTGCTGAAAATGACGGCCCTCGAAAATATGTCACATTTGGTGATAATTCAAAGGGTAAGGTGGTTGGCCTTGGTAAGGTGGCCATCTCACATGATAGCTCCATTCAAAATGTCATGCTCGTTGAATCTCTCGGCTACAACTTACTTTCAGTATCTAGACTTGCTGATTTCGGTTTCAATGTCCTATTTACTGAGGTAGATTGCCAAGTGTTTCGTCGAGACAATCATAAAATGGTCTTTACCGGTATACGTAGAGGTGATCTTTACATTGTCGATTTCTCTAAAAAGGCACAACCTAAAACTTGCTTTATTGCTAAATCCTCAAAAGGTTGGTTGTGGCATAGACGACTAGGTCACGTTGGCATGAGAAACCTTGACAAGCTTATTAAAGGAAATCATATCCTTGGAGTTAACGATGTCATATTTGATAAGGATAGACTTTGTAGTGCTTGTCAAGTAGGTAAACAGGTTGGAGGAAGGCATCCCGTGAAGAACATCATGACCACAAGGAGGCCACTCGAGCTAATTCATATGGATCTTTTTGGTCCCAACGCCTACAAGAGTCTCGGTGGAAATTCTTTTGGTCTAGTTATAGTTGATGATTTTTCAAGATTTACGTGGGTGTTCTTTCTTGATGATCGCAGGTCCAAAAGATCTTCAAAAACTTCGCTAGGAAGGCCCAAAATCAATTTGAAGTGAAGATCAAGAAGTTTCGCAGCGACAACGGAACGGAGTTCAAGAATGCAAATGAGGACACCTTTCTTGACGAAGAAGGGATTTCACACGAGTTCTCGGCTACGTACACACCTCAACAAAATGGAGTTGTTGAGAGGAAGAACCGGACGCTCATTGAAATGGCGAGAACGATGCTTGATGAGTACAAGATGCCGAAGCACTTTTGGGCAGAAGCAGTTGAGACAGCTTGTCATGCAACAAATCGCTTGTATCTTCACAAGCTACTCGGCAAGACGGCATACGAGCTCCTCACCGGTAACAAACCCCAAGTTGGATACTTTCGAGTATTCGCCTCAAAGTGTTACATTCTTGATAAGCATCGTCGTTCAAAATTTGCTCCTATATCTCATGAAGGTTTCCTACTTGGTTATGGCTCAAACTCTCACACTTACCGTGTCTACAACAATTTCACCCGAAAGGTTGAAGAGACGGTAGATGTGAAGTTTGATGAATCTAATGGCTCGCAAGTAGAGCAATTGCCAATTGATGTAGGAGACAAAGACCCTTCAGAAGCAATCCAAGACTTGTCTATTGGCAAAGTTCGTCCAACAGAGGTGAAGAGTACCTCGTCTGTCCAAGTGGAAGCTTCGACTTCACAACAAGGTGAACCAAGAATTGATACGGAAGCACCCACAAGTGGGACACACCAAGATGAAGAAGACGAGGAAACGCATCAAGACGAACGTCAACAACCTCCTTCTCCACCATGACAAGAGAACGACAATGCCAACAATGAAGAAGGCCAAGAAGAAGAACAAGATGAAGAATATGTTCAACGAAGACCCAAGCAAAAGCTCTCACGAGTTTGAGCAAGAATTGCTAAGGACCATCCCGTCGAGCAAATCTACAATGATATTCAAACCGGGAGAATCACTCGCTCAAAAACTCATTTAGCTAACTTTTGTGAAAACTATTCATTCATTTCTAGCATTGAACCTATGAAGGTTGAAGAAGGATTGGAAGATTCGGACTGGATAAACGCTATGCATGAAGAGCTACACAACTTTGAGAGAAACCAAGTTTGGACATTGGTTGAGAAGCCCGACAACAACCACAACATCATTGGTACCAAATGGGTGTTTCGCAACAAGCAAGATGAAGATGGACAAGTGGTTCGCAACAAAGCACGTCTCGTCGCCCAAGGATACACACAAGTCGAAGGTATGGACTATGGTGGGACATATGCTCCTGTTGCTAGACTTGAGTCCATTCGCATCTTACTTGCCTATGCTAATCACCATAATATCACCTTGTACCAAATGGACATTAAAAGTGCTTTTCTAAATGGTGAAATAGAGGAGGAAGTTTATGTCAAACAACCTCTCGGCTTTGTCAATCCTAAGAAACCAAATCATGTTTACAAACTTCACAAAGCCCTTTATGGTCTTAAACAAGCTCCTAGAGCATGGTATAAATGCTTGACCAAGTTCCTTATTGCAAGTGGTTTTGAAATTGGAAAAATTGATTCCACACTTTTTACTAAAAGGGTTAATGGAGAACTATTTGTATGCCAAATTTATGTTGATGATATCATATTTGGTTCAACTAACCCTCTTTTTAGTGAAAAGTTTGGAAAGCTAATGTCGAAGAAGTTTGAGATGTCTATGATGAGTGAACTCAAATTCTTTCTCGGTTTGCAAATGAAGCAAACTAAGGAAGGTACATTTGTCTCTCAAACGAAGTACACCAAAGACTTATTCAAGAAGTTCAATATGCAAGAATGCAAAGGCATGCCTACACCCATGTCTACTAGTGGACATCTTGATTTGACCAAAGATGGTGAACCGGTTGATCAAAAGGTTTATCGCTCTATGATTGGTTCATTGTTATACCTATGTGCTTCACGTCCCGATATCATGCTAAGTGTATGCATGTGTGCAAGATATCAAGCTGCTCCTCAAGAATGTCATCTTAAGGCCGTGAAAAGGATAGTGAGATACTTAATTCATACACCAAATTTTGGCATTTGGTATCCTAAGAGGGCATCTTTCGATCTTGTTGGCTACTCCGACTCGGACTACGCCGGAGACAAGGTTGATAGAAAGTCCACTTCGGGTACTTGTCAATTTCTTGGTAGATCTCTTGTGTCTTGGTCCTCCAAGAAACAAAACTCGGTATCCTTATCTACCGCCGAAGCGGAGTACATCGCCGCTGGTTCATGTTGCGCTCAATTACTTTGGATGACCCAAACTCTTAAAGATTATGGGATATATGTGAAACATGTTCCATTTCTTTGTGACAATGAAAGTGCTATCAAAATTGGTCATAATCCCGTGCAACATTCTCGAACTAAGCATATTGAAGTTTGTCATCATTTCATTCGAGATCATGTTGCTAAGGGTGACATTAATCTTAAGTATGTTCGCACCGATAAGCAATTAGAAGATATATTCACTAAACCACTTGATGAGAAAGTGTTTTGAAGGTTGAGAGGTGAATTTAACATTATTGATGCTTCGAACTTGGAGTAGGAACTCCATTGGATACATGCAAGACATGAGCTTATGACTAATCCATGATATATCTCTTATGATGATTATCTTATGTCTTGGACAAATTTGCATCTTGCATGTCATCTAACCCATGTAGGTACTTAGTTGAATCTAATTCTATGAGATTGCAACTCACTCACATCTTGAGCAATCTCTACATCACCAAGTCTCTACACAATGATGGTTGAAGACAAGGAAGCACAAAACCATTCAAACATATCCTTTGACAAATTCTATGTTGAGCTTCATGATTGTCATTTTTGGATACACAAGTGCTCTTCCTTGCAAGAACTAACCCATGTAGGTAGATGGACTCAAATTCCAAGTGGTGCTCCCAATTCTTGATGAGCTACATCAACCTTGAGCACCCACACAAGTTCAACTACATGAGCAAGATCCACACCACCACCCAAGGTATGTTATTCCATCTTGGAGAAGCTTTACTCCAAGTCATGAGTCAAAGCAACTCAACAAGATGTGAATACATCAAGATGCTTAAACGAAAAATGGTAACCCCATTCTGAGCTTAAACGATGAGTATGACCTATGATCAAGTGCTCTCACTTGACTCCTAAGTCAATATACTCTAACATAGGTGACTATGTCACCGCCCAACTCTAGATGAAGTTCTCTTGTGTTCTTTTCTGTGTTATTGCATTTGTCTCATGCATATTTGTTTTCCCTTTTTTTCAAAAAAAACTTCATCTAGATCTTTCAGTTTCTTGTCTTTTCTTTTTGTTTTTGTCCTGCATTTTCTGCATCCAATTCATTGCAAATCTTTCAGATAATTCATTGCAAATCTTTGTGAGATCTTACTTGTCTAGTGAGCTGAGGTGACAAGTGTTTTTCTCTGTGATGAACTCGGTTTCACCGACTTGTATTTTTCGGTCAAATCGAATCCTTTCGGTACCACCGAAACATGCCACTCGGTGCCACCGATTTCACAACAGGAAAAACAGTTTGCCACTTGTTCTATATTTCTTCTGATCCAGCTCCACTCAATGAATCTTGTCCTCTACAAGCATCACAGTTTTATCCATTGCTTTGTGCTGAGTCTCAAGGACCAAACCCATTCGAAAGATTCCAAAAAGCCCTTCTTGGAAATTGATGTCAAAGGGGGAGAGAGAGATCACATCAAAGCTTATCACCTACAAGGGAGAGAGTATTAAGGGGGAGAAAAAGATCTCCAGGGGGAGAGAATACTCAAGGATCCCAGATGCTTGATGTTCAAGAGGAGAGATGCCACATGTCTTTTTTGGGAAAAGACATGTTCATATGTGCTTATTTGCATTAAGCTCTATCCATTTGTATCTTTCAGCTCTGATTTTCTGTTCCCTATCTTCTCCCAATATCCCATGCTAGATTCAGGGGGAGCAAGACATCTAAGGGAAAGAAATCATTCAAATTCATTGCATATCTTTACTCTTGGGGACATGTCTAATCCAATGTGGTACCTTGTACTCACTCTCTACATGTCATCCCAGTCTTGGTATTCTTGTGGTTTCTTTTGTTTCTCTGGATAGTGGATGTACCTGTGTTATCTAACCTTGTTTGTGCAGGTTCATTCCATCCTAAGCCAACTCAAGACTACAAGGTAAGTATATGCATCAGAATCATGAGTATGAGGAATTCTTGCTTATGTACATACTGTTTGCAAGAAGGACTCGTGAGCATGAAGGTATTTTCCTTAATAATCTTTTGCTCTAATGCATATGGCCAAGATACATGTAACACATTGCCTACTCTGTCATGGTTATGCTCTCACATGCTTCTATATTTCATATTCACATGATTGCATAGATGTAGGGGGAGCCTATGTTTGTTACATGTCCTTCCAAAGCTTTACTTGCTATTCTTTATATCTTTATCTAAAGCTCTGATGTATGTTGCCATCAATTGCCAAAAAGGGGGAGATTGAAAGCACAAGTGCTCCCCAGGTGGTTTTGGTAATTAATGTCAACATATCTCTTGTTGGACTAACATTTTTATCTAGTATGTTTCAGATAAGTTCAACAATGGAGTGGCATGGACTAAAGGATGTGGGAACTCCTTGAAGATGCTAAGGACAAAGGATTGGCTAAAGCTTCAAGCTCAAGACTCTTCATTTTACATTTTAGTGATCCAAGATCACATTGAGTCTATAGGAAAAGCCAATACTATCAAGGAGGGATGAGGTGTTTCTTAATGAGCCTCTTGATTCATGTGCTTGGTGATATGCTCCAAAAACCTCAGCTACTTTCCCACTTCCACATATGACCTAAACCTAAAGTCAAACTCGGCCCCACCGATTCTTTCTATCCGGCGCCACCGAGTTTCACAAGTCATAGCCACTGCCAAACCCTAAGCAAATCGGTTCTACCGATAGGGATCTCGGTCTCACCGAGATGGGATTGTAATCTCTCTGTGTATGTCCATTACCAAAATTGGTCTCACCGAGTTTAGGCAATCGGTACTACTGAGATTACAATGCAAACTCTCTGGTTAACTTATTACCAAAATCGGTCCAACCGAGTTTAGTAATCGGTCCCACCGAGTTTGCCTGACCAACTCTCTGGTTAGCTAATTACCAAAATCGGTCTCATCGAGTTTGTGTAATCGGTCTCACCAAGATTACGTTATGCCCTAACCCTAACCAAATCAGTCCTACCGAGTTGCATATCGGTCCCACCGAAAATCACTAACGGTCACTAGGTTTACTAAATCGGTTCGACTGAGTTTGTTGATTCGGTCCCACCAAGATTGGTAAGTTGTGTGTAACGGTTAGATTTTGTGTGGAGGCTATATATACCCCTCCACCTCCTCTTCATTCGGGGAGAGAGCCATCAGACTAAGCCTACACTTCCAGCATCCTATTTCTGAGAGAGAACTACCTACTCATGTGTTGAGGTCAAGATATTCCATTCCTACCATATGAATCTTGATCTCTAGCCTTCCCCAAGTTGCTTTCCACTCAAATCTTCTTTCCACCAGATCCAAATCCTATGAGAGAGAGTTGAGTGTTGGGGAGACTATCATTTGAAGCACAAGAGCAAGGAGTTCATCATCAACACACCATTTGTTACTTCTTGGAGAGTGGTGTCTCCTAGATTGGCTAGGTGTCACTTGGGAGCCTCCGACAAGATTGTGGAGTTGAACCAAGGAGTTTGTAAGGGCAAGGAGATCGCCTACTTCGTGAAGATCTACCGCTAGTGAGGCAACTCCTTCATGGGAGACGGCCATGGTGGGATAGACAAGGTTGCTTCTTCATGGACCCTTCGTGGGTGGAGCCCTCCGTGGACTCACGCAACCGTTACCCTTCGTGGGTTGAAGTCTCCATCAACATGGATGTAGGATAGCACCACCTATCCGAACCACGCCAAAAACATCCGTGTCTCCAATTGCGTTTGAATTCTCCAAACCCTTCCCTTTACATTCTTGCAAGATGCATGTTTTACTTTCCGCTGCTCATATACTCTTTGCATGCTTGCTTGATATGTATTAGGAATGTTGAAATTGTGCCTAAACTCCACTTAAACCGAAAAAGTTTAAAAACTGCAACTTTAGCACTAAGTGTCTAATCACCCCCCCCCTCTATACACATCTTCTCAAGATCCTACACACTTCCGTGATGATAATTTTGGTAATGGCATGGAACACTTCTACGACAGCACAGGTATGCCTATCTTGATTCTGTCCTAAATTTGTCATGGATGTACATGCATGACACAAAACGCGACCTACTGTGACAAACACGTATCATCACGGAAGTGTATTTTTTGAAGTGCTAGCAGACGCAGAGCAGCATGCATCAAAGGAGAATGATGACGGCATGCATCAAAGCAACGGGCAACCAACAACCAGGAGACCATGAAAGAAGAGAGGGAAGAGCGATCCAGGGATGAAGAAGAAACTATGGACATGGAGATCATGCCCTAACTCCTGTAGCACGGCGAGGCACACCAGTGTAGGGGTGGCCGTCTCAGCCGGAGTAGCGTACGACGGGTGGGTGGACGT
This sequence comes from Aegilops umbellulata, assembly GCA_032464435.1. Lineage (NCBI taxonomy): Eukaryota > Viridiplantae > Streptophyta > Magnoliopsida > Poales > Poaceae > Aegilops > Aegilops umbellulata. The sequence continues at coordinate 104,751,355 of CP136060.1, read as the reverse complement.
CGATCCCACGTGGGCAGCGACATAGAGCGGTCGCCGCCGGCGCCGGAGTGGTGGCCGGCGGGGTGTGCTCTCGTCTCCTAGCTCTCGCTCTAACACTGGCCTTGTCTAGTGCTTCAAACTTGAAAACTTCAATCACACAAAACTTAACGAAACTTCGTGAGATAGCTTAGTATGATAAAGAGCAAACCATTTCACTTTGGTACTATCAAAGGCAAGATTCATAACTGTTTCCACACAATTCCTACTGTAGCATATCATTTCTATAATTTATATTGAGCAATATAAGCCATAGAAACTAGGAAACACGCAAACTATGCATTTGAAACAGAATATGTCAAAAACAGAACAATCTGAAGTAATCTGTACTCCAACCATACTTGTGTTACTCTAAAAATTCTAAAAACTTAGGACAACGTAGGGAATTTTTATATCTATCACCTGCAAAAATTCAAATCAAAAGCATGTTCCAGTGAATTTTCAAAATTCCTGGACTAAGCGCAGAAGGTTCTGTTTTTGGACAGAATCAAGTCCACTATCATCCACACTATCCCAAAAGGCTTTACTTGGCACTTTATTGAAACAAAATCTATAAAACATGGTTACTACAGTAGCATAATCATGTGAGCACACAAAAACAGTAGGTAAAAGTGTTGGGTTGTCTCCCAACAAGCGCTTTTCTTTAATGCCTTTTTAGCTAGGCATGATGATTTCAATGATGCTCGCATAAAAGATAATATTTGAAACATAAATAGAGCATCATGAGTCACATGACAAGCACATTTAAGCCTAACCCACTTCGTATGTAAGGGATTTTTGGAGCAAATAATTTATGAGAGCAAGAATCAACTAGCATAGGAAGGCAAAACAAGTGCAACTACAAAACTTTCAACACATAGAAAGGAAACTTGATATTATTGAGATATGTAAAAGCATATGTTCCTCTCTCATTATAATTTTCGGTGGCATCATGAATGAATTCCACAATATAGCTATCACATAAAGCATTCTTTTCATGATCGATAAGCATAGAAAATTTATTACTCTCCACACAAGCAAATTTATTCTCATGAATAGTAATGGGAGCAAACTCAACAAAATAACCATCATGGGATTGAAAATTAAAATCATGATGACAAGTTTCATGGTTATCATTATTCTTTATATCATACATGTCATCACCATAATCATCATAGATAGCAACTTTGTTGTCATAGTCAATTGAAGCCTCATCCAAAATGGTGGATTCATCATTATAATCATCATAAATAGGAGTCATGCAATCATTATAACAAATTTGCACATCAAATCTTGGGGGACTAAAAATATCATCTTCATCACACATAGCTTCCCCAAGCTTATGGCTTCGCATATTATTAGCATCATGGAAAAAAATTCATACTAACAACATTGCAACATGCTCATCATTTATACCAAACATTTTAATGAATTCTTATTCTATCAATTAAGCACAATTTTCCCTTCCAGCATTTTCACGAAAGACATTATAAAGGAGAACAATATGATGCAACCTCAATTCCATTTTTTGTAGTTTTCTTTTATACACCAAACTAGTTATGAAACAAGAAACTTAAAGATTCGATTGCAAGATCTAAAGATATATCTTCAAGCACTCACCTCCCCGGTGACGGCCCGGAAAAGAGCTTGATGTCTACTACGCAACCTTATTCTTGTAGACACGTGTTGCGCCTCCAAGCGCAGAGTTTTGTAGGACAATAGCAATTTTCCTTCAAGTGGATGACCTAAGGTTTATCAATCCATGGGAGGTGTAGGATGAAGATGGTCTCTCTCAAACAACCCTGCAACCAAATAATAAAAAGTCTCTTGTGTCCCCAACACAACAAATACAATGGTAATTTGTATAGGTGCACTAGTTTGGCGAAGAGATGGTGGTACAAGTGTAATATGGATAGTAGATATTGATTTTCGTAATATGAACAATAAAAAACAGCAAGGTAGCAATTGATTAAATGGAGCACAAATGGTATTGCAATGCTAGAAAATGAGGCCTAGGGTCCGTACTTTCGCTAGTACAATCTCTCAACAATTCCTATGGTTTACAATCCTACGAATCAAACAACCAAGATAAGAAAAATTCCTCAGGATTAGATTCCTCCAAAATTCCTTCGAGAATCCTTTGAATCAAAGAAGCCCTGAATCTATTTTATGATTCATGGAATTGTGCGCTGTAAAGCATAAAGTACAAAGAAAGAATGGCAATTCAACTAGTAAAAAAGTTTGGGCAGTTACGATACAGAAGGTTCTAGAACAAAGGAGAACCACTGTTGTTTTGAGATTTGTGCATTATGCTTAAGTTCAACCATGGAGTCTGCTAGATTGTACATGTGGCAAAATCCAGTGGGGGCTAGAAGATGGTGCGAGGGGCGGAGTGGAGGGAGACTATGAAGGAGTGCACAACTGCGAGACCGATATTTGGAGAGAGGGGGCGAGAACGTGCGCTGTTGCGCGCAGTCGTGGAGCCATGAAAAATGTCCCATGAGCTAGGGGGCCAAGCATTGCTAATCCTTTACGAGGAGGGCCAATTCATGTATAGCAAGACTATGTAAACATCATGGCATGATATAATTCAAATATATGATTTATATACTAAGGACTATGATTTATATACTAAGGATGTGAGCAGAGCATGATATAATCCTTAGTATATAAATCATATATTTGAATTATATCATGCCATGATGTTTACATAGTCAGCATGGGACATTTTTAGTATATAAATTATATATTTGAATTATATCATGCCATGATGTTTACATAGTCTTGATATACATGAATTGGCCCTCCTCGTAAAGGATTAGAAATGTTTGGCCCCCTAGCTCATGGGACATTTTTCATGGCTCCGCCACTGCGCGCAACAGCACACGTTCTCGCCCTCTCTCTCTAAATATCGATCTCGCAGTTGTGCACTCCTTCATAGTCTCCCTCCACTCCGCCCTTCACACCATATTCTAGCCCCCACCGGATTTTTCCACATGTACAATCTATCAGGCTCCATGGTTGAACTTAAGCATAATGCACAAATCTCAAAACAACAGTGGTTCTCCTTTGTTCTAGAATCTTCCATATCGTAACTGCCCAAACTTTTTTTCTTGTTGAATTGCCATTCGTTCTTTGTACTGTATGCTTTACAACACACAATTCCATGAATCATAAAATAGATTAAGGGCTTATTTGATTCAAAGGATTCTCAAAGGAATTTTGGAGAACTCTAATCTTTAGGAATTTTTCCTATCTTGGTTGTTTGATTCGTAGGATTGTAAACCATAGAAACATCCCATCCACTCAAACCTCTTTGAAAGAATTCTGCGTTTTTTCTATGCACAATCAAACACTCGTACCATCCTGTAGGATTCAAGACAATATTCCACTCTAATCCCATGTGCTTCCTATTCTCGCGTTTTGGAAATCCTACGAATCAAAGAGGCCCTAGGTTTTTTTATAAAAACTAATTGATTTTGAATGAGATGAACTATAAGAATTAAACGAATGTCTACATCAGGCATATATGACTCATAGCTTACATGCTACAGTGTGGTATTTATTCGTAATTTGGTTGCAAAATCTGACGAGTGCAATGCACGTGTACCTTACTAGTACTTCGAGTATGTGCAAAACACAATGGCATGCTACACAGTGTCTCTCTTACAGTTCATGAAGCCACGTGGGCGCGTGGCACATGTGGAGGCGTTGTCGCGACATCCTTGTGTGGATTGATCACAGTAACGTGTTGCTGGTTCCAGAAGAATGTACTCGTCCTCCCTGAGCCGCACTGGCGGTACATGCATGAAAAGAAGATATGCAAGCACGCCATGCACGCACTCATTCCCTCGCACGCACACGCGGGTACACGGGCGGACGCAATTTTGTACCAAGATCCACCCCCATGTGATAATTTTACGCGTGTAAAGTCCTTCACTTCATTGATGGTCAATTAATACAGCGCATGCAAATTGAGTGGACGTGAGGGCGGAAGAAAGACATTACTACTCCACTGCGCGCATGCGAGTACTTAAATCATGGGTTGCTAGTAGTACTTTCATTGGTCTCCTTCGTACTTTGTGCCAATTTTTGACAGTAACATAATGTTTACGCATCTGAGCAGTGCAGTCTACTTGAAATTTATGTTCCACTAAACTCATCGGGAGCCGTTTCGGGCATCGAAACCAAAAACCATAAATTAATCTTTACCTTGTTCCCATCACATTCGAGAGTACTAGTGCTACAATTAAGTGCAAGCCTGCTCACACGTACCAATACGTACCAAACCTGAATGTGTTCCCACTATGCAGGTTTTAGTACTAGTGCTAGTACTTAGGTTATAAAAAGGGGAACTACATAACCGAAAATTACTCTACCTTCCTCCTCATAAGTCCTGCCTTTTCGTCCGTCCTTGCCATGGCCGGTGTGTAGAGCTCTAGCTCGAGAACTACTCGTAACAAGGGAGCGGCAACCAAGGCTGCGAAAAAAAAGAGGGGGCTCGCCGCCACGCAGATACATCGAAAGATCTCTCACGAGCAAGCAATGGCTCCCAGGAGCGCCCTAGACGCGGAGGTGAACATGCCGAGCTGGCGGCACTGGAGTCGTTATCCCTCGACGGCATGCCCGATTAGCTCAATAAGCACCTCAATAAGCAGAAGGAGTTCATCCACGGGTTGGTGGAGCTGCTGAAGGAGAGCCTCGACGACATGCCCGCTGAGCTTAATGAGCAGGGGGAGTTGACCACCGGCTTGGTGATTCTGCTGAAGAAGAGCATTGCCTCGGAGAAGAAGGCGACCGGCGAAATCCTGCAACTTCAGGAGGACAACGCGAAGCTCTGCCACAAGCTCGACCTGCTGATGGAGGAGGACGCCGGCTCGAAGAAGCTGCATGAGAATAGTAGTTCCTCGATGAAGATGTTGCAGGCCCTCGTCATGGAATAGAAGGAGGAGTTGGTGAAGCTCCGCATCGAGCACCCGGCTGCTGTCAAGGTACATAATGCGAGCGTGGAACAGATGATGAAGGCTCGCGTCGAGAAATCCCGCGTCATGGACACAATGATGAAGATGGCGGAGGAGACGCGCAAGGAGATGGAGGTCGTGGAGGCGATGAAGAAGCAGTTACGACTCCGCGGCCAGCAACCCTTCATGTAGTGAGAGCAGCGCCCTAGACTTGTGTGTGCGTCTTCCTTCTTTTTTGGGGGTGATAATCCTCCTTCTTGTTTTGCTCCTGTGTTTCTTATTTTGCTTCGGGTGTTTTGCCGCACGTGTCACCTTCTCTGCGAGGCATTAATAGAACAATGATAAAAATGAGATGAGTAGCAAATTAGATCATTCTTTATCGCCAATAGAACAATGCCTCTTGCTAGTAATATATAATAAGAGTAGAGAGTAGAGGATATGGCACTGGGCTGCCGTGTTTCGTGCTCCTCCGTCGTACTCCAGTGGAAAACTTGAGTATACCACACGGTGCTTTGCTCCTCCTCAGGTCGTCAGCACATTTATACGAGCAGTCAAATCACAAGGCCCCGCCTTCCAACAGTAATGAGCCGTCAAATCACAAAGGCCCTCGCCTCTCGTGAAAAGGACCAAGCTAGACTGCCCCGCCCTCTAGCCTTTTAAAAAATGTATACATTTGTACAGTAGTAGTATCGATGGATTGCGCCATGGAGCAAAACTATGCATATACTATATGACACTACCCACTATGAAGGTACTAGTAACTGGTTTATGTTACTCTCCAATATGACCAGCCAAAGTCGATGCGCGAATACCAACGAGGGCATGGTTGTGTCTATACTTGGACAACTCACCCGACTGCATGCGCACCAGGAAGAGGAAGCTCGTGTCGTGTTGGTGCCGTGTGCGGCCCGCACATTAACCAAAACCTCGCGCCTCCATCTTAGCATCCGCGTTTAAAACATCTCAATCTCAAGGCCAAGGAGCAACGTGAAACCTATGATGGAGCCAGTCGGATGGTTAAGAACACTACAATTCGTAGCTACAGATGCGTGTTTGAGAGAGGACGAGTGCGTGCGTGCACCTCTTCTCAGAGTACAACTGTATGTGCGTGGCATCGGCCTAGGGAGCAGTGATGGTGCGTGCGAGAAGTCCCGAGAGATAGGTGTAGTGCGTCTGAAAAAAAGACTAGTTTATAACTCACCACGAGGCTATTCCTGTTGAACGCCAAGCGTAAGATATGTATCCGACGGTGCCAGTTTTTGCACGTACACAGCAGTAGAAAAAGAACTAGTAGTACCATGGCACATGCTACACCACAGCCGAGAAAACGTGCCGACGTTACGCCATCCGGGAATAGTATCGTACTTCGAAACTAGAACTGTCAATAAATCTTGAGCGCGTCTCTTCATATTCCAAATTACTACTACTACCACGCTATATTTAATTGCAAACCTGTTCACACCGATCACAACCTAAATGGTTTCCCACCTGGGAGCGTATTAGTAGTAATCGGTTATAAATACTACTATGCTAAGATGACTGCACATTCCTCCTCAACTCCTCATCCACAAGAAACAATCAAGCCATAGCCAGCGTGAGTTCTGGGTCGAGAGATTTCCACCAGGGAGAGGTGAGCATGGAAGAGGAAGCACGAGAGATGTCCCGCCTCGCCGTGAAAGCAGCCGACATGTCCAGCCGCGGAGCAGTAGCAGCACAGAGGCCCCGTCGTGCCGTTGATGCAGCAGACTGGTCCGGCCACGCTGCAGAAGCAACAGAGATGTCCCGCCGCGTCGCCGAAGCAGCAGGGAGGTCCCGCCACGCCTCGGCGGCCTGGGAAAATTTCTCGCGGGCAGGCGAGGACTCTTACAGGCGCATGCATGCGATAGTCCATAGCCAGATGGATCAGATCTCCGACTGGGCAAGGATGCAGGACGAGGCTATCGGCATCATCCGGCAACTTGGGGAGGGCAATGCGAAGCTCCGGGGCGAGCGCGACCTGCTGAGGGCGAAGATCGCCGGAAGGGCGAAGCAGGAGGAGGAGACCCCTCTGGTGCCGTAGAGGACGGGCATCATCATCAAGAAACTTATGGACGAGAATGCCATGCTCCGCATCGAGCGCAACAGGCTGGTGGAGGAATCCATGGATGCTGCCAAGCAGCGTATTAAGGACATGAAACTGATGAAAGGGATCATCGCCCGCCGCAAGAACTAGTCTCCGCGACCTGCAGCGCATAAGGAAAGTAGAGATCAGCGAGCCAGATCATTGTATGTGTCTTCCTTCTTCTTTTGCCCTTGTGTATTTCGGGCGTAGCCTCATGTGGCTTTTTAATTATCTTCCTAATTATGTAAGACAATTATTATCCACTCTCGTTGTCCTTATATATATTCATCAGTCTTGCTATAAGTCGCAGTAGATGCTATATAGGTCCGTCGGATCTTACATCAAGATCCGTGCAAAATGTTCTTTTCAGATTTTCTTTTTTCTCTCTTAAATCTCAGTCGAGTGAGACATTGTCACGCCATGAAACAGAGGCTCGGGTGGCATTAATGGTACCCTGGGAGAGAGGTGGACGGCAGATGGAGGTCAAAGGGCTCTCCTCACGATAAGCACGCGCAGGGGTCTGATCGCACGCCTCCCGAACTCAAATAGCTACCCTGCACGACTCCTCCTAGCTAATAAAAAAAGGGGACACGTGGTGGCACGTAAATGGTAAATAGAACGCCCACGGTTTCAATAATACTTGTGTTTCCGATTGTAACGTGACAGCACTTGTTCCAAAATGACTTTGTTGATTGTTAATGTGTGCGCCTTCGCAAATCGGACAACAAAATTACCACAGCATGTTGGTGCCATGTCATGGCACCAAGCCAAGTTTCATGATTTTCATGCGTGTTTTGGATTTACATGAAATAAAAAACCAAGTTTCTCAATGTTTCCAACAGAGCCAAGACGCCCAGATGTTTGAATTTCATTCCCATTTCTGGCATGGGACCTAGAAATTTACCTGAGGACACACATGTGATTTTTCAACCAACTTTGGTGCAGTGGAGCATGTTCTTGTATTTAAAATTTGTATTATGCCCACAAAGGTGACATGTTCCCTCTTAGAACCACGAGCCTTCTTGAGAGAAGCTCCGATTTGCAAGAAACTTATACCAAAACTTGTTCCTATTCTGCATTTTTTACCACAACATGGTAGTACCATGACATGACACCATGCCAAGTTTCATGATTTTCAGGCGTGTTTTGGATTTACAAGAATTTTAAAACCAAGCTTCTCAATGTTCTTGGCCGAACCGCGATGCCCAGATGTTTGAATTTCATTCCCATTTCTTGCATGGGACCTAGAAATTCACCCGAGGACACACATGTGATTTTTTCAGTCAACTTTGGTGCACGGGAGCATGTGCTTGTAGTTCAAATTTGAATTATGCACATTAAATGACCAGAAACTCAATTAATGTATAAAAAAGGCCAAATGAACCCGAATAATTCCAAAATTTAACAAGGCACTCATATAGTTCTATGTTGCCTCTGTAAAGAAAATCTGGCGGTAGGCACCGTATATTGTTTCGCACACAAAGGTATAAAGAAATAAAGAAATAAAGAAATTAGCCCTATTTAATTCTTAGGTTCTTATTATTTATGCCACTAGTTGTGTATCAGTATCACTAGCCAGTTTTGCCATTAGAAGTTACAACTACTCAAAAAATGCCATCGATCCGTAAGATGCCTGCTCAAAATGCAATTAGATATCTAAAAAAATGCCATCGTTAAGTTAGATGTTTGCTCAGAAATGCCATTAGACATTGTTATTTTCACGTCAAACCCCGTTGACCATGTTACATGACAAAAGTAAGCCGATTTTCACAATGATAAGTTAATGGTGTCCAAGACAACACACCCCTCAAATAAAACTAAGCACCCTTGAATTCTTTGACAAAACTAAGAACCCTGAAATTCTTTGACAACTAAACTGCTGGCTATATGATGTTGGCCATATATATTGTACGTATATAATGTCAAGAAATGAGTGGTAGTACTATACCAACTAAAAGATGAAATGTACGAAATATAACGAGAAGAAACATAACATAGTTCTGTTGGGGGCTCAGCACAACACACCCCTCAAATAAAACTAAGCACACCAGAAATTAAACTAAGCAACTAATCTGGTAGACATTGCATTAGAACCACCATGAGCAACGACACTGCCACATTACTCGGAGTCCTCGTCCACGTCCTCGACTTCGTCCTTGTCCCTCTTCCTCTTGGGCGATACTTCTTTGCTTGAACCACACACTTGGCTCTTGCTCTTCATCCAACCGTTGTAGATATTGAAACAAAGGTAGCCATCCATTGCAGCATAGTGGATGTGATCCATATCTAGTACATTCCACTGCCAGCATGACGATGAAACTTGTACAGAGGTTTCTCTAGTTTACCGTACGAAGGATGAACCATGGCTCCTGACTGGGTCAGCATTGAAGGCTGGTCAAGGGAGGGCACCAACCCTTCCTTTTGGAGGTCGAAGGGGTCGCCTACAATGAGGCCTATCTGACCCAGGATTTCCTTGTCGTTCCTAAAGTTTACAGTAACGAATTTGACTCGGCCACCCTTGAGGAACTTCTTAAATTCCCCGCACTCAACATCGGCATGGCATATGTGGTAGACCAAGCATAATTCATGCGCGCAAACCTGGATCACGGCGGGCTTCTTCTTATCTGCCTCCTTTAGTTTCTTCTCGCTTCCCAGGACTGTGGTGTATTCAACATCTACCCCAGCGACCCACTCATCATTTGAGTTTTCGAACATGTGTCTGAAGCAAGCAAGGTATTCTTTCACCGTTGCGGAAGAACGGGTGTAGATGACGTCGAACTCATCGCCGGTGATGGTTCTAACCTTGTACTCACCGCCGATCATGGAGATCTGCGATGCCATGGATTTGGGAGGAGGGTTAAGATTAGTGGAACTGTCGTAATGTGAAAGGATGGGACGACTAGGGGCGGTTTATCGATTACAAAAATGTCGAGTGGGGGGTGTGCGAATGGCAGGGTAGTGGCTTGCCTGGTGGATAAATGGATTCATGCATAGTACTATGGGGGCCCAATTAGATGTCATGTCTACTCGATGCCCAATTAAATAGCTTTCGATGTCATGTCAGGCGTCGGGAAAATTACAGGTGATACGAAGCTTTCTATTCTCCCATGATACGGGCTTCTGAGAGCCCTTGGATCCGAGATCGAATGGTTTCATGGCGTGATTCTAGACCTATGGGTGAATATCCTATCCTGGAGGGTTATTCTGCAAATTTTCAACAACTTAGCATGCGACCGTTCGATCTCAGATCCAAGGGCTGCCAGCAGCCCGTATCATGGTCGCGCCTACCACGATCGTCGCCTCGCTCGCGCGATCGCGCCCTTGGAGATTTAACACGGTGCGTTAGGCTATCTGATGTTGGCATGTCATACATAGTCATCACTTAGTCACTCATACAATAAGGCTAGCTATAAGGTTGGCTATAAGAGTATTTTTTTGTTTACTTCTCTCTATCTCTTTCTTCGTAGTATTTATTGCATTTTCCAAGGAGTGACCTCTTCCAATGAAATGGTGCTTAGATGAGGTGCTATGAGCATTAAATGGCTTAGCAACTCAAGTCCCCAATGCATAGGTGCTTAGTTTTTTATTGCTAAGTTTGCTTCATCTAGGTACACACGCTTAGCACTGTTTCTTCCTGGGGTCACCAAACTAGTCTCTCTCTTCTTAATTAACTTTCCACATCAGACTTTATGCCTATGTGGCAGGCTTAGCACATGTAGGATCAAGTACAATAGTGGGCTATAAGGCCCTCCTAGTGCTCTACCGTGGACAGGTGCTGAGCATGCCACATAAGGGAAAAAATGACATGGCACCATATTTAAGAAGGGGAGAGAGCACTTTGGTGACCCCAGGAAGAACCAATGCCAAGCGCGAGAACCAAGGCAAACCACTTAAATGAAATAATTTGACCAATGCATGAAAAACTTTAGGTGCTAACTCATTAAATAAAGTGTGCTTAGCAACAACAAGTTAAGCACCTATGCATTGGGGAGTTGAGTTGCTAAGGTATTTAATGCACTTAGCACCTCATCTAAGCACCTTTGCATTGGAAGAGGTCTAAGCAAGCTTTACATGGCATTTTTGCATATGTGGGGGAAAGAGGCAAGGAAAAAGTGGAGGAGCAGGCTCTCAAGCAAGAGCCAGCCTCTACATGGTGGAGCATCGGGAGAGGCACCAGTATGGAGGTGGTCAGGAATCGGGAGACTCAAGTCGGTCGTAGCGCCGCAGTTAAAATGATAATGGCAAGTCAAATCACCGGGCCCCACCTGTCCAGTAGTAACTCACTGTCAAATCACACAGCCCTACGTTTGCAGCAGCCTACTCCCTCATCTTCTTGCGTCTCTGTCGAACCGACTAGGCGGAACTGCCCCGCCTACCGCGCGGGAAAAGCCCCGCCCTCATCTTTTAAATAGTACAGTATACTAATTTTGTATCCATGGATTGCGCCATGGAGCAAAGCCTCAAGAAAATGTCGGTACACATGTACGGAGTATACAGCACGCCTGTCGCGTTTGCGTCGCACCCCAGACGGTCGGTCGGTCTGGCACGCCGCTCTCTGAATGGAACGCGCATCATATTGCGTTTCCACACACATGTGGGACCGCAATTGAGAACCGACCATAGGCACACTCCCCAGCCCCGCAAGTCGGCTGAGTTAATAGAAGCACATACTCCACCTTGGTACATGGAGATCCCTGCAAAACACGGAAGATCAGTTCGTCCATGCATGTGACCAGAATCCAGCAGACACGCCTGGATTGGCTATCGTCTACATATCATGCAGGCTGTGTTGTACAGGGCTGTAGTTCTGGTGAGAAATCTAAAAAAGGTTTCTTGTCATCTCGCAAAATTAGGTGTCATGTGCTTCGGATCACTGCGAGGGTAAAACAGCGACAACCGAGTTGGGCTAGTCATTGGGGGCACATGCACGAAGACTACTCGACTTCCATGTAGGTCAAGCCGACTATGTTAATTAGGACATCTATCGACGGACCCCTTTTCTATGAGTTTATCTTTAATTTGAGCTTTGATCCTCGTCTAGTTTGTTCGTCAGGATTCATCTTGTCTCCTTTGGGCAGTGAGGTTATGATTTCTTGTCATGTGGCATTTTTTCGTGTTATATGTTATAATCCAGTGATTCAGATCAAAATGACGACAACTGCGCCTCTAGGGCACGTGCATGAAGACTTCTCGACAGACAAAAGAAAACTAGTACTCCACTATATAGGCAGGAGCCTCCGCGCTTCCTTGCTAGTGTTGCTCTCTTCACTCGTCTTCTCCAGATCTAAACACGACAGTGGTGGCCACACACACTCTCTCTCTACTCACCGCTGGTCACAGATCCAGCCGGATCCTCTCCGCCGGGAAGGTGGGAAGGTGCAACGTTCACGTGGTCGTCCTCAGCGACGGCTCTTACCCACTTCCGACGCGTCCCGATCAGTGTGCCTTGCCTTTCTCTCCCAAGCATCACTGGCGAGGGAGGGCCTCCCACCCCTTCTTCCTCGCTGCCGTAGTGTGGGAAGATCCGGCCTCCCGCTGCCGTAGTGTGGGAAGATCCGGCCTCCCGCTGCCCACCTAGCGACATCCCAGCGACCCTCAGGTATAACTTCCTTCGAAACCGGCCTTGCTCTACTTCCCGAGCTCCTGGCGTTGCTGCATTTGTATGTTTTACTATTTCTCAGGCCCCCTCGTGGATCGATCGGCTGTTCGAAAACCACCTAATTTTTTACTGTTAAGAGGTAAAAGTAGTTCATGCACTCGAATCTAGTAGTACTTGGTTCAAACAAGGAAGAGAGGGGGTGGGGGTGGGGGTGGGGGAAGATTTGTTACCTGAATCTAGGACTTGGTCGAAAGAGGAAATAATGGGGGCGAAAAGTAGCAGAGACTGGCTATCCAACTGGTCTTTAGGTCTAATAGGGAAATAAAGGGAATGCAGTACAAACTCAATATAAACCTGATCTATTGGTTGAAAAAGAAAGGAAAGTGGGGACTGGGGGACAAGTCAACAGAGTAAGTCCAGCACTAGATTTGCTAGCCTCACACAGTATAAGGTGGCTATATACCAAAACAAATGGGACCAACCCAGATATCCTCTTCTGATGTTTGTTGCTCCGGGCCGCTCTTATGTAATGCCACTCGTAAAATGTAGCAGTCGCACTGTTAAAAGTAAGGACACGTTAAACCAATGTTGTTTTCAATGTAATGCCTCCAGTAATATGAATCAATGGCACTTTTTTCGTGTCCTGCTAAATTTCCCATTAATATAAGTTGCTTCTTTTCGTTAGAGATGCAATTGTCCTGGTCCGCCTACTCTCCAGGAGCTTCACGACCAACCTTGGTGTTGCTCAATTTCATTGCAACTAATGAAGAAGCTCTGTGGGTTTCGTTTTCTGATGGAAATGGAACCAGGGCTGGAGCCCTTTTCTTAAAAAAAGAAGATGATGAAGCTGCTAGCTCATGGGACATTGCTTCATTTTAGGTGAACTGCACCAAAAGGTCCCATGAATTGAATCATCCATGTTGGTGACTGGTGTCATCCCCTCTATGATGGCGTTGACTGCACATATGGTTCCCATCACGAGGTATGTTCCTTTTTGGTCTAACCATTTGCCAAAGATCTTGCATGTTGATCCTGCTCTTGTGCTACTGTTTTGGCACTGCCATGATAAAGCAGTAATGTTATTATTTTGCACCTTAATCTAGTGGCAATATTAATTTGAGGCAATGTTTTGGCACCGCTAGTGCCACTGTTTTTTTATATATTGAAAGAGGGGGTTCCCTCCGATTTCATTAAAGAAACCCAACCATAGGGAACCATTATCCGACAACATCTCAGTGTAAATGGGCATTTATGCAACTACTACTAGAACGGACTGAGTACTAGCAGGCGACAAGTTCGCCACATAAGCCAGGAAGGTAGGGGGACGCATCACCAGCTCGAGCAAGTTTGGATTACAACCCAAATGCTACCACAGAAACATCAGGGCGAAGATAGGGACTGAAAGAGCCAGCTTCAGCATCCCAGTTTAAGCACGCCCGACCTTCATCCTTGCGACGCACGGTACACCTCGTTTTCCACCTTCTCGACCCTAGTGTCACTGATAAAATGAAGTAATAATACAGTTAAAATAGACCGAGTGTCCTCTCTATCATTTCATTTCCAATGTAGATAAAGAAAGTGCTTCTCTTTGTTAATGTATGTTTCATCAACTAGTCCCATTGTTAATGTTTAAGCGTTTCTGCAAACTGGGGTGCTTAATTTTAGTTGATCTGCACAAAAATAGAGATTTGAATGTCTCAAGGCCCCTCCTTGTACTACCGTTGTACACTGATGTTCATCACTAGCAGAAGGTATATCTGGGAGACTTGGGTCGATTTCCAGTATGATGTAATATTTTCTTCTGTTTATTAGTGTATGTTTCATCAACTAGTGCCACTATAATCTAATCAGTCCTTTTCATTATCTATGCAAACAGGGTTATTCAGCTGCATTTTGGTGGAACTGCACAAATGTACGGATGGAACCGGCATATATGCAGAGTGTGAGGTGCCAAGTAAAAATTACCGACACCAACCCTGCTCCATCTAAGCATTCGCATCCACCACCATCAGTGGGATGTGTGGCGCTCACTGTGGATGGATCTTTCTCGGCAGCAAATCCTCTAACCAAATACTAGTAGCTTAGACTTAAAAAATACTAGTAGCTTATATTGGCAGTTTTCTAGGGGTGTACTCTTTTCTGAAAGAAGCACCAATCTATTTTTGTTTATTTGTACACAGTGTCACAACTTTGACCCAAAGGTCCAGAGCTATTTTAGGGTGATTGGCGTAGTACTCGGAGACTGATTGTAAGCATGATTTGTATTAGTTGTCACACTAATTGTAAGCATGAGCAGATGGAATATTAGGTTAGTGTCAAGCTTACCTTAAACCCTACCGACGCCATTGAAACGAGGCGAGCATCGAGGGAACCGTGGAGAACGGCGGGGAAGCGACGTGGCACCATCGGCCTCCTCTTGCATTGGGAGAACGAATACTCCTGTGGCTCTGGCTAGCTCTGCGCCCTCACGAACGGCACACCGTACTCGATCGATTCGTTATCCTCTGGGTGCTCGGCCTTCGACCTGTACGCCCACCACCTCCGCCTGACTTTCACCTCGGGCGAATTTTTCTGCTCGATCACCCAGAGGAGATACTCGGTGAACTCGAAGGACTAAGGCGTGACTACCGCCGAGGAGTACATCACCGCCCTCATCGCCGTCGTCTCGCTCTTTCGCATACATTGCCACATGGCCCTCACCGTACTTGAAATCTCCCACTCATTGTGAAACCAAGTAAGGATCTCCTTCAACCTGGCTAACTTTGCCTGGTCGCCGCCGGCGATCTGCAAGATTCGCTGCTGCATCCCCTCCATAGATGTCCTTCTGAGTGGTCCGCTGTTAGCTTTGGAAGATGGGAGGAGAGACGGTGGTCTTGCAATAGAGAAGAGGGAGAGGCGAGACGGTGGTATTGGAATGGAGATGATGGAGAGGAGAGGTTCCCATGCCTTTTGGTCGCTGATAGGTGGGCCTCGTGCTTGGTGGGACCCATGTGTCAGTGTCTCAATGGCAGGATGGGCTACGTCAGGGGATCCTCATCCGAGGAGAGAGGAGGTGGTTTTGCAATGGAGAAGAGGGAGAGGCGAGACGATGGTTTCGGAATGGAGATGATGGAGAGGAGAGGAGGTGGTTTTGCAATGGAGAAGAGGGAGAGGAGCGTGCGGCAACGATTTAGGAAAGCGACCCCACATTAACTAGTCTCCCTTTTATTTTGGGTCATAATTGACCATGATTTTCGCAAATAAAATATATATTATACGTTGCAAAAATAATATAATTTGAAAGTACATTCAGATACGAACCAAACGATACAATTTTTTGTGACATGCATTCACACTTTGCTTGTCAAATATAGTACGTGGTCAAAATTTGACCCAAAACACGCAAAACAAAAAAAACTTCCAAAACCAGTGTCGCTCTTCCGCTCTTCTCCTCTTAAACCACTGCCGCTCCTCTCCTGTTCCAATCTAAATCCAGCACCGCTCCTCTCCTCTTCCATTTCAAAACCAACGCCCCTCCACTCCTGTTCCAATCCAAAACCAGCGTCGCTCCTCTCCCGTTCTAAACCAAGACCAGCGCTGCTCCTCTCCTCTTCCATTCAAAAACCACCGCCGGCGAGTTAAGGTGCTGTGGAGAAGTATATCAATGGAGGAATACAAGCGATACGTGAGGATCGCAGACGGCGACCCTGTGAAGCTAGCTAGGATGTTGGAGATACAGTCTTGGTTTGACAACAAGGACTAACTAGCGGCGACGGCGACATCCATGGCCAAATATCTGCAACAGAGCGAACAGGCGGCGATACTCCCGGAGGGAGTCGCGCGGGAGTACATAGAGCTGCTCCTCTGGGCCATGGAGCAAACAGATTCACCGAATCTGATCGTGAGGGAGCGGTGGTGGGAGTATCCATCCCAGATGGAGCATCCACCAGAGATTGAAGGATCGAGCATCTATAGGGTGCCATTTGTGAGGGTGACATGCCAGAGCGAGCCGGTGGAGTCTTCGTTGACCGAACCCAACTGCAAGAGGAGAAAAACAGTTGGCCCGATGACGCTTCCCCGCCATCCTCTCCCTCGCCATTCACATCGTCTCACGGGGCGGGTGTCTGCGGCCTAGGAATAGGATGGATTTGCCCCCCCAGACCAATAGTCGGGAAGGTTGTGAATTGTCAGGAGGAGCTTAGGGTTGTTAGTATTTGCAGGTTGTGAATTGTGTTTTTTGTTGTGTATTTTAAGAGTACTTTCAGATATAAATGTCTTTTGAATTTCAGATTTGCAGTATTGAGCATATGAAGTATTTTATGAATTCTAGAGATCTATTTTTAGTACTTAAAAAATGTAGTTTCATAAGAGTATAAAGGTGCAGACAGTGTGATTCTCAGAGAAGAAACTGCAAGTTTCAGTTTCAGATAAGAAACTCCAAGTTCAGTTTCAGATAAGAAACTGCAACTTTCAGAGGCAGAGCATTTATATTAACACAACCTTTTAAAACAGTGTTAACATCATGCTGGAAGTTTTATTCATGGTCGAAACTAGTACCACCAGCCAGTTAACATCATGTTGATCAACATTCATGCATAGCACATCTTCATATGATGCATAGTCAAAAAGATATGCTATTTTTAAAATGCCAACACGATGTCGAGTGTGCGAAAAACAGATAAAACGAGGGACGAAGTTTTGTCAAGTGTAGGACGTGGTGTGCATAGATGACAATTGGGACCCACATGTCAACAAAGACAGAGGCAAAAATTTTGGAGATATTTTCTCTGCACAGGTGGAATCGAACATGGCCGGAACAGTTGCCCCGTCCAGGCTTTCTTTTTTAACATGCGCAACCCACGACCTCGGATGGGAGGTCCATAAGGTTGTTTGTATTTTCTTTAGGGCCGTCATGTATCAACCGGCCTATGGACCTCCCATCCGAGGTTTTATTTTTCTTGAAACATTGGCAGCCCAATTTATGTATTATTTTTTTGAAGAAAACGCAGAGGTCTGTTCTATTTTTCTATATAAGAATAGAACGCCTGGTCCAACTTATGTTTCCCTTCTAACTATATTATATATATATATATATATTATTTTATATGTTATTATATATTATTGTTATTGTCATCATATATTTAACACATACTTACATATGTAAGAAAATAATATCCCACATCTTGTTAACTTATAAAAATAATTTCTTAATAATAAAATCCTGGAATTGTTTTGGCAACGAAAATCCTGGTGATTGTGTACAAAAGCTTGGTAAGACTTAAGGACCAATTTAATAAAAAATCACTTATTATTTAAATATATATATATATAACAAAATGCCCAGCCCCTGTTTATTTTTTGATAACATTGCTGCCCCCACCCCAACATTATAATTAGAATCAGCCCAGCAAAATCGTGTATTTCGAGAAAGTGCAAATGGCCTGTAATTTTTTAGGAAAAACATAAATGGGCCGCATGAACGCTACATTATTTGTTCACCCAGCCCACCTAATGGACAGTAATTCAAAAAAATCAAATGGAGTATAAATTCTACTCCGCAAGAAAAAGACTGTAAATTCTGAAAAAATGGGTTGAATACGTGCCACATTTTTGGAGGCTGAAATGTGGGCCAATAGGCCGAAGCCAATGCAATTCATTCTCAACTTAGTAAAAAAATGATTCTGACATCGTTAGCCGTTGGATTTACATCTAACGACCGGCATCCATCTTCAATCTCTCGTCTTCTTCCTCAAGCGCCGCCGGGACCACCTGCTCTCGCCTCCTGCTGCTAGCAGCTCTTCTTAGCACGCTTCGCTGTGAAGCACTACTCCACCGTTGGCTAGGCCATCCCTCCACACCTCCACACCTCCTGTTCTTCTCCACCGATTGCCGAACCACGCTGCACCAGAACCAGTTAACCCTCATACACCTCTCCGTCTGCGACTCTACTCCCGTGTCTTCCCATCTCCGTCTCGTTGTTGTCCGGGTCCTCGCCGTCGTCCACCACCTTGGACGCGCTCGGCGCGGAGTGGTCAACGTGGTCAACGAGCGACACCATCGGAAGTAGATTGTGCGTGGACAGGCTGACAGCTAGGTCCACAGCCGCACGCAAGGATATGCCTCCTTATCACGCGCAAAATAACGATTCCTCCACCTGACAGCTGGGACCCACCGGAAGGGCCTCTGTATTTCAGGAAAAAAAGTTCCCATCGCTGACAGGTTGGACCCACCAGCTATATCTTCGCACGCAAGGAAGTGCCTCCTTATTATGCACAAAAAATGGAATACTCCCCCTGCTAGTTGGGGACGCACCTTGGTGGGAGGCTGACTTGTGGGCCTACTAAGTTGACGGGGACGGAGTGCTTTGTCAACTTAGTCAATATGAACGATTCTAGCTCCAGTGACTGTACGATGTCCATCCAACGGCCGTAGTGCTTCTTCAACCTCTGGCCTTGTTGCTCTAGCCGCCCAAAGCAGCAACGGTCATGCCGCATGCTCCTACCTCCCGTGGCCGGCTGTGCTGCCGCGGAGGCCTCACCGTCCCTACTATTCTCGCTGCTGACCAGGCCATACCTCTACTCACCCACACCCCCTGTTATTCTGCAGCGACGGCAGCCTCACACCGTAGCGAACCAGTGAACCCTCGTACTCCTCCACGCGTGGGCATCCACTTCCGCGTTTTCCCGGGCTCCGCGTCGTCCCCTTCCTAGGCCTCGCCGTCGTCCCCCGCCCTGGTGCTCTCGGCACGACGTGGTCAAGGAACGGCTTCCATCGGACATGGATTGTATGTGGAGAGGCTGGCAGCTGGGTCCACGACCCCAGCAAGGAAGTGCCTCCTTATTACGCGCAAAATAATTATTCCTCCACCTGACAGCGGGGACCCACCGGACGGGCCACCATATTTCGCAAAAAAATGTTTCCCCTGACTGTTGGGACCCACCAGCCACATCTTTGCACGCAAGGAAGTTCGTCTGGGCAAAAACAAAAAAAACCGATTCGCCCCCCTGACTGCTGGGACCCACCAGCTACATCTTCGCACGCAAGGAAGTGCCTGATAGTTGGGACCCACCTAGTCGAAGCGTACGTAGCGTTGTCATTCTGGTCGTGAACGTGTACGTACATACTGTTCGATGTAGAGGCGCGCACGTGTCGTACTAGAGTTGCGCACATAGCATGTACACGTACGTACAACAGCCAGTGTGCAAGAAAGAAAATACGGCCACGTATGTACATGCGGGCAGGGTCTCGAACGCCTACTCGCGCATATGTACGGCCAGGGCTCGTGTACATGGTTGGGTCAGAACGGAGAAACAACATCATCGTCGTGTTCATGGGTAGCCAACCGGCTGGGTCGGAACGGAATGCGTCGTCGTGTTCATCGGGAGGGCTTGGACAGAACAGCTGATGGAAACGAGGCCTGGCATACGGCAGAACGGAGGAAACAGCCTTGTGTTCGACCGGCCACGTTCGAAATGGGATCCTGTTCATCGGGAGGGGTCTGGCGTACCACAAAACGGAGGAAACGGACCTCCTACGGTCGAAACGGGGGTCCTATTGATCGGGAGGGCTGTGGCGTACCGCAAAACGGAGGAAACAGACTTGTGTTGGAGAGCTATGGTCGAAACGGGGGTCCTGTTCAACAGGAGGGGTGTGGCGTACCGCAAAACGGGACTCCACGGGATACTGTTCATCTCCACCGTCGACCCCCTCCGGCCTCCATGGGCTACTGTTCATCCACCGTCGACCTCCTCCAGCCTCCACCTGCGACTGTTCATCCACGGGCTCCTATTCATCCAGCCTCCACCGTTCGCTACTCCATCGGCTACTGTTCAGCCAGCCCTCTCCACGGGCTCCTGTTCAATCACCCCTCCACGGGCTACTGTTCATCCAGCCCTCCATCGTCTACTGTTCATCCTGCCCTCGACGGGGTCCTGTTCATCCAGAGGCAACACCATGGGGTCCTGTTCATCCACCCTGTCGGTGTCAAAACCGGCGGATCTCGGGTAGGGGGTCCCGAACTATGCGTCTAAGGCAAATGGTAACAGGAGGTGGGGGACACGATGTTTACCCAGGTTCGGGTCCTCTTGATGGAGGTAATACCCTACTTCCTGCTTGATTGATCTTGATGATATGAGTATTACAAGAGTTGATCTACCACGAGACCGTAGAGGCTAAACCCTAGAGGCTAGCCTATGGTATGATTGTTGTTGTCCTACGGACTAAACCCTCCGGTTTATATAGACACCGGAGGGGGCTAGGGTTACACAGAGTCGGTTACAAGGAAGGAGATCTACATATCCATATTGCCAAGCTTGCCTTCCACGCTAAGGAGAGTCCCATCTGGACACAAGACGAGGTCTTCAATCTTGTATTTTCATAGTCCAACAGACCGGCTAAAGGATATAGTCCGGCTGTCCGGGTACCCCCTAATCCAGGACTCCCTCAGTAGCCACTGAACTAGGCTTCAATGACGATGAGTCCGGCGCGCAGTTTGTCTTCGGCATTGCAAGGCGGGTTCCTCCTCCGAATACTCCATGGAAGATTTTGAACACAAGGATAGTGTCCAGCTCTTCAAAACAAGTTCCACATACCACTGTGGAGATAATATTGTTTCCACAAATCTAATCTGCTGACGACCCTTCATAACATGACATCACACCACGGCTTGTTCTTTACATGAACCGTTTTTCCTATCAGCCTACCACCGCACGCTTTTTGAGGCGATTTTATTGGCACGTCTTGTCGGAGCAGAGATCGTGTCCCCCTTATTACGGGATTCTCATCAACACGGACGTGGGTAACCCAATCGTGCATGTTGGTATGACCTCTCGATTGTAGGCAAGTCCCAAACGGTCACGAGGAGGACGCTTGGTATTCACCCTCTTTATAAAGAGACCAAGGCCTATCCTTCTTTCTTCTCGAACTCAATCGAATCCTCCCCCCCCCCCCCCCCCGCCTTGAGTTTCAGCACCCGAGGCTTAGGTCGGGCGCTTCGGACCTTCAACCATGTTCGGATCCAACCTTCAAGGTCGGTGGATGCCTTCCTCTATCACAGAGGAAGACATCAAGAAGCTAAGAGAGGCCATGTTTCTGACCGGCGAGATCTCGCACAGGCTGCCTGCTCAAGGGTAGGTCATTCCCACTCCCGAACCCCGACAGAGCGTTGTATTCGTCTCTCACTTCCTCCGAGGGCTAGGCCTCGCTCTAGATCCTTTTGTCAGGGGGCTCATGTACTATTACGGGCTGGATTTCCATGACCTGGCCCTGGATTCAGTCCTTCACATCTCATTGTTCATTGTTGTATGTGAGGCCTTCCTCCGCATTACCCCTCACTTCGGCCTGTGGCTCAAGACTTTCAATGTGAAGTCGAAGATGATCGAGGGGCGACACGCAGAGTGCGGAGGTGTCGTAATAAGCAAAAGTGCCGATGCCCCATGGCCAGAGGGTTCCTTCCAGGAGGTGTCTAGCTTATGGCAACGAGAGTGGTTTTATGTCACAGCTCCCCGGGGCACCAAGTGGGTGGCCGCCCCTGCCTTTTGCTCGGGCCCCCTGCCACGACTGACATCATGGATAAACAAGGGGCTGGACTGAGGGCCAGTAAAGGATGTGCCGATATTGCAGAGCCGTACCCGGGATCTCCTCGAGATAGATGTCAGTTTGGCCGCGGTAATGCAAGTCATGTTAGTTCGTCGAGTCCTGCCCTGCAAACGTCGACCCCTCCGCATGTGGGAGTTCAACCCGAAAGGACCGCGAGCTATTCAGCACTTCCTCGGCATGACGCTCGAGGAGATGTACAAATTATTCTTCGGACCACAAATAAGGTGTCTGGACACCACCGAGGATGCGGGTCTGAGCTGCAATAGTCCAGATAGCCAAGTAAGTAGTCCTGTAGCCGAACACGTTGTCTTTTTATTTATCACAACATCGTTCTGAAAAGTCACTCTTTGACCAGGACTTGGTAACAAAGGCGAAGATGATCAGGTGTCCGACTCCCCTTCCTGAGGTCTCACTGGATCCTGTACTAGCCAGGATACTGGAGCTTGCGCCCTATCAAGCGCCCTCAGGGGAAGATAAAGGGGGGAATAAAGAGGCTGAAAGCGGACCTCACTCACTGTTCATCTAAACCGGGGGAGTTAGCGCCTCCGTGAAGGAGGATAACCGGGGAGAAGAATCCAAAATTCCCTCTCCCCAAGGAAGGAAGAGGACCACCTCTGAAGACTCGGAAACAATGGTTCCCAAACGGGGGAAGAAATCTTTGCCAGAGGGTCCTGCCCCGGGGGGTACCCTTGCCGCACAGTGCCTGCAAGGGGATCAGCCCTCCACCGAGCTATAAGTAAAAGGTACTTAATAGTAAAAATATCCTGCTTTACTTCTGAGGACAATAACCGAAGTGTTTATCCTGTAGTTCGGATCGTAGCCCTTATCTCAGAGTTCGTCTTCAGGGGATCTTCTTCCGGAGATGATGGAGAGCGAAACACCTCCCCATGCCACCCCGCCTCATGCGGTGGGCGACCCTGAAGTGTCATCGCAGAGAGTTTCTCCTGATCCGGCAAGGCCAGAGGGTAATCCTTCGGCCACCCGAAGTCCTCAGTATTCGACTCCTGAAGAGAGCAACCGAAAGAGTCCGGCACCATCCGGTGTGCGATCGGACGCACTGAAGGATCTGCTGGAGCAAGCGGCTATCTCAGAAGCGCATCGTACGCTAATGGGTACGGTGATTGAGAGGATTTCATCCGCCGAAAGCGGGTTGCATGAAGCTTTTACGAGTCTGCTGAAAGGCTTTGAGGTACGTGAAACAGCATATGTTTTTGACGGTACCGCACGCGTTAGGTGTGCCCTGTGCAGATAGTAGCCCCTAAGACTCTGGTTGCTGTCCAGAACGGCGGCAAACAGAGGATCATAGTCCCAGGTAATAATCAGGCCGCCTTCATATGCAGGTGGCGGAAGGTCCGGTGGCTAGCTGATGACCCACAAGTATAGGGGATCTATCATAGTCCTTTCGATAAGTAAGAGTGTCGAACCCAACGAGGAGCAGAAGGAAATGATAAGCGGTTTTCAGCAAGGTATTCTCTGCAAGTACTGAAATAAGGTAACAGATAGTTTTGTGACAAGATAATTTGTAACGAGCAACAAGTAACAAAAGTAAATAAAGTGCAGCAAGGTGGCCCAATCCTTTTTGTAGCAAAGGACAAGCCTTAACAAACTCTTATATAAGGAAAAGCGCTCCCGAGGACACACGGGAATTATCGTCAAGCTAGCTTTCATCACGCTCTTATGATTCGCGTTCGGTACTTTGATAATTTGATATGTGGGTGGACCGGTGCTTGGGTGCTGTTCTTACTTGAACAAGCATCCCACTTATGATTAACCTCTATTGCAAGCATCCGCAACTACAACAAAAGTATTAAGGTAAACCTAACCATAGCATGAAACATATGGATCCAAATCAGCCCCTTACGAAGCAATGCATAAACTAGGGTTTAAGCTTATGTCACTCTAGCAATACATCATCTACTTATTACTTCCCAATGCCTTCCTCTAGGCCCAAAATAATGGTCAAGTGTTATGTAGTCGACATTCACATAACACCACTAGAGGCTAGACAACATACATCTCATCAAAATATCGAACGAATACCAAATTCACATGACTACTAACAGCAAGACTTCTCCCTTGTCCTTAGGAACAAACGTAACTACTCACAAAGCATATTCATGTTCATAATCAGAGGGGTAATAATATGCATAAAGGATCTGAACATATGATCTTCCACCAAGTAAACCAACTAGCATCAACTACAAAGAGTAATCAACACTACTAGCAACCTACTACCACCAATCCCGGACTTGGAGACAAGAATTGGATACAAAAGATGAACTAGGATTTGGAGATGAGATGGTGCTGGTGAAGATGTTGATGGAGATTTCCCTCTCCCGATGAGAGGAGCGTTGGTGATGACGATGGCGATGATTTCCCCCTCCCGGAGGGATGTGTCCCCGGCAGAACAGCTCTGCCGGAGCCCTAGATTGGTTCCGCCAAGGTTCCTCCTCGTGGCGGCGGAGTTTCGTCCCGAAAGGTTACTTTTTTATTTTTTCTCGAAGAAAGACTTCATATAGCAGAAGATGGAGGTCGGAGAGCCACCAGGGGGCCCACGAGGTAGGGGGCGCGCCCTAGAGGGGGGCGCTCCCCCCACCCTCGTGGACAGGCTGTGGGCCCCTGGCCTTCATCTTTGGCGAGGATTTTTTATTATTTATTGTAAGATATTCTGTGGACTTTCAGGACTTTTGGAGTTGTGCAGAATAGGCCTCTAATATTTGCTCCTTTTCCAGCCCAGAATTCCAGCTGCCGGCATTCTTCCTCCTTATGTAAACCTTGTAAAATAAGAGAGAATAGTCGTAAGTATTGTGACATAACGTGAAATAACAGCCCATAATGCAATAAATATCGATATAAAAGCATGATGCAAAATGGACGTATCAACTCCCCCAAGCTTAGACCTCGCTTGTCCTCAAGCGGAAGCCGATAACGATAAATATGTCCCCATGTTTAGAGGTAGAGGTGTCGATAAAAATAAAATACGGACATGAAGGCATCATGATTATTCTCAAAACAGCAGCATATATAGATATTGTCATATGATTACTTATGTTCAAGTGATGATTTATTCACAATGCAGAAGTATGAATCAGAAACTTCATTGAGAACCAACAAACTATAATCTCAGTCATTGAAGCAATTGCAATTTATCATAACATCAAAAAGAGTCTATGTCAGAGCTAAAAAGCAAGTCCACATACTCAACCATCATCTAGTCCTTCATAATTGCTAACACTCACGCAATACTTGTGGTTATGGAGTTTTAATCGGACATAGAGAAAGATAGGGGCTTATAGTTTTGCCCCACAACCTTTTACCTCAAGGGTAATGTCAACAATAACAACTCATGCTCCCCTACATCCAATTAGGTACATATATCAAACTCTTTCCAACATGTTGTGCTTGCCAAAGGATAAAATGAAAAAGGAAAGGTGAAACTCACTATGACTCTTGCATAAGGTAGAAGATAATAGTAACAGATAGGCCCTTCGCAGAGGGAAGCAGAGGTTGCCATGCGCTTTTATGGTTGAATGCACAAAATCTCAATGCGAAAGAACGTCACTTTATATTGCCCCTTGTGATATGAATCTTTATTATGCAGTCCGTCACTTTTATTACTTCCACATCACAAGATCGTATAAAGCTTATTTCTCCCACACCAATCAACCATACATATTTAGAGAAATTTTTATTGCTTTGCACCGATGACAACTTACTTGAAGGATCTTACTCAATCCATAGGTAGATATGGTGGACTCTCGTGGCAAAACTGGTTTAAAGGGTATTTGGAAGCACAAGTAGCATCTCTACTTGGTGCTGAGAATTTGGCTAGCAAGAGGAGGAAAAAGCAAGCTCAACATGTTGGAGGATCCCTGACAACATACTTTATCTCAGATATAAGAAAACATAACTCATCACGTTGTCTTCCTTGTCCAACATCAACTCTTTTAGCATGTCATATTTTAATGAGTGTTCCCAATCATAAAAGATGTCAATGATAATATATCTATATGTGAAACCTCTCTTTCCTTATTACTTCCTATTAATTGCAACGATGACCAAGGCTATGTCTGCCAATCCCCAACAATTTTTAATCATCATACTCTTCCTATGTGAAGGCATCACTCCCAATAAGATCAATGTGAACTATTTTGTTTCTTTTTATTCCCTTTTCTTTCTTTCTTTTCTTTTATTCACCCTAGATCATGGCAAAATAATCAAGCCCTCGACTCAACACCAATCTTTATTATATAGCTCATGGACTCGATTACATAGAGAGATCATAAAGCAAAACTCAAAACTAAATCATGCCATCAACTTTATTCTACTAGATTAAGATACTACTAATAGGATCGAACTAAGAAAAACAGTAAAGATAGGAGTGTGATGGTGATACGATACCAGGGCACCTCCCCCAAGCTTGGCAGTTGCCAAGGGGAGTGCCCATACCCATGTGGTTATATCTCCTTTGTTGGTGAAGAAGGTGGAGGTGTTGTTGATGATGCGGGCTTGTCGTCCATCTTCCAAGGCATAGGCTCACCATCATAGAAGGATGATCGAGTCTCCAGAATCCTTAGATATCCAGCCAAACTCATGCTTTTGAATCTATATTCATACTCACAGTTCTGGTTTTGCAGGTGATAGTTTTGGGCTTGGAGGTGCTCGATCTTCTCATGTAGCTTGAAGATGGCCTCCTCGGTGTTCTTGGCATCCGGCTTGTAGTTGTTAGTGAACTCCGCGAGCATCGTGTGACTAGCACTGATTCCATGCTCCACCATCCCCTGGCACTTGAAAACTTGTTGCTCCATTGCTTCGAGCCTCGCCTCCACACTTCTGGTTCCCTTTGGTCCCTCAACATCGCGGATGTGCAGCAACCCATCACGCATCTCAAAGGTTTGAGGGTGTCGCAGCACCTCCGCGAGGTAAGGGTTGATGACCTTCTCGAAGAACTTGTCCTTGGAGGCACTTGGGGACGTCATGATGATCTAGATCTGTCAGAAAAACAGCTCGAAACAAGAACAGATGATATTTGCATGATACAAGAGTCAAAACCTTCGGGAGAATATATAGGGAATTTTTACCGACCAAAATACGTATCGTGCAAGAAAACGGAGTCCGGAAGGCACACGAGGTGCTCACGAGGTAGGGGGGCGTGCCCTCCACCCTCGTGAGGCCCTCGTGTCCTTCCCGGACTGCTACTTATTTTTGTATTTTTCTAAATATTCCAAAACCGAGAAATATTGCCTTAGAAGTTGTTTTGGAGTCGGTTTACTTACCGTACCACATACCTATTCATTTTCGGAGTCTGAAATGTTCTGGAAAGTGTCTCTTATGTATTCCTCCAGGGTTACAGTTTCAATAATATTGGTTTCAACATTTATGGGATTACCTGAGATATAATGTTTAATTCTTTGACCGTTTACCACCTTCGGGTTTGTGCCTTCAAAGTTGTTGATTTTTATGGCACCGGAACGATAGAACTCCTCGATAACGTAAGGGCCTTCCCATTTAGAGAGAAGTTTTCCTGCAAAAAATCTTAAACGAGAGTTGTATAGCAATACATAATCACCTACATTAAACTCACGCTTTTGTATCCTTTTGTCATGCCATCTTTTATCTTTTTCTTTAAACAGCTTGGCATTTTCATAAGCTTGGGTTCTCCATTCATCGAGCGAGCTAATATCAAATAACCTCTTCTCATCGGCAAGTTTGAAATCATAGTTGAGCTCTTTAATAGCCCAATATGCCTTATGTTCTAGTTCAAGACATAAGTGACATGCTTTTCCATAAACCATTTTATATGGACACATACCCATAGGATTTTTATATGCAGTTCTATAAGCCCATAATGCATCATCAAGTTTCTTCGACCAATTCTTCCTAGACCTATTGACAGTATTTTGCAAAATTAATTTGAGTTCTCTATTACTCAATTCTACTTGACCACTAGACTGTGGGTGATAAGGTGATGCGATCCTATGATTAACTTCATATTTAGCAAGCATTTTACGGAAAGCACCATGAATAAAGTTTGAACCACCGTCAATCATTAGATATCTAGGGACTCCAGACCTCGGAAAAATAACTTCCTTAAGCATTTTAATAGAAGTGTTATGATCAGCACTACTAGTTGGAATAGCTTCTACCCACTTAGTAACGTAATCAACAGCAACTAAAATATGTGTATATCCATTAGAGGCAGGAAAAGGTCCCATATAATCTGTAACGCCCTCGATTCGGCTATATCTCCCACGTGTCGAGGCATGACTTAGAGGCATAACCGCATTGAAAGCAATGTCGCAAGTGAGGTAATCTTCACACAATCCATGTAATAAATAAAGGGGAAGATACATAGTTGGCCTACAATCGCCACTTCACACAAGTACATAATAATATCCATCATACAGATTACACTCAAGGTCCGACTACGGTACCAAAATGAAAGAAGACTACCCCAAATGCTAAACAAATCCCCGGATCACCCCAACTGGGCTCCACTACTGATCATCTGGAAAAGAAACATAGTAACGGCCACGTTCCTCGTCGAACTCCCAAGTGAGCTCGGACGCGTCATCTGCACTGGCATCGTTGGTACCTGCAACTGTTGTGATAATATCTGTGAGTCACGGGGACTCAGCAATCTCACACCCGCGAGATCAAGACTATTTAAGCTTAAAGGTGGGAAAGGGGTTTGTGAGGTGGAGCTGCAGCAAGCGACTAGCATATGGTGGCTACAGCGCAAAAGAGAGCGAGAAGAGAAGGCAAAGCACGTTCGTAAAACTAGTAGTGATCAAGAAGTGATCCTGAAACGACCTACGTCAGACATAACTCCAACAACCGTGTTCACTTCCCGGACCCCGCCGAGAAGAGACCATCACGGTTACACACGCGGTTGATGTGTTTTAGTTAAGGTGAACTTCGGGTTTTCTACAACCGGACATCAACAAATTCCCATCTGCCTCATAACCGCGGGCACGGCTTTCGAAAGATAATACCCTGCAGGGGTGTCCCAACTTAGCCCATGATAAGCTCTCACGGTCAACGAAGGATATTCCTTCTACCGGGAAGACCCGATCAATCTCGGAATCCCGGACTACAAGACGTTTCGACAGCAACAAAACAAGTCCAGCAAAGCCGCCCGATTGTGCCGACAAATCCTGATAGGAGCTGCACATATCTCGGTCTCAGGGCACATCCGGATGAACACTTCGTACAACTAAAACCAGCCCTCGAGTTGCCCCGAGGTGGCGCTGCAAAGGGCTCTAGTTTGGACCAGCAATCGAAGGAGAACTGGCCCGGGGGTTTAAAATAAAGATGACCCTTGAGTCTGCAGAACCCAAGGGAAAAAGGCTTAGGTGGCAAATGGTAACACAAATGTTGGGCCTTGCTGGAAAAGTCTTATTCAAAGCGAACTGTCAAGGGGGTCCCATAAATCACCCAACCGTGTAAGGAACGCAAACTCCGGGAACATAACACCGGTATGACGGAAACTAGGGTGGCAAGAGTGGAACAAAACACCAGGCATAAGGCCGAGCCTTCCACCCTTTACCAAGTATATAGATGCATTAATTAAATAAGAGGTATTGTGATATCCCAACAAGTAAACATGTTCCAACAAGGAACAACAAGTTCATGTTCCAACAAGGAACAAACTTCATCTTCACCTGTAACTAGCAACGCTATAAGAGGGGCTGAGCAAAGCAGTAACATAGCCAAACAACGGTTTGCTAAGACATGGATGGTTAGGGGCTGACATGGCAATATAGTAGGCATGATGAAGCAAGTGGTAGGTATCGCAGCATAGGCATAGCAAAAGAGCGAGCAATCTAGCAAGCAAAGATAGAAGTGATTTCGAGGGTATGGTCATCTTGCCTGCAAGAGTCTCAGAGTTGTCGAAAGCTTGGTCCTCGTAAGCGTTCTCAACGGAATCCTCGGTCACGTACTCGTCTCCCGGCTCTACCCAAGACAAGAGAACAAGCAAAGGAAACAATATCAACCACGATGCAATGCGCAAGCAATATGATGCAAAACATGGCAATGATATGCGAGTGGTGATATGCAATGCGTGTGCATGCTACGGAAGGACATAGATGAACAAGGCATAGTCTTGGCAAACCAAGCATGCCACTGGATAGATGAGGTGATTTCGGTTGAAATCGATATAAAATACACCGGAATCGGATGCACGGTTTGCAAATGGCAAGCAATACAAGAATGACACGAATCTGCCATAAACAGCATGATGCTGCTTAGCAAGCAACAAAAAATTAAGCTACTGCACCCAAACATGGCAACAAAGCATATGACAGTAATCTACACAAGATGCACGACAAAAGATGAACAATGAGATACGGCTAATTCACATCATAACAGGTCCAAACAATCATGGCAAAAGTGCAAACGATAACAAGTTCTCAGACTTAGTGAAATAATCAACATAGCAGAAACTAACATCAGGATGACATGTTCAGAGCAATGAAACAATATGCTAAATGCTCAGAATATAGCAAACTAAGGCATGGAATGAATCTACACGTAGCACTTGACAAAAGTCTCTTAATGACCGTAAGCCACAAAGGATCAGAAAATATGATTACACCCATGTCAATTAAGCAAGTTTCGCTACAGGTTTCAGACTTAGTAGAAAACTGGACATGGCAGAAACTAATAACGACTAGGCATGTTCATGAGCTCGATGCACTCACTACAGAGCATTTCATGATAAACTAAGCATACATACATCAAGAAGACATGGCATAGTAACTAGACATGGCAATAATAAAATCATATCATGCAAGGATCAACTACACCAAGCTTGGCAAAATCGAATAACACGTAAACAATCTGCCAGCAACATTTTGAAGCAAAAGTAGAGCTTGATTGACTCAAGCTATGGCACTCCATAATTGCAAACAAAGGCATGGATGGATATATCAAATACTCATGTTCAAAACACCCTTACTGATCATGCTCAAAATATGCATAGATCTCTCAGAAACAACATGAATACATGGCATGAAAATAACAGCAGTCAGGGACTTGGTGAAATCACTAAGTCTCTGAAATCAGCAACCTCAAGTGACCTAGTTTGCATGCTTGTGCTAGTCACCACATAGATCACAAAAGTACATGGCAAAATACTCTGGATAGGTAACATGACATATTACAAAACTCATGTAGGACTCAACTTCATAGGCAGTACACATCAATCATGGCAAAAATGACAAAAGTGCATGTTCAGATAAAATCCAGCAACTAACATCAACTAGCCCTCTTCTAACAGAATTTCGGGCATCAAGATGGCCTCGAATGAAAACGATGCAATGTAACAGAGTGATTTACTCTTCGAGACGAACAATTTGACATATTATACGCGTGAAACGGAGCTACAGATGCAAAGTTACGGTGCGATGAACATGCGAAGATGATGTGAAATTATGAGGACTTAGAAGAATTCGGGACGAGGGAAAAAGTCAACCGTGGGCACGCAGATCGAGGCGGTGGCGGATCTCGCCGGATCCCCGCCGGAGCTCGCCGGAGAAGGCCGGAGGGAACCCGGAGGAGGCGGATCTGGGGCACTCCGGCCCGGATCCGCGCGGGCGAGGCGGAGGAGGCGTGGTGGCGGTCGGCGGCGGGGGAGGCGGCGCGCGCGGGCGGCGCGGCGCACGGAGGAGGCCGACGACGGGGACTGCGGCGGCGGCGGCGGTCGGCGGGGCGGCGGAGCCGCGGCTCGGGCGGCGAGGACGCGGCGCGGGCGTGGCCTGGTTGGCGGCGCGGGAGGGCCAGGCGCGGGCCTGCGCGGGCCTCGGCGGCGGTGGATGGCGGCGTGCCACGTGGCAGGCCGTCACTGGCCCGGGGCGGTGGCGCGAAGCGTCCGGCGGCGGCGTGGGGAAAAAGCTAGGGTTAGGGGTGGATTTTGCCCGTGATTTGAGGAGGGGGAGGCCTTTTTATAGCTAGAAGGAGCTAGGAAGCTCCAAATGGAGAGCGGTTTTTGGCCACGCGATCGTGATCGAACGGCGGAGGGCATGGGAGTGTCTTAGATGGGTTGTTGGGCTGTTTTGAAGGGGTGTTGGTCTGCAACACACACGAGGCCTTCACGGTTACCCGGTTAACCGTTGGAGTACCAAACGAACTCCGATTGACCCGAAACTTGACAGGCGGTCTACCGGTGCTATACCGAGGCCACATGTCAAGCCTCGGTCCATTCCGAGAATGTTTAGTACCCGCTCACGAAGAAATGTAAAAGGGGACGCCGGGAGACATAGGAGCGCCGGATTGCAAAACGGACAACGGGAAAGATGCTCGGATTTATGAGACGAACACGTATGCGAATGCGATGCACATGATGACATGATATGAAATGCATGACATGACCAAAATGCAAAACGAAGGGAAACCCAAACACGGATGAAAATATCATAACACATAGCCGAAAATGGCAATAGTTGGATTACAATTATGGCAGGTTACATCTGGGGCGTTACATAATCAAAGCCCCAAACATCAAATGGTTCAATAACAAGTGAATAGTTCATAGACATTTCTTGACGTCTACTAATATTACCAATTCTTTGGCATTCATCACAAGACAAGACAAACTTATGAGCATCCTTGAAGAGAGTACGCCAATAAAATCGGATTGCAATACCTTATGTGCAGTTCTATCTCCAGCATGGTGTCCTCCATAAGCTTCGGAACGACACTTGCGTAGGATCTGTTCCTGTTCATGCTCAGGTACACAACGTCTAATAACACCATCTAGTCCTTCTTTATAAAGATGTGGGTCATCCCAAAAGTAATGTCTCAAATCATAAAAGAACTTTTTTCTTTTGTTGGTATGTGAATCTAGGTGGTATAAATTTAGCAACAATATAATTAGCATAATCAGCATACCATGGAGTGCTACGAGAAGTGCTTATGAGATTTAATTGTTCATCAGGAAAGCTATCATCAGTAGGTAGTGGGTCATCAAGAACATTCTCTAACCTAGATAAGTTGTCTGCAATGGGGTTCTCGGCTCCTTTTCTATCAACAATATGCAAATCAAATTCTTGTAGCAAGAGAACCCATCTAATAAGCCTAGGTTTAGCATCTTTCTTTTCCATAAGATATTTAATAGCAGCATGATCAGTGTGAATAGTTACTGTAGAATCAACAATATAGGGTCTAAACTTATCACAAGCAAATACAACTGCTAAAAGTTCCTTTTCGGTAGTAGCATAATTTCTTTGAGCATTGTCTAGAGTCTTACTAGCATAATGGATAACATTTAATTTCTTATCAACTCTTTGCCCTAGAACAGCACCTACAGCATAATCACTAGCATCACACATAATTTCAAAGGGTAAATTCCAATCAGGTGGCTGAACAATAGGTTCAGAGACTAATGCTTTCTTAAGTATTTCAAATGCTTCTACACAATCATCATCAAAGACAAATGGTACATCTTTTTGTAATAAATTATTCAGAGGCCGAGAAATTTTTGAGAAGTCCTTATGAACCTCCTATAAAATCCGGCGTGACCAAGGAAACTTCTTATACCTTTGATGTCCTTAGGACATGGCATCTTTTCAATAGCATCAACCTTGGCTTTGTCAACTTCAATACCTATTTTAGAAACTTTATGCCCCAAGACAATACCTTCATTCACCATAAAGTGGAACTTTTCCCAATTCAAGACAAGATTAGTTTCTTCACATCTCTGCAAAACTCGATCAAGATTGCTTAAGCAATCATCAAAAGAAGATCCATAGACGGAAAAGTCGTCCATGAAAACCTCACAAATCTTTTCACAAAAGTCAGAGAATATAGCCATCATGCATCTTTGAAAGGTAGCAGGTGCATTATATAAACCAAAAGGCATACATCTATAAGCAAAAGTACCAAAAGGGCATGTAAAAGTAGTCTTTGATTGATCTTTAGCCAACACATGTATTTGAGAGAAACCATAATAACCATCTAGAAAGCAGTAGTGTGTTTTGCATAATCTTTCTAGCATTTGATCAATAAAAGGTAAGGGGTAATGATCTTTCTTAGTAGCCTTATTTAATTTGCGGAAATCAATTACCATCCTATGACCTATAATAATTCTTTGTGGGGTCAATTCATCTTTATCATTAGGGACAACAGTAATACCTCCCTTCTTAGGGACACAGTGGACAGGACTTACCCACTGACTATCAGCAATAGGATAAATTATACCTGCCTCCAGAAGCTTTAGTATTTCTTTTCTTACCACTTCTTTCATCTTAGGATTCAGACGTCTTTGAGGATCACGGAGTGGTTTGGCATCTGCTTCCAAATTTATTTTATGTTGACATAGAGTGGGACTAATGCCCTTAAGATCATCAAGAGTATATCCAATAGCAGCACGGTGCTTCTTCAGAGTTTTGAATAATCTTTCTTCTTCATGCTCTGAAAGGTTAGCACTAATCATAATAGGATATATCTTCTTTTCATCAGGATAAGCATATTTAAGATTATCAGGCAACGGTTTAAGCTCAAACACGGGATCACCTTTAGGTGGAGGAGGATCCCCTAGGATTTCAACAGGCAAATTATGTTTCAGAATAGGTTCCTGTTTAAAGAATACTTCATCTATTTCCCCTCTTTCATTCATAAACATATCATTTTCATGGTCTAGCAAATATTGTTCTAAAGGATCATTAGGAGGTACGGCAATAGAAGCAAGACCAATAATTTCATCTTTACTAGGCAATTCTTCTTCACAATGTTGATTACTAAATTTAGAGAAATTAAACTCATGAATCATGTCATACAAGCCAATAGTAATAACATTCTTTTCGCAGTCTATCTTAGCATTAACAGTATTCAAGAAGGGTCTACCAAATATAATGGGACAAAAGCTATCTTGTGGAGAACTGAGAACAAGAAAATCAGCAGGATATTTAGTTTTCCCACACAAGACTTCAACATCTCTAACAATTCCCACTGGTGATATAGTATCCCTATTGGCAAGTTTAATTGTGACATCAATGCCTTCTAACTCAGCAGGTGCAATTTCATGCTTAATTTCTTCATACAAGGTATGCGGTATAACACTAGCACTAGCACCCATATCACATAAGCCATGATAACAATGATCTCCTATTTTAACAGAAATAACAGGCATGCCTACCACAGGTCTATGTTTATCTTTCGCACAAGGTTTAGCAATTCTAGCAGTTTCACCGTTGAACTGAATAACATGCCCATCAATATTATCAGACAAGAGATCTTTAACAATAGCAATATTGGGTTCTACTTTAACTTGCTCAGGAGGTATATAAGTTCTAATATTTCTTTTACGAACCACAGTTGAAGCTTTAGCATGACCCTTTATTCTAACAGGGAAAGGTGGTTTCTCAACATAAGAAGTAGGAACAATAGGATCATTATAAGTGACAGTCTTTTCTTCGACTTTAATAGGTGCAGCTACTTTTACTTCTATGGGGGGATGATATTTAAACCACTTCTCCTTGGGGAGATCAACATAAGTAGCAAAAGATTCACAGAAAGAAGCTACTATCTCAGAGTCAAGTCCATATTTAGTGCTAAACTTACGGAAAATATCGGTATCCATAAAGATTTAACACAATCAAACTTAGGTGTCATACTTGACTCCTTACCTTCACCGAGATCCCAATCTTCAGAGTTGCGTTTAATTCTATCCAATAAATCCCATCTAAATTCAATAGTCTTCATCATAAAGAGTCAGCACAAGAAGTATCGAGCATGGTGCGATTATTTTCAAAAAGTCGAGCATAAATTTTTTAAATAATTGTCACTCTTGAGAGCTCATGATTGGGGCATGAATATAACATTGATTTAAGCCTCCCCCAAGCTTGAGCGATGCTTTCTCCTTCACGAGGCTAAAAATTATATATATAATTACGATGACGATGAACAAGATGCATAGGGTAATACTTTTGATGAAATTCCAATTTCAATCTTTTATAGTTCCATGATCTCGTATCATCACATAGCCTATACCATGTCAATGCGTCTCCCTTCAAAGATAAAGGGAAGACCTTCTTCTTAGCAACATCATCGGGAATACCTTCAAGCTTAAATAATCCACAAACTTCATCCACATATATTAAGTGCTCATCAGGATGCTTTGTTCCATCTCCTGTAAAAGGATTAGCTAGCAGTTTTTCTATCATTCCCGAAGGAAATTCAAAAGGAGTTTCATTTTCAATAGGTTCAGTAGGTTGAGGAGCAACTCTTTGCTCTACTGGACGGGGTGAACATACACCGAACAAGCCCCTCAGAGGATTACTTTCCATAGTAACAAGTGACAGTAAATTTCAGCATACTATATAAAAATTTCCTTACCAAATTCCACCTACCAAAGGCGCTACACTCCCCGGCAACGGCGCCAGAAAAGAGTCTTGAAGACCCACAAGTATAGGGGATCTACCGTAGTCCTTTCGATAAGTAAGAGTGTCGAACCCAACGAGAAGCAGAAGGAAATGATAAGCGGTTTTCAGCAAGGTATTCTCCGCAAGTATTGAA
This sequence comes from Aegilops umbellulata, assembly GCA_032464435.1. NCBI lineage: Eukaryota > Viridiplantae > Streptophyta > Magnoliopsida > Poales > Poaceae > Aegilops > Aegilops umbellulata. The sequence continues at coordinate 104,714,586 of CP136060.1, read as the reverse complement.
ATAAGTGGTAACAGATAGTTTTGTGACAAGATAATTTGTAACGAGCAACAAGTAGCAAAAGTAAATAAAGTGCAGCAAGGTGGCCCAATCCTTTTTGTAGCAAAGGACAAGCCGGAATAAACTCTTATATAAGCAAAAGCGCTCCCGAGGACACATGGGAATTATCGTAAAGCTAGCTTTCATCACGCTCATATGATTCGCGTTCGGTACTTTGATAATTTGATATGTGGGTGGACCGGTGCTTGGGTGTTGTTCTTACTTGAACAAGCATCCCACTTATGATTAACCTCTATTGCAAGCATCCGCAACTACAACAAAAGTATTAAGGTAAACCTAACCATAGCTTGAAACATATGGATCCAAATCAGCCCCTTACGAAGCAATGCATAAACTAGGGTTTAAGCTTCGGTCACTCTAGCAACCCATCATCTACTTATTACTTCCCAATGCCTTATTCTAGGCCCAAATAATGGTGAAGTGTTATGTAGTCGATGTTCACATAACACCACTAGAGGCTAGACAACATACATCTCATCAAAATATCGAACGAATACCAAATTCACATGACTACTAACAGCAAGACTTGTCCCTTGTCCTCAGGAACAAATGTAACTACTCACAAAGCATATTCATGTTCATAATCAGAGGGGTAATAATATGCATAAAGGATCTGAACATATGATCTTCCACCAAGTAAACCAACTAGCATCAACTACAAAGAGTAATCAACACTACTAGCAACCTACTAGCACCAATCCCGGACTTGGAGACAAGAATTGGATACAAGAGATGAACTAGGGTTTGGAGATGAGATGGTGCTGGTGAACATGTTGATGGAGATTGCCCTCTCCCGATGAGAGGAGCATTGGTGATGATGATGGCGATGATTTCCCCCTCCCGGAGGGAAGTGTCCCCGGCAGAACAGCTCTATCGGATCCCTAGATTGGTTCCGCCAAGGTTCTGCCTCATGGCGGCGGAGTTTCGTCCCGAACAGTTGCTTGTTTATTTTTTCTTGAAGAAAGACTTCATATAGCAGAAGATGGACGTCGGAGAGCCACCAGGGAGCCCACGAGGTAGGGGGCACGCCCTAGAGGGGGGGCGCGCCCCCCACCCTCGTGGACAGGGTGTGGGCCCCCTGGCCTTCATCTTTGGCGAGGGTTTTTTATTATTTATTGTAAGATATTCCGTGGACTTTCAGGACTTTTGGAGTTGTGCAGAATAGGCCTCTAATATTTGCTCCTTTTCCAGCCCAGAATTCCAGCTGCCGCCTTCTTATGTAAACCTTGTAAAATACGAGAGAATAGTCATAATTATTGTGACATAACGTAAAATAACAGCCCGTAATGCAATAAATATCGATATAAAAGCATGATGCAAAATGGACGTATCACTAGCCGGACTGGTGAGTTTGCCGAGCTAAAGCAGAAACTTGATGCGGCGGATGCCGAACTCGTGCTTGTGAACAAACGGCTCGACGAGGCATAGGGTATGTGATTTCTCCTGCGATCAACACATAGTAAGAGGACCATGATGCTAGTATATTTAATATGTTGTGACTGCAGATGGGGCTGCTGCCATGGAGACCCTTCGGGCGGAACTTGCCCGAGCCAAGGAACAAGCCAGGAAAAGTGATGCGGCCGCCCTAAAGGCAGTCGAAGAGCTAAGAGCCGAACAGGTTGCGCATTGCCGAAGCAAGGATGAAATAGCCAAGATGGCTGTGGAATTGAAGGATGCCGCCGGCCGTTACGAGCTTCTCGAAAATAAAAATCAAGCGATGATGATGGACCTGGAGAAGGCCACGGTGGCGGCCAAGGACGCCCGCTCTACAATTAGGTCGATGTAGGAGGAGCTGTGTCAAGCTGGGGATATCGCGGCTGGGAAGCCCTTTATGCTGCGGATGAAGTTCGGAGATCCTAAGTATGCTCCTCTTGATCGGCTGTGGAGTTCTGCGGACGCATATCTGGATTTGGCAGGAAGTGCCGCTAATGCGGCCGAATACTTCAAAGATCAAAAAGATCGTGAAGTGGAAAAGCTGTTCTGGTCACAATTTAATGTTCCAGTGCGTCCGCTTCCGTTGAATGAGCGGATGGCCGAATGGACCGAGCTCCATAGGTTGTCTGGGCTTGCCATGAGGTCTGTTGTGGATCATCTGTGGCCGGAAGGGCCAAGGCCGAACAGTTATTTTAATTTGGTGCAACAGTTCTTTGGTGTTGTGCCATGTGTCGACGCTATGAAGAGGTCGGCGTGCATAGAGGGTTCGCGGATGGCGCTTGCCCGTGTCAAGACATACTGGGTAGAGATGGAGGCCACCGCAATTGCAACCCAGAGTTCGGCCGGGGGCCGAGTATCTGCCGAGCACTATTTTAAGAAGTCCTTGAAGGCGCTCGTTCAATAGAGTCTCAGTGCTCGAAGAATATTATGTTCTAAGGACATGTATTCCCATTGTAAAAACAATGTTTATTAAGTTATAAAGGTTGCATTTATAGTTTTTGCCTGAAAGTACTATGATGCCTCCTGTGTGCCCGTTTGTGTATATATGTATATAACCTGAAAGTTTGCAGTCGTCGGCTTCAGCCCCCACGCACATAATGCGGGGGTGTTCGCAGAAGACGCGTGTTCACACTTGATCCAACGTCTTGGTCCATTAAGGAGGTGGTAGTGCAGCGAACTAGGCAATCGAAGTATATTGCTTTAACACTTTCACTTAGGCATAGGAGTTTGATGGTGGGGCTACTATATAGCCCCTGGTGCCTCCGCGCTCGTCCGAATAGGGGGCGCGTACATGCCTGGCTGGGAAATGGCCCTTCGTTAATGCGAAGGAATCCCGAATATTCCGCTAAGTCATCGGGTGGTTGACCAGTCTCGCGCTTTATCATGACAGTCAGTTTTCGGCTTTCTCTACTGAGGTGCTCGTCCAGATGAACCAGGGTACAATCGCAGTAGTTCTCCTGGTGCCACCTTAGCCGATAGAGTGGAACGTAAGGTAGCAAAACACGGGAGCCAGGCAAACCCAACATTTGACAAAAGACATGATTCGGATAAGGCCAAACTCGCGATGCCGAACACTCCCTAAGGTATTCGTTCTTTATAACATATGCCGGGCTGAACAATGCCCTGGATAATGAACCCCGAGGGTCCAGGTACGTGCAATATTCTGACGTGACAAAATGGCAATAACGTGAGCATCCTTCTTGGTTGTACTGAGTATTCGGAGGATGTGAACAACCAGAGACAGTAAAAAAGGTTTACGCAGGGTCTTAATCTAAAAAGAAACCTTTGAGTGGGTCCCTGCTGCATGTCTGCGCCTGTGTCTCCGTTGTGCCGTATCCTGGACGGGTGTAGCACGATTGTCATCTATAAAAGAGAGGAACTTAGTTGAAAGTTGTCGTGCGAAAAATTGGTTATTTTAAATAAACCATTTAAAATTCAAAATAAGTAAAGTTGAGCCGAACTAGCCCTGTTTACACGCGGGAAGCCCCTGGTACCGTCTGTAAGGTTATAACCATCAAACCAATCTCAAGTATATCTAATGATGCGTCGGACTCGTCTAACCGTGTCTGTGGTTGTCGGTGCCAAAACCGGCGGATCTCGGGTAGGGGGTCCCGAACTGTGCGTCTAGGCGGATGGTAACAGGAGACAAGGGACACAATGTTTTACCCAGGTTCGGGCCCTCTTGATGGAGGTAAAACCCTACGTCCTGCTTGATTAATATTGATGATATGGGTAGTACAAGAGTAGATCTACCACGAGATCAAGGAGGCTAAACCCTAGAAGCTAGCCTATGGTATGATTGTTGTATGTTGGAGTTGTCGTCCTACGGACTAAAACCCTCCGGTTTATATAGACACCGGATAGGGTTAGGGTTACACAAAGTCGGTTACAATGATAGGAGATCTAAATATCCGCATCGCCAAGCTTGCCTTCCACGCCAAGGAAAGTCTCCTCCGGACACGGGACGAAGTCTTCAATCTTGTATGTTCATAGTCCTGGAGTCCGGCTGAAGGTATATTTCGGATGGCCGGACACCCCCTAATCCCGGACTCCCTCAGTAGCCCCCGAACCAGGCTTCAATGACGACGAGTCCGGCGCGCAGATTGTCTTCGGCATTGCAGGGCTGGTTCTTCTCCAAATTCTGTGTACCTGTTGAATAATGTCTGGTATTTGTAATGTAGCGCTCCTCGGCTCCTTCGCCCAATAATGGCGGCCTTCCACGTGTCGAACGAATACGAAAACTCTGGGTGTTTTTACATTCACACCCCTGGTCGCATAAATGAGCCGCCTATTTAAAGACATGGGGATTCAGATCCAAACCACACCTTCTCCCTCTCGCGAGTAATCATCAGAGCGCATCTAGCAAAGGTCCATTCCAACATGGCCAACCATCGCAACTCCTCCTCTCGCCCTTCCAGCCCTAGGCCTGGAGACAGGGAGAGGTGCTCCATCCCGCATAGCGAGCTAGTGTTGCTTCAGACCAAGGGATTCTTCCCTCCGGCCTATATGGTTCCGGTTCGAGCCGGACTCGCCACCTATAATGGCGGAGAGCAAGCGGAGAGCGCCCCCAATCCTTCCAAAGGAGAGAGGGTATGCCTCGTCCCTTATTTAATAAGAGGAGTTGGATTTCCAATTCATCCGTTTCTCCAGGGGCTTCTGAAGTTCTACAACCTCCAACTGCACAATCTCACGCCCGCCTCTATACTGCATATCGCGGGCTTCGTTGCTCTTTGCGAGCTGTTCTTGGGAGTTGAGGCTCATTTCACGTTGTGGAAGAGGCTATTCTGCCTGGTGCCCCGTTCTTAGGAGGGGGCAATATATCAAGTGGGCGGAGCCGAAGTATGGCGCATCGCCGGACCGGATACCTATCCGGAACACCGAAGAAGGCATCCGAGGACTGGCCTTTAGAATGGTTTTATATGGAGGATGTCCCGCTGCCGGATCTTATCCGGATCGGCCTCCCTGAATTCAACAATGCTCCCTTAAAGAAACGCCTAAGATGGCGTCCGTGGAGCCCTCTGCGGGAAAGTGATAGGGACATCCTCTACCTGATGGGCCGGATAAGACTACTGGCTCATTCCAGACTAACCATGATTGGAGTCATCGCCGCATGCATTATGCGGGGGGTGCAGCCACTTCAGTATAGAGGCCACCCCATGTGGGATTTTAACGGGGAAGATGACGCCACCCGTTACGGTCGTAAGGGGCCGAACTCGGCTGCCGCTCTGATAAAGATCTTGTCCTCTTTGTACAAGGGAGAAGAGGAGGAATTCCTCCGCGTCAATCCTGAGGGTGGATTTACTATGTACAACCCTCCGAGTTGGGTAAGCGGACAATTTTTCTCACCCATCCTTCTCATATTCCCATGATTAAATATGTAGTCTAACGACTTCAACGCAGGAACTGCGTCAAGAAGTAAAGGATATGACCAGCCGTCCTCCACAGCCCGAGGATCCAGAGCGGTCCCTTAATCCGGACTCCGAAGAAGATCCGGACATAGCTGTGGAGCTAATTGACGGGGTATTTCATCAGCTAAGCAAGGATGATACCTTGGTGGCCATTACGACCGATTACCCAGGGTTAATCCCGGCGTCCCAGGTAACAGAGACTGGAGTCTCGTCACTTTTGGAAGGAATCCATCCTCATGCGTTTCAGTTTCCCTGACAACAACCGTGTTTTGCAGGGGAGGTTTCCGAGGCGGGAGGCCGAGCCTGCGGCTAGCCAACGAGGGGCTGCAGGACCCCGTGGCATAAAAAGGAATGTAGTCCGGACTGAGACACCGTCGCAAAGGTATAGCGCACTATCTTCTTCCCTGGTGTTGTTCTTTTAGGGCATATTAACGCTCGTGTTCTCTTCAGGACGAAGAGACCTCGCCGGACTATATCCGGAGAGGTTGCCAATCGCGCCTCCACCAGCCAGGCTCCAAAGCCTGGTCCGGAAGCGGAGGTGAACACAAGGCACGCACCGGACGCTCCTCCGACAGAGGATGCGGACAGGCTGTCTGCCACCAATTCCGAGGTGGAGAGTGCCATGAACCACAGGCGTCGCCGAACGGTTCTTCGCGACGCTTGTTTCTCCCAGGAGACCTTGGATGCCTTTAACTCGGGAGATGTGTACCTCCGTGCCGCTCAAAATGGCTTAGCCAGAGCCACCGAGCAATATGTAAAAGACATACAGGTAAGAAAATTTCTAGTATATATATATATATATATATATATATATATATATATATATATATATATATATATATATATATATATATATATATATATATATATATATACCAGTAGTCCCCGAGACTTGAAACAGTTAGAATAACTGATTTAAGGATCATATTGTTATGCAGACTCTTACAGAAAAGAATGACGTACTGTCCCAGGAGCTAGAAGAGTGCAAAGCCCAACTGGAGGCCGCACTAGCCGCGGCAGGGGAGCCCAAGGAGACCCCCACTGGTAATATACGCTTCGAAAGATAAATATTTTGCAAAGTGCGGCATGGGTGCCAATCTGACGAATCATTTTGCAGATGGCGCCGGACTGGATCCAGAAAAACAACAACTTCTGCGCCAGTTAGAGACTGGGGAGAGCGTGCTGACAAAGGTGAGGCAGGAGAAGAATGATCTTCAGGATGCCAACACCAAGCTAGGAGTTGAACTAAAAGATGTCTGTGCCCAGCTGTCGGACTCCACTAAGGAGAATCAATGGCTTCGATGCGGCATATATAGTAAGTGCTTAAACGAACTTCTGAAAAAAAGGAGTTCGGCGAGGAAGTCAAATGACATAGTTATGTCTGTAGGTATGCTGACAGGTCGTCCTGCAGAGGAGATGGCCGGTTCAACGGGCGACCTTCTTCCCGAGCTCTAGCAGCTGCACGAGCGAGTTCGGCAGGCGATGCAAGGAGTTTCCCAAGCCTTATGGCCATCCCTCCCCAGGATCAAGGGCCTTAGAGAGCTTGCAGAGAAGATAAAGGGAGCGCAGTGGCGCTTCCGGTTGTGGAAGATATCGGCCTGCCGCCAAGGTGCGAGGGAGGCCTGGGCCATGGTAAAGACGCGGTACACAAAGGCTGACCCCAACCACATGGCCGAGGTCGGACCTGTAGGACCTGATGGGAAGGAGATCCCTGTTATCTTAGTATATGGCCAAGTAGAATTGGCCACAAAGTATTCCCAACAGGACTATAAATTAGACAGCCTGTTAGATGGTATTGAGGAGGAATACAATCAGTCAGAGTGACTATGTAATTTTTAGATGACATGTGTAATGCCTTCTAGCCGGATTGTAGATCGTTTGTCGTTGCCGACCTTTTCGCTTCGACCTCGGGACCTGACGGTCCGGAGTGTGTCCGAATACCCTATCGGTTATGTAAGAACCGGGGTATGCATGGAGACCAGGTGTAGGGGTCATTAGTGCTTTATCAGACAAGTGCCCAACTAGTTATGTTATATTACATGGTTAGTAAGAAACATCTTCCGGAGAGAATACTTCCATTAGGGGTTCCTTTCTCTGGGAGGCATGCCCTAAAGTGCATGTCCGGACTGCAAACGCAGGAAAAGCATCTGGGGGAATATACATAAATAAGTAAAAAAGGTCATCTTTAGTTCACCGACCGAATATTCCCTTAAGAATGCTAGCTTTCGGCTTCACCCAGTCTGAGGTACACATCCGGCTGACCCGGCAGTAACAATCGCAGAGGTGCTCCCTTTACTGCCTAGCCGAACAATAGGGAACGTAGGGGTAAGCACAGGAGCCAGGCAACTCAGCTTGGCCAAAACTTAAGTCATATCGAGGCATATAATGGTGAAGAAAAGGTACATGCGGAAGTTTGACACATGTTTTGGGTGTGAAGCCCGTATAAATAAGCTTATGTTTAAACAAGCCCCCAAGTATAGTGAGCGCGAGTAGCGCGTCACTTTGTTGAGCCTTTAATGGCTATTAAAGAGAAAAAATAAAATAAAGGGTGGAAGGAGAGAAATGTAAGACAGAACATGTAAAAAATGGACGGAGGAAGGAGACGAACACAGAGTCCGGCGCTAGGCGTAGAATCTTCGGAGACGGGCTGCGTTCCATGGGTTTGGCTCGAGTCGGTTATCCAAGGCATCTCGCAGGCGGTATGCTCCACCGGTCAGGACTTGGTCAATTATGAAGGGACCTTCCCACTTGGGCTTGAGTTTGTCCTTTTTCTTGTCCGGCAGCCATAGAACTAATTCGCCAACGTTGTAATTTTTGGCCCGCACTTCTCTGCTTTGATATCTTCGAGCCTGTTGTTGATAGAATGCCCAACGGGCTTTTGCCACGTCGCGCTCCTCCTCCAAGGCGTCCAGACTGTCCTGCCGATCGAGCTCGGCTTCTATTTCTTTGTACATGCGCACCCGAGGTGAGTCATGAATTATGTCGCAAGGCAGAACTGCCTCTGCGCCGTACACCATAAAGAATGGTGTGTATCCGGTGGTGCGATTCGGCGTGGTCCGCAGCCCCCAGAGTACGGAGTCAAGCTCCTCTACCCAGTGCTTGTTAGATTCCTTTAGGGACCGCACTAATCTGGGTTTGATGCCGCTCCTGGTAAGACCATTTGCACGCTCGACCTGGCCATTAGTTTGTGGGTGATAGACGGAGGCATAATCGAGCTTAATGCCCATGTTTTTGCACCAGAGTTTTACCTCGTCGACCGTAAAGTCCGTGCCATTATCAGTGACGATGCTGTGGGGGACGCCGTAACAGTGTACAACCCCGGATATAAAGTCTATCACCGGTCCGGATTCGGCCGTCATAACAGGCTTGGCTTCTATCCATTTGGTGAACTTATCCACCATGTCCAGTAAGTATTTTTTTCTTGTTAGTTCCCCCTTTAAGGGGTCCAACCATGTCAAGCCCCCAGACCGCGAAGGGCCAAGTGATGGGGATAGTTTGGAGGGCGGTAGGTGGCATATGGCTTTGGTTTGCAAAGAGCTGGCAACCGACGCATCGTTGGACCAGGTCCTGAGCGTCTGTCCGGGCCGTCGGCCAATAGAAGCCTGTACGGAAAGCTTTGCTTACAAGGGACCGAGCTGCGGCGTGATGACCACCGAGTCCAGCATGAATTTCAGCCAGCAAGTTCCGCCCTTCCTCTTCGGAGATGCACCTTTGAAATACTCCGGTAGTGCTTTTCTTATAAAGCTCTCCCTCATGGACTTTATAGGCCTTGGATCGCCGCACTATGCAGCGTGCCTCATTTTGGTCCTCCGGGAGCTCCTGCCTATTAAGGTAGGCTAGGAATGGTTCTGTCCACGGGGCGATGACGGCCATTATGACGTGGGCGGAAGTTGTAATTTCATTGGCAGGGCCGCTGATTATGTCAGATTGTTCGGTGCCGGACAGTGCGGATTGGTCCGGGCTGTCATTACCAGGCTCCCTTCCCATACTACGGATGGCTTGAACAGCCTTTCCAGGAAGACGTTGGGGGGACTGCATCGCGTTTTGTGCCGATGCGTGCCAGGGTGTCTGCTGCCTGATTGTTTTCCCAGGCTATGTGGTGAAATTCGAGCCCCTCGAACCGGGCTGACATTTTTAAGACGGCCTTGCGGTAAGCTGCCATTTTTGGATTCTTGGCATCAAAGTCTCCATTTATTTGGGATATCGCGAGGTTCGAATCCCCGCGCACTTCCAGGCGCTGAATGCCCATGGATACTGCCATCCGGAGACCATGTAAAAGGGCCTCATATTCGGCAGCATTGTTGGAGTCCGTGTACATAATCTGGAGTACATATTGAACTGTATCTCCTGTGGGGGATGTCAAAACGACGCCAGCCCCTAGTCCGGCCAACATTTTGGAGCCGTCGAAATGCATGATCTAGTTTGAGTATGTGCCGTACTCTTTAGGGAGTTCGGCCTCCGTCCATTCTGCGACGAAGTCAGCCAAAACTTGCGACTTGATAGCTCGCCGTGGCTTATAAGTTATGTCAAACAGGAGGAGCTCGATGGCCCATTTTGCAATCCGGCATGTTGCATCGCGGTTGTTTATAATATCGTTGAGTGGTACTTCCAATGCTACTGTGATTGAACACTCTTGAAAGTAGTGTCGTAGCTTCCGGGATGCCATGAATACTGCGTATGCAATTTTTTGATAATGTGGGTACCGTGATTTGCATGGAGTGAGGACAGTGGACACGTAGTAAACCGGCTTTTGAAGGGGGAATTTGTGTCCGTCCATTTCCCGCTCGACGACGAGTACTGCGCTGACAACTTGATGGGTTGCTGTAGTGTACAATATCATTGGTTCGCCGATGTTTGGCGCGGCCAGGACTGGGTTTGTTGCCAATATGGCTTTTATTTCTTCGAGTCCGGCCTTGGCGGCATCCGTCCACTCGAAGTGTTCGGTGTGCTGAAGGAGGCGATAGAGGGGTAGTGCCTTTTCTCCCAAGCGGGAGATGAAGCGGCTTAGAGCCGCCACGCATCTGGTTAATTTTTGTATTTGTTTGAGGTCCTTTGGGATATCCAATTGTGACAAAGCTCGGATCTTGGCTGGATTTGCTTCGAGTCCTCTACCGGATACAATGAAGCCCAAGAGCTTTCCGGCTGGGACGCCGAAAACGCATTTTTCCGGGTTTAGCTTGATGTAATATGTTCGGAGATTATCAAATGAAAGCCTCAAGTCGCCTACTAGAGATTCGACATGTTTCATTTTTACGACCACATCATCCACGTATGCCTCCACTGTTTTGCCGATCTGGTTTGCCAGACATGTCTGAATCATGCGCTGATATGTTGCGCCGGCGTTTTTGAGCCCAAAAGGCATTGTGTTAAAGCAGAATGGGTCGTATGGGGTGATGAATGCCGTTGCGGCTTGGTCTGACTCGGCCATCTTGATTTGATGGTAGCCGGAGTATGCGTCGAGGAAACACAACGAATCGTGTCCTGCGTTGGCGTCGATAATTTGATCGATGCGGGGGAGGGGGAAGGGATCCTTTGGGCAAGCCTTGTTAAGGTCTTTAAAATCAACGCACAGGCGCCAGGATTTTTCCTTCTTTGGTACCATCACCAAGTTTGCTAGCCAGTCCGGATGTTTTATATCTCTGATGAATCCGGCCTCCAGTAGCTTGGCTAGCTCCTCTCCCATAGCATGTCTCTTAGGTTCGGAGAAACGCCGAAGTGCTTGTTTGACAGGTTTGAATCCTTTTAGGATATTTAATCTGTGTTCGGCCAGCATGCGTGGGATTCCTGGCATGTCTGAAGGGTGCCAGGCGAAAATGTCCCAGTTCTCGCGTAGGAACTCTCGCAGTGCGGCGTCTACATCAGGGTTTAATCGTGCCCCAATGGAAGCTATTTTATTGGGGTCCGTTGGATGGACCTGGAATTTGACTATTTCATTCGCTGGTTTAAAGGAGGTGGACTTGGATCTTTTGTCGAGTATCACATCGTCCCTGTTTACCGTGGAGCGCAGCGCACTCAGTTCCTCAGCTGTTAGGGCTTCAGACAGTGCCTCGAGGGCCAGTGCGGCTGTCTTGTTTTCGGCGCGGAGGGCTATGTACGGATCACTGGCAAGAGTGATGATTCCGTTTGGCCCGGGCATCTTGAGCTTCATGTACCCGTAATGGGGTATTGCTTGGAAGATTGTAAATGCTTCCCGCCCTAGTAGAGCGTGGTATCCGCTACTGAACGGGGCCACCTGGAATGTGACTTCTTCGGACCTGTAATTATCCGGCGTGCCGAACACCACGTCTAGTGTGATTTTTCCTGTACAGCGCGCTTCCCGACTGGGGATTATTCCTCTAAAGGTTGTGCTGCTTCGCTCAATGCGGTTCCAGTCTATTTGCATTTTTTTGGAGGGTTTCCTCATAAATGAGGTTCAATCCGCTGCCTCCGTCCATGAGTACCTTGGTGAGGTGAAAGTCGTCCACTATTGGACTGAGGACCAATGCGGCTGGTGCTCGGGCTGTTCGGAATTTAGGTTCATCACTGGCATTAAAAGTAATAGCCGTGTCACTCCAAGGGTTTATTGTTGCTACTTGATAGACTTCAGCGAGGCTGCGGAGTGTTCTTTTTCGCATATTTTTTGATGCGAAAGTCTCAAAGACTGTTAAAACTGTACTGGAGTCCCTGAGGTGGCTTTCTGCGGACTCCGGAATTAGGAGATCTTCGCCCCTTTTGGCCACCTGCCGGAGTATCCAACATGCTCTAAGGCTGTGAGTTGGTGTGGCGTCCTCTGTACTGTGAATTTTACAGGGTCCATTAAGCCATCCCTCCAGTACGGTTCCATGCCCTGTAGAGGGTTTTGGTTTTTTGGTTTTTAACCCGGGTGTCTGATGATGATGCACCCTTTTATTTCGGACGAGGCTTCTATTCAGGGCCGGATTATCCCAAAATTTAATTTCGGTTTTCCAGGCGCTTTCCATCGCATAGTACTTTTGTACTATGGACGCCAAGTCAGCGAAGCGTGTAATATCATGACGACCTGTGGCGTTGAGGATTCCCTTGTCCGTGCAATTATTGCAGAAAATTGAGATTGCGTCTTCCTCGCGGTAGTCCTTTATCCTGTTCATAACCAGGAGGAACCTTGCCCAGTAATGATGTACTGTTTCTTCGGGCTTTTGACTGATTTGGGATAGATCGCTTATGTTTGGGTGGGTGGGTGGAATTACATCCGCAACCTCACCCAATCTGAGACTCAGAGGCCAAGGAGTTTCCGAACTCTGAAGTTTGGATTCTTGGATGTTGTCCGGTGAATCTGACCCGTTGCCTGATTCTAAGTTCAGGTCTTGAATTACATCCTCCCCTTCGCGGATATCCGGCTTGGAGGGATCGGGAATCCGGACGTAGCTAGTCCTTAGGACAGATGAAGGGTCGCCACACTGTGCCTCTACCACGGCAACATGATGGGTGACTTGGGGAGAATTAATCTCTCTTAGATCGGGTTTAAGCCCAACCTGGTCATAATCCATAGTGACCCCCAAGGCGGCGATGCGATCCAAGAGCTCGTTTACGGAAGAGAGCTCCATTGGATCCAACTGCTCGGCGAGTTCCGAGCTGATGTGAAGGTTGCTTTTGATGACCCAATAGGTCACCGTCGGCGCAACGACCGAACAGGCGGTCATAAGAAAACCACCTAGCCGGAGAGTTTGGCCAACAGCCAAGGCTCCCTTAGTAACGGCGCCGTCTTTAAAGACAGGAAGAGGCATCCTTTCTGATTGCGACGGCACAGAGGAACTCTCAATGAAAGCACCAATGTCGGTGTCAAAACCGGCGGATCTCGGGTAGGGGGTCCTGGACTGTGCGTCTAGGCGGATGGTAACAGGAGACAAGGGACACAATGTTTTACCCAGGTTCGGGCCCCCTTGATGGAGGTAAAACCCTACGTCCTGCTTGATTAATATTGATGATATGGGTAGTACAAGAGTAGATCTACCACGAGATCAAGGAGGCTAAACCCTAGAAGCTAGCCTATGGTATGATTGTTGTATGTTGGAGTTGTCGTCCTACGGACTAAAACCCTCCGGTTTATATAGACACCGGATAGGGTTAGGGTTACACAAAGTCGGTTACAATGATAGGAGATCTAAATATCCGCATCGCCAAGCTTGTCTTCCACGCCAACGAAAGTCCCCTCCAGACACGGGACGAAGTCTTCAATCTTGTATCTTCATAGTCCTAGAGTCTGGCTGAAGGTATAGTTCGGATGGCCGGACACCCCCTAATCCCGGACTCCCTCAGTGGTCTTAAAGACTGGTCATTTGTTCTGGTTGGTGAGGCCGTCTAGTGTTCGGCTACTAAAGCAGCCGTACGTTCTTCCGCGTGTAAGGAACGCTCAATTTTTCCATTAACTGTGATGGTGCCGCGCGAACCAGGCATCTTAAGCTTAAGAGAAGCATAATGCAGTATAGCGTTGAAACGAGCGAAAGCTATTCGTCCGAGTAGTGCTTGATAGCCGCTTCGGAATGGAGCGATGTCGAAGTTTAACTTTTCACTTCTGTAGTTGTCGGGTGAACCGAATACGACCTCTAGTATTAGAGAGCTCGTAGAGAGGGCCTCTGGGCCTGGTATTACTCCCTTGAAGGTAGTATTACTGTGGATGATCTTTGTCGGGTCTATCCGCATTTTGCGGACTGTGTCCTGATATATCAGATTTAGACTACTGCCGCCGTCCATAAGGACTCGTGTGAGATGGCATCCGTTTATTATTGGGTCTAACATCAAGGGAGCCAATCCTTCGTGCCGGATGTTTGTCAGATGATCCCTGCGATCAAAAGTGATCGGGTGGGCCAACCAGGGGTTGGGCTTACGGGTGACGGGCACTACGGCTCGTGTGTCTCGGAGTGCATGTTTGCTTCCCCTGTTCGTCACATGGATCATATTCACTGTTTTGACCTCTGGTGGGAATTTTTTCTGTCCCCTAGTGCTTTGCTGGCGAGGCTCGTCCTCGTCTTCACTTGGTGTCTCCCTCCCCTTGTGTTCGGCGTTTAGCTTACCGGCCTGCTTGAAGACCCAGCATTCTATGTGGGTGTGATTTGCAGGTTTATCGGGGGTGCCATAAATCTGACATAGTTTGCCTAGAATCTTGTTTAGGCTGGACGGTCCATCTCTGTTGCCTTTGAAAGGCTTTTTTTGCTGACTTGGTCTAGAGCCACTGAATCTGGCGTTTACCGCCATGTTATCTGGGCTGTCTTCTATATTCCGGCGCTTGTTTTTACTGCGTCGTGGTTTTCCATTGCCATCCCTGACTTCGGATGTGCCTAGGTCGCTGGTGCTACTACGAGCTAGCCAGCTATCTTCGCCCGCGCAAAAGCGGGTCAAGAGGCTTGTCAGGGCTGCCATTGTTCTCGGTTTTTCTTGGCCGAGGTGTATGGTGAGCCATTCGTCTCGGACGCTGTGTTTGAGAGCTTCTAAGGCTTCGGCGTCCGGGCAATCGATGATTTGGTTCTTCTTAGTGAGAAATCTGTTCCAAAGCTTTCGGGCTGACTCTCCGGGCTGTTGAACTATATGACTTATATCGTCTGCATCCGGAGGTCGGACATAAGTCCCTTGAAAATTAGCCTGAAAAGCATCCTCAAGCTCCTCCCAACTTCCAATTGAGTTTTCAGGGAGGCTTTTCAGCCAGTGCCGAGCTGGTCCTTTCAGCTTGAGGGGCAAGTACTTGATGGCGTGGAGATCGTCTCCGCGAGCCATATGAATATGGAGGATAAAGTCCTCAATCCAGACTCCAGGGTCTGTGGTTCCGTCGTACACCTCTATGTTCACTGATTTGAATCCTTCTGGAAATTCGTGGTCCAGCACCACATCGGTGAAGCATAGGGGGTGTGCAGCGCCCCTGTATTTTGTTATGTCGAGGCGTTGTGATGGATGTAGTGTTCGGTTTTGGTTGTGCGCTGGATCACATTTGCTTGACCCGTAGATGGATCTGGTTGCGCTGGTCTTCTGATGCGAATCTTCATCGCCGCCACAAGGTGGTTGATCCGACCGGTCGGCCGTTTTATTCTTCGGCTGTGTGGGCTCTAAGGCCTCGTCATCAAATTTAGGCAACATCTTGCGCTTTGGATAGCTCTTCGTGTGGTAACTACCACCATACTTTTCTTCATTGTCGAGCACTTTGTTCCATCTACTGTTGAGCGTATTCTACGCGGCCTTAAGCCTTTGCTTTTGCTTCTTCAGACTCCTCGCGGTGGCAATAAGCCTTCTGCGGAGGTTCTCTTGTTCCAAGTGACTTTCCGAGATGATGTTTGCCTCTTCGTCCGGACTGTTTTCCTCTTCGAAGGGAGGTTTATGAGCTATATCATCGGCGTCGCCGTGTCCGGACAACGGATCCGTACTATGTTCGCCGTTTGCTGGTTCACTTCTGTTATCATTGTTTTTGTTGAGGCGGGATTTGGAGCGGCGCCTACGCTGACGCTTTGGTTGCTTCTCGAGGGATCTACCCTTCGTTGCATCTTACCGTTCCTCATCATCGTTTTCTTTGGGTGTATCCACCATGTATATGTCATGTGATGAATTGGCGGTCCAGCGCCCTGTGGGCGGTGGTTCCAATTCGTCTCCTGCATCGTCGTCCATGCCGTCGATGTCTTCGGAGTCGAAGTCGAGCATGTCGGTTAAATCGTCGACAGTGGCTACTAAGTGGGTGGTGGGTGGGGAACAAATTTCTTTGTCGTCCGCATCCCATCCTAGCCGGACATAGTTCGGCCAAGGTTCTCCTGACAAGGAGAGAGACTTCAATGAATTTAGCATGTCGCCGAAAGGCGAGTGCTGAAAGATATCCGCGGAGGTAAAATCCATGATCGGTGCCCAATCGGATTTGATAGGCACGGATGCAGGCGGTTCGGAGCATGTGGCCGGGGACAAATCCAATGGTTCGGCAGCACGGCTCTCGCGAGGGGTGAAGTCAGTATTCGGCTCTATCGCCACTAAGAGTGCGTCCTCCAAGGCAGGGTCTATCCACCCGTCCTTGGATGGCGCAATTTGCTCTGGATCTAGGGCCAGAGTAGTTGCAGGTGTGATCTCCCTAACACTGTCCAATGGCAGAGCTAAATCATGCTCATCGTGATCGTCCGCCGCACCTGACATAGGCTCGAATCCGTCGAAGATCAAGTCTCCACGGATTTCGGCGGTGTAGTTCAAATTTCCGACCCTGACCTGGCAGCCAGGGGCGTAGCTCTCTGTAACGCCCCGAGACCGACGCTCCAGACGCCTCCCATGTTTTTCGTTATCATCGCATGTATTTATTTGTTTGTTGCATTCATCATGTCATCATGAGCATTGCATCGCATGTTTTCTAAAAACTCGTAGTCTGTGCGTAGTTGCCGCGTTCCCCCCTTGCCATCGTTGACTGATCCGAGTCCAATCGGGTTCTTGTTTCCCTCTTGTTTGATTGGCTTACCTATCTGCACAACCATGGACCCCCCTCGCAACATCAATTACCAATGGTTCCGGATCATCCCCAAACATCCCCAAAATATCATCGTTTTATCTATTGAACTACCTAGCATATTTTTTCTCGCCCGTCAAATTTCGGTCCGAAGATCCAAAACTTCCCTCCTTTCCATATATATATATTCCACCTCTAGTCTAATTTGAGACCAAACCCTAAAACCTAGGAGATCTGTCCCATCCATTCCGTGTCCACCGCCACCAACTCACCATCTACCTCGGATCCCTCCCGGTCCCGAATCCACCAATCAACAGCCCCTCCATCCACCCGCGCCTCCTCTGCTCGATCCCGAGGGGTTCACAAGCAGCTCGCCACCGGCTGCAAGCAGCAGCATCACCAGGACCCCGTCTCTCCTTCCCCTCTTGTTCTCCTCCGTCCCTCCTCCCTATGGTTCTCTCCCTCGTCTCTCATGCCTCTTTCTCTGTACCAGGAACAGCCATGGTTGGCTGCAGCTCCCTCCTCCTCGTCCCCATGCCCGCAGCAACAGAGCAGGGTCAGCCCCGACGCCCCCTCCCCGTCCTCCGTGCTCAGTTCCTCGTCGGATCCGGCAGGTCCTCGTCGTCGTAGCCGCGCCAAGTCCTCTGCTTCGTCCAGGACGTGGGCTCCTGTCTCCGTCGCCCGAACCTATAGCAGCTTCAGGCCTTCCGCCGCACCTCCTCGAGCCTGCACGTGCACGAGCGCCACGAACGGAGGATCTCCACGCCGTGGCCGACGGCCTCCTCTCAAGTCCGGTGCCGCCAAGCTTCTTCCTCGTGGGATCCTCCTTTCCGCCGACGACCTCGACCATCAGCGCCTCCGCAAGTCGCTACCGCTGAGCCTCTGCATCACCCGCTACATCGCCTCTGCATCGAGCGCCGCTCGACCCCGCCTTGCCCGCTGCTTCTGCTGCTTCCTACAACGCCAAGTCGCCTCCCTTCCCTGAGTCCGTCCAGATCCGCCAAGTTCTGCCGTTCGCCGCGGCCGTGGAGCTCATCGGCGTCGTCCTCGTGCCGTCCCAGCCTCGTCGCCGTTTTCCTCCTCGTCGTGGCCTCCTCTGTTCGCACGCACGAGGCCAGCGTCTCTCCAAGGCCCAGCTAGCTCTGCCTGCCCCAAGCCTCTCCATCAACTGGGCCAAAGCCCATGGTGAGCAGTGCCCAGCCCCTCTCCTGTGCATGTCGGGCCAGTCAGTTTCGGCCCGATATGTTTTTTTCCTGCTCTGGACGAATTTGCCTATTAATCCTGAGACTGCCAGTTTTGCAGTACAGCCCCTCTAGATCATGCATATAATAACTCATTAACCGTGCATCGTATCAAAATGTTTTATATATGTAAAATGCTTAGAATTTTGTCTAGTTTCATAATATGCAACTTTCATCCTTGTTAAAAATGTTTAAATTGATGTTTGCTTTTAATTTGCTTAAAAGCCATGTTAAAATGCTTTATTTCATAACTAAATAACCGTAGCTCGGATTTAAATAAACTTTATATGTAAATGGGGTAGAAAAATGCATAGAATAACTTGATGCACTTTATTTTCCTGTTTAACAACATTAAAATATACTTCAGGTCAGAACAGTACCAAATTCATAATATGCTCATGAGGATTTTCCGGAATTGTTGTTTGTTATTTCCGGCCTCATTTAAACTTGCCTAAATAGTTAGTTTACTTATGCTTCACCCCTTGCCATGTTTAATTACATTTAATATTGTTGGGTACATAACGAGAGCGAACTAAATATTTGAATGTGGTGTTTCGTCAAGATGCAACTCGTGGCATATTGAGCTCCACTTAATTTGTAGTGTTGTTTGTTGCACTTTGTCATGCCATGCCTATTTAAACCGGACATGCATCATACTTGATTGTGCATCATGCCATGTTTATGTGATGGTTGTTTACTATGTTCCTTGTTTCTTTCCGGGTTGCTTCTCTCGTTAGCTTCGGTTTCGTTCCGGAGTTGTGAGGTTTCGTTCGACTACGTCCGTTTGTCTTCTTCATGGACTCATTCTTCTTCCTTGCGGGATCTCAGGCAAGATGACCATACCCTCGAAATCACTTCTATATTTGCTTGCTAGTTGCTCGCTCTTTTGCTATGCCTATGTTGTGATACCTCCCACTTGCTTATCATGCCTCCCATATTGTTAAACCAAGCCTCTAACCCACCTTGTCCTAGCAAACCGTTGTTTGGCTATGTTATCACTTTGCTCAGCCCCCCTTATAGCGTTGTTAGTTGCAGGTGAAGATTGAGTCTGTTCCATGTTGGAACATGGATATGTTGGGATATCACAATATCTCTTATTTAATTAATGCATCTATATATTTGGTAAAGGGTGGAAGACTCGGCCTTATGCCTGGTGTTTTGTTCCACTCTTGCCGCCCTAGTTTCCGTCATATCGGTATTATGTTCCCGGATTTTGCGTTCCTTACACGGTTGGGTGATTTATGGGACCCCCTTGACAGTTCGCTTTGAATAAGACTCCTCCAGCAAGGCCCAACCTTGGTTTTACCATTTGCCACCTAAGCCTTTTTCCCTTGGGTTCTGCAGACTCAAGGGTCATATTTATTTTACCCCCCCCCCTCGGGCCAGTGCTCCTCTGAGTGTTGGTCCAAACTAGAGCACCGTGCGGGACCGTCCCATGGAAACTTGGGTTATGTTGGTACCTGTACGCTTAGCTTATCCGGTGTGCCCTGAGAACGAGATATGTGCAGCTCCTATCGGGATTTGTCGGCACAACGGGTGGTCTTGCTGGTCTTGTTTTACCATTGTCGAAATGTCTTGTAGCCGGGATTCCGAGACTGATTGGGTTTTCCCGGTAGAAGGAATATCCTTCGTTGACCGTGAGAGCTTATAATGGGCTAAGTTGGGACACCCCTGCAGGGTATTATCTTTCGAAAGCCGTGCCCGCGGTTATGAGGCAGATGGGAATTTGTTACTGTCCGGTTGTAGAAAACCCGAAGTTGATCTTAATTAAAATACATCAACCGCGTGTGTAACCGTGATGGTCTCTTCTCGGCGGAGTCCGGGAAGTGAACATGGTGTTGGAGTTATGCTTGACGTAGGTTGTTCTAGGATCACTTCTTGATCATAGTTGTTCGACCGTGCTTTTGCCTCCTATTCTCGCTCTCTTTTGCGCATGGTAGCCACTAGATATGCTAGTCGCTTGCTGCAACTCCACCTCATTACCCTGTCCTACCTATAAGCTTAAATAGTCTTGATCTCGCGGGTGTGAGATTGCTGAGTCCTCGTGGCTCACAGATTCTACCAAAACAGTTGCAGGTGCCATCGATCCCAGTGCAGATGGCGCACCCGAGCTCAAAGAGGAGCTAGATGAAGATCCTGTTCATTGTGTTGTTTCATTTCAGTTGATTAGTAGCGGAGCCCAGTTGGGACGATCGGGGATCGGTGTAGCATTTGGGGTAGTCTTCTTTTATTTTGGTTCCGTAGTCGGACCTTGATTGTATCTGTATGATGTAATGCTTTACTCATGTATTGTGTGAAGTGGCGATTGTAAGCCAACTATGTATCTCTTTCCCATATGTATTACATGGGTTGTGTGAAGATTACCTCACTTGCGACATTGCTTTCAATGCGGTTATGCCTCTAAGTCGTGCTTCGACACGTGGGAGACATAGCCGCATCGAGGGCGTTACAAGTTGGTAATCACAGCCATCCCTGACTTAGGAGCCACCTGCTTGATTGAATCGCTGACTTTGTTGAGTCTAGAACAAAATGTTTTGAGTCTTAGGATTATATATATCGGAGAGTAGGATTCTTTTTACTCCCCAGTCCCTTCGTCGCTCTGGTGAGGTCTCCTGACGTAGAAGTTTTGTCTCTCCTCTCCTCAAATTTCACTAAAAAAAATTTAGGATCACGCGGGTATCTTGGAATCGTTCCGATGGTTTTGTGACGAGAACATTGTTCTTGGTGCCTCCTGACATTTAGGGGTTGTGGCAGTGTCCAGGGGAGTTGAGCTCCGAGGTGTTGTCACAATTTTATCGTTGCAGTTCTGGAATACCTGAGTTTTGCCGACATCGAAAATCTCTTTTATGCAGTTGTTGGTGAGATCACCTCGACGCCACCCAGTACTGGGGCGGGATTTCAGGAGTATTGCCATAACTCGTATAACGGATGCTTTTCCAAGGTTGAGGTAAACAATTTCCGAAGTTTTCTTGGTTATGTGTTGAAGGATGGATACAGCTGGATCTAGGTATTGTTAGTTTGGGTGATATATTTTGTGTCCCCTGTATCCCCAACACCTGATTGCATAACTAGAAAGTTTCGGGAGTTTATAGGTGGGAATTCAAGTAGCTCCTAGATTATCTTTCCAACAGACACATGATACGATGTGGGATCTATCATATGTTTGTTTCTGGCTTATTCTACAAGCCAAATCCTTTGTTTTTGTTTTGTTTTGTGGTATTCGAGTTGCTTCAATGTCAAGTGTTGATTCCATACCTTCCCTAAGTGGTGTTCTCACACTTCTATGTGAATACCAATCCTTCTTGATCATTGAGGTTGTCATGTCAATTCTTTCCAACCGGTGTGATTCTCTTCAAGAGGATCCTATCATTTTTCACATCCCCAAGTTCAATTCTAAGTTCCCCCAACGGTGTTCGTTTCATCCGCCCCCAAGTTTTCTTGTTTTCCCGCCCACCCACCCTTTTTCTTCAAGGACTCAGATTTCTTAATCAAGTATCCTTTTTATTGATGTGAAGTCACTTCTTTCTTTTCCTCAATGCTCTTATCCGGTGATTCTCATGAAGATGCTAAAGGAAGCTTCGAGTTTATCATTCTTCATCCTCATATTTTCTCCGGTGGATTCAATTCAAGCTTTGTCGATCATTCCTTTCCTTGTTTCAAATGTTTTTCTCATGCTGGTGTATCTCTTAATCGTTCACCTCTCGCTTTCCATTTGTTCCGGTGTGCTGAAGATATCTCAGAAGATTTGTGTCTCCATTATCAATCCGTTCAAGCTATTTCAAGGATGTTATCTCATTCAAGACATTAAATTCAACCGGTGCAATCTCTCTTTTCAAGCAATCGTTCAACGGTGTTTCTTTTGAGTGGGCCCTAACCCACAGGTCTTTTCCCAGGATCTTACCCGACTCTTCTAATTTTCCCGGAGTTATTCTCAAATTCTTTTCGAAGTTTGACGTAAGAATGAAGTATCATCAGTCATATTCCTTCTCCAAGATCGCTTTCAAATTCTTTTCATCGTGGGTTCAACCTTTCTAATTTTCTTTCCGGAGTGCCTCAACAAATCATGGTGGTGTTTCTCGTCGTCATTCTCAACATTTGAAGACCGAAGAAGAGTTTCTCTTAAATCTTGCTCCATTCTCTTCAAGATTCTTGGTTCTAGCTTGATGCCATCCTCTCATAATTGTTTTCGATTGTGAGAATTCTTTTCAATCATCCGGAGCATTTCAGGAGTCTTTTCAGTTTGATTCTCCGGAGCCCATCATCTCAGAATTATTCATTCAAGTTTTCAGCTCTCGTTCTCCAAATCTCACCGGTGCATCATTCAAGTATTCTCTAACCAGTGCGTGATCTATTCGTTCATTTGTATCTAAATTCCCTCAAGTATCAACGTCATTTTCTAATTCTTCCCGATGTTTTTTATCGTTTCTTCGTTCATTTTCATTTCTTACGGCGGTTCATTCAAGATTTCTCTTCTGTTGTTATCGTATCAATTCATTCGTTCTTCCCAAATCCTACCGGCGGATCGTTGAAGACCTTCCCAAGTTGAGCAATATCTCTCTTCAACCCTTTTTCAGCGAGAATAAGTAGTATGCCTAATCCGTTGCTTGTCATCAATCTAAATTGGTGAAGGATACGCATAACATAATTCTTGTTCTTGTTTCATCCAATTGATTGTGTCGGGGATATCTGGCCTCCACGAGTACCTATGGGGACGGAGCCCCTTGTCGGTTCGGCGGGGGCGGAGGATGCACAAAGAGCAGATCGAGGCGACACACACACACAATGATTTTACCCAGCTTCGGGCCGCATGGATGCGTAAAACCCTACTGCTGCATGTCTGGTTGATTCGGGTTCTTGCTCTGGACCGCAAGAAGCTACAGAGAGTTGGAGCTGGACGTAGGCGAGGGCCTCTTCCGTCCGATCGGGTCTCCTTCCCTTCTCTACGTGCGCATGGGCCTCCTTTTATATGCCAAGGGGTTTCCCACAGGGAGCGACGCAGGTGAGGGTAAAAATGGCAAGGGATTGTGTGAATAGTGGCCGCACAGTGCTATCGCACCTAACTCTAACGGCGGGGGACAAAGGCATTAAATGCCCGTCTGGATCGCCTGAACAGTGCCGAGGTGGACCGTTAGGAGCGCCTCCGCTTGCCACGGGGGTGACTCTGCCAACGTTGCATGCCACCGCGCGTCTCAGGTTGCGCGGCGCCCCGCCACGTGCCTCCGGGGAAGCCCCAGAGCGACGCGTGGGCAGGTGAGCTGGAGCGCGGGCCTGATGTGGTGGTTTGCCTTGCCGCACCTGGGAGCTTTGCCGCTCGCCAGGCCTTGCCGGGGAGCGCGGCGCGCCGCGGCGGGCTTCTCTTGGGGTGCCTTGGCTTGGCCGTCCCGGCGAGCTCCTCCCGCCGGGGCCTTGGTGCTTCGGCTTAGTCGTCCCGGCAAGCTCCTCTTGCCGGGGCCTTGTCGCCTTGGCCCGGCAAGCTCCTCTTGCCGGACCTTGCCTTCTCGACCCGGCAAGCTCCTCTTGCCGGGGATTGGTCTTCTAGGCTCGATCACTTGGCCTTCGTCCAGCCCGGAAAGGGCCGTGGAGACTCTTGTCGCTCCCCTGGCAGGCCCTGCCGCGGGAGGCTACTACTGCCCGTGCACAAGTTCGGGGTACTAAGGTACCCCTACTTTAGTACACCGACAGGAGCCCCTGGGTCTGGGCCATACACGGCGCCGAGCGTTGTTGGGCCAGGCCCTAACAGTGCACGGGCACGCGTGGCCTGGGTTGCGCCGCTCCTTAACTCCGTGCTCGTCGCGCCCTCCCCAAGTGGCGCGCGCTTATCGCGGCGTCGTGGGGGGGCGAGGTGTGCGAGGCGTGCGTGACGTGGGCGGCGTGCGCGGGACGGAGGCCTGTAGGCATGCGTCACATCGTGCACGATCTCTTTATCTGGGAAGGCGGAGCGTCCGCCCCCGCTCCTTCCGCCCTTTATAAGCGGAGGGGAACAGGGGCAGCTCGCCATTCCGCCGATTGCTGTTCCTCGAAAATCTCCGCCGCCTCCTCCTTGCTAGAGAAAGCAGCGATTTGCTCTCGCAGCCCCCGGCGCCGCCAACGCCGACAACTCCCCCTCCCCGCTTCAGCCATGGCCCCGAAGAGCGACAAGGCGAAGGGGAAGGTCGTGAAGTCGGCCGAGACGCTGCGGCTGGAAGCGCTTCGGAAGGAGACGGGACGTTCCCTCCTCAGCTTGACGCGCTGAGGCTGAAGAACGAATACCTCCTCTTCTGGTCGACAGCGACGCGAGCGCACCCGCGGACGCGAGTTCTTCCCGCCATCGCCCAGAAGCTGTACCCGACCGGGTACCCTTTCTTCGCCGTGTTCTTCCTCTGCGGGCTCTGCCCGCCTTTTTCTGAGTTCTTCTGCGACATCATGCACACCTACAACCTCCACCTCATTGACTTCACCCCCAATGCCGTTCTGACAATGGCGGCTTTCGCACACCTTTGCGAGAACTTTGTCGGAGTCTGCCCCAACGTAGCCCTCTTCCGGCACTTCTTTACTCCCCGGGTGGAGAAAGGAGAGCCGCTGTCCGGCGGAGTAGCTTGGATCTCCAGGACCGGCAAGAAAGATGCCTACTTGGAGGGGGAACTCCATGGCAGATGGGAGGAGTGGAGGGCCGAGTGGTGCCTGATCGTCGAGGAGAATCCACCGCCGTTCGCCGCCGTGCGGCGAACTCCAGTGGTGCGCGGCCGCGACTGGAGCGACCTGGCCCCGGACGACGCCAAGCTGAAGATTGCCACCACCCGCATCCTGCGCCTCAGGTTTGCCGGGCTCACCGTCGGCGCGGATTTCCTTCGCCGGCGTATCGCCCCCCTGTAGGAGAGGGGGAAACCGGCTTGGGAATTCCAAAACGCGGCGGACATCATGAGGCTGCGCCGGGCCTCAACTACAACTTCACCGTTCTGGAGCTCGACGGAGTGTTGAAGGAGCTGTTCAAGCACGATTCTGAGCACCCAGAATGGTTCAGGTTGCCGCCGGGCGTCGTCCCCTTGTGCAACAACTCGGCGCTCAGCTGCATCCTCGCGATGATGCCGCTGTGCGACTCGCACGGGATCGGCACGACCTGGCAGGAGCCGGCGGACGACGTCGTGCAGGCCTTCTTCGACAATTTGGAGGAGGTGCCGGTCGACCCCGACGAGAAGAGGGGCCTCACGCGGGACACCACCCCCGAGGAGCTGGCCTACATCGCCTCCAGGATGGAGGAGGCGGCGGCCGCCGGGGCCGCGGGCGAGTCTGGCTTCACCCTGGCCGAGGCAGACGCGGCGGAGGCGGAGAGCCTCGCTAACCAGATGGAGCTCGCCGGCGCGGAGGAGCCAGCCGGGCACGGTGGTGCGGGCGAGCCCGCCCAGGACGCGGGTGGCTTGCCGGAGGCGGACACGCTCTCCTCGCATCTCCCGGGCAGCTCGTCGCAGGCGGAGCCCCCTGCCCAGCCGAGGAGGCGTCTCCGCAGGGCCGGAGAGGTGGTGCGGCAGGCCGACCAGCAACCGCAGCCCCGGGTGACGCGCGCCTCTGAAGCAGCGGGAGCGGGGTCCTCACGGGCCACGGCTTCTGCTCCTGCCACTCCTCGTTCCGCGGCGGCAACGGGGGCGGGGTCGTCAACCGCCCCCGCCAAGCGGTCCCAGGAACCCACTCCCCTGTCTCCTCGCGCCTGGAGCAAGCCGGTTTTTGATTATTCCGCGCTCAGCTCCGACGACGAAGAGGAGGACGGAGAGTAAGTTCCTGGTAGAGCTTGTATCTTCTTGATTTCTGTTGCTTCGCCTTGTTTCGCAGCCCATTCATCCCCCCCCCCCCGAAACCGTTCCCTTTTCAGGACGCTGGCCCAGAGGAGGGCGAAGAGGGCCAAGATCCCGCTGGTCGTCCTCGAGGGCGAATCTCCTCCGGCAACTGGGGAGGTGCCGGAGACGACCTTGCCGGACCTGGCAGCGGGCCCGCAGGGCAGCCCACAGCGCAGCCCCCAGGGTGAGGGCACGGCTAGCTCTTGCCGTTTGGCGCGCGCGCGAGCTCCCCTTTTCTTCGCTAACATGTGGCTGTCATTGTTGTCGTTGGGTAGGAGCAGAGCAGCCCCGGCAGGCGACCCCGGGGGGCACTCCCGCCGCGCCGTCCGCTTCGACCACCCCGCCTAGGGAGAAATCTCCGGCAAGGGAGGAGCCCCCGGCAGGGGAGATCTCCCCGGCAAGGGAGGAGCCCCCGGCAAGAAAAACCTCTCCGGCAAGGGAGGGATCTCCGGCGAGGGACGCGGCCAGCGATCCCCCGGCAGCGGAGGCCGCGGCCACGGACCCTGCCACCGGTAATCCTGTCAGGACCCCGATCCTAAGTCACACCGATCTAGCATGTAACACATCATATCACTTTGCGGCCTCACGCACGGTATTCCACGGGTGCCACCTTACCTGGCCCGGGACCGTTTGCGCCTTTTGGCTCACGTATATGATAGTGTCGCTAGCATCCATATGACAAAGAACCCGGGCCGACATGGCTAGTCGTGAACCCAAAGCGGCGCTAACCCATGAGGACAGGCATACATGAATCACATCGAGCATGTCGGTCATCAGCGTGTGAATCCGGGCTGTAGCACTGGGCTAACAGGACTCCGGTAACCCGGGCTGTAGCAGGCTAGGCAGGACTCCGGATGTCACCGCGTGACATTTCCCCGAAGGAACAGACACAAGAACGAAGTGAAACACATGCCGGCCAGTCAAGCGTCCTGAGCAGTAGTGCTGGGCTAGCAGGACTCCGGTGAACCGGGCTGTAGCGGACTACTATCGCTCAGAAGCACTAGACTACATTTCCCCATATGATAGGCTGCCAAGGATAAACAACTAGATAGTCGGATCCCACACATACCAAGCATTTCAATCATACACACAATATGCTCGATATGTGTAAATACAACATGGCATCACAACAAGACTCTACGACTCAAAGTATTTATTCATTAGGCTCCGAGGAGCGAGATATTACAAACATGGGTCTCATGACCCAACATTCAGAGCATACAAGCACAAGCACATGCGGAAGCTTAACATGTCTGAGTACAGACATCTACAAATGAAAAAGGCTGAGAAGCCTGACTATCTACCAGATCTTGCCGAGGGCACAAGATCGTAGCTGAGGTATCAAGCTAAACGTCGAAGTCAAAGCGGTACTACTAGCGAGACTGAAGTCTCTCTGCAAAACATAAAATAGGCAAACGTGAGTACAAATGTACTCAGCAAGACTTACATCAGAACTAACTACATATGCATCAGTATCAACAAAGGGGGTGGTGGAGTTTGACTGCAGCAAGCCAGCTTTGACTCGGTGGCTATCCTGAACTACGACTGCCAGCGACTCTTTTGAGGTGGCGCACACGAGTCCACATATTCACCATACCAATACACCACTATGGATCCGCTCCCGTCTCCCTACGAGAACGCCATCCATAGCACTCACGCTTATCTTGCGCATTTTAGAGTATCCACTTTCACTTGTCTATGAACTATGCAAGGGGTCCAAGTTTCCATATCCGAGGAATCCGGCTATTCGAATAGATGATGTTAACCCTGCAGGGGTGTACTTGTTCACACACGCTCTCACCACTTACCGCCGTTTACACGACATGTACTCGGCAACCTTCAAGCGGAAGCCCAGCGAGGGTGTCGGCCACAGCCTACCTAAACACTCAAGTCTCTAGTCCAGGTTTATCGCCTATTCGGGTTCCATCCATGAGGAGATCCGGCCGGAGTTTCGCTCACAGCCCCAAACGATGTGTACAGGGTTCCCGGAACACCAAACGGGCGCCCGGTACACCGTGCCACGTGCCTACCGCAACACAGCCCACCCCTATGGTCAGCACTGCGTGCGGCCCCCAGCATACTACAAACACCAGAAACTACTTGCAACTCCTGGACAGAGGACAAGGGTGATCAAGAAGCCGAGAGAGTCAATTAAGGATCCCAATGTGTGGTAGTAACTGTTCATGGATCACAAACACAGAACTCAGTTCCTGAGGACGGCTTCAATGAGACAACCCACCATGTACTCCTACATGGCCTCTCACCAATACCTTTACCAAATCGTGTTCACACACTTAGTTCACCCACAATAGGACATGTTCATCACCATTCCAATTCATTCCCGATGAATCAGACCCGACTCAACTCTAAGCAGTAGCAGGCATGACAAACAAGCATGAATGAGTAGGCACAACATGGGCTCAAACAACTCCTACTCATGCTAGTGGGTTTCATCTATTTACTGTGGAATGACAGGTCATGCAAAGGATAAAGGGGTTCAGCTACCGCAGCAAGTAACACATGAATCGTTGTTGTCCTAATGCAATAAAAGAGAGCAGGGGCGAGAGAGTGGGATTTTATCGGAATGAACAAGGGGGTTTTGCTTGCCTGGCACTTCTGAAGATAATATAGTTCTTCATCAGTGTCATCGATCTCATCGTCGGCACATCGTCTATCGAGAGGGGACAAACACTGGCAACTGAGAGAGAACACAATCAATGCAATGCCACAATATGATGCATGATCATGACATGGCAATATGCTGTGATTTGAGCTAATGCATCTAGCTATGATTTAAATGAAGTTGGTTTGAATACATGATTCAAAATCCAACTCCATATATGATTATTTAAATGTCCTTTATTTGTTTTGTCCAAAACAGAGGACAAACATTGTTCAAACATGCATGAAAATGGTACAGATGGATTCCTTGAATTTTTCTGATAATTTTTCATATATAAATCTTTTCATTTAGAGCTATAGATTAATTTCTATGATTTTTCAAAGTTTTGGATATTTTCTGAATTAAACAAATCATTTAAGATTTATTTAAATTCCAGAAAGGATTACTGCGCCAGCCTGACATCAACATGACGTCAGCAGGTCAGCGGGGCACGGTCCAGGTCAAACCTGACCTGGGGGACCCACTGGTCAGTGACTCAGTTAGTTAACTGAGTTAATAAGTGCTAAGTTAAATGCTAACCTAAGTTAATTAGGGCGTGGACCCACATGTCACGAGAGGTCAAAGGGGTCAAACCCCCTGGTCAGCGGGGTCAACTCGCCGGCGGCTCGTCGCCGGCGAGGCCAGGCGCGGCGGCGAGCGTCGGAAACGCGCTACAGGGCACGGGCGAGGCTGTTCTTGGGCTTGTTGGAAAGCCCTTGCAGTCGCGCATCTAATGGGGGCGGTGGCCGGGCCAGTAGTGGCCGGAGTCATCGCCGGCAACGACTTTGGCGGCAGCCGGAGCTCGGGTGTCGATGGAATCGACGACACGGCGCACGGAAGGACCAGCGGTTTGCACGGACATGCTCTACGAGAGCGCACGAACCCAACGGAGGAACGCACGGGACCATTTGGTCACCGGAGCCTCGTCGGCGATGTGCTCAGGCGGCGGCGGTTCTCGGTCGTCAGTGAAGTGGCAGCTACGGCATGCAAACAAGTCAACAGAGAGGGGGATTCGAGGGAGAGGCTCACGGTGGTTGCAGCGGTGCAGACGGCGAGTTCGGAGGAGGACCGGGGTGGTCGGGGCGGTGAGGTGGATCTCCGGTGACCGAGGAGGAAGAAGGGGTCAGGGACGGTGCTTGGAGGCGTCCGGCGTCGCTTGAGTCGGTGGGGAGGACGAAGACGTCGTGGCGGAGCTCGTGGACACGTCGAGGGGGCGAGGGGAAGGCGGTGGCCGCGGTGGTGGCGAGTGGCGACGGCGGCGGCGCTCGGGCGCGAGAGGGAGAGGAAGCAGAGGAGGGAGAGGGGCGCGAGGGAGAGTGAGAGAGGCCCAGGGGAAGGTCGGGGCGATGCACGTGGCGCTCGGGGCTGATTCCAGCAGCGGCAAGCAAGCAGGAGGTGGCCGGACGCGTGCTCGCGCGCGCCGGCCACGCGCTCGTCCTCCTGGCAAGGGGAAGACGACAGGGAGGAGCCCCTGGTGGGCTGGGCCGGTGGCTGGGCCGGCCACTTGGGCTGCCAGGTAAAGCCTAGGTGAGCCTCTGTTCTTTCCCTTTTATTTTATTTCTGTTCTGTGTTTTGAAATAGTAAAAATACTATTCCATTTAGGAAAAACTTGAAATTATTCAGAGGCACATTTAAAAAATATTCTCAACAGCCTAAAAATACTTTCAGGATTATTTGGGCATTTTAAAATATTTATAGGATTTAAATTGCCCAAATGCAACTAGTAATGATTTAACCCAATGACCTTATGTGTCCTGGAAAAATGTGAACCCATTTTGTCAGAGGGTTCTAACCCATAACAAAAAGGGTGGACTTTTTAGAAGGGCATTTCAGGTTCATTGAAAAGATTTTAGTAAACCCTAGTTATTTCCAGGGGTGCTGGGGGTTCTGTCATCCCCATTTCAAGTTTAAAAAGGAATTTAAATCAAGATGCAAGGATGCAGATGCAAAGACAAACAAGGCCTGAACTGGGGCTGTGACAACTCACCCCCACTAAACAAGAATCTCGTCCCGAGATTCAAGACGTGAGGTAAGAAGACAGAGGGGGCACAAACTAACACGGTCTTCACGATCCAGGTTGCACTTCATAAGAACGTTGACACGATCACCATCTTTGTCTTGAAGTCTTGCTCTAAGAG
Source organism: Aegilops umbellulata (assembly GCA_032464435.1). NCBI lineage: Eukaryota > Viridiplantae > Streptophyta > Magnoliopsida > Poales > Poaceae > Aegilops > Aegilops umbellulata. The sequence goes on along the minus strand of CP136060.1, from coordinate 104,683,922 downwards.
CTCTAACTAACATGACAATGAGAGAAAAAGGAAAACTTCAGAAGAATCGATCTTCTCGAAGATCGTGCAACTCAGGATTAATCATCGAGTGAGACATTGAAACATCTTCTCGAGCTGAGACACGAAACACATCGAGAGGGATGGAAGAACAAGCGATGGGGTTTGATTTGGTGGGCAACAATTCCACGCTTAGAAAGATGGTGGATGGTGTCAAGGTGGCGAGGAAATAATTGCCTTGATCCCGTAACGGGGCACCTCAGGGAAGGTGACTCGAAGAACTATTCCCTTAAGTGGCGAAAAGAATTACTTTTGATACAGAGATCATTGAAATTCTTTATACCAGCCTAAGGTAATTTACCAACATTCGTTTGACGGAGTTCGAGAGGACGACACACTCGGTTTAGAATGGACGATGTGAACTACCTTGTTGAAGACAACGCAAGGGATGATTGCTTGCGCGTGCTCTCAAGAACTTGAGCATTTCCATATTCATCAAGGTTCTACCAACATCCGTGTCAAGGATCTTGGCAACACAACATACTACCATGATGAATAGTGATGGACAATGCAGATGCAAAGGAAGATAACACCTTCATAGATTTCACCTTAGCGAGGCCAAGGAATCAAAACCTGGATGATCGACCGAGAGACATTTAGCACTCCGCTTCTAATGTTCCCCTTGATGTGCTAGCGTAACCCATTAACAGATATGGTTTGATATCTAGAACATCAAGTAAAAGGTTGGACTTCGGGAGCACAAGAATCCACAAGGAATAACTATGGAAGTAAATCCTGCGAGATCCTTATGGGGAGGTGGCCAACTTCCTCAATCGAGATACTACGATAATAGGTCTTCCCGCTGGTGTGTTGGCCACAACATCCACTTTACCGGGTTACGGAGAGACCAATATTATAGTTCTCGGAAACGTTCCAACCATCATATTTGCCTGAGATTCAGATCTGGTTGGAAGCAGGATATTTCAGACAGCATGTCTGGAAAAGAAAGTTTGCAACACAAACCGACGAGATGACGTTGCGAGATTCTCGGGAAATGAACTACGATAGCAAGCTCCAAAACATGAGCTAGTTCTGCTAAACACATGTGAACACACTGTCCCAGACAAGCATGACCACATGGTAGTCTTATAATAAAACACTACCGAGTCTAGATGGAGAACCATCATCGAGGATATCGAAGTCCTTGCATAAGGCATGCTCTTAAGAAGGAACTTCTTCTCCTTGAACGATTCAATCAGTGGCTTGGTGTGCTAGGAATACATATGGAAGGAAGGTTGCGAGCCTGTCAAACCATCGCATACTTCGCACATGCATGACTGACTTGGGATGGTACCAGAGGAAACAAAAACAAGCTTTCTCGAATCCACGGCGGCAACTTGCCTCAAATGCACATGAACTAGAGGAAGTCACTCCTTGCATCCAAACATATACCTCATGAGCGGAACATGAAGGCAATGCTTACAAAGTTTCCAATACTAGTATTAATGTTCAACATGAATCATGGGGGAGACAAAATGCTGCTGATGGGCTCAACAACAACTCATCGGAATTTCCATATCACTGGACTTCCACCATCATGTGAACACGGTGATAGCATTGGTCATACCAAAAGATATAATGGTGTATGCTCGAGGGATCAACCACGAGTAAGACAACATTACGAACATCGTTGGTTCTGATTTGACTTGACGATAGCCCATACTTAAGTCAAAGTTTTGACAAGACAATACATCCAACAACTGATCACGAGGACCAATTGGTGAAGATATCATCTTTCTTCAACACACACCACAAAAGATATCCCTTAACATGAACTAAGTCAGACAAGCTTTATCTTCCAACTCTCCAAGTTGTTGTCTAGCTCAACCAACTAGCTCAGGGATATCTAACACAGATTCTTGGAGAAAGGGTGGTTCACAAGGAACCAACTTGATCACGAGCTCAACATAACAGTCTGGGGACAACCTGGTAATACTTCCGAGAAGATATTCAGAAAATCACGAGCCACCGATATGTCTCTAGGCTTGAGATCAATCTTGCCTTTCAGAGCAAGACGATATGATCAAATAAGCAAGGGTTTGGCAAAATCCCAACTCGTTGATCGAAGAGTGCACCAGGAATAAGGACTAGGTAGCACGATTAATCTTAGGATGATGAGTTGATAACCAACACGCTAAGAATGAGATTATGGACCATTAACTACCAAGCAACGGAGTTGCTAGGAGTAGTGATTTCACACATCATGGTTCACTTGTCGGCATTCCGGCTGTGGCAACACGGAAACCGAGGAATGAACAATGATGGCAAGAAGTATTACTGCGTCAATAATTCACAAGAGGTGGTGCAATTCTCATGACACTCTTGACATAAAGATGGTAACACTCCAAGGTAGAACAAAGCAAAAGCTGGATTGGCATTTTGATCTGTGGTATACCACTGCTTTGACCCAATCCTGGATATGGATGAGGTACTGGAGTTTGTTTCTCCTAGTCATTCCGGAATAGAATGGCTTGACGGACCAAAGGAATAATAGGCATCGATGAACGAATGCACGCATGCTCTTGACTATCAATTGATAGACGAAGGTCAGAAAACGACTAAGGAGGGACAACTCAAGGAACATATGATCTTCTGAGTTGTGGATGCACGGATTAGTATGTCAAACGAGTTCAACGAATTTCTTCCGGATAATCCATGCGGAGAGGTAGGACGGGCAGATTCACAATTATGGATGGAGAACTCCTCAAGAGTACTCTGGTTGTGATCTTTTGGTTCAACAGAACTTCTGCCATAAGCAGTTCATGGTATTTGGAAGAATGATATACCACGGACCTCGATGACTATCGCAAAGGTTACTAATGTCCTAAAGGAACTAGCAAGCACTATCGACATGAAGTAAGTAGGATGAATCTCGGGTTTGAAAACCCAGGAGTAGAATACCTACTACTAAACGGCATCACGGGATGCTTTCGAGAATGGTGGCCAGAATCATCACACTGGGAGCACAAAACATGGACAGATTACTAGATAGTTTCATAAGACACCTAGGGTCATAATAGTAGCTCCAACATATATGTCAAGGCATCGGAGTACCTCAACAGACCGATTAGTGTGCTTAATCTGGCCAAAAGAACATCGGGAATGGAAGGAAAAGATTTGCAAATGCATCAGACTAATCAGAAACCTGGGATGACTCGGACAGCATAACGGCTGTAAATGCTCAAAAATGTTTTGAGACAACCTGCAAAAATGGTGGCATAGCCACTCAACATCACAATATCAATGTTCTGAGGCCAGTTATGAACATATGGAAGTAGTAGGAACTGAATTGAGGCTTGAACTCACAATCCTAGGCAACTACGGTTTAGTAACACGTCATCCTGAGAGATAGAAGAGAAGCCTAGTTCTTAACCCCGTAGAAGAGAAGAGGTTGACTCAGATCAGAAGGCCATGAGATATAAGGAGTAAAAAGAGCCTTACGTTCCCTTCCACAATCAATTCCCTTATATAACTAAAGCATTTCTAGACACAACTTCGACCAGTTTGGCTTGGTAATCCTACAGGCAGTCAGGCTCTGATACCAACGCTGTCAGGACCCCGATCCTAAGTCACACCGATCTAGCATGTAACACATCATATCACTTTGCGGCCTCACGCACGGTATTCCACGGGTGCCACCTTACCTGGCCCGGGACCGTTTGCGCCTTTTGGCTCACGTATATGATAGTGTCGCTAGCATCCATATGACAAAGAACCCGGGCCGACATGGCTAGTCGTGAACCCAAAGCGGCGCTAACCCATGAGGACAGGCATACATGAATCACATCGAGCATGTCGGTCATCAGCGTGTGAATCCGGGCTGTAGCACTGGGCTAACAGGACTCCGGTAACCCGGGCTGTAGCAGGCTAGGCAGGACTCCGGATGTCACCGCGTGACATTTCCCCGAAGGAACAGACACAAGAACGAAGTGAAACACATGCCGGCCAGTCAAGCGTCCTGAGCAGTAGTGCTGGGCTAGCAGGACTCCGGTGAACCGGGCTGTAGCGGACTACTATCGCTCAGAAGCACTAGACTACATTTCCCCATATGATAGGCTGCCAAGGATAAACAACTAGATAGTCGGATCCCACACATACCAAGCATTTCAATCATACACACAATATGCTCGATATGTGTAAATACAACATGGCATCACAACAAGACTCTACGACTCAAAGTATTTATTCATTAGGCTCCGAGGAGCGAGATATTACAAACATGGGTCTCATGACCCAACATTCAGAGCATACAAGCACAAGCACATGCGGAAGCTTAACATGTCTGAGTACAGACATCTACAAATGAAAAAGGCTGAGAAGCCTGACTATCTACCAGATCTTGCCGAGGGCACAAGATCGTAGCTGAGGTATCAAGCTAAACGTCGAAGTCCAAGCGGTACTACTAGCGAGACTGAAGTCTCTCTGCAAAACATAAAATAGGCAAACGTGAGTACAAATGTACTCAGCAAGACTTACATCAGAACTAACTACATATGCATCAGTATCAACAAAGGGGGTGGTGGAGTTTGACTGCAGCAAGCCAGCTTTGACTCGGTGGCTATCCTGAACTACGACTGCCAGCGACTCTTTTGAGGTGGCGCACACGAGTCCACATATTCACCATACCAATACACCACTATGGATCCGCTCCCGTCTCCCTACGAGAACGCCATCCATAGCACTCACGCTTATCTTGCGCATTTTAGAGTATCCACTTTCACTTGTCTATGAACTATGCAAGGGGTCCAAGTTTCCATATCCGAGGAATCCGGCTATTCGAATAGATGATGTTAACCCTGCAGGGGTGTACTTCTTCACACACGCTCTCACCACTTACCGCCGTTTACACGACATGTACTCGGCAACCTTCAAGCGGAAGCCCAGCGAGGGTGTCGGCCACAGCCTACCTAAACACTCAAGTCTCTAGTCCAGGTTTATCGCCTATTCGGGTTCCATCCATGAGGAGATCCGGCCGGAGTTTCGCTCACAGCCCCAAACGATGTGTACAGGGTTCCCGGAACACCAAACGGGCGCCCGGTACACCGTGCCACGTGCCTACCGCAACACAGCCCACCCCTATGGTCAGCACTGCGTGCGGCCCCCAGCATACTACAAACACCAGAAACTACTTGCAACTCCTGGACAGAGGACAAGGGTGATCAAGAAGCCGAGAGAGTCAATTAAGGATCCCAATGTGTGGTAGTAACTGTTCATGGATCACAAACACAGAACTCAGTTCCTGAGGACGGCTTCAATGAGACAACCCACCATGTACTCCTACATGGCCTCTCACCAATACCTTTACCAAATCGTGTTCACACACTTAGTTCACCCACAATAGGACATGTTCATCACCATTCCAATTCATTCCCGATGAATCAGACCCGACTCAACTCTAAGCAGTAGCAGGCATGACAAACAAGCATGAATGAGTAGGCACAACATGGGCTCAAACAACTCCTACTCATGCTAGTGGGTTTCATCTATTTACTGTGGAATGACAGGTCATGCAAAGGATAAAGGGGTTCAGCTACCGCAGCAAGTAACACATGAATCGTTGTTGTCCTAATGCAATAAAAGAGAGCAGGGGCGAGAGAGTGGGATTTTATCGGAATGAACAAGGGGGTTTTGCTTGCCTGGCACTTCTGAAGATAATATAGTTCTTCATCAGTGTCATCGATCTCATCGTCGGCACATCGTCTATCGAGAGGGGACAAACACCGGCAACTGAGAGAGAACACAATCAATGCAATGCCACAATATGATGCATGATCATGACATGGCAATATGCTGTGATTTGAGCTAATGCATCTAGCTATGATTTAAATGAAGTTGGTTTGAATACATGATTCAAAATCCAACTCCATATATGATTATTTAAATGTCCTTTATTTGTTTTGTCCAAAACAGAGGACAAACATTGTTCAAACATGCATGAAAATGGTACAGATGGATTCCTTGAATTTTTCTGATAATTTTTCATATATAAATCTTTTCATTTAGAGCTATAGATTAATTTCTATGATTTTTCAAAGTTTTGGATATTTTCTGAATTAAACAAATCATTTAAGATTTATTTAAATTCCAGAAAGGATTACTGCGTCAGCCTGACATCAACATGACGTCAGCAGGTCAGCGGGGCACGGTCCAGGTCAAACCTGACCTGGGGGACCCACTGGTCAGTGACTTAGTTAGTTAACTGAGTTAATTAGTGCTAAGTTAAATGCTAACCTAAGTTAATTAGGGCGTGGACCCACATGTCAGGAGAGGTCAAAGGGGTCAAACCCCCTGGTCAGCGGGGTCAACTCGCCGGCGGCTCGTCGCCGGCGAGGCCAGGCGCGGCGGCGAGCGTCGGAAACGCGCTACAGGGCACGGGCGAGGCTGTTCTTGGGCTTGTTGGAAAGCCCTTGCAGTCGCGCATCTAATGGGGGCGGTGGCCGGGCCAGTAGTGGCCGGAGTCATCGCCGGCGACGACTTTGGCGGCAGCCGGAGCTCGGGTGTCGATGGAATCGACGACACGGCGCACGGAAGGACCAGCGGTTTGCACGGACATGCTCTACGAGAGCGCACGAACCCAACGGAGGCACGCACGGGACCATTTGGTCACAGGAGCCTCGTCGGCGATGTGCTCAGGCGGCGGCGGTTCTTGGTCGTCAGTGAAGTGGCAGCTACGGCATGCAAACAAGTCAACAGAGAGGGGGATTCGAGGGAGAGGCTCACGGCGGTTGCAGCGGTGCAGACGGCGAGTTCGGAGGAGGACCGGGGTGGTTGGGGCGGTGAGGTGGATCTCCGGTGACCGAGGAGGAAGAAGGGGTCAGGGACGGTGCTTGGAGGCGTCCGGCGTCGCTTGAGTCGGTGGGGAGGACGAAGACGTCGTGGCGGAGCTCGTGGACACGTCGAGGGGGCGAGGGGAAGGCGGTGGCCGCGGTGGTGGCGAGTGGCGACGGCGGCGGCGCTCGGGCGCGAGAGGGAGAGGAAGCAGAGGAGGGAGAGGGGCGCGAGGGAGAGTGAGAGAGGCCCAGGGGAAGGTCGGGGCGATGCACGTGGCGCTCGGGGCTGATTCCAGCAGCGGCAAGCAAGCAGGAGGTGGCCGGACGCGTGCTCGCGCGCGCCGGCCACGCGCTCGTCCTCCTGGCAAGGGGAAGACGACAGGGAGGAGCCCCTGGTGGGCTGGGCCGGTGGCTGGGCCGGCCACTTGGGCTGCCAGGTAAAGCCCAGGTGAGCCTCTGTTCTTTCCCTTTTATTTTATTTCTGTTCTGTGTTTTGAAATAGTAAAAATACTATTCCATTTAGGAAAAACTTGAAAATATTCAGAGGCACATTTAAAAAATATTCTCAACAGCCTAAAAATACTTTCAGGATTATTTGGGCATTTTAAAATATTTATAGGATTTAAATTGCCCAAATGCAACTAGTAATGATTTAACCCAATGACCTTATGTGTCCTGGAAAAATGTGAACCCATTTTGTCAGAGGGTTCTAACCCATAACAAAAAGGGTGGACTTTTTAGAAGGGCATTTCAGGTTCATTGAAAAGATTTTAGTAAACCCTAGTTATTTCCAGGGGGTGCTGGGGGTTCTGTCATCCCCATTTCAAGTTTAAAAAGGAATTTAAATCAAGATGCAAGGATGCAGATGCAAAGACAAACAAGGCCTGAACTGGGGCTGTGACAAATCCACCCTGCACGGAAAACTTCCCCTAGCTACCTTTTCTTATGAGCCTCTTTGTCGGCTGTTCAGCTGACTCTTCTCCCCTCTTCTGACCATCAGACCCGCCCACCGCGGACCCGATGGAGATCGAGGTCGTCGTCGAGGAGGGCGTGCGTGGCGACGGCGACGACGTCGTCGTCATCGAGGAGGCGGAAGGCACCGACGACCCCGCAGGCGGCGAGGAGGCTGAAGCCGCCAAGGCCGCCACGGCCGCAGGCGGCGAGGGGACCGGCATCCGTGCCGACGGCCCTGGGGAGGCAGGGGCGTCAAGCACTCCGCAGCCCGGCGACCCCGCTGCTGCCACCGCGTCGGACCCCGAGGAGCCCCCGGCAGGCGCCTACCTGCGGGCCGGCGATGGCGTCTACATCAGGCTCCCCTGGGAGCCTAGCTCCAGGGCGCCGGTCGAGGGGGAGGCCTTGGACGGAGAAGTGCTCGCCTCGGTCGGGCTGACAGTGGTCGACGCGCCAAGCACCGACAGCGGCGAGCCCGAGGAGGAGCGGCTGCTCCGGAAGCTTGTGTCGCTCTACCGCGCCCGGCAGGCCAAGGTGGAGCGCCAGGAGGCACTCGTCGCGAAGGCCGGTGCGGACATGGAGAAGCGCGCCGGGGAGCTCCGGGAGCTCAACCAGGAGGCTCTTCGGTCCTTGGCGGAGGAGCGGAGGCTGCTCGACGAGGCGCGGACGGCCTTCCTCCTCGAGAAGGCAGAGGTTGAAGAGCAGCAGAGGCTTGCCGCTGCGGGGCTATCCGCGCGGGAAAGCGAGCTGGTGCAGCAGAGGGCCAGCCTCGCCAGCCACGAGGAGGAGGTTGCCGCGCGCGAGCAGGCGCTTGGCGGGGACCTGCAGAAAGCGCAGGATGCCGCCGCGGCCGCCGAGGTCGCCAAGGGGGAGCTGGAGGCGAGGGTGGCGCAGCTCGTCAGCGACCTCAAGGCGAGCGGCGAGGAGGTTGCCGCGCTCAAACTGGAGCGCGAGAAGGGCGCTCACTCCCTTGGCGAGCTGCAGGGCCACTTCGCCGAGAAGATCCAGGAGCTTGACGCTGCCAAGGACTCCAAGGCTGTCCTCGAGCTGAAGCTGGACACCCTGGCCAAGGCGCTGGAGAGCGCCAAGGAGCAGGAAGCGGCCTTGCGGAAGGAGGTTGCTGGCAACGAGGAGCTGTTGAGGAGCGCCGCCGTTACCCAGAACGCCTTCGGAGAGACGGTGGAGCGGTGGACGGAAGGCCTCGTCGACATCGCCTCCACCATCGACCAGGAGCTGAAGCTGCTGGGGATGGAGGGCCACGAGTACCCCTCCGGCGAGGACATCCCGCCGAGCGCCAAGCTCACTTCCTTCTACAAGGGCTTGGTGGGGGTGCTCCGGCACCTCCGGGAATCGATCCCAGAACAGCTGGCCAAGGAGACGTGGGAAGCCGTCTCCGGGGCCCTCGAGAGGGTGTTGGTGAAGATCGTCTTCCGTAACCCCACCATCAGGCTCACTAGTGTCCTCAGGCACTTGCCGGAGGATGCTGATCTGACGGAGATCAGGGCCCTCGTCACCCCCATCGTGGAAAGGGTGGCGGGGATCAGGCGGGTCGAGGGCGACCGCGCGGATTAGGCCGCCCACCTCTTTCTTTTCTTCTCTCGTTGCTGCCGAGCATGCCACAGAAACAGCTGATTAGAGCAGCGGCAAGTTATTTTGTAATATAACTTTTATCTTAGGCAGTTCATTGCGCTGTTATCTCCCTTGTTTGACTTTATGCTTCGTACGTTCGCGCCCTACGCTCACGGGAACTTGTCGGTGAAAGTCCCCGCCTTGCCACGGGTGCTGAGTGCGGGACGTCAGCAACCCGCTGACGCGGCTCCCACCGGCAAGAAACCTTGCCGCGGCTGGCGCAACTCACTTAAATGTTGAGCAGGCTCGGGGCGCGGTAGGCGTGGCGACTGCAGTCGCGGCACGCTCAAGCTGCCGAGCGAGCTCGAAACAAGTAAGGACGCTACTCGGGATGTAGCACACTTAAGTCGTTGAGCGGGGCTCGAAACGAAATAAGGGCGCAACCAGCCACGAGTCGGCCCCTCCGCGCACAGGTTTCCCATACGAAGCTCGGTCGTTCGAGGAAGATAACTTAAGAATAAAAAGGAGCTTAGTCGCTCAAACTTTGGCAACTTAGCTTCTCTGTCGTTGGCCGTCCGGCAAGGCGCAGCTTCCTCGGGCGACGCCCAGCCCAGGCTCGGGGCCTGACGGCCTGCCACCGCTTGCCGGAGACGAATGCTGCACAATCGTGTCGAATGATGCCCGCGCCAAGCGGAGAGGCGCGAAATCAACAAGACGTGTGGGGCACATAAGCTATGCTCGGGATCTGCGCCCGCCTCTGTACCAAGGATTACATGCAACTGCGGCAAGACTTGGACAGAGAGGATGGCCGACGGAACGGTTCCGACCGCCGCGCGGGCAAGGCCCCTCCCACGGTCGGCGTCGACTCGTTTGGATCTTGGCGGCCTGGGCTCGCCGAAGAACGAGGTCGCCTTTCCCGCAACTTCCGGCGCTAACTTCTGCGGCTACGGGAGCGGCGCAGAGTTTGCTGGAGGCGAGAGACTGGCTCAGCCGTCGGAAGGCGGTCCTCCTCAAGGAGCAGCTGCTCTTGCCCGGACTCTGTGCGAGTCGGTACTCGAGGAGGGCCGTGCACGGGTCCGTGAGGAGGAATGCCTCCACTCCGCGGGCTGGAGCGGAAAGGTACCTGGCCATACCTGAGCTTGCTTGTGGTCGCTGAATCTGGTTCGCACAACCTCGACGCTCCCCTACCTGGCGCGCCAAAGATGTCGGGGATATCTGGCCTCCACGGAGCCCCTTGTCGGTTCGGCGGGGGTGGAGGATGCACAAAGAGCAGATCGAGGCGACACACACACACAACGATTTTACCCAGCTTCGGGCCGCATGGATGCGTAAAACCCTACTGTTGCATGTCTGGTTGATTCGGGTTCTTGCTCTGGAGCGCAAGAAGCTACAGAGAGTTGGAGCTGGACGTAGGCGAGGGCCTCTTCCATCCGATCGGGTCTCCTTCCCTTCTCTACGTGCGCATGGGCCTCCTTTTATATGCCAAGGGGTTTCCCACAGGGAGCGACGCAGGTGAGGGTAAAAATGGCAAGGGATTGTGTGAATAGTGGCCGCACAGTGCTATCGCACCTAACTCTGATGGCGGGGGACAAAGGCATTAAATGCCCGTCTGGATCGCCTGAACAGTGCCGAGGTGGACCGTTAGGAGCGCCTTCGCTTGCCACGGGGGTGACTCTGCCAACGTTGCATGCCACCGCGCGTCTCAGGTTGCGCGGCGCCCCGCCACGTGCCTCCGGGGAAGCCCCAGAGCGACGCGTGGGCAGGTGAGCTGGAGCGCGGGCCTGATGTGGTGGTTTGCCACGGCGAGTGGCTTGCCGCAGTAGTTGCCTTGCCGCACCTGGGAGCTTTGCCGCTCGCCAGGCCTTACCGGGGCGCGCGGCGCGCCGCGGCGGGCTTCTCTTGGGGTGCCTTGGCTTGGCCGTCCCGGCGAGCTCCTCCCGCCGGGGCCTTGGTGCTTCGGCTTAGTCGTCCCGGCAAGCTCCTCTTGCCGGGGCCTTGTCGCCTTGGCCCGGCAAGCTCCTCTTGCCGGACCTTGCCTTCTCGACCCGGCAAGCTCCTCTTGCCGGGGCTTGGTCTTCTAGGCTCGATCACTTGGCCTTCGTCCGGCCCGGAAAGGGCCGTGGAAACTCTTGTCGCTCCCCTGGCAGGCCCTGCCGCGGGAGGCTACTACTGCCCGTGCACAAGTTCGGGGTACTAAGGTACCCCTACTTTAGTACACCGACAGATTGATTCATTCTTCTGGAGTTCCTAATGGTATCAATTTCTCAGTTCTAAGTTGTTCATCTCTTCTTTCCGGAGTTTGTTCATCATATCACATTCTCGGTCCGAGATGCTTCATCTTTTCTTCCCGGAGTTCCAAGTTTTCTCGTTTATATCATTTCAAAGCTTCATCTTATCATTGCAAGGCTTCACCTTGTGTTTTCAACTTCTCTCTCTTTCTATCATCCTTGTTTTACCGGAGTTCTTCATGGAAGGCTCACAGGATGGTTCATCAAGGATTCCTTTCATTCTCGTTTTGTTCTTCAAGATTTTTCTCGGAGTTAAGATCCGCCAAGCTATACTCTAAAATAAACATGGTGCTCAACACATGTCTTGTTTTGAGGATTCAGTCATTCATCATCTTGCATTTCAAAGTGCAATTCGCTCTACCTTATCATTTGAGGTGGTGTTATGTCATTCTTGACAATTTGAGTTCGCGTTTCATGATTCACATATTGTTAAGAATGAGGTATTTTAAATCCATCAATCTCTTCATTGGAGTTATCTTGGGCTATATTTCACCTAAAGCTTTCCCTAAAGATTGTTGCTATTTATGGTGCTTATAAATGACCCAAGTTCATCATTTGTCCTCCCGGTGAGATAAGTTTCTCGTCTCCTTGGTGATATCAATCCAATCATTTGTTTCCGTTGGTGGCAGAAGCTCACCTCATAATTTTGAGATGTTTCCATAAGCCCGCTACAAATTTATTCTTACCGTTGTTGTTTTTCAAACAACTCCATTAAATCCTACTCCGTAAGGATGCTTTCAAAATTCAATTGTGGTTGAAGTTGTCATTATCTTCTCCGTTCCAACCATCTAACTTCCATTCTTTCGTTCCGGAGGCATTGTGATGTTACTCTTTTCGACTCATCATCTCGTTTTGCCAATATCATGTTCTTTTCCTTGCTAATCCATTTAACACGAGTGTGGTGTTCTCTTTTCAAGTTCTTTCAATCTTATCAAGTTTTCCTTCTCTTTTCTACCGGAGTGTTGTCCAAATTATGTCATTCTTGTTCCTTGTTTTTTTCTACCGGTGTGCTTTCATATTCTTTTGGTCCGTTAAGCTCTTGTTTCATGCCTTTCAACCTACAAGGCTCTTGTAATGTTCCTTGTTCCTCTTTGATAACGGAGTGCTTGCAATCTCGTCATCTCCATTGTATTCTTTCTTTCACTTTGTTCAACCTCTCAAGGTTTGTGGTTTCACTCGTTTGTCAAAGAAGCAACATTGTTTTACCTCTTGTTCTTCCGTTTCTCTCCGGTGCCATTCTTCGATCTCGGGACGAGATCCTCTTGTAGTGGTGGAGTGTTGTAACGCCCCGAGACCGACGCTCCAGACGCCTCCCATGTTTTTCGTTATCATCGCATGTATTTATTTGTTTGTTGCATTCATCATGTCATCATGAGCATTGCATCGCATGTTTTCTAAAAACTCGTGGTCCGTGCGTAGTTCCCGCGTTCCCCCCTTGCCTTCGTTGACTGATCCGAGTCCAATCGGGTTCTCATTTCCCTCTTGTTTGATCGCCTTACCTATCTGCACAGCCATGGACCCCCCTCGCAACCTCGATTACCAGTGGTTCCGGATCATCCCCAAACATCCCCAAAATATCATCGTTTTATCTATTGAACTACCTAGCATATTTTTTCTCGCCCGTCGAATTTCGATCCGAAGATCCAAAACTTCCCTCCTTTCCATATATATAGTCCACCTCTAGTCTAATTTGAGACCAAACCCTAAAACCTAGGGGGATCTGTCCCATCCATTCCGTGTCCGCCGCCACCAACTCACCATCTACCTCGGATCCCTCCCGGTCCCGAATCCACCAATCAACAGCCCCTCCATCCACCAGCGCCTCCTCTGCTCAATCCCGAGGGGATCACGAGCAGCTCGCCACCGGCTGCAAGCAGCAGCATCACCAGGACCCCGTCTCTCCTTCCCCTCTTCTTCTCCTCCGTCCCTCCTTCCTATGGTTCTCTCCCTCGTCTCTCATGCCTCTCTCTCTGTACCAGGAACAGCCATGGTTGGCTGCAGCTCCCTCCTCCTCGTCCCCATGCCCGCAGCAACAGAGCAGGGTCAGGCCCCGATGCCCCCTCCCCGTCCTCCGTGCTCAGTTCCTCGTCGGATCCGGCAGGTCCTCGTCGTCGTAGCCGCGCCAAGTCCTCTGCTTTGTCCAGGACATGGGCGCCTGTCTCCGTCGCCCGAACCTACAGCAGCTTCAGGCCTTCCGCCGCACCTCCTCGCGCCTGCACGTGCACGAGCGCCACGAACGGAGGATCTCCACGCCGTGGCCGATGGCCTCCTCTCAAGTCCGGCGCCGCCAAGCTTCTTCCTGGCGGGATCCTCCTTTCCGCCGACGACCTTGACCATCAGCGCCTCCGCAAGCCGCTGGCGCTGAGCCTCTGCATCAGCCGCTACATCGCCTCTGCATCGAGCGCCGATCGACCCCGCCTTGCCCGCTGCTTCTGCTGCTTCCTACAATGCCAAGCCGCCTCCCTTCCCTGAGTCCGTCCAGATCTGCCAAGTTCTGCCATTCGCCATGGCCGTGGAGCTCGTCGGCGTCGTCCTCGTGCCATCCCAGCCTCGTCGCCGTTTGCCTCCTCGTCGTGGCCTCCTCTGTTCGCACGCACGAGGCCAGCGCCTCTCCAAGGCCTAGCTGGCTCTGCCTGCCCCAAGCCTCTCCATCAACTGGGCCAAAGCCCATGGTGAGCAGCGCCCAGCCCCTCTCCTGTGCATGTCGGGCCAGTCAGTTTCGGCCCGATATGTTTTTTTCCTGCTCTGGACGAATTTGCCTATTAATCCTGAGACTCACAGTTTTGCAGTACAGCCCCTCTAGATCATGCATATAATAACTCACTAACCGTGCATCGTATCAAAATGTTTTATATATGTAAAATGCTTAGAATTTTGTCTAGTTTCATAATATGCAACTTTCATCCTTGTTAAAAATGTTTAAATTGATGTTTGCTTTTAATTTGCTTAAAAGCCATGTTAAAATGCTTTATTTCATAACTAAATAACCGTAGCTCGGATTTAAATAAACTTTATATGTAAATGGGGTAGAAAAATGCATAGAATAACTTGATGCACTTTATTTTCCTGTTTAACAACATTAAAATATACTTCAGGTCAGAACAGTACCAAATTCATAATATGCTCATGAGGATTTTCCGGAATTGTTGTTTGTTATTTCCGGCCTCATTTAAACTTGCCTAAATAGTTAGTTTACTTATGCTTCACCCCTTGCCATGTTTAATTACATTCAATATTGTTGAGTACATAACCGAGAGCGAACTAAATATTTGAATGTGGTGTTTTGTCAATATGCAACTCGTGGCATATTGAGCTCCACTTAATTTGTAGTGTTGTTTGTTGCACTTTGTCATGCCATGCCTATTTAAACCGGACATGCATCATACTTGATTGTGCATCATGCCATGTTTATGTGATGGTTGTTTACTACGTTCCTTGTTTTTTTTCCGGGTTGCTTCTCTCGTTAGCTTCCGTTTCGTTCCGGAGTTGTGAGGTTTCGTTCGACTATGTCCGTTTGTCTTCTTCATGGACTCATTCTTATTCCTTGCGGGATCTCAGGCAAGATGACCATACCCTCGAAATCACTTCTATATTTGCTTGCTAGTTGCTCGCTCTTTTGCTATGCCTATGTTGCGATACCTCCCACTTGCTTATCATGCCTCCCATATTGTTAAACCAAGCCTCTAACCCACCTTGTCCTAGCAAACCGTTGTTTGGCTATGTTACCGCTTTGCTCAGCCCTCTTATAGCGTTGTTAGTTGCAGGTGAAGATGAAGTCTGTTCCATGTTGGAACATGGATATGTTGGGATATCACAATATCTCTTATTTAATTAATGCATCTATATACTTGGTAAAGGGTGGAAGACTCGGCCTTATGCCTGGTGTTTTGTTCCACTCTTGCCGCCCTAGTTTCCGTCATATCGGTATTATGTTCCCGGATTTTGCGTTCCTTACACGGTTGGGTGATTTATGGGACCCCCTTGACAGTTCGCTTTGAATAAGACTCCTCCAGCAAGGCCCAACCTTGGTTTTACCATTTGCCACCTAAGCCTTTTTCCCTTGGGTTCTGCAGACTCAAGGGTCATCTTTATTTTACCCCCCCCCCGGGCCAGTGCTCCTCTGAGTGTTGGTCCAAACCAGAGCACCGTGCGGGACCGTCCCTTGGCAACTTGGGTTATGTTGGTACCTGTACGCTTAGCTTATCCGGTGTGCCCTGAGAACGAGATATGTGCAGCTCCTATCGGGATTTGTAGGCACAGCGGGTGGTCTTGCTGGTCTTGTTTTACCATTGTCGAAATGTCTTGTAGCCGGGATTCCGAGACTGATCGGGTTTTCCCTGTAGAAGGAATATCCTTCGTTGACCGTGAGAGCTTATAATGGGCTAAGTTGGGACACCCCTGCAGGGTATTATCTTTCGAAAGCCGTGCCCGCGGTTATGAGGCAGATGGGAATTTGTTAATGTCCGGTTGTAGAAAACCCGAAGTTGATCTTAATTAAAATACATCAACCGCGTGTGTAACCGTGATGGTCTCTTCTCGGCGGAGTCCGGGAAGTGAACACGGTGTTGGAGTTATGCTTGCCGTAGGTTGTTCTAGGATCACTTCTTGATCATAGTTGTTCGACCGTGCTTTTGCCTCCTATTCTCGCTCTCTTTTGCGCATGGTAGCCACTAGATATGCTAGTCGCTTGCTGCAACTCCACCTCATTACCCTGTCCTACCTATAAGCTTAAATAGTCTTGATCTCGCAGGTGTGAGATTGCTGAGTCCTCGTGGCTCACAGATTCTACCAAAACAGTTGCAGGTGCCATCTATCCCAGTGCAGATGGCGCACCCGAGCTCAAAGAGGAGCTCGATGAAGATCTTGTTCATTGTGTTGTTTCATTTCAGTTGATCAGTAGCGGACCCCAGTTGGGACGATCGGGGATCTGTGTAGCATTTGGGGTAGTCTTCTTTTATTTTGGTTCCGTAGTCGGACCTTGATTGTATCTGTATGATGTAATGCTTTACTCATGTATTGTGTGAAGTGGCGATTGTAAGCCAACTATGTATCTCTTTCCCATATGTATTACATGGGTTGTGTGAAGATTACCTCACTTGCGACATTGCTTTCAATGCGGTTATGCCTCTAAGTCGTGCTTCGACATGTGGGAGATATAGCCGCATCGAGGGCGTTACAAGTTGGTAATCACAACCATCCCCGGCTTAGGAGCCCCCTGCTTGATTGAATCGCTGACTTTGTTGAGTCTAGAACAAAATGTTTTGAGTCTTAGGATTATGTATATCGGAGAGTAGGATTCTTTTTACTCCCCAGTCCCTTCGTCGCTCTGGTGAGGTCTCCTGACGTAGAAGTTTTGTCTCTCCTCTCCTCAAATTTCACTAAAAAAAATTTAGGATCACGCGGGTATCTTGGAATCGTTCCGATGGTTTTGTGACGAGAACATTGTTCTTGGTGCCTCCTGACATTTAGGGGTTGTGGCAGTGTCCCGGGGAGTTGAGCTCCGAGGTGTTGTCGTCACAATTTTATCGTTGCATTTCTGGAATACCTGAGTTTTGCCGACATCGAAAATCTCTTTTATGCAGTTGTTGGTGAGATCACCTCGACGCCACCCAGTACTGGGGCGGGAGTTCAGGAGTATTGCCATAACTCGTATAACGGATGCTTTTCGAAGGTTGAGGTAAACAATTTCCGAAGTTTTCTTGGTTATGTGTTGAAGGATGGATACAGCTGGATCTAGGTATTATTAGTTTGGGTGATATATTTTGTGTCCCCTGTATCCCCAACACCTGATTGCATAACTAGAAAGTTTCGGGAGTTTATAGGTGGTAATTCAAGTAGCTCCTAGATTATCTTTCCAACAGACACATGATACGATGTGGGATCTATCATATGTTTGTTTCTGGCTTATTCTACAAGCCAAATCCTTTGTTTTTGTTTTGTTTTGTGGTATTCGAGTTGCTTCAATGTCAAGTGTTGATTCCATACCTTCCCTAAGTGGTGTTCTCACACTTCTATGTGAATACCAATCCTTCTTGATCATTGAGGTTGTCATGTCAATTCTTTCCAACCGGTGTGATTCTCTTCAAGAGGATCCTATCATTTTTCACATCCCCAAGTTCAATTCTAAGTTCCCCCAACGGTGTTCGTTTCATCCGCCCCCAAGTTTTCTGGTTTTCCCGCCCACCCACTCTTTTTCTTCAAGGACTCGGATTTCTTAATCAAGTATCCTTTTTTATTGATGTGAAGTCTCTTCTTTCTTTTCCTCAATGCTCTTATCCGGTGATTCTCATGAAGATGCTAAAGGAAGCTTCGAGTTTATCATTCTTCATCCTCATATTTTCTCCGGTGGATTCAATTCAAGCTTTGTCGATCATTCCTTTCCTTGTTTCAAATGTTTTTCTCATGCTGGTGTATCTCTTAATCGTTCACCTCTCGCTTTCCATTTGTTCCGGTGTGCTGAAGATATCTCAGAAGATTTGTGTCTCCATTATCAATCCGTTCAAGCTATTTCAAGGATGTTATCTCATTCAAGACATTAAATTCAACCGGTGCAATCTCTCTTTTCAAGCAATCGTTCAACGGTGTTTCTTTTGAGTGGGCCCTAACCCACAGGTCTTTTCCCAGGATCTTACCCGACTCTTCTAATTTTCCCGGAGTTATTCTCAAATTCTTTTCGAAGTTTGACGTAAGAATGAAGTATCATCAGTCATATTCCTTCTCCAAGATCGCTTTCAAATTCTTTTCATCGTGGGTTCAACCTTTCTAATTTTCTTTCCGGAGTGCCTCAACAAATCATGGTGGTGTTTCTCGTCGTCATTCTCAACATTTGAAGACCGAAGAAGAGTTTCTCTTAAATCTTGCTCCATTCTCTTCAAGATTCTTGGTTCTAGCTTGATGCCATCCTCTCATAATTGTTTTCGATTGTGAGAATTCTTTTCACCCATCCAGAGCATTTCAGGAGTCTTTTTAGTTTGATTCTCCGGAGCCCATCATCTCAGAATTATTCATTCAAGCTTTCAGCTCTCGTTCTTCAAATCTCACCGGTGCATCATTCAAGTATTCTCTAACCAGTGCGTGATCTATTCGTTCATTTGTATCTAAATTCCCTCAAGTATCAACGTCATTTTCTAATTCTTCCCGATGTTTTTTATCGTTTCTTCGTTCATTTTCATTTCTTACGGCGGTTCATTCAAGATTTCTCTTCTGTTGTTATCGTATCAATTCATTCGTTCTTCCCAAATCCTACCGGCGGATCGTTGAAGACCTTCCCAAGTTGAGCAATATCTCTCTTCAATCCTTTTTCAATGAGAATAAGTAGTATGCCTAATCCGTTGCTTGTCATGAATCTAAATTGGTGAAGGATACGCATAATATAATTATTGTTCTTGTTTCATCCAAGTGATTGATTCATTCTTCCGGAGTTCGTAATGGTATCAATTTCTCAGTTCTAAGTTGTTCATCTCTTCTTTCCGGAGTTTGTTCATCATATCACATTCTCGGTCCGAGATGCTTCATCTTTTCTTCCCGGAGTTCCAAGTTTTCTCGTTTATATCATTTCAAAGCTTCATCTTATCATTGCAAGGCTTCACCTTGTGTTTTCAACTTCTCTCTCTTTCTATCATCCTTGTTTTACCGTAGTTCTTCATGGAAGGCTCACAGGATGGTTCATCAAGGATTCCTTTCATTCTCGTTTTGTTCTTCAAGATTTTTCTCGGAGTTAAGATCCGCCAAGCTATACTCTAAAATAAACATGGTGTTCAACACATGTCTTGTTTTGAGGATTCAATCATTCATCATCTTGCATTTCAAAGTGCAATTCGCTCTACCTTATCATTTGAGGTGGTGTTATGTCATTCTTGACATTTTTAGCTCGCGTTTCATGATTCACATATTGTTAAGAATGAGGTATTTTAAATCCATCAATCTCTTCATTGGAGTTATCTTGGGCTATATTTCACCTAAAGCTTTCCCTAAAGATTGTTGCTATTTATGGTGCTTATAAATGACCCAAGTTCTTCATTTGTCCTCCCGGTGAGATAAGTTTCTCGTCTCCTTGGTGATATCAATCCAATCATTTGTTTCCGTTGGTGGCAGAAGCTCGCCTCATAATTTTGAGATGTTTCCATAAGCCCGCTACAAGTTTATTCTTACCGTTGTTGTTTTTCAAACAACTCCGTTAAATCCTACTCCGTAAGGATGCTTTCCAAATTCAATTGTGGTTGAAGTTGTCATTATCTTCTCCGTTCCAACCATCTAACTTCCATTCTTTCGTTCCGGAGGCATTGTGATGTTACTCTTTTCGACTCATCATCTCGTTTTGCCAATATCATGTTCTTTTCCTTGCTAATCCATTTAACACGAGTGTGGTGTTCTCTTTTCAAGTTCTTTCCATCTTATCAAGTTTTCCTTCTCTTTTCTACCGGAGTGTTGTCCAAATTATGTCATTCTTGTTCCTTGTTTTTTTTCTACCGGTGTGCTTTCATATTCTTTTGGTCCGTTAAGCTCTTGTTTCATGCCTTTCAACCTACAAGGCTCTTGTAATGTTCCTTGTTCCTCTTTGATAACGGAGTGCTTGCAATCTCGTCATCTCCATTGTATTCTTTCTTTCACTTTGTTCAACCTCTCAAGGTTTGTGGTTTCACTCGTTTGTCAAAGAAGCAACATTGTTTTACCTCTTGTTCTTCCGTTTCTCTCCGGTGCCATTCTTCGATCTCGGGACGAGATCCTCTTGTAGTGGTGGAGTGTTGTAACGCCCCGAGACCGACGCTCCAGACGCCTCCCATGTTTTTCGTTATCATCGCATGTATTTATTTGTTTGTTGCATTCATCATGTCATCATGAGCATTGCATCGCATGTTTTCTAAAAACTCGTGGTCCGTGCGTAGTTGCCGCGTTCCCCCCTTGCCTTCGTTGACTGATCCGAGTCCAATCGGGTTCTCGTTTCCCTCTTGTTTGATCGCCTTACCTATCTTCACAGCAATGGACCCCCCTCGCAACCTCGATTACCAGTGGTTCCGGATCATCCCCAAACATCCCCAAAATATCATCGTTTTATCTATTGAACTACCTAGCATATTTTTTCTCGCCCGTCGAATTTCGATCCGAAGATCCAAAACTTCCCTCCTTTCCATATATATAGTCCACCTCTAGTCTAATTTGAGACCAAACCCTAAAACCTAGGGGGATCTGTCCCATCCATTCCGTGTCCGGCGCCACCAACTCACCATCTACCTCGGATCCCTCCCGGTCCCGAATCCACCAATCAACAGCCCCTCCATCCACCAGCGCCTCCTCTGCTCAATCCCGAGGGGATCACGAGCAGCTCGCCACCGGCTGCAAGCAGCAGCATCACCAGGACCCCGTCTCTCCTTCCCCTCTTCTTCTCCTCCGTCCCTCCTTCCTATGGTTCTCTCCCTCGTCTCTCATGCCTCTCTCTCTGTACCAGGAACAGCCATGGTTGGCTGCAGCTCCCTCCTCCTCGTCCCCATGCCCGCAGCAATAGAGCAGGGTCAGGCCCCGACGCCCCCTCCCCGTCCTCCATGCTCAGTTCCTCGTCGGATCCGGCAGGTCCTCGTCGTCGTAGCCGCGCCAAGTCCTCTGCTTTGTCCAGGACATGGGCGCGTGTCTCCGTCGCCCGAACCTACAGCAGCTTCAGGCCTTCCGCCGCACCTCCTCGCGCCTGCACATGCACGAGCGCCACGAACGGAGGATCTCCACGCCGTGGCCGACGGCCTCCTCTCAAGTCCGGCGCCGCCAAGATTCTTCCTCGCGGGATCCTCCTTTCCGCCGACGACCTCGACCATCAGCGCCTCCGCAAGCCGCTGGCGCTGAGCCTCTGCATCAGCCGCTACATCGCCTCTGCATCGAGCGCCGCTCATCCCCGCCTTGCCCGCTGCTTCTGCTGCTTCCTACAACGCCAAGCCGCCTCCCTTCCCTGAGTCCGTCCAGATCCGCCAAGTTCTGCCGTTTGCCGTGGCCGTGGAGCTCGTCGGTGTCGTCCTCATGCCGTCCCAGCCTCGTCGCCGTTTGCCTCCTCGTCGTGGCCTCCTCTGTTCGCACGCATGAGGCCAGCGCCTCTCCAAGGCCCAGCTGGCTCTGCCTGCCCCAAGCCTCTCCATCAACTGGGCCAAAGCCCATGGTGAGCAGCGCCCAGCCCCTCTCCTGTGCATGTGGGGCCAGTCAGTTTCGGCCCGATATGTTTTTTTCCTGCTCTGGACGAATTTGCCTATTAATCCTGAGACTGACAGTTTTGCAGTACAACCCCTCTAGATCATGCATATAATAACTCATTAACCGTGCATCGTATCAAAATGTTTTATATATGTAAAATGCTTAGAATTTTGTCTAGTTTCATAATATGCAACTTTCATCCTTGTTAAAAATGTTTAAATTGATGTTTGCTTTTAATTTGCTTAAAATCCATGTTAAAATGCTTTATTTCATAACTAAATAACCGTAGCTCGGATTTAAATAAACTTTATATGTAAATGGGGTAGAAAAATGCATAGAATAACTTGATGCACTTTATTTTCCTGTTTAACAACATTAAAATATACTTCAGGTCAGAACAGTACCAAATTCATAATATGCTCATGAGGATTTTCCGGAATTGTTGTTTGTTATTTCCGGCCTCATTTAAACTTGCCTAAATAGTTAGTTTACTTATGCTTCACCCCTTGCCATGTTTAATTACATTCAATATTGTTGAGTACATAACCGAGAGTGAACCAAATATTTGAATGTGGTGTTTTGTCAATATGCAACTCGTGGCATATTGAGCTCCACTTAATTTGTAGTGTTGTTTGTTGCACTTTGTCATGCCATGCCTATTTAAACCAGACATGCATCATACTTGATTGTGCATCATGCCATGTTTATGTGATGGTTGTTTACTATGTTCCTTGTTTTTTTTCCAGGTTGCTTCTCTCGTTAGCTTTGGTTTCGTTCCGGAGTTGTGAGGTTTCGTTCGACTACGTCCGTTTGTCTTCTTCATGGACTCATTCTTCTTCCTTGCGGGATCTCAGGCAAGATGACCATACCCTCGAAATCACTTCTATATTTGCTTGCTAGTTGCTCGCTCTTTTGCTATGCCTATGTTGCGATACCTCCCACTTGCTTATCATGCCTCCCATATTGTTAAACCAAGCCTCTAAACCACCTTGTCCTAGCAAACCGTTGTTTGGCTATGTTACCGCTTTGCTCAGCCCCTCTTATAGCGTTGTTAGTTGCAGGTGAAGATGAAGTCTGTTCCATGTTGGAACATGGATATGTTGGGATATCACAATATCTCTTATTTAATTAATGCATCTATATACTTGGTAAAGGGTGGAAGACTCGGCCTTATGCCTGGTGTTTTGTTCCACTCTTGCCGCCCTAGTTTCCGTCATATCGGTATTATGTTCCCGGATTTTGCGTTCCTTACACGGTTGGGTGATTTATGGGACCCCCTTGACAGTTCGCTTTGAATAAGACTCCTCCAGCAAGGCCCAACCTTGGTTTTACCATTTGCCACCTAAGCCTTTTTCCCTTGGGTTCTGCAGACTCAAGGGTCATCTTTATTTTACCCCCCCCCCCCCCCCGGGCCAGTGCTCCTCTGAGTGTTGGTCCAAACTAGAGCACCGTGCGGGACCGTCCCTTGGCAACTTGGGTTATGTTGGTACATGTACGCTTAGCTTATCCGGTGTGCCCTGAGAACGAGATATGTGCAGCTCCTATCGGGATATGTCGGCACAGCGGGTGGTCTTGCTGGTCTTGTTTTACCATTGTCGAAATGTCTTGTAGCCGGGATTCCGAGACTGGTCGGGTTTTCCCGGTAGAAGGAATATCCTTCATTAACCGTGAGAGCTTATAATGGGCTAAGTTGGGACACCCCTGCAGGGTATTATCTTTCGAAAGCCGTGCCCGCGGTTATGAGGCAGATGGGAATTTGTTAATGTCCGGTTGTAGAAAACCCGAAGTTGATCTTAATTAAAATACATCAACCGCGTGTGTAACCGTGATGGTCTCTTCTCGGCGGAGTCCGGGAAGTGAACACGGTGTTGGAGTTATGCTTGACGTAGGTTGTTCTAGGATCACTTCTTGATCATAGTTGTTTGACCGTGCTTTTGCCTCCTCTTCTCGCTCTCTTTTGCGCATGGTAGCCACTAGATATGCTAGTCGCTTGCTGCAACTCCACCTCATTACCCTGTCCTACCTATAAGCTTAAATAGTCTTGATCTCGCGGGTGTGAGATTGCTGAGTCCTCATGGCTCACAGATTCTACCAAAACAGTTGCAGGTGCCATCGATCCCAGTGCAGATGGCGCACCCGAGCTCAAAGAGGAGCTTGATGAAGATATTGTTCATAGTGTTGTTTCATTTCAGTTGATCAGTAACGGAGCCCAGTTGGGACGATCGGGGATCTGTGTAGCACTTGGGGTAGTCTTCTTTTATTTTGGTTCCGTAGTCGGACCTTGATTGTATCTGTATGATGTAATGCTTTACTCATGTATTGTGTGAAGTGGCCATTGTAAGACAACTATGTATCTCTTTCCCATATGTATTACATGGGTTGTGTGAAGATTACCTCACTTGCGACATTGATTTCAATGCGGTTATGCCTCTAAGTTGTGCTTCGACACGTGGGAGATATAGCCGCATCGAGGGCGTTACACTCTTGATCTGCTCCAGATGGCCAAGCGAGTTGGCCTACAGTGCGAAGCTGCCGAATACAAAGACTTGTCCGGGGAGGAAGACCTCACCCTGGACCGCATTGTAACCGATGATCGAAGGGGCCATCAAGCCATACGGTGACGGCACAGTGGAACTCTCAATGAAAGCACCAATGTCGGTGTCAAAACTGGCGGATTTCGGGTAGGGGGTCCCGAACTGTGCGTCTAAGGCGGATGCTAACAGGAGGCGGGGGACACGATGTTTACCCAGGTTCCGGCCCTCTTGATGGAGGTAATACCCTACTTCCTGCTTGATTGATCTTGATGATATGAGTATTACAAGAGTTGATCTATCACGAGATCTTAGAGGCTAAACCCTAGAAGCTAGCCTATGGTATGATTGATGTTGTCCTACGGACTAAACCCTCCGGTTTATATAGACACCGGAGGGTGCTAGGGTTACACAGAGTCGGTTATAAGGAAGGAGATCTGCATATCCGTATTACCAAGCTTGCCTTCCATGGCAAGGAGAGTCCCATCCGGACACGGGACGAAGTCTTCAATCTTGTATCTTCATAGTCCAACAGTCTGGCCAAAGGATATAGTCCGGCTGTCCGGATACCCCCTAATCCAGGACTCCCTCACACCCCCACCGGGAACTGTTCATCCAACCCCCCCCCCAGCAACGCTCACTGTTCATCCAGAGGCAGCGTCTATCGGCTTCAGTTAGTAGCAGTAGCGAAGGAATCACTCGATCGGGTTCAGTTAACAGCCATCGATCGATCGCTCGGGTTCAGTAATGCGTAGCCTGCAGTGCAATTGCTCGGGTTCAGTTAGAGCCCAACGCCTCGCTCAGGTTCAGTTATTGCCCAATGCCTCGCACACACACACACACGCGTACGTATGAGAGAAACGTGCATCGCTCGGCCCCCGGCCACCCACCGTAACCAGGGACTCCCCGATATTTTCCGCGCCCTCGCTTCTACCACGGTTTTTTCCGTCATGGACGGCCCAAAGAATGTCATGTAGCTGCATCTCCGGCCCGCCCAGGACGAAAAGCCCATTTTTTGTCATGATTTTTTGTCATAGAAGTAGGACCCCACCACATCTATGATGATACCGGGTTTTGTCACAATTATCATCATAGAAGTGTCATAAGTATGACAGAATTTTTTTTCGTTCGGCACAAAATGTCACGGATGTGTCTTTTTTGTAGTGTTTTAGAAGACACTATGCGCCAAGCTTGGAATCAAGCTCCTAGTCTCTTCGGCATACCATCCACAAACCGATGGCCAAACGGAGGTCACAAACGAGACGCTATCCACTCTCCTATGCGTGTTAATCAAGAAGAACATCAAGGAGTGGGAGGAGTGTCTACCCATCGCCAAGTACGCCTACAACCGCGCAAGACATTCGACTACCGGCAAGTCCCCCTTGGAGGTCGTCTATAGCTTTAACCCATTGTCCCCATTGGACATTCTACCGCTACCACTACAAGAGCACATCAACATGGACATGAAGATACAAGGCACACCATCGAGCGCCAAGTACAATGCCTTGCGACTAAGATCAACATCAACAAGAATCCCATGATATTCAACACCAGAGATCTTGTGTGGCTATAACTTCACAAGGAATGCTTCCCCAACGAACACAAGTCCAAGCTTCTAACACGAGCCGACGGGCCCTTCAAGGTGCTCGAACACTACTACAACAACAACACCTACAAGAATCACATCCCTCGCGTCCAGTACTCCGTGAGCGACATATTCAATGTCAAGGATCTATCTCCATATCATGGTGATGAGGCTTTCAATCCGAGGTTGGTGATGTCTACTACGCAACCTTGTTCTTGTAGACTCGTGCTAGGCCTCCAAGCGCAGAGTTTTGTAGGACAGTAGAAAATTTTCCTCAAGTGAATGACCTAAGGTTTATCAATCCGTGGGAGGCGTAGGATGAAGATGGTGTCTCCCAAACAACCCTGCAACCAAATAACAAAGAGGCTCTTGTGTCCCCAACACAACCAATACAATGGTAAATTGTATAGGTACACTAGTTCGACGAAGAGATGGTGATACAAGTGCAATATGGATGGTAGATACATGTTTTTGTAATCTGAAGATATAAAAACAGTAAGGTAGGAAGTGGTAAAAGTGAGCGAAAACGGTATTGCAATGCTTGGAAATAAGGCCTAGGGTTCATACTTTCACAAGTGCAAGTTCTCTGAACAAGGATAACATAATTGGATCATATGGCAATCCCTCAACATGCAACAAAGAGTCACTCCAAAGTTTCTATCAGAGAACGTAGGACGAAAACGTGCATCAACCCCTATGCTTAGATTACCCCAATGTCACCACGGGATCCGCAACTTGAGTGCCAAAACATACATCAAGTGAATCAATAGAACATCCCATTGTCACCACGGATATTCCATCGCAAGACATAAATCAAGTGTTCTCAAATCCAATACTCAATCCAACATAACGAAACCTTAAACATCAAGACTCAATTCATCACAAGAAGGTAGAGGGAGAAAACACCATATGATACAACTATAGTAACCAAGCTCGCGGTACACCAAGATCGTGCCAAATCAAGAACACGAGAGAGAGAGAGAGATCAAACACATAGCTACTGGCACACACCCTCAGCCCCGAGGGTGAACTACTCTCTCCTCGTCATGGAGAGCGCCGAGATGATGAAGATGGCCGCCGGTGATGGTTTCCCCCTTTGGCAGGGTGCCGGAACGGGATCCCGATTGGTTTTTCATGGCTACAGAGGCTTGCGGCGGTGAAACTCCCGATCTAGTTTTTTTGGGGGGTTTCTGTATTTATAGGAATATTTGGGGTCGGTTTCACGTCTGGGGGGAGGGGGTCCATGAGTCAACGACAAGTGTGGAGCACACTCTCGGGGGGTAGGGCGCGCCCTCCACCCTTGTGGTTGGCTTGGGACTCTTCTGGCCCAACTCTTTTGCTTCGGGGCTTCTTCTGGTTCATAAAAAATCACCGTAAATTTTAAGCTCGTTTGGACTCCGTTTAATATTCCTTTTCTGTAAAACTCAAAAACAAGGGGAAAATAGAAACTGGCAGTGGGCTCTAGGTTAATAGGTTAGTCCCAAAAATAATATAAAATAGCATATAAATGCATATAAAACATCGAAGATGGATAATATAATAGCATGGGACAATCAAAAATTATAGATACGTTGGAGACGTATCAGTTGGATCTTTCCCCGGGGGAGATGATGCAGAGCATCCTATAGTAATTCACATGGACCTACTGTCGTCTCACCAAATGCCTAGTGGACCTATGACATGAGCACGTGCTAGAGCTCTCGAGACCGAGGTGACATCTCTCCGTAGTGATATTCCATATGACCCACTCGAGACATGGCTACTACCTAAGTCTGAAATGTTATGTATGATCAGGTACCAAGAGGACCTTCCCAAAGATGCACGAGAAGACGGACAAGTCTCCAAGTACAAGGATGAAAGGAACAATGAAAGGAACCGACGAAGTCCCCAGGACCCAGACATTCGGCCCCTGGAGCATCAACCACAGCCGCCACCCAACAGCCGAAGCTACATGGCCTGGTCATCTGACCCGTGCTGCCCGGACATTTGGCTCATCCTCGGAAATCCGGCACTCCATCACAGAACCTCACCTAAGCCGGTCTCCCAGGCCCTGGACATTCGGCCCCCATAGCCCGGACATCCAGCATTGGGGAACATAGTAATTAAAAAAATCCTACGATCACGCAATATCTATCTAGGAGAAGCATAGCAACGAGATGGCAGAGTGTGTCCACGTACCATGTAGACCGAAAGCGGAAGCGTTATGTAACGTGGTTTACGTAGTCGAATGACTTCACGATCCAACCGATCCAAGTACCAAATGTACGGCACCTCCGTGTTCAGCACACGTTCAGCATGATGACGTCCCTCGAGCTCTTGATCCAACAGAGGGTCGAGGGAGAGTTTCGTCAGCACGACGGCATGGCGACGGTGTTGATGATGTGATCCGTGCAGGGCTTCGCCTAAGCACTACAACAATATGACCGAGGTGGTAAACTCTGGAGGGGGCACCGCACACGGCTAAGACAAATCATGGTGTGCCTTTGGGGTGCTCTCATGTCCCCGTATATAAAGCGGGGAGGAGGAGGCCGGCGGCTAAGGAGGGGCGTTCCAAGGGGGGAGTCCTACTTGGACTCCCAGTCCAAGTAGGATTCGGCCCCTCCTCCTTCCTTCCAACGGAGGGGGAAAGGGGAAAGAGGTGGAGAGGGAGAAGGAAAGGGGGGCTACGCCCCCCACCCCTTGTCCAATTCGGATTGGTCTTGGGGGGCGCCACCTCTTGTGGCTGCCTCCTCCTCTCCACTATGGCCCATGAGGTCCAATAACTTTCCCGGGGGGTTCCGATAGCCTCCCGGTGGGTTCCGATAGCCTCCCGGTACTCCGATAAATCCCTGAACCTTATTGGAACCATTTCGGTGTTTGTATATAACCTTCCAATATATCAATCTTTACCTCTTGACCATTTCAAGACTCCTCGTCGTGTCCGTGATCTCATCCGGGACTCCGAACAAACTTCAGTCACCAAAACACATAACTCATAATACAAATCGTCATCGAACGTTAAGCGTGCGGACCCTATGGGTTCGAGAACTATGTAGACATGACCGAGACATATCTCCGGTCAATAACCAATAGCGGAACCTGGATTCTCATATTTGCTCCTACATATTCTACGAAGATCTTTATCGGTCAAACCGCATAACAACATACGTTATTCCCTTTGTCATCGGTATGTTACTTGCCCGAGATTCGATCGTCAGTAACATCATACCTAGTTCAATCTCGTTACCGGCAAGTCTCTTTACTCATTCCATAATACATCATCCCGCAACTAACTCATTAGTCACATTGCTTGTAAGGCTTATAGTGATGTGCATTACCGAGAGGGCCCAAAGATACCTCTCCGTTACACGGAGTGACAAATTCTAATCTTGATCTATGCCAACTCAACAAACACCTTCGGAGACACCTGTAAAGCATCTTTATAATCACCCAGTTACGTTGGGACGTTTGATAGTACACAACATGTTCCTCCGGTATTCGGGAGTTGCATAATCTCATAGTCATAGGAATATGTATAAGTCATGAAGAAAGCAATAGCAATAAAACTAAACGATCATAATGCTAAGCTAACGGATGGGTCTTGTTCATCACATCATTCTCTAATGATGTGATCATGTTCATCAAATGACAACACATGTCTATGGTCAGGAAACTTAACCATCTTTGATTAACGAGTTAGTCAAGTAGAGGCATACTAGGGACACTTTGTTTGTCTATGTATTCACACATGTAATAAGTTTCCGGCTAATACAATTCTAGCATGAATAACAAACATTTATCATGATGTAAGGAAATATAAATAACAACTTTATTATTGCCTCTAGGGCATATTTCCTTCAGTCTCCCACTTCCACTAGAGTCAATAATCTAGATTACATAGTAATGATTCTAACACACATGGAGTCTTGGTGTTGATCATGTTTTGCTCGTGGAAGAGGCTTAGTCAACGGGTATGCAACATTCAGATCTGTATGTATCTTGTAAATCTCTATGTCTCCCTCCTTGACTGGATCGCGGATGGAATTGAAGCGTCTCTTGATGTGTTTGGTTCTCTTGTGAAATTTGGATTCCTTCGCCAAGGCAATTGCTCCAGTATTGTCACAAAAGATTTTCATTGGACCCGATGCACTAGGAATTACACCTAGATTGGATATGAACTCCTTCATCCAGACTCCTTCTTTTGCTGCTTCTGAAGCAGCTATGTACTCCGCTACACACATAGATCCCACCACGACACTCTGCTTAGAACTATACCAACTGACAGCTCCACCATTCAATATAAATACTTATCCGGTTTGTGACTTAGAGTCATCCGGATCAGTGTCAAAGTTAGCATCAACGTAACCATTTACGACAAGCTCTTTGTCACCTCCATAAACGAGAAACATATCATTAGTCCTTTTCAGGTATTTCAGGATGTTCTTGACCGCTGTCCAGTGATCCACTCCTAGATTACTTTGGTACCTCCCTGCTAAACTTATAGCAAGGCACACATCAGGTATGGTACCCAGCATTGCGTACATGATAGAACCTATGGCTGAGGCATAGGGATGACCTTCATTTTCTCTCTATCTTCTGCAGTGGTCGGGCATTGAGTTTGACACAACTTCACACCTTGTAACACAAGCAAGAACCCTTTCTTTGACTGATCCATTTTCAACTTCTTCAAAACTTTATCAAGGTATGTGCTTTATGAAAGTCCAATTAATACTACTGCGGGATGCTGCTAACGCGACACTACAATCAGAGACCCTTTGACGAAACTGTATGCGATGCAATAATCACAAACGGTGGTGTAAAAAACCGTCAAAAAAGGTGCAAAACATTTGCGATGGAGGATGCATCAAACACGGTTCAAATTTTAGTTGCGTGTGCGATTCAGGGCATACTGTTTAGTTCAATTAACCGTTTTCGATGAGGAGGAACAAAATAAACGGGCAGCCAGTTGAAGGTGTGTGCAATGTACAACATACGTTTCACTTGGATGAACTGTTTGGGCAACACAAAAGAAACGGTCTGCCAGATCAAGGTGTGTGTGATGTACAACATACAGTTCACTCGGATGAACTGTTTGTGATTAGGCAACACAAAAGAAACGGTCAGCTAAATCAAGGTGTGTGCGATATACGACATGCAGTTCACTCAGATGAACTGTTTGCGTTGAGACAAGAGAACAGAAACGGTTCAATATAACAAATACCACAAATATTGCAAGGTTCAAATTCAAAGATTACAACGCCCAAATTCAAACACTGCAAGTTGCGTCATTTCTAAAAAAGGGATCAACCGCTGACAAGTCATGTATGGGTTTGACGCAGTGACTTCCAATTGCTGCCATATGCTCTTCCAATACGAAGTTCGGCATTTTTGGATGCTCTTCCATTCCGCAGTACCTGTCGGCTCTGATAATCATACCATTGATCTTTCCTAATTAAATGCGTGTTCAACCTCAGTACCCTCACCACCTTTGCTCTGGCAAGAAAGAACCTGGCAAGTGTAATCTCTGGTAAGGTCCCTCGATAGGAGTTCAAAGTAATATTTGAGAGATGCAGATCCAGGCATTCAATGTGATTGTCGTTATAAACATTATCCACCTCCGGGCTTATTATTATGTGCAAAAGAAGAGAACGTGTTAGTGCGTACATGCAGTTTTGAACACTGCTACATGCCCATTTGGTTTGCAGGATTTGTAAAATGCACCAACGTGCCATCTTAGATCTGTCATGATTAACGTGGGCATTTGATTACAATCTAGAAACATGTAGCCTTCTTCACAAGAGGTTGGGTTGGATGAAAAAATCCCTAAGAAAACTAGTACAGATGAATCCAAAGGAGAAATGCTTATGGATGATTGTAACCATATGAATGAAGCAACCAATATGGGGTGGGGGTGTATGTCCTAAAATCCTCCAAAATTCCTTTAGAAGTCGTAGTACATTGTCATTGTAAACTTGGGAAAAGGTGCAAAAAATTGAGCTCCCTTATGGTTAACATTTAACACGAAAGGAACATCACCTTGATATACAGCTTCTTCAGGCACGGAAAGCATCTCAGGCAACTGACAACTTGGTCTAGGTTGGGGCCAACCGATTCTAGTGCCAAGACCTTCACTGTGCCCGGAGTCTAGGTGCAGCTTCGCTGGATGACAGACGAACATACATCTTTAAAACTAGAAATAACATTGATATCAAGAAGGAGAGTGTCGGTGTCAAAACAGGCGGATCTCGGGTAGGGGGTCCCGAACTGTGCGTCTAGGCGGATGGTAACAGGAGACAAGGGACACGATGTTTTTACCCAGGTTCGGGCCCTCTCGATGGAGGTAAAACCCTACTCCTGCTTGATTAATATTGATGATATGGGTAGTACAAGAGTTGATCTACCACGAGATCAGAGAGGCTAAACCCTAGAAGCTAGCCTATGGTATGATTGTTGTTGTGTCCTATGGACTAAACCCTCCGGTTTATATAGACACTGGAGGGGGCTAGGGTTACACAGAGTCGGTTACAAGGAAGGAGATCTACATATCCGTACTGCCAAGCTTGCCTTCCACACCAAGGAAAGTCCCATCCGGACACGGGACGAAGTCTTCAATCTTGTATCTTCATAGTCCGACAGTCCGGCCAAAGGTTATAGTCCGGCTGTCCGGATACCCCCTAGTCTAGGACTCGCTCAGTAGCCCGTGAACCAGGCTTCAATGACGATGAGTCCGGCGCGCAGATTGTCTTCGGCATCGCAAGGCGGGTTCCTCCTCCGAATACTTCATAGAAGATTTTGAACACAAGGATCGTGTCCAGCTCTACAAAACAAGTTCCACATACCACCGTAGGGAGAATAATATTTCCACAAATCTAATCTGCTGACGTATTCCGTAGTGTGACATCACACTACAGCTAAGCCCTTATGCGAATTGTTTTTTACAGCCAACTTCAGCACATTTTGCGAGGCAGTTTCCTTGGCACGTCTTATCGAAGCAGATATCGTGTCCCCTTATTGCGGGATTCTCATCAATACAGACGTGGGTAACCCAACCGCGCCATCAATTACGGCGCTTGGGGAATGAGCGGGTTTTACCTGGCTGGTGGGGACGCATAGTTTCGTCCGCCCATATAAAGGGATAAGGATTCACCTTTTTCCATCGACGCCTTCTTCCTCCTTTGCTCATCCATTCTTGCACACTTGAGCTCCAGTGCCCAAGCTCACGTCTTCTTCCTCAACCTTCTCCAACCACGTCCGGAGCGGGAGGCAAGTGGATGGTCTCCTCCGTCACGGAGGGACACATCAAGAAGCTGAGGGGAGCCGGATACTTGCCCGACGATATCGCACACCGGCTCCCAGATGTGGGGCAGCTCATCCCCACCCCCAGGCCCCACGAGAGGGTAGTGTTCCTTACCCATTTCCTCCGCGGACTGGCATTCCCTCTCCACTCATTTGTCCGGGGGCTCATGTTCTACTACGTCCTGGACTTCCATGAT
This sequence comes from Aegilops umbellulata, assembly GCA_032464435.1. NCBI lineage: Eukaryota > Viridiplantae > Streptophyta > Magnoliopsida > Poales > Poaceae > Aegilops > Aegilops umbellulata. Next base: position 104,650,529 of record CP136060.1, on the reverse strand, counting down.
CTGGCCCCAAACTTCATCCTCAACATCTCGGCGTTTATCGTCATGTGCGAGGCCTTCCTCCGCATCAAGCCCCACTTTGGCCTATGGCTGAAGACCTTTAATGTCAAACAGAAGGTGGTGGGCGGCCAACAGGCGGAGTGCGGAGGCTCCATGGTGGGCAAGATGCCCAACGTCACATGGCTCGAGAGCTCCTACGTGGAGACCATAAAGGGGTGGCAATCAGGGTGGTTCTACATCACCGAGCCGCGTGACCCTAAATGGGAAGCGGCCCCCGAATTCCGATCCGGAATCCCCACGCAGCTCACCTCCTGGAAAGAGAAGGGCCTGCCCTGGGGTAGTCCAGGAGAGCTGACCGGACTCCAAACCTGTGTCCAAAACATGGTGAACAAGAAGCTCAAGCTTGTCAACATAGTCCAGGTCATGCTCATCCGCCGGATCCTTCCATGTCAACAACGGGCGTTCAACTTGTGGGAGTTCGACCAGGCACAGCACCAAACTCTGAGAGAGCTCTTAGACACAACACGAGGATGCTTGGAAGGTACTGTTTAAGAGCGCCGAGGTTCCTCCTCCCCTTACCGAGGATCGCGGATTCAACCCGAAGCGCCAAGCCAGCGCGGTAAGTTGTTTTACCTCTTATAGGGTATTCATTTTTCATAGTTTAATCATATGCGGGATCTAAGCTCCCATACCTTTGACAGGAATGGCAGCAGACGGCCGAACAGATTGACTGTCCGGCTCCTCTGCCCGAAGGCCTAGCAGACGCTCGCTTAGCGAAGCTGCTGGTTCCGGCACCCTACGTGGTGCCCGAGAAGAAGGCCAAGAAGAAGGCCGCGGGAACCAAAAGAGTTCCCGGCGCCCGGTGGTGTCAGACTCATCGTCCGATGACTCCGAGGCGCACTCCTCCCACGAAGATGAGGAGGAGGAAAAAGAAGCTTCTTCCCCTCCAGCGGGGGGAGAAAAGAAAAGGAAGGCCGCCCCAACCGGGGAGGCCGGAGGGTCCAAGAAGGGAAGGACCCTTCCTCCGGACTACTTGTAACATCCCAAAATTTTCCAAATTTTGGAATGTTAATAATAAGATATGATTGAGTGATTTGTTGTGTTTGTCAAAAAAAAAACTTTTGAGACATGTAAAAAAACCCAATCAAATTGGATTTCTTTGTTTTGGACTCCTATGAAATATCCTGAACCACCTTTAGATTTATGGAGTGAGAATAAAATGACTTTCTCAAATACGGTGGATATATATTTCATAAATGAGTTATTTGAAATTTGGAGTTCTTTTAATTTTGGAGTTTCATTTTAGAATTTAATTGAAGATTTTGAATTCGTTTAAATATTTCCGACAAACAAATATTATTAATGAGTGGAGATAATATGACTTCTCCAAAATATTATTGGAAATATTTAAATGCAGCCCGTTTATCAATTTGGTATTTATAAACCCTAAAACATATGTTGGGGCAATTATGAAGCCCATAATGCAAATAAGTTTGTGCACGAAAATAAGTTTAATGAATTCTGAAACTAATGTGCGCACACTCCAAATAATAAACATGTAAACATAAACATTTTTTTAAAATCTTGTTAATCAAACTTTTCGCATAGTTAAATAAATAATTAATAAATCCTAGCCTGTCCTAATTGGGCCTGACCCATCTATCCCTCTCTCTCATTTGTTTTTCTGTTCCTCTTCCTTGTACATGGGCCGACCGATCTAGCCCACCTCCACTCGATCTTCTTCTACCTCAGGATCACTTACACAGCTACCCAAAGAGAACTCCATGGATGCCTGTACCTCTTCCTCCCGTCCTCTCCCATTCCCTGCACCCGCTGACCTCCTGAACGGAACCCCCTCGCCTCCCTCGACCCGTTCCATTCCTCAGTGCGCCTTGGAGACTCCCATAGTGGCCATTACGAGGCAGCGGAACAGCCACCATTAGACTCCATCTTCTGCTCGAATTCTGACCTCCCCGGGCCCTATAAAAAGCACCCCGCGAGCCCCTCTCAGCCCTCGTCCGAAGCCCTCTTTTTTTGGGAGCTATCTACTTCCCCATCCCGATCAATTGCTCGTCGCAGTTCGGAAACTCCGGCGGCCGCTCCACGCCGCTACGGGACGAGGCCGAGCCCGGGACATTGCCCAACAGACTTCCCTCATCGACCTCTTCGCCGTCCTCCTTCTACTTGACGTCAGGGAGCTTCTTCCACAACTCCGGCGACCTTCTTTTCCAACTCCGGCGACCAACTCCGTGAGCTCTCTCTAAATCCCGTAATTCTTTTATTCAGAAAAATATCTAAACTTCGGAAATTCATATCTCCTAAACCATATGTCCGATTTTAACAAATAAGATATCACCGGATTCGTTGGAACCTCTAGTTTATTATAAAAATATTAAATTTCACTTTTGAGCAAACTAAAATTTAGTTTTGATTTAAATACGAATCTGAGTAATTTTGATATATCTTTTATTCTGTAAATCATATAAAAATGTTTTATATATTGAAGTTGGACCTTAGGACCTGACCTTTCTGTTAGAACTCATTGCATGAATTTTCAGCAATGTTTAGTTGAAGTTTTAACATCAACATCTTAGTTTGACCTTCTTTGAGGATCGTTTAATAACTTTGTTAAATTAGAATTTGACTATAGGTTAAATCTCTTCGATGGATCCCTAGAAACCCTCTCTGGTCATTCGATATCACCACAAAACTTTGAAGTTACAAGATTAAGGATTTAATCCTTTTATCTCGAAACTTATGCCATGCCAGTTTTATTTAACCCAAGTCAAATATTCCGAATAATCTCATGATAGAATTTGTTGTAAGAACTTGTCTCACAACCCATCTTCTATATCAAACCAAGATCTTCACTTAGTATCACTTGATCCAACCCTAGGATATGACTATGTCATGTCTTGTTTAAGACCAAACTTGATTCTATCTCAAACCATACCCACGTCGTGCTAATTATCCTACGAATGTATTTATTGTGAATTTGTATCTTTTATTTGGATCTTCATTTGCAATTGTTGTGTATTAAATTATTTTCATGTATCGTTAGATATATCGTAAGGTGAAGGAGAGACGACTCGAAGTAGAATATATCAACTTCAAGAATCAGGCAAGTTGCAAATTGATCATGCTTTGACCTATATTTTCATACTATGCATAACTCTTTAAATTTTAATACTATGCATGTTTTTATAAAAGTTTTGCAAAGTATTATATTTAGCTAGAGCCATAGGTTCAAGATTCATCATTGGCCACGCTTGCACAAAATGGGTGGGATGAAAACCAAACTTGTTTTAAACTTTAAACTTGCTCTCTTTGGAGCAAAGTTTTGAGAAAATATTTTTAAAACAAAATTATATATTGTTTACTTCTTCTCCGTGGGCGGGATGGTATGACGGGAGCGTCTACAAGTGATTGCGCCCATCGGGGTCTTGCAGTGAATGCGCCCGACTGGGGTCTTGCACACAGGTTTTTGGTGGGGACCGCCGTCCAGGGGAATGAGATCTTCCAAGTACAGTTTGATGTAGCTTCTAGTAGAGCCACATGCTACTATGGGCTCTGGCTTAGCTTAGTACTAACGGGAAACCCTTACCTCAGGACCGCCATCGGAGAGGGGCTTTCATTGCCTAAGTTGCGGGCGGCTTGGTCAGGTAAAGGGGGCTGTTACGGAAAGGCTTCGTCACAATCTCCTCCTAGTCATACACCCAAGTGTGTAATGATAAACGAGGTTGGTTGTGTCATGTGGGAAACGCGTACGACCTCTGCAGAGGGTTAAACCTAATCGATTAGCTGTGCCCCCTGTTACGGGCAATTTTGAGCAACTGAAGACTTGGACTGAAGAAGAATCTCCCCTCTCTTTTCTAAAAATCTATTTTAAGGGTTAAAATTGAGGAATGAGCACAGTGAATGTGTTTCACTTCAACCTTATGTATGTTTTAAAACTATTTTGGAGAATGAGCACTGGTGCGTATATCCAAGTGTCTCACTCCTATCTTTTATACTAAAAAAATATTTCTATTTCAAACAAAGTTTACAAATTTTAGTATAGGTGAAAATTGGCTTTATGCAAAGGAAACCTCCACCAATACTTACCCTGCATATATAATCTGTTATACTTTCCTTTGCAACTTGCGAGTACATTCCACGTACTCATCTGCACCTGTCATGTGCAGATCTCGATAGATTAAGAGGCGATAGGGTTATGGTCTACACTCAACGAGCCCAGTGGCATTGATGGAGCCTAACTTAGTGACTACGTATAATTCTGCTGTATTATCTGCCAACTTGAGCTGTGCGTAAGGTATGATTTATATATATCTGGATCTACCGTTGTAGTAGAATGATGTATGTCTTACTGATATTCATTTTTGTTACTATGTGTGCTAGCTATGATCCAGGGATAGCACAGTAAGCACAGAGACTTGGATTCTACCAAATCCGGGTCGTTACACTACTCCACCAACGCGCCGACAGCGAAGACGAGTGGCCACCCAGGGCCAAGCCCCTGGCGAAGTCGTAAGTATTCGGACACCAGAGTGACTCATAGCGTTCCTTTATTGCACAGCTCTTCCTAACGCCGAATATAATCATGCAGTCCGCCCCGAGCCCGTGTCGACGTATCGTTGAGCGGTTCCTTGGGTTCGTCGGATGTGAATAGCTTTTCACTTCCGACCGCCTCCTCTCCTCGTCCTACGGACAATGCCGAGGTATTGTCCCAAGGGGTTCCAAACCGAGGGGAGGTAGTCCTGGGGGCGTCTCAAGGCGACATCCCGGACTCCAGGCGCAAAGGGAGCAAGGCTCCCAAGGGCTCCAAGTCCGGCCCTCAGCCAAACATCGCGCCGGAACCTAGAGTGGTTCTGGACTCCGTGAGGCGGCCCCCCACTAAGAGGGGCAAGCCTACCGTGCTGGTGACCTCCATCCAACCAGAGGCACCGGATAATTTGCTGGAGGTGCTTAACGGTGCCTCCATCGACGAGGAGCACCGCAATATTATGAGTGCGGTGGTCCAGAAGGTTCAGTCTGCCAAGAGCGGACTAACTAAGGCCTGTGCCATCCTTCTAACAGGCTTTGAGGTATGTAAAAAATATATGAAAATATTACCGCATAGACAGTAGCCCCTGATGCTCTGTTTGGTGTTCACAAAGAAAAGCCGAATAGAGGATCTAAAAATATCCGCAGGAGTCTAACATAATTGTGTTGATATGCGTATGCAGGCTTCGATGCTGACCTCTGCCCCACTGACTACGGAGGTTGATACGCTGAAGCAGAACCTCGAGCGGTCCGAGAAAGAGCTCGACCTTGCCAAGAAGCAGCTCGAGGAGAATCAAGGTACGTAATGCCTTGTCTATGTGTGTATATATAAAAAATATGCAGTTGTAAAAAATGATAGGATTGTTATTGATGTGCTAGGGGCCACGACCGAGGTGGCGACCCTGAAGCAAGCACTGTCCGAGGCCGAAAACAAAGCGGCCACGGAGTGCACCGAGCGGGGGAAGCAAGAGGCGCGGGTTGCCGAGGTGCAGCAAGAGCTCCATGCTCTCGTGAAAAAGCATGAGATTTTGGAGCTTGACTCGAAGACGCGAGAGTCCGAGCTTGCCTCGGCCCTTGAGAGCGCCAAGCATGCTAAGGCCGAAGCCTATAAGGCCCTCCAGGAAATTGTGGCAATGAAGAAGATAGTGGTGGGTAAGGCATTAATTATGCAAAGAAAGCATGTGAAAGTAAATTACTTGTTACTTACCCAAGTCCGGAGCTTTCCAGGAGCGTTCGCAGATTTGCCCCGCAGTGTGTCGGATGCTACAAAGCACTACCGAGTCGAGGAGGGGAGATCGACAGAGAAGGTGTTCTGGTCTCAGTATACTGAGGCCGAACACCCGGTGCCCTTAAGCGACCAACTGAAGCAATTGGTCGAGCTCCATAAGGCGGCCGAACAGGCCATGAAGGGTCTTATAGTCTGGCTGTGACCTGGAGAGGCCATGCCAGGGAGCTACTTCGGGCTGGTGAGGCGGCTTGTGGATGCCTGTCCTTGGCTTGAGGTCATCAAGCGCTCCGTCTGCATCGAGGGCGCCCGCAGGGCGCTTGCCCGTGTTAAAGTGCACTGGGGCAAGATGGACGCTGAGAAGCTGGTGAAGGGTGGGCCACCGCATGGCAAGGAACATCGCCACCCTGAAATGTACTATGAGGGCGTCCTGAAGGGTGCCCGCCTTATGGCGGATGAATGTTCCAAAGATGTAATATTTGAGTGAACTCGCTCGTTTGCTCATGTACGCTGAAAACTTGTTCATATGCGCTATGCAACGCTTGTTTGAATTTAAAATATTACCTTCTGTGCGGCCGTTTATTATATTTGAGAGATGGCGAGTCGTCGGCTTCTGCCCCCGTGCCACAAGTGCTGGGGTGTTCGGGACAAACCTGAGCACTCTTTTTCCCATTCTTGTGTCCTTCTAGGGAGGTGCTCAGCACAATGAACAAGGCAATCGGACTATAATGCTTTATCACTCTCACTTAGCCAGAGAATTCTATAATTTTAAATTTCGGCGAAGCCCCTAGTTTTCGGAAGACCGAGTTCGGGGCGCTATACACGCCTGGGCCGGACAAAGCCGGCTCCTCGCCCTAAGCGGCATAAGTCTTTAGGGACTCGAAACCTCTCGAACAGCGACCAGCTCTCGCCCTATCATGACAGTCAGTTTTAGCTTTCTCTACTGAGGTGCTTAGCCCAGCTGAACCGGGGCACAATCGCAGTAGTTCTCCTAGTGCTACCTTAGCCGATATAGCGGAACGTAAGGTACCAAAACATGGGAGCCGGGCAAACCCAAGTATTGACCCAAGACATGATTCAGAGCTGATGCATATAATGTTATGAGTTCGGAGTGCCGCACTTGTGAAAGTGTTCGGACTTCTCACTCTGTATTATGGGGTGCTTAAGCCCCTGGCGTATTAGCCGTACCAAAGTGTACGGGTGCTGAATGTCATGAATGAACATATATACATAACAGGGAAGGAATAGAGAATGCAATGATAGACTGAAGCTATGCATTGTGTATTCGAAAAAGGCTGCATTAAAAGCAGAACGATACAAATAGTGCGATAAGCAAAAAAAGGACTATTTGACATGTCCCCTCCATGGGCGAGATGTGGAATGGTATTTAAAGCAGGTATTTTGCTCGTTATAGAGACCACCTAGGAGTTCCATAATGTGAGTAGCTTTCTGCCTCCCTGGTTGTTGTATCGTGTGTTCGGCGATTGTACTGCCGAACAGGTCTTCCAGAGAGTAAAGTCCTGAAAGTGGGAAAAAAACAAAGTTGGAAGCCCCTAGTGCGGTTAAGCCACGTTTTTGAGGCGTGCCGTGGTCGTGCCCCTTCCCCTATGCCCATGGTATTTTCAGAGCGTAATTATGTACGCGTGGCACGGATTTCACCGTTTGGCTGGGGCTGGGGTTGGGGCCGCATTGCTACGCCTGCTCGGGACGTGTCAGGCGGTCTTGCTGCAGATTACTCCTAGCGCGCTTGACGGCGTCTGGACGTTTGATCGCCGGACTGGAGAATTTCCTTGAGAGGCTGATTTGTGCTTCTGCTGCGAGGGCTGCAGTGTGCTCCTCCGTTCGGAGAGAGCGCTCTGTGTTTCCATTAACTGTGATGACCCCCCGAGGTCCTGGCATCTTGAGCTTGAGGTATGCATAGTGCGGCACCGCATTGAACTTTGCAAATGTGGTTCGCCCCAGCAGTGCATGATAGCCACTGCGGAACGGGACTATATCGAAGATTAACTCCTCGCTTCGGAAATTATCCGGGGATCCGAAGACCACTTCTAGTGTGACTGAGCCTGTGCAATGGGCCTCTACACCTGGTATGACGCCCTTAAAGGTCGTTTTTGTGGGTTTAATCCTTGAGGTATCTATGCCCATGTTGCGCACTGTGTCCTGATAAAGCAGGTTCAGGCTGCTGCCGCCGTCCATAAGGACTCGAGTGAGGTGAAATCCGTCGATGATTGGGTCTAGGACCAATGCGGCAAATCCGCCATAACAGGTGCTAGTGGGATGGTCCCTGCGATTGAAAGTGATCGGACAGGAGGACCATGGGTTGAACTTTGGGGCGACTGGCTCCAACGCGTATACGCCCCTTAACGCATGCTTCCGCTCCCTCTTGGGGATGTGGGTTGTGTATATCATATTCACCGTCCGCACTTGTGGGGGGAACCTCTTCTGTCCTCCGTTGTTCGGCGGTCGGGGCTCCTCCTCGTCATTGCTGTGTAGCCCCTTGTCTTTGTTTTCGTCATTTAACTTGCCGGCCTGCTTGAACACCCAACAATCCATGTGGGTGTGGTTGGCTAGCTTGTCGGGGGTGCCGTGTATTTGGCACGAGCGATCATGTATACGGTCCAAACTGGACGGGCCCGGAGTGCTTCTTTTGAATGCCTTTTTCCGCTGACCGGGATTAGAGCCTCTGAATCCGGCATTGACTGTCGTATCTTCTGCATTGTCGCTGTTAATGCGGCGCTTGTGTTTGTTGCGACGTGACCTGCCGTTGCTGTCCTTGGTATCCGAAGTACCAGGGCTCTTTGACATGTTATTGCTGCGAGCCAGCCAGCTGTCTTCTCCCGCGCAAAAGCAGGTCATGAGTGTCGTGAGGGCTGCCATAGATTTCGGCTTTTCCTGTCCAAGGTGCCGGGCTAGCCACTCGTCGCGGATGTTATGCTTGAAAGCCGCTAGGGCCTCTGCATCTGGACAGTCGACGATTTGATTTTTCTTGGTTAGGAACCATGTCCAGAATTGCCTGGCCGATTCCTCTGGCTGTTGAATTATGTGGCTCAAGTCATCGGCATCTGGTGGTCGCACATAAGTGCCCTGGTAGTTGTTGAGGAATGCGGCTTCCAGATCTTCCCAACAACCAATGGATTCTGCTGGCAAGCTGTTGAGCCAATGCCGAGCAGGTCCTTTAAGCTTGAGTGGGAGGTATTTGATGGCGTGTAGATCGTCGCGACGGGCCATGTGGATATGAAGGAGATAGTCCTCAATCCATACCGTGGGATCTATCGTATCATCATATGATTCAATATTCACGGGTTTGAAACCCTCTAGGATTTGATGATCCATTACTTCATCTGTGAAGCATAGCGAGTGTGTGGCGCCTCTGTACTGGGCTATATCGCGACGCAGCTTAAATGAGTTTTGTCTGTTGTGTTTAGCCCGGCCGGATTTACTTTTGTTGTATCCAGCATGACGGTTATCGTCTCGTGTGGTCGGGTGCCCACGCGATCCGTAGATCGATCTTGTTTGCTTTGCTTTGTCCTCCAATATGTCTTGCAGATCTAGCGCATTTCCCCGTGCCTTGGTATTTTTTGAGTGACGCCGGGGTGCGGCTTGAGCTGTGGGCCGAGAGGCCTCTCTGTCGCGGCCACGAGGTGGCCGATCAGCCGCGTCATACACTGGAGACGTAGATTTAGATGTTTCCTCCTCTAATTGGGGTAGCAACCTGCGCTTTGGGTAGCTCTTGGAGGGGCGTTCGAGTTCGTATTACTCGGCCGCAAGGACTTCAGTCCATCTGTCAGCTAGCAAGTCTTGATCAGCTCTAAGCTGCTGCTGCTTTTTTCTTAAGGCCATTCGCCGTGGCCATAAGCTGGCGCTTGGAGCGCTCTTGCTAGATGGGATCCTCGGGCATGACAAATTCGTCGTCGTCGAGGCTTGCCTCGTCTTTGGAGGGAGGCATGTAATTATCATCCTCTACCTCTCTATCTGCCGCTCTCTCAGGAGGGCTGGCTTCTCCATCCTCCTGCGCTGAATCTTGTTGGAGGGGGTTGTCTTCGGCACTATCCGGGGTGTTATTATCTCCTGTGCCGGTATCACTGTTTTTGCTTTGGCGGGACTTAGAGCGACGTCGCTAACGCCGGCGCTTGGGTTGCTTCTTGGAGGGGTCATCTGCTGCTGTTCCGTCGCCATTGCCTTCTTTGGGTGTGTCCACCATATATATATCATACGACGAGGTGGCCGTCCAGTGCCCAGGTAGGCGCTGGTTCCTGTTCGTCTCCTACATCGTCGTCCATACCATCGATGTCTTCGGAGTCGAAGTCGAGCATGTCGGTTAAATCATCGACAGTGGCTATGAAGTGGGTGGTGGGTGGGCGTCGAATTTCTTCGTCGTCCGCATCCCAACGCTGCCGGTCATAATCTGGCCAGGACTCTCCTGACAAGGAGAGAGAGCTTAGTGAATTCAGTATGTCGCCGAAGGGCGAGTGCTGAAAGATATCCGTGGCGGTGAACTCCATGATCGGCGCCCAATTGGATTCGATTGGCAGGGGCGCGGGTGGTTCAGAGTCCAGAGGAGAGTCCGGCGATGTGGAGTCACGGGCCTCGTGAAGGGTAAGGCTGGTGTTCGGCTCGATTGCCGTTGAGGCTGCTGCCTCCGTGGCGGGGTCTAACCACTAGCCCACGGATGGCGCAGTTGGCTCTGAATTGAAGGTCGGAGCGGTTGCAGGTGCGGTCTCCAGGACACTGTTCGGTGGCAGAGCTAAATCATGCCCATTGTGACAGTGCGGCGCACTCGGCCGGGGCTCGAATTCGTCGAAGATCAAGTCTCCGCGGATGTCGGCCGTGTAGTTTAAGCTACCAAACCTGACCTGATGGCCACGGGTGTAACTCTCGATCTGCTCCAGACGGCCAAGCGAGTTGGCCCGCAGTGCGAAGCCGCCGAACACGAAGATCTGTCCGGGGAGAAAAGCCTCACCCTGGACTGCATCGCTGTTGATGATCTAAGGAGCCATCAAGCCTAAAGATGATGACACAGAGGAACTCTCAATGAAAGCACCAATGTCGGTGTGAAAACCGGCGGATCTCGGGTAGGGGGTCCCGAACTGTGCGTCTAGGCGGATGGTAACAGGAGACAAGGGACACGATGTTTTTACCCAGGTTAGGGCCCTCTCGATGGAGGTAAAACCCTACTCCTTCTTGATTAATATTGATGATATGGGTAGTACAAGAGTTGATCTACCACGAGATCAGAGAGGCTGAACCCTAGAAGCTAGCCTATGGTATGATTGTTGTTGTGTCCTACGGACTAAACCTTCTGGTTTATATAGACAACGGAGAGGGCTAGGGTTACACAGAGTCGGTTACAAGGAAGGAGATCTACATATCCGTACTTCCAAGCTTGCCTTCCACTCCAAGGAAAGTCCCATCCGGACACGGGACGAAGTCTTCAATCTTGTATCTTCATAGTCCAATAGTCCGGCCAAAGGTTATAGTCCGGCTGTCCGGATACCCCCTAATCCAGGACTCCCTCAGAGAGGTATAAGGCGACTGGTGTACCTGAAAGTTGGAGTATTTGACACACGAGTAGCCCACCACTTCCAATTTCGGCGTAGAAATGACATTGATTCTTGTTGGACCTTGTTGATCAACTACAAGTAATCTCTCAAGTGAAGTTGTGTCCTGGATGACCATATTGTGGTCCACCTTTTGTGATCTCTTGTTGCAGCACCAGCAACACATATAAATAGTCCGGAGAGTCCTGGAGGTGATGTCCAAGGTACTCGACCAATTCATCGCCTGAAGATGAAGGAACTCGCAATACAGCCGCGGAGCAGGCGCTCCATGTCATCCTTTGGGATGCTGACAGCGACGAGCTCGAGGTGCTTCAGTCGTGGTAGAAAAAGAGCGGGCGCGTCATTAAGGGAGGGGGAATGGAATTTCATGAACTTGACGAGGCGCAACGTGGGAGCGAAGCGGAGCGCGGACGTCGGCAGCAAGCGCATATGCCCATCATTAAAAATGAGCTTCTCAAGCTGATCTATGGCAGGGGATCGGAACCACTCGTCAAGCTTGGCTGGGTCCTTGCCATTGAAATGGAACTTTCCCATGATAAGGCCTTTGATTGGGCCATGGTGATTGCCGAGAATCTGGGAGAACGCATCCAAACTTTGGCGATAGCCATGGCAGAGCTTGTGGGCGTCGAGGAGGTCCACAGGGGTGAGGAGCCATAGGGGGCGCCACCACCAGGAAAGGGAGGCTTTCATCGCCTGATATTTCATTGGGAGGAGGGATATGATGACTACCAACATATCATCGGGGAGGTTGTTGATGAAGTCTAGGCCTGCTGGAGTCGCTTGCGGTTCTTTCTCGACCAGCCTCTACTTGTTGGCAGCCTCATTCTCCACCTCATCTGCAGCGGCGGAAACCTCTGCCTCCATATTCATGATGTGCTACGGTGCTTCAGCAGCCCCGGCGTCGCCACTCACTCCGGTGGGGCGCTTTGGCGGCATCCTCGTACACTGACGGCTTTGAGGACTCAGAGCAGCGTCGAGGATGCGGGCGGAGAGAGAAGAATTGTGTGTGTGGCGAGGATGGGGGGTGCAGCCGCCCGACAGCGCCATTAATATAGACCAGTGGGAGCGAGGTGGGCGGCGGTCCAAGGCTGTCTCGCTTCCCAGTGAGAACGACTGCTTCATCTCTAGTATGAATTAAATATATGCTTGATTACTGAATTTTAGTTGCAAAAAATAGATAGTGCTATTGATTTTTAGCTGCATATTTTGACAAATCGCAGTGTCTCTTGGCTTAGCACCGAAGTCTAGCTTTAATTTGCATACCGTAATCTGAACCGTTTGCGTTGAAGAGATGCACAGATCCTGCGTTGAACAGCTTGTACGCTTCCCGATGAGCCTGCGCACCGGACTGCACTCGCACGCCTCCCATTCAGTCAAGCAGCTGTCTACACCGGAGGTTTTGGTAATTCCTAACAACATATAACACATTGAGCAAATGCTATTTCAAGATAAATATTTCAGGAAAGCTTAGTGATTGGCATGGCATGGATGAGAAAGTGGACCCCTCAAAATGCTAAGGACAAAGGATTGGCTCGAGCTCAAAGCTCAGGACTCTACATTTTTCATTTTAAGTGATCAAAGATCACATTGAGTCCATAGGAAAAGACAATATTATCAAGAGGGGGTGAGGTGTTGCTTAATGAGTTTCTTGCTCAGAGTGCTTAGTGATATGCTCCAAAAACCATCAACTACTTTCTCATATCCACATATGTACCAAACCAAAAGTCAAACTCAGCCTCACCGAAGCTGTCTATCCGGCGCCACCGAGTTCAGTTGACATAGCCACTGCCAGAAACCCTAGTCTTTTCGGTCTCACCGATAGGGATCTCGGTCTTGCCGAGATGGGATTGTAATCTCTTTGTTTCCCTTCGTAACGTTTTGGTCAAACCGAGATGAGCGATCGATCCCACTGAGATTGCAGTGCAAACACTCTGTTTCCCTTTCGTAACATTTCGGTCCAGCCGAGATGAGCGAATTGGTCCCACCGAGTTTGCCTGACCAACTCTCTGTTTGACTATTACCAAAATCGGTCTCACCGAGTTTGTGTAATCGGTCTCACCGAGATTACGTTATGCCCTAACCCTTACTAAATCGGTCTCACCGAGTTGACGTGTCGGTCCCACCGAAAATCCTAACGGTCACATTATGAACTAAATCCGTCTGACCGAGTTTCACGATTCGGTCCACCGAGTTTGTAAATTGTGTGTAACGGTTAGATTTTGTGTGGAGGCTATATATACGCCTCCACCCACTCTTCATTCATGGAGAGAGCCATCTGAACATGCCTACACTTCCAATACACATTTTCTGAGAGAGAACCACCTACACTTGTGTTGAGGTCAAGATATTCCATTCCAACCACATAAATCTTGATCTCTAGCCCTCCCCAAGTTCCTTTCCACTCAAATCATCTTTCCACCAAATCCAATCCTATGAGAGAGAGTTAAGTGTGGGGGAGACTATCATTTGAAGCACAAGGGCAAGGAGTTCATCATCAACACACCATTTGTTACTTCTTGAAGAGTGGTGTCTCCTAGATTGGCTAGGTGTCATTTGGGAGCCTCCGTCAAAATTGTGGAGTTGAACCAAGGAGTTTGTAAGGGCAAGCAGATCGCCTACTTCGTGAAGATCTTCCCGAGTGAGGCAAGTCCTTCGTGGGTGACGACCCTGGTGGGATAGACAAGGTTGCTTCTTCGTGGACCCTTCGTGGGTGGAGCCCTCCGTGGACTCGCGCAACGGTTAACCTTCGTGGGTTGAAGTCTCCATCAATGTGGATGTATGATAACACCACCTATCGGAACCATGGATAAAAAATCTCCGTGTCAACATTGCGTTTGCTCCCTCAAACTCCTCCCTTTACCTTCATATGCAATTGTGTTACATTCCACTGCTATACTCTTAGATTTGCATGTGTAGGATGATTGCTTGACTTGTGCTAAGTTGCTAAAATCTGCTAAGAACTAAAATTGGGAAAGACTAGATTTTTATTTGGTCAAGTAGACTAATCACCCCCCTCTAGACATACTTTCGATACTACAAGTGGTATCAGAGCCAGGTTTCCATTTGCTTTGATTTCCATAGCTTTTGGTGGTCATAGCCTTGGTTTCACAACCTAGGAGAGTATGGTGACTAGCGAGGGAAATTACCACCGTAGAGGTCCTTACTTTGATGGTACAAATTTTGCTAGTTGGAAGCATAAGATGAAAATGCATATTCTTGGACATAACCCCGCTGTTTGGGCTATTGTGTGTATTGGCTTGCAAGGTGAATTCTTTGATGGGAGAGAACCAAACCGTGAAGCTAGCGCGGAAGAGTTGAAGATGCAGCAATACAATGCTCAAGCTTGTGATATTCTCTTCAACGGACTGTGCCCCGAAGAATTCAACAAAATCAGCCGTCTTGAGAATGCAAAGGAAATTTGGGATACTTTGACTGATATGCATGAAGGTACCGACTCCGTCAAGGAATCCAAATTGGATGTACTTCAAAGTCAACTGACAAGTTCAAAATGAAGGATGGTGAAGGCGTCGCTGAAATGTACTCTAGGCTTGCTCTCATCACAAATGAGCTTGCTGGCTTAGGAAGTGAAGGGATGACCTATAAATTCATCATCAAGAAGATCCTAAGAGCCTTGGATGGAAAATATGATACCGTGTGCACATTGATCCAAATGATGCCCAATTACAAAGATCTCAAGCCAACCGAAGTCATTGGAAGAATTGTTGCTCATGAGATGTCACTCAAAGATAAGGAAGAGCTCCACAACAAGTCAAGCGGTGCTTACAAAGCCTCATGTGAAGCTCCCACATCATCAAGTGAGAAACAAACCTTCAATGAAGAATTGAGCCTAATGGTGAAGAACTTCAACAAATTCTACAAGAGTAGAAGCAAAGAAATAAGATCCAAGTCAAGGTCCTACAATGACAAAAGATCTTCTAGTCGTGAGCGTAATTGCTAAAATTGTAGAAGACCCGGACACTATTCCAATGAGTGTACGACTCCCTACAAAACAAGAGAAGATTCTCCCAAAAGAAGAAGTAGAAGAGAAGAATCACCACCAAGAGAAAGAAGGAGTAGAGATGATCGTTATGAACGAAGACCCTCTCGGAGAAGCAAGGATTCGGAAAGGAAGGATAAGTCATCAAGGAGCTACACAAAAAGAAGACATCAAGCTCATGTTGGTGAATGGGTATCCGGCTCCCACTCTGACAATCACTCCGAAAGAAGTTATCACTCCGACTCCGAATATACTCAAGATGAAGGTGTTGCCGGACTAGCACTTGTGACAACCAACTCCTAAGACATATTTGAATCACCAAATGAAGGAATTGGGAGATGCTTCATGGCCAAAGGTCCAAAGGTAACACACCCCGGGTATGTTGATTTCAATAGTGATGAAGATGAGTTGCTAGGAGATGATGATTTACTTGTTGACAACTCTAGTTATGAAAACTATGATGAATTTGTTGTTAATCATGCTAATCAAGATAAAACGAATGATGATGATAAGAAGGAGATTGAGCGTCTAACTAAAGAACTAAACACTGTTAAGTTAGCTCATGAAACTACCTTGGAAGATCATCGAGAACTTTTAAAGACTGATGAGAAGCTACGCTTTGAAAAGCTCAACCTTGAGCAAGAGCATGAGTTTTTAAAGGCAATCAATGATTATCTTGGCAAGAAAAGTTCTTCTTACATTGCCAAGCGTTTACTCTTGTCTACTTACATGCCACAAGTTAAATCTAACAACAAGAACAAGAAATATTCTTCATCTAGTAGTAACAACCATCATGCTAAATCCAATGTTGTTGCTTCTAGTAGTTCTCTTGATTCCACTAATGACTCTCTTAGCCAAGTTACACTTGAGCAAGAAAATAGCTTATTGAAGGGAATTATAGAGAAAGGTGTTTACAAGAGCCTTGTCGGAAGTAAGAAATTTGAAGAAACTGTATGCAAGCAAGCAAGGCACCGGAAGAATCAAGGTGTTGGATTTGAACGAAAGTTCAATGCCAATGTACTTGAGTGGGAACAAGATCAATACCCCAAGACGAAGTTTGTTCCTCAACAAGAGAAGTATGATCCTACTTCTTTCCAAGGGACACAAGCTGAAGATGATCTTCCACCACAAGACCATAAGCAAAAAGGCAAGGACAAGCTTCAAGAGGAAATTGATGCATTTGAAGAAGCACCTAAGGCCTTAGTCAAGTGGGTTCCCAAGACTACATCAAGTTCTACTTCATCAAGTACGACTACAACTCCAAAGATTCCAATCAAGATGGTGTGGATCCCGAAGAAGAAGAACTAGAGAGTTCTTGAGGGTTACTCCGCCAACATACTTCACTCTTATCATTTTGGCAATGACAAGTGCAAACAACTTCCACATCTTGAACTAGTCCAAGGAGTCACAAACCCTCTTGTTGGTAAGACAAGGGACAAGGTAACCTAATGCTTTCATGTAAAACATCTTGTGTATACATCACTCTATGTCCATGGATATCCTTGCTTGTTCCTTGTGGGACTAACCCGTGTAGGTATTCAAAGTGCAAATCACTCCAATGGATTGCTCCGAATGATCTACATCAATATTGAGAATCCACATCTTCAACACCTACATGAAGTCATCATCGACAAAACCCAAGGTTAGTTCATCCCTCTTAGGAGGGATATCACATCTAGGGGAGCTTTAATCTAAGAATTGAGCTAAAGCAACTCTAATGGTGTGAGCACAACAATGCTTTATGTAAAAGTGGCAACCCCACTTGTGCTTAAACGATGAGTATGACCTATGATCAAATGTTCTCATTTGACTCCTAAGTCAATATACTCATATATAGATGACCTAGTCATGTGTAATTGCTTGATAGATGCTAGAGTGTTTGTGCATGCTTTGTAACATACTTCATTTGCCATTTTAATTGTGTGAGCATGCTGAATGCATATTTTTCTCATTCAAGGACATCCATTTGTTGCTTTGATTGTTTGGCTTTTTCTCATTTTCCAAATGGATGGACAAGAATGCCTAAGAACTCCCTATAGCTATCTATTCTTTCCTCGTCTCAAACTCTATTCATGCTACATCACAAAGTTTGATCAAGTCAGATTCGAACCACTCTGTGTGAGGAGCACTCGGAGTCCCCGATTCGTCATAGACTTAAACTTCCAAAACCTCTTTGTGCATTTCGGTCTGACCGATTCATCCTTTTTGATCCTACCAAGATCACTTAGTTGATCTAGGTTTTCAATCTCGATGCAACCACTTAGAACCTTTCGGTCTCACCGAGTTGCAGCAACTGCCTGCAATTTTGCATCTTAATGCCACCGAGATGTTCCACTCAGTCACACCGACAGGGTCAGGTTATATATACTGACGGGTCAAATTTTGGAAATTTTTCCGAAACCCTTCACCAGCGCGTAACATGCTCTGCCTCTTCGAGTCTTCGGATCGCCCTCTCGCCGCCAGCAACCTCCCACCGCTGGTCTCCGCCGCCGTCAACGGCAATATGCTCCACCGTTGCCGCCGTACGAACACTCGCCGCTCTAGGGTAAGTGTTCGACCCCTTGTGACGTCTTTTTCACTCCGATTCCTAGCACAAGGACGATGCCATGATTGAGATTGATCCGTCCAGCTAAAACTTTCTTAGGTTGTAACACCCCGGATGTAACTTGCCATATTTGTAACTCCAACTCTTGCCATTTTCGGCAATGTGATATGATATTCCCTTCGTGGTCGGGTTTCCCTTCATTGTGCATTTTGTCCTTGTCATGCATTTCAAGTCATGTCATCATGTGCTTCGCATTCGCATACGTGTTCGTCTCATGAATCCGAGCCTTTTCCCCGTTCTCCGTTTTGCAATCCAGCACTCCTACATCCTCCGGCGTCCCCTTTTACCTATTTTCATGTGCGAGTGTTAAACGATCTCAGAATGGACCGAGGTTTGCCAAGCGGCCTTGTTATAGCACCGGTAGACCGCTTGTCAAGTTTCGGGTCATTCGGAGGTCGTTTGATACTCCAACGGTTAACCGGGTAACCGTAAAAGCCTCGTGTGTGTTGCAGCCCAAAACCCCTCCAAAACAGCCCAATAACCCATCTAAGTCACTCCCATCCTCTAAGTCGTTCGGTCACGATCGCGTGGCCGAAAACCGTGCTCAATTTGGAGCCTCCTAGCCCCTCCTACCTATAAAACTAGCCCCTCCTCCGAAATTTCGGATCAATTCCACCCCTAACCCTAGTCCTCTTCCTCCCCGCGCCGCCGGACACGTCCGGTCCGGCCGGACAAAAAAAATCCCGCCGCCGCCGCCGCCCAATCGGGGCGCGCCCCGTCGCCACCCGGGCCGCCCCGCCACCGCGCCTCCACCGCGGGCCCGCCTGGCCCGTGGCCGGCCCTCCCCGCCGCCGTCCGGGCCGAGGCCGCGCCCCGCCCGCGCCTCGCCTCCCGCGTCCGGCCGCCGCCTCCGCCCGCCGGCCGGCGCGGCTCCGCCGCCCCTAGCGCCCCGCGCCGGCGCCCCGCCCGCGCGCCGCCTCCTCCGCCCCGCGTCGCCGGCGCCGGCGCCGGATCCGGCTGGTCCTCCCGCGCGCCGGCGAGCAACCTCTCCAAGTCCGGCGACAAGCCACTGTTTTGGCGAAGTTTTCCGACGATCCTCGTAATCCGCGCCCGGCTGGATCTAGATCTAGATCTGAGATCCCGTTCGGGTTGACCTTTTCCCTCCTATCCCTAATTTATTTGGCTATCTTTGACCTGCTATATCTCCGCATCCGTGGCTCCGTTTTGGGCGTATAGCATATAGAACTGTTCGCCTCGATGAGTACATAATTTCATCTCATTGCATCATTTTCATTTGAGCTCATCTTGATGCCCTCAATGCTGTTGGAAGAGGGCTATGTGATGTTAGTTTCAGATTTTCAGCAGAACATGCACTTTTGTCATTTTTGCCATGATTGATGTGTACATCCTATGAACTGGAGTCCTACATGTGTTTTATAATATGTCATGCCATCTTTACAGGGGTGTATGCCATGTATTTTTGTGATCTTTGTGGTGACTATCACAAGCATGCAAACTAGGGATCATATTGTTGCTGTTTTCAGGGTCTTAGTAATTTCACGAAGTCATGTCCTGCTGTTATTTTTATGCTATGTGTTCATGTTGTTACAGAGAGATCTATGCCCATTTTGAGCATGATCAGTAAGGGTGTTTTGAACATATGGATTTTCTCTATCCATCCATGTTTTTGTTTGTAATTATGGTGTGCCATAGCTTGAGTCAATCGAGCTCTTCTTTTGCTATAAAATGTTACTGGCAGATTGTTTACATGTTATTCGATTTTGCCAAGCTTGTTCTAGTTGATCTTTGCATGCTAGGATATTGTTCTTGCCATGTCTAGCTTTTATGCCATGTATTCTTGATGGTTGTATGCTTAGTTTATCATGCAATGCTCTGTAATGAGTGCATCGAGCTCGTAAACATGCCTACTTGCTATCTGTTTTGACATGTCCAGTTTTCTGCTAAGTCTGAAAACTGTAACGAAACTTGCTTAATTGACATGGGTGCTATTGTATTTTTTGGTCCTTTTTGGCTCATGGTCAGTAAGGGACTTTTGTTCAATCCTTTGAGTAGATCGATGCCATGCCATTTTTTGCTAAGTCCTGTTCCTGTAGCAGGTTGTTTCCTTGCTCTAAACATGTCATACTGATGTTAATTTCTGGCATGTTGTTTTCACAGTCTGTGAAGCTGATATGTTTTGCACTTTTGCCATGCTTGTTTGAACCTGTTATGGTGTGATTTAGCCATAGCTCAGTGTTCATCTTTTGTCAAGTATCTTGAGTAGTTCACTGCCATATGCTTTGCTGATATGTTTGGATGCAGTAGCTTAATTTCTTGTTGCATGCTAAGTGGCATCATGCTGTTAATCGCAGAAATATGCCATTTTTGTTTTGCTTGTCATTTGCAAACCGTGCATCCGATTCCGGTGATCTTTATATCGATTTCAACCGAAATCACCTCACCTTCCCAGTGGCATACTTGGTTTGCCAAGATTATGCCTTATACATCTTTTTCCTTCCGGAGCACGCATATGCATTGCATACCACATCTCGCATATCATGCCATGTTTTGCATCATGTTGCTTGCGCATTGCATCGTGGTTGATAGTTGTTCCTTTGCTTGTGTTCTTGTTTGGTTAGAGCCGGGAGACGAGTACGTGAACGAGGAACCTGTTGAGAACACTTACGAGGAGCAAGCTTTCGACAACCCTGAGAACCTTGCAGGCAAGATGACCATACCCTCGAAATCACTTCTATCTTTGCTTGCTAGATTGCTCGCTCTTTTGCTATGCCTATGCTGCGATACCTACCACTTGCTATATCATGCCACCCATAGTGCCATGTCAAACCTCTAACCATCCTTTCCTAGCAAACCGTTGATTGGCTATGTTACCGCTTTGCTCAGCCCCTCTTATAGCGTTGCTAGTTGCAGGTGAAGATGAAGTTTGTACCATATTGGAACATGATTATTTTGGGATATCACAATATCTCTTATTTAATTAATGCATCTATATACTTGGTAAAGGTTGGAAGGCTCGGCCTTATGCCTTGTGTTTTGTTCCACTCTTGCCACCCTAGTTTCCGTCATACCGGTGTTATGTTCCTTGATTTTGCGTTCCTTATACGGTTGGGTGATTTATGGGACCCCCTTGACAGTTCGCTTTGAATAAGACTCCTCCAGCAAGGCCCAACTTTGGTTTTACCATTTGCCACCTAAGCCTTTTTCCCCCGGGTTTTCGCGAGCCCGAGGGTCATCTTTATTTTAACCCCCCCGGGCTAGTGCTCCTTCTTGTGTTGGCCCGAACCGAGCAGCCTGCGGGGCCACCGTGGGGAAACTCGAGGCCTGGTTTTACTCGTAGCTTGATTTATCCGGATGTGCCCTGAGAACGAGATATGTGCAGCTCCTATCGGGATTTGTCGACACAATCGGGCGGCTTTGCTGGTCTTGTTTTACCATTGTCGAAATGTCTTGTAGTCCGGGATTCCGAGACTGATCGGGTCTTTCCGGTAGAAGGAATATCCTTCGTTGACTGTGAGAGCTTATAATGGGCTAAGTTGGGACACCCCTGCAGGGTATTATCTTTCGAAAGCCGTGCCCGCGGTTATGTGGCAGATGGGAATTTGTTGATGTCCGGTTGTAGAAAACCTGAAGTTGACCTTAATTAAAACACATCAACAGCGTGTGTAACCGTGATGGTCTCTTCTCGGCGGAGTCCGGGAAGTGAACACGATGTTGGAGTTATGTTTGGCGTAGGTTGTTCTAGGATCACTTCTTGATCACCTCTAGCTTCACGACCGTGCTTTGCTTCTCTTCTCGCTCTCTTTTGCGAGTGTAGCCACCATATATGCTAGTCGCTTGCTGCAGCTCCACCTCACAACCCCATCCTACCTTTAAGCTTAAATAGTCTTGATCTCGCGGGTGTGAGATTGCTGAGTCCCCGTGACTCACAGATTCTACCAAAACAGTTGTAGGTGCCAACGATGCCAGTGCAGATGACGCAACCGAGCTCAAGTGGGAGTTCGACGAGGAACGTGGTCGTTACTATGTGTCTTTTCCTGATGATCAGTAGTGGAGCCCAGTTGGAACGATCGGGGATCTGTGTAGCATCTGGGGTAGTCTTCTTTCATTTTGGTTCCGTAGTCGGACCTTGAGTGTAATCTGAATGATGGATGTTTATTTATGTATTGTGTGAAGTGGCGACTGTAAGCCAACTATGTATCTCTTTCCCTTATGTATTACATGGGTTGTGTGAAGATTACCTCACTTGCGACATTGCTTTCAATGCGGTTATGCCTCTAATTCGTGCTTCAACACGTGGGAGATATAGCCGCATCGAGGGCGTTACCTAGGTCTAGATTGATTCGAAACTTTTAGGGTTAGCTCTCCGCAGAACTCATCTCGGGCCGACCGAACTGAAGAAATCGGTCTCACCGATTTGGCCTTGGCCATTGCACATGCGCTTTTCGGTCTGACCGAAATGTGCAAATCGGTGTGACCGAGTTCAGGATTCTGTGAAACCCTATCAATCTCGGTGCCACCGAACGGTGACTCGGCCCTACCGAGTTCACTAGTTTAGGTTCCAAGTGTTGCTTCAGTATCACTGAATTTGTCCATTCAGTAGCTCCAAGATCACTTCTGTAGAGAACTAAAATTAAGCTTTTTGACTCAATTATTTTGCAAAACCTCTGTACTTTGTGATGCTCATCTACTCTACTTCATCTACAACCTATTCACAGGGTCTGCTATCAGTAAGCTTGAAAGAGATGTCTGATCAAACTGACGGTCAGAACAAGTCAGAAGAGCAGGTTCAGTTGAGTGAGGGCACTAGTCCCTTAGGCAGCTATGATGAGGGCAGCAGGAGCACACCTAGTAACTTGCCAAAGGCAGCTACCAGGACAAGGAAGAAGAAAACCTCAGATTCTGAAGATGAAGATTATGTGGCTGTTGAGGATGAGGCCACTTCAAGAAAGAGAGTGCTGAAGAAGGAATATAGCACTGCTGCTGCAACAAAGCCTGGAATGAAAACAAAGGCTCCAGCAAGGAGAGTTCCAATGTCAAAAGCCAGAGCCTCAACTGCTGAAGCTTCCAAGCCAAAGAAAGTTGCCACAGGTGAAACTATTAAGTTCACCATTGAGTCAGATGATGGTGAAGCAGCAGGTGATGGTAAAAAGAAGAAGAGGGCAAGAACCACTACTGCCAGAGTTCTTGGCAAGCCCTCAATGAAGAAAGATTCTGAAGGAGAAGAGGAAGAGGAATTGGATGCTGCACCAGCACCCAAAACTCAGAAGCTCATGGGAGTTGATACATTTGTTGCCCAGAACTGCTCCCAAGGCTACTCCATCTAAGCCCAAAACTGCTCCCAAGGCTGCTGCTCCAACTCAGAAACCCCCAAAACCCAAGAGAAGCACCAGGAACATCCTTGCTGAGGAGAAGAACAAGGCCCCAGTGCCTGAAGCTGCTGCTGAAGAAGAAGATGACTCACTTGTTTTGAGAAAGCTAAAGCCCAAGATCCCTGACCACAATGATGCACTTCATGTTGCAGAAAACATGAAAATAAGGAAGGATTCAGGGCTGAGATTATGGAGATAGTCTGATCCATATGCTGTCAGGAGGAGAACTGCTGTTGACAACAGGTTTCACACCAAAGAACAGCAAGACTTTTATGAGACAATTTTGCTTGACAAGAAGCCCATAGTGTGTGACATGAGATGGGTTGACTGGGAGTACATCAAGGAGAATGAAGATCACTATCCAGGTGTATATGATAGCTTCAAAGCATGTGGAGTTGATACATTTGTTGCCCAGAAGCTCACCAAGTGGAATGATGAGCTGATCATGCAGTTTTACTCCACTGCCCACTTCTACCCAGATGGAAAGATCATTTGGATGTCTGAAGGTACAAGGTACCAATCTACTATTGAAGAATGGGCTGAGTTGATCAATGCTCCAGAAGAAAGTGAGGATGACTTGGATGCTTATGCTGAGAAGAAGAAAGACCATAACACTATGACCAACATGTACAGAGAGATCCCAGATGATGCTTTGGATACTCATAAGTTTGGATCTATCCACTTCTTGTTGTCTGGTCTGCCTACTATCAAATGGATCCTGAGGCACACACTGCTACCCAAGTCAGGTGATCATAAGATGATCAGAGGACATGCTATCAACTTGCTACATTTATTTGGTGTGCCTCAAAAATTCAAAGTCATGAGTCTGATTGTGGAGACAATCAAGAGGACAACAGCTGATTAGAAGAGAAGTTGTGGGTATGCCCCACACAATCAGGAGCTCATCAACTCCAAGATGGGCAAAGGCAAATATCTACTGGACAAGGAGCACTTGGCCATCTACCCTGAATTTGAAGACAACACTGTTGTCATCACTACAAAAAAAGACACATCCATGACATTTTGGGCCAAACGAATTTTTTTCTATCATACCTATGTCACTTCTATGACAATAATTGTGACAAAACACGGTATCATCATAGATGTGGTGGGGTCCTACTTCTATGACAAAAAATCATGACAACAAATGGGCTTTTCGTCCTGGGTGGCCGGAGACGTAGCTGCATGACATTCTTTGGGCCGTCCATGATGGAAAAAACCATGGTAGAAGCGAGGGCGAGGAAAATATCGGGGTGTTCCCGGTTACGGTGGGTGGTCGGGGCCGAGCGATGCGTGTTTCTCTCGTACACGCACGCGCGTGGGTGCGAGGCGTTGGGATCTAACTAAACCCGAGCTAGGTGTTGGCCTCTAACTGAACCAGAGCGATTGCATTGCAGGCTACGCGTTACTGAACCCGAGCGATCGATCGATGGCTGTTAACTGAACCCGATCGAGCGATTCCTTCGCTACTGCTGCTAACTGAAGCCGATCGATGTTGCCTCTGGATGAACAGTGAGCGTTGCTGGGGGGGTTTGGATGAACAGTTCCCGATGGGGGTGGATGAACAGGACCCCGTGGTGTTGCCTCTGGATGAACAGGACCCCGATCGATCGAGCCGGTTGGGGCTGGATGAACAGGACCCGGGGAGGGAAGGATGAACAGGACCACCCTGTGGAGGGCAGGATGAACAGTAGACGGTGGAGGGCTGGATGAACAGTAGCCTGTGGAGGGGTGGTTGAACAAGAGCCCGTGGAGAGGGCTGGTTGAACAGTAGTCGATGGAGTAGCACGCGGTGGAGGCTGGATGAACAGTCGCAGGTGGAGGCTGTAGGAGGTTGACGGTGGATGAACAGTAGCCCATGGAGGCTAGAGGGGGTCAACGGTGGAGATGAACAGTATCTCGTGGAGTCCCGTTTTGCGGTACCACACCCCTCCCGATCAACAGGACCCCCGTTTCGACCGTAGTGCTCCAACACAAATCCGTTTCCTCCGTTTAGCGGTACGCCACACCCCTCCCGATGAACAGGACCCCCATTTCAACCATAGGAGATCCGTTTCCTCCATTTTGTGGTACGCCAGACCCCTCCCGATGAACAGGATCCCATTTCGAACGTGGCCAGTTGAACACAAGGCCGTTTCCTCCGTTATGTGGTACGCCGGGCCTCGTTTCCATCGGCTATTCCGTCAAAGCCCTCCCGATGAACACGACGACGCATTCCATTCCGACCCAGCTGGTTGGCTCCCCATGAACACGACGACGACGATGTTTCTCCGTTCCGACCCAGCCATGTACACGAGCCCTGGCCGTACGAACAGGCGAGTAGGCGTTCGAGACCCTGCCCGTTTGTACGTACGTGGTCGTATTTACTTTCTTGCACCCTGGCCGCTGTACGTACGATTACATGCTACGTGCACGCCACTACTACGACACGTGCACGCTTCTACATCGACTAGTATGTACGTACACGTTCGCGACCAGAATGACAACGCTACGTACGCTTCGACCAGGTGGGTCCCGGCTGTCAGGCACTTCCTTGCGTGCGAAGATGTAGCTGGTGGGTCCCAGCAGTCAGGGGGCGAATGGTTTTTTATCCCGGATGCATTTCCTTGCGTGCGAAGATGTAGCTGGTGGGTCCCAGCAGTCAGGGGAAATGTTTTTTTTGCCAAATACGGTGGCCCGTCCGGTGGGTCCCCGCTGTCAGGTGGAGGAATAATTATTTTGCGCGTAATAAGGAGACACTTCCTTGCTGCGGCCGTTGACCCAGCTGTCAGCGTCTCCACGTACAGCCCACGTCCGATGGAAGCCGTTCCTTGACCACGTTGACCACGCTGCGCCGAGAGCACCAGGGCGGTGGACGACGGCGAGGCCTAGGAAGGGGACGAAGCGGAGCCAGGGAAGACGCGAAAGTGGAAGCCTGCGCGGAGAGGAGTAAGAGGGTTCACTGGTTCGCTGCGGTGTGAGGCTGCTGTCGCCGTAGGTCCTGGCCAGCGGTGGGAATAGTAGGGGCAGTGAGGCCTCCGCGGCAGCACAGTCGGCCATGGGAGGCAGGAGCATGCGGCACGACCGGCGCTGCTTTGGGCGGCTGGAGCAAGAAGACCAGAGGTTGAAGAAGCACTACGACCGTTGGATGGATATCGTACGGTCACTGGAGCTAAAACCGTGCATATTGACTAAGTTGACAAAGCCCTCCGTCCCCGTCAACTTAGTGGGCCCACAAGTCAGCCTCCCACTATACTGGGTCCCAGCTAGCAGGGGGAGTATTCATTTTTTTTGTGCGTAATAAGGAGGCACTTACTTGCATGCGAAGATATAGCTGGTGGGTCCGAGCTGTCAGCGGCAGTAACGTTTTTTTCACGAAATACAAAGGCCCTTTTGGTGGGTCCCAGATGTCAAGTGGAGGAATCATTATTTTGTGCGTAATAAGGAGGCATTTCCTTGCGTGCGGTCGTGACCCAGCTTTCAGCCTCTCCACGTACAGTCCACTTCAGATGCATGTCAGTCGTTGACCATGTTGACTAGGCCGCGCCGAGAGCACCAGGGCGGTGGACGACGGCGAGGCCTACGAAGGGAACGACACGGAACCAAGGAAGACTCGGCAGTTTTTTCCCACGCGGAGGGGAGTACGACTGTACGAGGGTTTACTGGTTCGTCTGACGTCGCTAGAGAATAACAGCAGGTGCGGGTGAGTAGAGGGATGGCTAGGCCAGCAATGGGAGTACGGTGGGGCGGTGAGGCCTGCGCGGCAGCACAGCCGGCCGCGGGGAGGAGAGATCAGGCAGTCCCGCCGGCGCTTGTTTGAGCGGCTGGAGCAGGAAGAGCGGAGATTGAAGAAGCACGACGGCGGTTGGATGGACACCCAATAGTCACTGCTTGTGCGTCAACCTTTTTTTAGGAAAGCCTCAAATCTATGGAAAACATCATACAGCCCGTCTGCCATTATTTCTAATAATTTACAACCCATTTGCTAATTCTTAAGGTTTTTTGGAGCCCATATTCTTTTTGTTAGCATTACAGCCCATATTGTGGCAACGGTTAAAAAATTATACGAAATTTTGCATATTTCGGTGCGGTCCAAACTGTTTTTAATCCCGAAATTTTGAGTCACGTTCAAACTGATTTTAAAAATAAATATGTATCAATATAAAATCCAACAAATTGTCCACGCAAAAAAATCAATGCAATTTAAAATATCGAAATGAAAAAAAATGAAACTAATTGCCGGTTTGATGTGTTTTAAAAATGTACATCCCATTTCTCATTACTGATAGGCCATTTTCTCGGCCAGCCAAATGAAAGCTCTCCTCGTCTTGAAAGATTTGCAGCCCAACAGGCCTGACAAAGCGACTTACTTGGCAAATCACGAAAAAACTGGACTGGGGCCGTGGACCCAACTATCAGCCTCTCCACGTACAGTACTCTTCCGATGGAAGTCGGTTGTTGACCACATTGACCACGCCGCGTCGAGAGCACCAAGGCTGTGGATGAGGTGAGGCCTGGGAAGGGGACAACGCGGAGCCGGGGAAGATGCGGCAGTGGATGCCCACGCGGAGAGGAGTACGAGGGTTCACTGGTTCGGCTGCGGCGTGAGGCTGCCGTCGCCGCAGGGCCTGGCTAGCGGTTGGAGTAGTAGGGGCGATGAGGCCTCAACGGCAGCATAGCCGGACACTGGAGGCAGGAGCAGGCGGTCTCGCCGGCGCTAGTTTGGGCGGCTGGTGCAAGAAGAGCAGCGATTGAAGAAGCAACAGGACCGTTCGATTCAAATCCAACGATTACTGCTGCTAGAATCGTTTGTTGACTAAGTTGACAAGCCCTGCGTACGCGTCGACTTAGTAGGCCCACAGGTCAGCCTCCCAACCGGTGCGCCCCAGATGTCAGTGGGAGGAATCATTTTTTTCACGTAATAAGGAGGCAGTTGATTGCGTGCGGCCAGGCCAGCGGAGGGAGTAGGGTAGACCGGGGAAGCCTGCGCGGCATCACAGCGGGCCACAAGAGGATTGAGCAGGCAGTCCTGCCGACGCTAGTTTAGGCGGCTGGAGCAGGAAGATCAGAGATTGAAGAAGCACGTCGGCCGTTGGATGGACATCCAACTGTCACTGCTGCTAGAATCGTGTGTTGACTGACAAAGCCTTGCGTAAACAAGTCAGCTTCAAAATCTGTGGCGTGTACAGCCCATTTGCTATTATTTTTATAATTTTTACTCATTTTCTAATTCATATGGAATTTATTGCAGCCCGTTTTCCATTTTTAGAATTACTGCCCATTTTCTGGTCAGTGTCAGGGTTAAAAAAATTAACTAAATATGTGGGAAATTTTGAAAATTCGCAAAATTTTGATGGGGAACAAAATATTCTTAATCCAAAAAGTAGTAGCCATACTAAAACAAATCTAAAAATAAATTAGTACTATGTCATGTTAAATCCAATGAAATACGTATAAGATATCAGTGAAGAACAAAAACAAAAAAAAGAAACTAATATCCCATTTGCTATATATTTTTTTGGAATTTTCAACCCCTTTTCATATTACTTTTAGCAGACACTGACCATACTTCTTGGCCAGGCCGGAAAGCACCCCTCCTCGTCTTGAAAGATTTGCAGCCCAGTAAGTCGAAGAAAATAAATAGGCCTAGCTTGGGTATTCTTCAAAAAGAAATACTGGGCTACCTATTTTCCCAAAGAAAAAAATTGTTGGGCTGGTCATGTTGTTAGACGGGCCACAGAGACCGCACAACCCAGTTTATAGCCTGCTCCTCTGAATTACTACTACAAAAAGTTGTGCAATTCTGTCGTTAATTGACTATACGATGAAAATGATGTGGGTCCCAGATATCAGTAGGGTGGATTAGAGTAAAAAACGAGGGGTTCATCTGAGTAGTAAAAGAGGCGCTTGCTTGTGTTCGGGAGTGGACCTGGTGGGTCTGTATTGGCATACTCACAACTACAGTCCTCTCTCGATTCACTATGTTGACAGGGACCGTTTCGAAGAAAAACTATGTTGACAGGGCCGGACGGCGGCGCTGCGGCGAGCGCAGCAAGGCGGAGGGTAAAGTGCTGTCTCCAATGTGCTGGGCTGGGTTGGACATTCTTATTGAAAAATAAAAATGGACCGGATCTATTTACGACGTAGACTATGATTTGCATGGGTCCGCTGGTTGCAGGAAGAAAATGCTGGGAGGAAGAAGACTGGTCGCTATCTTTGCCGAAGAATAATATCGACTAAATGTAACGACACTATCATAGGAAATAATATCCTCCTGTTAAATCGTGAATTTAAAGAACTGGTGCATGAGCATTTAGCTTTATTTATTTATTTATTTACTTATTTATGTTTAGGGGACCATGACCATGTACCTGGGTCGGATTCATGTGAGAGCCTCCCTTCCAGTTAATTATGGGCTTCTCTATTGGGCCTTCATCAGTGGGTTGCATGTTATCAACAAGTGGAAAATGTGTTCCATACGAAAAATAGTATGTGCTACGTATGGTACGGGGCACTAAATGATCGAACCATGCAACGGCTTCCAAAACATTGTGTTTGTCGTTCTAACAACACATTTATTCAACCAACAGATGAAATATACTACTGACTGTACATTGAAAACAGTAGCAGCAACAACTAGGGCTGGGGGTGAAACAAAAGTAGTAAGCAGGCCAGAAGAGTGAAGACGCAACTCTCTCTTCCAAACCAAACATCAGCCATCATTACAAAAGGGCTACCAAAAAAGAACAAGTGTATGCATCAAACTAAATAAAGATCCTTCTACACCAAGTGTACGCATCTAACTAACTGGCTCAGTTAGACGTTACTATTTATTAAGCTGTGGAGATTGGCTGATAGCTTGAACCAGATGGGTGCCTGACGGGGGAAACTCCAGCTAGCAGGTCGAAGTATGATACTTGGGTTTCAAAAAAAAGTCTGATACTTGCAACCCTCTCTCCTACTTTGGGCCGCAGAGCGTGGAGGCACATATCAGGGTATGGTGCATGCAGAGACACATGGTACGTTGTGTACACACAAATTTGCCTGATGAACGAAACCTCACTGCCATCATGATCCTTGCCGTCGGTTATCTCCTAGTTAATCGGATAATTCAGTCCGACAAACAGAGAGCGTGTACCAAGGCTACTTACCAACCTCCAGTCAAAAATTCCGGGAGGCCCAGAGAAGTTGGGACCCTACTCATAGACCTTGCAGTGACTGTGATTGTATTCCGCGAAACAACACGTCCGGCAAATTTCCTCCCGCGGGCCGGAGTAGGTTTCTCGGTTTGCATGCGGGTTTAACAGAGGGGTTTGATGGAGGCGAGGAGGCGTGTTCAGTCGGGCATGCAGTGGACGGTGCAGTACTATTCGATTTGACAACTACAACTAGTATATTATAAAAAACAAAGAAGAGTAGTAGAGATAGAGATAAGAATATAGACTAGGGAGGAGCACCATCTACTGCTTCGTGGGCTACTCCTACGCTCCATTCGGCGGCCGCAACGTCCCCTACAGCCACTCCCTCCTGTGCTCCATTCGGCGGGCACTGTTGAAATTTGGGGAGCGCACTCTCGCGACTTCTAGCAGCGACGACTTCCTCCCCGACCTTGGCAACCTCTTCCTCAATGACATGGGCGACAACCTCAACGCCAATTGTGCTGCTCCCGTTGCACCGTATGTGTTTCTGTCCTTATTGTTCGAAATCGTGGTAGAATTCATGTTTCTAGTTTGTGTCCTAGATTCGATCTGTTCATCTACTATGCTAGTCCGCATGATTAGTTTAATCTATGTTATAGCCGTCATCATTTATTTTGTAGTAATTCTTGTAGTAACTTGCTCATATATTCAACTAGCGGAACGTCCCCTACAGCCACTCCCGTTTCATGGACGGCCTGGTCGATGCCTCCAAGGAGCCCTTCATCTACTGCTATGAGTGCCCGGTGCCGTTTTGGGGCTCGCCGGTGGACATCGTGCATCACCTAACGCAGGCGTGCGGTGATCACTACTGGCCCTTGGCGAAGAACATCAAGTACGAGACGTGCTACCCGTTCACCGTGCCGGAGTCGCTAGAGGATCAGCGTCATCTGCTAGTCTCGGAGGAGGATGGCAGCGTCTTCCTCTTGATCGTGGCCATCGGCGAGGCCCGCGCAGGTCGCCGCCACATCTCTGTAGTGTGCATCAGGGGCGATGTTGCTGATGCTGACACTGACACGAGGCCGATGTACGGGTGCGTGCTCACTATTACTACCCCTCGGAGGTACGTGGGCGGCGACACTGGCTACGTCAACCTGACTTGGACTCTGCCGAGCTGGGACCTTCCCGCCGATGTGGACATGGAAGACACATGGTATTATTTGACCCCAACAATGTGCATGGGGACTCCAAGGAGGTTCACCTGGACATCTGCATTACTAAGTTAAATGTTGATCATTAGTCTTCGCTCAATGTAATCCGCTGTCTAAGCATGTGGAGACTTCCATGCATGATCTTGCTCTATTGGAGTATTGCGCATGAATAAAAGTGTATCCATTTATGGTTTAGTCTAGAATCTTCCATGTATGATTTTTTACTACAGTACTGGTGAAAGACTTATGATGAACCATTTCTTACATATCCTCTGCCCCCTTCCAAGTTATCATGATTTAATCCCTCCGTCTAGGTGTATAAGGGCATGGTTAATACTTAAATAGTATAGCCAACAGTTGACTATAAGAAAGTGCCATGTCATCTGTAGCCAACATGTATAACAATGGATACTCAAAAACTAATTCTTGAAGATCATTTCCTGCAAAGCACAATAAGAGTTATTTCTTCACAAGTTTTGGATGCAGGTTGAACAGTTGAATGCTTTTGTTCGCAAAAGATACTTTTTTATCTATTTCACCCGGATGTTTGTGAGCTCTAGAGATGAGATAATATCCGAACAAACCTATCGATACCTGTTACACATGAGATGACCCCCACATCCTTTGTCAAAATAAACAACTCCCCGATCAATGCATTTCACTCTTTCGTGCAACGCACGGGCACATTACTATAGATTAGTACGACCAAAAATTGAACTAACATTATATATAGTATGATAAATGATGATGCATGTCACCTAAAATTATATCATTGAAAACTATGTTCAAATACGAATCAAACGATATTGTTTTTGTTGACATGCACTAACATGTTGTCAGTTAAATCTTAAGTCAAATTCAATGGGGGATAAACCACAACCGATGTAGTAGTACTAGTGTAGAGGGCGGCGCTGCAAGGGAGTCTCACCTCTCACCCCGCTCGTGGCGGGGCAGTAAAGCCGTCATATCACAAAACCCAACCACTCCCAGTAATAAGTCGTCTGGTAAAATAAATGGACAAGCAACCATCACATCCCTCCGTCTTTTTTGCATTTCATCTCTCTGCATTTACTTTCTCCGGTTCATCTCGCACACTTGATCCCTAGCTACTACTCCTAGTATCCGTAGCTACTACTCCTAGGGCCAGTTCTTTTGGTGGCTTCCCCAGCTTTTCCCATAAGACTAGTCACAGTGGAGAGTAACATTAAGGCGCCTCACTCATTTATTTGGGCTTCTAAACTACTACTAGTAGTTCCTCCGTCCTGGTTTATTCCTCACCATTGTAATTTGTGGTAAATTTTGACCAAAGATTTAACTGATAAAATGTTAGTGCATGTGACATGCACTAACATTTCATTAGTTAAATTTATGATCAAAATTTGACACAGATTAAATGCGGACCAATAAACTAGGACGGAGGTAGTAGTTATGGGATTACTAATCTAGAAGCCTAAAAGAACTGACCCCTGGTACTCCTACTAGTAGTAGTACTCAAGTTGGAATTCCAATTGCACAGCACAACTTGTTAGGCAAAAAATTCGATACAGGGTGTAGGAAGCGGTTTGGGAATTTGCATGCCTTTCCAACCAGTGAGATACACCGTAAAAATTATGACAGAGAAATAACCACAGAGAAGGAAGCTAAAAGTAAACAATCAAACGAGCATTTTTGCATTTGTTTTGCATTGAATCGTTTCACAAGATTGACTAGTGTTGTTTTTCTACTTTTTACAAAAACGGCATCGTAATGTTAAAACGTGAATTTGCACGTACATAAGTAATAGTAGTACTCCCTCCGTCTAGGTGTATAAGTCTTCCGTCCTTCTTGGTCACGGTGCACAACCAAAGATGACTTATTGACCTGGACGGAGGGAGTAGCACAGTCTACAAGCATATATAGAGAGAGACGTGTAGTGCAATAGTATATAGTAAGGTTTGTGCTATATGCACGTACTTGCAAAATGCGTACAAATACACAAGGTTTCCAAACTTTCCCTTTTACATACTTAATGAAGGACGCTAGTAATTCCTGAACATTCGGGATTTATCATTTGCGTCCCAAAACTAATGAGATCGCCTTGCAAAACAAAAATTATACTCGTCCTAAAAGCCATGGCGCTCGCAGGAGCGCTTCCGGCGCGCCACGAGTGCCCTGGTGCGCGGTCGTTTCCCAGCGCGCCGACACAACGCCTCTTCCTCAGCCTCGCAACTCATGAGGTGCTGATTGGCGGCTTGCCGGCGGGCGAGCGCGATCTCACCGGTGTGGTGATCCGGCGCCAATAGGTACTCCTCCTCGCTGGAAGCATGGACCCGGTCCATGTACCGCCAAGCGTAGTTGAGGCGCTTGGGCCCGATTGCATTCAGGGTGTCGGCACGGGCGTCCTCCGCCACCCTCGCGGCCCTCGCACGAGCCTTCTGCCAAAGAGCCAATTGACTGACTCTCTCCGACGCGACATAGGCCTCCCAGGAAGCTTGTTCCGCGGTGCGCTTCTCTTCCTCGGCTTCTTCTCCGCCTCTATTTTGGCGCGCTCTGCTGGAGGCAAAGCCTCCCACAAGGAGACATCCATTTCTTTCCAAAGCTCCTCAAGGATGGGGGGGCTCGGCGGGCGACGCGGCGTTCTCCTTGTAGCGGGGAGCCGACGCGTCCTTCGACGCGTGTGCTGGCGAGATTGGGAACGCCGACGCGTCCACCTCGACGCGTCGCGGCAAGGAGCGGAACACCAATGCGTCCTCCTCGACTAGTGGCGGCGAGGAATGGAACGGCGACACGTGACCGTCCGGGCGGTGCAGCGAGGGGCACCTAGGGCTTGGGAGGGGCGATGCCATGGTGGTCGACGTGAGAGGGAGTGGAAGGAGATAGCGATGAACATGAACATGAGGGGGACGAGATAGAGATGTCGTGG
The DNA here is from genome assembly GCA_032464435.1 of Aegilops umbellulata. Lineage (NCBI taxonomy): Eukaryota > Viridiplantae > Streptophyta > Magnoliopsida > Poales > Poaceae > Aegilops > Aegilops umbellulata. The sequence continues at coordinate 104,616,047 of CP136060.1, read as the reverse complement.
GAGGCGCAGTATTTATAGCAAGCAATGGCACACCTACGTAAGATATGGACTGAGCTGCACTTACTTAACTGGAGGTCCAGTTGCGTCACTGACATGTGGGCCAGACCCCTGTTGGGCCCATATGTCAATGACCCAATGCACATGCAGTTAAGTAACAGCTACGTGGGCATATTTGTTGGAGTAAATTACGGGGGAGGGAAGGGGTGGAAGTATTGCTGGTCACAACGAATTGGGCTAGCGCGGGGGGAGGAGAGTCATGCATGCAGATTTTTTCCACACGGGGTGGAGTGGTGGGACCGCCGGAGGGAGCAGGAGAGTCTGGCAGGCATATTGTTTCCACACATGGAGAGGAAAATATTTGGAGACGAACGGGCTTCCTGCAGGTATGGGGAACGGTGCATAATAAGTCTCGTCTTGCATGCCGGGCTAGGTATAGTCTCAAGTCATTAAAAACATACACGCCCCATGATGAAGCTATGTACCTAGGGTAGGGGCATGGATCTATCCTAAGTGCCCTACCCAAGGACATCCCTATAAGAAGTCACCTTTCAATCGACTTGGAGGTATCCCACTCGACAGATTCAAGACACTCGACCATGACGCTATCACTCGACCACGCAGCAAAACACTCGACTGCAAGGAGTTCTACAGTCACTCCGCACACAAACGGTCGGTCTTTAAGTAGCTCTTATGGTCATTATAGCACTTTATTAGGGGCGTTACCGGTAACGCCCAACCTTAATGTACTTTAAACCCAGCATTACTGAGGGCTAGAGGGGCCTGGCAAACTCTATATAAGCCACCCCCCTCCTCAGTATCAAGGGTTCGCATCCCTGTTATCCTTACAAGCATAATCCAATCGACCGCCTACGGGCACCGAGACGTAGGGCTATTACTTCCTCCGAGAAGGGCCTGAACTCGTAAACCCTGTGTTCTTACAGGTCTTGCATAACTAAGATCTAGCCTCTCCATACTAACCCCCCTACACTACTGTCATACTTAGAACCACGACAGTTGGCGCCCACCGTGGGGCAGGAATCTTAGCGCTTGATTGTAGGAGTTGCGATTTTTCCGATCTCCTTGATCATGGCTTCGTGCGGAGTTTTGGTGGAGGGCCGCGAGATCTGTCTCGGCGCGCTCACGTTCATCGCCGACGACTCCGCTTGGCTTCAGGAGGCTCCACTCGACATCAACGCGCTCCCTGTTCTCGGGGCGACACACTTCCGCACATGTGTTCATGGCGTCCTCCTGCGGCAGCCGTTGACCCAGTATCGGTCGGCTCCTGTTTCATCTCCCCACCTTGTCTCTCGCCGACGCAAGCGCTCCGGTCGATCGAGACTTCAGAGGTGGGTGAGGCATGCGGTGGCTCGCCAATCGGCCACCCCTCAAGTTGCGGCAATCGAGCCCGACGAATCTCTCTACGGCCTGTTCGATCTGTCGACTGGCTCCGCAGAGGCCGCATCCGAATGCGACAGCAGTGACCCTGCGGCGGAGGTTCTGGCAATCAATGGGACGCGCATCCCTCCCGGTTTTCCCCGTACCGACGGAGGCGCGGGTGGGGGCGACTCAGCGCATCCCCACGAAGAGTATCTCCCCGAGCCTCTCACGTCGTTGCAGCGAGAGGAGCTTCGCCGCCGGAACATGGATGCACTCCACACTCCTATCATTGGAGAAACCCCCGAGGCCCGAGCCTTGGAGGACGCGCGCTTGGCTAACTTGGCCGAGCGCACTCGACTGGAGAATCTCCAGCGAGCCCTCGACGAGAGAGCGCGTCAGCGGGCTCCCGAGTCCGGTCGACGTCAGCTCTTCCCGCCTACGCAGGTATATCGAACCCCCGTTCAGAATTTGGCAGTCGCGGCCCGAATAGCAGAATCAATTCAGCCCTCCCAGTCAGAGGCTGGCAGGGGCTTGTTGCAGATCAGAGCGTTGCTCCGGGCAGCAGGAAACCAGAATTCCGCTGTTTCTCAGTCGCGGAATAGGATCCACAATCGGTCTATTGTAGCGGATACAGTGCAGTCGGCTCACAGCCCAAGATCGCCCCTGAGGCGTGAGGGACATGGAGACCGAAACGATCAGTACAAAAGAAATGAGCAGTATGATCACCGACTCGATCGTGACGATCGGCGTCGAGTGCCAACCCCTCCCCCGAGGAGTGGGTCATATGCGCCTCGACAGCAGGATGTCAGACGCCCTCACAGTGTTGGGCGGAGGATTCCAGTCGACCCCAGGGAACCAGGCTTTGATGCGAGATCCATCCTCATTCAAAGTTTGGTCGACAGGAACAGAGCTCACCGAGAAGGCCACGACAGAGATGCGCCTACCAGCAGCAGAGTTCATGTCTCAGGGCCAGAGTGTTTCAGTCGAGCCATCAGAGCCGTAGTGATTCCTCCCAATTTTAGGTTGGCGACTGGAGTCAGCAAGTTCACTGGTGAGTCTAAGCCTGATACTTGGCTCGAAGATTACCGAGTGGCTGTCCAGATTGGCGGTGGCAATGATGAGGTGGCTATGAAGCATTTGCCTCTCCTGTTAGAAGGCTCAGCCAGAGCGTGGCTGAATTAGTTAGCACCCAGCAGCATCTACACTTGGGAGGACCTCTCCCGAGTGTTTGTCACAACCTTTGAAGGAACATGCAAGCGACCAGCCGGCCTCACAGAATTGCGGTCTTGCGTGCAAAAACCGAATGAAACTCTGAGGGATTACATCCAGAGGTGGATCACTTTGCATCACACAGTGGAAAATGTACCAGATCATCAAGCAGTTTGTGCCTTTAAAGAAGGCGTCAAGAACAGAGAATTGAATCTGAAGTTCGGCCGGACCGGAGAAATGTCTCTGAATCGGATGATGGAGATCGCCACCAAATACGCTAATGGTGAAGATGAAGACCGACTCCGAAGCGGCAAGCAGAAGGCAGTCGCCCAGGAAACCGGGGGCAACTCCAGTCAGAAACAGAAGCGGAAGGCCGAGCCAGCCGCTCCTAGGGAGGCCCTGGCCGTAACCCAGGGAAAATTCAAGGGAAAAACCAAGGGGCCTTGGAACCCCAAGAAAGTGAAAGATCAAGATGGAAATGATGTTTTGGATCTACCGTGTCACATTCACACCAAGAAAGATGAGGAGGGTAAACTCATTTACCCAAAGCATACCACTCGATAGTGTCGGCTCCTGATCCAGCAGTTTCAGGGCAAACAGTCCAAAGACAAGGAAAAAGAGTCGGACAAAGTTGAGGACAAGGAAGATAGTGATGATGGATACCCCCAAGTCAATTCCACATTGATGATTTTTGCTGATGTTGAAAGCAAAAGTCGACTGAAAGTCATTAACCGTGAGGTAAATATGGTTGCCCCAGCAACACCCAGTTACCTGAAGTGGTCTCAGACTGCCATCACATTCGATCAGTCCGACCACCCCACGCACATTGCCACCCCTGGGAGGCGAGCTTTGGTGGTCGAACCAGTTGTCGAAGGCACTCGACTGACCAAAGTCTTGATGGATGGTGGCAGCGGCCTGAACATTCTGTATGCAGAAACGTTGAAAGGGATGGGCATTCCGATGTCCAGGCTCAGTACCAGTAACATGAGCTTCCACGGAGTCATTCCCGGGAAGAAAGCCGAGTCACTCGGCCAGATTGCTCTTGATGTGGTTTTCAGTGATTCGAAGAATTACCGCAAGGAAAAGTTGACATTTGAGGTTGTGGACTTCCAAAGTGCTTATCATGCTATTTTGGGCAGACCAGCTTATGCACGCTTCATGGCTCTACCGTGTTATGTGTATCTCAAATTGAAGATGCTTAGCCCTAGAGGTGTGATCACTGTTACGAGCAATCGAAAGAAAGCAGAAGAGTGTTTTCAGAAGGGTTCAAAAATTGCCGACGCCCAGATGGCAGTAGTCGAGTTGCAGGAGTACCAGAAGACTGTAGATCCGAGTGAATTGCTACGAGCCAAGAAGCCTGCTTCAGATTCAGCATTTCAGTCGTCCGGTGAGACGAAGCCAGTTCACACTCACCCGCCCGATCCCAGTGCAGCTCCGACTCACATCTCAACGACGCTCGATTCCAAATAGGAAGAAGCGCTCATCCAGTTCCTCCGTGAGAACTGGGACATCTTTGCATGGAAGCCTTCTGACATGCTTGGAGTTCCCAGGGGACTAGCTGAGCACCGTCTGCGAGTCGACACGAAATTTAAGCCTGTGAAAGAACATCTTCGACGGTCCACCGTCCAAAATAGGAAAGCTATTGGCGAGGAGGTGGCTCGGCTCCTAGCAGCAGAATTCATCAGAGAGATTTACCACTCTGAGTGGCTTGCCAATGTTGTCATGGTCCCCAAGAAGGACAAGTCGCTTCGCATGTGCATCGACTTTAAACATATCAATCGGGCCTGCCCGAAAGATCATTTCCCTCTCCCCCGCATCGACCAGATAGTCGACTCGACCGCGGGGTGTGAGCGTTTGTCTTTTCTAGACGCCTATTCAGGGTACCATCAGATCTGTCTGTATAGACCCGACGAGATCAAAACGGCTTTCATCTCTCCATTTGGGTGCTTCTGTTATATCACCATGCCCTTCGGTCTCAAGAATGCTGGAGCCACGTTCATGAGGATGATTTAGATGTGTTTGCTCACTCAGATCAGTCGGAACGCGGAAGCATACATGGATGATATTGTGGTCAAGTCACGGAAAGGTTCCGACCTACTGACTGACCTTGCTGAAACCTTTGCCAACCTCAGAAGGTATGATATCAAGCTCAATCCATCAAAGTGCACATTCGGAGTTCCAGGTGGAAAGTTACTCGGTTTTCTCGTTTCCGAACGAGGAATCGACGCCAATCCCGAAAAAGTTGGCACCATACTCCGGATGAAGCGTCATGTGCGCGTGCACGATGTCCAGAAGTTTACAGGTTGCTTGGCCACTCTAAGTCGATTCATTTCTCGTCTCGGTGAAAAGGCGTTTCCTCTTTACCGACTGATGAAGAAGTCTGACAAGTTCGAGTGGACTCCAGAAGCTGATGTAGCGTTCGCAGACCTCAAAGCTCTGCTCTCCACCCAGCCGGTGCTTGCTGCCCCAATCAGTAAAGAGCCTCTGCTGCTTTACATTGCAGCCACGGGACAAGTTGTCAGTACAGTACTTACGGTCGAGCCGGAAGAAGAAGGAAAAGCCTTCAGAGTTCAGCGCCCAGTATATTATGTGTCTGAAGTTTTGACTCCTTCGGAGCAAAGATATCCTCATTACCAGAAGCTTGTATATGGGATTTACATGACCACAAAGAAGGTTGCACACTACTTCTCTGATCATTCCATTACAGTCGTCAGCGACGCTCCATTGTCAGAGATTTTGCACAACAGAGATGCAACTGGTCGAGTGGCGAAGTGGGCGATGGAACTCCTTCCCTTAGATATCAAGTTTGAAGCAAAGAAGGCATCAAGTCCCAAGCAATTGCAGATTTCGTTGCCGAGTGGATTGAACAGCAACTTTCGACTCAAGTTCACTCGGAGCACTAGACCATGTTCTTCAATGGATCTAAGATGCTGAATGGTTCCGGTGCTGGGGTAGTATTGGTCTCCCCCCGAGGAGATAAGCTCAGATACGTTCTCCAGATTCACTTCGATTCCTCCAATAACGAAGCAGAATATGAAGCACTTTTGTATGGGTTGCCATGGCCATTTCACTCGGCGTCCGTCGCCTCATGGTCTATGGCGACTCAGATTTGGTGGTTAATCAGGTGATGAAGGAGTGGGACGTCAGAAGTCCAGCTATGACTGGTTACTGCAACGCAGTAAGAAAGCTAGAAAAGAAGTTCGAGGGGTTAGAGCTTCATCACATCCCCCGACTGAAAAAGCAAGCAGCTGATGATTTGGCAAAGATAGGCTCCAAGAGAGAAGATATTCCCAGCAATGTGTTTTTGGAGCACATCCACTCGCCGTCAGTCCAGGAGGATCCTTTTACAGAAGAAGCCCCGCAGCCGAAAAGTGCCACAGATCCGACTGAAGTCGAAGTTCCTGCTATGGTCGACTTAATCATGGAAGTTTTGGTAATCACTCCCGACTGGACGATACCGTACATCGCGTATATCTTGAGGAACTCCCAGAGGACGAGGAAGAGGCTCGACAGATCGTCCATCGATCCAAAGCCTTCATAGTCATAAAAGGACAGTTGTATAGGGAAAGCGCGACTGGAATCGGTCAGAAGTGTATAACGCCAGAAGAAGGTCAGATAATCCTTGATGATATCCACTCGGGGACCAGTGGTCACCATGCGTCCTCTCGGACCATTGGGGCTAAAGCATACTGAGCAGGTTTTTACTGGCCCAGAGCAAATGAAATGGCGAAAGAGATAGTCGACAAGTGTGAAGGCTGCCAGTTCTACTCCAACATGTCGCACAAGCCAGCATCAGCCCTGAAGACCATTCCACTCGTCTGGCCCTTCGCTGTTTGGGGACTGGACATGGTTGCACCACTGAGAACAGGCAGGAGCGGATTCACACATGTGCTTGTGGCAGTCGACAAGTTTACCAAATGGATTGAAGCTAAGCCTATCAAGAATCTGGATGCTAGCACTGCTATCAGTTTTGTCACGGAGTTAACATTCAGGTATGGAGTCCCGCATAGCATCATCACTGACAATGGGTCAAACTTCGATTCAGACAGGTTCAGAGCTTTTTGCGCCTCTCAAGGCACACGAGTTGACTACACGTCGGTCGCACATCCCTAGTCAAATGGACAAGCTGAAAGGGCAAATGGTCTGATTCTCAAAGGACTAAAGCCTCGACTGATGCATGATCTCAAGCACGCAGCAGGCGCTTGGGTCGACGAGCTCCCGTCAGTTTTGTGGGGATTGAGGATCACCCTGAACCGATCGACTGGAAGAACTCCGTTCTTTCTGGTTTACGGAGCCGAAGCAGTCCTGCCGAGTGATCTACTTCACAATGCGCCCCGAGTCGAGCTTTATACCAAAGATGAAGCAGAGCAAGCCCGGCAAGACGCAGTCGACCTCCTAGAGGAGGAGAGGGAAATGGCTATGATCAGATCGACCATTTATCAGCAAGACTTGCGTCGATTCCATGCCAGAAATGTGAAGAGTCGAGCCTTCCAAGAAGGAGACTTGGTCCTCCGAGTGGATCAACAGAAACCACACAAACTCGCTCCTACTTGGGAAGGTCCCTTCATCGTCACCAGAGTCCTCCACAATGGAGCATATCACCTCTACAATGTTGATTGCTGGATCGACGAGCCACGAGCTTGGAATGCGGAGCTACTCCGCCCATTTTACACTTGAATTCTCACTCGGATGAGATGTAATAAGAAAAACCTTTGTAGTTTACTTTTATCAAAGACAAGAGTGTTCCACTTTTTCCCGTAATTGTCGTCACTTTTGTTTACGTATGAAATCCCCCAGTGGATGACTTAGCTGCGAATTCGTTTCACCTAAGTTTGCAAAAAAAAATCCTACCGAGTGGTGAGCCAGACTCCCACTCGGGGGCTTAGCTGCAGCCCAGTGCTCGCCTAAGTGTTTAAAAATCCAACTGAGTGGTGAGCCAGACTCCCACTCGGAGGCTTAGCTGCAGCCCAGTGCTCGCCTAAGTGTTTAAAAATCCTACCGAGTGGTGAGCCAGACTCCCACTCGGAGGCTTAGCTGCAGTCCAAGTACTCGCCTAAGTGTTTAAAAATCCTGCCGAGTGGAGAGCAAACCTCCCACTCGGGGGCTTAGCTGCACCCAGTGCTCGGCTAAGTGTTTAAAAATCCTACCGAGTGGAGAGCAAACCTCCCACTAGAGGGCTTAGCTGCAGCCCAGTGCTCGCCTAAGTGTTTAAAAATCCTACCGAGTGGAGAGCAAACCTCCCACTCGGAGGCTTAGCTGCAGTCCAAGTACTCGCCTAAGTGTTTAAAAATCCTGCCGAGTGGAGAGCAGACCTCCTACTCGGGGGCTTAGCTGCAGCCCAGTGCTCGCCTAAGTATTTAAAAAATCCTACCGAGTGGAGAGCAAACCTCCCACTCGGGAGGCTTAGCTGCAGTCCAAGTACTCGCCTAAGTGTTTAAAAATCCTGCCGAGTGGAGAGCAGCCTCCCACTCGGAGGCTTAGCTGCAGCCCAGTGCTCGCCTAAGTGTGTAAAAACCCTACCGAGTGGAGAGCAAACCTCCCACTCGGGGGCTTAGCTGCAGCCCAGTGCTCGCCTAAGTTTGAAAAATTCTACCGAGTGGAGAGCAAACCTCCCACTCGGGAGCTTAGCCGCAGCCCGACGCTCGCCTAAGTACGGAACACATCCTGATCCGCAAGGACGGCAAGATGTGAACCGACTGTTACCTTCTCCTTCGGAGCTGCACCACAAATACGAGGTTATTTTGAGTGAAGATCAAGTTCCACTCGACAGATAATTCACGAAGATATTCGACGATAAATCAAGTTCAGATAAGATCCAAAGGTCCCGGACCTCAGATCAAAGTACTCGAGCCCTCGGCTCGACGGAGTTTAACGGTTACAAAATCTACTCGGCATTCCGAGGCAAATTCAAAGTGAAGCATTAAAGTTTTTCATTCCTCAGGCGGAGGGCTGGAAGGGGCGACGAACTCGTCCAAATCAATCCCGTCTGCGATACGGGTGGCAGCAGCAATGTAAGTCTCCATGAAGTCTTGAAAGCTGAGCTTCCTGGTATTGGCAACCTGAATGGCAGCCAACTTCTCCTCTCGCACCTCTTTGCAGTGGACGCGAACCAGAGACAGAGCGACATCAGCACCACACCTTGCAGAGGACTTCTCCCATTCCGTCACTCGACCAGGGATGTCATTCAGTCGAGTCATCAGGGACTCGAGATCATTCGAAAGCGTCGCCCTGGGCCAGAGAGACGTGTCGATCCGCGACACTGCAACCTTCAGTCGGGCCAGGTAGTCAACCACGCTGGCAATACGAGACTCCAGTCGGAGCACGTTCATAGCAGCCTCGTCCTTCACGAGAGAATTGGCGGGATCCAAGCCTGGCTCCACTCGACTGGTCTCCTCTTCAAAGTTCTGGCAGAATTCTGCAAATACAATTCAGGAATAAGACAGTGGCTCTACACGAGTTTAGTTACTGCAAGCCAGTCAGGTGAAGATTGTTACCCTCAAGCATGATGAACAACTTCTTGGTGAGTCCCCCGAGATAAACCTCAAGACCGTTCTTCTTCCCCGCCAGCTCGCTTGCCTTGTCATTCAGAGCAATCTTGTCATTCTTCAGTCGGCTGACCTCCTTATTAGCTGCGTCAAGAGCAGCTTTCAGTCTGGAGTTCTCCTGTTCAAGAGTATCGTCTGAGGCCAGCTTTTCTTCGGCAAGCTTCATTTTGTTCAAGGCCTCCTTCTGCGCTTCAGCAAGATCTTGATCCTTCTTCTTCAGAGCTTCTTCCAGTTTATCTACGGCATGTCGAGTAAGATCAACATCAGGAACGGACAAGAAAGAAAAGTCACTCGTCAAGAATGAAGGACCTCACCAGCCATACCTTTCGCTTCTTCTCGCGCCTTCTGCAGGTTCTCTTGAGCAAGTTTCAAGTCAAGGTTCAGCTGGATCTGTTGGTTCTCCAACTCAGTGAAGCGAGCCACAAGTTCACAGGATTTCTGCGAAGAACCAGTCGACAAACGTCAAAGATAGGTTACTTCCGAGTAACCAAGAGACAATGGTGGCGTTTCTAAGACTACAGCCGAATCAAAACATTTGACAACAGTCTCGGGGACTACACCCAGTGGGTGCACTCAGCGTGCCCCCACTGGTTCGACCAAAAGAAAAGTCGACTGCCCGCGGTCGACCGGATACAGTTCCATTCGACATGGCCTGACCAGACCGAGTGAAGAAGTACAACTACAGCAACGCAATATAAAGACTACAGTCGACTACCAACAGTCCACCGTAGTCTCGGGGACTACACCCAGTGGGTGCACTTAGCGTGCCCCCACTCGTCCAAAAGTTGACAGACACACCCAGTGGGTGTACAGATATAAAAATCTTCGGAAAAGAGATTTTTCAAACAACATATTGTAACAGACCAAGTGTTGAGTCGACTGACCTGGACGTTGCTCTTAAGAGCCGAACTCGCGTCATACGTTGCCTGGCTGGCGTCCCGAACCACTTTCACTTGCTCCATCATGATTCCCGCCTGGTGTATCGCCTCTTTTGCGGCACCCACTTGGTCCTCAGGGACAGGGTACGTGGCAAAAAGCGAAGGTGGATTTGAAGTCGGCGTCGAAGGCCGCATGCTCGTTAGAGGATCAGCGAAGGTCACGGAATAACGAGTGGTATCACCACCGTCCCGAGCTACAGGCTCAGACGCCGGAGCAGAGTGGGAGGTCTTGCCAGTCGGCGCCCTCCGGTTCCTTCTCACTCTCAGCGGCACGTCGTCTTCGTCATCTGGTAGGTTGATAACATGAGGAGGAGCTGCGAGAAAAGTCAATTGACTAGAGTTACAAGAAATATCCAGTCGACTCAAGGCAGAACATCAGTGATCGTACCTGGGTTGGAAGTAACAGCATCTTCCATCTCTTGATCTTCGTCCTTGGCGGAGATCTCAGAAGTAGCAGCACTGCAAATTTCGGAAGTCGGTCAGTTGGTTCAATGAATCGACCAAGGATCTGTTCACGGTCGATAAAGGAAAACAAGTCTTATTATTACCCAGAAATGGTGGGGACAGTCATGTTCATCTTGGGCAGAGACTTGGGCGGCTTGGACGGCGTTGCTCGTGGGTGCTTGGGAGCTTTTTCAGTCGGCCTAGGAGAAGAGGTCCGAGGGCGTCTTGATGACTGCCCAACAGGAGCTGTCGCCTTACCACGCTCCTGAGCAGGGTCGTGCGTAAGCTTGGATCGCCTCTCCGAGCGGGGGGGGGGGTTCAGCTTCCTCCTCCTCCTCTTCGCTGGATTCGACGTCGTCGTCTCCCTCTCCTTCGCTGTCAGATTCCCACTCGCCGTGTTTGTCTCCACTTTCGCCTCCACTCGCCTCCCCTTCTTCAGCCTGTTCCTGTGCTCCGTTGGGCGTCGAGTACTTCTCAATAGTTGCCTAAGGAACAACAGACAAGACAAAAGTCAATCGACCGATTCAAAGAAGACTAATAAAGAAAGCAAGATCTCATTCAGGAACACAAGGTCAGACCTGGTCCACTTCGTATGTCTTGTCGAGTGGATGGGCCCTCCGGGCTCCCCGGGGGTTGTCTTTGTTCCCTGTGATGCTCGACAACCACCCTTCCAGCATCTCATCAGTGACCTCCTCAGGGTGAATCCGAGTGGTGTCAGCAAGACCCGCGTACAGCCACATCGGGTGGTCACGAGCCTGAAGCGGTTGGATGCGCCTCCAAAGGAAGACCTCCAGCAAGTCCATGCCGGTCACACCCTCGCGGACAAGCTGAACCACTCGACCCACCAGCACTTTGACTTGTGCCTTTTCTTCCAGCGCCACTTTCAGAGAAGCAGGTTTTTGGGCACGGTCCAGAGAGAAGGGGGAAGCCCAGTCGACTGTCCTGGGGTCGCCTGGTCTTTACAGTAAAACCAGGTCGACTGCCAACCACAGACCGACTCAGGGAAAGTGATGGATGGAAAAGAACTTTTTCCCCTCGTCTGGATCGCCAGGCCCCCGCACAGCTGGATCACCTGCGTCCTTCCATCACTCGACTTGGACTTCTTAACCGATTGGGAGCGACAAGTGAAGATGTGCTTAAAGAGCCCCCAATGGGGGCGACAACCCAAGAAATCCTCACACAAGGAAATGAAAACAGCAAGATACACAATGGAGTTGGGAGTGAAGTGATGTAGCTGCGCTCCGAAGAAGTTCAGAAAGCTCCGGAAAAAAGGATGAGGAGGCAGAGAAAACCGTCCAGAGGTTGAGGTTCGACTTCTCCCCCCGGGAGACGCGCGGCTTCGTGAGGAATGACTCCCCCCTCGACCATATCATCGAGATCTTCCTGCCGAATCACCTACGGCATCCAGTCGCCCTGGATCCAACCCTTAGGCAGGGCAGTCCTCGAGGAAGATCCGCCCCGAGCGGACTTCTTCCCTTTCCCCTGCACCGCCGCCTTCTTCGCGCGCTCCAGAGCGGACGTCTTGTCCTTCACCATCATCGCCGGCGAAGCTCGAACGGGCCTACGGCGCTAGGGTGAGAGCGGAGGTGGAGGAAGGCCTTGCGAAGGGAGAAGGAAAAGAGAGAGCACACTGTTTGGGAGCCCGAGCCTGCGGCTTATAAGAGGCCACTTCCGAGTGGCTGACTGGTAGGCCCAGGCTATCCCGTCAAATCCCGCAGCAGACGCGCGCGCAGTACGTGGCGAAAAAAGTGGCGCGGAAATCAAGGAGCTTCCTCCTTATCACATCCGATTACTGCGGCCACCCCTGTCCCGCGCGCTTCCCGAAGTTCAAATCCCGCAAAATCCGCGGGTTGCAGAACAATTCTTCAGACAGAAGATCCTTTTCACACCATCACTCGGAACATCACAAGCAAGGAAATTCACTCGACGAAAGGCCTAGAATGGATCAAGGCGACTGAAAGAGGTTGATGACGTCATCCGTGACGATTAATCCAAAACAAGGCACTCATGTAACACAGAGAACCAGTCGGAAGGATCACCAACTTCTTCCCACTCAAACCTCGATCCATTCGGGGGCTAATGATGAAGCTATGTACCTAGGGTAGGGGCATGGATCTGTCCTAAGTGCCCTACCCAAGGACATCCCCATAAGAAGTCACCTTTCAATCGACTTGGAGGTATCCCACTCGACGGATTCAAGACACTCGACCATGACGCTATCACTCGACCACGCAGCAAAGCACTCGACTGCAAGGAGTTCTACAGTCACTCCGCACACAAACGGTCGGTCTTTAAGTAGCTCTTATCGTCATTATAGCACTTTATTAGGGGCGTTACCGGTAACGCCCAACCTTAATGTACTTTAAACCCAGCATTACTGAGGGCTGGAGGGGCCTGGCGAACTCTATATAAGCCACCCCCCTCCTCAGTATCAATGGTTCGCATCCCTGTTATCCTTACACGCATAATCCAATCGACCGCCTCCGGGCACCGAGACGTAGGGCTATTACTTCCTCCGAGAAGGGCCTGAACTCGTAAACCCTGTGTTCTTACAGCTCTTGCATAGCTAAGATCTAGCCTCTCCATACTAACCACCCTACACTACTATCAGACTTAGAACCACGACACCCCACACATGTTCATATTTCAAGGTGCACTAAATTATTGCATGCGATGATTAAGGCTGGCCATAATGGTGGTATCTTAGCTGGTATCATGCACACGGGAATAGCAAACATGCTGATGTGGCAAAGAATTAAAGAAGAGAGGGGGGTTAGAGTAACTAGTGTTCATGCATGCATTGGTAAACACATTATTTTGTGAAGAACTACAAAAACTATTCCACCGCCTCTATCTTGCTAAGAGTAGGTCAAATTTTTGAATCGGGCCCTTTAAACTAGAAGGGAGGTAGTAGTACTCTAATAGCTAACCTTGGCCCTGTTTGGATCCATGTGTTAGAGTTAGTTGGGTTAGTTTGAACTCAACTAACCCAAAAATATATAACCCACCCAAGAGGTGCTTTATACCCATTATAATCAGTATTGTAGATATTGATATTTTTCGTATAAATGGTTGATGGAAGTAAAAAAGGACCAGAGGGAGTATCATGCATGCGGAGTAGGCAAAAAAAATTGCTCATTTATAGCCGGTCGAAGTCTCAAAGGGCGCGACCGCGCGAGGGAGGCGTAGGTCGTGGGAGGCGCGACGGTTGATGGAATTAGTTGAAGTTACACACAAGCCGGCATGGCGTGCGAACAGGAAGAAGCTATACCGTCAGACCTATGATACGGGTCTAGTAGACATGACATCTAGTGGGTCCCGCATAGTTCTCGAGAAGGGGGCTTGCAGCCGTTTATCCACCGGGCAAGCCAGCAACCCCACGCCGTTTGCATGCCCTATTCGTCCCTGTCTTCTACTAGTATAGTATCTTACAACAGTTCTCTCCCAGTCATCCCGTCCTTTCACATTACGGCAGTTCCACTAATCCTAACCCCCCTCCCAAATCCATGGCGTCCCAAATCTCCATGATCGGCGATGAGTACAACGTTAGAACCATCACCGGCGATGAGTCCGACGTCATCTACACCCGTTCTCCGCAACAGTGAAAGAATGCCTTGCTCGCTTCAAACGCATGTTCGAAAACTCAAATGATGAGTGGGTCGCTGGGCTACATGTTGAGTATACCACAATCCTGGGAAGCGAGAAGAAACTAAAGGAGGCAGACAAGAAGAAGCCCACCGTGATCTAGGTTTGCGTGCATGACTTATGCTTGGTCTACCGCAGTCCTGGGAAGCGAGGAATTCAAGAAGTTCCTCAAGGGCGACCGAGTCAAATTTGTTACTGTAGACTTTAGGAACGACAAGGAAATCCTGGGTCAGATAGGCCTCGTTGTAGGCGACCCCTTCGACCTCCAGAAGGAAGGGCTGGTGTCCTCCTCTCAGCCTTCAATGCTAACCCTCGCAGCAGCCATGATTGATTGTTCGTACGCTAAACTAAAGAAACCTCATCACGAGTTGATTCATACATGGGAGTCAAAGACATTAGATGAAGATCACATCATGTACACAGCAATGGATGCCTACCTTTGTTTAAATATCTACAAGGGATGGATGAAGAAGCAGGGCCCAGTGTCTAGTTCAAGAAAAGAAGCGTCGGCGAAGAGGAAGAGGGACGAGGACGAAGTCGAGGACGTGGACTCGGACTCTGAGTAGGTGGCAGTGTCGTCGCTCATGTTGGTTCTACTGCAGTGTCAAGCGGACTAGTTGCTTAGTTTATTTCCAAGGGTGTTTTGTGCTGAGGCCCCAGCAGAACTATGTTTATGTTCTTTCTCGTTATTTGAACTCATTAGTACATACAGTAGTACTAGTACTATGTCTTACTACTGTTCTTCTTGCAGTTGGTACTACTGCTCGTATCTTCGTGTTCCTACTGTAGTTAATACGTTCGTACTAGTAGTATAATTTGGGTCAGTCAATTTGTGAAAGAAGTTCGACGGAGTGAAGGAAGAAGACGGCGGGGTGCCCATGATCTATCTTATGAGTGTTGGGTGTGGAATGCAGTTCGCCGGAAAAAAATGGATCGTGCCCGGGGTTAAACGGATGGCGGGCCTGGCGGGTAGCATGGCGGTGGCAGGCGGTTCAGGGGAGGGCGCGGCGGCGGCGGCAGGCGGTTAGGCGTGTGGCAGGCTGAGAAGATGAACTGTGCATCTATTTCGGAGGTTGAAGAAGCCCTTCTAGCCATCCTTGTTGCATCAAATGGCTCACAAGAGTCGACTGACCCAAATTGCTCCTTCAGATTGCAGGATCCACATGGCATTCAAGATCTCGAAGGTAGATTCCGCGTCCGCACCCGGTTTGCGGGCTCGACACGCGCGCGACTGGCTTCCACTGCGACAGCCAGCATGCGTGCCTCCTCCGCGCGGGCGGAGACAACAATGACACGCTAGTTCCTCCTCGCCGGCATGCTGGATCACACGCTCGTCCTCCTCTTGGTACGCTGTGTGCATAGACGCGGCTCCACCAGCTGCTCGCGTGCTTGGCAGCACGGCGGCATCGCGAGGAGGGACCGCAGACGACGTGAGCGGGCGAGCCTTCGGCTTGGCGGCGACATGGCGGTGATGGGCGAGAAATTGTTGGTCGGAGCAGGCGGGTGCCGGCATGCGCAACAGCGGCGGCGGCATATTGATGAGTGCGCGTATGGGATCTTAGTTTAGTTTTATATAGGGTTGGTCAAACTTAAAAGAAAACCGTACTAGTACACGTAAACATTAGACTTAGGCAGCGCTTTTATTAGTTACCACATCCATGATACGGAATCCTGTGCAAGCGCATGAACCGCGGCCGCGCGGTCGATCGGACGGTGCTTCACCGTGTCGCGCTCGAAGGACATCCACCGAACCTTTTCATGTGTGTGAAAACAATCCCCAAATATTACTCAACTTTTTTTTGGGAAAAAATCTTGACGCTACAATATTTCCATATATTTGAATTTAGCTCCAGTTCGTGTTTATTTGGATTTGGACGTTTTAGGTGCGCCCTAGTTTTTTTTAATACTGATTTTGGGGCTGTTTGGTTCCCAGCCACCGTTTGCCAAGCCAAAATTTGGCAGCCACAGTTTAGGTGGCATGTGTTTGGTTTTTGCCACACTTTGGCTTGCCACACTTTATTGCCCCTATGGCCCACTTTTCATAGAGACAATGTTTCCTAACTTGCCTAAGGTTAGTTCTTCAAAATGAGAGCCACAAGTTGGCAAGCCTAAGGGAATCTTGCCATACTTTTTGAGTGTATGTAATGTGGGACCCTAATGTGGCTTGCCTAAGGTGTGGCTTGAGCCAAACACCCACCTAAATTGGTCAAACTTGCCTAACCTTAGGTGTGGCAAACTTAGTTTCAAACCAAACAACCCTTTAGTCTCAAACCAAACAACCCCTGTGTGTGTGACTGAGAGAGAACGTGTGTATGTGTCCATATGTGTGTTGTGGCGGAAGGGCAATGTGGAGACGGTGTGCGTGTGATAGAGACATAGAGAGGTGTGAATGTGCAAATGATCATGCATGAGTGAGACATAGACAGATGCCGATACGTTGTGTATACATGAGAGAACAGTCTTCTATTTTACTTGTGTGTGTGTATGAGAGAGAGAGGAGCATCTGTAACACAACAACCATCTCTCTCTATTCGTCCGCCCCTCGCACGATCGCATGTAACACATGCATCAACGCGCACATTTTGACACCCTCACCCAGCCCCTGCCCACCTCAAGGCCCGCACATCGCTCTCTATCTCTCACACACAATCTCTTCGTGAATACCCTGTTTAGCAAGTAGCTTTCCGTCACATACACACACATTTCTCTCCTTAGGTTTGTTTTCTCTCAATATCTGACACACACACACAGAGAGAGAGAGAGAGAGAGTTAGCACACATCACACACACACCCTCCCCCGAGCACACAATTCATCCAAATCCAAGGTTATATGGTGACCACTCTCGCTTGTGCTTCTTCGCACCCCAGCATGCACAACACCTCAATCTTCAAAGAGGGTATCGAGGAGATCGAAGACGTCAACCACACTACGCTAGAGAATGCGGGGCCATTTGGAAGCAGGATGATGTGACGATGGCTGACTGACTCCTCCTCCCACCCTCTCTCTCTCTCTCGCACAAAATTACCAATCCCTCTCTCCCCACACAAATTTATCAATCCCTCAACCCACGAGGATCCTTCCCCTCTCGTCCATGTTTTTCCAGCTCTCTCATCAAACCTGTTGTCTCTTCTCCTTCCACGTGTACAGAATCCGCATTCACATGCATCTCACGTATATTACATGTCTCCATCTTTCTCACAGACCTAACTTCTTCCTCTCTCTTTCTCTCTCTATCTCCCTCTTTCTGTTTCGTCAGGTTTGTCTCCTACTCTCTCATCCACATACATACAATCTTTCCCGCCCTATCTACTCCATCTTCGCAAGCTCTCTCTGCACGTTTCATTCACACATTGGGATATGTTCGAAATGTTGCTTTTATAATGGTTGATGTAGAGTTATTGTTGGATTTGTTGCATCCTACAAAGTAATAACGATGAAATGCATTTTGATTGTCATTTGACTGGGATTATGCGAGTTTGAGCATGTTGTGAAGTACTATAGACCTCGTATACATCTTGGAATTTGACAATGATTGTAACTATTGAATTGTATAGACCATTACATTCGAAGTCAGTAGCCTAATATATTTATTTCACAATTTCAACAAATGATTAATTCACTACATACTAAGAAAACAAATGTGTACACCCTCCATTTTTATTTAAGTCTGCGTATTAGCATTGATCAAAGTCAACTTTTGTGAACTCTCAGAAAGTTTATAACAAAAAATATTAACATATACCATAACAAATAAATACCATTAGATTCATTATTGAATGTACTTTCACATCATACATATCTGTTATGGTAAATGTTTATATTTTTCTATAAACTTGGTCAAACTTTAGGAATTTTGACTTCGGTCAAACCTATGCAGAGTTTACTAGTACTACTCGCTAGTTGCTTAGCCGAATCGCCCAACACGCCACACGGGGAGTTCAGTGTCACAAAATTTTGAGGTCGGCGGGAAAATCTCCCGTGACCTTGATTCGAGCAGTGGGAAGTTACTATTATAGCCTTCGGAACAAGCCTACGGATGACGGTTGGTAGGGGCTGTTTTCGTAACTTCAGGTTCACCCTACCCAGCCAACCCCACCCCGGCACCCAGAGTAGTACACCTGAATACTCCCCATTTTCTATCCCCAACGCAAAATAGACTTATCCACGGCACCACAGCCTTTGTGCTCCTCCCCTTCTACGTCGGCGCACTCGTCCATCGTAGCACATCTGCCTCATCGACGACCTCGTACGCCGCACTAGAGCCGGTCCACCGTCGTCGTCGTACCCGGAGCCTCTTCCACGGTCTCGGATCTTCTTCCCAGAAGCCGACGCCAAGCGCAGAAGCACCACTGTCGTGGACAATGAACTGACTCCCGTTGCCGACCATGACTCACAGAGGCCGCCGCGACCATCGTTCTCCTCCTTGATTGGTAACGTGTGTATTGAATCACTTAGCAGTACATGTGCAGTTCCAATTTTGTTCATACCTACCCTTCAAATTTCCTGGGTGCTATTGTTCCCGTAAAAGTAATTGGTTATAGCCTCCACTATCCAACATAATATCAGCTTGTAATTGTGTGTCGCACCTGTATCGCGTTGTGCTTGGGTAGGTATTTCATCTGCAACCAGTAGTGTGGCAAATGATGGATAGTTTTTTAGAACTAGCAAGATGCCCATGCGGTGCATGCATCAAGATGCATTTGTATGAGTAGTTTATCTTGTGGGAGAAAAGGATGAACGAGGGAATGCATTATTTGCAAATGCGGAGAGGGGTGTGGGTATCTTTTTGCAAAATTGCTACAGTTTCCTTTCGATCCGTCGGATATAAATCGGATGGCCTATATTGCAGGATGGCAGGAACACCATCATCACCAACTCTGTTTTTATAAGAGTAGGGAAAAAGTAGAGAAAAATAGAGAGTAGAGAAGTAGAGATAAATATTAAATATAAAATAAATATAACAGTAGAGAAGAGAGTAGAGATAGCAGAGACGTCGGGAAAGGATAGCGCGCGCGCGGGAAAAAGCGGTCGGGTGTGCGCTAGTTTTGGCGCGCGGCGTCCGACGCGTTGTAAAATCCAATGCCCTCCCACCGCTCTGTGCCTTTCCACCGCTCTATGCCTTGCCACCACTCTCTCCCCTCTCTTTCTCACCTCGCCACCACCGCGCCACCATGCCGCCGCGTCACCATGCCGCCGCGTCACCATGCCGCCGCTTCACCGGGAAACTTGGGGATACCGCGGCGTCCGCGCGCGCCCCTCTAGCGACTTCTACGACAAGATCCAGTTCCGCAGGATGCGCCTCGGCCTCGGCAATTTCGACACCGCCAACGAGGCCGCCCGCGCGTACGACGCGGAGGCATGGAGCCTCCGATGGCCTCATAGAACATTGAACTTCCCCAACGTGCCGACGCGGGAGCGGGCATAGGAGCTCGCGCCTCTGCCGCGGCTTATCACCGACGAGGATCGCCGCGACGACCGGAGGCGGGAGCACCGTCTTGGCATCGCCGAGATGGACGAGGAAGCCATGGCGCTGTGGCGCCAACACTTCCTGCAGGACATCATTAACGAGCGCGAGTTCTACGAGCAAAGGAGGGCGGAGAGGGATAAGAGGAGGGTGGAGTGAGCCGCCTATCGCGAGGACAAGCATAGGCGAAAAGCGGACGCTCAATTCAACATGAGGCTAGGAGCAGCGTCGCCCTGGGAATCCGACGACGATCGGTATCTTCACGCCTATAGTCAGACGTTAGAGGAGGACATCACCTTGAATAATCTATTTTTTTATCTATCTATGCTGAGAACTATCCTCTACTCTCTATCTCTACTTCTCAATCTCAGCACTGTAAATGGTTTTTTAGAGTGCCGCGCGTTGCGATTCTGTTGGAGATGCTCTAACATGGTAGACGAGTGCTTTAATGTTGCCCACGACATGCGCGAGTATTACTAGTAGTATATTTTTCTTGCCATGTTGAGATTTTAAAACCACGAGTGCGAACATGTAGAGGAGCAATGAAGACCAAACACGGGATATTGGGGACATTTCAAGGAGTGTGGAAAGTTAAAGAGGAGCTACACCGAACCTGTAAAACGAGCTTTGGTAAGTAACACCCTTTCAATTACTTTCATTTAGCATCGTGTTCTTCGATGGGTATATGTTGTAGTTTCTGTTTCTCTTAAGCCTTGTGTTCTTCGATGTGTCATAAGAAGAGTCTTAATCGTCCTAATGCTTTTGTTTTTAGCTTGATGCAGGAAGTGGGTGTTCTCACCTTATAGTCTGTTTTTATATGTTTTTTCCTTTTGAATTCACTTCGCCCAGTTCTGTTTATCTGGCTTCTATTAAATGGATCTGGGTTACTCTGAGTAGTTATCTAAAAAAGAAGTAACTTCATGTCAGGATGCAGTTCCTGTGAGGAGGGAAGTATGGTCAACCTCAAGATCATGTTTCCACAATGAGGTTGGATTACACACAAGGTGCCAGTTCCCTAATGATGCTGGACTAGACACAAGGTGCAAATTCCCAGATGATACTGGATTACACACAAGCCAGGTGGAGTCGTCAGCTATTCGTGTCCTTGTGGCTCTAGTAAAGGCTGAAAGAAAGCGTGCAACAGCCCTTGAGAATGTAGCTGAGTTCCTGAAGAAGCAAAAAGAGCATTCGGATGCTCTCTTCACCTATGCCAAAGAAGAGATGGAAGAAGCCAGAAATAAGCTAGCAGAGGCAGATCAGGCTAGGCATCTCCTGCTATCTAATACTGTTGTCAATACAAAATTTCCTTCATAGTAGCTAGGTTCAAATGTTTATCCAGTCAGCATGCGTGTTGTGATGTCCGTGCATCTACTGATGTGGCACAAAATATTTTTTTCGGGTCATGTAATAACAGCAATTACTTTCCAAACAATAACAGACGAAGCATTGGACATGGTATAGTTCACGCGCAAGCTCGACATTCCAAGTTCAACCTCCACATCAAACTCATGTTCATAGATATCTCCACATTCATACATAATGTCCACAACCATGATGCACTTCAAAGCCAAAAAAATTGAGGAGAGTTATGAATAAAGAAAAACCTCTAGCTCCTGCTACCAGCCTGCTACCAGTGCGAGCACAACAAGTCAAGACCATGCGTAATTAATTAGATTTTGGTCACTTTTTGTGTTCTAAAATGCCGGTCGGCTCGCGGAAGGACGTGTTGCCAGCACACGCGTGGATTCAATGAAGGCAGGCGGGGCAGTCTGAAGCCGGTTGCATGCGGCAAGGAGGCGTGTTCAGCTGGGCCTGCAGCGAGTGGGGCCCTCTTGGCCGGCGCGTCGGTTCAATGCCTGCGCTATGAGAGGTCGCGTCTGTGTCAGGGCAATCACTCCCTCCAGTCCTTTTTTGTTTTCGTATAACAAAATCTCGTTTTCCATTCACATTTTACAAGTAAAATTCGTGGACAAACTTTGTCCCAAAAAACAATGGGGACTAGTAAACCAGAACGGAGGTAGTAGTTTTTTTAATCAAAGAATGGTTTCCCCCTTTCAATTTTCATTACTGAAAACCAACATCTAAATCTAAACTTAGTATTTGCCCTAGAACTACCAGGTTCAACATCTCGCAACATAAACCGATACAACCATACGCCAAGGAGGTACGTAGTAGGTACTACTATGGATCCCATTTTCACTCCATACAAATCGTTCTAAAAATTACTTAGTACTTATAACGCGCCATTGAAAATCGGAACTCTTAACCCCACTAAAAAATGATACTATTTTAAACATGGCCACCGCCTCCAAGTCATTCACCTGTGGTCCCGACCATCACCTCCTACAGATCAAATTATCACGCGAGCTGACTATTCCTACAAAGGTGCGCTCCACGCCTCCACCACGTACCCGATACGCGCGAATGCAGCAATCGTGCACCTAGGGTTTTAGGGTTTATTTGTTAACGTTGCCTTTACGTAGCACTCGTGTGTGCGAGACAGCGAGAGACCGACTGCGTGCGTGCGCCTCTTCTCTTCGTATATCTACTCCACCGTTTGTCTGGTGTCCAAAAAATTATAATAACTACTAGCAATGTGCCAATGCATTGCCACACGATCTGAGTAGACAATACATATTCACCGATTTGATAGAAAAAAATTCTAGTTTTGAAATACGTATATCACTAAAAAATTGTTATGTTTCACTCAAAATATATTCCTTTAGCGGTTTTGATGAGATAAGGGAGGAATGTTGTTGGTTTCAAGATTCGAGAAGTGGTATATGTCTAATTTCTACTCTTACTAGCAAGATGCCCGTGCGTTGCACGGAACATCAAGATCTTGTGGGAGAAAAGGATGAACGAGGGAAGGCCTTATCTTCAAATGTGGAGAGGAGTGCGGGTAAATTGCCATAGTTTCGTTCCTATCCGCCAGATATAAATCGTACGGCCTATATTGCAGGATGGCAGGCCCACCATCATCGCCAACTCTGTTTTTTATCCCTACTCTTATAAAAAAAGCATAGTCGATGATGATCGTGTGCCTGCCATCCTGCAATATAGGCCGTCCGATCTATATCTGACGGATAGGAAGGAAACTATGGCAATTTTGCAAAAAGATACCCACACCCCTCTCCACACTTGCAAATAAGGCCTTCCCTTGTTCATCCTTTTCTCCCACAAGATAAACTACTAATACAAATGCATCTTCATGTTCCGTGCAACGCATGGGCATCTTGCTAGTTGTTACAAAAATCCCATGTGTGTGAGAGAGAGAGAGAGGGAGAGAGGAGGAGGACGGAGTGCATGTGTGACAAAGAGACAAAGAGTGTGTGTGCGAGAGATATCAGCTTAAAATGAGGCGATAGTGTGTGTGTGCACGATCGAGAGGGCATGTCTCAAGAAGGGAAGAAATCTACATAGATACAAGGAGCGGGAGAGAGACATGTATGCAATAGGGGAAGCATGAGTGTGCGGGTGTATAAACCTATCTAGAGGCTAGTCGATAAATGTTTGTGAGAGAAATACGAGACGGGGTGCGAAAGCGAGAGTTTTGTGTGTGTGAGAGAGAGACGGTAGTTGGGAAGGGGAGTGGAAGAAGGAGTTGTGTGTGTGTGTGAGAGAGAGAGGGGGGAGTTTGTCTGATCAGTAAACAAATGAATAATGTCAATCTGGGATGGAGACGAAAAGGAGACCGCAACAAATGTTGTGTCTACAGGAGAGAGAGAGTAATTTTAGTGGTATGATTCATATCTAGAGACATATAGGGTGTGTGAGAGAATCCCATAGAGAGAAAGACAAAGTGAAAGACGAGTGGAGACTGTGTGTGTGGCGGTCAAAAAGAAAGCTTAAGTACCTAGTGATACGAGAGAACGGTAGAGACGTGAGAGATAATGAAAACCATGTAATGTATAATGATAGGGAGAGTGTGACACTTCTCAAGGGAGACATCGAGAGACCATGTTTGCGAGGATAGGAGAAACATGAAGTGAGCGTGCGGGTGAGCTGGAGAAAATAGAGTGATAGCTACATGAAGGAGCATGCATGCGAGAGAGATGGGCATGAAAGGAGTGAACATAAAAGGGATTCAAATATTTGAATTCGACATGATGATACATGTAATCCATACTCGAACCAAAATTGATCTATCAAACATGCATACTCATATGAATTCACGCGCACCTATGTTATTTAATATGTAGATATTACTGATCCATACATTTTACTAGAACATAATTTGGTTCAATTTTTTGAATTCAACCTTATGATTTTGAGATCATTGTATTTGTAAAGCATATTATACATATAAAGGAGCAGAATTCTTTGTTGTGCTTTTAAAAGTATATATAAAAAATGATGTATATAGAATTTTATTCCAATCGAAAATGGATCCCGCCCAAAAAAATACAATACAAACGGGATTCGAATTGAGTTGGCACGGTAAACATGCACTCTGCAAAATTTGAACGAAGCAAGGAAAGTCACAGTAACCGCCCGAAACCAAAATCTGCGAGATGGAAATTACTACTGCCTATCCCTGCCACGCAAAGCCTATCTGCTCGATTTCTACAGGTTTCGATAGGGGTAGGTTTGTAATTTCACTCGAACGTGACATAACCGCCTCTCACCCGGATTCATACACGATGGGCGCCAAAACACAGTGTGTCCTCGTCCGAAATCGACTCCCTCCCTGATTCATATACGGTGGGCGCCAAAAACAAACTCTCGTCGGCAAATATTCGGTGTATGCGAGATTACCGTCCTATCCCCAACCGACTAATATTGCTGTGATGTAGGAAATTTGAAACGGGGGCTAAGTTTGTAAATTTCCTCGCATTTGAGACAAGCACGCCCTGAAGATATGGTTCCCCCTTCCTCTCCACCTCCATTTCCCCATTCGTACTCCGTGGGCGCCAAAACACCCTCTCCACCGCAGCCTCCTCCGTCCGCCACCCCATCCACCGCCGTCCTCCTCCACCATGCCGGAGCTGATACCCCGACGCCGTCGTCCATTACAAGAGATCGACCTCTCTCATCCACGGCTTCGGACCGGGATCCCTGCATCCCGTCCTGTCGCTTCATCCCCGCCGTCGTCCACCTTGTCGGCGCTGCTCCTACGACCGTCTCATCCACCGTGCCCCGCCGCCACCGTCTACCCTCCTAGATCTGCTTCCACGCTGCCGAGAGGCATCGCTACCGCAGCACCGTCAAATTCTTAGCAGATGCATACACGGCGCCACACCAGAGGCGGTACTCTTTCATATCTTCTCAACTTATCTATTGCAGCAAGAAAATAGATCGCCACTGCTTTACTCTGATTTCTTGTCCATCACCTACTTGCTAGTTGAGAGCAAACATTGGTTGCGAAGTTGCCTTTGTCCGGTTTGCACCTTCAGATCCGCCATGGCACGCTCAACACTATACTCCCAATGCTTATGGTTTTCCCCTTTTATATTCCACACTAGTTAAATCACAGTAGACTAAATTTCAAAATTGGGTCAGTCAATTTTTCAGAGCTCGCCGGAGTTCGCCGGTGCGAACAAAGGGGCTCGAGTGGGGACTTTGGTTGTGTGGGGGGGGTGGCGGTGGTGGGGACTCGCCGAACGAAGAACACTCGACGCGGGTGGGGGCGGGGGTGGGGGTGGGGGTGGCGGAGGAACACAGACGGTGGGGGCCAATGGTCCGGTCGGCGGCCCGTGCGGTGTTCTGTATGGGAAGAATCAGAGACGAGGAAGAAGAAGGGTTAGGAGACGTAGGATCTTCATCCAAATGCCTGAAATGGTCGACTGACCCAAATGCAGACATGCCTTTATATTCAGTACCATCATCGTACCTGCTTAGCACTGCTCCTGAATCCATCAAGCTAAACAATGTGCCACTCATAATTCCAAACTTGTTGCTCAAGTACGAATCTGATATGATGTTGATATTACTAAAATAGATAGCATTTAATTGGTCAGCTAATGTTCCTACTTTACTTTCGAAAAAGCACGTGCACCACATATAGAGAGACAACAGGGAGTTGCTTTCTTAATGCGCTCTAGTTCATCATGTGTGGGCATTGCGCAATGAACATTTTATTATCCAAAATCTGCTTGCTCTTCTTTAACATGTTCCTCTTCTGTTCTTCTTTAATAAGTACTCTCTCCGTTCCTAAATACAAGTCTTTGTATAGATTCCACCATGGACTACATATGGAGCAAAATGAGTGAATCTACACTCTAAAATGTATCTGGATACATCTGTATGTGATCCATAGTGGAAATCTCTACCAAGACTTATATTTTGGAACGGAGGGAGTATGATAGTAGTACAGTATGTTCCTTGTAGTGAATATGAGCAGGGACATTTGCAATGTAGATACGGTCGATTGGTATGGACACTTTGAACTCATCGGGCCTCTTTGATTCATAGGATTTTGTAAACATGGGAATAGGATTTGTAGTGGCCTGCCCACTTGAATCCTATAAGAATAGCAAGGAAATGTGGGGAGTTGTGTCGCCTTTGAGAGTTACACTGATATTAACAGTACCGCACCTTCAGTTGAAGAGAGCTGGTATCCGAAGGCTTTCTAGCCGTACTGGCAATACTAGCACATATATTCCAACAAGTTCCACTTTGCTGATTTTACTCTGATGCTTATGGTTTTCCCGTTATATCTACACTATGATCTGTGTAGCTGCATTGTGTCACACTAGCAGCAGTCCACTCTTGAAGCTAAACACCGCAATGACTTACAAAATTGACACCAAGGCATTGAGTGCCATTCTGGATGCAATGAAACTCATACGCTCACCACCTGTTGATTCTTGTTTAGAATATGATCCTAATGACTATTCTAACCTCGAGGAGTCAAAGGCAAATGGACTGTCCTGTTCATCCATCAAGGCGCCTGTTCTAATTTGGCAAGGTTTTATTGATTGCGCGTATCTTGCATATGTTGTCTTGCATTTCTTCTACTTTGTTGCACCGCCATCTTCTTAGTTTACTCATCATATATGTCGAGATGCCATGCCCATCCATTATCAATACATATTCCATCTGTCATCATACCATGTTTTCTCACTCAAATGTTGCTCTTGTGCATCAGACATCAAAAAGGAAGAGGGTGATTGCCAAACCTGAAGGAGCACCAGCAAAGTCCTTGAAAAACGTGGTTGTGCCGGAGAAATCAGACAACACCCCACTTATATTGGTTGTACAACCAGTGACATAAAATGTAGGACCGTCTCCAGCAGACTGTACCCATACTTCACTTGCCACACCACTAGCCGCACCACACAGGACCTACACTCCAGCAAAAGGTATGCCAATTTCAGTTGACATAGCACCAGCCGTACCACAGAAAAATCCCACTCCAGCAAAAAGTACAGCAAGTCCACCAGCCAAAGACCTATCCCAACTGCAGAGACGGCCAATCCCTGCAGATTGGAACCCCATTCCAGTTATTCCCAGTTTAAAAGACAATGCTTTCAATGTTGTTAGGGACTACGTGCATATATTCGCATCATGGGAAGATTGTAGTGAAGACAAACACCATTTTCACATCTTCATATCCCACTTACATGTAAGTGCTATTATTCATGGTGATTATTTTCCTATTTTCTGATGATTGAACACATCAATGATTTACATTACATTGTTGTAAGTAGGTGAGGGTCAATCTGGATAGTCATGACGAGCAAAGCTTGCTTGCGCTTTTCAAGGAAGCATTGTTGTAGTATCGGTGTTACCTAAGGAAACCACACATTGATGGCAAGTCTATAAATGAATTTCTGGTGAAGTCTCCTATGCTAAATTTAGAAGACATTGAATGGAAAAACCTTGTTATGCCCTGGTCTCGTTCCGAGGATGAGGTACTGTCTATGATATCGCATGACAATTTGAACTTCTACTTTTCCGCATGTGCCTTACGGATCTTTTTTGTAGGAAATATGCTCGAAAAAGAATTCCGGTTTGAAAACAACGACAGGATATCAAAAATATGATGCCCGCTGCTTTGCTCTTATTAGTACATGTTGTCATGTATCACTATACTTGCATACATACTTGGTTCATTATGTGACAGCAGTATGCATGATAGCTTGATTATCAATTGTTCGCTCCAAATTATCTGATCTATATGAATGGTTACATTAGTGTAGAATATATCCAATGCCAATGAAATTTTTTAGCTCTGCATTGTTCTTGTAAGTAACTATTGTCCTTTATCAGTGTACTTATATTGACAGGTAGTATTTCATGTACCATCACTCTGCAGCTTATTTTCCTTTGCCCTCCATTTTCTACACATAAGACCTATATTTACTCTTACCGTAAGGTTGGATAACACCGATGGTACTGAAGAACTTTAGCTCTGCATTGTTCTTGGCTGTACATTTTGCCCGTATCGCTGTACTTACATTTATAGCTACTTGGTTATGTAGCATCACTCTTCATCTTATCTTAAATATTCTCCATTTTTTCTTATATTGTCACATCTATATTTACTCTTAACAAAATGTAGAATAATGGCAATGCTTATGAAGAAGATTCTGTGGTAAACTTCTTGAATTGCCCCCCCCCCCCCCCATCAGCATGGACAAGGGCTTTATAGAGCCTGCCTTCAGCAATAATGTAAGTTTCTCCTTCTCAAGCCTTCAAACTTTGTTGTGTATATTTGGTTAGGCATGACTGCAACAGCTGTTTATTTTTGGTGTTTGCATCAAATTGCATGTTTGAAGTTTATTATGTACTCCAGTTCATAAACAAAAGTTTGTCCTTCTCAATTTAAGTTTTCAGTTGTACAACCAAGTTCCTTCTTCATACCATGTAAATTAAACTATACAGAGCAAGTAGTCTTATTTTGCCAATCTGAAATGGGATAAATTGACAGCACACTAACCATTGATACTTATGAGTTCTTGATCTGTAATCCAGTGGTGTCGTGAAGCTGCCAACTCCTTCACAATGTCATTTCCTGCCATGTCTTGACCTGAACGATACCATATTGTGTTAATGCTATTTTAAACTGTGTCACTTTATTCGTCAGTAAGAAATTTGATGAATTGTCAGCACTGATACTTATATGTGCAAAACCTATCATTTATCTGCTTGTTTATCTTTCAGAGTGAGGAGGATATAAGTGTCAAACAAGTGCAGTCTCACCAGCTTGCTCAGCTGCTTGCGCTGCAGCTCCCGAGCATGGCTAACCTTTCTTGAACTCTATTGAAGTGTTGTCGATTTTGTATATTTTTTGTCAGCGTGTTTAGTTGCACTGGTGGCGTTTTTTGATGCCCAGTGTATGTAATCTGTTGTCTGCTTGTGCTTTATTATCATAGTGGCGAACTTTGATGCCCAGTGGATGTAATATGCCAAGATTTCTTTATTGTATAGTCTAGGTTTTTTTCTTATTCACGATGCTGCAGTTATTTTACTGTATATATATCATGTCTTCGCAGTAAACCGGCCAAACCGTAAAATTACGGTACATAATCGGGCCGTCATGCAAATCACCATGTATGATCCACATCATGGGCCCCGTCATCTTGGTCCATTAACATGCCTAAATGTAAATTGGCCCACTAGTAGATTCGGGCATTTAATAGGCCGAGTAAACCGCTGGCCCTATTTTCCCAAGAAAACTCAATGGGCCTTTAGGAGACTGAAAAGTAGGTTGGGCCTGAAACGTGCCGAACAGCTCATGGGCCGGCAGCAGGCCGAAATAGACCCCGGCCCATGAATGCGCCAATCAAATCATGGGCTTATAACAGGCCAAAATTGTCTCAGTCCTTATTTGGCCCAATCAGATTATCGGCTGCAAGCAGGCTCGATGCAAACCGAGCCGTAGTTAGGCCCAACTATATGACGGGCTTTTAACAGGCCAAAATCAATATAGGGCCGAAATGTTAAACGGACCCTTAACAAGCCGAAACTAATATCAAGCCGAATTACTAAATGGGCCTTTAGCAAATGGGCCCAAAATCATAGCGTCCAGTTGACGGGCCGAATCTGATATGTGCCATAATTTAGCCCAAAGCCTCTTAAAGGGCCGGGCCTGATCTGGGACATAATTTGGCCCAAAACGTGGTAGGCTTTTAACGGGTCGGATCTCATATGGGCCATTATTAGGCCCGGAACGTGGCAGGCCATTAATGGACTGGATCAAATATGGGCCAGCATTTGGCCCAAAACATGGCAGCCAGTTCATGGGTCGGCCTACTAGGGTCCTCAAAATCTTGTGGGCCTACAGCTGGGCCGACCCATTAATGTCGGCGAAATCTCGTGGGCCTTTAGCTGGGCCGGCCCATTATGGTCCACAAAAATCTTGTGGGCCTTCACCTGGGCTGGCCCATTATGGCCCGCAAAAATCTTGTGGGCCTTTACCTGGGCCGGCCCATTATGGACCGCAAAATCTTATGGGCCTTTAGCTGGGTCATCCCATTATGGTCTGCAAAATCTTGTGGGCCTTTAGTTGGGCCGGCCCATTTAAACTTTATGGGCCACTTTTGGGCCGGTCCATGTGTTAACATATCATAGGCGCATCTCGCCCATTGGATGAGTGACACCTGTGCCAACACGGAGCTGACACGTGTTTCCTCCAGCCAAAGATGATTTTACACGTGGAAAATCCCCATTGGCCAGGGTTGTTAATGGGTTATCAGATCCAAAACCGGACCCGATAGCTTAACGGTGTTCCGTTATGGTGGATGCCATGTGTCGGTCGCCCTTGACGAAAGCACTTCTGTGACACGCGATTTATCATCATGGAAGTGGACACTTCCATGATGATAATTTTGGTAATGTCATGGAAAACTTCTACGACAGCGCAGGTATGACTATCTTGATTCTGTCATAAATTTGTCATGGATGTACATGCATGACAGAAAACTTGACTTACTGTGACAAACACATATCATCACGGAGGTGTATTTTTTTGTAGTGCATGAATGAGAATGAACCATCTTCAGCTCAAGCACATGAAAAGAGAGAGAAGGCAAGGGCAGAGAAAGCTACAAAGATGCCAACTATTGAAGAGGCATCTCAAGTGTTCTTGAAATCCAAGCAAGATCAACTTGGATATCTGATCCAATCCACATTGAGGATTGAGAAGGGCTTGGCCACCCTGACTCAAAACCAGGAGAGTTTGGAGAGGATAATTGAGCAGAAATTCTATGATCTGGATATCAAGGTAACTGAGATCCAAACTTCAGTTGAGTAGCTACAAGAGGAAGCAGAGGAGAAGAGGGGAAAGTCTACTACAGATGCTTTTGCTAGAGTGCCCAGAAGCCAGAGGTCTGTTGCAGTGCCAGTCACAGATACTAGAGCTACAGCATCAGCTCCAGCAGCTACAGCCTTAGTGCTACTAGCTCCAACAGCCACTCCACCAGCTCTAGCTACATCAACAGAAGCTTTCGTCCTTGGATTCATCTCTACAACACCTACCGAAGATCAAGCCTGAGAGTCGTTTAGCACTATGCATTTTTGAACTTTTTGGTTACTTGTTGCCAAAGGGGGAGAAAAATGTATAGATCATAGGCTTCGAGAGAGAGTGTTGCTTTTTTATCTCTCTTGCTTTTTTTGTTGAACTACTTTATTGTGTGCTTGTGTGAGATACTTTATGTGCTTGTGAGATACTTATTTGATCATGTGTTTGATCATATGCTACCCTTAATGCTTGTTGGATGATATTATCTCTTATATCCTTATATGATCATTCACTTGCTTGGTGATGAGTGCATGCGTTTAACTTCTATCATTTTGAGCGCTCCACCAAGATGTATGTGACATGGAAGAGTAACCCATGATTTAGGGGGATCTCTTGCTTATCACATACTTCTCAAAGCGATGATGTTTTTTAATCTTATTTTCATTTGTCGAAACTTTGATCTATATATTGTCATCAATTACCAAAAAGGGGGAGATTGAAAGTGCAACTATCCCTGGGTGGTTTTGGTAATTCCTAACAACATATAGCTCATTGAGCTAATGTTATTTCAAGATAAATATTTCAGGAAAGTTCAATGATTGGCATGGCATGGATGAGAAAAGTGGACCCCTAAAAATGCTAATGACAAAGGATTGGCTCAAGCTCAAAGCTCAGGACTGTACATTTTTCATTTTAAGTGATCCAAGATCACACTGAGTCCATAGGAAAATCCAATACTATCAAGAGGGGGTGAGGTGTTGCTTAATGAGTTTCTTGCTCAGAGTGCTTAGTGATATGCTCCAAAAACCCTCAACTACTTTCTCATATCCACATATGTCCCAAACCAAAAGTCAAACTCGGCCTCACCGAAACAGTCTATCTGGCGCCACCGAGTTCAGTTGACATAGCCACTGCCAGAAACCCTAGTCTTTTCGGTCTCACCGTTAGGGATCTCGGTCTCACCGAGATGGGATTGTAATCTCTCTGTTTCCCTTCGTAACGTTTCGGTCAAACCGAGATGAGCGATGGTTCCCACCGAGATTGCAATGCAAACACTCTGTTTCCCTTTCGTAACATTTCGGTCCAACCGAGATGAGCGAATCGGTCCCACCAAGTTTGCGTGACCAACTCTCTGTTTGACTATTGCCAAAATCGGTCTCACCGAGTTTGTGTAATCAGTCCCACCAAGTTTGTGTAATCAGTCTCACCGAGATTACGTTATGCCCTAACCCTAACTAAATTGGTCTCACCGAGTTGACGTGTCGGTCCCACCAAAAATCCTAACAGTCACATTATGAACTAAATCCATCTGACCAAGTTTCACGATTCGGTCACACCGAGTTTGGTAAATTGTGTGTAACGGTTAGATTTTGTGTGGAGGCTATATATACCCCTCCACCCACACTTCATTCGTGGAGAGAGCTATAAGAACATGCCTACACTTCCAATACACATTTTCTGAGAGAGAACCACCTACACTTGTGTTGAGGTTAAGATATTCCATTACAACCGCATAAATCTTGATCTCTAGACCTCCCCAAGTTGCTTTCCACTCAAATAATCTTTCCACCAAATCCAATCCTATGAGAGAGAGTTGAGTGTTGGGGAGACTATCATTTGAAGCACAAGAGCAAGGAGTTCATCATCAACACACCATTTGTTACTTCTTGGAGAGTGGTGTCTCCTAGATTGGCTAGGTGTCACTTGGGAGCCTCCGTCAAAATTGTGGAGTTGAACCAAGGAGTTTGTAAGGGCAAGGAGATCGCCTACTTCGTGAAGATCTACCCGAGTGAGGCAGGTCCTTCATGGGCGACAGCCATGCTGGGATAGACAAGGTTGCTTCTTTGAGGAACCTTCGTGCGTGGAGCCCTCCGTGGACTCGTGCAACCGTTACCCTTCATGGGTTGAAGTCTCCATCAACGTGGATGTATGATAGCACCACATATCGGAACCACGGATAAAAAATCTTCGTGTCAACATTGCGTTTGCTCCCTCAAACTCCTCCCTTTACCTTCATATGCAATTGTGTTACATTCCGCTGCTATACTCTTAGAATTGCATGTGTAGGATGATTGCTTGACTTGTGCTAAGTTGCTAAAATCTGCCAAGAACTAAAATTGGGAAAAGCCTAGATTTTTATTTGGTCAAGTAGTCTAATCACCCCCCCCCCCTCTAGACATACCTTCGATCCTACATTTGTGGTGTTTAGTTAACTGCTTGGTTCAATTCTGCAATGTGATGTTCAATTGTTGTGGCTGCATTCTGTTATTGTATACCATGTGAGGAATAAATCGAATTTGGCTACACTTAATACATGAGAAACATATACAAGTGCTATATTTCCTAGTTCTTAATCATGCTTGGTTTGGATAAATGGGTTTTCCATGTGGCTTGAATTAACCTGATGAATCTGCAATGTGCTTATTTATCATCAACATATATTACTGATAGCATGCGAACCCTTACATAACCTGATGACTAAATACCTTATATGTGTTGCAGGGAAACAATGGGAATCACTGAGATTTACAAGATGGTACTAACTATTATAACTTGCCTTTTATATTCCTTTGCCCCATTTCCAATATAGAGAAGATATTTATGCACATCCTTGTTTTCCGGGTTCAATGATGATTACCTCTTGAAAGTGCTAGTTATCGACTAGAGGGAGGGTGAATAGGCGATTTTTAGGGAAGTCTTCAAAACATGGAAGTTTCAAAGACAAACAGTAGAAATGATCCTATGATATGTAGCGGAAGGTATACTACACTAAGCAAGCCATAGTCAAATAAGTAATGAAGTGATATCACAAGGACTAATAGCAGCTAGGTAGTAAAGACCAGGATGGAAGATAGTATAAGCCAAACAACAATAGTAGTCAAGCAATGAACTCAAACAGGTACGGCAAACAGG
Organism: Aegilops umbellulata; assembly: GCA_032464435.1. Classification (NCBI taxonomy): domain Eukaryota; kingdom Viridiplantae; phylum Streptophyta; class Magnoliopsida; order Poales; family Poaceae; genus Aegilops; species Aegilops umbellulata. The sequence goes on along the minus strand of CP136060.1, from coordinate 104,582,104 downwards.
CAATGACTTCAGGAAGACAAACTCTAAGTAAAGGGAAGGAGAGGATAGAACCAGTCACTTGTTGAAGACACAGGATTTGTTGGACCAGTTCCAGTTGCTGTGACAACTGTACATCTGGTTAGGGAGGCTGAGATTCAACTCAGAAGACCGCGTCTTCACCTTATTCCCCTTGAGCTAAGGACACACAGTCCTCGCCCAATCACTCTGGTAAGTCTTCAAGGTAGACTTCCGAACCTTCACAGACTTCGTTCACTGGCGATCCACAATGACTCTTGGATGCTCAGAACGCGACGCCTAACCGGCTGGAGGATTCACAGTCCTCAAGTGTAATAAGTCTTCAGGTCACACAGACAGAAAGACTTCAGTGATGCCTAACACTCTTTGGCTCTGGGTGTTTGGGCTTTGTCCTCGCAAGGATTTCTCTCTCTTAAAGGCTTCGAGGTGGGTTGCTCTCAAACGACAAAAGCCGTGCACTAACTCTGAGCAGCCACCAATTTATGGTGTAGGGGGTGGGCTATTTATAGCCACTAGGCAACCGGACCTGATATGTCCAAAATGACCCTGGGTCACTAAGGAACTGACACGTGTTCCAACAGTCAGATTTCAAACACACACGGCAACTTTACTTGGGCTACAAGCAAAGCTGACTTATCCAGCTCTGGATAAGATTTGCTCTCATTGTCTTCACTCTAAGACATAGGATTTGGGTTGAGCATCACTTCAGTCACTCTGACTATGTTCACTTGGACCCCACTTAACAGTACGGTGGTTCCTATGACTCAACAAGTAAGAAAAAGAACCTACGAAACAGCTAAGTCTTCGCGCTTCATAGTCTTCACTAAATGTCTTCTCATGTCATAGTCTTCAATATGAGTATCTTCATGTACCACCATTGTCGTCAATGTCTTCATACATTTTTAGGGGTCATCTCCGGTAGGTAAACCGAATCAATGAGGGACACTACCTGTGTTATCCTGCAATTCTCACAAACACATTAGTCCCTCAACCAAATTTGTCGTCAATACTCCAAAACCAACTAAGGGTGGCACTAGATGCACTTACAATCTCCCCCTTTTTGGTGATTGATGACAAACTGGTTGAAGTTTTCAACGGGGATAAAGTATGTGAAATTGTATAGGATAGAGTATTGTCTTCATAAGTTTCAAAGGCTCCCCCTGAAGATGTGCATATAAGTAATTTGCTTTTGGAATGCAAATGCACATGGCAGGTTGTACTTGTGGAGGTCCTGTTCAACTTATGACGACAATTCATCATGCATGATAGGATATAACGAAGATAATGACATGCATAATGAAAAATGGACGTCTGCAAAATGACCTAAGTGCAGAAGTTATCATCGCACATGCGGAATTTATCATCGCATCACAGAATAGCAAATAAGTAGCAGACGACCATTAAGTTTAAGTGTTACAACTCAAAGAACCAAATGTTTCACAAACAAGAGTTGTAAACACTAGGCAAAATATAAAGCAACCGCCCATAGGAACACGCTTGAAGACTATCAAACTCATATGCTTCTCCCCCTTTTGTCAGTAATGACCAAAAAGGTTTGAAGACATAGAGCATCTACTCGTCCCCATGAGGAGTAGGTGAAGCAGCAGGGTTGTCGTTGTCGTTTGGCGGTGCAGACGAGCTTGGTGCAGTGTCGATTCTTGCAGATGGTGGCGGTGAAGTAGCATCGTCTTCTTCATCGATCACTTTGGCATTCACAGTTGCAGCAGAAGAGGAATAGTCAGAGTCTTCAAGAGATGGAGTTCGATGTAGGACTGCATTCCGTGGAGGAGTGGAGTCAAACTTGAATTTTTCAGTGAAGCCATCGTCTTGAAGATCTGCTTCATCACTGAGCAGTGTCAAACTCTTCCATGATCGCCGACATGTTTCATGCGTGACAAAGGCATTCTTGGTGGCAAGATTGTGAATGCGATTGACGTCCACCAAGAGGCTTTGCATTTGGCGCTTCAGCCAGTCATGATGCTTATCTTGTTTCTGATGAAGGGCAAGTCATTGAGAATACGGGAGCGCTTCTTAGGCCTTTGGGGAATTGTGCTTTCAGTTGCTTCTGTTTGCGCACGATGAGGCATACGAGTAATTCCATCAAGTGGATAGACTCGGGCGACAGCTTGAACTCCATCAACGTTTTGCGTGAAGCTTTGATGGTCAGCATTCTGAAGACTAAGGGGCTCCTTTGCAGTCTCTGGGTATATGGCTTCAACAGATAAATCAACTTCTGGCATAAAGATGATATGATTGCGTGCAGAGGGTTGATAGTTGAAAGCAGAGTGAAGCTTGATCAGACGCATGATCCAGGGAGAATAGAACTTCAGACCAAATATGCCAGACCCTGATGCAGCAAGTTGGCGGATAAAGAAATCTTGTGCATTGAAGCGTTTGCCATGAAGAATATGGAAAGCCAAAGTCTTCATTGCACCTTCCAGCTTGGCATTTGGAGAGTGTCCTTTGATAGGCCAAAGAGTTCACCTAATAATGTGATAGATGGCGCGGGGCAGATACTCAAGGTCTTCAACAAAGAACGTGTTGGGGATATTGCTATCTGGGGTAAACCGGCCTGCAGGGCCCGGGTTACCTCCGTCAATAGACCCGAGATGTTAAAGCCCAAGGAGAAATAGAAGGGCCCAAGGCCTATAATCGGTTTAAAGGTTTATGGTGTAAACCGGCCTGGGGTAAGCTTGTATTGTAAGTTAGGAATAAGAGAGACCGACCCGGGCACGTTTATAAGCCGGAGGTCGGGACTTTGCAAACCGACGGGCATCACCCGTGTATATAAGGGGACGACCCGACGGCGGTTTGAGACAGAGAACAAGAACTCGAGGTTTAGGCGAAGCTTATCGCTCCCTAAGCCCTCGAAACCCATCAATCCCATCACAACTAGACGTAGGCTTTTACCTTCATCGAAGGGGCCGAACTAGTATAAAAACAGTGTCCTTGTGTCCACTTTAACCCCTTCAAGCTAACCCGTTGCGATGGCTCCACGACTAAGTCCTCTCACTAGGACTTCTGCCGTGACAAATCCACGACAGTTGGCGCCCACCGTGGGGCTATCACGAGATGGTTTCAGGTTCTTGGAGGGCCGCTTTGAAGGACTCGAGGGTTACGCTGTGGGACGGATGACCAAGAGCCGCCGCGGAAAACTCTACATCGACAGCACAGGCTGGGGCCCCGACGCCGGCTCGATCGAGTACGGGTACCGGGTCCCCTTTGGCGGCATCCATGTTTTCATCGGCAAGATCGGAGAACCAGGCCCCGAGTTAGGCGTCTGCGCCGACCTCGTCGAGACAGCTCAGTGCACGAGATCGACCCTGGCTAAACCGACCAGGAAGCACGCCTTCGTGGGAGTCATCCACGGAGGAAGCTACGAGGAAGGATCCGAATCTGGTGACGAAACCGCCATCTACTCCGGCGATGAAACATCGACCGGGGAGACCGAATCTCTTTACCAGCTACAAGACGATCGGATTGGGGGCGGCTCCGATGGCAACAGTATTCCGGACCCCTCTGATCTGCCCTGTCGGGTTGGGATCTTCATGGCTGGAACACAGGCGGCGCCACGATCATCAACTGCAGCAGCAGCGATCTCCGGATCGGCAGCAGCAACGGCTGCGCGGGCGGGAGGCCCTACCGGTTCACCAGCCCAAGTTTTGTCAGACCTGTTTGACGCACTGGCAGCGCTCATGGCGGAAGCCAACCCGGTGGATCAGGAGGTTCATAATGCTGAGATTGCCAAAGTGAGAGAGCAGATCGCTCAAGCTAAAGCAGAGCTGGCAGCAGAAGAGATCAGGATGACGGCGGAGCGCGCCACTTTGGATGCACAGGCTTACAGGCTCATGATGGACCAGAAGGCGTCTCAGGAAGTCCTGAAGAGGAAATCCCGATCTCGATTACCTGCAGCCCTCGACGCCCGAAATCTCTTCAACACCCCGGGGGTAAACCGTGCGGAGGCGACAGTTGGCGCCCCGGTTCAGCACCGGATAATAAGCCTGCCTCGTCACAACACTGGTACACCACCGGCCGTGCCAACACCGTCAGGTCATTATTCCAACCCGATGGATAACCTCGTCGCGGCGGCAGCTCGGCTGGAAGCCATTCCGATCGAAGGCGATTCACCGCAGGACGTAGAGACACGCCGGGTCAAGGAGCTCCTTAGGACCGCGTTGGCCCAACAAGAAGCATATTCACAAAGCCGTGATCGGATTCACTCCACCCCCGCCCCAGCAGGAGCCATATTAGGCGTATGGAGGAGCCGGCTGTTTCAAGCAATGCCAGGCGTGAAGCGCTCCGCGGCAACAACCCGGCAGGCGTCGACAATGCTCAGGAGAGTGTGGATCGCACCCGTGCGCGGGAGGCCGGAATAGCAGCGCAGCATCAGGCTCGTCAGCTTACACCTATCTTCCCAGCAGCTACGGTTGAACCGGGGGTGGTCTCCAGTTCTTTGGGAGTACCGTGCCTTGTTCCCGCTTTACGCAACGTACGCCTGCCCAAAGACTTCAAAGGCCCCCGCAAGGTACCAAACTACACGGCAGATCAGCCTCCGGAGACATGGGTGGAGAGCTATGAAATGGCTATGGAGATGCTGGATGTGGATGACACGGCGTGTGCCAAGTATTTTACTATGATGTTAGAAGGAACGGCCCGGACTTGGCTAAAGAGCTTACCGCCTAATTCAATTAGTTCATGGGCCCAATTGCGCGCCCGGTTTATCAAGAATTTCAAGGACACGTGCAAACAGCCAATGTCGATAGTTGACCTAGCAGCCTGCGTTCAGCAAGAAGGGGAATCAACTACCCATTGGGTACGGCGGGTATCAGAAGTTTTGCACTCGTCAGATCGCATCAACGCAGACACCGCCGTGGTGCTGTTGGAAAGCAACTGTCGGTTTGGCCCTTTGAAGCTAAAGCTGGGCCGGATGAAGCGTGATTGCACAGATATAGGAACGCTCATGACCGCTTTAGTGAAGTATGCGGATTCTGACAGTACCAAGGATCCTGACTCTGGTGATGACAAAGCAGGGAAGGGAAAGAAGAATAGCAACACCAAAGGCCAGCAACATCGGCCGGCAGGTAATGGAGGCGGAGGAAAGCGTAAACCGGACGGGAGCATGGACTTGGTGGCCAGCACAAGTGCACAGGATAAAGGCCAGCGGCGTAAGGGGAAACAGCCAAGTTTCCGCGCACATCCCGGTCCTAATCCGGAGCGTTTGAACTTTTTCTTAAACCAGCCCTGTCCGAAGCACGGAACAAAGGAGGAACCAGCAGCCCATCTTTGGAAGGATTGTTATATCATGAAGGAATTCAAAAGCTCAAACACTTTCCAATATGATCACAGCTCCGGCGGTGGTTCAGGTTCCGGATCAGGATACGGTGGCGGAAATTCTGGTCCAGGGTTCCAGGGTAATCCGGGCGGACAGGACAGCCGAAATAATCAAAGTAATCAAAGTGGTTACGAACAGCAATCAGGTTATCAGAACAACCCGAAACAGTTGAGTGGTGGACAGTATCATGTCTTTACTACAAGCTTGGATAAACGAGATAGAAAGCTTCAGAGGCGGGCAGTCAGTGCTGTCGAACTGGCCACGCCTCACTATCTGTGTTGGTCGGAACAGCCTATCATATGGAGCCGAGAAGATCATCCTCCCAGGGTTTATAATCCGGGTCAGTTAGCACTGGTGGTAGCGCCTCAGGTGGGAGGTTATAAGCTCACCAAGGTGCTCATGGACGGAGGGAGCAGCATTAACATCTTGTATTATGAGACCTTCCGTCGCATGGGACTGGTGGATAAGGACCTCAAACCGACCCATACCGTGTTCCACGGGGTGGTGCCTGGCAAATCTGCGTATCCGGTCGGTAAGATAGCCCTTGAAGTGGTCTTTGGCGATAGTCACGATTCCAGATCAGAGACGCTGACGTTCGAAGTGGTTAAAATCCAAAGTCCGTACCACGCTTTGTTCGGACGGCCAGCCTATGCGAAATTTATGGCACGGCCCTGCTACGTGTATCTGCAACTTAAGATGCCGGGTTACAAGGGCACTATAACGGTTCATGGCAGCCGTCGAATCGCTTTGGAATGCGAGGAAGGAGATGCGACTTATGCAGAATCGGTTTGTGCTACGGAGGAGCTAAAGCAGTACAAAGACAGTGTTGATCCGGAGGATATGACTTCATTAAAAAAGCCAACTACGGACCACGATCCGGCCTTGAAGTTCAAGTCAGCGGCCGAAACTAAGCTTGTTGACTTCGTGCCTGGCGATTCATCCAAGCAGTTCAGCATCAGTGCAAACTTGGATCCAAAATAGGAAAGCGCGCTCATCGAGTTCATCCGTGAGAATCGGGACATCTTTGCATGGAAGCCGTCTGACATGCCTGGTGTACCGAGGCAACTCGCTGAGCACACCCTTAATGTGGATCCTAAGTATAAGCCGGTAAAGCAGTTCTTACGGCGGTTTAACGAAGAAAGACGTAAAGCGATTGGTGAGAAAGTGGCCAGGCTCCTGGCGGCTGGTTTTATTATTGAGGTTTTTCATCCGGAATGGCTTGCTAATCCGGTGCTGGTTCTTAAGAAAAACGGCACCTGGCGCATGTGTGTGGATTACACAGACTTGAATAAAGCTTGTCCAGCGGATCCTTTTGCTCTCCCCCGGATTGATCAAATCATCGATGCAACAGCAGGTTGCGAGCGTTTGAGTTTTTTGGATGCCTATTCGGGTTATCACCAGATCAAGATGGCAGTTAAGGACCAGGAGAAGACGGCGTTCATTACTCCCTTTGGAGCCTTCTGCTATGTGTCTATGCCCTTCGGGCTTAAGAGTGCGTAGGCTACTTATCAGCGGTGTGTGCAAAATTGCCTCCACAAGCAGATTGGTCGTAATGTGCATGCTTATGTGGATGATATTGTGGTCAAGTCACGAAAGAAGGAGACCCTGGTTGACGATTTGAAGGAGACTTTCGATAACTTGAGAGTGTACCAAATGATGCTCAACCCGGCGAAATGTGTTTTTGGTGTGCCTGCAGGCAAGTTGTTGGGGTTTTTAGTATCCCATAGAGGAATTGAGGCTAATCCGGAAAAGATCACAGCCATCACCTCCTTGGCCAAACCGAAATGCGTCAATGATGTTCAGCGCATGGCCGGACGGATTGCAGCGTTAAGCCGGTTCATCAGTCGCCTCGGTGAAAAGGCGATCCCCTTGTATCAAATGCTCAAGAAGACGGATCAATTTGTCTGGAGTGCGGAGGCGGATAAAGCATTTGAGGACTTGAAGCGGCAGCTAGTCAATCCGCCAGTTTTGGCAGCCCCTGTAGATAAAGAGCCACTCCTGTTATATGTTGCTGCGAATGCCAGAGCGGTTAGTGTGGCGATGGTGGTAGAATGAAAGGAGGCTGGAAAGGAACATCCGGTTCAGCGACCGGTTTACTATATCAGTGAAGTACTGATCGAGTCCAAACAAAGGTATCCGCATTGGCAGAAGCTGGTATATGGTGTTTTTATGGCAAGCCGGATGCTGAGGCAATATTTTCAAGGACACCCCATCACGGTGGTCAGTTCTGCTCCTTTGGGTGACATCATACAGAACCGGGAGGCGACCGGTCGGATTGCTAAGTGGGCTATCGAGCTTGGGCCGCACGGTTTAAGATACGTGCCCCGGACGGCTATAAAGTCACAAGCACTTGTCGACTTCATAAACGATTGGACAGAGTTACAAGCGCCTGAGGAGAAGCCAGATAACACCTATTGGACTATTCATTTTGACGGGTCCAGGCAATTGGAAGGCTCGGGGGCTGGAGTCGTTTTAACTTCCCCACGAGGAGATAAGTTTTGTTATGTCCTCCGTTTGATGTTCCCCTGTACAAATAATGCGGCTGAGTATGAAGCTTTGCTTCATGGTCTTCGGGTGGCTAAAGAGATGAATCTGAGCAGAGTTAGGTGCTTTGGTGATTCGGATCTGGTGGCTCAGCAGGTATCTGGCACCTGGGATTCTAAGGATCCGCTTATGGCTGCATACCGACGTGAAGTAGATATGGTGGCTGGGCATTTTAAAGGCTATCAAGTGGATCATGTGGACCGCAGAAAGAATGAGGCAGCGGACGCTTTAAGCCGCTTGGGCTCTCAGCGTAAACCGGTCCCACCCAATGTTTTCTTGGATGTATTGTATCACCCATCGGTACAGCTGCCCGGTGAGCTGGAGTTGGCTGTTCCTGATCCGGAGGCTCAATTAGTGGCGGCTCTTCACACCACCCCGGATTGGACGCTCCCTTATCTGGCATATATGAACCGGGGTGAGTTGCCAGAAGATGAAAGCTTGGCTCGACAGATAGTATGACGGTCCAAGTCTATGACCATTTTCAAAGGAGAGTTACATCATCGCAGCGTTTCAGGAGCGCTGCAACGGTGCGTATCCCCTGAGGAGGGGTGCGAGATATTACGAGAAATACATGAGGGGGATTGCGGCCACCACGCCGGTTCAAAATCATTGGTGGCTAAAGCGTTCCGCCACGGCTTCTACTGGTTAACTGCTCATGCTGATGCAGAAGACCTGGTCAGGTTATGTGATGGTTGCCAGAAATTTTCCAGACGAGCACACATACCGGCTCAAGAATTGAGGATGATTCCAATCACTTGGCCGTTTGCGACTTGGGGGCTTGATATGGTTGGGCCTTTTAAGCGTTCCAAAGATAAGAAGACCCACTTACTGGTGGCGGTTGACAAATTTACAAAGTGGGTGGAGGCAGAACCTGTCAGTAAGTGTGATGCTGCCACGGCGGTTCGGTTTATAAAGAAGGTGATCTTCCGGTTTGGCTTTCCACACAGCATCATCACAGATAATGTTACCAATCTATCCAAGGGGGCCATGAAAGAGTTCTGCGCACGGGAGCATATACGGCTTGATGTTTCTTCGGTAGCGCACCCACAATCTAATGGTCAGGCAGAACGAGCGAACCAAGAGATCTTGAGAGGTATCAAACCCCGGCTTCTGGTCCCTTTGCAAAGGACGCCGGGTTGTTGGGTGGAGGAGCTACCGTCTGTATTATGGAGCATCAACACCACGCCTAACAGGTCCACGGGGTTTACGCCGTTCTTTATGGTCTATGGAGCAGAGGCGGTTCTCCCAAGTGATATACGCCATGACTCACCTCGTGTGGCAGCATATGTTGAAGCGGACAACGAGCAGGCACGGCAGAACGCTCTTGACTTGTTGGATGAGGAACGTGACTTAGCAGCTGCCCGTTTAGCGATTTACCAGCAAGATCTTCGCCGTTACCACAGCCATCGGGTTAGGACCAGAACCTTTCAGGAGGGGGATTTGGTTCTTCGACTCATCCAAGACCAGTCTGATCAGCATAAATTATCCCCGCCTTGGGAAGGACCTTTTGTGGTCAGCAAGAATCTGAATAATGGGTCATATTACCTGATTGATATTCGAGAGCGCAAGGATTCACGCACATCAGAGGAGGAGACCAGCAGGCCGTGGAACATAGCTCATCTTCGACCTTATTATACATGAGCCCTGGGCTCTGTTTATGTACATATCATGACCATGTATATATTATGATTAATACAATAAACCGGAGCCTCGGGTAAAGCGGGGTCTCTGCTGTTCTTCACATCATGTGTGTTTACCCCTGGAGGTCGCTTCACAGAAGTTCAAATTATAGATTCCGGTTTAAAAGCCGGTTCAAGGAAAGAGGGAAGATGTCTCCTACAAGGCTGTGCAGCTCTTAATATCCGGATCAATATCCCGGTTCAAGCATGAGGCTTCCTGTTCAAACATAGGTCGTATTCGAACCAAAGAGAACATAGCTATTCAAACACGGGGCTTCCTGTTCAAACATAGGTCGTATTAGAACCAAAGAGAACATAGCTATCCCTATAAAGTCAGTTGGGGACCTGTCGGCCTGAACCGTAGCTACACCTCCGGGGGGCTTTGTCATGTCTTGACGACGGTAATGCCTTCTGGCTGGCACATTTGCCACTGAATCAGTTGGGGACCTAATCGACTTGAACCGTAGATTACGCCTTATGGGAACTCGGTCATGTCTTGATGATGGTAATGCCTTCTGGTCGGCTTTTTAGCCAATGAATCATTTGGGGGCTTGGTCGTGTCCGAACCAACGCAATGCCACTTGATCGGCCCTTGGCCATTGAGTCACTTGGGGGCTTGGTTGACGAACCAATGCAATGCCATTTGACCGGCATATTTGCCACGATTCAGTTAGGAACCTAGTCGACCTAAACCGTAGCTACACCTCTTGGGGGCTCGGTTTTGTCTTGACGATGGTCACGCCTTCTGAACGGTTCATAGTAACCACTATTTGCATGCGTTTTACTATCGCGTTGCCTTTTCATATTTGGTTTTTGTTTTCTGCCTTTATTGTGGTATTTTTTGTTCTTCGGAACGTCAAGTATTTTTAAACCGATTCAGCTGACATAGCCTGGTCCGTTTTTTAACCCAGAGGCAAGTTGCCCGGTTTGGCAAAGGCGCAGCACGGTTCATAGGGTCGGAAGATCTTGTGTACTCAGTAAAGACAGGAAACAAAGTTGGAAAACGTCATTGGAAAGAGCATCAGTACCCGTGCGCGAAGGCACATTCAAATGCAGAGGTATTAAACTATCTTATTACAAGGCAACGTAGTGCCTGAATATACTGTTCGTTGACGGATTAAAACGTCACCAATTAAGGTGAACCGAAGCGTTGATTACGCCTGTTCGCCGCCTCGGTTCGAAGGCTGGGGATCGTCTTGCGCCGCTTCAGCTCTATCTTGGTTACCCATTGGCTGGAAATCAGCAGTGGTCCAGTCGATTCCCATTAGCGCTTGAAAGACGGCTTCTTCGTGAATCAGCAAAGACGGTTCAATGTCAGGGGCGTAAGTATGCTTACGGATTGGAGGAATAAGGTTTCCCGCTTCAGGGACCGGGGCAGCTACTCGCTTATTCTGGTTATCATACTGGGATTGGTAATGTGACAGATCTGCTTCCTCAGCCAATTGACAAGCTAGGGGGCGCACCGCCCGGTTTATCGCCCTCAAATCGTCTTCACCAAAGTCTGAACCGTCTTCCTTCAAGCTGGGGTATCCTTGGGCTGCTTCGACAGGATCGAAATCTGGTACCCACGCTTTGGCCCGGATCAAGGCAGTGATGGCTCCAGTTCGAGCAGCTGATCTTTTCAACTCTTCAATCCGGGCTGGAAGCATGGACAGCCTCTTTAACGTGTCTTGAATCAGAGACGGCGCAGGGTTGTTATGCGATGCAGTGGTGATAGCTCTTTGTGCTCCGGTGTACAACTGTTCAATCAGAGTATAAGCAGCTTTGAGTTTCATCCGCACATCAGAACCCAAGTGTCCAATACGTGAGCCTGCAGTGTTTCAAGATGGATTACAAACCGGACATAGGATGTAGCAGACAAGGTACAAATTGGAAGAAGGGCGTCGAAAAGCTTACCAAAGACGGCAGAGGTCATGGAGTGTATCTGTCGCTTCACGGTGGATAATTCATCGACCACCGGTTTAAGAGCAGCTTCGGCATTTTCAGCCCTCTTCGTCAAAAGAGCTCTCTCAGTAGCCCAATCAGCTTGTTCTTTTTTGCGGCTTTCTTTCAGCTGTTCCATAACGGTTAAGGCATGGGCCAATTCGTCCTTCGTTTTTTCAGTTTCAGCCTGTTGGGTTTTTAAGATTTCCTGAAGGTCCGAGACTTGTTTCGCTTTGGTCTTCAGATCCCCCTGCAGCAGGTCGTCAACAGTGTTCAGAAAATATTGCACGGTTTGGAAGTATCAACCACACAAGCAAGTTATGTGCTCGATACTTGGGGGCTAATGCATACTTGATTTTAACGCAAGTTTTTCATTGCAAAAAGTCCCAAGATTAATACAAGTATTTAAACTTGGCACTTGGGGGCTAATGGTTATCTGATGATGTTTTCTGGTTATGACCTATGTTGAAGCCTTGGGTTTTCTAAACCGGACCTTAATTGTTAAAGCAGCCTGATCCGGTTTACCCTCTCGGTTTGGAAATATTGATAAGCTAAGTTGCAATGGAATGAAGCACAAGGGAGTTACCTCAAGTTTCTCCTTCATCATCTTGATCATGCCAGCTTCATAATCCCGACTGGTGTACAGTCGGTTCAGGTACCCAGAATAAAGATCCGGGGCGCTTAAAGCGGCGTATGTAGAGGAGTCAAGGTCCCATTTGCCCTTTATGGCCGAGATTTCGTCCTTGGCAGTATGCTTGGCCAAAGTAGCAGTGTTCCCCGGTTCAGAGCGGCCAATGCCGGTAATCACAACATCATCATCCTTGGAATCGCTGCTCTGCAGTGGCCCTGTCGGTTTATCAACAGTTCCAGAAGGGGGGATGGATTCCTCAACCCGAACAGGACTGGCAGGCGGATCAGTACGGCTGGCAGGTTCGATAGTCCTTTCTTCAGCGCAGGTGTCATCTTGCAGAGATAGATAATTCTGAGTATCTTCACGACCCAGAGTGTCAGCACCAGGAGTTTTCTCCGGTTCAGGAGCGGCAGTCCCTTCAGCCGGGTTATCCAGACGAGCCTTCTTGCTCGGTCTAGGTTTAGCCCTGAAAAAAGACCAAAGATTGAAAAAACGGTATAATATGGATTAAGAGACCCATACAGAGATATGTTGTGATCGGTCCAACGTACCCAATAACTGTCTTCAACGGTGGCAGTTGAGTGGCTGAAGATTCACCGGAAGATGAATGGGAAGTGACCTGATAATCGGAGTCAGATGGATTTAGAGGCTGACGAGTTAAACCTGCTTTAGGAGGAAAGCTAGCGCATAAATCGGAGACCTCTGAGCGGCGTTTCCGAACCGGGCTGTTCGGTAAACCGGCGGAGGTGACTACCTGGCCGCTATGCCGGGTGGTGCGTCGAGCTTCATGTTGCTGGGTCTTCACAAGAAATTTGGGATCCAAGTAAGCAAGAGGGTGAGAAAAATTAATTTTCCGGTTTGCTTGGCGAGGTTTTTTCAAAGGCAAAGGAACGGCATCAGAAGAAAGAATAGTTACCTCTGGGCCTTCAGCATTGCTCGCTTCAGCGTCGTCCTGACAAATATCATCATCAATAAGACGTATAAAAAGTAAGCCAACTGAATCGAGGTCTACCCCAAGGTCCGGATTACCCACATCATCCTCCTCTAAACCGGGGGTAGAGGAAGCAGTGTTCCTTTTCTTTGTAGCGGGCTTCTTCACCCTTGTCTTGGGTCTGATTATCTTTTCGGTTGGTTCCTGAAACTTCTTGCTCCAAAACGGATCATCTCCCTGTTTCGGAAAGGACTGGAAGTTAACAATACATATAAGGAGATCAAAAATTCTATAAACAGAGAGGGGTTACTTACAGCAAGTGGTTTGTTTGTGGCGCAAAATGGAAGCAGGCCGGTTCGAGCGCAAACATGTTCCGGTTCGTTCAGCATCTTTTTCACAGCTTCAGCGACTTCGTCCTCCGTCAGCTGAATGTTGCAGTGCCTCAAAGGATCATCAACCCGACCCGTGTATTGGCACATTAACCCGGAGCGGATGCTAAGGGGCAGGATGCTCCATGAAATCCAGCAACGGGCAAGATCTACCCCCGTCAAACCGTTAGCCATGAAGGCTCTGAGCTTGGACAGCTGAGGGGCATACTTACTCCTCTCTTTGGCGGTTAGCCGTGGGGGGAAGGGGTGTGTATTGCTAAGTCTCTCTGGACGGAAGCCGGGCAGTGGATTTTCTTCAGCAGGGGAAGTATCCTTGCAATAGAACCAAGTGCAATTCCATTCTTGCGGATGACTATGCAACTTGGCGTGAGGATAAGTCACCTCTTTCCTCTTTTGGATCGCCATACCACCCAGTTCCATATTAGGGCCGTCGGTAAATTCAGTACGTCGGTTCAAATGGAAAAAGTCCCGGAACAACTCTACAGTAGGTTCCTCTTGGAAGTACGCCTCGCAAAGCACTTGAAAATGGCAGATATTCGTGACTGAGTTTGGACCAACATCTTGTGGGCGCAACCTAAAATTAGCCAGGACGTCCCGATAAAATTTTGAACCGGGTGGATTAAAACCCCGGGCCAGGTGATCCGCAAACACCACCACTTCTTCCTCCTGCGGGGTAGGAGGACATTCGTCTCCTGGAACCCTCCAATGGATGATATTTTTGCTACTCGAGGCACCAGTCAGAACTAAGTTGTTTAGTTGGGTCTCAGTGATGCAAGAGGGAACCCAGTTGCATTCGTACACCTGTTTTGCCATGAGGAAATCTACAAGATAAAGGTATTCCGGTTTGAGAACAAGTGTGATTGTAAACCGAAGATGCTCTTATATAGATTCAGGTTATCAACAATGATATCAACCAGCGGTTCATCAAGGGGACTAATGGATGTGTGGATCGGTTTGTTCGCTTTGCTAAGAGTTAAACCGACCAGATCTAACAGTTGTGAGTATGAAAGCAGAAACAGATCCCGTACGGATTCTTTCAAAGCAATGGATCTACAGCTAGGGCGAAAAAGAAATAAAAATATGAAGTTTGGCTCACAGCAGAACAACATAAGTTCGACAAGCAGGAAAAAGAGTGAGATCTAAGGAGATGAGTACAGATTTATGGCGACTGCTAAGAGGGACTACAAATCACGATACAGGTATCATCATCTGTTCGCAAAGCTGCTACGGGGATGAACAAGAAACAGTAACAGGATGACGAACCCTAGAACAGATCTAAAAGCGGAAGAACAGAGGCTTTACCGGGATCCAAACAGATGTGGAAAGTCGCCGCGGTGCTCTGGTCCGATCAGGTTGATGCAGCGGCCGGAGTTGATGCAGCAGCTGACGGCGGCGGCGGAGCTCTGAGGTCTGGGTCGCGAGGAAGACGAAGAAGGGGACGAAAGGGAGGAAAGGAAGATGGCCTTCAAGTCCTATTTATAAGGCGCGGCGCGCGTGTCAGGCGCGCGAATCCAGGGGCCGGAGATTTCGGGAGCCCAGCCGTCGCCCTGATTCTTGCGGGTTAGCAAAAGGAGACGATAACTTCGCACTGACGTCATATCGGTTCACCGCAGTAAAAGGAGACGAAGAAAACGGCGGTTCAACAGTTACTGGAAGACATTTGAAAGACAGAAATTTTTTATTAAGGATTGACATGAACCTGTTCAAATCAATCTGGGGCCTAATGTTGGGGATATTGCTATCTGGGGTAAACCGGCCTGCAGGGCCCGGGTTACCTCCGTCAATAGACCCGAGATGTTAAAGCCCAAGGAGAAATATAAGGGCCCAAGGCCTATAATCGGTTTAAAGGTTTATGGTGTAAACCGGCCTGGGGTAAACTTGTATTGTAAGTTAGGAATAAGAGAGACCGACCCGGGCACGTTTATAAGCCGGAGGTCGGGACTTTGCAAACCGACGGGCGTCACCCGTGTATATAAGGGGACGACCCGACGGCGGTTTGAGACAGAGAACAAGAACTTGAGGTTTAGGCGAAGCTTATCGCTCCCTAAGCCCTCGAAACCCATTAATCCCATCACAACTAGACGTAGGCTTTTACCTTCATCGAAGGGGCCGAACTAGTATAAAAACCGTGTCCTTGTGTCCACTTTAACCCCTTCAAGCTAACCCGTTGCGATGGCTCCACGACTAAGTCCTCTCACTAGGACATCTGCCGTGACAAATCCACGACAGAACGCCTTAGGATACTCAGCATCTGGAGGCAATGGCTTCATCATGCTGAGCATCTGACTCATATTGGGCTCAGGCTTGTGGAAGATGCTCTCCATCGCATCATTGTGAAGCTGACAACCAGGCTCATAGAGATCATCTGGAGAGGGCAGGCTAGTAAGCTCAATGACATCAATGGCTTTGGCTTCATGATGAACATTGCCTGTCGTCCACTCAAGAACCCATGTCTTTGTATCCTTGTAGTAGCCACGAATATGGAGAGTGGCATAGAATTGGAGCAGTAACTGTTCATTCCAGTGCTCCTTATCGGTGACGAACTGAAGCAAGCCAGACTCTCTGAAGCAGTCAAGAGCTTCTTCCAAGCCGGGAAAACCAGTTATGGCTTCAGTATCAAGACGCATATGAGGGAAAATGCGACCTTGATTGTACAGAATGCATGAGTAATAGCTTCGTTGCTGAAAGCTCCAGAACTGATCAAAGGATATTCTTGGCCTTGAGTAGGGGTTCTTTGCTCTGTCAAAGAAACTGTTGTGTGCCTTGAAGCCATTGATATTAAAAGATCCAGGTGCTGATGCAGTACCTGGAAACCTGGGCAACCTTGGCTTTGGCTTCTGAACCCGAGGCCTGTGCTCAACATGGTAATCAAACTGAGGACCAGTAGCAGCCATAGGAGTCAGAACAGGCCATTTGACAGTGATAAGCTGGCCATAGTTGAATGCTTGTTCGATAGTGTGTGGCCTTGGTGGAGGAACAGGAGCAGTGGCATCAACAGTGGCTTCAGGCTGCACATCAGAGGCTTCAGGAGCATTGGCTTTTGGCACATTGGTTGGTGCAGGCTCCACATTTGCTTCAGCCATGACTACGTCATTGGCTTCATTGGTGTTGGTGGTGGCAGCCTCAATATTTTCAACCTCCACTTGATGAGCTGGAGGGTCTGGCACTGGCAGGTTCACTTCACGAACCACTTCTTCTTCAATGGGGGGAGTAGGGACACGTTCATCTGCTCGTCTTTCATCGGCTGATGCAGCCGGAATGTCTTCAGCATCTTTGGCTTCAGACTCAGAGACATTCACAGTGGGAGTGGCATCTGGAAACACTTGACGTGCAACAGATTGTTGGAGCCCTTCTCCTTCTGGAACGCTCGAGGAGGTGACTTGAGGCCTTGGTCCTTTGCGAAGCCTGCGTAACGCAGGCGACGCTTTTGGAGTTGGAGTTGGCTGGGCCTCAAAGTCATCATCTTCTTCTTGCGCAAGAGGTGTGACTTGTTGGTGTTGGGGAGTACTTGGAGTTTCTTGCTGTTGTGGGTGATCAGCCCATGATGCATCCTGAGCAATTGGCGTCAGAGGAAGACCAATGCTGATGAGTTTCCTGTTCGTGAGAACAGGCGATGATACCAGGTTGTGTTCGATCTGAGGAAGCACTACATCATCTTCAACATTGTCGTGATGACCAATGTCTTCGGCATCGGTGGGGTCAACTGCTGGAATTTCTTCAGCTTCATGAGCCTCTGTGCAAGCAGGCTATATAACTATCATCCTTTGTTCTTGATGTTCAGATGTAGGAGAGACCATTGAAATAGGTTCAACAACTAAGGGCTCTATGGGAGCAGCCCTATCCTTCTTGGTTCTGCGCTTCTTCTTAGAGGGAGCAGCATCAGAAGCTTCAGGATTTTTCCTTTTTCTAGCTTCAGCCTCGGATATTCTGGTCTTCTTCAGCTCAGAAGCGGTTGACCTGACCTTTGGCTTCGAGCCGGTCATGCTGGTTGGGAAGACAATGCGCGGTTCTTCCCGCCTTGAAGGAGCAGATTGGTCAGTCGATGGCTTCTTCTTCTTTGCAGCCATTCTTGGGTCGATGCCAGGACGACCAAGAGCCTTGCGCTTCTCAGCCTCATTGTAGGCTTGCACACATTTGTCAGCCAGGCTCTTCATGCGCTCTCGAGAACCTTTGGCTTCTTCATGCTTCTTGAGAAAGGCTTCTTTGAGCTCATGCAGCATAATCTTGAAGTTTTTGACATCTTGCATGCTGAGCTTGGCCACATGCTTCTTGAATTGGGCTTTCTCATGGTCGATCTTGTGCTTCAGCTCAACGATGCGCTGAGCGAGAGCTAGCTGAGAAGCAATGGCGCCATTGAAGGAAACGCTGAGGCCAATGGGAAGTTGCAGATCGTCAAAGCTAAGATTTGGGGAGTCAAACCACTCATCAATGAAGTTATGAATGATTGTCACATCAAAGAGAGGCAAATCATTGAAGATCTCTGCTTCTTCCTTGCTCTTGATCAGTTGCTCAAGGGCATCATCTGCAAGATCTTCATCACTGGACAGATCAATGTGCTCTTCACGCAGAATGGCAGCAGGAGTCAGTGTCTGATCAGTATTCTTGACAATTTTCTTCTTCATCTCTGTCTTCTTGGAGATGCGTGATAGATCTTCAGACTGCACACTGTCTTCAGGAGGTGCAGCTGCCAATGGCTTCGCACGTGAAGCTTTCGGAGGAGCAGCTGACCTTGAAGCCTTAGCCTTCTTTGGCTTCTGTGGCTTAAGAGTAGGATCTAGGGCTTCATCAGAGTCAGCGGCATCATCTGAGTGATCCACTTTGGCACCTTGAACTGTGATGTGAGCGATGAGGCCATCAAGGTTGTAGAAGGGACCGATGACATTGGGTTCTGCATCACGTGAGCCGTCAGCACGGGGAGCAGAGGGACCAGGATTGAAATCTAATCCCAATGACTTCTTGTTTTCCTTGGCCGATGCCTTTGCGTGCTGGAAGTTACGCTTGAAGAGATTATCGTCACGACACCAGAGCAATGATGATGGGTCGGCATTTTCAGGCTCAGGTCCACGGACCATACAGGGGTAGAAACCCTGTGCAATAGCTTCAGTTCTGTTCTTGGGTGGAAGGCCTCGAAAGAGAATATCACCCCAAGGACTTTTGATGGCATTCTTCTCAGCGTATTCTTGGGTGACGAAGTTGTACTTGAACCATTGTTCAGCCCAATATCTTCGAATCCATTGGATTCGTGTCTTGCGCTGATTGTAATCCTCCTCAGGATCTGTCTTGTAAAGCTCTGAGAGGTCATCAGGCAAATCTCTTGATGTTCCCCCACGACGCTGTCTGCCACCCTTCCTTACTGATTTTTCTGCAGCCATGAATTTTAAACTGAATGGCTTCAACACGTTCAAAGGCTTCAGAGGCTTTCGCTTGCTGGACAGACAGGAACTGGCTTCGGGAGAGTTAATATGATGTTGTAAGAATTCTGCAAACGAATGCAGACTATGAGAACCAAGGGATTCTCCCACGGACATGTACCTGTGACAGCATTAGAGATGCGAGGGAAGGGAAGAGGTCATATGCATTCTCAGAAGATTTTGAAGATAAATCAGTTTGAAGACATTGACCTCATGATGCGAAGACATTCACTTATATGTTGAGAGTTGGTTCCAGATTTGTACGAATCCGCGAATAAGTACAAGTGAGGAATCTAACTAGATATGAAGCTTAAGTGAATATGCTAGGCAGTATGAGATGCAGACAGAATAGATCTAACTTGTATAGGCAAAAACCTACTTTGGTATACAGGATGAATCTTTGAGGATCAAAAAGATGGTCAAAAGAGAGTTTCATTTACCACGCGAAGAACTGCTAGATGAGAGAAGTAGGAGACCGAGCAGTTCAGTCCACTGTGCCCTAACTCGGCGACGGAGGACACCTACGGCGGCGGCGGAGAGGACGATGTCCGCGACTGGCGTGAGGACGGCGTCGGGGAAGTCGTGGCAGCTAAGCGCTTCGTCGCCGGCGTCGTCGAGAGCTAGCGGTGGCGCTAGGTTTTTGACGAGGTGGAGAGGTGGAAGAAGTTTTTCTTTACCGCAGGGGACAGGTATTTATAAGGAAGTGGGCGGCACAGCGCAATTACGCAGGTGCCCCTGGCGGTTCACATCTGAGGGGCACGTGGCAAGCATGCAACATACTCAGAGTTGTCCCACGTTCCCACGCCCGCCAGGTTTGTCGGATGGTCGTTCCGGCTTCTCCAGATTTCAGGCAATAAGAATGAATCATTTAAAACAGACTTAATGTTTGTCTCTGTATCTTCTGCTGACAAGGACGCAGAGAAGACATTCGACAGTTTCAATGGAATGCATATGATTTGGACAGATAGAGTTTGAGATAGGAAGCATAGAGAGATATTAGGGTCTGATCACATTCACTTAGTTCAAAAGATTCAACAAGGAAGACATAGCTATAAGTGAATGTTGTAGAGGACAGAACACTAGTATATATATATATATACATATATATATATATATATATCAGACAACAATCAAATTGAAGACAAACCAAATGCGAAGACATATCAAATGCAACGCCATGAGTGAAACACTTCAAACCGAAAAGTTTGGTGGTGGCGTTACCCACCGTATAGGAAGTATAGACCCAGACACGGCGCACAATTATCGTGGCGCTCCGAAGTCAAATTCCACGTTAATGTATTCACATTCAGAATGTAAGTCTTCATTGATTGAAGATATACTTTACTTCGTGTGTTGCACATCTAAGTCATCAATATGCATAAGTGTTAGGATGTGTGCCTAATCACAGGACATTTGAGGATTCCAAGATATTCAGCTCACACCGTAACTTGCAAAACCTTTTCTCATCCAGGGGCTTTGTGAAGATATCTACCAGTTGCTTTTCAGTGTTGACGTGAATGATATCAATATCTTTCTTCATGACATGATCTCTGAGGAAGTGATGACGAATTTCAATGTGCTTTGTCTTCAAGTGCTGGACTGGGTTGTTGGCAATCTTGATGGCGCTTTCGTTGTCGCAGAAAAGAGGTACTTGTTTCAGATTGATGCCATAGTCCTTGACAGTTTGCTTCATCCACAGAAGCTGAGCACAGCAAGATCCAGCAGCAATGTATTCAGATTCAGCACTTGAGAGTGATACACAGTTCTGCTTCTTTGAAGACCAACAGAAAAGTGATCGTCCCAGAAAGTGACATGTGCCTGATGTAGACTTGCGATCCACATTGTCACCGGCATAATCAGCATCCGAGAATCCAACCAGATCAAACTCTGAGCCCTTTGGATACCATAATCCTAGTGTTGGGGTGTGAGCCAAATATCGAAGAATTCGCTTCACTGCTAAGTGATGCGATTCCTTTGGTGCCGCTCGGAACCGAGCACACATGCAAACACTAAGCATAATATCTGGCCTAGGTGCACATAGGTAAAGTAAAGAACCAATCATGGAGTGGTATACCTTTTGATCGAACTCTTTACCATTGTCGTCGGGACCCAGATGGTGTTTGGCTGGCATTGGCGTCGTGTAACCTTTGCAATCTTGCATTCCAAACTTCTTCAGGCAATCTATGAGGTATTTTTCTTGAGATACGAAGATACCATTCCTTTGCTAACGAATTTGAAGACCAAGGAAGAACTTCTGCTCACCCATCATGGACATTTGATATTGCTCTTGCATCATGTATCCAAACTCATCACTGTACTTCTGGTTGGTGCAGCCGAAGATAATGTCATCCACATATATTTGGCACACAAACAGTTCTCGATCATATGTCTCGTGAAGAGTGTGGGATCGAGTGATCCAGGTTTGAAGCCTTTGCTCTTCAGGAAGTCCTTGATCGTATCATACCAAGCGCGAGGAGCTTGTTTGAGGCCATACAGTGCTTTGTTTAGTTTGTACACCATATCAGGATGTTTTGGATCTTCAAAGCCAGGTGGTTGAGCGACGTATACTTCTTCTTCAATCTTGCCGTTGAGAAATGCACTCTTCACATCCATTTGATATAGTAAGATGTTGTCGTGGTTAGCATAGGCTAGCAGTATGCGAATAGCTTCAAGCCTAGCCACAGGAGCAAATGTTTCATTGAAGTCAATTCCTTCAACTTGAGTATATCCTTGACCAACGAGACGTGCTTTGTTTCTGACGACTTGACCATGCTCATCTTGCTTGTTTCGATATATCCATTTTGTGCCTATAATGTTATGCTTGCGATGGTCGGGACGCTTGACAAGTTCCCAAACATTGTTCAGCTTGAATTGTTGAAGCTCTTCTTGCATAGATTGAATCCATGAAGGATCAGCAACTTTCTTGGGTTCTGATATTGACACAAAAGAAAAATGCCCACAGAAATTTGCTAATTGTGTTGCTCTTGAGCGAGTAAGTGGACCAGGTGCATTGATACTATAAATTATCTTCTCAATTTGTACTTCACTTGCAACACGAGGATGAGCTGGACGAAGACTTTGGTTTTGCTGATCATTGTCATCATTTGGAGGATTGTCTTCAGGCTGAGCATTGTCTTCAGGTTGATTAGGAGCAGAAATAATAAGTTCCTCTTTAGGCTGTCCTTCCGAAGGCATGATTTCACCAGTTCCCATTAGCTTGATAGATTCGCTGGGTGGAGCTTCGTCTAGTGTACTTGGCACGAGCTCTCTTTGTGAACCATTGGTTTCATCAAACCGCACGTCCACGGTTTCAACGATTTTGTAGAGATAGAGGTTGAAGACTCTGTAAGAGTGCGAATCCTTTCCGTAACCGAGCATGAAGCCTTCGTGAGCCTTTGGTGCAAATTTTGACTTGTGATGGGGATCCTTGATCCAGCACCTAGCTCCAAATACTCTGAAGTAGCTGACATTTGGCTTCTTGCCAGTGAGGAGCTCATAGGATGTTTTGTTCAGAAGCTTATGGATGTAATTAAACATGGTTGATGACGTGGCATTCTGTATCAATAGCTTCAGGCCGGAACTTTCTTGGTGTCTTGTATTCGTCGAGCATCGTTCGAGCCATCTCAATGAGGGTTCTGTTCTTGCGCTCTACGATGCCATTTGCTGAGGTGTGTATGGAGCAGAGAACTCATGAGTGATTCCCACTGTATCCAGATAAAGATCAAGTCCGGTGTTCTTGAACTCAGTGCCGTTGTCACTTCTGATATGCTTGAACTTGACGCCATAATTGTTCATGGCTCGATTGGCGAAGCGTCTGAAGACATCTTGCACTTCAGTCTTGAAGAGAATTATGTGCACCCATGTATATCTTGAGTAATCATCAACAATGACGAAACCATAGAGACAGGCAGTTGTTGTGAGGGTGGAGTAGTGAGTAGGACCAAATAAGTCCATGTGTAGCAGCTCGAAGGGTTGAGAAGTAGTCATGGTTGTCTTTGAGGGGTGCTTGGCCCTTGTCATCTTTCCAGCTTCGCGGGCACCACACAAATGATCCTTCTTGAACTTGACGTCCTCAATGCCAATGACATGCTTCTTCTTGGCGAGAGTATGTAAGTTCCTCATGCCAGCATGTCCCAGCCTCTGATGCCATAGCCAACATTCTGAAGCTTTTGTAAGAAGACATACTGCAAGCTGTGGTCCTGCTGAGAAATCTACCATGTACAGATCATCTTTCTGATACCCTTCAAAGACTAGAGACTTGTCAGATTCCATTAGTACAAGGCAACGGTATTTTCCGAATAGCACAATCATGTTCAAGTCACAAAGCATCGACATAGACATTAAGTTGAAGCCAAGGGATTCAACAAGCATCACTTTGTCCATGTATTGATCCCTTGAGATTGCAACTCTACCTAGACCCAATACCTTGCTTTTGCCAGTGTCAGCAAATGTGATATGACTCTTATCAGATGGTCGTAAGGTTGAGTTCATGAGAAGACTTCGATCACCAGTCATGTGATTTGTGCATCCGTTGTCCATAATCCATTCTGAAGCACGAGGTGTCATACTCTGCATTACAGTTAGGGGGATAGGCTTCACCAAGAGTATTGTGAAGCATAAACATTTGACGGGCAAGAGGATTATGGAAGCTCAGATTAAGATTAGGACTGATAGGATGAATGGCAAGCGATTCAGGAACAAAATACATAGTGAGACCATTTGGGCATTTGATCTTGCGCCTTTGTTTTTCGGCTGGAGACCTTTCCCTGCAAAAGAGAGTTAATTCTTCTTAACCACCCACATCTTCAGGGGTGGCTTAGAAGCAATGAGTCTAAGTGCAGCATCTGAGAACTTCGGCTTTGGAGCCCTAGCAAATAGCCTTGCAGGAGATGAATGATACTCGTATGAATAAGCAGAAAAGTTCTTAGTTCTATGAACATAGCGGTTTGAAGGCACACGCTCATATTCATAAGTCTGATTATGGTTTCCCTGCAAAACATTGGTGTTAGGGTGACTCAGGTGAGTCCTCTGTCTGTATGAAGCCTTTGGACCATATGAAGCCTTAGGTCAGGGGTTTGTCTTCTTCCCAGGTGGTGTCATGATGACATTCACTGGAAGATTTTCGAGACAGATTTTGGGAACCCAGATCTTCTTCATAGGTGGCTCATTCCTGCAGTTAGTACCAATATATCTGGCAAACACTTCACCATTCTGATTCTTGAATAGTTTATAGTTTGCATCAAAGGATTCATCAATGACAACAGGGTTAGCACAGGTAAAGCCGGATAAGGTGGATGGATCCACTGAAGGTCCCTTTGCAGCAACCCATGTGGTTTTGGGATACTGCTCAGGCTTCCAGTAGGATCCATCAACATTCATTTTCCTTTCGAACCCAACACCCTCTTTCCTAGGGTTTCGGTTCAAAATCTGCTTTTTAAGGACATCGCAAAGTGTCTGGTGTCCTTTCAGACTTTTATACATCCCTGTTTCAAGCAATGTCTTCAACCTAGCATTTTCATCAGCAATAGTAGTGGTATCCTCCGTAGAGGGGTTAGTTACCACATCAGTAGTTGAAGATAGTGCAACAGTAGCAGTAGTGGAACATCCAGCAATAGAGGTAGCGTTATCACGCTCAAGGCATTTTAGACATGGTGGTTCAAATCCACCCTGAGCGGGACTGATCTATTGAGCGTGAAGTGACTTATTCTCTTTTTTAAGATCTTCATGAGCCGCTCTCAACTTCTCAAGCTCTTCTTCCTTTGAAGATAATCATAGGAGAGCTTCTCATGAGTGGTTGTGAGCGTTTCATGATGACTTTCAAGTTCTTGGTACTTAGCATGAAGATTTTTTATGTCTTCAACTAAGGACTGTGAACGTGTCATTTCCGCGTCCAACAGGTCATCACTTTTGTCTAATAGTTTTTTAGTATGTTCCATAGCTTTTTGTTGTTCAGTTGCAATCTTAGCAAGTGTTTTGTAGCTGGGTTTGGAATCACAATCAGAGTCATCTTCACTTGATGTCTGAAAGTAAGCATCGCATGATTTTACCTTGGCACCACGTGCCATGAAGCAGTAGGTAGGAGTAGGGTCGTCCTTGTCATCAGCTTCAGCGTTGGTGTGGAAGTCAATGTCTTCAGTGTTGAAGATGGACTTGGCAACATAAGCAGTGGCTAAAGCCAGACTTGCAACGCCAGGGTCGGACTCCTCCTCAGACTCCACCTCCGCCTCCTCAGAAGCAGACTCCTCCTCTGAATCCATTTCCTTTCCAACAAAAGCACGAGCCTTGCCAGATGAGCTCTTCTTATGAGATGAAGACTTTGATGAGGACTTGGAAGAAGACTTTGAAGATTTCTTCTTGTTGTTGTCATCAGAATCATATTCCTTGCTCTTCTTCTTCTTCTTCTCGTTGTCCCACAGTGGACACTCAGAGATATAGTGTCCAGGTTTCTTGCACTTGTGACATGTTCTCTTCTTGTAGTCATGAGTGGAAGCTTCATCATTTCTTGAGCTGGATAGTGACGACTTTCTGAAGCCTTTCTTCTTGGTGAACTTCTGAAACTTCTTCACAAGCATAGCAAGTTCCTTTCCAATGTCTTTAGGATCATCAGAACTGTAGTCAGATTCTTCTTCAGATGAGGAAACAACTTTTGCCTTCAAAGCGCGAGTTCGGCCATAGTTGGGACCATAGATATCTCTTTACTCAGAAAGCTGGAACTCATGTGTGTTGAGCCTCTCAAGTATATCAGACGGGTCGAGTGTCTTGAAGTCAGGACGTTCTTGTATCATGAGGGCAAGGGTGTCAAAGGAGCTGTCAAGTGATCTCAGTAGTGTCTTCACGATTTCATGCTTGGTAATCTCAGTGGCGCCAAGAGCACGAAGCTCATTTGTGATGTCAGTGAGGCGATCAAACGTGAGCTGGACATTCTCATTGTCGTTTATCTTGAAGTGGTTGAAGAGGTTGCGAAGAACACTGATCCTTTGATCTTTCTGGGTTGAGACGCCTTCGTTGACCTTAGATAGCCAGTCCCAGACTAGCTTTGGCGTCTCCAGAGCACTCACACAGCCATACTGTCCATTGGTCAGATGACCACAGATGATGTTCTTGGCAGTAGAGTCCAGTTGAATGAACTTCTTGACATCAGCAGGGGTGACACCTTCACCAGTCTTGGGAACGCCGTTCTTGACGACATACCAGAGGTCGACATCAATGGCTTCAAGATGCATGCGCATCTTATTCTTCCAGTAGGGATATTCAGTTCCATCAAAGACGGGGCAAGCAGCGGAGACTTTGATTATCCCTGCAGTCGACATAGCTAAAACTCCAGGTGGTTAAACCGAATCACACAGAACAAGGGAGTACCTTGCTCTGATACCAATTGAAAGTGCTAGTTATCGACTAGAGGGGGTGAATAGGTGATTTTTAGGAAAGTCTTCAAAACATGGATGTTTCGAAGACAAACAGTAGAAATGATCCTATTGATATGCAGCGGAAGGTATACTACACTAAGCAAGCCATAGTCAAATAAGTAATGAAGTGATATCACAAGGACTAATAGCAGCTAGGTAGTAAAGACTAGGATGGAAGATAGTATAAGCCAAACAACAATAGTAGTCAAGCAATGAAGTCAAACAGGTACGGCAAACAGGCAATGACTTCACGAAGACAAACTCTAAGTAAAGGGAAGGAGAGGATAGAACCAGTCACTTGTTGAAGACACAGGATTTGTTGGACCAGTTCCAGTTGCTGTGACAATTGTACATCTGGTTAGGGAGGTTGAGATTCAACTCAGAAGACCGCGTCTTCACCTTATTCCCCTTGAGCTAAGGACACACAGTCCTTGCCCAATCACTCTGGTAAGTCTTCAAGGTAGACTTCCGAACCTTCACAGACTTCGTTCACCGGCGATCCACAATGACTCTTGGATGCTCAAAACGCGATGCCTAACCGGCTGGAGGATTCACAATCCTCAAGTGTAATAAGTCTTCAGGTCACACAGACAGAAAGACTTCAGTGATGCCTAACACTCTATGGCTCTGGGTGTTTGGGCTTTGTCCTCGCAAGGATTTCTCTCTCTCAAAGGCTTCGAGGTGGGTTGCTCTCAAACGACAAAAGCCGTGCACTAACTCTGAGCAGCCACCAATTTATGGTGTAGGGGGTGGGCTATTTATAGCCACTAGGCAACCCGACGTGATATGTCCAAAATGACCCTGGGCCACTAAGGAACTGACACGTGTTCCAACGGTCAGATTTCAAACACACACGACAACTTTACTTGGGCTACAAGCAAAGCTGACTTATCCAGCTCTGGATAAGATTTGCTCTCATTGTCTTCGCTCGAAGACATAGGATTTGGGTTGAGCATCACTTCAGTCACTCTGACTATGTTCACTTGGACCCCACTTAACAGTACGGTGGTTCCTATGACTCAACAAGGAAGAAAAAGAACCTACGAAACAGCTAAGTCTTCGCGCTTCATAGTCTTCACTAAATGTCTTCTCATGTCATAGTCTTCAATATGAGTATCTTCATGTACCACCATTGTCGTCAATGTCTTCATACATTTTTAGGGGTCATCTCCGGTAGGTAAACCGAATCAATGAGGGACACTACCTGTGTTATCCTGCAATTCTCACAAACACATTAGTCCCTCAACCAAATTTGTCGTCAATACTCCAAAACAAACTAAGGGTGGCACTAGATGCACTTACAATCTCCCCCTTTTTGGTGATTGATGACAAACTGGTTGAAGTTTTCAACGGGGATAAAGTATGTGAAATTGTATAGGATAGAGTATTGTCTTCATAAGTTTCAAAGGCTCCCCCTGAAGATGTGCATATAAGTAATTTGCTTTTGGAATGCAAATGCACATGGCAGGTTGTACTTGTGGAGGTCCTGTTCAACTTATGACGACAATTCATCATGCATGATAGGATATAACGAAGATAATGACATGCATAATGAAAAATGGACGTCTGCAAAATGACCTAAGTGCAGAAGTTATCATCGCACATGCGGAATTTATCATCGCATCACAGAATAGCAAATAAGTAGCAGACGACCATTAAGTTTAAGTGTTACAACTCAAAGAACCAAATGTTTCACAAACGAGAGTTGTAAACACTAGGCAAAATATAAAGCAACCGCCCATAGGAACACGCTTGAAGACTATCAAACTCATATGCTTCTCCCCCTTTTGTCAGTAATGACCAAAAAGGTTTGAAGACATAGAGCATCTACTCGTCCCCATGAGGAGTAGGTGAAGCAGCAGGGTTGTCGTTCTCGTTTGGCGGTGCAGACGAGATTGGTGCAGTGTTGATTCTTGCAGATGGTGGTGGTGAAGTAGCATCGTCTTCTTCATCGATCACTTTGGCATTCACAGTTGCAGCAGAAGAGGAATAGTCAGAGTCTTCAAGAGATGGAGTTTGATGTAGGACTGCATTCCGTGGAGGAGTGGAGTCAAACTTGAATTTTTCAGTGAAGCCATCGTCTTGAAGATCTGCTTCATCACTGAGCAGTGTCAAACTCTTCCATGATCGCTGACACGTTTCATGCATGACAAAGGCATTCTTGGTGGCAAGATTGTGAATGCGATTGACGTCCACCAAGAGGCTTTGCATTTGGCGCTTCAGCCAGTCATGATGCTTATCTTGTTTCTGATGAAGGGCAAGTCATTGAGAATACGGGAGCGCTTCTTAGGCCTTTGGGGAATTGTGCTTTCAGTGGCTTCTGTTTGCGCACGATGAGGCATACGAGTAATTCCATCAAGTGGATAGACTCGGGCGACAGCTTGAACTCCATCAACGTTTTGCGTGAAGCTTTGATGGTCAGCATTCTGAAGACTAAGGGGCTCCTTTGCAGTCTCTGGGTATATGGCTTCAACAGATAAATCAACTTCTGGCATAAAGATGATATGATTGCGTGCAGAGGGTTGATAGTTGAAAGCAGAGTGAAGCTTGATCAGACGCATGATCCAGGGAGAACAGAACTTCATACCAAATATGTCAGACCCTGATGCAGCAAGTTGGCGGATAAAGAAATCTTGTGCATTGAAGCGTTTGCCATGAAGAATACGGAAAACCAAAGTCTTCATTGCACCTTCCAGCTTGGCATTTGGAGAGTGTCCTTTGATAGGCCAAAGAGCTTCCTTAATATGGAAATGGAATATATTATGTGCTTAATATAAATGTCAATTAGATTAGTAAATGGATTATTAATAATAGGGAAATTAGCCCGCTAATTGGCCAATTAGCTTGCTAATTGGGTTTTCCTATTGCAATCGATTATTGAGAAAACACCATAGGCGATCACCTCAGGAAACGCAAACAGTTTCTAGGAATAAACTGTGTTGGATCAATGAACAATCACACACGATATTCTCTTGAAAACTGTTTCCGTTACGCCACCTTGCGCAAACGTTTTCCTTGGAGTGACTGTGTGGGATGTATATACGAACAGAAACGTTTAGCGGTGACTGACTGTGTGGGATGTACTTACGACCGAAAATGATTTCGCCTGTATAATTGTATTTTTAGCACTATTGTACGTATTTCTGTATTTGAGTGCTCACCGGTCGCATACGACCTCTTTTTGCCGAGCGTGTGTGCCAGGAGGGCATATCCCCGACGGTTTCTGGGTTGTGTGGGAAGGACCCCCTATCGCCCACACTCACTAGGTGACGGTTCTGAATGCCATCGCGAAAAGGGGTTAAATACCGTTTGTATAGCACCGATGTGTACCAGTGTAAACGTCTTGATCTATCACTATAGATCTTGATGCCCAATATATAAGCAGCTTCACCGAGGTCTTTCATTGAAAATTCTTATTCAAGTATCCTTTTATGCTATCCAAAAATTCTGTATTATTTCCAATCAACAATATATCATCCACATATAATATTAGAAATGCTACAGAGCTCCCACTCACTTTCTTGTAAATACAGGCTTCTCCAAAAGTTTGTATAAAACCATATGCTTTGATCACACTATCAAAGCATATATTCCAACTTCGAGAGGCTTTCACTAGTCCATAAATGGATTGATGGAGCTTGCACACTTTGTTAGCACCTTTAGGATCGACAAAACCCTCTGGTTGCATCATATACAACTCTTCTTTAAGATACCCATTAAGCAATGCAGTTTTGACATCCATTTGCCAAATTTCATAATCATAAAATGCGGCAATTGCTAACATGATTTGGATAGACTTAAGCATCGCTACGGGTGAGAAGGTCTCATCGTAGTCAACCCCTTGAACTTGTCGAAAACCTTTCGCAACAAGTCGAGTTTTGTAGACAGTAACATTACCGTCAGCGTCGGTCTTCTTCTTGAAGATCCATGTAATCTCTATGGCTTTCCGATCATCGGGCAAGTCAACCAAAGTCCACACTTTGTTCTCATACATGGATCCCATCTCAGATTTCATGGCCTCAAGCCATTTTGCGGAATCTACGCTCATCATCGCCTCCTCATAGTTTGTAGGTTCGTCATGGTCAAGTACCATGACCTCCAGAACAGGATTACCGTACCACTCTGGTGCGGACCGTACTCTGGTTGACCTACGAGGTTCGGTACGTAGTAACTTGATCTGAAGTTTCATGATCATCATCATTAACTTCCTCACTAACTGGTGTAGGAACCACCGGGACTGATTTCTGTGATGAACTACTTTCCAATTCGGGAGAATGTACAATTACCTCATCAAGTTCTACTTTCCTCCCACTCACTTCTTTCAAGAGAAACTCCTTCTCTAGAAAGGATCCATTCTTAGCAACGAATATCTTGCCTTCGGATCTGTGATAGAAGGTGTACCAAACAGTCTCCTTTGGGTATCCTATGAAGACACATTTCTCCGATTTGGGTTCGAGCTTATCAGCTTGAAGCTTTTTCACATAAGCATCGCAACCCCAAACTTTAAGAAACGACAGCTTAGGTTTCTTGCTAAACCACGGTTCATATGGTGTCATTTAAACGGATTTAGATGGTGCCCTATTTAACGTGAATGCAGCCGTCACTAAAGCATAACCCCAAAATGATAGCAGTAAATCGGTAAGAGACATCATTGATCGCACCATATCTAATAAAGTACGATTACGATGTTCGAACACACCATTACGCTGTGGTGTTCTAGGTGGCGTGAGTTGTGAAACTATTCCACATTGGTTCAAATAAAGACCAAATTCATAACTCAAATATTCACCTCCACGATCAGATCGTAATCGTAGAAATTTTATTTTCTTGTTACGATGATTTTCCACTTCACTCTGAAATTCTTTGAACTTTTCAAATGTTTCAGACTTATGTTTCATTAAGTAGATATACCCATATCTACTCAAATCATCTCTGAAGGCCAGAAAATAATGATACATGCCGCGAGCCTCGACACTCATTGGACCGCATACATCAGTATGTATTGTTTCCAATAAGTCAGTCGCTCGCTCCATTGTTCCAGAGAACGGAGGCTTAGTCATCTTGCCCATGAGGCATGGTTCGCAAGCATCAAGTGATTCATAATCAAGTGATTCCAAAAGTCCATCAACATGGAGTTTCTTCATGCGCTTTACAGCAATATGACCTAAACGGCAGTGCCACAAATAAGTTGCACTACCATTATTAACTTTGCATCTTTTGGCTTCAATATTAAGAATATGTGTATCACTACAATCGAGATTCAACAAAAATAGACCACTCATCAAGGGAGCATGACCATAAAATATATTACTCATATAAATAGAACAACCATTATTCTATGATTTAAATGAATAACCATCTCACATCAAACAAGATCCAGATATAATATTCATGCTCAACACTGGCACCAAATAACAATTATTCAGGTCTAAAACTAGTCCCGACGATAGATGTAGAGGTAGTGTGCCGATGGCGATCACATCAACCTTGGAACCATCTCCCACGCGCATCGTCACCTCGTCCTTAGCCAACCTTCGTTTAATCTGTAGCCCCTGTTTCGAGTTGCAAATACGAGCAACAGAACCAGTATCAAATACCCAGCCGCTACTGTCAGTGTCAAAACCGGCAGATCTCGGGTAGGGGGTCCCGAACTGTTCATCTAAGGTTGATGGTAAAAGGAGACGGGGGACACAATGTTTACCCAGGTTCAGGCCCTCTCTATGGAGGTAATACCCTACTTCCTGCTTGATTGATCTTGATGAATATGAGTATTACAAGAGTTGATCTACCCCGAGATCGTAATGGCTAAAACCCTAAAAGTCTAGCCTATATGACTATGATTATGATTATTTCTACAGACTAAGCCCTCCAGTTTATATAGACACCGGAGGGGACTAGGGTTGTACAAAGTTGGTTACAGAGAAAGGAATCTTCATATCCGGGCACCAAGCTTGCCTTCCACGCCAAGGAGAGTCCCATCCGGACACGGGAGAGAGTCTTCGATCTTACATCTTCATAGCCCATCTGCCCGGCCCACATATCGTAGTCCGGACGCCCGAGGACCACTTAATCCAGGACTACCTCAGTAGCCCCTGAACCAGGCTTCAATGACGAGGTGTCCGGCGCGCAGATTGTCTTCCGCATTGCAAGGCGGGTTGCTTCTCCGAATACTCCAAAACAGTCTTCGAACACAACGAACGTGTCCGGCTCTGCAAAACAAGTTCCACACACCACCGTAGAGAGTATAATAGTCCAATCCGCTGACAACTTTTTTGTAGCATGACATCACGTCACCACCCGGTTATTATTTCGAACTGATTTTTAGCCTGTCGCTCCATGTTTCAAGACACGGTTTCATTGGCACGTCTTGTCAAAGCAGAGATCGTGCCCCCTTATTGCGGGATCCTCATCAATACGGGCGTGGGTATCCCAACCGTCATGTTGGCATGATTCCTTAGGGTAGGCAGGTTTCAAGGCTTAGGAGGAGGCGTTCGATATTCATCGCCTTTATAAAGGGACTAAGATCCGTCTTGCTTATTCACGCAAACCCTTTCCTCAAACTCTCCAACCTCGAGCTCCAGCACCCAAGGTTCAATTTAATCGCTTCGAGCTTCCTAGTCATGTCCGGACCCAACCCTCAAGGTCGGTGGGTAGCTTCCTCTGTCACAGAGGAGGATGTTGCGAAGCTCCGGGCGGCAAGGTACCTGACCGCGCAAATCCCCCACAGGCATCCTGCTCAAGGGCAGGTTATTCCTACTCCCAGATCCAGCGAGAGGGTCGTATTCATCTCCCAGTTCCTCCGTGGGCTAGGGTTCGCTCTCCACCCTTTCGTTCGAGGGCTCATGTTCTATTACGGGCTAGATTTTCACGATCCAGCTCCGGACTCCTTCCTTCACGTCTCGGCGTTCATTATCATGTGTGAGGCATTCCTTCGTATTCCCCCACACTTTGGCTTGTGGCTCAA
Source organism: Aegilops umbellulata (assembly GCA_032464435.1). Classification (NCBI taxonomy): domain Eukaryota; kingdom Viridiplantae; phylum Streptophyta; class Magnoliopsida; order Poales; family Poaceae; genus Aegilops; species Aegilops umbellulata. The sequence continues at coordinate 104,548,879 of CP136060.1, read as the reverse complement.
GACATTTAATGTGAAGCCGAGGGTAGTTGATGGGAAACAAGCGGAGTGCGGTGGTGCTACAGTGAGCAAACTCATCAACGCTTTTTGGCTAAAAGGATCCTTCACGGAATCTTCCGACTTATGGCAATGGGAGTAGTTTTACATCACTAAACCCAGTGGTACAAACTGGGCAGCTATACCTGCGATCCGATCTGGCCCTCCAATTCAGCTCGCATCATGGATCAATAAGGGATTGGACTGGGGATCAATGGATGGAGTACAGACTCTATAGAGCCGCATCCGAAGTCTCCTTGAGAAGAACAATAATCTCATCGACGTGATTCAAGTAATGCTAGTCCGTCGGGTCCTCACGTGCCAGCGATGGCCCCTTCGTATATGGGAGTTTAATCCAGAAGGACCACGAACCCTTCAGCACTTCTTCGGCCCGACGCACAGAGGAATGTGGAAGTTATTTTTTTGGGACATGAAAACAGTGGTCGGACACCTCCAAGGACATCGGCCTCGACTGCAACCATCCGGATACCTCGGTAAGCACTTCACTCCTGAACACAGCTTAGTTAACTATCCCGTGATAAGATACTGAGAAAACCAACTTCTTCCAGGGCTAGATAAAGAAGGCGGAGCGAATTAGGTGTTCGGCCCCTCTTCCCAAAGACTCAGCTAGTCCTGTGCTAGCAAGGATGCTGGTCCCGGCACCATACCAGGTGCCGGTGAAATAGGACAATGAGGAGAGCAGGAAAGCCAAAGGTAGACTCCATTCCGAAGGTACACCAAACACTGTGTCCGGGGAGATTAAGGCTCCCTCTTCTAAAGAAAAAATAGAAGGAGAAGCAGACATCCTTCCTCCCCATGGTAAGAAAAGGGCCGCCTCCGAAGGTTGGGAGGTGAAGGCTCCTAAACAAGCTAATACGCCCCTGTCAGGCGGTTCGGGCTTGGAAGGTGACGTTGTTGCACAGTTCCTCCGTAAGGACAAGCCTTTAGCCGAATCATAAGTGAACAATGGTGTTTTAAACATATCCCGTTCCTTTTCCTGTTACAAGGGTAACATCTAGAATCTATGTTTTGTAGTCCGGCACACAGCCTTCCTCAGCAATCCTCTTCCTCGGGGGATCTTCCTCTGGAGATGATGGAAAGCGAGATTCCTCCACAAGCCTCCTCGCCCAATAGGGCGGACGACTTCGAGGTGTCGTCCCTGAGGATCTCTCCCGATCAACAGAGGATAATGAAGACAGCACCCCAAGGTGAAACTTCGGCCGCCCAGGGTCCAGGGTGTGCGTTCCTTACGGGGACCTACAACAAAGGCCCTGTACTATCCTGTTTACAGCCGGAGACGACCCTAGGGTCGAGCAAACATATCCTTTCAAAGGGAGTCCGTACTCCCACAATTGCTTCCAGGAATCCGGAGGCGCCGGATACACTGATGAATATGTTGCGATATTCGTCCGTCTCAGAGGAACATCGTACCTTGATGGGTACGGTGGTTGAGAGGATTCTGTCCGCTAAAAGCGGATTGAATGAAGCCTTCATGAGCCTGCTAAGAGGCTTCGAGGTATGTAATGTTATATTTTCGATTGTGCTCTACACGCAAAATGTACCTGTGTATAGATAGTAGCCCCCGAGACTCTGGTTGGCGTCTAAAGGGAGGCAATCAGAGGATCGAAAAAGATATGCTCAGGAAATAATCTAATTAATTGAAACACAGGTTGTTACTTCCATGACGACTACCCATGCTACAGAGGTTGCGGGTCTGAAGCAAAAACTTGATGTGGTGGATGATAACATTAGCTTATTAATAGGCGGCTCAAGGAGGCGCAAGGTATGTTGGGGCGGTCAATGTGTGTGTGTGTGTGTGTATGATAACATGAGCATGAAGCTAGAATTATATACTGAGACATGTGTAACCGCAGAAAGTGCTACCGCAGTGGAAACCCTTCGGGCTGAACTTGCCCGAGCCAAGGAGCAAGCCCGGATGAGTAATGTGGCTGCCAAGAAGGCAGTTGATGAGTGGAAAGCCGAGTAGGATGCTCGGCGCCAGTGTGAGGAGAGAATGTCTACTATGGTGCGCGAGCTAAAGGAAGCCACTGTCCGGTGCGAATTCCTCGAGGGGGATAATGAAGCCAAAGCGGGCAATCTCGACAAGGCCTTACAAGAGGCAAGAGAACCACGATCAGAGTATAGGGCGGCCTGGGAGGAGATCCGGCAAGCTGGGGAGATAGCAGTCGGGAAACCTTTCTTATTACAGACTAAAATTGGCGATCTGAAGTATGCCCCGCTTAATCAAATGTGGAGCTCTCCAGGAAGAGCGCCTCTGATGCGGCGCAATTTTACCAAACACAGGAAGGGTATGCAACAGAGAAGCTTTTCTGGTCACAATTTGGCACGCCAAAGCGCCCGCTGTTGCCAAACGAACAGATGGCCCAGTGGGCCGAGCTCCACAAGATATCCAGTTCTTCCATGAAGGACGTCGTGGTCCGGCTGTGGCCGACTGAGCCAATTCCGAATAGTTATTTCAGTTCGGTGCAGCAACTTGTTGATGCGGTGCCGCGTATCGACGCCATTAAAAGGTCAACGTGCATTGAAGGTGCATGGATGGCCTTTGCCCGCGTCAAGACGTACTGGGCGAAGATGAAGGCCACCGATATTGCGGCGAAAAGTCCGCCCAAGGGCAAGGACCATGACACGCCAGAGCATTATTTTGAGGATGCCTTAGAGGGTGCCCGCTTGATAGAGGGTCAGTGCTCGAAAGATATGATATTGAAGTGAAATGTATTGAAACTGTAAAAACAATGTTATGATATTTAAGGCTATGGCTAATAGTTTTGGCTCCTCCTGTGCGGCCGTTTTTGTATAATCTGAAAGTTTTCAAGTCGTTGGCTTCAGCCCCCTTGCATAAATACGGGGGTGTACGGAAAAGCACTTGATCACTCTTGACCCAACGTCTTGGTCCGTGAAGGAGGTGTCAATGCGGCGAACTACGCAATCGGACTATAGGGCTTTAACACTTTCACTTAGCCATAGGAGTTTGATGGTGGGTCTACGATATAGCCTCTGGTATGTACGCAGTTATCCGAATACGGTGCATTACATAGGTGACCACAAGAATGGTCCTTCGTGTAATACAGAAGGAATCGCGAAAGACTCTGATAAGTCATCGAGTGGTTGATCAGCTCTCGCCGCATCATGACAAGCAGTTTTCGGCTTTCTCTACTGAGGTGCTCATCTGGATAAACCAGGACACAATCACAGTAGTTCTCCCTTTACAACCCTAGCCGGTAGAGCGGAACATAAGGTAGTAAGCACAGGAGCCGGGCAACCCAACTATTGACCAAAGACATGATTCAGAGCTAATGCATATAAGGCCGAACTCGTGACGTCGAAGTGTGCTATGAAGCTGTTTGGACTTGCCAGCAATTCATTTTGTTCTTATAGTGAGCCCCTGGCAGTTTGTGCTGAGGTGCGTGTGTGAAACAATCGAAGAAGCAAAATTTACATTTTTAGAAGAATTGAATACTAAATACGGATTATGCTCACTGGAACCTGATTGATATGTCAATTGCCATTTTACGGATAATAACGCCGCGACCCAGGCTATTTGACATGTCGATGGTCGAAGGCTGAGGGAGAAGGCACTTTACAGGCTCGAAATAGAGAGTGCGGTCTATGAAAAATTATTTGGACATCCTGTCGCACGTCTGCGTCGCCCTGCCTCGGTGAAAGGACTCCTTAACAAGGATAGCCTTTGGGTAAGTATACGAAGCCGAACTCTGAAAGAGTCCGGGAGATGACCAGTCTTTAAGCCACCTGTGGTAAGAGATAAAAAATAGTTAGAAAAGAAAAGGAGGCTATGGGAGTATTTGCAGGCCTGTCCGTATTGTGCCTCCGCTGATGACCAGGATATTCTAAGTACATAATTATGTATGCGCGGTACAAACTTCGCGGGTATATGAGGCGAACGACGGAGGCCGAATGGAGATCCAGCTCTGAGATTGTTTAGTTCCTTTTAATAGAGATCGGTGGCTTAATGGCCGATGGGATATGCAGCTTGATGAGGCCGCTTTGTATTTCGGCTGTAGTAGCCGTAGTATGATCCTCTGTACGGGGAGAGTGTTCCATATTTCCATTTATTGTTATGACGCCACGTGGACCCGGCATCTTAAGTTTTGCGCGGGCATAGAGTGGGACCGTGTTAAAACGAGCAAAAGCGGTACGCCCCAGAAGTGCATGGCAGCTATTGCGGAACGGGGCAATATCAAAGGTTAAGCCTTCGCTTCGGAAGTTGTTCGGTGAACTGAAAACGACTTCCAATGTGATGGAGCCCGTGCGGTGAGCTTCTATGCCGGGTACGGCTCCCTTGAGGGTAGTTGTGGTGGGCTTGATTCTTGAAGTATCGATGCCCATTTTGCGGGTAGTGTCTTGGTAAAGTAGATTAACGCAACTGCCGCCATCCACAAGGACTTTCGTGAGATGGAACCCATCGATAATTGGATCGATGATCAGAGCCGCCGAACCTTCGGGACGGATATGGCTAAATCTTGGGGGTAACGGCTCTATGGCGTATGCGTCCCGTAGTGCGCGCCTACGCTCCCCTGCAGGGGTGTGCGTCACGTATACCATGTTTACGGTTTTCACTTTGGGGGGAAATTGCTTCTGACCCCCAGTATTTGGCTGGCGAGTCTCTTCATCATCGCTGTCACTTGGAGGCCCCTTCCCCTTGTGTTCGGCATTAAGCTTGCCGGCTTGTTTGAAGACCCAACAGCTTCTGTTGGTGTGAGTAGTTGGTTTACCGGGGGTGCCATGAATCTGGCAGGGCCGATCTAGTATCTTGTCTAGATTGGATGGTCCATCTCTATTTGCCTTGAATGGCTTTTTCCGTTGACAGGGTTTGGAGCCGCTGAATCCGGTGTTGACCGCCATGTCTTGCATTCTTTCATTATTATTGCGATGCTTGTGTTTATCGTGTCGTGGCTTGTCGTTGCCGTCTCGGGCTTCGGAAGTGCCCGGGTCACTGGCGCTGTTGCTTCTACGCGCGAGCCAGCTGTCTTCTCCTGCGCAAAAGCGGGTCATTAGAGTGGTAAGGGATGCCATGGATTTTGGTTTTTCTTGACCGAGGTGGCGGGCGAGCCACTCTTCCCGGATGCTGTCTTTGAAGGCCGTGAGGGCTTTGGCGTCCGGACAATCGGCAATTTGGTTCTTTTTAATTAAGAACCTGCTCTAGAGCTTCCTGGCTGACTCTCTGGGCTTCTAGATGATGTGGCTTTAGTCGTCGGCATATGGTGGCCCGATATATGTCCCTTGGAAGTTATCGCAAAAGGCGTCTTCCAGGTCTTCCCAGCTGCCAACGGAGTTCTCTGGAAGGTTGTTTAGCCAGTGCCACGCTGGTCCCTTTAGTTTTAGTGGGAGGTATTTGATGGCATGGAGATCATCATCGCGGGCCATGTGAATATGGAGAATAAAATCTTCAACCCATATCGCGGGATCTGTTGTTCCATCATATGATTCGATGTTCATGGGTTTTTACCCTTCTGGGAAATCGTGCTCCATTACCTTGTCAGTGAAGCAAAGGGGGTGTGCGGCGCCTCTATATTGGGCCACATCGCGACGTAGCTCGGATGGAGTCCGTCTGCGGTTCTCAGCCCGGGCTTGATTATGATTGTTGCGTCCGGCTAGGTAGCCGTTGTCGCGTGTCAGGGCACGCCCCCATGATCCATAGATCGATTTGTTCTGCCCTGCTCTACTGTCCAAGTTATGTCGCATGTCATATGTATGTCCCTGAGTTGTTTTATCTCTGCCTTTACGGTGAGGTGGTGCGGGCTGGTGTTCAGCTTGAGTTGCCGCTTTGTCCTGTTCGCGTAGTGGTCGGTCAGCCGCATTGTGCGATGATGGTACGGGCTCCAGCGCCTCGTCATCGAACTGAGGTAACAATTTGCGCTTCGGGTAACTTTTAGTTGGGCGATCGAGGTTGTGTTCCTCGGCTGCTAGGACATTAGTCCATCTGTCGTTGAGCAGGAATTGATCAGCTTGAAGCTGTTGCTGCTTCTTTTTCAGACTCCTCGCAGTGGCTATTAGCCGGCACTTAAAGCACTCCTGCTCGAGAGGTTCCTCGGGCAGGATGAAATCCTCGTTGCCGAGGCTCACCTCATCCTTGGAGAGTGGAAGATAATTACTGTCCTCCAAATCTTCGTTTACGACCTGTTCATCAGGGCTGACTCACCCGTCCTCCCGTTCGTCCTATTCGGAGGATGGCTCAACGGGGTATTCCTTGTCTTCAGCATCGTCCGGAGTATTGTTTTCTCTTGTGCCGGTATCGCTGTCTTTTCCACGGCGTGACTTAGAGCGGCGCCATTGACATTCGCATTTTGGCTGTATCTCAGGAGGTTTATCCTCGACTAGATCCTTCTCCTTATCGCCATTGTTCTCTTTAGGTGTATCCACGATGTACATGTCGTATGAAGAATTGGCCGTCCAGCGCCCGATGAACGGCGGATTTTGGCCCTGCTCCTCTTCGGCATCGTCATCCATACCGTCGATGTCTTCGGAGTCGTAGTCGAGCGTGTCAGTTAAGTCTTCGACAGTGGCTATGAAGTGAGCGGTGGGTGGGAAGCGAAATTCTCCGTCATCAGCCTCCAGTTCGAACCGGATATAGTTCGGCTGTGAGTCCCCCGCTAAGGAGTGTTTTTAATGAATTTAGCACATCGCCTAACGGTGAGTGCCGGAAGATGTCCGAGGAGCTAAATTCGGCGATCGATGTCCGATCAAGCTCGACGTACGCGGGCGCACGTGGTTCGGATCCTATAGCCGGAAACGAGCCCGAGGATCCGGTGGTGTAGACTCCACCCGAGGTTGGGTCTATGTGCGGCTCCAACGCTGCTGAGTCTGCGGCTTCTGTGGTGGGGTTGAGCTTCTCGTCCCCGGACGACGCGATCTGCTCCAGATCTAGGGCCAGAGCAGTTATAGGCGCTATCTCCTGGGTATGGTTCGATGATAGATTTAAGTCATGTTCATCGCGATGGTAGGGAGCGGCTACCGTGGGCTCGGATCCATCGAAAATCAAGTCTCCACGGATATCAGCGACGTAGTTCAAGCTTCCAAATCTGACCTGATGGCCAGGGGCGTAGCTGTTGATCTGCTCTAGATGGCCAAGCAAGTTGGCCCACAGTGCAAAGCCGCCAAATACGAAGATCTGTCCGGGAAGGAAGACTCCCCCCTGGACAGCATTGTTGCAGATGATTGACGGGGACATCGAACCTCTTGAAGATGACGCAGCAGAACTCTCAATGAAAGCACCAATGTCGGTGTCAAAACCGGCGGATCTCGGGTAGGGGTTCCCGAACTGTGCGTCTAAGGTTGATGGTAACAAGAGACGGGGGACACAATGTTTACCCAGGTTCGGGCCCTCTCTATGGAGGTAATACCCTACTTCCTTCTTGATTGATCTTGATGAATATGAGTATTACAAGAGTTGATCTACCCCGAGATTGTAATGGCTAAAACCCTAAAAGTCTAGCCTGTATGACTATGATTATGATTATTTTTACAGACTAAGCCCTCCGGTTTATATAGACACCGGAGGGGACTAGGGTTGTACAAAGTCGGTTACAGAGAAAGGAATCTTCATATCAGGGCACCAAGCTTGCCTTCCACGCCAAGGAGAGTCCCATCCGGACATGGGAGAGAGTCTTCGATCTTACATCTTCACAGCCCATCAGTCCGGCCCACGTATCATAGTCCGGACGCCCGAGGACCCCTTAATCCAGGACTCCCTCAGCTACTACGAGCATTAGTAAGGTACACATCAATAACATGTATATCAAATATACCTTTCACTTTGCCATCCTTCTTATCCGCCAAAGACTTGGGGCAGTTCCGCTTCCAGTGACCAGTCCCTTTGAAGTAGAAGCACTCAGTCTCAGGCTTAGGTCCAGACTTGGGCTTCTTCCCTTGAGCAGCAACTTGCTTGTTGTTCTTCTTGAAGTTCCCCTTCTTCCCTTTGCCCTTTTTCTTGAAACTAGTGGTCTTGTTCATCATCAACACTTGATGCTCTTTCTTGATTTCTACCTCTGCAGCCTTTAGCATTGCGAAGAGCTCAGGAATTATCATTTCCATCCCTTGCATATTATAGTTCATCATGAAGCCTTTATAGCTTGGTGGTAGTGATTGAAGAACTCTGTCAATGACACTATCATCAGGAAGATTAACTCCCAGCTGAGTCAAGTGGTTGTGGTACCCAGACATTCTGAGTATGTGTTCACTGACAGAACTATTCTCCTCCATTTTGCAACTATAGAACTTGTTGGAGACTTCATATCTCTCAACTCGGGCATTTGCTTGAAATATTAACTTCAACTCCTGGAACATCTCATATGCTCCATGATGTTTAAAACGTCTTTGAAGTCCCGATTGTAAGCCGTAAAGCATGACACAATGAACTGTCGAGTAGTGATCAGCTTTGCTCTGCCAGATGTTCATAATGTCCGGAGTTGCTCCTGGAGTGGGCCGGGTCTTGCACCTAGTGGTGCTTCCAGGACGTAATTCTTCTGTGCAGCAATGAGGATAATCCTCAAGTTACGGACCTAGTCCGTGTAGGTGCTACCATCATCTTTCAACTTAGACTTCTCTAGGAACGCATTAAAATTCAAGGGAACGGTAGCACGGGCCATTGATCTACAACAACATATATATGCAAAAAACTATCACGTACTAAGTTCTTGATAAATTAAAGTTCAATTAATCATATTACTTAAGAACTCCCACTTAGATAGACATCCCTCTAGTCACCTAAATGATTACGTAATCCATATCAAATAAACCATGTCCGATCATCACATGTGATGGAGTAGTTTTCAACGGTGAACATCTCTATCTTGATCATATCTACTATATGATTCATGTTCGACCTTTCGGTCTCAGTGTTCCGAGGCCATATCTGCATATGCTAGGCTCGTCAAGTTTAACCCGAGTATTTTGCACGTGCAAAAATGGCTTGCACCCATTGTATGTGAACGTAGAGCTTATCACACCCGATCATCACGTGGTGTATCGGCACGATGAACTGTAGCAATGGTGCATACTCAGGGAGAACACTTATACCTCGAAATTTACTGAGGGACCATCTTATAATGCTACCGTCGTACGAGGCAAAATAAGATGCATAAAGGATAAACATCACATGCAATCAAAGTATGTGACATGATATGGCCGTCATATCTTGTGCCTTTGATCTCCATCTCGAAAGCACCACCATGATCTCCATCGTCACCGGCTTGACACCTTGATCTTCATCGTAGCATCGTTGTCGTCTCGCCAACTATTGCTTCCATGACTATCGCTACCGCTTAGTGATAAAGTAAAGCAATTACATGGCGATTGCATTTCATACAATAAAGCGACAACCATAAGGCTCCTGCCAGTTGCCAATAAATTTTACAAAACATGATCATATCATACAAAAATTTATATCTCAGAACGTCTTGACCATATCACATCACAACATGCCCTGCAAAAACAAGTTAGACGTCCTCTACTTTGTTGTTGCAAGTTTTACGTGGCTCCTACGAGCTTCTAGCAAGAACCGTTCTTACCTACGTATCAAAACCACAATGATTTTTCATCAAGTGTGCTGTTTTAACCTTCAACAAGGACCGGCCGTAGTCAAACTCGATTCAACTAAAGTTGGAGAAACAGACACCAGCTATCCACCTGTGTGCGAAGCACATCGGTAGAACCAGTCTCATGAACGCGGTCATGTAATGTTGGTCCGGGCCGCTTCATCCAACAATATTGCTGAATCAAAGTAAGACGTTGGTGGCAAGCAGTATGACTATTATCGCCCACAGCTCTTTGTTTTCTACTCGTGCATATCATCTACACATAGACCTGACTCGGATGCCATTGTTGGGGAAAGTAGTAATTCAAAAAAAATCCTACGACCATGCAAGATCTATCGGAGAAGCATAGCAACAATACGCGAGAGTGTGTCCACGTACCCTCGTAGACCAAAAGTGAAAGCATTATGTAACGTGGTTGATGTAGTCGAACGTCTTCATGATCCAACCGATCCAAGTACCGAACGTATGGCACCTCCATGTTCAGCACAAGTTCAGCACGATGACGTCCCTTGAGCTCTTGATCTAGTAGAGGGTCAAGGGAGAGTTCCGTTAGCACGACGGCGTGGCGACGGTGTTGATGATGTGATCCGCGCAGGGCTTCGCCTCAGCACTAGAACAATATGACTGAGGTGGTAAACTGTGGAGGGGGCACCGCACACGGCTAAGACAAATCTTGGTGTGCCTTTGGGGTGCCCCTCCCCCCCCCCCCCCCGCCCCCGTATATGAAGCGGGGAGGAGGAGGTCGGCGGCCAAGGAGGGGCACGCCAAGGGGGGAGTCCTACTTGGACTCCCAGTCCATGTAGGATTCGGCCCCTCCTCCTTCCTTCCAACGGAGGGGGAAAGGGGAAAGAGCTGGAGAGGGAGAAGGAAAGGGGGCCGCGCCCCCACCCCTTGTCCAATTCGGATTGGGCTTGGGGGCACCTCCTGTGGCTGCCTCCTACTCCCCACTATGGCCCATGAGAACCATTAAATTTCCCGGGGGTTCCGATAGCCTCCCAGTACTCCGATAAATCCCCGAACCTTATTGGAACCATTCTGGTGTCCGTATATAACCTTCCAATATATCAATCTTTACCTCTCGACAATTTCAAGATTCCTCGTCATGTCCATGATCTCATCCGGGACTCCGAACAAACTTCGGTCACCAAAACACATAACTCATAATACAAATCGTCATCAAACTTTAAGCGTGCGGACCCTACAGGTTCGAGAACTATGTGGACATGACCAGGACATATCTCCGGTCAATAATCGATAGCGGAACCTGGATTCTCATATTGGCTCCTACATATTCTACGAAGATATTTATCGGTCAAACCGCATAACAACATACGTTATTCCCTTTCTCGTCGGTATGTTACTTGCCCGAGATTCGATCATCGGTAACATCATACCTAGTTCAATTTCGTTACCGGCAAGTCTATTTACTCATTTCGTAATACATCATCCTGCAACTAACTAATTAGTCACATTACTTGCAAGGCTTATAGTGATGTGCATTACCGAGAGGGCCCAGAGATACCTCTCCGTTACACGGAGTGACAAATTCTAATCTTGATCTATGCCAACTCAACAAACACCTTCGGAGACACCTGTAGAGCATCTTTATAATCACCCAATTACGTTGGACGTTTGATAGCACACAAAGTGTTCCACCGGTATTCGGGAGTTGCCTAATCTCATAGTCAGAGGAATATGTATGTCATGAAGAAAGCAGTAGCAATAAAACTAAACGATCATAATGCTAAGCTAACGGATGGGTCTTGTCCATCACATCATTCTCTAATGATGTCATCCAGTTCATCAAATGACAACATATTTCTATGGTCAGGAAACTTAACCATCTTTCATTAACGAGCTAGTCGAGTAGAGGCATACTAGGGACACTCTGTTTGTCTATGTATTCACACATGTACTAAGTTTCCGGTTAATACAATTCTAGCATGAATAATAAACATTTATCATGATATAAGGAAATATAAATAACAACTTTATTATTGCCTCTAGGGCATATTTCGTTCATCCAGGGCCCCCTTGAAGGCCCGGACATCCGCCCCCCTATCTGCGCACAGTAAAGAGCCAAAACCCATGTATCCCTTCGCCCCCTAGACTCTATATACTCTCTCTCCCTCACGTTTTAGGGTTATCAAAGATTGTTGCTCATTTGAGTTTAGAGCTTTGCTCATCCACTTGTACCTCTACTCCATTGGAGACCAAAGCCTCCGCGGAGAAGATCCCCCAAGTGGATTCAAGACCCCACAAGGGAAAATCCCCTCGTGGATTCAAGACCTCGTCTCCTCAAGGATCGGGAAAGACTACTACTGTTTGTATCGTCCCTTGTTGTGTTTGGATTGTGTGTCTTGTTGTGTACTCGGATCTATCACATGTGTGATTGGATCTAGTTGATTTGAGTGTTTTCCTCTCGTTTCCCCTGTGTTTTCCCCTAGTGTGTTCCTCGTGTTCCTCGCGGGATCCGCTCCAATCGTGAAACATCGGCCCCTAGGGTTCCACCCTACATCACAACTTTCTTTCTAATATTTTCACCATAAGCAAAATAATCATTAGGTTCCAACCTACATATGGTGTCTTTATCATGAAGGATCTCTTGTATTGGAGGATGCTCAAACTCAATTTCAAAGAAAGCAAATATATCGCTAGCTTCTCTAATTATATAGTCAAATTCATGCATAAGGATAATAGTGGCAATCTTTTTAGCCTTAGCATAATGCATGTTGGTGAGTTAAAAGAATATTTTTGTAAAGAGGGATGGATATGCAGAAATTTTCTTTCCAATTTACCCAAAAGCATAGCAATAGCATCCACATAGCAATTTGTTTTGTCAAGAATAAATCCTTTAATTATTGGTATGACTCCCGTGCAATTAAAGAATTCTTGAATAATATTATTCCCAATAATATTCCCACTACCCACATCATAAGTTTTAGTATTAAAAATTGTGGGAGGCTTATTTCCCGAAGGATCATGATTAAGATCAGACAAGTTCAGCTTATCCTCAAGGGAATAACAAATGCTACCTTCGCTAGCACTTTCAAGAATAACTTTCTCAAATTCAGACGTGATAGCAACTTCAAGCAAAGCAAACAAACAAGTAAAGTAAAATATTTTTTATTTTTGTTTTTAGAGAAGTGGAGGGAGATGAAAAAGAGAGGCAAATAAAAAGTAGAGCAAGTAGATGATAGTTTGTATGTAGGAACCTGGCAAGAATTTGATGATGTCTCCCCAGCAACGATGCCACAAAATCTTCCAACTACTTGTAAACTGCGTTGGGATTTCCCCCAAAGAGGAGGGGTGAAGCAGTACAGTAGAGATATGTATTTCCCTCAGCGAGAACCAAGGCTATCAAACCAATAGCAGAACCATCCAAATTCTTGTCTTCAACACCTACCCACACAAAAGCAAATACTTGCACCCAACACGGTCAAGAGGGTTGTCAATCCCCTTGAAGTTGTTACTTGCAAGGATTAATTTCTGATAGTGATAGATAGATAAAAAGAAAAGTAAAACAAAAGTAAATAAATTGCAGCAACATATTTTTTTTTAATATGATAAAAGTGGACCCAGGGGACAAAGTTTTCACTAGAGGCTTCCCTCGAACACATAACATACGGTGGGCAAACAAATTACTGTTGGGCAATTGATGGAAAGCGCATAGTTATGACGATATTCATGGCAATGATCACACATATAGGCATCATGTCCGTGGCAAGTAGACAGACCACCAATTGACCGTTATCCAGTATGCATCTATGGTATTAAGTTCATGACAAACAAAGTAACGCTTTAAGCAAGATGACATGATGTAGACAAAGTAAACTCAAGCAATATGAATAAACCCCATTGTTTTATCCTTAATGGCAACAATAAAATATGTGCCTCGCTACCCCTTCTGTCATGAGGTGAGGACACCACAAGATTTAACCCACTACAAAGTACCTCTCCCTCTGAAGATAAATCAATCTAGTTCGCCAAACCAAATGGATAGATCGGAGAGAAATACAAAGCTATCATAATAATGCATAATAACATTCAGAAAAAACTCAGTTACTTTTAATGAATAATATGATCATAAACCCACAATTCATCGGATCCCAACAAACACACTGCAAAGAAGATTACATTGAATAGAGCTCCAAGAAGATCAAGGAGAACATTGTATTGAAGATCAGAGAGAGAAAATAAGCCATCTAGCTACTAACTATGGACCCGTAGGTCTATGCTAAACTACTCAATCATCATCGAAAAGCAGAAAGGATGATGTAGAAGCCCTTCGTGATCGATGCCCCCTTCGGCAGAGTACCGGAAAAGGCCTCTAGATGGGATTGCGGAAGAACAGAAGATTGTGGCAGTGGAAAAAGTGTTTCGGGTGGCTCCCTGGGGGGTTCCCGATATTGGAGAATTTATAGTGGATTTAGGTCAAACAGAGCCACGTGGGGACCACAAGGTAATAGGGCGTGCCCTGTTGCCTTGTCGTCTCTTCGCTTCATGTCTGGTCTCCTCCCGAAGGTTCTAGGGTCTTTTTAGTCTTGAAAAAATCATGAAAGAGTTTCATAGCATTTGTACTCCATTTGGTACTAATTTTCGGGAAAACCAAAAACAAGCACAAAACAATAACTGACACTAGGCACCTGGTTAATAGGTTAGTTCCCAAAAATGATATAAAATAGCATTAAAATGCATATGAAGTATCCAAGATTGATAATATAATAGCATGAAACAATCAAAAATTATAGATACGTTGGAGATATATCACCAGCCACACAAAGATTTTGCACTAAAGAGGAGACCAACTTCTCCATATCCAGCCAGCCGTCGGTGATCGCACTAGACCAAGGAATAGCCTGGAGTACACCGATTTCTCCATGTAAATCTTGGAGACATCGCAAGACCAAGTGCAAGCATCGAGTAGCTCAGTATCCCTTGGGACCGAGGCAATGGCCTGGCAAAGATGGACATACTGAATATGTTCCATGAGTGACATACCAATCTAAAAGTCCTACACCCGACCATTGTTCTGAAGCGCTTGGTGCTCTATGTGATTATTTTGCGTTCCAATGGGCACCATTATGAAGAGCAACGAGACGATGTCTTGCATTAAGAAGCCATGGATCCATCGATACCTCCAAAAAAGCACCTTCCGGCCGTCCCCAACCAAGAAGTGCACCAGACTGTCGAACACCAAGCAGTCAGTCATCATCGGATGCCCTGCCAAGGCCTTTGAGGGTTTCTCCTTTTGAGCCATTCACATCTAATTCGCAGAGCTAATGCCTGCAGCTGCAAGTTCTTTACCCCCAAATCTCCAAAACAAGTTGGTCAACATATAGTATCCCAAGCCACAAGGCATTGGCCTCCGTTGACATGCCCCTTTCCTGTCGAGAAGTACGTCCTCATCTAGCTGTTAATTTCTTCGAACACCCAATGTGGAGCTTCCAGTACCATGAGATGGTGGATGGGTCTTGCAGATGCCACAAACTTGAGAAGCATGAGTCGTCCCAGCCTTTGAATTAGACCTCGCTGCCCAACCGGAATGCACCTTTTTGCTTGATACACCATGGGCTACCAATCAACTTTAGATAGTTGTTTGACTGCGAGCGGAAGTCCCAGGTATCTACATGTGTACTACCCAATTTGACATTGCAGCATAGTGACAATCATCGCTCTTTGCTCGTAATTCCATCCTATTATGATTCCCAAGGACTTCTTGTACTTTACGCATAAACCTGAAGCCTCTCCAAAAGGATTGCAGCGCCCGAGTGATAAAACGTAGTCCCGCTTCCTCTGGCTTGATGAACATTGCCACATTGTCGGCATATATAGAGAGCCTTTGCTTTGTAGAAATCCCCAGAAAAGTGCTGATGACACCCTCCTCCAAGGCCTTGTTGGTTAGCGCGGTTAGAGCCTCCATAGCAATCACAATGAGGAGTGGAGAGATGGGATCTGCTTGGCGCAACCCACGGGTGTGCAGGATTGATACGTCTCCAACGTATCTATAATTTTTTATTGTTCCATGCTATTATACTATCAATCTTGGATATAACTTATATCTACAATACCAAAGATAAATGATAGTATGAAGTAAGTACATGTTGTGATGAATCTAATGATCTTTCCAGATGTAAATGTTTTTCTCCACATATACCTGGTCAAACTTTCTGAGGTTTGACTTTTCAAAACATCCATATGCTTATGGACGTGAGAGAGTCCCTAACTAGAGAGAGAGAGAGAGAAATGGAAAGAGTGAGTGAAAAAAGTGTGTGTGTGCGTGTGTGAAAGAGACATGGACAACACTCGATAAGAGTCGAGAAAAAACGTGTGTGTCTTATGCAAACATATCACAGATGCATCTTCGACAACGGAAGCAAGGTGAGGAGATAGTGTGTCGTTGTTTGCAACCGAGAGAGCAAGACCCCTAGCATGTGGCCAGGAGGGGTCTGACAAACAAGGGAGAGAGGTCGAGAGAGACGTACGGAGAAAATGCAGACATGGGGAGGAGAGAGTGTATGTTTTTAATAGAGAGATCCCCTGGAGATCGTGATGGGACTACATGGGTGGGAGATCGAGTGACAAGGTGTGTGCGCGATAGAAGATACCCCAAGAGATATCGAGATAGACATATGGATGGAAGGAGACAATACGTGTGTTCCTGATGGCTAGTGAGAGATAATCATACTTAGGGGGGTGCTTGCGCCTATGATGGAGTGAGGGATTATGGTACTTATTAGGGGGGTCCATGTCACATAGAGAGAGAACAAGGGCAGAGAGTGTTGGATGGGTCTATATGTATAGCGCGAGCGAGACATGTGTATGTGTGAACCAGGGAGATATAAAGTTTGAGAGAGATTGAGGAGCCCCGATAAGGCTGAGTGGTGCGTCAGATAGCTAAGAGGGGGAAAGAGGTATTCCATCCGCTCGATAATGCAGTGCATGTAATTTTTTTAGAAGTCAAACTTTGGAAATTTTGATCAGGTTTACACAAATGTTATTTATATCTTCAATACCAAAGATACATCATACGAAACTACATCTCATGGTGAATCTAATGGTATATGTTTGCCGTTCCAAATGTAATTGTTTTTCTCCACGTACATGGTCAAACTTTGTGATGTTAGACTTTTCAGTAAATCAATATGCTATGGACCGAGGAGAGTGCCTAAGTCGAGAGGGATCAAGTGTGTGTGAAGGAGAATGAGTAAGTGTGCAAAAAGAGCATGTGTGTGAAAGAGAAAGTGACAACAAACGATAAATTAGAGAGAGTGTGTGTGTTTTTTCGTTTCTTAGGCGAACATATCACGCATGCATCTCCGAGATAGAAAAGCGAGGCGAGGAGATACACGAAGATAGATAGTGTGTGATTGTTTGCAACGGAGAGAGACACCCCTATAGCATATGTCCAATATAGGTCTGGCCAACAAGGAACAAAGGTCGAGAGGGACACGTGGAGAACATGGACACATGGGGAGGGAGAGAGGGTGTGTTTGTGATAGAGAGACCCCCTCGAGATCGTGAGGGGACTATATGGGTGGGAGATCGAGGGAGGTGCGTGCGCGATAGAAAGATGCCCCGAGAGAAATCGAGATAGACCATGCACATGTTTGTGATGGAGACTAAGATTAGCTAGTCATATACATATAGGGGGGACTGACCATCATACTTGGCAAGCTAGGCATGAGATTGTGTGTGTGTGCGTGTGAGATGGAGAGAGAACGAGGGAGAGAGATAGAGGTTTAGACGGGCCTATTGAGGGCGAGTGAGATATGCATGTGTATGTGTGACCCAGGTAGATGGAGAGTTTGAGAGAGGGGGGAAGAGCTCTCAGACGACAGAGTGGTGTGTGAGAGAGTTACGGGCAACGAGCCAAGGAATTTGTGTGCGTACGATGAGTGCACCCAAGATATCTAGCTTGGACTAGAGAATCATACGTAGTGTGCGAGAGAGACATATAGATGGAGTATATATGCATGCGAACTAGAAAGACCCCCCCACGCACACACATAAAGAGAGAGAGAGAGAGAGAGAGAGAGAGAGATGGAGAGAAAGAGAGAGGACCAACAAGGTTTGTGTGTTGGATGCGTGCGACGGAAATGAAGATTGTCGGCGAGAGAGAGAGAGAGAGAGAGAGAGAGAGAGAGAGAGAGAGAGAGAGAGAGCAGGAGTTCGGGAGAGAGGGAGATCGCGTTTTATGCATCAAAGACTGATATAAACCATGTTTCGATATAAACTTGCATTCAAATATTAAATTGGAGAACATGTTGTCTGCAATCCACACATGAACGGATATATGCGTATATCAAACAAGTTCATTAATTTGACTTTCAACATGTTCATGGAGTACTACAATACTGTACAACATGCTATTCGATTGAGGTGTTCAATTTTGGATTTAGTTCACTATTTTGACCTGGTTAACGAGCTATTTCATTGAATTGAGATATTTCATTTTGGGTTTGATTCCCGTTTTTGAGTGGGTCAACTATTTGTCATATAGTACATCGCTAGCAACGAGCATGTAAAAACACATTACTCCCGAGCATCATCTCTCCATCTAAAAAGAAGTGGCAAGCTAATATTTCTAAATTTGATTCGAATCGACTTGGTAAGGTAGACGTGGATGCTCGTTCTCCCAAATTTTGAACGAACCGTTAAACATCCTCTGCTCGGTGGAATTCGCCCGAGCAAATAAATGGGAGACGCAAAATTACCGTCCTATGTGGGAGACACATTAATCGGCCCGTTGTGCGTCGAGGGTAGGTTCGTAACTTCATCCAAGCGCGCCTTCTCCTTGGCCAAAATGACATGTGCCGAATAATTCATAAACCATGGTCGGCAAAACACGCTCTCCTCGCCCAAATAGCTCGCGCCCACTTTTTCAAAACACGCTCTCCTCGCCCGAAATCGCTCGCGCCCACTATATTTCAAAACATGCCCTCCTCGCCTGAAATCGCTCCCACCCACTATTTGGGGAGAAGCAAAGTTACTCTACTATCCCCGACCCTCAGTAAACAGACCCAAGCTGAGAAGCCTAGAGGCAGGGGTAGAACTGTGACTCCCCCTCACATTTCAGACAAATGCGTCCGTGAAACATGGTTCCACTCCCCTCCTACTCCCCCCCCCCCATTCATACCTCATGGGCGCCAAATCACCTTCTCCCCGGAAGCTCCCTTCTCCCGAGCCATGAAACCTCAGCCCCTCCTCCATGGCGCCCCCCACCGCACCAATTTCACAGCCGCCCTCCTCCCTAATGCCGGAGACGTTGTCCATTTGCCGTCGTGCACTGGGTCGTGTGCCTCTTACTCCGTGCTGCTGGAGCTACCTCGACGACGGCCGCGTGAACCATACCGGAGCCGATTCACCCCCGCCGTTGTTCACGGCACCGGAGCGGCTCCAACTTTGGATCCTTCCAGAGTCCCGGCGCTGCTTCCCCGTAGCCGTCGACCATCGCGACATCGCTGTTTCCCTGCCGCCAGTGGCCACCGCAACCGCGCCGGCCTCACTGGTTCGGCAGCTGGACCTGCCTACTTCACCATGCTGCCAGATAGGTCGCACCCTCATCTCAAATCACTTTATTTAGGCGTCAGTTGTCTGAATTTTTATTCAGGGCCAATCGATTCCCAATGGGAAGCAGCACCCCTCGAGGAGGCGGAGCTCCTAGGCTGCCGGTTGGCTGGTCTCTAACGTAAGGGTGCGAGGCCGCAAGTTCACCACGGTAGCAGCGCTTAGATGGCTATCTTAGAGTTGTGTGGGTTCAAGGTACTGCCGCTGCCGGATCTGGATGACAGGGAGTCTTTGTGGATTGGCCCGGGGGCGGCGCAACCACGGCAGTGCCGTGGGGCGGGGAGCGGGGTTTTGGCCGGGGCCACGTACGGCGGAGGCAAGCTGCTCTGCAGTTGGTCGCTGGCTCTTCGGGGAAGATTCCTAACAGTGTCAGTCGGGAGGCACAAGACGGCCATCAAGCCATCCGGCGTAGATCGGACAGTACCAAAATAAAATAAAATTGTGTGACCCCAATTTAGTTTTCAGTCAACAGACGTGTGACCACTCTCGTACCTTACTGTTGATCTCTTAGGGTATTTCTTTAGATCAGATATATGTGTCATTCTTAACATTTTGCTTTTTCTGCATCTTCAGCCACACCGTCTTCCTTCTCACCGCAGCTGCTCTAGCAAGGGAAGCATACACCAGAAGGGAGATATAGTCCCACTCAATAGTTCCCCGCATCGAATATGCGTGCCCGACATGGACCGCCACAAAAAATGCAGGGCCATCGACAAGTCAGCATATGATGCTCACTCCTATGGATGGCGACCAGATAGGTTGTACCCTCATCTTACTTGTCTGCAACATTTATGGCTTTGTTTCATCTAAGCATGGAAAATAGATTATCACATTTCACTGTATATTCATGCTGATCTCTTAAGAGTCTTGTTCAGGAGTTAACCTTGTTCCATAGTTCAGATAAGAGACTTGTTCTTTAGGTAACACGGTTTCATAGTTATCATCCATCAGCCAATGTTATCCCACGGGCTGGTGATTATATCACTTCTAGTATTACCTATGTTGTTCTTTAATACTTTTGTGTGCCATCTAGTTAATCTCGAGTACAAACGATACATATTCTGTAGCTTTCATTTGTGTTCTCCCTTTAGTTTTTGAGACATGTTGTTGTTAGTTAAGCGTAGTTCTACTATTTATGTTGTCTCCTATAGGCACTCATTACATAAATCTAACTATTAGTTGTCTTCCTTGCATGTCAGATATAATTGCACACACTGATATATCCACAAGAACCTCGCGGAGCAATGTAACGGCCAACAAACTTGACGTCAATGATATCCAATATGATGGAACATGTAAAGGCAGTTCTTCAGAAGACTTGCAGAAAGATGTCGAATCCTATTCACCCAAACAAAATGTATGTATTCCCCTATCATACAGTTTTACATTCAACTAGTGTTTTTTACTCTGTTGTCCTATCGTATCACTAGCTCTTAAATCATACTCCCTCCGTCTGGATTACATGTCGTAGAAATGGATAAAAATGGATGTATCTAGAACTAAAATATGCCTAGACACATCCATTTATTTCATTTCTGGATGGAGGGAATACATGTCAATATGTCATGCATTTCTATTCTTCAGTACCTATTCCATCTCTCTGTCGTAGCATGTTTTATAACTGAAGCACCATTCTTCTATATAAGGCAGTTCTAACATAGTTTCTTTTAATGGAGCACGGTATAGTGGGTACTCCTGGATCTCCAAGTTTCTTTGGTATTCCACCCTTCAAAGTATAATTAGCAAGCATGGTGGAAATTTCAGCTTCCGGTATCTTTCTCTTATTTGTAACAGTATCCTTCATATACTTGGCATAAGGATTCATTTTAATCATATCAGTAAAAAGGCATACGCAAGAAGATAGGTCTAGTCATTTCAACAAAGCGCTCAAAATCTTCATCATCCTTTTTCTTGGATGGTTTGGGAGGAAAAGGCATGGGTTTCTGAACCCATGGTTCTATTTCTTTACCGTGCTTCCTAGCAACAAAGTCTCTCTTATCATAACGTTGATTCTTTGATTGTGGGTTATCAAGATCAACAGCAGGTTCAATTTCTACATCATTGTTATTACTAGGTTGAGCATTAACATGAACATCATCATTAACATTATCACTAGGTTCATGTTCATCACCATATTGCGTCTCAGCATCAGAAATAGAAATATCATTGCGATTCTCAGGTGTGTCTACAACAGGTTCACTAGAAGCATTCAAAGTCCTATCATTTTTCTTTTTCTTCTTTTTAGAAGGATTAGGTGCATCAACATTATTTCTTTGAGAATCCTGCTCAATTCTCTTAGGGTGGCCCTCACGATACAAAGGTTCCCGAGTCACTTTACCTCCTCTAGTTGCAACTCTAACAGCAAAGTCATTATTATCACTATTCAATTCATTGAGCGAATCATTCTAAGCTTTAAGTACTTGTTCTACTTGAGTGGTAACCATAGGAAGCATGTTTACTAATGAGTTTAAGTTCACCTTTAACTCTAGACATATAATCACCCAAGTGTTCAATCATATAAGCATTGCGTTTCAGTTGTCTACCAAAATAAGCATTAAAATCTTCTTGCTTAACCATGAAGTTATCAAATTCATCCAAACATTGGCTAGCAAACTTAGCAGGAGGGATTTCAACTTTATCATATCTATAGAGAGAGTTTACCTTTACTACCTGTGTCGGGTTATCAAGACCGTGTGTTTCTTCAATAGATGATGAATTAAGACCATGTATTTCTTCAACAGGAGGTAAATTCTTAACATCTTCAGCTTTTATACCTTTTTCTTTCATAGATTTCTTTGCCTCTTGCATATCTTCAGGACTGACAAATACGCCCCTTTTCTTCGGAGTTGGCTTAGGAGTTGGTTCAGGAAGTGTCCAATTATTTTCATTGGTTAACATATTATTCAATAGAATTTCAGCTTGATCAGCAGTTCTTTCCCGAAAAACACAACCAGCACAACTATCCAGGTGGTCTCTGGAAGCATCGGTTAGTCCATTATAAAAGATATCAAGTATTTCATTTTTCTTGAGAGGATGATCAGGAAAAGCATTAAGTAATTGGAGAAGCCTCCCCCAAGCCTGTGGGAGACTCTCTTCTTTAATTTGCACAAAATTATATATTCCCTTAAAGCAGCTTGTTTCTTATGAGTGGGGAAATATTTAGTAGAGAAGTAATAAATCATATCCTAGGGACTAGGCACACAACCAGGATCAAGAGAATTAAACCATATCTTAGCATCACCCTTTAATGAGAACGGAAATAATTTGAGGATATAATAGTAGCGAGTTTTCTCATCATTAGTGAACAGGGTAGCTATATCCTTTAATTAGTAAGATGTGCCACAAAAATTTCAGATTCATTGCCATAAAAAGGATCAGATTCAACCAAAGTAATTATATCAGGATCAACAGAGAATTCATAATCCTTATCAGTAACAAAGATAGGTGAAGTAGCATAAGCAGGATCATATTTCATTCTAGCATTCAGAGTTTTTTCTTTCAGCTTAGCTAATAATTTCTTAAGATCACTTCTATCATTGCAAGCAAGAAATTCTCTAGCAGTTTCTTCATCCATAACATAACCCTCAGGCACAAAAGGCAATTCATATCTAGGGGGAGAATCTTCATCATCACTTTCATCAATATTATCAGTTTCAATAATTTTATTCTCTCTAGCCCTAGCCAGTTGTTCATCAAGAAATTCGCCAAGCATAGAAGTAGTTTCATCATAAGTATCATGCATAGCAGAAGTGGCATCATCAATAACATGCGACATATCAGAATTAATAGCATAAGCAGGTTTAGGTGTCGCAAGTTTACTCAAAACAGAAGGTGAATCAAGTGCGGAGCTAGATGGCAGTTCCTTACCTCCCCTCATAGTTGACGGACAAATTTTGGTTTTCTCGTCTTTCAAGTTCCTCATAGTGATCAGCAGATATAAATCCCAAGTGACTCAAAGAATAGAGCTATGCTCCCCGGCAACGGCGCCAGAAAATAGTCTTGATAACCCACAAGTATAGGGGGTCGCAACAGTTTTCGAGGGTAGAGTATTCAACCCAAATTTATTGATTCGACACAAGGGGAGCCAAAGAATATTCTCAAGTATTAGCAGTTGAGTTGTCAATTCAACCACACTTGGATAACTTAGTATCTGCAGCAAAGTATTTAGTAGCAAAGTAGTATGGAAGTAACGGTAACGGTGGCAAAAGTAACAGTGGTAGTTTTGTAGTGATTGTAATAGTAGCAACGGAAAAGTAAATAAGCGAAGAACAATATGTGAAAAGCTCGTAGGCATTGGATCGGTGATGGAGAATTATGCCGGATGCGATTATTCATGCAACAGTTATAACATAGGGTGACACAGAACTAGCTCCAATTCATCAATGTAATGTAGGCATGTATTCCGAATATAGTCATACATGCTTATGGAAAAGAACTTGCTTGAAATCTTTTGTCCTACCCTCCCATGGCAGCGGGGTCCAATTGGAAACTAAGGGATATTAAGGCCTCCTTTTAACAGAGTACCGGACCAAAGCATTAACACATAGTGAATACATAAACTCCTCAAACTACGGCCATCACCGGGAGTGGTCCCTATTATTGTCACTTCGAGGTTGCCGGATCATAAAAGATAGTAGGTGACTATAGACTTGCAAGATAGGATCAAGAACTCACATATATTCATGAAAACATAATAGGTTCAGATATGAAATCATGGCACTTGGGCCCTAGTGACAAGCATTAAGCATAGCCAAGTCATTGCAACATCAATCTCAGAACATAGTGGATACTAGGGATCAAACCCTAACAAAACTAACTCGATTACATGATAAATCGCATCCAACCCATCACCGTACAGCAAGCCTATGATGGAATTACTCACGCACGGCGGTGAGCATCATGAAATTGGTGATGGAGGATGGTTGATGATGACGATGGCGACGGATTCCCCTCTCCGGAGCCCCAAACGGACTCCTGATCAGCCCTCCCGAGAGAGATTAGGGCTTGGCGGCGGCACCGTATCGTAAAACATGATGAATCCTCCTCTCTGATTTTTTTCTCCCTGAACGTGAATATATAGAGTTGGAGTTGAGATCGGTGGAGCTCCAGGGGGCCCACGAGGCAGGGAGGCGCGCCCCCACCCTCGTGGACAAGGTGTGAGCCCCCTGGCCTTGATTCTTTCACCAGTATATTAATTCCAAAATAATTCTCTGTTGATTTTCAAGGCATTCCGAGAACATTTATTTCTGCACAAAAATAACACCATGGCAATTCTGCTGAAAACAGCGTTATTCCGGGTTAGTTCCATTCAAATCATGCAAGTTAGAGTCCAAAACAAGGGCAAAAGTGTTTGGAAAAGTAGATACGACGGAGACGTATCAATATCACCTTAGGTTCCCCCACCATAGTGGTGGGGATGGAAGCCTCCGACTGCTGTGATGGCGACGGAGTCGCTTGGGCCAAGGACTCTGTGTGTCCCAGCCCACCTTGTTGGACCTCGGGGACTCCTTCCCCTTGGTCCTGAATGGTCGAGGCCTCAACCTCGACTGAGGGGACTTTGGTATAGGCCCTAGTATTGTCAACTGAGGGGGTCGGGTGTGATGTCGCTCCCCCTAGCTCTTCATGAGCGAGGGAAAGGGTAATGTTCTCGGCAGTCCTGCTTTCCACCATGAGAGGTGGTGGGAGCACGTTGTCCGAGGTCTTGTCTTCGATGAGGATGTGCTGCAGATTGAGAAGATGGGAAGTGTGTCAAAAGTTATGGACTATAGGAAATATTGATTCCGTTCAGGTTGTTAAAATTACCTCCGGGGTGCCGGTTTTGTCCGCTTCTTCTGTAAGAGGTCGTCATCCGACAAGTTGGAGAGCTTGACCTGGGCCGGCACGGCTTGCTAGCCGACTTGATCGGCCGAGGCCTTATGCAGCCTCTTTTGGGCTCGGGGGTGCGCCTCCTCCTCGACATCTTCGAACACTGCCCTTTTTCCTTTTGGGTGGCCAGTATTTTTATTAACCCCTTCCCCTGTGTTCTCCTCGGCCTCCTCCTCATGGGTGGAAGCAGTGTGGGTGTCCTCGGACCTGGCCTCCGAAGGTCCCCGGATGCGAGGGCCACCCTTCCTTTTCAGGCACTTCAGCTCCTTGGGCGGAACCACATATGGCTCGTTGGCCAGAAGAGCCATAAGCTGAGGTGACCTCACCTCCTCGGTTATCCACATCGGGCACAACATATGTTGTACCTTGAGGATCCATTTCTAAGAAAAGAAAGAATGGATTTAACATTTTGATTAAAAGGGTCAATGACACGAAAGGAAGACAGAATATGAAGTTGTATTTCGTGGTTACCTCGTGGGCGTCTTGCGCGGTGTCAAAGCCGTAGTCCGTCCCCTCTAGGGGGGAATTCATTCTGGGACAGCTTGAGTAGCGACGTCCACATCCCGACCAGGGAGGTGCACAAGAAGTGCTTCACTGGCGGCATGTCCTCGGGCTCGCCTGAAGCTATAGTGGCAAGATGCGATGGTGGAGCTTGACATCCACCATGTCCACCAGCTTGATCTTCTTTTTGTCCGCCAGAAATTTAACTTTCTGGTGCAGCTATGTCACCTCTTCAGGGTTGCCCCAATCCAAGCCTTTCCTTTTCCAAGAAACCAACCTCTTCAGGGGAGCCACCAAGAAGGATGGAACTTCGGCCTGGCCGCTGGCGAGTGATTCGGTGATGTAGAACCACTCTCGTTGCCATTCTTTGATTGTTTCTTTGAAGGTGCCCTTGAACCAGTCGACCTTTTGGACCCTACTAATAATGGCCCTCCCGCACTTCACCATTTAGGAGCCACTGGACCTCGCCTTGACAGCGAACGTCTTTAGCCACAGGACAAAGTGTGGCTCGATGCGGAGGAAGGCCTCGCAGACGATGATGAACATCGCGAGATGGAGGATGGAATTCGGGGCTAGATGGTGGAAATCTAGCCCGTAGTAGAAGAGAACTAAAGGAAATATGCCCCAGAGGAAATAATAAAGTTATTATTTATTTCCTTATATCATGATAAATGTTTATTATTCATGCTAGAATTGTATTAAACGGAAACATGATACATGTGTGAATACATAGACAAATAGAATGTCACTAGTATGCCTCTACTTGACTAGCTCGTTGATGAAAGATGGTTATGTTTCCTAGCCATAGACAAAGAGTTGTCATTTGATTAATGGGATCACATCATTAGGAGAATGATGTGATTGACTTGACCCATTCCGTTAGCTTAGCACTTGATCGTTTAGTATGTTGCTATTACTTTCTTCATGACATACATGTTCCTATGACTATGAGATTATGCAAATCCCATTTACCGGAGGAACACTTTGTGTGCTACCAAACGTCATGACGTAACTGGGTGATTATAAAGGTGATCTACAAGTGTCTCCGAAGGTACTTGTTGGGTTGGCGTATTTCGAGATTAGGATTTGTCACTCTAATTATCGGAGAGGTATCTCTGGGCCCACTCGGTAATGCACATCACTATAAGCCTTGCAAGCATTGCAACTAATGAGTTAGTTCCGGGATGATGTATTACAGAACGAGTAAAGAGACTTGCCGGTAACGAGATCGAACTAGGTATTGAGATACCGACGATCGAATCTCGGGCAAGTAACATACCGATGACAAAAGGAACAACGTATGTTGTTATGCAGTTTGACCGATAAAGATCTTCGTAGAATATGTGGGAGCCAATATGAGCATTCAGGTTCCTCTATTGGTTATTGACTGGAGACGTGTCTCGGTCTACATAGTTCTCGAACCCGTAGGGTCCGCACGCTTAAAGTTCGATGACGGTTATATTATGAGTTTATGTGTTTTGATGTACCGAAGGTAGTTTGGAGTCCCGGATGTGATCACGGACATGACGAGGAGTATCAAAATGGTCGAGACATAAAGATTGATATATTGGACGACTATGTTCGGACATCGGAATGGTTTCGGGGAGTATCGGGCATATACTGGAGTACCGGGGGGTTACCGGAACCCCCCAGGGAGACTAATGGGCCTATTGGGCCCTACTGGAGAAGAGGAGGGGTGGCCAAGGGGCAACCGCGTGCCCCCTTGCCCCCCAGTCCGAATTGGACAAGGAGGGGGGCGGCGCCCCCCTTTCCTTTCCCCCCTCTCTCCTTTCCTCTCCTCTCCTACTCCCACATGGAAGGGGGAGTCCTACTCCCGGTGGGAGTAGGACTCCTCATGGGGCGGGCCAAGGGTGGTCGGCCCCCTCCCCCTCCTCCACTCCTTTATATACGGGGAGGGAGGCACCCCTTGGATGCACAACAATTGATCCCTTGGATCTCTTAGCCGTGTGTGGTGCCCCCCTCCACCATAATCCACCTCGATAATATCGTAGCGGTGCTTAGGTGAAGCCTTGCGTCGGTAGAACATCATCATCGTCACCACGCCGTCGTGCTGACGGAACTCTCCCTCAAAGCTCGGCTGGATCGTATTTCGAGGGACGTCCTCGAGTTGAACGTGTGCTAAACTTGGAGGTGTCGTACGTTCGGTACTTGATCGGTCGGATCGTGAAGACGTACGACTGCATCAACCGCGTTGTGCTAACACTTCCGCTTTCGGTCTACGAGGGTACGTGGACACACTCTCCCCTCTCGTTGCTATGCATCACCATGATCTTGCATGTGCGTAGGAAATTTTATGAAATTACTACGTTCCCCAACAAGAACCCCACACACGAAGGGGTGCAGCAGGAACCCCAGACCTCAGATGAGGTGGGGGAATTAAGATAACCCTCTCCCCGTGCTTGGGAGTAGGGACCCGCTGGTCTGGCTCCGGAGGCTAGCATGCGATATTGGCGGGGATGTATCCCGTGTCCCGCAGCTCCTGCACGCCCTCAGTGACGAAGGAGTCGGCTCGGTGTCCCTTCAGGGTAGCTTTCGACCATTGTCGGAAATGGGAGATATGTGCGCTAGAGGAGATGGATGAATTTGGGGCTGGATCTGGGCTCTTGAGCTCAGGAGGCTGTGTGCAAAGGCGACGGAATGAGAGCGTAGGAAATGGTTACTGCTCCATTTTGCTGTTACTGCCTGCGAAAGGCCAAGAGTCCCCTTTGATGTGCCGCTAAAATCGCCATGTCCCAACACGAGATGCCATCATGCGTGTGGGGTGAAACCAAATATTGATGATATCCACTAATTACGGGGCATGATCCCTGCTTTGATGAGATGTGCCAATGAAAAACTGCCCCGGGCCGCGATTCGAGCAACAGTAACTAACCTGCCTAGTTATAGGTGATGGATCTTTGGAAAAGCTGTCAGGCCGTAGGCACTGCTCACACCTATGCGGTTGGCCTTCGAGGCTAAGTTACCTCACGTCTTCGGATGCTAATAACTTTGGTTAAACCATGGTCGGAGGGCAGATTCCGTTAAGTACATACCCGATTAAAGCTTTTAAGGGAAAGATCCCGGATCATAGAAAGAATCATCTATGGGGAGAACTCGCCTATCAAGCTGAAGACTCCAAAGCCAAAGTCATATGTCCGAAGAAGATTGTAGTATTTCAAGATTAGGATTTGTCACTCTGATTGTCGGAGAGGTATCTCTGGGCCCACTCGGTAATGCACATCACTATAAGCCTTGCAAGCATTGCAACTAATGAGTTAGTTGCGGGATGATGTATTACAGAACGAGTAAAGAGACTTTCCGGTAATGAGATTGAACTAGGTATTGAGATACCGACGATCGAATCTCGGGCAAGTAACATACCGATGACAAAGGGAACAACGTATGTTGTTATGCAGTTTGACCGATAAAGATCTTCATAGAATATGTGGGATCCAATATGAGCATCCAGGTTCCGCTATTGGTTATTGACCGGAGACGTGTCTCGGTCATGTCTACATAGTTCTCGAACCCGTAGGGTCCACATGCTTAAAGTTCGATGATGGTTATATTATGAGTTTATGTGTTTTGATGTACCGAAGGTAGTTCGGAGTCCCGGATGTGATCACGGACATGACGAGGAGTCTCGAAATGGTCGAGACATAAAGATTGATATATTGGATGACTATGTTCGGACACCGGAATGGTTTCGGGGAGTATCGGGCATATACCGGAGTACCGGGGGGTTACCGGAACCCCCCTGGTCGAGAAGAGGAGGGGCAGCCGCGCGCCCCCTCCCCCCGCCCCCCCACCAGTCCGAATTGGACAAGGAGGGGGCGGCGCCCCCCCCTTCCTTTCCCCCCTCTCTCCTTCCCTCTCCTCTCCTCTCCTACTCCCACATGGAAGGGGGAGTCCTACTCCAAGTGGGAGTAGGACTCCTCATGGGGCGCGCCAAGGGTGGCCGGGCCCCTCCCCCTCCTCCACTCCTTCATATACGGGGAGGGAGGCACCCCTTGGAGACACAACAATTGATCCCTTGGATCTCTTAGCCGTGTGCGGTGCCCCCCTCCATCATAATCCACCATGATAATATCATAGTGGTGCTTAGGCGAAGCCCTGCATCGGTAGAACATCATTATCGTCACCATGTCGCCGTGCTGACGGAACTCTCCCTCAAAGCTCGCCTGGATTGGAGTTCGAGGGATGTCATCGAGCTGAACGTGTGATGAACTTGGAGGTGCTGTACGTTCTGTACTTGATTGGTCAGATCGTGAAGATGTATGACTACATCAACCGTGTTGTGCTAATGCTTCCGCTTTCGGTCTATGAGGGTAAGTGGACACACTCTCCCCTCTCTTTGCTATGCATCACCATGATCTTGCATGTGCGCAGGATTTTTTTTGAAATTACTACGTTCCCCAACAGTGGTATCAGAGCCAGGTTTTATGCATTGATGTTATATGCACGAGTAAAACACAAGTGAGTTGTAGGCGATACAAGTCATACTGCTTACTAGCATGTCACACTTTGGTTCGGCAGTATTGTTGGATGAAGCGGCCCGGACTGACATTACGCGTACGCTTACGCGAGACTGGTTCTACCGACGTGCTTTGCACACAGGTGGCTAGCGGGTGTCAGCTTCTCCAACTTTAGTTGAACCAAGTGTGGCTATACTCGGTCCTTGAGAAGGTTAAAACAGCACTAACTTGATGAACTATCATTGTGGTTTTGATGCATATGTAAGAACGGTTCTTGCTCAGCCCATAGCAGCCACGTAAAATTTGCAACAACAAAGTAGAGGACGTCTAACTTGTTTTTGCAGGGCATGTTGTGATGTGATATGGTCAAGACATGATGCTATATTTTATTGTATGAGATGATCATGTTTTGTAACCGAGTTATCGGCAACTGGCAGGAGCCATATGGTTGTCGCTTTATTGTATGCAATGCAATCGCCCTGTAATTGCTTTACTTTATCACTAAGCGGTAGCGATAGTCGTAGAAGCAATAGTTGCCGAGATGACAACGATGCTACAATGGAGATCAAGGTGTCGCGCCGGTGACAATGGTGATCATGACGGTGCTTCGGAGATGGAGATCACAAGCACAAGATGATGATGGCCATATCATATCACTTATATTGATTGCATGTGATGTTTATGCATCTTATTTTGCTTTGATTGACGGTAGCATTATAAGATGATCTCTCACTAAATTTCAAGATAAAAGTGTTCTCCCTGAGTATGCACCGTTGCCAAAGTTCGTCGTGCCCAGACACCACGCGATGATCGGGTGTGATAAGCTCTACATCCATCTACAACGGGTGCAAGCCAGTTTTGCACACGCAGAATACTCAGGTTAAACTTGACGAGCCTAGCATATGCAGATATGGCCTCGGAACACTGAGACCGAAAGGTCGAGCGTGAATCATATAACAGATATGATCAACATAGTGATGTTCACCCTTGAAAACTACTCCATTTCACGTGATGTTCGGTTATGGTTTAGTTGATTTGGATCACATGATCACTTAGATGATTAGAGGGATATCTATCTAAGTGGGAGTTCTTAAGTAATATGATTAATTGAACTTAAATTAATCATGAACTTAGTACCTGGTAGTATTTGGCATGTCTATGTTTGTTGTAGATAGATGGCTCGTGTTGTTGTTCTGTTGAATTTTAATGTGTTCCTTGAGAAAGCAAAGTTGAAAGATGATGGTAGCAATTACACGGACTGGGTCCGTAACTTGAGGATTATCCTCATTGCTGCATAGAAGAATTACGTCCTAGAAGCACCGCTAGGTGCCAAACCTGCTGCAGGAGCAACACCAGATGTTATGAACGTCTGGCAGAGCAAAGCTGATGACTACTCGATAGTTCAGTGTGCCATGCTTTACGGCTTAGAACCGGGACTTCAACGACGTTTTGAACATCATGGAGCATATGAGATGTTCCAGGAGTTGAAGTTAATATTTCAAGCAGATGCCCGGATTGAGAGATATGAAGTCTCCAATAAGTTCTACAGCTGCAAGATGGAGGAGAATAGTTCTGTCAGTGAGCATATACTCAGAATATCTGGGTATAACAATCACTTGATTCAACTGGGAGTTAATCTTCCAGATGATAGCGTCATTGATAGAATTCTTCAATCACTGCCACCAAGCTACAAGATCTTCGTGATGAACTATAACATGCAAAGGATGGATAAGACGATTCCCGAGCTCTTCGCAATGCTAAAGGCTGCGGAGGTAGAAATCAAGAAGGAGCATCAAGTGTTGATGGTCAATAAGACCACCAGTTTCAAGAAAAAGGGCAAAGGGAAGAAGAAGGGGAACTTCAAGAAGAACAGCAAACAAGTTGCTGCTCAAGAGAAGAAACCCAAGTCTGGACCTAAGCCTGAGACTGAGTGCTTCTACTGCAACCAGACTGGTCACTGGAAGCGAAACTGCCCCAAGTATTTGGCTGATAAGAAGGATGGCAAGGTGAACAAAGGTATATGTGATATACATGTTATTGATGTGTACCTTACCAGAGCTCGCAGTACCACTTGGGAATTTGATACTGGTTCTGTTGCTAATATTTGCAACTCAAAATAGGGACTACAGATTAAGCGAGCACTGGCTAAGGACAAGGTGACAATGCGCGTGGGAAATGGTTCCAAAGTCGATGTGATCGCCGTCGGCACGCTACCTCTACATCTACCTTCGGGATTAGTTTTAGACCTAAATAATTGTTATTTGGTGCCAGCATTGAGCATGAACATTATATCTGGATCTTGTCTGATGCGAGACAGTTATTCATTTAAATCTGAGAATAATGGTTGTTCTATTTATATGAGTAATATCTTTTATGGTCATGCACCCTTGAAGAGTGGTCTATTTTTGATGAATCTCGATAGTAGTGATACACATGTTCATAATGTTGAAGCCAAAAGATGCAGAGTTGACAATGATAGTGCAACTTATTTGTGGCACTTCCGTTTGGGTCATATTGGTGTGAAGCGCATGAGGAAACTCCATACCAATGGACTTTTGGAATCACTTGGTACTTGCGAACCATGCCTCATGGGCAAGATGACTAAAACACCGTTCTCCGGAACTATGGAGCGAGCAACTGATTTGTTGGAGATCATACATACTGATGTATGTGGTCCAATGAATGTTGAGGCTCGCGGCGGGTATCGTTATTTTCTCACCTTCACAGATGATTTAAGCAGATATGGGTATATCTACTTAATGAAACATAAGTCTGAAACATTTGAAAAGTTCAAAGAATTCCAGAGTGAAGTTGAAAATCATCGTAACAAGAAAATAAAATTTCTGCAATCTGATCATGGAGGAGAATATTTGAGTTACGAGTTTGGCCTACATTTCAAACAATGCGGAATAGTTTCGCAAATCACGCCACCCGGAACACCACAGCGTAATGGTGTGTCCGAACATCGTAATCGTACTTTACTAGATATGGTGCAATCTATGATGTCTCTTACTGATTTACTGCTATCGTTTTGGGGTTATGCTTTAGAGACGGCCGCATTCACGTTAAATAGGGCACCATCAAAATCCGTTGAGACGACGCCATATGAACTGTGGTTTGACAAGAAACCAAAGTTGTACTTTCTTAAAGTTTGGGGCTGCGATGCTTATGTGAAAAAGCTTCAACCTGATAAGCTTGAACCCAAATCGGAGAAATGTGTATTCATAGGATACCCAAAGGAAACTGTTGGGTACACCTTCTATCACAGATCCAAAGGCAAGACACTCGTTGCCAATAATGGATCCTTTCTAGAGAAGGAGTTTCTCTCGAAAGAAGTGAGTGGGAGGAAAGTAGAACTTGATGACAATACATGCTCCCTTATTGGAAAATAGTTCATCACAGAAACCGGTTCATGTGACGTCTACACCAATTAGTGAGGAAGTTAATGATGATGATCATGAAACTTCAGATCAAGTTGTTACTGAACCTCGTAGGTCAACCAGAGTAAGATCCGCACCAGAGTGGTACGGTAATCCTGTTCTGGAGGTTATGTTACTAGACCATGACGAACCTACGAACTATGAAGAAGCGATGGTGAGCCCAGATTCCGCAAAATGGCTTGAGGCCATGAAATCCGAGATGGAATCCATGTATGAGAACAAAGTATGGACTTTGGTTGACTTGCCCGATGATCGGAAGGCATCGAGAATAAATGGATCTTCAAGAAGAAGACTGACGCTGACGGTAATTTTACTGTCTATAAAGCTCGACTTGTTGCAAAAGGTTTTTGACAAGTTCAAGGGATTGACTACGATGAGACCTTCTAACTCGTAGCGATGCTTAAGTCTATCCGAATCATGTTAGCAATTGCCGCATTTTATGATTATGAAATTTGGCAAATGGATGGCAAAACTACATTCCTAAATGGATTTCTGGAAGAAGAGTTGTATATGATGCAACCAGAAGGTTTTGTTGATGCAAAGGGAGCTAACAAAGTGTGCAAGCTCCAGGGATCCATTTATGGACTGGTGCAAGACTCACGGAGTTGGAATAAACATTTTGATAGTGTGATCAAAGCATATGGTTTTATACAGACTTTTGGAGAAGCCTATATTTACAAGAAAGTGAGTGGGAGCTCTGTAGCATTTGTGATATTATATGTGGATGTCATATTGTTGATTGGAAATGATATAGAATTTCTAGATAGCATAAAAGGATATTTGAATAAGAGTTTTTCAATGAAGGACCTCGGTGAAGCTGCTTATATATTGGGCATCAAGATCTATAGAGATAGATCGAGACGCTTAATTGGACTTTCACAAAGCACATACCTTGACAAAGTTTTGAAGAAGTTCAAAATGGATCAAGCAAACAAAGGGTTCTTGCCTGTGTTACAAGGTGTGAAGTTGAGTAAGACTCAATGCCCAACCACTTCAGAAGGTAGAGAGAAAATGAAGGATGTTCCCTATGCTTCAACCATAGGCTCTATCATGTATGCAATGATGTGTACCCGACCTGATGTGTGCCTTGCTATTAGTTTAGCAGGGAGGTACCAAAGTAATCTAGGAGTGGATCACTGGACAACGGTCAAGAACATCCTGAAATACCTGAAAAGGACTAAGGATATGTTTCTCGTTTATGGAGGTGACAAAGAACTCATCGTAAATGGTTACGTCGATGCAAGCTTTGACACTGATCCGGACGATTCTAAATCACAAATCGGATACGTGTTTTTATTGAACAGTGGAAGTGTCAGTTGGTGCAGTTCTAAACAAAGCGTCGTAGCGGGATCTACATGTGAAGCGGAGTACGTAGATGCTTCGGAAGCAGCAAATGAAGGAGTCTGGATGAAGGAGTTCATATCCGATCTGGGTGTCATACCAAGTGCATCGGGTCCAATGAAAATCTTTTGTGATAATACTGGTGCAATTGCTTTGGCAAAGGAATCCAGATTTCACAAGAGAACCAAGCACATCAAGAGACGCTTCAACTCCATGCGGGATCAAGTCCAGGTGGGAGACATAGAGATTTGCAAAATACATACGGATCTGAATGTTGCAGACCGTTGACTAAGCCTCTTCCACGAGCAAAACATGATCATCACCAAGGCTCCATGGGTGCTAGAATCATTACTGTGTAATCCAGATTATTGACTCTAGTGCAAGTGGGAGACTAAAGGAAATATGCCCTAGAGGCAATAATAAAGTTATTATTCATTTTCTTATATCATGATAAATGTTTATGCTAGAATTGTATTAACCAGAAGCATGATACATGTGTGAATACATAGACAAACAGAGTGTCACTAGTATGCCTCTACTTGACTAGCTCGTTGATCAAAGATGGTTATGTTTCCTAGCCATAGACAAAGAGTTGTCATTTGATTAACGGCATCACATCATTAGGAGAATGATGTGATTGACTTGACCCATTCCGTTAGCTTAGCACTTGATCGTTTAGTATGTTGCTATTGCTTTCTTCATGACTTATACATGTTCCTATGACTATGAGATTATGCAACTTTCGTTTACCGGAGGAACATTTTGTGTGCTACCAAACATCACAACGTAACTGGGTGATTATAAAGGTGCTCTACAGGTGTCTCCGAAGGTACTTATTGGGTTGGCGTATTTCAAGATTAGGATTTGTCACTCCGATTGTCGGAGAGGTATCTCTGGGCCCACTCGGTAATGCACATCACTATAAGCCTTGCAAGCATTGCAACTAATGAGTTAGTTGTGGAATGATGTATTACAGAACGAGTAAAGAGACTTGCCGGTAACGAGATTGAACTAGGTATTGAGATACCAACGATCGAATCTCGGGCAAGTAACATACCGATGACAAAGGGAACAATGTATGTTGTTATGCGGTTTGACCGATAAAGATCTTCGTAGAATATGTGGGAGCCAATATGAGCATCCAGGTTCCGCTATTGTTTATTGACCGGAGACGTGTCTCGGTCATGTCTACATAGTTCTCGAACCCGTAGGGTCCGCACGCTTAAAGTTCGATGACGGTTATATTATGAGTTTATGTGTTTTGATGTACCGAAGGTAGTTCGGAGTCCCGGATGTGATCACGGACATGACGAGGAGTATCAAAATGATCGAGACATAAAGATTGATATATTGGACGACTATGTTCGGACACCGGAATGGTTTCGGGGAGTATCGGGCATATACCGGAGTACCGGGGGGTTACCGGAACCCCCCAGGGAGACTAATGGGCCTATTGGGCCCCAGTGGAAAAAAGGAGGGGCGTCCAAGGGGCAACCGCGCGCCCCCTCGCCCTTAGTCCGAATTGGACAAGGAGGGGGGCGGCGCCCCCCTTTCCTTTCCCCCCTCTCTCCTTCCCTCTCCTCTCCTACTCCCACATGGAAGGGGGAGTCCTACTCCCGGTGGGAGTAGGACTCCTCATGGGATGCGCCAAGGGTGGTCGGCCCCCTCCCCCTCCTCCACTCCTCTATATACGGGGAGGGAGGCACCCCTTGGATGCACAACAATTGATCCCTTGGATCTCTTAGCCGTGTGTGGTGCCCCCCTCCACCATAATCCACCTCGATATTATCGTAGCGGTGCTTAGGTGAAGCCTTGCGTCGGTAGAACATCATCATCGTCACCACGCCATCGTGCTGACGGAACTCTCCCTTAAAGATCGGCTGGATCGGATAGGGACGTCATCGAGTTGAACGTGTGCTGAACTTGGAGGTGTCGTACGTTCGGTACTTGATCGGTCGGATCGTGAAGACGTACGACTGCATCAACCGCGTTGTGCTAACACTTCCGCTTTCGGTCTACGAGGGTACGTGGACACACTCTCCCCTCTCGTTGCTATGCATCACCATGATCTTGCGTGTGCGTAGGAGATTTTATGAAATTACTACGTTCCCCAACAAGAACCCCACACACGAAGGGGTGCAGCAGGAACCCCAGACCTCAGATGAGGTGGGGGAATTAAGATAACCCTCTCCCCGTGCTTGGGAGTAGGGACCCGCTGGTCTGGCTCCGGAGGCTAGCATGCAATATTGGCGGGGATGTATCCTGTGTCCCGCAGGTCCTGCACGCCCTCAATGACGAAGGAGTTGGCTCGGTGTCCCTTTAGGGTAGCGTCGACCATTGTCGGAAATGGGAGCTATGTGCGCTAGAGGAGATGGATGAATTTGGGGCTGGATCTGGGCGCTTGAGCTTAGGAGGCTGTGTGCAAAGGCGACGGAATGAGAGCGTAGGAAATGGTTACTGCTCCATTTTGCTGTTACAGCCTGCGAAAGGCCAAGAGTCCCCCTTGATGTGCCGCTAAAATCGCCATGTCCCAACACGAGATGCCATCATGCGCGTGGGGTGAAACCAAATATTGATGATATCCACTAATTACGGGGCATGATCCCTGCTTTGATGAGACGTGCCAATGAAAATCTGCCCCGGGCCGCGATTCGAGCAACAGTAACTAACCTGCCTAGTTATAGGTGATGGAGCTTTGGAAAAGCTGTCAGGCCGTAGGCACTGCTCACACCTATGCGGTTGGCCTTCGAGGCTAAGTTACCTCGCGTCTTCGGATGCTAATAACTTTGGTTAAACCATGGTCGGAGGGCAGATTCCTTTAAGTACATACCTGATTAAATCTTTTAAGGGAAAGATCCCGGATCATAGAAAGAATCATCTATGGGGAGAACTCGCCTATCAAGCTTAAGACTCCAAAGCCAAAGTCATATGTCCGAAGAAGATTGTCGTCCTCGGCATCGAAGACCAGTTCAGGGGTTACTGGCGGTGTCCTGGACTAGGGGATACCAACCTAGTTGGCCCACGGTCCATGGGGCGGGCTTGCGGCCCACCATTCTCATAAGGAAGGACTCCGGGAGCCTCGCACTTCGACGTGATCAAGATGGATTCTGCTGAAGGCTTGACGTGTACTCCAAGGACATCATTTGTCGCCGGCATTTGTATCCCTAGATGGGGCAACTGACCATGTGTAACACTAGCTACCCCCATTGTCTTTACAAGCTGAGGGGTCTAGTTTATAGAGACCCGGGTCACAATTATAACCACCTAGCCTTAGGGTTAGAATGCAACTTATGATCTCGAGATAGATCAAGATTGTACTCGATACATCATCACCAATACAATTAAAGCAGGACGAAGGGTATTACCACTTAGAGAGGGCCCAAACCTGGATAAATATTGTCCCCTTCCTCTCCTATTACCCATAGATCCGAGATCCATAGCTCGGGACCCCCTACCCCGAGGTTTGCCGGTTTTAGTACCGACAAGTAGATGTACCGGTGAGACCGAGATTGATATTTAGGGTTTTGATAGAATGGGATGTGGGAAAGTGGCAGAGGGCTTTGGAGCAATATCTTCAAGCACTTGAGCAACTAAGTCATCATCAAAACTCATTCCTTTTAATAGTATTTGTCTTTCCTATGGACTCAGTGTGATTTTGGATCACTTAACAAAAAATGGCTATTTTTTAAATAATACATTTTTATTAATTTTCACAAATAATACGCCGAACTTCTATTTTCTAAAATAATACTGCCTCGTCCCGCGGGTGGACGAGTGGACCCTGTCGTCATACTGCTGGATGACTAGAACCCGTCGTCCTATAGGAAGACGACAGGTGGCCTGTCTTCCACGTGGTGCCCGGCAATTGGCCCATCCACGTCGCACCGCTCCCCCTCGTCCCGGCATGGGTTGTCGGTGGCTGGGGCCCAGCCGACACGGATCTGTCGTCTACCCCCTAGATGATCGTCCACCTGTGGGACGACAGGGTGCCAGCCCCGCGCTGTCGCCCCTTTCTTCTTCTTGGTTCACTTATCCTCCTCTTCCTCTATTCTTTGCTGTTCTTCCTTGTTTCTTCTCTTTCCCACTGAAAAACTTACCCATTTGTACACCAAACAGAGCCATTTTTGTCGATTTGCCACCGTAGATATGTTGTAGATAGTTGGGGGAGGCAAGGGAGACCTCAATCTAGTGATGGGGTAGCTCGTGGTGGTCGTGGTGAGCATTTTGGTGGAGGTGGTGGTGAGCATATTGGTGGAGGTGGTGGATGTTCTGTTGGTGGTGGAGGTGGAGCTGACGCCGCGGCAGTGTGATGGAGGTGAAGCTCCGGCTCCGGTGATTGAAGGCCGCCGTTCGTCGTTGTTGCTTCGTACGCTTCAAGGGTATAATTTTATAGACATTTTCTCGTAAAGATGTTATTTGCTCCGGTAATATTTTGTATTAGGTGTGTGAATATTGCTATTTGCTCCGGTAGTAACCGATATATTTTTAGATGTCTAATATTTAGTTGTGTGAATATATTCAGTTGCTCCGATAACATTTCGTATTATATGTGGATGTCAGTTTTTTTAGTTGGTGCGGTACTATCTGTAATATATTTAGATGTCAAACATGTAGTTGTATCAATTTTTGAAGTTGTTCCATTAATATTATGTAATATTTTTAGGTGTGTGAATATTTGTAGTCGCTCCGTTAATATTACATAATGTATGTACTTGTCAAAATTTAGGAGTGTGAATATGTTTAGTTTGTCATGCTGTTTAACAGTTATCTGTCCATGTTAAATAATTTTATAGGTGAGCCGAGATGTCCAATGTAGTGACACTCATATTTTACTATGGTCCTGGTACTGTCCAAACAAATGAGATTGGGGTTGATCTGAGTGAATTTGAGCACATAGAGGTGCCACTGACCGCCCCTCAAACATGGTCTCTTAGTCAGTTGAAAGAATGGTTGACAACATGTTTAGGGCTAAATACTGAAACGCACACCGTGGGTGTTCATGCATTGTGGACCCGGTCAAGTGCAAACATTTTATTCTATTTGAGGCCAATAGAGTGGACCTCTCAGTGGGTGCGCTGGTTACAAGGTTGCGAAACCAGGGGATGCAATCCATGTGCCTTAGTGCTTCCCATTGTGAAGGAGGTAATTGCACCTGAAGGCGAGTGCGGTTACAATCCTCTGCAAAGCAGTGATGGGATGCAATACTCAGTGTCAAATGCTAGAGATGATGGTTACGAACAAGGGCAGAGTAGTCAGGTACAAGGAGGAAATGCCGAAGATTATTACAGTGGGGAGGTGGACGGTGAGGAGGTAGACGGGCACATGCAGAACCAGATGGAAGATGAGAATACAAATGTTGACATTGGCCATGTCAATGATTCCGACGAGTCTGATAAAGAAGAGAACGCAGAGGATGTGCCGAATCCTGCATCATGGAATCATGAATTCTCATCAGCAATGGTCGTGAACGATGGGCATGATTCTGCCTGGCAATATCACCAGAATAACATTGTGATGGGTGCTATGTATCCCAGCAATAACGCTCTAAATGACGCAATCATTCGTTGGGCAATGTCCACACAAAGGGCTCTCACAGCTGAGGTGTCAAGTCAGAAATACTTGACAATGGTATGCAAGAACAAAGATTGTCCCGCCTGGGTGCATGGCTATCTCCCTAAGTATGGCACAAGTTGGGTGATCAGTGACCTAGTTCATCACACATGTCTTATTCCCTGCATCCCTCAAGATCATGCCAACCTTTCGTCCATGCTTATTGCTCGTTTTCTTTACAGCGAGATAGTGGAGTGCAAAGCGATGGAAGTGAAGCTTATCTAGACAAAAGTATTCATCAGGTTCAAATACACAATTTCCTATGGCAAGGCTTGGAGAGCTAAGCATAGGGCGCTTGAGACTAGATTTGGTTCTTTTTTCGATGCATATGACTCTGTTGTCCGGCTACTCCACACGCTGCAGGACCTGAATCCTGGCACCTATGTCGACATCCAAGACCTCTTCATGTCAGAGTTCCCGACTGTGAGGGTGCTACATAGACCGTTCTTCTCTTTTGGTGTATGCATCGAAGCTTTCACACATTGCCGACTGGTCATATGTGTAGATGGCAAGGGTCAGATCCTGACAGCCATTGGTCAAGACGGACAAAATCAAGTAGTACCACTCGCTTTTGCATTTGTGGAGAGTGAGAACATTGAAAGTTGGACATGGTTCTTCAGGAAATTGAAAGTAGCATGTAACGCCCCGGATGTAACTTGCCATATTTGTAATCCAACTCTTGCCATTTTCGGCTATGTGATATGATATTTCCTCCGTGGTTGGGTTCCCGTCAGTTTGCATTTTGTTCATGTCATGCATTTCATATCATGTCATCATGTGCATCGCATTCACATACGTGTTCGTCTCATGAATCCGAGCATTTTCCCCGTTGTCCGTTTTGCAATCCGGCACTCCTATGTTCCCCGGCGTCCCCTTCTACGTTTCTTCGTGAGCGGGTATTAAACTTTCTCGGATTGGGCCGAGGTTTGTCATGCGGCCCTGGTATAGCACCGGTAGACCGCCTGTCAAGTTTCGGGTCAATCGGAGGTCGTTTGGTACTCCAACGGTTAACCGGGTAACCGTGAAGGCCTCGTGTGTGTTGCAGCCCAACACCCCTCCAAAACAGCCCAATAACCCATCCAAGACACTCTCATGTCCACCGCCGTTCGATCACGATCGCGTGGCCGAAAACCGCTCTCAATTTGGAGCCTCCTAGCTCCTCCTACCTATAAATATGTGCCCCCTCCTCCAAATTCGGGTACAAATCGCCCTAACCCTAGCTCCCCGTCGCCCCCGCGCCGCCGGACGAAACCCGCCGCCGCCCCGGGCCTATCCGCGCGCGACACGTGGCCCCGGCCACCGCGTAGCGCCCCGGCCCGCCGAGCCCGCGGCGAGCCCGCGCCGGGCCGCGCCAGGCCCAGCCGCCCGCCGCCTCGCCCGCGGCTCCTCGCCTCCGCGCCCGCTGCCTCGCCCCGCGCAGCTCGCCGGCCGCCGCCGCCGCACCTCGCCGGCCCCGCCGCCGCGGCACCGCGCCTCCCCGCCTCCTGCCGCACGCCGCCGCCGCCGTCCTCCGCGCGCGCCGCGCCTCCCCACGCGCCGGAGCCCACCACCGCGCCCTGCTCGCCGCCGCCTCGCTGCGCCCGTCGCCGGAGTCGCCGCACCCGTCGCCGGAGCTCGCCGGCCAGATCCGATCTGAGATCCGCGGTTGACTTCTCCCCCCTCAAAATATTTCCAAGTCCCGTGTTTTTCATATTATCGTCACCTGTTCATCGCATCGTAACTCTGCATCCGTAGCTCCGTTTCGTGCGTATAATATGTCAAATTGTTCGCCCCGAAGAGTACATCATTTCGTTCCGTTGCATCATTTTCATTTGAAGTCATTTTGGTGCCCGAAATGCTGTTAGAAGAGGACTATGTGATGTTAGTTTCTGGATCTTATCTGAACATGCACTTTTGTCATTTTTGCCATGATTGATGTGTACCTCCTATGAAGTTGAGACCTACATGAGTTTTGTAATATACCATGTTACCTTTCCAGAGAATTATGCCATGTATTTTTGTGATCTCTGTGGTGACTAGCACAAGCATGCAAACTAGGGTACTTGATGTTGCTGATTTCAGAGACTTAGTAATTTCACTAAGTCCCTGCCTGCTGTTATTTTTATGCCATGTGTTCATGTTGTTTCCGAGAGATCTATGCATATTTTGAGCATGATCAGTAAGAGTG
This sequence comes from Aegilops umbellulata, assembly GCA_032464435.1. Taxonomy (NCBI): domain Eukaryota; kingdom Viridiplantae; phylum Streptophyta; class Magnoliopsida; order Poales; family Poaceae; genus Aegilops; species Aegilops umbellulata. The sequence goes on along the minus strand of CP136060.1, from coordinate 104,506,305 downwards.
TTTTGAGAATATGGATTCGGTCTATCTATCCATGCCTTTGTTTATATTTATGGAGTGCCATAGCTTGAGTCAATCGAGCTCTACTTTTGCTATAAAATGCTGCTGGCAGATTGTTTACATGTTATTCGATTTTGCCAAGCTTGGTGTAGTTGGTCCTTGCATGATATGATGTTATTTTTGCCATGTCTAGTTCCTATGCCATGTCTTATTGATGCATGTATGCTTAGTTCATCATGTAATGCTCTGTAGTGAGTGCATCGAGCTCACGAACATACCTACTTGTTATCTGTTTTTGACACGTCCAGTTTTCTGCTAAGTCTGAAACCTGTAACGAAACTTGCTTAATTTACATGGGTGTTATCATATTTTCTGATCCTTTTTGGCTTATGGTCACTAAGGGACTTTTATCAATTGCTTTGAGTAGATTCATTCCATGCCTTACTTTGCTATGTCCTAATGCTGTAGCATGTTGTTTCATTGCTCTAAACATGTCATCCTGATGTTAATTTCTGCTATGTTGTTATTTTCACCAAGTCTGTGAACCTGTTATCTTTTGCACTTTTGCCATGCTTGTTTGAACCTGTTGTGGTGTGATTTAGCCGTAGCTCACTGTTCATCTTTTGTCAAGCATCTTGAGTAGATTACTGTCATATGCCTTGTTGCTATGTTTGGGTGCAGTAGCTTAATTTCTTGTTGCTTGCTAAGTAGCATCATGCTGTTAATGGCAGATTATCGTCATTCTTGTATTGCTTGTCATTTGCAAACCGTGCATCCGATTCCGGTGATCTTTATATCGATTTCAACCGAAATCACCTCACCTATCCAGTGGCATACTTGGTTTGCCAAGATTATGCCTTGTTCATCCTTGTCCTTCCGGAGCATGCATATTCATTGCATATCACTTCTCGCATATCATGCCATGTTTTGCATCATGTTGCTTGCGCATTGCATCGTGATTGATATTTGTCCTCTTTGCTTGTGTTCTTGCTTTGGGTAGAGCCGGGAGACGAGTACGTGAACAAGGAACCTGTTGAGAACGCTTTCGAGGACCAAGCTTTCGACAACTCTGAGAACCTTGCAGGCAAGATGACCATACCCTCGAAATCACTTCTATCTTTGCTTGCTAGATGCTCGCTCTTTTGCTATGCCAATGCTGCGATACCTACCACTTGCTATATCATTCCCCCTATATTGCCATGTCAGCCTCTAACCATCCATGTCCTAGCAAACCGTTGATTGGCTATGTTACCGCTTTGCTCAGCCCCTCTTATAGCGTTGCTAGTTGCAGGTGAAGATGAAGTTTGTTCCTTGTTGGAACATGGACTCGTTGTTCCTTGTTGGAACATGTTTTACTTGTTGGGATATCACAATACCTCTTATTTAATTAATGCATCTATATACTTGGTAAAGGGTGGAAGGCTCGGCCTTATGCCTGGTGTTTTGTTCCACTCTTGCCACCCTAGTTTTCGTCATACCGGTGTTATGTTCCTTGATTTTTGCGTTCCTTACACGGTTGGGTGATTTATGGGACCCCCTTGACAGTTTGCTTTGAATAAGACTTTTCCAGCAAGGCCAACATTGGTTTTACCATTTGCCACCTAAGCCTTTTTCCCTTGGGTTCTGCAGACTCAAGGGTCATCTTTATTTTAACCCCCCCCCCCGGGCCAGTTCTCCTTCGATTGATGGTCCAAACTAGAGCCACTTGCGGTGCCGCCCCGAGGCAACTTGGGGTATCTTCGGTTGCCGTACGTAGTGTTCATCCAGATGTGCCCTGAGACCGAGATATGTGCAGCTCCTATCAGGATTTGTCGGCACAATCGGGCGGCTTTGCTGGACTTGTTTTATTACTGCCGAGATGTCTTGTAGTCCGGGATTCCGAGACTGATCGGGTCTTCCCGGTAGAAGGAATATCCTTCGTTGACCGTGAGAGCTTATAATGGGCTAAGTTGGGACACTCCTGCAGGGTATTATCTTTCGAAAGCCGTGCCCGCGGTTATGAGGCAGATGGGAATTTGTTGATGTCCGGTTGTAGAAAACCCGAAGTTGACCTTAACTAAAACACATCAACCGCGTGTGTAACCGTGATGGTCTCTTCTCGGCGGGGTCCGGGAAGTGAACACAGTGCTGGAGTTATGTCTGGCGTAGGTTGTTCTAGGATCACTTCTTGATCACTTCTAGCTTCACGACCGTGCTTTGCCGTCTCTTCTCGCTCTCTTTTGCGTTGTAGCCACCATATATGCTAGTCGCTTGCTGCAGCTCCACCTCACTATCCTTTCCTACCTATAAGCTTAAATAGACTTGATCTCGCGGGTGTGAGATTGCTGAGTCCCCGTGACTCACAGATTCTACCACAACAGTTGCAGGTACCAACGATGTCAGTGCAGATGACGCGACCGAGCTCACTTGGGAGTTCGATGAGGAACGTGGTCGTTACTATGTGTCTTTTCCAGATGATCAGTAGTGGAGCCCAGTTGGGGTGATCCGGGGATCTATGTAGCATTTGGGGTAGTCTTCTTCCATTTTGGTACCGTAGGCGGACCTTGAGTGTAATTTGAATGATGGATGTTTATTTATGTATTGTGAAAAGTGGCGACTGTAAGCCAACTATGTATCTCTTTCCCTTTATGTATTACTTGGGTTGTGTGAAGATTACCTCACTTGCGACATTGCTTTCAATGCGGTTATGCCTCTAAGTCGTGCCTCGACACGTGGGAGATATAGCCGCATCGAGGGCGTTACATAGCAGTTGTGAAGGATAAGTGTCGGTGTCAAAATCGGCGGATCTCGGGTAGGGGGTCCCGAACTGTGCATCTAGGGTCAATGGTAACAGGAGACGGGGGACACGATGTTTACCCAGGTTCAGGCCCTCTCTATGGAGGTAATACCCTACTTCCTTCTTGATTGATCTTGATGAATATGAGTATTACAAGAGTTGATCTACCATGAGATTGTAATGGCTAAACCCTAGAAGTCTAGCCTATATGAATATGGTAATGTGTATATCCTCTCCGGACTAACCCCTCCGGTTTATATAGACACCGGGGGGAATCTAGGGTTTACATAGAGTCGGTTACATAAGAAGGAATCTTCATAGTCAGTCACCAAGCTTGCCTTCCACGCCAAGTAGAGTCCAATCCAGACACGGGTACAGTCTTCGGCCTTCATGTCTTCATAGCCCATCAGTCCGGCCCAATGGATACCAGGCCGGACGTCCGAGGACCCCTTAGTCCAGGACTCCCTCAGGAGCCCCTGAACCTGGCTTCAATGACGAGGAGTCCGGCGCGCAGATTGTCTTCGGCATTGCAAGGCGGGTTCCCCCTTCCGAACTCCTAGTTGATCTTCAGATGTGATGATTGTATCCGGACTCGTATACACAACTGCAGAGGATAATATTTCACGAGTTCAATCCACCAACCACTTTTTGGTAATACGACCCCACGCCTACTCGGGCATTATTTGCGAACCGTTTTAGCCGGCCCGTCGCCCCACATCCCAAGACGTGGTCTTATTGGCGCATCTTATCCAAGCGGAGATCGTGCCTCCCTTTTTTTAAGGGATTCCTGTCAACCCGGACGTGGGTAACCCAACCGTCGCTTGGGTACAACTCCTTGGAAACAAGCAAGTTTTTGAGGCCTAAGAGGAGGCGTTTGATATTTGCAGCCTTTATATAGGGATACAGACCCGTCCTTTTCTTCCACGCTTGCCTCTTCCTCAACCCCTGCTACGTCGAGTTCCAACACCCGGGTTTCGGTTGCCACAAGCCCCAATCATGTCCGGATCCAGCCGTCAAGGCCGGTGGGTAGCTTCTTCTATCGCGGAGAAAGATATTGCAAAGCTTCGGTCGGCGAGGTACCTGACCGCTGAAATCCACCATCGGCTTCCTGCCGAGGGGCAGGTTATTCCCACCCCAGATCCGACGAGAGGGTCGTGTTCGTGTCCCACTTCCTCTGTGGGTTGGGGTTTGCACTTAACCCCTTCGTCCGAGGGCTCATGTTCTATCATGGGCTAGACTTTCATGATTTGGCCCCGGACTCTGTTCTTCTTATCTCGGTGTTTATCATCACGTGCGAAGCCTTCCTCCGAACTCCTCCGCACTTCGGCTTGTGTCTTAAGACCTTCGATGTGAGGCCGCAAGTGATAGAGGGGGAGCAGGCCGAGTGCGGCGGTGCTACAGTGAGCAAGCTTGCTAGTGCTGTTTGGCTGAAAGGATCCTTCACCAAATCTTCTGAACTGTGGCAGCAGGGGTGGTTCTATATCACCAAGCCCCGCGGCTCCAAGTGGGCAACTGCGCCCGCATTCCTATCCAGCCCTCCAATTCAGCTTGCATCGTGGGTTAACAAGGGGATGGATTGGGGATCAACGAATGATGTGTGAACTCTACAAAGTCGCATCCGAAGCCTCATTGAGAAGGACATCAACATAGCCAACGCCGTTCAAGTAATGCTCGTTCATCGGACCCTGTCGTGCCAGCGACGGCCTCTCCGCCTGTGGGAGTTCAATCCAGAAGGGACGTGAACTCTTCAGCACTTCTTCGGCACTACGCACGAAGGAATGTGGAGATTATTCTTCGGGAAACGAAGGCAATGGCCGGACACCACCAAAGATGTCAGCCTAGACTGTAACCATCCAGACACCCCGGTAAGTACCCATTTACCGAATACCTTATAGTCAGATACCCAGTGGCAAGATGCCAACAGTATCATCCTTTTTCAGGGCTAGATAAAGAAGGTGGAATGGATTAGGTGTCCGGCTCCCCTTCCCGAAGACTCAACTACTCCCATGTTAACAAGGATGCTGGCCTCGGTGCCATACCAGGCACTGGCAGGGGAGGGCGAGAAAACCCAAGGTGACCTTGGTTCCGGAGGTAATTCGGACACTAAGTCCGGAGAAATCGACCTTTCCTCGCCCGAAGACGGAGGCAGAAAAGGGCCCAGTATCCCTTCTCCAAGCAGGAGGAAAAGGGCCGCCTCCGAAGATTGGGAGGGGCGGTCTTCCAAGAAGGGCAATATGCCACCGTCGAGCGGCTTGGGTTTGAAAAGCGACGCCTTTGAACAGCTCCAACAAGGGGACAGGCCCTCGGCCAAACCGTAAGAGAATCCGGAGTACTTTGATAGCGTCATGCTCCATTGTTGTTACCGAAGATATACGTAACACATTTATGCATTTTTACAGGTCGGCACAGAATTTATCTGGCCGATCCTCGTCTTCAGGGAGTCTCCTCCCAGAGATGATGGAGAGCGAGACGCCTCCTCCAACCTCCTCGCCCAATAAGGCGGATGGCTCTTAAGTGTCATCGCGGAGGGTCCCTTTAGAACAGGGGACAAAAGAGGCAGTACCCAAAGACGGACCTCCGACTATCCGGGATTCCGGGGCTGATGATAACAAAGGCCCCGGACTGTCTGGTTCACAGCCGACAGTGATTTTGGAGACGGGTGAACAGATTCCTTCAAAGGACGATTGTGTTCTTGGAGCAGCCTCCGGAGACCCGGAGACTCCGGATATGTTGCAGGACATGTTACGGAAAGCATCTGTCTCGAGGGAACAGCATACCTTGATGGGTACAGTGATTGAAAAGATTTCATCTGTGAAGAGCGGATTAAATGAAGCCTTCATGTGCCTACTGAAGGGCTTCGAGGTTTGTGACATAATGTTTTCAGCTATGTTTTATTTGCAAAGATGCGCCTGTGTATAGGTAGTAGCCCCTGATACTCGGGTTGGCTTCCACTGGGAAGCAAAACGGAGGACCGAAAAGGATAATTTGAGGACTAACCTGATCAACTTTGAATACAGGCTGCTTCCCCTTTGGCCGCTTCCCGAACTATGGAAATTGCCGAGTTGCAGCGGAAGCTTGATGTAGCAGGGGATGATCTTGCTATAATCAATATGCATCTTGACGAGTCGCAAGGTATGTATTCGGGGCAATCCTCATACATATTTTGTGGCATAAGCATGATGATGAGATTTAGATGCTGGAATATGCATGGCTGCAGATGGAGCTGCCGCCGTTGAAGTTCTTCGAGCGGAGCTGGCCCGGGCCAAGCAGCAGGCCCGTCATAGCAATGCTGTTGCTGAAAAGACATCGGCTGAATTAAAAGCCGAACAAGCTGCACGGCGCCAAGATGAGGAGAAGATATCCACGATGACGCTCAAACTGGAGAATGCTACCGGCCGCTGTGAATTTCTAGAGAAGGAGAGTAACGCCTTACCGGTTGATCTGGACAAGGCCTTACAAGAGGCTAGAGCAACGCGGTCGGAACCCGAGCAGCCCGTGAGGAGGTTCGACAGTCGAGGGAAATTGCAGCTAGAAATCCTTTTCTGCTGCAAACTAAGTTCGGTGACCCGAACTATGCCAAGCTTAACCAAGTATGGAGTTCTCCGGATGAGTTCTTGGACTTGCCGAAGAGTTCTACCGATTCGGCGCAGTATTACCAATCGCGAGATGGATATGCAACGGAGAAGCTTTTTTGGTCACAGTTTGGCGCATCAAAGCGCCCTCTGTTGCTCAATGAACAGATGTCCCAATGGGCCAAACTTCACAGGATATCCAGCGCTACCATGAAGGATGTCGTAATCCGGTTGTGGCCAACCGAGCCTGTTCCGAATAACTATTTCGGTTTGGTGCAGAGGCCTGTTGATGCGGTGCCGCGTATCGATGCATTGAAGGGATCATCGTGCATTGAAGGTGCACGAATGGCTTTTGCCCGAGTCAAAACATTCTGGGGGAATATGAAGGCCATCGATGTTGCGACGAAGAGTCCGCCCAAAGGCAAGGTGATAGAGGCAAAGGTGTCCCGTCTTTCGATGAGATGGTGGCTATCATTTTGGAGGAAGTTGAGTTTGACGATCCAACTACGAATGTGCGAGGACGTCGCGCCTTAGCAATCGCTAAACCAACTCCGAGAGGTTATTGACCACGCCGGAGCACGATCAACCTGACCACGAAGGTCTGTTTCCTGCAGGCTGATATGTTTCCAGCGTATCTATAATTTTTGATTGCTCCATGCTATATTATCTACTATTTTAGGCAATATTGGGCTTTATTATCCACTTTTATATTATTTTTGGGACTAACCTATTAACCGGAGGCCCAGCCCAGATTTGTTGTTTTATGCCTATTTCAGTGTTTCAAAGAAAAGGAATATCAAACGGAGTCGAAACGGAACGAAATCAATTGGAGAAGTTATTTTTGGAAGGAAACCTACCGGATAGAATTGGACCCTACTTCAGAAGATGAAGGAGGTGCTCACGATGGTAGGGGGCGCGCCCACCCCCCTGGGGCGCGCCCCCCTGCCTCATGGCCCCCCTTGGTCCACCGACGTACTCCTTTCACCCATATATACCTACGTATCGTAAAACTTCCAGAACAGAGATTAGATCGGGAGTTCCGCCGCCGCAAGCCTCTGTAGCCACCAAAAGTCACTCGGGACCCTGTTCCGGCACCCTGCCGGAGGGGGGGAACCCTCACCGGTGGCCATCTTCATCATCCCGGCGCTCTCCATGACGAGGAGGGAGTAGTTCACCCTCGGGGCTGAGGGTATGTACCAGTAGCTATGTGTTTGATCTCTCTCTCGTGTTCTTGATTTGGCACGATCTTGATGTATCGCGAGCTTTTCTATTATAGTTGGATCTTATGTTTCTTCTCCCCCTCTTCTCTCTTGTAATGGATTGAGTTTTCCCTTTGAAGTTGTCTTATCGGATTGAGTCTTTAAAGATTTGAGAACACTTGATGTATGTCTTGCCGTGCGTATCTGTGGTGACAATGGGATATCACGTGCCTCTTGATGTATGTTTTGGTGACCAACTTGCGGGTTCCGCCCATGAACCTATGCATAGGGGTTGGCACACGTTTTCGTCGTGATTCTCCGGTAGAAACTTTGGGCACTCTTTGAAGTACTTTGTGTTGGTTTGAATAGATGAATTAAGATTGTGTGATGCATATCGTATAATCATACCCACGGATACTTGAGGTGACAATGGAGTATCTAGGTGACATTAGGGTTTTGGTTGATTTGTATCTTAAGGTGTTATTCTAGTACGAACTCTAGGGCTGTTTGTGACACTTATAGGAATAGCCCAACGGATTGATTGGAAAGAATGACTTTGAGGTGGTTTCGTACCCTACCATAATCTCTTCGTTTGTTCTCCTCTATTAGTGACTTTGGAGTGACTCTTTGTTGCATGTTGAGGGATAGTTATATGATCCAACTATGTTATTATTGTTGAGAGAACTTGCACTAGTGAAAGTATGAACCCTAGGCCTTGTTTCCTATCATTGCAATACCGTTTACGCTCACTTTTACTGCTTGCTACCTTGCTGTTTTTATATTTTCAGATTACAAAAACCCCTATCTACCATCCATATTGCACTTGTACCACCATCTCTTCGCCGAACTAGTGCACCTATACAATTTACCATTGTATTGGGTGTGTTGGGGACACAAGAGACTCTTTGCTATTTGGTTGCAGGGTTGCTTGAGAGAGACCATCTTCATCCTACGCCTCCCACGGATTGATAAACCTTAGGTCATCCACTTGAGGGAAATTTGCTACTGTCCTACAAACCTCTGCACTTGGAGGCCCAACAACGTCTACAAGAAGAAGGTTGTGTAATATACATCAAGTTCTTTTCTGGCGCCGTTGCCGGGGAGGCTAGGTAAGTGAAGGTATATCTTTAGACCTTGCAATCGAATATTTTTGTTTCTTGTTTTAGCACTAGTTTAGTTTATAAAAGAAAATTACAAAAAAATGGAATTGAGTTTATCTCAAACGCTTCACCTTTTTAATATCTTTCGTGAGTATGATAGAAAATAAAATTGTGTCGAAGTGTTAGAAGAAGAATGTATTAAAATGTTTGGCACTAAATATTTGAATGATGAGCATGATTGCAATGTTGTTAGTACGAATTCTTTGTATATCCATGATGCTAATGATGATTGCACTAGTTATGATGAAAATGTCTCCTATAAAGATGTCAATTTTTGTGGAGTGCATTGGGTTTGCAAGGACACACCAAATAGAGAAGATAGATATTGCAAGAGGCATAAGCGTTTAGAAACTAAATGGTTGCAAGAAAGGCTAGAAGTTAGTGCTGAAAATTTAAGATATCTTAGCCGTACTTGTGAACTTTGCAACGAACATGGTCATTTAAATATCAAATGCAAATTGTTTCATGATCGAATCGTGTCCAAAAATTGTGATGACTTGATTTCCCTTGCATACTATAATGAACTTAGTTTGCTTTTGGGTTATGAAGAAATGAAACGTCAAACTAGGCATATTCCAGAATATAACCTTGAGAAATTCCTCGATATTGATCTAGAAGAAATTTATATGTATTGTGCGGTGAATTGCATTGAAAATCCTTATATTGCCAATTACATAAAGAAAAGAAAACAAATAGAGGATGAAGATAATACTAATGAAAGGGAAGAGACTTCCCAATATCCTCCTATTATTTCTTATGATGAATCGGGTAACGAGGAGGAGCCTTCTATTCAACCAATCTCATTAATAAGGAGCTCCAAAAAGAAGATTAAACCCACACATGATATGAAGAAGAAGAAAAGAAAAAGGAAGAGAGGTAAAAAGGTATATCCCCCAATTAAAGTTGCTCCTATTATTGTTGTGCCTCATGAAAATGAAGATGATACACTTGATGATGATCTCGTTATGCCTATTGCTTGTTGTGATGATTATGATTGGGCAGATAATGATACTTCTTATGATCTTGAAAATCTTTTTGTCACTTGCTTGGAAGAATATGATAATAATGTTTGCTATACTATTGGTGCTATCCATACTATTAATGATGAGAGTGATTATGCTTATAATATTAAAAGGCCCAAGCTAGGGGAAGCTATGTTTGATGAGGATGACATATTTGAGAATATATTTGCTGCAATTAATGTTTGTCCCAAGCTTGGGGATGGTATGTTTAATAATGAAGATATTTTTAGCCTCTCAAGTTTTGATATGCAAAGTTGTTATGATGATAGCATGCCTTCTACCTATGATGATTATATTGATGAAAGTGTATTTGGAGAGGTCATGACTTTATTTAGTGATGTATCCACTATTTCGGAATAGGTTTCAATCGATTATGATAAGAACAAAGTTGCTACATTTGACGATTATTGTGATAAAACTTATGTTATAAAGAGTAGTGATGATTATATTTATAAAACTTGTCATGATTATGAGTACCCTTTCTCTGAACATTACTCTTTTAATGTGGAAACAATTTATAGTATTCAAGTCTCTTATGATACTCCCACTATTCTGATGAATAATTTTGCTTATGTGGGGAGTAATAAAATTTATATGTTTGTAGATCATGAAAAGAATGCTTTAGGTGCTGGTTATATTGTTGAATTCATTCATGATGCTACTGAAAATTGTTATGAGGGAGGAATTTATGCTTGTAGGAATTGCAATAATATCAAGTTTCCTCTCTATGTGCTTAAAGTTTTAAAGTTATGCTTGTTTTACCTTCCTATGCAAGTTGATTATTGTTCCCATAAGTTGTTTGCTCACAAAATCCCTATGCATCGGAAGTGGGTTATACTTAAATACGCTATTCATATTCTTCATGATGCTCTCTTTATCTTTCAATTCCTATCTTTTATGTGAGCATCATTGAAATCATCATGCCTAGCTAGGGGCGTTAAACGATAGCGCTTGTTGGGAGGCAACCCAATTTTATTTTAGTTTCTTACTTTTTGGTTCTGCTTAGGAATAAATAATCCATCTATCTTCTGTTTAGATGTGGTTTTATGTTTTAATTAGTGTTTGTGCCAAGTAGAACCTTTGGGAAGACTTGGGTGAAGTCTTTATGATCATGCTGTAAAAAACAAAAACTTTAGTGCTCACTAGATTAGCTAAAACTTTTTACTAGAGAGTGCTATTTAGTTGATTCTTTTTGCATATGATTACTAGACAAATTCCTCAGGTCCACCAATTTATTTTAGAATTTTTTGAGTTCCAGAAGTATACGTTTGATACAAATTACTACAGACTGTTCTGTTTTTGACAGATTCTGTTCTCATTGTGTTGTTTGCTTATTTTGATGATTCTATGGCTAGTAAAATAGTTTATAAACCATAGAAAAGTTGGAATACAGTAGGTTTCACACCAATATAAATAAAGAATGAGTTCATTACAGTACCTTGAAGTGGTGTTTTGTTTTCTTTCACTAACGGAGCTCACGAGTTTTCTGTTAAGTTTTGTGTTGTGAAGTTTTCAAGTTTTGGGTAAAGATTCGATGGACTATGGAATAAGGAGTGGCAAGATCCTAAACTTGGGGATGCCCAAGGCATCCCAAGGTAATATTCAAGGATAACCAAGCGTCTAAGCTTGGGGATGCCCCGGAAGGCATCCCCTCTTTCGTCTTCGTTCATCGGTAACTTTACTTGGAGCTCTATTTTTATTCGCCACATGATATGTGTTTTGCTAGGAGCGTCATTTTATTTTCCTTTAGCTTTGCTTGCTGTTTGAATAAATTATCAAGATCTGAAATTATTAAATGGGAGAGTCTTCACATAGTTACATATTTATTCAACTACTCATTGATCTTCACTTATATCTTTCGGAGTAGTTTGTTGTTTGCTCTAGTGCTTCACTTATATGTATTAGAGCATGGTGGTAGTTTTATTTTGAAGAAATAGATGAACTCTCAAGCTTCACTTATATTATTTTGAGAGTCTTAAATAGCATGGTAATGTGCTTAATCATAATATGCTAGGTATTCAAGAATAGTAAAAACTTTCTTATGAGTGTGTTGAATACTAAGAGAAGTTTGATGCTTGATGATTGTTTTGAGATATGGAGGTGATAATATCAGAGTCATGCTAGTTGAGTAGTTATGAATTTGAGAAATACTTGTGTTAAAGTTTGTGATTCCCGTAGCATGCACGTATGGTGAACCGTTATGTGATGAAGTCGGAGCGTGATTTATTTATTGATTGTCTTCCTTATGAGTGGCGGTCGGGGACGAGCGATGGTCTTTTCCTACCAATCTATCCCCCTACCAATTTTATTTGCTATTGGTTTTGATCCTAGAAATTCTACCAACTCAAGGACCCACGGAGAGAGTTGGGGATTTCGATATTTTCATATTTGAGTTTTATCAAATTTTGAGAGTAGGATCATTTGATTTTAATTATTTTATCATCAATTATTTCTATTACAAAAATATTAGAGAGGGAATAAAATGACTTTCCCAAAATAAAGAAATATTGAGGATTTAATAATAATATCAAATAAGATTTTATTTCGGAGTTTTTCGATATTTTTATTTGAATTTAGGAAAAATATGCGTTTTTCAAAATTGCATTTAGGCCCCAAATAAATGTTCACTTTGTCCGTCTTGATTTTAGAAGTCAGAGAAAATTTATTTTGGGATTTTTTGAGTCCGTTTAGCATTTCTTTTATTTGATTTTCTACGCGTAATAATTTAAAAAAAACGCGAACCGACTCCGGGCCGTACCCGAGCGGGACTCCGCCTGGGGCAGCCTTTATAAGCCGCCGCCCGAGCCCCGCCGCAGCCCACCAGCCCCCAGCCCACCCGCGCGCCGAAACCCTAACCCTAGCCACCGCCCGAGCCCCCCCGCAGCCCACCAGCCCCCAGCCCACCCGCGCGCCGAAACCCTAACCCTAGCCGCCGCCCGCGCCGCCTCGACCCGCGCGCCGCCGCCGCCGCCGTCGCCGGACCCACCACCCGAGTCAACCTCGTTTTCGCCGCCGTTTTTTTTAGAAAATCGATCGGTTTTCGTTGGTTTTTTATTTCCTTTTTTAATTATATCGGTTTTTCTTTTTTCGGTTTAGATTATTTAGCAAGCATTCGCTCGTTCGTTCGTTTTAACGAACGTATTCGTCATTTAGATCCAGATAACGAACGTTCATTCGTTAATCTGTTCGTCGTTTTTCTTTTTCTCGGATTTTTCCGCGATTATTTCTGATCACGATTTCTGATCCGATTTTCGTTTTAGTATAATGTTTCGCTCGTTTATCGGAATCAGGCGATTCAAGCGCCTGGAGTTTCATCTCGAAACCCTCTATCCGTTTAACCAACTTAAACAAGTTTTTACTTCTGTAAAATTTGACTTAGGTCCAGATTAGTAAAACGAAGTTGTTTTCTTTCGCCGTTTGACTTTCGTTGCTTCGTTTGATTTGATTCTTTTTGCAAACCGGAATTCTTAAGTTGAACTTTCTGGTTAGATCTCTTATTTGAGTTTTACCTGTGCATTAGATGAGTACTTATTGTATGCTTGTTTGTTTGTCTGCGATAGAGTACCCGGAGTGCGCCGCTTGTTACTTCGAATCTCTAGGTTTCGCGGATCATCAGCAAGGCAAGTAACACTTTGATCATACCTTCCTACTACCCAGTTTTATTGCATTAGATCAATCCTCAAACATTGCATTATTAGGATCTAATTAAATTGTGGGATGGGAAGTAGATGAGGTAGAACCTATTACCTGTTTTATCAAACCTTTGGGAGTTACTTCTACGTTTGCACTTGTCCAAATAACTACATCATCATCGACGACACCGATTCCGATCCTAGTGATGATGACTTCGAAGACGAAGCTGGAGCAGATATCATGGAGTCTTCATCGGAGCAGTTTTTCTAGTAGACTACCATAACAGTAGTAGTGTTCCACCATGTATATAGCATAGTCCACGCACTTTTGCGATAGTTCTAGACCGATTGTATGCCTTGTTTGATTGAATGAAGTGCTTTTGTGTGCATTTGTCTCATGTGCATTTGGGAAGTGTTTTCTCTTTAGACCTCATTCTATTCTAAATTCTCGTCTTTTCTAAACCCTCAGATGCCTCCGAGACGTGACAATGGATTTGCTTTCCCACCGGAACTCACTCAGTTGATCCAGCAGCAGAATGCTTTGATGCAGTTGCTAGTCCAGAACAACAACAACAACAACAACAACAACAACAACAAACAACAACCTACCACCGCCACCACCTGTTGATCACTTAACCCGCTTTCTTAGGCTGAATCCGTCGGTGTTCTCCAGTAGCACCGAGCCGATAGTGGCAGATGATTGGCTCCGCAAGACAGGGAGGGAGTTGACCACTGCAGGATGTACAGATGGGGAAAAGGTGAAATTTGCCGCTCATCAGCTTGAATGACCCGCAGCAGCATGGTGGGAGAATTTTACAGCCACTTACCCTGTAGACACTGTCACATGGGATCAATTTCAGCAGGCTTTCCGTACTGCCCATGTTTCAGCAGGAGCTATGGCCATGAAGAAGCGTGAGTTTTGTAACTTGCGCCAAGGAGGAGGGGCAGTTGGCCAGTATATGGATGACTTTAGTAAGCTAGCATGTTATGCTCCAGATGACGTTGCTACGGATGCAGCTAAGCAGGAGAAGTTCCTGGAAGGACTGAATGACGAGCTGAGCATGCAGTTGACGGTAGCAAGCTTCAACAACTACCAGGAGTTAGTAGATCGTGCTCTTATGATTGAGGGGAAGCAGCAGCAGATTGAAAACTGCAAGAGGAAGTATGGACAGGGGAAGTACAATTCTGGAGCTCAGCAGAAGCCCCGTCTTACCCCTAAACCGGGAGTTCATTTTCAGCATACCCATGAAGGAGGTAACTCGCACAACCATAATGGCCCCAAGAATGGTAATGGGAATGGAGGAAGCAACGGCCAGAACCGTACCACCCCATCAACCCCAGCCAAGAGAGACCTGAGTCAAGTCACCTATTTTAAGTGTCAGAAGACCGGACATTATGCCAATGAATGTCCTGAAGGCCAGAATGGCAATGGAAGCTCTGGAAAGAAGCTGAACCCTTTCAACAGGGGACAAGTGAACCACGTTAATGTGGAGGAGGTTGAAGCCCAGCCTGATGCAGTAATAGGTAAGTTTTTGGTTAAGTCATTTACTGCACTCGTTCTTTTTTATACTGGTGCATCGCATTCATACATATCAAGGGGATTTGTGGATAAGTATAACCTGCCCACTATGGTTCTTAGAACACCTATGCTAGTAAGCTCACCAGGAGCGGAGTATATGGCCAGTCAAGGATGTTTCCAAGTGCCATTAAGTATAGGAAGGCATGTTTTCCCTTCGGATTTAATTATTCTGGAATCACAAGGTTTGGACGTGATTCTGGGTATGGATGGGCTGTCGATGTATGGGGGAAACATCGATTGCGCCAGTAAGATAATTTTGCTTCCAAGCCAGAAGGAAGAAGGATCAAGTATGTATCCCGGCATGTGTCGAAGAGGAATCAAGTAAATTCCTTATCAGGAGTTGTGCAGGAGGAAGTACCAGTGGTAAAGGATTTCCCTGACGTATTTCCAGAAGAGTTGCCAGGCATGCCACCGGATAGAGACATTGAGTTTTTGATTGAGCTCTTGCCAGGCACAGGGCCAATATCTAAGAGACCATACAGGATGCCCGCAAAAGATTTGGAGGAGATTAAGAAGCAGATTAAGGAGTTACTGGATAAAGGATATATTCGCCCAAGTTCTTCGCCTTGGGGATCGCCGGTACTTCTAGTGGAGAAGAAGGATGGATCATTAAGAATGGTTGTTGATTATCGTGGATTGAATGAAGTAACAATCAAGAACAAGTACCCACTACCGATGATCAATGATCTGTTTGATCGATTGCATGGAGCTAAGGTATTTCTAAAATTGATCTGCGATCGGGGTACCATCAGTGGAAGATTCGAGAGTAGGACATACCTAAGACAGCTTTCACCACAAGATATGGGCTGTATGAGTATACCATTATGTCATTTGGTCTGACTAACGCACCTGCCTATTTTATGAACATGATGAACAAGGTGTTTATGGAGTTTTTGGATAAGTTCGTCATGGTGTTTATTGATGATATTTTGGTTTATTCGAAGGATGAAGAGGAGCATAAAGAACATTTGCGATTAGTACTGGAGAAGCTCAGAGAACATCAGTTATATGCCAAGTTCAGCAAATGAGAGTTTTGGTTGAAGGAAGTAGGATTCCTCGGACACGTTATATCCGGAGAAGGAATAGCAGTTGATCCCACAAAGGTTGTCACTGTGACAAATTGGGAAGCACCAACAACAGTTGGAGAGATCCGGAGTTTTCTTGGACTCGCAGGATACTACCAGAGATTTATTGAGAACTTCGCGAAGATTGCAAAGCCTATGACGGAGTTGCTGAAGAAGGATAGCAAGTTCATATGGACTGAGGAGTGTGAGGCTAATTTCCAGGAGTTGAAGAAACATTTGGTTACCTCATCAGTGTTGATTTTGCCAGATCAGACCAAGGATTATGAGGTGTATTGCGACACTTCACGACGAGGACTTGGAGTAGTGCTTATGCAGGAGGGAAGAGTTGTTTCATACGCTTCACGACAACTAAAACCCCACGAATTGAATTATGCCATGCATGATTTGGAGTTAGCAGCCGTAGTGCATGCATTGAAAACATGGAGACATTTCCTCATTGGGAACCATTGTGAGGTGTACACGGATCACAAGAGTTTGAAGTACATTTTCACACAGAAGGAGTTAAACCTCAGACAAAGGAGATGGTTGGAGCTCATCAAGGATTATGATATGAGATTGCACTATCATCCCGGAAAGGCTAATGTAGTAGCTGACGCATTGAGCCATAAGAGCCATGTCAATACACTAATGACGGGAGATCTACCAAAGGAGTTAGCCGAGGACCTTCGTGAGCTATGTTTGGAGATAGTTCCGAGAGGCTATGTAGCAGCATTGGAAATCCAGTCCACTTTGATGGAAAGGATCAGAGAAGCTCAGAAGTCTGACAAGGATATTGCCTCTATAAAGGAGGAAATGAGCAAAGGAAAGGCTAAAGGATTTCGTGAAGATGAGCATGATACCCTATGGTTTGAAGACCGTGTTTATGTGCCCAATGACCCGGAGATCAGGAAGTTAATTCTGCAAGAGGCCCATGATTCACCGTATTCGATTCACCCAGGAAATACCAAGATGTATTTGGATTTGAAGGATACCTTCTGGTGGACCAGAATGAAGAAGGATATTGCGGAGTATGTACCAGTTTGTGATGTATGTCAGAGAGTAAAGGTTGAGCATCATAAGCCAGCAGGATTTCTACAGCCATTGCCGATACCCGAATGTAAGTGGGATAAGTTAGGCATGGATTTTATCACGGGATTACCCAGGACCCGTTCAGGCTATGACTCGATTTGGGTTGTAGTTGATCGATTGACGAAGGTAGCTCATTTCATTCCAGTAAAGACCACTTACACCAGTGCTAAGTTGGCAAAGATATACATGACCAGGATCGTATGTTTGCATGGAGTTCCGAGGAGTATCGTATCAGATAGAGGAACCCAGTTTACCTCAAAGTTCTGGAATCAGTTGCATGAAACTTTGGGTACCAGGCTAGAGTTCAGCACAGCTTTTCATCCACAGACAGATGGACAAACCGAGAGAGTCAATCAGATTTTGGAGGATATGCTGAGAGCTTGTGCGCTAGATTATGGATCTAGTTGGGATGACAATTTGCCATATGCCAAGTTCTCTTACAACAATAGCTATCAATCCAGTTTGAAGATGGCCCCTTTCGAAGCCTTGTATGGAAGGAGATGCAGGACACCGTTGTCGTGGGACGAAGTTGGAGACCGCCAGTTGTTTGGACCTGATTTGATTAAGGAGTCTGAACAGAAGGTGAAGTTGATTCGCGATAGGCTCAAGGTAGCCTAGTCCAGGCAGAAGAGCTACGCAGATTCTAAACGCAAGGAGATAGTTTATGAAGTCGGAGACCGAGTTTATCTTCGAGTATCTCCACTTCGGGGAATTAAGTGCTTTGGTGTTAAAGGAAAGTTAGAGCCACGTTTTGTAGGACCATACCGAGTTTCGGAACGTATAGGAGAAGTGGCTTACAAGTTGGAATTGCCCGAAGGATTGTCAGGAGTTCATGATGTGTTCCATGTTTCTCAGTTGAAGAAGTGCCACGCGGAGATGGCTGACATACCTTTGAGAGATACCGTGTCGTTGGAAGCAATTCAGTTGGATAACGATTTGACCTATGAGGAGATACCAGTTAAGATTCTCGAGTTTGCCAGCCGAGTCACCCGCAACAAGTTTATCAAGTTTTGCAAAGTCCAGTGGAGCCACCACACGGAGGATGAAGCCACCTGGGAACGAGAGGAGGATTTGCTGAAAGACCACCCTCGCCTATTTTCTAGCCAACCCGAATCTCAAGGGCGAGATTCATCTTAAGGGGGATAGGTTTGTAACATCCCAAATTTTCAATTTGGAATGTTATACATTAGATCATCATTTCATATCATATTTTATTTGCTATTGGTTTTGATCCTAGAAATTCTACCAACTCAAGGACCCACGGAGAGAGTTGGGGATTTCGATATTTTCATATTTGAGTTTTCTCAAATTTTGAGAGTAGGATCATTTGATTTTAATTATTTTATCATCAATTATTTCTATTACAAACATATTAGAGAGGGAATAAAATGACTTTCCCAAAATAAAGAAATATTGAGGATTTAATAATAAAATCAAATAAGATTTTATTTCGGAGTTTTTCGATATTTTTATTTGAATTTAGGGAAAATATGCGTTTTTCAAAAATGCATTCAGGCCCCAAATAAATGTTCACTTTGTCCGGCTTGATTCTAGAAGTCGGGGAAAAATTATTTTGGGATTTTTGGAGTCCGTTTAGTATTTCTTTTGTTTGTTTTTCTGTGCGTAATTATTTAAAAAAACGTGAACCGACTCCGGGCCGTACCCGAGCGGGACTCCGCCCGGGACAGCCTTTATAAGCCGCCGCCCGAGCCCCGCCGCAGCCCACCAGCCCCCAGCCCACCCGCGCGCCGAGACCCTAACCCTAGCCGCCGCCCGAGCCCCGTCGCAGCCCACCAGCCCCCAGCCCACCCGCGCGCCGAAACCCTAACCCTAGCCGCCGCCCGCGCCGCCTCGAGCCGCGCGCCGCCGCCGTTGCCGCCGGAGCCGGACCCGCCGCCCGAGGTCAACCTCGTTTTCACCGCCGGTTTTTTAGAAAACCGATCGGTTTTCTGTCGGTTTTCGTTGGTTTTTTTATTTCCGTTTTTTATTAGATCGGTTTTTCTTTTTTCGGTTTAGATTATTTAGCGAGCGTTCGCTCGCTCGTTCGTTTTAATGAACGTATTCGTCGTTTAGATCCAGATAACGAACGTTTGTTCGTTAATCTATTCGTCGTTTTTCTTTTTCTCGGATTTTTCCACGATTATTTCTGATCGCGATTTCTGATCCGATTTTCGTTTTAGTATAACTTTTTGCTCGTTTATCGGAATCAGGCGATTCAAGCTCCTGGAGTTTCATCTCGAAACCCTCTATCTATTTAACCAACTTAAACAAGTATTTGCTTCTGTAAAATTTGACTTAGGTCCAGATTAGTAAAACGAAGTTGTTTTCTTTCGCCGTTTGACTTTCGTTGCTTCGTTTGATTGGATTCTTTTTGCAAACCGGAGTTCTTAAGTTGAACTTTCTGGTTAGATCACTTATTTGAGTTTTATCTGTGCATTAGATGAGTACTTATTGTATGATTGTTTGTTTGTCTGCGATATAGTACCCGGAGTGCACCGCCTGTTACTTCGAATCTCTAGGTTTCGCGGATCATCAGCAAGGCAAGTAACACTTTGAGCATACCTTCCTACTACCCAGTTTTATTGCATTATAACAATCCTCAAACATTGCATGATTATGATCTAATTAAATTGTGGGATGGGAAGTAGATGAGGTAGAACCTATTACCTGTTTTATCAAACCTTTGGGAGTTACTTCTATGTTTGCTTACTATGCCATGCTATGCTAGTAGACGTGGATTGGGTGAGTGATATCCATGACAGATGTGAGTTTGTTAATTAATGGTTTATCTAAGGTGGCAACTTAAACACACATCCAGGTGGATTGAGGTACCTGGGTATTCCAGGATTGCCTGTTATTTTTCTTTATGGACCGCCACCCAGGCCCAAACGGATCATGAGATTTTTCATACTAGAAACTTCCGTGTGCAGCCACAAGCTATTATGGGCTCTAGCATAGTTGATTAAGTCGTGCGAACTCTTACAGGGTAGACTAGCAGATGTAGGGGAAAGTAGGTGTAACGGTCTACCCGTCGTAAGGTGCTAGCGCTTCTGAAAGACTATGTGTCGGTCATCCGTTTCTCAAACACCATGTAGTGCGAGAAATCCAACGGAGGAGATCGAGTCTTGTGGGGAAAAGTGTGCAAACCTCTGCAGAGTGTACAAACTAATCATGGTTTGCCGTGTCCCCGGTTATGGACGTTTTGAGTATCTAGTACTTGGATTATCATGTGAATCTCGTCATGTTACTTTAATTAATATTGTTGGATTTTATTGATGATTACTTTAATTGGGATTGAGGATGCTGTCCACCATTCTCAATGTTTAACAACCACCATGATAGTTAAATAAAATTTATTCCTTTGTAGTAGGGAAAAATTGGCTTTACGCAAAACTGTAACCATAGAGCTTTCCACCAGCCATATATGCATGTAGTATAGGCTTATTCTTTCATTACTCTCTATGTGTTACATTGCCAGCATATTCCATGTGCTGACCCGTTTTCGGGCTGCAACGTTTTATGTTGCAGACTTTTCAGACAACGAGTAAGGTGCCTTTAGGTCGTGGTTCAATACTCAGTGATGCCGTTGGAGTTGATGGACTCGCTTATCTTCCAAGCCTTCCGTTGTTATCGTTATTAGATGGCCTTAAGCCATATTTATTGTAATAAGTTCTCTTTTGAGACATTCGATGTAATAAGTGTGTGATTGCTACTCTGTTATAAATCCTTCAAGTACTGTGTGGTGTCAGAATTACTGATCCAGGGATGACACCTGAGCACAGAGATCAGACTGTTTGAGGTCTGGTCGCTACATATACGCACTTTTTCCCATCCTTCCACCTTTGCTAGTCTCTCTAATACCGTGCACTTTTCGCCGGTATCATACACCCACCATATACCTTCCTCAAAACAGCCACCATACCTACCTATCATGGCATTTCCATAGCCATTCCGAGATATATTGCCATGCAACTTTCCACCGTTCTGTTTATTATGACACGCTCCACCATTGTCATATTGCTAGCATGATCATGTAGTTGACATCGTATTTGTGGCAAAGCCACCGTTCATCATTATTTCATACATGTCACTCTTGATTCATTGCATATCCCGGTACACCGCCGGAGGCATTCATATAGAGTCATATTTTATTCTAAGTATCGAGTTGTAATTGTTGAGTTGTAAGAAAAATAAAAGTGTGATGATCATCATTTTTAGAGCATTGTCCCAGTGAGGAAAGGATGATGGAGACTATGATTCCCCCACAAGTCGGGATGAGACTCCGGACGAAAAAAAACAGAAAAAAAGAGGCCATAAAAAAAGAGAAAAGGCCCAAACAAAAAATATAAAAAATGAGAGAAAAAGAGAGAAGGGGCAATGCTACTATCCTTTTGCCACACTTGTGCTTCAAAGTAGCACCATGATATTCATGATAGAGAGTCTCCTATGTTGTCACTTTCATATACTAGTGGGAATCTTTCATTATAGAACTTGGCTTGTATATTCCAATGATGGGCTTCCTCAAAATGCCCTAGGTCTTCGTGAGCAAGCGAGTTGGATGCACACCCACTTAGTTTCTTTTGTTGAGCTTTCATATACTTATAGCTCTAGTGCATCCATTGCATGGCAATCCCTACTCACTCACATTGATATCTATTGATGGGCATCTCCATAGCCCGTTGATACGCCTAGTTGATGTGAGACTATCTTCCCCTCTTTTTGTCTTCTGCACAACCACCATTCTATTCCACATATAGTGCTATGTCCATGGCTCACGCTCATGTATTGCGTGAAGATAGAAAAAGTTGTGAAAATGTTAAAGTATGAAACAATTGCTTGGCTTGTCATCCAGGTTGTGCATGATTTAAATACTTTGTGTGGTGAAGATGGAGCATAGCCAGACTATATGATTTTGTAGGGATAACTTTCTTTGGCCATGTTATTTTGAGAAGACATAATTGCTTTGTTAGTATGCTTGAAGTATTATTATTTTTATGTCAATATGAACTTCTGTCTTGAATCTTTCGGATCTGAATATTCATATCACAGTTGAGAAGAATTATAATGAAATTATGCCAACTAGCATTCCACATCAAAA
This sequence comes from Aegilops umbellulata, assembly GCA_032464435.1. Classification (NCBI taxonomy): domain Eukaryota; kingdom Viridiplantae; phylum Streptophyta; class Magnoliopsida; order Poales; family Poaceae; genus Aegilops; species Aegilops umbellulata. Next base: position 104,484,117 of record CP136060.1, on the reverse strand, counting down.
ATTATCTTTTTTATCATTTACCTACTCGAGGACGAGCAGGAATTAAGCTTGGGGATGCTTGATACGTCTCCAACGTATCTATAATTTTTGATTGCTCCATGCTATATTATCTATTGTTTTAGGCAATATTGGGCTTAATTATCCACTTTTATATTATTTTTGGGACTAACCTATTAACCGGAGGCCCAGCCCAGATTTGCTGGTTTATGCCTATTTCAGTGTTTCGAAGAAAAGGAATCTCAAACGGAGTCGAAACGGAACGAAATCAACTGGAGAAGTTATTTTTAGAAGGAAACCTACCGGGTAGAATTGGACCCTACGTCAGAAGATGAAGGAGGTGCTCACGAGGGTAGGGGGTGCACCCCCCGCCTCGTGCCCCCCCCCCCTTCGGTCCACCGACGTACTCCTTTCACCCATATATACCTATGTATCATAAAACTTCCAGAACAGAGATTAGATCGGGAGTTCCGCCGCCGCAAGCCTCTGTAGCCACCAAAAGTCAATCGGGGCCCTGTTCCGGCACACTACCGGAGGGGGGGACCCTCACCGGTGGCCATCTTCATCATCCCGGTGCTCTCCATGACGAGGAGGGAGTAGTTCACCCTCGGGGCTGAGGGTATGTGTCGGGGGAAATCTGCCTCCACGAACACCTATGGGGACCGAGCCCCTTTCTGGTTCGGCGGGGGGCGGAGGTCGCGCGAAGAGCAGATCGAGACGATGCACACAAGGGGTTTACCCAGCTTCGGGCCGCACGGATGCGTAAAACCCTACTGCTGCTTTGTGGTTTGTATTGTGTTCTTGTTCGGGAGCGCTGAGTGCTACAGTACACTCAGGCAACTAATCAGACCGAGCGTGAGTGGCCTCCTTCCTCCTCCCTCCCCCCCTCTACGTTGCGCATGGGGCCTCCTTTTATATGCGCAAGGGGTTACCCACAGGTGGCAACGTAGGTGGGGGTAAAACTGGAAAACGCTATGTTGGGTACAGCTGTTTGCACAGTGCTATCATACCTAACTCTAACGGCAGGGGACAAGGGCATTAAATGCCCGTCTAGGTCGCCCAAACAGTGCAGAAAAGGGACCGTCAAGGGCACCACCGTCTGCCACGACGGCTATCCTGTTAGCGTTGCTTCACCACCGCATGCCCCCGGCTGCGCAGCCTTTCGCCACGTACGCCTGGAATGGCCCCAGAGCGACACGTTGGTGGATGAGCTGGAACGCAGGCGCGGGGTGGTGACTTGCCGCGGCAAGCGCCTTGCCGCGGTTGATGCCTTGTCGCGCCCGGGAGCTTGTTGCTCACCGGTCCTTGCCGGGACGCGTGGCGCGTCGCAGCAAGTCTCTTGTCGTGCCCTGGTCGGCCTTCTCGGCAAGCTCCTCTTGCCGGGGCCTTGTGCTTCGAGCGGCCGTCCCGGCAAGCTCCTCTTGCCGGGGCCTTGCTCTCTTCGGGTGGCCTTCCCGGCAAGCTCCTCCTGCCAGGGCCTTGGCTCAAATACTTTGTTCTTGGATGGCCCAAAAAGGGACCATGGAGAGTTTTGGCGATCACCTGGCAAGCCTTGCCGCGGGGTGCTACGACTGCCCGTGCACAAGTTCGGGGTACTAAGGTACCCCTACTTTAGTACACCGACAGGAGCACCCGGGCCTGGGCCATACACGGTGCCGAGCGCTGTTGGGCCAGGCCCAAAACAGTGCAGGGCACGCGCGGCCTGGGTCACGCTGCATCTTCTTCTGCATCCACCACGCCCTCCCCGAACGGTACGCTTCGAACGCGGCATCGTGGGGAGAGGTGTGCGTGACGTGGGCGGCGTGCGCGGGGCTGAGCCCCGCAGGCATGCGTCACGTCGCAATAAAGGGGGACGGTTCGTGCCATCTCCATAAGTGGAGGGAGGCGTGGAGGCGTGGCTCGTTTGCTGGACGGGGCCGAGGCACGGTTTCCGAGGCGTCCGCTCCCCACGATCACGGGGCGGGGGGAGGTCGCCTCATCCGTCGCCTTGGTCCTGCACGCCAGCCACGCGACTTCCATGCACCTGGAGTTACGGACGGTGGAGGCAGGAAACCGGGCCGTCGCGGGTCGAGGCAGCAGGCCGGTCCCAGTCGCCTGCTCTTCCTGCATCTTGATTGGCTGAGCGGGGTGGCCGAGCCCCCACCCTGCTCCTTTATAAAGAGCAAGAGGGGGCGACGGAAATCCACACTCCTTCATCTTTTCTTCCCTTCAGCTTCTGATCCCCTCTCTCCATTCGCCATGGAGAAAGGGATCCCTGGTCCTTCATCGGTGGCGGCGAGGGTCGCCGCTAGGCAACGCGCCCCTCCTCCCCTTGCACCCGTGGTGGCAGAGCCAGCCGTAAGGGGAAGGGGGAGGGGGCGAGGTCGTGGACGAGGCCGAGGCGCTCGGGGACGAGGCGGACGGGGCGACGTGCCGGCCTCGCCTCCGCCGGCGGCTCCTCTTCTCACGGCGGTCCACATCGGGGACGACCCTTGCGAGTTCTTCATCAGGCTGAGCCGGGCGCCTCGTCGTCGCCTCCGTCTCCCGGCTCCCTTCACAAGCGTGATGGAGATGGAACAACCCGAGACGCTAAGACTGCGCATGAGGGGCTGTGGGATCAGCGGCACACGGGTCCACGTTGAGTCCCCAGCCCCCGGCGTGATGTATCTTGGTCGAGGGTGGAAGTCGTTCGCCCGTATCCACAGCTTGATGGAGGGGTTCACCCTCCATTTTAAGTTGATGGAGGGCGATCTCCTCTCTGTCAAGGTCTTCGGGTGCTACGGGACCCGGGCCCGGTGCTGTGTGGATAACTCCTCCGACAGCGAAGGCTCCTCCTCGAGCGAGAGCGACGAGGAGGGGAGCGACAGCGACGACGAGGGTAGCGGTCGTCGGGATGACGGGTCCGACTAGGCGCCGGTCGCGGCTCTGTGTGGCACCGGCGACCCCATCATCCGTGTCGCCGGCTCCTTGAGCTTCTCGGGGTCGTCTCCTTGGCGGCTGGCGTAGGGAGGCTGCGGAAGAGGAAGAGGGCGGGCGGCAAGGCCGTCAACTCGGAGTACGGGGGCACGGCGCCCTCGACAGCGTGCTGACGTCCTACCGCCTCGTCGAGCCCTGCTTACGGTGCCGCCGTCACCGTCCAGCTTTCAGACGGCCCCCGGGGTGTTCTCTTGGTGTCTTCTGCCACCCGTAGCTCGCCTAGGCGCCCCTTTTGCCCTTCTCGCCTCCTTGTCCTACCTCCTAAGGAGAGAGACAAGAAAGGGATTACAGGCACCTTATCTCTTTTTAACTCGTAAGCCCTCGGGCTTTAGTTGCATTTAAAGCTTGTAATCCCATCTCTCATGTTTTTCATTCTCTCTGAACTGTACCTGAGCGGAATGTTTTTTTAATGAAAAGGGGATGTTTGGCGGGCCATTTGTCCCGCGGGTAAAACCCACGCCAAGGAGCGAATCCTTTATATCGTTTAAGATAGACACTTCTTTGCCCGGCAACAGGCCCTGCCGTCTTCCCGCGCCACTCGACCTTTCTCACGCCTTTGGCGGAGGTAGGGATGAGGCGGGTTCGGGCTCCTCATTCCGTCCCTTTGCCGTCGCGGCTACTACCAAAACTGGCCCCAGGAACGCGCTCTGGGGCCCAGAGTTAAGGGAGCACGGTAGTTTTTTAGGAGGAAACAAGGTTTTCGCATTCCTCAATCCATAAGAGAATGCATGACAAGGGATGAAAAACTTATCTGGGATTGCAGCCCCCGGCAACTTTGGCTTGCCGCGGGCGAATCTTTGTACTTGCAGCCCTCGGCAACACTGGTTTGCCGGGGACCAGATGCTGGTCCGCCCTTCTTCTCTTCTTCGTCCTTAAGCGGTCTGGCCAGGATATGCAAAACCCTGGGAACCAAGGGAAACGAAAGAACAGGAAAAAAGGACGCAGACCCGACCTCTAAGCTAGGGGTTAGCAGCTGTTAGGCACTATCAACCCTAACCAAGGACGAGACTCGACTCAGCATGCATGCTAAAACATAGGGCGCCAGCGCTTCATTTACTGCTGCTCAGGGTCTGCGCCTGGCTTTGTACAAAGGATTACATGCAACAGCGGCAAGACTTGTACAAAAGGGTGGTTGCCGGACGGGGTCCGACAACCGCGCCTTACGGGTAAAACTTACGAAGATGCTCAATATTCCAGGAGTTGCTCACCGGAGTGCCATCTTCGGTCTCAAGGCGGACAGCGCCGGGCCTCGTGACTCGTCTCACCCGGTAAGGGCATTCCCACTTCGGCGTCAACTTGTTGTGATTCTTGGCGGACGGAGCGCGCCGAAGAACAAGGTCGCCTTCCTCGAAGCTTCTGGCTTTAACTTTGCGGCTATGGTAGCGACGCAAAGCTTGCTGGTAGCGAGCGGCTCACACAGCAGCCTGAAGACGATCTTCCTCAAGGAGCAGCGCGTCATCTTCACGCAGCCGCTCTTGCTCAAGCTCATCATAAGCGAGCACTCGAGGTGACCCGTATATGAGTTCCGTGGGGGTAACTGCTTCTGCTCCATAGACTAGAGCAAATGGTGTCTGGCCAGTGGCTCGATTTGGCGTAGTTCTGATCGACCAAAGAGCCACCGGCAGCTCCTCGATCCAGTTTCTTTCGCACTTGTGCAGCCTGTCGAAAGTTCTGGTCTTGAGCCCGCGCAGCACTTCGGCATTGGCCCTCTCCGCTTGACCGTTGCTCCTGGGATGAGCAACAGAAGCGAAGCAGACCTTGGCGTCGAGATCTTGGACGTATTGCATGAAGGCGCGGCTCGTGAATTGCGTACCGTTGTCGGTGATGATCCTATTGGGGATCCCGAAGCGGCAAACAATCGACCTGAAGAACTTGACTGCTGACTGTGCTGTCACCTTCCTCACTGGTTCCACTTCCGGCCACTTTGTGAACTTGTCGATTGCGACGTACAAGTACTCAAAGCCCCCGACAGCTCGGGGGAAGGGGCCGAGGATGTCGAGCCCCCAGACCGAAAATGGCCAGGATAAAGGGATCGTCTGGAGAGCTTGAGCTGGCTGGTGTATCCGCTTGGAATGGAACTGGCACGCTTCACACTTGGTTACTTGTGCAGTTGCATCCTGGAGTGTTGTCGGCCAGAAGAAACCTTGCCGGAACGCTTTGCCGGCATGTGCTCTTGCGCCAATGTGGTGACCACATATGCCTCCATGTATCTCTGCCAACAGCTTTTGTCCGTCTTCCCGGGGAATACACTTCAATTTCACACCGTTGCGCCCTCTTCTGTACAGTGTGTTGTCGACGAACTGGTACATACTTGAGCGTCGGGCTACTCTTTCCGCTTCTTCTTGTTCTTCGGGAAGTTCTCCGTTCTGGAGGAAACGGACAGTCCGCTGCGCCCATGCTGGAGCCTGTGGCTCGACAACAAGGACTGAAGGCACATCTGCTGCTGCGGGAACGTCCGCTTCTACGGCGAGGATCTGGGGCTAAGCCGGAGCTTGATGTTCCCCGGCAAGCTTGCCGGAGCAAAACTTGTCGGGAGCGCCTGCTTCTACAGAACAAACCCTGGGGTTTGCCGGAGCAGACTGCTCCTCAGCGTTCTTGGCGTCGATCTTGGGGACCTTCTTGGCGGCGGCTCCGGGGAGCTCTGCCGGAAGATAGTCGTCGGAGACCAACTCCCTATTCTTGCTCTGTCCGGTTGATGGTGTTACGGATGGCTGAGTCAGCTTGAGCACAAAGGTTCCTGGCTCCACAGGTAACTTAAGTGCTGCGCACTTTGACAGGCCATCAGCGATATCGTTCTCAGCTCTTGTAATGTGTTCCATTTGCAGGCCGTCAAAGTGCTCTTCTAGCTTCCTCACTTCATCAACATACGCTTCCATCAACGGACTCTGGTAATCTTTGTTCACTTGGCGGACGACAAGCTGCGAGTCACCCCTGACAATGAGCTTCTTGATCCCAACTTCTGTCGCGATCCTGAGACCGGCAAGCAAACCTTCATACTCTACAGTATTGTTGGTTGCTTGCTCCTTGGGGAAGTGCATCTGGACTATGTACTTGAGATGCTCTCCGGTGGGCGCGATAAGCAACGCGCCAGCACCGGCGCCTTGCAGCGAGAAGGCACCATCAAAATACATCAGCCACTCTTTGCTTGCTTCTTTGACGGGGATGCTCGTCTCTGGGATCTCTTCATCTGGTGTCGGTGTCCACTCTGCTATGAACTCCGCCAATGCTCTGCTTTGGATAGTTGAAGTGATCTCAAATTTGAGATCGAAGCTTGATAGTTCCAGTGCCCACTCGACAATCCTGCCTGTTGCTTCTGGATTCTGCAGTATCCTCTTCAGCGGAAAGCGGGTGACAACTGTAATCTCATGTGCTTGGAAGTAATGGCGCAGCTTTCTCGAGTCCATGAGAAGGCCGAAAAGCAATTTCTGCACACCAGAGTACCTTGACCTAGCCCCCTGCAGAAGGGAGCTGACAAAGTAAACTGGGCGCTGCACCATTCTCTTCTTCTGCACCTCCACTCGCTCCTGCGCAGATTCATCCTTGTCGGGGCCACAGCTTGTCGGGGAAGCCTCCTGCTTGTCGCTGGACGCGCTTGCCGTGGTTGCTAGCTCATCATCTGCCTCCCTCTCCGCTACTAACGCAGCACTAACCACTTGATTGGTTGCCGCCAGGTACAGCAGCAACTTCTCTTGTGGTTTAGGCGTGACAAGTATTGGAGCGGAGGACAGGTATTTCTTCAAGTCCTGCAGCGCAGCCTCCGCTTCCGGAGTCCATTTCACTGGACCCGCCTTTTTCAAAACTTTGAAAAATGGCAGGGCGCGTTCTGCAGACTTGGAAATAAACCTGCTGAGAGCCGCGACGCAGCCGGCAAGCCTTCGTACATCCTTGACGCGTGTTGGTGCTTCAATCTGCTCGATGGCCTTGATTTTGTCTGGATTGGCTTCGATTCCTCGCTGAGACAGGAAGAACCCGAGAAGCTTGCCAGAAGGGACTCCAAACACGCACTTCTCGGGGTTGAGCTTGAGGCTGATCTTGCGCAGGTTCGTAAAGGTCTCTTCTAAATCTTGAATCAGAGTTGCCATGTTCCTGCTTTTGACCACTATGTCATCCATGTAGGCTTCCACATTTCTGTGGATTTGCGGCTCAAAAGCGGTATGGACAACCCTCGCAAACGTCGAACCAGCATTCTTCAAACCGAAAGGCATCCGTACGAAACAGTACGTGCCACATGGAGTGATGAATGCGGTCTTTTCCTCATCTTCTTCAGCCATGAAGATCTGATGGTATCCTGAGTATGCGTCAAGAAATGAAAGCAGGTCACATCCGGCCGTGGAGTCAACAATCTGGTCAATGCGCGGCAAGGGAAAGGGATCTTTGGGACAAGCTTTGTTAACATCAGTAAAGTCGATGCAAAGCCTCCATTTCCCATTTGCTTTGCGCACGACAACAGGATTGGCCAACCATGTCGAATGGAGCACACCTCTGACAAGGCCTGCCGCTTCCAACTTCTTGATCTCTTCTGCGATGAACTCTTGGCGCTCCACCGCTTGCTTCCTGACTTTTTGCTTGACGGGCCGCGCATGAGGACAGACAGCGAGGTGGTGCTCAATCACTTTCCTGGGAACGCAGGGGATGTCAGATGGTTGCCAGGCAAACACATCGACATTCGCCCGCAGGAAAGCAACGAGCACGCTTTCCTATTTGGGGTCGAGAGTGGCACTGATGGTGAAGGTACCACCAGTGCCGTCCTCCTTGGCGGACACCTTCTTGGTCGTTGGCGGGGCTGCCATTGACTTCTTACTCTTGCCGGTGGAGCTCGATGGCGCGTCCTCGACGGTAGCACAGCACTCCGAAGAGGTGCGCTTGCCGGAGTGGGCACCAGAGCACTTGCCGGGCTTGGTCTTCTTCTTCCCTCCGGGAGCTTCAGCGGCAAGTGGCTTGTGATCCGTTGCGGCTGCTGCTTCCCGGTAGATCTTGTCGGCACAGATAAGGGCATCCTTCTTGTCGCCGGGGACAGAGATGACGCTTATCGGGCCTGGCATCTTGAGCATGTTGTATGCGTAGTGAGAGGCCGCCATGAACTTGGCGAGCGCTGGACGGCCGAGAATTCCATTGTAGGGCAATGGAAAATAGGCAACGTCAAAAGTGATCCTCTCTGTCCTGAAGTTCAGCTCGCTGCCAAATGTCACTGGCAACGTTATCTTCCCCTTCGGCTTGCTCCTTCCCGGGTTGATTCCTTGGAACGTGTCGGTCTCTTCGAGCTCGCTGTCGGGGACTTGGAGTTTCTGGAGCAGAGCGGAGGAGATCAGGTTCAAGCCGGCCCCGCCGTCGACTAGCATCTTAGCGACCTTGAGGTTGCGGACTGTTGGTAAGACCAACATCGGCAAGCACCCGATCGTAGTTGTGCGGTCAGGTTGGTTCTCAATATCGAAGATGATAGGCGTGCTGGACCATTTCAGAGGCTTGCGTGACTCGACAGGTGGTTCCGCTGCATTGACTTCCCGCACCCACTGCTTGAGCTGGCGGCGAGAAGTATGCAGAGAAGCACTGCCGTCTACGCACAAGACCTCCGTGGCTTTCTGAAACTCCTGCTCACTGGTCTCGACATCATCCATGTCTTCGTCTTCGTTGTCGTCTTCGTCCTTGTCGCGGCCGCGGGGAGGTCTGTCTGCTTGCCGCTGCTTATCCTTGTCGCGGCGTCCTCCCTGGACGGGGCGCTTCGTGCCGGATCCTCTGCCACCTCCCCGGGCTTTATCCTTGTCGCGTAGCTCGTACTCGGCCTTTTGCAGCTCGAAGAGCCGCTCGACCTGCTTGCAGCTCTGGAGGTCATGGCCCTTGGTGTGGTGGATCTTGCAGTACTGTTTGTTGGTGCCGTCCCGCTTGTCGGCGACCGCCACAGCCTGGCAGTTGGTGCATCCGGCAACCTCCTTGCCGAAGCTACCGGCCTAGGCCTTCTTGGCGACGCCTTCATCGCCGGACTGCTCAACAACCAGTACTTCTTGGCTCCTCTTCTTCCTGTTGCTCCGCTGCCGGTTCTTCCTTGCCGGGGCGGTATCCTCACTGTCAGATTCTCCTGCTCCAGTGTTCTCTCCGGGGAGTTTCCTTCCTTCCTCAGCACGTGCACACTTGTCGTCCAGGGCATATAGCTCGCTGACGTCTTTGATCTTGCACATCGCCATCTCCTCCCGCATCCTGCGGTTACGCACGTTCTGATGGAACGCGCTGATGACCGCGGCAGGGTGGACGTCTGGGATGTTGTAGTGTACGCGGCTGAATCTCTGGATGAACTTGCGCAAGGGTTCCCCTTCTTTTTGGACGAGCATATGAAGGTCGCTCGCTTGGCCATGGGATTTGTGGCCGCCTGTAAAGGCGCCAACAAACTGATGGCACAAGTCTGTCCAGGAGGTTATGGAGTTGTCCGGCAAGTGCATGAGCCAGGATCTGACGTTGGATTTGAGTACCAGCGGGAAGTAGTTGGCAAGGATCTTGTCGTCTCGCCCTCCAGCGGCCTGCACCGCAATGGTGTAGATGCTGAGGAACTCTGACGGATGCGACCTGCCGTCGTACTTCTCTGGTACGTCTGGCTTGAAATTCTTCGTGCTGGGCCACTGGACTTGCCGCAGCTCACGGGTGAACGCAGGGCAGCCTACCGCGTATGGCAGGTCGCCTGGTCCCCTCGGCGCATGCATGTCGACAGAGGGCTCAGCGCGCTGGTCTGATTGACGCCGTGCTTCTCTTCGACGCTCGATGCGAGTACGAGCGTTCTCTTGCTTTCGTTCGTGAAGAACTTGGCATTGATCGCGACGAGTTCGCGGATTTGACGACGCGGTGGAGTCGTTGTCGTGATGGTTCCGGCGAGTCGGCGATCTTGGCCTTTGGGGCGGGGAATGCACGGTGGTCGCACCCCCACCGGTCTTGGCGCCATCGGTTTTCGCCTGGCCGACCTGCCGCGGCTGTGACGCACTGTGCTGCCGCGGGGTGTCGCCGTTTGCGAAGCCGATGAGACTCTGTATCGTGGCCCTCCAGTCGTCGAGCTTGTCCGCCGTTGGAGGGTAGTCTAGGAGCAGTTGAGCTCGTGCTAGAGCTTCTGCTGGAGTGGCGGGCAGCGGTGGCGAACGGCGCGTGGAGCGGGATGTGCTCGAACTTCTAACTATGTTAGAAGGAGCAGCACCCGGTCCAGGCAGTCGCGCCACGCTCGCGCCAGCACGTTGGTGCGTATGCTCGCCTTGAGCACCCTGGGATCCGCCAGCTCGATCTGGGTCCAGCGAGCGTATGGTACCGTGAGTGCCAAGACGCTGCTGGTCCCGTGCCTCCTGAGAGGGGCGCGGTGCATGTTCGGACGCCGTGGCACCATGAGCTGGCTCGGCGACGCCCGTTCCGCCGCCGGTGCCGTCCCCACCACCCGTTTGCTCCAGGGGCGATGGGTTCGACGCGGACGGACCAGCCACCTCTGGAGCCTTCTTCTTCGGTGGCATGTCGATGAAGACGATGGAGATCTAGCCTGTGCAGACGCCGGATCAGGTTCACACAACCTCGACGCCCCCTACCTAGCGCGCCAAAGATGTCGGGGGAAATCTGCCTCCACGAACACCTATGGGGACCGAGCCCCTTTCTGGTTCGGCGGGGGGCGGAGGTCGCGCGAAGAGCAGATCGAGACGATGCACACAAGGGGTTTACCCAGCTTCGGGCCGCACGGATGCGTAAAACCCTACTGCTGCTTTGTGGTTTGTATTGTGTTCTTATTCGGGAGCGCTGAGTGCTACGGTACACTCAGGCAACTAATCAGACCGAGCGTGAGTGGCCTCCTTCCTCCTCCCTCCCCCCCTCTACGTTGCGCATGGGGCCTCCTTTTATATGCGCAAGGGGTTACCCACAGGTGGCAACATAGGCGGGGGTAAAATTGGAAAACGCTGTGTTGGGTACAGCTGTTTGCACAGTGCTATCATACCTAACTCTGACGGCAGGGGACAAGGGCATTAAATGCCCGTCTAGGTCGCCCAAACAGTGCAGAAAAGGGACCGTCAGGGGCGCCACCGTCTGCCACGACGGCTATCCTGTCAGCGTTGCTTCGCCACCGCATGCCCCCGGCTGCGCAGCCTTTCGCCACGTACGCCTGGAATGGCCCCAGAGCGACACGTTGGTGGATGAGCTGGAACGCAGGCGCGGGGTGGTGACTTGCCGCGGCAAGCGCCTTGCTGCGGTTGATGCCTTGTCGCGCCCGGGAGCTTTTTGCTCACCGGTCCTTGCCGGGACGCGTGGCGCGTCGCAGCAAGTCTCTTGTCGTGCCCTGGTTGGCCTTCCCGGCAAGCTCCTCTTGCCGGGGCCTTGTGCTTCGAGCGGCCGTCTTGGCAAGCTCCTCTTGCCGGGGCCTTGCTCTCTTCGGGTGGCCTTCCCGGCAAGCTCCTCCTGCCGGGGCCTTGGCTCAAATACTTTGTTCTTGGATGGCCCAAAAAGGGACCATGGATAGTTTTGGCGATCACCTGGCAAGCCTTGCCGCGGGGTGCTACGACTGCCCGTGCACAAGTTCGGGGTACTAAGGTACCCCTACTTTAGTACACCGACAGTATGTACCAGTAGCTATGTGTTTGATCTCTCTCTCTCTCTCGTGTTCTTGATTTGGCACGATCTTGATGTATCGCGAGCTTTGCTATTATAGTTGGATCTTATGTTTCTTCTCCCCCTCTTCTCTCTTGTAATGGATTGAGTTTTCCCTTTGAAGTTATCTTATCGGATTGAGTCTTTAAAGATTTGAGAACACTTGATGTATTTCTTGCCGTGCGTATCTGTGGTGACAATGGGATATCACGTGCCTCTTGATGTATGTTTTGGTGACCAACTTGCGGGTTCCGCCCATGAACCTATGCATAGGGGTTGGCACACGTTTTCGTCGTGATTCTCCGGTAGAAACTTTGGGAACTCTTTGAAGTACTCTGTGTTGGTTTGAATAGATGAATTAAGATTGTGTGATGCATATCGTATGATCATACCCACGGATACTTGAGGTGACAATGGAGTATCTAGGTGACATTAGGGTTTTGGTTGATTTGTATCTTACGGTGTTATTCTAGTACGAATTCTAGGGCTGTTTGTGACACTTATAGGAATAGCCCAACGGATTGATTGGAAAGAATAACTTTGAGGTGGTTTCGTACCCTACCATAATCTCTTCGTTTGTTCTCCTCTATTAGTGACTTTGGAGTGACTCTTTGTTGCATGTTGAGGGATAGTTATATGATCCAACTATGTTATTATTTTTGAGAGAACTTGCACTAGTGAAAGTATGAACCCTAGACCTTGTTTCCTATCATTGCAATATCATTTACGCTCACTTTTACTGCTTGCTACCTTGCTGTTTTTATATTTTCAGTTTACAAAAACCCTATCTACCATCCATATTGCACTTGTATCACCATCTCTTCGCCGAACTAGTGCACCTATACAATTTACCATTGTATTGGGTGTGTTGGGGACACAAGAGACTCTTTGCTATTTGGTTGCAGGGTTGCTTGAGAGAGACCATCTTCATCCTACGCCTCCCACGGATTGATAAACCTTAGGTCATCCACTTGAGGGAAATTTGCTACTGTCCTACAAACCTCTGCACTTGGAGGCCCAACAACGTCTACCATAAGAAGGTTGTGTAGTAGACATCACAGGCAAACAAGGAACAAGCAAGAAACTAGATTGCAATCTGGATATTGCGAATATAAGAAGAAAGCTTTATTGATCAAGGTGGGGTTCTGTGATGCCTTTGTCTGGTCGTTGAACACAAACGAAGTACGCGAAGTTGCAGCTATGGCGAACTTTAATCTAAACAAAACCCAAAGTCTAAACGGTGCCCTAAGGGCTGTATATATGGAGGAAGAGGGGGGATTTCGTGGCCCTTGGGGAAGGGGCCCGAAACCAACCCTATCTCTTGTTTCCCCACACATACGGACTCTAAAAACAGCCTATACTTATGTATTTCGAAATTACATGGGCCTGGCCCAATAATAAGGTGACACATCACCTAGAATAGCCTCTGGACGAAATTTATGAAGTGGCATCTTGTATATTTCACCCAAGGCTTCATGCACTCCTTATGGTGGCTTCAAAGTCCTGAAATCATCACTTGTAACTCCATTCTTGTTCCCCTTGCGCATGCCATCAACTCCATGCTTGTTCTTGCTCCAATGTTCATCCTTCTCCAAGCTAGGCCCTTCATTTGTAAGAAAAACAAATGTATCCAATTTAGGCAGCATCATATTCTCATGCACATTAGAATCATTACCAAGAAATGAAAGTACCTGGTAATTTAATTGGCATGCGCGAGCTCTAGTAATTGGTCCAGTATATGTAACAGTAGGGGCTCTGGGTGTAACAATGGTATTGATGTCCTCATTATCCTCCCCTTCTTGAAATGAAGTCGTCCTCGACGGAAGCTCGTCTTCCTCTCCCAAATAAGGCTTCAAATCTGCAATGTTAAAAGTGGGACTAACCCCAAAATCTGCAGGCAACTCAAGTTTATATGCATTATCATTTATTTTATGTAACACCTTAAAAGGACCATCAGCACGTGGCATTAGCTTTGATTTGCGCAAATTAGGAAATCTATCCTTACGCAAATGTAACCAAACAAGATCTCCAGGTGCAAACACGACATGTTTTCTACCCTTATCTCTAGCAAGTTTATATTTAGCATTCATACGCTCAATGTTTTCCTTAGTTAACTCATGCATTTTTTAAATCAATTATGCACGTTCTTTAGCATCAAAATTAACCTTCTCTGAAGATGGAAGAGGCAACAGATCAATAGGTGCACGAGGTAGGAAACCAATACACAATTTCAAAAGGGCACATCTTAGTAGTAGAATGCAATGAACGATTATAAGCAAATTCAATATGAGGCAAGCATTCTTCCCACATTTTCTTATTATTCTTCAAAACAGCCCTAAGCATAGTAGACAATGTTCTATTGACTACTTCAGTTTGTCCATCAGTTTGGGGTGACATGTAGTACTAAAAAGCAGTTTAGTCCCCAACTTAGCCCATAAACATCTCCAAAAGTGGCTAGGAAATTTAGTATCACGATCTGAAACGATAGTATTTGGCACACCATGCAAACGAATAATTTCACGAAAGAACAAATCGGCAACATTAACAGCATCATCGCTTTTATGACATGGTATAGAGTGTGCGATTTTCGAGAATCTATCCACGACAACAAATATGCTATCCCTCCCCTTCTTTGTTCGAGGTAAACCTAAAACAAAATCCATAGATATATCCTCCCAAGGAACACTAGGTACAGGCAAAGGCATATATAAACCATGAGGATTGAGTCATGACTTAGCTTTTTGACATGTAGTGCAGCGAGCAACAAAACGCTCAACATCCCGTCTCATCTTTGGCCAAAATAAATGTGTAGCAAGTACGTCCTCCGTCTTCTTCACGCCAAAGTGTCCCATTAGTCCTCCTCCATGCGCCTCCAGCAACAACAAAAGACGAAAGGAGCTAGCTGGAATGCATAGCTTGTTAGCACGAAACACAAATCCATCGTTAACGACAAACTTGTTCCATGTTATACCTTCTTTACAATTCTGCAATACATCTTTAAATTCAGCATCATGCACATATTGATCTTTGATGGTCTCCAAACCAAATATTTTAAAGTCAAGTTGTGAAAGCATAGTATAACGACGAGACAATGCATCAGCAATAACATTTTCTTTACCCTTCTTGTGTTTAATGACATAAGGGAAAGTCTCAATGAATTCAACCCATTTAGCATGTCTACGGTTCAGTTTTGCTTGACTTTTAATGTGTTTCAAAGATTCATGATCAGAATGTATAACAAATTCTTTGGGCCATAAATAATGTTGCCATGTTTCTAAGGTCCGAACAAGAGCATATAATTCCTTATCATAAGTAGAATAGTTCAGACTAGGCCCATTCAATTTTTCAGAAAAGTATGCAACAGGTTTGCCATCTTGTAATAGCACACCTCCTAATCCAATTCCACTAGCATCATAATAAAGCTCAAAAGTCTTATTAAAATCAGGAAGTTGGAGTAAAGGAGCATGTGTCAACTTATCTTTCATTGCCGTGAAGGCTTCTTCCTGTGCGGTACCCCAAACAAAAGGTGCATCCTTCTTTGTAAGCTCGTTGAGAGGTGCAGCAATGGTGCTAAAATCTCTCACAAAACGCCTATAGGAACCAACGAGTCCAAGAAAACTCCTCACTTGTGTGACCGTTTTGGGCTGCGGCCAACTCTCAATAGCTTCAATCTTGGCTTTATCAACTTCAATTCCCTGTGGAGTAACAACATAGCCAAGAAAAGATACACGGTCGGTGCAAAAGGTGCACTTCCCAAGGTTACCAAACAAACGTGCATCACGCAGAGCAATAAAAACAACACGTAAGTGTTCCAAATGTTCTTCCAAAGATTTGCTATAAATCAGTATATCATCAAAATAGACTACCACAAATCGTCCAATGAAAGCACGTAAAACTTTGTTCATTAGTCTCATGAAAGTACTCGGTGCATTAGTTAACCCAAAAGGCAGGACTAACCACTCATATAAACCAAACTTAGTTTTAAATGTTGTTTTCCATTCATCTCCCAATTTCATACAAATTTGATGGTATCCACTACGCAAATCAACTTTGGAGAATATCGTAGAGCCACTCAATTCATCAAGCATATCATCTAGCCTAGGAATAGGATGACGATAATGAATAGTAATATTATTAATGCCTCTACAATCAACACACATACACGATGTACCATCCTTTTTAGGCACTAGTATAATAGGAACAACGCAAGGACTAAGAGATTCGCTTATATAACCTTTGTCGAGCAGCTCCTGTACTTGATGCGTAATCTCCTTCGTCTCCTCTGGATTGGTACGGTATGGTGCACGGTTGGGCAGCGATGCACCTGGAATTAAGTCAATTTGATGCTCAATCCCTCGAATAGGTGGTAATCCCGGTGGCACGTCTTGTGGGAAAACATCGGCGAACTCCTGCAAAATGTTAGTGACAGCAGGGGGCTAAGAGGAAGGCACGTCATCGAATGAAAATAATGCCTCCTTGCACACAAAAGCATAGCAAACAGATTTGCTAAAATCTAGCTCATCAATATCAGATTTTGTGGCAAGTAAACATGCACTTTTCAATTTAATTTCAGAAGCAACACTAGATGGTTTATTATTAGGTTTCATTTGTTGCTCAAATTCTTTTGCCACAATTTGATTTTCGCTCTTATTTTTCTCCTATTTTGCTTTACTAGCTCTATTAATATCATCTTTCAAAATGGAATCAGGAGTCATAGGAAGCAAAGTAATATTTTTATCCTTATGAACAAGAGTATACTGATTGTTTCTACCATGGTGTACGGAATTTTTTATCAAATTGCCATTGTCTACCAAGTAATAAAGAATATGCTTGCATAGGTACCACATCACAATCATCATAATCAGCATATGTAGAGATACTAAAATGCACATGAGCAGTACGTGTTACCTTACCTTGCCGCTGTTGTTGAACCATTGGATGTAGTAAGGATGTGGATGTGGTCTTGTGGTGAGAGATAGCTTCTCCACCATCTCCATGCTAGCCAAGTTGTTGCAGCTCCCTCCATCTATGATGACGCGAACAGAACGTTCCTTCACAACTCCCTTTGTATGGAACAAATTAAGCCTCCGATTTTGCTCAGCTTGTTTGACCTGCACACTCAAAACACGTTGAGCAACTAAACATTCGTACCTGACAGCGTCTTCAGGAGCCATGTATTGCGTCTCATGATCAGAATCATCTCCACCGTGTTCTTCACTTGTAATAAGAGCCAAAGTCTCCTCATCATAGTCACTAGTAGACTCATACCCACCATCCTCAGTAACAATCATCACACGCTTAGATGGGCATTCTCTCGCATAATGACCTCAACCCTTGCAACGTCGACAAATAATATCATGTGTTTCCCTGTTGATGCCATGGATGAAGAAGAGCTCTTTGCAGGCCCAGAAGGTGTGCTCTTGGCAGATAGTGGTGATTGTGCCTTCTTTATTGTATCACGGTTGGAGGTGGCAGCTGACGGAGGTGCCGGTGTAGCAGAACGTATGGAAGTAGAGGATGCACGTGGTGTCCATGATGAAGGTCGACTTGCAGAAAAGTTAGTTCGCGCCAATGCCTGTCGATCCTGCACTTCACGTTTAGCTTTACAAGTAAGATGGAATAAACGAGTGATATTATTATACTCCTTATACTCCAGAATAGTCTGAATGTCTCTATTTAATCCACCCATAAAATGTGCAAGCATAGCTTCATTCTCCTCAACAATACCACATCTAATCATGCCAGTTTGTAATTCCTGATAATATTCTTCTACATAATTTTTTCCTTGTCTTAAACGCTGCAATTTTTGAAGCAATTCACGTTGATAATATGGTGGAACCCAATGAGTACGCATAGCAGTTTTCAAAGCAGCCCAAGTAGCTGGAATAGGATATAATCTACAATGTTCAGACCACCAAACACATGCAAAGCTAGTGAAAGCACAAACAGTAGCAGGAACACATCTCTCTTCAGGATATTGTAAACATGTAAACCGTTGTTTAGTTTCTAACTCCCAAGTAAGATATATATCAGGAACATATCTACCCTCAAATGGTGGAATATTCAATTTTAGTTTAGGGAGATGGTCAGGCTCTCGTACCTGAGGTGGTAGTGCACCCCTACCATTGTGATTATTTGCATGTGGACGACCTGGTGCTGGTGGTTGCACGTAGTTCTGATTTTGATCAACCTCATCCTCGTACTCGCGCGCATAATCGTCATCCTCCTTGGCACCAGCAGCAGCAGTAGCAGGAGACAAAGAAGCATCAACAACAGGTACAACAGCTCCAGAAGTTTGCCCATCCTCAAGAGGAACACGCTTCGCTCGTCCGAACTAATTCGGAAGGGGGCGTTGTTGTTGTCGTTGTAGAGGTGCGATAGGTGCAGCCGGCGGTGGTGGTGGAAAACGCGAAAGCAATTCAGCAAACTTGTTATCGAGCTTTGTTTCAAACGTCTTCTCCATGCCATATATCTTCTCCATGTCCTCTTCAAATCCGTTTAGCACATCTTGCACCTGTCCACTCATCATTTGCTGAAACTTATCATGAAGCTCCTTGTTCATCAAGTTCTCCCAGTCAGTCTCGTCGGCTTGTGATCCTGGCATGGTTAGCAGCACTAGAAACACACAAGAATATGATCCTACAGACTACTAACAAGTGGTGGTGGTGGGGGTGTCACAAATCTGTCAAGCAAAACTCAAGTTCTTACCAGTTCTTACCCAGCAGCAGGCGGTGATCGGCAACCGATGTAGTCAAAACTATCAAAGCTTCGATAGAGCGATTACCAGGGAGAGTCAAACGCATGATGTAGATGTATGTGGAGCTGGGAAGGCTTATAATATGGTAGCAAAAAGGGTCAGCAATAATCAATTCAGAGATGCAAAGTTGAATAAACGCTCAACGACGGTACTGTGCTGGTCCTAGGCTAGACCGTGCTAGAGACGCGGGCCTAGAACACTAACAAAATCACGGCGCTGCACGTAAATAAGGGAAAAGCACACTCTGGAATTTGTTTTTTTCGCACTTTTTTTAGCGCTCTTTTTTTGCGCTCCTCTTTTTTTTGCGAAAAATCACTATAATGGCGAGTGTCTCAAAACTCTTCCCAGGTCAAACTGACAAGATGGGCATGGAATTTTTTTTGACAATTTTTTTTCAAAAATCAGGGCAGCGACGACGAAAAAGTGCGACAAAAATCACTATGATGGCAAGTGTCTCAGAAGACTCAGAAAAGCCTAAAAATAGGATAGGAAAAAAATTGCCTGCGAAAATTTTGGCCTAAAAACTGCCCGGGGGTTTCCATAATCTTTTTTTTGAAACCTACTCAGGCATGGAAACACGACTCAGAATTTAGATGGATCTCGAAAACAAACCTAATATGAAAGGAACTCGGATTGGTGGTGGACATATGGTGGTGGTATATGGCAGCGGTGGTGGTAGCGATGGTAGTATATGGATATGGATCGGTGGTGGTATATGGATACGGATTCGGAGCAGTGGTGGGAGGTTGCAGGGGCGATGATGATGGTGCAGCGGCGGCATGACAACTTATGACCAGAACTCGAAACTCTAAAAGACTAGACGCTAAGACCAGCAACTTGACACGATGATGCAACCGCAAATTCAACAAAGCAAAATACTGAAAAGACTATGCAAAGGCTCAGACTGGTTCGGATAGGATGAACGAACACTAATTTTTTTTGGCTTTTTCATGGACTATACGTATGAAGAACAGACTCGGTCTAAACTACGAAAAACTGTAAAATTCTCACCAAGCAACCTAGAAATCTCATACCACTTGATAGAGGCAAAGGTGTCTCGTCTTTCGATGAGAGGGTGGCTATCGTTTTGGAGGAAGTCAACTTTGACGATACGACTACGAACGTGCGAGGACGTTGTGCCTTAGCAATCTCTAAACCAACTCCGAGAGGTTATTGACCACGCAGGAGCACGATCAACCTGACCACGAAGGTCTGTTTCCTGCAGGCAAACGAAGAACAAGCAAGAAACTAAGATTGTAATCTGGATATTGCGAATATAAAAAGAAGGCTTTATTGATCAAGGTGGGGTTCTGTGACGCCTTTGTCGGGTTGTTGAACAGAAATGAAGTACGCGAAGTTGTAGCTATGGTGAACTTTAATCTAAATAAAACCCAAAGTCTAAATGGTGCCCTAAGGGCTGTATATATGGAGGAAGAGGGGGGAATTTTGTGGCCCTTGAGGAAGGGGTCCGAGACCACCCCTATCTCTTGTTTCCCACACATACGGACTCTAAAAACAACCTATACTTATGTATTTCGAAATTACATGGGCCTGGCCCAATAATAAGGTGACGCAGCACCTAGAATAGCCTCTGGGCGAAATTTATGAAGTGGCATCTTGTATATTTCGTCCAAGGCTTCATGCACTCCTTATGGTGGCTTCAAAGTCCTGAAATCATCACTTGTAACTCCATTCTTGTTCCCCTTGCGCATGCCATCAACTCCATGCTTGTTCTTGCTTCAATGTTCATCCTTCTCCAAGCTAGGCCCTGCATTTGTAAGCAAAACAAATGTATCCAATTTAGACAGCATCATATTCTCATGCACATTAGAATCATTACCAAGAAACGAAAGTACCTGGTAATTTAATTGGCGTGCGCGAGCTCTAGTAATTGGTCCAGTATATGTAACAGTAGGGGCTGTGAGTGTAACAATGGTATTGATGTCCTCATCACAAGGACCGCCCGGAACTAGAGCATTATTTGAAGATATCCTAGAGGCCGCCCGCTTTGTAGAGGGTCAGTGATCGAAAGACATAATGTTCGAGTGAGGTGTATGAAAATTGTAAAAGACAATTTTATAGTTAATCTATTTATGTTTTGCTTGAAAGCTTGAATTCCTCCTGTGCGACCGTTTTGATATAATCTGAAAGTTTTCCAGTCATCGGCTTCAACCCACTCGTAGGAAGTACGGGGGTGTTCGGAAAGGCATTTAATCACTCTTTATCCAATGTCTTGGTCCATGAAGGAGGTGATAATGCGGTGAACCAGGCAATCGGACTATAAGGCGTTAACGCTTTCACTTAGCCATAGGAGTTTTATTGTGGGGCTATGACATAGCCCCTGGTATATATGTGGCGTATGGTGCCTTACATGTTTGATCTGAAAAAGATCCCTCGTGTGACACAGAATCGCTAAAGATTCCAAGAAGTCGTCAAGTGGTTGACCAGCTCTCGCCGCATCATGACAGTCAGTTTTCGGCTTTCTCTACTGAGGTGCTCGTCCGGTTTAGACCAGGGCACAATCATAGTAGTTCTCCCTTTACTACCCTAGCCGATAGAGCGGAACATAGGGTAGCAAGCATAGGAGCCAGGCAGCCCAACTATTGACCCAAGACAACGATTAGGAGCTGATGCACATAAGGCCAAACTTGCGACGCGGAAGTATGATATAGAGTTGTTCGGGCTTTTAATGGCAACTCATTTGTTCCCACACCGAGCCCCTGGCAGGTTATGCCAAGGTATTTCTGTGAAATAACCGTAGGAGCCATATTTGTTGGAGAAACAATACGGATGATTATTTCGCATATTGTTTACTGGGAACTGAACGATATGCCAATGATTACTGATGATATATAAAAAAGCCATCCTCCCGGCTATTTGACATGCTCGGGGTTGGAGGCGGAGGAACAAGCATAGTACAGGCTCAAGAAATAGAGAGTGCGGTCTACAAAAAGTTATTTTGGACCTCCTGTCGCACGTCTGCACTGCCGGTCCTCGGTGGGGGGAATCCTTGATGGAAATAGCCCCTTAGGTGAGTGTACGGATCCGGACTCCGATAGAGCCAGTTTCAGATGTTTATCCTATTCGTCGCCTGTTTTTAAAGGATAGCGAAGGAAGAAATAAAAATAAAATAAATAAATAATGTTACTGGAGTGCTTGCAGGCTTATCCGTATTGTGCTTCCGCCAATGCCCATGGTATCTTGAGTGCGTAATGATGTATGCGCGGTATGAATTTTGTAGGTGTACGGAGTGGGCGACGGAAGTCGGGTTGCTATTTCCGTTCTAGGAGTAGTTGATCCTCGGGTGGAGATTGCTTCTAACCCCCAGTGTTTCGTTGGTGAACCTTTCCGTTATCCCTGTCGCCTGGCGGCCTCGTCCCCCTGTGTTCGGCGTTGAGCTTGCCGGCCTGTTTAAAGACCCAACAGTTTCTGTTGGTATGATTAGCTGGTTTATTGGGGTGGCCATGAATCTGGCAGGGTCAGTCAAATATCATGTCCAGGTTGGATGGTTCGTATCGATTCACCTTGAATGGCTTCTTCCGCTGACCGGGCTTGGGGTTGCTGAAACCGGCGTTGACCGTTGTGTCGCATGATCTTTCATTGTCATTGTGACTGTTGTTTTTGCTTCGTCGTGGCTTGCCGTTGCCGTCTCGGATTTCGAAGGTGCCCGGGTTGCTGGCGCCAGTGCTTCTACGAGCGAGCCAACTGTCTTCTCCCATGCAAAAGCGGGTCATCAGAGCAGTGAGGGCTGTCATGGATTTAGGTCCTTCTTGGCCGAGGTGGCGTGCCAGCCATTCGTCCTGGACGCTGTGTTTGAAAGCCGCGAGGGCTTCTGCGTCCGGACAGTCGACGATTTGATTCTTTTTGACTAAGAACCGAGTCCAGATCTCCCTGGCTGATTCTACGGGCTGCTGGACAATGTGACTTAGGTCATCAGCGTCCAGTGATCGGACATATGTTCCTCGAAAGTTATCGAGGAAGGCCTCTTCCAAGTCCTTCCAGCTGCCTATGGAATTTTCAGGCAGGCTGTTTAACCAGTACCGAGCTGGCCCTTTTCGTTTTAGTGGGAGGTATTTAATGGCATGGAGGTCATCCCCACGGGCCATATGGATGTGGAGGATGAAATCTTCTATCCATACCGCGGGATCACTTGTCCCGTCGTATGATTCAATATTGATGGGTTTGAATCCTTCGGGGAATTCATGATCCATTACTTCATCAGTGAAGCAAAGCGGGTGTGGCACCTCTATGTTGGGCCACACAACAACGTAACTCCGAAGGGGTCCCTTTGCGGTTTTCGGCTCGGACGTGGCAAGGTTTAACACGTTCGAATAGGTAGCCATCGTCGCGTGTCGAAGCATGCTTTCGCGATCCATAGATCAATATTGCGTGTCCTGCTCTATTGTCCAAGTCCCTCTACAGGTCATCTAGGTAATCATGACCTGCGTTGTTCTTGCCTTTATGGCGAGGTGGGGGGTCTCGTGTTCGGCTTGAGTTGCCTCTTTATTCGGACAGAGTTGTCGGCGACCTGCCGCATTGTGTGACGGTGGTATGGGCTCCAACGCCCCGTCATCGGACTGGTATAGCAATCTATGCTTTGGGTAGCTTTTGGCTAGGCCACTAAGGTTGTATTCTTCGGCGACCAAGACTTCGGTCCATCTGTCGTTGAGTAGGTCTTGGTCAGCTTGAAGCTGCTGCTGCTTCTTTTTCAGGCTCCTTGCCGTAGCTATCAGCCTGCGCTTGAAGCGCTCCTGCTCGAGCGGCTCTTCGGGTACGATGAAGTCTTCATCGCCGAGGCTTACCTCATCTTCGGAGAGCGGAAGGTAGTTGTCGTCCTCCAAACCATCGTTGGGCAGGTCCTGTTCATTGGGGTTGGCTTGCCCGTTTTCCTGTTCCTCCTGCTCAGATATTGCTCCCACAGGGTCTTCATTGCTTTCGGCGCCGTCCGGAGTACTATTTTCTCCAGTGCCATTGTTGTCGCGGCGTGACTTGGGGCGGCGTTTGGGGCGCCGGAACTTAGCCTGTGTCTCAGGAGTTTTATCCTCAATTTGATCTCCCTTGTCATTGCCGCGAGACTTTTTAAGTGTATCGATCATGTACACTTCGTATGAGGGGGTGGCCGTCCCATGCCTGATGACTGGCGGGTCTTGTCCTTGCTCCTTGTCGACATCGTCGCCTATATCATTAATGTCTCCGGAGCCAGAAGCGGGCATGTCGGTTAAGTCCTCGACAGTGGATATGAGGTGGGTGGTGGGTGGGAAGCGAAATTCTCCATTATCAGCCTCTAGCTCGAACCGGACATAGTTCGGCCATGAGTCCCCCATCGGGGACAGGTTTTTTAACGAATTCAGCACATCGCCGAAGGTCAAGTGTTGGAAGACATCTGTGGCGCTGAACTTGATGATTGATAACCGATCCAACTCGGTGTCCGCAGGTGCGCGAGGTTCGGAACTTATAGCCGAAGACGAGTCCGGAATTCCGTTGACGCTGATATTGCCTGGTGTTGAGTCTGTGTGCGGCTCCAATGCCGCGGACTCTGTGGCTTCGGATGGTGCAAACTGCTTCGGATCTAAGGTCGTAGCAGTTACAGGAACCATCCCCAGAACTTGGTCCGATGACAAATTTAGGTCATGTTCATCGGAGCGAGGGGGAGCGATCTCCGCGGTCTCGAATCTATTGAAGATCAAGTCTCCACGGATATCCGTGACATAGTTCAAGCTTCCAAATCTGACCGATGGCCAAGGGCGTAGCTATCAACCTGCTCCAGGTGGCCAAGCGAGTTGGCCCGCAGTACGAAGCCGCCGAACACGAAGATCTATCTGAGGAGGAAAGTTTCTTATTGGACAGCGTCACTTTAGACGATTGAAGGGGCCATCAAACCTTTCGTCGACGACACAGTGGAACTCTCAATGAAAGAACCAATGTCGGTGTCAAAACCAACGGATCTCGGGTAGGGGGTCCCGAACTGTGCGTCTAGGGTCGATGGTAACAGGAGACGGGGGACACGATGTTTACCCAGGTTCGGGCCCTCTCTATGGTGGTAATACCCTACTTCCTTCTTGATTGATCTTGATGAATATGAGTATTACAAGAGTTGATCTACCATGAGATCGTAATGGCTAAACCCTAGAAGTCTAGCCTATATGACTATGGTAATGTGTATATCCTCTCCGGACTAACGCCTCCGGTTTATATAGACACCGGGGGGGGAATCTAGGGTTTGCATAGAGTCGGTTACATAAGAAGGAATCTTCATAGTCGGTCGCCAAGCTTGCCTTCCACTCCAAGTAGAGTCCAATCCGGACATGGGTACAATCTTCGGCCTTCATGTCTTCATAGCCCATTAGTCCGGCCCAATGGATAACAGGTCGGACGTCCGAGGACCCCTTAGTCCAGGACTCCCTCAATAAGCCCAATGTTTGCATCCTTCATGACAGGCATGCAGGTATACTCAGTGTGATAAAGACACTAACAAACCCTGGTCCCGAGGAACAAACTCCATGGCAGGACTTGTAGAGTCGTTGGTGCACCGCCATTTGGGGGCTAATTTCTTCTCGTAGTTTAGAAATAAGAACCTGATGAATCTGTTCAAAAAACTCTGCAAGAAGAACCAACTATGGAAGTACAATTTGATAAGACTTAATCTGTGCATGCAGAGACACGTTAGGGACAGGAAAGCTGCAAGAGATGCAGCGGTGAGAGCACGTGTTGAAGCAGTAGCAGCACTGTTAGCAACTGGAACAACGGTCGTGGAGGAGGAACCTGTTGGGCTTTGTGATTTGCCAGGATTTGACCCACCTGGTACTAGGAGAAGGCTCGGGAGGTCGATTAAAATCTTCGAGCAGTGGATAGAGGATGAGCCTCTGGAGAGGTGGTCTTTGTTGCATGACACACATGGAGCAAGGTATGGTGTCATGACTACCAATCTTGCAGAAACATACAACTTTGTCCTTAGAGGAAACCAGGCACTGCCTCTTACAGCCATCATTGAGGGTATTTTCTATGGCACAGTGAAGTATTTCAGAGATAGACGTCAAAAAGCAGAGCATCATATCTTGAACAACCCAAGCACACGTTACTATGAAAGATTATGAAGTACATGGAAGAAAAGATGCAAAAAGCTAGGTCACACACCGTAGTCCCCATTGGTAATCAAGAAAGAAGGTTTGAGGTCCTCTTAGCTAACAACAAATTCGGTTGTGCAAATGAGTTGAGGACGCATGAGGTCAAAATTGAAAATGAAGTTTGGCCAACGTGAGAGTGCACATGCAACAAACCAAAGTTGCTTCACCTACCATGCTCCCATGTACTTGTTGCTTGCAGGCAGCTTGGAATGGACGCAATATCGTTCGTGTCTCCATATTTTCTAAAAGAACCCATCCTCAATACCTGGACAGGTGAGTTGCTGGGATTTCACTCAATGGGTAACTTCAACACCGTTAATCCTGTTGAAAGGCGGTACATTCCAGACCCAGAGAATATGCGTACAAGTAGAGGTAGGCGACAGTGTCGGCGCATCCGGAATGATATGGATGAATCTGAAGCGGGAGGTACCACTATGCAATGTATTTTACGCAATGAATTCGGCTATAGGGACACTAATTGTCCCACTTTTGTCACTGCCAATGGTACTGGGCGTGGACGAGGAAATAGGGGCCGAGGAGCAAGAGCAAGAGGAGCAAGAGGTAGAGGCAGAAGCTAGGCACTAAGTTATAAATTTGTATTAAGTGTGGCACTATGTTTGACATTTGTATTAAGTGTGGCACTATGTTTTAAATTTGTATCAAGTGTGGCACTATGTTTTAAATTTGTATTAAGTGTGGCACTATGATTTAAATTTGTATTAAATGTGGCACTATGTTTGAAATTTGTATTAAGTGTGGCACTATGTTTGAAATTTGTATTAAGTGTGGCACTGTGTTTGAAATTTGTATATGCAAGAATGGCGGGAATGGGGTTGCTTAGTGCGGACATTGATAGAAGCATCATGCTTCTATAGGTTCTAAGCGCAAGATTGATGCGCTGGTCAGTCGCACTCAAAAGGAAGACTGGAAAATACACGAGGGATGGGTTCAGCAGTACGTGCTTTAGTTATTTCCTTCAATCATGTATGGATGAGACACACTAACTGATGTGTCCAGACATGCAGGTTGAAATGGACTACAAACACACATCTGTGCCACGAGAATCACGACTTTGATATGGAGGAATTCAATCTCTATCTACAGCATAACCGGGACACGGTTATGCATCGTTCATCACAATCACCCAGAGGAGATACCTGCCCCTAATACGGCGGATATGTACCCGAGCTATGATACTTCGGGCTCTAGGCAGCACGCGGTAAGAGCATTTCTCTTCGTATAATGCAAGTAGTGCATACATACTTTGCCTTGCACACGTAATAATCGCCCTGACAATTTCAGGCTGAGTTGACTCACGGACTTGGCGAGGAGGTGTCCAACTATCAGCGTTCACTGTCTTCTGCACCTCTAATGCTTCCTCGGGCTCAGGTCCAAACCTGGATGACGCGCATTGAGGGGAAACTACAATTTTTGTATCGAGCTATTACGTGCACATGCGCTTTGGGCGTTCTTCACCAGCATCCCCCGCGTCACTCCACACACTAGCAGCCCCCGCGTTACTCGACTGGTCAGCTCGAACCCACACATCACCGACATGAGCCGTGTCCACATCTAGCAGAGCAGTGGATGGCCAGACAACACCTGTTGACCAGGCCGGTAGTTCACCGTGGTAGCACCAGCCGGATCCCACGGCTGGCTACGTGTTTCGTCCAAGACCCCAGCAGCAAGGTCCCACACCAGGATTCGTGATGCAAGCTCCGCCTATAGGTATGTTTCTTCATATTTATTCTTGTGAATATCGATTGGGCCTATGTATTTCATCATTACTTATGTCCGTCCATCCAGTAGGGTCCTACGGATATCAGGCGTATGGACATGACGCGTCTATGTCCGGATCCGGGTGGGATGGTGACCATGAAGGTGGGCATAACAAACAGGATTTCTTGTCGCAGCACAACGAGTAGGTGGACATGTATTCGGCTCCGGCACCACCTCCCACACAGGAAACACAGTATGACCAGGATTGGTCTGAGCTTCCTCCCCGTAACGTTCGGCCACCCCACAGGTATATGTGGCCGACGCCACCTACACCACTGACATGGCGGACTACGTGGCTAATGCTTGTCTAGCACTATATCTATCTATGTACGCGAGGGACATATGCTACCTATGTATGCAATATATATATATATGTGTGTGTGTGTGTGTGCGTGTGTGTGTGCGCGCGCGCGCGCGCGCGCGCGCGCGAGAGAGAGAGAGAGAGAGAGAGAGAGAGAGAGAGACATATTCTACTTATGTATGCGAGAGACATATTTCTCTCATCGATGCAACACTCTTAGAGATAATTAAGATACAAGTACATCAAAATTAAACGGTACAACTTAACTTAGATAATACAACACTCTTAGAGATAATTAAGATACAAATACATCAAAATTAAATGGTACGACTTAGCTTAGATAATACAACATACAAACTACATGAAGACATCATCATCATCCTTCGTCGATGCAGCACTCTTGCCCTTCGACGATGAGGCGGTCTTGCCCTTCGAAGATGAGTCACTCTTGCCCTTCGACGATGAGTCACTCTTGCCCTTCGACGATGCAGCTGTCTTGGCCTTGCTGCTCGGCATGAAGATATCATCTTCGTCTTCGCTTTCGTCAATCCTTAGGAAACTTGCACCCTTATGATGTTGCTTCTTCCACCTAACATGCAACTTGAGGAGTTCTTTTCGTATCTCCTCAAAGGTCCTTGCAGGCCACCCACACCTACTTAATGCGTGATCCAACTCATTCAGTATGGTGTCACTACTGATAAGTTCGCCCCATTGAACAATCCTATTGTCTATCTCGAAATTGCCGGCTAGCCTCAGAAGACATTTTGACATACTCGGGTGGAAACTACGATCGGAAGGATAATGAGGATGGGACATCTTGTCGAGACCACAATCCACTGCTTGTCAACCCTTTCTGTCTGGGAGGGGGGTCTATAGGTCGAGAAGAGAAATATGTCGGGAACAGAAGGTTTGGCGGGAAAGAAGATGGCGGGAACAGAAGGGAGGGCGGGAAAGAAGTTGGCGGGAACATAAGGGGTGGCGGGAAAGACGATGGCGGGAACAACAGGGTTCACGGGAAAGAAGATGGCGGGAAAGGCAGATTTGGCGAGAAAGAAGATGGCAACAAAGGAGGACGACTGGAACTAATCATCTGTTGGGGAACGTTGCAGAAAACAAAAATTTTCCTACGGTTTCACCAAGATCCATCTATGAGTTCATCTATCAACGAGTGATCGGATGCATCTACATACCTTTGTAGATCGCGAGCGGAAGCGTTCAAAAGGAACGGGGATGAAGTAGTCGTACACGACGTGATCCAAATCACCAGAGATCCTAGCACCGAACGGACGGCACCTCCGCGTTCAACACACGTACGGTCAGCGCAACATATCCTCCTTCTTGATCCAGCAAGGGGAGAGGAGAGGTTGAGGAAGATGGCTCCAGCAGCAGCACGACGGCGTGGTGGTGATGGAGCTGCAGTACTCCGGCAGGGCTTCGCCGAGCTCTATGGAGGAGGAGGAGGTGTTGGAGAGGGAGAGGGAGGCGCCAAGGCAAAGGGTGCGGCTGCCCCCCTCCCCTCCCCCTTTATATAGGCCCCTGGGGGCGGCCCTGGGAGATTGGATCTCCCAAGGGGCGGCGGCCAACGGCTGGAGTGGCCCCCAAGCCAAGGTGGGGCGCCCCCCACCCCTAGGTTTTCAACCCTAGGCGCATGGGGTGGGCCTAGGGGGGCGCGCCAGCCCACTATGGGCTGGTTTCCCTCCCCACTTTGGCCCATGGGGCCCTCCTGGATAGGTGGCCCCACCCGGTGGACCCCCGGGACCCTTCTGGTGGTCCCGGTACAATACCGGTGACCCCGAAACTTGTCCCGATGGCCAAAACAGCACTTCCTATATATAATTCTTTACCTCCGGACCATTCCGAAACTCCTCGTGACGTCCGGGATCTCATCCGGGACTCCGAACAACATTCGGGTTACTGCATATACATATCCCTACAACCCTAGCGTCACCGAACCTTAAGTGTGTAGACCCTACGGGTTCGGGAGACATGCAGACATGACCGAGACGGCTCTCGGGCAATAACCAACAGCGGGATCTGGATACCCATGTTGGCTCCCACATACTCCTCAATGATCTCATCGGATGAAACACGATGTCGCGGATTCAATTAATCCCGTATTCAATTTTCTTTGTCAATCGGTATTTTACTTGCCCGAGATTCGATCGTCGGTATCCCAATACCTCGTTCAATCTCGTTACCGGCAAGTCACTTTACTCGTACCGTAATGCATGATCCCGTGATCAAACACTTTGATCACATTGAGCTCATTATGATGATGCATTACCGAGTGGGCCCGGTGATACCTCTCCGTCATGCGGAGTGACAAATCCCAGTCTCGATCCGTGTCAACCCAACAGACACTTTCGGAGATACCCGTAGTATACCTTTATAGTCACCCAGTTACGTTGTGACGTTTGGCACACCCAAAGCACTCCTACGGTATCCGGGAGTTACACGATCTCATGGTCTAAGGAAAGGATACTTGACATTGGAAAACTCTAGCAAACGAACTATACGATCTCGTGCTATGTTTAGGATTGGGTCTTGTCCATCACATCATTCTCCTAATGATGTGATCTCGTTATCAATGACATCCAATGTCCATAGTCAGGAAACCATGACTATCTGTTGATCAACGATCTAGTCAACAAGAGGCTTACTAGGGACATGTTGGTGTCTATTATTCACACATGTATTACGATTTCCGGATAACACAATTATAGCATGAATAAAGACAATTATCATGAACAAGGAAATATAATAATAATGCTTTTATTATTGCCTCTAGGGCATATTTCCAACAGTCTCCCACTTGCACTAGAGTCAATAATCTTGTTACATTGTGATGAATCGAACACCCATGGAATTTTGGTGTTGATCATGTTTTGCTCTAGGGAGAGGTTTAGTCAACGGATCTGCTACATTCAGGTCCGTATGCACTTTACAAATATCTATGTCTCCATCTTGAACATTTTCACGAATGGAGTTGAAGCGACGCTTGATGTGCCTGGTCTTCTTGTGAAACCTGGGCTCCTTGGCAAGTGCAATAGCTCCAGTGTTGTCACAGAAGAGTTTGATTGGCCCCGACGCATTGGGTATGACTCCGAGGTCGGTGATGAACTCCTTCACCCAAATTGCTTCATGTGCTGCCTCCGAGGCTGCCATGTACTCCGCTTCACATGTAGATCCCGCCACGACGCTCTGCTTGCAACTGCACCAGCTTACTGCCCCACCATTCAAAATATACACGTATCCGGTTTGTGACTTAGAGTCATCCAGATCTGTGTCGGAGCTAGCGTCGACGTAACCCTTTACGACGAGCTCTTCGTCACCTCCATAAACGAGAAACATTTCCTTAGTCCTTTTCAGGTACTTCAGGATATTCTTGACCGCTGTCCAGTGTTCCTTGCCGGGAATACTTTGGTACCTTCCTACCAAACTTACGGCAAGGTTTACATCAGGTCTGGTACACAGCATGGCATACATAATAGAACCTATGGCTGAGGCATAGGGGATGACACTCATCTCTTCTATATCTTCTGCCGTGGTCGGACATTGAGCTGAGCTCAATTTCACACCTTGTAACACAGGCAAGAACCCCTTCTTAGATTGATCCATATTGAACTTCTTCAATATCTTATCAAGGTATGTGCTTTGTGAAAGACCTATGAGGCGTCTTGATCTATCTCTATAGATCTTGATGCCTAATATATAAGCAGCTTCTCCAAGGTCCTTCATTGAAAAACTTTTATTCAAGTAGGCCTTAATGCTGTCCAAGAGTTCTATATCATTTCCCATCAAAAGTATGTCATCTACATATAGTATGAGAAATGCTACAGAGCTCCCACTCACTTTCTTGTAAACGCAGGCTTCTCCATAAGTCTGTGTAAACCCAAACGCTTTGATCATCTCATCAAAGCGAATGTTCCAACTCCGAGATGCTTGCACCAGCCCATAAATCGAGCGTTGGAGCTTGCACACCTTGTCAGCATTCTTAGGATCGACAAAACCTTCCGGCTGCATCATATACAATTCTTCCTTAAGGAAACCATTAAGGAATGCCGTTTTGACGTCCATTTGCCACATTTCATAATCGTAGAATGCGGTAATTGCTAACATGATTTGGACGGACTTCAGCTTCGCTACCGGTGAGAAAGTCTCATCGTAGTCAACCCCTTGAACTTGTCGATAACCCTTAGCGACAAGCCGAGCTTTATAGATGGTCACATTACCATCCGCGTCTGTCTTCTTCTTGAAGATCCATTTATTTTCTATGGCTCGCCGTTCAACGGGCAAGTCAATCAAAGTCCATACTTCGTTTTCATACATGGATCCTATCTCGGATTCCATGGCTTCCAGCCATTTGTCGGAATCCGGGCCCGCCATCGCTTCTTCATAGTTCAAAGGTTCACCGTTGTCTAACAACATGATTTCCAAGACAGGGTTGCCGTACTACTCTAGTGCGGAACGTGTCCTTGTGGACCTACGAATTTCAGTAGGAGCTTGATCAGAAGCATCTTGATCATCATCATTAATTTCCTCTCTAGTCGGTGCAGGCACCTCAGAAACGTTTTCTTGAGTTGCGCCATTTTCCGGTTCAAGAGGTAACACTTCATCAAGTTCTACTTTCCTCCCACTTACTTCTTTCAAGAGAAACTCCTTCTCTAGAAAGGATCCATTCTTGGCAACAAAGATCTTGCCTTTGGATCTGAGGTAGAAGGTATACCCAATAGTTTCTTTAGGGTATCCTATGAAGACGCATTTTTCCGACTTGGGTTCGAGCTTTTCAGGTTAAAGTTTCTTGACATAAGCATCGCATCCCCAAACTTTTAGAAACGACAGCTTAGGTTTCTTCCCAAACCATAATTCATATGGTGTCGTCTCAACGGATTTCGACGGAGCCCTATTTAAAGTGAATGCGGCAGTCTCTAAAGCATAGCCCCAAAAAGATAGCGGTAGATTGGTAAGAGACATCATATATCGTACCATATCTAATAGAGTGCGATTACGACGTTCGGACACACCATTACGCTGAGGTGTTCCAGGCGGCGTGAGTTGTGAAACTATTCCACATTTTCTTAAGTGTGTGCCAAATTCGTGACTCAAGTATTCTCCTCCACGATCTGATAGTAGAAACTTGATTTTTCTGTCATGTTGATTTTCAACCTCACTCTGAAATTCCTTGAACTTTTCAAAGGTCTCAGACTTGTGTTTCATTAAGTAGATATACCCATATCTACTCAGGTCATCAGTGAGGGTGAGAACATAACGATAGCCACCGCGATCCTCAACACTCATTGGACCGCACACATCAGTATGTATGATTTCCAATAAGTTGGTTGCTCGCTCCATTGTTCCTGAGAACGGAGTCTTGGTCATTCTACCCATGAGGCATGGTTCGCACGTGTCAAATGATTCATAATCAAGAGACTCTAAAAGTCCATCTGCATGGAGCTTCTTCATGCGTTTGACACCTATGTGACCAAGGCGGCAGTGCCACAAGTATGTGGGACTATCATTATCAACTTTAACTCTTTTGGTATTCACACTATGAATATGTGTATCATCACGTACGAGATTCATCAAGAATAAACCATTAACCATCGGAGCATGACCATAAAACATATCACTCATATAAATAGAACAACCATTATTCTCGGATTTAAATGAGTAGCCATCTTGAATTAAACGAGATCCAGACACAATGTTCATGCTCAAACTTGGCACTAAATAACAATTATTGAGGTTTAAAACTAATCCCGTAGGTAAATGTAGAGGTAGCGTGCCGACGGCGATCACATCGACCTTGGAACCATTCCCGACGCGCATCGTCACCTCGTCCTTCGCCAGTCTCCGTTTATTCCGCAGCTCCTGCTTTGAGTTACAAATGTGAGCAACTGCACCGGTATCAAATACCCAAGAGCTACTACGAGTACTGGTAAGGTACACATCAATTACATGTATATCACATATACCTTTTGTTTTGCCGGCCTTCTTGTCCGCTAAGTATTTGGGGCAGTTCCGCTTTCAGTGACCACTTCCCTTGCAATAAAAACACTCAGTCTCGGGCTTGGGTCCATTCTTTGGCTTCTTCCCGGCAACTTGCTTACCGGGCGCGGCAACTTCCTTGCCTTCCTTCTTGAAGTTCTTTTTACCCTTGCCCTTCTTGAACTTAGTGGTTTTATTCACCATCAACACTTGATGTTCCTTCTTGACTTCTACCTCTGCTGATTTCAGCATAGCAAATACTTCAGGAATGGTCTTTTCCATCCCCTGCATATTGTAGTTCATCACGAAGCTCTTGTAGCTAGGTGGGAGCGACTGAAGGATTCTGTCAATGACCGCCTCATCCGGGAGATTAACTTCCAGCTGAGTCAAGCGGTTGTGCAACCCAGACATCTTGAGTATGTGTTCACTGACAGAGCTATTTTCCTCCATCTTACAGCTAAAGAATTTGTCGGAGACTTCATATCTCTCAACCCGGGCATGAGCTTGGAAAACCATTTTCAGCTCTTCGAACATCTCATATGCTCCGTGTCTCTCAAAACGCTTTTGGAGCCCCGGCTCTAAGCTGTAAAGCATGCCGCACTGAACGAGGGAGTAGTCATCGGAACGTGCCTGCCAAGCGTTCATAACGTCTTGTTCTGCAGGGAGAACATGTGCGTCACCCAGCGGTGCTCGTAGGACATAATCTTTCTTGGCAGCTATGAGATGATCCTCAGGTTCCGGACCCAGTCCGTATAGTTGCTGCCATCGTCTTTCAGCTTGGTTTTCTCTAGGAACGCGTTGAAGTTGAGGACTACGTTGGCCATTTGATCTACAAGACATATTGTAAATATTTTAGACTAAGTTCATGATAATAAAGTTCATCTAATCAAATTATTTAATGAACTCCCACTTAGATAGACATCCCTCTTCTAGTCATCTAAGTATAACATGATCCGAGTCAACTAGGCCGTGCCCGATCATCACGTGAGACAGACTAGTCAACATCGGTGAACATCTTCATGTTGATCGTATCTTCTATGCGACTCATGCTCGACCTTTCGGTCTTCTGTGTTCCGAGGCCGTGTCTGTACATGCTAGGCTCGTCAAGTCAACCTAAGTGTTTGCATGTGTAAATCTGTCTTACACCCGTTGTATGTGAACGTTAGAATCTATCACACCCGATCATCACGTGGTGCTTCGAAACAACGAACTGTCGCAACGGTGCACAGTTAGGGGGAACACTTCTTGAAATTATTATGAGGGATCATCTTATTTACTACCGTCGTTCTAAGTAAACAAGATGCAAAACATGATAAACATCACATGCAATCAAATAATAAACGTGACATGATATGGCCAATATCACATAGCTCCTTTGATCTCCATCTTGGGGCTCCATGATCATCTTTGTCACCGGCTTGACACCATGATCTCCATCATCATGATCTCCATCATCGTGTCTCCATGAAGTTGCTCGCCAACTATTACTTCTACTACTATGGCTAACACATTTAGCAATAAAGCAAAGTAATTTACATGGCGTTTCTCAATGACACGCGGGTCATATAAAAAATAAAGACAACTCCTATGGCTCCTGCCGGTTGTCATACTCATCGACATGCAAGTCGTGATTCCTATTACAATAGCATGAACATCTCATACATCACATATAGATCATTCATCATTCATCACAACTTTGGCCATATCATATCACAAAGCACTTGCTGCAAAAACAAGTTAGACGTCCTCTAATTGTTGTTGCAAGTTTTACGTGGCTGAATTAGGATTCTAGCAAGAACGTTTTCTTACCTACGTGAAAGCCACAACGTGATTTGTCAACTTCTATTTACCCTTCATAAGGACCCTTTTCATCGAATCCGCTCCAACTAAAGTGGGAGAGACAGACACCCGCCAACCACCTTATCCAACTAGTGCATGTTAGTCGGTGGAACCGGTCTCACGTAAGCGTACGTGTAAGGTTGGTCCGGGCCGCTTCATCCCACAATACCGCTGAAGCAAGATAAGACTAGTAGCGGCAAGAAAGTTGACAAATCTACGCCCACAACAAATTGTGTTCTACTCGCGCAAGAAGAACTATGCATAGACCTAGCTCATGATGCCACTGTTGGGGAACGTTGCAGAAAACAAAAATTTTCCTACGGTTTCACCAAGATCCATCTATGAGTTCATCTAGCAACGAGTGATCGGATGCATCTACATACCTTTGTAGATCGCGAGCGGAAGCGTTCAAAAGGAACGGGGATGAAGTAGTCGTACACGACGTGATCCAAATCACCGGAGATCCTAGCACCGAACGGACGGCACCTCCGCGTTCAACACACGTACGGTCAGCGTAACGTCTCCTCCTTCTTGATCCAGCAAGGGGAGAGGAGAGGTTGAGGAAGATGGCTCCAGCAGCAGCACGACGGCGTGGTGGTGATGGAGCTGCAGTACTCCGGCAGGGCTTCGCCGAGCTCTATGGAGGAGGATGAGGTGTTGGAGAGGGAGAGGGAGGCGCCAAGGCAAAGGGTGCGGCTGCCCCCCTCCCCTCCCCTTTATATAGGCCCCTGGGGGGGGGCGCCGGCCCTGGGAGATTGGATCTCCCATGGGGCGGCGGCCAAGGGCTGGAGTGGCCCCCAAGCCAAGGTGGGGTGCCCCCCCACCCCCAAGGTTTCAACCCTAGGCGCATGGGGTGGGCCTAGGGGGGCGCGCCAGCCCACTATGGGCTAGTTTCCCTCCCCACTTTGGCCCATGGGTCCCTCCGGGATAGGTGACCCCACCCGGTGGACCCCCGGGACCCTTCTGGTGGTCCCGGTACAATACCGGTGACCCCGAAACTTGTCCCGATGGCCAAAACAGCACTTCCTATATATAATTCTTTACCTCCGGACCATTCCGAAACTCCTCGTGACGTCCGGGATCTCATCCGGGACTCCGAACAACATTCGGGTTACTGCATATACATATCCCTACAACCCTAGCGTCACCGAACCTTAAGTGTGTAGACCCTACGGGTTCGGGAGACATGCAGACATGACCGAGACGGCTCTCGGGCAATAACCAACAGCGGGATCTGGATACCCATGTTGGCTCCCACATACTCCTCGATGATCTCATCAGATGAACCACGATGTCGCGGATTCAATTAATCCCGTATTCAATTCCCTTTGTCAATCGGTATTTTACTTGCCCGAGATTCGATCGTCGGTATCCCAATACCTCGTTCAATCTCGTTACCGGCAAGTCACTTTACTCGTACCGTAATGCATGATCCCGTGATCAAACACTTTGATCACATTGAGCTCATTATGATGATGCATTACCTAGTGGGCCCGGTGATACCTCTCCGTCATGCGGAGTGACAAATCCCAGTCTCGATCCGTGTCAACCCAACAGACACTTTCGGAGATACCTGTAGTATACCTTTATAGTCACCCAGTTACGTTGTGACGTTTGGCACACCCAAAGCACTCCTACGGTATCCGGGAGTTACACGATCTCATGGTCTAAGGAAAGGATACTTGATATTGGAAAACTCTAGCAAACGAACTATACGATCTTGTGCTATGTTTAGGATTGGGTCTTGTCCATCACATCATTCTCCTAATGATGTGATCTCGTTATCAATGACATCCAATGTCCATAGTCAGGAAACCATGACTATCTGTTGATCAACGATCTAGTCAACAAGAGGCTTACTAGGGACATGTTGGTGTCTATTATTCACACATGTATTACGATTTCCGGATAACACAATTATAGCATGAATAAAGATAATTATCATGAACAAGGAAATATAATAATAATGCTTTTATTATTGCCTCTAGGGCATATTTCCAACATCATCTTCGGGGAGAACGGCTGGAACTAATAATCTACAAGGAGGATGACTGGAACTAATCATGTATGGAAACGACGACTGGAGCTAATCGTCTACACGGTGGACGACTGGAGGCCCGCCTTCAGACGACTGCCCAGTCGGCCAGCGGTGAGACGAGTGGATACTAATTGTCTACAAGTAAGACGATTAGGTCCAGTCGTCCTAGAGGAAGATGATGCCGTATTATTTGTCAAAAATATCAAAACCGTGTATTATTTCTGGAAATTAATAAGAAAATGTATTATTTTTTAAAAAATAGCCCAAAAATGAAGAGTCTTGGAGCTTTTTCCAATATGTTTCCATAGCATTTTGAGGGGTCCACATCCACATGTCTTTGTCATGCCAACACTGAACTTTTCCTGAAATCTATCTTTGAGTAGGCATTAGTTAAGTGACATATATGCTGTTATCAATTACCAAAACCATCCGGAGATTAGTTGCACTTTCAAGAAATCAACACCCTTCTCCTCGCCGCCTGGTTCATCTCACCATTGATGTCGTGGTTTTCGTCGTCGTCGGTGAACGTATAGACCACCTCCTGATTCACCACCATCCGCTAGGCAGATACTCGACGCCCACAACCCTTGCCCCCAATCCTTCGATAGATCGACGCTGGTGAGCACCGCGCCGCCGACCCATTCGTCGTTCTTTCTTCATCTCTTTTAGCACAAGATGTGTTGGCATGGATATTTATTTGCCAAGTCAGCCTTGCAAGTGCTTTTTTTACTGTCAAAAACGGGGTCAAACGAGAATCAGTGTGATCTATTACGGCCTATCCCAGACTCAAAAAATACCGGTACCAATTTGTTAACCTAGCCTCAAATGTACTATCTTGCAATTAACTCCATCGTAACTACTTGAATTTCAGCATCATTTGTGAAGAGCCGAAGAAAATCCGAGATATTTTGAGACGATGTATTTGTGCCCTAACTCACCCTAAGCTACTACTTTTCCCTTTTTTCCTTTGTTTTGGAGGTGTGGCCGCCTTTTGTATTAGTGTTGGCCTCCTGAAGCGGAGGCAAATTGAGGCGAGACGAAACCCTCCTCCCTCCCCTCCCCACTCCAATCTCCATGGCTCAAGACGAGGCCCCGGAGTCCTCTTCCCCCTCTTCGGCGGCGGCTGGTCGCCTGAACGCCGCCGCGCCGGAGTTCACCCCCCGATCCGCCGCCCCGCACCAAGCCCATCCCCACCGCCGCGGGCCCCACCATCACCACCACCACCACCACCAGCCGCATCACCAGCACCAGCACCAGTACCGCCACCAGCACCACCACCAGGGAGAGGATGAGGGGGATGCCGCGGCGGTGGTGGATAACGCTCAGCTCGTCCTGCCCGAGGAGCTCGCTCGCCGGGTCGTCAAGCAGGTAGACTCTTTTTTTTTTTCAGTCGATTGCTGCGATGTCCACTGCGTTGCTACGAAACCTAAAGTCTTCCCTTTGGCCAAAAAAAGAAAAAAAGAAAGAGGTTTAGATGGGGGTTTTGTTGAGAGTTGAGACGTGGAGATGGCCTCTGATTTGATTGTTCGCTTGCTGCTCCATAACTTCATCACACATCGATCATAGTATCATGCGTTGGCAAATTTAGTTTGATGTTCAAATATGTTGACAATAGAGATGACCGTGGGACGTCAGGCCATGGCTTTCTTGAATATTTGTATACGGTTAAGCGCATCCTCTCATCATTTATCTGATGCGTTCTCCCAGTGTTATGCTTCTGAACTATAACATGGATAACCAATCTGGCTTTACAGATGTATGGTAGTGAGATTGTACTCTGGTGTAGTATGCATTAATAAGTTTAAACGATGGACCTGAGAGAGGTGGGTGGGGTTAGATATAAGATGATATCTGTTGAGCAATGGTATTTTTGTAAGCGGCAGCTCGTAGATCTGCAACTTTTTTTTCCGGGAAGATACTAGATATTCTGGATAAAAATGGCACGAACTGCCTTGTTATGTGGTATTTTGGGGTTAGGGTTAAGTGACAGGAGTGGAGCGGCATGGATATAAGAGAGATAAATAAGATTTGCGTGTACGTAAAGTCATCAACATTTGGCAGATATGTGATCCTCCATTCAGTTTATCAGTTACTGATTGGGTAGAGTCGTAGAGAAAATATGACAAATTTATACAATGTTATCTTTCTGTAGTATTGCAACCGTTGTATTGCATGCGTCATAGGCAGAATGTTTCACCTTTTGAGGGTAATATGGTTGAATAGGGAAAGCATGTAACTCCTGTCAATTTTGTGGTGTTCCCTACTTTTTATGTGGGAGCAAATAAAATGATCATCATAATATAATACACAGAGGTCATAAACAAGAAAAAATATTCTTTTGTTTTTCGTTATTATAATCTGCACCCTTTCTGTTTTTATTCCATACATTTACTCAGATAGTTGTAATTGACTCTCTGTGCTAGCTTTACCTTTTTACTATTTACTTTTTAGTTATTTATTAATATAATTAAACTTTCATCAGTTGCTTGATATGCATCTTTATAACTGTGTATCCATTGGATACTGTAATGTTTTTGGAAACATGACAGGTGGAATTTTACTTCAGTGATGTCAATCTAGCTACAACTGACCATCTGATGAAGTATATTACTAAAGATCCAGATGGATTTGGTGAGTTTAACCTGTTAAATTTGAAAAAGCATTCGATCATGCTGTTTACTCTCATTTATGTTTCTTTCATCTGACATTTGCTGGCCAAAATCAATTAAAATTTAGCAATAGAAGTAGGCACATATATGATGATAAAAATCTTACAAAGTGCTGATATAGCCATAATTTTCTTCTTGGATATTTTCTGTTATACTAATAAGTTAAGTAATAAGTTGTGCTCAGTTTGTGGTACTACCTCTGGCAGGTAATCTTCTACTATTGTAGGCCACAGAGTATTGACACACTCGAAAATGGAAAAAATGTTGCTTTGAAACTTTGAAGTATGAAATGTGCTTGCATTGTTGATGCTACGCATCATTAATTCATTATGGGGAGCTGCATGCCATTCTTTGTGTGCTTTTTTCCATTTGGGTTTTATTTTGCCGGATAACAGTTGATACTTCTCCAATATCAGCGAGTAGTTTACAAAAAAAATATCGAAACTGTTTTCACTATTTTCTTTTGTCTTAACAGTGCCGATGACAGTGGTTGCATCCTTCAGGAAGATTCGAGAATTAATTGATAGATCCTTGTTGCCTGGTGCATTACGTACATCAACAGAGCTGGTAAGTATCTCAACCAAATCGTCATATTTACCTGTTTACTCTTTTCTTTTGGATATGCATATTCTTTCTGTTATTGACAGCCCAAGTAATTGGCTTGCATATACTTTATATTGCTGCTTAATCAAGATATGTGCTAGTTAGATCTGGGAGGTGACTGCCTCAGCTCATCCATGCAGCGGTAAAGCAAAAAAAAAAGTGTCTAAGAACCTGTACCATCCTACTGAAAGAGCTATCCTGTGATATCATGCATCCGCACTCTTGTTCAATTTTCCCCTGATCCAAACACAAGAAATGATAGTCTGTGTGGTTCTTTACTTTCTTTTATCATTTATAGGTAGTTTCAGATGACGGGAAGATGGTTAGGCGACGAGTGCCCTTCTCTGATGTGGATGCTGAAGAAGTTCAGGTTAGCATATGATCCGTGGAATCTTCTATTTGCTATGTCATGCTTCTGAAACTTACCTATTTCTGTACTCAGTCTCGAATTATTGTTGCTGAAAAATTACCTGAGGATCATCGCTATCAGAATCTTATGAGGATTTTCTCAACTGTTGGGAGGTATGGATGTCTGTTACCATGATTAACTATGGGTGCAATGTTGAAGACTAATATTATCTATATTGCAGTGTGAAATCAATACGTACTTGCTATCCACAAGGGATCGATATTTCTGCCGGCAAATCATCAAGGATTGATATGCTTTTTGCTAATAAGGTCTGTGTATGATCTATCTACCTCTATATGAATACTAAACGTTGATGAGTCATATCATAGCTTCTTCCGAAGCAATGTATCTGTTGTTCGTAAGATATTTTCACACCTGTTTGTGCCAATGCTGTTTCTATTTTGCTGTGCTTGCAGCTGCATGCTTTTGTGGAGTATGGAACTGTTGAAGATGCTGAAAAGGCGGTATGTCATCTTGATTGCTATCCAGTTGTCCTTTGGCACTTGTCTAGCATATAAAAGAAGAATCTTTCCTGTTTACAGGTTGCCGAGTTTAGTGGCGGCAGAAACTGGAGGGATGGGCCTAGAGTTCGGTCGCTGCTTGGTTGCCTGGTACCTTAATGAATCCTGACCAATTCAATGTCTTCTTTTATTGGCCATTCCATGTTTTATGCAAAATTTGAAGTAACCATAGCTTGATTGTGAGCATAATGCACATAAGACTGTCCTATGTGTTCCTTATCTGTCTTACTATTCTGGCTAGATTTATTTGTCATTAACATCTGGAATATCGGTTATCCACTTGCATCATTCTTGGTGTAGCTATTATATTTGATTGACGAGTGTAAGCCTGCTTAGTGAAGATTACGTTTAAAGGACAGACTGTTCCCACAAGACTTGTTTAATATCACCGTTATATCACATGCTTCATCGTAGAAGATGCTTTTCTTTTTCACATTTAATTTTGTTACTGGCCACTAGAAACATGGGATTGGTCAAGGAAGAAAAGGTGGAGATGAGGAGGCTGCGGACGAAGATGATCCTGAAGAGTATGAAGCAGAAGATGCTGCCCAGGTATCTATTTGTACTACAGCATGCTGATGCGTCAGAAACTTGATTAAGAATGGATTGTCTAATGTGTTGTTTCTTATGTAGGGTGAGGATGGTTTCTATGACAAAGCTGGAATGAGGCAAGGGAGAGGCCGAGGACGCGGTGGAAGAGGCCGGGGCCGGGGCCAGTACCATGGCCAGAGCCGGGACGGCGGGCATCCAATCGGCACTCCTCCATCGAATCACAGTGCTGAGCATCCGGTGGTGTCCAAGCCGCCTCCTGGTCCGCGTATGCCGGACGGCACAAAAGGATTTGCCATGGGGCGAGGGAAGCCCCAGGTCAGCCTGGCAGTGCTGTCTGATGCTTAGTGGTACCCTGTTGCCCTGTTGTCGGGAGGGGTTGGCAGAACGGCGCTTATATGATGACACATTTTGATGTGATCCCATGAAGAGAAGGATAGTAATACCCTGATACATGCGTCAGTATACTGCATTGCTGCTGGTCCATGGACCTGTCTTTTGGTCTCTGAATTTCCTAGTTGAAAGTACAAATTCATACTTGACAAATCAACAGAAAGAAGTCCTTCAGTGGGAGGAGCAAATTTTTATAGTTGTTCGAATCGTCGCTTTTGCAAACATATACTGCATGTTAACTGATAGGCTCGTTCTTCACTGGTCTGCAAACCTCGGTCTCCGCTCGTTCTTGCCGTCTGTTCTTCGCATTCCCTTCGCTGGCGCGGTCTTGCTGGTGCCGGCGCGGCCACCGCTGTTGCAGACAGGCTCGCTGCCGGTGCCGGCCACAGCCTTGCCCTTGGCCGGTATAGCATTCTTCCTGCCATCTACCTGCAGCTCCTTGGGAGCTCTTGCCGCAGCAGATGGAGGCCTCCTTGCCTTCGCGCTCTCGACTTTGGCGTCCACGCCCAATGGTGGAGCTCTCGCCACTGCCGTCGCGGATACCCTGCGCCGTGCGAAAATAGACCCATTCGTGAGCAGATTCTTGGGCGCCGTGTAAGGGGCTTCCCCTGGCGTCTCCACCGTGTTAGCTGTACTTGCACTGCTGCTGCTGTCGTCCTGGCTTGTATTTGCGTAGTACAAGTGCGAGTGTGCCTTGCCTGAGCTGCTGCTTGTGCCAATATTGGCTTTGGCATCTGGTTTCTGCTTCCTGCTGGGCAGAGCTGGAGC
This sequence comes from Aegilops umbellulata, assembly GCA_032464435.1. NCBI lineage: Eukaryota > Viridiplantae > Streptophyta > Magnoliopsida > Poales > Poaceae > Aegilops > Aegilops umbellulata. Next base: position 104,440,832 of record CP136060.1, on the reverse strand, counting down.
TGATCTCCTGTCGATCGTGCAAGGCTGGCTCTTGGCATAGTTGCTTGACGAAGAATCTGCCAGAAGCTTGGCTGATGTTTTGGTCGCCTCTGTCTTGCCAATGAACTGCCCTAGCCAAGATTTCGAAAATTTGTTCAACTTCAAACTCAGTTTGCCGAGGATAAGGTTTAGCGATTAGTATACCTTTGGAGCTGAAGGCTTAATCGGGATGGGTAGCTCCTTGTTTTTAGGGGAAACCACCGTTTCGGAGGAGCTGCCTTCCATCTTGAGGGAAGGAAACATTGGTGCAGCTGGAGGGGTCTTGGGCCTGAAATCACACGTACTCCCTCTAATGTAAGAATCAATTCTAGCAGTGCTAGTGCCAAATGAACCTACCACTTGTCTCCAAAAAAAAAAAAAAAAAAAAAAGAACCTACCAGTCATAGTCGTGCTTCTCGTTGATCGGCATGAGGAGATCTCTCTTCCCCGGGGGAGGCTTGGACATGTGACCACCTAGTTAGCACACAGACGATGCAGTGAGCTTCACTCAAAAATCAAAATAGCATATGGTTTTCAAGGAAAATCGTTCCTAGTGACCGGGTGAAATGGCCATGACGATGGAAATATTGGTTCGGTTCACGTATAACGTACGTATGGGATTCTTTTTTGTTTGTTCCAAAAAAACAACGTTAAGTGCAAGGACGAGAGAGAGAGAGAGAGAGATGTCACCTTGGATGGCGTCGAACTCCACGGAGTAGATCGGCTCCAGGAGGTTCACATCCGTATCTTCCTCATGCTTGTACAGCTCCCGGAAGAAAACTATGCTCTCGTCCTTGTCCTTCTGAACTGCGGACGGGGCCTTCTTGCTCTTGCCCATCCCCGCAATTCTCCTCATGCGGTTCATCTATCTTCTTCAAGGAACAAAGCTATGCTTGCTTGTTGTTGCGAGGACCGGAAAGATGAGAGGTATCAGGTATGGGGATTTTGACATTGTAGGGTTGCATCATGAATACTGGCCGCAAGACTTCCAAATCTGCCGGCGATTCTAAAGCGACAGCTGGAATTATTTGGAGACAGGGTATGTTAATATTGTTAAACTAGTTGGTGAAAGGGATGGGTCGATGCAACCAAATGGAGGGGATGATTGATTGATTCCACGGGCATAAGCATGGCATCGTTTGTTTCTTCGGTTGTGCTCTAGTGTTGCAATCCTTCTTCTTGTCCTCCCCTGTGCTCGTCATTTCTAGTTTTATGGTTCTATTCTCATATGTGTGTACTTTTCATGAGTTTTAAGTTTGGTTAGGGTATTTTTTTAGAAAAGAAGGATACGTCCCGGCCTCCAGTGGCGGAGCCAGGAAAAAAGGATGAGGAGGGCCGAGTGTTGTTGAGCCTCGTCAGGGAGGGCCAACCCATCATAATACACCATTTTCATAGCAAATAATCACTTGTTCAAATGTATATTAGGTTTAAATCAGTTGTATTAGGGGGGCCAGGGCCCCTGCTGGTCCCCCCTGTCTCCGCCACTGCCGGCCTCTACATCTGGATGATGCCGCCGCACGGCCAGGGAGCCGCCCTGCCGTGGAAGAAGCCCCCAACCCGAGGTGCCCCGGCCGCCTCGAGGGGTTGCCGCCGCCTCCTCCCGCCTTAGCGCCTTCGCACTGGGCGCCGCCGCCACCGTGGCCAATGCCGGCAGCAGCGGGCAGGCTCTTTTGTTGTGGGTTGTGGGGCTGGTGGTGCTGGGATCTGATCCCCCTGACGCCTCCCTGGGGTGGTGGCACGATGGGGTCGGGAGTTTGGTTAGGGTATATCAAACATGAATGGTAAGGGATAGTCATAGAAGCTTTACGTTTTGTTTTTTGTCTAGGGTCAACACTAAGCTCAGTATGGTTGGTTTCACTTTTCAATGTTCCAGCAAGTTTTCAATGTAGTTTTTTCTAACCGGCGCCTAACGGTCTCAATCTATCATGACTTCCGTGTCGCTGTCCATAGCGGCCCGGGAGAAAACCCTATCCATCGCCAAACACCACCCCACTCCTACGACCCCCACACAGCTGCCGGAGGGCACCAGCGGGCGAAGCCCACACGACGGCTTGTCCCTCCTTTGCATCTCGCTGGGTGCACAAGCAGCACGGGGGCGGCTCAGTGAGACAACGTCGGGCTCGCGTAGAGTACAAGGGCGACATGGTGGGGCGGAGGCGCGGAGTCGGCGGTGGACGGTCGTGTGATGGCGGCTACAGATTCACGGTGGCACGCTTGTCTAATCTGGGCCCTAGCGAGCCGACAGCCATGCCATGCAGCAGTGGCGTGGTTTTGTCTCGATCGATGTGTCGCACGACGGATCCGCAACGTCCGAAAAGGTTCTAGAAGGTTCCTGGTGGGTCAAGGCCATGCCACCTTGAGGGCCAAGGCACCACCAATGGCCCAAATCGGCTAGACCATAGAGTCCACCATGGGCGATAAGGTACCTTGTGGAGGGGTCCTCCCACTGGAGTGGCCAATCCAGGGAGGACTCCTCCTCCCTAGGTCGGCCAACCCCTTGGGTCACCTATAAATAGGTGGGAGGGGCGCAACAAAGGCACTGCAAACCCCACGGCTGCCAATCTTTACTTACCCCGCGCCCCATTTCTCCTCGGTCTATATCTGTTCTAAATCGGAACGTTGCTAGGCTGCTCCTCTCTAGTTTTCTTGGGTGGTTCTTTGTTTTGGACGGCGAAGTTCTACTGAACCACTACTTTGATATGTGTGGATTTTGTAGATACTAGATCGGCGAACTAATTCAAAGGAGAAATTCTCGCGTTTGTAAGATTTAATCCTAGCCGCCGGAATCTGCATCAACACGCTTCACCAACTCTCCTCCCCGTTACGTTTTGTTGGTGAGCAATCTAATCTTAAATATAATCTCACTTGCATCTTCATAATGATCCTGAGATGATTCGTAGGCTCAGTTTTTTTTTCTACTACGTTTCTAATGAAGTACATGATCCCAAGAAGCGCAATTTCAATCTTCAATTAAACCTCCAGTTGATCAAGGACTCTGGCATGGACGACTCCACTGGCGACTCCACGGGCGACGGGCGCGCGTCCCTGGCGCCGCCAATTCTGCCGGAGCCACCGCCGGCGATCCCGACGGACGACGGGGAAGGATTGGGGGCCAACGGGAAGGGGAGATCCTCACCGCCGCTCCACCCGGTTGTCACGTCCTGCGGAGCAGATCGGCCGCTACCGTCGCCTCGGCGACTGTCGCCGGATCCGCTCCTGCCGGATGAGTGGCGATCGGCGTCGGTGGCGGCGCCCGATCTTCTTCCTTCCACGCCTTCCAGTCCAGATCCCACGACGGTAGATCGGGATTGGGAGTTCTTGAATCATTCGAAATGGTACGTGCGTTTTCAGGATGATAGAGAGGCGGGGCGATGGATCAATGGCCTGATCTACTCGCATCCGTCCCGTTGGATGACGATCCGGGACAACGACGGAGACATTTTGGCCGGACGACATCTCAACGTTGGCGAAGAGATTGCGATTGGTAAGAGTTTTATTATCGATTTTTTCCATATCGAGGTTCTTGAGTGTGTGCAGGCACCCATAGAATGCGATGAGCAAATTGAGGTCGTGGATCTTACAAAGGACGCCGAGGAACCCAAGCCTGCGCAGCGGGTTGGGGGTCGTTTTTGGATTCTAGCTGACGAAGACGATGACGATCTGCCGGAAGCGATGGTTCGGTCACCATCTACGCTTGGCATGGTTACATCTACCTCGGGGTCTACATCTATGGTGAGTAGTAAGAAATCGTGTTCGTTCGGTAATCCGGTTCCTTCGCAGAAGTCGAAGGTGAAACCATGGAGGGGACCGTTGCCAAAGGACGGGCCGCCGGCTATCACCTTGTCAGATTTTTTCCGTCCCGACTGTTGGACGAGAGTGACTCGGCGAAAGAAGAAAGGTGGTTGCATGATGTCACAGCGATCGCCGGCGGTGGCCGTACCGTGTGACATTCGGGCGGCCAGATCTGAGCCTTTGAATGATCTTTTGGGCTCAGTTGGGCTGCCTGTGGTTGCCTGCGACGTAGGCTTGGTCAGTACTGGGCTAGAGGCCCAGGGGGCTGACCAGGCAAGCGAAGCAGCATCGGGTGCGGGCGACGTGCATGAGGAGGCCTCGGTTCGGTCGCCCCTACATGCACGTTCTCCCTCCCCCCCCCGCCTGTTTCTGCTAGGGTTCGGCGCCGTGGGCGAGTTGGTTTCCCGTCCGCCTCCTCGCGCCGATCTTTACTGCGTTTTGCCGGAGCCGACCGGTGCCTGCCACCTGTTTTGCGTCTGGTGGCCATGTCGCCCAAGCCGCCTCCGCCGCGGGTGACACTGGTGGCGAGGAACCAGACCGGGTCCGCCGGCGGCTCGACCGCTCCGGCTGCGGGCGCTGCTGCTCCCGGCCCTGCGCGTGCGGCACCTCCGCCCCGGGCGGTTCCGCCGCTGCCTCGGGGGGCGCCTCCTCCACCGCCGGCTAGGGCCATGCCTCCACCGCCTCAGCAGCCTAGGGCTGATCCGCCGCCGCCGCCTAGGGTCGAGCCGCAGCCGAACCAAAGGCCATGGCCGAGGCAAATGGCGGCCGGCCGCGGTGGCTCTGGCCAAGGCTCGAACGGCCGTGGGGCGGGCGCGTCGGCGGGGGATGATCGTAATCCTCCATGTGGTCAGTGGGGCGATGATGGGTATGACGCCTATGGTGTTGGGCTGCATCGGGTCTCTTCGTCTACCTGCGGTGGCCGTGGATATGCTTGGACGGACAACGGCAATGCCAACCGGGGTTTCCTGGGACCGCCCGGTAACTTTGTGGAGGGGGCGGTCACCCCTAATAACCGCTTTTCCGGGGCCGTTTCCGCGGAGGGCGGGGCGGGAACAGGCGGCACTTTCCGCCTAGGCTCCCGAAGACTACGGTTGAGACTGAGGTGGTGGCCGACGGGGGATCGGTTCTACCGTAGGTGGCGGTGGAGACGGTTCAAGCCCTGGCCGAAGTCACGTTGCCGGAGCCCATGCAGACTGGTGATTCTGCTTCTGAGCAAGGTACGGATAAATCCGAGGCTGACAAGGTGTCCAAGTGGGCGGCAAAGAAGAAGAAGCTCACTTGTTTCCGCTGTGGTGACACGGGACACTTTATGGCTGAATGCACTGCGGAGTTATGTGACCTGTGCCGAAAACCTAAACATACTGCTGCCGAGTGTCCTCTTATGCTTGGGCCTAAGCCTACTGTTCAGATTTACGGGGTCTGCTGCTTGGAGTTGATGTTCTTCGAGTCTCCCAGTGTGGCACCCATGGCACCAGCGGTAGAGACTTCTTTCCCCGGTGTGGTGAAGGTAGTTCATGGACCGTTGACCGAGGCGCAAATTATTCAGCAGCTGAGGGAACTTGCTCCGGGTAACTTTCAGTGGTCGTTGCTCAAGCTCAATGATACATCCTACAAAGTAGATTTCCCATCTAAGGAGGATCAGATGAGAATCCTCAAGTTCGGTATGAGCAGGGTCACAAGCACTAGTTTTGTGTTGCAGTTTGATGAGTGGAAAAAGAAGGAGCCGCAGGGCACGCCGTTGCGGAAGATTTGGGTTTGTTTCTCTGGGGCGCCATCTGATCCCCTGGACAGCTTTTTGGCGACCTGGAGCTTGGGGTCTTTGATTGGCAAGACTGAGCAGGTGGATATGCCCTTCACTCGGGCTAACGGGGCGGCGCACTTAGTTGTCAGTGTTGCTAACATTGAGTTTTTACCGAACGTGGTGCCTTGGACTTATGAGGGTGTTCTGTATCAGCTAGACGTTCAGTATGAGGATCCTCATTTGTTCGATGATTTTGAGGATGATAATCCCATGGACACGTCTGAGGGAGGAGGTGCCCCGGGGAACCAGGATGATTCGGCTAAGGGTGATGATGATATGGCCAAGGAGCCGGCGGGTCCGTTGGATTCTAGTGACGTTGCTCCTGTTCGGTCATCCGGTGCGGTTCCGACGTCCACCTTGCAGCTTGGGTCCTTGGGACCGTTCTCTGCTCTGCCTCGGCTTCGGGGTGTCCATCCGGTTTCCCTGGATCCTGTGGTTCCCATTTGTGCGTCGAAGGTAGTTGAGTTGGGAGGTGCCGAGGGGCAGGTGACCCTTCCCACGTCTCCTACCTCTCCTATGACCACCGTGGATGGAGCTGCGTTTATGGCTTTGGCTGGAGGTGACGGGCAGGAAGCCCGGTCCTCCGAGGTGCTGGCGCCGACGGCGCCCATGGCGGGCTCGGCGTTCCTCTCATCGTCGCCGCAAGCGCGCGGAGGAGTGGGTGTGCAGGAGACCGCCGTCACACCGTGCCCCGTTGCGGTGGGTGGGTCGGGTGGCATGGCCATCTCACCGGTTTCCTCTCTGGAGCACCGCGCGCTGGTTTCCTCGGTCCCTGATGTCAGCGGGTCTTCCGTGGACAGGCCGCGGGAGCCGTCGCCGTTTGGTTCTGCTACCCCGGTGGCTTCGCCCAGGGGCGCCGCTGTTGGGGGACGGGCAGGAGGCCTTTTGATGCAGAGCATCCTATGGACATCACCATGTCAAGAGTCCGTTCGGCGAGTGACACGTGCGACATCTACTTCACATACACAAAGGTGAATCATCTCCTTTACACGTGCTCACTTGACCCCTTCGAGGATGGTATACTACTTGACACTCCACTCGTGTGCATGCATAGGTATTGTCGAAACACTACGGACGACGAGGAGGAGTGCAAGCGCCAGGGAACAACTACACCATCCGCAAGAGAAGCATGGAAGAGAAGGAGGGAGAAGACCCAGGACGAGCGTTACTACCGCCCACACCAAGCGGTACTACCGCTAGAGGCCTCCAAGCGGCACTACCGCTTGCAAGCGGTACTACCGCCCTCCCAAGCGGTACTACCGCTCTGCCTGTGCGCAGCCACGGGCCTTTGGCCTTGTATCCCTCTCCCACTTACCCCTTCGTGGCTAAGACTATAAATAGAACACCTCCACCTCCTTTCTAGGGTTAGCAAAGTAGTAGCTCATTAGAGATAGAGCTTTGCTCATCCATATCGGATCTACTCCACGAGAGAGAGACCGCGGCCCCTCTACGGAGAAGATCCACCTTGGATTCAAGACCTCCATGTTAGCATGTGAGAAGATCCTCCGGGATATCAAGACCTCAACTCCTCCAAGGATTGGGATGAACGCTACCTTGTATCTTTCTCTTTGTTGTTCATGTACCTTGTGGATCTTGTGTGTTTGATTTTCTAGTGGACATGTGATTGGACTTGTTCTTGAGTGTTTCCCCTTGTGTTTTTTCTACGTTCTTCCCCGTGTTCGTCGTGTTCTTCGAGGGATCTCGCTTCTTTCGTGAAAGATCGGCCATCTAGGGTTCCACCCTACATCATCTTGGTATCATGAGCCACGTTGATCACGATTTCGGAGCCTCCCCGTTGTGTTTTCTAGCCTAGTTTTGTTGATTTCGTCCTAAATTCGAAAATTCCCCACCAAAAATAGCCCCAAATTTTTTGGTGATTTGTTGGTTTGATGATGTTTTGTTGGATTTGATCCATGGATTTGCTTGGTTTCAAGTGGATCTAGCATCTCCCCAAGTTTCCCCACTTTCCATCCACGAAATCTCTCCAATTCTGACCCCGAAATCATCCATTTCCACCCCAAAATCGCGCCCCGATCCGGATTTGCGAATTTTCCCGACACCAGCGGTACTACCGCCCCCCTAGCGGTACTACCGCTTAGCACCTCCAAGCGGTACTACCGCCCATCCGAGCGGCACTACCGCTTAGTAACACAAGCGGTACTTGACGAGGATACGTACCTAGGGTAGGGTAACTTATCATACCTGAGGTACCCAATCAAGGACATGACTCCTACAATGAAAGACATTCTAAGAAGTATCAACATTTCAGTCGACCTGGTCAGCCCAGTCGACGGACACGAGCGTACTCGACCAGAAGCACAAGCAGTCGACCATGAAGACAGCCACTCGACTATAAGAAGACCTAAAGGCACTGCCTACAAACGGTCATCTCATAAGTAGCTTTTATGGCCTTCATGGTCCTTTATTACAGGCGTTACCAGTAACCCCCTCTCTTTATGTACATTAAACTCCTTGTAACGTGGGCTGGCTGGGGTCCTGGCGAACTCTATATAAGCCACCCCCCTCCACTAGGACAAAGGTTCGGAACTTTGTAACACACACACACATAATCCAGTCGACTGCCTCCGGGCTCCGAGACGTAGGGCTGTTACTTCCTCAGAGAAGGGCCCGAACTCATAAAACTCCTTGCGCATACAACTACTCCATAGCTAGGATCTTGCCTCTCCATACTTACCCCCCATTCTTACTGTCAGACTTAGAACCACGACAGTACTACCGCCCCACCAACGGTACTACCGCCAGGCCCTGTTTCAGCCGAAACAGTCGAAAAAACCCGACACGAGCGGTACTACCGCCCATCCCAAGCGGTACTACCGCTTACAAGCGGTACTACCGCCCTTCCGAGCGGTAGTACCGCCCATGCCAGTTTCAGCATTTCGAGTTTCACCGTTTTGCCCATAACTTCCACATCCGGAGTCCGATTTTCGCGTTCTTTAGCTCCTTGAGTAGCTATTGACATCCTCTATACCTCTAGATAGGTTTCACCAACATTTGACTCCATCAAATTTTTGGAACTTTGGCATCTTTGCCTAGGGCTTCCACCACATCCTCCGCATAACCACCACCGACTTCCGCAACCCAACCAATTTTGTTCCCCATCACATTTGAGGTTGTTTGAGTTGTGATTTGAGTCTCCTAAGGTGTTTAGGCTACTTAGGGATGGTTGCTTCTTCATCAACCACCACCATAACTTCCGCATAGACTTACCCAACACACACTTCCGCCATCCCAACCTAACCCAATTTTGTTTGTGTTGTGAGTTGTGTCTCCTAAGGTGTTTCGGCTACTTAGGGACCGTGCTTCCAACTCCGACACCTTGTGTAGTCACCCTCGACTTCCGCATTGCGTCTCAAAACCCCATCATTGCATTTAGGCAATCCCATTGAGCTTTTGCAACCACCACCGCATTCCCGCTACCACCATTTGACTTTTGTCCTTGAGATTTTGAGTTGTGGTTTTTCCGTTTCCTAAGGTGTTTCGGCTACTTAGGGACGAGTCTCCATCATCTTGGTATCTACATCAAGAACACCGCCACTCATCATCGCCAAGGACGGTAACCTCGACGACACCATTGTATATTCCCTTGCAATTGCATTGATAACCCCTAGCCCATTTTGCGTCACTTGCCTATCAAGACTAGCCATTTGAGTATTGCCGGCAACGTTACTTGTGCACATTAGTGGTCATCCCTTCCATTGCATACATACCATACCATATTGGTATCATATCATCTCTTGTGTCACAAGTTTGTTCCCGCATACACACAATTGCTATCTTGGTTTGTGCATTTCACAAAGTGGCCATACATTCAGAAAAAAAGAGAATAAGCTTTTAAGCAAAAGAGAGAGAGCAAAGAAGCTTGTAAGCAATAACCATAACATCATACCACATTGCACATAAGATTGTCATATCCGATCATCTTGGATCATCTTGAGAGAAACACCGGGAACCATGCATACATAGCATACTTGGGATAGAAGTTTATCCATTTTGCATATCATAGGTTGTGCACAAGTGTCGTATCCGCCTATAGAGCAATCGTGCTAGCGTCTCTCTTGAGTTGTGCAACACGAGCATTTTCCGTGGACTCCACATTTTGTGCTCATTCCTTGGTTGCACGACCCCATCTATCTATCCGTGTGTGTGTTTCCGTGTGCCATTCTTTGCTATTGGTCTACTTGTTTCACTTGCGAAATTGTGAATCTCTTTCAACATTATTGACTCTTGCTAACATTTTGCATTAAATTTTTGTGCCACTATCCTCACCGAGCTACACCATAAGCTTTAGTTTGTAGGTGAAAGTGAACAAGTCCGGTACCAATTCCACTATTCTTTCATCTCACATTGAGTGAAACGAGATATATCCTCAACTTTGGGAAAAGGTAACTTGGTATTGTTTATCTCATTTCCTACTCACCTCTACTCGAGTCTTGTGATGGATAGGCAAGGCATTTCACCCTCGGTCTACAACAACAACGACGAGTTCGATGCCACGAACAATTCCAACGACGCCAAGATGCAAGCTCAAATGGAGGAGATCAAAGCCCTCATCAAGTCCTACAAGCGATCTTCCTCATCTTCGAGAAGACGCTCAAGAGCACATTCTTCCGAGCTACCATCTCTGGCAAGCTCACATCGGCATCGACACCATCACCACCAAGAATGTGAAGGTCAAGAGCTCAACACCAACAACCGCTCAACGACTTCACCATCTCCCTTGGCATCTTCGCCTTCGGATATACGGCATCTTCACCAAAAAGCACCTCAAGACTACGCTCAAGAGAAGCTCCCCAAGCTCAAGTCCGCGACCTGCACGAGTTACTACAACCTCGACACCGACCATGAGATTCCTTTCTATGGGACTCTAGAACCCGAGGAGTATCTCGAGTGGGAGCGTTTGATGGACGACTACCTCAAGCTACATCAAGTTCCTCCCGAAGATCAAGTGAAGTGCGCCACAAGAAACTTCCACGACTACGCGTCCACATGGTGGTTTCACACACCTTCAGAGAGCTACGACATGAGTTGGCCCAAGACGAAGAGAGTTTTGCGGCGAGAGTTTGTGCCTCCAACCTACACGGAACAACTTCTACGCCAATTGGAGAACACCATCCAAGGATCCAAGTCCATCGACGAGTACTTCAAGGAGATGAAGATTGCCTTGCGACGAGCCGGCGTGGACGACCCCATGTCAATGAAGTTCCACTTCATGATGGGATTGAACAACGACATCTCCAAGACTATCTTCCTCGAGAACTACAAGTCCCTCGACGACAACTACATTGGTGCTCTCAAGGCGGAACAAGAACTCATGAAGGCCAAGACTTCTCCACCCCAAGAACACTTCTCGAAGACCAAACTCAAAGACGACGAGCATGAGGCTAGTACCACCAAGATGTCCAAGCCCGATGAGCTCCAAGACGATGCTGCCAAGTTCGACTTCACCGCCATCCCTCTTTGTGGCATTGATGATGCCGAGTCCTCCACGACTCTTTTTCAAGATGGTGCGGCGACAAGTACGACTACGGAGACCTTCAAGGACCACGCTTTGGAGGCGAGCGACTTGGTGACGATCAAGGATGATGCTTCCATCTTAGGAGGCGAGAGCGATGATGTGCCATCTTCGGCCTTCATCCACGGCGACGGTGACGAGATGATCGAGCATGGGATTTTCCCTTCGGTCATGGAGGAGAGAGATGATGTGCCATCTTCGGCCTTCATCCATGGTGACAACGACGAGATGGTTGAGCATGGGATTTTCCCTTCAACCACGGTGACGTATGATGACTTGAGTGACTTGTGCCACCATATTGAGAGTGAGAGTGACTTCACCGCTAGCCACATATATGACGAGTTGCCCCAATTCCCATGTGAGGAGAGCCACAACCCCGACCACTTGAGTGAGATGAGTGACTCCACCATATGTGAGTTTGAGTGCACCTATATTGAGGGAGTGAGTGAACCACCACATAGAGAGAGTGAGGCCACTTCGATTTCTAACGACTTAACCTCTACCTCTATTGTGTCTTCTCATTTGGTGCTAGGTCCCATATATGATGACGCGCCGATTTGCGACGACTACGTCCTTCCTTTGGACAAGACGATGGCCATGGTGGAATATGATGCACCCCCCACATGGTTCCATCAAGATGAAGCTGACCACCATTTGGTCTTTCCCACCTCACCTACACCACTCGAGTGGAATGAACAAGGTAACATAGGTGAAGGTGATGCTCTAGTCCCACTAGTGGACATTCTTGACATTGATTGCTTGCATGATGTTGATCAACCTATTTCCATGCTTCATGCTAGTGCGACTTCCTCATGTCTTGACTTGCCAATTTATGATGAATATGATGATGAGCATGTTGAGTTGCCTAGTTGTGATGCCATGTTACATAGGATTTCTTGTGACAATTCTTTAGGTCACATCATGTTTGACAACCCGCTTGACTTGTCATATGCTATGCATGAGATCAATCATATGTCATATTTGCAATCTCTTCATAGTGACTATGCATATGCCATTAAACTAAACCCAATTTGCACTTATGGCATAGATGACAAGCCCATGGTTATCGGCATTTGTTTTTCTTGTGATGATATTGATATGCTCGCTTTGCATCATTTATCTCATATGCCATGCCATGACTACCTAGCTTCGGATATGCATTGTTTTGGATGTTGTCCATTTTCTCCATATGATGTTTCCAATATTGCTCATGAGGAGACCCCCATAGTTTCCTCATACATGTTAGGAGATTTTGATTCATCCTATCCATTGCATGATCCCAATACTTGTGTGCACAATATGCTTCCCATGAATAAACATGATATTGTTGTGCCATATACTAGTATGCTCAATTTGCATCCCCATCGTGTCATACATAACAACTATTCTTTCATGATGGATGACATGTTCTTATACCATGCATCTAATTTCTTTGAGCGATGCTTATCTTGTGCTAACACTCACTTGCACATACACATCATGATGGATGATGTGTACATTTACCACGTGCACAATTTCTTTGGTTTGTGTCTCTTTTGTGTAGGTACCCATGAATACTTGTCAACCTCGCAATCCCACGAGTTGACAAAATGAGCTCTAGAGAGCAAAGATGACTTGGGATCCCGTGGATTACCATTCCCACCATCCTCTTCGCGCAACGACTTCGCGCGTTCCTTTTACTTGTCTCTCACACGGCTATGGGCTATTTACCATTTGTCACCTTATGCTCATTTTCCCGTGTTCACTTTGCATGCTATGCTTGCTTCTATGCCTTTGCCATGCAATTGTGACCCTTGCTTGCATTTACCCATGATGCACCATTATGATACTCCTATGTGTATTTGCATGCTTGGTAGAGATCTTTGTTGCTATTGCCATGTTTATCATGTGCCCCATGCTATTGATGCTATTTTGCTCATATATTGCCTTTGTGCTTGTGAAATGTCATGTGCATTTTATATGCCCACTATTTGCACGCATGACATGATTGCCATGATTTCCTCTAGTGTGTTGCATCTTCGCTCCACTAGCTTGCACGACTTGATTACTATGATTGCTTGCCTTGTTGCATCACCAATGAATCATACTTGCTCATTTCATGCGGTTGATGACAACTATCTACATGCTTTGCACATGATTGTGATTGCTTCTTGTCATTTATCTCCATGTGTTCCCTCTCTCATGCTAGATGATTTGCCATGTATTGAGTGCAACAATGCCTTAGTCTTGATAATGAGTTTGCCCCCATAGCATTCTCACATATAATTGGAGATTTTGACATATTCCTTGTGAACCATGCTTGTCTTACCTCTTTGCACCATATACCTCGTGCCATGAATATAGCCATTGTTGCATCATATTATTCATGCACTTGTGCTTCTAATGGTTATGTGCAAAATAAGAAAACCATCATGATGGATGATGTGTTTATCTACCATGCACATACGTTCTTTCTTTTGTTGTGTGCATGTGTAGGATACTTGGACTTTGTGTCGACTTCCACGTCACATGAGTTGACCATTCGAGCTCTTGAGAGCGAACCACCTTCTACCACGACGATTCTACATCGCACTTGCTTGTGCTTCGGCATTATGAAGGACGCACAAGGACACGCTTTCAAGGTGACATCTTTCTTGAGCATGGATATTGCGGATCATACTACTTGTGTTGCTTGCACAATGAGACTTATTGTTCATCTTGGATCACTTGCTTGCACACTTGTTAGAGATCTTGTTTCGACTTGTCATTTTAACCATTCCATGCATCATGATATATATGCCTTGTGTGTTGCATCCAAATCTTGGATTACTTGCTCCTATCACATGTTTGGTTGCAATAATGTCATTCCTTCACATATGCCATGTCTCATTGATTGCTACATGCTTGACTTGATTTCCTCACACATGATGAACAATTTCTCTTTCTATTGTGTTGAGTGCCACACTATATTCACCACACCCCATGCACGTTATGCTTGGATTGCCTTGCACTTGACCCATGTGTTTAGACACCTCATCTTATTTGGTGTTGTCAATGATTCATATGCCTACCATAGACCTTTCATTGAGCAATTTGTGAATGCTTGCTATGAACTTGAGGTAGATGCTTATTCTCTTGACACACATATTTGCATCTCTACCTCTCATTTACATGCTTGTCCCCATGATATCCTTGCTTGTGCTCGATTGATATACTTACATGCCATGTCTCAATCCTTTGTCACACCATATGCTTTGCATGATGACGACACTTGTTTGGTGAATCACCTCTTGAATGCTTGGTTTTGCACTAACACTAACCACATTTGTTTTTCCAAGTGTTTGTTGCTTTTGCTCCTTTTGAAGGAATCACTACACGGTGCGACATTGGAGAGTGCACATTCCGAACTTCAAGATGACAAGTACTTGGTGAACGTCCACTTCTACACGGCGAAGCCATCTCTTTCCCATGGTGATTTGGTTTTCGATCCGAGGTCGGATCTTTCCCAAGGGAGGGGAGATGATGCGGAGCATCCTATGGACATCACCGTGTCAAGAGTCCGTTCGGCGAGTGACACGTGCGACATCTACTTCACATACACAAAGGTGAATCATCTCCTTTACACGTGCTCACTTGACCCCTTCGAGGATGGTATACTACTTGACACTCCACTCGTGTGCATGCATAGGTATTGTCGAAACACTACGGACGACGAGGAGGAGTGCAAGCGCCAGGGAACAACTACACCATCCGCAAGAGAAGCATGGAAGAGAAGGAGGAAGAAGACCCAGGACGAGCGGTACTACCGCCCACACCAAGCGGTACTACCGCTAGAGGCCTCCAAGCGGCACTACCGCTTGCAAGCGGTACTACCGCCCTCCCAAGCGGTACTACCGCTCTGCCTGTGCGCAGCCACGGGCCTTTGGCCTTGTATCCCTCTCCCACTTACCCCTTCGTGGCTAAGACTATAAATAGACCACCTCCACCTCCTTTCTAGGGTTAGCAAAGTAGTAGCTCATTAGAGATAGAGCTTTGCTCATCCATATCGGATCTACTCCACGAGAGAGAGACCGTGGCCCCTCTACGGAGAAGATCCACCTTGGATTCAAGACCTCCATGTGAGCATGTGAGAAGATCCTCCGGGATATCAAGACCTCAACTCCTCCAAGGATTGGGATGAACGCTACCTTGTATCTTTCTCTTTGTTGTTCATGTACCTTGTGGATCTTGTGTGTTTGATTGTCTAGTGGATGTGTGATTGGACTTGTTCTTGAGTGTTTCCCCTTGTGTTTTCTCTCCGTTCTTCCCCGTGTTCGTTGTGTTCTTCGAGGGATCTCGCTCCTTTCGTGAAAGATCGGCCATCTAGGGTTCCACCCTACATCACCTTTCCCCTAGCAGAGCTTCACGCGAGGAGGTCATCGCCTTTGGTGGTATCCCGGACCCTGTCTCTCACGGGAGGCGGATCAGCGGGAGGCTGCAGGAGCAGCCAGGCGTTGATGACATGCAGCTGAGGTGTGCCATGAGGGCGGCCAAGTTGCGTGATGTCGAGACTTCCACTGGTATGTCTGTTAATAAGTCGAATTCCATTTTGCATTTTACCAATGATGAAATTATTCATAATGCAAATCAATTAGGAGTTTCACTTGGTAATAATGATATTGAGATATCTAGGTCGGTTAACGACATTCTTGATTTGGAAGCTGAACGAGCGGTAGATATGATTCGTCACATTGCTGCCGGTAAACCTATGAACGACTCGGAGATCGATGCGCTTGGGGTTAGGGTTTTTGATGGCTTGTGTGCTGATCTTGACCTTGCGCTGCCTGACACGGAGGAGGACGAGGGGTGTACCAATCCTGAGACGTCTCTTCTTGTAGATGAGTCCTTGGTATTTGAAGCAGAGAATGAGTGTCGTGACCAGGATGATGGTCACATTAAGCCTAAGCGGACTTGGAAACGGAAGGTTTATCCAGTCTCGGCAGCACGTAGGAGTGCTAGGATCCGTACCGCCAAAAAATTTCATGATGAACTATGAGAGGCATTTTCTGGAATAGCAGAGGTCTTAGAGAGTTGGCTAAAAGAAGGTTTCTAGCGGATGCTTCCCTTGAACATCATTTGGATTTTATTGCTTTGTCTGAGACTGGAAGAAGCAACTTCACTTCACAATTTCTTAGCACTTTATCCGGGGGGGGGGGGGGTAGATTTTGACTGGCATTGCCTCCCCCCTTGAGGAAGATCCGGTGGGGTTTTACTTGGGGTTAAGTGCGAAACTTTGGAAGTTCCGAGTGTAGTTTTGGGAGAGTTTGCAGTCAAGTTTCGAGTTAGAACTAAGGCAGATGGGTTTGATTGGGCTTTGGTGGCGGTTTACGGAGCTGTGCAACCAGAGCTCAAGCCAGATTTTTTGGCTGATCTGGTTCCCATCTGCGGTAACGAGCAGCTCCCTCTCTTAGTGTGTGTGTGTGTGTGGGGGGGGATTTCAACATTATCCGAAGAAAAGAGGAAAAGAATAATGACAATTTTGACGGCAGATGGTCGTTTATGTTCAATACAATTATCGAAAGCTTGGATCTCAGAGAGATAGAGCTCTCGGGTAGGAAATTCACTTGGGCTAATTCGTTACCGGTACCCACGTTTGAGAAACTTGGTCGTGTTCTAGCTAGTGTCGAATGGGAACAGAAGTTTCCCTTGGTAACTGTGTAGGCATTGACACGAGGTGTCTCTGATCACACACCATTACTAGTCGACTAGGGCGTTCAAACTTTTGTGGGCAACAAGAACATTTTCTCGTTTGAACTTGCCTGGTTTGAAAGAGAAGGGTTCCTCGAGTTGTTAGCACGGAAGTGGGCTAAAGACTCAGGAGGAAGGACGCCTATTGAGCGATGGCAATGCAAGATTCGTCATCTACGAAGGTTCCTTCGTGGATGGGCTAAGCATACACATGGGATTTATAAGGCGGAGAAGGAAAGACTTCTTCTACTTATTCAAAACCTTGAAGTTAAAGCGGAGACTTCTATCTTGGACTCCAGTGAGTTGGAAACAAAGATAGAGGCGGAGCTGCGACTTAAAAAGCTTCTTCGCGAGGAGGAATTGAAGTGGGCATTGTGAGTTAAGGTTCGCAAAATAGTACAAGGCGAGGATAATACTCAATTCATTCATATGATTGCTAATGGGAAGCATCGTAAAAAGAGAATTTTCCAACTAGAACAAGACGAAGGGACGATAGTTGGTCAAGACAATCTGAAAGTCTACATCACCAATTATTATAAGCAGTTGTTTGGTCCCCCGGAAGAGAATTTTGTGTCGTTAGATGAGTCTAGGGTTGAGGATGTTGAGACTGGCGAGAATGAGATCTTGAGTGCACCTTTCACTGAGAAAGAGGTGTTTGAGGCCATAGCACAAATGGAAAATAATAAGGCTCCAGGACCGGATGGGTTTCCGGCGGAGTTCTATAAAAAGTGCTGGCATTTTATTAAGGGAGACTTGATGCCCATGTTTCAGGAGTTTTTTGAGGGACAGCTTCGGTTGTTTAAGCTGAATTTTGGAACGATAACTCTTCTTCCTAAGAAGACAGAGGCTGTTCGCATTGAGCAGTTCAGGCCTATATGTTTGCTTAATGTGAGTTTCAAAATCTTCACCAAGGTCGGAACGAACAGACTTACGCTGATTGCGCACTCTGTAGTTCATCAGTCTCAGACTGCTTTCATGCCTGATAGAAATATTCTCGAAGGGGTTGTTGTCTTGCATGAGACGCTCCATGAGATTCACTCAAAAAAGCTTGCTGGCGTTGTTTTTAAAGTGGATTTTGAAAAAGCATATGACAAAGTTAAATGGCCTTTCCTTCAACAAGCTTTGCGTATGAAAGGATTTGATCCGGCCTGGAGAAACCAGATTGATTCCTTTACGCAAAAAGGGAGTGTAGGGATTAAAGTGAATGACGACATAGGACACTATTTCTAGACACACAAAGGGCTAAGGCAAGGAGACCCGATGTCACCGATCCTGTTCAACATAGTGGATGATATGCTGACTATTTTAATAGGACGGGCAAAAGATGCAGGGCAGGTAGGTGGCCTAGTTCCACATCTAGTTGACGGAGGGATTTCCATTCTTCAGTATGCGGATGATACTATCATCTTTATGGAGCACGACTTGGCGAAAGCAAGAAACATGAAGTTGCTGTTATGCTTATTTGAACAATTGTCCGGGCTCAAAATTAACTTCCACAAGAGCAAATTGTTTTGCTTCGGAAGAGCTAATGATGACCAGGAGGCGTATAAACAATTGTTCGGCTGTGAATTGGGCTCATTACCGTTTACGTACTTAGGTATACCCATTCATCATCGTAAGCTGACTAACATAGAGTGGAAATGCATCGAGGATCGTTTTGAAAAGAAACTGAGCTGTTGGAAAGGGAAGCTCATGTCATACGGAGGACGATTAATTCTGATTAATTTGGTCCTTACCAGTATGCCTATGTTTCTCCTATCCTTTTTCCAGGTTCCGGTGGGTGTCGGGAAAAGGTTAGACTTCTACCGATCTCGATTCTTTTGGCAGAGTGAAGAGCTGAAACGAAAGTATAGGCTTGCTAAGTGGGATATGATCTGCAGGCCGAAGGACCAAGGGGGTCTAGGTATTGAAAATCTAGAAGTCAAAAACATATGTCTCCTTAGCAAGTGGCTATTTAAACTTTCATCTGGGACGGAGGCTACTCACAGATTCTGTGTAATAAGTATCTTTATGCTAAATCCTTGGCCCAGGTGAATGTGAGGCCTTCTAACTCACCTTTTTGGAAGGGTTTGATGAGAGTTAAACAACTCTTTTTCAACAAGACAAGATTTATTGTCGGGAATGGAGCTACTACGAGGTTCTGGGAGGATACGTGGCTTGGGGAGACCCCCCCTTACACTTCAATATCCTACTTTGTACAACATTGTTCGACGTAGAGAAGCCTACGTTTCAACTGTTTTACAATCCACTCCCCTCAATATTAGTTTTCGGAGGACGCTAGTTGGAAATCGTTGGGAGTCCTGGCTCCATCTTGTAAGACGTTTAATGGACGTCCAGCTGTCCCAGCAGCCAGATCAGCTGTATTGGAAACTTACTAAGAACGGTGTGTTCTCGGTCAAATCCATGTATCTGGATGTCATCAACTCTAGCGTCATCCCATCCTCGATACACGTTTGGAAAGTAAAGGTACCCTTACGAATCAAAGTGTTTATGTGATTTGTGCATAAACAAGTCATTTTGACTAAGGATAACCTGGCAAAACGCAACTGGATGGGTTTTTCTAAGTGTAGTTTTTGCGACCATAACGAAAATATCAAACACCTCTTTCTTGATTGTCCGTTGGCTAAGATTCTGTGGCGGTCGATTGATATTGCGTTTAATATTAATCAACCCACCTCTATCAACATGTTATTTGGAACATGGCTTGATGGGGTAGATTCCAATACTGCGAGACACATTCGTGTTGGCGTTTGTGCTTTATTTTGGGCAGTATGGAACTGCAGAAATGATTTAGTTTTTAACAGATCAACGAACATTCACTTTTTGCAGGTTATCTTCAGGGCCACGGTGCTCATCCGTATGTGGTCGCTACTCACTCCGACGGAGGCCAGGGAGCGTTTGGTTACTGCGTCTACCCGATGGGAGATTGTAGCTCGGGATATTTTCAACCGGTTTGGATGTCGGTCATGTAGTAGGATAGGCATGTAGTGCTCCTATTTTATTTGCCAGCCGGTTGTGGCTTTGGATTTTAGCTCTTATGAGTTTTTGTTTTTTTTCGCACTTCGATACTTGGAGACTTTGTTCCTGGATTATCATTTTAATAATATGAGCCGTATGCATCTTTCCGATGCAGAGATTGGGGTAAAACACCTTTTCGAAAAAAAAGAAAAAAAAAGCAGCTGCTACGCCAGGCTCAGTAATCCGGATAGACTCAAAGAACTAAATGATTGCTAACAATTAACATATTTACTCAGCATCATTAGGAGTCAAGCAGCCAAAATATGTCTAGTTTAGTAGTACTTGGGAATCTAGCTAGTTCTCAGAAAAGCAAGGACACCCAACCCAGAGATATTTGAGCTTCACTTCCTCTTGTGCGTGAACACTGTTTCAGGACCTTGTTGGACGACTTCTTGCTTCTCCATTGTCGTCCTTAACGTCAAGCAAAACCAAGCTCGCAGAAAATTTCCTACACCAGTGCACCCACCATTAGATAAATAGCAGTATACTATTTCTCTCAATAAAAAAAAAATGCAAGATGAACAAAATTATCGACAGCTTCAAAACTTTGTGTTCCAGCAATATGCCCAAGACGGACAGTAATCAAAGACCTACCTTTTTTTTTTGAGGAAACCAAAGATGTTCCTGTTAAACTAGCAATGCTTTCATACGGGAATCGCGCAATGTCAACTGTTTCTTGAACTTTAAACGTTACCGTGAAGAAACATATACATGCCTATGCATCATTGCAGAAAAGTATATCAAATATATATTACTCTGCATTTTCCCTGCATGTGGTACACGTATACTACAGAAAATTCAGAAAAAGCGAAGTTTGCAAAACACACAATTGTTAACTGTTTACTGAATCTTAAATGTTACCACAGTGGCACAGTACAACAGAATCCCTGAAAACACACACACACACACACAGTAGAACAGAACATATTGCACAAAAAACGTTTATGTAGAATTAATGTAAGACATGCCCACTTAAGTATTTCGTAGTGCATCACTGCAGAAAAGTAGTATATCAAATACACATTAGTATATATTTTTTTCCATGCATGTGGTACATGTAGTACTACAGAAAATTCAGGAAAAGCATTGTTTCCATGACACAGCAAATGAATCTTACCTGTGTTGATTCGCAGCAAAGACATACCCAAACATAACTGCCATCATCATCATCGATACCGAGAAGTAATACAGCAACAGAAGACGTCCGAAGACGGCGAGAACAAAGCTGGGAGCGAAGGATGCCATGAAAACAACCATAAGACGAAACATGGCATCCACAGATACAATGGCTACCCTGCTGACCAGAGGTATAGACCAAAAGTAAAGCAACACCGTGGTGATCATTGTTAAAAATGTCAGAGCCAGCACAAAGTCGTTTTCCTTCATCCATGCCATGTTTTGAACGATCCATGTCACCGGGACAGCGAGGAACAAGGTGGGGATCATAACCATGAGACAGCAATACACATCCATAATTTTCTCGCCCTCTATGCTCCGACGGGAGTGCCATTCTGGGTGAGCGGGCCTGTCAACCTGCAGGCTCCCAACGCTCAGCCTGTACGTGGCGACGGAGTACCCGAAGCAGGCCGCCGCCCATGCCGTCGTGAGGTGGATCGCCGCCCGGCCGGCGACGGGGCCGCTGTGGCTGTGGACGGCGGAGGCGACCAGAGGCCCGCAGGAGATGGCCAGCACCAGAGCGACGGTGCTCCCCAGCGTCCGTGGGAGGCAAAGCGTGAGGACGGTGAAGCCGTAGACGAGGCTCAGCGATGTCTTCCAGATTGCGTCGGCATCAGTAGGGGGCTGCATCATCTTCACCAGCGCCAGCACCAGCAAACCCACTGCCATGAAGAAGAGGTTCGTGTTGTGTATGCCCCATGTGTAGTTGAGCGGGTGATGCACGAAGTCGCCGTCACCAGCCACACCGTGAGCACTGGTCTCATGACTGTCGGGGCGGCCTCTTTGTCCTTATTGATGACTGTCGACACCGGTCGGCACACCGGTCTGAATCATCTCAGATGGAACCGCACACGTCCGAATCATCTGTTGGGTTCGCCCGAGGATCTATCACGTAAAAATCACGATCACACGCGGTCTCAAAGACTCGTAGACAAGGCCCTCTTTTCGCTCTCTTTATTCCTCAATTTTCTTGGTGTTTAGACCCTCACGTTTACATGTGTATATATAGTAGGAACAGCCTACGCGTAGCAAGCCGACCCAAACCCCAACGCATAGACCACACGGACTAGTACACGTACCCATCACATGGCAAGCCTAATTAACTTTTCCAAACTAACACTTTTTTGAAAAAAACTTTCGGTCTATTCATCTTCAATCATGGCAGTACAACAAACATCAGAAATAAAAATTACATCCAGATCCATAGACCACCTAGCGACGACTACAAGCACCGAAGCGAGCCGAAGGCGCGCCGCCGCCGTCACCCCTCCATCGCCGGAGCCAGGCACAACTTGTTGTAGTAGACAGTTGGGAAGTCGTCGTGCTAAGGCCCCATATGACCAGCACCCCAGAATAGCAACCGCCGCCGATAAAAAATAACGTAGATCGGAAGGATCCAAACCGAAGACACACGAACATAGACGAACAACGACGAGATCCGAGCAAATCCACCAAAGATAGATCTGCCGGAGACACACCTCCACACGCCCACCAATGATGCTAGACGCACCGCCAGAACGGGGGCTAGGCGAGGAGACCTTTATTTCATCTTCAGGAAACCGCCGCCGTCTCGTCTTCCTGATTAGGACACAAAGCCTAACAAGACTGAAAAGAAGGATGACCATCGGCCTTTGTATCAGGACGATGGATGCAGTTATTTTATTAATTATTCATCAAAACCTTACAAAATAATACATCAATAAATCTGAAGACACCATGTCGGCAACATTTGTCGCTACTCCTATCAAATTGATGAAGAGATGCAAATAGTCTGAGCCGCATATCCAGACCTCACACCAAAGTCCAACATGTAAAGCTGGAGGTCGCAACCAAGCAGCATTGTCAGGTCTGGGGCACACACCGGTTCAGCGCACTCTTGGTGGTCACCGCACGCTCACGCTGTTCAGGCCGACGCCATCGTCTTCCACAAATCCATCTTCAGAGCAAGTATTGATACGTCAACCTTGCAAGGCCCCTTCTCCGTCGACACCACTACGACGTCAGATAGCGCCACCATCCTACGCTCGTTCGTCATCACGCGTCCACCACAAGACCCCGTTGCTCCTACCATACTTCTCAAAAGAAAAAAGAAAAGACCTACCGTACTAGGACTGTAGGACACGACCAAAACCAGTGGCATGCATCCTAAAAAGAACACCAATGGCATCCAAGCCACCACACACGTAGGCATGCATGTTTGGATTATACAACAGCCACATGGGCCTGAAAAATTGGAACCATGGAGCCACCGTGAGAACAAGGGGGCACCATTGGAAATATCTGATAAGGAAATATCTGATGCTCTGTTTCAAATAGGTCCGCTCAAGGCGCCGAGCCCGGATGGTCTCCCGGCTCGGTTTTTCCAGCGCAACTGGAGCACGCTAAAGGAGGGGGTTTTGGTGGCAGTGAAAGACTTCTTCCAATCAGGAGTTATGCCTGAGGGGGTAAATTCTACATCCATTGTGCTTATTCCTAAAACCTCAAATCCTACCAAACTTTCAGATTACCGGCCCATCAGTCTCTGTAACGTTATATACAAGGTTATCTCGAAGTGTTTGGTTAACAGGTTGAGACCTCTTTTGGATGATGTCATCTCTCCGGAGCAGAGTGCTTTTACCCGGGAAGAATGATTACGGACAATGCGCTTGTGGCCTTTGAGTGCATCCACCACATCAAGCAAGAGAAGGATCCAATGAGGAGCTTTTGTGCATATAAGTTGGATCTGTCCAAGGCTTACGATAGGGTCGATTGGGTCTTTTTGAGGCAAGTGATGCAAAAATTGGGTTTCTCTCAGCGATGGGTTGACTGGATTATGACATGTGTCACGTCGGTGAGATACTCGGTGAATTTTAATGGAACCCTCTTGGATTCGTTTGCGCCGTCGCGAGGGCTTCGGCAAGGAGACCCCTTATCGCCACTCTTATTTTTGTTGGTGGCAAATGGACTTTCAGCTTTGTTGAGGAACAATGTGGAGATGGGTGAGTTAACTCCTGTCAGGGTGTGTAGAGGTGCACCGGGTATATCACATTTACTTTTTGCTGATGATACAATCATGTTTTTTCAAGCTTCTAAAGCTCAGGCCGAAAGGGTGAAAGCTATTTTGGATGTGTATGGCGCGGCCACTGGACAGAGTCTCAATTTTGATAAATGTTCACTACTATTTGGTGATGCATGTCCAGGTCCAGCCCAAGAGGAGATCAGATTGGCACTTCATGTTACTAGCCACTTCTTTGAGGATAAATACTTGTGGCTGCCCACACCGGAGGGGAGGATGTCGAAGGGGCGCTTCCAGAACCTGCAGGCTAGATTGACAAAACGTTTGGTGCAGTGGGGAGATGGACATCTAGCCCAACCAGGGCGCGAGGTGCTGATCAAATCAGTAGCTCAGGCGCTGCCGACCTACATAATGGGAGTCTTCAAAGTGCCCTTCTCGGTTTGTGATGATATCACTCGTATGGTAAGGAATTTTTATTGGGGCTCGGCGGAAGGCAAGAGGAAAGTGCATTGGCGCTGCTGGGACTATTTGATGCAGCCCAAGTCGAAGGGGGGGTGTGGGGTTCTGAGACTTTCGAATGTTTAACCAAGCCCTGTTAGCACGTCAAGCATGGAGGCTCTTAACTAAACCAAACAGCCTGTGTGCCCAAGTTTTAAAAGCAAGGTATTACCCATTGGGCAGGTTGGATGATACAGTTTTCACTGGAAATGCGTCATCATCATGGCAAGCGATCAGTTATGGATTGGATCTTTTGAAGAAGGGCCTAATTTGGAGAGTTGGCAACGGCAGAAGTATTCATGTTTGGCGAGATAACTGGATCCCTAGGCCCTTTTCCTACAAACCAATTTCTCCGCAAGGAAGATGTCGTGTTCGGTTCGTGTCTGACTTGTTAAACCAGAACGGATCATGGAACTTTGAGCTTTTGAATGCTTACTTTGTTGCTGCGGATGTACAAAAAATAGCAAAAATCAGGCCATCCTCGAGGTTGGAGGACGATGTGATAGCATGGGGGCCAGGTAAGCATGGGATATTTACTGTTAAGTCGGCCTATAATCTGGCCTTTGAGGAGGCGCACCGGGCCACTGAGTCATCCTCCAGCTCGTCACCGTCAGGACAAAGGAAGTGTTGGGATTTTGTTTGGAAGATCTGGGCACCGCCTTCAGTTCGCAATTTTGCATGGAGGCTTGCCACTTATTCACTCCCTACCTGGCAGCGGAAGCATAGAATTGGCCTCGAAGTTGTTAGCAACTGTCCAGTTTGTGGGATGGAGGAGGAAGAAAATTTTCATCCATTCATTAACTGCCAGTTGGGACGGGACCTGTACCTTGCCATGTCCAAAGTTTGGGCGATCCCGGAGTTGGAATCCATACGCAACAATGGGAGGGAGTGGCTGCTCCATGTTCTAGCACCATTGAATGATGTGGGGCGGATGATGGTCTTGATGATATTTTGGAGAAGCTGGTTTGTCCGGAACGAAGTGGTGCACTGCAAGCCTGCACCACATATGGAGGCTTCAGTACGTTTCTTGAGAAGCTATGTGGACTCCCTGATTGGAATCAAGTTATTCCCGCATGCAGATCCAGCAAAAGGCAAATCTCCTATAGTATATGAAAAACCAATGCAATCTGGAAGTGTCATTACTGTGGCAGAGGAGAAGACATGGAAGCCACCGGAGTTGGGGTGGAACAAACTGAACACTGACGGGTCCTTTGATTCGTCCGGTAATGCTGGGGCGGGAATGATCTTACGAGATCACCGTGGTACCATTGATTTTTCGGCTTGCAGAACCTTGTTCTCCTGTAGAGATGCCTTGGAGGCAGAGCTTTCCGCATGCATGGAGGGGTTATCATTGGCGATTCAACGGAGCGATCTTCCTATACTGCTGGAAATGAATTCTCTTGAGGCCGTGGCTATGATCTCATGTGACTTCGCCGACCGCTCCATCTATGCTTCCATCGTGAAGGAGATTAAGCACTTATTTTCCCTTAGACAGACGCATATTTCTCATATCGTTAGATCTCAGAATAAGGCTAGTGATTGCTTAGCAGGGTTTTCTCGAACCCAAGGTAGGACCATGACCTGGTTAGGGGCTGGTCCAGTTGAGTTGATGGAGATTGCTTCTCTTGATTGTAAGGACATCGTGATTGAGTAATGCAAGTTATTTATCCCGCAAAAAAGGGGGGCACCATTGGAATCACAAAGTTTAATCACGCGCTTGGAGCCACCATTGGAAATATTGGATCAGAGTCGAACTAGAGTAGGAAGAGAGGCCAATGTTTGAGGAGCAGAAGATGATCACCACTATTAAATTCATGCTTCACCCTACTCATCTAAAAGTCCGCACTGATGGAGAGAGTCAGGCAATATATTTCACATCTAGACTTATTTAGTCCCTAGACGTGGAGTTTATGTAGGCCGCGGAATCTTTTTTTTAATACTGCGTTGGTAGGGTTTTAAACTTAAAACCTCTTGGCTTTGATACCATATAGAAGTGCATGCTCTAGACAATGCAACCAAAAGACCAATCTGATGGAAGAGACACATTTATACGTCAACACTTCCCCTATGTGTGGCTCTCTCATGTCTAAAGGTGGACCGAAAGTGGGCTGCAATTTAATTGTGCCAGCCGGGTCTTGAACTCAAAACCTCTTGGCTCTAATAAGTGCCACTCTGGCAATGGTGTCCACCTCCGCCACCCGCCACTTCGGCAGCAGTGTCCACCACACGTGTGACACCCAAGAGTTGTTCCGCGGCGTGCCTTCCCAACTCCCATTGGTGCGTCCACACACACTATCGAGTCAATCCCCAGTCGACATCCACATAAAACTTTTTAGCCACCGTACGCCACTTCGGGTGTGGCGTCCACCTGCACCGCTCCTGGGTGTCACGTCTGCCGGATCTGTAGCTTCAGTTGCCGATACTGCTTGCCATGTCGCTCCTGGTGATCTGTGGGTTTTGCCTCTTTGCCAATATTCTTTGTTAGCGTCCGTTGCCACGGTGTTCTTTCTCCAAAGATGAGTTTTACTCCCTTTCTTGCCATGCATCTTATCTTAGTTAGGTTGCATCATGCTCTCCCCTCTAGCCACTTTCTCCATAGACAATCGAGCACTTGTTCCTAAGTACAAGCATCATGTTTCGACTTCTCATCTTTATTGTTGGAGCCGGCCCCAATACAACAACTCACTTATGTTCTGTTTCTGATGAAAATCAGCTTCCTTTGCATCAAACCTATTGGCTAGGTGTCACATGTCTTTGAGTTCATTGATTCCATGACGATCTCCGCTGTTGACAACAAATGTTGTTGGGGTGTGGATTTGTTGTACTACAATACCATTGTATCCTCTATCTAAACCATTCAGTTTGCGTCACGAATCACAAGTGATACTTTGTATATAAAGTTTCTGGTTTTTTTTATGGAACATAAATTTTTCAAATTTCAAATGAGTTGTATCAATTTTTAAAAATTATATTGCGCCAAAAATCTGAAAACATTTTTGCACATGGCAGTACTTGTGTGATGTTGACCTGCAACGTTTTGAGTTCAAATGTTCTTTTGTTTGGGAGAAACCAAAAAGAGAAGTTTGGTTGCACAAACTTTGATGCAAAAATGGACGGTGAGGACAGAAGGTACAGTGGTATGGTAGTACTCACAACTTTCCATGTTGTTAATGTGTGAAAATAGTTTGGTGAACTAAGTTTGGGGCATGCCTTTCAAACTATCACATCACATCCAAAAAGATAAACATGGATGAGCTTCCTTGTGGTACTCGTATCTTCTAGTAAATCTAGTAGTTACCAGCAACCATTGAGCATCAAAGATTGCAACTTATAAAACACACATACGGAATTTGGCAATCTAACGATGCCACACTAATAAAGGTTAAGATACCATAAATATTTTAAATTTAAGACATTGTTATGGATAATGAAGGAACACAAAAAATGCAACGCTCTTAGTGACATCAGTCTTAACTCCTTGAGATTCTTGGATGTACATCCCTCTAACAAAGTGTTGACATGTTGTGCCTTTCAATAATCCATTGATTTGTTCCGCTAGATCCCGTGTAGAAATCTACATGTGACACATATCTTTCATCCATGTCCTCTGTTGAATCAAGGCATGCCTGGTTGTACATTCGTCTCTGACATCTTTCAGTAGGTCATACATTGAGTATCAAATTCCTCAGGACTATCATGTTCCTCAATTGTAGGCAATCCACACTGGCAAGTTCCTAACTCCTCAGTCAGAACAAATTCCTCAGAGACCAGAAGATCTTCGTCTCTGTCACTGAAGAAATTGACTGAACTATATGAGATTTCCAATGGCTTCACTCGAAAGGATTGGGTAGGTGTAGGATTTTGAGATGAGCATCACTTGAAAACTTTTCCTTAGTTTTACCTCGACCCCCTTTAATAGTACGGTGTTTCTATGACTCAAGAAAGAGAAAATGAAACTACTAAAACAAAAGTCTTCACGCTTCATAATCCTCGCATGAATATCAAGTCTTCATGGTCGCACCAATTTCTTCACTTTCAAAGTCTTCAGAAAGCCAAAGTCTTTAGTTGAAGACATTCATTTTTAGGGGTCGACTTTCTCTGTAAATAGCAAACTCCTCATAGACTTATAGACCTGTGTACACTCACAAACGCATTAGTCCCTTACCTTATAAGTCTTCAATACACCAAAATCACTAAGGGGAACTAGATGCACTTACAATCTCCCCCTTTTTGGTGATTGATGACAATATAGGTTAAGTTTTCAAACGGGGATAAACATATGAAGTGTAAATACTGATATTGAGGAATTTGATTGCAAGATACAGAAGAACTCCCCCTGAAGATGTGCATATGTGAGGAATTTGCTTTGAATAGCAATGCACATTGTAGAGTAGAATCATGGAGATCTCCCCCTATATCTTGTTATTCATACACGCATTTAACATATGATATGAAGAATTTGAAATGCATGATGAAATATGGTGACTGATGTAGTTTAGCATGCGTGCATTAACATATATGAGGAAATAGCATGCAGACAAACAGAGCAAAAGTATCAGACCACCATCGAACTTAAGTTTACAACTCGATACAACAAAACTTCAGAAGAGCGAGAGTTGTAATTTAGCAAAAAAACGCCCATATATATAGACCCACTTGAAGACTAATTCAAATTTCTTCCCCTTTGTCATCGAATGATCAAAAGGGACGAAAAATGAGGACTAACGCCCCTGAAGAATATCATCATGATGTCGATGGAGGAGCGCCAGCGTTGTTGGGATCGTCCGTTGATGTAGGGCCTGCCGCAGTGTCGTTCAAGTCTTCATGTTCATCAATCTCGCGCGATGAAGAATATGAGCTGGCCACCAAGTGAGGAACTTTGACCTTCTTGAATTTCTTCGACGGTGGCTGAGACCAGTCAAAGTCCTGCTTGAAGCCCATTTGCTTGAGATCTTCTTCACCGTAGAGGTGAGATAGTACAGCCCAGGTGCGATCAAATACTTCATGCAAGTATCAGTGGTTCTTCTTCACAGTGTTTTGTGTGATTGTCATGTTCTGAAGAATTGAACCAAACTATTGCTTGACCCACTTGTGGTTGCGATCGACCTTCTGATGAAGACTGAGGAGAAGCCCACGGTCAGTCATCACCCTTGGAGCAGTGGCTTGAGGATTTTGCTTTGAAGCATTTGCGGCAGTGTCATGAGTGGCACAGTCATCATTGGTGGAGTAGGATGCAGCTTTGCGAAACTGTCCATCCAATGGACGAGTGCCTTCATTAATTATAGCAGCCTTGCCCTTCTCATCAGCTGAGGAAATAGTCCGTTTAAGGACTTCAATAGGCGGCAAGTAGCTAAGGTGATTTTGAAAATCAGCCTTGTAATGGATTGAATGAAGGAAATATGCCCTAGAGGCAATAATAAAGTTATTATTTATATTTCCTTATATCATGATAAATGTTTATTATTCATGTTAGAATTGTATTAACCGGAAAGTTAGTACATGTGTGAATACATAGAAAAAACAGAGTGTCCCTAGTATGCCTCTACTTGACTAGCTCGTTGATCAAAGATGGTTATGTTTCCTGACCATAGACATGTGTTGTCATTTGATCAACGGGATCACATCATTAGAGAATGATGTGATGGAAAATACCCATCCGTTAGCTTAGCATTACGATCGTTGAGTTTTATTGCTATTGCTTTCTTCATGACTTATACATGTTCTTCTGACTATGAAATTATGCAACTCCCGAATACCGGAGGACCACCTTGTGTGCTATCAAACATCACAACGTAACTGGGTGATTATAAAGATGCTCTACAGGTGTCTCCGAAGGTGTTTGTTGGGTTGGCATAGATAGAGATTAGGATTTGTCACTCCGTGTATCGGAGAGGTATCTCTGGGCCCTCTTGGTAATGCACATCACTATAAGCCTTGCAAGCAATGTGACTAATGAGTTAGTTACGGGACGATGCATTACAGAACGAGTAAAGAGACTTGCCGGTAATGAGATTGAACTAGGTATTGAGATACCGACGATCGAATCTCGGGCAACTAACATACCGATGACAAAGGGAACAACGTATGTTGTTATGCGATTTGACCGATAAAGATCTTCCTAGAATATGTAGGAACCAATATGAGCATCCAGGTTCCGCTATTGGTTATTGACCGGAGAAGAGTCTCGGTCATGTCTACATAGTTCTCGAACCCGTAGGGTCCGCACGCTTAACGTTCGATGACGATCAGTATTATGAGTTTATCTATTTTGATGTACCGAAGGTTGTTTGGAGTCCCGGATGTGATCACGGACATGATGAGGAGTCTTGAAATGGTTGAGACATAAAGATCAATATATTGGAAGGCTATGTTTGGACATTGGAATGGTTCCGGGTGAGTTCGGGCATTTACCGGAGTACCGGGGGGTTACCGGAACCCCCCAGGGAGTCTATGGGCCTTATTGGGCCCTAGTGGAGAAAGAGGGCAGCAAGCAAGGTGTGGGGCGCCCCCTAGGCCCAAACCGAATTGGTTTAGGGTTTGGGGGGCCGGCCCCCTCTTTCCTTCTCCCCTCCTCCTCTTTCCTCCTTCTCCTAGTAGGAATAGGAAAGGAGGGGCCAAACCTACTTGGAGTAGGATTGCCCCCCTTGGCGCATGCCTCCTCCTAGGCCGGCCTCCTCCTCCCTCCCTCCTTTATATACGTGGGGAGGGGCACCCCATAGACACACAAGTTGATTGTTTAGCCGTGTGCGGTGCCCCCCTCCACAGATTTCCACCTCGGTCATATCATTACAGTGCTTAGGCGAAGCCCTGCGTTGGTAGCTTCATCATCACCGTCACCACGCAGTCGTGCTGACAAAACTCTCCCTCGACCTCAGCTGGATCTAGAGTTCATGGGACGTCATCAAGCTGAACGTGTGCAGATCGTGGAGGTGTCGTACCTTTGGTGCTAGGATCGGTCGGATCGTGAAGACGTACGGTCTACAAGGGTACGTGGACAACACTCTCCCCTCTCGTTGCTATGCATCACCTAGATGGATCTTGCGCGTGCATAGGGAAAAAAATTAAATTACTGCGTTCCCCAACATTGAAGACCTTGATCTGATGAATCTCATAATCCAAGGAGCGTAAGGCTTCAATTCAAATGGTGACAGAGCGACATTGGCCAAAGTCCTCATGAAGAAATCGTGGTAGTTGATAGGAATACCATATATGATGTTGAAAAGCAGATTCTTCATGATGCCAACAACCTCTTCTTCATCAAAGTTGTGGCCCTTGATAGGACTGAGGGTTTTGGTCAATATCTTGTAGATAGTCCTTGGCACATAGAGCAGTTCCTTGACGAGGAATTTGGTTCTCAGAGCTTGGCCTGGCTTCAAAGGATTCATCAGCACTTGCATCAGATGATCTGATAGTTCAGGGTCAGCATAGATGAGCCTTGCACCTTCAACAGGAGGACTAACAGGGACGGCATGAAGCAATTCAGTGGCCGGTGCTTTGTAGTGAGTATTTTCTGTCATCCAGTCCAATACCCATGAATTGACATCTTCAATGTTGACAGTGATGTGCAACTGGCATAGAACTCAAGAATGAGTTCTTCATTCCAGTCACAGATGTCGGTGCATAAATTGAGAAGCCGAGCGTCATGAATAACACTAAGGACTTGGATGAAGCAAGGTAGAGACTCCATGTCCACATGAGGAATTTGCTCATGGTCAAAGATCTTGTTCTTATCGAATAGCAGTGAAGAATAGAAGTTCATCTGGCTAGCAGTACAAAAACGCTTGTGTCGAAGACGAGCAGAGTCATAAGGATTGTAGTCAGTGAAGAAAATGTGCTCATTGAAGAAATCTTCAGCCTTGAACTTCTGTTTCTTGGAGAAAGGATTATGTGGCTTGGGTTGAAGATTTGCAGTTGATTTCTTCACAGCCTCTTGAATCATATACTCTGGAGCCGCAGGCTGAGGAATTTCAGGAACAATGTTATCAGCAGCATCCTAGTTCTCCGTTTCTTCAGCAACATTTACATCAGCACTAGTGGCTGGAACTTCTTGAGGAATAGTGGGAAGAGAAGCTTGATGTTCTTCAGAGCCCGTATGAATTTCTTCAGTCTGGACACGGGACTGAGGAATCTGTTGTAGAGGTGTGAATAGTGGTGAATTGGGGTGACGACTTTGCCAGCAGTCACCATTCAGAATTGGCGTTGAACACCCAATATCCACATCTTCATCTTATTCATCAATTTCCTCAACGCCTGCCTCTTCAGCTGTGAACTGAGGCATAGGCGATGATACCAGCGAGTCGAAGTAACATTGTCCACTTCAATTTCTTCATCCAACTGCTCTGACGTAGCAGCAGAAGGATCTTCTTCATCAGATTCACTTGGAATTACATATTCCTCACCAAAGGGAACAATCTCCTTTGATGGCATGCTTGATATGGGAACATCATCTATAGGATTTTCAAAAGAGCTTGTCAAATTCTTCACTTTCTTCGGAGTTGAAGACTCTGAGGATGCAGATGCTTTACTTTTCTTCATAGCTGCTTGCTCCGCAGCTTTGATTTTCTTTGCTTCTCATGTAGAAGGAAGTGTAGAACTTGTCGTTTGTGCAGGAGGAGCCGAGGAAATTGGATCAGTTTCTTCAGGCACAACTGATGCAGTTGCCCTGGCTTGTTTAGGTTCTTTAGGCGCAGCAGCAGATGCTTCGACTGGCCTGGCTTGTTCTTCCGGCGCAACACTAGAGGTTGCCCTGGCAGTTTCTTCAGCGGCTGGAATTTCTTCATCAGCCCTGGTGCTTTCATTTTCTTCAGCAGCCAGATTTTCATCAGCGGTGCTAGCATGTTCTTCAGTAGGCTGAGCAGATGCTTCAGCCTGAGTAATTTCTCGTGGCGATGAGGTGGCAACCTTTGAGGTGGATCCCTTTGCCATTGAGGGAGTCCTGGACTAAGGGGTCCTCAGGCGTCTGACCTGTTATGCATGGGCCGGACTGTTGGGCTGTGAAGACGTGAAGACCGAAGACTCTACCCATGTCCGGATGGGACTCTCCTTGGCGTGGAAGGCAAGCTTGGC
Source organism: Aegilops umbellulata (assembly GCA_032464435.1). NCBI lineage: Eukaryota > Viridiplantae > Streptophyta > Magnoliopsida > Poales > Poaceae > Aegilops > Aegilops umbellulata. Next base: position 104,407,229 of record CP136060.1, on the reverse strand, counting down.
GACCGAATATGAAGATTTCCTTTTCTGTAACCGACTTTGTGTAACCCTAGATCCCTCCGGTGTCTATATAAACCGGAGGGCTAGGTCCATAGAGGACAATCATAATCATAGTCATACATGCTAGACTTCTAGGGTTTCAGCCATTACGATCTCGTGGTAGATCAACTCTTGTAATACTCATATTCATCAAGATCAAGCAAGCAGGAAGTAGGGTATTACCTCCATAGAGAGGGCCCAAACCTGGGTAAACATTGTGTCCCTTGTCTCCTATTACCATCGACCTTAGACGCACAGTTCGGGACCCCCTACCCGAGATCCGCCGATTTTGACACCGACATTGGTGCTTTGATTGAGAGTTCCACTGTGCCCACGTCAAAAGGGTTGATGGCTCGCCTTGTCGTCAAGGAAAATATCACCTCCGGAGGAGCCCTGGCCCCAGGCCAAACCCTCCGGCTGGGCGGCTTCATCATGACCGCCCGTTCGGCCCTTAAGCCGACGATGACCTCTCGAGTCATGGAAAATCGCCTCCACGTCGATTCTGAATACTCCAAATGGATGGATCCGATGGAGTTATCGTCTTTAAATGAACTCCTAGATCGCATTGCCGCCTTGGGGGTCGCTACAGACTACGGTCGGATCGGGCTTAAAACCGACCAGAGAGAAATTAAAACTCCATCGATCACCCACCAGATAGCGGTAGTCGAGGAGCAAGACAACTCTTCCTCCATATTAAGGACGAACTATGTTCGGATATCCGATCTCGAAGAGCCGGACACCCGCCGGCAGAAAGACGCACCTTGTCCTCCGAACATAGAATCGGACAACAAGCTTAAAAAATCAGTTGATATCCTGGAGTCCGAACTGCTAAGTCCGGAAGATCTTCAGACCTCGGATCCAAAACTGAGTCAGGGTTCGGATTTGAATCCACCCACCCACCCAGACATAAGCGCTCTCATGAGCATACAACAGCAGTCTCAGGAAACGGTCCACCACTTCTGGGCCAGATTCCTCCTTGTCAAAGACAAGATTAAAGATTGCCGCGACGAAGACGCGATCTCAGCATTCCGCAACAATTGCATGGACGAAGGAATCCTCAACGCCATCAACCGCCGTCGCATATTACACTTCGTCGACTTGGAAAATATCGTACAGAAGTACAGCACAATGGAAAGCACCTGGAAAACTCAGGCAGCCCGCTGGGAACCATCGGTCCCCACTCAACCCCTAGTTTAGGAAAAAAGGGCGCGCCATCATGGCACGCCCGGTCCAATAGTAAAGAAATATAAGCCCATTACGGGGCACGGAACCATTCTGGAAGGATGGCTCGATGGGCCATGCAAAATACACACAACACCGGATAACATACCAAGCCACAGCCTTAGAGCATGTTGGACACTCCGGCAAGTGGCCAAGAGCGGCGAGGATATCCTCACCAAGAATACCCCAGAACAACACCCCCCAAGAAGACAACGACCTCAAAGTATTGACGGTCTTTGAGACTTCTACTTCAAACAATAGGCGCAAAGGGCACTCCGTGAACTCGCCGAAGTCTGCCAAATCACAGCAATGAACCCTTGGAACGACACGACTATAACTTTTAATGCCGGCAACGAACCAAGATACCGGACAGTCCGAGCGCCAGCCGCCTTGGTCCTCAGTCCAATCGTGGATGGCTTTCGGCTCACCAAGGTTCTCATGGACGGTGGCAGCGGACTAAACCTCATCTATGAGGATACACTCCACAAAATGGAAATAGACAGGAGCCGCATCGAGCAAAGCAGCACGACCTTCCGAGGAATCATTCCCAGTAGGGAGGCACGGTGTGCGGGAAAAATCACACTTGACGTGGTATTCGGCTCACCGAAGAATTATCGGTCCGAAGAGATAACCTTCCAAGTGGCCCCTTTCAACAACGGATATCACGCCCTGTTGGGGCGAGATGCATTTACACGCTTCCAAGCTATACCTCATTACGGGTATATGAAGCTTAAGATGCCCGGGCCCAAAGGCATACTCACTCTCGCCAGTGATCCGGACATAGCACTCCGCGCCGAAAATAAAACCGCATCCCTGGCCCTTGAGGCATTATCTGAAGCCCTCGCGGCCGAAGAATTAACCGTACTACGCTCCACGATGGACAGGGACGATGTGATCCTAGACGAATGACCCAAATCCACCTCCTTCAAACCCACGCAAGTTGGCTGAACACAGCCTCAATATATTGAAGGGATATAAACCGATCAAGCAAACACTGCGACGCTTTTCCGAACCCAAACGACAAGCTATGGGGGAGGAGCTAGCCAAGCTAATCGAGGCCGGATTCATTAGAGAAATAGAACACCCGGACTGGCTGGCAAACCTGGTGATGGTGCCAAAGAAAGACAAATCCTGGCGCCTATGCGTCGATTTCAAAGACCTCAATAAGGCTTGCCCAAAGTACCCCTTCCCCCTCCCCCGCATCGACCAAATCATTGATGCTACCGCAGGACACGACTCACTGTGCTTCCTCGACGCATATTCCGGATACCATCAAATTAAAATGAAGGAGTTCGATCAAGCCGCAACAGCATTCATTACCCCATATGGGCCATTCTGCTTCAACACCATGCCCTTCGGGCTCAAAAACGCCGGCGCCACCTACCAACGCATGATTCAAACATGCCTGGAGAAACAGATCAGTAAGACAGTTGAAGCATATGTGGACGACGTTGTCATCAAAACCAGACACGTCGAAACACTCATAGATGATTTACGTCTCACATTTGACAACCTCCGTGCATATGACATTAAGCTCAATCCGGAAAAGTGTGTTTTCGGTGTCCCCGCCGGAAAACTGCTGGGCTTCATTGTTTCCAATAGAGGAATTGAAGCAAATCCAGCCAAAATCCGAGCTTTGTCACAATTGGCTACGCCAGCGGACCTTAGACTGGTCCAAAAACTCGTCGGTTGCGTGGCAGCTTTAAGCCACTTTATCTCCAGATTGGGAGAAAAGGTATTACCACTCTATCGCCTTCTACGGTGCACCGATCACTTCGAGTGGACGGATGCGTCAATGACCGGACTGGAAGAAATAAAAGCCCTTCTAGCGAGCAACCCAATCCTGGCCGCACCGAACGTCGGTGAACCCATGTTATTATACATATCGGCAACACACCAGGTGGTGAGTGCCATGCTCGTCGTTGAACGAGAACATGATGAACACGAATTCCCGCTTCAGAAGCCAGTATACTATGTATCCACTGTCCTCACACCATGCAGATCACGGTACCCTCATTATCAAAAGATAGCATACGCGGTCTTCATGGCATCCCAGAAGCTACGACACTACTTCCATGAGTGTTCGATCACGGTGACTTCTGAAGTACCACTCAATGACATAATAAACAACCGCGATGCTACGGGCCGGATCACCAAATGGGCCATTGATCTCCTTCCATTTGACATAACATACCAGCCCCATCGAGCCATTAAATCTCAAGTACTGGCTGACTTCGTCGCCGAATGGACAGAGGCCGAACTCCCTAAAGAGTACGACACATATTCCAACTGGGTTATGTACTTTGATGGTTCCAAAATGCTGGCAGGGCTAGGAGCGGGTGTCGCTTTAACGTCCCCCACTGGAGACGTCGTCCAGTACGTACTCCAAATATTATACACAGACTCCAATAACGCAGCCGAATACGAGGCCTTATTACATGGTCTCCGGATGGCCGTCTCCATGGGCATACATCGCCTGGAAGTGCGCGGGGACTCAAACCTTGCAATATCTCAAATAAATGGAGACTTCGATGCCAAAGATCCAAAGTTGTCGGCTTATCGCAACGTCGTCCTAAAAATGTCGGCTCGGTTCGAGGGGCTCGAGTTTCACCACGTGGCTCGAGAAAGTAATCAAGCGGCAGACGTCCTTGCTTGCATCGGCGCCAAGCGCGACCCCTCCCACCTAACATCTTTCTGGAAAGGCTTTTTAAGCCGTTCATGGTGTGGCAAGGGGAGAGCGGCAATACCAGTCTGGATCCTAACACAACCCCAGATTCCGAACACATCGATATAATCAGGGGCCCAGCCATCGAAATAACACTGTCGGCCCATCTCATTATGGCAATCATTGCCCCATGGACCGAACCCTTCTTGGCCTACCTTAATAGGAAGGAACTCCCTGAGGATCAGAACGAGGCCCGCCGCATTGTCCGGTGTTCGAACCCTACAAGGTTCACGATGGAGAGCTCTACAAGAAAAGCGCTACCGGAGTCCTTCAAAGATGTATCTCCGAGGAAGAAGGGCGGCAGCTCTTGGCTGAAATTCATGCCGGTCTCGGCGGGCACCACGCCACAGCTCAGGCCCTTGTTAGCAAGGCCTTCCGTACAGGTTTTTATTGGCCGACGGCCCGAGCAGATGCATAGGACCTTGTCCAACGTTGCGTCGGATGCCAACTTTTCGCCAACCAAAGCCATATGCCCCCCACCGCCCTACAAACAATCCCCATCACTTGGCCTTTTGCGGTCTATGTGCTCGATATGGTCGGACCCCTTAAAGGAGGAAGCCATAAGAAAAAGTATCTGCTGATCATGGTGGACAAATTCACTAAGTGGATAGAGGCCAAACCAGTCAAAACGGCTGAGGCCGGACCAATGATAGAATTCATCTACGGTGTTGTGCACCGTTATGGTGTTCCACACAGCATTATGACCGATAATGGCTCCAATTTCACAGCCTACTAGGTGAAAACCTGGTGCGCTAATCTGGGCATTAAGCTCGATTACGCCTCTGTCTATCACCCACAAACAAACGGTTGCTACCTCTTGAGCACTGCGTTGGATTTCCTTGAAGAGGAAAGGATGATGCAGCAAAGTAGTGTAAGTATTTCCCTCAGTTTTTCAGAACCAAGGTATCAATCCAGTAGGAGGCTACGCGCGAGTCCCTCTTACCTGCACAAAGCAAATAACTCCTCGCAACCAACACGATAAGGGGTTGTCAATCCCTTTACGGTCACTTACGAGAGTGAGATCTGATAGATATGATAGATAATATTTTTGGTATTTTTGTAATAAAGATGCAAAGTAAAATAAAAGCAAAGTAAAAAAGCAAAGGAAATAATAAAGTGTAGGAAGATTTATATGATGAAGATAGACCTGGTGGCCATAGATTTCACTAGTGGCTTCTCTCAAGAGCATAAGTATTTTACGGTGGGTGAACGAATTATTGTTGAGCAATTGACAGAATTGAGCATAGTTATGAGAGTATCTAGGTATGATCATGTATATAGGTATCACGTCCGAGACAAGTAGACCTACTCCTGCCTGCATCTACTACTATTACTCCACTCATCGACCGCTATCCAGCATGCATCTAGAGTATTAAGTTCAAGAAAACAGAGTAACGCCTTAAGCAAGATGACATGATGTAGAGGGATAAATTCATGCAATATGATAAAAACCCTATCTTGTTATCCTCGATGGCAACAATACAATACGTGCCTTGCTACCCCTACTGTCACTGGGAAAGGACACCGCAAGATTGAACCCAAAGCTAAGCACTTCTCCCATTGCAAGAAAGATCAATCTAGTAGGCCAAACCAAACTGATAATTCAAAGAGACTTGCAAAGATAACCAATCATACATAAAAGAATTCAGAGAAGATTCAAATATTGTTCATAGATAATCTTGATCATAAACCCACAATTAATCGGTATCAACAAACACACCGCAAAAAGAAGATTACATCGAATAGATCTCCAAGAGAGAGGGGGAGAACATTGTATTGAGATCCAAAAAGAGAGAAGAAGCCATCTAGCTACTAACTATGGACCCGAAGGTCTGAGGTAAACTACTCACACTTCATCGGAGAGGCTATGGTGATGATGTAGAAGCCCTCCGTGATGGATGCCCCCTCCGGCGGAGCTCCAGAACAGGCCCCAAGATGGGATCTCGTGGGTACAGAAGGTTGCAGCGGTGGAATTAGGTTTTTGGCTCCGTATCTGATCGTTTGGGGGTACGTAGGTATATATAGGAGGAAGAAGTACGTCGGTGGAGAAACGTGGGGCCCACGAGGGTGGAGGGCGCGCCCCCTGCCTCGTGCACACCTCCTTTCTTTCTTGACGTAGGGTCCAAGTCTCCTGGATCATATTCGGTGAGAAAATCACGTTCCCGAAGGTTTCCTTCCGTTTGGACTCCGTTTGATGTTCCGTTTCTTCGAAACTCTGAAATAGGCAAAAAACAACAATTCTGGACTGGGCCTCCGGTTAATAGGTTAGTCCCAAAAATAATATAAAAGTGGATAATAAAGCCCAATATTGTCCAAAACAGTAGATAATATAGCATGGAGCAATCAAAAATTATAGATACGTTGGAGACGTATCAGGCATCCCCAAGCTTAATTCCTGCTCGCCCTCGAGTAGGTAAATGATAAAAAGATAATTTTTGATGCGGAGTGCTACTTGGCATAATTTCAATGTAATTCTTCTTAATTGTGGTATGAATATTCAGATCCAAAAGATTCAAGACAAAAGTTCATATTGACATAAAAATAATAATACTTCAAGCATACTAACAAAGCAATCATGTCTTCTCAAAATAACAGGGCCAAAGAAAGTTATCCCTACAAAATCATATAGTCTGGCTATGCTCTATATTCACCACACAAAGTATTTAAATCATGCACAACCCCGATGACAAGCCAAGCAATTGTTTCATACTTTTGACATTCTCAAAACTTTTTCAATCTTCACGCAATACATGAGCATGAGCCATGGATATAGCACTATATATGGAATAGAATGGTGGTTGTGGAGAAGACAAAAAGGGAGAAGATAGTCTCACATCAACTAGGCGTATCAACGGGCTATGGAGATGCCCATCAATAGATATCAATGTGAGTGAGTAGGGATTGCCATGCAACAGATGCACTAGAGCTATAAGTAAATGAAAGCTCAACAAAAGAAACTAAGTGGGTGTGCATCCAACTCGCTTGCTCACGAAGACCTAGGGCATTTGAGGAAGCCCATCATTGGAATATACAATCCAAGTTCTATAATGAAAAATTCCCACTAGTATATGAAAGTGACAAAATGAGAGTCTCTCTATCATGAAGATCGTGGTGCTACTTTGAAGCACAAGTGTGGTAAAAGGATAGTAACATTGTCCCTTCTCTCTTTTTCTCTCATTTTTTTATTTGGGCCTTTTCTCCTCTCTCTCTTTTTTATGGCCTTTTTTTCGTCTGAAGTCTCATCCCGATTTGTGGGGGAATCATAGTCTCCATCATCCTTTTCCTCACTTGGGACAATGCTCTAAAAATGATGATCATCACACTTTTATTTTCTTACAACTCAACAATTACAACTCGATACTTAGAACAAAATATGACTCTATATGAATGCCTCCGGCGGTGTACCGGGATATGCAATGAATCAAGAGTGACATGTACGAAAGAATTATGAACGGTGGCTTTGCCACAAATATGATGTCAACTACATGATCATGCTGAGCAATATGACAGTGATGGAGCGTGTCATAATAAACGGAATGGTGGAAAGTTGCATGGCAATATATCTCGGAATGGCTATGGAAATGCCATGATAGGTAGGTATGGTGGATGTTTTGAGGAAGGTATATGGTGTGTGTATGATACCGACGAAAAGTGTGTGGTATTAGAGAGGCTAGCAATGGTGGAAGGAAGAAAAGTGCGTATAATCCATGGACTCAACATTAGTCATGAAGAACTCATATACTTATTGCAAAAATCTACAAGTTATCAAAGCAAAGTATTATGCGCATGCTCCTAGGGGGATGGATTGGTAGGAAAATACCATCGCTCGTCCCCGACCGCCACTCATAAGGAAGACAATCAATAAATAAACCATGCTCCGACTTCATCACATAACGGTTCACCATACGTGCATGCTACGGGAATCACAAACTTTAACACAAGTATTTTCTCAAATTCACAACTACTCAACTAGCTTGACTCTAATATCACCATCTTCATATCTCAAAACAATTATCAAGCATCAAACTTTTCTTAGTATTCAACGCACTCAAAAGAAAGTTTTACAAATCTTGAATACCAAGCATATTAGGATTATTAAAGTAAATTACCATGCTATTTAAGACTCTCAAAATAATCTAAGTGAAGCATGAGAGATCAATAGCTTCTATAAAACAAATCCACCACCGTGCTCTAAAAGATATAAGTGAAGCACTAGAGCAAAACTATATAACTCAAAAGATATAAGTGAAGCACATAGAGTATTCTAACAAATTCCAAATTATGTATGGCTCTCTCAAAAGGTGTGTACAGAAAGGATGATTGTGGTAAACTAAAAAGAAAAGACTCAAATCATACAAGACGCTCCAAGCAAAACACATATCATGTGGTGAATAAAAATGTAGCTCCAAGTAAAGTTACCGATGGAAGTAGACGAAAGAGGGGATGCCTTCCGGGGCATCCCCAAGCTTTGAATTTTTGGTGTCCTTAGATTATCTTGGGGGTGCCATGGGCATACCAAAGCTTAGGCTCTTGCCACTCCTTGTTCCATAATCCATCAGAAGAATTCACCCAAAACTTGAAAACTTCACAACACAAAACTTAACAGAAATCTCATGAGCTCCGTTAGCGAAAGAAAACAAAAGACCACTTCAAGGTACTGTAATTAACTCATTATTTATTTATATTGGTGTTAAACCTACTGTATTCCAACTTCTGTATGGTTTATAAATTATTTTACTAGCCATAGATTCATCAAAATAAGCAAACAATACACGAAAAACAGAATCTGTCAAAAACAGAACAGTCTGTAGTAATCTGTAACTAAGGCAAACTTCTGGAACTCCAAAAATACAGCCAAAATAGGAAGACCTAAGCAATTTGTTCATTGATCAGCAGCAATTGGAATCAGTATTTTATCACGTTCTGGTGATTTTTAACAATTGTTTTCGTGAATAGAAAGTTTCTGGAAATTACAGCAAGATCAAATAATTATCATCTAAGAAGATCCTATAGGTTTAACTTGGCACAAACACTAATTAAAACATAAAAACACATCTAACCAGAGGCTAGATCAAATATTTATTCCTAAACAGAAGCAAAAAGCAAAAAACTAAAAATAAAATTGGGTTGCCTCCCAACAAGCGCTATCGTTTAACGCCCCTAGCTAGGCATAAAAGCAAGGATAGATCTAGGTATTGCCATAATAGTGGTATGGCAAATCATGAAAACTTCTTTCATATTCTCTACATTCAGCAGCAAGTTTTCTTTGAGGCAAGCAAAAATAATCAAAAGGGCTAAATTTAATGGGACAAAAGTCCCCAAGATCAATCTCGGGAGGTATGGGTTCCTCCCTAGGCCCTTTGTATTGCACAACCAATTCATCATTAAGAGCATTCTTTTGGCAAAAAGTCACAAACCTTCGTTCAAGAGGAAAACCTAGTCCATTATTCTAAATAGTAAAATCCTCATTAAGCTTGGAAATCCTATCAACTAGAACATCGGCAGGAACCTTTTTCCTAAGATTTTTATTATAAGCAATATGATCTAAAGATTGTAAACGCATCATGTCTTCTTGATTAAAAAGAATAGCTTCAATGGGAGGATGACTAGCATCTACCCTATAATGCGCAAAGATTTCTTTGGCCTCTTTTATTATAAATCTAAACTCATGAGCCAAAAAGATAGTGTCGGCACGCTTAACAGAAGAATGCTCAATATTAGAGAATTCTAAAAAAAATCTTTGTATGCAAGGATGCATGTGCATAAATTGCCTTTCAAGTTCAACTATAAGCATGGCAATAGCGTCCGCAAGACTACTAGTTCTATGAAGAAGAACCGCCCATAGAAGGCAAAGCACCGGCACAAGTAAAGAAATCTTGAATAACTCCTTTAACAATAATATTACCACTACAACTCGAAATCTTTTTGTATGCAAGGTAGGGGGTTCTTCAGCGGGAGCATCAAAATTTTCTATGATATTATTATTGTCCATATCGGCAATAATTTCCCCAAATTCATGTTGGGGAACGTTGCAGAAAATTAAAAATTTTCCTACGGTTTCACCAAGATCCATCTATGAGTTCATCTAAGCAACGAGTCATGGGAGAGAGATTGCATCTACATACCACTTTGTAGATCGCGAGCGGAAGCGTTCAACGAACGGGGATGAGGTAGTCATACACGACGTGATCCAAATCACCGGAGATCCTAGCACCGAACGGACGGCACCTCCGCGTTCAACACACGTACGGTCAGCGTAACGTCTCCTTCTTCTTGATCCAGCAAGGGGAGAGGAGAGGTTGAGGAAGATGGCTCCAGCAGCAGCACGACGGCGTGGTGATGGTGGAGCTGCAGTACTCCGGCAGGGCTTCGCCGAGCTCTATGGAGGAGGAGGAGGTGTTGGAGAGGGAGAGGGAGGCGCCAGGGCAAGGGGTGCGGCTGCCCCCCTCCCCTCCCCCCTTTATATAGGCCCTTGGGGGGCGCCGGCCCTGGGAGATTGAATCTCCCAAGGGGGCGGCGGCCAAGGGGGGTGGAGTGCCCCCCAAGGCAAGTGGGCGCCCCCCTAGGGTTCCAACCCTAGGCGCAGGGGGTGGGCCTTGGGGGGCGCTCCAGCCCACTAAGGGCTGGGCCCCCCTTCCCACTTCAGCCCATGGGGCCCTCCGGGATGGGTGGCCCCACCCGGTAGACCCCCGGGACCCATCTGGTGGTCCCGGTACAATACCGGTGACCCCCAGATCACTCCCGATGGCCGAAACTGTACTTCCTATATATAATTCTTCACCTCCAGACTATTCCGAAACTCCTCGTGATGTCCGGGATCTCATCCGGGACTCCGAACAACATTCGGGTTACTGCATATACATATCTTCACAACCCTAGCGTCACCGAACCTTAAGTGTGTAGACCCTACGGGTTCGGGAGACATGCAGACATGACCGAGACGGATCTCGGGCAATAACCAACAGCGGGATCTAGATACCCATGTTGGCTCCCACATGCTCCACGATGATCTCATCGGATGAACCACGATGTCGAGGATTCAATTAATCCCGTATACGATTCCCTTTGTCAATCGGTATTTTACTTGCCCGAGATTCGATCGTTGGTATCCCAATACCTCGTTCAATCTCGTTACCGGCAAGTCACTTTACTCGAACCGTAATGCATGATCCAGTGATCAAACACTTTGATCATATTAAGCTCATTATGATGATGCATTACCGAGTGGGCCCGGTGATACCTCTCCGTCAAGCGGAGTGACAAATCCCAGTCTCGATCCGTGTCAACCCAACAGACACTTTCGGAGATACCCGTAGTATGCCTTTATAGTCACCCAGTTACATTGTGACGTTTGACACACCCAAAGCACTCCTACGGTGTCCGGGAGTTACACGATCTCATGGTCTAAGGAAAGGATACTTGACATTGGAAAACTCTAGCAAACGAACTATGCGATCTTATGCTATGTTTAGGATTGGGTCTCGTCCATCACATCATTCTCCTAATGATGTGATCTCGTTATCATTGACATCCAATGCCCATAGTCAGGAAACCATGACTATCTATTGATCAACGAGCTAGTCAACTAGAGGCTTACTAGGGACATGTTGTTGTCTGTTATTCACACATGTATTACGATTTCCGGATAACACAATTATAGCACGAATAAAGACAATTATCATGAACAAGGAAATATAATAATAATGCTTTTATTATTGCCTCTAGGGCATATTTCCAACTGTCTCCCACTTGCACTAGAGTCAATAATCTAGTTACATTGTGATGAATCGAACACCCATAGAGTTCTGGTGCTGATCATGTTTTGCCTTAGGGAGAGGTTTAGTCAACGGATCTGCGACATTCAGATCCGTGTGCACTTTACAAATTTCTATGTCTCCATCTTGAACATTTTCACGAATGGAGTTGAAGCGACGCTTGATGTGCCTGGTCTTCTTGTGAAACCTGGGCTCCTTGGCAAGTGCAATAGCTTCAGTGTTGTCACAGAAGAGTTTGATTGGCCCCGACGCATTGGGTATGACTCCGAGGTCGGTGATGAACTCCTTCACCCAAATTGCTTCATGTGCTGCCTCCGAGGCTGCCATGTACTCCGCTTCACATGTAGATCCCGCCACGACGCTCTGCTTGCAATTGCACCAGCTCACTGCCCCACCATTCAAAATATACACGTATCCGGTTTGTGACTTAGAGTCATCCAGATCTGTGTCGAAGCTAGCGTCGACGTAACCCTTTACGACGAGCTCTTCGTCACCTCCATAAGCGAGAAACATTTCCTTAGTCCTTTTCAGGTACTTCAGGATATTCTTGACCGCTGTCCAGTGTTCCTTGCCGGGATTACTTTGGTACCTTCCTACCAAACGTACGGCAAGGTTTACATCAGGTCTGGTACACAGCATGGCATACATAATAGAACCTATGGCTGAGGCATAGGGGATGACACTCATCTCTTCTATATCTTCTGCCGTGGTCGGACATTGAGCTGAGCTCAATTTCACACCTTGTAACACAGGCAAGAACCCCTTCTTAGATTGATCCATATTGAACTTCTTCAATATCTTATCAAGGTATGTGCTTTGTGAAAGACCTATGAGGCGTCTTGATCTATCTCTATAGATCTTGATGCCTAATATATAAGCAGCTTCTCCAAGGTCCTTCATTGAAAAACTCTTATTCAAGTAGGCCTTAATGTTGTCCAAGAGTTCTATATCATTTCCCATCAAAAGTATGTCATCTACATATAGTATGAGAAATGCTACAGAGCTCCCACTCACTTTCTTGTAAACGCAGGCTTCTCCATAAGTCTGCGTAAACCCAAACACTTTGATCATCTCATCAAAGCGAATGTTCCAACTCCGAGATGCTTGCACCAGCCCATAAATCGAGCGTTGGAGCTTGCACACCTTGTCAGCATTCTTAGGATCGACAAAACCTTCCGGCTGCATCATATACAATTCTTCCTTAAGGAAACCATTAAGGAATGCCGTTTTGACGTCCATTTGCCATATTTCATAATCATAGAATGCGTCAATTGCTAACATGATTCAGATGGACTTCAGCTTCGCTACCGGTGAGAAAGTCTCATCGTAGTCAATTCCTTGAACTTGTCGATAACCCTTAGCGACAAGCCGAGCTTTATAGATGGTCACATTACCATCTGCGTCTGTCTTCTTCTTAAAGATCCATTTATTTTCTATGGCTCGCCGCTCAACGGGCAAGTCAGTCAAAGTCCATACTTCGTTTTCATACATGGATCCTATCTCGGTTTTCATGGCTTCCGGCCATTTGTCGGAATCCGGGCCCGCCATCGCTTCTTCATAGTTCGAAGGTTCACCATTGTCTAACAACATGATTTTCAAGACAGGGTTGCCGTACCACTCTGGTGCGGAACGTGTCCTTGTGGACCTTCGAATTTCAGTAGGAGCTTGATTAGAAGTATCTTGATCATCATCATTAATTTCCTCTCCAGTCGGTGCAGGCACCTCAGGAACATTTTCTTAAGTTTCGCCATTTTCCGGTTCAAGAGGTAACACTTCATCAAGTTCTACTTTCCTCCCACTTACTTCTTTCGAGAGAAACTCTTTCTCTAGAAAGGATCCATTCTTGGCAACAAAGATCTTGCCTTCGGATCTGAGGTAGAAGGTATACCCAATAGTTTCTTTAGGGTATCCTATGAAGACGCATTTTTCCGACTTGGGTTTGAGCTTTTCAGGTTGAAGTTTGTTGACATAAGCATCGCATCCCCAAACTTTTAGAAACGACAGCTTAATTTTCTTCCCAAACCATAATTCATACGGTGTCGTCTCAACGGATTTCGACGGAGCCCTATTTAAAGTGAATGCGGCAGTCTCTAAAGCATAGCCCCAAAAAGATAGCGGTAAATCGGTAAGAGACATCATAGATCGTACCATATCTAATAGAGTGCGATTACGACGTTCCGACACACCATTACGCTGAGGTGTTCCAGGCGGCGTGAGTTGTGAAACTATTCCATATTTTCTTAAGTGTGTGCCAAATTCGTGACTCAAGTATTCTCCTCCACGATCTGATAGTAGAAACTTGATTTTTCTGTCATGTTGATTTTCAACCTCACTCTGAAATTCCTTGAACTTTTCAAAGGTCTCAGACTTGTGTTTCATTAAGTAGATATACCCATATCTACTCAGGTCATCAGTGAGGGTGAGAACATAACGATAGCCACCGCGAGCTTCAACACTCATTGGACCGCACACATCAGTATGTATGATTTCCAATAAGTTGGTTGCTCGCTCCATTGTTCCTGAGAACGGAGTCTTGGTCATTTTACCCATGAGGCATGGTTCGCACGTGTCAAATGATTCATAATCAAGAGACTCTAAAAGTCCATCTGCATGGAGCTTCTTCATGCGTTTGACACCTATGTGACCAAGGCGGCAGTGCCACAAATATGTGGGACTATTGTTATCAACTTTAACTCTTTTGGTATTCACACTATGAATATGTGTATCATCACGTACGAGATTCATTAAGAATAAACCATTAACCATTGAAGCATGACCATAAAACATATCTGTCATATAAATAGAACAACCATTATTCTCAGATTTAAATGAGTAGCCATCTCGAATTAAACGAGATCCAGACACAATGTTCATGCTCAAACTTGGCACTAAATAACAATTATTGAGGTTTAAAACTAATCCCATAGGTAAATGTAGAGGCAGCATGCCGACGGCGATCACATCGACCTTGGAACCATTCCCGACGCGCATCGTCACCTCGTCCTTCGCCAGTCTCCGTTTATTCCGCAGCTCCTGCTTTGAGTTACAAATGTGAGCAACTGCACCGGTATCAAATACCCAAGAGCTACTACGAGTACTGGTAAAGTACACATCAATTACATGTATATCACATATACCGTTTGTTTTGCCGGCCTTCTTGTCCGCTAAGTATTTGGGGCAGTTCCGCTTCCAGTGACCACTTCCCTTGCAATAAAAACACTCAGTCTCGGGCTTGGGTCCATTCTTTGGCTTCTTCCCGGCAACTTGCTTACCGGGCGTGGCAACTTCCTTGTCGTCCTTCTTGAAGTTCTTTTTACCCTTGCCCTTCTTGAACTTAGTGGTTTTATTCACCATCAACACTTGATGTTCCTTCTTGATTTCTACCTCTGCTGATTTCAGCATAGCATATACCTTAGGAATGGTCTTTACCATCCCCTGCATGTTGTAGTTCATCACAAAGCTCTTGTAGCTAGGTGGAAGCGATTGGAGGATTCTGTCAATGACCACTTCATCCGGGAGATTAGCTTCCAGTTGAGTCAAGCGGTTGTGCAACCCAGACATCTTGAGTATGTGTTCACTGACACAGCTATTTTCCTCCATCTTACAGCTAAAGAATTTGTCGGAGACTTCATATCTCTCGACCCGGGCATGAGCTTGGAAAACCATTTTCAGCTCTTCGAACATCTCATATGCTCCATGTCTCTCAAAACGCTTTTGGAGCCCCGGCTCTAAGCTGTAAAGCATGCCGCACTGAACGAGGGAGTAATCATCGGAACGTGACTGCCAAGCGTTCATAATGTCTTGTTCTGCAGGGAGAACAGGTGCGTCACCCAGCGGTGCTCGTAGGACATAATCTTTCTTGGCAGCTATGAGGATGATCCTCAGGTTCCGGACCCAGTCCGTATAGTTGTTGCCATCGTCTTTCAGCTTGGTTTTCTCTAGGAACGCGTTGAAGTTGAGGACTACGTTGGCCATTTGATCTACAAGACATATTGTAAATATTTTAGACTAAGTTCATGATAATAAAGTTCATCTAATCAAATTATTTAATGAACTCCCACTTAGATAGACATCCCTCTTCTAGTCATCTAAGTATTACATGATCCAAGTCAACTAGGCCGTGTCCGATCATCACATGAGACGGACTAGTCAACATCGGTGAACATCTTCATGTTGATCGTATCTTATATACGACTCATGCTCGACCTTTCGGTCTTCTGTGTTCCGAGGCCATGTCTGTACATGCTAGCTCGTCAAGTCAACCTAAGTGTTTGCATGTGTAAATCTGTCTTACACCCGTTGTATGTGAACGTTAGAATCTATCACACCCGATCATCACGTGGTGCTTCGAAACAACGAACTGTCGCAACGGTGCACAGTTAGGGGGAACACTTCTTGAAATTATTATGAGGGATCATCTTACTTACTACCGTCGTTCTAAGTAAACAAGATGGAAAACATGATAAACATCACATGCAATCAAATAATAAATGTGACATGATATGGCCAATATCACATAGCTCCTTTGATCTCCATCTTGGGGCTCCATGATCATCTTTGTCACCGGCTTGACACCATGATCTCCATCATCGTGTCTCCATGAAGTTGCTCGCCAACTATTACTTCTACTACTATGGCTAACGCGTTTAGCAATAAAGTAAAGTAATTTACATGGCGTTTCTCAATGACTCGCAGGTCATACAAAAAATAAAGACAACTCCTATGGCTCATGCCGGTTGTCATACTCATCGACATGCAAGTCGTGATTCCTATTACAATAGCATGAACATCTCATACATCACATATAGATCATTCATCATTCATCACAACTTTGGCCATATCATATCACAAAGCACTTGCTGCAAAAACAAGTTAGACGTCCTCTAATTGTTGTTGCAAGTTTTACGTGGCTGAATTAGGGTTCTAGCAAGAACGTTTTCTTACCTACGTGAAAGCCACAACGTGATTTGTCAACTTCTATTTACCCTTAATAAGGACCCTTTTCATCGAATCCGCTCCAACTAAAGTGGGAGAGACAGACACCCGCCAGCCACCTTATGCAACTAGTGCATGTTAGTCGGTGGAACCGGTCTCACGTAAGCGTACGTGTAAGGTTGGTCCGGGCCGCTTCATCCCACAATACCGCTGAAGCAAGATAAGACTAGTAGCGGCAAGAAAGTTGACAACATCTACGCCCACAACAAATTGTGTTCTACTCGTGCAATAGAGAACTACGCATAGACCTAGCTCATGATGCCACTGTTGGGGAACGTTGCAGAAAATTAAAAATTTTCCTACGGTTTCACCAAGATCCATCTATGAGTTCATCTAAGCAACGAGTCATGGGAGAGATATTGCATCTACATACCACTTTGTTGATCGCAAGCGGAAGCATTCAACGAACGGGGATGAGGTAGTCGTACACGACGTGATCCAAATCACCGGAGATCCTAGCACCGAACGGACGGCACCTCCGCGTTCAACACACGTACGGTCAGCATAACGTCTCCTTTTTATTGATCCAGCAAGGGGAGAGGAGAGGTTGAGGAAGATGGCTCCAGCAGCAGCACGACGGCGTGGTGATGGTGGAGCTGCAGTACTCCGGTAGGGCTTCGCCGAGCTCTATGGAGGAGGAGGAGGTGTTGGAGAGGGAGAGGGAGGCGCCAGGGCAAGGGGTGCGGCTGCCCCCCTCCCCTCCCCCCTTTATATAGGCCCCTGGGAGGGGCGCCGGCCCTGGGGGATTGAATCTCCCAAGGGGGCGGCGGCCAAGGGAGGTGGAGTGCCCCCCAAGGCAAGTGGGCGCCGCCCCTACCCTAGGGTTCCAACCCTAGGCGCAGGGGGTGGGCCTTGGGGGGCGCTCCAGCCCACTAAGGGCTGGCCCCCCTTCCCACTTCAGCCCATGGGGCCCTCCGGGATGGGTGGCCCCACCCGGTGGACCCCCGGGACCCATCTGGTGGTCCCGGTACAATACCGGTGACCCCCAGATCACTCCCGATGGCCGAAATTGCACTTCCTATATATAATTCTTCACCTCCGGACTATTCCGAAACTCCTCCTGATGTCCGGGATCTCATCCGGGACTCTGAACAACATTTGGGTTACTGCATATACATATCTTCACAACCCTAGCGTCACCGAACCTTAAGTGTAGACCCTACGGGTTCGGGAGACATGCTGACATGACCGAGACGGCTCTCGGGCAATAACCAACAGCGGGATCTGGATACCCATGTTGGCTCCCACATGCTCCACGATGATCTCATTGGATGAACCACGATGTCGAGTATTCAATTAATCCCGTATACGATTCCCTTTGTCAATCGGTATTTTACTTGCCCGAGATTCGATCGTCGGTATCCCAATACCACGTTCAATCTCGTTACCGGCAAGTCACTTTACTCATACCGTAATGCATGATCCAGTGATCAAACACTTTGATCATATTGATCTCATTATGATGATGCATTACCGAGTGGGCCCGGTGATACCTCTCCATCAAGCGGAGTGACAAATCCCAGTCTCGATCCGTGTCAACCCAACAGACACTTTCGGAGATACCCGTAGTATGCCTTTATAGTCACCCAGTTATGTTGTGACGTTTGGCACACCCAAAGCACTCCTACGGTGTCCGGGAGTTACACGATCTCATGGTCTAAGGAAAGGATACTTGACATTGGAAAACTCTAGCAAACGAACTATGCGATCTTATGCTATGTTTAGGATTGGGTCTCGTCCATCACATCATTCTCCTAATGATGTGATCTCGTTATCATTGACATCCAATGCCCATAGTTAGGAAACCATGACTATCTATTGATCAACGAGCTAGTCAACTAGAGGCTTACTAGGGACATGTTGTTGTCTGTTATTCACACATGCATTACGATTTCCGGATAACACAATTATAGCACGAATAAAGACAATTATCATGAACAAGAAAATATAATAATAATGCTTTTATTATTGCCTCTAGGGCAATTCAGACATAATGACAAGCAAGCGAGAAAGAGGCAAACGGAAAAGAGAGGGCGAATAAAATGGCAAGGGTGAAGTGGGGGAGAGGAAAACGAGAGGCAAACGGCAAATAATGTAATGCGGGAGATAAGGGATTGTGATGGGTACTCGGTATGTTGACTTTTGCGTAGACTCCCCGGCAACGGCGCCAGAAGTTCTTCTTGCTACCTCTTGAGCACTACGTTGGATTTCCTTGAAGAGGAAATGATGATGCAGCACAGTACGGTAAGTATTTCCCTCAGTTTTTGAGAACCAAGGTATCAATCTAGTAGGAGGCTACGCGCGAGTCCCTCGTACGTGCACAAAGCAAATAACTCCTCGCAACCAACGCGATAAGGGGTTGTCAATCCCTTTACGGTCACTTACGAGAGTGAGATCTGATAGATATGATAGATAATATTTTTGGTATTTTTGTAATAAAGATGCAAAGTAAAATAAAAGCAAAGTAAAAAAGCAAATCAAATAATAAAGTGTAGGAAGATTGATATGATGAAGATAGACCCGGGGGCCATAGATTTCACTAGTGGCTTCTCTCAAGAGCATAAGTATTTTACGGTGGGTGAACGAATTACTGTTGAGCAATTGATAGAATTGAGCATAGTTATGAGAGTATCTAGGTATGATCATGTATATAGGTATCACGTCCGAGACAAGTAGACCGACTCCTGCCTGCATCTACTACTATTACTCCACTCATCGACCGCTATCCAGCATGCATCTAGAGTATTAAGTTCAAGAAAACAAAGTAACGCCTTAAGCAAGATGACATGATGTAGAGGGATAAATTCATGCAATATGATAAAAAAACCATCTTGTTATCCTCGATGGCAACAATACAATACGTGCCTTGCTGCACCTACTGTCACTGGGAAAGGACACCGCAAGATTGAACCCAAATCTAAGCACTTCTCCCATTGCAAGAAAGATCAATCTAGTAGGCCAAACCAAACTGATAATTCGAAGAGACTTGCAAAGATAACCAATCATACATAAAAGAATTCAGAGAAGATTCAAATATTGTTCATAGATAATCTTGATCATAAGCCCACAATTCATCGGTCTCAATAAACACACCGCAAAAAGAAGATTACATCGAATAGATCTCTACGAGAGAGGGGGAGAACATTGTATTGAGATCCAAAAAGAGAGAAGAAGCCATCTAACTACTAACTATGGACCCGAAGGTCTGAGGTAAACTACTCACACTTCATCGGAGAGGCTATGGTGATGATGTAGAAGCCCTCCGTGATGGATGCCCCCTCCGGCGGAGCTCCGGAACATGATGGGATCTCATGGGTACAGAAGGTTGCGGCGGTGGAATTAGGTTTTTGGCTCCGTATCTGATCGTTTGGGGGTACATAGGTATATATAGGAGGAAGAAGTACGTTAGTGCAGCAACGTGGGGCCCATGAGGGTGGAGGGCGCGCCCTGGGGGGTTGGGCGCGCCCCCCTACCTCGTGCCCACCTCCTTTCTTTCTTGACGTAGGGTCCAAGTCTCCTGGATCATATTCGGTGAGAAAATCACGTTCCTGAAGGTTTCGTTCCGTTTGGACTCTGTTTGATATTCCGTTTCTTCGAAACTCTGAAATAGGCAGAAAACAGCAATTCTGGGCTGGGCCTCTAGTTAATAGGCTAGTCCCAAAAATAATATAAAAGTGGATAATAAAGCCCAATATTGTCCAAAACAGTAGATAATATAGCATGGAGCAATCAAAAATTATAGATACGTTGGA
Source organism: Aegilops umbellulata (assembly GCA_032464435.1). Taxonomy (NCBI): domain Eukaryota; kingdom Viridiplantae; phylum Streptophyta; class Magnoliopsida; order Poales; family Poaceae; genus Aegilops; species Aegilops umbellulata. Next base: position 104,386,725 of record CP136060.1, on the reverse strand, counting down.
GACGTATCAACGGTCAAGTCGAATGAGCCAATGGTCTCATTATGAGCGGCATCATGCCCAGACTGGTGCGGTCTTTGAAAGAATCAGACAAGCATTGGGTTGAGGAGCTCGACTCCGTACTCTGGGGGCTGCGGACCACGCCCAATCGCATTACCGGATATACACCCTTCTTTATGGTGTACGGCGCAGAGGCTGTGTTACCCTGCGACATTATTCATGACTCACCTTGAGTGCGCATGTATGAAGAGAGAGAGAGGCCGAGCTTGATCGGCAGGACAGCTTAGATGCCCTGGAGGAGGCGCGAAATGTTGCAAAAGCCTGTTCCGCATTTTATCAACAACAGGCTCGCAGGTACCAAAGCAGGGAAGTGCGGGCCAAGGCCTATAATGTTGGCGAACTCGTTCTACGCCTGCCGGAAAAGAAAAAGGACAAACTCAAGCCCAAGTGGGAGGGTCCCTTCATCATTGACGAAGTTCTCACTGGAGGAGCGTACCGCCTGCATGATGCGTCAGACAATCGCCTAGAGCCAAACCCCTGGAACGCGGCCAGACTCCGAAGATTCTATTCCTAGTGCCGGACACTTTGTTCGTCCCCTTCTCCCTATTTGTTTCCATTACTTTTGCCTCTCTTTTCGCTTTTTTCTTTCTTAAACTTCAAGCTTTCCACGCGGCTAAACCGTGCGCTTATGACCTACAAAGAGTCAATTATACCTGGGGGCTTCTTCGACAGAAGCTTATTATTGTTGAGCATCAAGCTCATCACATATGTGCGTTTTTCCCATATGTACCTTTTCTTCGCCATTATATGCATCGATATGACTTAAGTTTTGGCCAAGCTGGGTTGCCTGGCTCCTATGCTTATGCCCTACGTTCCCGTTAGTTTGGCTAGGGCATAAATGTCGGCGTTCTAGGAACGGGGGTCCCCAGACTTGCCTGCCTGCGGCCTGCGGCGTGGCTCAAAGGGGGGGCCAGCGCGGCCCATCTTCATCAAAACAGACCCAAGACCCTTGCGAGGGGCCAAGCCTCGCGGGGCGGACGACACGGAGCTTCCTCAGGCACGGCCTCATCAGGCTGGCTCACGAGGAGGCGGAGAGATCAAGGTGGGGTACCTCACGAGGTGCCCGTGATGCAAGCCATGACGACCAAGGGCGCCAGGCGGGCGCCAGCCCGCGCAGTGTCCTCCTTTCCTCTTTGGTGCAAAGGGAGCAAGCACAGGCGGGAGCATCAAGCAAAGGCACCCGTTTCGGTGCAACGAGACCGAGACTAGCCCAACGGCAGGGAGGAAGTCATTGTGGAGCCCAAGCCAGCGTCACCACCAGAGCCTTTGGCAGGCGAAGACCAACTTTAGTCAGGATAAGTGTACCAGATGTTCCCCTTCAAAATGGCCAATTGTTGGCGCCCTTCCCGCTCAATATTTGGGAAAAGGCCCAAGGCCTTTGCCTATAAATAGGACTAGCCACCCCCAGGGGAGGGGCAATTAGAATATACAGAGGCAATCGGAGATCGGGATAGACAGAGAGAGAGAGAAGGGTGACTGGACTCCTCTTAGCAGTTCATCGCCCCAGCCAAGAACAGACCCTCGCGAGGCTGTTCTTCCTTGTATTGCTCATCATCATCAGCCCAAGAGGCAATCCACCACACCACACTGGAGTAGGGTATTACACCACAATGGTGGCCCGAACCATTATAAACCCTGTGTCTCTTGCGTTGTTCTTTCCATAGCTTAGATCTTAGCGAGGCGACGGGATACAGGTAGGTAGAAGGCGAAATCTCCACGCGCACCCCAGTGTTCGAACCTCAAGGGTCTGCCGGAACCCGAAATCCGACATTTGGTGCGCCAGGTAGGGGTGCGCCGGAATCCACCTTCTACCACTTCGTCTCCCGTCGCGTCGTCATCACCATGTCCGGCGACCAGGCGGGCAACCCAGATCCTTGGGCGGCATGGCCCGCCCACACAGAGCCGCTCGCCTCGGGCGACCCCGTGCCCGAGGCAGCTCGCGGTCCGCAGGGCGCTGCGGGCCGCGGGCGACGCGGACAGGCTTCGACAGCTCTCACACCGCGGCAGGCGCGGTCGGCAGCAAGGGCCTCCAATCACGCCGCGACCACGACACCATACACCCGACGGGAGCAGGCGAACTCGAGGGCCGCGCTCACGGTGGCCCGAGAGCTGCTGCAGTGCAGGCTGCTGGAGGGCGGCCGCGACGTGCTGCTGGAGCGGGTGGCGGAGCTCCTGGACTTTGCCGCCTCGGGGGCTCACCCCTTCTGCACCCAGCTCCCATCTCAAGCCCAGGGCGGCCTGCGCGGGGGCTCCGCGCGCGCCCGCGGGCTCCAAGGCTACTCCAACGCCAGCGAAGCTGTCAGCGCCGGACTGGCGGCGGCGCTGCCCCCGCTCCCGGTCCGCGAAGAAGAAGGACTCGACGCGACCCATGGCCCTAGTGGACAGCCGTGCTACCACCCCACGGTGGGCGCGTCAAGCAGAGCTGCATCGCACGCGGAGCACTACGGCGTGGCCTTTGGGATGACGGCACCAGAAGAGTATCTGCCCCACATGATGGACCAAAGGCACCCTCACGAGGGCGAACAAGGCTCGCTCCTCAGCCCAAGCTGGGGGGACGAGGCGCCAGAAGCTGAGCTCTTCCAGGAGCCCCGGGACGGTCCCACTGGCCACGCTGGAGGCAACGATTATCGGGTACCGCTAATTCCTCAGGAGCAGGCATACGCTAATCATGGATCGCAGGAGGTGCTGGTCGCCACAGCGGGCAGCTGCCCCGCTCCCACAGTCTCCTACCCCTCGGGAGGAGGGCGCAGGGGGCTGCAGGAGAGGGGTCGTGTCATGCCCTCGATGCGGATATATCTCCCACGTGTCGAAGCACGACTTAGAGGCATAACCGCATTGAAAGCAATGTCGCAAATGAGGTAATCTTCACACGACCCATGTAATGCATAAGGGAAAGAGATACATAGTTGGCTTATAGTCGCCACTTCACACAATACATAAATAAACATCCATCATCCAGATTACACTCAAGGTCCGACTGCGGAACCAAAATGAAAGAAGACTACCCCAAATGCTACTCAGATCCCCGATCGTCCCAACTGGGCTCCACTATTGATCATCAGGAAAAGACACATAGTAACGACCACGTTCCTCGTCGAACTCCCACTTGAGCTCGGATGCGTCATCTGCACTGGCATCGTTGGCACCTGCAACTGTTTTGGTAGAATCTGTGAGTCACGGGGACTCAGCAATCTCACACCCGCGAGATCAAGACTATTTAAGCTTAAAGGTAGGATAGGGTTGTGAGGTGGAGCTACAGCAAGCGACTAGCATATATGGTGGCTAACAAAGCAAAAGAGAGCGAGAAGAGAAGCAAAGCACGGTCGAACAACTATGATCAAGAAGTGATCCTGAAACTACTTATGTCAAGCATAACTCCAACACCGTGTTCACTTCCCGGACTCCGCCGAGAAGAGACCATCACGGTTACACACGCGGTTGATGTGTTTTAATTAAGATCAACTTCGGGTTTTCTACAACCGGACATTAACAAATTCCCATCTGCCACATAACCGCGGGCACGGCTTTCGAAAGTTCAAACCCTGCAGGGGTGTCCCAACTTAGCCCATGATAAGCTCTCGCGATCAACGAAGGATATTCCTTCTCCCCGGGAAGACCCGATCAGTCTCGGAATCCCGGCTACAAGACATTTCGACAGTAACAAAACAAGACCAGCAAAGCCGCCCGGATGTGCCGACAAATCCTGATAGGAGCTGCACATATCTCGGTCTCAGGGCACACCAGATTGTCCAAACTTCCGGTAGGCGAACCCAGAGTTGCCCCTGGTGGCCACCGGCGGCTGACGGTTTGGACCAGCACTCGAAGGAGAACTGGCCCGGGGGGGCTAAAATAAAGATGACCCTCGGGCTCCGGAAACCCAAGGGAAATAAAAGGGCATAGGTGAGGCAAATGGTAAAACCAATGTTGGGCCTTGCTGGAGGAGTCTTATTCAAAGCGAACTGTCAAGGGGGTCCCATAAATCACCCAGCCGCGTTAGGGACGCAAAATCCAGGAACATAATACCGATATGACGGAAACTAGGGCGGCAAGAGTGGAACAAAACACCAGGCATAAGGCCGAGTCTTCCACCCTTTACCAAGTATATAGATGCATTAATTAAATAATAGATATTGTGATATCCCAAGATAATCATGTTCCAACATGGAACAAACTTCATCTTCACCTGCAACTAGCAACGCTATAAGAGGGGCTGAGCAAAGCGGTAACATAGCCAATCAACGGTTTGCTAGGAAGGGATGGTTAGAGGTTGGACATGGCAATATGGGTGGCATGATATAGCAAGTGGTAGGTATCGCAGCATAGGCATAGCAAAAGAGCGAGCATCTAGCAAGCAAAGATAGAAGTGATTTCGAGGGTATGGTCATCTTGCCTGCAAAGTTCTCAGGGTTGTCGAAAGCTTGATCCTCGTAAGTGTTCTCAACAGGTTCCTCGTTCACTTACTCGTCTCCCGGCTCTACCCAAACAAGAACACAAGCAAAGGAACAACTATCAACCACGATGCAATGCGCAAGCAACATGATGCAAAACATGGCATGATATGCGAGATGTGGTATGCAATGCATATGCGTGTTCCGGAAGGAGAAGATGAACAAGGCATAATCTTGGCAAACCAAGTATTCCACTGGAAAGGTGAGGTGATTTCGGTTGAAATCGATATAAAGATCACCGGAATCGGATGCACGGTTTGCAAATGACAAGCAAAACAAGATTGACATATTTCTGCAATTAACAGCATGATGCTACATAGCAAGCAACAAGAAATTAAGCTACTGCACCCAGACATATCAGCAAAGCATATGGCAGTGATCTAATCAAGATGCTTGACAAAAGATGAACACTGAGCTACGGCTAAATCACACCATAACAGGTTCAAACAAGCATGGCAAAAGTGCAAAACATATCAGCTTCACAGACTTGGTGAAAATACTATCATGCCAGAAATTAACATCAGGATGACATGTTTAGAGCAAGGAAACAACATGCTACAGGAATACAATACAGCAAAACAAGGCATTACATGAATCTACTCAAAGCATAGAACAAAAGTCCCTTACTGACCATGAGCCCAAAAGGACCAGAAAATATAATAGCACCCATGTCAATTAAGCAAGTTTTGTTACAGTTTTCAGACTTAGCAGAAAACTGGACATGTCAAAAACAGATAACAAGTAGGCATGTTTATGAGCTCGATGCACTCACTACAGAGCATATCATGATAAACTAAGCATACAACCACCAAGAAGACATGGCATAGAAGCTAGACATGGCAAGAATAACATCATAGCATGTAAGGATCAACTACAACAAGCTTGGCAAAATCGAATAACATGTAAACAATCTGCCAATAACATTTTATAGCAAAAGTAGAGCTCGATTGACTCAAGCTATGGCACTCCATAATTACAAACAAAGACATGGATGGATAGATCAAATCCATATGTTCAAAACCTCCTTACTGATCATGCTCAAAAGAGGCATAGATATCTCTGAAACAACATGAACACATGGCATAAAAATAACAGCAGGGAATGACTTAGTGAAATTCCTGTCCCTGAAATCAGCAACAATATGATCCCTAGTTTGCATGCTTGTGCTAGTCACCACAAAGATCACAAAAATACATGGCATACACCCCTGTAAAGATGGCATGGCATATATAGAAAACACATGTAGGGCTCAAGCTCATAGGATGCACACATCAATCATGGCAAAAATGACAAAAATGCATGTTCTGAAACAGATCTGAAACTAACATCACATAGCCCTCTTCCAACAGAATTTCGGGCACCAAGATGAACTCAAATGAAAATGATGCACTGATATGAAATGATGTACTCATCGATTCGAACAATTCGATATGCAACACGCATGAAACGGAGCAGTATGCAGCAAGTTCTGATGCGATGAACATGCAACCAAATATCTGCAGGAAAATGACTTAGAGGAAATTATACCCCGCGGAAAAGTCAACCCGGGACGGAGGCGTGCGGGACGAGGAGATCCGGGGGCGGCGGAGGCGCGTTTGGATCGAGGGACGGGTGGATCTCATCCACCCGCCCAGATCTGGCGCGGGACGGCTCCGGCGAGCTCGAGGGAGTCCGGCGAGGCGCGGTCTCCGGCGAAGTCGCCGGCCTGCGGGAGGACGAGACAGCGGCGGTTGCGCGGTGGCGTGGTCGGCGCGAGCGCGGCCGGAGCGGTAGCCGGCGCCGGCGGGCGTGCCCCGAGGCGAGCGGCGGCGGTGATGGCGAGGGCGGCGCGCGGGCGCTGAGGCGGGGCGGCGGAGCGGCGCGCGGCTCCACGGGAGCCCGCGGGAGGCGGCGGGGGAGATCCGGGCCGGGCGGGCCCGAGCCGGCTGCGGCGGCGGCCGGCAGGCGGGTGCCACGTGGCGGCCTCCCATTGGATGCGAGCGGCGGCAGCGATGCGTCCGGCGCGGACGGACATGTCCGGCGGCGCGCAGGGGAAGAGGCTAGGGTTTGGACCCGAATTTTGAAGGGGATGCACATATTTATAGGTAGAGGGAGTTAGGAAGCTCCAAATGAGGTGTGGTTTTCGGCCACGTGATCATGATCCGACGACCGAGAGGATGGAGAGGGTTTGGATGGGTTTTGGGCCACTTTGAAGGGGGTGTTGGGCTGCGCCAAAAGAGGCTTTCACGGTTACCCGGTTAACCGTTGGAGTATCAAACGACCTCCGAATGACCCGAAACTTGACAGGCGGTCTACCGGTGCTATACCAAGGCCGCTTGACAAACCTCGGTCCATTCCGAGAAAGTTTACTACCCGCTCACGGAAAAAGGTAAAAGGGGACGCCGGGGAACATAGGAGCGCCGGATTGCAAAACGGACAACGGGGAAAATGCTCGGATGCATGAGACGAACACGTATGCAAATGCGATGCACATGATGACATGATATGAAATGCATGACAAGGACAAAATGCAAAAAAAGGAAAACCCAACCACGGAGGGAAAATCATATCACATTGCCGAAAATTGCAAGAGTTGGAGTTACAAATATGGCAAGTTACATCCGGGGTGTTACAACACTCCACCACTACGAGAGGATCTCGTCCTGAGATCTAGGATGGCACCGGAGGGAAAACGGAAGATAAAGAGGAGAGGTAAAACTAAGTTGCTTCTTTGACAAACGAGTGAAACCAAAGAACCTTGAGAGGTCGCAAAGCTTGAAGAAAAGACATGACGGAGGTGAACAAAATCTAAAACACTCCGTTCAGCAAGAGGAACAAGGAACATTACATGAACCTTGTAGTTTAAATGACAAACAAAAATGGTTACGATGGACAAGAAGTACCTGCAAGCAATCCGGTTGAAACAAGATGTGCTAAACTTGATAAGATGAAAAGGACTTGAAGAGATGACAGAACACTCCGGTTAACACGGAATAGACAAGGAGTAAAAGTGAAAGAATTTTGGCAGCACTCCAACTGAAAATGGAAGGGATTTGAACATGATCTTGACAAGAAGATGATACTTGCTGAAATTAACAACACACTGCCTCCGGAACTATTAAAAGAATGGCACAAGGGGTAAGAAAGATTTCAGACAGCACTCCGGTTGAGAAGAGATGCAAGACTTGATAAGATGAGACGATATTGAAGAGATGATACAACACTCTGGTTGGAAATGGAGGAGTAGAATTTGAACTTGACAAAATGAAAGCACTTGGATGAGACTCCGGTTAAAAGAGGAATGATAGTCACAACACTTCGGTTAAATGGATAACCAAGAAAAAGGAACATGATCTTGGCAAAACGAGACTATTGGACAAAGGGAGCAACTTCACAATGCCTCCGGGACGGATGAATAGAAGATAGATCATCGGAATAAGAGAACGGAGAAGGAAATGATAACTCTCGCAAATAAAATTGAAAGAGAAAGCTTACGAAGAAAAGGTTGAAAGGAGTTGTTGGATTATCAACATCGAAAGCTTAAACTTGATGTGGACTTATGGAAGACATCCCAAAATTATGAGGTGACAACCTGCCACTCACGGAAGAGATTGGGTTGATAAAAAACAAGGAGACTAGAACTATTTCACCGGGAGGATAAAAGAAGAACTTGGGTCATTTATAAGCACCATAAATAGCAACCATCCTTAGGGAAAGCTTTAAGTGAAATATAACCCAAGATAACTCCAATGAAGAGATTGATGGATTTAAAATACCTCATTCTTGACAACATGTGAATCATGAAGCATGAAGGGAAATTGTCAAGAATGACATAACACCACCTCAAAAGATAAGATAGAAAGAATTGCACCTCGGAATGCAAGATGAAGAAATGCTTGAACTCATCCAAACAAAACATGTGTTGAGCACCATGTTTAATTTTGAGTATAGCTTGGCGGGTCATAACTTCGAGAGAAATCTTGAAGAACAATTGAAGAATGAAAAGAATCCATGACGAAGCACCATGTAGAGCCTCCATGAAGAACTCCGGTAATAAAAGGATGATAAAAGAAAGAGAAGTTGAAAACACAAGGTGAAGCCTTGCAGTGATAAGATGAAGCTTCAGGACGATGTAACCGACAAAACTTTGAACTCCGGAAAGAAAGATGAACAAATGAAGTCAAGAATTTTGATGAACCTCTGGAATAAGGAATTGAATTTACTCGATGAAACAAGAATAAGAATTACGTTATGCTTATCCTTCACCAATTAAATTGATGACAAGTAATGGATTTGACATACCACTTATTCTCGTAGAAAGGATCAAGAGAGATATAGCACAAACTTGAGAAGGACTTCAACGAACCACCGGCAACAACGGAAGAGAACTTGGAAAGAACGAATGAATTGATACGATAACAACGGAAGAGAATTCTTGAATGAACCACCATAAGAATCGGAAATGAAAGTAGCGAAGGCACAATTCACCGGGAAGAATTAGAAAACGAATAAAGATACTTGACAGAATTTAGATACGTGAGAACAAGAGATCATGAATCGATTAGAGGATATTTGAACGATCCACCGGTAAGATCTGGAGAATGAGAGCTGAAATTTGGAATTGAATAATTCTGAGATGATGGGCTCCGAAGAATCAAACTGAAAAGACTCCTGAAATGCTCCGGATGGGTGAAAAGAATTCTCACAATTGAAAACAATTATGAGATGTTGGCATCAAGCTAGAACCATGAATCTTTGGAAGAATGGGTAAGAATTTGGAGGAAAAACTCTTCTTCGGTATTCAAAATCCGAGAATGACAACGAGAAACACCACCATGAATTGTTAAGATACTCCGGGATGAAAATTAGAAAGGTTGAACCAACAATGAAAAGAATTTGAAAGCGATCTTGGAGAAGGAATATGACTGATGATAATTCATTCTTACGTCAAACTTTGAAAAGACTATGAGAATAGCTCCGGGAAAATAAGAAGAGTCAGGTAAGATCCTGGGAGAAGACCTGTGGGTTAGGGCCCACTCAAAAGAAACACTTTCGAATGATTACTTGAAAAGAGAGATTGCACCGGTTGAATAAAATGGCTTGAATGAGATAGCATCCTCAAAAGAACTTGAGTGAATTGAGAATGGAAACTTGAATCTCCTGAGATATCTTCAGTACTCCAGAACAAATGAATAGCGAGAGGTGAATGATTAAGAGATGCACCGACATGAGAAAGCATTTGAAACGAGGAAAATATATGATCGACAAAGCTTGAATTGAATCCACCGGAGAAAAAAAGAGAACGAAGAATAATAAACTTGAAGCTCCGTTAGTATCTTCATGGGAAAACACCGGATAAGAACATTGAAAGAAAAGAATGGAGAGACTTCTCATCAATAAAAAGGATACTTGATTAAGAAATCTGAGTCCTTAAAGAAAGAGGGTGGGAGGGCGGGAAAAACAAAGACAATTTGGGACGGATGAAACAAGCAACGTTGGGAAAAACTGAGAGGTGATCTTGTGAATGTTGAAATGATCGGATCTACTTGAAGAGAAGCACACCGGTTGGAAAGAATTGAAAAGACAACCTCAGTGATCAAGAAGGATTAGTATTCACATAGAAATATGAGAACACCGTTTAGGAAAGGTATGGATTCAACATTTGACTTCGAAGCAACTCGAATACCACAAATAAAACAAAACAAAGGATTTGGCTTGCAGAATAAGCCGGAACAAACATATGATAGATCCCATATCGTATCATGTGTGTGTTGGAAAGATATCCTACGAGATACTTGAATTCCCACTTATAAACTCCCGAAACTTTCTGGTTATGCAATCTGGTGTTGGGGATACAGGGGACACAAAATATATCACCCGAACTAACAATACCTAGATCCAACTGTATCCATCCTTCAACACATAACCAAGAAACCTTCGGAAAATCGTTTACCTCAACCTTCGAAAAGCATCTGTTATACGAGTTATGGCAATACTCCCGCACTCGCCTCAGTACTGGGCTATCAGGGTTATCTCACCAACAACCGTACAAAAGAGATTTTCGATGTCGGCGTACCAAACTCAGGTATTCCAGAACTGCAACGATAAAATTATGACGACAACACCTCAGAGCTCAACTCCCCGGGACACTTCCACTAAACCCCTGCTGACAGGAGGCACCAAGACAATGTTGTCATCATAAAACCATCGGAACGATTCTAAGATACCCGCGTGATCCTAAAAAAAAGTTAGTGAAATTTGAGAAGAGAAGAGTCAAAACTCTACGTCAGGATGCCTTACCAGAGCGATGAGGAGACTGGGAAGTAAAAATAATTCGTAAACTCTCCGATACATAATTCCTAAATGACTCAAAACATTTTTCTAGACACAACTCGGCCGCTAAAAACGATCAATCAGTGGGGGCTCCTAAGGTCGGGGAAGGCTCTGATTACCAACTTGTCACGCCCTCGATGCGGCTTATCTCCCACGTGTCGAAGCACGACTTAGAGGCATAACCGCATTGAAAGCAATGTCGCAAATGAGGTAATCTTCACACAACCCATGTAATGCATAAGGGAAAGAGATACATAGTTGGCTTACAGTCGCCACTTCACACAATACATAAATAAACATCCATCATCCAGATTACACTCAAGGTCCGACTGCGGAACCAAAATGAAAGAAGACTACCCGAAATGCTACACAGATCCCCGATCGTCCCAACTAGGCTCCACTACTGATCATCAGGAAAAGACACATAGTAACGACCACGTTCCTCGTCGAACTCCCACTTGAGCTCGGATGCGTCATCTGCACTGGCATCGTTGGCACCTGCAACTGTTTTGGTAGAATCTGTGAGTCACGGGGACTCAGCAATCTCACACCCGCGAGATCAAGACTATTTAAGCTTAAAGGTAGGATAGGGTTGTGAGGTGGAGCTGCAGCAAGCGACTAGCATATATGGTGGCTAACAACGCAAAAGAGAGCGAGAAGAGAAGCAAAGCACGGTCGAACAACTATGATCAAGAAGTGATCCCGAAACTACTTATGTCAAGCATAACTCCAACACCGTGTTCACTTCCCGGACTCCGCCGAGAAGATACCATCACGGTTACACACGCGGTTGATGTGTTTTAATTAAGATCAACTTCGGGTTTTCTACAACCGGACATTAACAAATTCCCATCTGCCACATAACCGCGGGCACGGCTTTCGAAAGTTCAAACCCTGCAGGGGTGTCCCAACTTAGCCCATGATAAGCTCTCGCGATCAACGAAGGATATTCCTTCTCCCCAGGAAGACCCGATCAGTCTCGGAATCCCGGCTACAAGACATTTCGACAGTAATAAAACAAGACCAGCAAAGCCGCCCGGATGTGCCGACAAATCCTGATAGGAGCTGCACATATCTCGGTCTCAGGGCACACCGGATTGTCCAAACTTCCGGTAGGCGAACCCAGAGTTGCCCCTGGTGGCCACCGGCGGCTGACGGTTTGGACCAGCACTCGAAGGAGAACTGGCCCGGGGGGGCTAAAATAAAGATGACCCTCGGGCTCCGGATACCCAAGGGAAATAAAAGGGCATAGGTGAGGCAAATGGTAAAACCAATGTTGGGCCTTGCTGGAGGAGTCTTATTCAAAATGAACTGTCAAGGGGGTCCCATAAATCACCCAACCGCGTTAGGGACGCAAAATCCGGGAACATAATACCGATATGACGGAAACTAGGGCGGCAAGAGTGGAACAAAACACCAGGCATAAGGTCGAGCCTTCCACCCTTTACCAAGTATATAGATGCATTAATTAAATAAGAGATATTGTGATATCCCAAGATAATCATGTTCCAACATGGAACAAACTTCATCTTCACCTGCAACTAGCAACGCTATAAGAGGGGCTGAGCAAAGCGGTAACATAGCCAATCAACGGTTTGCTAGGAAGGGATGGTTAGAGGTTGGGCATGGCAATATGGGTGGCATGATATAGCAAGTGGTAGGTATCGCAGCATAGGCATAGCAAAAGAGCGAGCATCTAGCAAGCAAAGATAGAAGTGATTTCGAGGGTATGGTCATCTTGCCTGCAAAGTTCTCAGGGTTGTCGAAAGCTTGATCCTCGTAAGTGTTCTCAACAGGTTCCTCGTTCACTTACTCGTCTCCCGGCTCTACCCAAACAAGAACACAAGCAAAGGAACAACTATCAACCACGATGCAATGCGCAAGCAACATGATGCAAAACATGGCATGATATGCGAGATGTGGTATGCAATGCATATGCGTGTTCCGGAAGGAGAAGATGAACAAGGCATAATCTTGGCAAACCAAGTATTCCACTGGAAAGGTGAGGTGATTTCGGTTGAAATCGATATAAAGATCACCGGAATCGGATGCACGGTTTGCAAATGACAAGCAAAACAAGATTGACATATTTCTGCAATTAACAGCATGATGCTACATAGCAAGCAACAAGAAATTAAGCTAATGCACCCAGACATATCAGCAAAGCATATGGCAGTGATCTAATCAAGATGCTTGACAAAATAAGAACACTGAGCTATGGCTAAATCACACCATAACAGGTTCAAACAAGCATGGCAAAAGTGCAAAACATATTAGCTTCACAGACTTAGTGAAAATACTATCATGCCAGAAATTAACATCAGGATGACATGTTTAGAGCAAGGAAACAACATGCTACAGGAATACAATACAGAAAAACAAGGCATGACATGAATGTACTCAAAGCATAGAACAAAAGTCCCTTACTGACCATGAGCCCAAAAGGACCAGAAAATATAATAGCACCCATGTCAATTAAGCAAGTTTTGTTACAGTTTTCAGACTTAGCAGAAAACTGGACATGTCAAAAACAGATAACAAGTAGGCATGTTTACGAGCTAGATGCACATACTACAGAGCATATCATGATAAACTAAGCATACAACCACCAATAAGACATGGCATAGAAGCTAGACATGGCAAGAATAACATCATAGCATGTAAGGATCAACTACAACAAGCTTGGCAAAATCGAATAACATGTAAACAATCTGCCAGTAACATGTTATAGCAAAAGTAGAGCTCGATTGACTCAAGCTATGGCACTCCATAATTACAAACAAAGACATGGATGGATAGAGCAAATCCATATGTTCAAAACCCCCTTACTGATCATGCTCAAAAGATGCATAGATATCTCTGAAACAACATGAACACATGGCATAAAAATAACAGCGGGGAATGACTTAGTGAAATTCCTAAGTCCCTGAAATCAGCAACAATATGATCCCTAGTTTGCATGCTTGTGCTAGTCACCACAAAGATCACAAAAATACATGGCATACACCCCTGTAAAGATGGCATGGCATATATAGAAAACACATGTAGGGCTCAAGCTCATAGGATGCACACATCAATCATGGCAAAAATGACAAAAATGCATGTTCTGAAACAGATGTGAAACTAACATCACATAGCCCTCTTCCAACAGAATTTCGGGCACCAAGATGAACTCAAATGAAAATGATGCAATGATATGAAATGATGTACTCATCGATTCGAACAATTCGATATGCAACACGCATGAAACGGAGCAGTATGCAGCAAGTTCTGATGCGATGAACATGCAACCAAATATCTGCAGGAAAATGACTTAGAGGAAATTATACCCCGCGGAAAAGTCAACCCGGGACGGAGGCGTGCGGGACGAGGAGATCCGGGGGCGGCGGAGGCGCGTTTGGATCGGGGGACGGGTGGATCTCATCCACCCGCCTAGATCTGGCGCGGGACGGCTCCGGCGAGCTCGAGGGAGTCCGGCGAGGCGCGGTCTCCGGCGAAGTCGCCGGCCTGCGGGAGGACGAGACAGCGGCGGTTGCGCGGTGGCGTGGTCGGCGCGAGCGCGGCCGGAGCGGTAGCCGGCGCCGGCGGACGTGCCCCGAGGCGAGCGGCGGCGGTGATGGCGAGGGCGGCGCGCGGGCGCTGAGGCGGGGCGGCGGAGCGGCGGCGGCGGGCGGCGCGCGGCTCCACGGGAGCCCGCGGGAGGCGGCGGGGGAGATCTGGGCCGGGCGGGCCCGAGCGGGCTGCGGCGGTGGCCGGCAGGTGGGTGCCACGTGGCGGCCTCCCATTGGATGAGGGCGGCGGCGGCGATGCGTCCGGCGCGGACGGACATGTCCGGCGGCGCGCAGGGGAAGAGGCTAGGGTTTGGACCCGAATTTTGAAGGGGATGCACATATTTATAGGTAGAGGGAGTGAGGAAGCTCCAAATGAGGTGTGGTTTTCGGCCACGTGATCGTGATCCGACGACCGAGAGGATGGAGAGGGTTTGGATGGTTTTGGGCCACTTTGAAGGGGGTGTTGGGCTGCGCCAAAAGAGACTTTCACGGTTACCCGGTTAACCGTTGGAGTATCAAACGACCTCCGAATGACCCCGAAACTTGACAGGCGGTCTACCGGTGCTATACCAAGGCCGCTTGACAAACCTTGGTCCATTCCGAGAAAGTTTAATACCCGCTCACGGAAAAAGGTAAAAGGGGACGCCGGGGAACATAGGAGCGCCGGATTGCAAAACGGACAACGGGGAAAATGCTCGGATGCATGAGACGGACACGTATGCAAATGCGATGCACATGATGACATGATATGAAGTGCATGACAAGGACAAAATGCAAAAGAAGGAAAACCCAACCACGGAGGGAAAATCATATCACATTGCCGAAAATGGCAAGAGTTGGAGTTACAAATATGGCAAGTTACATCCGGGGTGTTACAGGCCGAGATCCGACATCACCACCGCGGCGTTCGGAGCAAGGCGTTCTCAGGAGGTAGGCCCTCCGCTGGGGAGGATCCTCAGGGCCTGCCCCTGGCGGAGGACCCGTGGTCGTCGGAGGAACCGCTGGCGACCGCTCTACCCCATCAGCGGCGTCCTGGTTTCCAGTCGTCGTTGATGGCACTAGAGTGTGGCGCAAGGCGGGGCCCTCATCTGGCGATATGAAGCAAGACCGGTACCTGTGAAGAAGGCCCAGTGCCTATGAAGCTCGCTGCCCCGTGATACTCTCACGTAATAATGAGTGGGGTTGTACACGCCCCGAAGTCTCAGGGGTGCCGGCCTCAGGCCCTGGGGCTCCCTCCCACGCCCAGTGGCAGCACTTAGCTCCACGCTGGTGAGAAGACGTCCAAGACTAGATTAGGTGCCGGACGTGGCCTTTTGTCTGCTTTCATTGCTTTCCCTTTTGGTTGTCACTTTCCCCCGCTGGATTTAAGTTGGATTCGAATTTGAGATTTGCGTGTGTTCGGGGAAGGGGTGCTTAGTCTCGTTCGAGCAATTTCTCGCGTTTTGATTATCACTTCGCCTAAGCTGCCTCCCCTCGTGAGCCCCTCGCGAGCTGGGTCAGGCCTAGCTTGCGCGCAGCCCAGACTGTCGCCGCCGCGTCCTCTCAGGAGGGTCTTTTACTGCAGATCCTACGGATTCGATCAGGGAACACTCGGGACACCACAGCCTCCCACGGGCCACCTCAGGGCTCGCACGGAACGAAGGTAAACTAGCTGACCAGCGCGTCGCTTAGCCAACCACTTGGCGCGGGCGCATGGGCAATGTAACATCTACTAATACGATGAACACAAGTTTTACATGAGGGGCTCCCCCTTCCAAAATGCTCTCACAGCCATCAGGCCAAAACCTGAGTTCTATTCATGCAGGGTAAGGAAACAGGGACGATGCATAATCAGTCAGATAAATCCCCCAATGCGTCCTCAGGAGCACCTCCCGAACCATTGCTGGCGTCGCTGGGCTCGCCATCGCTGTCTGCGTTGCCACCAGCGGCGTCAGGGCCGTTCACCACGCCGCCCTTGTCGGCATCCACGATCACGCCGTCGTTGTCTGAAGCGAAGGTCCTGACAAGAGCATCCACATTGTCTTCCACCCAGTGCGCCAAGTTGTCTCGGACGGCCTGGGGGACTGGGGCGATGGCAGCGTCGAAGTCGAAGTGGGGATCCATGTTCCGGAGATGGCTGAAGACGCGAGAAAAGGCGCGCCCGAGCAGGGCGCGGCTCCTCTCCTCCACCAACCTATCGGCCCTGACCGACCGCGCCTCCAGCTGCGTCACCACATCGGTGAAGAACTGAAGGTTGCCGGCATAGTTGACTGTGTGCGGCTCGCCAACAGCCGCCTCGCAGATGTTGCCCAAGGCTGTGTTGGCTCTCTCCCGGAGCGTGGTGACCATGGGGCCGTGCTCATGCTCCAGGATCCGCCGCTTGCGTATCTCGTCCTCATTCTGGCGAGCGACGGCCTCAGCCTCCTCCACCCGATGGCGAAGAAGGAGCACCTCGGCCTGGGAGGTGGTTGACTCCCCTTGCGCTACCTCAAGGGCGGCCCGAAGAGCATCGGCCCGCCGCGTCGCTTCCTTCAGCTTGGCCCTCAAGGCAGCAGTCCTGCCTTCAGCCTCGGCCCGGATCAACCCCAGCCTCTCCTCGGACTCGCGCTCAAGGTTCAAGCGCGCCGTCGCCACCCGACGTCCGACCTCCTCCAGGACACGGGCTTCCCGTGCAGCGACATCATCCTCTGCCTGTGTCACCAAGCGCTTCATCATCTCCAGACGCTCGTACTCGCGAGCACGTTAGGCGGCTTCCAGCGTCAGCGCCTCCTCACGCTTCTGGAGCTCTGCTGGGTCGCCAGAGGCCACCTTCATCAACGCGAGGGCTGCCTCGCGCAGCTCCACTTTCTCCTCCAGTGAGTGGCACTGGGCCAGGAGCTCCTGAGCCCGCTCCTCCGCCGCCTCTCGCCGCCGGTCAGCTTCCTGGGCCTCCTCAGCGGCCGGAGATCGGGCCTCCCGAGAGGCCTCCAGCGATGCCTTGGCCTTTTCGTCGTCAAGATCGCGCTGATGGCGAGCAAGGGCGATGGCGCCCTCCAGCTCGCGCCTCTCTGCGGCCAGGCGCAGGCCCTCGGCCTCAAGGCGCGCATCTTCACCAGCAAGCTCCTCACCAAGCAGGTTCACCGCGTCAGCCGTCCTTCGAAGGAATCCTTGGCGGAGAGCACGACGCTCCCGGGCGCGCTCGAGCACGTCTTCCACACCATCATCTGCCTCAAGCAAGCGCCGGGGGCCACAAATCAGCGCTCCCCCTCCGGGCAGAGGGCTGGGGGCTGGCACCCTCGCGACGGCTGGGCACGCCACGCCAGAGGCCCAGCCTGGAGCCAGCCCGTCCCCAGATGAAGAGCGCAGGGAGCGCCTCAGCCAATCGCAGTCCACGACCAGACGAGAAGCCCACAGCAGGCTGGCTATGCCACGAGAAGGCCCACGAAGGAGGATCGCGGGGTGCGCAGGGCCCCAATGCGCCTCGGGACGGTTCGCCTCTCCGATCGCCCTCACCACAAGGGCTCTGCTGCTCGGAGCGCTTGAGGACGGTAGCGGGAGCAAAGCCAAGGGGGAAGGCTCCTCAGCCATCTCCGCGAGCTCGGCTAGAAGGGGCATGCGGAGCAAGGATTAGTAAAAGCAACAGAAGGATCGGGAGCTGGAAAAGGAGAAGGCTTACTCATCAGTGGCGAAGTACTTCCTACGCTTCATCAGGCGACAAGGGTAATCGTCGCCCAGGGCCTCCCTTCTCCTCCGGAGGGCCTCAAAGTCCATGCGGAAGCGGCCCAAGAGTTGAGCGCAGGGATCAACCTGCGACGAAGACGGAGCGTCAAGGCGATCCGCGTCAGGGGCGCCTGCCTGATGCGCGTTGCCAATCGCCTCGCCAAGAGAAGCGGCTGGAGCCTCGGGGGCCTCAGCCGCAGGTGCTGAGGGCAACTGCTTGCCACCCTCAGCCTCAGCGGCACAGGCCCCAAGAGCTGCTCCCTCATGAGCATCTCCCGGCGCTGTCACCCCGCCGGGAACCCCCTCGGCCTCTGGCACCTCATGCCTCCCTGCTCCGCCACTTGAGGAAGAGTCGCCTTGGCCGACTGGAAGGGCAGTCACCACCACTGGGTTCTCGCGAGGCCCCTGGAGGCCGGCGGGGCGCGGCCCCCACTCATCGAAGATAGGCATCTGATTCACAAAATCACCCCTATTCTGACAGAGGTACAGCAAGGCCCCTCCCTACTGGATGCTGCCATGGTTGGGGTCCCCGGTCAGGGTCAAGAGCACTGTACTCAGCACTTCAGGCATCAGGTCCTCTTCCTTGAGCCTCATACGATCATCACGCCCGCTGAAGGCCCACATCCGCCAGGAGTGGCGTTGGAGAGGAGCAATGCGGCGTAGCAGGAACTCCTTCACCACCTTGGGCGCTGTCACGCCAAGCAATCTCAAGAACGGGAAGCGGTGCCAGACGAAGACGAGACAGGGGCCCTCGAGCGTTTCCTGGCCCCAGCCCGAATTGGGGACAGCAGGCGAAGTTGGCTCCGATAGCAGGGGGTTGGGCACCCCTACATCCACATACAGCCACCGCTCGCGGAACCCAGCCACGGGGGGAGGGAGCCTGAAGTCAATCCCTGAGGCCGCTGTCTCAGACGCGGCAACGAAGCTCACACACGCCGAGCATTGGGTAGGGTCGACAAGGCGCAGAGAGAAGAAGTGGCGCAGCAAGGCAGCCGAAGGAAGGATGCCCATCATTTCCTCACAAACAAAGGCGAAGACCGAAAGAAGGGTGATGGATTCAGGACCCAGATGCAGCATGTGGATCTTATAGTGGGAAAGCACGGCGTTGAAGAAATCAGAAAAGGGGGAACCAGACCCGCCCACAGGGCGTCGGCGAAATACTGGACCTCAGTGACTATCCTGTCGATGGAGAAGTGAGATGCGGGCCAGGCCGTCGTCCTCCCGCATTCGTTGAAGATAGTGGCCAGAGCCAAGCTGACCTTGCCCAAGCCCTCGGCGGGGGCCGCCAACGGCAGCGAGCAAGGCGGAGGCATGGGTTTCTTCCCTCTTCCCTTCTTCGTCGGAGCCATGGCGATGGGAAGGGGGGAGGGAAGGTTCGAGATTGGGTTGAAGACAGAAGCTGGAGTTCGAAAGAAGGAAGGACAGAGGGCGCTCGAGCAACAGAAAGGGGAGCGGCTGTGTGCGACTACGAGTCCGCCTAGCATGGCGCAAAATAAGGGGGGCGTGGGGGAACAGTGCCGCCCATGTCCAATCAACCGCCACGCGGCGCCCAAGGCCGCAGGCTGTTAGGGCCCGCGGCGCTTCGCCCTTCCCCTTTCGCCTCCCTGCACGGCCAAGCCCGGGCGCGCCTTGGGCTCGGGGGCTACTGCCGACGTTCTGGGAACGGGGGTCCCCAGACTTGCCTGCCTGCGGCCTGCGGCATGGCTTAAAGGGGGGCCCAGCGTGGCCCATCTTCATCAACACAGACCCAAGACCCTCGCAAGGGGCCAAGCCTCGCGGGGCGGACGACACGGAGCTTCCTCAGGCACGGCCTCATCAGGCTAGCTCACGAGGAGGCGGAGAGATCAAGGCGGGGTACCTCACGAGGTGCCCATGACGCAAGCCATGACGACCAAGGGCGCCAGCCCGCGCAGTGTCCTCCTTTCCTCTTTGGTGCAAAGGGAGCAAGCACAGGAGAGAGCATCAAGCAAAGGCACCCGTTTCGGTGCAACGAGACCGAGACCAGCCCAACGGCAGGGAGGAAGTCATTGTGGAGCCCAAGCTAGCGTCACCACCAGAGCCTTTGGCAGGCGAAGACCAACTCTAGTCAGGATAAGTGTACCAGATGTTCCCCTTCAAAATGGCCAATTGTTGGCGCCCTTCCCGCTCAATATTTGGGAAGAGGCCCAAGGCCTTTGCCTATAAATAGGACTAGCCACCCCCAGGGGAGGGGCAATCAGAATATACGGAGGCAATCAAAGATCGGGATAGACAGACAGAGAGAGAGAGAGATAGAAGGGTGACTGCACTCCTCTGAGCAGTTCATCGCCCCAGCCAAGAACAGACCCTCGCGAGGCTGTTCTTCCTTGTATTGCTCATCATCATCAGCCCAAGAGGCAATCCACCACACCACACTGGAGTAGGGTATTACACCACAATGGTGGCCCGAACCAGTATAAACCCTATGTCTCTTGCGTTGTTCTTTCCATACCTTAAATCTTAGCGAGGCGGCGGGATACAGGTAGGTAGAAGGCGAAATCTCCGCGCGCACCCCAGTGTTCGAACCTCAAGGGTCTGCCGGAACCCGAAATCCGACAATAAAGGGAGCACCTCTGCGATTGTTACAGCCGGGTCATCCGGATGTGTACCTCAGACTAGGTGAAGCCGAAAGCTAGCATTCTTAAGGGAATATTCGGTCGGCGAACTAAAGATGTTTTCACAGTCATTAAAATATGAACCCCCAGATGTTGAATACACTGTGATTTTTTCAATCACAGTTCGGACATGCACATTAACACATGCACACCCAGGGAAAGGAACCCTTAACGGAACTATTCTCTCTGGAAGATGTTTCTTACAATCTTAATGTAATATAACATAACTAGCTGGATACAACTTGTATGTTCAAGCAACTATGACCCCTACGCCTGGTTTCCACGCATACCCCGGTCTATTCGGCCGCTTTGGTACTCGGAAACACTCCGCACCTTCGGGTACAGAGGTTGAAGCGAAAAGGTCTGCCATGACAATCGTTTTACAGTTCAGCTAGAGTTACATATGTGAAGGAAAGTACATAGTCACTTGGACTCAAGAATTTCCTCCTCTATACCGTCCAACAGGCTGCCTAACTTACAATCTTGTTGGGAATATTTGGCGGCTACTGCTACTTGGTCATATACCAAATTAACGGGAACTTCTTTTCCATCTGACCCTAGAGGTCTGACCTGGGCCATGCGATTCGGATCAAGCTTGGTATACTGTGTTTTCACCATGGCCCAGGCCTCTCGCGCACCTTCCCGACATGCCAATATTTTCCATAATCGGATACGCCGCCGTGCTCCCTTGAATTGCTCTACAAGCTCCTCCATACTTCCTAGAGGGGAGGCAGACAGCCATAAAGCCTTGGCAACACTCTGCATTGCCTGCTAAGCTTGCTCGTGCATTTGCGACAGCCCTAGCAGCAGATCGTCCGACAATCCGGACATCTCCTCTTCGGGACGTCCCGTCAGGATACCTACAAACATAACTCTATCAGTTCCTTTCATCTCCGAACTATTATAAGGTAAGTTCGGCCACATACTGAATATGTTGCCTCGCAGCCTTTTATTCTCCTTCATGGAGTTGGCCAGCTGGGCCCGTACATCTTTCAGTTCTTCGCCCAGCTGGGTGTTTGAATCCTGGAGTTTGTTTTTCTCCTCTCTGACTCGGGTCAGAACACGCTCGCCTGCGGCGTGTAGTCTTTTCGCCTCTTTCTCGCCCGCTTGAGCGACTTTCAGTTGCTCCTCCAGTTGATCTGACGATCCTGTTATGAGATAAGCAACAATGATTAGCACAGTTGGTATATAATTATTGTTTCTCGATGGAGGGAAATATTACCAGAGGACGCCTTCTTGGAATTTTCCAGTTCGGTGGTAACAATAGTTAGCTGTGTCTGACACTTTTCTAGCTCTTGAGCTAGCAGGTCGTTCTTCTTCGTATGAACCTGGTTATACAATGATCCTTAAATCAGTTGTCCCAACTGCTTCAAGTCTCGGGGGCTACTGGCATATGGTTATCATATTCAGACAAAGTAAATTTACATGCAAGTCTTTTAAATGTTGATTTGTGGCTCTGGTAAGCCCATCTCGAGCAGCTTGGATGTACACGCATCAGCCAAGCTGAAGGCATTAAACGCCTCTTCTGAAACGTTGGGGTCTCGTAAAACGGCCCTTCGGCGCCGATGCTTCATGGCGCTCTCCACTTGCGAGTTGGTGACGGACACATCATCCGAATCCTCGGCTGGAGGATAATCCGGCGTCACCCCCGTATCAGCCCCCGTCCTTACGGTGGGATTTGGATCTCGGCTGTGAGGAGTATGACCGGCCGGACCTCCGGACATAGTCCGGCACACTCTTTTCCTGATACAGGACAAACAAAAAGGTCACAGTTGGGTGCGACTGCCAAGGGGCGTATTTGCAAATCCATACCTCTTCGATGAAGGCTCGGCCATATCTTCGTTTGCTTTCCTCTTCGAAGGCTTGCCCGGCGTAGGGGCCGCTCTCTTCGGAGATGCCCCAGAGGCAGCATGGCGCGCCGAACGCCTCCCCTTTTGAGCATAGGACGGTGTGGTGGGTGAGGCTGAATGAGAGAACTCTTTCAGATGAGATGTCTCCTGATTACTTACGTGCGAAGCAGGGAGAAGACCGGGATAATCGGCGGTGATGGCCACTTATGTGTCGTCATAGCTCGCTTGGTAAAACACCCCGTCCTCGAGCACCATGAATATATCCGGATCCTCTTCGAAACCGGGGTCAAGGTCCCGATTGTGGCACTCGGGCTACGGAGCGGGGCTGTGAAGCCCTTCGGAAATATTTCGCCAATGCTGTTATAAATGTATGGATTAATATTCATCAAAAGTAGCTCAGGGGGTGGGGTGAATAGAGCATAGGAGTTGGGACTTACCCAGCTAGGAGGATCGTACATGGAAAATCCATCTCTGCGCTTGATGCGAAGAAATTCCTCCTCCTCCCCTTTGAACAGTTCAGCCAATATTTTGGCCAGAGCGGCGGGGGTGTCCGGACCCTTCCGGCCGCAGCAGGAGGCATCATCCTCCCCATTGTAGTGCCACATGGGAAGCCCTCTGTATTGGAGCGGTTGAACCCCCCGCACTATGGAAGTCGCCATTACCTCGACTATAATAATCTGGACTGAGCAAGCGTCTTTATCTTGCTCATGAGTTGACGAACTTCCGCGCTATCTTCCTCCTCGAGGCTTTGAGGGCGCCAACTATGGCGTTTCTTCAAAGGAATGCTCATGAACTCGGGGAGACCCCTCCGAACTGGATCAGGAAGTGCGACGTCCTCGATATAGAACCATTCGGAGGGCCACTCTTCGGATGCCTTCTTTGGTGTGCCTGACAGATATCCGGTCTCGGCGATGCGCCATATTTCGGCTCCGCCCACTTCAAATATTGATCCCTCATGGTTACGCGGGACGAGGCAGAATAGCTTCCTCCACAATTCTTAGTGGGCCTCTCAACCCAGGAAGAGCTCACAAAGAGCGACGTAACCCGCGATATGCAGAATGGAGGTAGGAGTAAAGTTGTGCAGTTGGAGGCTGTAATACTCCAGAAGCCCTCGGAGGAGCGGATGAATTGGGAATCCGACACCTCTTAATAGATAAGGGACTAAGCACACTCGTTCCCCCTGGATGGATTGGGGAAATTTTCAGCCTGAGCCCCGCCATTGAAGGAGGCCAATCCTTCTCGAGCATGGACTAGATCTGCGGGGGGAAGAAAGCCCTGTGTTTGCAGCTTCACCAGCTGACTGTGGGATATGGAACACCTCTCCCATTTGCCTTTTTCTGGGATGCAGGGGTGGGATGAGGAGCTGGGAGCGTCAGCCATGTTGGAGTGGTCTTTTCTAGCAAGCTCTGAGGTTTTTCCGCATGGTGCTGAATGGATATGAGATCCAATCCATTTAAATAGACATTCCTCCTTGCACGGCTGGGGTGTTATGTGTAAAAACACCCTGACCTCTCGCATCCGCTTGACACGTGGAGGCTGAAATTATTAATGCACAGAAGCCGAGGGGTACGACATTACATGGAAGGCCGAATACATCACTTTGAAGTCATCGGAGGAAGAACCCGCCTTGTGATACATCTCCGTCATATCTATAATTTTTTATTGTTCCATGCCAATATTCTACCACTTTCATATACTTTTGGCAACTTTTTATACTATTTTTGGGGACTAACATATTGATCCAGTGCCCAGTGCCAGTTCCTGTTTGTTGCATGTTTTTGTTTCGCATAATATCCATATCATACGGAGTCCAAACGGGATAAAAACGGACGGAGATTATTTTTGGAATATTGCGAGAATATGGGAAGAAAAATCCACGCAAGACGGTGCCCGAGGGAGGCACAAGGCAGGGGGCGCGCCCCTGACCCTCGTGGCCCCCCCATAAGGCGGTTGATGCCCTTCTTCGGCCGCAAGAAAGCTAATTTTTAGGAAAAAATCACGGCGAAGATTTTAGTCCAATCGGAGTTACGGATCTCCATATATATACGAAAGATGAAAGGGCAGCAAAAGAGAACGCAGAAACAGAGAGAGACAGAGAGACAGATCCAATCTCGGAGGGGCTCTCGCCCCTCCCATGCCATGGAGACCAAGGACCAGAGGGGAAACCCTTCTCCCATCTAGGGAGGAGGTCAAGGAAGAAGAAGAAGGAGGCGGGATCTCTCTCCCTCGCTTCCGGTGGCGCCGGAGTGCCACCGGGGGCCATCATCATCACTGCAATCTTCACCAACAACTTCACTGCCACCATCACCAACTCTTCCCCCCTCTATGCAGCGGTGTAACCCCTCTTTTACCCGCTATACTTTCTACTTAAACATGGTGCTAAACGCTATATATTATTTCCCAATGATGTATGGCTATCCTATGATGTTTGAGTAGATCCGTTTTGTCCTATGGGTTATTTGATGATCAAGATTGGTTTGAGTTGCATGTTTTATTATTGGTGCTATCATATGGTTCTCTCTGTGTCGCGCAAGCGTGAGGGATCCCCGCTGTAGGGTGTTGCAATACGTTCATGATTCGCTTATAGTGGGTTGCGTGAGTGACTGAAACACAAACCCGAGTAAGGAGGTTGTTGCGTATGGGATAAAGAGGACTTGATGCTTTAATGCTATGGTTGGGTTTTACCTTAATGATCTTTAGTAGTTGCGGATGCTTGCTAGAGTTCGAATCATAAGTGCATATGATCCAAGTAGAGAAAGTATGTTAGCTTATACCTCTCCCTCAAATAAAATTGCAATAATAATTACCAGTCTAGTTATTGATTGCCTAGGGACAAATAAATTTCTCGTAACAAAATGCTATCTACTAAAACTAATTTAGTTGTGTCTTTACCTAAACAGCCCCTACTTTATTTACGTGCTCTTTACTATCTTGCAAACCTATCCGAAAACACCTACAAAGTACCTCTAGTTTATACTTGTTCTAGGTAAAGCGAACGTCAAGCGTGCGTAGAGTTGTATCGGTGGTCGATAGAACTTGAGGGAATATTTGTTCTACCTTTAGCTCCTCGTTGGGTTCGACACTCTTACTTATCGAAAGAGGCTACAATTGATCCCCTATACTTGTGGGTTATCAAGACCTTTTTCTGGCGCCGTTGCCGGGGAGCAATAGCGTGGGGTGAATATTCTCGTGTGTGCTTGTTTGCTTTATCACTAAGTAATTTTTATTTGTTGTTCTTAGTTGTTCTTTATCTTTAGTTATGGATATGGAACACGAAATACCAAAAATATTAGGTGTACTTGCTACTCATGGAGATGTGGAACCTCCTAAAACCCTCGATGCTCGTTATGTGACAGATATTATGTACTACTTTGATAATCCTGAGAAAACCCCATTCAATCTGGTAATGGGAGACACATTGGATCAATGTGAATACTTTAGGAATTATCGCTTGACTCAAAAAGGGAAACTATTATGGGATCAAATTTATATGTTGAAGTGGTATGCTCGGCAAGTATGCTTGAGATATGATTATACTTGTTGCTCTAGGATGAAGGCTCCACACCTTCCCTTTTCATGCAAATTTAATGATACTGAAACCTTGGCTTCTTATGCTAGAGGTATATATGATTACTATGATGTGGAACAAATAGAAGAATTTGTTGCTTTTATGGGTGCTTATGAAATTGAATCTATGTTCAAAGAGTTTGAAAATCTTTATGATGTTGTTTATAGACCTGAAAAATTAGCTATCCTTAAATATTGCTATGCCAACTATGAATTTAATTCCAATATTGATGCATTTATTGAGAAAGTCTCCGCTGTCCAAGAAGAGATTAATATTTTGCAGGAATCTATGGAAGAAGAAATTGATGAGACTGTGAGCTCATTCAATGAAAAAGATGAGGAGGACAGCGAAGAACAAAAGGAGGAAGAGTGGATTAGCTACCCGTTCCCACCTTCTAATGAGAGTAAATCTTTAACTCATACATTATTTAATTTCCCTTCGTGCTTACCGAAGGATGATTGCTATGATGACTGTTATGATCCCGTTGATTTTCTTGAAATATCCCTTTTTGATGATGCTTGCTATGCTTGTGGCTAAGATGCCATTATGAATTATGATTATGGAGATGAACTTGCTATAGTTCCTTATGTTAAACATGAAATTGTCACTATTGCACCCATGCATGAAGGTCCTGTTATCTTTTTGAATTCTCCCAACTACACTATATCGGAGAAGTTTACCCTTATTAAGGATTATATTGATGGGTTGCCTTATACCGTTGCACATGATGATTTTGATGAATATAATATGCATGTGCTTGCTGCTCCTACTTGCAATTATTATGAGAGAGGAACTATATCTCCACCTCCCTATGTTTCCAACACGATAAAATTACAAGAAACTGTTTATACTATGCATTGGCCTTTACTTTGTGTGCATGAATTATTCTTTTATGACATGCTGATGCATAGGAAGAGAGTTAGACTTCGTTGTTGCATGATATATTTTACTTTGTGCTCACTACTAAATGCTCAATCATTGTTAACTAAAATTGGCTTTCATATACCTTGGGATCTGGGTGGATTCATTACTAGAGCACTATATGCCTAGCTTAATGGCTTTAAAAAAAGCGCTGCCAGGGAGACAACCCGGAAGTTTTAGAGAGTCATTTATTTATGTTGAGTGCTTTTATATAGTTTAAAAACAAAAAATAGGGGAACCCAAAACTTTTTCAAAAAGGAAAGTGAAAGTGAGAGAGACGAGCATTGTTGAAGTGGGAGCTAGCCTTGAACTTTGTTCATGCTCACGGGAACTTTGTGAATCTTGATTACAGAAAATTTTCAACAAAAATATTTATCCCCTTGTACAATTCCATTGTATTATAAAAATAATGTGCCAAGGTTTGCCTTTAGGATGTTTACAATGCTTGTTGGTTTGTACGGTGCAGGACAGAAACTTTGGCTGTAGTGCGCGATTTTTACTTTTTTACTGGAACGTCAAATGGTTCTGAAACTTTTTGCACTGTCTTTCTATACAAATTTTTTATTTTTCCCAATTTTGGAAGAATTTTTCAAGTATCAGAAGTTTGGTAAATGTTCAGATTATTACATACTGTTCTTTTTTAGACAGATTCTGTTTTTGATGCATAGTTTGCTTGTTTTGATGAAACTATCAATTTATATCAGTGGATTAAGCCATGAAAAAGTTATATTACAGTAGCTACAATGCAAAAACAAAATATGAATTGGTTTTCAACAGTACTTATAGTAGTGATTTGCTTTATTATACTAATGGATCTTACCGAGTTTTCTATTGAAGTTTTGTGTGGATGAAGTGTTCGATGATCGAGAAGGTCTCGATATGAGGAAAAGGAGAAGAGGCAAGAGCTCAAGCTTGGGGATGCCCAAGGCACCCCAAGTAAATATTCAAGGAGACTCAAGCGTCTAAGCTTGGGGATGCCCTGGAAGGCATCCCCTCTTTCTTCAACAAATATCGGTATGTTTTCGGATTTGTTTCGTTCATGCGATATGTGCAAATCTTGGAGCATCTTTTGCATTTAGTTTTCATTTTTCTTTTATGCACCATGCTGGTATGAGGTAGTCCTTGGTTGATTTATAGAATGCTCTATGCACTTCACTTATATCTTTTGAGTATGGCTTTATAGAATGCTTCATGTGCTTCACTTATATCATTTGAAGTTTGGATTGCCTGTTTCTCTTCACATAGAAAACCGCCATTTGTAGAGTGCTCTTTTGCTTCACTTATATTTATTAGAGCGTGGGCATATCTTTTGTAGAAAGAATTAAACTCTCTTGCTTCACTTATATCTATCTGGTGAGATGACAGGAACTGGTCATTCACATGGTTAGTCATAAAATCCTACATAAACTTGTAGATCGCTGAATATGATATGTTTGATTCCTTGCAATAGTTTTGCGATATAAAGATGGTGATATTAGAGTCATGCTAGTGGGTAGTTGTGGATTAGTAGAAATACTTGTGTTGAGGTTTGTGATTCCCGTAGCATGCACGTATGGTGAACCGTTATGTGATGAAGTCGGAGCATGATTTATTTATTTATTGTCTTCCTTATGAGTGGCGGTCGGGGAAGAGCGATGGTCTTTTCCTACCAATCTATCCCCCTAGGAGCATGCACGTAGTACTTTGTTTCGATGACTAATAGATTTTTGCAATAAGTATGCGAGTTCTTTATGACTAATGTTGAGTCCATGGATTATACGCACTCTCACCTTTCCATCATTGCTAGCCTCTTCGGTACCGTGCATTGCCCTTTCTCACCTCGAGAGTTGGTGCAAACTTCGCCGGTGCATCCAAACCCCGTGATACGATACACTCTATCACACATAAGCCTCCTTATATCTTCCTCAAAACAGCCACCATACCTACCTATTATGGCATTTCCATAGCCATTCCGAGATATTATCGCCATGCAACTTCCATCATCATCATATACATGACTTGAGCATTCATTGTCACATTTCTTTGCATGATCGTAAGATAGCTAGCATGATATTTTCATGGCTTGTCCTTTTTTGATATCTTTGCTACGCTAGATCATTGCACATCCCGGTACACCGCCGGAGGCATTCATATAGAGTCATATCTTTGTTCTAGTATCGAGTTGTAATATTGAGTTGTAAGTAAATAAAAAGTGTGATGATCATCACTATTATAGCATTGCCCCAGTGAGGGAAGGATGATGGAGACTATGATTCCCCCACAAGTCGGGGTGAGACTCTGGAGTTTAAAAATAAATAAAAGAGGCCAAACAAGCCCACCAAAAAAAGAGAAAGAAAATAAAAAAAGAGAAAAAGAATGAAGGGGCAATGTTAATATCCTTTTACCACACTTGTGCTTCAGAGTAGCACCATGTTCTTCGTATATAGTCTCTTGAGTTATCACTTTCATATACTAGTGGGAATTTTTATTATAGAACTTGGCTTGTATATTCCGATGACGGGCTTCCTCAAACGCCCGAGGTCTTCATGAGCAAGCAAGTTGGATGCACACGCACTTAGTTTTCAGTCTGAGCTTCCACACACTTATAGCTCTTAGTGCATCCATTGCATGGCAATCCCTACTCACTCACATTGATATCTATTGATGGGCATCTCCATAGCCCGTTGACATGCCTAGTTGATGTGAGACTATCTTCTCCTCTTTTTTTCTCCACAACCACCATTCTATTCCACCTACAGTGATATGTCCATGGCTCACGCTCATGTATTGCGTGAAAGTTGAAAAGGTTTGAGAACGTCAAAAGTATGAAACAATTGCTTGGCTTGTCATCAGGGTTGTGCATGATTTGAATATTTTGTGTGGTGAAGATGGAGCATAGCCAGACTATATGATTTTGTAGGGATAACTTTCTTTGGCCATGTTATTTTCGAAAGAAATGATTGCTTTATTAGTAGGCTTGAAGTATTATTGTTTTTATGTCAAATGATAGACTATTGCTTTGAATCACTCGTATCTTAATATTCATGCCATGATTAGATACATGATCAAGATTATGCTAGGTAGCATTCCACATCAAAAATTATCTTTTTTATCATTTACCTACTCGAGGACGAGTAGGAATTAAGCTTGGGGATGCTGATACGTCTCCGTCGTATCTATAATTTTTTATTGTTCCATGCCAATATTCTAGAACTTTCATATACTTTGGCAACTTTTTATACTATTTTTGGGGACTAACATATTGAGCCAGTGCCCATTGCCAGTTCATGTTTGTTGCATATTTTTGTTTCGCATAATATCCATATCAAACGGAGTCCAAACGGGATAAAAACGGACGGAGATTATTTTTGGAATATTCAGAGAATATGGGAAGAAAATCCACGCGAGACGGTGCCCGAGGGAGGCACGAGGCAGGGGGCGCGCCCCACCCCCCTGGACGCGCCCCTGACCCTCGTGGGGCCCCCATAAGGCGGTTGATGCCCTTCTTCGGCCGCAAGAAAGCTAATTTTTAGGGGGGGGGACACGGCGAAGATTTCAGTCCAATCGGAGTTACGGATCTCCATATATATACGAAACGGTGAAAGGGCAGCAGAAGAGAACGCAGAAACAGAGAGAGACAGATCCAATCTCGGAGGGGCTCTCGCCCCTCCCATGCCATGGAGACCAAGGACCATAGGGGAAACCCTTCTCCCATCTAGGGAGGAGGTCAAGGAAGAAGAAGAAGGAGGGGGGCTCTCTCTCCCTCGCTTCCGGTGGCGCCGGAGTGCCACCGGGGGCCATCATCATCACCGCAATCTTCACCAACAACTTCACTGACATCATCACCAACTCTCCCCCCCTTTATGCAGCGGTGTAACCCCTCTTTTACCCGTTGTACTCTCTACTTAAACATTGTACTAAACGCTATATATTATTTCCCAATGATGTATGGCTACCCTATGATGTTTGAGTAGATCCGTTTTGTCCTATGTGTTATTTGATGATCAAGATTGGTTTGAGTTGCATGTCTTATTATTGGTGCTGTCCTATGGTGCTCTCCGTGTCGCGCAAGTGTGAGGGATCCCCGCTGTAGGGTGTTGCAATACGTTCATGATTCGCTTATAGTGGGTTGCGTGAGTGACTGAAACACAAACCCGAGTAGCGGGGTTGTTGCGTATGGGATAAAGGGGACTTGATGCTTTAATGCTATGGTTGGGTTTTACTTTAATGATCTTTAGTATTTGCGGATGCTTGCTAGAGTTCCAATCATAAGTGCATATCATCCAAGTAGAGAAAGTATGTTAGCTTATGCCTCTCCCTCAAGTAAAATTGCAATAATGATTACCGGTCTAGTTATCGATTGCCTAGGGACAAATAACTTTCTCGTGACAAAAAGCTCTCTACTAAAACTAATTTAGTTGTGTCTTTACCTAAACATCCCCTACTTTTTATTTACGTGCTCTTTACTATCTTGCAAACCTATCCGAACACCTACAAAGTACCTCTAGTTCTATACTTGTTCTAGGTAAAGCAAACGTCAAGCATGCGTAGAGTTGTATCGGTGGTCGATAGAACTTGAGGGAATATTTGTTCTACCTTTTGCTCCTCGTTGGGTTCGACACTCTTACTTATCTAAAGAGGCTACAATTGATCCCCTATACTTGTGGGTTATCACCTTGCAATGTTGAAAACAATCTGCGCGCCGGACACCTCGTCATTGAAGCCTAGTTCGGGGGCTACTGAGGGAGTCCTGGACTAAGGGGTCCTCAGGCGTTTGACCTGTTATGCATGGGCCGGACTGTTGGGCTGTGAAGACGTGAAGACCGAAGACTCTACACGTGTCCGGATGGGACTCTCCTTGGCGTGGAAGGCAAGCTTGGCGACCGAATATGAAGATTTCCTTTTTTGTAACTGACTTTGTGTAACCCTAGATCCCTCCGGTGTCTATATAAACCGGAGGGCTAGGTACATAAAGGACAATCATAATCATAGTCATACAGGCTAGACTTCTAGGGTTTTAGCCATTACGATCTCGTGGATCACTCTTGTAATACTCATATTCATCAAGATCAATCAAGCAGGAAGTAGGGTATTACCTCCATAGAGAGGGCCCGAACCTGGGTAAACATTGTGTCCCTTGTCTCTTGTTACCATCGACCTTAGACGCACAATTCGGGACCCCCTACTCGAGATCCGCTGGTTTTAACACCGACAGCCATCTTGACGAATCTGACTTTGGCTCCTAGCCAATCTGCACGGTATGCGTCAAATTCATCACTGAGTGCTTTGATCTCACCTTGCATGGCCACAAGTTCATCAGTTGTCATTTTGGCAATGTGCTTCTTCAGAAAACGCTCCTTCTTGCACTGAGCTTTCTTCAGTTGCCTGGCCTTTTCAAACTTCCATTTTACTTTGCCTATGAAGGCTGTCAACATGTGACTTTGGCCAGGTGTCAGATTGAAGTCAGGCATAGGAGTGTTGGGGTCCTTTTGCTAGAGATCAATGAAGTCTAGGATCAACTTGGGATCCAGCAGAAGATG
Source organism: Aegilops umbellulata (assembly GCA_032464435.1). Lineage (NCBI taxonomy): Eukaryota > Viridiplantae > Streptophyta > Magnoliopsida > Poales > Poaceae > Aegilops > Aegilops umbellulata. The sequence continues at coordinate 104,354,188 of CP136060.1, read as the reverse complement.
CACATTGGTGCCTTTGGCTCTAGCGGCCCTTTGCTGTCTGTCTCTGATGATTTCTGCTAATTCCTCATCATCAGCTTCATCTTCACTCGACGGTACTTGGAAGGCAACTTGCTTCTTGTGAGGACTTGGCCTTGTGCCTCGTCCAGTAGTGGCCTTTGTCTTCAGCAGAGTTGGGCCTGTTGAGGACTGCGGAGGAGCTAAAGAACTTTCAGATGCTCCTGAAGCAATTGAGATACCAGTTGTCCTTTGGCAAGAGGCGAGATGCGCAGGTGCCGAGGACTTTGCAGCAGTAACTGAAGGTTTTGCAATAGGGGGAACTGGAGCTACTTGAGGAATATGCAGTGAGGGCTTTGATGAGCTTGGCCGTGAGGGCATTGCAACTGAGGAACTGGGCTTGTGCGCAGGCTTCTTGGGCATGCTTGCAGAGGCCTCAGTAGCGGCAGCAGCAGAGTCTTCATTGAATTTCCTTACAGCTTCCTTGGCCATTTTGGCCAAGTTGGCTTGCCGCTTGGCCCATTCATCTGGATAGTCCTCACCCCGCTTGAGGCTAGTGGGATCAGCAGTTTGGCCAGGTACCAATGGAGGTCTTGGGCGAGGAGGGTGTAAAGCGAATTTCTTCATGTACTTAGGAGTGACATATCTGTACTCCCTCCATTCCCGTGCCCATCTCCTCTCTATCCTCTTTATGCGCACCTTGCGCTGATTCTTGTTCTCCTTGCCATGTTTGGCTTCATCAGGAGTGCAATATTCCTCATAGATATCATCTGGAATCTCTAAGGCAGTGTTTACTTCCAATTTCTTCCCTCCCTTCTGAGGTCTCTTGCCATCAGCCATTTTCTTCAGTTGAGGAATTTGAAAAATAGTATTCTCTGAAGAGGTATGCAGTTTGTCTTCGAGGAATGCTGCAAATGAGTTAAGTTGATGAGAACCTGGAGATTCAGCAGCGGACATGTGTACCTGTGAACAAAGTATAGGTGTGAAGAATTTGGAGAGGTCATATGCGTTCTCAGAAGTTTTTCAAAGGACAAGTTTGAGGAATTTGACCAGGAATGTCTTGAGGAATTTCACTAAGCGGTCTTTGACTTAGGTTCAAGAGTTGTATAGATTGAAAATCCACACAATTGAGGAATATTGAGGAAAAGTGTTGCTTAGAGAAACAAATTAAGAACAGATGCAACTGTGGTGTTTAAGAGTGTGGAAGTTGAAGAATAAACACCTTTTGAAGATTTTGTGGAAATCATCAGAATCAACAAGGACAGTAAAAATAAATTTTATTTACCCTTGATGAAGAACACGATGAACTGTCAGTTGTAGATGGGAAGTTCTTCTGTTCAGATCTTCCACGCCCTAACTTGGCGGTGGAAGACAGCTACGGCGGCGGCGGAGAGAAGATTTCCGCGGCCGGCGCGAGTACGATGGCGACGAGGTCGAGGTATTGAAGCTCTTCCTCACCGGCGATGATGGAAGTAGCAGCGGTGCTAGGTCTGAGAGCTCGAGCGAGGGGAGTGAGGTCGAGTGGGGTAAATGCAGTCTGAGGAGGGTGAGGGGTATTTATAGCCGAGGTGAAAAACCGCTCGCCCGAGGAAATAGGACAAACGTGCCCCTGCCCCTTCTCATCCTAGTGACAAGTGTCACCCACGTACAGTGAGGTGGAGATCGTGTGAGATTGTGGGTGAATAGAATAATCATGTCATGGGATGTGGAACGGTTTGAGCGACAAAAGCCGAAAATTTAGATAAGAAAATTTTAATGTTTCTTTTGCAAATTCTTCGGCTGATAAGGACACAGTGAAGATTTTGAACGGGTTTCAAATAGAACGCACATGAAGAATTTGTGAACAGACTAGGTTGAGTTTAGCATAGAGGGGGACGGGTCCGATCACATTCACTTAGCAGAAAAGTCAACTTGAAGAATTAGCAATAAGTGAATGTTGTAGAGGACAGAAAACTCAAATATATATATAGTCAATGAAGCACAAGGTCGTAAAGAGTGAAGACAATGCAAAGTTGATGAATTTGAACAACTGAGGAATTTCAAAAATGAGGAAAAACTCAAATTGAAGATTTTCAACTTTTGTTGGTGGCATGACCCACCGTATAAAATGATGATTTCAGACGCCGCGTACAATTGTCATAGGGTTAGTCTTCATTGAATGAAGAAAAACATTACTTCGTGTGTTGCACATCTAAGTCATCAATTTTGCATAAGTGTTAGGATGTGCATACTTTTCAAAGGACATTCGAAGATTCTAAGATATTTAGCTCACAATGCAACTTGCAAAATCTCTTCTCATCCAAGGGCTTTGTGAAGATATCGGCTAGCTGTTCTTCAGTCTTCACATTCTCGATAGAGATGTCGCCCTTCAACACATGATCTCGAAGAAAATGATGACGAATCTGGATGTGCTTTGTCTTCAAGTGATGAACCGGGTTATGAGCAATCTTGATGGCACTCTCATTGTCACGGAAGAGTGGCACATTCTTCACATTGATGTCGTAGTCCTTGAGGGTTTGCTTCATCCATAGCAATTGAGCACAGCATGAACCAGCAGCAATGTACTCAGCTTCAGCAGTAGAGAGTGATACACAGTTCTGCTTCTTTAAGGACCAACATACTAAGGATCGTCCGAGGAAATGGCATGTGCCTGATGTTGACTTGCGGTCCACACGATCACCAGCATAGTCAGAGACAGAATATCCAATGAGATCAAAAGCCGAGCCCTTGGGATACCATAATCCAAGTGTTGGAGTGTGAGCTAGATATCAAAGATTATGCTTCACAGCCTTATGGTGTGATTCCTTCGGTGTAGCTTAAAATCAGGCACACATGCAAACACTAAGCATAATATCTGGCCTAGATGCACACAGATACAATAAAGAGCCAATCATGGAGCGGTATACCTTTTGATCAAAGTCAATACCATTTTCATCAGTGCATAGATGGCCATTTGTGGGCATAGGGGTTTTGACGCCTTTGCAATCTTGCATGACGAATTTCCTCAACACATCCTTTAGGTATTTCTCCTGAGATATGAAGATGCCATTGCGATGTTTATGAATTTGAAGACCTAAGAAGAATTTCAATTCTCCCATCATAGACATTTGATATTCCTCACTCATCATATAGGCAAATTCGTCACTGTAACGTTGGTTAGTACAGCCAAAGATGATATCATCAACATATATTTGGCACACGAATAATTCATCATCATAGGTTTTGGTGAAAAGAGTTGGGTCAAGTGAGCCGGTTTGAAGCCTTTCTTCATGAGGAATTCCTTCAAAGTATCATACCACGTCCGAGGGGCCTGCTTGAGGCCATAGAGGGCCTTATTGAGTCTGAAGACTTTGTCAGGATGCTTCGGATCTTCAAAACATGGGGGTTGAGCAACATATACTTCTTCCTCAAGCTTACCATTAAGGAATGCACTTTTCACATCCATTTGATATAAGATGATATTATGATGGTTAACATAAGCAAGCAATATGTGAATAGCCTCAAGTCTAGCAACAGGTGCAAAATTTTCATCGAAATCAATTCCTTCAACCTATGTGTAGCCTTGAGCTACAAGTCGTGCCTTATTCCTCACCACAAGGCCATTTTCATCTTGCTTGTTGTGGTAGATTCATTTGGTGCCGATGATATTGTGCTTGCGAGGGTCTGGTCGCTTGACAAGTTCCCAGAGTTTGTTGAGCTCGAACTGATGTAATTCCTCTTGCATCGCTTGAATCCACGCAGGCTCTAGAAATGCCTCATCTACTTTGGTGGGCTCTGTGATAGAGACAAAAGCGTAGTGCCCACAAAAGTTAGACAAATGTGAAGTTTTGAGCGTGTGAGAGGACCTGGTGCTTTGATGTCATTGATGAGTCTCTCAATCTTCACTCCATTAGCAACGCGAGGATGAGCGGGTTGACGACGTAGAGTGGGCTCATCATTTTTTCAGAGCCATTTTCCTCAGGTGCACCAGCATGATGTTCTTCATGTTCTGGAATGAATTCTTCAGCAGATTCTTCGGTAGGAATGACATCCTCAGTAGCCTTGAACTTGATGGATTCCTCGGGTGACTTTTCATCTAGCACAGGAGGTAGGTGCTCTCTTTGCGAGCCATTAGTTTCATCAAACCGCACATCTACAGTTTCAACAACCTTGTGATGAGCGGTGTTGAAGACTTTGTAGGTGTGCGAGTCCTTTCCGTAACCAAGCATAAAACCTTCATGTGCTTTCGGTGCAAATTTATAATTGTGACGAGGATCTCTAATCCAACATTTAGCACTGAAGACTTTGAAATAACTCACATTGGGTTTCCTGTCAGTGAGGAGTTCATATGAGGTCTTTTTGAAGAATTTGTGAAGATATACATTGTTGATGATGCGGCACACATTATCAATTGCCTCAGGCCAGAAATGACGAGGCGTCTTGTATTCATCAAGCATAGTGCCAGCCATCTCAACAAGAGTCATGTTCTTGCGCTCCACGACGCCATTCTGCTGAGGAGTATAAGGAGAAGATAACTCGTGAGTAATACCAAGTTCATCAAGATAGTCATTGAGACCTGAATTCTTGAACTCAGTGCCATTGTCACTTCTGATGTGCTTGATCTTCACACCAAAGTTGGTTGAAGCTCTCGAGGAAAATCATTTGAAGACTTCCTATACTTCATATTTGTAAGTGATCATATGCACCCATGTGTATCGAGAATAGTCATCAACAATAACAAAACCATACAAAGATGCAGCATTAGTGAATGTGGCATAATGAGTAGGGCCAAAGAGATCCATGTGAAGCAATTCAAATGGACGAGTGGTAGTCATGATAGTCTTTGAGGGATGCTTGGCCTTGGTCATCTTTCCAGCTTCACAAGCTCCACACAGGTGATCCTTGAGGAATTTGATGCCCTCGATGCCAATGACATGCTTCTTCTTCGCGAGCGTGTGCAAGTTCCTCATTCCAGCATGTCCAAGTCGTTGATGCCATAGCCAGCCTTCTGAAGCTTTTGCAAGTAGACATGTAGCAGGTTGTGGTCTGTAGAGAAATCAACAATATACAGGTCTCCTCTCCTAAAGCCTTCTAAGACTTTGGAATGGTCAGCTTCCATGATCACAACACAACGATACTTGCCAAACACAACAACCATATCAAGATCACAAAGCATTGAGACAGACATGAGGTTGAATCCTAAGGACTCGACAAGCATGACTTTGTCCATGTGTCGATCCTTTGACATCGCAACCTTACCTAGACCTGATACCTTGCTTTTGCCTTTGTCAGCGTAGGTGATATGCTTCAGATGCGATGGAGATAAAGCATTGTCCATCAACAAGTTCCAGCCACCAATCATGTGATTTGTACATCCACTGTCGAGGACCCACTCAGTAGCTTTTGGTTGATCATCCTGCAGATGAATTAGTGCATCTTATGAACTCATATACTTCATCAGTGAAGAATATGACATCAAATTCATCAGATCAATTTCATCAAGGAATAGAACAAATATAGCATTAGGAGGACGTGAGAAATCAAAACTCATTTCTTCATGATTAGCTTGCGTCCTTTCAAGCATATTCGGGTCTCCAGCAAATTCTTTAGACGTTTAAGTTCGACTGGAGACCTGACCCTGCATAAGAGATTAGTTATTTTTCTTCACCACCCACATCTGGAGGGGTGGCAAAGAGTTCATCATTCTGCGAGCTCCATACGAGAAAGGTGGCATAGAAGCCAATCCACTTCGTTTCATAGAAGAGGGGTTAGGGTAAGCATATGAATAAGCAGAGAAATTCTTCCAGGACTTATGAACATAATGATTTGAAGAATAATGCACATATTCATAGCCCTTAGGCTTTCCCTGCGAAACAAAAGTGTTAGCACAGTGATATTCATATGAGGATCTGGATCCATATGAGGAATTTGATCCACATGAGGAATTTGGTCCATATGAGGACTTTGGTCCATATGAAGAATTTGATCTGGGGTTCCTATTCTTCACAGGCGGTGTCATGATGACATTCACCTGAAGACTTTCAAGGCACCTTTTGGGAACCCATATTATCTTCATAGGGGGACCGTTCCTGCAGTTAGCGCCGATGTATCTAGCAAATACTTCACAATTTTGATTTTTGAATAGTTTGTACTTGGAGTCAAATGACTCATCGGAAGAATATGAAGATTCACATGTAAAGCTAGATAAAGTAGATGGATCTATGATACGTCTCCAACGTATCTATAATTTTTTATTGTTCCATGTTGTTATATTATCATTCTTGGATGTTTTATAATCATTTTATAGTCATTTTATATCATTTGGGACTAACCTATTGACATAGTGCCAAGTGCCAGTTGTTGTTTTTTGCATGTTTTTTACATCGCAGAAAGTCAATATCAAACGGAGCCCAAACACCGTGAAACTTTTTAGAGATTTTTTTTGGACCAGAACACCCAAGATGGGCCAGAGCAGCACCTAGGGGGTGCTCCGAGGGGGGCACAACCCACCTAGGCGCGCCCAGGTGGGTTGTGCCCACCTCCGTGGCCTCCCGCACCCCCTCTTTACCCTATAAATTCACAAACATTCCAAAACCCTTCGGGGTTAACCTAGATCATAAGTTCCGCCACCGCTAGGCTCTATACTCACCGAAAACCAATGTAGACCCTTTCCGGCACCCTGCCGAAGGGGGGAATCATCTCAGGTGGCCATCTTCATCATCCCGGCGGCCACCACGATGAGGAGGGAGTAGTCCACCCTCGGGGCTGAGGGTTGTACCAGTAGCTATGTGTTTAATCTCTCTCTCTCGTGTTCTTGAGATGTCACGATCTTGATGTATCGCGGGCTTTGTTAATATAGTCGGATCATATGGTGTTTTCCCCTCTCTATCGTGTTGTGATCAATTGAGTTTTTCCCTTTGAGATTTCGTTGTGATCGGATTGAATACTTTTATGGATTTGGGAACACTTGATATATGTCTTGCAATTGAATACTCATGGTGACAATGGGGTATCGTGTTGATTCACTTGATATATGTTTTGGCACTCAACTCGCGGATTCCCAAGGTGACATTGGGGTAATCTATGCATAGGGGTTGATGCATGTTCTTGTCTTTGTTTCTCCGGTAGAAATCTTGGGGCACTCTTTGAAGTTCTTTGTGTTGGATTGAATATTATGAATCTGAATTTGCTTTGGTGTTATTTTAGTACAAACTCTTGGTTAGATCGATCGGAAAGAATAGCTTCGTGTTATTTTAGTACGAACTCTAGGATAGATTGATCGGAAAGAATAGCTTTGAGGTGGTTTCGTACCCTACAAACAATTATGTCTTATGTTCTCTGCTAGATAGGAACTTTGGAGTGATTCTTCGTTGCACGTTGAGGGACGGTTATATGATCCAATTATATTAGCATTGTTGAGAGGTTGCACTAGTGAAAGTACGGACCCTAGGACTCATTTTTAAGCATTGCAATACCGTTTTTCTGCCTGTTTACTATTTGCTACCTTGATGTTTTTATTTATTCATATTATAAAAATATATTTCTACCATCCATATTACACTTTTATCACCATCTATTCGCCGAACTAGTGCACCTATACAATTTTCCATTGTATTGGGTGGGTTGGGGACATAAGAGATTTCTTGTATTTGGTTGCAGGGTGGTTTGAGAGAGACCATCTTCATCCTACACCTCTCATGGAATTATAAACCTTAGGTCATCCACTTGAGGGAAAATTGCTACTGTACTACAAAACTCTGCGCTTGGAGGCCCAACACGTGTGTACAAGAATAAAGTTGCATAGTAGACATCAAGCTCTTTTCTGGCGCCGTTGCCGGGGAGGTGAGTGCATGAAGGTATATCTTTAGATCTTGCGGTTGAATCTTTTAGTTTCTTGTTTTATCACTAGTTTGGTTCATAAAATAAAAATACATAAAAATGGAATTTAGGTTGCATCTTATTATTGATCATCTTATAATGTCTTTCTTAAAAATGACGGTTCGGAAAATTGTGCTCAATTGTTAGAAGAAGAAGTCAATAAAATGCTTGGCACAAAATATTTGAATGATGAGCATGATTGCAATGTTGTTAGTGTGAATTCTTTGAATATCCAAAATGTTAATGATGATTGCACAAGTCATGACAAAAATGTTTCTTATAAGCATGTCACTTTTTGCGGAGTGAATTGGGAGTGCCTTTGCACACCAAAAAGGGAAGATAGATTTTATAAGAATCATAAATATTTAGAAACGAAAAGGTTGCAAGAGAGGCTAGATGATTGTGCTGAAAGATGTATTTTTTTTGCCATCCTTGTGAACTTTGCAATGTACATGGTCATTTAAATCTCCAATGCAAATTATTTCATGATCAAATTGTGTCCAAAAATTGTGATAACTTGATTACCCTTGAACATCATAAAGAGCTTAGTCTTCTTTTGGGGTATGAAGAAATGAAACGTATAACTAAGGGTTTTCCAATCCCGAGAGATTTCTTGAGTTTGATCTAGAAGAAATTTATATGTTTTGTGCGGTAAATTGCATTGAGAATCCTTATATTGCCAACTACCTAAAGACAAGAAAACAAATGGAATATGAAGAGAGTACTAATGAAAGGGAAATGCTCCCCAATACCCTCCTAGTGTTTATTATGATGAATCAGGTAACAAGGAGGATCTTCCTATCCAATCAATCTCTTCAACAAGAAGCTTGAAAAAATTAATTAAACCCACACATGATGTGGTGAAGAAGAAGAAAAGAAGAAAGAAGAAAGGTAAAAGGTATCTCTCCCAAATAATGTTGCTCCTATCACCATTGTGCCTCATGAAAGTGAATCAAATATGTCGATGGAGGATGATGATATTGAGTATGATTTTGTGATACCTACTACTTGTTATAATGATTATGATTGGGAAGACAACGATATCCATTATGATCTTGAAAATGTTTTTACCACTTGCTTGGAAGAATATGATAATAATGTTTGCTATACTATTGGTGCCATTCATGCTATTGATAAGAATGATTGTGATGATATGCAAAACCACAAGCTTGGGGATGCCATGTTTAATGAGTATGATATGCTTGAAGATTTATTTGCTGGAAATAATGCTTGTCCTAAGCTTGGGGATGCTTTGCTTAATGAATATGATCCTTTGATTCCTTCTACTTTCGATAAGAAAATTTATTATGATGATAGCATGCCTCCTATTTATGATGATTACATTGATGAAAGTGGGTTTGGAAGAGTGTCAACTCTAGGTAGTAGTGATCCCGCTATTTTGGAGGGTGTTGAATCTTATTACGATATTGATGAAAGTGGATTTGGAGAGTACATGACTTTATTAAGTGATGCATCCACTATTTTGGAAGAGGTTTCAATTGACTATGACAATAAAGTTGTTGTCTATGATGATTATTGTGATGACATGTATGCAATAAAGAGTAATAAATCTTCTATGCTTGTGCATCATGAAAAGAGTGATGTATGTGATAGTTATATTGTTGAATCCATTCATGATGTTTCTGAAAATTATTATGAGGAAGGAACTTATGCTCTTACATATCTCAATAATATCAAGTTTCTTCTCTATGTGTTGATTGTTTTGAAGTTGCACTTGTTTTGCCTTCGTATGCTAGTTGATTCTTGTTCCCATAAGTTGTTTTCTCACAAAATACATATGCATAGGAAGTGGGTTAGACCTAAATGTTCTAGTCATATGCTTCATGATGCTCTCTTCATGTTTCAATTCTTATATTTTATGCGAGCATCATTGAAATCATCATGCCTAGCTTAAAAGGCATAAAAGAAAAGTGCTTGTTGGGAGACAACCCAACACTTTTACATATTGTTTTTGTGTGTTAACATGATTATGCTACTGTATTAATCATGTTTTATAGCTTTTGTTTCAATAAAGTGCCAAGTAAAGCCTTTGGGATCATGTTGGGTGATAGTTGATTTGATCTTGCTGAAAAACAGAAACTTTTGCGCTCACCAAAATAATTCTCATTTTTTACAGAAGAGTGCTTTTGAGTTGATTCTTTTTGCAGAAGATTAATATACAAATTTCTCACGTGTTCCTAGTTTTTCAGAATTTTTGGAGTAGCAGAAGTATTGTTTGAGTACATATTACTACAGACTGTTCTGTTTTTGACAGATTCTGTTTTCAATGCATAGTTTGCTTGTTCTAGTTTCTATGGATTATATTGCTCAATATAAATTGTAGAAATGATATGCTACAGTATGCATTGTGTGAGAAAAATTATGAATCTTATATTTGACAGTACAAAAGTGAAATGGTTTGTTCTTTATCATACTAACCTATCTCACAAAGTTCCGTTTAGTTTTGTGTGATTGATGTTTTCAAGTTTTGGGTGAGATGTTGATATGAGGAGAATAAGGAGTGACAAGACCCTAAGCTTGGGGATGCCCAAGGCACCCCAAGGTAATATTCAATGAAGATCCAAGCAACTAATCTTGGGGATGCCCCGGAAGGCATCCCCTCTTTCGTCTCCAACATTATCGGTAACCTCACTTGGAGCTATGTTTCCGTTCGTCACATGATATGTGTTTTGCTTGGAGCATCATTTTATTTTGTTAGGATTTGATTGCTGTTATTTATAATAACGTTTTGTATCTTTTATTTCAATAAAAGTGGCATTGATAGCCTTTACTATGCTTAGTTTACAAGTCTACATGTTGCTGTTTGAAAACGGAAAGTTTACCGCTGTTGCAAAAATTCCCTAGAAAAGTCATAATGTAATAAAATGTTGAATTTTTTTGAAAAATAAACTCTGATAAATTTTCTACAGTGTGGTAGATTTTCATAATCAAGTATTGATACTCTTGCATTCTTTACAAACTGTACTGGTTTGGCAGATTGCTGTTATGTTTGCATTGTTTGCATATGTTTGCTTGTTTGATGATTCTATTTGAGGATAGGAGTATTAAATATGCAGAGGCATTTAGTATGCAATGTTTAATAATAATTTTAGTGATTTGCTACAGTAGAGAATGATAAGGTTTTTGCATTGGTTTATACTAACTTATCTCATGAGTTCTTGTTGAGTTTTGTGTGGATGAATCTTTTGAGGTTTAGGAAAACTGTGATATGAGAAGAATTAAGGAGACACAAAAGCTCAATCTTGGGGATTCCCAAGGCATCCCAAGATAATATTTCACGGAGTCTCAAGCATTTAAGCTTGGGGATGCCCCGGTGGGCATCCCACCTTTCTTCTTCAACAATTATCGGTTAGTATCGATTGAGCCTAAGTTTTTGCTTCTTCACATGATGTGTGATATTCTTAGAATTTCATTTTATTTTGTTTTGCTTGTTGTTTTAATAAAGTACTTAGAGCTGAAATTTTTAAAATAAAATAGAGTCCTCAAATAGTTGCCAGGGAGGCTAAGTAAGCGGCACTCACATCCCGTCAACGAAGATCTTTTCTATGGAATTGCTCTAGTGCTTCACTTATATCTTTTTGAGCACGGTGTGCTTTAATATTTCTGAAGAATTTCTCTCTTCCTTCACTTAAATTAATTTGAGAGAAAGAAATATTATGCTCTTGATCTTCACTTATATCTTTTTGGAGTAGCTTGTCATTTGCTCTAGTGCTTCACTTATATCTTTTTTAGCACGGTGTGCTTTAGCATTTTTGAACAAATTCTCTCTTGCTTCACTTAAATTAATTTGAGAGAAAGAAATATTATGTTCATTATCTCCACTTATATTTGTTTGAGCTTATCAAAAGCAACACATGAATATTAGTCCCAAAGTGATAGATATCCAAGAAGGATATAATAAAAACTTTCTTGAAGATCATTGGACGAAATAAACTTGATTCCTCGTAATAGTTTTGAGATATGTGATGTGATATGTGAGTCATGTTGATGAGTAATTATGCTTTAGTAAGAATATTTGTGTTAAGGTTTTTGATTCCCTATGCAAGCACGAAAGTCAATAGTTGTGCAATGAAATTACATCCTACTTGTGGTGCATTATTCGGTGTTAATTATGCTCAATGCTCGCCTATGAGATTATTCATTTCTTGGTTGGTCGCTTCTCAATCTTTTGCTAGCCTTAATTTTTGCACCAAGTATGATCACTACTTGTGCATCCAAAATCCTTTAAACTAGTTTTTCCACATGAGTCCACTATACCTACCTATATGTGGTATTCTTTTGTCGTTCTAAGCAAATTTGTATGTGCCATCTCTAATTTTCAAAATAAATTTCTCTTTTGTGTGCTCGTACCGCTCGCGAGGCGGTGAGGGGTGGCCAATATTTTCCATGCTAGATGTGTTATTCTCACGATGAGTGTTTATTCACTTGTCATTGCACGAGAGTAAGGCAAATGTATTAGGGATGCCCAGTCCCGAAATGTAAAATAAATTTAATTTATGTTGTCAAATAATAAATTCCTTGGAGAGTGTTGGTATGGAGGGCACCCATGGATACGGTTAGCCATGGAAAGTGAAAGTATGGTGGAAAAAGGAACAACTTTATTTTCTGTTTGGGAACCGCCTATGATATATCTAGCATGGAAAATGTTGGGAGCTCTAAGTCGTCTTCATTGGTGGGAAAATTATGCCTCTCAAAATGTTTCTGTCTCTAAATTTTCACTTTGAGCTCCCGCACCTCTACAAATCCCTACTTCCCTCTGTGAAGGGCCTTTCTTTTTACTTTATGCAATTTTTATTTTGAGTCTCCATCTTCTCTTATAAAAGCAGCAACTAGGGGGCACTATGGTCGTACTTGAGCATTCGGTGTAGCTAATATGCGAGTGTGTTTCATGAATAGATCAATGATTGAGCATGATGGGCTAGGGATAGCTTATTTTAGCATTGATATTTTGAAAGACATGGTTGCTTGTTGATATGTTTGAGTATCTAAATTATCATGTCAAAACTAGACTATTGCTTTGAACAATACAAAATTCCAAATGCCCATGCTATAAAGAAAAGAATATGAGATGACATGTTAGGCAGCATTCCATATCGAAAATTTTGTTTTTATCATTTACCTACTCGAGGACGAGCCGGAATTAAGCTTGGGGATGCTGATACATCTCCAACGTATCTATAATTTTTTATTGTTCCATGTTGTTATATTACCATTCTTGGATGTTTTATAATCATTTTATAGTTATTTTATATCATTTTTTGGGACTAACCTATTGACATAGTTCCAAGTGCCAGTTGTTGTTGTTTTGCATGTTTTTTACATCGCAGAAAATCAATACCAAACGGAGTCCAAACACCACAAAACTTTTTGGAGATTTTTTTGGACCAGAACACCCAAGATGGGCCAGAGAAGCGCCTGGGGGGTGCCCCGAGGGGGGCACAACCCACCAGCGCGCGCTTGGGGCCCAGGCGCGTCCAGGTGGGTTGTGCCCACCTCGGTGGCCTCCCGCACCCCCTTTTTACCCTACAAATTCACAAATATTCCAAAACCCTTCGGGGTTAACCTAGATCATAAGTTTCACCACCGCAAGGCCCTATAGCCACCGAAAACCAATCTAGACCCTTTCTGGCACCCTTCCGGAGGGGGAATCATCTCCGGTGGCCATCTTCATCATCCCGGTGGCCACCACGATGAGGAGGGAGTAGTCCACCCTTGGGGCTGAGGGTTTGTACCAGTAGCTATGTGTTTAATCTCTCTCTCTCTCGTGTTCTTGAGATGTCACGATCTTGATGTATCGCGGGCTTTGTTAATATAGTCGGATCATATGGTGTTTTCCCCTCTCTATCGTGTTGTGATCAATTGAGTTTTTCCCTTTGAGATTTCATTGTTATCGGATTGAATATTTTTAAGGATTTCAGAACACTTGATATATGTCTTGCAATTGAATACCCGTGGTGACAATGGGGTATCGTATTGATTCACTTGATATATGTGTTGGCACTCAACTCGCGAATTCCCGAGGTGACATTGGTGTAATCTATGCATACGGGTTGATGCACGTTCTTGTCTTTGTTTCTCTGATAGAAATCTTGGGGCACTCTTTGAAGTTCTTGTGTTGGATTGAATATTATGAATCTTAATTTGCTTTGGTGTTCTTTTAGTATGAACTCTTGGTTAGATCGATCGGAAAGAATAGCTTCGTGTTATTTTAGTACGAACTCTAGGATAGATTGATCGGAAAGAATAGCTTTGAGGTGGTTTCGTACCCTACAAACAATTCTGTCTTATGTTCTCCGCTAGATAGGAACTTTGGAGTGGTTCTTCGTTGCACGTTGAGGGATGGTTATATGATCCAATTATATTAGCATTGTTGAGAGGTTGCACTAGTGAAAGTACGGACCCTAAGCCTCATTTTTAAGCATTGCAATACCGTTTTTGTGCCTGTTTACTATTTTCTACCTTGCTGTTTTTATTTATTCAGATTTTAAAAATATATTTCTACCATCCATATTACACTTTTATCACCATCTCTTCGCCTAACTAGTGCACCTATACAATTTTCCATTGTATTGGGTGTGCTGGGGACATAAGAGATTTCTTGTATGTGGTTGCAGGGTCGTTTGAGAGAGACCATCTTCACCCTACACCTCTCACAGATTGATAAACCTTAGGTCATCCACTTGAGGGAAAATTGCTATTGTCCTACAAAACTCTGCGCTTGGAGGCCCAACACGTGTCTACAAGAATAAAGTTGTGTAGTAGACATCAATCTATGGGAGGTCCCTTTGCAGCAACCCATGAGATTTTGGGGTACTGCTCAGGTTTCCAGTAGGTCCCTTCAGCATTGAGTTTCCTCTCAAAGGCAATACCCTCTTTCCTAGGGTTCCTGTTGAGGATCTGCTTTTTAAACACATCACAAAGAGCCTGATGCCCTTTGAGGCTTTTGTATATGCCTGTTACATATAGTTCCTTCAGCCCTGCATTGTTAGTGATACTAGTAGCATCCTCAGATGAGGAATTTGTAATAGCAGAGACAGTTGAAGAATTTGTAGCAATCGAAGCATTTGAACTTTCAGGTGAGGAATTAGCAGATTCACGTTCAATGCATTTCAAACATGGTGGAATGAATTCTTCCTGAGCGGCATTGATCTGTTGAGCAAGCAATGAATCACATTCCTTTTAAAGATCTTCATAACTCACCCTTAGATTCTCAAGATCTTACTTTCTTTGAAGAAATTCATAAGAAAGCTTCTCATGATCAGCTAAGAGAGTGTTATGATGACTTTGAAGGTTGTCAAACTTAGACTGAAGTCTCTGAAGATTACCAGCCAAGGTTTGAGTGTGATCCCTTTCTTCACCCAACATATCATCGCCTTCATCAAGCATGTTTTGAACTTTTTTCAAAGCTCTTTTTTGTTTAGTGGCAAGGGAAGCAAGTTTGGTATAGCTCGGTCCAAATTCATCACCAGATTCATCATCACTAGACTCAGATAGGTAGCATTCAGTTACCTTGGCATCTTTTGCCATAAGGCATGGTGCAGAGGATGATGATTCTGGACTGAAAGTCATCGCCTTGAGCAATTCCTTGAAATCCTCAAACCAGGGATCATGACGAGTTCGATGACCTTCATAGACCTCAGAGAGTCGGTCCCAGATAAACTTCGCATGGCTGAGATGCATAATGTTCCTGAACTGATTTTGAGACAAACAGGAGCAGATGATGTCCTTCGCCGTGAGATTAAGTAGAGTGTACTTGCGAATATCATCAGCCTCCGCCATCTTGCATAGATCAGTAAGACCAATCTCAGTGATGGTCCACGGTTCGCTGTTCATCGCCATGAGGCGCTTCTTCATCATGGACTTCCACTTGGGATAATCATGACCGTCAAAGATGGGGCATGTCACTTTCTTCATTCCTGCGGTCGACATAACTAAAACTCCAGGCAGTTAAACCAAAATCACACAGAACAAGGGAGTACCTTGCTCTGATACCAATTGAAAGTGCGTTATATCGACTAGAGGGGATGAATAGGGGATTTTTACAAATACGTCACTGAGGAATTTCAAGGTGAGGAAATTCCTAAGCAACGAACTACTTAGCAGCGGAATAAGTACTCAGACGCAAGCATAACAGAGCAGCAGCACGGTCATCATGATGAAATGAAAACAAGCACAAAGTACAAGTAGCGTAAACACGGGATAAGCAGGCTGAAGACAAACTGACTGAAGAAATATGATTGAGGAAATTGGGAAAGTCTTCAGTCAAAGTCTTCAAACAGTAACGATCAAGTACAATAGTATATGATTGAGGAAATGGAAGGGTTGAGGAAATATAACCACTAGATCAGTGAAGACAGTGATTTGGTAGACCAATTCCAACTGCTGTGATAGTCGTACGTCTGCTTGGAGCGGCTAGGTTTTAAACCTGAGGACACATAGTCCTCACTGTATTCTCCTTGAGCTAAGGTCACACAGACCTCGCCCAATCACTCATGGTAAGTCTTCAGGTGACTTCCAAACCTTCACAAACTCGGTCACTCGGCAATCCACAATTTCCTCTTGGATGGTCTAGACCATGACGCCTAACCGTCTGGAGGATGCACAATCCTCAAAGGTAACAAGCCTCGGTTCCACACAGGAACAATCTCTTCAGTGATGCTCAATCACTTTGGGTTTGTAGGTGTTTGGGTTTGGGTTTTCCTCACTGATGATTTTCGCTCAAAGTCCTCAGAGGATGTGATGCTCTCAATGAAAACTGTCAGTTTCTCTCAGAGCAGCCAACCAGCTAGTGGTTGTAGGGGGCGGCTATTTATAGCCTAGGGAGCAGCCCGACATGATAAGACATAAATGCCCTTCAGTAATATGACCGTTCGTTAGGTGGGTAGATATTTTGGGACAGATGTCGCATAGCACAGCAACGGTCGGAAATTTGAGTATCAAATTCCAGAGGCCTATCATGTTCCTCACTTGTAGGCAATCCGCACTGGCGAATTCCTAACTCCTCGGTTAGAACAAATTCCTCAGAGACCAAAAGATCTTCGTCGCTGTCACTGAAGAAATTGACTGAATTGTATGAGATTTCCAATGGCTTCACTCGAAAGGATTGGGTAGGTGTAGGATTTTGAGATGAGCATCACTTGGAAACTTTTCCTTAGTTTTACCTCGACCCCCTTTAACAGTACGGTGTTTCCTATGACTCAAGAAAGAGAAAATGAAACTACTAAAACAAAATTCTTCATGCTTCATAATCCTTGCATGAATATCAAGTCTTCATGGTCACACCAATTTCTTCACTTTCAAAGTCTTCAGAAAGCCAAAGTCTTCAGTTGAAGACATTCATTTTTAGGGTTGACTTTCTCTATAAATATCAAACTCCTCGTAGACTTATAGACCTGTGTACACTCATAAACGCATTAGTCCCTTAACCTATAAGTCTTCAATGCACCAAAATCACTAAGGGGCACTAGATGCACTTAGAGTTCTATCATGTATGCAATGGTGTGTACCAGACCTGATGTGTGCCTTGCTATAATTTTAGCAGGGAGCTACCAAAGTAATCCAGGAGTGGATCACTGGACAACGGTCAAGAACATCCTAAATTACCTGAAAAGGACTAAGGATATGTTTCTTGTTTATGGGGGTGACAAAGAGCTCTTCGTAAATGGTTACGTCAATGCTAGCTTTGACACTGATCCGGTGACTCTAAGTCACAAACCGGATACGTATTTATATTGAATGGCGGAGCTATCAATTAGTGCAGTTCCAAGCAAAGCGTCGTGCCGGGATCTACGTGTGAAGCGGAATACATAGCTGCTTCAGAAGCAGCAAATGAAGAAGTCTGGATGAAGGAGTTTATATCCTATCTAGGTGTAATACCTAGTGCATCGGGTCCAATGAAAATCTTTTGTGACAATACTAGAGCAATTGCCTTAGCGAAGGAATCCAGATTTCACAAGAGAACCAAACACATCAAGAGACGCTTCAACTCCATCCGTGATCAAGTCAAGGAGGGAGATATATAGATTTGCAAAATACATACAGATCTGAATGTTGCAGACCCGTTGGCTAAGCCTTTTCCACGAGCAAAACATGATCAACACCAAGACTCCATGGGTGT
Organism: Aegilops umbellulata; assembly: GCA_032464435.1. Lineage (NCBI taxonomy): Eukaryota > Viridiplantae > Streptophyta > Magnoliopsida > Poales > Poaceae > Aegilops > Aegilops umbellulata. The sequence goes on along the minus strand of CP136060.1, from coordinate 104,336,199 downwards.
TAGAATCATTACAATGTAATCTAGATTATTTACTCTAGTGCAAGTGGGAGACTGAAGGAAATATGCCCTAGAGGCAATAATAAAGTTGTTATTTATATTTCTTTATATCATAATAAATTTTTATTATTCATGCTAGAATTGTATTAACCGAAAACTTGATACATGTGTGAATACATAGACAATACATAGTGTCCCTCGTATGCCTCTACTAGACTAGCTCGTTAATCAAAGATGGTTAAGTTTCCTGACCATAGACATGTGTTGTCATTTGATGAACGGGATCACATCATTAGGAGAATGATGTGATGGAAAGACCCATCCGTTAGCTTAGCATAATGATCATTAAGTTTTATTGCTATTGCTTTCTTCATGACTTATACATATTCCTTTGACTATGAGATTATGCAACTCCCGAATACCGGAGGAATACCTTGTGTGCTATCAAATATCACAACGTAACTAGGTGATCATAAATATGCTCTACAGGTATCTCCAAAGGTGTTTGTTGGGTTGGCATAGATCGAGATTAGGATTTGTCACTCCGAGAATCGGAGAGGTATCTCTGGGCCCTCTCGGTAATACACATCATGATAAGTCTTGCAAGCAATGTGACTAATGAGTTAGTTGTGGGATGATGTATTATGGAACGAGTAAAGAGACTTGCCGGTAACGAGATTGAACTAGGTATGAAGATACCAACGATCGAATCTCGGGCAAGTAACATACCAATGACAAAGGGAATGACGTATGTTGTCATTGCGGTTTGGCCGATAAAGATCTTCGTAGAATATGTAGGAACAAATATGAGCATCCAGGTTCCGCTATTGGTTATTGACCGGAGATGTGTCTCGGTCATGTCTACATAGTTCTCGAACCCGTAGGGTCCGCACGCTTAACGTTCGATGACGATTTTGTATTATGAGTTATGTGTTTTGTTGATCGAAGATTGTTTGGAGTTCCAGATGAGATCACGGACATGACGAGCAGTCTCGAAATAGTTGAGAGGTAAAGATTGATATATTGGATGGTAGTATTCGGACACCGGAAGTGTTTTGAAATGTTTCGGGTACGTATCAGAGTACCGGGAGGGTTACCGGAACCCCCGGGGGGGAGATATGGGCCCTATGGAAAATAGGAGGGAGGCAAGGCAGCTCACAAGGGTGCCCCCCCAAGGGAGGAGTCCGAATTGGACAAGGGGTGGGGGCGCGGCCCCCCTTTCCTTCTCATTCTCCCTCTCCTTCCCCCTTTCCCCCTCCAATAAAAGGAAGGGGGGCCGAATTGGACTAGGAACCCAAGTGGGACTCCTCCCACTTGGCACACCCCTAGGCCGGCCTCCTCCCCTCTCCCTCCTTTATATACGGGGTTGGGGGCACCTCTAAGGCACATTAATTGTTCTTAGCCGTGTGCGGTGCCCCCCTCCACTGTTTACTCCTCCGGTCATATTGTCGTAGTGCTTAGGCGAAGCCCTGCACGGATCACTTCACCATCACCATCACCACGCCGTCGTGCTGACGAAATTCTCCCTCAACACTTTGCTGGACCAAGAGTTCGAGGGACGTCATCGAGCTGAACTTGTGCAGAACTCGGAGGTGCCGTGCATTCGATGCTTGATCGGTTGAATCGAGAAGATGTTCGACTACATCAACCGCGTTAAGCTAATGCTTCTGCTTTCGGTCTACGTGGGTACGTGGACACACTCTCCCCCTCTCGTTGCTATGCATCTCCTAGATAGATCTTGCGTGATCGTAGGAAATTTTTTGAAATTGCATGCTACGTTCCTACACATTTGCCATCCATAGTTGGATCAGCATGTCCTTCTCCATCTCCCAATCCTTAGGGGACAATGAACAAAAGGCAAACATTTGCTTCATTTCAGATGACAAGTGTCTATATAGCTCAGTTTCAACATCGATGATCTCGGCTTTGCCGCAAGCACTATCCCCAATGTTGCTTTGCTATGGCCTCCCATTCATGCACTTGTTGTTTATAAGGCATCAAGCCACCAATCATCTTGATAACAAGAGGCGGTGCCCCTGCATTTATTAACAATACCTCTATCAGTTCTACCAACTCTGCTTGCTTCTTTGCATCATTACTAAATGCTTTCTTGGAAAACAGTTGCCATGAATCATCTTCACTCAGACACGCTGGCTCATGGGATTTAGGGGTGGTCATTACGGAGGCCATGTGGGCTTCGACATGTGACCACTAGTATGTATTGCACTTCCTTTTTCACCAATAGAATACAAGAGAGGTTCCAGACCATCCTCCCAAATTTTCTTGTCTTCATTCCAATTGGTATTGAGAACAGAGAGAAACCTGTTTTGTCAAATAACTTGGTGAAGTTGCCCTCGCAACAGCTCGATGGTGTTGGGAATATCGAAAAAAAATGGGTGGCCAATTCAATGACGCATTTCACAAGATCATTGGCTTCAAAGTTTTCTGACACGGCATCACATGGTTAATAGAAAAAGTTAACTGGTGTATGTGCCAAGTATTTTCTATAAAACAGCACGGCATGACCCACAAAGAGAGTGGCGAAATAAATAACACAAGGCGAAAATGCTCTTGTGAGCTCAAGCCCACACACACAATTTTCTACAGTAAAATCAAAAAAATACTAGAGAAATTTGAATATATATATATATATATATATTGCAATAAACATTGATGTGTTTTTCACATGCTTGCAAAATTTTATGATGGAATAAAATTCCTCGAGGTCTAGGCAAAAAAAGAAAACCGATGCTTCAAAATGCTTCCAAAGACAGTTTTTTTCTCACACCCCCACGAATGTCATTCCATTGCGAAAGTTTGCAGGCATATTAAGCACACATCAATGTCTAGCAAAAGGGTGCATGTGAACTCAAACCCACAAACTACATGTCCACGCAAGAGTTGATACTTGTTTCTACGGACTAAGAGCAGGCAGGCGTACGTACGTACACGAGGGGAGAGAAGAAGGTGGCATGACATGGCGTCCCAAAACAAAAGAGCAGCGGCCTAATGAGTAATGAGAAGCCCCAGGTCCATGTATTCTGCAGCTACATGTTTGCACGGTAGGGGTAGAGTAAGGGGCGGCAAATGTCAAAGTGTGGCTTTTTTTCGAAACGGAGGCAAAAAAATTGCCTCATCGATTAATTAAGAAGAAAAGAATTGCCCGGTTAATCTACGAAAAACCGGGCTAAAACCGATACAATCAGACCATAATTGGGTTACTCATCAATCATGATCCCACGAGCACTCGTGCAACCCGCCAAACCCTCCTAACACACAATAACTTCTCATGCTTGTACACCACAAGTTTGAACCTAACAAAAACATCCCAACAAAAGATAGTGGACCACGCCGAAACCACATATGACGACCCAAACCGTGAGGATGAGCCGAGGGACCAGGAATCATCCATTAAGCAGCTGCGGGCGCCTTACCTATGGCGCCACTCTTTTTGCCTTTGCACCTTAGTGACTTCTCCTTCACTATACCAGTCCGAGGGCAATCACTCGCCTTCTTGTATTTGCCCTTGAATGTCGTTCCCGTTATGAGGCAAGCAATCGCCCTTCCAGTTCCAGGGCTAACAGTCTCCACGCTAGCGAGCAAGTCACAAAGCTCTTTTGCAAAGAGAGCATTGGAATTATCCGTCGACGGGGGTGGAATGGGTGCAGAAGCCACATGTGAGTGCGCAGGCGAGTTCACCTCACTCGACTCACATGTCAAGGTTGAATCATGTCCCTCACACGTGGTTGCCTGCGTGTCCACCATCATATGTTCCACTGATAGAGGCGAATCAGAGCTTGCACATAACACTTGAAGCTCGGGCATCACCTGCAGCACCGGAGGCACAACCACGGGAATGGTCCCGCCCTCAACGGTAGACATCACAGTGGGCAAGGCAGACGGTGATGATGGGTTGTCCATAGCTCTAGGGGAGAAACAACCATAGAGCTCCCCAACCCTGTTCTCCACTGAGCCACCAACATCAACCTCACTAGGATGATGTGGCGCAGGAGCGGATTGCAACACAGCCGACACAAGAGAGAGCTTTCCCAGAGCAGCATCCGCTCGCTCCAGAAAGCTCCCAGCGCGCACCAGGAGCTCAGCTTGGGCAGCTAGAGTGGACTGGAGCAGCACATCAGATGGGGTTGCCGACTCAGCGTGAGCGGAAACGACCGATGCCCAGGACCTGCGGTGAACCACCTTGGAGGGGAGCTGCGATACCATCGGACCATCACAAGGAGTTGGAGCTCGGTAATGCTCGGTGTCGAGGCGAGACCGTGGCGGCATGGCAAGGCATGCAAGTGAGCTGAATGGACGCCAAGCATTGCGATACCCACGCGCCCAGTGGCCGTTCTCCAAACAGCGGGAGCACCTCAAGGGATCTGTGCAATCAGCCGCTCGATGACCAGGAGCAAGACATCTGCAACACCTACCAAAGAGCCAAGCCGGAATGGGACGAGGGGGCAATGCCGGAGTTGGCGACTCCAGACGGCGCCGGCCACGCCGAGGCAGCACATCTTGCCATCCTCCAGTCGCCTCCCTCTCGTGCATCACACACTGATCAGTACGCTGAGCTGCCGGGACAGAGCTTTTGGCAGCCGGTGGCGTCAATGGGGCCAACTCCTCCTCTTCCTCATCGTCAACATCCTCGTCACCAAGGGAAGCCCAGGACACATGCCGCCCCATGTCTAAGTCAGCCGGGGACGCGTCGACGGGCGCTGTCGGGGACGAGTCGATGATGAGCGCTGCTTGAGACGAAGCTGGAGCGGAGGGCTCTGGCGAAGCCGAAGATACCGTCGCCTCCTCCCCGAGGAGCGTACGGGCCACCCTTCGCCCTTGGACGGTCAGGTCGGCGCGGCGGGAGACGAGGGCGGCCGCGGCGAGAGCTGATGCGGGAGCTGGAGCAGGAGGCGGCGGGCAGCCATCGCTCAACACGGCAAGAGTGGCCGTCGCCGTCGCAGACGCGGGCCGAGGTCGTGGGTCAGGGCGGCAAGAGGCGAGTGAGGTCACGAGAACTGGAGCAGCGGGCGGCGAGGAGCCGGCGCTCGGCACGGCCAGAGTGGCCGCCGCCATCGCAGGCGCGGGTCAAGGTCGTGGATGAGCACCCATGGCATCAACCCACGAGGAGAAGCACGTAGGCTGCAAGAGGGCGTCGAGAGGATGCCGGATCTGAACCGGGCAGGTGCAGGGGAGGCCGGAGAAGGGAGATCAGGGCGGCAGCGCCACCGGCGCAGGCGGGCTCGCGAGAGCCATGTCCGCTCGTACTACGGGGGCTTTTTTCCGAGACCGGGCACTGGCAGGCAGGTCTCAAAGTGTGGCTTAGGAGCTGCTTGCTTCGTTTGCAGGTAGGGCAAGTCAGCAAGTGCAATCCATGCAATCTAACGAGCTGTCCGCTGTACCTCGTTACAGCGCAGTCAATTGGGCAATATGTCGCAATTCTCACTAACAAGCGAACATTTATAATGGATGCTAGTTTTGTGTGGAGACACCATAATAGAAGAGCTAGTACTCATCTTCGGCACGTAACCAGACATTCGACGCAATCAATTCAAGTGTGCACCACATACACGGTTGCAAAACTTCCTCGGTATTTTTCTGATTCTGGGCTAGGATTTCAGGACAACTTGCCAAAATAAGGTAAAGAGCAATGCAGGCAGGCACTGTTATAAAGCAATGGTGCACAACTAAATTTTGAATAATGAATTCAGCAGCATCTTCAGCCATTTGAAACCAAAACGCAACCAACTTGGATATGATATGCCACTTCACCGCCCATTAAACCAATCGGACCACCTACAGTCAGAAAAATTGAGTATGTCAGCTCCCTGCTGAGTTCCAAACAGAAAGCATTTGCATATTCGCTACTCCCTCCATTCCAAAATATGTACACGACAAGTATTTTGGAACGGAGGGGGTAGTATTTTAGCACCAGACAAGATATATCTCTTGACAATGTCAGCAAAGCTAAATCATTAACTGTCTCGCAAAGGTGACCAAGATAAAATGCTACTCCATCTGTTCATAAATATAAGAAGTTTTGGATATTAGGATGGCAATTTTACCCACAGGTACGGGTACCCGCGGATACCATACCCGCATGGGAAGGGTATGGGCACACTTTTATACCCATGGGTAGTACCCATACCCTACCCGTTAAGTCATGGGTAAGGTACGGATATAGCCTTGTACCCACGGATATACCCATACCCTGCCCGTTTGTGAACTAATGTTAAGTTGTCATCAATTAGTCATTAATTTGTCATGTGACTCATCTACTCCTATTGGCTTAAGAGTATGTTGTGATTTCTAAATTTTGATAGTGGTCCTTTACTCATCTACCTATTATTGAGTTGAGATAATTGATTTTTTTTGTCAAATGTGCTATCAATGAGCGTAAAATTGTGAACAACTTCTGTACTATTTGTTCTACCCACCGGGTACCCAATGGGTATGGGTGAAGTTTCATACCCATGGGTACGGGTATGGGTAGAATTTTGTACCCACTGACTATTTGGGTATGGGTATGGTATTGCTCTACCCTGCCCATACCCTACCCATTGCCATCCTATCATATTCCAATATCGACTGTATACGAACTGAAATGAGTGAACACACTAAAACGTGTTATGCATTCGATTCACAAAAATGTTAGAACTTCTTATATTTGTGAACTGAGGGAGTAGCTAACAACAACACATGTATGTAAGTAGCTAACAACATGTACTTTAATCACGACATTATTTTAATTTTTTCAAAATACTGTACAATTCCGCATATTATCTGATTTTATATAGTAGGTAATCAAAAGGCATTGCTTCCATTTCATGCTGTCCTTCTAGTAAATGAACAGTGTTGCTGTTTTTCTGCCTGCTCTTGGTTGGTGCAAGACATGAAGATGCAAAGTTCCAATTATTGTGGGTATCTACTACACTCTGGGGATGGAAATTTCTCAAATAAAGTAAATCTACAAACGATAAATCTTTTAGATTAAAACTAAAAATTTCTCAAATAAAGTAAATCCAGAAACGATAAATCTTTAAGATTAAAACTAACACGATTAGAATGCTAAAATAGAATGAGGTAGTATTAACAGTAACAACCATGAATGGTTTCAAAAGGGTCTAGGTGATCACCGAGAAACACTTTTACATCAGAACATATGATCGTACCTCAAGACAAGCTACCAACTTATCTTCTTGAACTGAATTCGGTCCCAGCAGATCTGAAATACAGGAGTAATTTGCAGCAGATGAGCAATAGAGTTAGGCATATATATCTGAGCTTTAACATCAAATCTGGAATAGACCATACCTGCCCTGTTGCTTTCCTCCATAACCATGTCTGGCACTTGGGATTTTGTCATGTGTAGGGGGACCAACTCGTTCATGTCTTCCCCCATTGGCAGCAGCTGTGTGCCTCGATGACTGCCCAGCTCGAACTTCATCAGAAAAGCCATTCACTTGGTGTTGATTGCCAAATTTAGCTGTAGTAGAGCCATTTCCTGATGGCATTGAATTTGAAGATCTGGAATCAACAACAGGTCCTCTCTTTTGACGAGTGTTGTGTGCCACAGGAGTAACAGCAACTGAAGGCAGCAACGATGAGTAAGAAGCAGATGATGCAGCCGCAGCAGCAGCAGCAATTTTAGCAGCAGCTGTTGTAGCTGAAATGATCTGTTGTGCCCCTTCACGAAGGTGAATGAAATCTCCCTCAATCACAAAAAGCTGCAGATGCAAATTGGTTTATCAATAATAGAATATTAATACACTGACAAAATGCTTGACAAAAGTAATGCAGGGAAAATAAACCTCATTGTGACTAGCCACAAAATCATCTAGCTTCCCATAATTTTTCTTATAGTCATGCCAATGAAGAGGGGCCAACATTTTCCCAAGCCTATTTGGCAGCTGCAAAGAATGCGCAAGAATCAGAAAATGTTCCACTAAACAAAAGCAAAATCACAAAAGTGGCCACTCACAGTTGAACTTATCCTGATTCGGTTATCAGGTCCAGCAGGGACTGCACGAACAATGCAGGCTAGAAGACATCTTTCATCTAGAAGGACAGGCTCCTTTGGTAACAGTGAACCCACACCACCACCTGCGGATGTAAGTGTGTCGGACTGATTCACAACATTAGACTTTGACTCTGGCGCCATATTGTTCATGTGGATCTGGGTTGTTGACCCAGCAGAATCTGAAGCAGAATCTGAAGCTTGATTCTGCTTCCTAGGTACATGCTCCACAGGCTGCTTGCCAGATGCAACTTTCTCGCCCTGGTTGTACATACAGTGCGAGTGATATAAGAGGCTTACACATCGATCGAATTTTATTAAGCAAACAATAGTAAATGCTAGATAGAAACCTTTGATTCCGATCTTTCTTCTTGGCGTTCAAACTTTCCAGTAGAGCTGGCATTCGAAGATGAATCATGGGCTTTTTGCTCTTCATTGTAAAAATGTTCAGTAACATTGGATTCCATGACCTGTAAACAGTTCTTTTTACTTCAGCAAGAATTGAATTAAGAGGAATAGATTAAAGGAACACAAACAAAAACAAGTAAACAGACTACCTTTGGTTCATTAGTTGATTCAGCAACCACACTCGTGGAATGTTGTTCTTGCTCGCCATGTGCTGTAAGATTCTCTGGATGGGTCACCTGACTCTGCCCAGACGACAGCTCAACATTGTTGCTAGCAGCTGGTTGTAATGCATTCTGATCTGATTGTGATGGGTGATAGTTTGTTGCATCAGGTGTTTGTGAGGCAGCTTGTGCTTCCTATATGAAGGGAATCATTTCGAAATTAAGGCAGAGTCACTGTCAGTAAAACAATGATACAATAAACGAAGTGCTTGTGAGTATAATAAATTACCTGTTGATTAGGCCAGTGTAAGGTGGGTTGGATTGTAGGCTGAAAAGTACCAAATTGAGGAACACCAGAGTTAGGCGAGGCTAAAGATTGAGGAATGCCTTGAGGATGCAGCATATAAGAATGCATCCCAGGCATCTGCCCAGGAGGAACAAAACCACTTAGTCCCAATAGTGATGGAACAACAGGTAAAGCATGGGCATTATTTCCCTGAAAAAAAAATGAAAGCATGCTTAGGAATTACTCATAAGCAAAAAAATAGAACAATCAACAAAACCAATATGACGGTCTAAATAAAATTACTAGGGGGAACAGGAAAGGGTAAGAAACACCGACACTAAAACAATAAACACAAGGTAGTCACGGTACACTAAATAAAGTAACGCAGTAAATGTTGAACAATATTTTATATCATTGATGACACACACTGACAACTACTGAAGTTGCTCAAAATGAGTAATACCTTAAAGGAGTCATTTGTGGACTGATTGCCATCTGCTAATGCACTACCATTTGCAGCCATGTTGCTTCCCTTGCTTTGAACATATGACGCTTCAGCTGAACCCTCCTGAGCAGCTTGCGAAACATCTTCTTGTTCTCCAGTACGGTCTCTTAACTCAATAAGTTCTAGCTGGAGTCGTTGTATTGTATGCAGAAAACCTTGCTGCATTTCAACATACTGGGGACGAACAAGAGGGTCAAGTAAAGAGAAGGCTCATACTGCAGAATGAACAACTGAACCATGAAATACCACAGAAAGAAATTCATAGTAGCACAAATTAGACATGAGTAACATAAAGAAGGCATCTACTTAACAACTGACCTGTTGCTGGAAAGTGGCCCAACATTGACCAAACTGATCAGTACGCTCGCGCAACTCAGCTTGTAGTGATTGAGACTGCAAGATATCCATTTCTTGAACTCGTGTAATCCAAGCATGAGCATCCCTCAACTGTTCATCTTTATAAAGAATGTTGTCTTGAGCAACCCTATGCTGGAAAAAATAAGATGTTCATTCGTGAACTCCTGGACATCAAAATGCCTGAACGCTAACTCTGGTAAAGAAATGTCCCCACAAACAAATAACATATTTCATTGCTCAGGCATGAATATAACAAACTAACACAACCAAAATAATGCCCAGGAACCACTCAACACAAGATAATTTTTATTTCTGTACCAAGAATAGGATATGGGGAAACCCTGCAATTATAAAAGATGAAATATTGGAAAGGGGGGTAACATCCAGCGGATTCTATTATGATGTTACTGCCATACATACATTTTAAGAGACAAGCATATTAATTATTACAGGATTATATTCATTTTATGACACTGCCATGTGAATAATTTGAAGTGCACTTGAAACGGCTATTAATGGAGATCAAGCAAACTATGATATTGTAATCCATACACAATCAGTAAAAATGTTTTTGGTTTTGATTTAATGGAAGCTTACTACATAGTGCATGGATCATCGAAAATACAAATGAAAACCAAAAGGGTAGAGAAGAATACCTGTTCCTCTAATGCAAGATACTGGCTTTCCTTTTCTCGCAGATGTTCTTGCAGATCATGAATTTGTTTAAGATGTTGGGCTCTTTCAGCTTCAGAATTATCACGCTCCCTTCTGCACAAAATAATAAACCATCAGGCATACACTTTTTGGGTTATAAATTGAAAAAAAGGCAGCAAATTAAAGTATGTGGTGGTTTGGTTTTAGTCAAAAAGGATGAGATCTGGTGATGTAGCTTGACACAACAGCAGACCGTAGAGGAATTGTATAATTCTGATGCATGATCATTGATCTAGAACTCTGGATTGATGCTAGGAAGTTTTAAGGTGTGCAGCTTCACAAATGTATTTCCAACTTGAGAGATATTGTTCCATGCATAAACATCTACAAGGTACCAATGATACCTGAAACTTGCGATTTCCTTGGTCTGTTCTCTAAGAAGATCCTGATTAGCCCATACCTGCCGAAAAGAACAAAGGCGGCGATAAATAACATAAGCACTCAGTGTTAATACTGCAGAATGTAACAGTTAAGACAACCAACCGTTTGATGGTCAATCTTCAAAGCATCCAATTCCCTATGTGTATCATCCAATTTCATTTCCAGCTCAAGAATGTACTTCTCCCGTTCATGTAGTTGTTCCTGTTCAATCTGGACATTAATTTTGTTTCCCACAGCAAGGGCAACACAAGGTCTGCATCAATTATATCACCAGACTAGACGCTGGCTACATGTGTTATTGAAACAACTCGAGGTAACACCCAAGAAAATATGTGGTTGAAATCAAACTAGAAGGCTAGATAAGCTAATCTGAAGCTACCTTGCATGAGTTGCATCCTACTGCCTTCGAATCAAAAAGGGAGGGCTCACATGCTTTTTGAAATTTAATTTTGACCACTAACCAAACCAATAATACGTAGATAATGTAAGTTGAAAATTATATCATTGGAAAAAAAATTCGGATACAGATGTAATGGTATAAATTTTGTGACATGTAACCTACTCCCTCCATCCGGAAATACTTGTCCTAGAAATGGATAAAATGAATGATTTTATCCATTTCTAGGACAAGTATTTCCTGACGGAGGGAGTACATTTTATATTGGTTAAATTCATGGTCACAGTCAAATCAAAGCATGTGCGCCCTCTTTTTGGAGTCAGAGGGAGTGCCTACATAGCAGTAATGAACCTACATCTGTGCATCACGTAACTATCTTAAGAGCATTAAGCCATTAACCACCATTCAACTTTCCTCATCAGCAGAAAACCACACAAAAAATGCGAACAATACAAATACAAGAAATGAGTCCTACAGAGCTACACCAGCTCCGTCAACATAAACAGAACTCGGCACTTGGAGCAAACCAAAATGACAGTGAGCTACAGCGCAACCACCTTTGGCGGTAGCTGTCCTGTCTGCCAATCATGGCTCTCAAAATAATCAGTAGCATGTACTACTTCCCAAGCAACCACTAAACAGTATTTATCATGCCGTCTGCAATGAACAAGTCAGAAGTTCGTGTTGCAGCCTAGTGAGTAGGGAAACACCCAGCATATAGAAGGGAAAGAGACACAACCTTGAGCTTTTCAGCTGCTACTAGATGCTCCTTGGTAGCCTCCCCGAATCGGCGCTGCACCTCGATGATCTGTGGGTGGGCGATGGCCTGTGCACGCAGGTCGATCTCCACCTGCTGCAGCTCCTCCCGCTGTCGCACGATGCTCTGCAGGCGCTGCTGCAGGATGTCCTCGCTGAGCCCACCGGTCCCATCAATGGTGATCGAGCAGAAGTCATCCAGCCCTCCCGACTCATCCTGCACCAAGAACCCAATCCGCCGCCGGTTCAAACCACGCCAAAATCAACCAGTGTCAACTGCAAAAGCACAGGTGCATTGCTGGGAGGAGGAAGATAGCGCGCCCGCACATACACACCTGGTAGATGGCCCTGCCCTCGGACTGCGCCATCTTCACGCGCTCCGTAGCATCCTAAAGAAACACCAACACAACAAGACGGAGACGCGGCGTGAGTAAGGGCAGCATAGACAGACGGACGGCGATGAGGGGAAAGGAAGGGTTTTTGCCGCGCGGGTGGACCGAGGCGGCGGGGGGGCGACCTCGGCGCCATTGGTGCGGAGCGGGGCGTCGGGGACGGCGCGCCACTCCTTGCGCGCCGCCGCGGCCTCCATTTCGCGTCGCGAGCGGGGTGAGGACCGGCTCCCACCGCGCCGGATCGGGATCTGGCGGCGGGGCTAGGGTTTAGTCCCCGCGGCGCGGCCCGCCGTGAGGAATCCCGGACGAACGAAGCGCGGCTGGAGGCCGATGAAGGGGAGGGGGAGGAGGCCTGCGGGGCTAGGGTTTACGCGAGCTGCGGATGAGGCGATCGGAAATTCTCGGGGGGGATTTGTGCGGGGCGTGCGATTTGGGGCTTGGGGGAGGGGAGAGGAGGCGGCGGAATGGAAAGCACAGGGAGTGGAGACACCGAGAGGAAGAGCGTGTCTTTGTGCTTCGTACCAGTGATCTGGCGGTGGGGTCAGTCTGTCAGGGATTCAGGGTCACGACCGCGGCCCGTGACATATATTTGTGCCATGTTGCATGATTGCCTCTTCCCTACTGCAAGAAATGTTTTTTATTATTTTTTGCATGATAATACGTGCCTAATTTATACTATATCATAAAAATCGCAATACAAGTCACGTAAACACCGACCTGACAAAACTAAAAAAGTAGTAGTTAGTCTTTGCACAAAGAAACAGTAACCAAGAAAGAAAATTACAATTGTGATCGAAGAATCCTCTAAGGCGCGCTGGATGCGAACACTGGCCAAGAAAGGCACCTAGGACCACACCTGCAGATGAGAGCGACGGGCGACAACAGATGTTGGCGCTGTAGTCCATCCGGCAAAAGTCCAAGGCGTGTTGGATTCAAACACGGCAAATGGGTCGAAGGCGTCAAGGCCCAAGTGACCGAAGAAACTACCGGCGTGGTTTCCGACCCAACTTAGGCCCGTTAACTTAGTTCGGTTAACGGTTATTTCCTTTAAATGGCTATCTGTAAGTGAGGTAGAGGTTGGAAGGAACTGGACGGCGGCTTCGGGCGATGTTGTACTATCTCTTGTAGTTCCGTGGGTTGGTGGGCAGTCAGCTACAGAAAACTCAATTCCCCATTCGATTTGGAGATGAATCCTAGCACAATTTCATAGATCGAGCGAGTCCCTAACAGCTGGTATCAAATTCGATGGTCCTAGAGCTTCCCAATCACAACTACAGCACGCGGTGGCGGCATCGGCGTCGAGCGATCGCCATGGACAAGTTATCAGATGAGGGGCGCAGGGTCTATGAGCTCCTCTGTGCCGATTTTTTCGTCTAATCTGATTAGGCGACCCAAGGATCAAGGTGGGACTCTCCTTGGGCTATGGGAAAGATGATTGAAGCCAACATCGAGCTCTGAATGATTTGATTTTGGCAAGGGTTGATGGTGTTTGTGCGGGGATGAACATGGAGGTCGAGCAAGTGCATGCGGAGCAGGTGAAGGACTCTACACCAAGGATGGAACGGTCGTCCATAGGGTGCTCAAACGGATCAAGGCATGGCAAAGTTGCTTTTGGTGGTGGCGAAAAGCCGGATTTCGAAGGAAAAGGTCAGTCGTATGTTCCCCTCTGTTTTGTGGTGTGCATTAATTGCAAGTATCTGCTTGATGCTTATTCTTTTGGAGTTCAAACTGATTTGCCTCGGTTTGATGGTTCTAACCCTCGTTTGTGGTAATCTCTTTGTGAGGGTCAGTTCAAGTTGTGGGGAACTCCATCTCATCGATTGATTTCATTGGCAACAACGCAATTCGAGGGTGCGGCTTCGCGGTGGCTTGAATCAATGCAGTGCGGGCAACCACATGACACTTGGACTAAATTTTGTTGATTCAGCGATTCAAGGATCAAGGTGGGACTCTCCATGGGGCTATGGGAAAGATGATTGAAGCCAATACCGAGCTCTGAATGGCCTGATTTTGGCAAGGGTTGATGGTGTTCATGCGGGGATGAACATGGAGCTCGAGCAAGTGCATGCGGAGCAGGTGAAGGACTCTACACCAAGGATGGAACGGTCGTCCATAGCGTGCTCGAACGGTTCAAGGCATGGCAAAGTTGCTTTTGGTGGTGGCGAAGTCGAGCCGGATTTCAGAGAATGTTTTGTGGTGTGCATTAATTGCAAGTATATGCTTGATGCTTATTCCTTTGGAGTTCAATCTGATTTGCCTCAGTTTGATGGTTCTAACCCTCGTTTGTGGTAATCCCTTTGTGAGGGTCACTTCAAGTTATGGGGAACTCGATCTCATCGATTGATTTCATTGGCAACAGCACAATTCGAGGGTGCGGCTTCGCGTTGGCTTGAATCGATGCAGCGCGGGCAGCCACATGACACTTGGACTGAATTTTGTTGATTCAGCGACTCAAGGATAAAGGTGGTGAAGGAAATATGCCTAGAGGCAATAATAAAGTTGTTATTTTATATTTCTTTATATCATGATAAATGTTTTATTATTCAGGCTATAATTGTATTATCCGGAAACTTGATACATGTGTGGATACATAGACAAAACACAGTGTCCCTAGTAAGCCTCTACTAGACTAGCTCATTAATCAAAGATGGTTAAAGTTTCCTAACCATAGACATGTGTTGTCATTTGATGAATGGGATCACATCATTAGGAGAATGATGTGATGGACAAGACTGATACGTCTCCAATGTATCTATATATTTTTATTGTTCCATGCTATATTATATTTTGTTTTGGATGTTTAATGGGCTTTATTACACACTTTTATATTATTTTTGGGACTAACCTATTAACCGGAGGCCCAGCCCAGAATTGCTGTTTTTTGCCTATTTTAGAGTTTCGCAGAAAAAGAATATCAAACGGAGTCCAAAAGGAATGAAACCTTCGGGAACGTGATTTTCGGAACGAACGTGATCCAGAGGACTTGGACCCTACGTCAAGACATCAACCAGGAGGGCACGAGGTAGGGAGCGCGCCCTCCACCCTTGTGGGCCCCACGTTGCTCCACCGACGTACTTCTTCCTCCTATATATACCTACGTACCCCCAAACTACCAGATACAGAGCTAAAAACCTAATTCCACCACCGCAACCTTCTGTACCCGTGAGATCCCGTCTTGGGGCCTTTTCCGGAGCTCCGCCGGAGGGGGCATCAATCATGGAGGGCTTCTACATCAACACCATAGCCTCTCCGATGATGTGTGAGTAGTTTCCCTCAGACCTTCGGGTCCATAGTTATTAGCTAGATGGCTTCTTCTCTCTTTTTGGATCTCAATACAATGTTCTCCCCCTCTCTTGTGGAGATTTATTCGATGTAATCTTCTTTTGTGGTGTGTTTGTTGAGACCGATGAATTGTGGGTTTATGATCAAGTTTATCTATGAACAATATTTGAATCTTCTCTGAATTCTTTTATGTGTGATTAGTTGTCTTTGCAAGTCTCTTCGAGTTATCAGTTTTGTTTGGCCTACTAGATTGATATTTCTTGCAATGGGAGAAGTACTTAGCTTTGGGTTCAATCTTGCGGTGTCCTTTCCCAGTGACAGCAGGGGCAGCAAGGCACGTATTGTATTGTTGCCATCGAGGATAACAAGATGGGGTTTATATCATATTGCATGAGTGTATCCCTCTACATCATGTCATCTTGCTTAAAGCGTTACTCTGTTCTTATGAACTTAATACTCTAGATGCATGCTGGATAGCGGTCTATGCGTGGAGTAATAGTAGTAGATGCAGGCAGGAGTCGGTTTACTAGTCTCGGACGTGATGCCTATATACATGATCATAGCTAGATATTCTCATAACTATGCTCAATTCTGTCAATTGCTCAACAGTAATTTGTTCACCCACCGTAATACTTATGCTCTCGAGAGAAGCCACTAGTGAAACATATGGCCCCCGGATCTATTTTCCATCATATTAATCTTCCAACACTTAGCAATTTTTATTCCCTTTTATTTTACTTTGCATCTTTATCATAAAAATACCAAAAATATTATCTTATCATATCTATCAGATCTCACTTTCGTAAGTGACCATGAAGGGATTGACAACCCCTTTATCGCGTTGGTTGCGAGGATTTTATTTGTTTGTGTAGGTGCGAGGGACTCGTGCGTGGCCTCCTACTGGATTGATACCTTGGTTCTCAAAAACTGAGGGAAATACTTACGCTGCTTTACTGCATCACCCTTTCCTCTTCAAGGGAAAACCAATGCAGTGCTCAAGAGTTAGCAAGAAGGATTTCTGGCGCCGTTGCCGGGGAGTCTACGCAAAAGTCAACATACCAAATATCCATCACAAACCCTTATCTCCCGCATTACATTATTTGCCATTTGCCTCTCGTTTTCCTCTCCCCCACTTCACCCTTGCCGTTTTATTCGCCCTCTCTTTTTCGTTCACCTCTTTTTCGCTTGCTTCTTGTTTGCTCGTGTGTTGGATTGCTTGCTTGTCACGATGGCTCAAGATAATACTAAATTGTGTAACTTCACCAATACCAACAACAGTGATTTTATTAGCACTCCGATTGCTCCTCTTACCGATACCGAATCTTGTGAAATTAATGCTGCTTTGTTGAATCTTGTCATGAAAGATCAATTCGCCGGCCTCTCTAGTGAAGATGCCGCTACCCATCTAAATAGCTTCGTTGATTTGTGTGATATGCAAAAGAAGAAAGATGTGGACAATGATATTGTTAAATTGAAGCTATTTCCTTTTTCGCTTAGAGATCGTGCTAAAGCTTGGTTTTCGTCTTTGCCTAAAAATAGTATTGGTTCATGGAATAAGTGCAAGGATGCTTTTATCTATAAGTATTTTCCTCCCGCCAAGATCATCTCTCTTAGAAACAATATTATGAATTTTAAGCAACTTGATCATGAACATGTTGCACAAGCTTGGGAGAGGATGAAATTAATGATACGTAATTGCCCTACGCATGGTTTAAATCTTTGGATGATTATACAAAAAAATTATGCTGGATTGAATTTTGCTTCTAGAAATCTTTTAGATTCGGCCGCGGGAGGCACTTTTATGGAATCACTTTAGGAGAAGCTACTAAACTCCTAGATAATATTATGGTTAATTATTCTCAATGGCACACCGAAAGATCCACTAATAAAAAAGTGCATGCGATAGAAGAAATTAATGTTTTGAGTGGAAAGATGGATGAACTTATGAAATTATTTGCCAATAAAAGTGTTTCTTCTGATCCTAATGATATGCCTTTGTCTACTTTGATTAAGAATAATAATGAATCTATGGATATGAATTTTGTTGGTAGGAATAACTTTGGTAACAACGCGTATAGAGGAAACTTTAATCCTAGGTCGTATCCTAATAATTCCTCTAATAATCATGGTAATTCCTACAACATTTCTTATGGAAATTTTAATAAGATGCCTTCTGAATTTGGGACTAGTGTTAAAGAATTTATGAATTCGCAAAAGAATTTCAATGCTTTGCTTGAAGAAAAATTGCCTAAGATTGATGAATTGGCTAGGAACATTGATAGAATTTCTCTTGATGTTGATTCTTTGAAACTTAGATCTATTCCACCTAAGCATGATATCAATGAGTCTCTCAAAGCCATGAGAATTTCCATTGATGAGTGCAAAGAAAGAACCGCTAGGATGCGTGCTAAGAAAGATTGCTTTGTGAAAGCATGTTCTTCTAGTTTCTATGAAAATAAAGATGAAGACCTAAAAGTTATTGATGTGTCTCAAATTAAATCTTTGTTTTGCAATATGAATCTTGATAATGATGGGACTGAATATGATCCACCTTTACCTAGAAGGCGTTCCAAAAAATCGAAGTTATTAGATCTTGATGCTAAAATTGATAAAAGAGATATTGAAGAAGTTAAAACTTTAGATATCAATGAACCCACTATTTTGGATTTCAAGGAATTTAATTATGATAATTGCTCTTTGCTAGATTGTATTTCCTTGTTGCAATCCGTGCTAAATTTTCCACATGCTTATAGTCAAAATAAAGCTTTTACTAAACACATCGTTGATGTTTTGATGCAATGTCACACCCAAGATGCGATCCTATCCTAAAGGAACTCGAGGGTCCCACCAAGGATAGAAGCGCATCTTGAAGACGCTTTTGCAAGGTGGATATCATTACATCAACATTACATAACAGATGGGGATACATACAAGGCATACAAATGCCGCAAGAATACATCAACATACATGAGAACAACATCCGACTACGGATGATACATAAATAGAAACTCAAACAATATCCACCCTGCTAACCTAGGCTGTCGACCCGGAACCTAACCCCTGATCAAGGAAGCAGAAGAAGAACTCCAAAACAAGCAAACATCACTCTCGCGTCATGATCATCGCATAACCTGTACCTGCAACTGGTGTTGTAGTAATCTGTGAGCCACGAGGACTCGGCAATCCCATTACCATGGGTATCAAGACTAGCCAAGCTTAATGGGTAAGGAAGGGGTAAAGTGGTGAGGTTGCAGCAACGACTAAGCATGTATGGTGGCTAACTTACGCAAATAAGAGCGAGAAGAGAAGCAAAGCAAACAATCGTCAACTAGTAATGATCAAGAAGTGATCCTGAACTCCTACTTACGTCAAACATAACCCAGAAACCGTGTTCTCCTCTCGAACAACCCCGAAAAGAGACAATCACGGTTACGCACACGGTTGGTGTATTTTAGAAGAGTTAACTTCAAGTTTACTACAACCGGATATCAACAAATTCCCATCTGCCACATAACCACGGGCACGGCTTTCGAAAGTTCAAACCCTGCAGGGGTGTCCCAACTTAGCCCATGATAAGCTCTCGCGATTAACGAAGGATATTCCTTCTCCCGGGAAGACCCGGTCAGTCTCGGAATCCCATTTACAAGACATTTCGACAATGGTAAAACAAGACCAGCAAAGCCGCCCGATGCGCCGACAATCCCGATAGGAGATGCACATATCTCGTTCTCAGGGCAACACTGGATGAGACATCCTACGAGTAAAACCAACCCTCAAGTTTCCCCAAGGTGGCCCCGCAGTCTACTCGTTTCGGACCAACACTTAGAGAAGCATTGGCCCGGGGGGGGCTAAAATAAAGATGACCCTCGAGAGAGCGACTCCCAAGGGAAAAGTAGGTGGTGGTGAGGCAAATGGTAAAACCAAGGTTGGGCCTTGCCGGAGGAGTTTTATTCAAAGCAAACTGTCAAGGGGGTCCCATAAATCACCCAACCGCGTTAGGGACGCAAAATCCGGGAACATAATACCGATATGACGGAAACTAGGGCGGCAAGAGTGGAACAAAACACCAGGCATAAGGCCGAGCTTTCCACCCTTTACCAAGTATATAGATGCATTAATAATATAAGAGATATTGTGATATCCCAACATAAACATAATCCAACATGGAGCAATCTTCATCTTCACCTGCAACTAGCAACGCTATAAGAGGGGCTGAGCAAAAGCGGTAACATATCCAAACAACGGTTTGCTACGAAGGGTGACAAAGGTCAGAGGTTCATGGCAATTTGGGAGGCTTGAGCAGCAAGTGGTAGGTAACGCGGCATAGCGATAGAACGAAGCAACTAGCATAGCAATGATAGTAATGAGATCCAAGGTGACGGTCATCTTGCCTGAAATCCCGCTAGGAAGGAGAACGAGTCCATGAAGAAAATGAAGCCACGAAGACGAACCAAGCGTAGACGAACGAATCCTCACGATCGCAACGAAACGGGAACTATCGAGAAGAAGCACACAACCGGAAAGAAGCAAACAACATAGGTAAACAAACAAGCATAACATGACATGATGCACAACCAAGTATGGTGCATGTCAAGATTAAATGTTGTTAACATGGCAAGAGGTGAAGCATAAGCAAACTACCTATCTAGGCAAGTTTAAATGAGGCCGGAGCAACAAATAACAATTCCGGAAAATCCCCATATGCATATTACAAATTTGGCATTGTTCTGCCCTATACACAATTTTAAAGTTGTTAAACAGAAAAAATAAAGTGCAGCAAGTTAATCTAAGCATTTTTTGTTGGGGAACGTTGCAGAAAATTAAAATTTTCCTACGGTTTCACCAAGATCCATCTATGAGTTCATCTAGCAACGAGTCATGGGAGAGAGAGATTGCATCTACATACCACTTTGTAGATCGCGAGCGGAAGCGTTCAACGAACGGGGATGAGGTAGTCGTACTCGCCGTGATCCAATTCACCGATGATCTAGTGCCGAACGGACGGCACCTCCGTGTTCAACACACGTACGGAAAGCGTGACGTCTCCTCCTTCTTGATCCAGCAAGGGGAAAGGAGAGGTTGATGAATATCCAGCAGCACGACGGCGTGGTGGTGGATGCAGCAGAACTCTGGCAGGGCTTCGCTAAGCAACTACGAGAGGAGGAGGAGGTGTTGCAGGGAGGAGGGAGGCGCCAGGGCTTATGGGTGCGGCCACCCCTCCCTCCCCTCCCTTTATATAGGCGCATGAGAGGGGGGAGGGCGCAGCCCTTGCCCCTTCCTCCAAGGAAGGGGTGCGGCCAAAGGGGGGAGGAGTCCATCCTCCCCAAGGCACCTCGGAGGTGCCTTCCCCTCTTTGGACTCTTCCCTCTCCAAGTCTTCTTGGCGCATGGGCCTCTTGGGGCTGGTGCCCTTGGCCCATATAGGCCAGGGCGCACCCCCTATAGCCCATGTGGCCCCCTGGGGCAGGTGGACCCCCCCGGTGGACCCCCAGACCCCTTTCGGCACTCCCGGTACAATACCGATAAAGTGTGAAACTTTTCCGGCAACCAAAACAAGACTTCCTATATATAAATCTTTACCTCCGGACCATTCCGGAACTCCTCGTGACATCCAGGATCTCATCCGGGACTCCGAACAACATTTGTTTTGCTGCATACTCATATTCATACAACCCTAGCGTCACCGAACCTTAAGTGTGTAGACCCTACGGGTTCGGGAGACATGCAGACATGACCGAGACGACTCTCGGGCAATAACCAACAGCGGGATCTGGATACCCATGTTGGCTCCCACATGCTCCACGATGATCTCATCTGATGAACCACGATGTCGAGGATTCGATTAATCCCGTATACGATTCCCTTTGTCAATCGGTATTTTACTTGCCCGAGATTCGATCGTCGGTATCCCAATACCTCGTTCAATGTCGTTACCGGCAAGTCACTTTTCTCGTACCGTAATGCATGATCCCGTGATCAAACACTTTGATCACATTGAGCTCATTATGATGATGCATTACCGAGAGGGCCCGGTGATACCTCTCCGTCAAGCGGAGTGACAAATCCCAGTCTCGATCCATGTCAACCCAACAGACACTTTCAGAGATACCCGTAGCATACCTTTATAGTCACCCAGTTACGTTCTGACGTTTGGCACACCCAAAGCACTCCTACGGTATCCGGGAGTTACATGATCTCATGGTCTAAGGAAAGGATACTTGACATTGGAAAACTCTAGCAAACGAACTATACGATCTTATGCTATGTTTAGGATTGGGTCTTGTCCATCACATCATTCTCCTAATGATGTGATCCCGTTATCGATGACATCCAATGTCCATAGTCAGGAAACCATGACTATCTGTCGATCAACGAGCTAGTCAACTAGAGGCTCACTAGGGACATGTTTGTTGTCTGTTATTCACACATGTATTACGATTTCCGGATAACACAATTATAGCACGAATAAAGACAATTATCATGAATAAGGAAATATAATAATAATGCTTTTATTATTGCCTCTAGGGCATATTTCCAACAGTCTCCCACTTGCACTAGAGTCAATAATCTAGTTACATTGTGATGAATCGAACACCCATAGAGTTCTGGTGCTGATCATGTTTTGCCTTAGGGAGAGGTTTAGTCAACGGATCTGCGACATTCAGATCCGTGTGTACTTTACAAATTTCTATGTCTCCATCTTGAACATTTTCACGAATGGAGTTGAAGCGACGCTTGATGTGCTTGGCCTTCTTGTGAAACCTGGGCTCCTTTGCAAGTGCAATAGCTCCAGTGTTGTCACAAAAGAGCTTGATTGGCCCCGACGCATTGGGTATGACTCCGAGGTCGGTGATGAACTCCTTCACCCAAATTGCTTCATGTGCTGCCTCCGAGGCTGCCATGTACTCCGCTTCATATGTAGATCCCGCCACGACGCTTTGCTTGCAACTGCACCAGCTTACTGCCCCACCATTCAAAATATACACGTATCCGGTTTGTGACTTAGAGTCATCCAGATCTGTGTCGAAGCTAGCGTCGACGTAACCTTTTACGACGAGCTCTTCGTCACCTCCATAAACGAGAAACATTTCCTTAGTCCTTTTCAGGTACTTCAGGATATTCTTGACCGCTGTCCAGTGTTCCTTGCCGGGATTACTTTGGTACCTACCTACCAAACTTACGGCAAGGTTTACATCAGGTCTGGTACACAGCATGGCATACATAATAGAACCTATGGCTGAGGCATAGGGGATGACACTCATCTCTTCTATATCTTCTGCCGTGGTCGGATATTGAGCTGAGCTCAATTTCACACCTTGTAACACAGGTAAGAACCCTTTCTTAGATTGATCCATATTGAATTTCTTCAATATCTTATCAAGGTATGTGCTTTGTGAAAGACCTATGAGGCGTCTCGATCTATCTCTATAGATCTTGATGCCTAATATATAAGCAGCTTCTCCAAGGTCCTTCATTGAAAAACTTTTATTCAAGTAGGCCTTAATGCTGTCCAAGAGTTCTATATCATTTCCCATCAAAAGTATGTCGTCTACATATAATATGAGAAATGCTACAGAGCTTTGTTCTAGACTCGACATCGGCCAAACTATACGATCAATCAAGGGGGGCTCCTAAGGTCGGTCGAGGCTCTGATACCAACTTGTCACGCCCAAGATGCGACCCTATCCTAAAGGAACTCGAGGGTCCCACCAAGGATAGAAGCGCATCTTGAAGACGCTTTTGCAAGGTGGATATCATTACATCAACATTACATAACAGATGGGGATACATACAATGCCGCAAGAATACATCAACATACATGAGAACAACATCCGACTACGGATGATACATAAATAGAAACTCAAACAATATCCACCCTGCTAACCTAGGCTGTCGACCCGGAACCTAACCCCTGATCAAGGAAGCAGAAGAAGAACTCCAAAACAAGCAAACATCACTCTCGCGTCATGATCATCGCATAACCTGTACCTGCAACTGGTGTTGTAGTAATCTGTGAGCCACGAGGACTCAGCAATCCCATTACCATGGGTATCAAGACTAGCCAAGCTTAATGGGTAAGGAAGGGGTAAAGTGGTGAGGTTGCAGCAACGACTAAGCATGTATGGTGGCTAACTTACGCAAATAAGAGCGAGAAGAGAAGCAAAGCAAACAGTCGTCAACTAGTAATGATCAAGAAGTGATCCTGAACTCCTACTTACGTCAAACATAACCCAGAAACCGTGTTCTCCTCTCGAACAACCCCAAAAAGAGACAATCACGGTTACGCACACGGTTGGTGTATTTTAGAAGAGTTAACTTCAAGTTTACTACAACCGGATATCAACAAATTCCCATCTGCCACATAACCGCGGGCACGGCTTTCAAAAGTTCAAACCCTGCAGGGGTGTCCCAACTTAGCCCATGATAAGCTCTCGCGATCAACGAAGGATGTTCCTTCTTCCGGGAAGACCCGATCAGTCTCGGAATCCCGTTTACAAGACATTTCGACAATGGTAAAACAAGACCAGCAAAGCCGCCCGATGCGCCGACAATCCCGATAGGAGCTGCACATATCTCGTTCTCAGGGCAACACTGGATGAGACATCCTACGAGTAAAACCAACCCTCAAGTTTCCCCAAGGTGGCCCCGCAGTCTACTTGTTTCGGACCAACACTTAGAGAAGCATTGGCCCGGGGGGGCTAAAATAAAGATGACCCTTGAGAGAGCGACTCCCAAGGGAAAAGTAGGTGGTGGTGAGGCAAATGGTAAAACCAAGGTTGGGCCTTGTTGGATGAGTTTTATTCAAAGCGAACTGTCAAGGGGGTCCCATAAATCACCCAACCGCGTTAGGGACGCAAAATCCGGGAACATAATACCGATATGACGGAAACTAGGGCGGCAAGAGTGGAACAAAACACCAGGCATAAGGCTGAGCCTTCCAGCCTTTACCAAGTATATAGATGCATTAATAATATAAGAGATATTGTGATATCACAACATAAACATAATCCAACATGGAGCAATCTTCATCTTCACCTGCAACTAGCAACGCTATAAGAGTGGCTGAGCAAAAGCGGTAATATAGCCAAAAAACGGTTTGTTAGGAAGGGTGACAAAGGTCAGAGGTTCATGGCAATTTGGGAGGCTTGAGCAGCAAGTGGTAGGTAACGCGACATAGCGATAGAACGAAGCAACTAGCATAGCAATGATAGTAATGAGATCCAAGGTGACGGTCATCTTGCCTGAAATCCCGCTAGGAAGGAGAATGAGTCCATGAAGAAAATGAAGCCACGAAGACGAACCAAGCGTAGACGAACGAATCCTCACGATCGCAATGAAACGGAAACTATCGAGAAGAAGCACACAACCGGAAAGAAGCAAACAACATAGGTAAACAAATAAGCATAACATGACATGATGCACAACCAAGTATGGTGCATGTCAAGATTAAATGTTGTTAACATGGCAAGAGGTGAAGCATAAGCAAACTACCTATCCAGGCAAGTTCAAATGAGGCCGGAGCAACAAACAACAATTCCGGAAAATCCCCATATGCATATTACAAATTTGGTATTGTTCTGCCCTATACACAATTTTAAAGTTGTTAAACAGCAAAATAAAGTGCAGCAAGTTAATCTAAGCATTTTTCTACCCCATTTACATATAAAGTTTATTTAAAGCGGAGCTACAGTTGTTTAGATATGAATTAAACCATTTAGCATGTCATTTATGCAAAATAAATCAAACACCATGTTAAACAATTTAAACATGGATGAAAACAGCATGTTATGAAACTAGATAAAATTCTAAGCACTTTGCATATATGGTTTGTTTAGTTTGGATGCATGCATATTTAGCTATAGACAATGTAAAACAGTGGCAATTCTGTAAATATGCAATGCACTGGAAGTTAAACAAATCCACAGGCAGAGAAAAAAACATGCACAAGCCCGAAGCATCAAGGTGCAGCGGCCCAGAAGAGGATTCGGCCCAAGTGGCTGTGTGAAAAAGAAATGGAAAAGAGGGCGCCTGGGGCTCGAACCCAGGACCTCCCGGATGCGATCGCGTGTGGCTAACCAACTGGCCTAGTGCTGTGATCTCACTAGAGAAGGAGCACGACTCCCTTTGAATGGATAACAAGGCCAAGCCCTGACCTTCCATGACGCACAGGAATCTTTGCCGGCGGCGAACTCGATCAACACGGCGACTACAGAGGCTGTAGGGCACCGGCGGGCGTGCGGAAAATGGATGTTGGTGCGCTGTGAGGAGATATCATGCAAAAGGCTCAGGTGTGCGGGAAGACACGAGGTCGCCTTGGTCATGGCGGCGGCAAGACGAAGAAGGGCCACGGGCTCGCAATCGAGCGCAGCCGTGCGCTATGCAGACGCGTGTGCGTGGAGATGTGGAAGTGAAGGTGCAGCAAGGGCAGCATGAGCAATGAAGCCAGCGGGCATGTGTGGGAGCAGGAGCTTGCGGTCATGGCGGCGATGCATGGCGAGGCAGGAGCTACAGCGACGGGCGTGCAGAATCTTGTGTGGTGCACGCGAGCAGCGGATGTGGCGTATATGCGCGGGGTGAGGCGGAAGCAGAGGCTGGGCTCGTGCACGAGCACGGCTCGGCGCGGGCAACGCAACTCGCGGCGGCAAGGCGAAGCAGAGGCGCGGCGCTATTGCGGAGAGCGGCCAGACGCAGGGCGATGCATGCGCGAGGGGATCCGGAGCGGGGCTGGACGAGCATGATACAGCAACCCCAACAACTACAGAAAAACATTGCAGACTTCGCCGCAGCACCGACAACTAGACGAAGGCATGAAACTAGCGACGCGTACAGGGATCGGTCGGCAACAGGAAAGAGCAGGGACGGGTCTGGGTATACCTAGTATACCTAGGACAAGAAGATGTGGCCGGGGACGCAGCAGATCGACGTCGGGGAGGCGAAGATCTCCGATGGACTTGTTGTCCGTGAAGTAGAGGAAGCAGGGGAGGAGGCCGTCGGCGTGGAACTTGGCGATCCGACTCAGGGAAGACGTCTGAACGGGCGTAGTTTATGTCGACGAAGGAGATGGACATGTTGGAGACGACTGTGATGGCCTCCGACCAAGCAGGAGACGGCGAAGCTCTCGGTGGTGCTCTCTGTTCTTGAAGAAGAAGAAGAAGAGGAAGAAGAACCAGAGGAAGTAGAGGCCTTGAGGCCGCGGCGAGAGGGGGAAGAGGGAAACCCTAGGGCGCGGGCTTGGGGCTTTATAGGGGAGCGGGACGTGCTGGCCTCGACGTCCGTGAAGCAGAGCTCACGGCGTTGGCGCTCCTGAAGGCAGAGGAGGGAGACAACGTTGTAGCGGAGCAGGTGGCCGTTCGGCTCGGCTCGGCCGGGGAAAGAAAGGCCCAGGTGGGGCTGCGGGGAGCGAATGTTGGTGGGCTGCGTTGTTGCCACTGCTGCTTCTTTTCTTCAGACAGAAAACAAGACAGAAAACTGCAGGAATAATGGAGAGGGTGGAGAAAGATATGAGAATATTCCTGGAGTCCAGAATTTGTGCAGAATTTGAATAAATTGTTGCAGACATTTTTAAGGACAAAAAAAATAATTCAAGCGTGAATTTAATTCACACTTGAGCCATTTTTGAACCCTACCAAAACAACTCCAAAATGAAAGAAATTTGATATAAAGCTTGAAGTAAATGTGTAGGATTTACTGAAAATAAGTGAACATTAATCTGGGGCAGTAAATGCCACAAGATAAATAATTGAAAGAAAGGGAAAATGAGAAGTTTGGATGGGATAGAAGCTTGGGTGAACTTGATGAATTGTTGTTGGTATGTGCATGGAACAAAAATGAGGTGGAGGTAAGAATAAGAGGGGTTCACACAAGAACACACAAATAAACTTAAATATGCAAAACTCGGCATGATGATCATGATGCAATGCAATACAATATAAGATGAACATGATGCAAGAAGCAAAAATGACAAGGCACTCAACATGATCATGGCATAAACATATATGAATGAAATATGCAGAACAATTATGATAATGCAACAAACATAATAAACACGACAACAACTACAATAAAGTAAGGCATCTGGAACATCGGTCTCGGGGCGCTACATGCAATCTTATGAAGAAAAACTTGAATTGGAAGTTTCTATCCCTAGAAAACTTTATGATGAGTGGGAACCTACTATTAAAATTAAAATTAAAGATCATGAATGCTATGCTTTCTGTGATTTGGCTGCTAGTGTTTCCACGATCCCAAAAACTTTGTGCGATTTGCTAGGTTTCCGTGATTTTGATGATTGCTCTCTAAACTTGCACCTTGCGGATTCCACCATTAAGAAACCTATGGGAAGAATTAATGATGTTCTTATTGTTGCAAATAGGAACTATGTTCCCATAGATTTTATTGTTCTTGATATAGATTCCAATCCTTCATGTCCCATTATTCTTGGTAGACCTTTCCTTAGAACGGTTGGTGCAATTATTGATATGAAGGAAGGGAATATTAGATTCCAATTTCCGTTAAGGAAAGGCATGGAACACTTCCCTAGAAAGAAAATAAAATTACCTTATGAATCTATTATGAGAGCCACTTATGGATTGCCTACCAAAGATGGCAATACCTAGATCTATCCATGCTATTATGCCTAGCTAAGGGCGTTAAACGATAGCGCTTGTTGGAGGCAACCCAATTTTATTTTTAGGTTTTTGATTTTTGCTTCTGTTTAGGAATAAATATTTGATCTATCCTCTGGTTAGATGTGTTTTTATGATTTAATTAGTGTTTGTGCCAAGTTTAACCTATAGGATCTTCTTGGATGATAGTTATTTGATCTTGCTGAAAATTCTAGAAACTTTCTGTTCTTGAAAATAGTTGTTAAAAATCACCAGAACGTGATAAAATATTGATTCCAATTGATGTTGATTAATAAACAAATTGTCTAGGTCATCCTATTTTGGTAGATTTTTGTAGTTCCAGAAGTTTGCGTTAGTTACAGATTACTACAGACTATTCTGTTTTTCGTGTGTTGTTTGCTGATTTTGATAAACCTATGGCTAGTAAAATAGTTTATAAACCATAGAGAAGTTGGAATACAGTAGGTTTAACACCAATATAAATAAAGAATGAGTTCATTACAGTACCTTGAAGTGGTGTTTTGTTTTCTTTCGCTAACGGAGCTCACGAGATTTTCTGCTGAGTTTTGTGTTGTGAACTTTTCAAGTTTTGGGTGAAAATTTTGATGTATTATGGAACAAGGAGTGGCAAGAGCCTAATCTTGGGGATTCCCATGGCACCCCAAGATAATCTAAGGACACCAAAAAGGCAAAGCTTGGGGATGCCCCAGAAGGCATCCCCTCTTTCGTCTACTTCCATCGGTAACTTTACTTGGAGCTATATTTTTATTCACCACATGATATGTGTTTTGCTTGGAGCGTCTTGTATTGTTTGAGTCTTTATTTATTTGTTTGCCACAATCATCCTTACTGTACACACCTTTTGAGAGAGTCACACTTGATTCGAAATTTATTAGAATACTCTATGCGCTTCACTTATATCTTTTGAGCTATATAGTTTTGCTCTAGTGCTTCATTTATATCTTTTAGAACACGGTGGTGGATTTGTTTTATGGAAACTATTGATCTCTCATGCTTCACTTATATTATTTTGAGAGTCTTAAAATAGCATGGCAATTTGCTTTAATTGTAATATCATGAGAAATTTGATGCTTGATAATTGTTTTGAGATCTAAAGGTGGTAATATCACAGTTGTGCTAGTTGAGTAATTGTGGAATTGAAAAATACATGTGTTGGAGTTTGTGATTCCCGTAGCATGCACGTATGGTGAACCGTTATGTAACGAAGTCGGAGCATGAGGTATTTATTGATTGTCTTCCTTTGTGTGGCGGTCGGGATCGCGCGATGGTTAACTCCTACCAACCCTTCCCCTAGGAGCATGCGTAGTAGTACTTTGCTTCGAGGGCTAATAAATTTTTGCAATAAGTATATGAGTTCTTTATGACTAATGTGAGTCCATGGATTATACGCACAGTTACCTTTCCGCAATTCTCTAGCCTCTTTGTTACTGTGCATTGCCCTTTCTCACCTTGAGAGTTGGTGCAAACTTCACCGGTGCATCCAAACCCCGTGATATGATACGCTCTATCACACATAAACCTCCTCATATCTTCCTCAAAACAGCCACCATACCTACCTATTATGGCATTTCCATAGCCATTCCGAGATATATTGCCATGCAACTTTCCATCGTTTCGTTTATCATGACACGCTCCATCATTGTCATATTGCTTTGCATGATCATGTAGTTGACATTGTATTTGTGGCAAAGCCACCATTCATAATTCTTTCATACATGTCACTCTTGATTCATTGCATATCCCGGTACACTGCCGGAGGCATCCACATAGAGTCATATTTTGTTCTAAGTATTGAGTTATAATTCATGAGTTGTAAGTAAATAAAAGTGTGATGATCATCATTATTAGAGCATTGTCCCAAGTGAGGAAAGGATGATGGAGACTATAATTCCCCCACAAGTCGGGATGAGACTGTGGACTAAAAAAAGAGCCATAAAAAAGAGAGAGAAAAGGCCCAAATAAAAAAAATAAAAAAGAGAGAAGGGACAATGTTACTATCCTTTTACCACACTTGTGCTTCAAAGTAGCACCGTGATCTTCATGATAGAGAGTCTCTCATTTTGTCGCTTTCATATACTAGTGGGAAATTTCATTATAGAACTTGGCTTGTATATTCCAATGATGGGCTTCCTCAAATGCCCGAGGTCTTCGTGAGCAAGCAAGTTGGATGCACACCCACTTAGTTTCTTTTGTTTGAGTTTTCATACACTTATAGCTCTAAGTCCACCCGTTGCATGGCAATCCCTACTCCTTGCATTAACATCAATTGATGGGCATCTCCATAGCCCATCGATTAGCCTCGTTGATGTGAGACTTTCTCCTTTTTTGTCTTCCCACATAACCCCTACCATTATACCTTATTCCACCATAGTGCTATATCCATGGCTTGCGCTCATGTATTGCGTAAAAGTTGAAAAGGCTGAAGCGCGTTAAAAAGTATGAACCAATTGCGTGGCTAAAACCGGGGTTGTACATGATATGATTATTTTGTGTGGGGAAGATGGAGCATAGCCAGACTATATGATTTTGTAGGGATAACTTGCTTTGGCTATGTTATTTTGATAAGACATAATTACTTGGTTAGCATGCTTGAAGTATTATTGTTTTTATGTCAACATTAAACTTTTATCTTGAATCATATCAAATCTGAACATTCATGCCACAATAAGAAGAATTACATTGAAATTTCGCTAAGTAGCATTCCACATCAAAAATTCTGTTTTTATCATTTACCTACTCCAGGACGAGTAGGAATTAAGCTTGGGGATGCTTGATACGTCTCCAACATATCTATAATTTTTTATTGTTCCATGCTATATTATATTCTGTTTTGGATGTTTAATGGGCTTTAATATACAATTTTATATTATTTTTGGGACTAACCTATTAACCGGAGGCCCAGCCCAGAATTGTTGTTTTTTGCCTATTTCAGAGTTTCACAGAAAAAGAATATCAAACGGAGTCCAAACGGAATGAAACCTTCGGGAACGTGATTTTCGAAACGAACGTGATCCAGAGGACTTGGACCCTACGTCAAGATATCAACCAGGAGGGCATGAGGTAGGGGGGCGCGCCCTCCACCCTCGTGGGCCCCATGTTGCTCCACTGACGTACTTCTTCCTCCTATATATACCTACGTACCCCCAAACTACCAGATACGGAGCCAAAAACCTAATTCCACCGCCGCAACCTTCTGTACCCATGAGATCCCATCTTGGGGCCTTTTCCGGAGCTCCGCTGGAGGGGGCATCGATCATGGAGGGCTTCTACTTCAACACCATATCCTCTCCGATGATGTGTGAGTAGCTTACCTCAGACCTTCGGGTCCATAGTTATTAGCTAGATGGCTTCTTCTCTCTTTTTGGATCTCAATACAATGTTCTTCCCCTCTCTTGTGGAGATCTATTCGATGTAATCATCTTTTGCGGTGTGTTTGTTGAGACTGATGTATTGTGGGTTTATGTTCAAGTTTATCTATGAACAATATTTGAATCTTCTCTGAATTCTTTTATGTATGATTGGTTATCTTTGCAAGTCTCTTCGAATTATCAGTTTGGTTTGTCCTACTAGATTGATCTTTCTTGCAATGGGAGAAGTGCTTAGCTTTGGGTTCAATCTTGCGGTGTCCTTTCCCAGTGACAGCAGGGGCAGCAAGGCAAGCATTGTATTGTTGCCATCGAGGATAACAAGATGGGGTTTATATCATATTGCATGAGTTTATCCCTCTACATCATGTCACCTTGCTTAAAGCGTTACTCCGTTCTTATGAACTTAATACTCTAGATGCATGCTGGATAGCGGTCGATGTGTGGAGTAATAGTAGTAGATGCAGGCAGGAGTCGGTCTACTTGTCTCGGACGTGATGCCTATATACATGATCATACCTAGATATTCTCATAACTATGCTCAATTCTGTCAATTGCTTAACAGTAATTTGTTCACCCACCGTAATACTTATGCTCTCGAGAGAAGCCACTAGTGAAACCTATGGCCCCTGGGTCTATTTTCCACCATATTAATCTTCCAACACTTAGCTATTTTTATTGCCTTTTGTTTTACTTTGCATCTTTATCATAAAAAATACCAAAAATATTATCTTATCATATCTATCAGATCTCACTTTCGTAAGTGACCGTGAAGGGATTGACAACCCCTTTATCGCGTTGGTTGCGAGGATTTTATTTGTTTGTGTAGGTGCGAGGGAATCGTGCGTGGCCTCCTACTGGATTGATACCTTGGTTCTCAAAAACTGAGGGAAATACTTACGCTGCTTTACTGCATCACCCTTTTCTCTTCAAGGGAAAACCAACGCAGTGCTCAAGAGGTAGCAAAGACCCATCCGTTAGCTTACCATATTAATCGTTCAGTTTTATAGATATTGCTTTCTTCATGTCAAATACATATTCCTTCGACTATGATATTATGCAACTCCCGGATACTGGAGGAATACCTTGTGTGTTATCAAACGTCACAACCTAACTGGGTGATTATAAAGATGCTCTACAGGTATCTCCGAAGGTGTTTGTTGGGTTGGCATGGATCGAGATTAGTATTTGTCACTCCGAGTACCGGAGAGGTATCTCTGGGCCCTCTCGGTAATGCACATAATAAGAAGCCTTGCAAGCAATGTGACTAATGAGTTAGTTAGGGGATGATGTATTACAGAACGAGTAAAGAGACTTGCCGGTAACAGATTGAACTAGGTATGAAGATACCGACGATCAAATCTCGGGAAAGTAACGTACCGATGACAAAGGGAATAACGTATGCTGTCATTACGGTACGACCAATAAAGATCTTCGTAGAATATGTGGGAACCAATATGAGCATCCAGGTTCCGCTGATGGTTATTGACCGGAGAGGTGTCTCGGTCATGTCTACATAGTTCTCGAACTCGTAGGGTCCTCACGCTTAACGTTCGATGATGATTTTGTATTATATGAGTTATGTGATTTGGCGACTGAATGTTGTTTGGAGTCCCGGATGATATCACGGACATGACGAGGAGTCTCAAAATGGTCGAGAGGTAAAGATTCATATATTGGACGATGATATTCGGACACCAGAAGTGTTCCGCGGGTACCGGGTACATATCGGGTCACCGGAAGGGGTTCCGGGCATCCCCCGGTAACTACGTGGGCCTAATGGGCCAAGAAGGGGATAGACCAGCCCCTAGGGGGATGGTGCGCCCCATGTAGGCCGAAATAAGGGGAAGGAAAGAGGGGAAGAGAGAAAGGAAGGGGAGCAATTCGGCCTCCCCCTTCCTTCTCTCCTCCCTCGTCCTTCCTTACCCCTCCGGATGAATATGGAAGGGGGGAGGCCGAATTGTGAGGCGCCCAAGTAGGATTCCTCCTACTTGGGGTGCCCCCTTGGCTGCCTCTCCTCCCCTCCAACCCATATATATGAAGGGGGCACCGCTAGAAGCCTAGAATACACAACAATGATTGTTAGCCGTGTGCGGCGTCCCCTCCACAGTTTACGCCTCTGGTCATACTGTCGTCGTGCTTAGGCGAAGCACTGCGCGGATCACTTCACCATGCCGTCGTGGTTATGAAACTCTCCCTCGATACTTTGCTGGATCAAGAGCTCGAGGGACGTCATCGAGCTGAACGTGTGCAGAACTCAGAGGTGTCATACGTTCGGTGCTTGATTGGTCAGAACGAGAAGAAGTTCGACTACATCAACCACGTTGTCAAACGCTTCTGCTTTTGGTCTACGAGGGTACGTGGACACACTCTCCCCCTCTCGTTGATATGCATCTCCTAGATAGATCTTGCGTGAGCGTAGGAATTTTTTTTAAATTGCATGCTACGTTCCCCAACAGTGGCATCCGAGCCAGGTCTATGCGTAGATGATATGCACGAGTAGAACACAAAGAGTTGTGGCCGGTGATCGTCATACTGCTTACCACCAATGTCTTATTTTGATTCGGCGGTATTGTTGGATGAAGTGGCCTGGACCAACCTTACATGACCATGTTCATGAGACCGGTTCCACCGACACACATGCAACTAGTTTTGCATAAAGGTGTCTGGCGGGTGTCTATTTCTCCAACTTTAGTTGAATCGAATTTGACTGCGGCCGTTCCTCGTTGAAGGTTAAAACAGCAAACTTGATAAATCACCGTTGTGGTTTTGATGCGTAGGTAAGAACGGTTCTTGCTAGAAGCCCGCAACAACCACGTAAAACATGCAACAACAAAGTAGAGGACGTCTAACTTGTTTTTGCATGGCATGTTGTGATGTGATATGGTCAAGACATGATGTGGTATACGTTATTGTATGAGATTATCATGTTTTGTAAAAGTCACTGGCAACCGGCAGGAGCCTTATGGTTGTCTCTTTATTGTATGAAATGCAAACGCCATGTAATTGCTTTACTTTATCACTATGCATTAGCGATAGTTGTAGAAGCAAAAGTTGGCGAGACGACCACGACGCTATGATGGTGATCATGGTGTCAAGCCGGTGACGATGGAGATCATGACGGTGCTTTGGAGATGGAGATCAAAGGCACAAGATGATGATGGCCATATCATGTCACATATTTTGATTGCATGTGATGTTTATCTTTTATGCATCTTATTTTGCTTAGTACAGCGGTAGCATTATAATATGATCCCTTACTAAAATTTCAAGGTATAAGTGTTCTCCCTGAGTATGCACCATTGTGACATTTCGTCGTGCTGAGACACCACGTGATGATCGGGTGTGATAGGCTCTACATTCACATACAACGGGTGCAAGACAGTTTTGCACAGGTTAAACTTGACGAGCCTCGGAACACTGGAGACCGAAAGGTTGAACGTGAATCGTATAGTAGATATGATCAACATAGAGGTGTTTGCCATTGAAGACTAATCCATCTCACGTGATGATCGGACATGGTATAGTTGATTTGGATCACGTAATCATTTAGATGACTTGAGGGATGTCAATCTAAGTGGGAGTTCTTAAGTAATATGATTAATTGAACTTAATTTATCATGAACCTAGTCCTGGTAGTATTTGCATATCTATGTTGTAGATCAATAGCTCGCGTATAGTTCCCCTGTTTTATCTTTTATATGTTCCTAGAGAAAACTAAGTTGAAAGATGATAGTAGCAATGATGCGGACTGGGTCCATGATCTGAGGATTATCCTCATTGCTGCATAGAAGAATTATGTCCTTGATGCACCACTAGGTGACGAACCTGTTGCAGGAGCAGATGCAGACGTTATGAATGTTTTGCAAGATCGGTATGATGACTACTTGATAGTTTAGTGCACCATGCTTTACGGCTTAGAACCGGGACTTCAAAAATGTTTTGAACGCCATGGAGCATATGAGATGTTCCAAGAAGCTGAAAATGATATTTCAGACTCATGCCCGTGTTGAGAGTATGAGACCTCTGACAAGTACTTTGCCTACAAGATGGAGGAGAATAGCTCAGCCAGTGAGCATGTGCTCAGAATGTCCGGCTACTACAATCACTTGAATCAAGTGGGAGTTAATTGATACGTCTCCAATGTATATATAATTTTTTATTGTTCCATGCCAATATATATTCTGTTTTGGATGTTTAATGGGCTTTATTATTCACTTTTATACTATTTTTGGGACTAACCTATTAACCTGAGGCCCAACCCAAATTGCCGTTTTTTCTATTTCAGTGTTTCAAAGGAAAAGAATATCAAACGGAGTCCAAACGGAATGAAACCTTCGGGAACGTGATTTTCGGAACAAACGTGATCCAGAGGACTTGGAGTGGACGTCAAGCAATCAACGAGGAGGCCATGAGGCAAGGAGGCGTGCCTGCCCTCCTGGGCGCGCCCCCACCCTCGTGGGCCCCTCGTAGCTCTCCTGACTGACCTCTTTCGCCTATATATATACTCATATACCCTCGAAGCATCAGATACGGAGCCAAAACCCTAATTCCACCGCCGCAACCTTCTGTACCCGTGAGATCCCATCTTGGGGCCTTTTCCGACGCTCCGCCGGAGGGGGCATTGATCATGGAGGGCTTCTACATCAACACCATAGCCTCTCTGATGACGTGTGAGCAGTTTACCTCAGACCTTCGGGTCCATAGTTATTAACAAGATGGCTTCTTCTCTCTCTTTGGTCCTCAATAAAAAGTTCTCCTCGATTCTCTTGGAGATCTATTTGATGTAACTCTTTTTGCGGTGTGTTTGTCGAGATCCGATGAATTGTGGGTTTATGATCAAGATTATCTATGAACAATATTTGAATCTCCTCTGAATTCTTTTATGTATGATTGGTTATCTTTGCAAGTCTCTTCGAATTATCAGTTTGGTTTGGCCTACTAGATTGATCTTTCTTGCAATGGGAGAAGTGCTTAGCTTTGGGTTCAATCTTGCGGTGCTCGATCCCAGTGACAGTAGGGGAAACGACACGTATTGTATTGTTGCCATCGAGGATAAAAGGATGGGGTTTATATCATATTGCATGAGTTTATCCCTCTACATCATGTCATTTTGCTTAAAGCGTTACTCCGTTCTTATGAACTTAATACTCTAGATGCATGATGGATAGCGGTCAATGTGTGGAGTAATAGTAGTAGATGCAGGCAGGAGTCGGTCTACTTGTCAGGGACGTGATGCCTATATACATGATCATACCTAGATATTCTCATAACTATGCTCAATTCTATCAATTGCTCGACAGTAATTTGTTCACCCACCGTAATGAAGGAAATATGCCCTAGAGGCAATAATAAAGTTATTATTTATTTCCTTATATCATGATTGTCGGGGCGGACGGCTGTCCCCCGCGGGCACCTATGGGGCCGGAGCCCCTTTCGTTGTCCGGAGGGGGGCGGAGGGAGCGCGGAGAGCAGATCGAAGCGGGCACACGGGCGGTTTACCCAGGTTCGGGCCGCGATGGACGCGTAAAACCCTACTCCTGCTTGGTTGTATTGAACTGGGGAGCTCGGGAGCTTGGGGAGCTAGCTGCACCGAGCGTATGGCTGTCTGGGTGCCGATTCTCCGAACCCCGGAACCCCTTCTACGTCGCACACGGGCCTCCTTTTATAGCGCAAAGGGGTCACCGACAGGTGTCAACGTAGGAGAAAGGGGTAAAAGTGTAAAAGGGGTGGTAGCTGTAATAGTGCGGGAACGGTGGCGCTACAGTGCGGCACAGTGTTATCATACCTACTTCTGACGGTAGGGGACAAGGGCATTAAATGCTCGTCACGGTCGCCCGGACAGCACCGAGGCGGACCGTTAGGTGCGCCACCGTTCGCCACGATGGCAGCTGCATGCCACCGCATGCCCCAGGCTGCGCGGTGCCTCGCCACGTGCACTCCGGGGGAAGCCCCGGAGTGACGCGTGGGCGGGCGAGCTGGAGCGCAGTCTTGAGGCGGCGATCTCGCCGCGGCAAGTGGCTTGCCGCGGGGGTCATCTTCCTGTGCCTGATAGCGTGCCAGCTATCAGGCCTTGCCGGGGCGCTTGGCGCGCCACGGCGGGCTTCTCTTGTGATGCCTGGGTTCGGCCTTCCCGACAAGCTCCTCTTGTCGGGGGCTCGATCTTCTGTCTCGTTATACTTTGTTCTTGGATGGCCTTGCATGGGCGCAGTCGTCCCGGCAAGCTCCTCTTGCCGGGGTCTTGTCTTCTCGGCCCGGCAAGCTCCTCTTGCCGGGGGTCTTGTCTTCTTGAATGCTTGGTCTTCTCTTGGCGCTTCCGGGGCGGGCCTTGCCGCAGGGTGCTACAACTGCCCGTGCACAAGTCTGGGGTACTAAGGTACCCCTACTTTAGTACACCGACAGGAGCCCCCGGGCCTGGGCCACACATGGTGCCGAGCGTTGTTGGGCCAGGCCCTAACGGTGCGCGGGCACGCATGGCCTTGGTCGCGCTGCTCCTTAACTCCGCATCCGCCGCGCCTTCCCCAGGCGGCGCGCGCTTACCGCGGCGTCGTGGGGGCGAAAACGCCCGTTCCCTCTTTAAGTGGAGGGAGGTGCGGAGGCGCGGCTCAATAAATGAACGGTGGTGGGGCGCGGTTTTCGAGGCGCCCGTTCCCCATAGTCACGGGACGGGGAGAGGTCGTCCCACCCGTCGCCTCGGTTCTGTGCGCCCACCACGCGGTCCTCATGCACTCGGAGTCGCGGCGGCGGAGGCAGGGAGTCGGGCCGGCGCGGGCCGATGCAGTGGGTCGGCCCCAGTCGCCTGCCCTTCCTCCGCTTCTATTGGAGGAGCGGGGCGGCCGCGGTCCCACTCCGTTCCTTTATAAGGAGCGAGAGGGGGCGACGGAAATACGCACTCCATCTTCTTCCTCCTTCTGCTTCTGGTTTCCTTCCCCCATCTGCGATGGAGGGGGGGAACCCTGGTTCTTCTTCGATTGCCGCGAGGGTGTCTGCTCGGCAACGCGCCCCTCCTCCCCTTGCGCCCGCGGCGGCGGAGCCGATCGTCGGGGGAAGAGGGAGAGGGCGAGGTCGCGGACGAGGTCGTGGACGGGGCCGAGGCGCTCGGGGCGGACGGATCGGTGCGCCGCCCTCGCCCCCGCCAGCGGCTCCGTTCCTTCCTGCGGTCCATCTCGGGGACGACCCTTGTGAGTTCATTATCAGGCTGCGCCGGGCGCCTCGTCGCCACCTCCGGCTCCCCGCTCCATTCGCGAACGTGTTGGAGGTGGAGCAGCCCGAGACGCTAAACCTGCGCATGAGGGGCTGCGGGATCAGCGGGACGCGAGTCCACGTCGAGTCCCGAGCCCCCGGCGTGGTGTGTCTGGGTCGCGGGTGGAAGACGTTCGCCCGGATACACAGCTTGACGGAGGGGTTCACCCTCCACTTCAAGCTAGTGGGGGAGGACCTCCTCTCCGTCAAGGCCTTCTGGGGCTTCGGTATCCGGGCCCGGTGCTGCGAAGATAGCTCCTCCGACAGCGAAGGCTCCTCCTCGAGCGAGAGTGACGAGGAGGGGAGCGACAGCGACGACGAGGGGAGCAGCCGCCGGGATGACGGGTACGACTAGGCGTCGGCCGCAGCTCCGGGTGGCGCCGGCGGCCCCATCGACCGCGCCGGGCTCTGTGAACTCCCCGGGGTCGTCTCCTTGGGCGACTGGCGTAGGGGGGGGCTGCTGAGGAGGACAGAGGGCGGACGTCGAAGGCCGCGAAGTCGGAGTACGGGCCGACTTCGACAGCTGGCTGACGCTCCGGCGCCTCGTGTTCCAGATGCGCCCCAGACGCCGTCATCACCCTCGCTCTTGGTGACGACCACCGGGGTCTTCTCTTTGGCCCGGCAAGCTCCTCTTGCCGGGGGGGCTTGATCTCCTCGGGCGGCCGGAGTGGCGAGGCTGCGGAAGAGGAAGAGGCTGGCGGCACGGCCGCTGCCTCATCTTCCAGCTCTGCCTCCGGCGCCTCCGTCTTCTTCAGCCTCCGGGGACCCCCGGGCGGAGCCCCCGGATCTTCTCTTGGTGTCTTCTGCCACCCGTAGCTCATCTAGGCGCCCCTTTCGCCCTCTTCGCCTACTTGCCCTACCTCCTGAGGAGAGAGACAAGAAAGGGATTACGGGCACCTTATCTTTTTTCAGCTTGTAAGCCTTCGGGCCTTAGTTGCGTTTAAGCCTTGTAATCCCTCTTTTCATGTTTTTCATTCTCTCTGAACTGTACCTGAGTGGAATGTTTTTAATGAAAAGGGCATGTTTGCCGGATCATTTGTCTCGCGGGTGGAAACCGCGGTAAGGAACGAATCCTTTACATCGTTAAGATAGACAGTTCTCGCCCGGCAACAGGCCCAGCCGCCCCCCCGCACTGCTTGACCTTTCTCACGCCCTTGGCGGAGGCGGGGAGCAGGCGGGTTCCGGCCCCTCGCTTCCCTCCCTCTTGCTGCCGCGGCTGCTATCGAAAACGGGCCCCAGGAACGCGCTCTGGGGCTTGCCGCTAAGAGAGCACGGTAGCTTTCCGGGAGGAAAGGAGGCTTTCAAATCCCACAGTCCATAAGAGAATGCATGATGAGGGATGCAAAAACTTATCTGAGGTTGCAGCCCCCGGCGACTCTGGCTCGCCGGGGCGTAGGTGTTGGCTCGTCCTTCTCCTCTTTCTTGTCCTTGAGCGGCCCGGCAAGGACATTCGATTCCTGCGAGCCAAAGGGAAAGGACGGGAAAAAGACGCGGACTCGACCTCTAAGTTAGGGGTTAGCGACAGTTAGGAACTGACAACCCTAACCAAGGACGAGACTCTGACTCAGCATGCATGCTAAAATCTAGGGCGCCAGCGCTTCTCTTTTTTCGGCCAGGGGCTTCGCCTGGCTTTGTACGAGGGCTTAAATGCAACATCGGCAAGGCCTGCACAAACCGGTGGTTGCCGGAGCGGATCACGGCAACCGCGCCTTATGGGCGAGACATGCGAAGATGCTCTATGCTCCCAGGAGTTGCTCACTGGTAGGCCCTCTTCGGTCTTGAGGCGGACAGCGCCGGGCCTCGCGACTCGTCTCACCCGATAAGGGCCTTCCTGCTTCGGCGTCGACTTGTTATAATTCTTGGCCGACTGAACGTGCCAGAGAACAAGGTCGCCTAACAGGGCAACTTTATCTGGCGCCAGGGGCTTCGCCTGGCTTTGTACAAGGGGTTACATGCAGCAGCGGCAAGGCCTGTACAAACCGGTGGTTGCCGGAGCGGATCACGGCAACCGCGCCTAGTGGGCGGAACTTGCGAAGATGCTCTATGTTCCCAGGAGTTGCTCACTGGTAGGCCCTCTTCGGTCTTGAGGCGGACAACGCCGGGCCTCGCGACTCGTTCCACCCAACAAGGGCCTTCCTGCTTCGGCGTCAACTTGTTATAATTCTTGGCCGACTGAACGTGCCAGAGAACAAGGTCGCCTAACAGGGCAACTTGATCTGGTGCCAGGGGCTTCGCCTGGCTTTGTACAAGGGGTTACATGCAACAGCGGCAAGGCCTGTACAAACCGATGGTTGCCGGAACGGGTCACGGCAACCGCGCCTTATGGGTGAAACTTGCGAAGATGCTCTATGTTCCAGGAGTTGCTCACTGGTACGCCTTCTTCGGTCTCGAGGCGGACAGCGCCGGGCCTCGTGACTTGTCTCACCCGATAAGGTCCTTCCCACTTCGGCGTCAACTTGTTGGAATTCTTGGCCGACTGAGTTCGCCGAAGAACAAGGTCGCCCTCCTCGAGACTCCTGGCCTTGACCTTGCGGCTATGGTAGCGACGCAAGGCTTGCTGGTACCGAGCAGCTCGTACCGCAGCCTGGAGACGTCCTTCCTCAAGGAGCAGCGCGTCATCTTGGCGCAGCCGCTCTTGCTCGAGCTCGTCATAAGCGAGCACCCGAGGAGATCCGTATACGAGTTCCGTGGGGATAACCGCTTCCGCTCCATAGACTAGAGCAAAAGGTGTCTGTCCGGTGGCTCGGCTTGGTGTCGTCCTGATTGACCAAAGAGCCGCCGGCAGCTCCTCAATCCAATTTCTTCCGCACTTGTGCAGCCTGTCGAAGGTCCTGGTCTTGAGTCCGCGCAGCACTTCAGCGTTGGCCCTTTCTGCTTCTGCGTCGGGGAGTGCATGGTGGTCGCACCTCCGGCGGTCTTGTCGCCGTCGGCCTTCGTCTTCTCGACCTGCCGGGGCCGCGAGGTCGCCGGCTGCTGCGGCGTGTCGTTGTTGGCGAAGGCGATCAGGCTCTGGATGGTGGCCCTCCAGCTTTCGGCCTTGCCAGCCGCTGGAGGGTAGTCGAGGAGCAGTTGCGCTCTCGCGAGCGCTTCTGCCGGAGTGGAGGGGAGCGGGGGCGAGTGGCGCGAGGAGCGGGATGCGCTCGGACTCCTAACAATGTTAGAAAGAGCGGGGTCCCTCCCCGGCGCCTTCGCCTTGCCCGTGTCCGGACGGGGGCCCGTGGCGTCCCGCGAACCTCCTGTTTGCCCTTGTTCCAGCAAGCGGATGCCACCTCCCGTGGCATGGCGCTGCTGGGTCGTCGTTTGAAGGGACGGATGCGGCGCGTCCTCGGAGGCCGAGGCTCGGTCGTCCGCCCTGTTCTTGGATTTGGTGGCACCGCGAGTGTTCTCGCCGGTGGCCACCCCTCCGACGGCGTCTCCCCCGCCCACCGTTGGCTCCGGTAGCGGTGGGAGTGACGCGGACGGGCCCGCGGCCTCCGAAGCCTTCTTCTTCGGGGCCATGGTGTTGATGAAGCTAGCGAGTTCGGAGAAGCTGACGAAGAGCGCGCTCGCGTGAACGCAGGATCTGATCCGCACAACCTCGACGCAGCCCCCTACCTGGCGCGCCAAAGATGTCGGGGCGGACGGCTGTCCCCCGCGGGCACCTATGGGGCCGGA
The DNA here is from genome assembly GCA_032464435.1 of Aegilops umbellulata. Classification (NCBI taxonomy): domain Eukaryota; kingdom Viridiplantae; phylum Streptophyta; class Magnoliopsida; order Poales; family Poaceae; genus Aegilops; species Aegilops umbellulata. The sequence goes on along the minus strand of CP136060.1, from coordinate 104,293,642 downwards.
GCCCCTTTCGTTGTCCGGAGGGGGGGCGGAGGGAGCGCGGAGAGCAGATCGAAGCGGGCACACGGGCGGTTTACCCAGGTTCGGGCCGCGATGGACGCGTAAAACCCTACTCCTGCTTGGTTGTATTGAACTGGGGAGCTCGGGAGCTTGGGGAGCTAGCTGCACCGAGCGTATGGCTGTCTGGGTGCCGATTCTCCGAACCCCGGAACCCCTTCTACGTCGCACACGGGCCTCCTTTTATAGCGCAAAGGGGTCACCGACAGGTGTCAACGTAGGATAAAGGGGTAAAAGTGTAAAAGGGGTGGTAGCTGTAATAGTGCGGGAACGGTGGCGCTACAGTGCGGCACAGTGTTATCATACCTACTTCTGACGGTAGGGGACAAGGGCATTAAATGCTCGTCACGGTCGCCCGGACAGCACCGAGGCGGACCGTTAGGTGCGCCACCGTTCGCCACGATGGCAGCTGCATGCCACCGCATGCCCCAGGCTGCGCGGTGCCTCGCCACGTGCACTCCGGGGGAAGCCCCGGAGTGACGCGTGGGCGGGCGAGCTGGAGCGCAGTCTTGAGGCGGCGATCTCGCCGCGGCAAGTGGCTTGCCGCGGGGGTCATCTTCCTGTGCCTGATAGCGTGCCAGCTATCAGGCCTTGCCGGGGCGCTTGGCGCGCCACGGCGGGCTTCTCTTGTGATGCCTGGGTTCGGCCTTCCCGACAAGCTCCTCTTGTCGGGGGCTCGATCTTCTGTCTCGTTATACTTTGTTCTTGGATGGCCTTGCATGGGCGCAGTCGTCCCGGCAAGCTCCTCTTGCCGGGGTCTTGTCTTCTCGGCCCGGCAAGCTCCTCTTGCCGGGGGTCTTGTCTTCTTGAATGCTTGGTCTTCTCTTGGCGCTTCCGGGGCGGGCCTTGCCGCAGGGTGCTACAACTGCCCGTGCACAAGTCTGGGGTACTAAGGTACCCCTACTTTAGTACACCGACAATGATAAATGTTTATTATTCATGCTAGAATTGTATTAACCAGAAACATAATACATGTGTGAATACATAGACAAACAGAGTGTCACTAGTATGCCTCTACTTGACTAGCTCGTTAATCGAAGATAGTTATGTTTCCTAACCATAGACATGAGTTGTCATTTGATTAACGGGATCATATCATTAGGAGAATGATGTGATTGACATGACCCATTCCGTTAGCTTAGCACACGATCGTTTAGTATTGCTTTCTTCATGACTTATACATGTTCCTATGACTATGAGATTATGCAACTCCCGTTTATCAGAGGAACACTTTGTGTGCTACCAAACGTCACAACGTAACTGGGTGATTATAAAGGTGCTCTACAGGTGTCTCCGAAGGTACTTGTTGGGTTGGCGTATTTCGAGATTAGGATTTGTCACTCTGATTGTCGGAGAGGTATCTCTGGGCCCACTCGGTAATACACATCACTATAAGCCTTGCAAGCATTGCAACTAATGAGTTAGTTGCGGGATGATGTATTACAGAACGAGTAAAGAGACTTGCCAGTAACGAGATTGAACTAGGTATTGAGATACCGACGATCGAATCTCGGGCAAGTAACATACCGATGACAAAGGGAACAATATGTTGTTATGCGGTTTGATCGATAAAGATCTTCATAGAATATGTAGGAGCCAATATGAGCATCCAGGTTCCGCTATTGGTTATTGACCGGAGACATGTATCGGTCATGTCTACATAGTTCTCGAACCCGTAGGGTCCGCACGCTTAACGTTATGATGACAGTTATATTATGAGTTTATATGTTTTGATGTACTGAAGGTTGTTCGGAGTCCCGGATGTGATCACGGACATTACGAGGAGTCTCGAAATGGTCGAGACATGAAGATTGATATATTGGAAGCCTATGTTTGGATATCGGAAGTGTTCTAGGTGAAATAGTGATTTTACCGGAGTACCGGAGGGGTTACCGCAACCCCCCGGAGGCTATTGGGCCTTATGGGACCAAGTGGAGGAAGAGGAGAGGCGGGCTCAGGGGCAGCCGCACGCCCCTCCCCCCAAGTCCGAATTGGACAAGGAGGGGGTGGCGCCCCCCTTTCCTTCCCCCTCTCTCCTCCTTCCCTCCCAAGTCCTATTCCAACTAGGAAAGGGGGAGAAATTGGATCTTTTGCCCCACTTTACTTCTCCATAAGATTATTTGCCCCCCCGTGAGAGGCTACCGGGTGGGGCTCGGGGCCACTGTCATTGAGACAATCACAGGGCAAATCATCCAACCCCTTGTAAAGTGGGGCAAATCATCCAATCCCCCAGGAAAGGGGGGGACTCCTCCTTGCCCGCCCCAAGCCTGGCCGCACCTCTGCCCCCTTGCTCCTTTATATACGGGGGCACCCTAGACACAACAATTGATCTGTTGATCTTTTAGCCGTGTGCGGTGCCCCCCTCCACCATAGTCCACCGTGGTAATTCTGTAGCGGTGCTTAGGCGAAGCCCTGCGTCCGTAGAACATCAACATCGTCACCACGCCATCGTGCTGATGAAACTCTCCCTCAACACTCGGCTGGATCGGAGTTCGAGGGACGTCATCGGGCTGAACGTGTGCTGAACTCGGAGGTGCCGTGCGTTTGGTACTTGATCAGTCGGATCGTGAAGACGTACGACTACATCAGCCGCGTTGTTATAATGCTTCCGCTTTCGGTCTACGAGGGTACGTGGACAACACTCTCCCCTCTTGTTGCTATGCATCACCATGATCTTGCATGTGCGTAGGAATTTTTTTGAATTTACTACGTTACCAATAGTGGCATCCGAGCCAGGTTTTATGCGTTGATGTTATATGCACGAGTAGAACACAAGTGAGTTGTGGGCGATATAAGTCATACTGCTTACCAGCATGTCATACTTTGGTTCGGCGGTATTGTTGGATGAAGCGGCTCGGACCGACATTACGCTACGCTTATGCGAGACTAGTTCTACCGACGTGCTTTGCACACAGGTGGCTGGCGGGTGTCAGTTTCTCCAACTTTAGTCGAACCGAGTTTGGCTACGCCCGGTCCCTGCGAAGGTTAAAACAGAACCAACTTGACGAACTATCGTTGTGGTTTTGATGCGTAGGTTGCTAAGCCCGTAGCAGGCACGTAAAACTTGCAACAAACAAAGTAGAGGACATCTAACTTGTTTTTGCAGGGCATATTGTGATGTGATATGGTCTAGACGTGATGAGATATAAGTTGTTGTATGAGATGATCATGTTTTGTTGAAATTATCAGAAACTGGCAAAAGCCTTATGGTTGTTTCTCTATTGCATAAGATGCAAGTGCCAAATAATTGCTTTACTTTATCGCTATGCGATAGCAATAGTTGCAAGAGCAATAGTTGGTGAGACGACCATATGACGACACATTGATATATATCAAGATGATGGAGATCATGGTGTCATGCCGGTGACGATGGAAATCATGACGATGCTTTGGATATGGAGATCAAAGGCACAAGATGATGATGGCCATATCATATCACATATTTTGATTGCATGTGATGTTTATCTTTTATACATCTTATTTTTCTTAGTTCGACGGTAGCTTTATAAGATGATCTCTCACTAAATTTCAAGATAAAAGTGTTCTCCCTGAGTATGCACCGTTGCCTAAGTTCGTCGTGCCCAGACACCACGTGATGATCGGGTGTGATAAGCTCTACGTCCATCTACAACGGGTGCAAGCCAGTTTTGCACACGCAGAATACTCAGGTTAAACTTGACGAGCCTAGCATATGCAGATATGGCCTCGGAACACTGAGACCGAAAGGTCGAGCGTGAATCATATAGTAGATATGATCAACATATTGATGTTCACCATTGAAAGCTACTCCATTTCACGTGATGATCGGTTATGGTTTAGTTGATTTGGATCACGTGATCACTTAGAGGATTAGAGAGATGTCTTACTAAGTGGGGGTTCTTAAGTAATATGATTAATTGAACTTTAATTTATCATGAACTTAGTCCTGGTAGTATTAGCATATCTATGTTGTAGATCAATAGCTCGCGTTGTTGCTTCCCTATGTTATATATATGTTCCTAGAGAAAACTAAGTTGAAAAATGTTACTAGAAATGATGCGGATTGGATCTGTGATCTGAGGTTTATCCTCATTACTGCACAGAAGAATTATGTCCTTGATGCACTGCTAGGTGACAGACCTATTGCAGGAGCAGATGTGGACGTTATGAACGTTTGGCTAGCTCAATGTGATGACTACTTGATAGTTTAGTGCACCATGCTTAACGGCTTAGAATCGGGACTTCAAAGATGTTTTGAATGTCATGGACCATATGAGATATTCCAGGAGTTGAAGTTAATATTTCAAGCAAATACCCGAGTTGAGAGATATGAAGTCTCCAACAAGTTCTATAGCTAAAAGATGGAGGAGAATAGCTCAAGCAGTGAGCATATGCTCAGATTGTTTGGGTACTACAATCGCTTGAATCAAGTGGGAGTTAATCTTCCAGATAAGATAGTGATTGACAGAATTCTCTAGTCACCATCACCAAGTTAGTAGAACTTTGTGATGAACTATAATATGCAAGGGATAACGGAAACAACTCCCAAGCTCTTCGTGATGCTGAAATCAATGAAGGTAGAAATCAAGAAAAACATCAAGTGTTGATGGTTGACAATACCACTAGTTTCAAGAAAAGGGAAAAGGGAAGAAGGGGAACTTCAAGAAGAACGGCAAGCAAGTTGCTGATCAAGTGAAGAAGCCCAAGTCTGGTCCTAAGCCTGAGACTAAGTGCTTCTACTGCAAAGGGACTGGTCACTGGAAGTGGAACTGCCCCAAGTATTTGGCGGATAAGAAGGATGGCAAAATGAACAAAGGTATATTTGATATACAGATTATTGATGTGTATTTTACTAGTGTTCGTAGCAACCCCTTGGTATTTGATACTAGTTCAGTTGCTAAGAGTAGTAACTCGAAACGGGAGTTGCAGAATGAACAGAGGCTGGTTAAAGGTGAAGTGACGATGTGTGTTGGAAGTGGTTCCAAGATTGATATGATCATCATCGCACGCTCCCTACACTTTCGGGATTAGTGTTGAACCTAAATAAGTATTATTTGGTGTTTGCGTTGAGCATAAATATGATTGGAATAATTGTATTGGTGCCCCTAGTTGGGTCACACTCGACTGATTTGCCCCTAGTTTTTCAATAATTGCGGTTTTGCCCATCTCACTTCACTCGCCTTGTGTTTTTGCCCTTCCGGAGTGGTTCCGACCAATGAGCAGTCGCCATGTGGCAAACCGTGATTGGTCGGAACCGCCCTGGAAGGGCAAAAACACAAGGCGAGTGAAGTGAGCTGGGCAAAACCGCAATTGTTGAAAAACTAGGGGCAAATCAGTCGAGTGTGACCCAACTAGGGGCACGAATGAAAAAAATCCCAATATGATTTGATCATGTTTATTGCAATACGGTTATTCATTTAAGTTAGAGAATAATTGTTATTCTATTTACATGAATAAAACCTTCTATGGTCATACACCCAATGGAAATGGTTTGTTGGATCTCCATCGTAGTGATACACATATTCATAATATTGAAGCCAAAAGATGCAAAGTTAACAATGATAGTGCAACTCATTTGTGACACTGCCGTTTAGGTCATAATGGTGTAAAGCGCATGAAGAAACTCCATGCTGATGGGATTTTGGAATCACTTGATTATGAATCACTTGATGCTTGCGAACCATGCCTTATGGGCAAGATGACTAAAGACTCCGTTCTCCGGAACAATGGAGCGAGCAATTGACTTATTGGAAATAATACATACTGATGTATGCGATCCGATGAGTGTTGAAGCTCGCGGAGGGTATCGTTATTTTCTAACCTTCACAGATGATTTGATCAGATATGGGTATATCTACTTGATGAAATACAAGTCTGAAACATTTGAAAAGTTCAAAGAATTTCAGAGTGAAGTGGAGAATCATCGTAACAAGGAAATAAAAGTTTCTACAATATGATCGCAGAAATAAAATATTTGAGTTAACGAGTTTGGCCTTCAGTTAAAACAATGTGAAATAGTTTCACTACTCATGCCACCTGGAACACCACAGCGTAATGGTGTGTCCGGACGTCATAACCATACTTTATTAGATATGGTGCGATCTATGATGTTTCTTACCAATCTAGCACTATCGTTTTGGGGCTATGCATTAGAGACAGCTGCATTCACGTTAAAAAGGGCAACATCTAAATCCATTGAGATGACACCTTATGAATTGTGGTTTGGCAAGAAACCAAAGTTGTCGTTTCTTAAAGTTTGGGGTTGTGATACTTATGTGAAAAAGTTTCAACATGATAAGCTTGAACCCAAATCGGAGAAATGTTTCTTCATAGGATACCCAAAGGAGACTGTTGGGTACACCTTCTATCACAGATCCAAAGGCAAGACTTTAGTTGCTAAATTTGGAGTTTTTCTAGAGAAGGAGTTTCTCTCGAAAGAAGTGAGTGGGAGGAAAGTAGAACTTGATGAGGTAACTGTACCTACTCCTCTATTGGAAAGTAGTTCATCGCAGAATTCGGTTTCTCCGGCACCTACACCAATTAGTGAGGAAGTTAATGATGATGATCCTGAAACTTCAGATCAAGTTACTACCGAACCTCATAGGTCAACCAGAGTACGATCCGCACCAGAGTGGTACGGTAATCCTGTTCTGGAAGTCATGTTACTAGACAATGATGAACCTACGAACTACGAGGAAACGATGCTGAGCCCAGATTCCACGAAATGGTTTGAGGCCATGAAATTTGACATGGGATCCATGTATGAGAACAAAGTGTAGACTTTGGTTGACTTGCCCTATGATCGGCAAGCCATAGAAAATAAATGGATCTTCAAGAGGAAGACAGACGCTGATAGTAGTGTTACTATCTACAAAGCTAGACTTGTCGAAAAAGGTTTTTGACAAAGTTCAAGGTGTTGACTACGATGAAATGTTCTCACTCGTAGCGATGCTTAAGTCTGTCTGAATCATGTTAGCAATTGCCGCATTTTATGAAATCTGGCAAATGGATAAACAAAACTACATTCCTTAATGGATTTATTAAAGAAGAGTTGTATATGATGCAACCAAAAGGTTTTGTCAATCCTAAAGGTGCTAACAAAATATGCAAGCTCCAGCGATCCATCTATGGACTGGTGCAAGCATCTCGGAGTTAGAATATACGCTTTGATAAGTTGATCAAAGCATATAGTTTTATACAGACTTGCCGTGAAGCCTGTATTTACAAGAAAGTGAGTGGGAGCACTACAACATTTCTGATAAGTATATGTGAATGACATATTGTTGATCGGAAATAATGTAGAATTATTCTGCAAAGCATAAAGGAGTGTTTGAAAGGAGTTTTTCAAAGAAAGACCTCGGTGAAGCTGCTTACATATTGAGCACCAAGATCTATAGAGATAGATCAAGACGCTTGATAAGTTTTTTCAGTGAGTTTGACAAGATTTTGAAGTAGTTCAAAATGGAACAGTCAAAGAAAGAGTTCTTGCATGTGTTACAAGGTGTGAAATTGAGTAAGACTCAAAGCCCGACCACGGCAGAAGATAGAAAGAGAATGAAAGTCATTCCCTATGCCTCAGCCATAGGTTCTATAAAGTATGCCATGCTGTGTACTAGATCTATTGTATACCCTACACTGATTTTGGCAAGGGAGTACAATAGTGATCTAAGAGTAGATCACTGGACAGCGGTCAAAATTATCCTTAGTGGAATAAGGATATGTTTCTCGATTATGGAGGTGACAAAAGGTACATCATAAAGGGTTACGTCGATGAAAATTATGACACTAATCCAGATGACTCTAAGTCTCAATCTGGATACATGTTGAAAGTGGGAGCAATTAGCTAGAATAGCTCCGTGCAGAGCATTGTTGACATAGAAATTTGCAAAATACATAGGGATCTGAATGTGGCAGACCCGTTGACTAAACTTCTCTCACAAGCAAAACATGATCACACCTTAGTACTCTTTGGGTGTTAATCACATAGCGATGTGAACTGGATAATTGACTCTAGTAAACCCTTTGGGTTTTGGTCACATGATGATGTGAACTATGGGTGATAATCACATGGTGATGTGAACTATTGGTATTAAATCACATGGTGATGTGAACTAGATTATTGACTCTAGTGCAAGTGGGAGACTGAAAGAAATATGCCCTAGAGGCAATAATAAAGTTATTATTTATTTCCTTATATCATGATAAATGTTTATTATTCATGCTAGAATTGTATTAACCGGAAACATAATACATGTGTGAATACATAGACAAACAGAGTGTCACTAGTATGCCTCTACTTGACTAGCTCATTAATCGAAGATGGTTTTGTTTCCTAACCATAGACATGAGTTTTCATTTGATTAACATGATCACATCATTAGGAGAATGATGTGATTGACATGACCCATTCCGTTAGCTTAGCACACGATCGTTTATTATGTTGCTATTGCTTTCTTCATGACTTATACATGTTCCTATGACTACGAGATTATGCAACTCCCGTTTACTGGAGGAACACTTTGTGTGCTACCAAACATCACAACGTAACTGGGTGATTATAAAGGTGCTCTACAGGTGTCTCCGAAGGTACTTGTTGGGTTGGCGTATTTTGAGATTAGGATTTGTCACTCCGATTGTCGGAGAGGTATCTCTGGGCCCACTCGGTAATGCACATCAGTATAAGCCTTGCAAGCATTGCAACTAATGAGTTAGTTGCGGGATGATGTATTACAGAATGAGTAATGAGACTTGCCAGTAACGAGATTGAACTAGGTATTGAGATACCGACGATCGAATCTCGGGCAAGTAACATACCGATGACAAAGGGAACAACGTATGTTGTTATGCGGTTTGACTGATAAAGATCTTTGTAGAATATGTAGGAGCCAATATGAGCATCCAGGTTCCGCTATTGGTTATTGACCGGAGACATGTATCGGTCATGTCTACATAGTTCTCGAACCCGTAGGGTCTGCACGCTTAACATTACAATGACAGTTATATTATGAGTTTATATGTTTTGATGTACCGAAGGTTGTTCGGAGTCCCGGATGTGATCACGGACATGACGAGGAGTCTCGAAATGGTCAAGACATGAAGATTGATATATTGGAAGCCTATGTTTGGATATCGGAAGTGTTCCGGGTGAAATAGTGATTTTTCCGTACCGGAGGGGTTACCGGAACCCCCCCGGAGGCTATTGGGCCTTATGGGCCCAAGTGGAGGAAGAGGAGAGGCGGGCCAAGGGGCAGCCACGCGCCCCTCCCCTCCTGTCGGTGTCAAAACCGGCGGATCTCGGGTAGGGGGTCCCGAACTGTGCGTCTAGGCGGATGGTAACAGGAGACAAGGGACACGATGTTTTTACCCAGGTTCGGGCCCTCTCGATGGAGGTAAAACCCTACTCCTGCTTGATTAATATTGATGATATGGGTAGTACAAGAGTAGATCTACCACGAGATCAAGGAGGCTAAACCCTAGAAGCTAGCCTATGGTATGATTGTTGTTCTGTTCTCTTCGTCCTACGGACTAAAACCCTCCGGTTTATATAGACACCGGAGAGGGTTAGGGTTACACAGAGTCGGTTGCAATGGTAGGAGATCTACATATCCGTATCGCCAAGCTTGCCTTCCACGCCAAGGAAAGTCCCTTCCGGACACAGGACGAAGTCCTCAATCTTGTATCTTCATAGTCCAGGAGTCCGGCTGAAGGTATAGTCCGGCTATCTGAACACCCCCTAATCCAGGACTCCCTCAGTAGCCCCTGAACCAGGCTTCAATGGCGACGAGTCCGGCGCGCAGATGGTCTTCGGCATTGCAAGGCGGGTTCCTCCTCCAAGTACTTCATAGAAGATTTCGAACACAGGATAGTGTCCGGCTCTGCAAAATAAGTTTCCACATATTGCCATAGAGAGAATAATATTTACACCAATCTAATCTGCTGGCGTATTCCGTAGCGTGACATCACACTGCGGCCAAGCCTTTATTCGAATCGTTTTATTGTCCCACCTCAACGTGTTATGCGAGGCGGTTTCCTTGGCACGTATTGTCAAAGCAGAGATCGTGTCACCTTTATTTACGGGATTCTCATCAATACGGACGTGGGTAACCTAACCGCGCCATTGATTATGGCGCTTGGGAGATAAGAAAATTTTATCGGGCTGGTGGGGACGCATAGTCACATCCGCCCATATAAGGGGATAATGATCCACCTTTTCACCTACGCCTTCTTCCTCCTTTGCCTATCCATTTTTCGTGCACTTGAGCTCTAGCGCCCAAGTCCGCACTTCCCACCTCGACCTTCTCTAGCCATGTCCGGAGCGGGAGGCAAGTGGATGGTCTCCTCCGTCATGGAGGGACACATCAAAAACCGAGGAAGGCCGGATACTTGTCTAACGACATCGCGCACCGGCTTCCGAGGAGGGGCAACTCCTCCCCACCCCAAGGCCCCATGAGAGGGTAGTGTTCCTTCCCCACTTCCTCCGTGGACTGGGCTTTCCTCTCCACCCATTCGTCCGGGGAATCATGTTCTACTATGGCCTGGATTTCCACGATCTGGCCCCGAATTTCATCCTCAACATCTCGACGTTTATCGTCGTGTGCGAGGCTTTCCTCTGCATTCGCCCCATTTCGGCCTATGGCTCAAGACTTTCAATGTCAAGCCGAAGGTGGTGTGCGGCAACCAGGCGGAGTGCGGATGTGCCATGGCGGGCAAAATGCCCAACGTCCTATGGCTCGAGGGCTCCTTTGTGGAGACCCTAAAGGGGTGGCAATCGGGGTGGTTTTACATCACCGAGCCGCGTGACCCTGAATGGGTCGCCGCCCCCGAGTTTCGTTCCGGACCCCCTACGCGGCTCACGTCCTGGAAAGAGACGGGCCTGTCGTGGGGTAACCAAGGAGAGGTGACTGGACTGCAAACATGCATCCAAAACCTGGCGAACAAGCAGCTCAAGCTTGTCAACGTAGTCCAGGTCATGCTCATCCGCCGGATCCTCCCGTGTCAACAACGGGCTTTCAACCTATGGGAGTTCGACCCGGCGCAGCACCGAACTCTGAGCAGGCTCTTCGACACGTCATACGAAGATGCCTGGAAGGCGCTATTCAAAGGCGCCGAGGCTCCCGCATCCGCTACCGAGGATCGCGGATTCAACACGCAGCGTCATGCTAGTGCGGTAAGCTATTTTTGCCCTTTACAGGGTATCAGTTTTTCATAGTTTGACTCCATGTGGGATCTAAGCTCCCTTACCTTTGACAGGATTGGCAGGCGAAGTCCGGACAGATCAACTGTGCGACTCCTTTGCCCGAAGACCCAACCGATGCTTGCTTGGCGAAGCTGCTGGTTCCGGCACCCTATGTGGTACCGGAGAGGAAGGCCAAGAAGAAGGCCACGGGGACTCAAAAGAGTGCCCGACGCCTGGAGGTGTCGGATTCATCATCCGACGACTCCGAGATGCACTCCTCCCGTGAAAACAAGGAGGAGGAAGAAGAAACCTCTCCCCCTCCAGCGGGGGGAGGAAAGAAAAGGAAGGCCGCCCCGACCGGGAGGCCGAAGGGTCCAAGAAGGGGAAGACCCTTCCTTCGGACTACTCCACCAACGCCGATGATGGCGAAGAGGAGTGGCCGCACAGGGCCAAGCGCCCGACGAGATCGTAAGTGTCCGGACACCAGAGTAACTCATAGTGTTCCTTTATTGCACAACTTTTCCTTATGTCGAATATAACTTATGCAGTCCGCCCAAGGCCGGGCTCGACGAGTCGTCGAGCGGCTCCCTGGATTCATCGGACGTGAATTCTCTTCCACCCGCTACCTCCCCCCGCCCTACGGACGATGCCGAGGTGGCGTCCCAACAGGTTCCACGCCAGGAGAGGGTGGTCCTGGAGGAGCCGCAAGGCGACCTCCCGGACTCCAGGAGTAAAGGGGATAGATCCCCCCAGGGCTCCAAGTCTGGCCCTAGGCCGGACACCGCTCCAGAACCTTCAAAGGTTCCAGAGTCCGGCGGGCGACCTCCTTCCAAGAGGAGCAAGCCCACCGAGCTGGTGGCCCCCGTCCAACCGGAGGCGCCGGACAATCTGCTGGAGGTGCTTAAAGGCGCCTCCATCAACGAGGAGCACTACACCATTATGAGTGCGGTGGTTCAGAAGGTTCAGTCCGCCAAGAGCGGGCTGACCGAAGCCTGTGCCGGCCTTTTAACAGGCTTTGAGGTATGTAATAAATATGTAAAAATATTACCGCATAGATAGTAGCCCCTGATGCTCTATTTGGCGTTTGAAAAGAAAAGCCGAATAGAGGATCTAATAAAATTCGCAGGAGTCTAACAAAAAAGGAGTCAATATGCGTATGCAGGTTTCACTGCTGGCGTCCGCCGCACTGACTACGGAGGTGGACATGCTAAAGCAGAACCTCGAGCAGTCCGAGCAAGAGCTCGGCCTTGCCAAGAAGCAGCTCGAGGACAAAGAAGGTAAGAAATACCTTATTAAATATAAAAAGGTGCAATTGCAAAAAGTAACAGGAATAATCGTGGCTATTGTAGGGGCCACAACGGAGGTGGCAACCCTTAAGCAAGCGATGTCCGAGGCCGAGAAGAGGGCAGCCACGGAGCGCACCGAGCGGGAGAAGAATGAGGCCCAGGTTGGCGAGGTGCGGCGAGAGCTCCAGGCTCTCATGAAAAAACATGAGAGTTTGGAGCTTGACTCAAAGACGTGAGCGTCCGAGCTTGCGGCGGCCATTGAAAATGCCAAGTATGCCAAGGCCGAAGCCCAGAAGGCCCTCCAGGAGGTGGATGCAATGAAAAAGATAGCGGCGGGTAAGGCTTTCTTTATGCAAAGCAAGCATGTGAAAGTCAATTATTTGTTACTTACCAGAATTCGGAGTTCTCCAAGAGCGTTCCCAAATTTGCCCCGTAGCATGTCCGATGCCGTCGCATTCTACCCAGCCGAGGAGGGCAGCTCGACGGAGAAGGTGTTCTGCTCTCAGTATGCTGAGGCCGGACACCCTGTGCCCCTGAGCGACCAACTGAAACAACTGGTCGAGCTCCACAAGGTGGCCGAACAAGCCATGAAGGGCCTCATAGTTCGGCTATGGCCTGGAGAGGCTCTGCCTGGGAGCTACTTCGGGCTGGTGCGGCGGCTGGTGGAGGCCTGTCCAAGGCTCGAAGTCATCAAGCGCTCCGTCTGCATTGAAGGTGCCCGTACGGCGCTTGCCCGTGCTAAGGTGCACTGGGGCAAGCTGGATGCGGAGAAGCTTGTGAAGGACGGGCCGCCGCCGGGCAAGGAGCATCGCTACCCCGAGATGTACTATAAGGGCGTTCTGGAAGGCGCCCGCCTTATGGCGGACGAGTGCTCGAAAGATGTAATTTTTGAGTAAAACATGTTTATTTTGTCCTGTGCGCTGAAAACTTGTTCATGTGCGCTAAGCAATGCTTTTTGAATTTAAAATATTACCTTCTGTGCGGCCATTTATCAAATTTTGAGAGATGGCGAGTCGTGGGCTTCTACCCCCATGCCACGAGTGCTGGGGTGTTCGGGATAAACTTGAGTGCTCTTTTTCCCGTTCTTGGGTCCTTCGAGGGAGGCGCTCAACACAACGAACAAGGTGATCAGACTATAATGCTTGAACACTTTCACTTAGCCATAGAATTCTATAATTTTAAATTTCGGCGAAGCCCCTAGTGTTCGGAAGACCGAGTTCGGGGCGCTATCCACGCCTGGGCTGGACGAAGCCGACTCTTCGCTCTAAGTGGCATAAGTCTTTAGGGACTCGAAAAAACCTCTCGAACAGCGACCGGCTCTCGCTTCATCATGACAGTCAGTTTTAGCTTTCTCTACTGAGGTGCTTAGCCCAGCTCAACTGGGGCACAATCGCAGTAGTTCTCCTAGTGCTACCTTAGTCGATATAGCGGAACGTAAGGCACCAAAACATAGGAGCCGGGCAAACCCAACTATTGACCCAAGACATGATTCAGAGCCGATGCATATAGTGCTATAAGTTCGGGGTGCCGCACTTGTGAAAGTGTTCGGACTTCTCACACCTTATTGAGGGGTACTTAAGCCCCTGGCGTATTGGCCGTACCAAAGTGTACGGGTGCAACATGTTGTTAATGAACATATAAGAGGGATTAATGCAATAATAGACAAAAGTTATGGATTGTTTATTAAAAAAGGCTGCGATCAAAGCAGAATGATACAAATTGTGCGATAAGCAAAATGTGGGACTATTTGACATGTCCTATCCAGGGGTGGACTGTGGAATGATATGCAAAACAGGTATATTGCTCGTTATAAAGACCACCTTAGAGTTCCATAGTGCGGCGTAGCTTTCTGCTTCCCTGGTTCTTGTATCGTTTGTGCGGCCATTGTACTGCCGGACAGGCCTTCTGAAGAATGGAGTCCTGAAAGTAAGAGAAATTTTTTAAAAAAATCGGCAGCCCCTGGTGCGGTTTAAGCCATGTTTCGCGCGTGCCATGATGGTGCCCCTCCCCCTGTGCCCATGGTATTTCAAGAGCGTAGCTATGTACGCGAAGCGCTGGTTTCGCATTTTCGCGAGGGCTGGGGTTGGGGCCGCATTGCTACGCCTGCTCGGAACATGCCAGGCGGTCTTGTTGTAGGTTACTCCGGGCGCGCTTGACGGTGTCCGGACGTTTAATGGCCGGACTGGAGAACTGCCTTGAGAGGCTGCTTTGTACTTCCGTGCGAGGGCCGCCGTATGCTCCTCCATTCGGAGGGAGCGTTTGGTGTTTCCATTGACCGTAATTACTCCTCGAGGGCCTGGCATCTTGAGCTTAAGGTATGCGTAGTGCGGTACCGCATTGAACTTGGCGAATGCGGTTCGCCCGAGCAGTGCGTGATAGCCACTACGGAACGGGGCTATGTCGAAGATTAACTCCTCGCTTCGGAAATTATCTGAAGATCCGAAGACCACTTCAAGTGTAATTGAGCCTGTACAGTTGGCCTCTACACATGGTATGACGCCTTTAAAGGTCGTTTTGGTGGGCTTAATCCTTGAGGGATCTATGCCCATTTTCCGCACTGTATCCTGGTAAAGCAGGTTCAAGCTGCTGCCACCATCCATAAGGACTCTAGTGAGATGAAATCCGTCAATAATTGGGTCTAGAACCAATGCGGCGAATCCGCCATGACAGATGCTAGTGGGGTGGTCCCTTCGATCAAAGGTGATCGGGCAGGAGGACCATGGGTTGAACTTTGGGGCGACTGGCTCCATCACGTATACGTCCCTTAATGCGCGCTTCCGCTCCCTCTTGGGGATGTGGTTGTGTATATCATGTTCACCGTCCGCACTTGTGGTGGAAAACCCTTCTGTCCACTATTGCTCGGTGGCCGGGGCTCCTCATCGTCATCGCTATGCAGCCCCTTGTCTTTATTTTCGGCATTTAACTTGCCTGCCTGTTTGAACACCCAATAATCCCTGTTGGTGTGATTGCCTGGCTTTTCGGGGGAGCCATGTATCTGGCACAAGCGGTCGAGTATTCGGTCCAAACTGTACGGGCCCTGAGTATTTCTTTTGAATGGCTTTTTCCGCTGACCGAATTTATAGCCTCTGAATCCGGCATTAACTGTCGTATCCTCAGCATTGTCGCCGTTAATGCGGCGCTTTTGCTTGTTGCGGCGCGACCTGCCACTGCTGTCCTTGGTATCCGAATTACCAGGGTTCTTGGTCATATTGTTGCTATGAGCAAGCCAGCTATCTTCTCCCGCACAAAAGCGGGTCATGAGTGTCGTGAGGGCTGCCATAGATTTCGGCTTTTCCTGTCCAAGGTGCCGGGCAAGCCACTCGTCACGGATGTTATGCTTGAAGGCTGCTAGGGCCTCTGCGTCCGGACAGTCGACGATTCGTTTTTTCTTTGTTAGGAACCATGTCCAGAATTGCCTGGCCGACTCCTCTGGCTGCTGAATTATGTGGCTTAGGTCATCGGTGTCTGGTGGTCGCACATAAGTGCCCTGGAAGTTGTCGAGGAATGCAGCTTCTAGGTCCTCCCAACAACCAATTGATTCTGCTGGCAAGCTATTAAGCCAATGCCGAGCTGGTCCTTTAAGTTTGAGTGGGAGGTATTTGATGGCGTGTAGATCATCGTCGCGGGCCATGTGGATATGAAGGAGATAATCCTTGATGCATACCGCAGGATCTGTTGTGCCATCGTATGATTCGATGTTTACGGGTTTGAAACCCTCAGGGATTTGATGATCCATTACTTCATCTGTGAAGCATAGTAGGTGTGCGGCGCCTCTGTATTGGGCTATATCATGACGCAGCTCAAACGAGCTTTGTCTATTGTGTTCGGCCTGGCCGGATTTACTATATCCGGAGTGACGATCATCGTGACGTGCCGTGGGGCACCCACGCGATCCGTAGATCAATCTTGTTTGCCTTGCCTTGTCCTCCAATATATCTCGCAGGTCTGGCGCATTTTCCCGTGCCTTGGTATTTTTAGAGCGGCGCCGGGGTGCGGCTTGAGTGGAGGGCCGAGAGGCCTCTCTGTCGCGACCACGAGGTGCCCGGTCGGCTGCATCGTGCGCTGGTGATGTAGGTTTAGGTGCTTCCTCCTCTAATCGGGTAGCAACCTGCGCTTTGGGTAGATCTTGGAGGGGCGTTCGAGTTCATACTCTTCGGCCGCAAGGACTTCAGTCCATCTGTCGGCTAGCAAATCTTGATTAGCTCTAAGCTGTTGCTGTTTTTTCTTGAGGCTGCTTGCCGTGGCCATAAGCCTGCGTTTGAAACGCTCTTGTTCGACGGGATCCTCCGGCACGACGAATTCGTCGTTGTCGAGGCTTGCCTCGTATTCGGAGGGAGGCATATAATTATCGTCCTCGACCTCTCTGTCTGCCACTCTCTCATGAGGGCTGGCTTCTCCATCCTCCTGTGCTGAATCTTGCTGGAGGGGGTTTTCTTCGGCACTATCCGGAGTGTTATTATCTCCCGTGCTGGAATCACCGTTTTTGCATTGGCGAGATTTAGAGCGGCGCCGCTGACGCCGGCGCTTAGGCTGTTTCTTTGAGGGGTCATCCTCCGCTGTTCCATCGCCATCTCCTTCTTTTGGGGTGTCCACCATGTATATGTTATATGACGTGGTGGCTTTCCAGTGCCCTATAGGCGCTGGTTCTTGATCGTCTACTGCATCGGCGTCCATACCATCGATGTCTTCGGAGTCGAAGTCGAGCATGTCGGTTAAATCGTCGACAGTGGCTACAAAGTGGGTGGTGGATGGGTTTTGAATTTCTTCATCGTCCGTATCCCAACCTTGCTGACCGTAGTCCGGCCAGGGCTCTCCTGATAAAGCGAGAGACTTTAGTGACTTCAGAATATCGTCGAAGGGCGAGTGCTGAAAGATGTCCGCGGTGGTGAACTCCATGATCGGTGCCCAATCGGATTCGATCGGCAGGGGCACGGAGGGCTCGGAGTCCGGCTCCTTGGAGTCACAAGCTTCGCAGAGGACAGGGCTGGTGTTTGGCTCGATCGCCGTAGAGATTGCAGCCCCCGAGGCGGTGTCCAACCACCCATCCTCGATCGGCGCAGTTGGCTCTGAATTAAGGGTCGGAGCCGATGCGGGTGCGGCCTCCAGGGCACTGTTCAGCGGCAGAGCTAGATCATGCCCATTGTGACAGCGCGGCGCGCCCGACTGTGGCTCGAAACCGTCAAAGATCAAGTCCCCGCGGATGTCAGCCGTGTAGTTTAAACTTCCAAATCTGACCCGATGGCCAGGGGCGTAGCTTTCGATCTGCTCCAGATGGCCAAACGAATTGGCCCGCAGTGCGAAGCCGCCGAAGACGAAGATCTGTCCGGGGAGAAAAGTCTCACCCTGGACAGCGTCACCGTTGATGATCAGAGGAGCCATCGGGCCTAAAAGCGACGACACAGAGGAACTCTCAATGAAAGCACCAATGTCAGTGTCAAAACCGGCGGATCTTGGGTAGGGGGTCCGGAACTGTGCGTCTAGGCGGATGGTAACAGGAGACAAGGGACACGATGTTTTTACCCAGGTTCGGGCCCTCTCGATGGAGGTAAAACCCTACTCCTGCTTGATTAATATTGATGATATGGGTAGTACAAGATTAGATCTACCACGAGATCAAGGAGGCTAAACCCTAGAAGCTAGCCAATGGTATGATTGTTGTTCTATTCTCTTCGTCCTACGGACTAAATCCCTCCGGTTTATATAGACACCGGAGAGGGTTAGGGTTACACAGAGTCGGTTACAATGGTAGGAGATCTACATATCTGTATCGCCAAGCTTGCCTTCCACGCCAAGGAAAGTCCCTTCCGGACACGGGACGAAGTCCTCAATCTTGTATCTTCATAGTCCAGGAGTCCGGCTGAAGGTATAGTCCGGCTATCCGAACACCCCCTAATCCAGGACTCCCTCACCCCAAGTCCGAATTGGACAAGGAGGGGGGTGGCGCTTCCCCTTTCCTTCCCCCTCTCTCCTCCTTCCCTCCCAAGTCCTATTCCAACTAGGAAAGGGGGAGTCCTACTCCCGGTGGGAGTAGGACTCCTCCTGGCGCGCCCCAAGCCTGGCCGCACCTCTCCCCCTTGCTCCTTTATATACGGGGACAGGGGCACCCTAGACACAACAATTGATCTGTTGATCTTTTAGCCGTGTGCAGTGCCCCCCTCCACCATAGTCCACCTCGATAATACTATAGCGGTGCTTAGGCGAAGCCCTGCGTCGGTAGAACATCAACATCGTCACCACGCCGTCGTGCTGACGAAACTCTCCCTCAACACTCGGCTAGATCGGAGTTCGAGGGATGTCATCGGGCTAAACGTGTGTTGAAATCGGAGGTGCCGTGCGTCCGGTACTTGATCGGTCGAATCGTGAAGACGTACGACTACATCAACCGCGTTGTTATAATGCTTTCGCTTTCGGTCTACGAGGGTACGTGGACAACACTCTCCCCTCTTGTTGCTATGTATCACCATGATCTTGCATGTGTGTAGGATTTTTTTTTAAATTACTACGTTACCCAACATGTAATACTTATGCTATCTTGAGAGAGGCCACTAGTGAAACCTATGGCCCCCGGGTCTTTTCTCCATCATATTAATTTCCCGTCAACAAGCTATTTCTTGCGCCTTTTATTTTGCTTTCTTTACTTTTAGTCTTTATCATAAAAATACCAAAAATATTATCTTATCATCTCTATCAGATCTCACTTTTGCAAGTGGCCGTGAAGGGATTGACAACCCCTTTATCGCGTTGGTTGCAAGGTTCTTATTTGTTTGTGTAGGTACAAGGGACTTGAGCGTGGCCTCCTACTGGATTGATACCTTGGTTCTCAAAAACTAAGGGAAATACTTACGGTACTTTGCTGCATCACCCTTTCCTCTTCAAGGGAAAACCAACGCAGTGCTCAAGAGGTAGCAAGAAGGATTTCTGGTGCCGTTGCCGGGGAGTCTACGCACAAGTCAAGACATACCAAGTACCCATCACAAACTCTTATCCCTTGCATTACATTATTTGCCATTTGCCTCTCGTTTTCCTCTCCCCCACTTCACCCTTGCCATTTTATTCGCCCTCTTTTTCTGTTCGCCTCTTTTTCACTTGCTTCTTGTTTGCTTGTGTGTTGGATTGCTTGCTTATCACGATGGCTCAAGATAATACTCAATTGTGTGACTTTACCAATGCCAACAACAATGATTTTCTTAGCACTCCGATTGCTCCTCTTACCGATACTGAATCTTGTGAAATTAATGCTGCTTTGCTGAATCTTGTCACGAAAGATCAATTCGCCAGCCTTCCTAGTGAAGATGCCGCTACGCATCTAAATAACTTTGTTGATTTCTGTGATATGCAAAAGAAGAAAGATGTGGACAATGATATTGTTAAATTGAAGCTATTTCCTTTTCACTTAGAGATCGTGCTAAGACTTGGTTTTCGTCTTTGCCTAAAAATAGTATTGATTCTTGGAATAAGTGCAAAGATGCTTTTATCTCTAAGTATTTTCCTCCCGCTAAAATCATCTCCCTTAGAAACGATATTATGAATTTTAAGCAACTTGATCATGAACATGTTGCACAAGCTTGGGAGAGGATGAAATTAATGATACGTAATTGGCCTACTCATGGTTTGAATTTGTGGATGATTATACAAAATTTCTATGCCGGATTGAATTTTGCTTCTAGAAATATTTTAGATTCGGCCGCGGGAGGCACTTTTATGGAAATCACTTTAGGAGAAGCTACTAAACTCCTAGATAATATTATGGTTAATTATTCTCAATGGCACACTGAAAGATCTACTAGTAAAAAGGTTCATGTGATTGAAGAAATTAATGTTTTGAGTGGAAAGATGGATGAACTTATGAAATTGTTTGCTAATAAGAGTGTTACTTCTGATCCTAATGATATGCCTTTGTCTACCTTGATTCAGAATAATAATGAATCTATGGATGTGAATTTTGTCGGTAGGAACAATTTTGGTAACAATGCTTATAGAGGAACCTTTAATCCTAGGCCGTATCCTAGTAATTCCTCTAATAATTATGGTAATGCTTAAAAGAATCTTTATGGAAATTTTAATAAGTTGCCCTCTGATTTTGAGACTAGTGTTAAAGAGTTTATGAATTTGCAAAAGAATTTCAATGCTTTGCTTGAAGAAAAATTGCCTAAGATTGATGAATTGGCTAGGAATGTGGATAGAATTTCTCTTGATGTTGATTCTTGTAAACTTAGATCTATTCCACCTAAGCATGATATTAATGAGTCTCTCAAAGCCATGTGAGTTTTCATTGATGAGTGCAAAGAAAGAACCGCTAGGATGCGTGCTAAAAAGATTGCTTTGTAAAAGCGTGTTCTTCTAGTTTTTATGAGAATAAAGATGAAGATCTAAAAGTTATTGATGTGTCCACTATTAAATCTTTGTTTTGCAATATGAATCTTGATAATGATGGGACTGGAGATGAGTCAACTTTAGTTAGAAGGCGTCCCAAAAATTCGGAGTTTTTAGATCTTGATGCAAAAATTGGTAAAAGTGGGATTGAAGAGGTTAAAACTTTTGATAGCAATGAACCCACTATTTTGGATTTCAAGGAATTTAACTATGATAATTGCTCTTTGATAAATTGTATTTCCTTCTTGCAATCCGTGATAAATTCTCCTCATGCTTATAGCCAAAATAAAGCTTTTACGAAACATATCGTTGATGCTTTAATGCAATCTTATGAAGAAAAACTTGAGCTGGAAGTTTCTATCCCTAGAAAACTTTATGATGAGTGGGAGCCTACTATTAAAATTAAAATTAAAGATCATGAATGCTTTTCTTTGTGTGATTTGGGTGCTAGTGTTTCCACGATACCAAAAACTTTGTGTGATCTCTACTCCTAATGTCTGAGTTGGTGAATAGTATCCACAGTTTATTTTTGCTGGGTTTTTTTGTCACCTCCCACCCCGCTCCTCACCCCCACACATGCACTATACACTACAAAAAAAGACACATCCATGACATTTTGGGCCGAACGAATTTTTTTTCTGTCATGCATATGACACTTCTATGATGATAATTGTGACAAAACCCGGTATCATCATAGATGTGGTGGGCTCCTACTTCTATGACAAAAATCATGACAGAAAATGGGCTTTTCGTCCTGGGCGGGCCAGAGACGCAGCTGCATGACATTCTTTGGGCCGTCCATGACAGAAAAAACCGTGGTAGAAGCGAGGGGGAGGAAAATTTCAGGGAGTTCCCGGTTACGGTGGGAGGTCGGGGGCCGAGCGATGCGCGTTTCTCTCGTACACGTACGCGCGTGTGTGCGAGGCTTTGACTCTAACTGAACCCGAGCGAGGCGTTGGGCTCTAACTGAACCCGAGCGATTACACTGCAGGCTACGCGTTACTGAACCCGAGCGATCGATCGATGGCTGTTAACTGAACCCGATCGACCGATTCCTTGGCTACTGCTGCTAACTGAAGCCGATCGATGGGATGAACAGTGAGCGGTGGCGTTGCCTCTGGATGAACAGGACCCCTTGGTGTGGTGGAGGGCTGGATGAACAGTAGACGGTGGAGGGGTGCCCGTGGAGGGGTGGATGAACAGGACCCCGTGGTGTGGAGGGCAGGATGAACAGTAGACGGTGGAGGGGTGCCCGTGGAGGGGTGGTTGAACAGGACCCCGTGGTGTGGAGGGCTGGATGAATAGTAGACGGTGGCGGGGTGGTTGAACAGTAGCCGGTGGAGTAGCGCGCGGTGGAGGCTGGATGAACAGGAGCCCGTGGAGGCTGGAGGAGGTCGACGGTGGATGAACAGTAGCTCGTGGAGGCTGGAGGGGGTCGACGGTGGAGATGAACAGTATCCCGTGGAGTCCCGTTTTGCGGTACGCCACACCCCTCCCGATGAACAGGACCCCCGTTTCGACCGTAGCGCTCCAACACAAGTCCGTTTCCTCCGTTTTGCGGTACTCCACACCCCTCCCGATCAACAGGACCCCCGTTTCCTCCGTTTTGCGGTACGCCACACCCCTCCCGATCAACAGGACCCCCGTTTCGATCGTAGGAGGTCCGTTTCCTCCGTCGTGCGGTACGCCAGGCCTCGTTTCCATCGCCTCTTCCGTCCAAGCCCTCCCGATGAACACGACCACGCATTCCGTTCCGACCCATGAACACGACGACGATGCTGTTTCTCCGATCCAACCCAGCCATGTACACGAGCCCTCGCCGTACGTATGCGCGAGTAGGCATTCGAGACCCCGCCTATATGTACACATACGTGGCCGTATTTTCTTTCTTGCACCCTGGCCGCCTCTACTACGACACGTGCGCGCCTCTACATCCACCAGTATATATGTACGTACACGTTCACGACCAGAATGACAACGCTACATACGCTTTGACCAGGTGGGTCCTGACTTTCAGGCACTTCCTTGCCTGCGAAGATGTAGCTAGTGGGTCCCAGCAGTCAGGGGGCAAAATACGGTGGCCCGTCCGGTGGGTCCCCGCTGTCAGGTGGAGGAATAATTATTTTGCACGTAATAAGGAGGCACTTCCTTGCTGCGGCCGTGGACCCAGCTGTCAGCCTCTCCACGTACAGTCCACGTCCGATGGAAGTCGTTCCTTGACCACGTTGACCACGCCGCGCCGAGAGCACCAGGGCGGTGGACGACGGCGAGGCCTAGGAAGGGGACGACGGGGAGCCGGGGAAGATGCGGCAGTGGAAGCCCGCGCGCGCGCGGAGAGGAGTACGAGGGTTCACTGGTTCGGCTGCGATGTGAGGCTGCCGTCGCCGCAGGGCCTGACCAGCGGTGGGAATAGTAGGGGGCGGTGAGGCCTCCGCGGCAGCAAAGCCGACCACGGGAGGCAGGAGCATGCGGCACGACCGGCGCTGCTTTGGGCGGCTGGAGCAAGAAAACCAGAGGTTGAAGAAGCACTACGGCCGTTGGATGCACATCGTACGGTCACTGGAGCTAGAATCGTTCATATTGACTAAAGTTGACAAAGGCCCCTGTCCCAGTAAACTTAGTAGGCCCACAAGTCAGCCTCCCACCATGGTGGGTCCCAGCTAGCAGGGGGAGTATTCATTTTTTTGTTCGTAATAAGGAGGCACTTCCGATGGGTCCGAGCTGACAGCGGGGGGAACGTTTTTTTTCGTGAAATACGTTGGCCCGTCCGGTGGGTCCGAGCAGTCAGGGGGGCAACGTTTTTTTCGCGAAATAAGGTGGCCCGTCCGATGGGTCCCTGCTGTAAGGTGGAGGAATAATTATTTTGCGCGTAATAAGGAGGCACTTCCTTGCGGCCGCCTGGACCCAGTTGTTTAAAGTACAACCCATTTTCTAGCTAGGACAATGATTAATAATTTCAACCAACCATTGAAGACAGAATTCAATAAAATTTCCCACATTTTGATGGGCTCCGAAATATTTTTATCCTGAAATTTCTAGTCAGATTAAATATAAATTTGTATTAAGTAAAAATCTAACGAAACATTGCGCGCGCAACGATGAAAATTTAAGATTTTGAAAATCCATAAATAATATTTTATAAACTAATTCCGTGTTTGGTGCATTTTTTATAGTTACTACCCAGTTTTTATAATTACATCCCATTTATTATTTTTAAAAGCCCATTTTCCCGTTAAGCCTAATGCATCCCTCCTTGGAAAGTTTTGCTGCCCAGCGGGTATTCCTCAAAAAGACGTATAGCTGGGCTAGCCATTTTCATCTTGAAAAAATTAGTATCTGGGCTGGATATCTGGCCTGGGCTAGACAGGCCATAGCCTGCCCAGTTAATACCCTGCTCTCCTATGAACAACAACGAAATCATCGCCAAGAAAAACTCTGCAGTGCTCACGCCTCAAAAACATAAATACTGCTCGAGCTGCTTGGTCCTAGCTGTCGGCCACACCTTGTGCAATTATCTTGTTTATATTGACTACATAGGTTGACAATGGTGTGGGACCATGATGTCAGGAAACCAGGAGAAAGCAAAAAAAAATAGTTGTACATAATAAGGGGGCACTTGCGTATGTACAGCTATGGCCCTAGTGGGTCCCTAGTGTCATCCAGTCAAAATAAAGTCATCTCCTGAATCCTCATGTTCGTTGACGATGTTAACAATGCTCGGCGCCACGGCGAGCGCAACAACTCAAAGGACAACGGAGAGGGCCTCGCGAGCCCTACGGATGGTCTGATACAGCGCCCGCTACTCATTCAGGAAGCCAGGATCATCGGACACCTATGAGCACCTTCGAGAAACTGAGACGACATTAAACGGTAAGGCCGCGCTTGGGAGCTCTTGTTTATTTCAAACTGTATTAACATACAAGTGTAATTTACTCGTCATCGAAAACAACGCGTAAAATACAGGCGTAATGAAACCGAGGGCCCGAGGTCTGTAAGTAAAACCGGCGGGTTACGCGTGTAATTTGAGAGACCAGTGTATATTTTATGAGCACTGCTATATGGACGACATTACCAGACGATACATGCATGATGTGCGTATCATGCCATCCATGGGCAAGGCTGAAACAACAACTAACGGTTGGATTAGCAATCGTCCGAGTGTCGTTCAGCGTTTTTATCGTGTGTCAAGTACTTCCGATATTTTACTAGTCAAAATCGACCAACCAAGCACCTTCGTCCGAGACCATCTGCTTTAATTTACAAGCATCAGTTTTACAAGCAGTTTTGGTTGGAAAACGACGATCCAATCACGGCCTAATATCATGAGTTGGTCGGAAGATCATATGGTTTCACGTCTAACCTACCCGACTTGTCGTATAGGCTATGAATGAAACATCAGACGATGAACTTCTTAAGCACGGAAACAACAGAAGAGGATGATCTTCTTAACAAGCAAATCACTGGCATTAGATCGACATGCAATACAATAAGAAGCATTATTCTCAGGAGGCACGGTGAACAGCTCATGATGCCGCATGCCACAACATTCCAAGCTCAACTTTGCAATCAAACACAAGGCCTGACAGTACATAGACAATATTCAGAACAAACTCTTAACACAGGAATATCTCAGCAGAGTAACTATTTACTTCTAAACTGAACACAGGAATAGGAAAAAACACTCGACGCTTCTGGCTAACATCAATGAGCAAATTTTGACAAGGTTTTCCAATTCCAATATATTAAACTAATGTCTTCTTGCTAACATCAATGATTAAACTTTGACAAGCTTTTCCCATTCAAAATATGTAATGCCTATGATCGTGGAGTCCTGTCGCTTCTTGCTAACATCAATGATTAAACTTTGACAAGCTTTTCCCATTCAAAATATGTAATGCCTATGATCATGGAGGCACTCCACGTGTTGTTAAATTGCCAATGGTCTCTGCAGACTAGTCATGTCACCGGTGTCTAATAATACTCTGTAAAGCTTCTCGGTCATTCCTTCTGTAATGTCGCACAAACAGTGACTGCTTCTTTCTGCAAAGTGGAACGACCAACTGGACCCAGTAATGCAGCAGTTTGCCTTGGACACATTGCCTCCTTTTGTGCAGTTGAACTAAAATCAAAGTCGGAATAAAACCGAGCTTTAATTTTGATATCCCTGGAAGCAACAAAAGGTATAAGGGAAACAATTACTGAGAAATAACGGTTGATGACTTGTACTCCCAGAAGAAAAACATCTACTGATCTACCTTATCTTAATGGGAAACAAAGCAGGAGAGTAGCAATTCTCAATCAGTGTGATTCATTCATATTAACTGAGACATTATCTTAACAATGCCTTGTTTCAAGATGTATAAAGAACGAAAAAGCAGAAAAGTATCATTCCTAAAACAATGCGACTGATTCATTTTAACAGAGACATTATCTTAACAATACCTTGGTTAAACATGTAGAAAGAACTACAAAGCAGGATAGTACCATTTGTAAAACACTGTAAGTCTATAACTGATATATAATAACAGAGACATTATCTGAACAATACATTTCTTAAACATGTACTCCGGCCGATCCCTAACAGAAATGGTACTCCTGCTGATCCCTAACAAGTGTTTGCAGTTTTGAACTAAGATTCAGTAGTTAATTCGGAGGAAGGTCGGTACTGACCATTCAAGACCAAGATTTGAAACAACTCATGAGGAAGATCTCATAGAGATCTCAACACATATATGGAAATCCGGTCTCATTTTGTGCAGTTCCACCAAAATTAAGCGACGCAAAATGCCGCAATAGCAATAAGTTGAAAAGATATCCATGTTTTAACAGAGGCAAAAAAGGAATCAATTACTGGCCAATAAAGGAGGATGAAACATGCGGTCACAAAAATGGTAATTCCGCCAATCCCTAACAAGTGTTGCAGTTTTGAAATAAGATTCAGTAGTTAATTCTGAGAGTGGCATCAATTACTGGCTTATAAAGGGGGTGATGCTGAATTTGTTGTAACAAAGCAACAAGCATCATGTCTGGGTTGGTCCCATTTTTGTTCACTACTTAATGGGAAAAGACAGCAATACAATAGCTTCAATTCAACATTTATTTAAAACAGTACCAATACAAGTAGCACAACATCTCAAAGCACACTGCACAATCATGTGGATGAAGGCTTGTACTGATTGACCTTTCATGAGACCGACAACTATAAAATACGAATCTGCCAACACGAATAAGAAATCCAATCTCGTTTTGTGCAGTTGCACTGAAATCAAGCAAAGTGTTTCGTGTAGCAAAGCAAAATGTTGCAATAGCAACAAGTTGAATAGATATCCCTGTATAAACAGAGGCAAAAAAGGAATCAATTACTGGCTAATAAAGGAGGATGAAACATGCGGCCACAAAAATGGTAATCCTGCCAATCCCTAACAAGTGTTGCAGTTTCGAAATAAGATTCAGTAGTTAATTCTGAGAGTGGCATCAATTACTGGCTTATAAAGGGGGTGATGCTGAATTTGTTGTAACAAAGCAACAAGCATCATGTCTGGGTTGGTCCCATTTTTGTTCACTACTTAATGGGAAAAGACAACAATACCATAGCTTCAATTCATCATTTATTTAAAACAGTACCAATACAAGTAGCACAACATCTCAAAACACACTGCACGATCATGTGGATGAAGGCAAGTACCAACCTGTCATGACGCACACAAGATAAAATACGAATCTGCCAACACGAATAGGAAATCCAATCTCGTTTTGTGCCGTTGCACTGAAATCAAGCAAAGTGTTACGCGTAGCGAAGCAAAATGTCGCAATAGCAACAAGTTGAATAGATATCCCTGTATAAACAGAGGCAAAAAAGGAATCAATTACTGGCTAATAAAGGAGTATGAAACACGCGGCCACAAAAATGGTAATCCCGCCAATCCCTAACAAGTGTTGCAGTTTTGAAATAAGATTCAGTAGTTAATTCTGAGAGTGGCATCAATTACTGGCTTATAAAGGGGGTGATGCTGAATTTTTTGTAACAAAGCAACAAGCATCATGTCTGGGTTGGTCCCATTTTTGTTCACTACTTAATGGGAAAAGACAGCAATACAATAGCTTCAATTCATCATTTATTTAAAACAGTACCAATACAAGTAGCACAACATCTCAAAGCACACCGCACAATCATGTGGATGAAGGCCTGTACTGACCTTTCATGAGACGACCAAGATAAAATACGAATCTACCAACACGAATAGGAAATCCAATCAAGTTTTGTGCAGTTGCACTGAAATCAAGCAAAGTTGTCGGTGTGACATTTAAGTTTTCTATAGCAACAAGTTGAATAGATATCCTTGTTTTAAGAGGCAAAAAAGAAAACAATTACTGGACAATAAAGGAGGATGAAACATGCGGCCACAAAAAGAAGCATCTACCTTATCTTGATGGAAAACAAAGTATAGGATAGTAGCATTTCTAAAACGGTTGCATTGATTCATATTAACAGATAAATTCTCTTAAAACAGATCAGTAGTTAATTCTAAGAGTGGCATCAATTACTGGCTTATAAAGGGGGTGATGCTGAATTTGTTGTAACAAAGCAACAAGCATCATGTCTGGGTTGGTCCCATTTTTGTTCACTACTTAATGGGAAAAGACAGCAATACAATAGCTTCAATTCATCATTTATTTAAAACGGTTGCATTTATTCATATTAACAGAGACATTCTCTTAAAACAACATTCGTTAAAAAATGTAATTTACTTTTAATAGTGGCATTGCTTCAATTTTCCGGCGGCATTCTTAGATTAACAACAGCAAAATAGCTGCATGGGACATGCCAGCACCATGTGCGTCCACACGTATAAATGGGTGATGCAGAGTATGTAGCCAAGCAGCATATATGCGCTGGTCCCATATTTGTTCTCTTCGAACCTTCTTCCTATGTGAGGGCAGCAAATCTAGTCGTGCACAAATTACCCGACCCCCCAGTTTCTTTCCCTTTTCAACAAAGAGATTGGTTCCTTACAGATGTGTGTACTGGGTTACCCCCTTTTCCCTTTTCGACCTACAAAGCGGCTGGATAGCCAGTCTATACTACTTTCCGCCCCTCCTTTCCTCATTGAACCACGTCCTAGATTCTTGCTCCAGCCCACCGCACCCTTCTTTCCTCTTTGAACCAAGACCTAGATTCGACTACAGATCGAAAAAGATCCACATGCAGCTAGAGCAACGACGGTTTCAAAGAAACTTATACCTTAGGGTCGTCGGGATGTGGCAAGGCGTGCGACGGGAGGCCGGATCTGCCCACACTACGTACGACATCGAGGAAGAAGGGGTCGGTGGCCCTCCCACACAAGCGCTGGGTGAAAGAGAACAACGCAGCTGGCAGTGGATTGCCTCCCTCGCCGAAGGCGATAGAGTGAACGCTGCACCTCCTCCCCTTCCCGGTGCGACGGGATAGGACGCCTCCTTCACCAGCTGTGAGGGGGGAGAGAGAGACAAGACGCCAACGCAGTCTTGTTTAGATCTGGTGAAGAGAGGGTGAGAGGCTGTGAATATAGCAAACCCTAGCAAATGAACGCTGAGCCTCCAGCGTGTAACATATATGTAGTGCGGCCAGCGTGTGGAGAGTGCAAACCCTAGCGAACAAGCGCCGAGGCGCCCGCTTATGCTTCACTGCACCTGCTTTTGGCTGTATGACAGGTGAGCCAGCCACATTTTGGGCCCACCTGTCGTAAATCCAAAGGCAGGTCCACTAAGTCAATGAAGCTGCGTCCA
This sequence comes from Aegilops umbellulata, assembly GCA_032464435.1. Classification (NCBI taxonomy): domain Eukaryota; kingdom Viridiplantae; phylum Streptophyta; class Magnoliopsida; order Poales; family Poaceae; genus Aegilops; species Aegilops umbellulata. The sequence goes on along the minus strand of CP136060.1, from coordinate 104,264,008 downwards.
TATAGTACTCTCATGTATACGACTAAAATATAGTGGAGTGGTTTTCTTATTCTCTCCATGACAATTGTTTTAAATTGTGTAAGTACGAAAGGAAACTCTTTATTTAATGTACAGTGAAGAAAACTAGTACTACTTCCGATGAACTAACGATCCACGCCCACGCGTCCTGGTCGCACTTCCTGTCCTTCACGTGTGGTACACTACCCTCCCTTGAGTGAACAACCACACATGCGCCAAATTATTGGAAACGTGTGAGAGTGTGTACAAATAAAGAAATTTAATTTCAATTATCGGAAAGGTTTGAGAGTATTACAAAGTTTGACTAGCTACTGATGGAAGACAGCTTGTTTTTCGTCGAAAATCGATCAGCTTCACCAGCCGACGCAACCATGAGGCGCAACCATGAGCATCGATAGGTCATCGTGGTGATGCATCATCCATTTGGCATCAAGTTAGGGTGAGGCACCTAAGAAGTTCGACAAATCCTCACTGTGGTCTGTTTCTTCTCAGTAATCAAGCTCGAGGAAGGAAGAACCACGTGGCAGAGGACAGTGAGGCGGAACAACAATGGCCATCCAATTTTCTGCAGTTCCACTAAAATTGAGGAAGACATGCCCGGGTATGGAGACACGCATCGCTGTTTCCAAAAATATAAAAAAGGGTTAGCAACGACATCTCAATTGTCAATAAGAATTAATGAAAAGTACACCAACAAACAGAAGCATCATAATTATCTTGATGGGAACTAAACCAGGATACCCGAGAAAAAAAGCATTTCTTCATTTAACCAGTGATAGTACTACCACCATATGGACAATGACCGCACAACCACCATGTACTTTTTGTCGAAACAACATGTATACCTCCACCGAGGCATAAATCAGGACAACTTTTTGAGTGGCATTTCCTCTAGTAGTAGGTGATGTTGGACCAGCCGACGAACCCTAGCTACTATGCATGGGGAGCTGGGGAGTAGTCGCATAGAAGAAAACCCACACGCAACGACCTCGGGAGCTGGAGCAGTACAAGAAGTTATACCTCAGGTGGGCGAGATGTCGTTTAGGCGGGCGGGCGAGATCTGCCCACACGACAGCAGCGAACAAGGGCGCAGAGGATCTTCGTCCGCGCCAGCGCCGGCTCCGAGAGGACAGTGCGCATCGGCTTCCTCCGTCGCTGACGGCGACAACGTCGACGATGCACCTCCTCACCTCCCGTAGCGGACGGGATTCGGCCGGATCTGTGGCCACCGGTGAGGAGAGAGATAGAGTGGACACTGTCATCTTGTTTTGATATGGAGAGGGTGAGAGAGCGAGTTGCGAGAAAATCTATCAAACAAGAGGCTATAATGGAGTAAAAAAATCTCTCCATAGCAGTGGTTTTAAATAGAATACGCGTGTTCCCGGAAAAAAGAAACGAAAACTGGCGGACAATTTTTTTTGGGTCTGTCTAGGACACATCTAGATGTGACATAGTTATGTCACATATAAGTTGATGTCCACTCTGTTTGTGGTCTTTTCCTAGTTTTTTTCGTTTCTTGTTGCTACATTATATACTTGTGGGAGCTTAGATGTGATATCCTTAAATAACATCTAGATGTGAATTAGACAAACTGATTTTCTAACGTACCAAGAAAGAAAACTCGATCAAAAACACGCCCCCGCTTCCAGGTCGCGAGAGTCGTCGCGCACACACACATAGACATAGACATGCATATCCGTGTTTACGTAAAATTCCATTTCCATCTACATCTCCAATCATATTTGTCCAACTGGCACATTATTTGCGTTGTTAATTATATACGCAGCAATATTAACATACAACATCTCTTGTTTGCGCACGTCCGGACCGCTGCCACGGCCGGTCCTGGCCAACCCGAACCCTCTTCATCACCCGCACGTGGTTCCCGCCCGAAACGGTCAGTGCCGCATTCATGCCCGGCCAAAGCGGACGCGATCTCTCACTGGCACTAGCATTAAAGCGGCGCGCCGCCCGAGAGAGCGTAGCCCGTGCCGCTTCCGGGTGCACGCGGCTGCTCCATTTTATATTGCGTACGTGTCATTCAAGAGTGAAATGATGGTTGCTTCTTCCAACTAACTTACTGTGTGATTTGACTGCTCCTTAGTGGCCCCTACACATACTCCCCCTACGTGTATGCAACAGTCACATGTACACATGGACGCAAAAACGCGTGCGACGCCCTAATGCATGCATGTCGGAGCACACGACGGAACACACACGGTGACGCTCAAGTGCTCAACCTACACGTGCATGCACACACATACTCAGTCAGGGTGAGCTAGTGACCGTATGAACACCAGAATATATATATATTGAGCGCAATGAGCGTATTATGAAGTCCACTGACCGTATTTTTACAAATATACAGTGATAGATAGTGTATTTATCTCGTTTAAAACTAAGCCATGTTAACCGGAGAGGAGGCAGCATGGACTAGCATTACTTTGCTGTGTCCCGTCAACTTGCCGAACGAGAAGAAGGTTGCAGGACGGGAGAAGCTTGCGCGCGGTGGCTCGCAGGACAAGGAGAAACTTTTGACTAATGCAAGCTCTCCCTCGCTTAGGCGGTGGACGTGCAATAGTTAATTTGGTGTCAGATTGCCAGAAGCATACTACACTATACTGGAATACTAGGAACCGGATGGAGGAGTGTCTGCACTCTTATTATAATTTTAAAATGTGATAAAGCAATCTTCAACACATTTGGTTCTCTTCGAGGGTTCTCGCATGTGATAATGGAAATTGATTGCATGGAACACTCGCCACAATTCTCGCTTAATTTTGGCTCATATCCTGTTACAAATAGTAGCGCTCAGTAATATTTCCTCTTTTTTGTTATTCAGCATGTAAACAGGTCAGCAAACCTTGCGACGCATCTTCGTGCGAACCGTGCTTGCTGCACTTTGAATGTGGCCGAGAGCTGGCTTGATGAAACACCTCGCTTCCTACTTCTTTTTTTGGCTTCCTAGTGACCAGTGTCTTGGCTGATCGTCCTAAGAATGCTTATATATATGAATAAAGCTCTCTCATTTACCCGCAAAAAGATTAAGCCATATTAACCGGAAAGGAGGGAGTATGGACTAGCACTACTTTTTGGTGTGTCCCGTCAACTCGTAGAACGAGGAGAAGCTTGCAGGACAAGGTGAAGCTCGCTTACGCCTTTTGACTAATGCAACCTACCCTCGGTGGACATGCATCAATCCATTCGGTGTCAGATTGTCAGAGGCATACACTGTAGTACCCAACATGTGGAGTACCATCATTGTTTGACTTCACGAAGGGGCGAAGAGCCAAGCGCAGTACTAGTACGCGTACTTGGTTTTGCAGCTTCATACTCCCTCCGTCTAGGTGAGTAAGTCACCTTAGGAGTAGCAGCGCGACCTAGGTGGATTTAGATTGGGCGATGAGGAGCACCGGGATGAGCTAAACTTCCAATCACAGCACCGGGACAAAGGAAAGCAAAATCAGCATTTAATTCCATGCCTTTTTAGCTCTCCATGCAGGCCCACGTACTCCCTAATCAACGCATGCATGCAAAACCGTCTTCAATCTTTTCCCTAATCAACGCACAGCCGCAATGCATGCAGTGGTTTCCACGGGGAGGAGAACGAGGCAGCGGAGGGAAATGAGGAGGAAAGAGAGCGCTCGTGAATGAGCCTAGGAGGGGATCGAGGAGAATTCAATGTTACGCGCCTTATGGTTTTGGGAAAATCTGGATTTCGTAAGGTGACTTACTCACCTAGACGGAGGGAGTACTACTCCACCCTCCGTCACAGTTTACAGGGCGCGCTTCATTATGATGCATTTCTCTCAATGCATTTCCACCACCGGAGAGACTTTAGACACGTTTGGTTTAATGCTCAATTACTTAGGGCATGGTAACCGCAATCAAGTCCACAATTTTCTCTCCATGTACTGTACTACTACGGAGTGCATGCATGTGTGTACCCGGGGTGGAAGCACTGCATGCATGTGTGTACGCATTATTCCCTCTAGTAATAGACACCGTGCTATAACTACCAATGCTATTTTTCAGGCCGATCGCTAGTCGCCTTGGTCCCACAGATTTTTTTTTCTTTTTTCTAAAGAGCGCTGTATAAACAGTGACGGATGGAGTAGTATGAGCAGATTCAAAGAAGATTGTATTGATGGTTGCTTCTTCAGAGCAACTTACAGTGGGAAAGGTGTGGCTTATGATTTGACTGCTCATTACTCACTATTAATGCGGCTCAAGGACCGGGCTGAGTCTCCCATGTGGTTGTGTACTACCCCCTCGGTTCTTAAATATACTCCGGAGTATTTTTCTTTCTAAAATATGTTGAAATCTCTGTTAAGATGAATAGAACATTTAGGAACGGAGGGAGTACACATACGAAGCAAAATGAGTGAACCTACACTCTAAAATATGCCCGTTTGAAATTTGTAAAAAGACAAATATTTAGGAACGAAGGAGTATAATTTCGTGCATGGCATATGGACCCGGATGATGAAGAGGCTTCTGGCAATGCTATCAAGCTTCCATCATTTGTTCACATAATTGATCGTACTATACAAATAATTTTCCAGCGACATGAAATTGTACAATGGTGTGAGCTTTCAGCTTTTGTTTTGCGTGTCTTGCCACCGATGCTCTTTCGGAAACAATAAAAAACTAACTTCCTTGCTAATGCATGTCAATTACTAACTGAAGACAAAGTTGTGAGAAGGTGTTAAATTGGCAGCAACGTCCCCCCAGCTCTGTCTAAATCAACAAGGCATGTTGGGAAAAAAGTAGCTGTCTGGAGCATGCAACATTCCGATCATTTTGTGCAGTTCCACTAAAATAGAGCTGAGTGTCCCTGTTCCTAAGATATCAAGTGTGATTACGATAATAGAGGACTGCTGATGAAACAATAAACACACAAATAGAAGCCGGTCACCTTTGCGGTCTCTCTTAAGACTAACTAGTTGGAGAAGATTAGGCTCGGAGTTGGATGAGGAGGATAGAGCAAAACCAATCTCCCTTTGTGCAGTCGCACTGAAATGTAGAGACGTTGCCCGTGTGACATTTTAGTACAACTGCACAAAACACTCTTAAGAAAAAAGTGATTTGTGCAGTTCACCAAAAGGTCACAATAGCAACGAGGTGAAATGGATAGCCCTGTTTGCAAAAAAGAGGTTGAAAGGAAACAATTACTGGCCAATAACAGTTGATGACACATGCGACGACAAAAAAGAAGCATATTCCTTGTCCTAAGGGAAGATAACAACATGATTGTGTTTTGTCTAAAACGGTGTGAGGACGAGAATGCAATATGGAAAGTACGCCGGACGAGCTACGTTTTGGGCAAAGAACTATGGAAGATCCAAATGCAGCAACGTGGGAAAACGAGCAGTGGAGCAAGGCCGGAGGGGATACCTGGAGGTCGTCGGGATGTAACTAGGTGAGCGGCGGCGGGCGGAATCTGTGAGCAGGTGGCGTAGGCCCTACCGCGCCGGAGCTTGGTCAGAGAGAACAGCGTGTACCGCAGATCGAGACGTGCTACCTCGGCACCGTCGAACAGAGAAACGATGCACTTCCTTCCTTTCCCCCCGCGGACGGGATGCGGCCGAATCAGTGACCAACGGTGAGAGAGAGAGAGAGTGGCCACCACACTCCCTTTCCCTCGGCGGACGGGATGCAGCCGGATCAGTGACCAACGGTGAGAGAGAGAGAGGCCACCGCACTCCCTTTCCCCCGGCGGATGGGATGCGGCCAGATCAGTGACCAACAGTGAGAGAGAGAGAGAGGCCACCGCACTCCCTTTCCCCTGGCGGACGGGATGCGGCCGGATCAGTGACCAACGGTGTGTGTGTGTGAGAGAGAGAGTCCACCGCACTCCCTTTCCCCCGGCGGACGGGATAGATCAGTGACCAACGGTGAGAGAGAGAGAGGCCACCGGAGCCTTGTGTGAGATACTCTGAAGAGCGGACTACCTTTTCCTCCATAAAAATCGTTTTATATTCTGTGTACGTGCCATTGAGCGCTATAACTTTATTTAAAAATAACGCGGCAACGCGTCAAGTCGAACTTTGTTTCGTGCACGCGTGGTACACGACCTCCCTAGGTAAACAACTGCTACATGCGTTCAAATTAGCATGTGGGCTGCCATTTCATAAAGAAATGAGCTCCACCGTGTACCCGCGCGGGTGTGGCTGGGCACGAAGCATGAGTACATGCACGGTGCACCTATTCTCTTCTTGTATACGTACACCACCTACGTGGGGTTGTGAGATAGAGATACAAACCTAGAGAGATATAGTGTGTGGGTTCTTGAGAGTTTTTTTGGGGGGATCAATCAAAAAATTTAACATATGCAATGTGTGTGAAATAGAGTCCTGGATATAACATATATATAGAGGGGGCGATAGACGAGAAGAGAGTGGAAGTATCATCGGCTTGAGGTGTCCATAGAATCGAAGAGAGGGATGATGTGTGTGTGTGTGTGTGTGCGCGCACGATCGATAAAGAGTGCCATCAAATTTGTGTGTGCTCACGTCAAAGATATAGAGTGGCTGGCCTACTGGAACGTGAGATCGGACATGTGCAGTTTGTCTCTGTGGCATGGATACCTACCTGCAGCGCTCGACTATCGGTGTGTGGTGGGGGAAGAGGGAAGCCCAATTAACTATAGAGGTACAATGGCTGGTATATGTGTGGAGGAGGAGAGAGGCCTACCTCATGTATTAAGGAGATCAATCTGCCTCATGTATTAAGGGAGATCGATCGACATCCATGCATATGTGCAGGAGATGAATAAGGTTGGGAGAGAGACAGAGCTAGAGTGTTGGAGGGGGTGGTAGTGGAGTTGCTTCTAACAAATGGTGGGATAGGCTTGCTAGACAAACGGAGGGCACGCCCGCAATATCAATAAGAGAGGAGATGGCTGCTTGTTGTCTGTGCACGTGCGTGTGAGAGACGGGTCAGGAGGCATGCACGAATGATGAGGGGGGATGATGTGGCTGTGGTAAGCAGACGTAACTACATAGGAAGATCAATCGCCCTTTGTAAGAGAAAGGAGAGACATAACTTGTGAGGTACGTCGATCGATGGGGGGGGGGGGTAGTTAAAGTCGATCTAGGTATATGTTGGAAGATCGATCGGTATACATGCATGTGTGTGTTAGAAGCAAATGAGGCACGAGGAGAAGGATAGAGAGAGAGGGATGCATGTAGGAGGTGGTACGAGAGGCATACTATATCGAGGGGGAGGAGTGTGCGAGTACGAGAATGATGAAAAGAGTGGTGGGAGTGAGGCAAGGACGGTGACAAGAGAAGAGAGGAAGCTTGTGTTTGTGCTAGGCACACCTGGCTAGAGAGGCATATCGATCGATGTGTGCCATAAATAAGGAGTTGGGGGGCCTACACACACCGTGGGTGAATGACCTAAAGTGAAAAGACGAATTTGCGCGATGGAGCTAGAGAATGCTGAGGGAGCGTGAGAGGGATGCGGGCGTGTGCATGCACAAGAGAAAGTTAGCGCTAGCTACAAAGATAAGAGGGTTGTGTGAGTGTAAAAGACGAATAGAGATCATATATACTTCATTATAAAAAGTGAATTCGGATATTTGAAGAATTTATCATAGTGTTTCAAACCGACGGATGTGTGAATATATATAACGGTGATACACATGGTGTGGTTATGAACATGGTATACTACATTTAATATATTTTATCTCTACTCTTATAAAAAAACGGAGTTGTTGATGATGGTGTGCCTGCCATCCTGCATTATAGGCCATCTGATTTATATCTGGCGGATAGCAAGGAAACTATGATGGTTGAAGTTGGCAACAATCATGATTGTAGATTCTTATTGAAATAGAGAAACGAATTCAAATTTAGTTCGAATTGCAGCGGTAGTATAGACATTTGGAATGCACTAAAATGTTGGTATGAGTAGGTTACATGCATTATATAGCAAGCGAAAAAAATTAATCGTTAACATGGATTCATACTCCCTCCTTCCATCTACATAGGGCGTAATGAGATTTTTAAGACCGCCTTTGACTATTGACAAGATTAATAGTACATGACATGCACAATGTGAAAATTATATCATTGAAAGAACTTTTCACAGACGAATTTAACGGTGTGCTTTGTGTAAGTTGCATGTCATATATCATTGCTCTAATATTTGACCAAAAGTTAGCATCGAAAAACGCATTAGGCCCTATATAGATGGAAGGAGGGAGTAGCTTTGAATAGCATTTGTATAGTAAAACGGGGCAAGACTCTCTCTTTGTGTGGTGTGAATAGTTTTATTTTTTCGTTTTCTTTTTGGTTGAGGGAAGTGTGAATTGATTTGGTACGTACAAGTACAATATTATGACACGTTAGGATTGTCCCTAAAATTCAACCCGCGTCTTGTTATATCCCGAAAATTCAGATATCGTGCTCCCAAAACTGGCGCCTTCACAACCCACGCCTTGCTATCCCGAAATTACAATGCGCGCGAAAACTCCCTCCAGCTGCCAAATCCCGACACGCGAAATCCCCCTTCTAACTCTGAGCCGAAAGCGACGCTAGTTCAAATCGGTGGGGGGGGGGTACTTTTGTAACACACCCTATATTTTGGACAAGCGCGTTCCTAAGTCATGCTTCACCCCCTCCCATCACCCCCTTTTCGCCATTCGAAATCCCAGGCCGCCATAACCTCTCCGCTCCAGCCGCGAAACCCCACCCTCCTCCGTCCGCCACGTCACCGCTGCCCAGCTAGAGCCTCTTCCCCGATGACGTTGTCCACCTCAACAGCTCGATGTCCCTCATCCACCTCCCCGGATGAGGATCCGTCGTCCATCTCACCGTCCCGCCGGTTCAGCCGCCCCGTCCTCCACCTCCAAGGAGCTGCTCCAACGATCGCCTCGTCTATCGCGGCTGCTCCATCCCCACAGCGCCGCCTTAACCTGCTCCACCGGAACCGCAGCATCCTCACTGACTCCTCGGACAAAGCCGAGGCCTACTCGGCGCCACCAAAGAGGTTGTACACTCATCGCATCGCACCTTCTCCTTAACTCGACCTCCCAGCGCCGACGATGCTCCATCCCGCACCCCCATGGAGCGGCTACCTTGAAGCCGGCGCCGCGGGCGACATCTCCATGGCGGCTCTCCCCCTGTGCGAGGCCCCTTCGGCGGCGGCGTCCATACCAGCCGGATCTGCTGCTGCTGCTGCTGCTCCGGCTCTTGCTCGATCGCTCGCTCGCCTAGCTGCTGCTGCTGCTCTCCCCCTCGTTCGTGTTGCTGCTCTGCTACGATTAAGCCACACTTCAGTCGACTGAATCGACTTTTGAGTCAGCCGATTTTCAGGGGTTGGGGGGCTCGCCAGAGTTAAGGAAGAACCACCCACAGCGGGAACGGGGGCTCGCCGAAGAGGTACCCCACTATCTATCTTAGGGTTCATGGTGGGGGGGGGGGTCCTAGAGGGCTGGCTGGGGCGGGGGTGGTGAGTTGTTTCGGGGCGGCGTGGCAGCGCTGGGGCCGGCGGTTTGGCCGGTGGTGGCTGGCGGCTCAGGGGGGTGCAGGTTGAAGATGAACTGCAGGCCCTCCCTAAACTACATGTCAAGTGCCTCTTTGCTACCATTGCATTCAGTTTCGACAGTAGCATTCAAATTCCACAGTAAATTTCAGTTTCGACAGCTAAGTTCAGAGTCAACAGTTTTTACCTCATCTGTTGTAGTCAGGTGGTTTTTGGTGATGTTAATTTTACATCCATTTTACATCATCTATTGGAGATGCTATTAGAATCCCACTTGAGATTGACGATGTCTGTCTTGTGCTGCTTCAGCCTTGATGTCTTACGGCTCACCGAAGCTGCTCCAACGACAGAACGATCCATCACAATAGAGTAGTGCCCTGGACGCCGTCTACAGATACCTCAGAACTTCCTCCACACCTCTGACAGCCACCTCTGCCTCAACTACTTCAGCGACCAACCCAATGATGCCGAGGTCGACACGGCTACGGCAAAGAGGTTCCACACTTGTTGCATCACTTATTACTATACATTCACGTCGATCCATTAGGGCTATTTTGGTTCAACGGAAAAACACCGATCCACTGGTTGTTACCATCACTCTAAATTTCTGCATGCTCTCCTTACATAATCTCATCATATTTTTTTCGTATGCATGTCAGATATTGTACACAGTCATGCTGAACATGTAGAGAAAAAGAGAAGAGTTTTGCGCGGCAATACAATGTCATGCAGACATCGCTCCATGGTGGGTTCAATGGCAAACCCTCCCCACCCCTCTCCCGATTGTAATCCAGAGGAAGATATCTGTTCTGAGGCGGATACGAACGCCGCTGACCACTCCTATTTACCCCCAAGGTGTTTGCTCTACCTTGGCATGATGATGTTAGTCATATCATGCATATGTTGCCTTGCAATGCCTACTTTTGACATCATATATGTCATCTGCTTAGTTTAGACATGTTCTGTAATGCCACCTGTTTAGTTTCTATATCATATATGGGAATTATGCAGTCACATGTCTTTTAGCCAGCCATAATATATGTGAAATGTGCAATGCCATCCTGTTTAACCAGGCATCATATATTTGAATGATATCTTGCCCTTCCTTTTCTTCATTACATTTCCATTTGTCGACAATGTTTGTACATTAAACTACTCTTCCTGTGAATCAGCCATTTGGGTGGGAGATGAAAAAATCTGGAGTGAAAACAAGGCCTTCAGAGCAGACAGTGCTACCCGTCGAAGCAGATCTCTTGTTGGGTCCCGATAGCTCCTCAGAGATGGATTCAGAGACAGATGACCAGTCCTATTCCCCCACTGAGGTGTATGCTCTAACTTGGCACGGTTATACTGTTCATATCATGCATACAGTGTCTTGCATTGCATAGTTTAGACATCATATACACAATATTCAACACCATGTTCTTAGTTCAGACATCATATCGAATGCCCTCTGTTTAGCATATAAATCACATATGTGAATTAAATGATGCGATCCTGATTACTTAGATAACATGTAGGTGAATTATGTCATGCGATCCTGTTTAGTTATTCATCATATCTTTGAATTATGTTATGCTATGCTATCCAGTTTAGATAGCCATCATATATGTGAAATTATGTCATGCTATCCATTTTAGTTAAACAACATACATGTCAACTATTTCATGCCCTCTTTTTTCCACACTATCTATTGCATCTGTCTCTCATACAATGTCTGTACATTCAACTATGTTTCCTGTTTATCAGCAATTTGAATTGGAGCGGGTGATGCCAGTATCTAGCGGACTAAAAACTCGGTCTTCAAATAAAATAGTGCTACCTCTTGGTGGAGATAGCACCCCGGTTGTACATGCACAAGAACCAGCCCTACCACACATAACCCAAACTCTCGCAGATTGTACCCCTACTACGATGGACAGAGAACCAGCTTCACCAATCTAACCCCAACCCCAACCGATAGTAACCCAGTTCCTGTTGACACAACACCATCTCCACCACAGAGCTCCCAAACAAGAGCAGTTAGTAAGGCAGCTCCAGTGCCCAAAGGGCCAATACTATCACGGCGAACCCCAACTCGACCAGTTAGTACGCCTATTCCTGTGGAGGAAGCACAACCAGCTAGTCGTAGTTTAGCATCTATCGCATTTGATGTTGTTAAATCATATGTGCGTATCTTCCCATCTTGGAAATATTATACTGAAGATGAAGGAAAATGCCAGTTGCAGGTGTTTGTCCAGGAGTTATGTGTAAGTAATGTTATTCATGGCAATTACTTTGCTTCGTCCCATACATCCTACCTCCATGATGGTTATAATACAACAAAATTTCCCATTTTTCTCTATAGAGAAGGACCAATTTGGAAACTCAGGGTGAGGTAACCTGTGCTAATACCTCTGCTATCTTCAAGAATGCTTGGTGGCAGTATCAGAATTACTTGAAGAAAACGTACTTCACCGGCAAAGAAACTCATCAAATTCCCTTACGTTCTCCTGAGACACATTTACTGGACGATGACTGGGAACACCTTGTTCTGTACTGGTCCCGAACCAAGAATGTGGTAAGGTCTATGAGCTCATTTTCTATTTTTAAGTATTATATTCTTGCGTCTTACTGCACTCTGTTCATGTAGAACAAGTGCCTAAACCTGAAGAACAACTCTTCTAATTTAAGATTCCATTGCTACCATAGGACATAGATATATGTTTGTTTGATGCTTTTATTATGTACTAGTACTTGGCAATAGAATACTTGGTAGTTTAATCCTGTCCACCTTACTAATGAACTGGTTCACCGAAATGAGTTTCATATAGTAGTACATGCTAAACTTGTTATGTGTCTGCTTGTTTCTTCTTTTAGAATGCTGACAGAATATTGGGGAAGAGTGCCTTATTAAGCAACGGTAAAGGAAGTAATGCAGATAAGGTTCAGGATAGTAACACATCCTATCTTGGTTTATTGCTGGAGTTACTGGCCACTACCGCTTGCACAAGCTATTCAAACTCACTGTCTGAATCAGTTCGGTTTCTTGAGTCTCAACTACATGCTGAAAGACATCGATCAGCTGTGCTGCGACAAGAAGCGGAAGGACTGCGGAAGTCCCTGGAGCATTCAGATGCATACTTTCTGGTGCAACATCAAGCGTTGGGGGATTTTAGCGCCAAACAGGACAAAGCTAATCAGCTTGCTAAGCTTATTGCGAGCATGGTGGATACCCAGGATAACATTTCTTGAGCTCTTCTGAAGTAGTTTCAGTTATGCTCTTGTTTTGCTGCCGCGTTTATTTGCACTGGTGGCCAATTTTGACGGCCAGTGTATATGATATGCTGCTTTGTTCCCTATATTTGCACTGGTGGCGAACTTTGATGCCCAGTGGATGTAATATGTGTAATAGCCGTGATAGCCTTGCGTTAGTTGCTTGCTTATTTATTTCCTTGTTGTCTTGTTTATTTGTTTGCTTGTAGTCATTGCAGTTTTTTTTCTGCGGTTAACTGTGGCTGCAATAACCCATTTTTTAAAACTAGGCCACAATAACCATGGGCTAATATTTACTGTAGTGACACTGGGCCTCCTACGGGCCGTAGAAACAGTGGGCCTTCTACGGGCCGTAGAAACAGTAGGCCTTCTACGGGCCATAAAACAATGGGCCTTCTACGGGCCGTATCATCAATGGGCCTTATACGGGCCGTATGATCGATTGGCCAAACATGGGCCAATAACAGGCCGCATTATGGCCATAAACGGTCTAGAGTTGGAATCGTCCATTCATGGGCCGACCGTAACGGGCCATCGTTAATAGGCCGTATTTGATGATGCTATGAAAACGGCCCAACGTATTAACGGACCACAAACGGGCCGACTGTAACCACGGGCTGAATTTGGCCCACAAGCAGAAAATGACAATAATGGGCCGTAAGTAAACGAATGCTGGAAATGAGCCCAAGTATAAATATGCTCTGAGAAGGCCGAAAGATAACATGGGCTGGAAACGGCCCAACAGAATAACGGGCCGTTAATGGGTATAAAGTGATACACTGTTCATTACGGGCCTGTTTCACCACGGGCCGTTAATGGGTGTAAAGTGATACACTGTTCATTACGGGCCAGTTTCACCATGGGCCGTTAATAGGCCAAGAGTTACATAGGGCCTCATATGGGCCAAAAGACGTCATGGGCCATACATGGGCCAGAAGTGAAAACGGTGTCGGTGTCAAAACCGGCGGATCTCGGGTAGGGGGTCCCGAACTGTGTGTCTAGGCGGATGGTAACAGGAGACGAGGGACACAATGTTTTACCCAGGTTTGGGCCCTCTTGATGGAGGTAAAACCCTACGTCCTGCTTGATTAATATTGATGATATGGGTAGTACAAGAGTAGATCTACCATGAGATCAAGGAGGCTAAACCCTAGAAGCTAGCCTATGGTATGATTGTTGTATGTTGGAGTTGTCCTATGGACTAAAAACCCTCCGGTTTATATAGACACCGGAGAGGGTTAGCGTTACACAAAGTCGGTTACAATGGCAGGAGATCTGAATATCCGCATCGCCAAGCTTGCCTTCCACGCCAAGGAAAGTCCCATCCAGACACGGGACAAAGTCTTCAATCTTGTATCTTCATAGTCCAGGAGTCCGGCTGAAGGTATAGTCCGGCTATCCGGACACCCCCTAATCCAGGACTCCCTTAGTAGCCCCTGAACCAGGCTTCAATGACGACGAGTCCGGCGCGTAGATTGTCTTCGGCATTGCCAGGCGGGTTCCTCCTCCAAGTACTTCATAAAAGATTGTAAACACTAAGGGTAGTGTCCGGCTCTGCAAAATAAGTTTCCACATATTGCCATAGAGAGAATAATATTAACACAAATCTAATCTGCTGACGTATTCCGTAGTGTGACATCACACTACGGCTAAGCCCTTATTCGAATCGTTTTTACTTCCCCACCTCAGCGCATTTTGCGAGGCAGTTTCCTTGGCACATCTTGTCAAAGCAGAGACCGTGTCCCCTTTATTTACGGGATTCTCATCAATACGGACGTGGGTAACCCAATCGTGCCCATTAGCATGTTTCCTCGATTAAAGGCGAGTCCCAAACGGTTACAGGGAGGGCCCTTGGTATTCGACCTCTTATAAAGAGACCAAGGACTTACTCCCTTTCAATCTCAAACGAGTTCGCCTGTCGCCTCGAGTTCCAACACCCTAGGCTCCAAATTTCAGGCGCTTCGGATCTTCGACAATGTCTGGTTCTGACCTTCGAGGCTGATGGATGCCGGAGGAGGACGTGCTAAAGTTGAGAGAGGCCAAGTTCTTGACCGGTGAAATTTCGCACAGGTTGCCTGCTCAAGAGCAGGCCGTTCCCAGTCCCCAGCCTGGTGAGAGCGTGGTGTTCGTGTCTCACTTCCTTCGGGGGTTAGGCTTCCCAATGGATCCCTTCGTGAGGGGGCTGATGTTCTATTATGGGCTAGAATTCGACGACTTAGCTCCGGAGTCCATCCTCCATATTTCCTCATTCATCGTCGTGTATGAAGCGTTCCTCCATGTTACCCCTCACTGTGGATTATGGCTCAAGACCTTTAAGGTAGAGCCGAAGATGATTGAGGGACGACACGCAGAGTGCGGAGGCGCTATTATAAGCAAGAATGCTGGCGCTCCATGGCCCGAGGGCCTTTTTCAGAAGGAGCTCGGCTTATGGCAACGAGAGTGGTTCTATATCACTGTCCCCAGGGGCACCAAGTGGGTGGCGCCGCCTGCCTTTCGCTCGGGTCCCCCAGAGCAGCTAGGGTCATGGGTCAACAAAGGCCTAGATTGGGGACCACCCCTGGATGTGCCTTTGTTGCAGGACCGCATCAGGGATCTCTTAGAAAGAGGTCTCAGCCTGGTCAAAGTGACGCAAGTCATGCTGATCCACCGAACACTGCCCGGCAAACGCGGCCCCCTTCGTCTATGGGAGTTTAACCCGGAGGGACCACGAGCTCTCCGGCACTTTATGGGTGCAACGCCCGCGGAGATGTATAAACTGTTCTTCGGATCACAAGCAATGTGTTCGGATTTGACCAAGGACGCAGGTCTGAGCTGCAATCGCCCGGATACTCAAGTAAGTAGCCTTGTGCCCGGACTCGTTATCCATATATTTGTCATAAACTTGCCCCTAAAGGAGCCGTCCCTTTAAAAAGGAGTGGATAGCGAAAGCAAAGCTGATAAGGTGTCCGGCTCCCCTCCCTGAGACCAGGCCGGATTCCATCCTAGTCAGGATGTTGAAGATTGTGCCTTTGAAGGAAAGTGAGGGAGGGGACAAGGAAGTTACGGCCTCCTCGAAGGAGGCTGTTCGGAGGGAAAGAATCGAAAATTCCTCTCCTCCGGGGAAGAAAAGGACTGCCTCTGAAAACCCGGAGGCTATGGCCTCCAAGCGGGGAAAAAAAATCCTTGTCAGAGGGTCCTATGCCCGGGGATACCTCGGCCGAACTATGCCCTCAAGGGGACCAGCCCTCCAGCGAGCCGTAAGTAGAGAAAGATTATATTTTTGAGAGAAAAATCCTTGCTTTAAACCTGAGAAGATTAACAGAAATTTTACCTTGTAGCTCGGACCTCAGCCCTTCTCAGCAGAGCTCGTCTTCGGGGGACCTTCTTCCGGAGATGATGGAGAGCGGGACGCCTCCCCCTGCCGTACCACCTAGCGAGGCGGGCGACCCTGAAGTGTCGTCACGGAGGGCTTCTCCGAATTCGGCAGGGGCGGAAGGTAGCCATATGGCCCCCAAGGTTCTCCGCGTACGGCCTTCAAAAGAGGCCATAGGACGAATCCGGCGCCGTCCGGTGCTCGGTCGGAGGAGCTGAAGAATCTTCTAGGGCGAGCTTCTATCTCAGAGGAGCACAATGCATTGATGGGCACGGTGATTGAAAGGATTTCGTCCGCGGAAAGCGGATTGCACGAGGCCGTCAGAAGTTTACTGACGGGTTTTGAGGTACGTTACATAATGTACACTTTTGTCAGTTGCGCATAAATAAGATGCGCCCTGTGTAGATAGTAGCCCCTGAGACTCTGTGTGTTGTCAGAAGTGACGGCGCGCAGAGGATCATAATCCCAGGTCTAAAATGTCGCCTTTGAATGTAGGTGGCGAGGTGTCCGGAATCGAGCCGAACTGATGATTTTGCCGAACTAAAGCGGCAACTTGACGTGGCAGATGCCGACATTGCGCTCGTCAACAAGTGGCTTGATGAGGCTCAAGGTATGTAATTGCTTGGGCGGCACCTGGTAAGAGGAGCTTTATGCTAGTATCATAAAATGTGTGTGCTTGACGCAGATGGTGCGGCCGCCGTGGAGAGTCTTCGGGCAGAACTTGCCCGAGCTAAGGAAAAAGCCATTAAAAGTGATGCGGCTGCCGAGAAGGCCCTTGAAGAGCTGAGAGCCGAACAGGTTGCTCACTGCCGAAGCAAGAAAGAGATGGCCGAGATGGCTGTGAAGTTAAAGAGCGCTGCTGTAGGACCTTGAAGTATGTCTAGAGGGGGGGGGGGTGATTAGACTACTTGACCAATAAAAACTTAACCGTTTCCCAATTTTAGAGTTTGGCAGATTTTAGCTACTTTGGGACAAGTCAAGCAATCATCACACAATTCAAGCAAGCATGCAAAGAGTATATAGGCAGCGGAAAGTAAAGCATGCAACTTGCAAGAATGTAAAGGGAAGGGTTTGGAGAATTCAAACGCAATTGGAGACACATATGTTTTTGGTGTGGTTCGGATAGGTGGTGCTATCCTACATCCACGTTGATGGAGACTTCAACCCACGAAGGGTAACGGTTGCACGAGTCCACGGAGGGCTCCACCCACGAAGGGTCCACGAAGAAGCAACCTTGTCTATCCCACCATGGCCATCGCCCACGAAGGACTTGCCTCACTAGCGGTAGATCTTCACGAATTAGGCGATCTCCTTGCCCTTACAAACTCCTTGGTTCAACTCCACAATCTTGTCGGAGGCTCCCAAGTGACACCTAGCCAATCTAGGAGACACCACTCTCCAAGAAGTAACAAATGGTGTGTTGATGATGAACTCCTTTCTCTTATGCTTCAAATTATAGTCTCCCCAACACTCAACTCTCTCTCATAGGATTTGGATCTGGTGGAAAGAATATTTGAGTGGAAAGCAACTTGGGGAAGGCTAGAGATCAAGATTCATATGGTAGGAATGGAATATCTTGAGCTCAACACAAGGGTAGGTGGTTCTCTCTCAGAACATGTGAGTTGGAAGTGTAGATGTGTTCTGATGGCTCTCTCCATGAGTGAAGAGGATGTGGAGGGGTATATATAGCCTCCACACAAAATCTACCCGTTACACACAATTTACCAATCTTGGTGGGACCGAATCAACAAACTCGGTCGGACCGATTTAGTAAACCTAGTGACCGTTAGTGATTTTTGGTGGGACCGACATGCAACTTGGTAGGACCGATATGGTTAGGGTTAGGGCATAACGTAACCTCGGTGAGACCGATTACACAAACTCGGTGAGACCGATTTGGTAATAAGCTAACCAGAGGGTTGGTCAGGTAAACTCGATGGGACCGATTTGCTCTTTCGCTGAGACCGAAATGTTACAAAAAGGAAACAGAGAGTTTACATTGCAATCTCGATGGGACCGATCCGCTCTTTCGGTGAGACCGAAAAGTTACGAAAAGGAAACAAAGAAATTGCAATCACATCTCGGTGAGACCGAGATCCCTATCGGTAGAACCGATTTGCTTAGGGTTTGGCAGTGGCTATGCCATGTGAAACTCGGTGGCGCCGGATTGAAAGAATCGGTAGGTCCGAGTTTGGCTTTGGGTTTAGGTCAAGTGTGGATATGGGAAAGTAGCTGAGAGTTTTGGAGCATATCACTAAGCACATGAAGCAAGAGGCTCATTAAGCAACACCTCATCCCTCCTTGATAGTATTGGCTTTTCCTAAAGACTCAACGTGATCTTGGATCACTAAAATATAAAATGAAGAGTCTTGATCTTGAAGCTTGAGCCAATCCTTTGTCCTTAGCATTTTGAGGGATCCACTTTCATCATCCATGCCATGCCAATCATTGAGCTTTCCTGAAATAATCATCTTGGAATAGCATTAGCTCAATGAGCTATATGTTGTTATGAATTACCAAAACCACCTAGGGATAGTTGCACTTTCAATCTCCCCCTTTTTGGTAATTGATGACAACATATAGATCAAAGCTTCGATAAATGATAATAAGATTTTTAGAACATCGTCGCTTTGAGAGGTATGTGAAAAGCAAGAGCTCCCCCTAAATTTGTGCATATTTTAAAATTTGCTTTGGACTGCAAATGCACAAAGAGTTAGAATCATAGGTTACTCTTCCATGTCACATACATCTTGGTGGAGCGCTCAACATGATAAGAATTGAATACATGCACTCATCACCAATAAAAGTGAATGATCACATAAGATAGATAGGATAATATCAAGCATGCATAAGTGTAGCTTATGATCAAACACATGATCATCAATGTCTCACAAGCATATCATAATATCTCAACCAAAAGCAAACAAAGTTTGAAAAACCACCAAATAAAGCAAGAGAGAATAAAGGCAACACTCTCTCTCTCTCGAAGCCTATGATCTATACATTTTTCTCCCCCTTTGGCAACAAGTTACCAAAAAGTTCCTAGAAAATGCATAGTGCTAGATCGACTCTCAGGCTTGATCTTCTGGTGGTGGTGGAATCTGGATCACTCCAAGGACGAAGGCTTCTGTAGAAGTGGTTGGAGCTGGAGCTGAGGTGAATGCTGGAGCTGGTTGGGCTGGTGCTGTAGCTGGAGCTGAGGTGGTGGCTTTGGTGTCAGGAACTGGCACTGCAGTTGACCTCTGAGCTCGTGGCACTTTGGCAAATGCATCAGTTGTAGTCTTCCCCTTCCTCTCCTGCATGTCATCTTGAAGTTGCTCCACTGCAGACTGAATCTCTGTTACTTTTACATCCAAGTCATAGAACTTTTGTTCCACGATTCTCTCTAAGCTCTCCTGATTCTGAGTGAGGGTGGCTAGTCCTTTATCAATCCTCAGTGTAGATGCAATCAAGTAACTAAGCTGCTCCTGCTTGGTTTTCAGGAAATACTCAGATGCCTCCTCTTGAGTTGGCATCTTGGCAGCTTTCTCCTTCCTTGCCTTCTCCTTCTTTGCTTGAGCTTGAGCTGATGATGGTTCATTCTCATTCATCACAACTTGATTGTCCTCGAAATCTGGATGAATAGGCAAGTGTTCCTTGTCCAACAAGTATGTGCCTTTGCCCATTTTTGAGTTAATCAACTCTTGGATCTGAGGGGCATAACCACAGCTCCTCTTCTGATTTGCTGCAGTCCTCTTGATAGTCTCTACTATGAGGCTCATGACCTTGAATTTTTGAGGCACATCAAATATATGTAGCAAGTTAATGGCGTGACCTCTGATCATTCTGTGATCTCCAGACTTGGGCAAGAGTGTGTGCCTAAGGATCCAGTTGATCATAGGCAGTCCTGACAACAAGTGTTTTACAGACCCAAACTGGTGAGTTTCAAGATCATCTACTGGAATCTCCTTGTACATATTTGCCATTGAGTTATGATCCATCTTTTTCTTGGCATAGACATCCAAGTCATCTTCATTTTCCTCTGGGGCATTGATCAACTTTGCCCATTCCTCAACAGTTGATTGGTACCTAGTACCTTCAGACATCCATGTTATCCTTCCATCTGGGTAGAAGTGTGATGTGGAGTAGAATTGCATAATGAGCTCCTCATTCCACTTTGTGAGCTTCTGCCCAACAAAGTCTGCAACTCCACAAGCTTTGAAGCTGTCTTGCACTCCAGGATAGTGCTCTTCATTGTCCTTGATGTACTCTCAATCTACCCATTTTATGTCACAAACTATGGGCTTCTTATCAAGCAACACTGTCTCATAGAAGTCCTGCTGTTCCTTTGTGTGGAACCTGTAGTCAACAACAGTTCTTCTCCTGGAAGCATATGGATCTGCTTCTCTCCACTTTCTTAACCCCGAGTCTCTTCTGATTTTCATGTTCTCAGCCACAGGATGAGCATCATTGTGGTTTGGAATCTTGGGCTTGAGCTTTCTCAGGACTTGTCCTTCTTCATCTTCTCCAACAGTTTCAGGCACTGGGGCCTTGTTCTTCTCAGCAGCTGGTATGCTCCTTGTATTTCTCTTTGGAGCTGACTTGGCCTTGGAGGCAGATTTGGGTGCTTCTTTGGGCTTGGATGCAGTAGCCCCTGATTTTATAACATCACCCATCAGCTTTGGTGCCTTAGGTGCTAGTGCAGCAACTTCTTCTTCTTCTTCTTCTTCTGAGTCTGAGTCTCTCCTCATAGAGGGTTTACCAACAACTCTGGCAGTGGTAGTTCTGACTCTCTTCTTCTTCTTGTCTTGGCCACTTGCTTCCTCTTCAGATTCCATGACTAGCTTCATGGTTTCTTCAGGTACAGCCTTCCTAGGCTTGGAAGTAGGAACTCTCCTTGCAGGTGCCTTCTTCTGCATACCTGGCTTTGTGCTCTGTGCTGAGCCATACTCCTTCTTGAGCACTACTTTCTTGGAAGTAGCTTCCTCTTCCTGTGCCACATAATCCTCATCCTCTGATTCAGAGGTTCTCTTCTTCCTTTGTCTGGTGGCAGCTTTTGGCAGATTGCTAGGGGTGCTCCTGCTGCCTTCATCTGAAGAACTGGAGGGACTAGTGCCCTCACTCATGTGCACTTGCTCTTCTGACATGTTCTGGCTGTCACTCTGATCATACATGATGTAAAAGCTGACTGCTGACCCTGTGAAGAGTTTATAGATGAGGTGGAGTAGATGAGCATCACAAAATGCAGAGATTTTTGCAAAACAATGATTCAAAATCTTAGTTTTAGTTTCCCACCGAAATTATTTCGGATCTACCGATTTTTAAACTCGGTGATACCGAAGCAGTTTTGGAACCTAAACTAGTGAACTCGGTCAGACCGAGTCACAGTTCAATGGCACCGAGACTGCTAGGGTTTCACAAAGTTCCAAAATCAGTCACACCGATTAGTAATTCTCGGTCAGACCGAGTCTCACTTGTGCAATGGCATGAGCCAAATCGGTGGGACCGAGTTTTTCAACTCGGTGGGTCCGAGATGGTTTCGGCGGAAACCTAACCCTAAAATTTTCGAATCAAACCTATTCTACGAATTGCATTGACTGGTCGGAGTGTTTCAATCGTGGCTACAATCAATAAGATCACAATGTGCTAGGAATCAGATGGGGAATAGCACAAATATCGAGTCCATACCCTAGTTCGGCGGAGACTCACTACGGCGGCAACGGCGGGGTTGAATTCCATTGACGGCGATGGAGACCAGCGACTGGAGGCGGCTGGTGGCGAGGAGACGATCCGGAGACCATGTAGGCAGAGTGAGCTATCGCGCGGGCGAAGGGGTTTGGAGAAATTTCCAAATTTTTGCCCGTGTCTATATATAGCCCGACCCTGTCGGTGTGACCGAGTGGAACAACTCGGTGGCACCGAGATGCAAAACTGTATACAGTTATTGCAACTCGGTGTGATCGAATGGTTCAAATCAGTTGCACCGAGATCGAAAACATAGATCGACTTGATGATATCGGTAGCACCGAAAAGGAGATACCAGTCAGACCAAGAATCACAAAGAAGTTTTGGAAGTTTAAGTCTAGGACGAATCGGGGACTTCGAGTGCTCCTCACACAGAGTGGTTCGAATCTGACTTGGTCAAATTTTGTGATGTAGCATGAATAGAGTTTGAGATGAGAAAAGCATAGATAGCTAGAGGAGGTTCTTAGGCATTCTTGTCCATCCACTTGTCAAGAAAAAGAAAAACCAATCAATCAAAACAACAAGTGGATGTCCTCGAATCAGTAAAATATGCAACCAACATGCTCACACAATAAAATGGCAATTGAAATATGTGACAAAGCATGCACAACCAATTCTAGCATCTATCAAGCAATTTGCAATGACTAGGTCATCTATATATGAGTATATTGACTTAGGAGTCAAATGAGGACATTTGATCATAGGTCATACTCATCGTTTAAGCACAAGTGGGGTTACCACTTTTACATAAAGCATTGTTGTGTTCACACCATTAGAGTTGCTTTAGCTCAAGTCTTAGAGTAAAGCTCCCCCTAGATGTGATATCCCCCCTTAGAGGGATGAACTAACCTTGGGTTTGTCGATGATGACTTCATGTAGATGTTGAAGATGTGGATGCTCATAGTTGATGTAGATCAATTGGAGCTATCCATTGGAGTGAATTGCACTTTCAATACCTACATGGGTTAGTCCCACAAGGAACAAACAAGAATATCCATAGACATAGAGTGATGCACACACAAGATGATGTCTATGAAAGCTTTTAGGTTACCTTGTCCCTTGACTTACCAACAAGAGGGTTTGTGACTCCTTGAACTAGTGCAAGATGTGGAAGTTGATTGCACTTGTTCTTGCCAAAATGATAAGAGTGAAGTATGTTGGCGGAGTCACCCTCAAGAACTCTCTAGTTCTTCTTCTTTTGGATCCACACCATCTTGATGGGAATCTTTGGAGTTGTAGTCGTACTTGATGAAGTGGAACTTGAAGTAGTCTTGGGAATCCACTTGACTAAGGCTTAGGAGCTTCTTCAAATGCATCAATTTCCTCTTGAAGCTTGTCCTTGCCTTTTTGCTTGTAGTCTTGTGGTGGAAGATCATCTTGAGCTTGTGTCCCCTTGAAGGAAGTAGGATCATACTTCTCTTGTTGAGGAACAAACTTCGTCTTGGGGTATTGATCTTCTTCCCACTCAAATCCATTGGCATTGAACTTTCGTTCAAAATCAACACCTTGATTCTTCCGGTGCCTTCCTTGCTTGCGTACAATTTCCTCGAATTGCTTACTTCCGGCAAGGCTCTTGTAGACTCCTTTCTCTATAATTCCCTTCAATAAGCTATTTTCTTGCTCAAGTGTAACTTGGCTAAGAGAATCATTAGTGGAATCAAGAGAACTACTAGAAGCAACAATATTGGATTTAACATGATCATTGTTACTACTAGAGGAAGAATCTTTCTTGTTCTTGTTACTAGACTTGACTTGAGGCATGTAAGTGGATAAGAGTAAACGCTTGGCAATGTAAGAAGAACTTTTCTTATGAAGATCATCATTGGTTGCTTTTAAGAACTCATGCTCTTGCTCAAGGTTGAGCTTTTTAAAGCGTAATTTCTCATGTGTTCTTAAAAGTTCTCGATGATCTCCTAAGATAGTTTCATGAGCTAACTTAAGAGTGTTTAGTTCTTTAGTTAGAGCCTCAATCTTCTCCTTATCATTGTCATTCGTTTTATCTTGATTAGCATGATTAATTGACGTTTCATCATAGAATTCATCACTAGAGTTGTCAACAAGTAAATCATCATCACCTAACAAGTCATCTTCATCACTATTGAAATCAACATACTCGAGGTGTGTTACCTTAGGACCTTTGGCCATAAAGCATCTTCCAATTCCTTCATTTGGTGAGTCAAATATGTCGTAGGAGTTGGTTGACACAAGTGCTAGACCGGCAACACCTTCATATTGAGTATATTCGGAATCGGAGTGATAACTTCTCTCGGAGTGGTTGTCGGAGTCGGAGCCGGATACCCATTCACCAACATGAGCTTGATGTCTTCGTTTTGTGTAGCTCCTTGATGACTTTTCCTTTCTTTCCGAATCCTTGCTTCTCCGTGAGTATCTTCGTTCATAACGATCATCTCTACTCCTTCTTTCTCTAGATCGTGATTCTTCTCTTTTGCTTCTTCTTTTTGGAGAATCTTCTCTTCTTTTGTAGGGTGCCGTATACTCATTGGATTAGTGTCCGGGTCTTCCACAATTGTAGCAGTTTCGCTCTCGACTAGAAGATCTTTTGTCATTGTAGGACCTTGACTTGGAGCTTCTATCTTTGCTTCTACTCTTGTAGAACTTGTTGAAGTTCTTCACCATTAAGCTCAATTCTTCATTGAAGGTTTGTTTCTCACTTGATGATGTGGGGGCTTCACATGGGGCTTTGTAAGCTCCACTTGATTTGTTGTGAAGGTCCTTTTTATCCTTGAGTGACATCTCATGAGCAACAATTCTTCCAATGACCTCCGTTGGCTTGAGATCTTTGTAATTGGGCATCATTTGGATCAATGTGCACACGGTATCATATTTTACATCCAAGGCTCTTAGGATCTTCTTGATGATGAATCTATCGGTCATCTCTTCACTCCCTAAGCCGGCAATCTCATTTGTGATGAGAGCAAGCCTAGAGTACATTTCAGCGACACCTTCACCATCCTTCATTTTGAACTTGTCAAGTTGACTTTGAAGCACATCCAATTTGGATTCCTTGATGGAGTCAGTACATTCGTGCATATCAATCAAAGTATCCCAAATTTCCTTTGCATTCTTAAGACGACTGATTTTGTTGAATTCTTCGGGGCACAATCCGTTGAAGAGAATATCACAAGCTTGAGCGTTGTATTGCAGCATCTTCTACTCTTCCGCGGTAGCTTCACGGTTTGGTTCTTTCCCATCAAAGAAGTCACCTTGCAAACCAACACACACAATAGCCCAAACGGAGGGGTCATGTCCAAGAATATGCATTTTCATTTTATGCTTCCAACTAGCAAAATTAGTACCATCAAAGTAAGGACCTCTACGGTGATAATTTCCCTTGCTAGACGCCATACTCTCCTAGGTTGTGAAACCAAGGCTATGACCACCAAAAGCTATGGAAATCAAAGCAAATGGAGACCAAAGCTCTGATACCAATTGTAGGACCTTGAAGTATGTCTAGAGGGGGGGGGTGATTAGACTACTTGACCAATAAAAACTTAACCTTTTCCCAATTTTAGAGTTTGGCAGATTTTAGCTACTTTGGGACAAGTCAAGCAATCATCACACAATTCAAGCAAGCATGCAAAGAGTATATAGGCAGCGGAAAGTAAAGCATGCAACTTGCAAGAATGTAAAGGGAAGGGTTTGGAGAATTCAAACGCAATTGGAGACACGGATGTTTTTGGCGTGGTTTGGATAGGTGGTGCTATCCTACATCCACGTTGATGGAGACTTCAACCCACGAAGGGTAACGGTTGCGCGAGTCCACGGAGGGCTCCACCCACGAAGGGTCCACGAAGAAGCAACCTTGTCTATCCCACCATGGCCATCGCCCATGAAGGACTTGCCTCACTAGCGGTAGATCTTCACGAAGTAGGCGATCTCCTTGCCCTTACAAACTCCTTGGTTCAACTCCACAATCTTGTCGGAGGCTCCCAAGTGACACCTAGCCAATCTAGGAGACACCACTCTCCAAGAAGTAACAAATGGTGTGTTGATGATGAACTCCTTGCTCTTGTGCTTCAAATGATAGTCTCCCCAACACTCAACTCTCTCTCATAGGATTTGGATCTGATGGAAAGAAGATTTGAGTGGAAAGCAACTTGGGGAAGGCTAGAGAGATTCATATGGTAGGAATGGAATATCTTGAGCTCAACACAAGGGTAGGTGGTTCTCTCTCAGAACATGTGAGTTGGAAGTGTAGATGTGTTCTGATGGCTCGCTCCACGAGTGAAGAGGAGGTGGAGGGGTATATATAGCCTCCACACAAAATCTAACTGTTACACACAATTTACCAATCTCGGTGCGACCGAATCAACAAACTCGGTCGGACCGATTTAGTAAACCTAGTGACCGTTAGTGATTTTCGGTGGGACCGACATGCAACTCGGTAGGACCGATATGGTTAGGGTTAGGGCATAACGTAATCTCGGTGAGACCGATTACACAAACTTGGTGAGACCGATTTGGTAATAAGCTAACCAGAGGGTTGGTTAGGTAAACTCGGTGGGACCAATTTGCTCTTTCGGTGAGACCAAAATGTTACAAAAAGGAAACAGAGAGTTTACATTGCAATCTCGGTGGGACCGATCCGCTCTTTTGGTGAGACCGAAAAGTTACGAAAAGGAAACAGAGAAATTGCAATCCCATCTCGGTGAGAGCGAGATCCCTATCGGTAGAACCGATTTGCTTAGGGTTTGGCAGTGGCTATGACATGTGAAACTCGGTGGCGCCGGATTGAAAGAATCGGTAGGTCCGAGTTTGGCTTTGGGTTTAGGTCAAGTGTGGATATGGGAAAGTAGCTGAGGGTTTTGGAGCATATCACTAAGCACATGAAGCAAGAGGCTCATTAAGCAACACCTCATCCCTCCTTGATAGTATTGGCTTTTCCTAAAGACTCAACGTGATCTTGGATCACTAAAATATAAAATGAAGAGTCTTGATCTTGAAGCTTGAGCCAATCCTTTGTCCTTAGCATTTTGAGGGATCCACTTTCATCATCCATGCCATGCCAATCATTGAGCTTTCCTGAAATAATCATCTTGGAATAGCATTAGCTCAATGAGCTATATGTTGTTATGAATTACCAAAACCACCTAGGGATAGTTGCACTTTCAGCTGCTGACCGTTGCAAGCTTCTTGAAAAAGAAGATCGGGTGAGACAGACGGACTTAGAGAAGGCCGTTGCTGATGCCAAGGACGCTCGCTCTGCGATGAGAGCTGCAAAGGAGGAGCTGCGTCAGGCCGGAGAGATTGTGGCTGGAAAGCCCTTTATGCTGCGGAGGAAGTTTTGTGATCCGAAGCTTGATCCGTTGGACCGGATGTGGAGTGTGGAGGACACCTATCTGGATTTGGCAGCGAGTGCTGCTGATGCGACCAAACACTTTCGAGATCAAGAAGATTGCGAAGTGGAAAAACTTTTCGGGTCGCAGTTCCACAATCCAGAGCGTCCACTGGCAGTGGACAATCGTCTGGCTCAATGGGCCGAACTGAATAGGTTGTCCGAACTCGCCATGAAGTGCGTCATGAGTCATTTGTGGCCGGGGAGATCGAAGCCGAAGAGTTATTTCAGCTTGGTGCAGCAATTCCTTGGTGCGGTGCCACGTATCAATGCAATGAAGAGGTCGGCATGCATAGAGGGTGCACGGATGGCTCTTGCCCGTGTCAAGACATACTGGGCGGAGATGGAGACCACCATTGTTGCATCCCGAGATTTGGACAAAAGCCGAGTACCCTCCAAGCACTATTTTCAGGAAGTCCTTGAAGGCGCTCGTGTGATAGAGACGCAGTGCTCGAAGGATGCTATGTTCTAATAGCATATTTAATTATAAAGCAGTATTTTGACAAATTGTAGTAGCCTTTTATACTTGTGCCTTCAAGTATTTGAAACACCTCCTGTGCGGCCGTTTTAAGATATACATATAAAATCTGAAAGATGGCAGTCATTGGCTTCAGCCCCCACGCACATAGTGCGGGGGTGCTCGCAAAAGGCGCATTTTCACACTTAATCCAACGTCTTGGTACTACAAAGGAGGTGATAGCGCAGCGAGCTAGGCAACCGGACTATAATGCTTTAACACTTTCACTTATCCATAGGAACTTGACAGTGAGGCTACTTATATAGCCCCTGGTGGCGCCTGCGCTCGCCCGAAGTCGGGGCGCATATGTGCCTGGCCGGGAAACGGCCCTTCGTTAATGCGGAGGAATCCTATAGGTTCCGGAGAGTCATCGAGTGGCTGACCAGTCTCACGCTATATCAAGACAGTCAGTTTTTGGCTTTCTCTACTGAGGTGCTCGCCTGGCCGAACCGGGGCACAATCGCAGTAGTTCTCCTAGTGCCGCCTTAGCCGATAGAGCGGAACGTAAGGCGGCCGAACACAGGAGCCGGGCAACCCAACATTTGACCGAAGACATGTTTCGGAGCTGATGCATATAAGGCCAAACTCGCGACGCCGAACACTCCCTAAGGTATTCGGTCTTTATGAGAGCGGGCGAAGTTACACTCTTAGGTATAAGCCCCTAGTGTCTAGGTACGCGCAGAAATTCTGACGTGGCCACATGCCAAGACGCCAGCCTCCTCCTTGGTTATACTACAGAGAACCAGGGGATGTGTATCAACAAGAGACAGCAAAAAAGGTTTACGCAGGGTCTTAATCTGAAAAGAATCCTTGTAACAGGTCCCTGCTGCACGTCTGCGCTTGTGTCTCCGTTGTGCCGTTTCCTATACGGGCGCAACACGATATTCATCTGTAAAAGAGAGGAACTAAGTTGAAAAAAGATCGTGCCGAACAAAACTTATATTTAAATAAACAAAGTATAAAGTAAAATATGTAAAATTGAGCTTTATTGTCTCTTATTTTATATGTGCGGAGCCCCTAGGGTAGGGGTATATGGCCACTAAGCCTTTATCAATCATACTTTGTGCCGGACTCATCTATCCGTGTCCGTGGTCTTAATGACCTGTTCCAATGTTTTAGCTGGTGAAGCCATTTTATTGTGGGGTTGTTAAAGCGACCGCACAATCCTCCGCTCGGGGGAGGCGCACTCAATGCTTCCCCTTCAAAGAGATGATGCCTCGTGGACCGAGCATCTTAAGCGTAAGAGATGCATAATGCGGTATTGCGTTAAAGCGGGCGAAAGCTTTGCGTCCCAGCAGTGCTTGATAGCGACTTGAGAATGGGACAATGTGGAAAGTCAGCCTTTCGCGACGGAAGTTATCAGTAGAGCCGAATATAACTTCGAGCCGGAGAAAACCCATGCAATGGGTGTCCGGACCTGGCGTTACCCCTTGAAAGGCGGTTTTGCTGTGGCGAATTCTTTTTGGGTCTATCCCCATGTGGCGGATTGTGTCCTGATATATCAGGTTTAGTCCACAGCCGCCGTTGAGGGAGTCCTGGATTAGGGGTGTTCGGGTAGCCGGACTATACCTTCAGCCGGACTCCTGGACTATGAAGATACAAGATTGAAGACTTCGTCCCGTGTCCGGATGGGACTTTCTTTGGCGTGGAAGGCAAGCTTGGCGATGCGGATATTCAAGATCTCCTACCATTGTAACCGACTTTGTGTAACCCTAACCCTCTCTGGTGTCTATATAAACCGAGGGGTTTTAGTCCGTAGGACAACTTCAACATACAACAATCATACCATAGGCTAGCTTCTAGGGTTTAGCCTCCTTGATCTCGTGGTAGATCTACTCTTGTACTACCCATATCATCAATATTAATCAAGCAGGACGTAGGGTTTTACCTCCATCAAGAGGGCCCGAACCTGGGTAAAACATCGTGTCCCCTGTCTCCTGTTACCATCCGGCCTAGACGCACAGTTCGGGACCCCCTACCCGAGATCGGCCGGTTTTGACACCGACATTGGTGCTTTCATTGAGAGTTCCTCTGTGTCGTCGCTTTTAGGCCCGATGGCTCCTTTGATCATCAACAACGATGCGGTCTAGGGTGAGACTTTTCTCCCCGGACAGATCTTCGTCTTCGGCAGCTTCGCACTGCGGGCCAATTCGCTTGGCCACCTGGAGCAGATCGAAAGCTATGCCCCTGGCCATCAAGTCAGGTTTGGAAGTTTAAACTACAAGCCTGACATCCGCGGGGACTTGATCTTCGACGGATTCGAGCCACAGCCAAGCGCGCCGCACTGTCTCGATGGGCACGATCTAGCTCTGCCACCGAACAGTGCCTTGGAGGCCGCACACGCACCGGTTCCGACCCTTAATTCGGAGCCTATTGCGCCAATCGAGGATGAGCGGTTGGACGTCACCTCGGGGGCTGCGATCTCAAAGGCGATTGAGCCGAACGCTAGCCCCGCGCTCTGCACGGCCCGTGACTCCGAGGAGCCGAATTCCTCTCCGAACTCCGAGCCCCCCGTGCCCCTGCCGATCGAATCCGATTGGGCGCCGATAATGGAGTTCACCGCCGCGGACATCTTTCAGCACTCGCCCTTCAGCGACATACTGAACTCTCTAAAGTCTCTCTCTTTATCAGGAGAGCCCTGGCCGGACTACGGTCAGCAAGGATGGGATAAGGACGATGAAGAAATTCAAAGCCCACCCACATGGTAGCCACTGTCGATAATTTAAACGACGTGCTCAACTTCGACTCCGCAGACATCGACAGCATGGACGACGATGCAGGAGACGCAGATGAACCAATGCCCACAGGGCATTGGACAGCCACCTCATCTCACGATGTGTACATGGTGGATACCCCTAAAGGAAGCGACAACGGGAAAAAGGGGATGGAACGAGGGATCGGTCCCTCAGAAAACAGTCAAAGCGTCGGCATAAACGCCGACCCAAGCCCCGCCTCGATAAAGACCCAGCCATAGAGCAGGATGAGCCGATAGACGACGAGCAGGCATCAGAGCAACCGTCCGAACAGGGCAACACAGATAGAGAAACCGAACATCCCTCCCCCGGCGAAAATGGCACTCCGGACGACCTTACGCCAGATAAACTCACGGAGCAGAAGAACCTCCACAAGAGGCTCGTCACAACAGCACGCATCCTGAAAAAGCAGAAGCGGAAGCTAAAAACTGCGGAAGATGCACTCAGGATCAGATGGAACAAAGTAATCAATACCGCAGACAAGTACGGCGACAGTCGCCGCACTAAAAGCTATCCGAAGAGAAAGCTACTGCCTGAATTCGACGAAGAGGCCTTAGAGCCCTCGCATTCAAAAAATAAGAAAGCCACACGGTCGGATAGACGACCCCATGGCTAGCATAAAGCGGCAAGAGGCGCTGCATTTAAGCCGGCATGCGACCCACTTAAGGATTCGCATCACAGCCCAACCAGGTCCATTTACGGGCCAAGAAAGCAAGCTCTCGTAAGCAATGCAATAAAGCCATTATCAGAATCCGGCACACCCAAATACAGGGGCGCCACACACCCCCTATGTTTCACCGATGAGGTCCTGGATTATGAATTTCCAGAGGGATTCAAACCCGTAAACATAGAGGCATATGATGGAACAACAGACCCTGGAGTCTGGATCGAGGATTATATCCTCCACATACATATGGCTAGAGGAGATGACCTCCACGCCATAAAATACTTACCCCTCAAGCTTAAAGGGCCAGCCCGGCATTGGCTTAAAAGCCTTCCTGAAAACACAATCGGAAGTTGGGAAGAGCTCGAGGACGCTTTCCGAGCAAATTTTCAAGGGACCTATGTCTGCCCTCCGGATGCAGACGATCTTAGTCACATAACTCAACAGCCCGAAGAATCAGCTCGGCAATTCTGGAATAGATTTCTCACTAAAATGAATCAGATAGTAGACTGTCCGGACGCCGAAGCCTTAGCAGCTTTCAGGCATAATGTCCGAGACGAATGGCTCGCCAGACACCTCGGCCAAGAAAAGCCAAGAACAGTGGCCGCACTAACAAGCCTCATGACCCGCTTTTGTGCAGGAGAGGACAGCTGGTTGGCAAGATGTAGCACCAGCGACCCAAGTACATCCGAAACTAGGGATGGAAACGGAAAACTGCGATGCAATAAGGACCGTCACCGGACTAAGGAAAAAAGTCCGAAGAGCACGGCAGTCAACGCCGGATTTAAAAGCTCACGACAGAATCCGACAAAGCCGTCCCTCCAGGATAACAGGGATGATCCATCCAACTTAAACAAAATCCTGGACAGGATATGTCAAATACACAGTACTCCCAGGAAGCCTACCAACCATACCCATAGAGATTGTTGGGTCTTCAAACAATCCGGCAGACTCAATGCCGAACACAAGGGGCTCGACATACCAAGCGAAGACGATGACGAACCCCAAAAGCAGAACACAAGGAAACAAAAGAACTTCCCACAAGAAGTAAAAACAGTAAACTTACTTCACATAACAAAACACGCGACGCCCATAAAGGTACGCGCCACACGGCCTATCCCAAAGGAGTCTCGCCACTGGTTGTCAAAACCAATCATCTTCGACCATCTGGATTACTCCAAAAGTACCAGGAACGCTGGCTGGATCACCCTGGTACTTGATCCAATAATCGGCGGACTCCAATTTACAATTGTCCTAATGGACGGCGGCAGCGGAACCTGATATATCAGGGCACAATCCGCCACATGGGGATAGACCCAACAAGAATTCGTCACAGCAAAACCTCCTTTCAAGGGGTAACGCCAGGTCCGGACACCCGGTGCATGGGTTTTCTCCAGCTTGAAGTTATATTCGGCTACCCCAATAACTTCCGCCGTGAAAAGCTAACTTTCCACATCGTCCCATTCTCAAGTTGCTATCAAGCACTACTGGGACGCGAAGCTTTCGTCCGCTTTAACGCAATACCGCATTATGCATCTCTAACGCTTAAGATGCCCGGTCCACGAGGCATCATCTCTTTGAAGGGGAAGCATTGAAGTGCGCCTCCCCCAAGCGGAGGACTGTGTGGCCGCTTTGACAGCCCCACTATAAAATGGCTTCACCGGTCAAAAACTTCGGAATAGGTCATTAAAGACCACGAACGCGGATAAACGAGTTCGGTACAAAATTATCATTAATGCAGGCTTAACGGCCACACACCCCTGTTCTAGGGGCTCCGCACCAGTAAACTAAGAGACAATCAAGCTCGGTTTCACATATTTTAGCTTACACTTTGTTTATTCAATATATATTCTGTTCGGCACGACCCTCTTTTCAACCTAGTTACTCTCTTTTTACAGATGATCATCGTGCTGCACCCGTCGAGGATACGACACAACGGAGACACAGACGTAGACGTGCAGTAGGGACCCGTTCTAAGGATTCTTTTTAGATTAAGACCCTGCGTAAACCTTTTTTACTGTCTCTTGTTGTTATATATCCCCTGTTTTTCTCTCATATAACCAAGGAGGAGGCTGGCGTCTTGGCATGTGGCCACGTCAGAATTTTTGCGCGTACCTGGACACTAGGGGCTTTTTTTATAAAGGGTGTCGTTTCGCCCGCACTTATAAAGACCGAACACCTTAGGGAGTGTTCGGCGTCGTGAGTTTTGGCATTATATGCATCAGCTCCGAATCATGTCTTTGGTCAAAT
This sequence comes from Aegilops umbellulata, assembly GCA_032464435.1. NCBI lineage: Eukaryota > Viridiplantae > Streptophyta > Magnoliopsida > Poales > Poaceae > Aegilops > Aegilops umbellulata. The sequence continues at coordinate 104,230,627 of CP136060.1, read as the reverse complement.
GTTGGGTTGCCCGGCTCTTGAGTTCGGCTACCTTACGTTCCGCTCTATCGGCTAAGGTAGCACCAAGAGAACTACTGTGATTGTGCCCCGGTTAGGCCGGGCGAGAACCTCAGTAGAGAAAGCCGAAAATTGACTGTCATGATGTAGCGTGAGACTGGTCAGCCACTCGATGACCTACCGGAATCTATAGATTCCTCCGCTTTAACGAAGGGCCGCTTCCCGGCCAGGCACATACGCGCCCCGAACTCGGGCGAGCGCAGTCGCCACCAGGGGCTACCTAAATAGTCCCATTGTCAAGCTCCTATGGCTAAGTGAAAGTGTTAAAGCATTATAGTTCGGTTGCCTAGCCCGCTGCGCTATCACCTCCTTTGTACTCCCTTCGTTCCTAAATACTTGTCTTTCTAGGCATTTCAACAAGTGACTACATACGGAGCAAAATGAGTGAATCTACACTTTAAAATATGTCTACATACATCCGTATGTAGTAGTCATTTGAAATGTCTAGAAAGACAAATATTTAGGAACGGAGGGAGTAGGACCAAGACGTTGGATTAAGTGTGAAAATGCGTCTTCTGCGAGCATCCCCGCACTATGTGCGTGGGGGCTGAAGCCAACGACTGCCATCTTTCAGATTTTGTATATATATATATATATCTTAAAACGGCCGCACAGGAGGTGTTCCCAATACTTGAAGGCACAAGTATAAAAGGCCACTACAATTTATCAAAATATTGCTTTGTAATTACATATGCTATCATAACATAGCATCCTTCGAGCACTGCGTCTCTATTACACGAGCGCCTTCAAGGACTTCCTGGAAATAGTGCTCGGAGGGTACTCGGCTTTTGTCTGAATCTCGGGACGCAACAACGATGGTCTCCATCTCTGCCCAGTATGTCTTGACACGGGCAAGAGCCATCCGTGCGCCCTCTATGCATGCTGACCTCTTCATTGCATTGATACGCGGCACCGCGTCAAGGAATTGGTGCACCAAGCTGAAATAACTCTTCGGCTCCGATCTCCCCGGCCACAGATGACCCATGACGTACTTCATGGCAAGTCCGGACAACCTATTCAGTTCGGCCCATTGAGCCAGGCGATCGTCCACTGCCAGTGGACGCTCTGGATTGTGGAACTGCGACCAGAAAAGCTTTTCCACTTCGCGATCTTTTTGATCTCGAAAGTGTTCGGTCGCATCAGCAGCACTCGCTGCCAAATCCAGATAGGTGTCCTCCACACTCCACATCCGGTCCAACGGAGCAAACTTCGGATCGCAAAACTTCCTCTGCAACATAAAGGGCTTTCCAGCCGCAATCTGTCCGGCTTGACGCAGCTCTCATCGCAGAGCGAGCGTCCTTGGCATCAGCAACGGCCTTCTCTAAGTCCGTCTGCCTCGCCCGGTCTTTTTCCTCAATAAGCTTGCAACGGTCAGCAAAGCCCTTTAATTTCACGGCCATCTCGGCCATCTCCTTCTTGCTTCGGCAGTGAGCAGCCTGTTCGGCTCTCAGCTCTTCAAGGGCTTTCTCGGCAGCCGCATCACTTTTCCTGGATCGTTCCTTAGCTTGGGCAAGTTTCGCCCGAAGACTCTCCACGGCGGCCGCACCATCTGCGTCAAGCACACACATTGTAAGATATTGGCATAAAGCTCCTCTTACCAGATGCCTCCCGATGAATTACATACCTTGAGCCTCATCAAGCCGCTTGTTGACAAGCGCGATGTCGGCATCTGCCACGTCAAGTTGCCGCTTTAGTTCGGCAAAATCATCAACCCGGCTCGATTTCGGACAATTCGCCACCTATATACAAAGGCGACATTTAAGACCTGGGATTATGATCCTCTGCACGCCGTCAATTTTGACAACGCACAGAGTCTCAGGGGCTACTATCTACACAGGGCGCATCTTACTTATGCGCAACTGACAAAAGTGTACATTATCTAACGTACCTCAAAACCCGTCAGTAAACTTTTGACGGCCTCATGCAATCCGCTTTCTGCGGATGAAATCCTTTCAATCACCATGCCCATCAATGCACGGTGCTCCTCTGAGATAGAAGCTCGCCCCAGCAGAATCTTTAGCTCCTCCGGCCGAGCACCAGACGGTGCCGGACTTGTCCTATGGCCTATTTCGAAGGCCGGACGCGGAGAACCTTGGGGGGCCACATAGCTATCGTCCGCCCCTGCCGGATTCGAAGAAACCCTTCGCGACGACACCTCAGGGTCGCCCGCCTCGCTAGGCGGTACGGCAGGGGGAGGCGTCCCGCTCTCCATCATCTCTGGAAGAAGATCCCCCGAAGACGAGCTCTGCTGAGAAGGGCTGAGGTCCGGGCTACAAGGTAAAAATTCGGTTAATCTTCTCAGATATAAAGCAAGGATTTCTCTCATCCCTCTAAAGGAAAATCTTTCTCCACTTACGGCTTGCTGGAGGGCTGATCCTCTTGAGGGCATAGTTCGACCGAGGAATCCCTCGGTGTAGGACCCTCTGACGAGGATTTTCCCCCCCGCTTGGAGGCTATAGCCTCCTGGTTTTTAGAGGCAGTCCTCTTCTTCCCCTTAGGAGAGGAATTGTCGGTTCCTCCCCTCGGAACAGCCTCCTTTGAGGAGGCCATAGTTTCCTTGTCCTCCCCCTCACTTCCCTCCAAAGGCATTATCTTCAACATCCTGACAAGCACGGGATCCGGCCTGGTTTCGGGAAGGGGAGCCGGACACCTGATCAGCTTTGCCTTCGCTATCCACTCCTGTTTAAAAGGACAGCTCTTTTAGGGGCAACTTTATGACAATTATACAGATAGCAGGTCCGGGCACAAGGTTAGTTACTTGAGTATCCGGGTGGTTGCAGCTTAGGCTTGCGTCCTCGGTCAAATCCGGACACATTACTTGTGATCCGAAGAACAGTTTATACATCTCCGCGGGCGTTGCGCCCATGAAATGCTGGAGAGCTCGCGGTCCCTCTGGATTAAACTCCCACAGGCGAAGGGAGCGACGTTTGCCGGGTAATATTCGGCAAATTATCATGACCTGCGTCACCTTGACTAGGCTGAGGTCTCTTTCTAAGAGATCCTTAATGCGGCCCTGCAACAAGGGCACGTCTTTGGATAACCCCCAATCTAACCCTTTGTTGACCCATGACGCTAGCCGTGGTGGGGGACCCGAGCGAAAGGCAGGAGGCACCGTACACTTGGTGCCCCTGGGAGCGGTGATATAGAACCACTCTTGTTGCCACAAACCGAGCTCCTCTTGAAAGGAGCCCTCGGGCCATGAAGCATCAGCATTCTTTTTATAACAGCGCCTCCGCACTCTGCGTGCCGTCCCCCGATCATCTTCGGCTCCACTTTAAAAGTCTTGAGCCATAATCCGAAGTGAGGGGTAACACGGAGGAACGCTTCACACACGACGATGAATGAGGAAATATGGAGGATGGACTCCGGAGCTAAATCATGGAATTCCAGCCCGTAATAAAACAGCAGCCCCCTCACAAAGGGATCCATTGGGAAGCCTAACCCCCGAAGGAAGTGAGACATGAACACCACGCTCTCACCGGGCTGGGGACTGGGAATGGCCTGCCCTTGAGCAGGCAACCTATGCGAAATTTCGCCGGTCAGGAACTTAGCCTCTCTCAACTTTAGCACGTCCTCCTCCGTGACGGAGGATGGCGTCCATCGGCCTTGAAGGTCAGAGCCGGACATTGTCGAAGGTCCGAAGCGCCTGGAATCTGGAGCCTAGGGTGTTAGAAATCGAGGCGATGGGCGAACTCGTTTGAGATTGGAAAAAAGGAGTAAGGCCTTGGTCTCTTTATAAGGGGTTGAATACCAAGAGCCCTCCCCGTAACCTTTTGGGACTCGCCTTTAATCGAGAAAACATGCTAGCGGGCACGATTGGGTTATCCACGTCCATATTGATGAGAATCCTGTAAATAAAGGGGACATGATCTCTGCTTTGACAAGATGTGCCAAGGAAACCGCCTCGCAAAACGCGCTGAGGTGGAAAAGTAAAAACGATTTGAGCAAAAGACTTGGCCGTAGTGTGATGTCACGCTGCGGAATACGTCAGCAGATTAGATTTGTGTTAATATTATTCTCTCTATGGCAATATGTGGAAGCTTTTTTGCAGAGCCGGACACTATCCTTGGTGTTTAAAATCTTCTTGAAGAATTTGGAGGAGGAACCCGCCTTGCAATGCCGAAGACAATCTGCGCGCCGGACTCGTCGTCATTGAAGCCTGGTTCAGGGGCTACTGAGGGAGTCCTGGATTAGGGGGTGTTCGGGTAGTCGGACTATACCTTCAGCCGGACTCCTGGACTATGAAGATACAAGATTGAAGACTTCATCCCGTGTCCGGATGGGACTTTCCTTGGCGTGGAAGGCAAGCTTGGCGATGCGGATATTCAAGATCTCCTACCATTGTAACCGACTTTGTGTAACCCTAACCCTCTCCGGTATCTATATAAACCGAGGGGTTTTAGTCCGTAGGACAACTTCAACATACAACAATGGTACCATAGGCTAGTTTCTAGGGTTTAGCCTCCTTGATCTCGTGGTAGATCTACTCTTGTACTACCCATATCATCAATATTAATCAAGCAGGACGTAGGGTTTTACCTCCATCAAGAGGGCCCGAACCTGGGTAAAACATCGTGTCCCCTGTCTCCTGTTACCATCCGGCCTAGACGCACAGTTCGGGACCCCCTACCCGAGATCCGCCGGTTTTGACACCGACAGCCGTCCATCAAGACATTTGTAAACTGGAGTCCGTCAATTATTGGATCGAGTACCAAGGCAGTCTAGCCTGCGTTCCTGATACTTCTAGAATAGTCCAGATGATCGAAGATGATTGGTTGTGACAACCAGTGGCGGGACTCCTTTGGGATAGGCCGTAAGGCGCGTACCTTTATGGGTGCCGCACGTTTTGTAATGTGAAGTAAGTTTACTCTTTTACTTCTTGTGGGAAATTCTTTTGTTTCCTGGTGCTCTGCTTTTGGGATTCGTCATCGTCTTCGCTTGGTGTGTCGAGCCCCTTGTGTTCGGCGTTGAGTCTACCGGATTGTTTGAAAACCCAATAATCTCTATGGGTATGGTTAGCAGGCTTCCCGGGAGTACTGTGTATTTGACATATCCTGTCCAAGATTTTGTTTAGGTTGGATAAATCATCTCTGTTATCCTGGAGGGGCGGCCTTTTCTGATTCTGTCGTGAGCTTTTGAATCCGGCGTTGACTGCCGTGCATTTCGGGCTGTTTTCCTTGGTCCGGCGACGATCCTTGTTGCGTCACGGTTTTCTGTTTCCATCCCTTGTTTCGGATGTACGTGGGTCGCTGGTGCTACATCTTGCCAACCAGCTGTCCTCTCCTGCGCAAAAGCAGGTCATGAGGCTTGTCAATGTGGCCATTGTTCTTGGCTTTTCTTAGCCGAGGTGTCTGGCGAGCCATTCGTCTCGAACGTTGTGCCTGAAAGCTGCTAGGGCTTCGGCGTCTGGACAGTCGACTATCTGATTATTTTTAGTAAGAAATCTATTCCAGAACTGCCGAGCTGACTCTCCGGGCTGTTGGGTTATGTGACTGAGATCGTCTGCATCCGGAGGGCGGACATAGGTCCCTTGAAAATTTGCTCGTAAAGCGTCCTCGAGCTCTTCCCAACTTCCAATTGTGTTTTCAGGAAGGCTTTTAAGCCAATGCCGGGCTGGCCCTTTAAGCTTGAGGGGTAAGTATTTGATGGCGTGGAGGTCATATCCTCTAGCCATATGTATGTGGAGGATATAATCCTCGATCCAGATTCCAGGGTCTGTTGTTCCATCATATGCCTCTATGTTTACGGGTTTGAATCCCGCTGGAAATTCATAATCCAGGACCTCATCGGTGAAACATAGGGGATGTGCAGCGCCCCTGTATTTGGGTGTGCCGGATTCGGATACTGGCTTTATTGCATTGCTTACGAGAGCTTGCTTTCTTGGCCCATAAATGGACCTGACTGGGCCATCTTTTTGATGTGAATCCTTAAGTGGGTCGCGTGCCGGCTTAAGTGCGGCGCCGCTTGCCGTTTTATGCTGGCCATGGGGTCGTCTATCCGACCGGGTGGCTTTCTTACTTTTTGAATGCGAGGGCTCTAAGGCCTCTTCGTCGAATTCAGGCAGTAGCTTTCGCTTCAGATAGCTTTTAGTGCGGCGACTGTCGCCGTATTTGTCTGCGGTATTGATTACTTTACTCCATTTGATCCTGAGTGCATCTTCCGCACTTTTTAGCTTCCGCTTCTGCTTTTTCAGGCTGCGTGCGGTTGCAACGAGCCTCTTGTGGAGGTTCTTCTGCTCCGTGGGCTTATCCGGCGTAAGGTCGTCCGGAATGCCATTTTTGCCGGGGGAGGGTTGTTCGGTTTCTTTATCCGGGTTGCCCTGTTCGGGCGGTTGCTCTAAGGCATGCTCGTCGTTTGCTGGCTCATCCTGCTCTATGGCTGGGTCTATATCGAGGCGGGGCTTGGGTCAGCGTTTACGCCGACGCTTTGATTGTTTTTCGAGAGATCGATCCCTCGTTCCATCCCCGTGTTCCTCGTTGTCGCTTCCTTTAGGGGTATCCAGCATGTACACATCATGATATGAGGTGGCTGTCCAATGCCCTATAGGCGTTGGTTCATCTGCGTCTCCTGCATCGTCGTCCATGCCGTCGATGTCTTCGGAGTCGAAGTTGAGCACGTCGTTTAAATTATCGACGGTGGCTACCAAATGGGTGGTGGGTGGGTTTTGAATTTCTTCATCATCTGTATCCCATCCTTGCTGACCGTAGTACGGCCAGGGCTCTCCTGATAAAGAGAGAGACTTTAGTGACTTCAGGATGTCGCCGAAGGGTGAGTGCTGAAAGATGTCCGCGGCGGTGAACTCCATTATCGGCGCCCAATCGGATTCGATTGGCAGGTGCGCGGAGGGCTCGGAGTCCGGAGAGGAATCCGGCTCCTCGGAATCACGGGCCATGCGGAGTGCGGGGCTGGTGTTCGGCTCGATCGCCTTTGAGATCGCAGCCCCCGAGGTGGTGTCCAACCACTCATCCTCGATCGGTGCAACAGGCTCCGAATTAGGGGTCGGAACCAGTGTGCGTGCGGCCTCCAGGACACTGTTCGACGGCAGAGCTAGATCATGCCCATCAAGACATTGCGGCGCGCTTGGCTGTGGCTCGAATCCGTCGAAGATCAAGTCCCCGCGGATGTCGGCCGTGTAGTTTAAACATCCAAATCTGACCTGATGGCCAGGGGCGTAGCTTTCGATCTGCTCCAGGTGGCCAAGCGAATTGGCCCGCAGCGCGAAGCCGCCGAAGACGAAGATCTGTCCGGGGAGAAAAGTCTCACCCTGGACCGCATCGTTGTTGATGATCAAAGGAGCCATCGGGCCTAAAAGCGACGACACAGAGGAACTCTCAATGAAAGCACCAATGTCGGTGTCAAAACCAGCGGATCTCGGGTAGGGGGTCCCGAACTGTGCGTCTAGGCGGATGGTAACAGGAGACGAGGGACACAATGTTTTACCCAGGTTCGGGCCCTCTTGATGGAGGTAAAACCCTACATCCTGCTTGATTAATATTGATGATATGGGTAGTACAAGAGTAGATCTACCACGAGATCAAGGAGGCTAAACCCTAGAAGCTAGCCTATGGTATGATTGTTGTATGTTGGAGTTGTCCTACAGACTAAAAACCCTCCGGTTTATATAGACACCGGAGAGGGTTAGGGTTACACAAAGTCGGTTACAATGGTAGGAGATCTGAATATCTGCATCGCCAAGCTTGCCTTCCACGCCAAGGAAAGTCCCATCCAGACACGGGACAAAGTCTTCAATCTTGTATCTTCATAGTCCAGGAGTCCGGATGAAGGTATAGTCCGGCTATTCGAACACCCCCTAATCTAGGACTCCCTCAAACGGGCTGGAATCATATTGGATGGCCCAGATGACGCTACTGGGCCTAATTCCGATAGGGCATAATGGGCCTTGGGTTAGCGGGCGGTAAATGGGCTATATGCGAACAGGCCGTTAACAGGCTTTCCATGGGCCGGCCTGCCAGCTTTTGACCAAGTCAAACGGGTCGGCCTTTTCACAGGAATGGGCCTCTGTTGGGCCATGCCACGTGCCGACGTATCATAGGCGCCTATCTGACCCACTGACGAGCTGACACGTGTTTCGTCCGACCAATAAGAATTTTACACATGGAAATTTCCCATTGGTCGGGGCTGTTAACGGGTTATCGGATCCAAAACCCGACCCGATAGCTTAACGATGTTCCGTTACGGTGGATGCCACGTGTCGGTCACCCTTGACGAAAGCACTTCTGTGACGCGCGATATATCGTCATGGAAGTGGACACTTCCGTGATGATAATTTTGGTAATGTCATGGAACACTTCTACGACAGCACATGTATGACTATCTTGATTCTGTCATAAATTTGTCATGGATGTACATGCATGACAAAAAAAGCGACCTACTGTGACAAACACGTATCATCACGGAAGTGTATTTTTTTTTGTAGTGATAGAAGAAAAAACCAGCCCTCAGGAAACACCGCTCCTCCCGATCTCTCGTCGAAAAGAAAACCGCAGGGACGAGTCGCTCCTGTCCCGTAGCCCCTCGCGTGCTAGGGTTCCTCACGCCGTCGTCATCGCCGCTGCTGCATGGGTGTTCGTCGACTGGCCCTGCCTCCGGCCGCCGGCGCCGCAGCCGCCCACCTCCATCCTCTCCCCAACCCTGTCGGCCTCCACTCCACTCCACTCCTCTTTGGGCGCCACCATACCGCCGCCGCCCTCTCCCCGCACCCGCACCCAAGGACTCAACCGGCGGCCAGATCCGCCCCTCCCACTCACCCAACTCTCTCTCCGTCGCCGCCATCTAGGCCGGCCGATTCCGGCGGCGCGTAGAACACTCCTCCTGTGCTCGCCTCGCACCGCTGCGTGCCTGCGTCCACCCATCCGGCTGGATTCACCGCTCCTTGGTGACAAGGGCTTCGGTCGCCTCCAACTCCGGCTACTCTGGCGGTTCATCTCTGATGCCTACCTAGCCCCCACGCGCAGCTCTGGCTCCTGGATGGACTTGCCCTGCTCGAGGACGACCGGTTCTTCCTCAACCTCCAAGGACACGCGCCATCGTCGAGCCTCCCTCCGTGGGCCGCCATGGAGATGAAACTCCTATCAACCAGGATAGGTACCAATTCCTCCTCTCATATCCTTGTCTTCTTCTTCATCTCGAACATCTGATGTCTGCTTGTATTGTGTCAAGGAATCAAGGGCATATGGGAGAGGGAGGATGTCCATGGAGAAGATGCTCTGCTCCAACCCTCCCAGCCTGCTACTACAACATGTCTTTTTTTGTGCTTGTATTGCAGCGGCCATGTGTGTATCAACAAAATGGTCCAGTTTGCAGCAGTCACATGGTGGAGTTTGGGAAAGGGGATGCACTACGAGCAGGATACGTCGCACTGGGAGGAGGATACGTCGTGGTGGCCAAGCACGGATGCAGCAGAAGAGGTAGGGTCGTTGCCGTAAACTAAGCGGGTCAACGAAGTCTGTGAGGCAGAAGTGCCATAGCATACAGGTGAGTCAGTAGGTGCTCTTTTCTTATTTTTCAGTCGGTTCCGATTTTGGTGTTATTTTTTGCATTCAAGTACGATGAATATTTGTATTAGTATCTCTTCTTTCTGCACATCAGGTTGTTTTTTGTCCAAACTACTTTGAAGATATATAGACCAAATATTAGAAAGCTATAAAGGGTCATGTGTTACTGATGTGATTAATGTTTTAAAACTACAAATTTATAATTTGAGCCGAACTAAGTTTTCATTCAGTAAGTTATAATTTTAGTCTAAGCATTGAATTTAACTTCTCTCCTTGTATATCTTGGTTTTAAACATGAACATTACTATATTTTGATTTGTTCGGTACTTACTGTCGGCGTTCTGGGAACGGGGGTCCCCAGACTTGCCTGCTTGCGGCCTACGGCATGGCTCAAAGGGGGGCCCAACACGGCCCATCTTCATCAACGCAGACCCAAGACCCTCGCGAGGGGCCAAGCCTCGCGGGGCGGACGACACGGAGCTTCCTCAGGCACGGCCTCATCAGGTTGGCTCGCGAGGAGGCGGAGAGATCAAGGCGGGGTACCTCACGAGGTGCCCGTGACGCAAGCCATGACGACCAAGGGCGCCAGGCGGGCGCCAGCCCGCGCAGTGTCCTCCTTTCCTCTTTGGTGCAAAGGGAGCAAGCGCAGGCGAGAGCATCAAGCAAAGGCACCCGTTTCGGTGCAACGAGACCAAGACCAGCCCAACGGCAGGGAGGAAGTCATTGTGGAGCCCAAGCCAGCGTCACCACCAGAGCCTTTGGCAGGTGAGGACCAACTTTAGTCAGGATAAGTGTACCAGATGTTCCCCTTCAAAATGGCCAATTGTTGGCGCCCATCCCGCTCAATATTTGGGAAGAGGCCCAGGGCCTTTGCCACCCCCAGGGTAGAGAGGGGGAGAATCTAGAGGCAATCGGCCAATCCAGAAACAAGCTGGGATCGGATTGAGTAGCATCATACAGAGAGAGAGAGAGAGAGAGAGAGAGAGAGAGAGAGAGAGAGAGAGGTGACTGAACTCCTCCTAGCAGTTCATCGCCCCAGCCAAGAACAGACCCTCGCAAGGCTGTTCTTCCTTGTATTGCTCATCATCATCAGCCCAAGAGGCAATCCACCACACCACAAACTAGAGTAGGGTATTACACCACAATGGTGGCCCGAACTAGTATAAACCCTGTGTCTCTTGTGTTGTTCTTTCCATAGCTTAGATCTTAGCGAGGCGGTGGGGTGCAGGTAGTTAGAAGGCGAAATCTCCGCGCGCACCCCAGTGTTCGAACCTCAAGGGTCTGCCGGAACCCGAAATCCGACATTTGGCGCGCAAGGTAGGGGTGCGCCGGAATTCGTCTTCCACCGCCCCGTTCTCCTCCGACCATCGCGTCCATGTCTGACGCTCGTCGGGCCCGCGCCGAGCGCCGAGCCGCTCTCGCTTCCCGCGTCGCCCAGACGGCTCCTGTCGGCGGGCGTCCTCGTCGTTCCCCGTCACTTGCCTTCAACGCCGCCACCGGCCCGGCAGGAATCGAGCAGCAAGCGTCGTCTTAGCATCCGTCCGTGCGGCAAGACGGCTGCACCGCTACTCCCTCACTCACCCCAGCTGGTTCTTCGTCCCGCGTGCTCCACGCACCCATGGAGGCTCGAGCTGCGCTCATCGCGGCAAACGAGCTCCTGCGCTACCGTACCGTCGACGACGTCTATGAAGAATGGCTCGACCACGTCGCCGAGCTCGTCCGCGCTGCAGGGGGCTCTCCTGCGCCGTCCGTTCTGCTGCACCGCACCCCGCCCTGCGCGGGCGACGAAGCTCCGGGGTGCCCCAGCCGCCTCCTCCTCAAGAAGGCGCCCTGGCTCCAAGGCGCGTGGCCCCTGGGCAGAACCCGCTCCGTCAGGTGCCAGCGCGGCAAGAGCAGAGCTGCCAAGAAGTCCCTCGCCCGCAAGAAGCTGCCCGGGCGCTCCCTGCTCCGGCATGTCGCGACCATGCTCCTGCTCTCGCACGTCAAGACCCCGCGCTGCTCCCAGCTGCAGCGCATGGGGGCCTGCAAGACCAAGCTCTCCGTCACCCAAGGCCTCCTGTGGCCACAGCAGGCTGCTGTGCCTTCACCACCGAGCTACGCAGCGTCGCGTGACCCGGCAAGTTCAAGCCAGACCTGCCTCCTCGTTACGACGGCACGGCCGACCCTGCGGAGTTCTTCCAGCTCTATGAGCTGGGCATCTAAGCTGCCAATGGAGACGAGAAGGTCATGGCGAACTGGTTTCCCATGGCGTTCAAGGACGGGGCCCGCACCTGGCTCTTGAACCTGGCTCCAGGCACAATCTCCTCCTGGGACGAGATGCGCACCCGCTTCATCGCCAACTTCCAAGGTACTCGCGACTGGCCACCCGCCGTGAGCGACATGCGCCGCATCAAGCAACAACCCGGAGAGACCCTGCAGAAGTACATCCAGCGCTTCAACAACGCATGCCTCAAGATTCCCAAGGTGACCGAGGAGGCCGTCATCTCAGCCTTCTCCGACGGCGTGCGCGACGTCAAGATGAAGGAGGAGCTGGCGATGCATGAAGACCTGTGCACTTCCTTGGAGCTGTTCAACTTGGCGACCAAGTGCGCCAGGGCTGAGGAAGGGCGTCTCTCCCTCCTTGAGCTGCCTGTCGCAGACCCAGAAGAGAAGAAGCCCAAGGCCAAGGATGTGAAGCGCAAGGGGGCTGCCGTGCTCGCGGCAGAACCAGACACCAAGCGGGGCAAAGATCAGCCCGAATCTTCCAAGGGCAGTCGGTACTGTGTGTACCACGACCTCCACACCCACAACACCAATGAATGTCAAGAGCTCTGAGCTGTGCGAGAAGGAAGGATCGGCCGTCGTCCCGACCGCAGTGACCGGGGCTACAGTCGAGGAGGAGGAAGGAACGCAGGACGCTGGGAAGACCGCGGCCCGCGCCAAGGGTGGCGCGATCGACCTCGCGAGGATCGCTGGCAAGACCCGCCTCGCGAGGGAGACTGGAGGGATCAGCCTCGCGAGGATCGCCCGAAAGGCAACGCAGGCCTCCCTCCGCTGCCGCCGCAGCCAAGGAGAAACGAGGACCGCCATCAGGACGAGGGGGCTGGGGGCTTCTAGGAGCCGCGCGCGATCGTCTGCATCCTGGGCAGGGCTCAAGCCCCAGCCTCTCAGCGCATCTTCAAGCAGTTCGCCCGCTAAGTGAATGCAGTCCTCCCCAAGCTCGAAGCCACGCGCCCTCTCAGGTGGTCGGCGTGCGCCATCATGTTTAGCTCAGCGGATCAGCTCAAGTGTGCGGCCCCAGCCGTAGTCCTCCCGATGCTTTGTTCCCCAATAATCAGCAACGTGCTGGTCACCAGGACCCTCATCGATGGCAGGGCAGGGCTCAACGTCCTGTCTGTGGAAACATTCAACAATCTCCAAATGCCCTACAACCGGCTTCAGCCAACCAAGCCTTTCTCCGGAGTCACCGACGGCTCCACGGTCCCGATTGGGCAGGTCCGCCTCCCTGTCACCTTCGGGGCACGCGACAACTACCGCACCGAGCTCATCGACTTCGACGTCGCTCACATTCGCCTGCCGTACAACGCCATCCTTGGTACCCAACGCTGGCCAAGTTCGTGGCCGTAACTCACCACGGCTACAACGTCCTCAAGATGCCGGGAAGTGGCGGAGTCATCACGGTGCCCTGTGAAGAGAAGGACGCGATGTGTTCCTTGGAACGAGCCTTTCAGGCTGCATCACTGGAAGACCCGGATCGTGGAAGCAGGAGGCTTCTCGAGACCACCCCCAAGAAGAAGAAGACATCGTCCGGCCCGACCCCTCAGGAGGCAGGCCCCTCAGGGCCCGCGCCTGCCCAGGGGAACCTCCTTCCATCGCATAGGAAAGCGCGCCCGGCGCCCTCCTCAGGCAGGGCTCGGGGGCTCTCCCCTGGAGGGCCACCGACCTGGCTAAGGTCACGAGGAAGGCGCTTGGGCACCACATGGAGGCGTGTTTCGAAGCACGTTTCCCTCAAGGAGGAGTAAGGCAAGGAGGGCCAGACCCTCAGGAGTTTGTCAGCAAGGCCATTCAGGAGCTACAGGAGTCAAGAGTCATGAGAGGCGGCCACCGCCTACCAGCTGTGGCTCCCCATCCAGGCGAGGATGGTGGGCTGTGCGTCTGCATCGACATACCAGGGCTCAATCGAGTCGCCTCTCTGGAGCGCCTCTGGCCCTCGCGAGTGGGGTGCTATGAAAGTCCACCCCACAGCTATGTTCGCATGCCTTACGGCTTGCCGAACGCGGCTACCACGTACCAGCGCCTCATGAGGGGCATCATGGAGGCTCAAGAGGCCAGGTGTTCCGCAGCCTTGGCGGAGATGGAGATGGTCCGCGAGGAGCCACCAGCGCCTCCGGAGCCTCCCGAGGCCCCTGGTCCTGGGGGCTCGTGAGGATCGGCTTCCGCAGCCCACCGAGTCTGCTACACCAACACTCCTTCGTCCTCAACATCATCAGGTGACATCTTTCAAGTTTCATTTCCAGCTGGGAGCGCCCCCCAGGGCTGCATTATTCCCAGGCCACGTGGGCCCGTCCCTGCGGCATGTATCCCTTTTATTTCATGTTGTTAGCTTACTTTGTTGGGGCGCCCCTCGGGCTGCATCATCCCCAAGTCGCTCGGGCCAGACCCAGCGGCATGTATCCCTTTTGCGTTTATTTCTGGCTATGCGTTCGATCCACCATGCTTGATTATTTGATGCCGGTCCACGACACCTCTTCTTCTCCATGCCGAACACTTGCACGTTAAAGGGGGGGGGTTACCTGAGCATCGCGACTCTGGGCTCTTACTGGCTCTCCAGCCCTCACCCTCTGGCCTTGTCCACGGCATCGCGACCTGGCATACCAGCGACGGCTGAGACCAGCTCGAGGGCCGGGACCCGAGGTCGTAGAGTGCCGGCATCTAACCAAATTTGCAGGAACACATCACAAGATAGGGCCCAGTGCCAGACGCAACCCGCCTAGAGGTAGGGCCCCGTGAGTCCCGCGCTGGCTCACGGGTGCCCAGATACACCTCGCCAGGCCCTACCGTGCCAGCCACGTGTCAGGGCGGGGCTGTACACGCCTCGGGGGCTCCTCCCGGAGGGGAGCCCCCTCCCACGTACCAGTGGAAGCACCATGCTCCGCGCTGGCTGACGACACTGCCGAGGAGCGGCTATGCCCGTACACATATGGAAGCGCTATGCTCCGCGCTGGTGATAAACAACTGAGGGTGGCCCCCGGGCCGCATCAACCTCAGGGAACCCAGAGCTCAGTGTCTAGCCTCATCGTAACGCCTCCTCTCGGGAGTGCCGCGCGAGGGGGCTGGGCACGGGGGCTGCACCTGGGTCACGCCCAGACGCACGCCACCCAGCCAGGCCCCCCGGGCCTGGTTCGTCGCGCGTCTCTCCCCGAGCGGAGCCAAGGTACGAAGGCCGTTTGAGCGTCAAGGGGGACTCCTGAGCATTGCGACTCAGGAGCCTAACTGGTCCGTAGCCCCTCACTCCTTAGTTCCGAAAGGCTAACGGCGGTTCAGGTATGCGCGCGGCCGGGCTCTGCAGACGCAGAACGGTAGACCCACCCACATCTCACCTCCCTACTTGCTGTTCGTGCGCCAAGGGGGACTCCTGAGCATCGCGACTCAGGAGCCTAACTTGTCACGTAGCCCCTCACTCCTTGGTCCCGTCCTGGTTTCCGGTCGGGGCTAACGGCGGCTGAGGTATGCGCGGGGCCGGGCTCTGCCGGTGTAGAACATAAGCAAGTAGGAAGGAAAAGCGTAAATTTCAAGGAATTCAAAAGCAAATATTACAGTCCACATTGTTATCTCAATGCCAAACGCAAGTTTAAACGCCTCCCTGAGGCATGATACATGTGCAGGAATTGAAGGCAGGACAGGAGCCACAACGGAGTCACTTGTCGGCGGTGGAGCAGCGCGGAGTGGGTTCACCTCATGGAGCAGCAGGGTCGGGAGCGCCTCGCTTCGGCTTGGTGTTGAAGGCCCGAAACTTCCCCAGCAGAGCCTCCGCGCGACCCTTCACGGCCTCGGCAGCGGCAGCGGCACGCTCGCCGCTTGCTGGCTCCAGCAGGCTGTCGAGGTCGACGCTAGGATCACGAAGGTAGATGTGGGTGAGGACCCGCGTCAGCGCTGCAGAAGACAGAACACGCGCCTCGGCCTCGGCTGCAGAGAAGGGGAAGGCCCGCCAGGTTGAGCCTGCCTCTCCCTCGCCCAAGTGCGGCCGTGGACGCCCTCGGAAGCATCCTGTGGCCGCCACGACAGCTTCCTACGGCCGTGGGGATGGTTCCCAGTGTGGTGACGGGTGAGCTGTCGCGGCCGGGGGATGTGCTTTGGTCGCGCGCTCCCCTAGGCCGCGCTTTCGCGTTGTGGGGGTGCTGCCGGAGTTTGTCGTATGGTCGGCGGAGCCGACTAGCGCCCGTCTCCAACTCCCTCGCTTCCTCCTTGGTGAGCTCCCGGCCGGCGCCCCGGGTGGCCTCTGGCTTCAGGCGGACGGCTGCTGCGGCCGGGCCTCATGGGCTGCACTGGAGGTTTCCACCATTGGGAGGTTGACCTTGACTCGCGGTTGGCAGGCGTTCGCCCGTGCTCGTGGCCTGGGGCGCCGGTGCACCCTGCACTTTAAGTTCGACGGCGATGCCACCCTCTACGTGAGGGTGTTTGGGGAAGATGGTCGCCGCGCAGGTTGTTGCCCTGAGGACGACGACCGCGGCCGGGGACCCAGCCCCGACGATGATGGAGGAGACAGCGCCCGCGTGGCTGGCGGCGCTCAAGGCTCCCCAAGCTTCATCGACTGTTCTTCAAGCGACTCTTCCAGCGGTGGGCGCAGTCAGCCCCCACGCCGTCGCGCCTTCTTGAGAGGCGGCAGTACGTCCGCCCGCCGTCGTGCCCCGGTGAAGCGTGAGAGGGAGTCTGCTTGAGCCCCGGAGGCGGCCCGAGCCTCCTCCGCAGGCCGGTGTGAGGCGAGCCGCGCCGGACTTGTCCTTTCTTTTCTTTTTGTTTCCTGCATAAAAGAAGACAGATGCGTGGAGCCCCATGGGGGCGTGCTCAGGGTTATTGCTATTAATCATTGCCCTGATTCCGTTTTCATGCCCTTCGACTATGGGTCTGCGCGTAGATAGTTACCGGTCCCAGCCGTGGGGGGCGACCGACCCAGGCCCTGTGTGTGTGTCGCGGTGCCCGAGGGGCATGGACTGGAGGGGTGCTCTTGTAACGGGCCCAGGTCGTGAAACCTTCGAACGACTAGAACAGGGACACTCGCGAGGGCGCTCGGCTATCCTCCCTCGCGAGGCCTTGCATAAGAGAAATCAAAGCGGGGGAGTAAAAATCGACGAACCACAAACCAACGACGGCAATAGTTTCAATAAGACTTCAAATGCGAACAAATAAGCCAACTGCGGAAAGCAAATGAAAAAGCCGCGTCCGACACCTAATCTAGTCTTCGACGTTTTCTCACCAGCGCGGAGCTAAGTGCTACCACTGGGCATGGGAGGGAGCCCCAGGGCCTGAGGCCGGCGCTCCTGAGACTCCGGGGCGTGTACAGCCCCAACTCATTATTATGTGAGAGTGTCACGGGCGGCGAGCTTCACAGGCGTTGGCCTTCTTCATAGGCTCCGGGCCTTTCTTCTTAGGGGAAACGAGCTTCACAGGCATTTGCCCTCTTCACAGGCTCCGGGCCTTTTCCAAGACGCGACAGCTTCACAGGCACTCGCCTTCTTCACAGGCTCTGGGCCTTCTCCAAAAGGGGATAATCTTCACAGGCGTTCGCCTTCTTCACAGGCTCTGGGCCTTCTCCAAAAGGGGATAATCTTCACAGGCGTTCGCCTTCTTCACAGGCTCTGGGCCTTCTCCAAAAGGGATAATCTTCACAGGTGTTCGCCTTCTTCACAGGCTCTAGGACTTCTCCAAAAGGGGATAATCTTCACAGGAGTTCGCCTTCTTCATAGGCTCTGGGCCTTCTCCAAAATGGGGTAATCTTCACAGGCGTTCGCCTTCTTCACAGGCTCTGGGCCTTCTAGGGGTAGAACCTACGGAGGTGCTAGATGTTCCATGCGTTCTGGATCGGCTCCCCCTCCTGAGTCTCCAAGCGCGCGGAGCCAGGCCTGGAAACATGAACAACCTTGAACGGGCCCTCCCACATGGGAGAGAGCTTGTGCAGCCCCTCCCTGGAGAGAACCCGCATGAGCACGAGGTCTCCTACCTCGAGGGTTCTGGGGCGGATGTTGCGGCAGTGATATTGTCGTAGTGCCTGTTGGTACCTTGCCGCTCGCAGCGCGGCTTCTCGGCGGCGTTCCTCCCCCAGCACGAGGTCCATCCCCCGCATGGCGTCCTGCTGCGCCTCGTCGAACGCCAGGACCCGTGCGGAGCGACATCGGACCTCGTGAGGGAGGACTGCTTCGGCTCCGTAGACTAGGAAGAACGGGGTCTCTCCAGTCGGCTTGGTCGCGGTTGTGCGGATGGACCACAACACAGACTGAAGCTCATCGTACCAACCTTTGCCGCAGGCCTCCAGCTTCTTCTTGAACGTCCTGGTCTTGAGGCCCCTCAGGACCTCCGCGTTGGCTCGTTCAGCCTGGCCGTTGCTTCGTGGGTGCGCCACCGAAGCGTAGCATATCTGCGTTCCAAGGTTAGCACAATATGTTCTGAAAAAGTTACTGGTGAACTGCGAACTGTTGTCTGTGATGATGCGGTTCGGCACCCCGAACCGGCTCACGATGCCCCTGATGAACTTGACCGCGGAACCCGCGGGGATGGTGCGGACAGCCTCTACTTCTGCCCACTTGGTGAACTTGTCAACGGCGACATAGAGGTAGCGGTAGCCCCCTGGCGCCCGAGGGAACGGGCCCAGAATGTCCAGCCCCCAGACTACGAATGGCCACGAAAGGGGTATAGTCTGCAGGCCTCACGCCGGCTGGTGGATCTGCTTGGTGTGAAATTGGCAGGCTTCACAAGCCTTCACCAGTTCGACAGCGTCGTTGAGTGCGGTGGGCCAATAGAACCCACTGCGGAATGCCTTGCCAACGAGGGTCCGTGATGATGAATGATGCCCACAGTCCCCGCCGTGTATGTCACACAGCAGGTCCTTTCCTTGCTCCCTGGAGATGCAGCGCAGGGATACGTCGTTTGGTCGCTTCCGGTAGAGCTCTCCATCCCTGATGCAGTATGTCGTGGCCTGCCGCGCCACACGCTCCGCTTCCTCCTCCTTCTCTGGCAGGGTCCCTTGTGTTAAATAACTCTGGAGTTCCGTGATCCAGCACTCCTCCTGAGGTTCCATTGTCAGGAGCAGACGTGCTCCTGAGGACGGGCCGCAGACCGGGGCTCCCGACGCAGGCGGCTGGGGGAGTTCCTCCCGAGGCCGAGCAGTGTTTGATAATGACGGCTGGGCTGAGGGCTTGAAGAGCCGCTCTTCGAAGACGCCAGGTTCCTTAGGTAACCGCCTGGACGCCCGTCCGACGATGTCGTCGGCCTCCTGATTGGTTCCACGGGGTACATGCTTCAACTCCAACCCCCAGAACTGCTTCTCCATCCTGCGGACCTCCGCTAGATAGGCTTCCATGTGCTCATCCTTCGGCTCATACACCTTGTTGGAGAAGTTGACAAGGAGCTGCGAATCGCCTTGACGGTGAGGCGCTTCACCCCTAGGGCGGCTGCGGCCTTCAAGCCCGCTACTAGACCTTCATACTCCGCTATGTTGCTGGAGACCTTCTCACCTTGCTGGAAATAGAGCTGTACGGCGTAGTAGAGCTTGTCCTAAGTGGGTGATATCAGCACCGCACCAGCCCCAGCGCCGTGTCTGGAGAATGCCCCATCGAAGTACATGACCCAGCCTTCCGGCGCCTCGCTCCCTGGGGAGAGGGACCAATCCTCGTCATCCTTGAGGCCTGGTGCCACCGTCCATTCTGCCACAAAATCTGCCAATGCGGCTCCCTTGATGACCCGGGTTGTGCTGAACTCGAGCTAAAACGCCTGCAGTTCTATGTTCCACTCAGCGATGCTTCCGGCTGAGTTAGGGCTCCTGAGCACTCTCTCCAAGGGATATGACGAGACGACCTTGATGGGGTGACCCTGGAAATAGTGCCGCAGCTTGTGCGAGGCCACCAGTAGAGCGAGGAGGAGTTTCTGAGGCATGTGGTACCGGGCCCTCGCGTCCCGTAACACCGTGCTAACCAAGTATACTGGGTGCTCAACAAGGCTGAGTGCATTAGTACTCGCGGCGCCCTCTGGAGGCAAGGGCGCCTCGCGAGGTGACGAGGCCTCTGGAGGCGGACCATCCAGGTGAGTGGCCTCTCCCGCTTTCGGTGCACTCTTCAGTGGCTGATCTTCAACCGCGGTAGCGGTTTCTGTGGGCCTCCCTTGTTCCTGTTTTGCCTTGTCTCGGGCTGCTGCTATGGTTCTGATTTGGCGGTCCTCCCTAACCGCCACCAGGGCTGCGCTGGCGGAGTAAGGAGTGGCGGCGAGGTAGAGCACCAGGTGCTCTTGAGGACGCGGAGCCACCATGACCGGGGGACTGGTCAGATATTTCTTGAGATCTTGAAACGCCTTGTCTGCCTCTTCAGTCCATTCAAAGGGCCCCTTTTTCTTCATTAGCTGGAAGAAAGGCACCGCTCGCTCCCCCAGCCTGGAGATGAAGCGCCCTAGCGCGGTCACACGTCCGGTGAGCTTCTGCATTTCTCTGAGGGTCTTCGGCGGGCTCATGTCCTCGACCGCCTTGACCTTCTCCGGGTTAGCCTCGATGCCTCGATGGGATACGAGGAAACCCAAGAGCTTGCCTGAGGGGACCCCGAACACACACTTCTCTGGGTTGAGCCGTAGGTTCACTGCGTCGAGGCTCGCGAAGGTTTCCTCCAGGTCTTGTATCAGGGTCCTGGCCTCCCGAGACTTCACCACAATGTCATCAACGTAAGCTTCGACACTCTTCCCGAGCTGCGGGCCCAAGGTGATGTGCATCAGCCGCTGAAAGGTCGCCCCTGCGTTATGCAGCCCAAATGGCATGCATGTATAGCAGTACACCCCGCATGGGGTTAGGAAGGCGGTCTTCTCGACGTCTTCTACCGCCATCTTGATCTGGTGATACCCAGAGAAGGCATCCAAGAATCTCAGCAGGTCGCACTCTACGGTGGAATCGACGATCTGGTCGATGCGGGGAAGCGGGAACGGATCTTGCGGGCATGCCTTGTTGAGGTTGGTGAAGTCGACACACATGTGCTCCTTCCCTCCCTTCTTGGGCACCACGACAGGGTTGCCAACCAATCCGGGTATCGGACCTCGCAAATGACCCCAGCGGCTTCTAAATTGCGGGTTTCTTGGACGATGAAGGCCTACTTTTCTGTGGACTGTTGCCTTGCCTTCTGCTTCACGGGGCGCACGTTTGGGCACGCGTTGAGGTGATGCTCGATTACGCTCTTGGGGATCCCCGCCAACTGATCAGGCTCCTAGGCGAATACCTTTTTGTTTGCGCGCAGGAACCTGATTAGGGCCTCCTCCTGCTCAGGCTCGAGGTTGGCGCCTATGGTAAAAGTGGCACTAGAGGACCCGTCCTCGTCGACAGGTATCTGCTTGGTCTATGCCTTGTCCTGGGTGAACAACTGCTTCTTCTTGGCGGGCGCAGCCCCCTTGGGCTTGGGGGTCCCTGAGTCGGCGGGCTGTGCCGATGCCGCCGTCTTGAAGGCGAGCTTGAGCACTCGCAGCGCGTCCCCGGTGTCCCCGTGCACGGTAAGGACACCGCTGCTCCCGGGCATCTTCATGAGGTTGTACGCCGGGTGCGTGGCGGCCATGAACTGGGCCAGCGCTGGGTAGCCAAGGATGGCGTTGTAGGGGAGGCCGATGGGGGCGATGTCGAAGTCGACCATCTCCGTGCGGAAGTTGTCGTAGGTGCCGAAGGTTACTTGGAGCCGGATCTGTCCCAAGGAGCTGGATGACCCGCCCCCAACGCCCGCGAAGGGCCGGCTGGGTTGCAGCCGTTCCAGGGGTATGCGGAGGAGATTGAAGGCCTCAACCGAAAGCACGCTGAGACCCGCGCCACCATCGATGAGAGTTCTGGTGACGACCACCTGGCAGATGGTGGGGGTGCACAACACGGGGAGCGCGCCCGAGCTAGCCGAGTTGGAGGGGTGGTCCTCCGAGCTGAAGGTCAGGCCGGCCTTGTGCGCCGCCCGGTCCGGGGGAGCCCCCTGCCGCGCGGAAACAGCGCTGACCCGGCGGACAAACGGCTTGACGTGGTGACTTGTGGGCGGCGCGTGCGAGCCGCCCAGGAGGGCCGCGATGACCGGGGGTGTTGGTGTAGCGGTGCGGCCGTCCTGCCGCCAGGACGGGTGCTGAGACAATGCTTGCTGCTCATTCCCCGCCGGGCCGGTGGCGGCGTTGACGGCGGGTGACGGGGAACGACGAGGACGCCCGCCGACGGGAGCCGTCTAGGCGACGTGGGAAGCGATGGCGGCCTGGCGCTCGGCGCGGGCCCGACGAGCGTCAGACATGGATGCGACGGTCGGAGGAGAACGGAGCGGTGGGAGACGAGTTCCGGTGCACCCCTACCTGGCGCGCCAAATGTCGGATTTCAGGTTCCGGCAGACCCTTGAGGTTCGAACTCTGGGGTGCGCACGAAGACTACGCCCTCTACCTCTCCGTCTCGCAAAGATCTAAACTACTGAAAGAACAACACAAGAGACACAAGGTTTATACTAGTTCGGGCCACCATTGTGGTGTAATACCCTACTCTAGTTTGTGGTGGGTGGATTGCCTCTTGGGCTGATGATGATGAACAATACAAGGAAGAACAGCCTCGCGAGGGTCTGCTCTTGGCTGGGGCGATGAACTGCTAGGAGGAGTTCAGCCACCCTTCTCTCTCTTTCTCTCTCTCTCTTACTGATTCTATGCTTGCCCAGGTTCTGGATTGCATGATAGCCAGATGCCTCTACCCTGGGAGTGGCTAGTCCTATTTATAGGCAAAGGCCCTGGGCCTCTTCCCAAATATTGAGCGGGAAGGGCGCCAACAATCGGCCATTTCGAAGGGGAACATCTGGTACACTTATCCTGACTAAAGTTAGTCCTCGCCTGCCAAAGGCTCTGTGATGATGCCGTCCTGGGCTCCACGATGACCTCCTTCCCACCGTTGGACTGGTCTTGGTCTCGTTGCACCGAAATGGATGCCTTTGCTTGATCCTCTAGCCTGCGCTTGCCCCCTTTGCAGCAAAGAGGAAAGGAGGGCACTGCGCAGGCTGGCGCCCGCCTGGCGCCCTTGGTCGTCATGGCTTGCGTCATGGGCACCTCGTGAGGTACCCCGCCTTGATCTCTCCGCCTCCTGGTGAGCCAGCCTGATGAGGCTGCGCCTGAGGAAGCTCTGCGTCGTCCGCCCCGCGAGGCTTGACCCCTCGCGAGGGTCTTGGGTCTTGTGTTGATGAAGATGGGCCGTGCTGGGCCTCCTTTAAGCCACGCCACAGGCCGCAGGCAGACAAGTCTGGGGACCCCCGTTCCCAGAACGCCGACAGCTGGTGCAACAGGAATTCCCTCAGCAGCGACGCGCCGGTCAGCTTCGCCGCCGCCATGTTGGCCGGCCTCAGATCCGCGTCCATCTTCTCCAACACCAGCTTCGCGCAGGGGTCTGTGAGATCCGCTCGACCCCAATCGTTGGAGCTCGTGGGTTGCTCCGTGGGCAATATCAGCCGAGGGTGGATGCGCCCAACATCTGCCAAGACCCACTTGCTCCTGAAGCCCTCAATCCTTTTCCCGGGGTTCGAAATGGCAATGGAGCCACCGTACGCAATGAAGCTCGTGCACGCGGAAGCAGGACCACGAGAGGTCCGGAGGTAGAAGTAGTGGCGCAGCAAGGCCATTGAGGGCTGCACCCCTACGTCAGCCTCATAGTAATAGGAGAAGATTGCCACGAGAAGGACGGAGTTGGGGTGGAGATGCAGAGCCTGTAGCTTATAATGGCGGAGGACAGAGAAGAAGAACTCGGAGAAGGGAGGCACCGGGCCAGCAGCAATGGTGCTTACAAAGAGTGGATAGAAGGTGCTCCCTTGGCCCTCAGGGGTGGCGGAGCCGGCCTTGAACGCCTTCGCCCCGTTGATGCCATGCGCCGCCGCCATCCGGCGCAACCGGGCGAGGCTCGACTCCGACACGTTTGGCGAGTCCAGGGCAGACGGGTACCAAGCTCTGGCCGGGGACTAACGAGGCGCCATGGCTTCCTAGGTCACGCGGTCGGAGTAGATCTGGAAATTTTGGAGGAAGGAGGGAGAGGCACAAGAAAGGGGATCTGAGCAGCAACCGGAGAAAGCAAAAAAAGCAAAGCCTAGGCAGATGCCGCTCCTTTATCAACTCGCGCGGTTGCTGAGGCGCTCACGTCCAATCAACCTCCACGCGGCGCCCAAGGCCGCAGGCTGTTAGGGCCCGCGGCGCTTCGCCCTTGCCCTTTCGCCTCCCTGCACGGCCAAGTCCGGGCGCGCCTTGGGCCCGGGGGCTACTGTCGACGTTCTGGGAACGGGGGTCCCCAGACTTGCCTGCCTGCGGCCTGCGGCGTGGCTCAAAGGGGGGCCCAGCACGGCCCATCTTCATCAACACAGACCCAAGACCCTCGCGAGGGGCCAAGCCTCGCGGGGCGGATGACACGGAGCTTCCTAAGGCACGGCTTCATCAGGCTGGCTCGTGAGGAGGCGGAGAGATCAAGGCGGGGTACCTCACGAGGTGCCCGTGACACAAGCCATGACGACCAAGGGCGCCAGGCGGGCGCCAGCCCGCGCAGTGTCCTCCTTTCCTCTTTGGTGCAAAGGGAGCAAGCGCAGGCGAGAGCATCAAGCAAAGGCACCCGTTTCGGTGCAACAAGACCAAGACCAGCCCAACGGCAGGGAGGAAGTCATTGTGGAGCCCAAGCCAGCGTCACCACTAGAGCCTTTGGCAGGCGAGGACCAACTTTAGTCAGGATAAGTGTACCAGATGTTCCCCTTCAAAATGACTAATTGTTGGCGCCCTCCCCGCTCAATATTTGGGAAGAGGCCCAGGGCCTTTGCCTATAAATAGGACTAGCCACCCCTAGGGTAGAGAGGGGGAGAATCTAGAGGCAATCGGCCAATCCAGAAACAAGCTGGGATCAGATTGAGTAGCATCACACACACACACACAGAGAGAGAAGGGTGACTGAACTCCTCCTAGCAGTTCATCGCCCCAACCAAGAACAGACCCTCGCGAGGCTGTTCTTCCTTGTATTGCTCATCATCATCAGCCCAAGAGGCAATCCACCACACCACAAACTAGAGTAGGGTATTACACCACAATGGTGGCCCGAACTAGTATAAACCATGTGTCTCTTGTGCTGTTCTTTCCATAGCTTAGATCTTAGCGAGGCGGTGGGGTGCAGGTAGGTAGAAGGCGAAATCTCCACGCGCACCCCAGTGTTCGAACCTCAAGGGTCTGCCAGAACGCGAAATCCGACACTTACACATGACCATACTGAGGATTAAGTATATTATCATGTAACTGAACTGATTAACTCTGTAATCTCATGTAAAAATGCAGCGACGTGACCCGCTTGAAAGAGAGAAGGAGAGGGGTTGCCTCCCGTCAGTCTCATCCCATCCCTTGTGCCAGCCATGAAAGAGAGGAGGGAGAGTAGAGAGGAGCGCAGTCGCAATGCGCTGATGCTGGCCGGTTGAAGCATGGTTGACATGTCAGTCAAGGGTCCCTGCATCTATGGTGGTCGGCTCGCTGTGGTGGTCGACCACGCGCAGGTACACACATAGGCATACCAAGATCATTATTAATTAATCCATACTGTTTCATGTCGAGGTCAATGTTTATTTGGGGGAAGTGTTGTTGATTTTTTTATTCAGCCATGAGTGTTTAGTGTTGATTTTGAGGGCATTTTTAGGTGTTTTAGTTGAGCTAGCAAGGGGGTGTACTGGATCTGTCATCATTTTTTCGAAATGGGTGAAAGATGTTCAGCGTTGGCTCTATATTTTCAAGGGCATGTGCTACTCTGAAGATGCTTCAGCTGCATTTTTGTTTACCCATCATTCGGTGGCAAATCTCTGATTCCTCACGGGCTGCAGATGATGAGTACTCACATTTTTGGTCTTATTGATTTTGTCAGACTAATGGGTGCACGGCAAATTTTGGTCTTACTGATTTTGTCTGAGAGATAATAAGATAAAACGACACGTGACGCCCAACTAACCACACCTAGCTTAGCTTCACTAGCGGCCATTAACTAATCAGTCACTCAACTCGTAGCTTGGTGTTGTTTTGAATGATTCCATATCCGTTACGTAGATTCAACTGGATGCTCTTGCTTGATCCCTACATTATGCCCTACTGCTACCAAATTACTAGCTAGTACGTACTCAATCCATGGAATCTGTCGAGAAATGTATGCACCTTTTCCTTGTATATCTATACTAGAGGCATCATTTTGAAGTTAGTATTAATTCTTTCATGCACTACATTTTGAAGTTAGTATCCATTCATTCTATTCTTGCAAAATATTTGAAACATAATTAGTTGCTGCCATGTCGTCTGCCTGCTTCTAGCACCTAACTATTTTTAGAACGTTGACTCTTAATGCTTAGTGACTAGATGCTGCCATGTCGTTTGCCGTGCTTCTAGCACCTAACTGTTTGCTCCCTTTTTTTGCTCCCCTGTCCTGTTATTAACGCAATAACTCATGTGTGTTGTGTAGATGAATGTTGATAAGCTGAAGAAGATGGCCGGTGCCCTGCGCCGGAGACAAGGGCAGTGTTTAAATGTGCTTTCTGAGTTAACCTTGTTACCATTATCCATAGGTAGGGGCTGTTTGGATTGCAGCCCGAGGATGCCTTACCAAACTTTTGGCATTGACCATAAGCATCGGTGTCCGTTTGGCTCGTAGCCAAAGTTTTCTGCCCACGCCAATTTTTTGGTCATTCATCCAACTTTAATGCCTGCACGCTGGCGAGACAGAGGCGGCGAAATCCTTTGCCAATAATTTGGCAAGCCTGATTTTGGTGGGGCTGACCTGGGCATGAACCAAACAGGCCCGTAGTGTCATTGTTTTGCTACAAGCAGTAGTGTTTGCCGCTTTCAGCACATTATCTATTCTATAGGTATCCATTTTACATGTGTAAATACTTTGTTTCATACCTAAAATGTTACCTCAGAATCAATAATTTGTGGGCCTTGTGAACCATTGCTGATTTCCTGTGTAGAAATGCCAAATTTGAAGTGTGCTAGCTATGCATACTGATTATCATCCAAGCATGCTACTGTCACATTTCTAAATTAATTTTTCAGTGAATGCCATTTAGAGTGCGCATATCAGCATATAGAGTGCAAGAAAATGAAACCTTTCTCCACTTGTTATACTTAGTTTTCCTTCCGCTGATGACAGGAAGAAGAAGGCAGTGCACAAGACCACAACCACCGATGACAAGAGACTTCAAAGCACTTCAAAAAGAGTAGGAGTCAACACCATTCCTCGTATTGAAGAGGCCAACATTTAAAAGGATGACGTACTTATCCAAATTCAGAACCCGAAAGGTGAAATGCTGACATGTTGAACCATTACTTCTGCAGAACTAAGGATCTACTCACAAATTTCTTTCAACTATGGCATTTCTCGATTTCTTGCAGTGCAAGCTTCACCTTGTGCGCTGGACTCCCAAACGACCACTTTCGTTGGTCGACATGAAGACAAGGGTCGTGCCAGTGTGGTGCAAGTCCTCCAGTTTACTTCTATTTGAATGTCATCAGGGATGGGACCTCAAGCTCATATGCATAAAAGAATTTTTGCAGTATAGCACCCAATTGATTCACCCGTGATAATAAAGCTTAGAAAAGAGAGCACAGCCCAGTAGCTGGTTGTGCAGCAGGAGATGACATGTCTTCAGTTCTTCTTAACATAAACATCTTGATCTTTATTTTTTCTTCATACGACCAACTATTGGCCAGGTTCTACCATTCTGAAGTAAATGAATTTGCCTTATTTCGTTTCATTAGTACTGTTGGGCTGCTGGCAGTTATTGTTCAGAAGCCTGATTGTATATTGATGGTGCACTTTGGCTATCTTTATCCCAATTTAGGATGTTCTTATGGTGCTACACAAATGTATATAGGCTATTACAATGTATGTTCCAGTAGCCATGTTGTTCATTATTAAATAGTAGTTGTTGCCATTTTAAAGCCGGACACTACAAGAAAATACGTCGGACAATTAGAAAACAAGGAACCGAGAAAAAACAAGCAAGTACAGAGACCATATACTTGTTTGACTACAACTCTGCAAGACTAAAATTAACGAAAGCTATATTTTTTAGAGGAACAAACAGCTAGGTCAGTAGCTCCCCGGTAATTAGAGGAGTCAAAGATTGTCTGCTGAAAGACGGACAAGTGGTCATGTTTTATCATTGTTTGAAAGGAGTAGTGAATGCTGATGTACGTATATTTTTCGTTCAATGTAATGGAAGTGCAAATATATATATATACTTTACCGGCATTATTTAGTGGATTTTATCATATCTAATATATTGGATTTTATACCGTGTTCTAATGGTGCCTCAGATATACTTTTTACAAAAGAAATAAGAAAGTACCAGGAAAAATAAATAGCATACAATATGCATGTCTAGCATAGTAACCGACATGTCTGCACGTATTGTATATTGGAGTTTGGTCATGTAGAGAGAAAGGAAGACATGAGGAAAGCTACTGTCTGCTTGCAAGATGCACATGGACGAGGAAAATGAAAGCACGTTTGCTATTTGGTAGTTGCTTGAAATCAATTGTAGAGCAAGTGATGAGGGGTAGAGTACAGAGCTTGAGACGGGAAGGCCACGGTTGGCCCCGACATCCTGATGAGGGATCATCAAGAACGAGCTGGAGCAGGCGATGAAGTGGCTGACCACAACATGACAAGCGGAGACGAGGTGGAGGCTTGATGGTTCCGGGTGTTGGGTGGGTTGTTGGCGCCCAATAAGATGTGTGTGTGTGTGTGTGTGTGTGTGTGTGCATGCGTGTGCGTGTGCATGCGTGTGTGTGTGTGTGTGCGTGTGTGTTGAGGGGGGGGGGGTTACACGGATGGGCTCCGGTGTGGCATCAACACGGTAGAGTTGTTGGCTAGGGCGGGGCGGCGACATGTGGTTTGAGTGGGTCTGAGGAGGGTTCAACATGAGCAACGAAGAAAGAAAAAGAAGAAGAAGATCGCTCCAAAATCAATGACGATTTATAAATTATTATGTAACTTCATCGGCGAAATTATCATGCTGGAACCGTGTTTGGTGGCTGCTATGACCCGTGCACACGAGAGGCCCGATGGTGACCCCAACTAGGCAATGTTGCGAATGGTGATGCGGATGCTGGAACCAGCAAACGATTTTGCTAGAACCGACTACTACCTGAGCTGCAACCAAGTTGTGGAATGTTGGGACCTTCGCCGATGAAGTTGCCACCATAGATATTTTCTGGATGCTCAAACTGGCAAAGGATTTTGCTGCATCCATGCCGCGACCGCGGGTGAAGGAGCTGCCACCACTATCGACGGCGTTGCGACAATGGAACGGAGCTACAATCATCGTCGGCGATTCTATGATGGCAGGGGGAGGGGCATTTCTCCTGTGCGTGCTGCAACGACTTCATCGGCATTTTTCGAATCTGAAATGGCCAACATGACACAACAGGAAGGGAGGAAGGGGGAAGAGTTGCGACGACTATGAGGGTGGCAAGATGTGACCTGCGGCGAGGTCGGAGCCTGGTGAGGGTGGCCCATGAGGGGCCACGACCCACATTGGATGCGTGCATGAGAGGAGTGTTGTTGACGCAGTGCAGGAGACGTCTCACGATAGGAGGCAAGGGTGAAAAAGGGTGGATCGCAACCGTTTGGATGTGCTCGATCTAACAACTTGTATGCATGTTTGAATAGTACTTATGTTACACAGGGAGTAATGTAGAATAAAGTGAAACATGGAGGACATGACATCATGGCAGAGTTAGCTGAGACATGTCAGGGGCGATGTTGAGGCCGGCGGGGAAGAAATGGCCAAATGTGGTTTCTTAGCGCTAGCGAGGAGGCTGATGGATTCCATGGAGCAATGCAATGCTGCAGTAACAACGTATTGGGTTCCATTTTCTGATGGAGAAGAACTGATATGACGTGTGCGCGGTTCATTCGTTCATCCATTTGACCCTTTCCTTTGTTCATTCATTTAATCCTTCCTTATTCCACTCAATTCAGATTCATTTACTTTTGCATTTGCCCATGGTTTGACGGATCGAGAAATTTAGCGACATTACTTGCAACGAGGAATATCATATTTATTTTCAGTAAAACATGATCATGATGAACCAGGAAGATTTTTAAAATGCACGTGGCAACGCACGGGCATTCTACTAGTTTGCTAGGTTTCCGTGAATTTGATGATTTCTCTTTAAACTTGCATCTTGCGGATTCCACTATCAAGAAACCTATGTGAAGAATTAATGATGTTCTTATTGTTGCAAATAGGAGTTATGTGCCCGTAGATTTTATTGTTCTTGATATAGATTGCAATCCTTCATGTCCTATTATTCTTGGTAGACCTTTCCTTAGAACGATTGGCGCAATTATTGATGTGAAGGAAGGGAATATTAGATTCCAATTTCTGTTAAGGAAAGGCATGGAACACTTTCCCTAGAAATAAGATTAAATTACCTTATGAATCTATTATAAGAGCCACGTATGGATTGCCTACCAAAGATGGCAATATCTAGATCTATCCTTGCTTTTATGCCTAGCTAGGGGCGTTAAACGATAGCGCTTGTTGGGAGGCAACCCAATTTTATTTTTATTTTCTTGCTTTTTGGTTCTGTTTAGGGCTAGTTTGGCAGCAAAGTTTTTTTAAAACTATGGTAATTGAAAACCACAGTATTTCCTTGGGTGGGCAAGGAATACTACGGTTTCTTAAAACCAATGTTTTTTTTCCAGTTTTACATGTGTTTGGTTGGTGTTGTTTCGTTAAAGTTTTAACCAAGTATTTTAGCATGGATGACTGAGTAATTAGCTGCTGCTAGTGGCGGCTGGCTGCATGCAGCCGCTGCGCACACGCCCGCCAACCTAGATAGGACCTATAAAATATCTCTATCCCTGATACTGCAGGGAAGAGATGGGAAACTCACACGTGACGAAGGCCGGAAGGACCCCAGTGACCTACTACACGTAAACTAATTAAACTGAATCGGCTATAACGAGGTAAAACTGTCGTTTATACCATATTAACAGAAAGAGGGAAAATAGTATAGGATCACAACTAGATTTTCTTATCTCGACGTAGATGGCAACTCCAAATGCGTTCTCCCCCACGAGTTCTCTCCGTTCTGTTTAAAAAAAAGAGGTCGGGACCTCTTTTCCATATACTGCAAAAAGACCATGGTTTCTGACATATTGTGGTTTACAAAACTTCAGTTTTTTCTGAAGCCGAACGCATCAAAGTATTCAAAACCATGGCTCTTTTCAAAAACCACAGTATTCTGAGAACACTTTAGAAAAACTTTGCTGCCAAACGTAGCCTTAGTAATAAATAATCCATCTAGCTTCTGGTTAGATGTGGTTTTGTGTTTTAATTAGTGTTTGTGCCAAGTTAAACCTATAGGATCTTCTTGGATGATAGTTATTTGATCTTGCTGAAAATTCCAGAAACTTTATATTCACGAAAACAATTGTTAAAAATCACCGGAACGTGATAAAATAATGATTCTAATTGTAGTAGATCAATAAACAAATTATGTAGGTCATCCTATTTTGGTAAATTTTTTGGAGTTCCAGAAGTTTGCGTTAGTTACAGATTACTACAGACTATTCTGTTTTGTGTGTTGTTTGCTTATTTTGATGAGTCTATGGTTATTAAAAGAGTTTATAAACCATAGATAAGTTGGAATACAGTAGGTTTAACACCAATATAAAGAAAGAATGAGTTCATTACAGTACCTTGAAGTGGTGTTTTGTTTTCTTTCGCTAACGGAGCTCACGAGATTTTCTGTTAAGTTTTGTGTTGTGAAGTTTTCAAGTTTTGGGTAAAGATTTGATGGATTATGGAATAGGGATTGGCAAGAGCCTAAGCTTGGGGATTCCCATGGCGCCCCAAGGTAAAATTCAAGGACAACCAAAAGCTTAAGCTTGGGGATGCCCCGGAAGGCATCCCCTCTTTCGTCTTCATCTATCGGTAACTTTACTTGGAGCTATATTTTTCTTCACCACATGATATGTGTTTTGCTTGGAGCGTCTTGTATGATTTGAGTCTTTGCTTTTTAGTTTACCACAATCATCCTTGCTGAATACACTTTTGAGAGAGACACATATGATTCGGAATTTATTAGAATACTCTATGTGCTTCACCTATACCTTTTGAGCTATATAGTTTTTGCTTTAGTGCTTCACTTATATCTTTTAGAGCACGGTGGTGGTTTTGTTTTATAGAAGTTATTGTTCTCTCATGCTTCACTTATATCATTTTGAGAGTACTACAAAGCAGCATGGTAATTTGCTTAAATTATGAAATTAGTCCTAATATGATAGGCGTCCAAGATTAGTAAAAACTTTCTTATAAGTGCGTTGAATACTAAGAAAAGTTTGATGCTTGATGACTGTTTTGAGATATGGAGGTACTGATATTAAAGTTGTGCTAGTTGAATAATTGTGAATTTGAGAAATACTTGTGTTGAAGTTTGCAAGTCCCGTAGCATGCACGTATGGTACACATTGTGTAACAAATTTGAAACATGAGGTGTTCTTTGATTGTCCTCCTTATGAGTGGCGGTCGGGGACGAGCGATGGTCTTTTCCTACCAATCTATCCCCCTAGGAGCATGCGCGTAGTACTTGGTTTTTTATGACTTGTAGATTTTTGCAATAAGTATGTGAGTTCTTTATGACTAATGTTGAGTCCATGGATTATACTCACTCTCATCCTTCCATCATTGATAGCCTCTTCGGTACCGCGCATTGCCCTTTCTCACCTTGAGAGTTGGTGCAAACTTTGCCGGTGCATCCAAACCCCATGATACGATACGCTCCATCACACATAAACCTCCTTATATCTTCCTCAAAACAGCCACCATACCTACCTATTATGGCATTTCCATAGCCATTCCGAGATATATTGCCATGCAACTTTCCACCGTTCCGTTTATCATGACACGCTTCATCATTGTCATATTGCCTTGCATGATCATGTAGTTGACATCGTATTTGTGGCAAAGCCACCATGCATATTATTTCATACATGTCACTCTTGATTCATTGCCCATCCTAGTACACCGGAGGCATTCATATAGAGTCATACTTTGTTCTAATATCGAGTTGTAATCATTGAGTTGTAAATAAATATAAGTGTGATGATCATCATTCATAGAACATTGTCCCAAAAAAAGAAAAAGAGAAAGGCCAAAAAAAAGGAAAGGCCCAAAAAAAAGAAAAGAAAAAGGGGCAATGCTACTATGCTTTTTCCACACTTGTGCTTCAAAGTAGCACCATGATCTTTATGATAGAGAGTCTCTTGTTTTGTCACTTTCATATACTAGTGGGAATTTTTCATTATAGAACTTGGCTTGTATATTCCAACAATGGCTTCCTCAAATGCCCTAGGTCTTCGTGAGCAAGCAAGTTGGATGCACACCCACTTAGTTTCTCTTGTTGAGCTTTCATACATTTATAGCTCTAAGTGCATCCGTTGCATGGCAATCCCTACTCCTTGCATTGACATCAATCGATGGGCATCTCCCTACCTCGTTGATTAGCCGTGTTAATGTTAGACTTTCTCCCTTTTTGTCTTCTCCACATAACCCCCATCATCATATTCTATTCCACCCATAGTGCTATATCCATGGCTCACGCTCATATATTGCGTGAAAGTTGAAAAAAGTTTGAGATTACTAAAGTATGAAACAATTGCTTGGCTTCTCATCGGGGTTGTGCATGATGAGAGCATTCTTGTGTGACGAAAATGGAGCATGACCAAACTATATTACTTTGTAGGGATGAACTTTCTTTGGCCATTTTATTTTGAGAAGACATAATTGCTTACTTAGTATGCTTGAAGTATTATTAGTTTTATGTCAATATTAAACTCTTATCTTGAATCTTTCGGATCTGAATATTCTTGCCACAAATAAGAGAATTACATTGAAAATTATGCCAAGTAGCATTCCACATCAAAAATTCCGTTTTTATCATTTACCTACTCGAGGACGAGCACGAATTAAGCTTGGGGATGCTTGATACGTCTCCAACGTATCTATAGTTTTTTTATTGTTCCATGCTAATATATTTTCTGTTTTGGATGTTCAATGGGCTTTATTATTCACTTTTATATTATTTTTGGGACTAATCTATTAACCGGAGGCCCAGCCCAAATTGTTGTTTTTTTGCCTACTTCAGTGTTTCGAAGGAAAATGATATCAAACGGGGTCCAAACGGAATGAAACCTTCGGGAACGTGATTTTCGGAACAAACGTGATCCAGAGGACTTGGAGTGGACGTCAAACAATCAATGAGGAGGCCACGAGGCAGGGAGGCGCACCTGACCCCTGGGTGCGCCCCCACCCTCGTGGGCCCCTCGTAGCTCTCCTGACCGACCTCTTTCGCCTATATATACTCATATGCCCTGGAAACATCAGATACGGAGCCAAAACCCTAATTCCACCACTGCAACCTTCTGTACTCGTGAGATCCCATCTTGGGGCCTTTTCCGATGCTCCGTCGGAGGGGGCATTGATCACGGAGGGCTTCGACATCAACACCATAGCCTCTCCGATGATGTGTGAGTAGTTTACCTCAGACCTTTGGGTCCACAGTTATTAGCTAGATGGCTTCTTCTCTCTCTTTGGATCTCAATACAAAGTTCTCCTTGATTCTCTTGGAGATCTATTTGATGTAACTCTTTTTTACGGTGTGTTTGTCGAGATCCGATGAATTGTGGGTTTATGATCAAGATTATCTATGAACAATATTTGAATCTCCTCTGAATTCTTTTATGTATGATTGGTTATCTGTGCAACTCTCTTTGAATTATCAGTTTGGTTTGGCTTTCTAGATTGATCTTTCTTGCAATGGGAGAAGTGCTTAGCTTTGGGTTCAATCTTGCGGTGCTCGATCCCAGTGACAGTAGGGGAAATGACACGTATTGTATTGTTGCCATCGAGGATAAAAAGATGGGGTTTATATCATATTGCATGAGTTTATCCCTCTACATCATGTCATCTTGCTTAAAGCGTTACTCCGTTCTTATGAACTTAATACTCTAGATGCATGCTGGATAGCGGTCGATGTGTGGAGTAATAGTAGTAGATGCAGGCAGGAGTCGGTCTACTTGTCATGGACGTGATGCCTATATACATGATCATACCTAGA
Source organism: Aegilops umbellulata (assembly GCA_032464435.1). Classification (NCBI taxonomy): domain Eukaryota; kingdom Viridiplantae; phylum Streptophyta; class Magnoliopsida; order Poales; family Poaceae; genus Aegilops; species Aegilops umbellulata. The sequence continues at coordinate 104,195,720 of CP136060.1, read as the reverse complement.
TATTCTCATAATTATGCTAAATTCTATCAATTGCTCGACAGTAATTTGTTTACCCACCGTAATACTTATGCTATCTTGAGAGAAGCCACTAGTGAAACCTATGGCCCCCGGGTCTATTTTCCATCATATTAATCTCCCTTCAACAAGCTATTTCTTGCGCCTTTTATTTTGCTTTCTTTACTTTTAGTCTTTATCATAAAAATACCAAAAATATTATCTTATCATCTCTATCAGATCTCACTTTTGCAAGTGGCCGTGAACGGATTGACAACCCGTTTATCGCGTTGGTTGCAAGGTTCTTATTTGTTTGTGTAGGTACAAGGGACTTGAGCGTGGCCTCCTACTGGATTGATACATTGGTTCTCAAAAACTGAGGGAAATACTTACGCTACTTTGCTGCATCACCCTTTCCTCTTCAAGGGAAAACCAACGCAGTGCTGAAGAGGTAGCATTAATCTTCCAGATAAGATAGTGATTGATAGAGTTCTCTAGTCGCTATCACCAAGTCACTAGAACTTCGTGATGAACAACAATATGGAAGGGATGACGAAAACGGTTCCTAAGCTCTTCGCGATGCTGAAATCAGCGAAGGTAGAAATGAAGAAATGGCATCAAGTGTTGATGGTTAACAAGACCACTAGTTTCAAGAAAAAGGGAAAGGGAAAGAAAGGGAAACTTCAAAAAGAATGGCAAGAAAGTTGCCACTCCCATGAAGAAGCCCATGTTGGGGAATGCAGTATTTCAAAAAAATTACCTACGATCACGCAAGATCTATCTAGGAGATGCATAACAATGAGACTGGAGAGTGTGTCCACGTACCCTCGTAGACAGAAAGTGGAAGAGTTTTGTAACGCGGTTGATGTAGTCGAACGTCTTCGCGATCCAACTGATCCAAGTACCGAACGTATGGCGCCTCCGTGTTCAGCACACGTTCAACTCGATGGCGTCCCTCGAGCTCTTGATCCAGTTGAGGCCGAGGGAGAGTTCCGTCAGCACGATGGCGCGGCGACGGTGATGATGAATTTACTGGCGCAGGGCTTCGCTTAAGCACTACACGATATGACCGAGGTGTGTAACTATGGATGGGGGCATGCAGATGATGTCTACTACACAACTTTCTTCTTGTAGACGTTGTTGGGCCTGCAAGTGCACAGGTTTGTAGGACAGTAGCAAATTTCTATCAAGTGGGTGACCTAAGGTTTATCAATCCGCGAGAGGCGTAGGAGGAAGATGGTCTCTCTCAAACAACCCTGCAACCAAATAACAAAAAGTCTCTTGTGTCCCCAACACACCCAATACAATGGCAAATTGTATAGGTGCACTAGTTCGGCGAAGAGATGGTGATACAAGTGCAATATGGATGGTAGATATGGGTTTTTGTAAACTGAAAATATAAAAACAGCAAGGTAACAAGTGGTAAAAGTGAGTGTAAACGGTATTGCAATGGTAGGAAACAAGGCCTAGGGTTCATACTTTCACTAGTGTAAGTTCTCTCAACAATAATAACATAGATAGATCATATAACAATCCCTCAACATGCGACAAAGAGTCACTCCAAAGCCACTAATAGCGGAGAACAAACATAGAGATTATGATCGGGTACGAAACCACCACAAAGCTATTCTTTCGGATCAATCTATAAAAGAGTTCGTACTAGAATAACACCTTAAGATACAAATCAACCAAAACCCTAATGTCACCTAGATACTCCATTGTCACCTCAAGTATCCATGGGCATGATTATACGATATGCATCACACAATCTCAGATTTATCCAACCAACATAAAAGTACTTCAAAGAATGCCCCAAAGTTTCTACCGGAGAATCAAGAACGTGTGCCAACCCCTATGCATAGGTTCCCAATGTCACAAAACCCGCAAGTTGATCACCAAGACATACATCAAGTGTTCATAAAAGACTCAATCCGATAAGATAACTTCAAAGGGGAAACTCAATTCATCACAAGAAAGTAGAGGAGGAGAAACATCATAAGATCCAACTACAATATCAAAGCTCGGGATACATCAAGATCGTGCCATAAAGGGAACACGAGAGAGAACACGAGAGAGAGAGAGAGAGAGAGAGAGAGATCAAACACATAGCTACTGGTACATACCCTCAGCCCCGAGGGTGAACTACTCCCTCCTCGTCATGGATAGCGCCGGGATGATGAAGATGGCCACCGGTGATGGATCCCCCCTTCGCCAGGGTACCGGAGAGGGGTCCCGATTGGTTTTTGGTGGTTCTGGAGGCTTGCGGCGGCGGAACTCCCGATCTATCTTCTGTTCTGGAAGTTTTAGGGTACGACGGTATATATGGGTGAAAGGAGAACGTCAGTGGAGCTACGGGGGCCCCACGAGGCAGGGGGCACGCTGTAGGATCTAGAAGTAGGTGTGTCTAGGGGGGGGGTGATTGGACACTTAGTGCTAAAGTTGCAACTTTTAAACTTTTTCGGTTTGAGTGGAGTTTTAGGCACAATTTCAAAATACACAATACATATCAAGCAAGCATGCAAAGAGTATATGAGCAGCGGAATGTAAAGCATGCAACTTGCAATAATGTAAAGGGAAGGGTTTGGAGAATTCAAACAAAATTGGAGACAAGGATGTTTTTCCCGTGGTTCGGATAGGTGGTGCTATCCTACATCCACGTTGATGGAGACTTCAACCCACGAAGGGTAACGGTTGCGCGAGTCCACGGAGGGCTCCACCCACGAAGGGTCCACGAAGAAGCAACCTTGTCTATCCCACCATGGCCATCGCCCACGAAGGACTTGCCTCACTAGCGGTAGATCTTCACGAAGTAGGCGATCTCCTTGCCCTTACAAACTCCTTGGTTCAACTCCACAATCTTGTCGGAGGCTCCCAAGTGACACCTAGCCAATCTAGGAGACACCACTCTCCAAGAAGTAACAAATGGTGTGTTGATGATGAACTCCTTGCTCTTGTGCTTCAAATGATAGTCTCCCCAACACTCAACTCTCTCTCAAAGGATTTGGATTTGGTAGAAAGAAGATTTGAGTGGAAAGCAACTTGGGGAAGGCTAGAGATCAAGATTCATATGGTAGGAATGGAATATCTTGGCCTCAACACAAGAGTAGGTGGTTCTCTCTCAGAACATATGAGTTGGAAGTGTAGATGTGTTCTGATGGCTCTCTCCACGAGTGAAGAGGAGGTGGAGGGGTATTTATAGCCTCCACACAAAATCCAACCGTTACACACAATTTACCAATCTCGGTGGGACCGAATCAACAAACTCGGTCGGACCGAAATGGTAAACCTAGTGACCGTTAGAGATTTTCGGTGGGACTAACATGCAACTCGGTAGGACCGATATGGTTAGGGTTAGGGCATAACGTAATCTCGGTGAGACCGATTACACAAACTCGGTGAGACCGATTTGGTAATTAGCTAACCAGAGAGTTGGTCAGGCAAACTCGGTGGGACCGATTACTAAACTCGGTTGGACCGATTTTGGTAATAAGTTAACCAGAGAGTTTGCATTGTAATCTCGGTAGTACCGATTGCCTAAACTCGGTGAGGCCGATTTTGGTAATGGACATACAAAGTGAGATTACAATCCCATCTCGGTGAGACCGAGATCCCTGTCGGTGAAACCGATTTGCTAGGGTTTGTGGCAGTGGCTATGACATGTGAAACTCGGTGGCGCCGGATAGAAAGAATCGGTAGGTCCGAGTTTGACTTTGGGTTTAGGTCATATGTGGAAGTGGGAAAGTAGCTGAGGGTTTTTGGAGCATATCATTAAGCACATGAAGCAAGAGGCTCATTAAGCAACACCTCATCCCTCCTTGATAGTATTGGCTTTTCCTATAGACTCAATGTGATCTTGGATCACTAAAATGTAAAATGAAGAGTCTTGAGCTTGAAGCTTTAGCCAATCCTTTGTCCTTAGCATCTTGAAGGAGTTCCCACAACCTTTAGTCCATGCCACTCCATTGTTGAACTTATCTGAAACATGCTAGATAGAAACATTAGTCCAACAAGAGATATGTTGACATTAATTACCAAAACCACCTGGGGAGCACTTGTGCTTTCAATCTCCCCCTTTTTGGTAATTGATGGCAACATACATCAAAGCTTTAGATAAAGATACAAAGAATAGCAAGTAAAGCTTTGGAAGGACATGTAACAAACATAGGCCCCCCTACATGTATGCAATCATGTGAATATCAAATATAGAAGCATGTGAGAGCATAATCATGACAGAGTAGGCAATGTGTTACATGTATCTTGGCCATATGCATCAGAGCAAAAGATTATTAAGAGAAATACCTTCATGCTTATGAGTCGTTCTTGCAAACAGTATGTACATAAGCAAGAATTCCTCATACTCATGATTTTGATGCATATACTTACCTTGTAGTTTTGAGTTGGCTTAGGATGGAATGAACCTGCACAAACAAGGTTAGATAACATAGGTACATGCACTAGCCAGAGCAAACAAAAGAAACCACAAGAATACCAAGACTGGGATGACATGTAGAGAGTGAGTACAAGGTACCACATTGGATTAGACATGTCCCCAAGAGTAAAGATATGTAATGAATTTGAATGATTTCTTTCCCTTAGATGTCTTGCTCCCCCTGAATCTGACATGGGATATTGGGAGAAGATAGGGAACAGAAAATCAGAGATGAAAGATATAAATGAATAGAACTTAACGCAAATAAGCACATATGAACATGTCTTTCCCCCAAAAAGACATGTGGCATCTCTCCTCTTGAACATCAAGCATCTGGGATCCTTGAGTATTCTCTCCCCCTGGAGATCTCTTTCTCCCCCTTAATACTTGGGATCCTTGAGTATTCTCTTCCCCTGGACTCCCCCTTAATACTTTCTCCTTTGTAGGTGATAAGCTTTGATGTGATCTCTCTCTCCCCCTTTGACATCAATTTCCAAGAAGGTTTTTCTGGAATCCGTCGAATGGGTTTGGTCCTTGAGACTCAGCACAAAGCAGTGGATAAAACTGTTATGTTTTAGAGGACAAGATTCATTGAGTGGAGCTGGATCAGAAGAAATATAGAACAAGTGGCAAACTGTTTTTCCTGTTGTGAAGTCGGTGGCACCGAGTGGCATGTGTCAGTGGTACCGAAAGGATTCGGTTGGACCGAAAACAATAACTCGGTGAAGCCGAGTTCATCACAGAGAAAAACACTTGTCACCTTAGCTCACTAGTCAAATAAGATCTCACAAAGATTTGCAATGAATTAACTGAAGGATTTGCAAGGAATTGGATGCAGAAATATGCAGAACAAGAATCAAAAAGAAAAGAATGAAAGTTCTAGATGAAGTTTTTTTTTGAAAAAGAGGGAAACAAATATGCAAGAGACAAATGCAATAACACAGAAAAGAACACAAGAGAACTTCATCTAGAATTGGGCGGTGACATAGTCACCTATGTTAGAGTATATTGACTTAGGAGTCAAGTGAGAACACTTGATCATAGGTCATACTCATCGTTTAAGCTCAAAATGGGGTTACCATTTTTCGTTTAAGCATCTCGATGTATTCTCATCTTGTTGAGTTGCTTTGACTCATGACTTGGAGTAAAGCTTCTCTAAGATGGAATATCATACCTTGGGTAGTGGCGTTGGTCTTGCTCATGTAGCGGAACTTGTGTGGGTGCTCAAGGTTGATGTAGCTCATCAAGAGTTGGGAGCACCACTTGGAATTTGAGTTCATCTACCTACATGGGTTAGTTCTTGCAAGAAAAAGCACTTGTATATCCAAAAATGACAATCATGAAGCTCAACATAGAATTTGTCAAAGGTATGTTCGAATGGTTTCGTGCTTCCTTGTCGTCAACCATCGTTGTGTAGAGACTTGGTGATGTAGAGATTGCTCAAGATGTGAGTAAGTTGCAATCTCATAGAATTAGATTCAACCAAGTGCCTACATGGGTTAGATAACATGCAACATACAAAATATATCCAAGACACAAGATAGTCATCATAAGAGATATATCATGGATTAGTCATAAGCTCATGTGTTGCATGTATCCAATGGAGTTTCTACTCCAAATTTGAAGCATCAATAATGTTCAATTCTCCTCTCAACCTGCAAAACACTTTCTCATCAAGTGGTTTAGTGAATATATCCGCTAATTGCTTATCGGTGCGAACATGCTTAAGATCAATGTCACCCTTAGCAACATGATCTCGAATAAAATGATGACGAACTTCAATATGCTTAGTTCGAGAATGTTGTACAGGATTATGACCAATTTTGATAGCACTTTCATTGTCACAAAGCAGTGGAACATGTTTCACATAGACCCCATAATCTTTAAGAGTTTGGGTCATCCAAAGTAATTGAGCACAACATGAACCAGCGGCAATGTATTCCGCTTCAGCGGTGGATAAGGATACCGAGTTTTGTTTCTTGGAAGACCAAGACACAAGAGATCTACCAAGAAATTGACAAGTACCCAAAGTGGACTTTCTATCAACCTTGTCTCCGGCATAATCCGAGTCGGAATAGCCAACAAGATCAAAAGAGGACCTCTTAGGATACCAAATGCCAAAATTTGGTGTATGAATTAGGTATCTCACTATCCTTTTCACCGCTTTAAGATGACATTCTTTAGGAGCAGCTTGATATCGTGCACACATGCACACACTTAGCATAATGTCGGGACGTGAAGCACATAGGTATAACAATGAACCAATCATAGAGCGATAAACCTTTTGATCAACCGGTTCACCATCTTTGGTCAAATCAAGATGTCCACTAGTAGGCATGGGTGTAGGCATACCTTTCCATTCTTGCATATTGAACTTCTTGAATAAGTCTTTGGTGTACTTCGTTTGAGAGATAAATGTACCTTCCTTAGTTTGCTTGATTTGCAAACCGAGAAAGAATTTGAGTTCACTCATCATAGACATCTCAAACTTCTTCGACATTAGCTTTCCAAACTTTTCGCTAAAAAGAGGGTTAGTTGATCCAAATATGATATCATCAACATAAATTTGGCATACAAATAGTTCTCCATTAACCCTTTTAGTAAAAAGTGTGGAATCAATTTTTCCAATTTCAAAACCACTTGCAATAAGGAACTTGGTCAAGCATTTATACCATCCTCTAGGAGCTTGTCTGAGACCATAAAGGGCTTTGTGAAGTTTGTAAACATGATTAGGTTTCTTAGGATTGACAAAGCCGGGAGGTTGTTTGACATAAACTTCATCCTCTAATTCACCATTTAGAAAAACACTTTTAATGTCCATTTGGTACAAGGTGATATTATGGTGATTAGCATAGGCAAGTAAGATGCGAATGGACTCAACTCTAGCAACGGGAGCATATGTCTCACCATAGTCCATACCTTCGAATTGTGTGTACCCTTGGGCGACGAGACGTGCCTTGTTGCGAACCACTTGTCCATCTTCATCTTGCTTGTTGCGAAACACCCATTTGGTACCAATGATGTTGTGGTTGTTGTCGGGCTTCTCAACCAATGTCCAAACTTGGTTTCTCTCAAAGTTGTGTAGCTCTTCATGCATAGCGTTTATCCAGTCCGGGTCTTCCAATGCTTCTTCAACCTTCATAGGTTCAATGCTAGAGATGAATGAATAGTTTTCACAAAAGTTAGCTAAACGAGTTTTTGAGCGAGTAATTCTCCTAGTTTGAATGTCATTGTAGATTTGCTCGACGGGATGATCTTTGGCAATTCTTGCTCGAACTCGTGAAAGCTTTTGCTTGGGTCTTTGTTGAACATCTTCTTCATCTTGTTCTTCTTCTTGGTCTTCTTCATTGTTGACGTTGTCGTTCTCTTGTCGTGGTGGAGAAGGAGGTTGTTGATGTTCGTCTTGATGCATTTCCTCGTTTTCTTCATCTTGGTGTGTCCCACTTGTGGATGCCTCCGTGTCGATTCTTGGTTCACCTTGTCGTGAAGTAGAGGCTTCCACTTGGACGGATGAAGTACTCTCCTTCACCTCCGTTGGACGAACTTTGCCAATGGACAAGTCTTGGATTGCTTCTGAAGGGTCTTTGTCTCCTACATCAATTGGCAATTGCTCTACTTGTGAGCCGTTAGATTCATCAAACTTCACATCTCCCGTTTCTTCAACCTTTCGGGTGAAATTGTTGTAGACACGGTAAGTGTGAGAGTTTGAGCCATAACCAAGTAGGAAACCTTCATGAGATTTAGGAGCAAACTTTGAACGAGGATGCTTATCAAGAATGTAGCACTTTGAGCCGAATACTCAAAAGTATCCAACTTGGGGTTTGTTACCGGTGAGGAGCTCATATGCCGTCTTGCCGAGTAGCTTGTGAAGATACAAGCGATTTGTTGCATGACAAGCTGTCTCAACCGCTTCTGCCCAAAAGTGCTTCGGCGTCTTGTACTCATCAAGCATCGTTCTCGCCATTTCGATGAGCGTCCGGTTCTTCCTCTCAACAACTCCATTTTGTTGAGGTGTGTACGTAGCCGAGAACTCGTGTGAAATCCCTTCTTCGTCAAGAAAGGTGTCCACATTTGCGTTCTTGAACTCTGTTCCGTTGTCACTCCGAACCTTCTTGATCTTCACGTCAAACTGATTTTGGGCCTTCCTAGCAAAAGTTTTTGAAGATCTTTTGGACCTGCGATTTATCATCAAGAAAGAACACCCACGTAAATCTTGAAAAATCATCAACTATAACTAGACCAAAAGAATTTCCACCAAGACTCTTGTAGGCATTGGGACCAAAAAGATCCATATGAAGTAGCTCGAGTGGCCTCCTTGTGGTCATGATGTTCTTCACGGGATGCCTTCCTCCAACCTGTTTACCTGCTTGACAAGCACTACAAAGTCTATCCTTATCAAATATGACATCGTTAACCCCAAGGATATGATTTCCTTTAATAAGCTTGTCAAGGTTTCTCATGCCAACGTGACCGAGTCATCTATGCCACAACCAACCTTTTGAGGATTTAGCGATAAAGCAAGTTTTAGGTCGTGCCTTTTTAGAGAAATCGACAATGTAAAGGTCACCTCTACGTATACCGGTAAAAACCATTTTATGATTGCCTCGATGAAACACTTGGCAATCTACCTTAGTAAATAGGACATTCAAACCGAAATCAGCAAGTCTAGATACTGAAAGTAAGTTGTAGCCAAGAGATTCAACGAGCATGACATTTTGAATGGAGCTATTGTGTGAGATGGCCACCTTACCAAGGCCAACCACCTTACCCTTTGAATTATCACCAAAAGTGACATATTTTCGAGGGCCGTCATTTTCAGCAAGCTCACGGAACATCTCTTCGTCTCCGGTCATATGATCAGTACATCCACTGTCGAGAACCCATTCCTTCCCTCCTGACACATATCCCCGAAGATTAGCCATAAGACCAAAGTGTCTCATTGCATCATCAAGATCGAAGTCACTATCATCATTCTCATCGTAGTATCCATGTTCAACATGATCTTGTGACTCATCATTTCCTAGAGAGAGTGATTCATTAGATAAATGATCATCAAAGTGGTCACTTTTATGAATTCTTATAGCTTCGGATATAATATCACTAATGATTCCAACATTTCCTTTAGCATGCATGAGATTAGTAAGCTCAAACAGACAATCACCAAAACTAGGATCACTAGAGTTCATTTTACTCAAGGCAATAGATTTATGGAGAATTTCATCCAAATTTTTCAAGGAATAATCGGGGAATCGTTCCTCAAGAAATTTCCATATAGTATAGGCACAATTAAGAGTAGGTAAACTAGCAATCAAGTTTTTGGGCAATCCTCTAATGATGAGCTCAACAGTTCTAAGATTGTGAATCATGTCAACGTCTTCATCTAGGGTAGGATGCAAAGAATCAATATTAGGTGCACAGGGGCTAGCAATGTACTTGTTCAAATGATATTGATTGAAAATTACAAGCATCTCATTTTTCCACTCATGAAAATACTCTCCATCAAGAATAGGCACTCTATGTCTAAGACTCCCTAAAGTAGAGACATCCATCTTCCTCCAATGGTGATTAAACCAAGGCAATGGAGACCAAAGCTCTGATACCACTTGTAGGATCTAGAAGTAGGTGTGTCTAGAGGGGGGTGATTAGACACTTAGTGCTAAAGTTGCAATTTTTAAACTTTTTCGGTTTGAGTGGAGTTTTAGGCACAATTTCAACATACACAATACATATCAAGCAAGCATGCAAAGAGTATATGAGCAGCGGAATGTAAAGCATGCAACTTGCAAGAATGTAAAGGGAAGGGTTTGGAGAATTCAAACGCAATTAGAGACAAGGATGTTTTTCCCGTAGTTCGGATAGGTGGTGCTATCCTACATCCACGTTGATGGAGACTTCAACCCACGAAGGGTAACGGTTGCGCGAGTCCACGGAGGGCTCCATCCACGAAGGGTCCACGAAGAAGCAACCTTGTCTATCCCACCATGGCCATCGCCCATGTAGGACTTGCCTCACTAGCGGTAGATCTTCATGAAGTAGGCGATCTCCTTGCCCTTACAAACTCCTTGGTTCAACTCCACAATCTTGTCGGAGGCTCCCAAGTGACACCTAGCCAATCTAGGAGACACCACTCTCCAAGAAGTAACAAATGGTGTATTGATGATGAACTCCTTGCTCTTGTGCTTCAAATGATAGTCTCCCCAACACTCAACTCTCTCTCACAGGATTTGGATTGGGTAGAAAGAAGATTTGAGTGGAAAGCAACTTGGGGAAGGCTAGAGATCAAGATTCATATGGTAGGAATGGAATATCTTGGCCTCAACACAAGAGTAGGTGGTTCTCTCTCAAAACATATGAGTTGGAAGTGTAGATGTGTTCTGATGGCTCTCTCCACGAGTGAAGAGGAGGTGGAGGGGTATTTATAGCCTCCACACAGAATCCAACCGTTACACACAATTTACCAATCTCGGTGGGACCGAATCAACAAACTCGGTCGGACCGAAATGGTAAACCTAGTGACCGTTAGAGATTTTCGGTGGGACTAACATGCAACTCGGTAGGACCGATATGGTTAGGGTTAGGGCATAACGTAATCTCGGTGAGACCGATTACACAAACTCGGTGAGACCGATTTGGTAATTAGCTAACCAGAGAGTTGGTCAGGCAAACTCGGTGGGACCGATTACTAAACTCGGTTGGACCGATTTTGGTAATAAGTTAACCAGAGAGTTTGCATTGTAATCTCGGTAGTACCGATTGCCTAAACTCGGTGAACCGATTTTGGTAATGGACATACACAGTGAGATTACAATCCCGTCTCGGTGAGACCGAGATCCCTGTCGGTGAAACCGATTTGCTAGGGTTTGTGGCAGTGGCTATGACATATGAAACTCGGTGGCGCCGGATAGAAAGAATCGGTAGGTCCAAGTTTGACTTTGGGTTTAGGTCATATGTGGAAGTGGGAAAGTAGGTGAGGGTTTTTGGAGCATATCATTAAGCACATGAAGCAAGAGGCTCATTAAGCAACACCTCATCCCTCCTTGATAGTATTGGCTTTTCCTATAGACTCAATGTGATCTTGGATCACTAAAATGTAAAATGAAGAGTCTTGAGCTTGAAGCTTTAGCCAATCCTTTGTCCTTAGCATCTTGAAGGAGTTCCCACAACCTTTAGTCCATGCCACTCCATTTTTGAACTTATCTGAAACATGCTAGATAGAAACGTTAGTCCAACAAGAGATATGTTAACATTAATTACCAAAACCACCCGGGGAGCACTTGTGCTTTCACGCGCCCAGGGGGGAGGGCGCGCCCCCCACCCTCGTGGGCACCTCCCGTATCTTCTGACATGGGGCCCAAGTCCATCAGGTGGGTTTCCTTCCAAAAATAACTTCTCCAGTTGATTTCGTTCCGTTTTGACTCCGTCTGATATTCCTTTTCCTCGAAATACTGAAATAGGCATAAAACAGCAAATCTGGGCTGGGCCTCCGGTTAATAGGTTAGTCCCAAAAATAATATAAAAGTGGAAAATAAAGCCCAATATTGCCTAAAACAGTAGATAATATAGCATGGAGCAATAAAAAAATATAGATACGTTGGAGACGTATCAAGCATCCCCAAGCTTAATTCCTGCTCGTCCTCGAGTAGGTAAATGATAAAAAAGATAATTTTTGATGCGGAGTGCTACTTGGCATAATTTCAATGTAATTCTTCTTACTTGTGATATGAATATTCAGATCCGAAAGATTCAAGACAAAAGTTCATATTGACATAAAAATAATAATACTTCAAGCATACTAATCAAAGTAATCATGTCTTCTCAAAATAGCATGGCAAAAGAAAGTTCATCCCTGCAAAATCATACAGTTAGGCTATGCTTCATTTTCATCACACAAAGATGTTCCCAACTTCTATACCCCCGATGACAAGCCAAGCAATTGTTTCATACTTAAATAATCTCAAACTTTTTCAACCTTCACGCAATACATGAGCGTGAGCCATGGATATAGCACTATGGGTGGAATAGAATATGATGATGGGGATTGTGTGGAGAAGACAAAAAAGGAGAAAGTCTCACATTGACGAGGATAATCAACGGGCTATGGAGATACCCATCAATTGATGTCAACATGAGGAGTAGGGATTGCCATGCAATGGATGAACTAGAGCTATGAATGCTCAACAAAAGAAAACTAGTGGGTGTGCATCCAACTTGCTTTCTCATGAAGACCTAGGGCATTTTGAGGAAGCCCATCGTAGGAATATACAAGCCAAGTTCTATAATGAAAAATTCCCACTAGTATGAACAAGACAACTCACTATATGAAAAACATGGTGCTACTTTGAAGCACAATATATGAGACTCACTACATGAAGAACAAGGTGCTACTTTGAAGCACAAGTGTGGAATAAAGGATAGTAGCATTGCCCCTTTTTTTTGGGCCGTCTCTTTTTTTTGGCCTTTCTTTTTTTGGGGAACAATGCTCTATTGAATGATGATCATCACACTTCTATTTATTTACAACTCATTGATTACAACTCGATACTAGAACATAGTATGACTCTATATGAATGCCTCCGGCGGTGTACCGGGATGGTGCAATGAATCAAGAGTGACATGTATGAAAAATAATGCATGGTGGCTTTGCCACAAATACGATGTCAACTACATGATCATGCAATGGCAATATGACAGAAGTAATGTATGTCATGATGATGATGAACGGAACGGTGGAAAGTTGCATGGCAATATATTTCGGAATGGCTACGGAAATGCCATAAATAGGTAGGTATGGCGGCTGTTTTGAGGAAGATATAGGGAGGTTTATGTGTGATAGAGCGTATCGTATCACGGGGTTTGGATGCACCGGCGAAGTTTGCACCAACTCTCAAGGCGAGAAAGGGCAATGCACGGTACCGAAGAGGCTAGCAAAGGTGGAAAGGTAAAAGTGCGTATAATCCATGGACTCAACATTAGTCAAAAGAACTCATATACTTATTGCAAAAATTTAGAAGTCATCAAAAACCAAGTACTACGCGCATGCTCCTAGGGGGATAGATTGGTAGGAAAAGACCATCGCTCGTCCCCGACCGCCACTCATAAGGATGCACAAGCCAGGTACACTTCATGTTTCAAATTTGTTACACAACTTTAACCATACATGCATGCTACGGGACTTGCTAACTTCAACACAAGTATTTCTCAAATTCACAACTACTCAACTAGCACAACTTTAATATCACTACCTCCATATCTCAAAACAATCATCAAGCATCAAACTTCTCGTAGTATTCAACACACTCATAAGAATTCTTACAAATCTTGTATGCCTAGCATATTAAGATTTTAAGAAAATTACCATGCTACTTAAGACTCTCAAAATAATATAAGTGAAGCATGAGAGTTCATCTATTTCTACAAAATAAAACCACCGCCGTGCTCTAAAAGATATAAGTGTAGTACTAGAGCAAATGACAAACTACTCCGAAAGATATAAGTGAAGATCAATGAGTAGTCGAATAATTATGCAACCAAGTGAAGACTCTCCCATTTAATAATTTCAGATCTTGATACTTTATTCAAACAGCAAGCAAAGCTAAAGAAAATAAAATGACGCTCCACGCAAAACACATATCATGTGGTGAATAAAAATATAGCTCCAAGTAAAGTTACTGATGAATGAAGACGAAAGAGGGGATGCCTTCCGGGGCATCCCCAAGCTTAGGCTCCTGGTTGTCCTTGAATATTACCTTGGAGTGCCTTGGGCATCCCCAAGCTTAGGCTCTTTCCACTCCTTATTCCATAGTCCATCGAATCTTTACCCAAAACTTGAAAACTTCACAACACAAAACTTAAAAGAAAACTCGTGAGCTCCGTTAACGAAAGAAAACAAAACACCACTTCATGGTACTGTAATGAACTCATTATTTACTTATATTGGTGTTAAACCTACTGTATTCCAACTTCTCTATGGTTTATAAACTATTTTACTAGCCATAGAGTCATCAAAATAAGCAAACAACACAATAGATAAGTTGGAATACAGTAGGTTTAACACTAATATAAATAAAGAATGATTTCATTACAGTACCTTAAAGTGGTGATTTGTTTTCTTACACTAACGAAGCTCATGAGATTTTCTGTTTAAGTTTTGTGTTATGAAGTTTTCAAGTTTTTGGGTAAAGATTTGATGGATTATGGAATAAGGAGTGGCAAGAGCCTAAGCTTGGGTATGCCCAAGGCACCCCAAGATAAAATTCAAGGACAACCAAAGGCATCCCCTCTTTCGTCTTCGTCTATTGGTAACTTTACTTGAGGCTATATTTTTATTCACCACATGATATGTGTTTTGCTTGGAGCGTCTTGTATGATTTGAGTCTTTGCTTTTTAGTTTACCATAATCATCCTTGCTGTACACACCTTTTGGAGAGACACGCATGTATCGGAATTTATTAGAATACTCTATGTGCTTCACTTATATCTTTTGAGCTAGATAATTTTGCTCTAGCGCTTCACTTATATCTTTTGAGAGCACGGTGGTGGTTTTATTTTATAGAAATAATTGATCTCTCATGCTTCACTTCTATTATTTAGAGAGTCTTTTAGAACAACATGATAATTTGCTTTTCTTATAAAATTACTCCTAATATGATAGGCATCCAAGATGGGTATAATAAAAACTTCCATATAGAGTGCATTGAATACTATGAGAAGTTTGATACTTGATGATTGTTTTGAGATATGAAGATGGTAATATTAGAGTTGTGCTAGATGAGTAACGCTCAGTTATTTTCTGGCTTATGGACGACTTAAGGTGGAAAATAAGCTCAAGCTGAAAAGAACTCGTTTTTTGTATTCGGCTTAATTTCCAGCCACAACCGGTCCCTTCACGTTTGGGAGAAGCCTAGAGAGAGCAGCTTCCCGAGCACATGCCTTTAAAAATTGAAGCGGTACATCGCTATGCCCTCCGCGTTGGCAGTATTTACGAGAGAAATACCACCTGCAAAAGATATAACCCTAGGCATCGAAGCCATCTCTCCCGACGCATCATCCACTTCGCGTGTCTGCTAGGTTTCCTCGCCGCCGCCTCTTGTCCAGCTAGCCGCCGCCGCCGTCCTTCCTGACGCCATGCAGGGAGGTTAACCAACGTCGCTCCCAATGTCGCAATTGCTGGCCTCCGCCCATCCCTCTACTGCTTCCCGGCCTGCTGCACTTCCGACCTGCACACTACTCCCATCTTCACGACAAGCTCCAGTCCGATCGTCCCCGTCCAAGCTCTTACCAAGGTAAGCATCGTCTGTCCTCTTATCTTTCTGCTCCGGACTTCTTTCCAGATCTGCATGTGATGCATGATGTTATGAATGTATCTGTGTCTGGTTCAATACATGTGTATGTGTCTGTGTAGGTTTGAACAATTATCATCGGGTAGGATTGCTAGTTGCCTATAGATACGCTCCTGTGGCAATCGGCTGAATGATCTACGTGTACATTAGTACTAGTAGCACTATAAATATCAAAGTGAAGATCGTCCAGCAATGTGCGAGTATTATCTTGGTGTTGCAAATCGATTGCTCGTAGGTCTAGTCAGCTTGGGGCAGAAACAAATAGCCAGCTTAGCTTTGTTCGTGTTAGTTGTCGTCGTTCTTCGTCGCCGTCGTCAGAAGTACTCGGCGCACGGACTGGGCCAACATATGGCACATTAGAGAGTGAACAAAAATACTTCTAATTGTACACTGATTGCTATATATATGTATGTGTATTTGTATGACCAAAAATACTTTGTCATGTATGAATTTGGTGTTGTTGCAGTGAGCTATTTTTTTATTCAATACATAGTGGGATTTTATTACTGCTATGTGTTATGTGGTATGGGGGTATGGGGTATGTGCTATTTGATTAAAATTGTAACATTCATTTTATGATAGATGGATAAAGGTAAATCCGGGAAAGCAAATTGGGATCCTGTTGCCCATAAAATTTTCCTTGACAGTTGTGTTGAAGAAGTGAATGCAAATAACCGTTCTGATGGACATTTGAGCCCAATTGGGTATGAAAATATGATAAGAAAGTTCAATGAGCGGACAAACAGAAATTATGTTCGCATGCAATTCAAGAATAGGTGGGATTTACTTAAAAAAGAGTACAATTGTTGGAAGACGTTGAACCTAAATGTATCTGGCATTGGAATAGATCCTGTTACTAGGAGCATTGGGGCTACCGATGAATGGTGGGCGAATGAGATACAAGTATTGAAGCATTCATATTACTTTTACTTGTTACTTTGCCATCCAATTTTTTAATTAATTTATTTGTGTGATTTTTCTGCAGATGAATGAGATTGCGCCGAGTTTCGATATGCTCCATTAGTTGATGAGCAAAGGATGAGTTTTATATTTGATGACCATAGTGGACGAAACTCCCTCGTCTCAAGTTGATGCCTCTCAAATTAATATTGAAGAGGATAATGAGGACGGCTCGGGATGTGAGTTAGATGTTAACCAAGTTACACCCACCAATGTTTCATCTAAAGGTCGAAAGAAGAGATCATGTCCTTATTCACCGAGTCCCAAGATGGTCCAAAAAGTGGCAAAAGATAGTGATGATAAAATGGTATTTAACCGTATGGTTGACCTTTGGGAGAGGAGGGAGATTAGCCGCAATTCGGCGATGTCTCAAACAAATGTGGATCATGTGAGAGATGAGATAAAAGAGATGACGACCATGGTGGTGAATGATCGAGGTCGGCCTGGAAGTGATGTGTATTTCTATGCTCTACAGCTGTTTACGGAGAAGGAACATCGTGATGTGTTCAGTGCCCTCAAGGATGAGACTGCTAGTGTGAGGCTTGAATGGATCAAGAGGACATGGGATCTCTTTATGAAAAAAGATTAGAACTTCTGTGATGTTATTTGCTTTGAACAAAATCACTTGCTATCGACTTGTACTGTCATGAACCTATGTTTTTTTGGAACCTCTTGTTTGCACTCAGATTGTAATATAGGGAAAGTGGATTATTTGTCATCAATACGTATGCATCATGGATCTTTTTTCTACTCGTTTTTAAAGCCATGTATCGTGTTTGACGGCTCAAATTATTTTGTTTTACTGTGTACCAAATTATAATGCATCTATATTGTGTTCTTTATCTGACAGATGGATATCTCTGTTGAGGATGAAGATGAAGAATTAGATTTCTGCATTCTTGCAATGGCACATTATCTTCAAAACAAAGAGAGGGTGCCCTATGCACCTAGAAGAGCACCAATGATGACGGGGTTGCAATGGGTGCAAGAGAAAGAGATGAATCCAAAAGCATTCTACTCAATGTTTAGGATGCGGAGGTCAGTGTTTTACCCATTGCATGACATGCTAGTTGAGAAATACGGTTTAAAGTCAACTTGCAACATGTCAAGTAAAGAAGTGTTAGCACTATTTTTATGGACTTTGGGGACATGCCAGACCACCGACAACATTGCAGATCGATTTGAACACAGTCGGTCTAACATTAACAAAAAGTTTAAAGAGGTTTTAAGGTGTGTATATCGTATGGCTGGTGATTACTTACGACCCAAATATGAAACTTTCACCCAAGTTCACGACTCACTTGAAAAACCAAGATTTTGGCCTCACTTCAAGGTTGCCATTGGGGCCATAGATGGAACACACATACCTTGTATTGTGCCAGAAAAAGAGCAGCCCAAATATCAGAACAGAAAAGGTGTCACCACTCAGAATGTCATGGTAATATGTGATTTTGATATGAGGTTCATTTTTGTTGTTGCTGGATGGCCTGGATCTGTTCATGACACCCGTGTATGGGCTAATGCACGAGCTAAATATCCTAGTTTCCCACACCCTCCGAATGGTAATTACTCGTACATGCATTTTTTACACTAACCTTTTGCTTTAAATTACCGCTCTTCATTGTATTTTTGTTCCCTGTATAGGAAAATAGTATCTTGTTGACTCAGGCTATCCAAACAGAGATGGCTATCTAGTACCATACAAAGGACAACGGTACCATGTACCTGATTTCCAACAAGTACCTCCACGAGGGATAAATGAGACCTTTAATCATCTACATTCCTCACTACGAAACGTCACGGAAAGAACTTTTGGTGTTCTCAAGATGAAATGGCGAATCCTTATTGGCATTAGGCGTTACAAAGTTGAAACACAAACAATGATAATTACTGCATGTACTTGTCTTCATAACTACATCCGTGAGAGCAAACTACCTAATGAGCATTTTGACATGGTTGAGAATGGATCCTATGTTCATGAGGAGAGCGCTTCTCATCACTTTGCACCCTATGATGAAAGCAATATGGGAAGCGTACAAGATGCTATTGTTGTGAGTGTCTTTCCTTGTTGACTAGCTTTATTGTGTATGATTTTCTTGAGAGAACCATGTAATATTTAGAATATCTTTCTTTCTTCTCAAGTACTACAAACGATTTTTTTTTCGTATGTGCGACAATGATCTTCCTTATGTGGACTTGTTACAATTTAGTGATGTTCCAAAATAAACTTTATGTTCGTATGTGAGGCTAATCGCTACAAAATAACCCAATTATTATTTCAACAAAAAAGAATTTAGGGGGTATTATAGACTTTTTATTGGGTATATAGAAAATAAGCTAAACGGACAGAGGCTAAAAAGAAATGGATGGCTTATTCTCACTGGGCTTATTTCCACAACGGCTTGTCAGGGGCTTATTTCCACAGTGGCTTCTGCATAAGCCAGAGGTGAAAAGAACTGGCCCTAATTGTGGAATTGAGAAATACTTATGTTGAGGTTTGCAAGTCCCGTACCATGCACGTATGGTAAACATTGTGTGACAAATTTGAAGCATGAGGTGTTATTTGATTGCTTTCCTTATGAGTGGCGGTCGGGGACGAGCGATGGTCTTTTCCTACCAATCTATCCCCCTAGGAGCATGCGTGTAGTGCTTGGTTTTGATGAATTGTAGATTTTTGCAATAAGTATGTGAGTTCATTATGACTAATGTTGAGTCCATGGATTATACGCACTCTCACCCTTCCATCATTGCTAGCCTCTTCAGTACCGTGCATTGCCCTTTCTCACCTTGAGAGTTGGTGCAAACTTTGCCGATACATCCAAACCCCGTTGAGGGAGTCCTGGATTAAGGGGTGTCCGGACAGCCGGACTATAACCTTTGGCCAGACTGTTGGACTATGAAGATACAAGATTGAAGACTTTGCCCCATGTCCGGATGGGACTTTCCTTGGCGTGGAAGGCAAGCTTGGCAATACGGATATGTAGATCTCCTCCCATTGTAACCGACTCTGTGTAACCCTAGCCCCCTCCGGTGTCTATATAAACCGGAGGGTTTAGTCCGTAGGACACAACAACCATCATACCATAGGCTAGCTTCTAGGGTTTAGCCTCTCCGATCTCGTGGTAGATCTACTCTTGTACTACCCATATCATCAATATTAATCAAGCAGGAGTAGGGTTTTACCTCCATCGAGAGGGCCCGAACCTGGGTAAAAACATCGTGTCCCTTGTCTCCTGTTACCATCCGCCTAGACGCACAGTTCGGGACCCCCTACCCGAGATCCGCCGGTTTTGACACAAACATTGTTGCTTTCATTGAGAGTTCCTCTATGTCGTCATCATCAGGCTTGATGGCTCCTTCGATCATCGTTAGCGATGCAGTCCAGGGTGAGACTTTTCTCCCCGGACAGATCTTTGTATTCGGCGGCTTTGCACTGCGGGCCAATTCGCTTGGCCATCTGGAGCAGATTGAAAGCTACGCCCCTGGCCATTAGGTCAGGTTTGGAAGCTTAAACTACACGGCCGATATCCGCGGACACTTGATCTTCGACGGGTTCGAGCCCCTGCCGAGTGCGTCGCACTATTACGATGGGCATGATTTAGCTCTACCGCCGAACAGTGTCCTGGAGGCCGTACCCGCATCCGCTCCGACCTTTAATTCGGAGCCAACTGCGCCGACCGAGGGCGGGTGGCTAGACCCCGCCGCGGAGGCTGCAGCCTCAACGGCGATCGAGCCGAACACCAACCTTATCCTTCGCGAGGCCCGTGACTCCACATTGCCGGACTCTTCTCCGGACTCTGAACCCTCCACGCCCCTGCCAATTGAATTTAATTGGGCGCCGATCATGGAGTTCACCGCCGCGGATATCTTTCAGCACTCGCCCTTCGGCGACATACTGAATTCACTAAGGTCTCTCTCTTTGTTAGGAGAGTCCTGGCCGGATTATGACCGGCAGGATCGGGATGCGGATGACGAAGAAATTCGACGCCCACCCACCACCCACTTCATAGCCACTGTCGATGGTTTAACCGACATGCTCGACTTCGACTCCGAAGACATCGACGGTATGGACGACGATGCAGGAGACGAGCAGAAACTAGCGCCTACAGGGCACTGGACAGCCACCTCATCCCACGATGTATACATGGTGGACACACCCAAAGGAAACAACGGCGAGGAACGGGAGGACGCAACGAAGGATCGTTCCTTCGAAAAGCAGTCAAAGCGGCGGCGTAAGTGCCGCTCCTAACCCCGCATCAAGAGAGACAGTGGCCATACAGACCCAGCCAAAGAGCAGGGCGAGCCGGCGGACGATGAACATGGCATCAAGCAACCGTCCGAACAAGGCAACTTGGACAACCAAACCGAACAACCCGTCCCGTGCGAAGATAACAGTCCGGATGACCTCACGCCGGACAAGTTCCTGGAGCAGAAGAACCTCCACAAAAGGCTCATCGCCACTGCGCGTAGCCTGAAAAAGCAGAAGCGGAAGCTCAAGACTGCGGAAGATGCACTCAGAATCAGATGGAGCAAAGTACTCAACACTGCAGACAAATATGGCAGCAGTCGCCACACAAAGAGCTACCCGAAGCGAAAGCTACTTCCCGAATTTGATGAGGAGGCCTTAGAGCCCCCGCAATAAAAAAACAAAGCAACCATCCGGTCGGATAGACGACCTCATGGCCAACACAGAGCAGCAAACGATGCCGCACACAAGCCAGCACGCGATCCACACGAGGATTCACATCAAAAATATGGCCCAGCCAGATCTATCTACGGGCCAAGAAAGCAAGCTGTAGCAAACAATGCAACACATCATATAGCCGAACACCACGGCACACCCAAATATAGGGGTGCCGCACACCCCCTATGTTTCACCAATGAGGTGCTGGACCATGAATTCCCAGCGGGATTCAAACCCGTAAACATAGAGGCATATGACGGAACTACAGACCCGGGGGTCTAGATTGAGGATTATATCCTCCACATCCACATGGCTCGAGGAGATGACCTCCACGCCATCAAATACTTACCCCTCAAGCTCAAAGGGCCAGCCCGGCATTGGCTTAAAGGCCTTCCCGAAAACACCATTGGAAGTTGGGAAGAGCTCGAGGACGCTTTTCGGGCAAATTTTCAAGGGACTTATGTCCGACCACCGGATGCATACGATTTAAGTCATATAACTCAACAACCCGGAGAGTCAGCCCGGAAGCTCTAGAATAGATTTCTTACTAAAAAGAACCAAATAGTCGACTGTCCGGACGCCGAAGCCTTAGCAGCTTTCAAACATAGCGTTCGACACGAATGGCTTGCCAGGCACCTCGGCCAAGAAAAGCCAAGAACAATGGCCGCATTAACAAGCCTCATGACCCGCTTTTGCGCGGGCGAGGACAGCTGGTTGGCAAGATACAGCACCAACGAACCAAGTACATCCGAAGTCAGGGATGGAAACGGGAAGCCACGACGCAGCAAAGACCAGCGCGAATAAGGGAAACAGCTCGAAGAGCACGACAGTTAACGCCGGATTTAAAAGCTCTCGGCAGGGTCAGCAAAAGCTGCCCCTCAAATATAACAGGGACGAACTGTCTAACCTAAACAAAATCCTGGACAAGATATGTCAAATCCACAGCACCCCTGGGAAGCCTGCAAATCATACCCACAGAGAATGTTGGGTCTTCAAGCAATCCGGCAAACTCAACGCCGAACACAAGGGGCTGGATATACCAAGTGAGGACAATGATGAACCCCCCAAACAAAGCACTGGGGAACAAAAGAAATTCCCAGAAGAAGTCAAAACAGTAAACGTACTACACGCGACAAAAGGGAGAAACGTAGTGGCGCTCACACAGATATGTGCCATGCGGCCTATCTCAAAGGAGTTTCGCCACTGGTTGTCAAAACCGATCACCTTCGACCATCGGGACTACTCCAGAAGTATCCGGCATGCAGGCTGGGCTGCCTTGGTATTAGACCCGATAATCGACGGATACCACTTTACGCTAGTCCTGATGGATGGCGGCAGCAGTTTAAACCTGATATATCAGGACACAGTCTGCAAAATGGGGATAGACCCAACAAACATTAGCCATAGCAATATTTCCTTTAAAGGAGTAACGCCAGGCCCAGGGGCTCATTGCACGGGCTCCCTCCTACTAGAAGTTACGTTCGGTTCACCCGATAACTTCCGTAGCGAAAAGCTGACCTTCCACATCGCTCCATTTAAAAGTGGTTATCAAGCACTACTAGGACGCGACGCTTTCGCTCGCTTTAACACAATACCGCACTATGCGTCTCTCACGTTTAAGATGCTCGGTCCACAAGGCATCATTTCAGTAAAGGGAAACATTGAGCGCTCCTTGCGCGCGGAAGACTGTGCCGCTGCCTGGACAGCCACACACTAAACTGCCCCACCAACCAGAGCGCCTAATCGGTCGTTAACACCACGGACACGGTTGGACGAGTCCGGATTAACTATATAATTACTAACGGTTTGATGGTTATACATCCCTATACAAGGGGCTCCGCGCACGTAAACAAGCAGCAACAAAACTCAATTCTTCAATCATACTTCGTTTATTTATTATAACGTACATTTTTGCACGACTACTTTTTCAAATAAGTTCCTCTCTTTTACAGATGAACATCGTGCTACACCCGTCCAGGACACGGCACAACGGAGACACAGGCGCAGACATGCAGTAGGACCCGTTCCAAGGATTCTCTTTAGATTAAGACCCTGCGTAAACCTTTTTTACTGTCTCTTGTTGATACATATCCCCCGGATTCTCCGTACAACCGAGAAGGGGGCTGACGTCTTGGCATGTGGCCACGTTAGAATATTGCACGTACCTGGACACTATGGGCTTATTAGAAAGGGCACTATCTAGCCCATTTACAATCATAAAGACCGAATACCTTAGGGAGTGTTCGGCGTCGCGAGTTTGGCCTTATATGCATCAACTCCGAATCATGTCTTTGGTCAAATGTTGGGTTTGCCCGGCTCCTTTGTTTTGCTGCCTTACGTTCCGCTCTATCGGCTAAGGCGGCACCAAGAGAACTACTGCGATTGTGCCCCGATTCAGCCACGCGAGCACCTCAGTAGAGAAAGCCGAAAACTGACTGTCATGATGTAGCGCGAGACTGGTCAACCACTCGATGATCTATCGGAATCTTCGGGATTCCTCCACATTGACGAAGGGCCGTTTCCCGGCCAGGCATACACGCGCCCCGAATTCGGGCGAGCGCGGCGCCACCAGGGGCTATATAGTAGCCCCACTGTCAAACTCCTATGGCTAAGTGAAAGTGATAAAGCATTATAGTCTGGTTGCCTAGTTCGCTGCGCTACCACCTCCTTAATGGACCAAGACGTTGGATCAAGTGTGATGATGCGCCTTCTGCGAACACCCCGACATTATATGTGTGGGGGCTGAAGCCGACGACTGCCATCTTTCAGGTTATATACGTAAACGGCCGCACAAGAGGTATTATAATTCTTGCAAGCACAAGTATAAAAATCTTCTACATTTCAGCAAAATATTGTTTTCAATAAGAATACATGTTATTCGAACATAATATCCTTCGAGCATTGCGTCTCTATTGAACGAGCGCCCTCCAGGACTTCTTGAAAGTAGTGCTCGGCAGTAACTCGTCTTTCGTCCAAATCTTGGGCTGCAAGGGCGGTAGCCTCCATCTCCGCCCAGTATGTCTTGACACGGGCAAGGGCCATCCGCGCACCCTCCACTCATGCTGACCTCTTCATCGCGTTGATATACGGCACCACACCAAGGAACTGCTGCACCAAGCTAAAATAACTGTTCGGCTTTGGCCTTTTCGGCCACAGATGATCCACGACATACCTCATGGCAAGTCCGGACAACCTATTGAGCTCGGCCCATTCGGCCAAACGATCGGTCAATGGAAGTGGACACTCTGGATTGTTGAACTGTGACCAGAAAAACTTTTCCACATCGCGATCTTTCTGATCTCGGAAGTGTTCGGCCGCATCAGCAGCACTCGCCGCTAAATCCAGATACGCGTCTGCCGAACTCCACATCCAGTCCAACGGAGCATATTTAGGATCTCCGAACTTCATCCGTAGCATAAAGGGCTTCCCAGCCGCGATATCTCCGGCCTGCCGCAGCTCCTCCTTCATCGCTCTCATTGTAGAACGAGCATCCTTGGCCGCCGTAGTGGCCTTCTCCAGGTCTGTTCGCTCCGCCCGGTCTTCTTTTTCAAGAAGCTTACAGTGGTCAGCAGCATTCCTCAACTTCACAGCCATCTCGGCCATTTTCTCCTTGCTTCGGCAGTGAGCAGCCTGTTCGGCTTTTAGCTCCTCAACCGCCTTTAAGGCAGCCGCGTCGCTTTTCCTGGCTTGTTCTTTAGCTCGGGCAAGCTCTGCCCGAAGGTTCTCCATGGCGGCAGCCTCATCTGCGTCAAGCAAACACGTTATAAGATACTGGCATCAAGCTCCTCTTACTAGGTGTCTCTGGAGAAATTACATACCTTGTGCCTCGTCAAGCCGCTTGTTGACAAGCGCGATGTCGGCATCTGCCACGTCAAGTTGCCGCTTTAGCTCGGCAAATTCATCAGTCCGGCTGGCCACCGGACACTTCACCACCTGCATATGAAGGCGGCAAATTACATACCTTCGACAGCACCTAGAGTCTCAGGGGCTACTATCTACATAGGGCGCATTACAAAGTATGCGGTACTGTCAAAAAGGTGCATCATTTCACGTACCTCAAAGCCCGTCAGTAGACTCATGACAACTTCATGCAACCCGCTTTCCGCGGACGAAATCCTTTCAATTACCGTACCCATCAACGCACGGTGCTCTTCTGAGATAGACGCCCACCCTAGTAGATCCTTCAGTACCTCCGACCGTGCACCAGGCGGTGCCAGACTCATTCGGTCGCCTCTCCTAGAAGCCGGACACGGAGGGCTTCTGGTGGACATATTACTACCTTCCGGCCTTACCGGATCAGGAGAAACCCTTCGCGACGACACCTCTGGGTCGCCCGCCTCGTGAGGCGGTATGGCAGGGGGAGGCGTTCCGCTCTCCATCATCTTCGGAAGAAGATCCCTCGAAGACGAGCTCTGCTGAGAAGGGCTAAGATCCGAACTACAAGGTAAATTTTCGGTTATTTTCCTCAGAAGTGAAGCAAGGATTTCTCTCATTATTAAACACCCTCTTTACTTACGGCTTGGTGGAGGGCTGATCCCCTTGAGGGCACAGTACGGCCGGGGTATCCCCCGGCACAGGACCCTCTAGCGAAGACTTCTTCCCCCGCTTTGAGATCATTGTCTCCGGGTCTTCAGAGGCGGTCCTCTTCTTCCCCTGACGAGAGGAATTTTTGATTCCTCCCTTCCGGACAACCTCCTTCGTGGAGGCAGTAGCTCCCTTGTTCCCCGCTTCATTGTCTTCTAAAGGCGCGATCTCCAGCATCCTGGTTAACACGGGATCTGGCGAGGTCTCAGGAAGGGGGGCCGGACACCTGATCAACTTTGCATTCACTATCCACTCCTGGTTCAAGAACAGCTCCTTTTTTAAGGGCGATGTTGCGATAAATGAACAGATGGTGTGTCCGGGCACAGGGCTACTTACTAGGGTATCCGGACGATTGCAGCTTAGACATGCGTCCTCAGTAGAGTCCGGACACACTACTTGTGGTCCGAAGAACAACTTGTACATCTCCACGGGCGTCATGCCAAGAAAATGTTGGAGAGCTCGCGGTCCCTCCGGATTGAACTCCCACAGGCAGAGGGGGCGACGTTTGCAGGGCAGGACTCGGTGGATTAACATGACCTGCGTCACCACGACCAGACTGACATCTCTCTCCAGGAGATCTCGGATGCGGCTCTGCAGTAGGGGCACATCCTTTGCTGGCCCCCAGTCCAGCCCCTTATTGACCCACGACGTTAGTCGGGGTGGGGGACCCGAGCGTAAAGCAGGTGGCGCCACCCACTTGGTACCCCTGTGAGCTGTGATATAAAACCACTCTTGTTGCCATAAGCTGGACTCCTCTTGGAAAAAGCCCTCGAGCCACGGAGCGTTAGCGTCCTTGCTTATTGCAGCACCTCCGCACTCTGCGTGCTCTCCCTCGATCATCTACGGCTCCACATTGAAGGTCTTAAGCCACAGTCCGAAGTGAGGAGTAATATGGAGGAAAGCTTCACACACGACGATGAACGATGAGATGTGGAGGATAGACTCCGGAGCTAAGTCGTGGAATTCCAGCCCATAATAGAACATGAGCCCCCTCACGAAGGGATCCGGCGCGAAGCCTAGCCCTCGGAGGAAGTGAGACACGAACACAACGCTCTCACCAGGCTTGGCAGTGGGAATAACCTGCCCTTGAGCAGGCAACCTATGCGGGATTTCGCTAGTCAAATACCTGTCCTCCCTCAGCTTCTGTACGTCTTCCTCCGTGACGGAGGAAGGCATCCATCGGCCTCGAAGGTCGGAGCCGGACATCATCGAAGGTCCGAAGAGCCTAAATCTGGAGCCTTGGGTGCTAGAACTCGAGGCGGGGGGCGGATTCGATTGAGATAGAAAGAAAGGAGTAAAGCTTTGGTCTCTTTATAAGAGGTTGAATACCAAGAGCCCTCCCTGTGACCGTTTGGGACTTACCTTTGATCGAGGGGATATACCAACGGACACGACTGGGTTGCCCACGTCCGTAATGATGAGGATCCCGTAAATAAAGGGGACACGATCTCTGCTTTGACAAAACGTGCCAAGGAAACCGCCTCGCGAAACGCGCTGAGGTGGGAAGTAAGAAAAAACGAATAAAGGCTTGGCTGTGGTGCGGCGTCACGCTACAGAATACGCCGGCAGATTAGATTCGTGAAAATATTACTCTCTCTCTCTCTCTCGACGGAGGTATGTGGAACTTGATTTGCAGAGCCGGACACGATCCTCATGTTCAAAATCTTCTATGAAGTATTCGGAGGAGGAACCCGCCTTGCAATGCTGAAGACAATCTGCGTGCTGGACTCGTCGTCATTGAAGTCTGGTTCAGGGGCTACTGAGGGAGTCCTGGATTAGGGGCTGTCCGGACAGCCGGACTATAACCTTTGGCCGGACTGTTGGACTATGAAGATACAAGATTGAAGACTTCGTCCCATGTCCGGATGGGACTTTCCTTGGCGTGGAAGGCAAGCTTGGCAATACGGATATGTAGATCTCCTCCCATTGTAACCGACTCTGTGTAACCCTAGCCCCCTACGTTGTCTATATAAACCGGAGGGTTTAGTCCGTAGGACACAACAACCATCATACCATAGGCTAGCTTCTAGGGTTTAGCTTCTCCGATCTCGTGGTAGATCTACTCTTGTACTACCCATATCATCAATATTAATCAAGCAGGAATAGGGTTTTACCTCCATCGAGAGGGCCCGAACCTGGGTAAAAACATCGTGTCCCTTGTCTCCTGTTACCATCCGCTTAGACGCACAGTTTAGGACCCCCTACCCGAGATCCGCCGGTTTTGACACCGACACCCGTCATACGATACGCTCTATCACACATAAGTCTCATTATATCTTCCTCAAAACTGCCACCATACTGATGTCTACTACACAACCTTCTTCTTGTAGACACTGTTGGGCCTCCAAGTGCAGAGGTTTGTAGGACAGTAACAAATTTCCCTCAAGTGGATGACCTAAGGTTTATCAATCCGTGGGAGGCGTAGGTTGAAGATGGTCTCTCTCAAACAACCCTGCAACCAAATAACAAAGAATCTCTTGTGTCCCCAACACACCCAATATAATGGTAAATTGTATAGGTGCACTAGTTCGGCGAAGATATGGTGATACAAGTGCAATATGGATGGTAGATATAGGTTTTTGTAATATGAAAATATAAAAACAGCAAGGTAACAAGTAATAAAAGTGAGCGTAAGCGGTATTGCAATGCTAGGAAACAAGGCATAGGGTTCATACTTTCACTAGTGCAAGTTCTATCAACAATAATAACATAATTGGATCATATAACTATCCCTCAACATGCAACAAAGAGTCACTCCAAAGTCACTAATAGTGGAGAACAAACGAAGAGAATATGGTAGGGTACAAAACCACCTGAAAGTTATCCTTTTTGATCGATCTATCCAAGAGTCCGTAGTAAAATAAAACGAAGCTATTCTTTCTGTTCAATCTATCCTAGAGTTTGTACTAGAATAACACCTTAAGACACAAATCAACCAAAACCCTAATGTCACCTAGATACTCCAATGTCACCTCAAGTATCCGTGGGTATGATTATACGATATGCATCACACAATCTCAGATTCATCTATTCAACCAACACAAAGTACTTCAAAGAGTGCCCAAAGTTTCTACCAGAGAGTCAAGACGAAAACGTGTGCCAACCCCTATGCATAAGTTCACGAGGTCACGGAACCCGCAAGTTGATCACCAAAACATACATCGAGTAGATCACGTGATATCCCATTATCACCACAGATAAGCACATGCAAGACATACATCAAGTGTTCTCAAATCCTTAAAGACTCAATCCGATAAGATAACTTCAAAGGGAAAACTCAATCCATTACAAGAGATTAGAGGGGGAGAAACATCATAAGATCCAACTATAATAACAAAGCTCGCGATACATCCAGATCGTACCACCTCAAGAACATGAGAGAGAGAGAGAGAGAGATCAAACACATAGCTACTGGTACATACCCTCAGCCCCAAGGGTGAACTACTCCCTCGTCATCATGGAGAGCGTCGGGATGATGAAGATGGCCACCGGTGAGGATTCCCCCTCCGGCAGGGTGCCGGAACATGGTCCCGATTTGTTTTTGGTGGCTACAGAGGCTTGCGACGGCGGAACTCCTGATCTAGGTTATGTTCTGGAAGTTTGGGTATACATAAGAGGTGTTGGAGTCGGGAACAAGTCAGGGGGGGTCTCCGAGGCGACCACGAGGTAGGGGGCGCACCCAGGGGGTAGGGCGGGCCCCCACCCTCGTGGGTGCCTCGGGACTCTTCTGGCCCATCTCCGATGCTCCGTGGGCTTCTTCTGGTCCAAAAATAATCTCCGTGAAATTTTAGGTCAACTGGACTCCGTTTGGTTTTCCTTTTCTGCGATACTCAAAAACAAGGAAAAAACAGAAACTGGCACTCGGCTCTAGGTTAATAGGTTAGTCCCAAAAATCATATAAAATAACATATAAATGCATATAAAACATCCTAGATGGATAATATAATAGCATGCAACAATAAAAAAATTATAGATACCTTGGAGACGTATCACATACCTACCTATTATGGCATTTCCATAGCCATTCAGAGATATATTGCCATGCAACTTTCTACCGTTTCGTTCATTATGATACTCTTCATCATTGTCATATTGCCTTGCATGATCATGTAGTTGACATCGTATTTGTGGCAAGGCCACCATGCATAAATTTTCATACATGTCACTCTTGATTCATTGCCCATCCCGGTACACCGCCGGAGGCATTCATATAGAGTCATATTTTGTTCTACTATCGGGTTGTAATCCTCGAGTTGTAAATAAATAAAGTGTGATGATCATCATTATTAGAGCATTGTCCCGAAGAAAAAAAAGGAAAAAAGGCCATATATATATATATATATATATATATATATATATATATATATATATATATATATATATATATATATATAAGAAAGGGCGAATAAAAAATAAAGGGACAATGCTACTATCCTTTTTCCACACTTGTGCTTCAAAGTAGCACCATGATCTTCATGATAGAGAGTCTCTTATTTTGTCACTTTCATATACTAGTGGGAATTTTTCATTATAGAACTTGGCTTGTATATTCCAACGATGGGCTTCCTCAAATGCCCTAGGTCTTCATGAGCAAGCAAGTTGGATGCACACCCACTTAGTTTCTTTTGTTGAGCTTTCATACATTTATAGCTCTAGTGCATCCGTTGCGTGGCAATCCCCACTCCTCACATTGACATCAATTGATGGGCATCTCCATAGCCCATTGATTAGTCGCGTCAATGTGAGACTTTCTCTTTTTTTTGTCTTCTCCACACAACCCCCATCATCATATTCTATTCCACCCATAGTGCTATGTCCATGGCTCACGCTCATGTATTGCGTGAAAGTTGAAAAAGTTCGAGAATACTAAAGTATGAAACAATTGCTTGGCTTGTCATCGGGGTTGTGCATGATGAGAATGTTTTTGTGTGATGAAAATGAAGCATGGACAAACTATATGATTTTGTAGGGATGAGCTTTCTTTGGCTTTTATTTTGATCAGACATAATTGCTTAGTTAGTATACTTGAAGTATTATTATTATTTTTATGTTAATATTAAAATTTTGTCTTGAATCTTTCGTATCTGAACATTCATGCCACAATAAAGAGAATTACATTAAAATTATGCTAAGGTAGCATTCCACATCAAAAATTCCGTTTTTATCATTTATCTACTCGAGGACAAGCAAGAATTAAGCTTGGGATGCTTGATATGTCTCCAACGTATCTATAATTTTTTATTGTTCCATGCTACTATATTATCTGTTTTGGATGTTTAATTGGCTTTAATATACCTTTTTATATTATTTTTGGGACTAACCTATTAACTCAAGGCCCAGTGCAAATTGCTGTTTTTTTTGCCTATTTCAGTGTTTCGCAGAAAAGGAATATCAAACGGAATCCAAATGGAACGAAACCTTCGCGAGGATCTTTTTTGGAACAAACACAATCCAGGAGACTTGGAGTGGACATCAAGGAAGCAACAAGGCGGCCACGAGTCAGGAGGGCACGCCCCAGGGGGTGGGCGCCCCCCCACCCTCATGGCCCCTCGTAGCTCCACTGACCTACTTCTTTCGCCTATATATATACTCTTATACCTTGAAACCATCGGGGAGAGCCACAAAACCACTTTTCCACTGCCGCAACCTTCTGTATCCGTGAGATCCCATCTTGGGCCCTTTTCCGGCGATCTGCCGGAGGGCGATTCGATCATGGAGGGCTTCTACATCAACACCATAGCCTCTCCGATGATGTGTGAGTAGTTTACCACAGACCTTCGGGTCCATAGTTATTAGCTAGATGGCTTCTTCTCTCTCTTTGGATCTCAATACAAAGTTCTCCTCGATCTTCTTGCATATCTATTCGATGTAATTCTTTTTGCGGTGTGATTGTCGAGATCCGATGAATTGTGGGTTTATGATCAAGATTATCTATGAATAATATTTTATTCTTCTCTGAATTCTTTTATGCATGATTTAAATATCTTTGCAAGTCTCTTCAAATTATCGGTTTAGTTTGGCCTACTAGATTGATCTTTCTTGCAATGGGAGAAGTGCTTAGCTTTGGGTTCAATCTTGCGGTGCTCAATCCCAGTGACAGAAAGGGAAACGACATGTATTGTATTGTTGCCATCGAGGATAAAAAGATGGGGTTTATATCATATTGCTTGAGTTTATCCCTCTACATCATGTCATCTTTCCTAATGCGTTACTCTTATCTTATGAACTTAATACTCTAGATGCATGCTGGATAGCGGTCGATGTGTGGAGTAATAGTAGTAGATGCAGAATCGTTTCGGTCTACTTGTCAAGGACGTGATGCCTATGTTCATGATCATGCCTAGATATTCTCATAACTATGCACTTTTCTGTCAATCGCTCGACAGTAATTTGTTGACACACCGTAATATATGCTATCATGAGAGAAGCCACTAGTGAAACCTTTGGCCCCCGGGTCTACTTTATAACATATAACTTTCCAATCTACAATTCTAGTTTACTATTTATTTTGCAATATTTACTTTTCCAATCTATAAAACAAAAATACCAAAAATATTTATCTTATTATCTTTATCAGCTCTCACTTTTGCAAGTGGCCATGAAGGGATTGACAACCCCTTTATCCCGTTGGTTGCAAGGTTCTTGATTTTTTGTGCAGGTACTAGGCGATTTGCGTGTAGTCTCCTACTGGATTGATACCTTGGTTCTCAAAAACTGAGGGAAATACTTATGCTACTTTGCTGCATCACCCTTTCCTCTTCAAGGGAAAACCAACACATGCTCAAGAGGTAGCAGGGGGGATTCCTACTTGGACTCTCGGTCCAAGTAGGATTCGCCCCCACCTTTCCTATTCCAACTAGGAGAAGGAGGGAAGGAGAGGGAGAGGGGAATGAAGGGGGGCGCCCCCTCCCCCTAGTCCAATTCAGACTGCTCTTGGGGGAAGGGCACGTGCCACCTTGTGGCCTCCTCTCTTCTTATCCCTTATGGCCCATTAAGGCGCATAACTTCCGGGGGGGGGGGGTTCCGGTAACCCCCGGTACTCCGAAAATCATCCGAAACGTCCCGAACCATTTCGGTGTCTGAATGTAACGTTACAATATATGAATCTTTACCTCTCGACCATTTCGAGACTTCTCGTCATGTCCATGATCTCATCTGGGACCTCGAACAAATTTCTGTTCATCAAATCACATAACTAATAATACAAATCGTCATCGAACGTTAAGCGTGCGAACCCTATGGGTTCGAGAACTATGTAGACATGACCGAGACACATCTCCGGTCAATAAACAATAGCAGTACCTAGATGATCATATTGGTTTCTACATATTATACGAATATCTTTATCGGTCAAACCGCATAACAACATACGTTGTTCCCTTTGTCATCAGTATGTTACTTGCCCAAGATTCGATCGTCGGTATCTTCATACCTAGTTCAATCTCGTTACCGGCAAGTCTCTTTACTCGTTCCGTAATGCATCATCTCATAACTAACTCATCAGTCACATTGCTTGTAAGGCTCATAGTCATGTGCATTACCGAGAGGGCCCAGAGATACCTCTTCGATACACGGATTGACAAATCCTAATCTCGATCTATGCCAACTCAACAAACACCATCGGAGACACCTGTAGAGCATCTCTATAATCACCCAGTTACGTTGTGATGTTTGATGGCACACAAGGTGTTCCTCTGATATTCGGGAGTTGCAAAATCTCATAGTCATAGGAACATGTATAAGTTATGAAGAAAGCAATAGCAACAAAATTAAATAATCATTATGCTAAGCTAATAGATGGGTCTTGTCCATCACATCATTCTCTACTAATGTGATCCCGTTCATCAAATGACAACACATGTCTATGGCTAGGAAATTTAACCATATTTGATTAATGAGCTAGTCAAGTAGAGGCAAACTAGGGACACTCTATTTGTCTATGTATTCACACATGTACTAAGTTTCCGGTTAATACAATTCTAGGATGAATAATAAACATTTATCATGATATAAGGATATATAAATAACAACTTTATTATTGCCTCTAGGGCATATTTCCTTCAGCCCAAAGCTAGACCCAAGCCTGAAACTGAGTGCTTCTACTGCAAAGGAAATGGTCACTGGAAGTGGAACTGCCCTAGATACTTGGCGGATAAGAAGGATGGCAAAGTGAGCAAAGGTATATCCAATATACATGTTATTTATGTGTACTTTACTAGTGTTTATAGCAACCCCTCGGTATTTGATACTGGTTCAGTTCCTAAGAGTAGTAACTCAAAATAGGAGTTGCAAAATAAACAGAGACTAGTTAAGGACGAGGTGACGATGTGTGTTGGAAGTAATTCCAAGGTTGATACGATCACCATCGCACACTCCCACTACCTTCGGGATTAGAATTGAACCTAAATAAATATTATTTGGTGTTTGTGTTGAGCATTAATATGATTAGATAATGTTTATTGCAACATGGTTATTCATTAAGTTAGAGAATAATTGTTGTTCTGTTTATATGAATAAAACCTTCTATGGTCTTACACTCAATGTGAATGGTTTATTGAATCTCGATCGTAGTGATACACATATTCATAATATTGATGCCAAAAGATGCAAAAGTTGGTAATGATAGTGCAACATATTTGTGGCACTACCGTTTAGGTCACATTGGTGTAAAACGCATAAAGAAACTCCATGCAGATGGGCTTTTGGAATCACTTGATTATGAATCATTTGATACTTGCGAACCATGCCTCATGGGCAAGATGACTAAAACTCCATTCTCCCGAGCAATGGAGCGAGCTAATGACTTATTGGAAATAATACATACCGATGTATGCGGTTCGATGATTGTCGAAGCTCGCGGCGCGTATCATTATTTTCTGACCTTCATAGATGATTTGAGCAGATATGGGTATATCTACTTAATGAATCACAAGTCTAAAATGTTTGAAAAGTTCAAAGAATTTCAGAGTGAAGTGGAGAATCATTGTAACAAGAAAATAAAGTTTCTACGATTTGATCGCGGAGGCGAATATTTGAGTTACGAGTTTGGCCTTCATTTAAAACAATGTGGAATAGTTTCACAACTCACACCACCTGGAACACCACAACGTAATGGTGTGCTCGAACGTCGTAACCGTACTTTATTAAATATGGTGCGATCTATGATGTCTCTTACTGAAAGTGCTAGTTATCGACTAGAGGGGGGGTGAATAGGTGATTTTTATGAAAGTCTTCAAAACACGAGGTCTTTGAAGACAAACAGTAGAAAAGAACCTATTGATATGCAACGGAAGATTCACTACACTAGACAAGCCATAGTCAAGTAAGCAATGTAGTGAAAGCACGAAGACTATCAGCACCTAGGTAGTATGGATTAGGATGGAAGACATTATGAAGCCAAACAGGAAATAGTCTTCAGTTAGTGAAGTCAAACAGATCAGACAAGCAAGCAATGACTTCACGAAGACAAACAGTAAAGTAAAGGGACGTGGGGGATATAACTAGTTGCTTGGTGAAGACAAGGATTTGGTAGACCAGTTCCAGTTGCTAAAGAACTCCCACTTAGATAGACATCCCTCTAGTCATCTAAGTGATCACGTGATCCATATCAACTAAACCATGTCCGATCATCACATGAGATGGAGTAGTTTTCAATTGTGAACATCACTATGTTGATCATATCTACTATATGATTCACGCTCGACCTTTCGGTCTTAGTGTTTCGAGGCCAAATCTGCATATGCTAGGCTCGTCAAGTTTAACCCGAGTATTCTGCGTGTGCAAAACTGGCTTGCACCCGTTGTATGTGAACGTAGAGCTTATCACACCCAATCATTAGGTGGTGTCTCGGCATGACGAACTGTAGCAACGGTGCATACTCAGGGAGAACACTTATACCTTAAAATTTAGTGAGCGATCTTCTTATAATGCTATCGCCGTTCATCAAATGACAACTCATGTCTATGGGTAGGAAACTTAACCATCTTTGATTAACGAGCTAGTCAAGTAGAGGCATACTAGTGACACTCTGTTTATCTATGTATTCACACATGTACAAAGCTTCCAGTTGATACAATTCTAGCATGAATAATAAACATTCATCATGATATAAGGAAATATAATAACAACTTTATTATTGCCTCTAGGGCATATTTATTTCAACTGTACAATCCATACAGACCGGGAGGCAGATCCGGAGCAGTGTTTCCACGGTGCTGCCTGCCACCCTTCCTTGCAGATTTCTCAGTGGCCATAATATTCAGACAGAGAGGCCTCAAGATGGTGAAAGGCTTCCCTCTACTTGTCAAACAAGAACTGGCTTCAGGGGAGTCAATATGATGATGTAAGAATTCTGCAAATGAATGCAGACGATGAGAACCAAGGGATTATCCCACAGACATGTACCTGTGACAACATTATCGATGCGAGGGAAGGGGAAGAGGTCATATGCATTCTCAGAAGATTTTGAAGATAAATCAGTTTGAAGACATTGACCTCATAGTGCGAAGACATTCACTTATTTGAAGTGAGTTGGTTCCAGATTTGTACGAATCCATGAACAAGTGCAAGTGAGGAATCTAACTAGTTATGAAGCATAAGTGAACGTACTTTGCAGGATATGAGATTCAGAAAGAGAAAGATCCAGATTTGGAAGTGTAGAAACCACTTTTGGTTGAAGTGGATGGATTTGACAGATCAAAAAAGCTGTAAAAAGTGAGATTTATTTACCACAGATGAACTGCTAGATGAGGCAGAACGGAGGCCGAGCAGTTCTATCTCCCGCACCCTAACTTGGTGGCGGAAGACACCTACGGCGGCGGCGGAGAAGACGAGGTCCGCGGCCGGCGTGAGGACGGCGTCAAAGAGGTCGCGGCAGCTAAGCGCTTCGTCTCCGGCGTCGACGTGAGCTAGAGGTGGCGCTAGGGTTTGAGCGAGATGGCGAGGTGGGAGAGGAGATAATGACCGCCCATGGGCGTGTATTTATAAGGTAAAGGGCTGCGCAGCACAATTTCGCAGGTGCCCCTGGCGGTTCACATCTGATGGACACATGGCATGCATGCAACTCATTGAGAGTTGTTCCATGTTCCCACGCATGTCTGGTTTGTCGGGTGGTCGTTCCGGCTTCTCCGGTATTCAGGCAAAAGAGATATAGCATTAAAAGCAGGTTTAAATGTGTGTCTCTGTATCTTCAGCTGGCAAGGATGCAGTGAAGACATTTGACACGTTTCAACAGAATGCATATGACTAGATGGACAGAATTTGAGGAAGAAGCACAGAAGTGGTTACGGTCCGATCATATTCACTTAGTTCAGAAAATGGCAAGTTTGAAGACATAGCTGTAAGTGAATGTTGTAGAGGAAAGAACACATATATACATATAGATATCAGTAAGGACCAAATCAACATTGCGAAGATAAACCTTGAAGTCAAACCAATGTTGAAGACAAACCAAATATGGAGATAATGCAATCGAGATGCCAAATGAAAATCTTCGAGAAGGTTTGGTGGTGGCGTTACCCACCGTATAGGAAGTATTATACCCAGACACAACACACAATTATCGTGGCGCTCCGAAGTCAAATTTTGTGTTAATGTATTCACACTTAGAGGGTAAGTCTTCATTGACTGAATACATACGTTACTTCGTGTGTTGCACATCTAAGTCATCAACATGCATAAGCGTTAGGATGTGTGTCCAATCACAGGACATTTGAGGATTCTAAGATATTTAGCTCACACCGCAGCTTGCAAAACCTTCTCTCATCCAAGGGCTTTGTGAAAATATCTGCTAGTTGCTCTTCAGTGTTGACGTGAATGATATCAATGTCGTCCTTCATGACATGATCTCTGAGAAAGTGACGATGGATCTGAATGTGCTTTGTCTTCGAGTGCTGAACTGGGTTGTTGGAAATCTTGATGACGCTTTCATTGTCGCAGTAGAGTGGCACATGCTTCAGGTGGATGCCATAGTCCTTGAGAGCTTGCTTCATCCATAGAAGCTGAGCGCAGCAAGATCCAGCAGTGGAGAGTGATACACAGTTCTACTTCTTTGAAGACCAATAGACAAGAGATCGTCCAAGAAAGTGTCATGTTCCTGATGTGGACTTGCGATCAACCTTGTCACCAGCATAATCAGCATCTGAGAATCCAACTAGATCAAACTCTGAGCCCTTTGGATACCATAATCCTAGTGTTGGGGTGTAAGCCAAATATCGAAGAATTCGCTTCATAGCTAAGTGATGCGATTCCTTTGGTGCCGCTTGGAACCAGGCACACATGCAAACGCTAAGCATTATATCTAGCTTAGATGCACATAAGTAGAGTAAAGAACCAATCATGGAGCGGTATACCTTTTGATCGAACTCTTTACCATTGTCGCCGGGGCCCAATTAGTCTTTGGTTGGCATTGGCATCGTGTACCCTTTGCAGTCTTGCATTACAAACTTCTTCAGGCAATCTTTGAGGTATTTCTCTTATGATATGAAGATGCCATTTCTCCGCTGACGGATTTGAAGGCCAAGGAAGAACTTTAGCTCACCCATTATGGACATCTGATATTACTCTTGCATCATATGCCCAAAATTCATCGCTGTATCTCTTGTCAGTGCAGCCGAAGATAATGTCATCCACATAGATTTGGCATACAAGCAGTTCACCATCATATGTCTTCGTGAAAAGAGTGGGATCTAGGGAACCAGGTTTCAAGCCTTTGCTCTTCAGGAAGTCTTTGAGTGTGTCATACGAAGCGTGAGGGGCTTGTTTGAGGCCATACAGTGCCTTGTTGAGCTTGTATACCATATTAGGATGCTTTGGGTCTTCAAAGCCAGGTGGTTGTGCAACATACACTTCTTCTTCAATTTTGCCATTGAGGAAGGCACTCTTTACATCCATTTGGTACAGAAGAATGTTGTTGTGATTGGCATAGGCTAGCAATATGCGAATGGCTTCAAGCCTAGCTATAGGAGCAAAGGTTTCACCAAAGTCAATCCCTTCAACTTGTGTGTAACCTTGAGTAACAAGACGATCCTTGTTTCTGACAACTTGACCATGCTCATCTTGTTTGTTGCGATAGATCCATTTGGTGTCGATAATATTGTGCTTGCAAGGATCATGACGCTTTACTAGCTCCCATACATTGTTCAGCTCAAACTGTTGAGGCTCTTCTTGCATAGCTTTAATCCATTCAGGTTCCAAGAAGGCTTCATCAACTTTCTTGGGTTTAGATATAGAGACAAATGCAAAGTGCCCACAGGAATTTGCTAGAGAGAATTCCTTATTTAACACTGTGTCTAAATTTTATGCCTGATTTGACATCGACAAATAATTTCTTCCCTATATAGCAGCGAGTCAATATTTTATGCCTTTTATAACACTTCTGTCCATTTTTAGCCTAAATGACACTTGAAAAAGACCCTTTTGCCCCTCAAGTGGTATGTTTGGGTGCACGTGCTGTTCGATGATTTCTTTATCATCTCTATAATAATTATTATACTATTAATTGTTGGATTTTCTTATGGAGCTCACATAATCTATTTTGAATATCTGAGTTTTCTTTTAGTGCAGGATCTCCAAGGGAGAATATATGTATGTCTAGGTACATTATATAATGGATGCATACATTAGATGGTCTATCATTACCTTTGTACGTAGTGCATGGCAAAATTGCCCACGCGTACAATTGCATGCATGCATTGAAGGCCATACACGGCAGTAGCATGTACTCTATACGTGGCTTATGGCTCTAGCAGATGTATGTTGTATGCATACACTTCTGAATACCCACACGTCTATGCTGCACGTACAGAATACACATAGCCATGTATGTGTGCACGTGTGTACGTGCGTGCTTGTGCTGCTGCGTGTGTGCTGCATGCGTGTGCGCTGTTGTGTGCGCGCGTGTGGATGTGCAGTGTGCTGCTGTGTGCGTGCTCCTGCCGATGTGTGCGTGTGCGCTACAGCCCCACTGATGTTGTGTGTATACTACTGCGCCACACACACACACACATATATCACATGAGGGGCAAAAGGGTCTTGTTTGGTGTCATTTAGGCTCAAAATGGATGAAAGTGTCATAAAGGGCATAAAATTTTAACTCGTTGTTAGATAAGGAAGAAAAAGTTTTTGAGTGTTAAATAAGGAAACGAAATTTAAGATAGTGTTAAATAAGGAATTATCTCAATTTGCTAGCTGTGTTGCTCTTGAACAAGTGAGTGGACCTGGTGCATTGATGCTAACAATTATCTTCTCAATCTGAACTTCATTTGCAACGCGAGGATGAACTGGACGAAGATTTTTCCCTTGCTGATCATTGTCTTCATCTTCAGCATTGGCTTTAGGCTGAGCAGTGTCTTCATGCCGATTAGGTGCATAAATGATGATTTCCTCTTCAGCCTGTTCCTCTGAAGGTATGATCTCTCCTGTACCCATAAGCTTGATAGATTCACTTGCTATAGCTTCATCTAGCACATTTGGCAGGTGCTCTCTTTGCGAGCCGTTAGTCTCATCGCACCGCACATCCACAGTTTCAACCACTTTGTAGTGAAAGAGGTTGAAGACTCCATAGGAGTGCGAATCCTTTCCGTATCCAAGCATAAAACCTTCATGTGCTTTCGATGTGAATTTTGAAGTGTGATGCGGATCCTTGATCCAACACCTAGCACCAAATACTCTGAAATAGCTGACATTTGGCTTCTTACCAGTCAGGAGCTCATATGATATCTTCTTCAGGAACTTGTGAAGATAAACACGGTTGATGATGTGTCAAGCAGTATCAATGGCTTCAGGCCAGAATTTCCTTGGAGTCTTGTACTCATCAAGCATCGTTCGTGCCATCTCAATGAGGGTTCTGTTCTTGTGCTCCACGATGCCATTCCGCTGAGGTGTGTATGGATCAGAGAACTCATATGTGATGCCCAATGTATCAAGATAAGTGTCGAGGCCAGTGTTCTTGAATTCTGTGCCGTTGTCACTTATGATGTGCTTGATCTTGATGCCATAGTTTGCCATGGCAAGATTGGTGAATCGTCTGAAGACATCTTGCACTTCAGTCTTGTAGAGAATTATATGCACCTATGTACATATCTTGAGTAATCATCAACAATGACGAAGCCATAGAGGCATGCAGTGGTAGTAAGGGTAGAATAGTGAGTAGGGACAAATAAGTCCATGTGAAGTAGCTCGAAGGGACGCGTTGTCGTCATGATTGTCTTCGAGGGATGCTTGGCCCTAGTCATCTTTCCGGCTTCACAGGCACCACATAGATTATCCTTCTTGAACTTGATGCCCGCGATGCCTATGACGTGCTTCTTCTTCGCAAGAGTGTGCAAGTTCCTCATGCGCGCATGCCCTAGCCTCCGATTTTAGAGCCAGCACTCTGAAGCTTTTGCTATAAGACATATGCCAAGCTGTGGTCATGCGGAGAAATATACCATATACAGATTGTCTTTTCGATATCCTTCGAAGACTAGAGATTTGTCAGATTCCATAA
This sequence comes from Aegilops umbellulata, assembly GCA_032464435.1. Classification (NCBI taxonomy): domain Eukaryota; kingdom Viridiplantae; phylum Streptophyta; class Magnoliopsida; order Poales; family Poaceae; genus Aegilops; species Aegilops umbellulata. The sequence continues at coordinate 104,154,243 of CP136060.1, read as the reverse complement.
GCACAAGACAATGATATTTTCCAAATATCACAATTATGTTCAGATCACAAAGCATTGAGACAGACATTAAGTTAAAACTAAGGGATTCAACAAGCATCACTTTATCCATGTGCTGATCCTTTGAGATTGCAAATCTACCTAGGCCCAATACCTTGCTTTTACCAGTGTCAGCAAATGTGACGTGACTTTTGTTAGATGGACATAGGGTTGAATCCATAAGAATACTTCGATCACTAGTGATGTGGTTAGTGCATCCACTATCCATAGTCCACTGAGTAGCCTTTGGAGTCATACCCTACAGTGCAGTTTGGGGGATAGGCTTCACAAAGGGAAGTGTGAAGCATAAACATTTGAGGAACAAGCATACTATCAAAGTTCAGATCCTTGTTAGAGTAGATAGGATGGTTGTCAAGAAATCCTGGGACGAAATACATAGTAAGACCATTTTGTCATTTTATCTTGCGTCCCACAAGATGTTTTAGGTCCCCAGCATAAGCATCAGAAGCCTTTGATTTCCGGCTGAAGACCTTTCCCTGCAAAAGAGAGTTAATTTTTCTTAACCACCCACATCTTCAGGGGTGGCTTAGAAGCAATGAGTCTAAGTGCAGCATCTGAGAATTTAGGCTTTGGAGCCCTAGAAAATAGCCTTGCAAGAGGTGAATAATACTCATAAGAATAAGCAGAAAAGTTCTTGGTCTTATGAACATAGCGGTTTGATGAAACACACTCATATTCATAAGTCTGAGTATGGTTTCCCTGCAAAACATTGGCGTTAGGTGACCCTGGTGGGTCCTCTGTCTGTATGAAGCCTTTGGACCATATGACGCCTTTGGTCTGGGGTTTGTCTTCTTCCCAGGTGGTGTCATGATGACATTCACAGGAAGCTTCTCAAGACAACTTTTGTGGACCTAGATCTTCTTCGGGGGTGGTCCACTCCTGCAGTTAGCACCAATATACTTAGCAAACACTTCACCATTCTGATTCTTGCATAGCTTATAGTTTGCATCAAAGGATTCATCAGTTATAATTGGGTTAGCACAAGTGAAGCCAGATAAGGTGGATGGGTCCACTAAAGGTCCCTTTGCAGCAACCCATGTAGTTTGGGGTACTACTCAGGCTTGCAGTATGAACCATCAACATTCATTTTCCTCTCGAACCCAACACCCTCTTTCCTAGGGTTTCAGTTCAGAATCTGTTTCTTGAGGACATCACATAGTGTCTGATGACCTTTGAGGCTTGTGTACATCCCTATTTCAAGAAATGTCTTCAACCTAGCATTCTCATCAGCAATAGTAGTGGTATCCTCAAAAGAGGGCTAGTTACCTGATACGTCTCCAACATATCTACTTTTCCTAACGCTTTCCCTCTTGTTTGGACTCTAATTTGCATGATTTGAATGAAACTAACCCCGGACTGACACTGTTTTCAGTAGAACTGCCATGGTCTTGTTTTTGTGCCAAAATAAAAGTTCTCGGAACAGAACGATACTTTGCGAGGATTTCTTATATCAAATAAGAGAATTTCTGGAGGCAATACCTACTGAAGGGGGGCACCTGGGTGGGTACAACCCACCAGGGCGCGCGCTCCTCACCAGGTGCGCCCAGGTGGGTTGTCCCCACCTGGTGGCCCCGCATACCCTAAAACCAACGCTATAAACTCCTATTTTTTTCAGAAAAAACCAGGGAGAAAGAATTATCATGATCCACGAGACGGAGCCACCGTCAAGCCGTGTTCTTCCTCGGGAGGGCAGATCTGGAGTCCGTTTGGGTCTCCGGAGAGGGGGATCTTCGTTCTTTGTCATCACCAACCATTCTCCATCGCCAATTCCATGATGCTCCCCACCGGGAGTGAGTAATTCCTTCGTAGGCTCGCTGGTCGGTGAGGAGTTGGATGAGATTCATCATGTAATCGAGTTAGTTTCGTTAGGGCTTGATCCCTAGTATCCACTATGTTCTAAGACTGATGTTGCTATGACTTTGCCATGCTTAATGCCTGTCACTTTGGGCCTGGGTGCCATGAACTCATATCTGAACCGTTTATGTTATCATAATCATATCCATGTTGTAGATCCGATATTGCAAGTTATAGTCACCTACTACGTGTTATGATCCGGTAACCCCGAAGTGACAATAACCGGGACTTCTTCCGATGATTACCGTAGTTTGAGGAGTTCATGTATTCATTATGTGTTAATGCTTTGTTCCGGTTCTCTATTAAAAGGAGACCTTAATATCCCTTAGTTTCCAATATGGACCCTGCTGCCACGGGAGGGTAGGACAAAAGATGTCATGCAAGTTCTTTTAATAAAGCGCGTATGACTCTTTACGGAATACATGCCTACATTATATTGACGAACTGGAGCTAGTGCCGTATCGCCCTAGGTTATAACTTTCTCATGATGAATATCATCCAACAAGTCACCGATCCAATGCCTACGAATTTATCTTATATTGTTCTGCTAAGTTACTACTGCTATCATTACTGTTACTATTGGTGCTCTCACTACTATAAAAACTATCAAACTACTTTGCTACTGATCACTTTGCTGCAGATAATTGATCTATAGGTGTGGTTGAATTGATAACTCAGCCGCTAATACCTTCAAATATTCTTTGGCTCCCCTTGTGTCGAATCTATAAATTTGGGTTGAATACTCTACCCTCAAAAACTGTTGCAATCCCCTATACTTGTGGGTTATCAAGACCTTTTTCTAGCGCCGTTGCCGGGGAGCATAGATATATTTGTTGAGTCACTTGGGATTATTATCATATTATCACTATGAAGAATCTGAAGGATCCTAAGACTAAGATATTTACCTCAAGTACGAGGGGAGGTAAGAAACTGCCATCCAGTTCTACTTTAGATTCACTTTCTGTTATTAGTAAACTTGCAACACCACCACATGCTATCAATTCTGATATGTCGCAAGTTGTTGATGATGCTACTTCTACTATGAATGATGCTTATGATGATGCTAGTACCTTGCTTGATAATGATGATGTGCCACTTGGTGAATTTCTTGATGAACAAATTGCTAGAGTAATACAACATGATGTTGTTGAATATGATGACGAGCTTGAAACTGAAACTCCTGAAACACCTGCTAGAACTAGCCCTCCTAGATATGAATTGAATAAGGTACTGGAAGGTTATGTTATGAGTGAAGAAACAACTAGAGATATTATTGTTTGTAATGATAGAGATGATCTAGAGAAATTATTACACAAGTATAAAGAAATATCTCTGAATGCTAGAATGAAATGTGATCCTAACTTTGCTACTTCACCTATCTTTATTGATGATAAGGATTATGAATTCTGTGTCGACCCAGAGTTAATTACTTTGGTTGAATCAGATCCTTTCCATGGTTATGAAACTGAAACTGTTGTGGCACATCTTACTAAGTTGAATGATATGGCCACCCTTTTTACTCATGATGAGAAAACTCGCTACTACTGTATTCTCAAATTATTTCCTTTCTCATTAAAGGGTGATGCTAAAGCTTGGTACAATACTCTTGCTCCTGGTTGTGTGCATAGTCCCCAAGATATGATTTATTACTTCTCTAAAATATATTTTCCTGCCCATAAGAAACAAGCTGCTTTACATGAAATATTTAACTTTGTGGAAACTAAAGAAGAGAGTCTCCCACAAGCTTGGGGGAGGCTTTGCCAGTTACTTAATGCTTTGCCTGATCATCCTCTTAAGAAAAATTAAATACTTGATATCTTCAACAATGGACTAACCGGTGCTTCTAGGGACTTCCTAGATAGTTGTGCTAGTTGTGTTTTCAGGGAACGAACTGTTGGACAAGCTGAAGAACTATTGAATACATATTGGAAAATTATGATGATTGGACTATTCCTGAACCACATCCTAAACCCACTCCGAAGAAGAGGGGTATATTATATCTCAGTCCTGAAGATATGCAGGAGGCAAAGAAATATATGAAGGAAAAAGGTATTAAAGCTGAGGATGTTAAAAATTTACCTCCTGTTGAAGAAATACATGGGCTTAATACACCACCATTGCCTAAGGTGGTAGAGGTAAATTCCCTAATGAAGTTCAATGTTAATGACAATCCTCACAATATGCATCCTAGTCAATGCCTTTATGAGTTTGAAAACTATATTAGAAAAAAAGATTACTTCAATGCAAATTTTATGAAACAATTGAAATATAATTCTGATATGATTGCTCGCTTGAGTGACTTGTTATTTAGAATATCAAATGATGTTAGAGGTGTGAGAAAACATGCTTATATGGTTCATACCCAGTTAGAACAAGTTGCTAAATCACAAAGAGAATTGCTTGATGAAATGAATAATAATATTCATGACTTTGCTGTTAGAGTTGCAACTAGAGGAGGTAAAATGACTCAGGAACCACTTTATCCTGAGGGACACCCTAAAAGAATTGAACAAGATTCACAAGGAGTTAACACTAATGCACCTAGTCCTTCTAGAAAGAAAAAAATGATAGGACTTTGCATAGTTCTAGTGAACCTGAAATAGAAAAACCTCCTGATAATGATAATGAAACTTGTATCTCTGATGCTGAAACTCAATCTGGTAATGAACACTCACCTAGTGATAATTAAAAAGATAATGATGAGGTTCATGAAGACTCTCAACCAAATGAAAAAGATCCAGACAATGGTGTTGAGATAGAACCACCTGTTGATCTCAATAACCCACAACCTAAGAATAAAAGATATGACAAAAGAGACTTCATTGCTAGAAATCACGGTAAAAAAGAGAACTGTGGGTTCAAAAACCTATGCCTTTTCCACCCAAGTCAACTAAAAAGAAAGATGATGAAGAATTTGAATGCTTTGCTGAAATGCTGAGGCCAGTCTTTTTGCGTACTCGCTTGACTGATATCTTGAAGATGCCTCCTTATGCAAAGTATATGAAAGACATCATCACAAATAAGAGAAAAGTAAAATCTCCAGTATGCTTGCTAATTATACTTTTAAAGATGGAGTGCCTAAAAAACTTGGAGATCCGGGAATACCAACTATACCTTGCTCTATCAAAAAGAATTATGTGAAAACTGCTTTGTGTGATTTAGGAGCTGGTGTTAGTGTTATGCCTTTCTCTTTATATAAAAGACTTGACTTGAATAAACTCACACCTACTGAAATATCTTTGCAAATGACTGACAAATCAACTGCCATACCTATCAGTATCTGTGAGGATGTGCCCGTTGTTGTTGCTAATGTTACTATTTTGACTGACTTTGTTATACTTGAGCTGCCCGAGGACGACAACATGTCAATTATCCTTGGTAGACCCTTCTTGAATACTACAAGGGCTGTTATTGATTGCAACAAAAGCAAGGTCACTTTTCATATCAATGGTAATGAGCATATGATGCATTTTCCGAAGAAACAATTCCAAGTGAATGGTATTAATGTTATTGAAAAATCTCCGACAATCACTATTAGAAGTTTTGAAATACCTCTACCTACTGTCAAAAGGAAGTTTGAAATGCTTATTGTTGGGGAAATGCATATCCCCATTGAGGTAACTTAGTGATTCACGAAAGTTCTTCAGTTTTATGTTAATCGAAAGTGGTTGTTAATAAGACCTAATCAACCTTATTAATGGATCATTTTTGAGCGGTATGAAGTTGATGAATTTAGTAAGCACTACCTTCTGTCCCTACCTTTTGTTTTCTGTTTTTATTAATTAAATAAAATAAAATGCCATGTTTTGTTTGTTTTCTGAATTTCCCGTGCAATAGAAAAATGAGCAAAAAATAAAAGTTTCTCAGAATGCCCTGAAAATTTAATACAATTTCTTCTGAATATTTCTGAATTTCTTGTGCAAATAATATCAGAGGGAGGTGCACCAGGTGGGCACAACCCACCTGGGCGCACCAGGACCCCGAGGCGCGCCCTGGTGGGTTGTGGTCCCCACGTGGGCCCCTCACTTATCCCTTCAGCCCACATCATCACTCACCTCCAGAATAAAATCTCCATAGCTCTCTCTCCCACGTTCTTGCCCTCAAACCCGCGGATTTTGATCTCTTTGCTCGAAGCTCCGTCTCCGAAACTGTTTCGGGGGATTGTTGCTTGGTATGTGACTCCATCGTTTATCCAATTAGTTTTTGTTTTAGTGGTTTATAGTTTTAATAATTAGTTACTCTTGGTGCTGCTATAGATATGCTTGCATGCTGAATTCTTAGAGCTCTAAGTAGTTTGAATGCTTGCTATGGCCTCTATGCATCCCTATGAGTAGTTGGTATCAATTTTGTGAAGTTTTGTTGAGAAAATTTTGTGGGCTAATAAATTTCAGAATTTTTTTCATAGGAAAACCATGAATATCTTTAGGAAGTTTGGCTCCAAGAAGAACTCCAAGGGTGTTATTGGGGACTCATATGATAGTAATCTCCGTCCTCGGAGGTTGGCGGAAGTACGGCCGTGTGAATGGCCGCACACCCCATTCCTGGAAGAGGCTGGAATCCTTCAAGAGTTCACACAATATGATGTTAATGCCGACCTCACCGACTTTATCACAGATGAGTGTGAATAGCACCAAATCCTCAAAAACATCTTTGTTCAAAGTTTTACTCTCATGCACAGGAATAATCCTCCTGAAGTGAGCTTTGATTTATATGTTGAAAACCATCAGATACCACTTACTGTATTTTGTGTCATGTGCATGATACCTTCTGATGGGAGCTTAGCCGAGCCTAGGCCGGCTAGGTTTGAGGCCTTTTATTGCACTTTGACAGTGGGGGATGAGAGAGGGGCGTCAGCAACCACTGTCGTTGGCTGCACTTTCCTACTGTTCATTACTTTGCACTATTCATTGCAAAATGCTTGCTTGCTAGGGAGAAGGTGGGTGCACTTAGTTCACCAGACCTTCCTGTTTTACGTCGTGCATTAGAGGGCGACAACACTTATAGCTTGGGAGCTATTATGGCTCGTCGCCTCCATCTTAATAAATCCCAGGGTAAAATACATGGTGGGATTTACGCTACTCGTTTGGTGGCTCACTTTAATGTTGAGATACGCCCTCATGATTACCCTCTTACCAAGGTTTACCTAGACCGTGCAGCCATGGATCACCATCACTTTACTGATACTGAATCTCCTAACATCCAGTTTTTTAGTGTGAGAACTCGTGATATTATTCCATTGCCTGCTCCTGCTTTGTTTGATTCTGTTGCCAGAGGTAGATATAGGGTTATGCCTGCGAACATCATCGCCTACCAAAATGCTCAGGCTGCTGCGGAGGCAGCACATATGGCGCATCAGCAGTGGGATGAGTGGATGCCCGCTCCTCAGCACCCCTACCACCCTCCAGGCTACTGATCGATTACCAAGTTAGGCGAAAAGCCTAAGCTTGGGGGAGTACATGTTTTCACGACTTTACATTCATGTTCACATATTTCATTAGTCGGTGTCCACACTTTTTCATTGTATCATCCATGCTTAGATTTATTTTTCTTGTTTTCTTCTTGTGTGTTTGAAAAACTTGAGAAAAACCAAAAAAAAAGTTGTAGCTAATTTACTTTCTATGCATGCTTAGTAGTAATATTAAAAAGAAACCCCAAAAAGATTTCCTTGTTCTTCTTTTGCTTGTTGGGAGCTTTCCCATGTAAATAGTTTTTCTCATTTTTGCTTTTCCCTTTTATTTGCTTGTTCAAGAAAACCAAAAACTCCAAAAATATTTCAGTGTGTTTCTCTGAATTTATTTTCTTTTTATTCGAGTTGTACCAAGGATAAGACCACGATGAAAATGTTGAGTGGCTCTCACATGAATAATTGTTGATCTAATAAAGAGCACATTTTACCTTGTCTTCTCCCATTGAATAAAATGTTTGCAGATTCCAGCATAGTCCATGGCACTCTTGCACTATTATTATTTTCATATCGTTCGGTCGTGCAAGTGAAAGGCAATAATGACGACATTCGATGAACTGGCTGTGGCAGAGAGAAACTGGTATGAACTCGATTTGTTCTGTTTGTGTAAATATGTTTAACCTAGTATCCATGATTCAGTCCATTGTGATTGAACATGTTTGCAATGACAATTAGAGAATATAGTTTCTCATGCCATGCATAAGTCTTGTATGATATGAGTATTTGCTTGTTTTATTTTGTGTTTTAAGTCTTGATTCCTTGCTGTACACACCTATTTGAGAGAGCCAAAATTATGCCATGACTTGTTAGAATTGGTCTCTATGCTTCACTTAAATTTTTATGAGATGTGGATTTGCTCTAGCGCTTCACTTATGTCTTTTTGAGCATGGTGTGCTTTAGTATTTTTGTAGAAATGCTCTCTTGCTTCACTTAGGTTTATTTTAGAGTTAGTAATTTTTTCAAGAAACTCTCTCTTGCTTCACTTAAATTAATTTGAGAGAAGGAAAAATCATGCTCATGATCTTCACTTATATTTGTTTGAGCTTATCAAAAGAAACATATGAAAATTAGTTCCAAAGTGATAGATATCCAAGAAGGATATAATAAAACTTTCATGAACATATTGGACAAAATAAACTTCATTCTTAGTAATAGTTTTGAGATATGATGATGTGATATGTGAGTCATATGAATGAGTAATTATGCTTTAGTAAGAATATTGGTGTTAAGGTTTGTGATTCCCTATGCAAGCACAGAAGCCAATAATTATGCAATGAAATTATATCCTACTTGTGGTGCATTATTCAGTGTTAATTATGGTTAATGCTCGCTTATGAGGTTATTCGTTTCTTGGTTGGTCGCTTCTCAATCTTTTGCTAGCCTTCATTTTGCACTAAGTATGATCACTACTTGTGCATCCAAAATCCTTTAAACCAGTTTTGTCACATGAGTCCACTATACCTACCTATATGCGGTATTCTTTTGCCTTTCTAAGCAAATTTGTATGTGCCATCTCTAATATTCAAAATAAATTTCTCTTTTGTGTACTCGTACCGCTCACGAGACGGTGAGGGGTAGCTAATATTTTCCATGCTAGATGTGTTATTCTCACGATGAGTGTTTATTCACTTGTCATTGCATGAGAGTAAGCAAAAGGTATTAGGGATTCCCGGTCCCGAAATGAAAAATGAATGTACTTTATGTTGTCAAATAATAAATTCCTTGGAAAGTGTTGGTATGGAAGGCACCCGTGGATACGGTTAGCCATGGAAAGTGAAAGTATGGTGAAAAAGGAATAAACTTTAATATCTGTTTGGGAACCACCTAAGATATATCTAGCATGGAAAGTGTTGGGAACTCTAAGACGTTTTCGTTGGTGGGAAAAGTATGCCTGCCAAAATGTTTTTATCTCCCAATTTTCGCTTTGAGCTCCGGCACCTCTACAAATCCCTACTTCCCTCCGCGAAGGGTGTCGGTGTCAAAACCGGCGGATCTCGGGTAGGGGGTCCCGAACTGTGCGTCAAGGTCGGATGGTAACATGAGACAAGGGACACTTTATTTTACCCAGGTTCGGGCCCTCTCGATGGAGGTAAAACCCTACTCCTGCTAGATTAATATTGATAATATGGGTGGTACAAGAGTAGATCTACCACGAGATCAAGGATGCTAAACCCTAGAAGCTAGCCTATGGTATGATTGTGTATGATGATGGTTGTCCTACGGACTACAACCCTCCGGTTTATATAGACACCGGATAGGGTTAGGGTTACACAGAGTCGGTTACAATGGTAGGAGATCTTGAATATCCGCACGCCTAGCTTGCCTTCCACGCCAAGAAAAGATCCTTCCGGACACGGGACGAAGTCTTCAATCTTGTATCTTCATAGTCCTGGAGTCCGGCTGAAGGTATAGTCCGGCTATCCGAACACCCCCTAATCCAGGACTCCCTCAGTAGCCCCTGAACCAGGCTTCAATGACGACGAGTCCGGCGCGCAGATTGTCTTCGGCATTGCAAGGCGGGTTCCTCCTCCAAGTTCTTCAAGAAGATTACAAACACCAAAAATAGTGTCCGTCTCTGCAAAATAAGTTTCCACATATTGCCATATAGAGAATAATATTAACACAAATCAAATATGCTGACGTATTCTGCAGTGCGTCATAACACTGCGGCCAAGCTCTTTATATAAATTGTTTTCATTGCTCCACCTCAGCGTGTTTAGCGAGGCGGTTTCCTTGGCACGTCTTGTCAAAGAAGAGATCGTGTGCCCCTTTTAACGGGATTCTCATTAATACGGACGTGGGTAACCCAGTCGTGCCTGTTAGCACATGTTGCCTTAATTAAAGGCTAGTCCAAGACGGTTACGGGGAGGGCTGTTGGTATTCTGCCTCTTATAAAGAGACCAAGACCCTATTCCCTTTCTTCTATTCTCAAAACGAGCTCGCCCGTCGCCTCGAGTTCCAACACCCTAGGCTTCCAGATTCCAGGCGCGCCGGACCTTCGACAATGTCCGGCTCCGACCTCCAAGGCCGATGGTGCCCTGCTCCGTTACGGAGGAGGACGTATTAAGGTTGAGGGAAGCTAAATCCCTGACCAGCGAGATTTCGCACAGGTTGCCTGTTCAAGGACAGGTGATCCCTAGCCCTTAGCCCGGTGAGAGTGTGGTATTCATATCCCACTTCCTTCAGGGATTAGGCTTCCTAATGGATCCCTTTGTAAGGGGGCTGATGTTTTATTATGGGCTGGAATTCCACGATTTAGCTCCGGAGTCCATCCTCCATATCTCCTCGTTCGTTGTTGTGTGCGAAGCGTTCCTCCGTGTTACCCCTCACTTCGGATTATGGATCAAGACCTTCAAAGTAGAACCGAAGATGATCGAGGGGCGCCACGCAGAGTGCGGTGGCGCTGTTATAAAAAGAAATGCCGATGCTCCATGTCCTGAGGGCGCTTTTCCAGAGGAGCTTGGCTTATGGCAACATGAGTGGTTCTATATCACCGCTCCTCGGGGCACCGCATGGGTGGCGCCTCCTGCCTTTCGCTCGCTTCCCCCACCGCGGTTAGCATCGTGGATCAACACAGGGTTAGATCCGGGCTTGCCCAAAGACGTACCTCTGCTGCAGGGCCGCATTAAGGATCTCTTAGAAGGAGACCTCAACTTGGTCAAGGTGACACAAGTCATGCTGATTCGCCGGACACTGCCCGGCCAACGTCGCCCCTTCGTCTGTGGGAGTTCAATCCAGAGGGACCGCGAGTTCTCCGGGATTTTATGGGCGTGACGCCTGTGGAGATGTATAAACTGCATAATTGACTTGCTCTTAACAGCGCTTCTCCTTTTAAGCAGGAGTGGATAGCGAAGGCGAAGCTGATCAGGTGTCTGGCTCCCCTTCCTGAAACCAGGTTGGATCCTGTGCTAGTCAGGATGCTGGAGGTAGTGCCTTTGGAGGGAAATAAGGGGGAGGACAAGGAAACCATGGCCTCCTCGAAAGAGGCCATTCCGAAGGGGGGAATCGATAATTCCTCTCCTAAGGGAAAGAGAAGGGCCGCCTCTGACAACCCGGAGACCGTAGCCTCGAAGCGGGGGAAAGAATCCTTGTCAGAGGGCCCGACGCCGGGGAGCCCCTCGGCCGAACTAAACCCTCAAAGGGACCAGCTCTCCAGTGAGCCGTAAGTAGAAGAAGAGTTTTTCTTTTAAGAGAAATCCCTGATTTATATCTGAGAAGTTTTAACCGAAAACTTACTTTGTAGTTCGGACCTCAGCCCTTCTCAGCAGAACTCGTCCTCGGGGGATATTCTTCCGGAGATGATGGAGAGCGGAATGCCTCCTCCTTCTGTATCGCCTAGCAAGGCGGGTGACGCTGAAGTGTCATCGCGGAGGATTTCTCTGGATCCGACAAGGGCGGAAGGTGGCCATGTGGCCCCCCGAGGTTCTCCGCGTCCGGCCTTTGAGGGAGGCCATGGGACGAGTCCGGCACCATCTGATGTTCGGCCGGAGGAGCTGAAGATTCTGCTGGGGCGAGCCTTTGTCTCAGAGGAGCATCGTGCGTTGATGAACACGATGATTGAAAAGATGTCATCCGCAGAAAGCGGATTGCACGAGGCCGCCAAAAGTTTACTGGCTGGCCTTGAGGTACATTTTAAATAATGTACACTTGTGTTAGTTGCGCATAAATAAAGTGCGCCATGTGTAGATAGTAGCCCCTGAGACTCTGTGCGTCGTTAAAATTGATGGCGCGCAGAGGATCTTAATGCCAGGTCCTTTAAGTGGCACCTTTATATGTAGGTGGCGGATTGTTTGGAGTCAAGCCGGACTCATGAATTTGCCGAACTGAAGCGAGAACTTGATGAGGCAGAAGCCGACATCGTGCTTGTTAACAAGCGGCTTGATGATGCTCAAGGTATTGAAATCATCGGGCGATGGTTAGTAAGAGGAGCTTTATGTCAATATCTTACCGTGTGTATGCTTGACGCAGATGGTGCGGCCGCCGTGGAGGGTCTTAGGGCCGAACTCGCCCGAGCGAAGGAACAAGCCAGGAAAAGCGATGCGGCTGCCGTGAAAGCCCTTGAAGAGCTGAAAGCCGAACAGGCTGCCCATTGCCGAAGCAAGGAGGAGATGGCTGATATGGCTGTAAAGTTAAAGAGTGCTACTGACCGTTGCAAGCTTCTTGAAGAAGAAGGTCGGGCGAGGCAAACGAGCTTAGAGAAGGCTGTTGCTGATGCCAAGGACGCCCGCTCTATAATGAGAGCGGCAAAGGAAGAGCTGTGTCAAGCCGGACAAATTGCGGATGGAAAGCCCATCTCGCTGCGGAGAAAATTTTGTGATCCGAAGTTTGCCCCGTTAGACCGGATGTGGAGTGTAGAGGACACCTATCTGGATTGGGCGGCTAGTGCTGCTGATGCGACCGAACACTTTCAAGATAAAAAGGATCATGAAGTGGAGAAGCTCTTTTGGTCGCAATTCATCAATCCAGAGCGTCCATTGGCAGTGGACGATCGCCTGGCCCAATGGGCCGAACTGAATAGGTTGTCCGAACTCGCCATGAAGTACGTCATGGATCATCTGTGTCCGGGGAGATCGAAGCCGAAGAGTTATTTCAGCTTGGTGCAGCAATTGCTAGACGTGGTGCCACATGTCGATGCTATGAAGAGGTCAGCGTGCATAGAGGGCGCTCGGCTGGCTCTTGCCCGTGTCAAGACATACTGGGCAGATATGGAGCCCGCCATTGTTGCGTCCCGGGATTCGTATAAAAGCCGAATACCGTCCGAGCACTATTTTGAGGAAGTCCTCGAAGGCGCTCGCGTAATAGAGACGCAGTGCTCGAAGGATGCTATATTATGATAGCATATGTAATAATAAAATAGTATTTTGATAAATTGTAGTGTCATTTTTGAGACTTGTGCCTTCAAGTATTAAGAACACCTCATGTGCGGCCGTTTTAATATATAAATACTGAAAGATTGCAGTCGTTGGCTTCAGCCCCCACGCACATAGTGCGGGGGTGCACGCAGAAGACGCATTTTCACACTTAACCCAACGTCTTGGTCCTACAAAGGAGGTGATAGCGCAACGGGCTAGGAAACCGGACTATAATGCTTTAACACTTTCACTTAGCCATAGGAGCTTGACAGTGGGACTCTTTAGGTAGCCCCTTAGTGGCGACTGCGCTTGCCCGAATTCGGGGCGCATATGTGCCTGACCGGTTGTGCCGTGTCCCTAGTGTCCAGGTACGAGCAAAAATTCTGGCGTGGCCACATGCCAAAACGCCAGCCTCCTCCTTGGTTATAATAGAAAAAACCAGGGGATGTATAGCAGCAAGAGACAGTAAAAAAGGTTTATGCAGTGTCTTAATCTAAAAAGAATCCTTAGGACGGGTCCCTACTGCACGTCTGCGCCTGTGTCTCCGCTGTGCCGTGTCCTGGACGGGCGCCGCACGACGTTCATCTGTAAAAGAGAGGAACTGAATTGAAAATGGGTCGAGCGGAACAAAAAGATAATAAACAAAATATAAAGTAAAAAATATATAAAGCTGAGCTTTATTGTCTCTGCGTATAGCCCCCGGTACGGGGATATATGGCGTTTTAAGCCTGCGTTGATGATGGACTGGTGCCGAACTCATTTAGTCCGGGTCCGTGGCCTTTAATGAATTATATCGAAAAAGTCTTTTGGCTGGCGAGGCCACTTTATTATGCGACTGTTTAAGCGGCCGCACAATCCTTCGTTTGGAGGAGGCGTATTTTAGTGCGCTCCCTTTAAAGATATGATGCCTCGTGGACCGGGCATCTTAAGCGTGAGAGATGCATAGTGCGGTATTGCGTTAAAGCGAGCAAAAGCTCCGCGTCCCATTAGTGATTGATAGCGACTTGAAAACGGGACGACATGGAAGATCAGCTTTTCGCGACGAAAGTTTTTGGCAGAGCCAAATATGACTGCAAGCCAGAGAAAACCCATACAATGGGTGTTCGGGCCCGGTGCTACCCCTTGAAAGGAGGTTTTGCTGTGGCGGATTCTTGCTGGGTTTATGCCCATGCGGTGGATTGTATCCTGATATATCAGGTTTAGTCCACTGCCGCCGTCCATAAGGACATTGGTAAACTGGAATCCGTCAATTACTGGATCGAGTATCAGGACAGTCCCGCCTGCGTTTTTGATATTTCTAGAATAATCTAGCTGATAAAAAACGATTGGTTTTAATAACCAGTGGCGGGACTCCTGAGGGATAGGTTTTATTGTGCGTACCTTTATGGGTGCCACACGTTTTGTTACGTGAAGTGAGTTCACTGTTTTAACTTCTTGTGGGAAGTTCTTTTGTTTCCTGGTGTTCTGCTTCTGGGGTTCGTCCTCGTCTTCGCTTGGTGTATCGAGCCCCTTGTGTTCGGCGTTAAGCCTTCCGGATTGTTTAAAAACCCAACAGTCTCTGTGAGTGTGATTGGCAGGCTTCCCAGGAGTACTGTGTATCTGACATATTCTGTCCAGGATTCTGTTTAAGCTGGACGGATCGTCCCTATTATCCTGAAGGGGTGGTTTTGTCTGATTTTGCCGTGAGCTTTTGAATCCGGCATTGACTGCCGTGCTCTTCGGGCTTTTTTCTTTGGTTCGGCGATGGTCCTTATTTCGTCGCGGTTTTCCGTTTCCATCCCTGATTTCGGATGTACTTGGGTCGCTGGGGCTGCATCGTGCCAACCAGGTGTCCTCTCCTGCGCAAAAGCGGGTCATGAGGCTTGTGAGTGCGGCCACTGTTCTTGGCTTTTCCTGGCCGAGGTGTCTGGCGAGCCATTCATCTCGGACATTATGCCTGAAAGCTGCTAAGGCTTCGGCGTCCGGACAATCCACTATCTGATTCTTTTTAGTAAGGAATTTGTTCTAGAACTGCCGAGCTGATTCTCCGGGCTATTGAGTTATATGACTGAGATCGTCTGCGTCCGGGGGGCGGACATAGGTCCCTTGAAAATTTGCTCGGAAAGCATCCTCGAGCTCTTCCCAACTTCCAATTGTGTTTTCGGGAAGGCTTTTAAGCCAGTGCCGGGCTGGCCCTTTAAGCTTAAGGCGTAAATATTTGATGGCGTGGAGATCATCTCCTCTAGCCATATGTATGTGGAGGATATAATCCTCGATCCAGACTCCGGGGTCTGTTGTTCCATCGTACGCCTCTATGTTGACGGGTTTGAATCTCTCTGGAAATTCATATTCCAGGACCTCATCAGTGAAACATAGGGGGGGTGCGGCGCCCCTGTATTTGGGTGTGCCGGATTCTGATGATGGCTTTTTTGCATTGCTTGTGGGAGCTTGCTTTCTTGGCCCGTAAATGGACCTGGCTGGGCCATGATGCGAGTCTTTAATTGGGTCGCATGCCGCATTGAGTGTGGCGCCGCTTGCCGTTTTATGGTGGCCGTGGGGTCGTCTATCCGACCGTGTGGCTTTTTTATTTTTTGAATGCGAGGGCTCTAGGGCCTCTTGGTCGAATTCGGGCAGTAGTTTTCTCTTCGGATAGCTTTTAGTGCGGCGACTGCCGCCATGTTTGTCTACGGTCTTGATTAGCTTGCTCCATCTTATTCTGAGTGCATCTTCCGCCGTCTTTAGCTTCCGCTTCTGCTTTTTCAGGCTGCGTGCTGTGGCAATGAGCCTTTTGTGGAGATTCTTCTGCTCCGTGGTTTTATCCAGCGTGAGATCGTCCAGAGTTCTGTTATGGCCGGGGGAGGGCTGTCTGTCCTCTCTATCCGCGTTGCCCTGTTCGGCCGGTTGCTCTGAGGCATGCTCGTCGTCTACCGGCTCATCCTGCTCTATGGCTGGGTCTTGATCGAGGCGGAGCTTGGCTCGGCGTTTTCGTCGCCGCTTTGATTGCTTTTCGGAGGGTTTATCCCTTTTTCCGTCCTCCTTTTGCTCGTTGTCGTTTCCTTTAGGGGTATCCACCATGAATATGTTAGGTGGGTGTCGGTGTACTAAAATAGGGGTACCTTAGTACCCCGAACTTGTGCACGGGCAGTCGTAGCACCCCGCGGCAAGCCCTGCCAGGTGATCGCCAAGACCCTCCATGGTCCCATCTTGGGCCATTCAAGAACAAAGTATTTGAGCCAAGGCCCCGGCAAGAGGAGCTTGCCGGGAAGGCCACCCGAAGAGAGCGAGGCCCTGGCAAGAGGAGCTTGCCGGGACTGCCGCTTGAAGCACAAGACCCCGGCAAGAGGAGCTTGCCGGGAAGGCCATCCACGGCACGACAAGGACCCTGCCACGGCGCGCCCCGCGCCCCGGCAAGGCCCGGTGAGCGACAAGCTCCTGGACGCGACGAGACATCCACCGCGGCAAGGCGCTTGCCGCGGCAAGTTACCACCTCGTGCCTGCGCTTCGGCTCACCCACCAACGTGTCGCTCTGGGGGCATCCCAGGCGCACGTGGCGGGAGGCTGTGCAGCCAGGGGCATGCGGTGGCGAAGCGAAGCTGACAAAGTAGCCATCGTGGCAAACGGTGGCGCTCCTGACGGTCCACTTCCCTGCACCGTCTGGGCGACGCGGACGGGCATTTAATGCCCTTGTCCCCCGCCGTCAGAGTTAGGTATGATAGCACTGTACAGCCACTGTGCAGGCAGCTGTACCCACTACAGCATTCTACCATTTTTGCCCCCACCTACGCTGCCACCTGTGGGTAACCCCTTGAGCATATAAAAGGAGGCCCCATGCGCATGTAGGGGGGAGGACACCCATTTTCACGCTCGGCTTCGCCATCGGCTCGTGTGTACTGTAGCACCACGCGCCTTCGAGCAAGAACACAATACAAACCACAAAGCAGCAGTAGGGTTTTACGCATCCGTGCGGCCCGAAGCTGGGTAAACCCCTCGTGTGCATCGCCCTGATCTGCTCTTCGTGCAACCTCCGCCCCCCGCCGAACCAGTAAGGGGCTCGGTCCCCATAGGTGTTCGAGGAAGCCGATTTCCCCTGACATCTTTGGCACGCCAGGTAGGGGGCGTCGAAGTTGTGCGAACCTGATCCGGCGTCCGCACGGGCTAGATCTCCGTCATCTTCATCGACATGCCACCGAAGAAGAAGGCTCCGGAGGTGGCCGGTCCGTCCGCGTCGAACCCGCCGCTCTTGGAGCAAACGGGTGGTGGGGACGGCACCGGCGGCGGGACGGGCGTCGTCGAGCCAGCTCATGGCACCACGGCATCCGAACATGCACCGCGCCCCTCTCAGGAGGCACGGGACAAGCAGCGCCTTGGCGCCCACGGTACCATACGCTCGCTGGACCCAAATCGAGCCGGCGGATCCCAGGGCGCTCAAGGCCAGCACTCACACCAACGTGCTGGTGCGAGCATGGCGCGGCTGCCTGGTCCGGGTGTTGCTCCTTCTAACGTAGTTAGAAGTTCGAGCATATCCCGCTCCAAGCGCCGTTCGCCGCCGCTGCCCGCCACTCCGGCAGAAGCTCTGGCGCGAGCTCAACTACTCCTAGACTACCCTCCAGCGGCGGACAAGCTTGACGACTGGAGGGCCACGATACAGAGCCTCATCAGTTTCGCCAACGGCGACACCCCGCGGCAGCACAGCGCGTCGCAGCCGTGGCGGGACGGCCAGGCGAGGACCAATGGCGCCAGGACCGGCGGGGGTGCAACCACCGTGCACTCCTCGCCCCAGAGGCCAAGACCGCCGACTCGCCGGAATCATCACGACAATGACTCCACCGCGTTGTCGAATCCGCGAACTCGTCGCGATCAACGCCAAGTTCTTCAGGAGCGAGAGCAAGAGGACGCTCGTACTCGCATCGAGCGTCGGAGAGAAGCGCGGCGTCAATCAGACCACTGCGCTGGGCCCTCTGTCGACATGCATGCACCAGGGAAACCAGGCGACCTGCCGTACGCGGTGGGCTGCCCTGCGTTCACCCGTGAGCTGCGGCAAGTCCAGTGGCCCAGCACAAAGAATTTCAAGCCAGACGTACCAGAGAAGTACGATGGCAAGTCACATCCGTCAGAGTTCCTCAGCATCTACACCATCGCGGTGCAGGCTGCTGGAGGGCGAGACGACAAGATCCTTGCCAACTACTTCCCGCTGGTGCTCAAGTCCAACGTCAGATCCTGGCTCATGCACTTGCCGGACAACTCCATAACCTCCTGGACAGACTTGTGCCATCAGTTTGTCGGCGCCTTTATAGGCGGCCACAAACCCCATGGCCAAGCGAGCAACCTTCATCTGCTCGTCCAGAAGGAGGGAGAACCTCTGCGCAAGTTCATTCAGAGATTCAGCCGTGTGCACTACAACATCCCCGATGTCCACCCTGCCGCGGTCATCAGCGCGTTCCGTCAGAACATGCGCAACCGCAGGATGAGGGAGGAGATGGCGATGTGCAAGATCAAAGACGTCAGCGAGCTATATGCCCTGGCCGACAAGTGTGCATGTGCTGAGGAAGGGAGGAAACTCCCCGGAGAGAACATTGGAGCAGCAGAATCTAACAGTGAGGATACCGCCCCGGCAAGGAAGGGCCGGCGGCGGAGCAACAGGAAGAAGAAGAGCCAAGAAGTACTGGTTGTTGAGCAGTCCGGCGATGAAGGCGCCGCCAAGAAGGCCCAGGCTGGTAGCTCTGGCAAGGAGATTGCCGGATGCGTCCACTGCTAGGCCGTGGCGGCCGCCGACAAGCGGGACGGCACCAACAAACAGTACTGCAAGATCCACCGCACCAAGGGCCATGACCTCCAGAGCTGCAAGCAGGTCGAGCGGCTCGTCGAGCTGCAAAAGGCCGAGTACGAGCGGCGCGACAAGGAGAGAGCCCGGGGAGGTGGCGGAGGATCAAGCACGAAGCGCCCCGGCCAGGGAGGACGCCGCGACAAGGACAAGCAGCGGCAAGCGGAGCGACCTCCCCGCGGCCGCGACAAGAATGAAGACGACGATGAAGACGAAGACATGGATGACGTCGAGACCAGTGAGCAGGAGTTTCAAAAAGCCACAGAGGTCTTGTGCGTGGACGGCGGCGCCTCCCTGCATACTTCTCACCGCCAGCTCAAGCAGTGGGCGCGGGAAGTCAATGCAGCGGAACCACCCGTCGAGTCGCGCAGGCCTCTAAAATGGTCCGGCACGCCTATCATATTTGATATTGAGGACCACCCTGATCGCACAACTGCGATCGGGTGCTTGCCGATGTTGGTCTCACCAACAGTCCGCAACCTCAAGGTCACTAAGATGCTAGTTGATGGCAGGGCCGGCTTGAACCTGATCTCTTCCGCTGTGCTCCGGAAACTCCAAGTCCCCGACAGCGAGCTCGAAGAGACCGGCACGTTCGAAGGAATCAACCCGAGAAGGAGCAAGCCGAAGGGGAAGATAACGTTGCCAGTAACGTTTGGCAGCGAGCTGAACTTCAGGAAAGAGAGGATCACTTTTGACGTTGCCGATTTTCCATTGCCCTACAATGGAATTCTCGGCCGTCCAGCGCTCGCCAAGTTCATGGCGGCCTCTCACTACGCCTACAACATGCTCAAGATGCCAGGCCCGATAAGCGTCATCTCTGTCCCCGGCGACAAGAAGGATGCCCTTATCTGTGCCAACAAGATCTACCGGGAAGCAGCAGCCGCAGCAGATCACAAGCCGCTTGCCGCTGAAGCTCCCGGAGGAAAGAAGAGGACCAAGCCCGGCAAGTGCTCTGGCGCCCACTCCGGCAAGCGCACCTCTTCGGAGTGCTGCGCTACCGTCAAGGACGCGCCATCGAGCTCCACCGGCAAGAGTAAGAAGACAATGGCAGCTCCGCCAACGACCAAGAAGGTGCCCGCCAAGGAGGACGGCACTGGTGGTACCTTCACCATCAGTGCCACGCTCGACCCCAAATAGGAAAGCGCGCTCGTTACTTTCCTACGGGCGAATGTCGATGTGTTTGCCTGGCAACCATCTGACATCCCCGGCGTTCCCAGGAAAGTGATTGAGCACCACCTCGCCGTCTGTCCTCACGCGCGGCCCATCAAGCAGAAAGTCAGGAAGCAAGCAGTGGAGCGCCAAGAGTTCATCGCAGAAGAGATCAAGAAGTTGGAAGCGGCATGCCTCGTCAGAGGTGTGCTCCATCCGACGTGGTTGGCCAATCCTGTTGTCGTGTGCAAAGCGAATGGGAAATGGAGGCTTTGCATCGATTTCACTGATGTTAACAAAGCTTGTCCCAAAGATCCCTTTCCCTTGCCGCGCATTGACCAGATTGTTGACTCCACGGCCGGATGTGACCTGCTTTCATTTCTTGACGCCTACTCTGGATATCATCAGATTTTCATGGCTGAAGAAGATGAAGAGAAGACCGCGTTCATCACTCCATGTGGCACGTACTATTTTGTACGGATGCCTTTCGGACTAAAGAACGCCGGTTCGACATTTGCGAGGGTTGTCCACACTGCTTTTGAGCCACAAATCCACAGGAATGTGGAGGCCTACATGGATGACATAGTGGTCAAGAGCAGAGACAGGGCAACCCTGATTCAAGACTTAGAAGAGACCTTTGCGAATCTACGCAGGATCAGCCTCAAGCTCAACCCCGAGAAGTGCGTGTTCGGAGTCCCTTCCGGCAAGCTTCTCGGGTTCTTCGTGTCTCAGCGAGGAATAGAAGCCAACCCAGACAAGATCAAGGCCATCGAGCAGATTGAAGCACCAACCTGTGTCAAGGACGTACGAAGGCTTGCCGGCTGCGTCGCGGCTCTCAGCAGGTTTATTTCTAAGTCTGCAGAACGCGCCCTGCCATTTTTCAAAATTTTGAAAAAGGCGGGTCCAGTAAAATGGACTCCGGAAGCGGAGGCTGCGCTGCAGGACCTGAAGAAGTACCTGTCCTCCGCTCCAATACTTGTCGCGCCTAAACCACAAGAGAAGTTGCTGCTATACCTGGCGGCAACCAATCAAGTGGTTAGTGCTGCGTTAGTAGCGGAGAGGGAGGCAGATGATGAGCCAGCGACCGCGGCAAGCACGTCCAGCGACAAGCAGGGGGCTTCCCCGACAAGCTCTAGCCCCGACAAGGATGAATCTGCGCAGGAGCAAGTGGAGGTGCGAAAGAAGAAAATGGTGTAGCGCCCAGTTTACTTTGTCAGCTCCCTGTTGCAGGGGGCTAGGTCAAGGTACTCTGGTGTGCAGAAATTTCTTTTCGGCCTCCTCATGGCCTCGAGAAAGCTGCACCATTACTTCCAAGCACACGAGATTACGGTTGTCACCCGCTTTCCGCTGAAGAGGATACTGCAGAATCCAGAAGCAACAGGCAGGATTGTCGAGTGGGCACTAGAACTGTCGAGCTTCGGTCTCCAGTTCGAGAGCACCTCGACTATCCAGAGCAGAGCATTGGTGGAGTTCATAGCGGAGTGGACACCGACACCGGACGAAGATATCCCAGAGACGAGCATCCCCGCCAAAGAAGCAAGCAAAATGTGGCTGATGTACTTTGATGGTGCCTTCTCGCTGCAAGGCGCCGGTGCTGGCGCGTTACTTATCGCGCCCACCCGAGAGCACCTCAAGTACGTAGTCCAGATGCACTTCCCCAAGGAACAAGCAACCAACAATACTGCAGAGTATGAAGGTTTGCTTGCCGGTCTCAGGATCGCGGCAGAAATTGGGATCAAGAAGCTCATTGTCAAGGGTGAGTCGCAGCTTGTCGTCCGCCAAGTAAACAAGGATTACCAGAGTCCGTTGATGGAAGCGTACGTTGATGAAGTGAGGAAGCTGGAAGAGCACTTTGACGGCCTGAAATGGAACACATTCCACGAGCTGAGAATGACATCGCTGACGGCCTGTCAAAGTGCGCAGCATTTAAGTTACCTGTGGAACCAGGGACCTTTGTGCTCAAGCTGACTCAGCCATCCGTAACGCCATCAACCAGACATAGCAAGAAGAGGAAGTTGGTCTCCGGTGACTATCTTCCGGCAGAGCTCCCCGGAGCCGCCGCCAAGAAGGTCCCCAAGATCGACGCCAAGAGCGCCGAGGAACCGTCTGCTCCGGAAAACCCCAGGGTTTGTTCCGTAGAAGCAGGCGCTCCCGACAAGTTTTGTTCCGGCAAGCTTGCCCGGGAACGTCAAGCTCCGGCCGAGCCCCAGATCCTCGCCGTAGAAGCGGATGTTCCCGCAGCAGCAGAAGTGCCTTCAGTCCTTGTTGTCGAGCCGCAGGCTCCAGCATGGGCGCAACAGACTGTGCATTTCCTCCAGCATGGAGAACATCCCGAAGAACAAGAAGAAGCGGAAAGAGTAGCCCGGCGCTCGAGTATGTACCAGTTCGTCGACAACACACTATACAGAAGAGGGCGCAACGGTGTGAAATCGAAGTGTATTTCCCGGGAAGACGGACAGCAGCCGTTGGGAGAGATACACGGAGGCATATGTGGTCACCACATTGGTGCAAGAGCACTTGACGGCAAAGCGTTCCGACAAGGTTTCTTCTGGCCCACAGCCGTCCAGGATGCAACTGCACAAGTAACCAAGTGTGAAGCGTGCCAGTTCCATGCCAAGCAGATACACCAGCCAGCTCAAGCTCTCCAGACGATCCCTTTATCCTGGCCATTTTCGGTCTAGGGGCTCGACATCCTCGGCCCCTTCCCCCGAGCTGTCGGGGGATTTGAGTACTTGTACGTCGCAATCGACAAGTTCACAAAGTGGCTGGAAGTGGAACCAGTGAGGAAGGTGACAGCACAGTCAGCCATCAAGTTCTTCAGGTCGATTGTCTGCCGCTTCGGGATCCCCAACAGGATCATCACCGACAACGGTACACAATTCACGAGCCGCGCCTTCATGCAATACGTCCAAGATCTCGGCGCCAAGGTCTGCTTCACTTTTGTTGCTCATCCCAGGAGCAACGGTCAAGCTGAAAGGGCCAACGCCGAAGTGCTGCGCGGGCTCAAGACCAGAACTTTCGACAGGCTGCACAAGTGCGGAAGAAACTGGATCGAGGAGCTGCCGGTGGCTCTTTGGTCGATCAGAACGACGCCAAATCGAGCCACTGGCCAGACACCATTTGCTCTAGTCTATGGAGCAGAAGCAGTTACCCCCACGGAACTCGTATACGGGTCACCTCGAGTGCTTGCTTATGATGAGCTTGAGCAAGAGCGGCTGCGTGAAGATGACGCGTTGCTCCTCGAGGAAGATCGTCTTCAGGCTGCTGTGCGAGCCTCTCACTACCAGCAAGCTTTGCGTCGCTACCACAGCCGCAAAGTTAAAGCCAGAAGCTTCGAGGAAGGCGACCTTGTTCTTCGATGCGCCCCGTCCGCCAAGAATCATAACAAGTTGACGCCGAAGTGGGAAGGCCCTTACCGGGTGAGACGAGTCACGAGGCCTGGCGCTGTCCGCCTTGAGACCGAAGATGGCACTCCGGTGAGCAACTCCTGGAATATTCAACATCTTCGTAAGTTTTACCCGTATGGCGCGGTTGTCGGGCCCCGCCCGGCAACCAACCTTTTGTACAAGTCTTGCCGCAGTTGCATGTAATCCTTTGTACAAAGCCAGTCGCAGACCCTGAGCAGCAGAAATGAAGCGCTGGCGCCCTAAGTTTTAGCATGCATGCTGAGTCGAGTCTCGTCCTTGGTTAGGGTTGATAGTGCCTAACAGCTGCTAACCCCCAGCTTAGAGGTCGAGTCTGCGTCCTTTTTCCTGTTCCTTCGTTTCCTTTGGTTCGCAGGGTTTTGTACATCCTGGCCAGACCGCTTAAGGGCGAAGAAGAGAAGAAGGGCGGGCCAGCATCTGGTCCCCGGCAAGCCAATGTTGCCGGGGGGCTGCAAGTACAAGGACCCACCCGCGGCAAGCCAGAGTTGCCGGGGGCTGCTGTCCCAGATAAGTTTTTGCATCCCTTGTCATGCATTTTCTCATGAACTGTGGAATACGAAAACCTTGTTTCCTCCTAAAAGCTGCCGTGCTCCCTTGACGACAGGCCCTAGAGCGCGTTCCTGGGGCCTATCTTGGTAGTAGTCGCGGCGGCAAAGGGGCGAAGCGAGGGGCCGGAACCCGCCTTCTCCCCGCCTCCGCCAAGGGCGTGAGAAGGGTCGAGCGGCGCGGGAAGACGGCAGGGCCTGTTGCCGGGCGAAGAAATGTCTATCCTAACGATACAAAGGGTTCGCTCCTTGGCGTGGGTTCCACCCACGGGACAAATGGCCCGGCAAACATCCCCTTTTCATTAAAAACATTCCGCTCAGGTACAGTTCAGAGAGAATGAAAAACATGAAAGATGGGATTACAAGTTTTAAATGCAACTAAGGCCCGAGGGCTTACAGATTGAAAAAAGATAAGATGCCCGTAATCCCTTTCTTGTCTCTCTCCTCAGGAGGTAGGACGAGGAGGCAAAAAGGGCAAAAGGGGCGCCTAGGCGAGCTACGGGTGGCAGAAGACACCAACAGAACGCCCCGGGGGCTCCGGAAGCTGGATGGTGGCGGTGGCGCCGGAGATGGAGCTCGAAGATGAGGCAGTGGGACGCCAACACGCTGTCGGGGGCACCTAGCCCTCGTACTCTAAGTTGACGGCCTTGCCGCCAGTCCTCCTCCTCTTCCGCAGCCTCGCCACTCTAGCCGCCCGGGAAGACGACCCCGAGAAGCTCAAGGAGCCGACAACCCGGATGATGGGGTCGTCGGTGCCACACGGAGCTGCGATCGGCGCCTAGTCGGACCCGTCATCCCGACGACCGCTGCCCTCGTCGTCGCTGTCGCTCCCCTCCTCGTCACTCTCGCTCGAGGAGGAGCTTTCGCTGTCGGAGGAGCTATCCACGCAGCACCGGGCCCGGGTCCCGAAGTCCCCGAGGGCCTTGACGAAGAGGAGATCGCCCTCCATCAACTTGAAATGGAGGGTGAACCCCTCCGTCAAGGTGTGGATACGGGCGAATGTCTTCCACCCTTGGCCAAGATACACTACGCCGGGGGCTGGGAACTCTACGTGGACCCGCGTGCCGCTGATCCCGCAGCCCTTCATGCGCAGCCTTAGCGTCTCGGGTTGCTCCATCTCCATCACGCTCGCGAAGGGAGCCGGGAGGCGGAGGCGGTGGCGAGGCGCCCAGCGCAGCCTAACGAAGAACTCGCAAGGATCGTCCCCGAGATGGACCGCCATGGGAAGAGGTGCCGCTGGCGGAGGCGAGGCCGGCGCGTCGCCCCGCCCGCCTCTTCCCTGAGCGCCACGGCCTCGTCCATGCTCTCGTCCACGACCTCGCCCCCTCCCCCTTCCCCTTGCGGCTGGCTCCGCCACCGCGGGTGCAAGGGGAGGAGGGGCGCGTTGCCTGGCGGCAACCCTCGCCGCCACCGATGAAGGACCAGGATTCCCTTTCTCCATGGCGGATGGAGAGAGGGGATCAGAAGATGAAGAGAGGAAGAGATGGAGGAGTGTAGGTTCCCGTCGCCCCCCTCTTGCTCCTTATAAAGGAGCAGGGTGGGGACTCGACCGCCCCGCTCAGCCAATCAAGACGCAGGGAGACCAGGCGACTGGGGCCGATCTGCTGCCCCGACCCGCGACGGCCCGGCTCCCTGCCTCCACCGCCCGCAACCCCGGGTGCATGGAAGCCGCGTGGCTGACGCGCAGGACCGAGGCAATGGATGAGGCGACCTCTCCCCACCCCGTGATCATGGGGAACGGGCGCCTCGGAAACCATGCCTCGGCCCCGTCCAGCGAAGGAGCCACGCCTCCACGCCTGCCTCCACTTATGAAGATGGCACGAACCGTCCCCATTTATTGCGATGTGATGCATGCCTGCAGGGCTCGGCCCCGCGCACGCCACCCATGTCACGCACGCCTCTCCCCACGATGCCGCATTTGACGCGTACCGTTCGGAGAGGGTGTGGCATACGAAGAAAAAGATGCAGCGTGACCCAGGCCGCGCGTGCCCGTGCACTGTTTTGGGCCTGGCCCAACAGCGCTCGGCACCGTGTATGGCCCAGGCCCGGGGGCTCCTGTCGGTGTACTAAAATAGGGGTACCTTAGTACCCCGAACTTGTGCATGGGCAGTCGTAGCACCCCGCGGCAAGGCCTGCCAGGTGATCGCCAAGACCCTCCATGGTCCCATCTTGGGCCATTCAAGAACAAAGTATTTGAGCCAAGGCCCCGGCAAGAGGAGCTTGCCGGGAAGGCCACCCGAAGAGAGCGAGGCCCTGGCAAGAGGAGCTTGCCGTGAGTGCCGCACGAAGCACAAGACCCCGGCAAGAGGAGCTTGCCGGGAAGGCCATCCACGGCACGACAAGGACCCTGCCACGGCGCGCCCCGCGCCCCGGCAAGGCCCGGTGAGCGACAAGCTCCCGGACGCGACGAGACATCCACCGCGGCAAGGCGCTTGCTGCGGCAAGTTACCACCTCGTGCCTGCGATCCAGCTCACCCACCAACGTGTCGCTCTGGGGGCATCCCAGGCGCACGTGGCGGGAGGCTGTGCAGCCAGGGGCATGCGGTGGCGAAGCGAAGCTGACAGAGTAGCCATCGTGGCAAACAGTGGCGCTCCTGACGGTCCACTTCCCTGCACCGTCTGGGCGACGCGGACGGGCATTTAATGCCCTTGTCCCCCGCCGTCAGAGTTAGGTATGATAGCACTGTACAGCCACTGTGCAGGCAGCTGTACCCACTACAACATTCTACCATTTTTGCCCCCACCTACGCTGCCACCTGTGAGTAACCCCTTGAGCATATAAAAGGAGGCCCCATGCGCACGTAGTGGGGGAGGACACCCATTTTCACGCTCGGCTTCGCCATCGGCTCGTGTGTACTGTAGCACCACACGCCTCCGAGAAAGAACACAATACAAACCACAAAGCAGCAGTAGGGTTTTACGCATCCGTGCGGCCCGAAGCTGGGTAAACCCCTCGTGTGCATCGCCTCGATCTGCTCTTCGTGCAACCTCCGCCCCCTGCCGAACCAGTAAGGGGCTCGGTCCCCATAGGTGTTCGAGGAAGCCGATTTCCCCCGACAGTGGGGTGGCGGTCCAGCGCCCTATAGGTGCTGGTTCCTGTTCGTCTCCATCTTCGTCGTCCATACCGTCGAAGTCTTCGGATCCGAAGTCAAGTATGTCGGTTAAATCGTCGACAGTGGCTATTAAGTGGGTGGTGGGTGGGCTTTGAATTTCTCCATCGTCCGAATCCCAACCTCGCAGACCATAGTCCGGCCTGCGCTCTCCTGATAGAGAGAGAGACTTGAGAGAATTCAGGATATCACCGAAAGGTGAGTGCTGAAAGACGTCCGCAGCGGTGAACTCCATTATAGGCGCCCAATCGGATTCGATCGGCAGGGGCACGGGAGGCCCGGAGTTCGGAGAAGAGTCCGACTCCTTGGAGTCATGGGCCGTGCGGAGTACAGGGCTGGCGTTCGGCTCGATCGCCTTCAAGATCGCAGCCCCCGAGGTGACGTCCAACCGTTCATCCTCAAGGAACGTAGCGGGCTCCGAGTCGAGGATCGGGGCCGGCGTGTGTGCGGCCTCCAGGGCACTATTCGGAGGCAGAACTATATCGTGCCCCTCGAGGTAGTGCGGCGCGCTTGGCTATGGCTCGAACCCGTCGAAGATCAAGTCTCCGCGGATATCTGCCGTGTAGTTTAAGCTTCCAAACCTGACTTGATGGCCAGGGGCGTAGCTTTCGATCTGCTCCAGACGACCAAGCGAATTGGTCCGCAGAGCGAAGCCACCGAAGACGAAGATTTGTCTGGGGAGGAAAGTTTCTCCCTGGACCTCATCGTTGTTGATGATCAAAGGAGCCATCGGGCCTAAAGAAGACGACACAGAGGGAATCTCAATGAAAGCACCAATGTCGGTGTCAAAACCGACGGATCTCGGGTAGGGGGTCCCGAACTGTGTGTCAAGGTCGGATGGTAACAGGAGACAAGGGACACTTTATTTTACCCAGGTTCGGGCCCTCTCGATGGAGGTAAAACCCTACTCCTGCTAGATAAATATTGATAATATGGGTAGTACAAGAGTAGATCTACCACGAGATCAAGGAGGCTAAACCCTAGAAGCTAGCCTATGGTATGATTGTGTATGATGATGGTTGTCCTACGGACTACAACCCTCCGGTTTATATAGACACCGGATAGGGTTAGGGTTACACAGAGTCGGTTACAATGGTAGGAGATCTTGAATATCCGCACGCCTAGCTTGCCTTCCACGCCAAGAAAAGATCCTTCCGGACACGGGACGAAGTCTCCAATCTTGTATCTTCATAGTCCTGGAGTCCGGCTGAAGGTATAGTCCGGCTATCCGAACACCCCCTAATCCAGGACTCCCTCAAAGGGCCTTTCTTTTACTTTATGCAATTTTTATTTCTGAATTTGAGTCTCCATCTTCTCTTTAAAACCACCAACTAGGGGGCACTATGATCGCACTTGAGTATATGGTGTATTTAATATGCGAGTGTGC
Organism: Aegilops umbellulata; assembly: GCA_032464435.1. NCBI lineage: Eukaryota > Viridiplantae > Streptophyta > Magnoliopsida > Poales > Poaceae > Aegilops > Aegilops umbellulata. Next base: position 104,125,600 of record CP136060.1, on the reverse strand, counting down.
CTCATGAATGGATAAAGGATTGAGCATGATGGGCTAGGGATAGCTTATTTTAGCGTTGATATTTTGAAAGACTTAGTTGCTTGTTGATATGCTTGAGTATTTAAGTTATCATGTCAAAACTAGACTATTGCTTTGAACAATATAAAAGTCCAAATGTCCATGCTATAAAGAAAAGAATATGAGATGACATGTTAGGAAGCATTCCACATCAAAAATTCTATTTTTATCATTTACCTACTCGAGGACGAGCAGGAATTAAGCCTAGGGATGCTTGATACGTCTCTGTCGGTGTACTAAAGTAGGGGTACCTTAGTACCCCAGACTTGTGCACGGGCAGTTGTAGCACCCTGCGGCAAGGCCCGCCCCGGAAGCGCCAAGAGAAGACCAAGCATTCAAGACAAGGCCCCCGGCAAGAGGAGCTTGCCGGGTCAAGAAGACAAGGCCCCCGGCAAGAGGAGCTTGCCGGGCCGAGAAGACGAGACCCCGGCAAGAGGAGCTTGCCGGGACGACTGCGCCCATGTAAGGCCATCCAAGAACAAAGTATAACGAGACAGAAGATCGAGCCCCCGACAAGAGGAGCTTGTCGGGAAGGCCGAACCCAGGCATCACAAGAGAAGCCCGCCGTGGCGCGCCAAGCGCCCCGGCAAGGCCTGATAGCTGGCACGCTATCAGGCACAGGAAGACGACCCCCGCGGCAAGCCACTTGCCGCGGCAAGATCGCCACCTCAAGGCTGCGCTCCAGCTCGCCCGCCACGCGTCGCTCCGGGGCTTCCCCCGAGGGCACGTGGCGAGGCACCGCGCAGCCTGGGGCATGCGGTGGCATGCAGCCGCCATCGTGGCGAACGGTGGCGCACCTAACGGTCCGCCTCGGTGCTGTCCGGGCGACCGTGACGGGCATTTAATGCCCTTGTCCCCTACCGTCAGAAGTAGGTATGATAACACTGTGCCGCACTGTAGCGCCACCGTTCCCGCACTATTACAGCTACCACCCCTTTTACACCTTTTACCCCTTTCTCTTACGTTGACACCTATCGGTGACCCCTTTGCGCTATAAAAGGAGGCCCGTGTGCAACGTAGGGGAGGTTCTGAAAAGGGGGTTCGGGAAAGGAGGTTCCGAAAAGGAGGTTCCGGGGTTCGGAGAATCGGCACCCAGACAGCCATACGCTCGGTGCAGCTAGCTCCCCAAGCTCCCGAGCTCCCCAGTTCAATACAACCAAGCAGGAGTAGGGTTTTACGCGTCCATCGCGGCCCGAACCTGGGTAAACCGCCCGTGTGCCCGCTTCGATCTGCTCTCCGCGCTCCCTCCGCCCCCCTCCGGACAACGAAAGGGGCTCCGGCCCCCATAGGTGCTCGCGGGGGGGACGCCCGTCCGCCCCGACATCTTTGGCGCGCCAGGTAGGGGGGAGCGTCGAGGTTGTGCGGATCTGATTCAAGCGAACACTGGTAAGCTCAGGTATGAACAGGTACCTATCCGCCCCGCTCCGCGGGGCGGAGGCATTCCTCCCTACGGAATCGTGCACGGCCCTCCTCGAGTACCCACTCACGCAGAGTTCGGGCAAGAAGCAGCTGCTCCTTGAGGAGGACCGCCTTCCGGCCGCTGGGCGAACCGCTCGCCTCCAGTGAACCCTGCGCCGCTCCCGTAGCCGCAGCGGTTAGCGCCGGAAGCCGCGAAAAAAGGCGACCTCGTTCTTCGGCGCGCTTCGTCCGCCAAGATCCAAACGAGTCGACGCCAACCATGGGAGGAGTTTCGCCAGCGCGGTTGCCGGAACCCGTTCCATCAACCAACCTCTCTGCCCAAGTCTTGCCGAAGTTGCACGTAATCCTTGGCGCAGGGGCGGGCGCAGACCCCGCGCATCAGTAAAAGCTTCTATGCTTTGCGCTGTTTTGCCTCTTACATGCTCCTCTCGGTATTTGCATGTGTTATTTGGCATCCTGCGTGACATGCATGGCTGGTGAGCACCAGCACGCCGAAAGGCCGTGTGCTTGCTTCCCTCTTTATTTTCCTTGCCTCTTAGGCAGAGGGAGCGTTCCTCGCGCACGAAGTTCGCCGGGGGAAGGAGATGGGAGAGGAACCAGGTGCTGGAACCAAATGTTGTTCAAGAAAGAGAAGCCTTGCCAAGAAGCAAGCATTATGCATAAGATAAGTTATTAGAATTTGAGCAGTTCAGATTCTTAATTTTCGGTTGTCTTCCTTGAACGGTCACACTTTGTATGGAAAACCTGTGCGCGGAGGAACCTACCCGCAGCTAGCCGCACCCTCACCTTGTTTCGAGTACGCTCAACGATTCAAGCGAGCTGCGATGAGCGTCGCGCCCTTGTTTCGTTTCCGAGCTCACTCAACAAGCGGAGCGCGATTGCGACTGGCTACGGCGAGGTTGCTTCCCGGTGAGGCCTTGGCCAGCAGGCTGCTATAAGCCCAAGGGCTCCTTGCCGGGAAGTTCCCCGGGAGCGTAGGGCGAAAAGCGTGCAAAGTAAAGGGCCAGGACAAGGAAGATAACGATGCACCGTTTTGTTCAGCTAAGGTAGAAACCTTGCGTAACTTGTCACTGTGACTAATGAGCTCATAACGCCGTGTGCAGCGACAAAAAAAAAAGATAAGATAAAGGGGGCCTAGTCTACGCGGTCGCCCTCGATCCGAGAAATCTTGCCCACTCTGGCGATAATGTCGGCGACCTGCTCCTTCAGCGCCTCCATGTCAGCGTCGGCCGGCAGGCTGCGAAGGACGTTGATGAGATTTATACCGGGGTTGCGGTATACAATCTTCGTCAGCACACGCTCCAAGGTTCCCGCGCAGGCCCGGCGCGTCTCCTTGGCCAGTTGCGCGGGGATCTTCTTCCGAAGATCCGCAAGAGCCGGCGCGACCCCTCTGAAGAAGAGGCTGAGCTTGGTGCTGTGAGGAAGGTCCGGGTCCGGAGAGTAGATGAGGTGTTCCAACTTCAACGCCAGCAACTCCTGGTCGATGTTGGATGCGGAAGACACCAGGTCCTCGGTCCACACCGCGACGGTCCGACGGAAGTCCTCGGCCGCGGTGTTGGCACTCTCCGCCAAGCTTCGCTCCTTGCGGAGCTCCTCCTCCAGCGCGGAGACTTTCAGCTCCAGGGCCTCGATAGAGTCCTTGGCGGCCTTCAGCTCGTCGCCCTGCTTGGAGAGACGCGCCTGGAGTTCGGAGTTGGCGTGGGCGTCCTTCTCCCGCTCCGCATTGAGCGCGCCAGCCCTCTCCGCGCTCGCCTTCAACAACTCCTCCAGCTGCGCGACCCTGACGACAAGTTCCTCCCTGGCGGTCTCCACGGCAGCCGCGGCGGCTTTCGCTCCTTCCAGCTCCCCGCCAAGGGCCCGTTCCCGAGCGGCAAGTTCCTCCTCGTGGGAGTTGAGATTGGCCTGCAGCTGGGCAAGCTCTCCCTCTCGCCGGGACAGCTCCTCCCCGGCGAGCCGCTGCTGCTCTTCGGCGTCGGCCTTCTGCAGCACCCACTCCTGGTACTCCCCGGCGAGCCTCTCGCGCTCCTCCGCCACACCGCGGAAGGCAGCTTGGTTGGCGGCGCGGAGCTCCGCCGCACGCTTCTCCATCTCGACGGCCGCCTCCGCAGCGAGGGCCTCCCGGGAAGCGAGCTTCGCCTGCCTGGCCCGATAAAGGGCCAGGAGCCGGCGAAGCAGCTTCTCCTCCTCGGGCTCTTCGGCCCCGCCGGGCGCCTCGACGATCTTCAGGCCCGCGGAGGCAAGGACCTCCCCATCGAGGGCCTCGCCCTCCGCGGGGGCCCGCGCAGAAGAGCCCCATGGCACCTGGATGAAGATGCCGTTGGGGGCTTCAAGGTAATGCCCCGGCCGCTCCTTTTCGGCGAAGGGGTCGGCGGCCGGCGCAGCGCCCGACGCTCCTGCTGCCTCCGGGTCGGCAGTGCGGCCGCCGTCCCCCTCCCCGGCCGTTGCGTCCGCCGCGGGGGCAGTCTCCTGCGCGGATGACTCGGCAGCTTCCGCCGCGTCCTCGGCGACAGGGGCGTCGCCGCTGCCGCCGCGCGCGTCCTCCTCCTCCTCGACGATGATGACCTCCATCTCCATCTGCTCGGAGGGAGGGGAATCTAGAAGAAGGAGAACAGGGAGCAAAAGAAATTCAAGCGAACATCCAAAAGGAAAAGACGAGCCCAAGATGACTAAGTCACAGAGCTTACCTTGGCAGACGTCATCAGCGGCGGGTTCCCTCGCCGGGGAGCTCTGCCTTGGCGGGGTCACCGCCCTCGCTGGGCTACCCGCCCCTGGCGGGGTACTCGCCCTCGGCGGGGTGCTCACCCTTGGCGGGACGCTCTCCTTTATCGGAGAGCTCGGCCTTGGCGGGGACGGCGGGGCCCGCGGCTCCTCGGGGGCGGCTTCTGGACGCTCCTGCGGCTGCGGCCCCACCTCTGCACGACACAGTATTATCAAGATACCAGCGCAGGGACGATCCCTCAAGCACGCCCGACGAGCGAAAGTACGGAACCCAGACTTACGCTGGGGTCTGCGCTGAGGGCTACGCTGGGGGCTGCCCCTCGGGGCAGCGCTCGGGTCCGGCAGACTGGGCTCCGGCACGCCCCCAGTTGCCGCGGTGGGCGAGTCGTCCACAACCTCAACCACGGGCGCCTTGGCTTTCTTCGCCACTCGCTCCGCCAAGGTCCTGAAGTTAAGACGAGGAACAGGATCAGAGCCTGCGACAATCAAGGCCAAGTCCTTGAAGATGCGAAACCTCAAAAGCTCTTACTCCCGTTCGTCCTCGTCGTCGTCGTCGCTCAGGGCGGAGAAATCAAACTCCACCTGACGCGCGGCCACGCGGGGAGCGGGCAGCGGGGTCTCCCTCGGGCGCTTGGCGGTCCCGACGGTTGCCGGGGCCCGGGGAGCGGGCGGAGTCGCCGCTCCACCCTCCAAGGGCTCCTTTCCGTGCGGCGCTGCCTCACGGGGCGCCCCTGACGTAGCTGACGCGCCAGGCGCCCTCGCCGCAACCTGGCTCCCCCGGGAGACTCGTGCCGCTTGGCGGGGTGGTTGCTGCCGGGAGGCCGGCGCCTTTGCCCCCATCGCCGCCCGGCGGAGACGCTTCGCTGGAGAGCGCCGGGGGCTTATGCGGGACGAGGAGGTTTCCGACGCTGAGGGAAGGTCATCGGCGTAGAGCTCCAAGGATCCGTCGGAGTCGTCGTCACCACCGTCCTCCTCCTCCACCCCGGCGAGCCCGCTGGGCCCAGCATCCTGCGCTGTGGCTCCTTGTCCTCCGACGGTGGTGGCCCTCGCCGCGGCCTCGATCAAGATCCCCTGGATCCCGGAGTGCCTCAGAGAGGGAACCCCGGCGAGCTCGTCGGGGGGCAGCTTCAGCAGTTCGCAGATCTCCGCCACCTCCGCTTGGCGGGACGCCTCCGCGGCCTCCGCCTCTTCGGGCGAGAAGCCGAACTCCCCGGCCGCTGCGGCTGCGGCGGCCTCTTCAGCCCAAGAAGCCGTGCAGGCTGCCTCTCGCGCGGTGGTGTCCCGCGTCAGCCCCCGGGCCTCGTCCTTCTTCTTCGCCACCTCCGCCAGGTTGTCGAAGAAGTTCAAGATGACGTCTGGCCTGGGCGGAATCCACGTGCGGTCGACGCCGTGCGAGTCACACGCGGGCATCATGGCGCGAAGGGAATCCCGGGCCGAGCTGTTGCAAAGAGGCACAACTCCCCGGGGCTCCCTGAACCACTCTGGGTGGGCCGGGTCATGCTTGAATAGCTCCCGGACCATCCCCTTCAGCTCCACCGACGTGAAGTTGAAGTTGAGCCCGGGGCGCAGCCTCATTATGTCCGCCGCGTTGCTGTACTCCCAGGCTGGCCTCTTCCTATCTTGAAGAGGGGCGATGCGGCGGCGGAGAAAGTCTGCGCCCACCTCTCCGACGGACAGCCTTGCTGCCCGAAGACGGAGAATCCTGATGATGGCGGCGTTGAGCTTGCCGTCGTCCGAATCCAGCTCGCTCCAATCCTTGCCGCGCATAATAGGTGTTGTGCGCGGCGCGGTGAAAGGTTGCGGCTGGCCCTCGACGACCCAGCACCAGTCGGCGCGCCACTCCTCCCACTTGCCGCGGAGCTCCCCCGGCAAGTAGGAATCCTTCTTGTTCAGGCGGAAGACCCAAGATATCCCCCCGGCGAGGGGGGCGCCGGCCTCCACTCTGGGGATGAAAAAGTGCCTAAACAGCGCGACGTTTGGGTATACCCCAACGTAGTTCTCGCACATATGCGCGAAAACCGCCATCGTGAGGACGGCGTTGGGAGTGAAGTCAAGAAGGTGGAGGCCGAAGGTGTTCATTATGTCGCAAAAGAAATCAGAAAAAGGAGGGCAAAGACCGCAGTGGAAGAAGGCTGCGAAGAAATAATACCCACCGGGGTAGTTGCCCTTGGCGGCGGCCGGATAGACTCGGGTGCGGGGATGCGCCTTGGTCTCCTCCGCCCAGAACAAGTAGTACTTGTTCCAGAGCTCCCGCGCGCCAAGCTTCGGCGCGAAGACGAGGTTCTGCTTCCGCAGCAAGGTGAGCATCGCCGCGTGCTCCGATTTCTCCTTCTTGGCCTTCTCCGCCCTCGCCTTCTCAGTCTTCGGGGCCATGGCGGAGGCGGCGAGGGGAGGGAGACGAAGAATCCGGTAGCTCCGCAAGTACGCGCGAGCGGCGGAGGAAAAATGGACGCGGGGCGCAGATGGGATCTCTGGAGAAGGGAGAGGACGCAGTAAGGGCGAAGGAGGGGAGCCGCTCCCGTTTCCTCTGCCTTATATGGGGGAAGGGGCAGACGCTCCATTCTTGCCATCGAGAGATCGTGCGCGACGTGACGCGCGCCTGCGCGGTTCAGCCCCGCGCACGCCACCCACGTCACGCTCACCTCGCACGCCCCGCCCCCACGACGCCGCGGTAAGCGCGCGCCGCCTGGGGAAGGCGCGGCGGATGCGGAGTTAAGGAGCAGCGCGACCAAGGCCACGCGTGCCCGTGCACTGTTAGGGCCTGGCCCAACGACGCTCGGCACCGTGTGTGGCCCAGGCCCGGGGGCTCCTGTCGGTGTACTAAAGTAGGGGTACCTTAGTACCCCAGACTTGTGCACGGGCAGTTGTAGCACCCTGCGGCAAGGCCCGCCCCGGAAGCGCCAAGAGAAGACCAAGCATTCAAGACAAGGCCCCCGGCAAGAGGAGCTTGCCGGGTCAAGAAGACAAGGCCCCCGGCAAGAGGAGCTTGCCGGGCCGAGAAGACGAGACCCCGGCAAGAGGAGCTTGCCGGGACGACTGCGCCCATGTAAGGCCATCCAAGAACAAAGTATAACGAGACAGAAGATCGAGCCCCCGACAAGAGGAGCTTGTCGGGAAGGCCGAACCCAGGCATCACAAGAGAAGCCCGCCGTGGCGCGCCAAGCGCCCCGGCAAGGCCTGATAGCTGGCACGCTATCAGGCACAGGAAGACGACCCCCGCGGCAAGCCACTTGCCGCGGCAAGATCGCCACCTCAAGGCTGCGCTCCAGCTCGCCCGCCACGCGTCGCTCCGGGGCTTCCCCCGAGGGCACGTGGCGAGGCACCGCACAGCCTGGGGCATGCGGTGGCATGCAGCCGCCATCGTGGCGAACGGTGGCGCACCTAACGGTCCGCCTCGGTGCTGTCCGGGCGACCGTGACGGGCATTTAATGCCCTTGTCCCCTACCGTCAGAAGTAGGTATGATAACACTGTGCCGCACTGTAGCGCCACCGTTCCCGCACTATTACAGCTACCACCCCTTTTACACCTTTTACCCCTTTCTCTTACGTTGACACCTGTCGGTGACCCCTTTGCGCTATAAAAGGAGGCCCGTGTGCAACGTAGGGGAGGTTCCGAAAAGGGGGTTCGGGAAAGGAGGTTCCGAAAAGGAGGTTCCGGGGTTCGGAGAATCGGCACCCAGACAGCCATACGCTCGGTGCAGCTAGCTCCCCAAGCTCCCGAGCTCCCCAGTTCAATACAACCAAGCAGGAGTAGGGTTTTACGCGTCCATCGCGGCCCGAACCTGGGTAAACCGCCCGTGTGCCCGCTTCGATCTGCTCTCCGCGCTCCCTCCGCCCCCCTCCGGACAACGAAAGGGGCTCCGGCCCCCATAGGTGCCCGCGGGGGACAGCCATCCCCCGCGACAGTCTCCAACGTATCTACAATTTTTTATTGTTCCATGCTGTTATATTATCAATATTGGATGTTTTATAATAATTTTATAGTCATTTTATATCATTTTTTGGTACTAACCTATTGACATAGTGCCAAGTGTCAGTTGTTGTTTTTGCATTTTTTTACATCGCAAGAAATCAATACCAAACGGAGTCCAAACGCAGAGAAACTTTTTGTGGATTTTTTTGGACCAGAAGACAACCAATGGGCCCAAGAAGCACTTGGGGGCTGCTCCGAGGGGAGCACAACCCACCAGGGCGCGCCGTGGTGGGTTGTGCCCACCTCAGGTGCCCCACGGATGGCCTCTTTACTCTATAAATACCCCTATATTCCAGAAACCCTAGGGGAGTCGACAAAAATCAATTCCAGCCGCCGCAGAGTCCGGAACCACCAGATCCAATCTAGACACCATCACGGAGGGGTTCACCACTTCCATTGGTGCCTCCCCGATGATGCGTGAGTAGTTCTTTGTAGACCTTCGGGTTCGTAGTTAGTAGCTAGATGGCTTCCTCTCTCTCGTTTGATTCTGAATACAATGGTCTCTTGGAGATCCATGTGATGTAACTCTTTTTGTGGTGTGTTTGTTGGGATCGGATGAACTTTGAGTTTATGATCATATCTACCTTTTTATCCATGAAAGTTATTTGAGTTTCCTTGATCTCTTATATGCATGATTGCTTAAAGCCTCGTATTTATTCTATGATATTTGGGTTTTGTTTGGCCAACTTGATCTATATATCTTGCAATGGGAGGAGGTGCTTTGTAGTGGGTTCGATCTTACGGTGCTTGATCCCAGTGACAGAAGGGGAACCGGCACATATGTATCGTTGCTACTAAGGATAAAACGATGGGGTCTTTTTCTACATAAATAGATCTTGTCTACATCATGTCATCGTTCTTATTGCATTACTCCGTTTCTCCATGAACTTAATACACTAGATGCATGCTGGATAGCGATCGATGTGTGGAGTAATAGTAGTAGATGCAGGCATGAGTCGGTCTACTAATCTTGGACGTGATGCCTATGTAATTCTCATTGCATGGATATCGTCATGATTATTTGAAGTTCTATCAATTGCCCAATAGTAATTTGTTTACCCACCGTTTGGTATTTTTCTCGAGAGAAGCCACTAGTGAAACCTACGGCCCCCGGGTCTCTTTCTCAAATTATTTGCCTTCGCGATATATTTTCCTTTGCTTTTATTTTCAGATGTATTAAACCAAAAAATACAAAAATACCTTGCTGCAATTTATTCTTATTTATTTTATTTGGCATTCGATCTATCAATCCCCTACAATTTATTCAGGTCCGTTTTGCCAATTTTTGGCGCCGTTACCCGAAAGGGATCGACAACCCCTTTAACACGTCGGGTTGCGGAGTATTTGTTATCTGTGTGTAGGTGTCGTTTATGTATTGTTGCTTGGTTCTCCTACTGGTGTGATAACCTTGGTTTCATCACTGAGGGAAATACCTACCGTCGCTGTTGTGCATCTCCCGAATCACGGGTTCTGGCAAACCCCAAAGAGGTTCAAACTCTGGGGTGCGCACGAAGAACACTCTCTCCCCAACCCGCTCGCCCAACGGTCCCACGGCCTAGCTCGACGAACCAAATGAACAAGAGACACAAGGGTTTATACTGGTTCAGGCCACCTTGCGGCGTAATACCCTACTTCAGTTTGTGGGTGGGTTGCCTCGTGGGGTTGAGGATGAACTAGTATAGTGGATGAACAGCCTCAGGAGGTGAGGTGTTCTTGAGATCGATGGGCTGGTGAGTGTGAGGATGGTCTCAATGATCTCCCCCTGCTATGGTGGTGGCTAGGTCCTATTTATAGTGGCCTTAGTGCTCTTCCCAATTGTTAGCCGGGAAGGGATCCCATAACAACCAAGTTTGAAGGGGGACAACTAGTACAAGCTATCCTGACAAAAGTAGTCTTCGCCTGCTAAAGGCTCTGGTGGTGACGCTGCTGTGGGCTCCGCGATGACCTCCGTCCTGCCGTCCTGCTGGTCTTGGTCTTGTTGCACCATTATGGAAGCCTTTGCCTGATTCCTCGGGACCCCGCGCCTACGCTTTCCTCCTTAGCACCAAGGAAACTGGTACACTGCGCCCGCCTGGCCTTGGTCGTTATGGATCACGTCAGACGAACCTCGCGAGGTGCCCCTTGCATAGATATCTCTGCTCCTCGGGAGCCAGCCTAGTGAGACTGCCCCCAAGGAGGTCTTGGGTCAGTCGCCTCACGAGGCTTGGCCCCTCGCGAGGGTCTTGAGTTCTTGCTGCTGAAGCTGGGCTGTATCGGGCCGTTGATGGAGCCACGCCATGGGCCGCAGGCAGGCAAGTCTTGGCACCCCCGATCCCAGAACACCAACAGTAGCCCCCCGGGCCCAAGGCGCGCTCGAACTTGGCTTCGAGGAGAAGCCAAGGGGCAAGTGCGGGGCGCTGCGGGCCCCAACCGCTTGCGGCCTTGATTGACGCGAGGAGACAGATGGTACGTGCGCGCCTCCACTCCCCCATGCATCCTTGATATCCACCAGGCTAGGCAGCCGCCGTTGTCAACACAGCTCCACCTCCATCGCTGGCAGCGCGCTCCCACTGTTCCTTTGTCTTTCAGACAACAACAATTTCCTCCCTCGGCCTAACCCGGCACCAATCCTCCCCGCCGCCATGTCGCCGAGTCAGAAGAAGAAGAAGGGAAAGAAGAAGTCTCGTACCTCAACACCAACACCACCGGTCTTTGAGCCCGCCATCGAGCGGTCGGTGGTGCTCAACCAGGAAGGGATGGACAAGGTTCGCCCAGTGCTTGCCACCGATTCCAATGAGTGGAGGGCGACAGTGGCTTGGCCTGCTTCCCGTGCCGCGGTTGATAGGACGGCCACCGAGATCCCCATCCGTCTACATGCCCTCTAGGCTAGCCTAATTCCCCCCTTGTCCGATTTCTTCAACGCCGTGCTCTCGCATTATCAAGTCAATGCGCTGCACCTGGATCTCCAATCCATCATCCTCCTTGCCGTCTTCGCCTTCGTCTACGAGGCCATGGTGGGCATTGCCCCTTCCATGGCTTTGCTTCGACATTTCTTCTCCTTGCATACGACGGACTCCATCCAGCGCTCGGGGCGCATGTCTTTCCAGGCTGTTGCGGCGACGGCCGGCTCGAGGATCGACTTCGAGCTCTCACCGGTCGTGGACGGATTTCGGAAGCGGTGGGTATTTGTGGATGCTGGCGTGCTCAGCCCTCTGCTACTGCTCCCATGGGCGCCGGCCGTCCCGAGCTCCGGCTGGGGGCACGCGAAGCTCGTTGACCGGCGGCTCGCCCACGTCTGGTGTCTGCTAGCCAAGTTGAAGGACCTTGGGGTGATGGCGCCCATGGTGGTGAAGGAGTTCATCCGGTGCCGCATTGCTCCGCTCCAGCATCACTCCTGACCGATGTGGACCTTCTCCGGCAGCAGGGACCCAATAAGGCTCCACATGCCCGCGCTCCCTCCTGCGGAGCTGCGGACAGTGCTTGAGCTCTTGACGGGCGACCCGACGCCAGCCGACCTGCCGGAGGAGGGTTGCCTCTTGCGATGTTGCTCGAACAAGGTGGAGTTTGTGAGGCAGATGCTCCCCTTCGACGGATGGGGACTATGCCCGGTTGGCCTCGAAGGGCCCCGTGAGAGCCCTGCTCTTGTGGTTCCCCTGCCTGCCGTCACCACGGCGCTCACCCCAGAAGCGGGTGCAGGGGGCGAGCACCGTCGAATGCCAGTGAAGTGGCCACCGAGGAAGCGACATCGGTTGTGGCTCCTGAGGTGGCGACTCCTCGGGCTTGGGCGAGCTACCCAAAGGTGGCGGCTAGAGGGTCGACGCGGTCCGAGGCTCCTGGGGTGGAAGACCCCGAGGATCAGGCAAGCCGTCTTGAGGCGGAGGCTGAGGGGCCGATGTAGCTGGGCGCTCTCGAGGTCAACCCCTCAGGAGCCCAGCCAACTACCCCAGTCGGTGGCGGTCGTGCCTAGGGCTTCGGGCAGCTTCGCCTGAATTTCGGGGCACTCCGCAAGAGGAAGGTGCCTCCAAGCTGCAAAGGTGGCGCCTACCGGCCGTTGAAACAGAGGAAATACATCGCCAAGGACGAGTAAGTACCTTATCTGCATGATTTCCTGAGTGCTGAATCCCCTCCTGACCACAACTCTTCAGGGTCCCTTCGGTTGGAGCGGCGAGATCTCCTGAAGAGCGGCCCCGCCAGTCATTGGCTCGCCACTGACCCTGAGCTCCCCTCGCCAGGCCGCTGCGAGCGGCTCGGGCCCGTTCCTGAGGAGGGCGCACCGACTAGGGGTCTTGACCCTACGTTCTTGTCGTCCCTCCTTCACGGTCATGTCTGGGGTGCTGAAGGCGTGCCGAGGGCTCCCCCATTGGGCATCGCTCGCAGCTGGATGGCCCCAGCCCTGGCTTCTTCTTCAAGCCGGGAGGCCTCATGGTGTAGCGCCTCCGCCGAGGCCCGAAAGGCGGAGGGGAAGGCGCCGGCCTCCAGCCCCCTGCTAGGAGAAGGCCAGCCGCCACAAACCTCCCCGAAGATTCCCGGCGCGGAGGACGGACCCGGCCACACGTTTGAACTTACGCGTGGGCATGGCGCTGTCCACCACGAGCTCTTCCGGGAGGCGATGGGGGCGCTAAGCCGGCTCAGGGAAGAGCTTGTCGATGTTGATGCTCACCTTGAGACAGAGGGCCTCCGTCTGGCGGACGAGCGGCATCAGCTGAACATGGTCATCAACCTCAGGCGTCTTCAGCACCAGCAAGCTCGTGCGAAGGACGAGGCGTCCCTTGGGATCTCACGCGAGGCTAGTGCCCGGGGCTTGGAAGAGGCCAGAGAGGCCGATCGCTGCCGCGAGGCCACCGAGAAGCGCGAAAAGGAGCTCCGGGCCTTGAATGCTACCCTCGAGCAGCAGGTCAAGGCGCAGGGCCGTCTTGGTGTCAATTAGGGGGGCGCCTTCCGAAGAGAAGGAGATCCAGAAGCGTGAGGAAGCGCTGATGTTGGAGGTGTCAGAGCGTAGCCTCCAGCTTGAGTGGCTGGAGACGAGGGAGCACCATGTGGCCACATCCGAAGATGTCGTCGCCACACGCGAAGCCAAGGTCCAGGAGGAGGTTGACAGGAGGGTAGCGAAGGCTCGTGCGGATCTTGTCAATGAGTACGACATGAAGCTTAAGTTCTCGAAGGCCAAGCTGAGGGCAGGACCACCGCCCTAAGGTCAAGGCTGGATGAGGTGGAGCAGCGCGAGAAGACTGCTGTGGCGGCCCAGGCCTCTGCCCAGGCCGACTTGGCCGAAGCTCGTGCTGATCTGATCTTGCTGTAGCAACAGATTGATGACGCCGCATCCCTCACGCAACAGAACAGGGAGGAGGCGTGTCGTCGGCAGACGCTGCAGCGCGAGCATGCCCCGATGCTCCAAGCCCTCGGAATGAGGGCCAACCTAGCATTGGGCATCATCTCCGAGGAGAGCGTCCCTCATCCCCGCGTGGAAGACTACATCAATCACCTCCGCTTCTTCACCGAAATTGTGACGCGCCTGGAGGACCGGCAGCGAGGGCTCGCGAGCTTTTTGAGGAGAGGAGCCGGGGCCTCCTTGGGCGCGCATTCTCACACATCTTCATCCATCTCCAGAACCTCGACCCACACTTTGACTTTGATGCCCCCATTGCTCTAGTTCCCGGGGCCATCCGGGACAACCTGTCGCACTGGGTGGACAATCATGTGGACGCCCTGTGTTGGGGATATAACTATTCATATGACCCGCCTTGGAGGGGTCCGGTTATAGTCGTGACGATTCTTGAAAACCAAGACGACTCCTGGAGATGGCGGTTAGCTAAGGGCCCAAGGCCCAAAGGGTGACTTAAGGCCCGTAGAGATAAACTGTCGTATATGTACAACTTGTATTATAAGGTACAAATAGAGAGAGACCGAGCCGGACACTATTTATGAGCCGGTCGGGAATCTATGAGCCACGGGGCGTCAACCTCTGTATATAAAGGGACGACCCGGCAGCGGTTCAGGGCAAGTAACCACAAATCGAGAGCTAGGTCAAGCGGATTCGCTCCCTAGTTATCGAGACATAAGCAATCCCACTCAAAACTGGATCGTAGGCTTTTACCTTCACCGTAAGGGGCCGAACCAGTATAAACCTCATGTCCTTTGTCCCGATTAACCCCTTCTTGCTTCCTAGTTGCGATGGATCCATGACTAAGTCCTTTCGCTAGGACATCTGTCGTGACAATTCCGCAACAGTTGGCGCCCACCTTGGGGCCAGTGCACGGTGGATTTGAGTTCTTGAAGGGAAGCTTCGAAGGGCTCAAGGGATACACTATGGGCCGGACGACCAAGAGTCATCGCGGCAAGATCTACATCGACGATGCAGGCTGGGGCCTCGATGCTGGCTCAATTGAGTATGGGTACCGGGTCCCCTTCAGCAGAATTCACGTCTTCATCGGCCGGATCAGTGAGCCGGGCCCTGAGCCGGACATATGCATCGACATCGTCGAGACGGCTCAGCGTGCGAGACCCGCCCGTGCTCTACCCGCCATGAAGCGTGCCTTCATGGGATGCACCCATGGAGGAGAACTTCCTGAAGGATCCGTGTCTGGTGGTGAGACGGCCATCTATTATGACGGTGAGTCGTCCATGGGTGAGACATATTTGTTGTATAAACTACAAGACAACGGTCTTGGGGGCTGTTCCGATGGCAGCAGTATTCCGGCCCCTTTGAGCCGTCGAGGAGGGTAGGGATCTTTATGGCTGGCACTCAACCTGGTCAGAACTCTACAGCTGCGGTAGCAATAACCTCCGGGTCAGTGGCAGCTAGGGCAGGAGGCCCTGTGCGCCCGCCGGCTCAGGCGCTGATAGATCTGACGGATAGGCTGACAACCCTGTTAACCACCACGCTTAATTCGGCCGATCAGGCAGAACATGATGCAGAAGTAGTGCAGTTACGTGAGGAGATAGCACAAGCCAAGGAAAACTTAGCCGCTGAGGACACCAGATTGGCCGCGGAGCAGGCAACTTTGGATGCTCGAGCTCAGCAGCTTCAATCAGAAGCGTTCCAGCTTACAATGGATTTAAATGCATCAAATGAGGTCATGAGGAGAAGGCATCAGAAGTCTCAGTCCCGTTTTCCTTTGATTTATGATCCTAGAAACCTCTTCCGCACACCCGGTGCAAGCCCCAGTAATCCGCCGGAGGTAAACCCGGATACGACGCGCGGAACTGGGACGCCGGTTCAACCGCGGGTGACGGAACCTCCTTGAGTGAACACTGCTCCACCTCAGTATGTACCAACACCACCGGGTCATTACTCTAAACTGTTGGAGAACATGATCGCTGCGGCGACACGATTGGCGGCTCTCCCAGTGGAGGGTGACTCTCCGACGGCGATCGAAACACGAAGGGTCAGAGAACTTCTTCAGACAGCTCAGGCACAGCAGGAGGCATATTCTTACAGTCGAGACGGGATTCATTCGACCCCTCTCCCAAGCCAGAGCCTGAGTTATAGCAGGCATATGGACTCGGCGGCGGTCTCAAGCAACGCTCGGCACCGTGACCAGATCTATGGGCGTGACCTGGCGCGTGATGGAGCCCCTAACTTGGCTGATCAGGACAGGATACGCCAAGAGGCAGAACGGGCAGGTCAGCAGGCGGCTCAGCGGGCGGCTTACCAATCTTTTCCGGTCCATCCGACGACTTCTATTGAAGCAGGCGCAAACACGAGAAGCGGAGGTGCCCCTTGCTTAGTACCAGCCCTGCATAATGAGCGTTTGCCCAAGGATTTTAAGGAACCTTGAAAGGTGCCTAATTACACGGCCGATTTACAGCTCGGGGCATGGATTGAAAGCTATGAGATGGCCATGGAATTGTTGGAGGTCAGTGATGCAGCGATGGCCAAGTACTTCACTATGATGTTGGATGGAACGACCCGCACTTGGTTAAAGGGACTGCCACCTAATTCCATTGGTTTCTGGGCCGAGTTAAAGGCCCGGTTTATTCAGAACTTCACAGACACATGCAAGCAACCTATGTCGATTGTGGACTTGACCAATTGCAAGCAAGAGGAAGGGGAGTCCACGACCCATTGGGTGTGCCGGGTGAAGGAAATAATACATTCATCTGACAAGATGGATGCCAGCTCTGCAGTCTTAATGTTGGAGAAAAATTGCCGTTTCGTACCTCTGAAGCAGAAGCTGGGGCGGCTCGAACGCGATTGCAATGACATGGGCCAGCCGATGGCAGCTCTAGTCAAATACGCCGACTCTGACAATACCAAGGATCCCACGTCTGATGAAGAGAAGACATGGAAGGGAAAGAAGAACGGCAACGCTAAGGGTCCTCAGCATAACCCAGCGAATCAAGGACGTAATAATAAACATAAGGCTAACGGTAGCTCGGAGTTTGTGGCTAATGCGCAGGGCAATAAATAACGACGTAAGGGGAGGCCGCCTCCTCGGTCTGGTGGTTCAGGTCCCACCCTCGAGCAGTTGTTAAATGAGCCCTGTCCAAGACATGACACCCGGGAGAAGCCGGCTACGCACCTATGGAAGGACTGTACGATCATGAGGGATTTCAAGAATTCTAACTTGTTTGACTGCAGTCATGGACCCGACGGCGGTTCAGGTGGCGGCGACTTTCATGGCCTGGGTGGCAGTTCAAATTCCAACTTCCAAGGCCCTCAAGGCAACCAAGGTGGCTATAATCAGCACTCTGGCCAAGGAGGTCAGCAGTAGCAACAATCCGGATATCAGAGCAATCCCAAACAGCTGAATAGTGGACAGTATCATGTATTCACCACCAGTTTGTGCAGACAGGACCAGAAGCTTCATAAGAGGGCTGTGAACGCCGTTGAGCCGGCAGTTCCTCGTTATTTGAGATGGTCTGAGCAGCCTATTCTATGGAGTAGGGAAGATCACCCTCCCCGGGTTGACAATCCAGGTCACCTGGCCTTGGTGGTGGCACCTCAGGTTGGTGGATATAAATTCACTAAGGTGCTCATGGACGGAGGCAGTAGCATCAAGATCCTCTATTATGAGACTTTCCATCGCATGGGGTTGACCGACAAAAATCTCAAAATGTCCAACGCTGTTTTTCACGGAGTAGTGCCCGGTATGTCAGCATACCCAGTAGGTAAGACTGAGCTGGAGGTAGCCTTTGGGGATGAGCATGATTCCCGGGCTAAGAAGTTAACTTTTGAGGTGGTCAAAATCAAGAGCCAGTATCACGCCCTGTTTGGACGGCCGGCTTATGCCAAGTTCATGGCACGATCGTGTTATGTTTATCTGCAGCTCAAGATGCCGGGTCATAAGGGCACCATCATAGTGCATGGGAGTCGGAAGATATCCTTGGAATGTGAGGAAGGCGATGTTGCTTACGCTGAATCTGTTTGTGCAACGGAAGAGTTGAAATTCTACAAGGGCAATGTTGACCCGACAGACATGACGTCTTTGAAGAAGCCAACCACAGAACATGAGCCAGTGCTGAAGTCTAAATCGGCTGATGACACCAAGCTTGTCTATTTTGTTCCAGGCGACTCATCTAAGCAGTTCAGTATCGGTGCTAATCTGGATCCCAAATAGGAAAACGCGCTCATCGAGTTCATCCATGAGAACCGGGACATCTTTGCATGGAAACCTTCTGACTTGTCCGGTGTACTGACAGAACTAGCTGAGCACACTCTTAATATTGATCCAAAATTTAAGCCATCAGGCAATTTCTTCAGCGGTTCAGTGAGTAGAGGCGTAAAGCTATTGGGGAGGAGGTGGCCCGGCTCTTGGCGGTCGGGTTTATTGTTGAAGTTTTTTTACCCAAAGTGGTTTGCTAACCCGGTGCTTGTACTCAAGAAGAACGACACCTGGCATATGTGTGTGGATTACACGGACTTAAACAAGGCTTGTCCGGCTGATCCTTTTGCTCTTCCTCGTATTGATCAAATCATTGATGCTACGATGGGTTGTAAGCGATTGAGCTTTTTGGATGCTTATTCTGGATATCATCCGATCAAAATGGCAGTTAAGGACTAGGAGAAGACAACTTTCATCACTCGTTTGGAGCCTTCTATTATGTGTCTATGCTCTCTGGGCTTAAAAGTGCCCAGGCGACTTATCAGAGATGTGTGCAGAACTGTCTACACAATCAGATTGGGCACAATGTTCATGCTTATGTAGATGACATTATGGTGAAGTCCAGAGAGAAGGAGACCTTGATAGATGATCTGAAGGAAACCTTTGATAATGTTCGGGTCTATAAGATGATGCTTAACCCCGCCAAGTGCGTTTTTAGAGTGCTAGCTGGCAAACTTTTGGGTTTTGTGGTTTCTAACAAAGGCATTGAGGCTAATCCGGAGAAGATCAAGGAAGTCACCTCTTTGGCTAAGCGGGCGTGTATCAATGATGTTCAGCGTCTGGCGGATCATATTTCTGCCATAAGCCGGCTCATAAGCCGGTTAGGTGAGAAGGCCATACCACTGTATCAGATGATGAAGAAGACGGATCACTTTGTCTGGAGTGATGCTGCTAACGCTGCCTTTGAAGATTTGAAGAGACAGTTATCTGAGTCGCCGGTCCTTGCTGCTCCCATTGATGAGGAACCCTTATTGCTATATGTGGCTGCTAACGCACGTGCTGTCAGTGTTGCCATTGTGGTGGAGCGCAAGGAGGCTGGTAAGGAACATCCGGTTCAACGGCCGGTTTATTACATTAGTGAGGTGCTCATTGAGTCCAAGCAAAGATATCCACACTGGCAGAAACTTGTTTATGGGGTGTTTATGTCAAGCCGGAAGCTTAAGCAATACTTCCAGGGTCACCCCATTACTGTGGTCAGTTCTGCTCCTTTGGGAGATATCATTCAAAATAGAGAAGCCACAGGACGAGTCGCCAAATGGGCCATTGAACTTGGGCCTCATGGTTTAAAGTATGTGCCACGCACTGCTATCAAATCTCAAGCACTGGTGGACTTCATCAATAATTGGACGGAGCTGCAGATGCCTGAAGAAAAGCCGGACAACACATATTGGACTATTCATTTTGATGGGTCCAGGCAATTGGAAGGCTCGGAGGCTGGAGTTGTCTTGGCTTCCCCTCGAGGTGACAAATTTTGTTATGTACTCCGGTTGATGTTTCCCTGTACTAACAATGCAGCTGAGTACGAGGCTTTGCTCCATGGTCTTCGGATGGCTGAGGAGATGAACTCAAGCCGGGTAAGGTGCTTTGGCGATTCAGATTTGGTGGCTGAACAAGTATCAGGCAAGTGGGATTCCAAGGATCCGTTCATGGCGGCTTATCACCGTGAAGTTGATGCCATTGCTGGGCACTTCAAAGTTACCAGGTGGAGCACATTGATTGCAGAAAGAACGAGGCGGCCGATGCTTTAAGCCGGTTGGGGTCTCAGCGTAAGACGGTGCCACCTAACACCTTTTTGGATGTTCTGCATAATCCTTTTGTCAAATTGCCTACAGAGGAAGACTTGGTTGTTCCTGACCCGAAAGCACAATTGGTGGCGGCTCTTCACGTCATCCCAGATTGGACAGTGCCATATTTGGCTTACATGACCCAGGGCAAGTTACCCGAGGACGAAACCTTGGCTAGACAGATAACCCGACGGTGTAAGTCAATGACGATTGCCAATGGGGAATTACATCATCGCAGTGTCACTGGTGCGTTTCAGCGTTGTGTCTCTCCTAAGGAGGGTCAAGAAATTCTTCATGAGATTCATGAAGGAGATTGTGGCCATCATGCCGGTTCAAAATCCCTTGTGGCCAAGGCTTTTCGTCATGGATTTTATTGGCTGATGGCTCATGCTGACGTGGAAGATCTGGTCAGCAAATGTGACGGTTGTAGAAATTCTCACGACGGGCTCATGTACCGGCTCAAGAATTGAGGATGATTCCAATTACTTGGCCATTTGTAGTCTGGGGACTCGACATGGTTGGGACTTTCAAAAGGTCCAAAGATGAAAAGACCCACCTCTTGGTGGCGGTTGACAAATTCACAAAGTGGGTTGAGGCAGAGCCAGTCAGTAAGTGTGATGCAGCCACGGCGGTTCAATTCATGAAAAAGGTGATCTTTCGCTTTGGTTTTCCACACATTATTATAACTGACAATGGTACTAATCTGTCCAAGGGTGCCATGGAAGAGTTATGTCAGTGTGAGCATATCTGTCTTGATGTTTCATTAGTAGCCCACCCCCAATCCAATGGGCAGGCTGAAAGAGCCAATCAGGAAATCTTGAAAGGCATCAGGCCCCGGCTTATTGTTTCTTTGCAGCGGACGCTGGGTTGTTGGGTAGAAGAGATGCCTTCTGTGATATGGAGTATCAATACTACCCCAACAGTTCTACGGGTTACACGCGTTTCTTCATGGTTTATGGTGCATAGGCGGTTCTGTCGGCGTTCTGGGAATGGGGGTCCCCAGACTTGCCTGCGTGCGGCCTGCGGCGTGGCTCAAAGGGCCCCCAGCACGGCCCATCTTCATCAACACAAGACCCAAGACCCTCGCGAGGGGCCAAGCCTCGTGGGGCGGACGACACGGAGCTTCCTCAGGCGCGGCCTCATCAGGCTGGCTCACGAGGAGGCGGAGAGATCAAGGCGGGGTACCTCACGAGGTGCCCATGACGCAAGCCATGACGACCAAGGGCGCCAGGCGGGCGCCGGCCCGCGCAGTGTCCTCCTTTCCTCTTTGGTGCAAAGGGGGCAAGCGCAGGCGAGAGCATCAAGCAAAGGCACCCATTTCGGTGCAACGAGACCAAGACCAGTCCAACGGTGGGGAGGAAGTCATTGTGGAGCCCAGGCCGGCGTCACCACCAGAGCCTTTGGCAGGCGAGGACCAACTTTAGTCAGGATAAGTGTACCAGATGTTCCCCTTCAAAATGGCCAAGTGTTGGCGCCCTTCCCGCTCAATATTTGGGAAGAGGCCCAGGGCCTTTGCCTATAAATAGGACTAGCCACCCCCAGGGTAGGGGCAATCAGAATAGACGAAGGCCATCGAGAAACCTAGTAGTTGAGCATTACGCATATATATATATATATATATATATATATATATATATATATATATATATATATATATATATATAGAGAGAGAGAGAGAGAGAGAGAGAGAGAGAGAGAGAGAAGGGCGACTGAACTCCTCCTAGCAGTTCATCGTCCCAGCCAAGGACAGACCCTCGCGAGGCTGTTCTTCCTTGTATTGTTCATCATCATCAGCCCAAGAGGCAATCCACCACACCACACTGGAGTAGGGTATTACACCACATAGGTGGCCCGAACCAGTATAAACCCTGTGTCTCTTGTGTTGTTCTTTTGGTAGCTTAGATCTTTGCGAGGCGGAGGGGCGCAGGTAGGTAGAAGGCGTAATCTCCGCGCGCACCCCAGAGTTCGAACCTCAAGGGTCTGCCGGAACCCGAAATCCGACAGGTTCTACCTAGTGACATCCATCATGACTCGCCCCGCGTGGCGGCTTACATTGAAGCTAATAATGAACAAGCCCGTGAGGATGCACTTGACCTGTTAGATGAGAAGCGCGACTTAGCAGCAGCCCGCTAGGCGATTTACCAACAAGATCTGTGCCGTTATCACAACCGCCGGGTTAAGTCCAGAACCTTTCAAGAAGGTGACTTGGTGCTCCGGTTCATCCAAGATCAGTCTGATGCGCACAAGTTATCCCCACCCTGGGAAGGACCCTCTGTGGTCAATTAGAACCTGAACAACGGGTCATACTACCTCATCAATGTTTGAGAGCACAAGGACTCACGTAAGTCGGAGGAGGAGACCCGCCGGCCGTGGAACATTGCTCATCTTCGGCCTTATTACACTTGAGCCACCGACTCTCATGATGTACATATTTTGACGATGTATATATTATGATAAGTAATAAAGCAGGACCTCTGTCCTTTTCATCCTCAATAATCATATGTCTTTATCATTCTAAATATAAAACGGCCAATTGGGGGCTGATCGTATTCGGAATTAGCTTAACCCTCTTGGTCCGGCTCATGATCGTATTCGAGTCTAGCCGTTAAACCTCATGGTCACTAGGGGGCTTCCTATTCAAACATAGGTCGTATTCAAACCAAAGAGAACATAGCTGTCGATACCCTTTTGATCGGCACACTACCAAACTCACTAGGGGGCTTCTTGATCGTATTCGAATCATAGCTCAACCCCTTTTGGGTCCGATGTTGATCGTATTCGAATCAACGTTGATAAAAAACTCTCAAGGTCATTTGGGGGCTTCCTGTTCAAACATAGGTCGTATTCGAACCAAAGAGAACATAGCTGTCGGTACCCTCTTGATCGGTGCAACGCCAAAGCCACTAGGGGCTACATGATCATATTCGAATCTTAGCTTAAACCCCTTTGGAACAGTTTACTGATCGTATTCGAATCAGAAGCCTCAAAATTTTGTCTATTTTGCTTAAAGTTTTTTGCAAACAATTTTTTGGGTTTGTCTTGAAACTTCTTTGATCATATTTGAAGCATCCCATGAGTGGCTTCTATTTAACCCGACTTAACCTTGGCTAATTAGTCACTAGTGTATAACAATCATCGTATGTGTGGAAGTGCCAGGCTTCTACAGGATTGGGTTACCACCCTTACTGTTTGGGTCATATAAACCGATAGTACAAATCAAAGGATCACATGTATGATATGATAGTGGTGTTTCAAAGTTATAATTCATCACAAGTTTATCTATGACTCTTTTTCATATCCCGGGTTTTTTGTATGACCCACCTTGCGGAAAATTGCCAAGGGCCTTGTGATTTATTTTTATATGCAGGGCAGTTCAAAAGCTTTCTTAAGCATAAGGAAAACAGATGATAAGTATCATATGGGTGAATATAACATGGCGGCTTAACAGTATTGAGCACCAAACACATGCACAATGCCACAACAAAATCAAGTTATTTCTACCCTATTACAGGACTCCCCGAGTCCAAATGATTAACATTATTTTTTCAGCAAAACACAAATATGAGCCGCCCAACGGATCAATTGTTTTGTTGGCCTGACGCTTCCGGATCATCCCTTTCCACTCCTCCATCTTGTTCCCTGTCCTGGAAGGTTGATGATGACCAGTCAATGCCACTCAAAGCTTTAAATTCAGCTTCATCATCAATTAATCCGGCTGGGTCAACTTCAGGGGCGAAGGTATGCTTACGAATTGGAGGGATCAGGCTGGTCATTTCATAATGCGGCGTTGGAATCCTCCGATTTTCGGCGTCATAACCCGGCTGATATTTGGTAAGATCCGTGTCATTAGCAATCAGGGTAGCCACAGGGCGTATTTCCTTAACACAAGTGGTGAAGTCCTCCTGTTCAAATGGTGTGCCGTCCTCCTTTAGACTTGGATATCCAATGGCGATGTCGGCCGGGTCTAGCTCCGGTATCCATGCCTTGGCCCAGCTTAATGCAGCTACGGCTCCGGCTCTCGCAGAAGATTGCCTTAATTCATTAAAATGCTGAGGTAGCACAGCAAGCCGCTTTAATACATCCGATAGGAGGGTGGGAACTTCATTTGACAGGGCCACTACGGCTAAAGCATGCTGAGACCCGATGTACAATTGTTCCACCAGTGTATAAACCACCTTCAGCTTTATCAGAATGCTTTGGTTAAGATTGGAACTCATGGGGCCTGCATTACAATGTCGGGTGAGTTGATGACAATATTATGGTTATTAGAAAGATTCAAATATTTAACACTTGCAAGGTGACTTACCAAAGACTGCCGAGACCATCTGAGACATATGGCGCTTTAAGCCGGATAATTCGGCGGTCGCTTCTGCAAGAGCCGCCTCTGCTTTCTCAGCCTGATTGGTTAAAGCGTTTTTTTCGTCAGCCCAGGCCTTTTTCTCCACTTCAAACCCTTTTTCAGTTTTTCTTGTTCAGATACACTGAATTCAAATTTGGAGTTGGCTCTTTGGGTTTCCATTTCTTGTGCTTCCAGTCGGCTCTTCAAATCAGAGACTTTTGATTCAAGTTGACTAGTGGTGGCCTGTGCAAATACCGGGTCAAAATCAGGATTGCCATGAGGCAATATTAAGTCCCAAGTCTTTTGCAAGCAATAACACTTGGCAGTTGGGGGACTGAAGAATTTTGCTTCAAGTGGAGGTTCATGATAGTAAGTCCCAAGCACTTTGCAAGCAAAGATACTTAGCACTTGGGAGCTAATGCATATTGCTGTTACAAAGTGTTTTCTTTGATTCAAGCATGCTAAGGACCGGGTTCAAACATGCTGCTTAAGCCGGACTTTTGGGGCTACAGCGTAAGCCAGATTTTTTATATATCTTGTCCAGACATATTACTAATATCATCATCTTGTTTGTAAGTCTACTTCATATTTCATCATAAGCAATAGACTTGGGGGCTGGTGTAGTAAGGATAAATAAAGTACAGACAAAGGATTGTACCTCAAATTTCTGCTACATCTGCCTCACCATGTCCATTTCTATGTCACGACTCTGTGCACTTGGCTCATATAGCCAGAAAAGATTTCTCCGATACTCGTGTGAGTATAATCGGCGACATCAAGCTTCGCTTTGTGGCGTTCCAGAAGTTCTTCCTTGGCAGAACACTTGGCCAGCACGGTTGGCCTCCCCGGCTCAACAAAGCCGGTCTTGGTGATTTCGATATCACGATCTTGAGGATCATCCGTCTTGGCCGGGCTAGAGAGTTCCGGGTTGTCAGAACCATTGTCGGTGTCAAAATCGGCGGATCTCGGGTAGGGGGTCCCGAACTGTGCGTCAAGGCCGGATGGTAACAGGAGACAAGGGACACGATGTTTTTACCCAGGTTCAGGCCCTCTCAATGGAGGTAATACCCTACTCCTGCTTGATTAATATTGATGATATGGGTAGTACAAGAGTAGATCTACCACGAGATCAAGGAGGCTAAACCCTAGAAGCTAGCCTATGGTATGATTGTGTATGAAGATGGTTGTCCTACGGACTAGAACCCTCCGGTTTATATAGACACCGGATAGGGTTAGGGTTACACAGAGTCGGTTACAATGATAGGAGATCTTGAATATCCGCATCGCCAAGCTTGCCTTCCACGCCAAGGAAAGTCCCATCCGGACACGGGACGAAGTCTTCAATCTTGTATCTTCATAGTCCAGGAGTCCGGCGAAGGTATAGTCCGGCTACCCGAACACCCCCTAATCCAGGACTCCCTCAGTAGCCCTTGAACCAGGCTTCAATGACGACGAGTCCGGCGCGCAGATTGTCTTCGACATTGCAAGGTGGGTTCCTCCTCGAAGTCCTTTATAGAAGAATGTAAACACCAAGAATAGTGTCCGGCTCTGCAAAATAAGTTTCCACATATTGCCATAGAGAGAATAACATTAACACAAATCAAATCTGCTGACGTATTCCGCAGTGCGTCATCACACTACGGCCAAGCTCTTTACACAAATCGTTTTTACTTTTCCACCTCAGCATGTTTTGCGAGGCGGTTTCCTTGGCACGTCTTGTCAAAGCAGAGATTGTGTGCCCTTTTTACGGGATTCTCATCAATACGGACGTTGGTAACCCAACCGCGCCATTTACCACGACGCTTGGGAGGCAAGCGAGTTTTATTAGGCAGGTGGGGACGCATAACCGCATCCGCCCATATAAGGGGATAGGGATCCACCTTTTTACCTACGCCTTCTTCCTCCTTTGCCAATCCATCTCTTGCACACTCGAGCTCCAGCGCCCAAGCCCGCTCTTCCCACCTCGACCTTCTCCAGCAATGTCCGGAGCGGGAGGCAAGTGGATGGTCTCCTCCGTTACGGAGGTTCAAGTAAAAAAATAAGGAAGGCCGGATGCCTGTCCAAGGACATCCCGCACCGGCTTCCCGAGAAGGGGCAGCTTCTCCCCACCCAAAGGCCCCATGAGAGGGTAGTGTTCCTACCCCACTTCCTCCGCGGACTAGGTTTTCCACTCCACCCATTCGTTTGGGGACTCATGTTCTACTACGGCATGGATTTACACGATCTGTCCCCGAACTTCATCCTCAACATCTCGGCGTTTATCGTCGTGTGTGAGGCCTTTCTCCGCGTCCGCCCCCATTTCGGCCTCTGGCTTAAGACTTTCAACGTCAAGCCCAAGGTGGTGCGCGGCAGCCAAGCGGAGTGCGGAGGCGCCATGGCGGGCAAGATGGCCAACGTCCTATGGTTCGAGGGCTCCTTTGTGAAGACCCTAATGGGGTGGCAAGCCAGGTGGTTTTACATCACCGAGCCACGCGATCCGAAATGGATCGCAGCCCCCGAGTTCCAATCCGGACTCCCCACGCGGCTTGTGTCCTAGAAGAGACGGGCCTGTCGTGGGGTAACGAAGAAGAGGTGACCGGATTGCAAACATGCATCCAGTCCCTGGTGAACAAGCCAATCCGGCTTGTAAATATAGTCCAAGTTATGCTCGTTCGCCGGATCCTCCCGTGCCAACAACGGGGCTTCAATTTGTGGGAGTTCGACCCGGCGCAGCACCAAACCCTTAACAGGCTCTTCGACATGACGTACGAAGATGCTTGGAAGGTGCTCTTCAAGGGCGCCGAGGCCCCCGCATCCGCCTCCGAGGACCGCGGATACAGCTCGCAGCGTCACGCTAGCGAGGTAAGCTATCTTCACCTATTACAGGATACTAAGCTCTTTTTTTCCTTTCATAGTTTGACTCTGTGCGGGATCTAAACTCCCTTACCTTTGACAGCCTTGGCATGCGGTATCCGGACCAATTAACTGTCCGGCTCCCTTGCCCGAAGATCCAGCCCCTGCGCTCCTAGTGAAGCTGCTGGTTCCGGCACCTTATCTGGTGCCGGAGAAGAAGCTTAAGAAGAAGAAGACCACGGGGACTCGAAAGAGTGACCGTAACGTGGCGGTGTCGGACTCGTCGTCTGACGAGTCCGAGACACCTTCCTCCCATGAAAACGAGGAGGAGGAAGAAGAAAGCTCTCCCCACCCAGCGGAGGGAGGAGAGAAGAAGAAGGCCGCCCCAGCAGGGGAGGCCGAGGGGTCTAGGAAAAGGAAGACCCCTCTGCCGAACTACTCCCATGACGTCGAAGAGAGTGAAGAGGAGTGGCCGAACAGGGCCAAGCGGCCGGCGAAATCGTAAGTTCGGACATCAGAGTAACTCATTATGTTCCTTTGTTGCACAACTTTCCTTAATGTCGAATGTAATTATGCAGCCCGTCCCAGACCGAATACAATGAATCGTTGGGCGGCTCCCTGGACTCATCGGACGTGAACTCTGTTCCACCCGCTGTCTCCCCCCGCACTGTGGATGACACCGAAGTGGCGTCACGACAAGCTCCGGGGCAGGAGGAGGTGGTCCTGGAGGAGCCGCAAGGCAACCTCCCGGACTCCAGGAGTGAAGGGGACAAGGCCCCCCAGGGCTCCAAGTCCGGCTTTGAGCCGGACACCGTGCCGGAATCTTCAACAGTTCCGGGCCGCGGTAGGCGAACTCCTTCAAAAAGGAGCAAGCCTTCTAAGCCAGTGACCTCCGTCCAACCGGAGTCGCTGGACCATCTGCTGGAGATGCTTGACGGCGCCTCCATCGACAAGGGGCACCGTACTATGATGAGTTCGGTGATCCAGAGGGTTCAGTCCGCCAATAGCGGACTGACTGAAGCTTGTCCTAGCCTTCTGACAGGCTTCGAGGTAAGTAA
This sequence comes from Aegilops umbellulata, assembly GCA_032464435.1. Classification (NCBI taxonomy): domain Eukaryota; kingdom Viridiplantae; phylum Streptophyta; class Magnoliopsida; order Poales; family Poaceae; genus Aegilops; species Aegilops umbellulata. The sequence continues at coordinate 104,097,836 of CP136060.1, read as the reverse complement.
AAATATGTCAAAATATTACCACATAGACAGTAGCCCCTGATGCTCTGTTTGGCGTTCGGAAAGAAAAGCCGAATAGAGGATCTATTAATTTTCGCAGGAGTCTAACAATAAAGAGTCAATATGCGTATGCAGGCTTCGCTGATATCCACCGCCGCACTGACTGCGCAGGTGGATGTCCTAAAAAAGGACCTCGGGCGGACCGAGCAAGAGCTCGGCCTTGCCAAGCGGCCGCTCGAGGAGAAAGAAGGTAAAAAATACCCTACAAAAAAAGGTGCCTATAGAGAGGCGTGATTGCAAAAAATAACAGGATCGTACTGCTTATTATAGGGGCCACAACTGAGGTGGCGACCCTCAAGCAGGCGCTATCTGAGGCCGAAAAGAAAACGACCGAGGAGCGCACCGAGCGAGAAAGACTTGGGGCTCAGGTTGGCGAGGTGCAGCAAGAGCTGCAGGCTCTCATGAAAAAAATGAGAGCTTGGAGCTTGAGTCAAAGGCGCAAGCATCCGAGCTCGCGTCGGCCCTTGAGACTGCCAAGGGTGACAAGGCCGAAGCCCAAAAGGCCCTCCAAGATTTGGAGGAGATGAAAAAGATAGCAGCGGGTAAGGCATTCTTAATGAAAAGTAGAAATATAAAAGTAAACTACTTGTCACTTACCCGAATCCGGAGTTCTCCAGGGGCATTCGCAGATCTTCCCCGCAGCGTATCCGACGCCGCCGCATTCTACCGAGCTGAAGAGGGCAGCTCGACGGAGAGTGTGTTCTGGTCTCAGTATTATGAGGCTAGACACCATGTACCCCTGAGCGACCAGCTGAAACAGCTGGTCGAGCTCCACAAGGTGGCCGAACAGGCCATGAAGGGCTTCATAGTTCGGCTGTGGTCCGGAGAGGCCCTGCCTGGGAGCTATTTCGGGCTGGTGCGGCAGCTAGTGGAGGCCTGTCCAAGGCTCGAGGTCATCAAGCGCTCCTTCTGCATCGAAGGTACCCGTCGGGCCCTTGCCCGTGCGAAGGTGCACTGGGGTAAGCTGGACGAAGAGAAGCTTGTGAAGGACGGGCCGCCGTCGGGGAAGGAGCATCGCAAGCCTGAGAACTACTACAAGGATGTTCTTGCATGTGCCCGCCTTGTGGTGAATGAATGTATGAAGGATGTAATTTTTGAATGAACTCGCTCGTGTTTATCCTATGCGCTGAAAACTTGTTCATATGCGCTAAGCAATGCTTATTGAGTTTAAAATATTATTTTCTGTGCGGCCGTTTATCAAAAAATTGAGAGATGGCCAGTCGTCGGCTTCTGCCCCCGTGCCACTAGTGCTGGGGTGTTCGGGATAAACCTGAGCGCTCTTTTTCCCATGGTTGGGTCCTTCGAGGGAGGCGCTCACCACAACGAACCAGGCAATCGGACTATAATGCTTGAACACTCTCACTTAGCCATAGAACTTTATAATTTTAAATTTCGGCGAAGCCCCTAGTTCGGAAGACCGAGTTCGGGGCGCTATCCACGCCTTTGGCCGGACAAAGCCAACTCCTCTCTCGAAGCGGCATAAGTCTTTAGGGACTTGAAAAACCTCTCGAACAGCGACCGGTCTCTCGCCTCATCATGACAGTCAGTTTTAGCTTTCTCCACTGAGGTGCTTAACCCAGCTGAACCGGGGCACAATCGCAGTGGTTCTCCTAGTGCTACCTTAGCCGATATAGCGGAACGTAAGGCACCAAAACATAGGAGCCGGGCACACTCAACTATTGACCCAAATCATGATTCGGAGCCGATGCATATAGTGCTATAAGTTCGGGGTGCCGCACTTGTGAAAGTGGACGGACTTCTCACACCATAATAAGGGGTACTGAAGCCCCTGGTGTATTTGTCGTACCATGATGTACGGGTGCAATGATGTCAAAACATATATATGAAAATAGGATAATGCAAAAAATAAACAAAAAGCTATGCATTGTTTATAGAGAGGCTATTTATCAGAGCCGAACGATACAAGTAGTGCGATAAGCAAAAAATATATTGGACTATTTAACATGTCCTGACCAGGGGCAGGCCGCAGAATTGTATTCAAAATAGGTATACTGCTCGTAACAGAGACCACCTGTGAGTTCCATAATGCAGCATGGCTTTGTCTGCTTCCCTGGATCTTGCATCATTTGTGCGGTAGTCGAATTGCCGAACAGGTCATCCGAAGTGTGGAGTCCTGAAAGTAAGAAAAAAGGAATCCGGCAGCCCCTAGTACATTTTAAGTCGTATTTTGGGTGTGCCATTATTGTGCCCCTTCCCCCGTGCCCATGGTACTTCAAGGGCGTAGTTGTGTGCGCGAGGCACTGGTTTCGCTATATCGCGAGGGCTGGGGTTGGGGCCGCATTGCTACGCCTGCTCAGAACGTGCCAGGCGGTCTTGTTGTAGGTTACTCCGGGCGCGCTTGGCAATGTCTGGCTTTTTAACGGCCGGACAGGGGAATTCCCTAAGAAGGCTGCTTTGTACTTCCGTTGCGAGAGCCGCCATGTGCTCCTCCATACGGAGGGAGCGTTCGGTGTTTTCGTTGACCGTGATTACTCCTCGAGGGCCTGGCATCTTGAGCTTGAGATATGCGTAGTGCGGCACCGCATTGAACTTTGCAAATGTGGTTCGTCCGAGCAGGGCGTGATAGCCACTGCGGAACGGGACTATATCGAAGATTAACTCTTCCCTTCGGAAATTATCCGGAGATCCGAAGACCACGTCAAGTGTTACTGAGCCTGTACAATTGGCCTCTACACCTGGTATAACGCCTTTAAAGGTCGTCTTTGTGGGCTTAATCCTTGAGGGATCTATGCCCATTTTCCGCACTGTATCCTGGTAAAGCAGGTTCAGGCTACTGCCGCTGTCCATGAGGACTCTTGTGAGATGAAATCCGTTGATGATTGGGTCGAGAATCAATGCGGCAAAGCCTCCATGACGGATGCTAGTGGGGTGGTCCCTTCGATCAAAAGTGATCGGGCAGGAGGACCATGGGTTGAACTTTGGGGCGACTGGCTCCATCGCGTATACGTCCCATAGCGCACGCTTCCGCTCCCTCTTGGGAATGTGGGTTGCGTATATCATGTTCACCATCCGTACTTGTGGGGGAAACCCCTTCTGTCCATTGTTGTTCGGCGGCCTGGGCTCCTCCTCGTCATCGCTATGCAGCCCCTTGTCTTTGTTTTCAGCTCTTAACTTGCCTGCCTGCTTGAACACCCAACAATCCCTGTTGGTGTGATTGGCTGGCCTTTCGGGGGTGCCATGGATCTGGCACAAGCGGTCGAGTATTCGGTCCAAACTGGACGGGCCCTGAGTATTCTTTTTGAATGGCTTTTTTCCGCTGACCGGATTTATAGCCTCTGAATCCGGCATTTACTGCCGTATCTTCATTGCTGTCGCTGCTAACGCGGCGCTTTTGCTTATTTCGACGTGTCCTGCCACTTTTGTCCTTGGTATCCGAATTACCAGGGTTCTTCGATAAGTTGTTGCTACGAGCTAGCCAACTATCTTCTCCCGCGCAAAAGCGGGTCATGAGTGTCGTGAGGGCTGCCATAGATTTCGGCTTTTCCTGTCCCAGGTGCCGGGCAAGCCACTCGTCGCGGATGTTATGTTTGAAGGCTGCTAGGGCCTCTGCGTCCGGACAGTCGACTATCTGGTTTTTCTTTGTTAGGAACCGTGTCCAGAATTGCCTGGCCAATTCTTCTGGCTGCTGAATTATGTGGCTTAAGTCGTCCGCATCCGGTGGTCGCACGTAGGTGCCCTGGAAGTTGTCGAGGAATGCGGCCTCCAGGTCCTCCCAAGAACCGACTGAGTCTGCTGGCAAGCTGTTAAGCCAGTGCCGGGCCGGTCCTTTGAGTTTGAGCGGGAGGTATTTGATGGCGTGTAGATCATCACCATGTGCCATGTGGATGTGAAGGAGATAATCCTCGATCCATACCACCGGATCTGTGGTGCCATCGTATGATTCGATGTCACGGGTTTGAAACCCTCTGGGATTTTATGATCCATTACTTCATCTGTGAAGCATAGTGGGTGTGCGGCGCCCCTGTACTAGGCTATATCATGACGCAGCTTGGAAGAGCTATGTCTGTTGTGTTTGGCCCGGCCGGATTTGTTGTATCCGGAGTGAGGATCATTGTCACGTGTCGTAGGGCGCCTACGTGATCCGTAGATCGATCTTGTTTGCCTTTCCTTATCCTCCAATACGTCTCATAGGTCTGGCGCATTTTCCCGTGCCTTAGTTGAGCGGCGTCGGGGCATGGCTTGGGTGGAGGGCCGAGAGGCCTCTCTGTCGCGGACGCGAGGTGGCCGGTTTGCCATGTCGTGCGCTGGTGATGTAGGCTCTTCCTCCTCTGATCGGGGTAGCGGCCTGCGCTTTGGGTAACTCTTGGAGGGGAGCTCGAGTTCATACTCTTCGGCCGCAAGGACTTCAGTCCATCTATCATCTAGCAAATCTTGGTCGGCTCTAAGCTATTGCTACTTTTTATTGAGGTTGTTTGCCGTGGCTAGAAGCCTGCGTTTGAAACGCTCTTGTTCGGCGGGGTCTGATGGTATGGCGAATTTGTCGTCATGGAGGCTTGCCTCGTCTTCGGAGGGAGGCATATAGTTATCATCCTCAACCTCTCGTTCTGCCGCTCTCTCATGAGGGCTGGCTTCTCCATCTTCCTGCGCCGAATCATGCTGGGTTGGGTGTTCTTCGGTGCTATCCGGGGTAGTATTATCTCCCGTGCCGGAGTCACCGTTTTTGCTTTGGCGGGATTTAGAGCGGCGCCGCTGACGCCGGCGCTTTGGCTGTTTCTTGGAGGTGTCATCCCCCGCTGTTCCATCGCCATCTCCATCTTTTGGAGTATCCACCATATATATGTCATATGACGAGGTGGCCTTCCAGCGCCCTATAGGTGCTGGTTCCTGTTCGTCTCCTACCTCGTCGTCCATACCGTCGAAGTCTTCGGAGCGGAAGTCAAGCATGTCGGTTAAATCATCGACAGTGGCTACAAAGTGGGTGGTGGGTGGGCTTTGAATTTCTTCATCTTCCGTATCCCATCCTTGCTGACCGTAATCTGGCCAGGGCTCTCCTGATAAAGAGAGAGACTTGAGAGAGTTCAGGATGTCGCCAAAAGGCGAGTGCTGAAAGATGTCCGTGGCGGTGAACTCCATTATCGGCGCCCAATCGGATTCGATTGGTAGGGGCATGGGGGGCTCGGAGTCCGGAGAAGAGTCCGGACCCTCAGAGTCACGGGTCACGCGGAGTGCGGGGCTGGCGTTCGGCTCGATCGCCTTTGAGATTGCAGCCCCCGAGGTGACGTCCAACCGCTCATCCTCAATTGGCGCAATAGGCTCCGAGTTAAGGGTCGGAACCGGTGCGTGTGCGGCCTCCAGGACACTGTTCGGAGGCAGAGCTAGACCGTGCCCCTCGAGATAGTGCGGCGCGCATGGCTGTGGCTCGAACCCGTCGAAGATCAAGTCTCCGCGGATATCAGCCATGTAGTTTAAGCTTCCAAACCTGACTTGATGGCTAGGGGCGTAGCTTTCGATCTACTCCAGGTGACCAAGAAAGTTGGCCCGCAGAGCGAAGCCGCCGAAGACGAAGATTTGTCCGGGGAGAAAAGTCTCACCCTGGACCCCATCGTTGTTGATGATCAAAGGAGCCATCGGGCCTAAAAGGCGACGACACAGAGGAACTCTCAATGAAAGCACCAATGTCGGTGTCAAAACCGGCGGATCTCGGGTAGGGGGTCCCGAACTGTGCGTCAAGGCCGGATGGTAACAGGAGACAAGGGACATGATGTTTTTACCCAGGTTCGGGCCCTCTCGATGGAGGTAATACCCTACTCCTGCTTGATTAGTATTGATGATATGGGTAGTACAATAGTAGATCTACCACGAGATCAAGGAGGCTAAACCCTAGAAGCTAGCCTATGGTATGATTGTGTATGAAGATGGTTGTCCTACGGACTACAACCCTCCGGTTTATATAGACACTGGATAGGGTTAGGGTTACACAGAGTCGGTTACAATGATAGGAGATCTTGAATATCCGCATCGCCAAGCTTGCCTTCCACGCCAAGGAAAATCCCATCCGGACACGGGACGAAGTCTTCAATCTTGTATCTTCATAGTCTAGGAGTCCGGCGAAGGTATAGTCCGGCTACCCGAACACCCCCTAATCCAGGACTCCCTCAACCATTGACAGGCGGATCAGCAGTGGGCGTTGGTATATCATGGGCTGGCTCAGGTGGCGGCTCATGAGTGGAGGTTTCAGGTACGGCCGTTCCAAGTTCCGAATCTTTTAAGATTGGCTCTTTGGCCGGCTTGCTCTTCTTCGCCCTTTTGCTGGGCTTTGCTTGTCCGCTGCATAAGATCAAAAGGTCAATACAAATACAACAAATTGAAATAAAATCAGGTTAAGTAGGTTGTCATTACCCTGGAGCGGTTTTAAAAGCCGGCAAATTGGACTGCATTGACTCGCAGGAGGAAGGTGAAGTTCCATGTTAATTTGAGTCAGAAGAGCTGAGTGGTTGACGAGTGAGACCCGCCAAAGGATAAAAGGGATATAAATCGGAAGTAACCTCGTTCCAACGCTTTTTTGGTGCATTGGGTAAGCCAGAGGAGAGTTCCGCATCTTTGCTGGTCTGGGTCTGCCTCCAGCTCTTATGAATCTGTCGCTTCAAAAGAAATTGAGGATCGTGATAAGCTAAGGGATGTGAAAATCTTACTTTTCGGGTTACTCTTCGAATTTTCTGTCTTGGCAAAGGCTTGGAGTTGGAGGAAATTATAGTTACCTCTTCAGCTTTTCCATGACTGGTTCCCGTGTCCTCCTGCTGATAATCAGTGTCAATAAGGTGGTTAAAAAGGGAGCCAAGAGAGTCAAGGGCTACCTCTGACTAAGAAAACTCTTCTAGCCGTAGCAAGTCAGAGGCGGTGGATTTCTTGCCCTTCTTCTTTGCAGCTTCTTTTCTGGCGGCTCTCTTGGCCTTCCTGGCCCTTTTTGCAGCTTCATGATCATATTTGACCTTCCAGAATTTATCACTGGCCTGTGAAGAACAGTGAGAGTATGAGTAAAGACAAGACTTTAAAGGTGAACATAAGAATGCTTAAGTTTGGCGGCTTACCGTTGGAGCCAGGTTAGCTTTGCAGAAGGGATTTAAGCAAAATTTGCTACAATCTGTCAGGCTCTCGTTCAAAAGCGACTTTGTCGTATCATCAATGACATCTTCAGGTAGATCAACAGAGCTGTGACGCAGAGAACCATTTTGCTCGCCGGTATAGGTGCACATCAGCCCGGTATGGCGGCTTAATGGAATGATCCGCCAAGCTACCCAGACCCAGACCAAGTCCATGCTGCTCAAGCCATTCCCCAAAAGAGCCTTTACTTTGGACATGGTGGGGGCAAGTTTCTGGCATTCAGCAGTAGATAGCTTGTCTGGTAAAGGATGAGTAGATTTGAGGCGCGAGGCGCGAACACCGGGCAAAGGATTCTCATTAGTTGGAGAGGTATATTGGCAGTAGAACCATGTCTGGTTCCAGTCTTTGGGATGGCTCGGCAGGTTGGCATAAGGAAAGATTGCATCTCCACGACGTTGGACTGAGACACCACCAAGTTCCAAGCTTTGACCGTTGGCACATTCCTTCTGGCGGTTCAAGTAGAATAGTTCTCTGAAGAGTAAAATGTTGGGTTCTTATCCAAGATATACCTCACTGAACACTTGGAAATTACAAATGTTAGACACGGAATTGGGTCCGATGTCTTGAGGACGCAGGTCAAAAAAGTGCAGAACATCTCTGAAGAATTTTGAGTCGGGTGGTGAGAACCCCCGGTTCATGTGATCTGTGAAAACAATAACTTCCCCCTCTTTGGGTTGGGGAAATTCTTCCTCCGGATTAGGAGCACAATAAGACATGACTTCTTTCTTCGGCAGATAGCTGGTCTTCACAAAATCATCCAGCGTACTATCTGTGACGATGGATGTCGGTGTCAAAATCAGCGGATCTCGGGTAGGGGGTCCCGAACTGTGCGTCTAAGGCGGATGGTAACAGGAGGCGGGGGACACGATGTTTACCCAGGTTTGGGCCCTCTCGATGGAGGTAATACCCTACTTCCTACTTGATTGATCTTGATGATATGAGTATTACAAGAGTTGATCTACGACGAGATCGTAGAGGCTAAACCCTAGAAGCTAGCCTATGGTATGATTGTTGTTGTCCTACGGACTAAACCCTCCGGTTTATATAGACACCGAAGGGGCTAGGGTTACACAGAGTCGGTTACAAGGAAGGAGATCTACATATCCGTATTGCCAAGCTTGCCTTCCACGCCAAGGAGAGTCCCATCCGAACACGATACAAAGTCTTCAATCTTGTATCTTCATAGTCCAACAGTCCGGCCAAAGGATATAGCCCGGCTGTCCGGGTACCCCCTAATCTAGGACTCCCTCAATGGATTTAACCCAGTTGCATGTAGTAGGTGCTTTAGGTGCCATTGTGATGAAAGCCTACGACAAAGTAAAAATTCCCGATTCAAATTTAAGCCGGAGAGAAATACTTCAATGCATGTTTAGGATGGCGTCTTATGATGGGGCCTAATGGTATATGGCTGATTATGTCAGATTATTTTAAGCCGCCGTGAGCAGTTAAGTTATTTAAGCCACCATGAGTGGTTGAGGTTATCTATTGAACATTGTAACTAGAAGCGGGTAGTATGATCCGCCATGGCTAGGCGGATTTATCAAGATGCAGACATTGATTAAGTATCACAAAAATAGGTTTCACATATTGCAATTATTATTTTGGATCAACAGATGCTCAGAAAAGGAAAATATTATGGATTTAAAAAACCAGTCATAGGAATTCATCAGTTCTAAAGAGGCCTTTGTACAAGAAAAGGGGATCTACTAGCATTTGAAATGGATGCGGCTACCGCATGAGTTTCCTACTTTGTTTAGATTAAAAGAGGATGCGGTGGAGAAACTACGAAGAATCCATGATAAAACAGTGAAGAACAAAGAAGAACCCGCAAACCCTAATGTGGATCTAAGAGGCAAAAAAGCGAAAACTTACGGACGCAGATCTACTATAGAAGGTCGCTGTCGTTCTCTGGACAAGCTCAGGTTGATGCAGCGGCCGGGGTCGAGGAAGATGAGGTGCGCTGCGGCGGTGGCAGAGCTCGAGCAGTAGAAGGGTTGCGGGAGGAAGAAGATGATGGAAAAGGGGAGAATGTAGAAAAGACCAGTCATGCTTATTTATAAAGGAAGGACTAATAAATGGGCGCGAAAAATGAGGAGGCCAAAAGATATGGGTATCCAGCCTGTCAGGACGCCTCGATTCTCGGGATGGTTATTAAAGATAAGGATCCATTGAGAGGTATAGGATAAAATATGAATTAATGACGGATGACATCATGGCGGGTTATTGCAAATCCAGAAGATGACGTCACCGCGGGTTACAAATTGCCGAGCAACAGAGAGCAGAAGATTTTTTTTGAAGTGTTGAAGATTGACATGAACCAGTTCAAATCAATCTGGGGCCTAATGTTGCGGATATAACTATTCATATGACCCACCTTGGAGGGGCCGGGTTATACTTGTGAGATTCTTGAAGCCCAAGACGACTCCTGGAGATGGCGGGTTAGCTAAGGGCCCAAGGCCCAAAGGGTGACTTAAGGCCCGTAGAGAAAAACCGCCGTATATGTATAACTTGTATTATAAGGTAGAAATAGAGAGAGACCGAGCCGGACACTGTTTATGAGCCGGCCGGGACTCTATGAGCCGCTGGGCGTCGACCTCTGTATATAAAGGGAAGACCCGGCGGCGGTTCAGGGCAAGTAACTACAAATCGAGAGCTAGGTCAAGCGGATTCGCTCCCTAGTTATCGGTACATAAGCAATCCCACTCAAAACTAGATCGTAGGCTTTTACCTTCACCGTAAGGGGCCGAACCAGTATAAACCTCGTGTCCTTTCTCCCGATTAACCCCTTCTTGCTTCCTAGTTGCGATGGCTCCACGACTAAGTCCTTTCACTAGGAGATCTGCCGTGACAATTCCACAACACCCTGGTTAGGGCGTTTGCCATCGAGGAAGACGCGGTGGTGGCCGTGGCGGATGAGGACAACAAAGTCGACAACGGCGCTAGCGACAGTGCCAGCAGCGCGTACGAGAGCGACCAAGACAATGTTGGGAGCGGCATGTCCGATTAAGCCTGCATTCCTTCGCTTGAACCTGCACGCATAGACTTGGACACGGCCCCGCAGGGTGTGAGAGCATTTTAGAGGGGGAGACCATCGTGTATGTAAATTCATGTTCTATTCTTTAGGCTGAACCTGAAACACGCTTTTGCAAGCTTGCGAGCCCCTCAGCAGGGTTGTTGCTGTGACTTACCTTGATCCATTTAGGCCTTGAACGGGCTTTGAGGTTGCTGATGCGTCCTTCTCCTGAGGGGTGCCCTTTGGGGGCTTGCGAGGTTTTAGATCTCCCGAGGAGCCTGCTGATCTGCCCGAGAGGGCCTCGCGAGGAGCAATGCCAGACTATGGCACGATGTGTGCACGGTGGCCCTGCGGTGATTGTACCCTTGATCCTGGGGAGTTTGCCGCCAACCGGGCTTGCCCGGACACGGCTGACGTGCGCGTACCACGCCCAGCCCCCGCTCGCGAGGCGCTCGGAAGGGGAGGGGTAGCAGGCGCGAGCCTAAAAAATAAAGCACACAACCAAAATGCAAGAAACCGACAGGAAAAGACTCCCCCACGCTTGGCAACAAAAAAGACTTCAAGTTTAATCCGAAAGGGCGGCGAATCGAGTTACAGAAAAGGCGATGAAAGAAAATGGTTGTGTCCGACACCTACCTAGTCTTCTGGTCTTCCCACCAGCGTGGAGCTAAGTGTTTTCACTGGCTGTGAGCATAGTCAATGGGGGACAGTGTCGAAGGTCAGTGTAGAGCATGGTGCTTCCACTAGGACGTGGGCGGGAGCCCTCGAGGCCCAAGGGCGGCACTTCGAAGACTCCGGGGCGTGTACAGCCCCACTCATTATTAGGTGAGAGTGTCACGAGCGGACACCATCACAGGCGTGAGCCTTGCTTCATATCGCCAGACGAGGGCCCCGCCCTGCGCCACCCCCGACCACCGTTGGGGTGTCTGGAAACCAGGACAAGGCCAAGGGGTAAAGGGGACGCTGGTGGTGCCCTCGGTGACCACAGGCGCTCTACCGGGGGAAAGGGCTCGCCTGCGCCTCCCCCAACAGAGGACCTACCTCCGTGCAGCACCTTGCTCTGTGCGGCACGGGGGAGGCCCTAGCTCCTAGCCCCTTCCGTGCGGCCCCCAGTGCACCACTCCCGTCGGGGGCGGAGCCACCGCCCTGGGGTCTCCGACTGCTACCACGGTCTTGTTAACCTGCAGCCCATGGTTAGTGTAAACTTACTCTCAAGATGTTGGATGTACCCCGCCGTCGTCGTCGCTGAAGGGGGCGGTGAAGCCTTCGAGCGACTCATGGAAGGCCCCCGCTTCGGGCGTTCCGCCCACCCATCCTTGCTCGGGGAACGGGATGGGGCCTTCCCCCAGCATGTACTCCAGGTTCACCATGCGGGGCATGTAGGCGTCCTCGGTCGCCCCGCCGGACCCGTTGCCTGGATGCCCCGCGCCTTGAGCCACTAGCCGTGGCGCCTGACCCTGGTGGCCGCTGGGTGGTACTCCAGCGCGCCCTCACGATGGACCGCCAACGCTTGTCCCCCCTGGCGTCGGTGCCGTTGCGGCAGGAGGGCTGCGCTGGGGTCTTGTTGGTGATGTCGAGTCCCTCTAGTGCCCCAGTGGGCACGCGAGCTTGTTGGGGCCTCGTGCACACTTCTGCCACAACCTGAGGCGTGGGCAAGGAGCAGAAAGGCGGTGTACCTCTTGAGGCAGCGTCTAGCAGCTCAGCAATGCGCTCCAGCAACGCATCGCGACCGCTCTCCGCCAGCCTGCATCCAGTTTCCTGCGCCATGATGAGCGCAGCTCGCATGTTTGCCTGCTCCCGTCGGGTGTGCGGTGCCGTTGCCGCAGCGTAGCCTGAAAATCGCGTGGTGGCGCACGTGCGCCGCGGTGCGAGGGTGGAGTGCACTGGCCCGCACCCAGCGGTGTTCGGCGGTGTGAGGGCTGCCTGGAGTGCGGAGTTGAGATCTTCTTGTGCGGACGGTACTGCCCGGACAGGCCAAGCAGCCCAATGGTTGGCGTGAGTCCTCGGATCATCAGACATCGGAACTGCGGGGTGTCAGCGGGTCGACTGATGGAGGAGGGGCTTCGGTGCACCCCTATTTGGCGCGGCAAATGTCGGATCACTGGTTTCGGCCCCTTGAGAGGTTCGAACTCTGGGGTGCGCACGAAGAACACTCTCTCCCCAACCCGATTGCTCAACGATCCCACGGCCTAGCTCGACGAACCCAAAGAACAAGAGACACAAGGGTTTATACTAGTTCGGGTCACCTTGCGGTGTAATACCCTACTCCAGTTTGTGGGTGGATTGCCTCGTAGGCTGAGGATGAACTAGTACAGTGGATGAACAGCCTCAGGAGGTGAGGTGTACTTGAGCTTGGTGAGCTGGTGAGTGTGAGGATGGTCTCAATGATCTCCCCGTGCTACGGTGGTGGCTAGGTCCTATTTATAGTGGCCTTGTTCCTCTTCCCAAATGTTAGGCGGGAAGGGATCGAACAACGGCCAAGTTTGAAGGGGGAAATCTAGTACAAGCTATCCTTACAAAAATAGTCTTCGTCTGCCAAAGGCTCTGGTAGTGACACTGCTGTGGGCTCCGCGATGACCTCCGTCCTGCCATCCTACTGGTCTTGGTCTTGTTGCACCGTTATGGAATCCTTTGTCTGATTCCTTGGGACCCCGCGCCTGCGCTTGCCTCCTTAGCACCAAAGAGGAAACTGGTACACTGCGCCCGCCTAGCCTTGTGTCATGCCCAATATGTGACCCTATCCTAGAGGAACTCGAAGGTCCCACCAAGGATAGAAGCGCATATTGGAGACGCTTTTGCAACAGGGATAAAACATGTCAAGATGAATTCTATCATGCATGAAACAACAACCATCAGGTAGAGCACAAAGACTAGAGCAATTCACATATAAATTTCATCATCATCGGACACATATGCACAAAGTTAGGGCCCACACAAGATGCACACATGAGGTTTTCAGAAAAAAAAGGACTTAGTGAAATACTACCAGCGCGAAACGGGATCCATGTCGGGGGTAGCTCCATCTCTCGTACAGAACCGTGGGCAAGGAAGTCAATGCTGGCAGCGTGGAGGCGTGGGACTCCGGCGAGCGTTGGGGAGGCCTGGAATGGGTAGATCGGGGCATGTGCAGCGCTGTTGCCGGCGGAGCTTGGGGCAGCCATCGATGGTGTCCTGGTACAGAGAAGAGAGAGAGGGCACTGTGTGAGAGAGAGAAGCACGGGGAGGAAGGGAGAGGGAAGAAGGAAGGAGATGGGAGGAGAGGGGCTGGCCTAGTGGAGCTTGCTGCAGCTCCGGCAAGGCCGCCAACGGGTGGCGGCGCGCGGGGTTGAGGCGCTCGGGAGGACGGCGGCACTCCCCCGATCCCGAGATGGATCGAGCGGGAGGCTTCGGGCGTTCTCGGGCGGAGGCGCTCGGGCCTAGATCTGGCTCGGGGTGGGCCTCCTGTGGGCCTGGCAGGCCCTGGCGGCGCAGGGAGCGGTGGGGGACGTGGGGAAGAGGCGCGGGGCGACGTGGCACCATAGGAGTGGCCACGGGCAGCGGCGTGGTGGCGGCTGGCCACTGGCCATGCGCCAAGTGGTGGTGGCTGGGCGGTCAGAGTAGAAAACAAGGCTGGCAGCGGCGACTCTGATGATTGCGGCGGTGCGGAAATCAAGGAGGGAGGTTAGGGGTGACAAAAATGGCAAGGGGGCTGCTATTTATAGAAAGAGGGGTTAGGGTTGGGGGCTTGAAGCTGTTTCAGAGCCGTTCGATCGTCATCGGACGGTCCGAAGCGGAGAGGATAGGTAGGTGGGCTAGGTTGGCTGTGTATGCGGCCTTGGGCTGAGAAGAGAGATGAAGTGCGACCCGGCACTGTTTTCGGAGACCGAAAACGTCCGACGTTTGACCGACTATATTGCGGCTATATGTTTAACGGTTGGGCTATCAAAAGAACTACGAATGCGATGAAACTTGGCAGGCGGTCTACCTACACTAAAATAAGACCGCATGCGAACTTTCACCCCATTCCGAGAACATTTTATGCCACTTATAAAATAATATTTAGGAGGTGCCGCGGGCGGGTGCGAGTGTGTCGGGACTCCGAAAGAAGAACGAAAGGGACGGGGCAAGCCAGCGACGAATGGATGCATTTTTTGAAAGACATGTAGATGAAATGCACATGATGACATGGCAAAATGCAACAGGCAAGCAAATGATATGGCAATGATGGCGAATATCTAGAAGACACCTGGCGCATCAGACTCGGGGCATTACAATTCTCCTCCACTAACAAGAGATCTCGTCCCGAGATCTTAGGAACGAGACGGAAGAAAAAGAGGAAGTTGTGACACAAGAGCGAAGAGAGAAGATGAACAAAGTTAAGAGCAGTTTGGTAGAAAAGAAGATGACGAATATAGGTACAAATAGACACTGAAACCACTCCGGTTAGAAGAAGATAGAAAAGGAATAAGAACGGACGAATTGTGATAGCATCCCAGTTGAACATGGAATGGAATAGAACATGAATTTGACAAGATTGAACGATACTTGACGAGAGGGACAACACAACACCTCTGGAAGAATTGAAAGAGTGGAATGAAAATAACGAAGAAGAAAATGACATCTTCTGCCACAATTGAGTTTGAAAAGCATCTTTATGAAGAAGGGTTGAATGAAGTTGTTGGAAATTCAACAATGAAAAGAATAAGCTTGTTGTGGGCTTATGGAAAACATCTGAAAATTATGAGGTGATAACCAGCCAAAAATGGGAATGATTGAATAGCTAAGAAGAACGAAGAAATGCAAAACTCCACTCCAAAAGAATATGGAGAATTAATTGCACTTCGATACGCAAGAGGAAAAGATACTTATGCTCCTCCGACAAGAATCTTGATGAACACTTGAAGAATGAATTAAATCCTTAACGAACCATCGTGAAGAACTCCACTAACAAAAGGATGATGAGATAGAATTGAAAGATGAAAGGATTAAGATTAAAGCCTTGCGATGATTTATATGGAAGTTCCGACGAGACGACCGAGGAAACTTTGAACTCCGGAAAAGAAAAGGTGAAAACACTTCAAACCGAGAATTGATATCATGAATGAACTCTGGAAGAAGGAATTAAATCGCCTCAATGAAATAAGAATAAGAATTATGTTATGCTTATCCTTCATCAGTTAAATTGATGAGAAGCAATGGATTTGCATACTACTTATTCACGTTGGAAAAGATTAAGGGGAGATATAGTGCGAAAGTTGGGAATGTCTTAATGAACCACTGGTAGTATTGGAAAGAACGAATGAATTGATATAATTACAAAGGAGAAGGAATCATGAACGAACCAACGTAAGAATTTGAAAATTAATGAAGAAAGAGAATGAATCGCCGGAAAGAATTAGAAAACGTACGAAGATACTTGAGTGAATCAAGATGCAAGAGAACGAAGAGATCACAAACTGATTAAAGAATGCTTGGACGAAGCACCGATACAAATATGGGAACGAACGAACTGAAAACTTGGAAAGAAGAAATATTCTGAAATGGAGGCCTCTGGATGATCGAAACGGAAGACAACTCCTGAAATACTCTGGATGGGTAAGAAAAGAATTTCTGAGAAACGGAATAATTTGAGAGGATAACATGAAGTGGAACCACGAATCTTCGAGAGAATAGACAAGATTTAGAGGAAAACTATTCTTCATTCTTCAAGTGTTGAGAATGACGACGAGAAACACCGCCAAAATTGTTGAGATACTCCGGGAGAATGAAAAGCGAAGAGGTTGAGCCAACACTAAAAATAATTTGAAATCGATCTTGGAAGGGCATCTGACTGATGAAATTCATTCTTACGTCAAACATCAAAAAGAATTTGAGAATAACTCTGGAAAAAAATTAGAAGAGTCTGGTAAAATCCTGGGAAAGACCTGTGGGTTAGGGCCCACTGAAAAGAAACACCGTTGAAAAGGATTGTTGAGTGAGAAATGATGCACCAGAACGATTGAAAGACTCGAATGAGGTGACAACCTCGAATTAATTTGAACACCGCCACGAATCCTCTGAGATGTCTTGGGCACTCCGGAAGGATAACTGGCGAGACGCGAATGAGCAAGGGGAAACACTTGAGTCAAGGAAAAGAATATGATCAACACAAAAAACTAGAATTGAATCCACCGGAAAAGAAAAAAGAGATGAAATGGTGCACTTGACGAGAATTCACCGGTTGAGACAATTGAGAAAAGATTGAAGAGGCTCCGCACGAATGAAATTGATGCTCGAATAAAGGCTCAGACTCCGGGAAGAAAAGGGGTGGGAGGGCGGGAAAAACAAAGGCAACTTGGAACGGGGAACTGACGAATAACTTGAGGACAAAACACCAGTTAAAATAATTGAGGAAAGAATGCAAAGGCTTCACACGTGTAGGATGGATACTCGATTAAGGACTCTGGCTCCAAGAAGAAAAAGGGTGGGCGGGTGGGAAAAGAAAACAACTTGGGACAGGGAAACAACATCATTGAGAGAGAACCAATGATTGATCTTGCAAAAGATGGAGAGGATCGAATCAACTTGACGAGCAATGCACCGGATGAAAAGAGCCGACTCGACAACGATCGGAAAACTAACTTGTGATCATAAAAAAATTGAAGGAGAAGAGGATTAAGTCAAAACACCTACGTCAAGATTTCTCACCAGAGCGATGAAGAGGCTGAGGAGTAACAAGAAGTCCTACTCTCCGATATAACTAGACTTTGAAAAAGTTTTCTTCTAGACTCGACAACGGCGAACTATGAACAATCAAAGGGGGCTCCTATGGTCGGTCAAGGCACTGATACCAACTTGTGATGCCCAATAAGCGACCCTATCCTAAAGGAACTAGAAGGTCCGACCAAAGATAGAAGCGCATATTGGAGACGCTTTTGCAACAGGGGCAAACATGTCAAGATGAATTCTATCATGCATGAAACAGCAACCATCAGGTAGAGCATGAAGAGTAGAGCAATTCACATATAAATTTCATCATCATCGGACACATACGCACAGAGTTAGGGCCCACACAAGATTCACCCACTAGGTTTTCAAAAAAAAGGACTTAGTGAAATACTACCAATGCGAAACGGGATCCAGGTCGGGGTAGCTCCATCTCTCGTACAGAACCGCAGGCACAGAAGTCAAGGCCGGTGGCGTGGAGGCGTGGGACTCCGGCGAGCATCGGGGAGGCCAGGAATGGGTAGATCGAGGCATGGGCTACTGGATCCGGGCAAGGACGGCGGCAGACGGAGATCGGGGCGGTGCTGTTGCCAACGGAGCTTGGGGCGGCCATCCATGGCGTCCTGGTACAGAGAAAAGAGAGAGGGCATTGTGTGAGAGAGATAAGCACGGGGAGGAAGGGAGAGGGAAGAAGGAAGGAGATGGGTGGCGAGGGGCTAGCTTGGTGGAGCTTGCTGCCGCTCCGGCAAGGCCGTCGGCGGGTGGCGGCGCGCGGGGTTGAGGCGCTCGGGACGATGGCGGCACTCCCCCAATCCCGAGCTGGATCGAGCGGGAGGCTTCAGGCGCGCTCGGGCCCAAATCCGGCCCAGGGTGGGCCTCCTGTGGGCTTGGTGGGCCCTGGCGGCGTGGGAAGCGCTGGGGGACGTGGGGCGACGTGGGACCATAGGAGTGGCCATGGGCGGCGGCGCGGTGGTGGCTGGCCACTAGCCATGCGCCAAGTGGCGGCGGCTGGACGGCCGGCGCAGAAAATGAGGCTGGCGGCGGCTTTGATGATTGGGGTGGCGCGGAAATCAAGGAGGGAGGTTAGGGGTGACAAAAATGGCAAGGGGGCTGCTATTTATAGAAAGAGGGGTTAGGGTTAGGGGTTTGAAGTTGTTTCGGAGCCGTTCGATCGTCATCGGACGGTCCGGAGCGGAGAGGGTAGGTAGGTGGGCTAGGTTGGCTGTGTAGGCGGCCTTGGGCTGAGAAGAGAGATGAAGTGCGACCCGGCATGGTTTCCGGAGACCGAAAACGTCCGATGTTTGACCGACTATATTGCAGCTATATGTTTAACGGTTGGGCTATCAAATGAACTCCGAATGCAACGAAACATGGCAGGCAGTCTACCTATGCTAAAATAAGACCGCACGCCAACTCTCACCCCATTCCGAGAACATTTTTATGCCACTTATAAAATAATATTTCGGAGGTGCCGCGGGCGCGTGCGAGTGTGTCGGGGCTCCGAACGGAGAACGAAAGGGACGGGGGAAGCCAGCGACAAACGTATGCAAGTTTTGAAAAACATGCAAATGAAATGCACTGATGACATCGCAAAATGCAACACACAAGCAAATGACATGGCAATGACGGCGAATAACTGGAAGACACCTGGCACATAGGACTTGGGGCGTTACACCTTGGTTGTCATGGCTCACGTCACACGAACCTCGCGAGGTGCCCCTTGCATAGATATCTCTGCTCCTCGGGAGCCAACCTAGTGAGACTTCCCCCCAAGGAGATCTTGGGTCGTTCGCCTCACGAGGCTTGGCCGCTCGCGAGGGTCTTGAGTTCTTGCTGCTGAAGCTGGGTTGTACTGGGCCATTGATGGAGCCACGCTATGGGCCGCAGGCAGGCAAGTCTGGGCACCCCCGGTCCCCCAAGTTTTTTGGTACTAATCCGTAATTGGTCTTAAAATGAATTTGTGCTTCCGTCATGCTTTAACATTACACATCCAATCTCCAGACCTCAAGTGGGTCAGCCTTCGGCTTCAACCTCCACTACAAAAAAAGACACATCCTTGACATTTTGGGCCTAACAAAAAAAATCGGTCATGCTTATGACACTTCTATGACGATAATTGTGACAAAACCTGGTATCATCATAGATGTGGTGGGCTCCTATTTCTATGACAAAAATCATGACAAAAATGGGCTTTTCATGCTGGGCGGGCCGGAGACACAACTGCATGACATTCTTTGGGCCGTCCATGACGGAAAAAACCATGGTAGAAGCGAGGGCGAGGAAAATATCAGGGGCCGAGCGATGCGTGTTTCTCTCATACGTACGCGAGTGTGTGCGAGGCGTTGCGCTCTAACTGAACCCGAGCGAGGCGTTGGGCTCTAACCGAACTCGAGCGATTGCGCTAGCTACGTTACTAAACCCGAGCGATTGATCCCTTGCAGTTAACTGAACCCGAGTGATTCCTTCGCTACTGCTGCTACCTGAAGCGATCGAACCCTGTTGCCTCCTTCCCTTGATGAACAGTGAGCATTGTTGGGGGGTATGGCTGAACACTTCCCGGTGGGGGGGGGGGTGGATGAACAGAACCCCGTGGAGGGCTGGATGAACAAGACCCCGTGGAGGGCTGGTTGAACAGTAGCCGGTGGAGGGCTGGATGAACATTAGACCATGGAGGGGTAGTTGAACAGGACCCCTTGCAGAAGGTTGGCTGAACAGTAGCCGGTGGAGGAGCGTGCGGTGGAGGCTGGATGAACATGAGCCCGTGGATGAACAGTCGCAGGTGGAGGCTGGAGGAGGTCGACAATGGATGAACAATAGCCCGTGGAGGCTGGAGGAGGTCGATCGAGGAGATGAACAGTATCCCGTGGAGCCCCATTTTGCGGTACACCACACCCCTTCCAATGAACAGGACCCCCGTTTTGACCATAGCGCTCCAACACAAGTTTGTTTCCTCCATTTTGTGGTATGCTACACCCCTCCCGATCAACAGGACCCCGTTTCGACCATAGGAGGTCCAAGAGAAGTTCGTTTCCTCCGTTTTGCGGTACGCTAGACCCCTCCCGAAGAACAGGATCCCGTTTCGACCGTGGCCGGTCGAACACAAGGCCGTTGTCGGATTTCGGGTTCCGGCAGACCCTTAAGGTTCGAACACTGGGGTGCGCGCGGAAATCTCTCCCCTACCATTCTACGTCCGATCCCCTCGCGTGATCTAAGCTGGAAGCGATGAACAACACAAAGGACACAGGATTTATACTGGTTCGGGCCACCGTTGTGGTGTAATATCCTACTCTAGTGTGTGGTGTGGTGGATTGCCTCAGAGGCTGAAGATGAACAGTACAAGGGAAGAACAGCCTCACGAGGGGTGTTCTTGAGCTGGTGAGGTGTGCTCTACTTAGTCTAGATCTCCCTTTCTCTACCAGCTCGCTCGATCAGAGTTCTCTCCCCTCCCTACTCTGCGGTTGCTAGCTCTATTTATAGAGGCCCTGGGCCTCTCCCCAAATAATGAGCGGGAAGGGCGCCAACAATTGGCCATTTTGAAGGGGAACATCTAGTACAAGTTATCCTGACCAAAGGTGGTCTTCGGCTGCCAAAAGCACCGGTGGTGACGCCGTCTTGGGCTCCACGGTGACCTCCGTCCTGCCGTCCGGTTGGTCTTGGTCTTGTTGCACCATAATGGTATTCTTTGCCTGATGCCTTGGCCTGTGCTTGCCCCCTTTGCACCGAAAGGGAAACAAGGTCTCTGCGTAGGCTGACGCCCGCCTGGTCTTGATTCTTCATGGCTTGCATCACGGGCTCCTCGCGAGGTACCCCTGCCTTGATCTCTCCGCCTCCTCGCGAGCCTGCCTGATGAGGCTGCCTTTGAGGAAGCTTCCTGTCGTCCACCCCGCGAGGCTTGGCCCCTCACGAGGGTCTTGAGCTTGAGCTGATGGAGATGGGCCGTGCTGAGCCCCCACTTGAGCCACCCCGCAGGCAGGCAAGTCTTGGGACCCCCGTTCCCAGAACGCCAACAACCGTTTCCTCCGTTCTGTGGTACGTTAGGCCTCGTTTCGATCGGCTATTCTGTCCAAGCCGGTTGGCTCTCGATGGACACGACGTATTCCGTTGCCTCCCGATGAACACGGCGCATTCCGTTACCTCACCATGAACACGACGACGACGCAGTTTCTTCGTTCCAACCCAGCCATGTAGACGATCCCTGGCCGTAGGTATGCGCAAGTAGGCGTTCGAGACCCCGCCCGTATGTACGTATGTGGCCGTAGTTACTTTATTGCACCCTGGCCGCTATACGTAGGTGTACATGCTACATGCGCGCCTCTACTACGACACGTGCGCGCCTCTACATCGACCAGTATGTACGTACACATTCGCGACTAGAATGACAACGCTACATACACTTCGACCAGGTGGGTCCCGACTGTCACACACTTCCTTGCGTGCGAAGATGTAGCTGGTGGGTCCCAGCAGTCAGGGGGCGAATCATTTATTTGTCCATAATATGGCCTCACTTCCTTGCGTGCAAAGATGTAACTGGTGGGTCCCAGCAGTCAGGGGGGAAACATTTTTTGTGAAATACGGTGGCCCGTCCGGTGGGTCCCTGCTGTAAGGTGCAGGAATCATTATTTTCCGTGTAATAAGGAGGCACTTCCTTGTTGTGACCGTGGACCCAGCTGTCAGCCTCTCCACGTACAGTACTCTTTCGATGGAGGTCGGTCGTTGACTGATACGTCTCCAATGTATCTATAATTTTTGATTGCTCTATGCTGTATTATCTACTGTTTTGGACTATATTGGGCTTTATTTTCCACTTTTATATTATTTTTGGGACTAACCTATTAACCGGAGGCCCAGCCAGAATTGCTGTTTTTTTTGCCTATTTCGGTGTTTCGGAGAAACAGAATATCAAACGGAGTCCAAACGGAATAAAACCTTCGGGAACGTGATTTTCTCATCGAACATGATCCACGAGACTTGGACCCTACTCCAAGGAGTCAAAGAGGCGGTCACGAGGGTGGGGGCGCCCCCCTAGGGCACGCCCCCTGCCTTGTGGGCCCCTCGGTGCTCCACCGACATACTCCTTCCTCCTATATATACCTATGTACCCCCAAACGATCAGATAGAGAGCCAAAAACCTAATTCCACCGCTACAACCATCTATACCCACGAGATCCCATCTTGGGGCCTGTTCCGGAGCTCCACCGGAGAGGGCCATCATCACGGAGGGCTTCTACATCATCCAAGCCCCTCCGATGAAGTGTGAGTAGTTCACCTCAGACCTACGGGTCCATAGTTATTAGCTAGATGGCTTCTTCTCTCTTTTTGGATCTCAATACAATGTTCTCCCCCTCTCTCGTGGAGATCTATTCGATGTAATCTTCTTTTTGCGGTGTGTTTGTTGAGACCCATGAATTGTGGGTTTATGATCAAGTCTATCTATGAATAATATTTGAATCTTCTCTGAATTCTTTTATGTATGATTGGTTATCTTTGCAAGTCTCTTTGAATTATCAGTTTGGTTTGGCCTACTAGATTGGTTTTTCTTGCCATGGGAGAAGTGCTTAGCTTTGAGTTCAATCTTGCGGTGTCCTTTCCCAGTGATACAAGGGGCAGCAAGGCACATATTGTATTGTTGCCATCAAGGATAACAAGATGGGGTTTTATCATATTGCATGAAACTATCCCTCTACATCATGTCATCTTGCTTAAGGCGTTACTTTGTTTTTAACTTAATACTCTAGATGCATGGTGGATAGCGGTCGATGAGTGGAGTAATAGTAGTAAATGCAGGCACGAGTCGGTCTACTTGTCTCGGACGTGATGCCTATATACATGATCATACCTAGATATTCTCATAACTATGCTCAATTCTGTCAATTGCTCAACATTAATTTGTTCACCCACTGTAGAATACTTATGCTCTTGAGAGAAGCCACTAGTGAAACCTATGGCCCCCGGGTCTATTCTCATCATATCAATATCCATCACTTTAATCTTGCTTTGCTTTTTTACTTTGCCTTTTACTTTTCACCTTGCATCTCTATATCAAAATACCAAAAATATTATCTATCATCTCTATCAGATCTCACTCTCGTAAGTGGCCGTGAAGGGATTGATAACTCCTAATCGCGTTGATTGCGAGGAGCTATTGTTTTTGTGCAGGTACGAGGGACTTGCGTGTGGCCTCCTACTGGATTGATACCTTGGTTCTCAAAAACTGAGGGAACTACTTACGCTACTTTGCTGCATCATCCTCTCCTCTTCAGGAAAAACCAACGCAGTGCTCAAGAGGTAGCAAGAAGAATTTCTGGCACCGTTGCCGGGGAGTCTACGCAAAAAGTCAACATACCAAGTACCCATCGCAATCCCTATCTCCCGCTTTACATTAGTTGCCATTTGCCTCTCGTTTTCCTCTCCCCCACTTCACTCAATGTTTTATTCACCCTCTCTTTCCCAATCTACTCCTCTTATTCCCGTTTGCCTTTTTCTCGCTTGCCTTTTGTTTGCTCGTGTGTTGGATTGCTTGTTTGTCGCGATGGCTCAAGATACTACCAAATTATGTGACTTCACCAATACCGATAATAATGATTTCCTTAGCTCTCCGATTGCTCCTCTTGCCAATATTGAATCTTGTGAAATCAATACTGCTTTGTTGAATCTTGTTATGAAAGATCAATTCGCCGGCCTTCCCAGTGAAGATTCCGCTACTCATCTGAATAGCTTTGTTGATTTATGTGATATGCAAAAGAAGAAAGATGTCAATAATGATGTCGTTAAATTGAAGCTATTTCCTTTTTTGCTTAGAGTCGTGCCAAAGCTTGGTTTTCGTCTTTGCCTAAAAATAGTATTGATTCTTGGAACAAGTGCAAAGATGCTTTTATCTCTAAGTATTTTCCTCCCGCTAAGATCATCTCTCTTAGAAACGACATTATGAATTTTAAGCAACTTGATCATGAACATGTTGCACAAGCTGGGAAGAGAATGAAATTAATGATACGTAATTGTCCTACTCATGGTTTGAATTTGTGGATGATTATACAAAAAATTTATGCCGGATTGAATTTTGCTTCTAGAAATATTTTAGATTCGGCCGCGGGAGGCACTTTTAGGGAAATCACTTTAGGAGATGCTACTAAACTCCTAGATAATATTATGGTTTTATTCTCAATGGCATACTGAAAGATCTACTAATAAAAAAGTGCATGCGATAGAGGAAATCAATATTTTGAGTGGAAAGATGGATGAACATATGAAATTATTTGCTACTAAGAGTGTTTCTTCTGATCCTAATGATATGCCTTTGTCTACTTTGATTGAGAATAATAATGAATCTATGGATGTGAATTTTGTTGGTAGGCATAATTTTGGTAACAACGCGTATAGAGGGAATTTTAATCCTAGGCCTTATCCTAGTAATCCTTCTAATAATTATGGAAATTTCTACAACAACTCTTATGGAAATTTTAATAAGATGGCCTCTGAATTTGAGAGTAATGTTAAAGAGTTTATGAATTCACAAAAGAATTTTAATGCTTTGCTTGAAGAGAAATTGCTTAAAGTTGATGATTTGGCTAGGAACGTTGATAGAATTTCTCTTGAGGTTGATTCTTTAAAGCTTAGATCTATTCCTCCTAAGCACGATATCAATGAGTCTCTCAAAGCCATGAGAATTTCCATTGATGAGTGCAAGCAAAGAACCGCTAGGATGCGTGCTTCCAAAGATGCCTTTATTAAAGCGTGTTCTTCCAACTGCTATGAAAATCAAGATGAAGATCTAAAAGTTATTGATGTGTCCCCTATTAAATCTTTGTTTTTCAATATTAATCTTGATGAAACTGAATATGATCTTCCTTTACCTAGAAGGCGTTACAAAAATTCGGAGTATTTAGATCTTGATGATGAAATTGATAAAAGTGAGATTGAAAGAAATAAAAATCTAGACGTTGCTAAACCCATTGGATTTCAAGGAATTTAATTATGAAAGTTTCTCTTTAATTGATTTTATTTCCTTGTTGCAATCCGTGCTAAATTCTCCTCATGCTTATAGCCAAAATAAGGCCTTTACCGAACATATTGTTGATGCCTTGATACGATCTTATGAAGAAAAACTTGAGTTGAAGGTCTCTGTCCCTAGAAAGCTCTATGATGAGTGGGAACCTACTATTAAAATTAAAATTAGAGATTATGAGTTCTATGCTTTGTGTGATTTGGGTGCTAGTGTCTCCACTATCCCCAAAACCTTGTGTGATTTGCTAGATTTCTGTGACTTTGATGATTGCTCTCTAAACTTGCATCTTCCGGATTCCACTATTAAAAAACCTATGGGAAGAATTAATGATGTTCTTATTGTTGCAAATAGTAATTATGGGCCCATAGATTTTATTGTTCTTGATATAGATTGCAATCCTTCTTGCCCTATTATTCTCGGTAGACCTTTCCTTAGAACGGTTGGTGCAATTATTGATATGAAGGAAGGGAATATTATATTTAAATTTCCATTAAAAAAGGGCATGGAACACTTCCCTAGAAATAAAATAAAATTGCCATATGAATCTATCATTAGAGCCACTTATGGATTGCCTACCAAAGATGGCAATACCTAGATCTATTCTCGTTCTTATGCCTAGCTAGGGGCGTTAAAGGATAGCGCTTGTTGGGAGGCAACCCAATTTTTTTTCTTTTTCTTCTGTTTAGAAATAAATAATCCATCTACCTTCTGTTTAGATGTGGTTTTGTGTTTTAATTAGTGTTTGTGCCAAGTTAGACCTATAGGATCTTCTTGGATGATAGTTATTTGATCTTGCTGTAATTTCCAGAATCTTCCTGTTCACGAAAACAATTTTTAAAAATCACCAGAACTTGATAAAGTACTGATTCCAATTGATTATGATCATTAGACAAATTTTCTAGGTCGTCCTATTTTGGTAGATTTTTTGGAGTTCCAGAAGTTTGCGTTAGTTACAGATTACTGCAGACTGTTCTGTTTTTGACAGATTCTGTTTTTCGTGTGTTGTTTGCTTATTTTGATGAATCTATGGCTAGTAAAATAGTTTATAATACATAGAGAAATTGGAATACAGTAGGTTTAACACCGATATAAATAAATAATGAGTTCATTACAGTACCTTGAAGTGGTATTTTGTTTTCTTTCTCTAACGGAGCTCACAAGATTTCCGTTGAGTTTTGTGTTGTGAAGTTTTCAAGTTTTGGGTAAATTCTTTTGATGGATTATGGAACAAGGAGTGGCAAGAGCCTAAGCTTGGGGATGCCCATGGCAACCCCAAGATAATCCAAGGACACCAAAAAGTCAAAGCTTGGGGATGCCCCGGAAGGCATCCCCTCTTTCGTCTACTTCCATCGGTAATATTACTTGGAGCTATATTTTTATTCACCACATGATATGTGTTTTGCTTGGAGCGTCTTGTATTATTTGTGTCTTTGTTTGTTAGTATGCCACAATCATCCTTGCTATACACACCTTTTGAGAGAGCCATATATGAATTGGAATTTGATAGATTACTCTTTGTGCTTCACTTATATCTTTTGAGCTTGATAGTTTTGCTCTATGTGCTTCACTTATATATTTTGAGCCTTATAATTTTGCTCTAGTGCTTCACTTAGATCTTGTAGAGCACGGTGGTGGATTTATTTTAAAGAAACTATTGATCTCTCATGCTTCACTTAGATTATTTTGAGAGTCGTTAATAGCATGGTAATTTGCTTAATATTAATATGCTTGGTATTCAAGATTTGTGGAAGTTTCTTTTGAGTGCGTTGAATACTAAGAAAAGACTGGAGCTTGATAATTGTTTTGAGACATGAAGATGGTGATATTAGAGTCATGCTAGTTGAGTAGGTGTGGATTTAAAGAATACTTGCGTTAAAGTTTGTGATTACCGTAGCATGCACGTATGGTGAACCGTTATGTGATGAAGTCGGAGCATGATTTGTTTATTGATTGTCTTCCTTATCAGTGGCGGTCGGGGACGAGCGATGGTCTTTTCCTACCAATCTATCCCCCTAGGAGCATGCGCGTAATACTTTTCTTTGATAACTTCTAGATTTTTGCAATAAGTATATGAGTTCTTTATGACTAATGTTGAGTCCATGGATTATACGCACTTTTCCCTTCCTTCCACCATTGCTAGCCTCTCTAATACCGTGCACTTTTCGCTGGTATCATACACCCACCATATATCTTCCTAAAAAAGCCACCATACCTACCTATCATGGCATTTTCATAGCCATTCCGAGATATATTGCCATGCAACTCTCCACCGTTCCGTTTATTATGACATGCTCCATCATTGTCATATTGCTAGCATGATCATGTAGTTGACATCGTATTTGTGGCAAAGCCACCATTCATAATTCTTTCATACATGTCACTCTTGATTCATTGCACATCCCGGTACACCGCCGGAGGCATTCATATAGAGTCATATTTTGTTCTAAGAATCGAGTTGTAATTGTTGAGTTGTAAGAAAAATAAAAGTGTGATGATCATCATTTTTTAGAGCATTGTCCCAAGTGAGGAAAGAATGATGGAGACTATGATTCCCCCACAAGTCAGGATGAGACTCCGGATGAAATAAAATAAAATAAAAGAGGCCATAAAAAAGAGAAAATGCCCAAATAAAAAAATGAGAGAAAAAGAGAGAAGGGACAATGTTACTATCCTTTTACCACACTTGTGCTTCAAAGTAGCACCAAGATATTCATGATAGAGAGTCTCCTATGATATCACTTTCATTTACTAGTGGGAATTTTTCATTATAGAACTTGGCTTGTATATTCCAATGATGGGCTTCCTCAAAATGCCCTAGGTCTTCGTGAGCAAGCGAGTTGGATGCACACTCACTTAGTTTCTTTGTTGAGCTTTCATATACTTATAGCTCTAGTGCATCCGTTGCATGGCAATCCCTACTCACTCACATTGATATCTATTGATGGGCATCTCCATAGCCCATTGATACGCCTAGTTGATGTGAGACTATATTCCCCTCTTTTTGTCTTCTTCACAACCACCATTCTATTCCATATATAGTTCTATATCCATGGCTCACCTCATGTATTGCGTGAAGATTGAAAAAGTTTTGAAAATGTTAAAGTATGAAACAATTGCTTGGCTTGTCATCGGGGTTGTGCATGATTTAAATACTTTGTGTGGTGAAGATAGAGCATAGCCAGACTATATGATTTTGTAGGGATAACTTTCTTTGGCCATGTTATTTTGAGAAGACATAATTACTTTGGTAGTATGCTTGAAGTATTATCATTTCTTATGTCAATATGAACTTTTGTCTTGAATCTTTCGAATCTGAATATTCATACCACAATTAAGAAGATTTGCATTGAAATTATGCCAAGTAGCACTGCGCATCAAAAAATCTCTTTTTATCATTTACCTACTCGAGGACGAGCAGGAATTAAGCTTGGGGATGCATGATACGTCTCCAACGTATCTATAATTTTTTATTACTCCATGTTGTATTATCTACTGTTTTGGACTATATTGGGCTTTATTTTCCGCTTTTATATTATTTTTGGGACTAACCTATTAACCGGAGGCCCAGCCCAGAATTGTTGTTGTTTTTGCCTATTTCAGTGTTTCAGAGAAACAGAATATCAAACGAAGTCCAAACTGAATAAAACCTTCGGGTACGTGATGTTCTCACCAAACGTGATCCAGGAGACTTGGACCCTACTCCAAGGAGTCAAAGAGGCGGTCACGAGGGTGGGGGCGTGCCCCCCTGCCTCATGGGCCCCTCGATGCTCCACCGACGTACTCCTTCCTCCTATATATACCTACGTACCCCCAAACGATCAGATACGGAGCCAAAAACCTAATTCCACCGCTGCAACCTTCTGTACCCACGAGATCCCATCTTGGGGCCTGTTCCGAAGCTCCACCGGAGAGGGCCATCATCACGGAGGGCTTCTACATCATTCTAGCCCCTCCGATGAAGTGTGAGTATTTCACCTCAGAACTACGGGTCCATAGTTATTACCTAGATGGCTTCTTCTCTCTTTTTGGATCTCAATACAATGTTCTCCCCCTCTCTCGTGGAGATCTATTCAATGTAATCTTCTTTTTGCAGTGTGTTTGTTGAGACCGATGAATTGTGGGTTTATGATCAAATCTATCTATGAATAATATTTGAATCTTCTCTGAATTCTTTTATGTATGATTGGTTATCTTTGCAAGTCTCTTCGAATTATCAGTTTGGTTTGGCCTACTAGATTGGTTTTTCTTGCCATGGGAGAAGTGCTTAGCTTTGGGTTCAATCTTGCGGTGTCCTTTCCAAGTGACAGAAGGGGCAGCAAGGCACGTATTGTATTGTTTCCATCGAGGATAACAAGATGGGGTTTTTATCATATTGCATGAAACTATCCCTCTACATCATGTCATCTTGCTTAAGGCATTACTCTGTTTTTAACTTAATACTCTAGATGCATGCTGGATAGCGGTCGATGAGTGGAGTAATAGTAGTAGATGCACACAGGAGTCGGTCTACTTGTCTCGGACGTGATGCCTATATACATGATCATACCTAGATATTCTCATAACTATGCTCAATTCTGTCAATTGCTCAACAGTAATTTGTTCACCCACCGTATAATACTTATGCTCTTGAGAGAAGCTACTAGTGAAACCTATGGCCCCCGGGTCTATTCTCATCATATCAATCTCCATCACTTTAATCTTGCTTTGCTTTTTTACTTTGCCTTTTACTTTTCACCTTGCATCTCTATACCAAAAATACCAAAAATATTATCTATCATCTCTATCAGATCTCACTCTCATAAGTGACCGTGAAGGGATTGACAACCCCTAATCGCGTTGGTTGCGAGGAGCTATTGTTTTTGTGCAGGTACGAGGGACTTGCGTGTAGCCTCCTACTGGATTGATACCTTGGTTCTCAAAAACTGAGGGAAATACTTACGCTACTTTGCTGCATCATCCTCTCCTCTTTGGGGAAAACTAACGCATTGGTCAAGAGGTAGCATTGACCACATTGACCACGCCGCGCCGAGAGCACCAAGGCGGTGGACGGCGGCGAGGCCTTGGAAGGGGACGACGCGGAGTCGGGGAAGACGCGGCAGTGGATGCCCACACGGAGGGGAGTACGAGGGTTCACTGGTTTGGCTACGGTGTGAGGCTGTTGTCGCCGCAGGGCCTAGCCAGCGGTGGGAGTAGTAGGGGCGTGAGGCCTCCGCGGCAGCACAGCCGACCACGAGAGGCAGGAGCAGGCAGCACGACCAGCGCTGGTTTGGGCTGTTGGAGCAAGAAGACCAGAGGTTGAAGAAGCACTACGGCCGTTGGATGGACATCGTACGATCACTAGAGCTAAAATCGTTCATATTGACTAAGTTGACAAAGCCCTCCATCCCCGTCAACGTAGTAGGCCCACAAGTTAGCCTCCCAATACGGTGGGTCCCAGCTAGTATGGGGAGTATTCATTTTTTTGTGCGAAATAAGGAGGCACTTCCTTGCGTGCGAAGATATAGCTGGTGGGTCCGAGTTGACAGCGGGGGGATGTTTTTTTGCGAAATACAGAGGCCCTTCCGGTGGGTCTATCAGGTGGAGGAATCATTATTTTGCGCGTAATAAGGAGGCATCTCCTTGTGTGCGCCCCTACTGTCAGTCTCTTCCTATGGTTGTTGTATGTTGACCATGTTGACCTCGCCGCGCCGAGAGCACACACGTGGTGGACGAGGGCGAGTCCCAGGTAGGGAACGACCCAGAACCGGCGAAGCCACCGCAGCGGATGCCCACACTGAGGGGAGTATGAGCGTTGACTGGTCGGCTGCGGGGTGAGGCTGACATCACCGAATAATAGCAGGATGTGCGGGTGGGTAGAGGGATGGCCTGGTGGCAGCATAGCCAGCCACGGGAGGAGGGAGCAGGCAGTCCCACCGCGCTGGTTTGGGCGGCTGGTGCAGGAAGATCAGCGATTGAAGAAGCAGGGCGGCTGTTGGATGGACATCCAACAGTCACTGCTGTGTGTTGACTAAGTTGACAAAGCCTTGCGTACGCGTAAAAAAATTAGGAAAACATCATCGTCAACCTAGTAGGCCCAGAAGTCAGCCTCCAAATCTGTGGAAAACAGCATACATCCCATTTGCCATTATTTTCAATAATTTACAGCCCATTTGCTAACTCTTAAGGATATTTGAAGCCCAAATTCTTTTTATTAGCATTTAGACCATATATTCTGGGCACTGCTAAAAAGTTCAACAAAATTTTGCATATTTCGGTGGGGTCTGAACTCTTTTAATCACGAAATGTCGTGTCACGTTAAAAATATTTTTTCAAAAATTATATCAAAATAAAATTCAAAAAACAATTCTCCATAAAAAATGAATGAAATTAAATTCTTAACTAGCAAGATGCTCGTGCATTGCACGGCCATGAATATGCATTTGTATGAGTAGTTTATCTTGTGGGAGAAAAGACGATATTTTAATGTAATTGCTAGTTGGCTTTGGTTTTTATAAGAGTAGAGAGTTGAGAAATCCAGAAAAATGATATTTTATTGTAATTGCCGGTTGGCTTTGGTTTACAAATTTACAGCCCATTTCTTACAACTTATAGCCCATTTTCTAGGGAAGCCCATTTCTTACTACTTACATCCCTCCTCATCTTGAAAGATTTGCAACCCAGCAGGGCTGAGAAAAGCAAGTAGGCCTCGGTTTTGGTATTCTCCAAAAAAAACTGGGCTAGCCATTTTCAGAAAGAAAAAAGATATCAACTGGGATTGTCATGTGCTTAAATAAAAGCGTAAGCGTGGGCTAGACAGGACACAGCCCCCGCACAGCGTGCAGTTGAGCTCCGTCTCTGAAACTAAAAAACAACTGGGCGAGCTGCTGGGTCCCTGGTGTTATCCGCTCATAGTGTAACTTTCTCGTTTATTGATTACATTGACAATGATGTGGGACGTAGTTGTCAAACAATTAGGAGGAAGTATTTTTTTGGCTTGTAATAATGAGGCACCTGCTTGCATAATGCAATGACCCTGGTGGGTCCCTACTTTCAGCCTCTCCACGTACAGTCATCTCCTGATTCCTCTTAGTCGTTGACCGTGTTGACAAGCCAGACGATGGCGGGCACAACGAGCGAACCAAGGCGGAGAACGACGGCGGGGCCTCGGACGGGAACGAATAGCAACCATGGAAGATGCGGCAGTGTAGTGGCAGGTGGAGGGGAGTACAAGGGCAACAACATGCCACTCAAGCTTACAAACGGTACAAAAAGCCCAAGGATTAATTGTTCATCAAATTTTTAGACAAAACCAGATTGAACATGTCAGTAACATCTAACCCAACCACTCTTTTTCGCAGTCACAAACAAATGGATTGGTCTGATCCATAAAATCATCATCCTGTGCAAAAAAAATTATTTCGGGATGACTACAACTTGTTGTAAATGAAGCGAGCACGTTTAGAAGCCCATTTGTCCACCCGAAACTTAATTTTTTGCTGTTCAACGTGTCCGTCCGTGAGAAATCTCTTGATGTAAAACTTAAGCCTCATGGACAATAGTAACCTTGAATTCAACATCAAGAATGTGACAAAGCTTCTGTTTGCCTGGTTGGATGCATATCTTTCCATCGTTATTGTCCTCAAACGAATGTCATGAGAACTGAAAGTGCTGGTGCTTATTATGCCACCAATTGGTTATAAGTTTTTCTCCATGTGGTCGCAGTACCTAAGTAGACATGAAGATTGAAAACAATTAAGGTATGAGAAAAGAGTATGTTGAAAGAGCGACAACTGAATGGTTAATTCTAGTACAATACATACAGGCTTCAATGTGCATGAAATCATCACCTCTATATATAAATTCTCCAAAGATCGAAAGCATCGCAGCAAGCCAATAATTATGTCCAGATCAAAACTAGACGTTCCGATATATAAGATCTTGACAGAATCCAGCAGCATTGATAGGTTATCCATGGACGAACTCTTCATTGAGCATATAACATAATATTAGTACCAAAAGTGTACTCCAAGATGATATAGAACTTATGCACACAAATGAAAAATGCAGCTTATGATTACAAATGTGTAGATCATAATATACGGTACCTGAAAAAGTGAGGAGCCAAATACCAACTTCCTGTGATCATTAAACAGATCACGAATTACATCCAAGGTCTCCAGTTTGGGCGCAGATATGACAGTTGTTTGCGAAGGTTTATAACAATCATCAAGGAAAACCGCGAGATGGACAACGGTGGTGTGGGCACGAATTCTTGGTGTGTTCGTAGTATGAAACTTTTGTGGTAATGGTAGAACTCAAACTGCTGGAGTTTTCCGAATTCAAGGGTTGTCAGCCAAGCGTCCATCGTGCCGGGTATGGACAGCAGGTAGCGTGTCGGGATGCAGAGGCGTTCAACGGGGCCCTGCTGGTGAGAAGATACGATGGCTCTGAGGAGATCAAATTCAGGAAGGACAGATATATGATGACAGTCGAGATTGAGGGGCGCGGTGCACCATAGAGGGCGCCACCGAGTTGAGAGGACTTGTGTGCGGCAACAATCCTTTGAGGAGAGAAGCGAGATGATCTCCTCAAGGATGACGTCCGGGAGATCACTGATGTGGTCCACCGGAGATTCTAACGGTTCCTCGGACCCGGGTGGGGGGGGGGGCTCGCCGCTTCTCCCCGCGCTGCCGGGTGTGGGGTCTACAACCGGCGTCGTTGTTGGCGGGAGCCTCATCTTCTTGGCGCTAGGGCCAGCCGACTCCATTTTCCTTGTGAGCATCACGTGGAGCTCACCGGTTTGAGCAGATTAGCCAGAGACAAGCCTAGTGGCAGTGCGAGCGGGGAAGAAGGAGGGCTGGGGTTTTCTGTAGGAGAGGAAGAAGAGGAGCATGTGTTTTCTATATGAGTGAGGAAGAAGGTGAGCGGGGGTTTTCTAGATGAGTGAGGAAGATGGGGAGCGGGGGGAAATGAGTTGAGACGGAAGCGGGAGAGCAAGGTGCAGTATAAGTGGAAGCGAGGAGGATGGAGGGTTTTTCTTGGATCGCCCCCTCTTCAAGAAATATGGGTTTCTCCTCGCAAAAAACAAAAACAAATGGGCTTTAAGATGGAT
Organism: Aegilops umbellulata; assembly: GCA_032464435.1. NCBI lineage: Eukaryota > Viridiplantae > Streptophyta > Magnoliopsida > Poales > Poaceae > Aegilops > Aegilops umbellulata. The sequence goes on along the minus strand of CP136060.1, from coordinate 104,063,867 downwards.
AGGCTTTTGTATCGGCCCAGTCGGTTGCCCGTGTTTTGTACTGGAGGGCCTTGTGCTAGAGGCAGGCTAAGACACTCTCCAGCTTATTGCCCATTCGAAAGAAAAAAAGAGACGCCTCCAGCTTATGTCTACTCATCGGTAACCTTTTTCAACTTGGCATCCACCAAATTAGAGGATGCGGTACTGGATGCAGACACTCACACTAGTCGTGTAGCGCAGCAAAGTGAGGTGTCAAATAACAGGCCTACAATATACTTACTAGATTGTGAAGGTTCATAGGCTAGTCAACATTCACATTAAACTAAGCTTCAGAAGATATGGTATGCATACTAACATTCAGAATAACAAAAGTTCAGCATGTTTATGCATCTCAATGATTCACCATACTATAACCAATACAAAGCTGTGAGAAGGTGTGGAAATAAAGAAAATCGGTCGATGCTTCTCTGAGCAAAGGTCCTCCCGGCGCACGCGTTAATTTCCTGGGCATGCTTGTTTCTTCTCAATGTTGCGGGCACTTTGAGCATGTTGGCAACTCCACAGCTAGCTAGCTGCCTCATCTTGCAATTGATGCTGCCACATTTGCAGCAAACACATGAGGCAATAGAGATGACTCAACATGAGTCCATATTGTGCAGTTCCCCTGAAATCATCTTCATTGTCCTAAATCTGAAAAGATAGGGAAAAAATAGCTATACTTAAACAGTGTTACAAAACAGTAGCACATATCATTAGCTCGGCATGACAAAACACGATCATATGGACGAAGGGATATTGACCTGCCTGAGCAAGATTATATATAATTTCATAAGTCCTTGGTTGATTTCCACCTTCGGCTGCACTGCTTGTTTGCTCTGCCACACATGACAGGATCGTTCCGAACTGCAATAAGCAAGTCAACGTATGAATAACTTATTTCATCTTGCGGTGGTCATTGTACCTAGTTACGAATGTAGGAATACCTGGAGCACCATGAGGTTAGCTGACAGCAGGTAGATGCAGCCATATAAATTTTGTGCGGTGCTACCAAAATTGAGGTTTGTATCCCTTCCCTTTATGAGAATTCTTCTTGAAGTTGGTAGAATGTGACAGCTTGTTCTTTGCATCAAACTTGCCTTTCCCTTGAGATTTGTTCTTGTTGTTTTGGGGCTGGTTGGGCTGGAAGTTCTTCTCGTGTACCATGTGGGCACTAGAAGCTCCCTCAGCGACCCGAGCACGTGTGTCTTTTGCTCTCGCCTTCTCTTCAAAATCAAGAGTGCTAATGAGATCCGAAACGGAAAACTCATGTATCTTGTTTTACATAGAAGTAGCAAAATCGTTCCACGAAGGTGGAAGCTTGGCAATGATGGTCCCAGCAACAAATTTGTCCGGCAACACACACTTAAAGTACTTGAGTTCCTTAGTGAGTGACTGTATCTCATGAGTCTGCTGAACAACAGAGCACTCATCACTCATCTTCTAGTCACAGAATTGCCCCATGATGCACAACTCGTTGCCAGTGCCCGAGGCCCCAAACATGGCCTCGAGCGTAGCCCACATGTCTTTGTCGCTGTCAAACAACATATATGAATCCACAATGGAATCGTCAAGAACACTCAGCAGGGCGGCTTTGAAGCGGGTATCCATGTTCTCAAAAGCTTCCTATTGTGTAGGATTAAGATCGCCCTCGGGCTTACCCTTAGTGGGGTCATAGCAGTACATGATCTGAAACCAATATACTGCTCTTGTCCACCCACCGAGTTTCTCGATTCGGTCCCACGGACTTTGGTAAATTGTGTGTAACAGCTAGATTTTGTATGGAGGCTATATATACCCCTCCACCCATCCTTCATTCATGGAGAGAGCCATCAAAACGTGCCTACACTTCCAGCATATATTTTCTGAGAGAGAACCACCTACTCATGTGTTGAGACCAAGATATTCCATTCCAACCACAAGAATCTTGATCTCTACCCTTCCCCAAGTTGCTTTCCACTCAAATCAACTTTCCACCAAATCCAAATCTGTGAGAGAGAGTTGAGTGTTGGGGAGACTATCATTTGAAGCACAAGAGCAAGGATTTCATTATTAACACACCATCTATTACCTTTTGGAGAGTGGTGTCTCCTAGATTGGTTAGGTGTCACTTGGGAGCCTCCGTTAAGATTGTGGAGTTGAACCAAGGAGTTTGTAAGGGCAAGGAGATTGCCTACTTCGTGAAGATCTACCAAGTGAGGCAAGTCCTTCGTGGGTGATGGCCATGGTGGGATAGACAAGGTTGCTTCTTCGTGAACCCTTCGTGGGTGGAGCCCTCCGTGGACTCGCGCAACCATTACCCTTCATGGGTTGAAGTCTCCATCAACGTGGATGTACGATAGCACCACCGATCGGAACCACGCCAAAAATCTCCGTGTCTCCAATTGCGTTTGCATACTCCAATCCCATCCCTTTACTTTCTTGCAACTTGCATGCTTTACTTTCCGCTGCTCATATACTCTTGCCATGCTTGCTTGAAATGTATTGTGAATGTTTAAGCTTGTGCTAAAAATCCACCTTAACTTGAAGAAATTAAAAATTGCTACTTTTCTTTGTTGAGGTTCTAATCACCCCTCCCCCCTCTAGACACCTCTTCTCTATCCTTTCAAATAGCTTTTGTCCTTAGACAGGCTCATTCCCGAAGAGCGCGCGTGTAGGTTTCCTATTATCATGCTCATGCAAATGCTATAATAGATCACATTATAAAGTGGTGCAACTCACACTCACCTAGCAGTATGGGACTAAACTTTAGTCCCACTCACACCACACTTGGAGCATGGTTAATAGTATAGCTAACATCCGGCTATATGAAGTTGACACATCATCTAGAACCAACCTAATAGCCTGCTAGTACAATAGTTAGTCCCTTTAGTATAATACTATATCATTAATAATGGCCCCACCTTTTGTCTCACAAAGTATGTTGGAGCTCCTGCTACAACCGGCTACAAGTTTACAACCCGTTTCTCTTCTCTCTCCTTCAACTAAGCACAACTACTATATTTAAATCCTTATGTCATCTAATTGTAGTACTTGCTCTAAAGTTACTCTCCATTGTGTAGTCTGAAATGCCGGGCGTGCAGCGGACGGTGCCCTCGGTCGGCGCGCCGCTTCAATGGTGGAAGCAGTGAGAGGTCGCGTCGCCCTGACTTGCCATCAATGTGGAGCGGCAGGCTCAGCTGGCGCCGGGCGGGAAGCGTGTGCGGGAGGGGGTGGGTTTTTGTTGGGCCAAGAAGGTGAGAAGCCAACTTGGGATCGGTTCGGACGGGGAAATATCATGTTCTCCCATACTCACTAGTAGTTTCATGCATATGACACTAATCTATGTTACTACTCACTCCTTTCCGGTTTATAGGGCTTATATCAAAATCTTAGTTTTTCCATTTTATAAGGATCAATTTGGTTGTTCCCCATCACAAGTTTAGATTTCAAGGTGCATTAAATAATTGCATGCAAGTATTAAGAGAAAATTGACCAATGCATGCACTTTATAAATGCATGCATTGCAATTAATACAATGGTAAACATAAATTTTTGATGAAAACAAGAGCATTATTTGGGTGCTTTTGGAAATTACAAAAAGTATTCCACCACTCATCATCTACCTTGGTTGGTGAGATTTTAGAATTGAGCCCTATAAGGCTGGTTGTAATGGGGAGTATCATATACTAGTATCATGCATATGATACTAGTGTATGATACTACCTCCCTAATGCATGGTATCATATACTAGTACCACATAGTACTTTATTTATTGCAATGTATGACTCATAGTAGTATAGCATTTTATGATACGGTATCATGATATGATACTCAACCCTCTCTTTCTTCATTTAATTCTATGACACATCATCAAAATTATCTAGTTGGCATGCATGATACTAGCTATGATACTCCCATTATGACCAGCCTAAACCGGAAAGGAGGGAGTAGTACAGTAATGTTATGGTGGCTTCATTTATTAGCTTGTAGACTCATTTTGTCTTGGGAAGCGCTATGTTACAGTAACATATTATGTACCACTTCTCATTAACTACTTGGCACATAAGCAAAATTTTCTTGGAGTGCGCTAAGTGACTCCCACTATAACTAGCCGTACAAAGTGTGGGCTATGTAGATGGCGTAGCAAGCAAGCTTCTCATCATTCTGTGAGTTGACATGACACATCAAAGTAGCAGTTTTTTTTCAAAATGTACATCAAAGTACCACTGTAGTATTCTCCAAAAAGGGCCGACCATGTCCATGGCTACCATCCCATCCCGTGCTCCGTCATTGAGTATGTGCACGATTCATGTGTCATTCAAGAAAAAAACTTCGTTCGTTCCATTGAAAAAAAATAAAAACAAACACGCCACCGCGTCATGCTCGAACTTTGGTTCGTCCATGCGTGGTTCCCGACCCTCCAATAAGTGAACAACTACCAAACGCGTCAAATTATCACGTGAGCTGCCTCTCATGCAGAAATGAGCTCCACCGTGTACCCGCGCACGTGTGTTAGGGAATGAGGCACAGAGTACGCGCGTCCGTGCGTGCAATTTTTCTCTTCGTGCACGTACTCCTTTTTTTGTGGGTGATTCGTGCACGCACTCGACCAATGTTGGTGACCATTGGTGAGTCTCACTTATCTCTACATCTCAGCATGTACATCTACATCTGCATCTACGTCTACACTACATCTACATCTACATCTACATCTACATATACCTCTACTATAGTACATCAAGTTTTAAACAAGAGACCAGCCATTTTCTTGCATGACACGACCAACCCGTATCGCTTCTTGCTCGTCGTCTCTCTCAAAGTGCGTCCGGCAGGTGATTTTGCCATTGATTGAGGTCGGTTCGCTCACACTCGGTCCCACATGGTATAAATTGAAAAAGAATACTCTGACTAGTGGACCATTGAAAGAAGTATATATTTCACCCTCAAATGTAAGTTGATGGACAAATAACCCCCCAAAGTCAATTTTGGTATTACTTTTACCCTCAAATATCTAAAACCGGGTATATCACCCCCTTGAGCGGTTTTAGTGTTCACATGTTAGAGTTTAGGCGGTTTTGATTGTTGACTAGGAATTGACTAACTATTTACACTAATGAAATTGCAACGACACCGTCGGAATCCACGGAGGTCGTCGGAGATGTTCCCAATGGACCCCGACCTTCCCTACGAGGAGAGGAGATCATGCGGGTGTCTTTCGAGCTCAAGGGGTCGTCGGGCTACCTCGTCGGCTCGTCGCCCGCCTCATAGTGGGAGTAACCTAGGTAGTAACATAGCGCACTCCAAGAAAATTTTGCTTATCTGGCATGTAGTTAATGAGGAGAGAGATGTTTAGAGTAACATAGTAATATGTTACAGTGTAAGTTACTCCCCACTATGAACAGCCTTGGCCTCTCCCAGTGCTCCACCATGTTTAGCTGCTAAGCCTGCCACGTAGGCGTAAAATATGATGTGGCAAGTTAATTAAGAAGAGAGAGACTAGTTTGGTGACCCCAGGAAGAAACGGTGGAAAGACAGTTTTGAGTTTATACCTAATTAAATGAAGCAAGTTAGCAACAACAAACTAAGCACCTATGCATTGGAGACTTGAGTTGCTAAGCCTTTTAATGCACTTAGCACCTCATCTAAGCATATTTGCATTGGAATAGGTCTTAATTCCATACGGTATCATAATATGATACTCAACTCTCGCTTTCTTCATTTAATTCTACGCCACCTCATCAAATTTTCCTACTACTAGTTGGCATGCATGTTACTACTTATAATACTCCCATTAGAACTAGCCTAGTAGAATTAAAATACCTAATCTAAATGGTCGCTGCCCGATCTCTTTGTCCTCCTCCAGCATCCGGCATAAGAAGAATCGTGCAAGACACCGATTGTATTCGTTGACGTCGCCTCGGTGGTGGCCTTCATGGGATACAATTGGCGGCGGCCCCCCGTGTTGTACTTCTCCTCGATGATGGCGGCAGGCGGGGACGTGCTTCCGGTCACCTCGTCGACATCCGCGTAGCCGCATCACCTCGTCGACATCTACGGTGGCTTCTTTCTCTGCCTGCATGTCGCGGCTACGAGCGCGTCGACGGCGGATGGCACAGTCGCAGACACTAGAGGTGATGTACGATGCGGCAGCGTCGAGGGCAGGAACGATGCCCGTGCCGCCATGCTCCCCCACAAGCCGACGTGGAGCAAGTCGGCACTCCTCCTCGAGTTGTATTGGAGAGGCCAGCTGCAAAACCACACACTGGCTTAGTGCGGCAACTGCCTCGGTACGGGCTAGGCAAGGTAGGTGGAGAAGCGAGTTGCCTCGCTCGTAACTGACAGGCTCGGCGGGCCACCCAGACGGCTTTTATGCCGGAGAACTGCTCTTCCTGCTCGTCGGATGCTGCCGAAAGAGTGGAAAAAATGGTGGAAGGAGGAGCTTGGCCGGCGTCCTATTCCTGATCGGACGTCTGTGGCCGGAGTTGGTTTCTCGCATTCCACGCGGTTTTAAATGTAGGTTTTTGAATGCGGTGAGGAGGCGGGTACAGTTGGGAGTGTAGCGGGCGGCGCCCTGGGCCGGCGTGCCGCTTCAAATGGCGGACGTAGTGAGGTTGCGTCCGCCCTGACCCCCTTGACCGTGGACCTTGACAGTGTACGTCACCTTGTGTCCAGATCTAAGATGTCACATGTACCAGATGAATGACTCCAAGCTCGACCACCGTGATGCAAGAAGTGCGAGCCGAGGAACACTGTTGGATACACCCCCCTCAGACTAGCCACAATGGGTAGTAACATAGACTAGTAACATGCTCATGTTACTAGTCTATGTTACTACCTCTATAGTAACATATGTGTGGTAACATGCAACACTTTATTTATTAGGCTATAGACACATCTTGACTTGGTATGTGTGATGTTACTACTTTCCTCTGTTTCTTCATTTATTGCTTGCCGCATCATATACTTTATCTATATATGTGTGATGTTACTACCTATGTTACTCCCACTGTGGGTAGTCTCATAATTTTCCTCGTCATCATCTAAGTCCTAGAAGATCTCATCCACATCATCATTAGGCATGCAGCCGCCTTGATAAACTACGTGTGCAGAAGGAGTAGAGGCGACTGGGGACGCACTACGTCGTGGGCACTCCGTACGTGCTCGTGTGTGTGTGCAGCGTGCGTGCTTTTCCATCGGTGCTAGCTCTAAGGTTGTGGTCGTCTTCGTCTCCGACTAGTCGTTGAGCAAAGACGACAAAGAGGTGCTGCAAGAGATGCGTAGGCGCTGTTGTGTGCGAGCTTCGGCGTAGCACGACGAACCAGATGTCGCCGTAGATGGCACATGCCTCCATGCAGCTGTCTGTGTGCGCATGCATGTGTTATTCACGTGCATTCTGCGGCCGAGTGTGTGTGCATGCATGTGTTGTGTATGTGCGTTGTGTTCTCCATGCTGTGCGCGTATGTGCATGTGTTGGATCGGCATGAGTTAGTGCGTTGGCGTGTGTACATGTGTGGCTGCATGTGTCCTGTACATGCGTGGTTTCTTGCATGGTTATCAATATAAACTATAAAACATCTTCAACTTAGCATCGCGATGTATCGTCTCTAGTGGTTAGCGAAGAGTTCATGTTTTTTATTTGTTTAGAGGTGGGCAGGCGGCAAAAAACCCGGGGAAAACACGCAAGGTTCCTTGCAAACGCTCCACCCCGACGTTCCTTTCTCCTTCTCGGTCGTTGGGAATCTATGTTCTTCAACTCTTTTTATTTACGTGAGCTTTGTTCATCCTTTTGCCAACACGTGAGACATCTAGCATCAAGGGGCACATGTCATGCAAGAAAATGGAGATAATCAAATAAGCACTGTGTAAGTGAGTTGTGCACTTCGATGGCACCTACTATGCAATATTTTTCTCATCGATGGCACGTGAATAGTGCACATACTCAACGACAGAGCACGGGATGGAACCATGACATGGTCAGCACTTTTTTGGAGAGAGTACGTACTAAATAACTTTGATGTGTCCCGTCAACTCACAGAACGACGAGAAGCTTGCTTACTATGCCTTCTCCCTCGCCAACGCGTGCACGGTGGCTCGCAACACGAGGAGAAAATTTTTCTTACAAGAGGTGGTTGTGCAGCAGTTCATTTGGTGTCAGATTGCCAGAAGTACTACTGTAGTACCATCATTATTTTTTGACTTCCTGAAGAGGTGAAGAGCCAAGCGCAAGGTCACCTACTAACCTTAGGCTAGGCATAGTGGGAGTAGCATAAGTAGAGGTACCTCCTTTATTTATTCTAGAAATAACCACACGCGAATATTGGATGGTAGCAACATAGCAACTGAATCAAAAATTGAAACCAACCAATGAACTACTACTACTGGTGAGCGTTTGCTAGTATCATCTACTCCGTCTGTCCATGTATATAGGGCTTAATGCATTTTCCGAGACTAACTTTGGCCCTGTTTGGATCCATGGGTTAGAGTTAGTTTGAGCTAGTTGGGGCTCAAATAGCCCTAAAGTATCGAAACATGAGGGTTAAATTGGAGCAAGTTGCCCCAAACCCACAAAAAAACTATCCCACCCAAGAGTCGGTAACATGTGATGAGTTAGCCGATCTCAATAGACGGCAAAAACGCCAGCCCGCCACACTTTGAGAGAGACGAGGAGTGAGAAGCGATACGGGCTGCTGGATTACTAGAGCTAGGTGTCGCACGGAGGCCAAGAAATATGGTGATAGCATAGGTTAGCCATGTAGTACTACACTGGGCTGTCGTTTTTCGTACTCTTTCGGTCTACTGTGGAGATGATTGCTTGATTTTATATCGCTGAATAATATAAAATATTATGAGTGCAGACGCTCCACCACGAGGTTCCTTGCTCCTTCTCGGCCGTCTGGAATCTATGTTCTTCCACTCATTTTTTATGTGAGCTTTGTGCATCCTTTTGCCAACACGTGGGACATCTAGCATCAAGGTGCACATGTCATGCAAGAAAATGGAGATAAGCAGTGCGTAAGTGAGTCGTGCACTACAATGGCACCTAGTGCTATGCAATATTTTTCCTCCTCGATGGCACATGAATAATGCACGTACTCAATGATCGAGCACGGGATGTTAGCCATGGGCATGGTCGGCCCTTTTTGGAGAGAGTACTAAATACTACGTATTAACTTTGATGTGTCCCGTCAACTCGCAGAACGACGAGAAGCACATATTGAATGACCGAGCACGGGATGGTAGCCATGGACATGGTCAAACCTTTTTGGAGATTAATGCACTACTTTTGATGTGTTCGGGCCCCATGCTCATGTATGCCAACGTGGTACTAGTCAATTATTTTGCCAGAGTCAGCTATCACACCCTTTCGATGCCACGTCAATGTACCCACTAGAAACAAGTTAGACTTGTTCGGTTCAACCACCTCCCTAGGTGTTTGGAGACGAATTGGCCAGCGCGAGGTGGTTCTATAGGTGGGCAGGCGGCTTAAAACAAGGAAAATGCGCGAACCAGCTAAGACGAGGGAGGGAAACTTCTACATTCGCATGGGTTGTGGCATTGGCTATTGGGCGGCAACATGCGGTCATCCGGGTACGCCATAAAGGATACGAAGAGGCATCCTATATCAGCAAGGACCAACTTCCCTACCGATAGCTCATCTAACAGAACTCCCAAGTTAACTGTGTTGAGGCTGGTGTAGTCATGAGATGGTTGACCAGATGGGAAGTGGACTCAAAGTTAACCTTTGTAGTGACCCATCTGTCTAGTTAATGTCGAGGTCTTTGTTTTGTAATTTTTGACATTTTTTTGTTTTCTGAACACATGTTAATCGAAGGTTTTTCGAACATAACGCATCCCAAGACACATATGCTTATGTGGCATGGAGTTAATGAGGAGAGAGTTGTTTGTAGTAACATAATATGTTACCGTAACATAACGCACACCAATGCAAAATGAGTCTACAACATAATAAATGAAGGCTTGCATGACACTACATTTATGTTACTACCCACTATGATGATAGCAACATAAACTACTAACATGCATATGTTACTAGTCTAAATTACTGCCCACTATGACTAGCCTGCATGGTGAATAATATAGCCAAATGATGGCTACAAGGAACTTCCATGCCACCTACAGCCATCATCTATATGCACTCATGCAATAGTGTGGGCTATAATGTTGGCTATTATTACATTAGTACTTTTTTCCATCTTCTCTCTATCTCTTTCTTCACATTTATTGCATTAACCTAGGAATGCGTATATAGCTAGGCTCTTGCATGAGAGCCCACTCCCCTTACTTTTTCACATCTCTCTCTCTCCCGCAAGTATAATAGTGGGCTTATAGCCCGCTTACATGGCATTTTTTGCCTATGTGGAGGAGAGAGTGATGAAAAAGTAAGACTAGTCACAACTGGTAGTATTACTAACTTAGAGCATGGTTAATATAGGCCGCTGTTGGCTATAACATCTTTTTATGTCATCTATAGTCAATATAATAACCAACACGTATAGTAGTGGGCTACAAGAAAGTACTACTTTTTTTATCATATGGCCCACTATACACTCTCACATAGCTTCTTGGAGCATGTGCTATAGCCGGCTGTAAAGTCTACAACCCACTTCTCTTCTCTCTCCTATTCTCTCTCTTCCAAGTCAACAAAGATATAGTATTTAAACCCTTATAGCCTGCTTACGTCATCTTATTATACTTGCTCTTAGAGTACTACCTCTATAGTAGGGAGCAACATATATGTGGTGTCATGCAACACTTCATTTATTAGGTTGTAGACTAATCTTGTCTTGGTATGGGTGATGTTACAGTAACTAGCGATGTTACCACATGCTTCTCTTTTCTCATTAATTACTTGCCACATCATCTATTTTGCCTTGAGATGTGTGATGTTACCATCTATGTTACTCCCACTGTGGGTAGTCTAAGGGGAGTGGGCTATCATGCAAGAGCCTAGCTATATGTGGATTCCTAGAAAAATAGAACAAATGTGAAGAAAGAGAAAGAGAGAAGGTTGAAAAAAGTAATAGTAATGTTATAGCCAACCTTGTAGCCCACACTACTATATGAGTGACTATAAATGATGGCTATACATGACATGGAAGTTTCTTATATCCATCAGCTGGCTATACTATTAACCATGCTCTTAGGCTAGTCATAGTGCAGAGTAACTTAGACTAGTCTAAGTTAGTACCTCCATAATGCAAAGTAACATAATAGTAGTGTCATACTAGTTGGCTTTATTTATTACCTTGTAGACTCATCCTCTCTTGGAAAGCGCTATGTTACAGAAACATATTATGTTACAGAAACATATTATGTTACTCTAAACACATCTCTCCTCATTAAATACATGCCACATAAGCAAACTTGTCCTGGACTGCGCTTTGTTACTACCTATGTTACTCCCACTATGAACTGTTGCATGTCCACCGCTTGTAAGCAAAAGTTTCTCCTCGTGCTGCGAGCCACCGCGCGCATGTTGGCGAGGAAGAAGGCGTAGTAAGCAAGCTTCTCGTCATTCTACGAGTTGCCGCGTATTGGCAAAAGGATGAACAAAGCTCATGTCAAAAAAAGAATGGAAGAACATAGATTCCCGACGACCGAAAAGGAGCAAGGAACCTCGTGGTGGAGCGTCTGCACTCATAATATTTTATATTATTCAGCGATATAAAATCAACCAATCATCTCCATAGTGGACTGGAAGAGTACGAAACACGGCAGCCCAGTGTAGTTACATCATACTACATGGCTAACCCGTGCGACACCTAGCGCTAGTAATCCAGCAGCCCGTATCGCTTCTCGCTCCTCGTCTCTCTCAAAGTGCGGCGGGCTGGCGTTTTGGCCGTCTATTGAGGTCGGTTAACTCATCACATGTTAGCGACATGCCAAGAGCATTCTAAAAAAATATTGTACTCTATTGTTATGCCAAGAAGAGGAAGCGCTTTTACCGGCGGACCAAACGAGACAGGCATGTCGTGCCATGAGTGGGTCCACTTTCTCGTTTTTAACTCGTTTTGAACACTTGGTTTTGACTATTGATAAGATTTTATATAGGGACTAATGTATTCTTGAAGGATGCCTTTGACTATTGATAATATTTTATATAATTTGAAAATTATATCATTCGAAGATCCTTTCACGTACGAATTTGACTATATGCTTTCAGCAACTTGCATGTCCTATACTGCTCCAGTTTGGATACTCTAACTTAGCTAGAGGTTAGCCAAAGAGGTGTCTGGGTTAGATTGACCATAAATGCACTTGATGGAGAGAGAAAAGTGATTTTTTAGTGGGCCCAATGAGAACTATCTCCAATTAGCACCTCTTGGGTGGGATAGTTTTTTTGGTGGGTTCGGTGCAACTTGCTCCAATTTAACCCTCATGCTTGGATACTTTAGGGCTATTTGAGCCCCAACTAGCTCAAACTAACTGTCGGTGTACTAAAGTAGGGGTACCTTAGTACCCCGAACTTGTGCACGGGCAGTCGTAGCACCCCGCGGCAAGGCTTGCCAGGCGATCGCCAAAACTCTCCGTGGTCCCTTTTTGGGCCATCCAAGAACAAAGTATTTGAGCGAAGGCCCCGGCAGGAGGAGCTTGCCGGGAAGGCCACCCGAAGAGAGCAAGGCCCGGGCAAGAGGAGCTTGCCGGGACGGCCGCTCGAAGCACAAGGCCCCGGCAAGAGGAGCTTGCTGGGAAGGCCGACCAAGGCACGACAAGATACTTGCTGCGACGCGCCCCGCGTCCCGGCAAGGACCGGTGAGCGACAAGATCCCGGGCGTGACAAGGCACCAACCGCGGCAAGGCGCTTGCCGCGGCAAGTCACCACCCAGCGCCTGCACTCCAGCTCATCCACCCACGTGTCGCTCTGGGGCCATTCCAGGCGTACGTGGCAAGAGGCTGCGCAGCCAGGGGCATGCGATGGCGAAGCAACGCTGACAGAGTAGCCATCGTGGCAAACGGTGGTGCTCCTGAGGGTCCCTTTCCTGCACCGTCTGAGCGATGCGGACGGGCATTTAATGCCCTTGTCCCCTGCCGTCAGAGTTAGGTATGATAGCACTGTGCAAACAGCTATACCCAACACAGCGTTTTCCAGTTTTACCCCCGCCTACGTTGCCACCTGTGGGTAACCCCTTGCACATATAAAAGGAGGCCCCATGCGCAACGGGGGGAGGGGAGAAGGCCATTCACGCTCGGTCTCGCCAGCGGCTCGCGTGTACTGTAGCACCACACGCTCCTGAGCAAGAACACAATACAAAACCACAAAGCAGCAGTAGGGTTTTACGCATCCGTGCGGCCCGAAGCTAGGTAAATCCCCTTGTGTGCATCGCCTCGATCCGCTCTTCGCGCGACCTCCGCCCCCCGCCGAACCAAGAAAGGGGCTCGGTCCCCATAGGTGTTTGAGGAGGCAGATTTCCTCCGACATCTTTGACGCGCCAGGTAGGGGGCGTCGAAGTTGTGCGAACCTGATCCGGCGTCTGCACAGGCTAGATCTCCATCATCTTCATCGACATGCCACCGAAGAAGAAGGTTCCGGAGGTGGCTGGTCCGTCCGCGTCGAACCCACCGCCCCTGGAGCAAACGGGTGGTGGGGACGGCACCGACGGCGGAACGGGCGCCACCGAGCCAACTCATGGTGCCACGGCGTCCGAACATGCACCGCACCCCTCTCAGGAGGCACGGGACCAGCAGCGTCTTGGCACTCACGGTACCATACGCTCGTTGGACACAGATCGAGCCGGCGAATCCCAGGGCGCTCAAGGCCAGCACTCACACCAACGCGCTGGTGCGAGCGTGGCGCGACTGCCTGGTCCGGGTGTTGCTCCTTCTAACGTAGTTAGAAGTTCGAGCACATCCCGCTCCACGCGCCGTTCGCCACCGCTACCCGCCACTCCAGCAGAAGCTCTGGCACGAGCTCAACTGCTCCTAGACTACCCTCCAATGGCGGACAAGCTCGACGACTGGAGGGCCACGATACAGAGCCTCATCGGTTTCGCTAACGGCGACACCCCGCGGCAGCACAGTGCGTCGCAGCCGCGGCAGGTCGGCCAGGCGAGAACCGATGGCGCCAAGACCGGTGGGGGCGCGACCACCGTGCATTCTCCGCCCCAAAGGCCAAGATCGCCGACTCGCCGGAGCCATCGCGACAACGACTCCACCGCTTCGTCAAATCCGCGAACTCGTCGCGATCAACGTCACGTTCTTCACGAGCGAGAGCGAGAGGACGCTCGTACTCGCATCGAGCGTCGGAGAGAAGCGCAGCGTCAATCAGACCAGTGCGCTGGGCCCTCTGTCGACATGCATGCGCCCGGGGGACCAGGCGACCTGCCGTACGCGGTAGGCTGCCCTGCGTTCACCCGTGAGCTGCGGCAAGTCCAGTGGCCCAGCACGAAGAATTTCAAGCCAGACGTACCTGAGAAGTACGACGGCAAGTCGCATCCGTCGGAGTTCCTCAGCATCTACACCATTGCGGTGCAGGCTGCTGGGGGGCGGGACGACAAGATCCTTGCCAACTACTTCCCGCTGGTACTCAAATCCAACGTCAGATCCTGGCTCATTCACTTGCCGGATAACTCCATAACCTCCTGGACAGACTTGTGCCATCAGTTTGTTGGCGCCTTTACAGGCGGCCACAAATCCCATGGCCAAAGAGAGCGACCTTCACCTGCTCGTCCAGAAGGAAGGGGAATCCTTGCGCAAGTTCATCCAGAGATTCAACCGTGTGCACTAAAACATCCCAGACGTCCACCCTGCTGCGGTCATCACCGCGTTCCATCAGAACATGTGTAACCGCAGGATGCGGGAGGAGATGGCGATGTGCAAGATCAAAGAGGTTAGCGAGCTATATGCCCTGGCCGACAAGTGTGCACATGCTGAGGAAGGGAGGAAACTCCCTGGAGAGAACACTGGAGCAGGAGAATCTGACAGTGAAGATACCGCCCCGGCAAGGAAGAACCGACGGCGGAGCAACAGGAAGAAGAAGAGCCAAGAAGTACTGGTTGTTGAGCAGTCCGGCGATGAAGGCACCGCCAAGAAGGCCCAGGCTGGTAGCTCCGGCAAGGAGGTTGCCGGATGCGCCAACTGCTAGGCTGTGGCGGTCGCCGACAAGCGGGACGGCACCAACAAACAGTACCGCAAGATCCACCGCACCAAGGGCCATGACCTCCAGAGCTGCAAGCAGGTCGAGCGGCTCGTCGAGCTGCAAAAGGCCGAGTACGAGCAGCGCGACAAGGAGAGAGCCCGGGGAGGTGGCGGAGGATCAGGTACGAAGCATCCCAGCCAGGGAGGACGCCGCGACAAGGGCAAGCAGCGGCAAGCGGACAGACCTCCCCGCGGCCGCGACAAGAACGAAGACGACGACAAAGACGAAGACATGGATGATGTCGAGACCAGTGAGAAGGAGTTTCAGAAAGCCACAGAGGTCTTGTGCGTAGACGGCGGTGCTTCCCTGCATACTTCTCACCGCCAGCTCAAGCAGTGGGCACAAGAAGTCAATGCAGCGGAACCACCCGTCGAGTCGCGCAAACCTCTGAAATGGTCCAGCACGCCTATCATCTTCGATATTGAGGACCACCCTGACCGCACAACTGCGATCGGGTGTTTGCCGATGTTGGTCTCACCAACAATCCGCAACCTCAAGGTCACTAAGATGCTAGTCGACGGCGGGGCCAGCTTGAACCTGATCTCCTCCGCTGTACTCCAGAAACTCCAAGTCCCCGACAGCAAGCTCGAAGAGACCGGCACGTTCCACGGAATCAACCCGGGAAGGAGCAAGCCGAAGGGGAAGATAACGTTGCCAGTAACATTTGGCAGCGAGCTGAACTTCAGGACAGAGAGGATCACTTTTGACGTTGCCGATTTTCCGTTGCCCTACAATGGAATTCTCGGCCGTCCAGCGCTCGCCAAATTCATGGCGGCCTCTCACTACGCATACAACATGCTCAAGATGCCAGGCCCGATAAGCGTCATCTCTGTCCCCGGCGACAAGAAGGATGCCCTTATCTGAGCCGACAAGATCTACCGGGAAGCAGCAGCCGCAGCGGATCACAAGCCGCTTGCCGCTGAAGCTCCCGGAGAGAAGAAGAAGACCAAGCCCGACAAGTGCTCTGGTGCCCACTCCGGCAAGCGCACCTCTACGGAGTGCTGCGCTACCGTCAAGGACGCGCCATCGAGCTCCGCCGGCAAGAAGAAGACCAAGCCCAGCGAGTGCTCTGGTGCCCACTCCGGCAAGCGCACCTCTTCGGAGTGCTGCGCTGCCGTCGAGGACGCGCCATCGAACTCCACCGGCAAGAGTAAGAAGACAATGGAAGCTCCGGCAATGACCGAGAAGGTGTCCGCCAAGGAGGACGGCACTGGTGGTACCTTCACCATCAGTGCCACTCTCGACCCCAAATAGGAAAGCGCGCTCGTTGCTTTCCTGCGGGCGAATGTCGATGTGTTTGCCTGGCAACCATCTGACATCCCGGGCGTTCCCAGGAAAGTGATTGAGCACCACCTCGCCGTCTGTCCTCATGCGTGGCCCGTCAAGCAAAGAGTCAGGAAGCAAGCGGTGGAGCGCCAAGAGTTCATCGCAGAAGAAATCAAGAAGTTGGAAGCGGCAGGCCTCGTCAGAGGTGTGCTCCATCCGACGTGGTTGGCCAATCCTGTTGTCGCGCGCAAAGCAAATGGGAAATGGAGGCTTTGCATCGACTTTACTGATGTTAACAAAGCTTGTCCCAAAGATCCTTTTCCCTTGCTGCGCATTGACCAGATTGTTGACTCCACGGCCGGATGTGACCTGCTTTCATTTCTTGACGCATACTCAGGATACCATCAGATCTTCATGGCTGAAGAAGACGAGGAGAAGACCGCATTCATCACTCCATGTGGCACGTACTGTTTCATACGGATGCCTTTCGGTCTGAAGAATGCTGGTTCGACGTTTGCGAGGGTTGTCCATACCGCTTTTGAGCCACAAATCCACAGAAATGTGGAGGCCTACATGGATGACATAGTGGTCAAAAGCAGGGACAGGGCAACCCTGATTCAAGATTTAGAAGAGACCTTCACGAACTTGCGCAGGATTAGCCTCAAGCTCAACCCCGAGAAGTGCGTGTTTGGAGTCCCTTCCGGCAAGCTTCTCGGGTTCTTCGTGTCTCAGCGAGGAATCGAAGCCAACCCAGACAAGATCAAGGCCATCGAGCAGATCGAAGCACCAACACGCGTCAAGGATGTACGAAGGCTTGCCGGCTGCGTCGTGGCTCTCAGCAGGTTTATTTCCAAGTCTGCAGAACGCGCCCTGCCATTTTTCAAAGTTTTGAAAAAGGTGGGTCCAGTGAAATGGACTCCGGAAGCGGAGGCTGCGCTGCAAGACTTGAAGAAATACCTATCCTCCGCTCCAATACTTGTCGCGCCTAAACCACAAGAGAAGTTGCTGCTGTACCTGGCGGCAACCAATCAAGTGGTTAGTGCTGCGTTAGTAGCGGAGAGGGAGGCAGATGACGAGCCAGCAACCGTGGCAAGCACGTCCAGCGACAAGCAGGGGGCTTCCCCGACAAGCTCTGGCCCCGACAAGGATGGATCTGCGCAGGAGCAAGTGGAGGTGCATAAGAAGAAAATGGTGCAGCGCCCAGTTTACTTTGTCAGCTCCCTTCTGCAGGGGGCTAGGTCAAGGTACTCTAGTGTTCAGAAATTGATTTTCGGCCTTCTCATGGCCTCGAGAAAGCTGCGCCATTACTTCCAAGCACATGAGATTACAGTTGTCACCCGCTTTCCGCTGAAGAGGATACTGCAGAATCCAGAAGCAACAGGCAGGATTGTCGAGTGGGCGCTGGAACTGTCGAGCTTCGGTCTCAAGTTCGAGAGCACCTCGACTATCCAAAGCAGAGCCTTGGCGGAGTTCATAGCGGAGTGGACACCGACGCCAGACGAAGAAATCCCAGAGACGAGCATCCCTGCCAAAGAAGCAAGCAAAGAGTGGCTGATGTATTTTGATGGTGCCTTCTCGCTGCAAGGCGCCGGTGCTGGCGCGTTGCTTATCGCGCCCACCAGAGAGCACCTCAAGTACGTAGTACAGATGGACTTCCCCAAGGAACAAGCAACCAACAATATTGCAGAGTATGAAGGTCTGCTCGCCGGTCTCAGGATCGCGGCAGAACTTGGGATCAAGAAGCTCATTGTCAGGGGTGACTCGCAGCTTGTCGTCCGCCAAGTGAACAAGGATTACCAGAGTCCGTTGATGGAAGCGTACGTTGATGAAGTGAGGAAGCTAGAAGAGCGCTTTGACGGCCTGCAAATGGAACACGTTCCAAGAGCTGAGAACGACATTGCTGATGGCCTGTCAAAGTGCGCAGCACTTAGGTTACCTGTGGAACCAGGAACCTTTGTGCTCAAGCTGACTCAGCCATCCGTGACACCATCAACCGGACAGAGCAAGAAGAGGAAGTTGGTCACCGGCGACTATCTTCCGGCAGAGCTCCCCGGAGCCGCCGCCAAGAAGGTCCCCAAGATCGACGCCAAGAGTGCTGAGGAGCCGTCTGCTCCGTCAAACCCCAGGGTTTGTTTCGTAGAAGCAGGCGCTCCCGACAAGTTTTGCCCCGGCAAGCTTGCCGGGGAATGTCAAGCTCCGGCTGAGCCCCAGATCCTCGCCGTAGAAGCGGACGTTCCCGCAGCAGCAGATGTGCCTTCAGTCCTTGTTGTCGAGCCACAGGCTCCGGCATGGGCGCAGCAGACTGTCCATTTCCTCCAGAACGGAGAACTTCCCGAAGAGCAAGAAGAAGCGGAAAGAGTAGCCCGGCGCTCGAGTATGTACCAGTTCGTCGACAACACACTGTACAGAAGAGGGCGCAACGGTGTGAAATTGAAGTGTATTTCCCGGGAAGACGGACAGAAGCTGTTGGCAGAGATACATGGAGGCATATGTGGTCACCACATTGGCGCAGGAGCACTTGCCGGCAAAGCGTTCCGGCAAGGTTTCTTCTGGCCGATAGCCCTCCAGGATGCAACTGCACAAGTAACCAAGTGTGAAGCGTGCCAGTTCCATTCCAAGCAGATACACCAGCCAGCTCAAGCTCTCCAGACGATCCCTTTATCCTGGCCATTTTCGGTCTGGGGGCTCGACATCCTCGGCCCCTTCCCCCGAGCTGTCGGGGGCTTTGAGTACTTGTACGTCGCAATCGACAAGTTCACAAAGTGGCCGGAAGTGGAACCAGTGAGGAAGGTGACAGCACAGTCAGCAGTCAAGTTCTTCAGGTCGATTGTTTGCCGCTTCGGGATCCCCAACAGGATCATCACCGACAACGGCACACAATTCACGAGCCGCGCCTTCATGCAATACGTCCAAGATCTCGGCGCCAAGGTCTGCTTCGCTTCTGTTGCTCATCCCAGGAGCAACGGTCAAGCAGAGAGGGCCAATGCCGAAATACTGCGCGGGCTCAAGACCAGAACTTTCGACACGCTGCACAAGTGCAGAAGAAACTGGATCGAGGAGCTGCCGGTGGCTCTTTGGTCGATCAGAACGACGCCAAATCGAGCCACTGGCCAGACACCATTTGCTCTAGTCTATGGAGCAGAAGCAGTTACCCCCACGGAACTCGTATACGGGTCACCTCGAGTGCTCGCTTATGATGAGCTTGAGCAAGAGCGGCTGCGTGAAGATGACGCGCTGCTCCTTGACGAAGATCGTCTTCAGGCTGCTGTGCGAGCCTCTCGCTACCAGCAAGCTTTGCGTCGCTACCATAGCCGCAAAGTTAAAGCCAGAAGCTTCGAGGAAGGCGACCTTGTTCTTCGGCGCGCTCCGTCCGCCAAGAATCATAACAAGTTGACGCCAAAGTGGGAAGGCCCTTACCGGGTGAGACGAGTCACGAGGCCCGGCGCTGTCCGCCTCGAGACCGAAGATGGCACTCCGGTGAGCAATTCCTGGAATATTGAGCATCTTCGTATGTTTTACCCGTAAGGCGCGGTTGTCGGGCCCCGCCCGGCAACCAACCTTTTGTACAAGTCTTGCCGCTGTTGCATGTAATCCTTTGTACAAAGCCAGGCGCAGACCCTGAGCAGCAGTAAATGAAGCGCTGGCGCCCTAAGTTTTAGCATGCATGCTGAGTCGAGTCTCGTCCTTGGTTAGGGTTGATAGTGCCTAACAGCTGCTAACCCCTAGCTTAGAGGTCGAGTCTGCGTCCTTTTTCCTGTTCTTTCGTTTCCTTTGGTTCGCAGGGTTTTGCATATCCTGGCCAGACCGCTTAAGGACGAAGAAGAGAAGAAGGGTAGACCAGCATCTGGTCCCCGGCGAACCAGTGTTGCCGGGGGCTGCAAGCACAAAGATTCGCCCGTGACAAGCCAGAGTTGCCGGGGCTGCAATCCTAGATAAGTCTTTCATCCCTTGTCATGCATTCTCTTATGGACTGAGGAATGCGAAAACCTTGTTCCTTCCTAAAAAGCTGCCGTGCTCCCTTAACTCTGGTCCCCGGAGCGCGTTCCTGGGGCCAGTTTTGATAGTAGCCGCGGCGGCAAAAGAACGGAATGAGGAGCCCGAACCCGCCTCATCCCTGCCTCCGCCAAAGGCGTGAGGAAGGTCAAGTGGCGTGGGAAGACGGTAGGGCCTGTTGCCGGGCAAAGAAGTGTCTATCTTAACGACATAAAGGATTCGCTCCTTGGCGTGGGTTTTACCCACGGGACAAATGGCCCGGCAAACATCCCCTTTTCATTAAAAACATTCCGCTCAGGTACAGTTCAGAGAGAATGAAAAACATGAAAGATGGGATTACAAGTTTTAAACACAGCTAAGGCCCGAGGGCTTACAGATTGAAAAAAGATAAGATGCCCATAATCCGTTTCTTGTCTCTCTCCTCAGGAGGTAGGACAAGGAGGCGAAGAGGGCAAAAGGGGCGCCTAGGCGAGCTACGGGTGGCAGAAGACACCAACAGAACGCCCCGGGGGCCGGCTGAAAGCTGGACGGTGACGGCGGCGCTGGAAGCAGGGCTTGACGAGGCGGCAGGACGTCAGCACGCTGTCGAGGGCATCTAGACCTTGTACTCCGAGTTGACGGCCTTGCCGCCAGCCCTCTTCCTCTTCCGCGGCCTCCCTACGCCAGCCGCCAAGGAGACGACCCCGGGAAGCTCAAGGAGCCGGCGACACGGATGATGGGGTCACCGGTGCCACGCGGAGCCGCGGCCGACGCCTAGTCGGACCCGTCATCCCGACGACCGCTGCCCTCGTCGTCGTTGTCGCTCCCCTCCTCGTCACTCTCGCTCGAGGAGGAGCCTTCGCTGTCGGAGGAGCTATCCACGCAGCACCGGGCCCGGGTCCCGAAGTCCCCGAAGGCCTTGACGGAGAGGAGGTCCCCCTCCATCAACTTAAAATGGAGGGTGAACCCCTCCATCAAGCTGTGGATACGGGCGAACGTCTTCCACCCTCGACCAAGATACATCACGCCGGGGGCTGGGGACTCGACGTGGACCCGCGTGCCGCTGATCCCGCAGCCCCTCATGCGCAGTCTTAGCGTCTCGGGTTGTTCCACCTCCATCACGCTTGCGAAGGGGGTCGGGAGGCGGAGGCGGCGATGAGGCGCCCGGCGCAGCCTGACGAAGAACTCGCAGGGGTTGTCCCCGATGTGGACTGCCGTGAGAAGAGGAGCCGCTGGCGGAGGTGAGGCCAGCGCGTCGCCCCGTCCGCCTCGTCCACGGCCTAGTCCATGACCTCGCCCCCTCCCCCTTCCCCTTACGGTTGGCTCTGCCACCGCGGGTGCAAGGGGAGGAGGGGCACGTTGCCTAGCGGCGACCCTCGCCGCCACCGATGAAGGACCAGGATTCCCTTTCTCCATGGCGAATGGAGAGAGGGGATCAGAAGCTGAAGAGAAGCGAAGATGGAGGAGTGTGGGTTTTTGTCGCCCCCCCTCTTGCTCCTTATAAAGGAGCAGGGTGGGGGCTCGACCGCCCCTCTCAGTCAATCAAGACGCAGGAAGAGCAGGCGACTGGGACCGGCCTGCTGCCTCGGCCCGGTTTCCTGCCTCCACCGTCCGCGACCCCAGGCGCATGGAAGCCGCGTGGCTGGCGTGCAGGACCGAGGCGACGGATGAGGCGACCCCCCCTCGCCCCGTGATCGTGGGGAGCAGGCGCTTCAGAAACCGTGCCTCGGCCCCGTCCAGCAAACGAGCCGCGCCTCCACGCCTTCCTCCACTTATGGGGATAGCGCGAACCGTACCCCTTTATTACGACGTGATGCATGCCTGCGGGGCTCAGCCCCGCGCACGCCGCCCACGTCACGCACGCCTCTCCCCACGATGCCGCGTTCGACGCGTGCCGTTCGGGGAGGACATGGTGGATGCAGAAGAAGATGCAGCGTGACCCAGGCCACGCGTGCCCGTGCACTGTTTTGGGCCTGGCCCAACAGCTCTCGGCACCGTGTATGGCCCAGGCCCGGGGGCTCCTGTCGGTGTACTAAAGTAGGGGTACCTTAGTACCCTGAACTTGTGCACGAGCAGTCGTAGCACCCCGCGGCAAGGCTTGCCAGACGATCGCCAAAACTCTGCGTGGTCCCTTTTTGGGCCATCCAAGAACAAAGTATTTGAGCCAAGGCCCCGGCAGGAGGATCTTGCCGGGAAGGCCACCCGAAGAGAGCAAGGCCCCGGCAGGAGGAGCTTGCCGGGACGGCCGCTCGAAGCACAAGGCCCCGGCAAGAGGAGCTTGCTGGGAAGGCCGACCAAGGCACGACAAGATACTTGCTGCGACGCGCCCCGCGTCCCTGCAAGGACCGGTGAGCGACAAGCTCCCGAGCGCGACAAGGCACCAACCGCGGCAAGGCGCTTGCCGCAGCAAGTCACCACCCCACGCCTGCGCTCCAGCTCATCCACCCACGCGTCGCTCTGGGGCCATTCCAGGCGTACGTGGCAAGAGGCTGCGCAGCCAGGGGCATGCGGTGGCGAAGCAACGCTGACAGAGTAGCCATCGTGGCAAACGGTGGCGCTCCTGACGGTCCCTTTCCTGCACCGTCTGGGCGATGCGGACGGGCATTTAATGCCCTTGTCCCCTGCCGTCAGAGTTAGGTATGATAGCACTGTGCAAACAGCTGTACCCAACACAGCATTTTCCAGTTTTACCCCCGCCTACGTTGCCACCTGTGGGTAACCCCTTGCATATATAAAAGGAGGCCCCATGCGCAACGGGGGGAGGGGAGAAGGCCATTCACGCTCGGTCTTGCTAGCGGCTCGCGTGTACTGTAGCACCACATGCTCCCGAGCAAGAACACAATACAAAACCACAAAGCAGCAGTAGGGTTTTACGCATCCGTGCGGCCCGAAGCTGGGTAAATCCCCTTGTGTGCATCGCCTCGATCCGCTCTTCGCGCGACCTCCGCCCCCCGCCGAACCAAGAAAGGGGCTCGGTCCCCATAGGTGTTCGAGGAGGCAGATTTCCCCCGACACTAACTCTAACCCATGGATCCAAACAGGGCCAAAGTTAGTCTCGGAAAACGCATTAAGCCCTATATACATGGACATACGGAGTACATGATACTAGCAAACGCTCACCATTAGTAGTAGTTCATTGGTTGGTTTCAATTTTTCATTCAGTTGTTGTGCTACTACCGCCAATATTCGCGTGTGGTTGTTTCTAGAGTAAAAAAGGAGGTACTAGTACTTACTGTGGGAAAGGTGAAGTGATGGTTGCTTTGCCTGAGCAATTTATTACTCTCGGAATATGGGAGTACCAGCGGATTCAAGGAACAGAGAAATGATGGTTTCTTCGTCCGAGCAACTTACTGTGGCAAGGGTAGGGCTCTGTGATTTGACTGTTCACTAGTCATTACTACTGCGGCGCAACGACCGAGGTGAATCTTTCCCTGCAGTTGTGCACTCAATATTGTTGCATGGCAGGTGGAGCCGGATGAAGGATGTCCCACATGTCGGCGAAACGAAGTTGAATTGTATCTGGCATTGCTATCAATTCTTCAGGATTTGTTTATATGTACGCATAATTTTAATGAAACTGTACTGTGATGCTATGAAGGTTTCAACTTTGGTTCTCGCAGGAAAAAAGGTTTCAACTTAGGATTCATGTGTCCTCTTGCCTCAAGATTATCTCGTTACAACATTCCATCAAATATAAATGAAACTACCATGGCTGCTAATGCATCTCAATGGCTCGCATATCAGCGTCAATATTCACATCACAACTGAAGACAAAGTTGTGAGAAGGTGTACAAATAAAGAAAAATATATAATTGATCGATGTTTTTCGTAGGCATGGCTCCATTTCCTGGGCACAGTGTTCATTGCTTGGCAGCTAGTTTCACCCAGCTCTGTAGCCAAAAAAGAGGTGGATGGAGGACACCACAATCTGATCATTTTGTGCAGCTCCACTAAAATCAAGCGGACCATCCTTGTTTGCAAAGATATCCAGTCAGTGTGATTACAATAATAGTGGAACTAGATGATGAAACATAACACACACAAATAGAAGCCGATCACCTCTACAATCTCTGGACTAACTACTTGTTGGAGAAGATTAGGCACATAGTTGGATGAGGAGGATAGCAAAACCAATCTTCCTTTCTGCAGTCCCATAGAAATGTAAAAACGTTGCCTGTGTGACATTTTGGCGAAACTGCACAAAACACTCTTAAGAAAAAAGTGATTTGTGCAGTTCACCAAAAGGTCGCAATAGAAACGAGGTGAAAATGGATAGCCCTGTTTGCAAAAGGAGGTAGAAAGGAAACAATTACTGCCCAATTGAAGACACATACGCCGACAAAAAAGAAGCATATTCCATGTAATAAGGGAAAGATATCAGCATGGTGGTTTATCAAAAATAGTTTGAGGACGAGATTGCAAGACGGAAAGTACGCCGGCCGGGATATGTTTTAAGCAAACAACTAAAGAAGATCCACATGCAGCAACGTGGGAAGATGGGCAGTGGAGCAAGGCCGGAGGAAGCTGTACCTGAGGGTCATTGGGGTGTTACTAGGAGGGCGCCGACGGCTGGGATCTGCCCATACTACGGCAGTGAGCAACTGGCGAAGGCCCTACCGCGCTGGAGCTTGGTCGGAGAAAACGACGGGTACCGCAAATCGGGACGTGTTGCCTCAACACCGTTGCTACCTCTTGAGCATGCGTTGGTTTTCCCTTGAAGAAGAAAGGGTGATGCAGCAAAGTAGCGTAAGTATTTCCCTCAGTTTTTGAGAACCAAGGTATCAATCCAGTAGGAGACTACACGCAAGTCACCTAGTACCTGCACAAATAATCAAGAACCTTGCAACCAACGCGATAAAGGGGTTGTCAATCCCTTCACGGCCACTTGCAGAAGTGAGATCTGATAAAGATAATAAGATAAATATTTTTGGTATTTTTGTTGTATAGATTGGTAAAGTAAAGATTGCAAAATAAATAGTAAACTAGAATTGTAGATTGGACACTTATATGATGTAAAATAGGCCCGGGGGCGATAGGTTTCACTAGTGGCTTATCTCAAGATAGCACATGTATTAAGGTGGGTGAAAAATTACTGCCGAGCAATTGATAGAAAAGCGCATAGTCATGAGAATATCTAGGCATGATCATGAACATAGGCATCATGTCCGTGACAAGTTGACCGAAACGATTCTGCATCTACTACTATTACTCCACACATCGACTGATATCCAGCATGCATCTATAGTATTAAGTTCATAAGAATGGAGTAACGCATTAGGCAAGATGACATGATGTAGAGGGATAAACTCAAGCAATATGGTATAAACCCCATCTTTTTATCCTCGATGGCAACAATACAATAAGTGTCGGTTCCCCTTCTATCACTAGGATCGAGCACCGGAAGATTGAACCCAAAGCTAAGCACTTCTCCCATTGCAGGAAAGATCAATCTAGTAGGACAAACTAAACCGATAATTCAAAGAGACTTGCAAGTATATTTAAATCATTCATAAAAGAATTCAGAGAAGAATCAAATATTGTTCATAGATAATCTTGATCGTAAACCCACAATTCATCGGATCTCGGCAAACACACCGCAAAAAGAGTTACATCGAATATATCTCCAAGAAGATCGAGGAGAACTTTGTATTCAGATCCAAAGAGAGAGAAGAAGCCATCTAGATAATAACTATGGACCCGAAGATCTGTGCTAAACTACTCACACATCATCGGAGAGGCTATGGTGTTGATGTAGAAGCCCTCCATGATCGAATCCCCCTCCGGCTGATCGCTGGAAAAGCCCCAAGATGGGATCTCACGGGTACAAAAGGTTGCGGCGGTGGAAAAGTGGCTTCATGGCTCTCCCCTATGGTTTCAGGGTATAAGAGTATATATAGGGGAAAGAAGTAGGTCGGTGGAGCTACGAGGGGCCCACAAGGGTGGGGGGCATGCCCACCCCCCTGGGCGCGCCCTCCTGCCTCATGGCCGCCTCGTTGCTTACTTGACGTCCACTCCAAGTCTCCTAGATTGCGTTTGTTCCAAAAAAAGATCCTCGGGAAGGTTTCATTCCATTTGGATTCTGTTTGATATTCCTTTTCTGCGGAACATTGAAATAGGCAAAAAACAACAAATTGCACTGGTCCTTCGGTTAATAGGTTAGTCCCAAAAATAATATAAAAAGGTATATTAAAGCCCATTAAACATCCAAAACAGATAATACAATAGCATGGAACAATAAAAAATTATAGATACGTTGGAGACGTATCAAGCATCCCCAAGCTTAATTCTTGCTTGTCCTCGAGTAGGTAAATGATAAAACAAAATTTTTTATGTGGAATGCTACCTAACATAATTTTTCAATGTAATTCTCTTTATTGTGGCATGAGTGTTTAGATCCAAAAGATTCTAGACAAAGTTTTATATTGACATAAAAATAGTAATACTTCAAGCATGCTAACCAAGCAATTATGTCTTATCAAAATAACATAGACAAAGAAAGCTTATCCCTACAAAATCATATAGTTTGGCCATGCTTCATTTTCGTCACACAAAATGCTCCCATCATGCACAACCCCGATGACAAGCCGAGCAATTGGTTCATACTTTTTAACGCGCTTCAGCCTTTTCAACCCTCACGCAATACATGAGCGCAAGCCATGGATATGATGATGGAGGTTGTGTGGAGAAGAAAAAAGGGAGAAAGTCTCACATCGACGCAGGTAATCAACGGGCTATGGAGATGCCCATCAATTGATGTCACTGCGAGGAGTAGGGATTGCCATGCAACGGATGCACTAGAGCTATAAATATATGAAAGCTCAACAAAAGAAACTAAGTGGGTGTGCATCCAACTTGCTTGCTCACAAAGACCTAGGGCATTTTGAGGATGCCCATCATTGGAATATACAAGCCAAATTCTATAATGAAAAATTCCCACTAGTATATGAAAGTGAAAAATTAAGAAACTCTCTATCATGAAGATCATGGTGCTATTTTGAAGCACAAGTGTGGAAAAATGATAGTAACATTGTCCCTTCTCTCTTTTTCTCTCTTTTTTTGTTTGGGCTTCTTTGGCCTCTTATTTTTTGTTTGGGCTTCTCTGGCCTATTTGTTTTTCGTCTGGAGTCTCATCCCGACTTGTGGGGTAATCATAGTCTCCATCATCCTTTCCTCACATGGGACAATGCTCTAATAATGATGATCATCACACTTTTATTTACTTACAAATAATATTACAACTCGATACTAGAACAAAAATATGACTCTATGTGAATGCCTCTGGCGGTGTACCGGGATATGCGATGAATCAAGAGCGACATGTATGCAATAATTATGAAGGTGGCTTTGCCACAAATACGATGTCAACTACATGATCATGCAAAGCAATATGCAATGATGGAGCGTGTCATAATAAACGGAACGGTGGAAAGTTGCATGGCAATATATCTCGGAATGGTTATGGAAATGCCATAATAGGTAGGTATGGTGGCTGTTTTGAGGAAGATATAAGGAGGATTATATGTGACAGAGCATATTGTATCACGGGATTTGGATGCACCGGCGAATTTTGCACCAACTCTCGAGGTGAGAAAGGGCAATGCACGGTACTGTAGAGGCTAGCAAATTGCAAAAAGGTAAGAGTGTGTATAATCCATGGACTCACATTAGTCATAAAGAACTCATATACACTACTAGGGAAAAGGCTAGCAGCAGTGCGGGTTTTAGGTGTATCAGTAGCGCGGGGGCCGGCGCTACTAATAAGGCGCTACAGCTAACACGTAGCAGTAGCGCGTGCTCACAAGCGCTACTGCTACACAAGTGTATCAGCAGCGCTCCTAGTGGAAGCTCGCTACTGCTAATAGCTATAGTGTTCTTCTCCTGTACGCACTACTGCTACTACCGCGCTGCTACTAACTTTTCTCCACTCGCTACTGCTAATTTTAGTAGTTTTTTTTCCGGCATATTTGTTTTGTATTTGAACAGGCTTTATAGAAGAATCTTTAACACATACAAATGTCATCATGATACACATACAAATGCCTGCGAGACCAGAAATGTAATCATAGCATATACATACAAATAGTCTCATCATAATCATCATCCAACACAAAGTGGTATCTTGTCATCATCTCGAAAATAGCGATACATGCAAGTCTCGAATACTTGAAACTAGAACATCATCCATCTAAACAAAGGTATACGCGAGAAGAGCTATCACTATGAGTGAGAGCGGAACTATGCAGTACATGAGGTGGCAGTTACGAGTCCTCTCTCGCGCTAGCGTGAACCTCAAGTAACTAGCTTCTCCTTCTTGTCTGCTTTTGAAGCCTTTATGGCTGGCGCCCGAGAACCCATTCACTTGCGCCTGACACTCATGCCACTCGTTGTACACCCCCGGAACCTTCCCTTTCTACATGACATAGCACTTCCATATCGCCATCAAGAAACTAGGTACCTGTTAGAGATGCATGTTCATGAAGAGGATGTACAATCATATATATGCAACAAAATATACTAGAGCAACACTAAAAAAGAAAGGGTTAGCAACTAGATGCATCATACAGTACGCAAATTAATTAACTAGAGGTATGCAGGTCATCGTACGCAAACTAACAAAGTAGCGTTACGCAAGTTCGGCAGGGACCGTGGACATCACAAAGTTTCATCGCTACAAAAAGTATACAATTTCAACCGACACATATCATCATCATCGGCATCATAAATCACTAGAAGTTCCATCCTTCCATATCATCGAGGATGGACCCTAGCTTCTTGAACGGCGTGAGGTCTAGACGTTGCATGCCTATGCGAGTTCGGACGTGAGCTCGCGATATAGGGCCGTGGTGGAACATCCCCTTTACATCGACGACTTCTTTCATGATGATCGTCGTAATGTCGCTTTGGATGCGAAAGAAGTCATCTCTAAGTTTATAATTTGCTTCTCCATGAGATTCTAGCCACTTGTGGATATGATCACCATTTCTATTTCTCATGCAAAGCTTTTGGTGATCCGTGTTGAACTGAATCATGAGATGGACGATGTAGAATCCATCCTTCTTGCTTGGTTTTGGGACATGGATGCAGGAGAAGTTAGTTTTATGCGCGAAACCCGTCTTCTTGTTCCTTTGTTCCTGATCTGCATGTGGCCACCTCTAATGCTGAAGCCTTGGAGAGCATCATCTAGAATATTCATTATGTGGGTGTAGTCTTTTTTCTCGTAGTCTGAGGAAGGGTCAAAATACATGGCGTGGGAGACTTGCGGGTAAAGAACGATAAGGCCGGTGCGCCCGTTGCTGCGGGGAAAAGACACCTCAAATTATTCCCCATAGAGAGAGAAGGAATGATTGAAATGTATGAAAGGGTTGTCCGGAACTGACTTACTTTGGATGATAAGGCACGAGGACAATTTCCCGGTCCTTATTCTGTACCATGAAGTTTTGGAGGTAGTCCCTAGCAGTTTCACGCTAAAAGTCGCCGAGACTCAAGAAAGACTCGTGCATGTAGTACGGATCCGCCACACAGATTTGCGAGACTTCTTCACTCTTCATGACGGAGCTCATATGTAGCGCAAAAAGGCGGACGATTGTAAAATCAAGCCGCCTTGTCAGAAACATCTCAAAGATATGGTCAAACCGCAGGAAGAACACCTCCGCGGGCCGTGTCTCGACATAGCACTTCCCCTCAGGCACACGAGACGCGTATGTCGGATATCCTGGATCCTTTGAGGCTAGTAGGCTTTTCTCAGTCGACAGCACATGGTCATGCAGTCTCCTGAGATCCCCTGATAGTGCCTCTGGCGGTTTCGGCGGTAGCATCGGCTCGCCTGTGAGATGGAACATGGCCGCACCTTTCATGGGTACACGCTCTTCAGAATGCATCGTCTGGCTGCTATGTGCTCTGGCTTGTTTGGAGGCAGCTATCTTCCCCGATCTCTTTCTCTCCTTTTTCTTGGGCACACCTTCTAGACCCTTCCTTAACCCCTGCCCCAGTGTTCCCGGGCTAACTACTGTACGACCCTCGCGCCCGGCTAGTTGAGCCTGTGTTGAGGTGGCATCTTCAGGCGTGTCCTGTGAGGATTTCATGAAGAGAGACTTTTTGCAATCCCTGTTACGACCTTCCTGCCCGGGCATATCATCCATATCCTCATTAGCAAGCTGATATCCCGATTCATCATATGGTTGACTCATCAATTCTATGTCACAGTCATATGCGTTCGTATTGAGGAAATCCATAGGGTCGACCTCCGTCTCATCATCCATTCTCTGTTCTACAGGACAAATTACATCAACCAGTACTATTGCACCCCCTTCATCATGTCGTCCACCGCTCTCACCCGGCACTACAGGAGCTGGTACACTACTGGAATCAGCTACTTTGCCATCTGCTAGCTCTTTGCCGTCTGCTAGCAGATGGCAAAGAAGCTCTTTGCCATCAGCTACCCAAAAGCAGACGGCAAAGAACTGGCTGATGGCAAAGAATGTCTTTGCCATCAGCCAGTTCTTTGCCGTCTGCTAGCTGACGACAAACAATCTTTGCCGTCCGCTAGCAGACGGCAAAGAGGTAGGGAGCCCACTGAGGAGCTGCTTAAAAAATACTTAACGCCCCCCCCCCCTCTTTGCCGTCTGCTAGCGGACGGCAAAGAGCAAAAAAGCGGACGGCAAAGGGGGCGGACGACAAAGATTAAACGTATCTAACGGCGCCCCCGCCCCTCTTTCTCTGTTTCTCTCCCTAGCCTGCTCCCACACGCGCGCCGCCGCCCCCCACCCCTCGCCGCCGCCCGGTCGCCCCACGGCCCCGCCGCCCCCCGTCCCCCGCCCCGTCGCCCCACCGCCCCCCCGCCCCGTCGCCCCCGCCGCCCTGCCCCCCCGCCCCGGCCCCCCCGCCCCGTCGCCCCCGCCGCCCTGCCCCCCGCCCCGGCCCCCCGCGCCCCACCGCCCCAGGCCCGGCGACGCCGCCCCAGGCCGCCCCGCCCCCTCCTCCACCGGCCCCCACCTCGTCGCCACTGCTGCTCGTCGCCGTCGCCCCACCGCCCCCGCTCCGTCGACCCCACCGCCCCCGCCCCGTCGACCCCACCGCCCCACCGCCCCCGCCCCGTCGACCCCGCCGCCCAGCCGTCTCGGCGCCGCCGCGCCCCGGCCCCCCGGCGCCACACCGCCCCGGGCCCGGCGCCGCCGCCCTAGGCCGCCCTGCCCCCCTCCTCCACCGGCCACCTCCTCCACCTGCCCAGGTGAGCTCTACCTCTCCTCTGTTTTTCCTTTTTTTTCGGTTTTTTTAATTTTAGGTTTATGTTTAGTTTAGTTTTAGTTTCAGTTTTAGTTTTAGGTTTAGTTTTAGGTTTAGGTTTAGTTTTAGGTTTAGGTTTAGTTTTAGTTTAGTTTTAGGTTTAGATTTAGTTTTTTCCTTTTTTCTGTATTTTTAGTTTTAGGTTTATGTTTAGTTTAGATTTAGTTTTAGTTTTACTTTTAGTTTTAGATTTAGGTTTAGTTTTAGGTTTAGTTCAGTTTTAGGAAAGACGAAGAAGAATAAAAAAAAACAGGAGAGGAGGAGAAGAAGAAGAGGAAAAAGGAAAGGAAGAAGAAGAGGAGGAGGAGGAGAAGAAAAAAGAAGAAGAGGAAGAAGAAGAAGAAAAAAAGAGGAGAGGAGGAGAAGAAGAAGAGGAAAAAGGAGAGGAGGAAGAAGAAGAAGAAGAAGAAGAAGAAGAAGAAGAAGAAGAAGAAGAAGAAGGAAAAAAAGGAAGAAAAGGAAGAATAGGAAGAAGTAGAAAAGGAAAAAAGAGGGGAAAACCCCGACCCGACACGGCACCCCGACCCCGACACGACACCCCGACCCCTAGACCCCGACCCCGACACACTGACCCCGACCCCGACACCCCGACCCCGACCACGACCCCGACACCCCGACCCTGACCCCGACCCCGACACCCCGACCCCGAGCCTGAGCCGACACCCCGACCCCGACACCGATACGGCACCCCGACCCCGACACGGCACCCCGACCCGACACCCCGACCCCGAGACCCCGACCCCGACCGCGAGTCGGACCCGACACCCCGACCCCGACATCGACACGGCACCCCGACCCCGACCCGGCACCCCGACCCAACACCCCGACCCCGAGACCCCGACCCCGACATGGCACCCCGACACCGACAGGGCACCCCGACCACCGACACCTCCCGAAAATTAAGGTGTTCTTTGGCCTTCCAGAGGCCGACGGGGTCATATATTTGTGAATTATTAGTTAGGTCATATATTTTTCGATTTTGTTATGAAAAACATCATATATAATTGTGTTGATCGTGTAGTTTTAAATGTGCAGTTGTTTCATCGCTGCGAGGTTTGGTGTTCGACGACCTCGCCGTGCGTTTGACGAGCTCTGCCCCTTCGTTCGTGGGTGAGCACAAATGACAAGTCCTCCTCCCCCATTAATTATTTGATCTATTCCGATGAAACTTGATAGCTAGCTATATATGTGTCTGGAATCATCAGTATGCGTAACCAATATGTGTCTCCCGTTCGAAAGCGTCATAGTTATAAATATGCATGCATTTGCATATTTATAACCTTGATTCTTTCGAATTGTCCAACGCTATCCATGGACAGCCCGAGTATGTGTAGATTGGGTTCGTTTTCCCATATGCTTTGCTCCGGATCCGACGCATAAATTTCGTCAGTGCCTCCCCTGTTGTTCTCCGGGTACACATCCTCTCTGTTTATTGCAGAGACGTGTATCAGGAGAACAGCGGGGAGGTGCTGCCGAAATTTTGCGTCGGATCCGGAGCATAGCATGGGAAAATGAACCCAATCTACACATACACGGGTGGGATTAGGATCTATCATTACCTATTAGAGTGTAGGTTGCATGGACGTAATAAAATTGACAAAGTAGATCAACTGATGAATATATACATGGTGAATTACATATATAATTGTTGTGTGTCCAGTAGCTCTGAAAGTCAAGATGAGTGACCGTGCTTGGATGTATACCGGTCACACTGGTCAGAACAAATGGAGCGCTGAATGGTTCACAAAAACTAAGGGGTTTGTGCAAGCCGCATTTGCAAATGGCCAAAAGAAAACCTGGTGCCCCTGTTTCCGGTGCGGCAATTGGGAAAAGAAGACAGAGGCTGAAATGGGCAAACACCTGCAGAAGAGTGGTTTTACGCCCGATTATACGGTGTGGACATTTCATGGTGAGTCTGCCCAACGTGACCGAGCTGAGGTGGATCATCGTCGCACTGACGAGCATGGTACCGGGATGGAAAACATGGTGCAAGGCTATGATGATGCTCGGGATTCGGACGAGGAGATGGAGGAATCTGCAAAGGCCTTCAATGAAATGTTGGAGTCTTCGAAACGTCCGCTACACGAGCACACTGAGCTTTGTCAGTTGGATGCCATCTCACAAGTAATGGCTCTGAAGGCTCAGTTCAACTTGGGCAGAGAATGCTATGACGCAATTATGACAGTATTTGGACGCTTTCTACCCAAAGGCCATGTAATGCCTGCAAACCTGTACCAGTCGGACAAAATCCTCCGTGCACTGAAGATGCCCTATGAGAAGATACATGCCTGTGAGAAAGGATGTGCCTTATTTAGGCTTGGCTATGCGGACTTGAACTATTGTCCCATTTGCAAGTCTTCCAGGTATATTGTGGTAGACAACGGTATGGGTGAGAAGACACAGACCAAAATCCCCGTTAGTGTTCTTCGGTATATGCCAATCATACCAAGACTTCAACGTCTTTTCATGGTCGAAGAGACGGCCAGACAGATGACATGGCACAAAACAGGCAAAAGAACCGAACTAGATGCAGATGGGAATCTGATGATGGTACACACATCGGATGGTGTTGCGTGGAAAAAGTTTGATGAATTACATGCTGACAAAGCGGCAGATCCGAGGCATCCTCGAGTCGGCATTAGCACGGATGGGTTCAGTGTGTTTGGTATGACGGCAGCCCAATACAGTTGTTGGCCCGTATTTGTCTTTCCACTCAATCTCCCCCCCGGACAGATTATGCAAAGAAAGAACATTTTCCTGACGTTGATAATTCCAGGACCCAACTATCCGGGCAAAAATATGAATGTGTACATGCAGCCGCTTAAGGACGAATTGCAAGAAGCCTGGGATAATGGGTTCAAGACATACGACGCCTTTAGCAAACGGAACTTCATAATGCGTGTCTGGTACATGTACTCGACGCATGACTTGCCGGCGTATGCGCTATTCGTTGGCTGGTGTGTGCATGGAAGGTTCCCGTGCCCCACATGCAAGGGAGCTCTTGAGTTTCGTTGGCTTCAGGCCGGTCGCAAGTTTTCTTGCTTCGACATGCATAGACAGTTCCTGGATCCTCGCCATAAGTTCAGGAAAGACAAGAAGAACTTCATCAGGGGTAAAGTTGTCAAAAACTCTGCACCACCTGCATTGACAGGCCAACAGACCCTGGATCAGTTAAACGCTCTCGAGCCAGATCCACAACGTTCAGGGTACTTCAAGGGGTATAATACTAAGCACGCGTGGACTCACAAAACATGCTTATGGGATCTGCCTTACTTCAAAGACCTCCTTTGCCCACACAACATCGACGTGATGCACACTGAGAAGAATATCGCTGAGGCACTTTTTGGTACATTGTTCGGTATAGATGGGAAGTCAAAGGATAATACTAAGGCTAGAGTCGATCTGGAGGCGCTATGTGATAGGCCGTTACAAAACATGAAAGAACCGAAAGGAAAGCAGAACTGGACAAAGCCAAAGGCATGGTTCAATCTTGGAAGGCCAGCTATGAGGGAAATTCTCTTGTGGGTGCAACAACGGTTGATGTTCCCCGATGGGTATGCAGCGAATCTAAAGAGGGGAGCGAATCTTGATAAACTGAAGATATTTGGTCTCAAGAGTCATGATTGGCACATATGGATTGAGCGGGTAATGCCGGTGATGTTGCGTGGCTTCATCCCTGAGGATGAATGGCTAGTACTGGCAGAACTCAGCTATTTCTTCCGTGTTCTTTGTGCGAAAGAACTATCGCCTGGCGTGCTAGAAGAAATGGAAGAGTTGGCGCCGAAGGAGACTAGAAGGACTCATGAACATGTAGGGCTAGTTGAAATCAACCAAAGCACTCATTTAGATGTTCCAGATGTCTATATTATGGCTCAACAGGCGACCCAAGTATTCTATCTACCGTGGGCCTGCCAAACTAATCCAAATCTGAAAGGTTGGGATGTCGTTTATGAAGTGCCGCCACGTGCTAGACTTTCTCCCCCAAAGGAAGAAGATTATGAACCTCACATTAACCCAGACACATATGAAGGAGAATTCTTCCAAGAGACACGTCTTTCCAAAAAGCGTTTCAAGAACCGCTATTCTTCACCCCAAAACATTGAAGTAGACAGCGACAATGAATCCGACATCACCCCAGAGGAGGAACAAGAAGAGCCGGAACAAGAAGAGGTTACTGCTGCGGATGACCTGTCAATGCTTGACCGATTACGTCAAGGTGGCCTTGCACATGTTGATGCCAATGAACCCTATGAGCCCGTCATTGATTATAGTGATGATGATGATTATGCATTTATTGATGATACTGATCGAGATTATTAGTAGTGTCAGGTATTACATTTTTTTATGTTGTACTTGATGATGATACACTTAAGTGATACAAATATTATTATTCATGTCGGTCTTTTTTTATGTTGTACTAATTTCGTTTACTGTTTGTCATGGCAGGTGTTGAAAGATGGTGGGCGCTGGTCGGGAGCGTGGTCTGAGGTCTTCCATTCCAGACGCACCTCTCCGCCGAGCGTTGCTGGACAGTATGGCCACACCGTCGGGCCCTTCTTCGTCGACCGCGGTGCCCAGCAGGGGACGAGGTAGGAAGAAAGGAGGTGGGGCACGTGGTCGTGGGAGAGGAAGTAGGGTGACTGCTACGGCGCCTTCCTCGCCGCCACCCCCAGCCGTTTCACCCGAGCACGTGACTGCTAGGGTGGACTCGTCAGAGGAGGAGGCTACACGGACTCCGGTCCACGAGCCTCCGGTCCACGGGTCTTGGGCCCACGAGCCTCGGGTCGACTGGCCTTCGGCCCCCGAGAGTTCGGCCCACGTGACCCCGGAGGAGCACACGTCCGGATGGGGTACCTGGCCGGATCAGCCCGAGGAGCCGAGTGGCCATGCTGATGATGGCGGGGAGCCGACTGATCTTGAGGAGGAGGGGGGCACCGTCTACCAGCGTGGTGCTACACGGCTCCCGTCCGTGCCGGTGACCCGTGAGCAGAGGTGGTTGATTTTCCCTGATGGGGAGAGGTACGTAAGTGCATTTAATATTTTTGTACCTTGTGCATTCACGTTTTTTCAAATAACTAATGCGTTGGCCTTGTCATGCTGCAGGGGTTGGGACCACCATCATAGTGTCCGCCGGCCCAACTCCGTCCTTGGAGTTCTTTGCCGGCAAAACTTCCCGGGGTTTGTCACGTTGCCTGGTGAGGGTCGGCTTCCAGAGCTTGGATTGAGCTGGGAGCACTACGTGGCTGCCCCGGCCCCGCCGGATGAGATTATCGATGGTGTCGTGTGCGACACGAGGGCAGACATGGTGATCAGAAAGTTCTGGGTAATTTCTCCTTTACACATTTAAAAATCTTCAACTAGCTAGTTATTAATTGTACTAATCAATATTGTCTCATTTGATCGCAGACATTCTACAGGTGTGAGGAGGGATACGAGGAGGACGCGGCACATGTTATCGAGAACGTGTGCAAGCGCCTACTCCAGAACTTACGGCACGAGGCTCGGGTGCAGGCTGTTCGAGACTACTACGCCTTGCGTGGTATCAAGAAGACCAAGCCGGCGTGCCGCGATAAGTTTCTGAGTAAGGAGCAGTACATGAAGGTAATTCTTAAGGCCTTCTCTACTTAAGTTCCTTCATTTAGTAATTGTTAGCGGTAGCGCTCAAGTTTCTATTTGCTAACTTAGGCGCCTCCGAGATGGTGTGCGGATCGGATGGATTGTTGGGAGGTGTTGGTCGATGAGTGGTGCTCACAACGATGGCTAGCCCTCCACAAGGAGGCCAAGGACAAACGTGCCCAAATGGAAGGTGTGCCACACCATCAAGGCAGCTCCAACTTATATCAGTTCGGGCGCAACTAGGTATGTGGTTTGCTTCATGATTCATGCAATTCATTCATCATGCTAGCTTGAGCCCTTTAATTACTAATTTTCATTGTTTCTCTCTTTCAGGCACGCTACAATAAGGCGGATAAGGTGCCAGAGGTGTACGACCTGTATGCCATGGCCCACACTGCCTCTTTCAAGAAAGTCAAGGCTTTCTCTCAGTCTGACCTCGATGATGCAAACAACTTCACCAACATCTCCTCCCACAACAAGCTCGTGAGATATAGAGATGAGGGGAAGGCGAGGAAAGGGGAGGACTTTAACCCGAGCCAGGGTCCCATTGATCCAGAGCTGTTGATGATATCTGGTGGCGGGAGGTCCCATGGCTCCATAGCCATTGGAGATGGACTTATCCGTTGTCCTAGCACTCTCCCGGAGATCAAGGCGCGTCAGTCGAGCTCCGCTCCTGAGATAAGGCCTCGTGAACGGCCAGTGCAACTCGCCATCAAGGTTAGTGATACCTACTCAGTTATCTTTCTGCATTACATTGTGTGCGCTTCCATCAATGATTACAAATTGTCATGTGAGTGGTGTTGCAGGCTGCTATACAGAGTGAGAGAGATAGAACAGAGAAACTTCTGGCGGAGGCGGCGGAGAGGCAGCGGGAGTTGGAGGAGAGGACGGCAAAGATGATGGAGGAGGAGAGGGCACGGAATGACATGCAGGCAAGGGCCATGTACGAGCTCCTTGTGGTAAGTTTCTTCTGCAGATTAGCCAAAACATTCATGTAGTGTTTGTCTCATTACTAACTAGTATGACTGAGTCGTCAAAACCAAATGTGCAGTCTGTGTGCGAGAAGGCAGGTCAGACCGCTCCGCCGATGCCAGTGATTGCTCCTGGGACCACGGTGAGTTTTATTTGAAAGGACATTACTTGCTAGTTTTAACATTTGAGTGTCATCATGCTAACAAGACATTGGAAATGATCTTTGGTGCGGCGTAACTCCAGACAAGCATCGCACGATCCTTCTCCAGCTACCGACACGAGCCACCACGCTCCTACACCTCCTGGATCTTGGTAAGTTTATCTAGTGTTTTGCTTAACACATGCATAAAGACCTAGACTTAGCTTTATTTCCTCCAATGCTTACCATAATGACCTAGACTTAGCTTCTTCTCCTCCAAAATGACTTAATAAGCTTACTGACCTCCAAAACCATCCATTTTACCTAAGTTAGCTCTAAAACGATCTGTACTTAGCTTACTTATGTCAAAAATTGCATAATTAGCTTAGTTAGCTCATAGACGATCCATTTTACCTAAGTTAGCTCTAAAATGACCCATTTCAACTAGGTTAACTCCAAAATGACCAATCTTACCTAGGTTATCTCATAAACGATCCATTTCAACTAATTTAGCTCATAAACGATCCATTTCACCTAGGTTACCTAAAAAACGATCCATTTCACCTAAATTAGCTCTTAAATGATCCATTTCACCCAAGTTAGCTCAAAAAGATCCATTTCAACTAAATTAGCTCATAAATGATCCATTTCACCTAAGTTAGCTCAAAAACGATCCATTTCAACTAAATTAGCTCAAAAATGATCCATTTCAACAAAGTTAGCTAAAAAACGATCCATTTCAACTAAGTTAGCTCAAAAACGATCCATTTCAACTAAGTTAGCTCAAAAACGATCCATTTGACCTAAGTGAGCTAAAAAACGATCCATTTCACCTTAGTTGCCTCAAAAACGATCCATTTCACCTAAGTGAGCTAAAAAAGATCCATTTCTAACTTTCTTATTTTGCCATTTTGCAGATTTCATTATGTGCTGGATGGAGTGCTTGTTCTACTCTTCTTGTTCTTGTCTTCTCATTCTAGTCACCTTAGCTATGGAGTGCTTGTTTATGTATGGATGGAACTTGTTTATGTATGAAATGATGGATGGAACTTGTTTATGTATGAAATGATGGATGTAACTTGCTTATGTAATATGTACGGATGGAACTTGCTTATGGACTTGCTTATGAATGCCTGTGAAATACATGAACTTGCTTATGAATGCCTGTGAAATATATCTATATGTCATATATATTTTCTGTGCAAATTGTGGGATTTAATAAAAAACAGAAAAAAAACCCAATATGCAGCCTCTTTGCCGTCCGCTGCTGACGGCAAAGAGCTCTTTGCCGTCGGTGGCAGACGGCAAAGAGCTCTTTGCCATCAGCAGCGGACGGCAAAGAGGCCACGTGGCAGGCAGCTGTGCTTCCTGGGAGGCTGATCCATTTGGCCAGTTTGCCATCAGTGGCAGACGGCAAAGACTTTGCCATCAGTGGCAGACGGCAAAGACTTTGCCATCAGTGGCAGACGGCAAAGACTTTGCCATCAGTGGCAGACGGCAAAGACTTTGCCATCAGCGGCAGACGGCAAAGAGCTGCCGTTAGCCACTTAACGGACTGACAGCGCAATTATTGCCGTCCGCTCTCTTTGCCGTCAGCCCTGCTCTCTTTGCCGTCTGCGGCGGACGGCAAAGACTTTGCCATCAGTCGCAGACGGCAAAGTATCTGTTTACCGTAGCCAACGTTGCCGGAGCCTTTTGCCGTCCGCAGCTGACGGCAAAGGCCTTTGCCGTCCGCTGTTCATGCCTTTGCCGTCCGCCATGGCAGACGGCAAAGTAGCTGATTCCTGTAGTGGTAATTGCGTAGGCGGGGTGGTGGTCTCCGCACATGCTTGTTGATGTGTGGTTATTGGTGTACTCTCTGCCGGCTCCAGACGAATAATATTCTTTGGCCATAGCAGCACCCAACGCTTGCAGCTTCCAATCCGCGGCGGGGTCTCGTCGTCCGTTCCCACATGCTGTACTGGAGGAGGCAAATCCTCGTGCCCCAATTTCACACTGGACAAGCTAACCCTGAAGTGCCCAGCGGGGATCGGCTGGTTGTGGAACGTGGGTTGCAAGGGGTCCATTTTCATCCCCTTTCCCACGTCCACCTTCTGGCCTTTGATCAAGTAGAGTATGGTGCATGGGGTTTCTTTCGCCTGCAAACACATATGTCTGTGGCGTAAAACATCGGAAAGGCAACAAAAATGGAATATTATATATATATATATATATATATATATATATATATATATATATATATATATATATATATATGTTGGTGCGACATGTTATTACCGTGATGGCGTCGAGCTCAGCCAAAGACGAAGGCCCACCGAGCGCGCCAGAGACTGAGGACGGGCTGCTATGAGCGGGAGCGGCTGCGAGAGGAGGCCCGGTTGCGTGGGCAAGTGATGGTGCGATGGTGTTGTTGTTCATGGGGTTGCTCCCGACGAAACTCGGCAACGGGAAATCATGTACCGTCTTGTCTGGATTTTCCTTCGTCCAGTTGATGATAACTGGAACCAAGTTAGTAGCGAAATCATTTCTGCAAGCAGTTACAGCTGCATTGACTGCCTGCTGTAGCAACTCATATTTGTCCTCGGCTGCTTTTTTCGCGTCCTCAGCTGCTTTTTTCTCGACCACAAGCTTCACCTTCGCGTCAATGTCCACCTGACTAAACTTCTTTTTCTGCTTCTTGGCCTCCGGGCCCTCGTTGTAAAACACCTTCCACGTGGCGCCGTCTCCAGCGCCGTGCACACGACCATATTGCGGCCGCTGGCCCAAAGGGAGTCCCTTAAGTTCGTTCAAGGCCCGGTTGAGAGGGGTGTCCCACTTGGGCCTCATCGGAGAAGTAGGGCTTTCGGCTGCAAGCTGGTGTTGCTTCTCCAGTAGTCTAATCAATTTCCTCATGATCTGGTCCGTGTAAAAAACCTTTTTCTCCTTGTACCACTTATAGCGGGCCCTGATGAAGTCACGCTCCAAGGGGTTGGTGAACTTCGTGAAGGGGTCTGGGAGACCCGCGGCTTCACGTTCAGCGTCCTCCTTATCCCATATGGGCCTTTTACCGAGGTAGGCACACCTTCTGAGGTGATGCTTCCTCGTGTTCCTTGGCTGAAGGCTCTTGAATTTTGCAGCCTTAGCCTTGGCGTCCTCGGTAGCGCAAGTGTCCTTGATCTTTTCGAACTCCTCTTCCGTAAGTGTCGGATTTTCCTCCAGAATCTTGGACAGGGGTTCCTCAGCCTCAATAGCTCATTTCACCCTCCGTTTCCAGGAGGCCAAATCATTGCTGAACATGCCCATGGCGTGATTGTTAATCTTTTTCATCTTCGGATCATCCCACGGTTGTTCTATTTTATCATCCCGGTCAGGGAACTTGAATCTCTTGTGCAACTTCGTTAGGAGCAACTGCGTCAAATGTTCTTTACTCCTTAAGTCATCGTCGTTGATGCTCGCGCATTCCCGTAGGATGCATCCTACTTGGTTCCCATAGCACTTGCGAGGTTCTTCCGGCTC
Source organism: Aegilops umbellulata (assembly GCA_032464435.1). Classification (NCBI taxonomy): domain Eukaryota; kingdom Viridiplantae; phylum Streptophyta; class Magnoliopsida; order Poales; family Poaceae; genus Aegilops; species Aegilops umbellulata. The sequence goes on along the minus strand of CP136060.1, from coordinate 104,021,970 downwards.
TAATGGCTCAAACTTGCCAGGTGCCATCTTTGTGATCACAAGTCGTCCAATCCCTAGTTTGTTAGGTTTCCGTATCCTCTGCTTCTTATGCTTCCTCTTTTCGGTAGCGGCATCGGCGCCGCTACCTTCCGCGCCGGTACCTTCCCCACCCATCTCGGCGCCGCCATCGGTGTCGGCGCCGTCGGTGTCGATGTCGGCGTCAGTACCATCATCGAGGCAGACCTGCAAACCTTGCTTAGGAGTTAAAAAGTCGAGGTAGTATTGTTCACCCTCATAATCCATCTCGTATGCATCTTGGTCAGAAGGCCCAGTTTCTTCGTTGTTTCACATGTTTCCTATGATTAAGTGTCCTCATTTATTTCTAAAAGTATGAATAAATGAGAAATGACACAAAAAACAAATCTATGTGCGAGCACTCGATATGCTAACTATGTAGCACAAATCATGCATTTATTCACGGGAAATTTTGGCATGACCTTTGCTAAAAAAATGGACATATCGAGCGCCTGAAATTTACCGGAACGGAAATGAATCAACATTCCGGCGTAACATAGGCCACTCGGATCATTTACCAAAACATGACATGTCCAAAACATGACATATCCACATATCACATGTCCAGTTCAAATTTGCATATAAATTCAGCTAATTTTGAAACCTATCTAAATTCATAACTAAATAGATAACCTAATTAACATAACTAAAACCTAAGTAAATTAACCGAAGAACCCTAGCTAGCAGAGAGAGAGGGGGGTGGTGGTTTAAAGAGGGTGCAGGGCGAGGAGGCAGGCCCGACGACAGCCGAGGTTGGGAGGGGAGGAAGCAGAGGAGGGAGGCGAGGGCCGACGGGTCAGGGGCGAGCGCCTCGGGGACGAGCGCCGGGGCCGGGTTGGACGCGGCGGTGCGACGGGGGGGAGAGAGTGGGGATTTGGGGGAAAAGAGGCGGGATGAAGCAGGGAGAGTGAGAATTTTGGGTTAAGTGGACGTAGCAGTAGCGCGTTTAGACAAAACGCGCTGCTACTATTAAAGGCAGCTATAGCGGTTTTACACAGAAACCGTTACTGCTACCTTGACTAGCTGTAGCTCTTTTTCAGTAAAGCGCTACTGCTATAACCAGTTTCCCTTTTCGTTTTCCTTTATTTTTCTCACTTTTTTTCCAAGAGCAGTGAACGAAGGGAAGGCGATATATATTGCATCATTTGACGGTTAAATATGTATGCAAAATAGGAACATATATATTACATCATTGGACCCATGCATAATAATGGCTAAGTGTGTATACAAAATAGGAACATATATATATATATATATATATATATATATATATATATATATATATATATATATATATATATATATATATTACATCATTTGACCGATTCCTCAGGCTGAAGTTTTCGTTTTTGAGTTAGCTTCTTTCCCTTCTTGTTCGTCGAAGAATAATTGAGCCCCTCATTGTGACTTTGCCTTTTCCATGGAGTATGATTTTTCTTAGGTAATGTAGTATCGATTCTTCTTTTGATGTATACTTCATCATCATCGTCATCTTCCCTCATTGGGTTGTCGTACTGATCATAGTCTTCCTCATTGGTGACTCCATCCATTCTAATGATGTTCCTTTTGCCTCTCCTCACGACAACATGACTGGGATTGCATGGGTCGGTAATGAAGAAGCATTGTGTCATGTTCTTAGCATGTACCAATGGCTCGTTTTTTGCGATAGCGTTCACGGTAGCGCTCTTGGCGTCGGGTATAGTCATGGTAGTGAAAATCCGGTTTTCTCTTTCGACATTCTTAGCCCATCTGACACGGAACATCGTCGTGTTGTGCAGTCCAGAGTAGTCAAGCTCCCAGATCTCCTCGACCCTTCCATAAAATTGTTCAGTTGCGCCATTGTCGCTGCTGGTCATGCATTCCATCATCACCCCTGAGTTTTGATCATCACTGTCCATATCGTTGGCCTCCGTGTAGAACGTGTATCCGTTGCTATCATATGCCTGATAGGTTACGAGGTTGGGAAAGGGGCCATGTGCTAAGGCGTATATGAGCAATCCATCCTTAGAGCCCTCCTCCGGGGGATTAGCAATAATATGCTCTTTGAACCACTGCAGGAAAGTGGAGTTGTGCTCTCTAGTAACTTCGGCGTCTGTCTTGCATACCCCCCGGTCACGATACTTCTTTGTGATAATTTCTTGTGCAGTGCCACAAAAGGATCTACCTCGTCTAGATGTTGTAGCACTACCAAGTTTGCTCTGTCAAAGTCGTTGCGTCGATGTGAGTATGCCACGTGCAATTCCCTGCGACCGTTGTAGTGACCTTATCCTTCGAGCCTCCCATTGTGCTTGTTAATGGGCAAACCAACACTAACACCAGGCGGCTGGTCTGCGCCATATAGAAAATTCTCACAGAAAGAGATGCACTCTTGGGTCAAATAGCCCTGGACGATGCTTCCATCGGACGGGACATGTCACGAACGAATCCTTTGATGATCCCATTCATCCTCTCAAACGGCATCATGTTGTGCAGGAATAATGGCCCCAGGTCTATTATGTCATCCACAATATGGACACACAGATGCACCATGACGTCAAAGAAAGCGGGCAGGAAGTACATCTCAAGGTCATTCAGTATCACAATGATCTCTTCCTGTAGCCTTCGGAGCTGCTTCGCACTGATCGACTTTCGAGAGATGATGTCGAAAAAGTTGCAGAGACCAATAAGCGTGTCACGGACGTGCTTGTCCATTATCCCTCTAAGGGCAATAGGTAGTATCTGCGTCATCATCACATGACAGTCATGGGACTTCATCTCGCTGAACATTTTCTTGTCCGTGTCTAGATATCTGCTTATCTTGCCACAGTAACCGGAACTAACTTTGACTCTGGTAAGGCACTTAAAGAATTGATGGATCTCAACCTAACTTAAGGTGAAGCAAGAAGGGGGGCAATAATCCTCTTTCTTTATTTTCTTTCCCTTCTTCTCCCGTGCCTCTGTCTCCGTCTCTGTCTCATTTGACATTTTACGGGGCGGCATGTGCAGATCTTCCCTGATTTTCAAATCTTGCAAGTCTTTTCTTGCCTTCGGCCCATCCTTGGTCTTATCCGGCATGTTCATCAGTGTTGCGAGCAAGCTCTCAAGGACATTCTTACAGATATGCATTTGATCAAGACAATGAGGTGTATCGAGATTGTGCCAGTACTCCAAGTCCCAGAACACAGACCTTGTCTTCCATACCTTCAGCAGCGGCTCCGGCGCCTTTCTCATCATCTTTCCCGACGCGGGGCACTCCTTCCAGTTTTTCAACAGCTCATCGATTTCAGCACCGCTCTGCTTACGTGGAGGTCCTCGATGCTCAGCGTGACCATTGAATAGATCTCCACGGTTTCTCCACGGGTCGTCCTGTTCGAGCCATCTTCGATGCCCCATGTACACGATTTTCCCAGACCCGCCATCTTTCCTTGACGTTAGCCGTTGAGACGTCGTATCATCCATGCACCGCGTGCATCCGCAATATCCATGGCACACCTGGCCTGCCACATATCCGTAACCGAGATCGTCCTGCACTGTCGTGATCAGCGCGGCTCTCATGTTGAAATACTCGCCTTTGCTAGCGTCCCATGTCTTGGCCGGTGTTTTCCATAATGTGTCTAACTCCTCTTGAAGTAGCCCCAGATACAAATTAATATTATTTCCTGGTTGTTTCGGCCCTTGAATAAGCATGCTCATGTGAATGTACTTCGATTTCATGCACAACCAGGGAGGAGGTTGTACATCCATACAAACACGGGCCATGTGCTATGGTTGGTGTTCGGATTGCCAAACGGATTCATGCCATCGGTACACGCGTCGAGCACGATGTTCCTTGCATCACATCCAAAATACCGATAGAAGCTGTTCAACGCTCTCCACTGGCTTCCATCCTTGACGTGTCTCAGCTTCAGATCATCTCCATCGTCGGGCTTCTTCCTCTCCGCGTGCCAGTGCATTAGCTTTGCTTCCTTGGGATCTACAAAATACCTCTGGAGACGGGGAGTGATCGGTAAGTATCATACCACTTTCTGGGGACGTTTTTTTCCCATCCTTCTTGTATCGAGAAGCATTGCACACCGAACAACTTGTTTTTTCCGCGTGCTCCTTCCGATAAATTATGCAATCGTTGATGCATGCATGGTATCTAACGTGTGGTAGATCAAGAGGGCACACGATCTTCTTGGCCTCATCAACACTACTAGGACATAGATTACCCGTGGGAAGAACATCCTTTAGGTACTTGAGATGCTCATCGAGGCTAGTGTCGGTCCATTTGTTTTTTGCCTTCATCTTCAAGAGTTGGAGGGTGAGACTCAAGCAGGTCACCTCAGGATTGCAACCATCATACAATGGAGTGTTCGAGTCTACCACCAGTTGCTCCAGCTTAGCCTCCTCTCTAGAAGCAGCTCTCTCAGTACTCGTCTCCTTGTGAAGCAATGCTTGAACATGAGGGTCCCGCACGATTGAACTTAGTACCGACGAACTCTGCTGCGTGGAGTCCATGTCGTTCTCTCCACCGCCATGTCCGGCCCCTTCTCCGCTTCCATGTCCGGCCTCTTCCCCGCCGCCATTATCGATCATCTCTTCGTCTTGCCCCATGTCATCATTGCCTGCCCCGTCGGCATCCTCAACATCGTCATCCTCATCTTCAATTATCCACCAAGTATAGCCATCCATGAAACCGGTCATGAGCAGGTGCGCTTCGACACGACCATCGTCATGGGGGTTGAGCCAAACTATTCCTTTGCATTTTCGACACGGACATAGAACCTCTGTCAGGTTATTTTCCTTCATGTCTTGCACCGCCGACCGCAACCACCTGTCCACCATTGTTCCACTGACCATCGTCAACTCTGCACGGTAATAATAAACAAATTGATTATAAAAATGCGTGCATTCATCAAAGTCATACAAAAATTCGGCATGACCTTCCTTAAAAATAGGACATATATAGATCTAGAGTTTGCCCAGAATTCGCCGAAACGAAAATAAATCGACATTTCGGCAAAACATAGGCAACTCAAAAGCACAATTTTGCGTCAACTCATGCCACACACAAAATTTCCATAAACATATCACACACACATAAACATATTTCCATTTTGCAAAAGCATAAAATTTTAATCACCTCTATCTCGAGATCGAGCACACGGTGGAGATGATGTTGTAGGGAGATCAAAAGTGCACAAAGCTCTTCTTGACAAAGATAGATCTAGTTAGGGGCAAATAGGTCACTTAACTAAATGCTACATCTACCTAGCTACCTAATTTGGGAGGAGACAACTTCAACTAGTGGAGGGGGAAGGAAAAAGAGAAAGGAGATGCATTAATGGAGGTGGTGTAGTTATAGCTAGGAGTAATGAAGAGAGAGAAAGGTAGGTAGAAGAGGGAGAGTAATGGGGGGAGAAGTATTGAGGAAGAAGAAGAGTGAGAGAGGGAGGATGTGGGAGGTAGGGGAAAGGGAGGAGAGGAGATGGAGAGGGGGAGGTGGAAAAAGGTGGTGGGTGCTGCGTCTTAGCAGTAGTGCGGGAGCAAAAGTGCGCTACTGCTAAGAGTGTAGGAGCAGCGCGCTTTCCTATCATGCGCTACTGCTAAACGGGCCAACCGTGTGGACAATTTCAAAATTAGCAGCAGCGACGTGACTAAAAAGCGCGCTACTACTATGGCATTAGCAGTAGTGCGCTTTCTGACGCCGCGCTACTGGTAAACTTAGGTCGTTGTGTAATGTCGGTGGATTTTTGTAGCAGTGCGGTTTAAACATCATGCGCTACTGCTAAATTTGCACCAGTAGCGCGCTTTCCGTAACCACGCTGCTACTAATTAGCAGCAACGCCTCTTTTTATGCCGTGCTGCTGCGAAGATTCTGTGTATAAGGTTTTCCCTAGTAGTGATATTTATTGCAAAAGTTTATTAGCCCTCGAAGCAAAGTACTACTACGCATGCCCCTAGGGGGATAGATTGGTAGGAAAAGACCATCGCTCGTCCCCGACCGCCACTCATAAGGAAAGCAATCAAAGAACACCCCATGCTTCAAATTTGTCACACAATGTTTACAATACGTGCATGCTACGGGACTTGCAATCCTCAACACAAGTATTTCTCAATTCCACAATTACCCAACTAGCATGACTGTAACATTACCACCTTTATATCTCAAAACAACTATCAAGTATCATAGTATTCAATGCACTCTATATGAAAGTTTCTATTATACCCATCTTGGATGCCTATCATATTAGGACTAATTTTATAGCCAAAGCAAATTACCATGCTGTTCTAAAGGACTCTCAAAATAATATAAGGGAAGCATGAGAGATCAATAATTTTATAAAATAGAACCACCACCGTGCTCTAAAAAGGTATAAGTGAAGCACTAGAGCAAAATTATCTAGCTCAAAAGATATAAGTGAATCACATAGAGTGTTCTAATAAATTCCGATTCATGTGTGTCTCTCGCAAAAGGTGTGTACAGCAAGGATGATTGTGGTAAACTAAAAAGCAAAGACTCAAAACATACAAGATTCTCCAAGCAAAACACATATCATGTGGTGAATAAAAATATAGCCTCAAGTAAAGTTACCGATAAACGAAGACGAAAGAGGGGATGCCTTCCGGGGCATCCCCAAGCTTAGGCTTTTGGTTGTCCTTGAATTTTACCTTGGGGTTCCTTGGGCATACCCAATATTAGGCTCTTGCAACTCCTTATTCCATAATCCATCAAATCTTTACCCAAAACTTGAAAACTTCACAACACAAAACTCAACAGAAAATCTCATGAGCTCCGTTAGTATAAGAAAACAAATCACCACCATAAGGTACTGTAATGAACTCATTCTTTATTTAGATTGGTGTTAAACCTACTGTATTCCAACTTCTCTATGGTTCATACCCCTCGATACTAGCCGTAGATTCCTCAAAATAAGCAAACAACACAGGAACAACAGAATCTGTCAAAACAGAACAGTCTGTAGAAATCTGTATCAAACGTGTACTTATGTAACTCCAAAAATTCTGAAAAAAATTGGTGGATGTGAGTAATTTGTTTAATTATCATATAAAAAAATAATCAACATAAAATCACTCTCCATTAGAAAATGGCAGCTAATCTCGTGAGCGTGAATGTTTTTACAGCAAGATCGCAAAGACTTCACCCAAGTCTTCCCAAAGGTTCTACTTCGCACAAACACAATTTAAAACATAAAACCACATCTAAAAAGAAGCCAGATGAATTATTTATTACTAAACAGTAACAAAAATCAAGGAACAAAAATAAAATTGGGTTGCCTCCCAACAAGCGCTATCGCTTAACGCCCCTAGCTAGGCATTGATAATTTCGATGATGCTCATATGAAAGACAAGAATTGAAGCACAACGAGAGCATCATATAGCATGTGAAAAACACATCTAAGTATAACATATTTCCTATGAATAGGCATCTTATAGGCAAACAAATTACCAAGGCAAGCAAAAACTAGCATATGCAAGGAAGCGGAATGAAACAATAGCAATCTCAACATAACGAGAGGTAATTTTGTAACATGAAAATTTCTATAACCATATTTTCCACTCTCATAATACTTACATGTAGGATCATACGCAAATTCAACAATATAGCTATCACAAAACATATTCTTAACATGATCCACATGTATTCAAAGTTGACACTCTTCCAAAATAGTGGGATTAACATTAACTAAGGTCATGACCTCTCCAACCCCACTTTTATCAGAAACTTCATAAGATTGAACATTCTCCAAATATGTGGAATATAAAGTAGACACTATTCCAAACCTACTTTCAATATTATTTCAAACATTATTATCAATCTCATATTCATCATGGGGCTTAAATAAATTTTCAAGATCATAAGAAGCACTATCACCCCAATCATGATCATTGCAACAAGTAGAGGACATAGCAAAACTAGCATCCCCAAGCTTAGGGTTTTGCATATTATTAGCACAATTTACATAAATAGAATTTATAATAAAACCATTGCAATCATGCTTTTTATTCAAAGATCTATCGTGAATCGCTTCATAAAGTACTTCATCACAAATTTCAGATTCATGAATTTCAAGCAAAACTTCATAAAGATAGTCTAGTGTACTCAACTCACTAGCAATTGGTTCTTCATAATTGGATCTTTTAAAAAGATTAGTAAGGGGATGAGGATCCATAACAATAGATTTTCAGCAAGTGAAGATGCATGCATATAGAAGGCACATGGCACACAAGCAAACAAAATATCTAATGAGAAAAAGGTGAATGGAAAAGAGGGGCGAATAAAACGGCAAAGGTGAAGTGGGGGACAGGAAAACGAGAGGCGAATGGCAAATAATGTAATGCGAGGGATAAGAGTTTGTGATGGGTACTTGGTATGTCTTGACTTGAGCGTAGATCTCCCCGGCAACGGTGCCAAAAATCCTTCTTGCTACCACTTGAGCATGTGTTGCTTTTCCCTTGAAGAGGAAAGGGTGATGCAGCGAAGTAGCGTAAGATTTCCCTCAGATTTTGAGAACCAAGGTATCAATCCAGTAGGATACTACACGCAAGTCACCTAGTACCTGCACAAACAATCAAGAACCTTGCAACCAACGCGATAAAGGGGTTGTCAATCCCTTCACGACCACTTGCAAAAGTGAGATCTGATAAAGATAATAAGATACATATTTTTGGTATTTTTGTTGTATAGATTGGAAAAGTAAAGATTAAAAAATAAATAGTAAACTATAATTGTACATTGGAAACTTATATGATGTAAAACAGACAAGGGGCCATAGGTTTCACTAGTGGCTTCTCTCAACATAGCATATGTACTACGGTGGGTGAACAAATTACTGCCGAGCAATTGATAGAAAAGCGCGTAGTTATGAGAATATCCAGGCATGATCATGAACACAGGCATCAAGTCCGTGACAAGTAGACTGAAACGATTCTTCATCTACTACTATTACTCCACACATCGACTGCTATCCAGCATGCATCTAGAGTATTAAGTTCATAAGAACAGAGTAACACATTAGGCAAGATGACATGATGTAGAGGGATAAACTCAAGCAATATGATATAAACCCGATATTTTTATCCTCGATGGCAACAATACAATACGTGTCGGATCCCCTTCTGTCACTGGGATCGAGCACAGCAAGATTGAACCCAAAACTAAGCACTTCTCCCATTGCAAGAAAGATCAATCTAGTAGGCCAAACTAAACCAATAATTCGAAGAGACTTGCAAAGATATTTAAATCATGCATAAAAGAATTAAGAGAAGAATCAAATATTGTTCATAGATAATCTTGATCATAAACCCACAATTCATCGGATCTCGGCAAACACAACGCGAAAAGAATTACATCGAATAGATCTCCAAGAAGATCGAGGAGAACTTTGTATTGAGATCCAAAGAAAGAGAAGAAGCCATCTAGCTAATAACTATGGACCTGAAGGTCTGTGGTAAACTACTCACACATCATCGGAGAGGCTATGGTGTTGATGTAGAAGCCCTCCATGATCGAATCCCCCTCCGGCAGATCACCAAAAAGGCCCCAAGATGGGATCTCACGGGTACAGAAGTTTGCGGCGGTGGAAAAGTGGTTTCATGGCTCTCCCCTATGGTTTCAGGGTATAAGAGTATATATAGGCGAAACAAGTAGGTCGGTGGAGCTACGAGGGGCCCATGAGGGTGGGGGGCACGCCCACCCCCCTGAGGGTGCCCTCCTGCCTCGTGGTCGCCTCGTTTCTTCCTTGACGTCCACTCCAAGTGTCCTGGATTGCGTTTGTTCCAAAAAAGATCCTCGCGAAGGTTTCATTCCGTTTGGATTCCATTTGATATTCCTTTTCTGCGAAACACTGAAATAGGCAAAAAACAACAAATTGCACTGGGCCTTTGGTTAATTATTTAGTCCTAAAATAATATAAAAAGGTATATTAAATCCCATTAAACATCCAAAACATATAATATAATAGCATGGAACAATCAAAAATTATAGATACGTTGGAGACGTATCAGCCGTCGAACAGAGAAACGACGCAATCCTCCCTTTCCGCTGGCAGACGGGATGCGGATGGATCGCTGACCAACGGTGAAAGAGAGAAGCCACCGCCGCCTTGTGTGAGATGGTGTGACGAGAGACAAACCCCGACATGCAGGCTCTGTTCTATATAGTGGAGCGGATTTTTTCATTTTCCCCACGACAATCGTTTTATATTATGTACGTGCCATTGCGGAATATATAACTATATTTAATACTAACGCGTCAAGTCGAACTTTGTTCCGTCTAGGTGTGGTCCCTCCTCCGAGTAAACAACCACTACATGCGTCAAATTATCACGTGGGCAGCCTTTTCATACAAAAACAAACTCCACTGTGTACCCGCGCGGGTGTGGCCGGGAATGAGACGTGAGTACGTGCGTCCTGCATGCACCCTTCTTTAGGTGCAGGTACGTACGTGGGTGGGTGTGAGAGAGATGGTTTGTGCGAAACGGAGGCAATGTGTCGATGGTATCTCAAACAAAAAAACGTAACATATGCAATGTGTGTGAAACAAAGTCATGGGCGTGAGATATCGATAGAATAGAAAACAGGATGAAATGTGTGGCTGTGTGATCAATAAAGAGTGGCATCGAATTTGTGTTTGCCCACGCCAAAGATACAGGGTGGCTGGCCTAGTTGAATTTGAGAGGGCAAAGGTGCAGTTTTTCTCTATGGCATGGATACCTACCTACAACGTTCGACTATCGATGTGTGTGTGTGGGGGGGGGGAGGGGGCAGAGACTGATCGACAGTATATGTGTGGGGAAGGAGAGAAACCTAGCTATGTATTGAATGAGATCGATCGACATCCATGGATATGTGTAGCAGAGGAATAAGGTTGGGAGAAAGACAGAGGTAGAGTGTCGGAGGGTTGGTGGTGGAGTGGCGTCTCACAAATGCTGGGAGAGGCCTGCTAGACAAATGGAGGGTGCGAGTGCAATATCAAGAGAAAGCGGGGGATGTCTGTCTGACTATGCACGTTCCTGTGAGAAACGGGTCGGGAGGTATGCAAGGATGATGGGTGGAGACGATATGGTTGTGGTAAGCATACATAACTACATAGGAAGATCAACTGTCGTGTGTCCGAGAAAGGGAGAGACATAACTAGTGAGGTAAGGTTATCGGTGCTTGGGGAAAACGAATTATAGTCGACCTGGCTATATGTAGGGAGGTCGGTACATACACATGCATGCATGTGTTAGAAGCAAATAAGGTCCGGAGAGACAGACAGTGGGAGAGGGGTGCGGCTAGGAGGTGGTGCGAGAGGCCTACCATGTCGAGGGGGGAGGAGTGTGCGAGTATGAGATCGATGAAAAGAGGGGCGGGAGTGTGCACCTGCGTGGAACCGTATTGGACATAGGGGGCATGGACGATGAGAAGAGAAGAGGGGAAGTATGTGTTTGTGGTAGGCACACTTGTCTAGAGAGGTATATCGACCGGTGTGTGCCGAAAAGAAGGATCCGGGGAGCCTACACAGACCGCGGGTGAACGACCTAAAGAGAAATAATGAACGTGCGCGATGGAGGGGGCGTTGAGGGAGGGTGAGAAGGGGGCGGGCGTGTGCATGCACGATAGAAAGTTAGCGCGAGCTAGCTACAAAGAGAAGAGGATCATGAAGGTGTAAAAGACGAACAAAGATCATAATTCATTATAAAGAAGTGGATACGTATAGTTGAAGAAGATATCATAATGTAGAACATTGATTATAATTTGGGTTAATGTGTGGCTTTTGCAGCTCAGGGCTAAATACTTGTCATAATGTAGGGGGCGGGCACTATACTTTGTGTGATAAACATGGTGTACGTATGGAACATGGTTTAGATTATGAATATATAGTTAGTACATCAAATATACTATTATTTGGAATCAACATCAAGTGTATTCAAAAAATAGAATTCGAGTTCATATAGTACACATAGTTCATATCTATCTCTATATAAATGATGTGGTGTGTTGTTAAGGTAATACACGAATGATGGTTGAAGTTGGCAACAATCATGATTGTAGATTCTTATTGAAATAGAGAAACGAATTCAAATTTAGTTTGAATTGCAGCATTAGTATAGACATTTGGAATGCACTAAAATGTTGGTATGAGTAGGTTACATGTATTATACAGCCAGCGAAAAAAATTTAATTGGACATAACATGGATTCATACTCCCTCCTTCTATCTATATAGGGCCTAATGCATTTTTAAGACCACCTTTGACTATTGACAAGATTAATAGTACATGACATGCACAATGTGAAAATTATATCATTGAAAGCTCCTTTCACACACGAATTTAACGGTGTGCTTTGTGTAAGTTGCATGTAATATATTATTGCTCTAATATTTGGTCAAAGTTAGCCTCGAAAAATGCATTATGCCCTATATAGATGGAAGGAGGGAGTAGCTTTGAATATCAATTGTATAGTAAGACGGGACAAGACTCTCTCTTTGTGTGGTGCGAATAGTTTTATTTTTATTGCTTTTTTTCATTGAGGGAAGTGCGAATTGATTTGGTACGTACAAGTACAATATTACACATTAGGCTTGTCCCTAAAATTCAACCCGCGCCTTGTTATATCCCGAAAATTCAAATATCGTACCCCAAAACTGGCACCTTCACAACCCGCGCGTTGCTATCCTGAAATTACAACGCGCACGAAAACTCCCTCCAGCTGCCAAATCCCGACACGTGAAATCCCCCTTCTAATTCAGAGCCGAAAAGGCCGCTAGTTCAAATCGGTGGGGGTACTTTCATAACACACCCTACATTTTGGACAAGCGCGCCCCTAAGTCATGGTTCCCCCTCCTATCGCCTCCTTTTCGCCATTCAAAATCCCATGCCGCCATAACCTCTCCGCTCTAGCCGTGAAACCCCACCCTACTCTATCCGCCACCTCATCGCTGCCCAGCAGGAGCCTCTTTCCCGACGACGTCGTCCATCACAACAGCTCAACGTCCCTCGTCCACCTCCCCGGATGAGGATCTGTTGTCCATCTCGTCATCCCGCCAGTTCAGCCGCCCCGTCCTCAACCTCCAAGGAGCTGCTCCGACGATTGAGTCGTCTATCGCGGCTGCTCCATCCCCACAACGCCGCCTTAACCTGATCCACCGGAACACCAACACCCTCACCGACTCCTCGGACGAAGCCGAGGCCTACTCGGCACCAACAAAGAGGTTGTACACTCATTGCATCGCACCTTCTCCTTAACTCGACCTCCCGGCACCGACGGTGCTCCATCTCGCACCCCCATGGGGCGGATACCTCGAAGTCAGCGCCGCAGGCGACATCTCCACGGCGGCTCTCCCCCAGTGCGAGGCCCCTTCGGTGGCGGTGGCCATACCAGCTGGATATACTTCTGCTGCTCCGGCTCTCGCTCGCGCTCCTCCTCCTCCTGCTGCTGCTCCAGCTCTCACTCGCTCGCGCTGCTACTGCTGCTCTCCCCCTCGCTCATGCTGCTGCTCTGCTACAATTTAGCTACACTTCAGTCGACTGAATCAACTTTTGGGTCAGTCGATTTTTAGGGGGTGTGGGGGGGGGGGCTCGCCGGAGTTAAGGAAGAACCACCCGCAGTGGGGAGGGGCTCGCCGGAGAGGTACCCCATCTATCTTAGGGTTTAGGGTAGGGGCGGTGGTCACCGGCGGTGGGGGGCGCGGTGGTGGGGCGATGGCATGGGGATCGCCGGATAAAAAGTTCGGCGCAGGGGGGCTAGAGGGCAGGCCGGGGCGGCGGCGGACCAACGGTGGGGAGTTGTTTAGGGGCAGTGGCGGACCGGCAGCGGGGAGTTGTTTCAGGGCGGCAAGGCGATGCGGGGGCCGGCGGCAAGGCCGGTGGTAGCTGGCGCCTCAGGGGGGTGCAGGATGAAGATGAATTGCAGGCCCTCCCTGAACTACATGTCAAGTACCTCTCCGCAACCATTGCGTTCAATTTCGACTGTAACATTTAGATTCCATAGTAAATTTCAGTTTCGACAGTTAAGTTCAGAGTCAACAGTTTTTACTTCATCTGTTGTAGTCAGTTCATTTTTGGTGATGTAAATTTTACATCATCTATTGGATATGCTATTAGAATCCCACTTGATTTTAGCAATGTCTGTCTTGTGCTGCTTCAGCCTTGACGTCTTACGGCTCACCAGAGCTGTGCCCTGGACGCCGTCTGCAGATTCCTAAGATCTTCCTCCACACCTCCGACAACCACCTCTGCCTCAACTTCTTCAGCAACCGACCCAATGATGCTGAGGTCGACATGACTACAGCAAAGAGGTTGTACACTTGTCGCATCACTTATTACTCTACATTAATGTCGATCCATTAGGGTTATTTTGGTCTAACGGAAAAACATGGCAATAGGAAATTTTCCTATGGCACTCTATATTCAATTATTCATGCATTTTGTTGAAAGGAATGGAGCAAAACATCCACCTGGACCTACTTTTCAGAATCCTATGCATGAAAACAAGACCAAGTGCATTAGTGGCAGAATAACATTCTAACTGTACACGCTTTCATATGGTTTCACTTTATTTTGGCCATGTTTCTTTGCATTCCTCTGCTCTTCCAATTCCTGTGAATCAAACATCCAAGTTGACAGAAATTCTGTGTTTACAAATGCTCTATTTACCATGTGCATTCCTATCATATTCCGGTGTTTTTCCTATCCCTGCATTTTTAGAATCATGCAAGCCAAATGAGCCCTTACAGAATTACTTCAGTTACAGGTAGGTGTCGAAGGAAACTTTGTGTGGTTTGTCCTGCTCCTGCCATGACGTCGTCCACCTCACCTGAGTTGCTCCATCGACAGAAGCATCCACCATACCAGACATCACGACTCATGACCATCTTTCACCGCCTCAAATCTCCTTCCTTGCCACCGGCACCCACCGCAACGGCATCACCATCAACGACTCAGCAGATTGACTTGAGGAGTACACGGGTCTACAAGAGAGGTCACGCTCTTTTGTTTCTACTTATGTTATGCATTGCTTAAGATTACCTGCTACTTTATCGTCATGTTCACCTCTTAGACTCCAAGTCAGGTCCAAATTAATGTTCAAACTTGAGTTCTAAATTATTTGTGGGGCACATATCGAGGCAGCAATGAATAGTATCTCTGTCTAATATCTGATTCACCTAGGGTATGCCTATGTTGTTCATCTTGGGTGGGAAACAAATAGTAAAGCAATCATCATCTGTCTTTTTATTAAATTAAAGCAATCATCAGCCTGCTATCATTATTTTTGGATCCATCCACTGATTGTTACCATCACTCTAGATTTCTGCATGCTCTCCTTACATAATCTCACCATATTTTTTCGTATGCATGTCAGATATTGTACACAGTCATGCTGAACATGTAGAGAAAAAGAGAAGAGTTTTGCGCGGCAATACAATGTCATGCAGACATCGCTCCATGGTGGGTTCAATGGCAAACCCTCGCCCCCCTCTCCAGATTGTAATCCAGAGGAAGATATCTGTTCTGAGGCGGATTCAGATGCAGCTAACCACTCCTATTTACCCCCCAAGGTGTTTGCTCTACCTTGGCATGATGATGTTAGTCATATCATGCATATGTTGCCTTGAAGTGCCTACTTTTGACATCATATATGTCATCTGCTTAGTTTAGACATGTTCTGTACTGCCACCTTTTAGTTTCTATATCATATATGGGAATTATGCAGTCTCATGTCTTTTAGCCAGCCATAATATATGTGAAATATGCAATGCCATCTTATTTAACCAGGCATCATATATTTGAATGATATATTGCCCATCCCTTTCTTCATTACATTTCCATTTGTTGATAACGTTTGTACATTAAACTACTCTTCCTGTGAATCAGCCATTTGGGTGGGAGATGGAAAAATCTGGAGTGAAAACAAGGCCTTCAGATAAGACAATGCTACCTGTTGAAGCCGATCTCTTGCTAGGTCCCGATAGCTCCTCAGGGATGGATTCAGACATAGATGACCAGTCCTATTTCCCCACTGAGGTGTATGCTCTAACTTGGCACGATTATACTGCTCATATCATGCATATGGTGTCTTGCATTGCATAGTTTAGACATCATATACACAATATTCAACACCATGTTCTTAGTTCAGACATCATATATGTGAATGCCCTCTGCTTAGCATATAAATCACATATGTGAATTAAATCATGCGATCCAGATTACTTAGATAACATGTATGTGAATTATGTCATGCGATCATGTTTAGTTAGTCAACATATCTTTGAATTATGTTATGCTATGCTATCTAGTTTAGATAGACATCATATATGTAAAATTATGTCATGCTATCCGTTTTAGTTAAACAATATACATGTCAACTATTTCATGCCCTCTTTTTTCCACACTATCTATTGCATCTGTCTCTCATACAATGTCTGTACATTCTACTATGTTTCCTATTTAGCAACCATTTGAATTGGAGCGGGTGAGGCAGTATCTAGCGGAGTAAAAACATGGTCTTCAAATAAAACAGTGCTACCTCTTGGTGGAGATAGCAGCCCGGTTGTACATGCACGAGAACCAGCCCTACCACACATAACCCAAACTCTCACAGATTTTACCCCTACTGCGATGGATAGAGAACCAGCTTCACCCAATCTAACCCCAACCCCAGCTGATAGTAACCCAGTTCTTGTTGACACAACACCATCTCCACCATAGAGCTCCCAAACAAGAGCAGTTAGTAAGGCAGCTCCAGTGCCAAAAGCACTAGTATTACCACGGCGAACCCCAACTCCACCGGTTAGTACACCTATTCCTGTGGAGGAAGCACAACCAGCCATTCATAGTTTAGCGTCTATCGCATTTGATGTTGTTAAATCCTATGTGCGTATCTTCCCATCATGGAAATATTATGCTGAAGATGAAGGAAAATGCCAGTTTTGTAGGTGTTTGTCCAGGAGTTATGCATAAGTAATGTTATTGTCGGTGTTCTGGGAACGGGGGTCCCCAGACTTGCCTGCCTGCGGCCTGCGGCGTGGCTCAAAGGGGGCCAGCACGGCCCGTCTTCATTAATACAAGACCCAAGACCCTCGCGACGGGCCAAGCCTCGCGGGGCGGACAACGCGGAGCTTCCTTAGGTGTGGCCTCATCAGGTTGGCTCACGAGGAGGCGGAGAGATCAAGGCGGGGTACCTCACGAGGTGCCCATGACGCAAGCCATGACGACCGAGGGCGCCAGGCGGGCGCCGGCCCGTGCAGTGTCCTCCTTTCCTGTTTGGTGCAAAGGGGGCAAGCGCAGGCGAGAGCATCAAGCAAAGGCACCAGTTTCGGTGCAACGAGACCAAGACCAGTGTAACGGTGGGGAGGAAGTCATTGTCGAGCCCACGCCGGCGTCACCACCAGAGCCTTTGACAGGCGAGGACCAACTTTAGTCAGGATAAGTGTACCAGATGTTCCCCTTCAAAATGGCCAGTTGTTGGCGCCCTTCCCGCTCAATATTTGGGAAGAGGCCCAGGGCCTTTGCCTATAAATAGGACTAGCCATCCCTAGGGTAGAGGCAGATGGGAATTAGGAGAGAAGGGCGACTGAACTCCTGCTAGCAGTTCATCGTCCCGGCCAAGGGCAGACCCTCGCGAGGCTGTTCTTCCTTGTATTGTTCATCATCATCAGCCCAAGAGGCAATCCACCACACCACACTGGAGTAGGGTATTACACCACATCGGTGGCCCGAACCAGTATAAACCCTGCGTCTCTTGTGCTGTTCTTTCGGTAGTTTAGATCTTTGCGAGGCGGAGGAGCGCAGGTAGGTAGAAGGCGTAATCTCCGCGCCCACCCCAGAGTTCGAACCTCAAGGGTTTGCCGAAACCCGAAATCCGACATTTGGCGCGCCAGGTAGGGGTGCGCCAGAATTCGGCTTCCACCGCCCCGTTCTTCTTCGACCATCGCGTCCATGTCTAACGCTCGCCGGGCCCGCGCCGAGCGCCGAGCCGCCCTCGCTTCCCGTGTCGCCCAGACGGCTCCCGTCGGCAGGCGTCCTCGCCGTTCCCCGTCGCTTGCCGTGAACGCCGCCACCGGCCCGGCGGGGAACGAGCAGCAAGCGTCGTCCCAGCATCCGTCCATGCGTCAAGACGGTCGTACCGCTACTTCTTCGTCCCGCGCGCTCCGCGCGCCCATGGAGGCCCGAGATGCACTCATCGCGGCAAACGAGCTCCTGCGCTACCATCCCGTCGACGACGTCTATGAAGAATGGCTCGACCGCGTCGTCGAGCTCGTCCGCGCCTCGGGGGGCTCTCCTGCACCGTCTTTTCCGCTGCACCGAAGCCCGCCCCGCGTGGGCGACGAAGCTCCGGGGGCGTCCCAGCCGTCTCCTCATCAAGAAGACGCCATGGCTCCAAGGCGCGCGACCCCTAGGCGGAACCCGCTCCGTCAGGTGCCGGCGCGGGAAGAACAGAGCTGCCAAGAAGTCCCTCGCCCGCAAGAAGCTGCCCGGGCGCTCCCTGCTCCAGCACGTCGTGACCACGCTCCTGCTCCTGCACGTCAAGACCCCGCGCTGCTCCCAGCTGCGGCGCACGGGGACCCGCAGGACCAAGCTCTCCGTCACCCGAGGCCTCCCGTGGCCACAGCAGGCTGCCGTGCATACACCACCGAGCTACGCAGCGTCACGTGGCCCGGCAAGTTCAAGCCAGACCTGCCTCCTCCCTACGACGGCACGGCAGACCCCACGGAGTTCCTCCAGCTCTGTGAGCTGGGCATCGAAGCTGCCAACGGAGACGAGAGGGTCATGGCGAACTGGTTTCCCATGGCGCTCAAGGACGGGGCCCGCACCTGGCTCCTGAACCTGGCTCCAGGCACGATCTCCTCCTGGGACCAGATGCGCACCCGCTTCATCGCCAACTTCCAAGGTACCCGTGACCGGCAGCCCGCCGTGAGCGACATGCGCCACATCAAGCAACAACCCGGAGAGACCCTGCAAAAGTACATCCAGTGCTTCAACAACGCACGCCTCAAGATTCCCAAGGTGTCCGAGGAGGCCATCATCTCAGCCTTCTCCGACGGCGTGCGCGATGTCAAGATGAAGGAGGAGCTGGCGATGCATGAAGACCTGTGCACTTCCTTGGAGTTGTTCAACTTGGCGACCAAGTGCGCCAGGGATGAGGAAGGGCGTCTCTCCCTCCTCGAGCTGCCTGCCGCAGACCCAGAAGAGAAGAAGCCCAAGGCCAAGGATGTGAAGCGCAAGGGGGCCGCCGTGCTCGCGGCAGAACCAGACACCAAGTGGGGCAAAGATCAGCCCGAATCTTCCCGGGGCAGTCGGTACTGTGTGTACCATGACCTCCACACCCACAACACCAACGAATGTCAAGAGCTCCGAGCCATGCGAGAAGGAAGGATCGGCCGTCGCCCCGACCGCGCTGACCGGGGCTACGGCCGAGGAGGAGGAAGAAACGCAGGACGCTGGGAAGATCGCGAACCGCGCCAAGGGTGGCGCGATCAACCTCGCGAGGATCGTTGGCGAGACCCACCTCGCGAGGGAGACTGGAGGGACCAGCCTCGCAAGGATCGCCCACAAGGTAACGCAGGCCTCCCTCCGCTGCCGCCTCAGCCAAGGAGAAACGAGGACCGCCATCAGGACGAAGGGGCTGGGGGCTTCCAAGAGCCGCGCGCGGTCGCCTGCATCCTGGGCGGAGCTCAAGCCCCAGCCTCTCAGCGCATCTTCAAACAGTTTGCCCGTGAAGTGAATGCAGTCCTCCCCAAGCTCGAAGCCACGCGCCCTCTTAGGTGGTCGGCGTGCGCCATTACGTTCAGCTCAGCGGATCAACTCAAGTGTGCAGCCACAGCTGGAGTCCTTCCGATGCTTTGTTCCCCGATCATCAGCAACGTGGTGGTTACCAGGACCCTCATCGATGGCGGGGATGGGCTCAATGTCCTGTCCATGGAAACATTCAACAATCTCCAAGTGCCCTACAACCAGCTTCAGCCAGCCAAGCCTTTCTCCGGAGTCACCGACGGCTCCACGGTTCCGATTGGGCAGGTCCGCCTCCCTGTCACCTTCGGGGCACGCGACAACTACCGCACCAAACTCATCGACTTCGATGTCGCTCACATACGCCTGCCGTACAACACCATCCTCGGGTACCCAGCGCTGGCCAAGTTCATGGCTGTGACTCACCACGGCTACAACGTCCTCAAGATGCCAGGAAGTGGCGGAGTCATCACGGTGCCCTGTGAAGATAAGGACGTGGTGTGTTCCCTGGAACGAGCCTTTCAGGCCGCGTCACTGGAAGACCCGGATCGCGGAAGCAGGAGGCTTCCTGAGACCACACCCAAGAAGAAGAAGACATCGTCAGGACCGGCCCCTCAGGAGGTAGGCCCCTCAGGGCCCACGCCTGCCCAGGGGGAACCCCCTTCCATCGCATAGGAAAGCGCGCCCGGCGCCCTCCTCAGGCAGGGCTTGGGGGCTCTCCCCTGGAGGGCCACCGACCTAGCCAAGGTAACGAGGGAGGCGCTTGGGCACCACGTGGAGGGGTGTTTCGAAGCACGTTTCCCTCGAGAAGGAGCAAGACAAGGAGAGTTAGACCCTCAGGAGTTCGTTAGCAAGGCCATTCAAGAACTACAGGAAACAAGAGTCATGAGAGGTTGCCGCCGCCAACCAGCTGTGGCTCCCCATCCAGGCGAGGATGGTGGGCTGCGCGTCTGCATAGACATACCAGGGCTCAATCGAGTCGCCTCTCTGGAGCGCCTCTGGCCCTCGCGAGTGGGGCGTTGCGAAGGTCCACCCCACAGCTACGTTCGCATGCCTTACGGCCTGCCGAACGCGGCTGCCGTGTACCAGCGCCTCATGAGGGGCATCATGGAGGCTCAAGAGGCCAGGCGTTCCGCAGCCTTGGCGGAGATGGAGATGGTCCGTGAGGAGCCACCAGCGCCTCCGGAGCCTCCTGATGCCCCTGGGCCTAGGGGCTCGTGAGGACCGGCTTCCGCAGCCCACCGAGTCTGTAACACCAACACTCCTTCGTCCTCAATACCATCAGGTGACATCTTTTTAAGTTTCATTTCCAGCTGGGAGCGCCCCTCAAGGCTGCATTATTCCCAGGCCGCGTGGGTCCATCCCTGCGGCATGTATCCCTTTTATTTCATGTTTTTAGCTTACTCTGTTGGGGGCGCCCCTCGGGCTGCATCATCCCCAAGCCGCTTGGGCCTGACCCAGCGACGTTCGCTTTCCCAGCTTCTATTTGAATGAATCCACTCCTTCGCGGCTAACGTGTTTGACCTAGTTGCCCGCCCAACTGACGCCAACTGACGGAGCTGCTCTCAAAACGGCACGGCGCTTGTGCATGGGTCCGTCCCTGCAACGCCGACAAACCTGGATGGCTGCACTCTGGCCGCGGCAACCCCGCGTGGCGCCACCTCATCAAGCCTTCAGTGCCTCGTCGCCCCTCGGAAGCAACCAACAACTGACTGTCAACTATCATGGCAACCCCTCGTTCTTTCTATGATGGTCTACAGGGTTTCCTAAAGGAGCTGCGTCAGGCGAGGCCCATGCGGTGTCTCCTTCACTCTCATCCGCGCGAACCGCTTGCACGTTAAAGGGGGGTGCCTGAGCATCGCGACCCAGGGCTCCCACTGGCTCTCCAGCCCTCACCCTCTGGCCTTGTCCACGGCATCGCGACCTGACATACCAGCGACGGCTGAGACTCGCTCGAGGGCCGGGTCCTGAGGACGTAGAGCAGAAAGGGGAGCCAAGGTGAGAGGAGAGGGGCATGCGAGGATTTCGCCGAGCGATCTCGCGCCTGCCGATGCACGGACTCAGCGACACACCGGGGAGCGGCCCCTGATTCTCGAGATAAGTCACCATCCGGAAGCACTAACTACCGTGGCACCACCCCGCACCTAATGCCATCCCGTGTTAGCGACGCTGCTCTCCTTTCTCACCGAACGACGGCTTCTTGAGCGCCAAAGGGGACCTCCTGAGCACCGCGACTCAGGGGCTCTTACCGGACCCCGGGTCGCTCACCTCCTGGCCTTGACCACGGCATCGCGACCTGGCATACCAGCGACGGCTGACGCCGCCTTGGGACTGGGACCTGTCGGCGCAGAGCACCAAGTCCTCGTGAGGTTCGGAAGGGAGAACTGAGCTAAGGAGGAATGAGCAATTCACACAATTCTACGGCCAGAGTTATATTAACAAGCAGGGTCGCAGGCACCTTACAAGCCCCATGGGGCGCACCTTTGATTCCTCGCAGGGAACAAATCCTAAAAGGACGCTAACTACACACACCCCTCCAAAAGATGCCATCATCAACAGTGGGCCGTCAGGCACCGGCGCCAACCCCATCCAGATCAGAGTCGGCGACGGCCTGACGAGCCTGCCCTGCTCCGGGAGCGGCGCTGGCTCGGGGGCTCGTAGCTGTCGTCGCTCGTCTCTGGAGTCGCGAAGAGCTCGCCGGAGTCGCTGGATCCTCCGACGCCTCCACCGCCTGAGGAGCCGCCAAGGGAGCGGTCGGCGGGCCCAACCCTCGCCGTGGCAGGGTCCCGATCACCTCTCCCGGGGTAGCACTCCAGTCGGCGCCCGTTCGCGTCGAAGACCTTGAAGAACATCACCGAGGCACCATCGTACTCCAGGTGGATCACGAAGGCATCTCTTGTCTTGCAAGCCCGGGCGATTTCGCCCCAGCCTCGAGTCATGAAGACCTTGCCCGGGGCAACCACCGCGACCTCTGCCTCGGTCACGAGGGTGCTGCAGCCGGCGTGCTGCAGCCAAAGCTCCAGGAGTTCTCCCTGCGGGATGATGGAGGCGAAGAAGGGGGGAAGGCGGATCCAAGACCGAGGAGGAATGGTGGCGTGAAGCACGAACTCTCGGGAGGAGCCCTCGGTGTGGACCCCAGGGGGGACGACCCACACCTTCGTGACCCGTCGGCGCCGACGGCGGCGCCGCTCACGGCGATCGACATCGACTCGTTCGGCGCACTCGATGTGGGCGTACAAGGGAAGTGGGAACCCCGGCGGTGGCCGCTCGCACCAGGGCCTCGACACCACCTGATGAGCCCCCTAGTCCCGACCGCGAAGGGCGAGCCGTTTCTTCGGCGGGAGGGGATCTGGTTCCTCTCGGGGAGCCTTTCCTTTCTCTGCCGCCGAGAACCGGCGGATCGGAGCCATCGAAGCAAGACGGAGCAAGGACCGGGAAGAAGGAAAAGCAAGAAGAGATGGACTGGAGGGACGCGCACCGTTCCGTACTTATAGCCGGCGAAGGCCAATCGTCGGCCTCCACGATCGCAGGTAATCATGACCAGTTTTGCATGCAGGGACTTGTCCAATCCATGCGGATGCCGAGGCATCGTGGGGAAGTGGAGACGCCCACGTCCAATCAACTGCCACGCGGCGCTCAAGGCCACAGGCTGTTAGGGCCCGCGGCGCTTCGCCCTTACCCTTTCGCCTCTCTGCGCGGCCAAGTCCGGGCGCGCCTTGGGACCGGGGGCTACTGTCGGCGTTCTAGGAACGGGGGTCCCCAGACTTGCCTGCTTGCGGCCTGCGGCGTGGCTCAAAGGGGGCCCTGCACGGCCCATCTTCATCAACACAAGACCCAAGACCCTCGCGACGGGCCAAGCCTCGCGGGGCAGACGACGCAGAGCTTCTTCAGGCGCGGCCTCATCAGGTTGGCTCACGAGGAGGCGGAGAGATCAAGGCGGGGTACCTCACGAGGTGCCCATGACGCAAGCCATGATGACCGAGGGCGCTAGGCGGGCGCCGGCCCGCGAAGTGTCCTCCTTTCCTCTTTGGTGCAAAGGGGGCAAGCGTAGGCGAGAGCATCAAGCAAAGGCACCCGTTTTGGTGCAACGAGACCAAGACCAGTCCAACGGTGGGGAGGAAGTCATTGTGGAGCCCAGGCCGGCGTCACCACCAGAGCCTTTGGCAGGCGAGGACCAACTTTAGTCAGGATAAGTGTACCAGATGTTCCCCTTCAAAATGGCCAGTTGTTGGCGCCCTTCCCGCTCAATATTTGGGAAGAGGCCCAGGGCCTTTGCCTATAAATAGGACTAGCCACCCCCAGGGTAGAGGAAGATGGGAATTAGGAGAGAAGGGCGACTAAACTCCTACTAGCAGTTCATCATTCCGACCAAGGGCAGACCCTCGCGAGGATGTTCTTCCTTGTATTGTTCATCATCATCAGCCCAAGAGGCAATCCACCACACCACACTAGAGTAGGGTATTACACCACATCGGTGGCCCGAACCAGTATAAACCCTGTGTCTCTTGTGTTGTTCTTTCGGTAGTTTAGATCTTTGCGAGGCGGAGGAGCGCAGGTAGGTAGAAGGCGTAATCTCCGCGCGCACCCCAGAGTTCGAACCTCAAGGGTCTGCCGGAACCCGAAATTCGACAGTTATTCATGGCAATTACTTTGCTTTGTCCCATACATTCTACCTCCATGATGGTTATAATACATCAAATTTTCCCATTTTTCTCTATAGAGAAGGGACCGATTTGGAAACTCAGGATGAGGTAACCTGTGCTAATACCTCTGCTATCTCCAAGAATGCTTGGTGGTATTATCAGAATTACCTGAAGAAAACGTACTTCACTAGCAAGGAAACTCATCAATTTCCCTTACGTTCTCCTGAGACGCATTTACTGGATGACGACTAGGAACGCCTTGTTCTGTACTGGTCCCAAACCAAGAATGTGGTAATGTCTATGAGCTCATTTTATTTTAAGTACTATATGCTTGCATCTTACTGTACTCTGTTCATGTAGAACAAGTGCTTAAACCTGAAGAACAACTGCTCTCATTTAAGATTCCATTGCTATCGTGCATACTATTTTGCTCTTGTATCACTTCATTTACTCATACAAACTTATTTTTAAATTGAATGATCCAATGGAAACTCCAATGGCACAGCGGGTATGTTTATGCATGTTTCTTTAACAGGTTTGGTCTTATAAATAGCTTTGTTGATTTCAACTTCAATTGTGTATACAGTTGACTTCTCATATCATGCACATTACTAGCATCATAACAGGGCCAATAGTGTTGTTGTACATGTGGACCCGTGGTACCCATCTGAAATCTTGTTGTGCCGTGTAGTTTCCCACGCTTTGTATTCTTTCAGTGCTACTTTCTCTTGAACTGATATGATTTGAACCGTGTCTCTATTTTGATTTGACAAGACAATGTAGTGACCATAGGACATAGATATATGTTTGTTTGATGCTTTTATAATGTACTAGTTGGCAATAGAAGACTTGGTAGTTTAATCTTGTCCACCTTACTAATGGACTGGTTCACCGAAATGAGTTTCATATACTAGTACATGCTAAACCTGTTATGTGTCTCCTTGTTTCTTCTTTTAGAATGCTGAGAGAATATTAGGGAAGAGTGCCTTATTAAGCAATGGTAAAGGAAGTAATGCAGATAAGGTTCAGGATAGTGAGACATCCTTGTTGGTCTCCAACAAAGCTGATAAAACAGCTAAGGAAAACTTTCTTGAAGACAGTGAGACAACCCCAAAGTCCTGTCTTGGTTTACAGTTTGAGTTACTGGCCACTACCGCTTGCACAAGCTATTCAAACTCACTGTCTGAATCAGTTCGATTTCTTGAGTCTCAACTACAAGCTGAAAGACATCGATCAGCTGTGCTGCGACAAGCAGCGGAAGGACTGCAGAAGTCCCTGGAGCATTCAGATGCATACTTTCTGGTGCAACAGCAAGCGTTGGAGGAGTTCAGCGCCAAACAGGACAAAGCTAATAAGCTTGCTAAGCTTATTTCTAGCATGGTGGATACCCAGGATAAGTTTCTTGAGTTCTTCTGAAGTTGTTTCAGTTATGCTCTTGTTTTGTTGCCGTGTTTATTTGCACTGGTGGCCAATTTTGACGGCCAGTGTATGTAATATGCTGCTTTGTTCCCTATATTTGCACTGGTGGCGAACTTTGATGCCCAGTAATATGTGTAATAGCTGTAATAGGCTAGCGTTCGTTGCTTGCTTATTTATTTCCTTATTGTCTTATTTAGTTGTTTGCTTGTAGTCACTGCAGTTCTTTTTCTGCGTTTTTCTAGTGGCCACAATAACCTATTTTTGGTAACTAGGCCACACTAATCATGGCAACACACTGACTGTTGTAACCATGGGCCTCCTGCGGGCCGTAGGATCCATGGGCCTTCTACGGGCCATAGGATCCATGGGCCTTCTACGGGCCGTAGGATCCATGGACTTTCTACGGGTCGTATGATCCATGGGCCTTCTATAGGCCGTAGGATCCATTGGTCTTCTATGGGCCGTAGGATCCATGGGCCTTCTACGGGGCGTATAATCATTTCGCCAAATATGGGTCGTACTATTCGTGGACCATAACGGGCCATTAATAGGCCGTATTTGATAACGCTATGAAAACAGCACAACGGGTTAACTGGCCACAAACTGGCCGAATGTAACAATGGGCTGAATTCGGCCCACAAACGGAACAAGCCAGTAACGGACTATAACTAATCGAATTCTAGAAATGAGCCCAAGAATAAATGGGCCCTTAGAAGGCCGAAAGTTGACACGGGCTGGAAATGGACGATGAAATAATGGGCCATTAATGGGTATAAAAGCGATACACTGTTCATTATGGGCCAGTTTCATCTCGGGCCTTTAATGGGCCCAGAGTTACGACATATGGGCCGAAAGACATCATGGGCCATACATGGGCCGGAAGTTACAATGGCCTGGAATCATATTGGAAGGCCCAGATGAAGCCGTTGGGCTTAATTTCGATACGCCATAACGGGTTGGGAGTTAGCGATCCGTAAATGGGCGATATACGAACAGGCCGTTAACAGGCTTTTTGTGGGCCGACCCGTTACCTTTTGACCAAGTCAAATGGGCCGGCCTTTTCACCAGAATGGGCCTTTGTTGGGCCGTGCCACGTGTCAACGTATCATAGGCACCTCCTGTCCAATGAGTGGATGACATCTGTCCCAACCGTGAGCCAACATGTGTTTTGTCTGGCCAATAAGAACTTTACACGTGGAAAATCCCCATTGGTCCGGGCTGTTAAAAGGTTATCGCATGCAAAACCTGACCCGATAACTTAACAGCGACCTGTTACGGTGGATGCCACGTGTCGGTCACCCTTGACAAAAGCACTTCTATGATGCGCGATCTATCATCATGGAAGTGGACACTTCCGTGATGATAATTTTGGTAATGTCATGGGACACTTCTACGACAACACAGGTATGACTATCCTGATTCTGTCGTAAAATCGTCATGGATGTACATGCATGACAGAAAACGTGACCTACTATGACAAACATGTATCATCATGGAAGTGTATTTTTTTTTGTAGTGCTCCCTTCCCGAATATGGAGCGCTTCTCATGCCAGTGTAGCAAACTAAATTTGAGCGTCTCTAGAGAGAAATCAAGCTATCTGACTATTGACCACACACCCATGTTGGAAAAAGGAGTAGCGGAAAAAGAGTTTGCAACGGCTGAGAAGAAAACATGCATTATAAAATGACACATATGAATTTAAGAGCCCCCAGTTAACATGGTAAAAATTGTTTTAAACAAACAACATTATTAACAAACTACCTTTTGGTTTAATACAAATATAACGCTTGGTCGAAACGAACGAAATATAAAAATTTGGAAAAAATTGAGCAGGAAGGCGACTTAGCCAGTTAATGTGCTCGGTGTTGATGACCTCGTCTAGGCTTGAGGAGGGACGAGGACACCCAATGAACTTTGATAGATCTGACATGGTGCATAGTCCTTGATTTGACCGAGGTCCCTGCCACCAAGCTCGAGGTGACCAAGTGAAGAGCTCAGCTTGACAAAGTGGCGACACAACATGGTGGAAGTGGCGAGGCAAAGCCCCCGGTCCAGCTAACACAACGAAGTTGGTCAGTTGGTGACACCGATGTTCCCAGAGTATGTTGATGAAGAGAGTTTGAAGCCCCCATGTCAGCCGATATGTCGAAGCAGGTTGACATGTTGGAGGTTGGCTTGAAGAAGAGGCGACACGACGATGCCGGCGCATGTCAAAATTTGTGACGCGGTCAATGCCGGCTTGATGAAGTGACCGCGCGGTGATGATGGTGTGCCCACCTCATTTAATCCATGGGGCAACAATGTTGGTGATAATTTAGCCTTCACGATGTCAAAATCTTGGTTAGCTCATCGAGGTGATGATCCGACGAGGTCGACCTCGGCTTGACGAAGCGACAACCTGTCTAGCGCAGGTTGACAGCCGTGGAGCAGCGTTGTCAGGCTGGTTCGACACCGGCACGACGGTGAACAAACTCAGAAAACGATTTAAAACATGTAGGCACGTGTTTAAGAAGAAAAATCTAGAGGAAGTTTCCTTCAAAAAGGATATCCGATAACCCATTCATCAAAAAGATGACCTCGGGTCGTATTTGTTTTTGTGCAGAAAATTGTTCAAAAAATTAATGCACTCATCGGACGTTTCTTGGAGTTTGAATGGCCGGATCGAGCTAAAATTTTGAGGGGTGGTTGATATAGGAATTTCATAGCCGACGAATGGTTGGATCTTCCAAAGTTTGTCCGAGTTAACCACTGGACTCCCCACCCGAATGTGGGCCAGATTCCTGTCTAGATTCGATAGGGCTCCGGTATATCGGAGATTGCTGGAGATTTCTCCATCGAAACACGATAAATTTTTACAGGGTTGTTCTAGACACAATTCCGCATAATTTCATTGAAACAATTGTGAAAACAATGCTCGAGGAGGCAAGGACGGCAAACGCGAATTTGCCATTCAAAAAAAACTACATGATCATGTGAGGGCAATGTTGCGCTGAGCCACCGAGCTCCATGGATGATTCTTTCATGATCTTGATTGAGATTTGAGTTAATGAGGAAGGCACCCATCCAATCTTCATGATCCGACACCGTGAGTAGTCCTTAGCCTAGCCGAGGCGACCAGTCAAGCCGGCAATGAAGATGCCGACATCAACGATGAATTTCGGTTCCGACATGTAGATCACGTTGGAGCCAATTTGAATTCCCATCGCACTGCAAAGAAAGTCAGTGGGGGCCTGCATGGGCCACCAATGCTGGTTCTAAGTTCGACACATATCGAGGTAGGGGTCCTAAGCTAGGCATCTTGGAGCGATGGTAACAGGGACACATGATTTTACCCAGGTTCAGGCTCTCTCGATTAGATAATACCCAACGTCCTGCTTTTGATTGTACTGGTATGGGGTATAGTATAGAGTATATGTATCTACCACCAGATTGTTGTAATGAATATGAGATTCGATGATCTATTGACTAGCCTGGCATCGGCTTATATAATGTACCGGAGGCCTAGGATTTTGAGGAATCCTAGTCGGCAACATCGATGGAGAGGAGTCCTTGTCTTGATCACCGAGTCTTGTGAAATCTTCCTCGTATATGTCATGGGCTGCCCGAAGTGGCCCAATAGCGAACTGTCATGGAGGTCCTTGGCCCGACCCACCTGGTGGGAGATGACGTGGTCAGTACCTGTAGGATCAAGAAGATAGGTCTAAAAGGGGGTGAATAGACTCTTAACAAACCAAAGGTGCAACTTTTAGTTTTCTTGAAGTTTAGGAAGATTTTCGCACTCGTTAAGATACAACCAACACTTTCTACACATGCATATCTATAGATAGAGCAGCGGAAATAGTACAACATGCAAATGTACAGAAAGTAAATGGGTGGAGATGGGAAGATCAAACACAATGAAGGCATGGTGATTTTTGGCATGGTTCTGATAGGTGGTGCTATCATATGTCCATGTTGATGGAGACCTCAACCCACGAAGGGTAACAACTGCGCAAGTCCATGGAGGGCTTGATACTTATCCAATGTATCTATAATTTTTGCTTGTTCCATGCTGTTATATTATCATTCTTGGATGTCTTACAATCATTTTATAACAACTTTACATTATTTTTTGGGACTAACCTATTGACATAGTGCCCAATGTCGGTTGATGTTTCTTGCTTGTTTTTTACTTCGCAGAATATCAGTACCAAATGGTGTCCAAATGCAGCAAAACTTTTTGGAGAATTTTCCTGGGCCAGAAGACACCTGGTGGGCCAAAGAAGTGCCACAGGGGGGCTCCGAGGGGAGCACAACCCACCAGGGCGCGCCCAGGTGGGTTGTGCCCACCTCAGAAGCCTCCCGCACCGCATCTTTGCTCTATAAATACCCAAATATTCCAGAAACCCTAGGGGAGTCGACGAAACACAATTCCAGCCGCCGCAAGTTCCAGAACCACGAGATCCAATCTAGACACCATCAAGGACGGGATCATCATCATCATTGGTGCCTCTCCGATGACGCGTGAGTAGTTCATCATAGACCTACGGGTCCATAGGCAGTAGCTAGATGGCTTCCTCTCTCTCTTTTGATTCTCAATACAATGTTCTCTTGGAGATCTATTTGATGTAAGTGTTTTTGTGGTGTGTTTGTTGGGATCCGATGAACTTTGAGTTTATGATCAGATCTATATCCATGAATATTATTTGAGTCTTCTTTTGATCTCTTATATGCATGATTATTTATAGCCTCGTATTTCTTCTTCGAATCTTTGGTTTAGTCAGCCCAACTAGATCGATTTTTCTTGCCATGAGAAGAGATGCTTTACAATGGGTTCGATCTTGCAGTGTTCTTTCCCAGTGACAGAAGGGGCAGTAAGACACGCATGTATCGTTGCTAATAAGGATAACAAGATGGGGGCTATTCCTACATGAATAGATCTCGTCTACATCATGTCATCAGTCTTATTGCATTACTCCATTTCTCCATGAACTTGATACACTAGATACATGCTGGATAGTGGTCGATGTGTGGAGTAATAGTAGTAGATGCAGGCAGGAGTCGGTCTACTAATCTTGGACATGATGCCTATATATTGATCATTGCCTGGATATCATCATAATTATTTGAGATTCTATCAATTGCCCAACAGTAATTTGTTTACCTACCGTGTTCTATTTTATTGAGAGAAGCCACTAGTGAAATCTACGACCCCGGGGTCTATTCTTTATCATATTTGCTTTCCGATCTATTATTTGCCACTTTTATTTTCAGATCTATTATTCCGAAAACCCAAAACTACCTTGCTGCACTTTTTATTTCCCGTTTATCGAGATCTATTTATCTAATCTATCACAATGTGTATCCCGTCAACTTGACAATTTCTGGCGTCGTTACCCAAAAAGGGATTGGCAACCCCTTATAAGCGTCGGGTAGCAAGTATTTGTTCTTTGTGTGAAGGCATCGTTTACATAGTGTTACTTAGTTCTCCTACTAGATTGATATCTTGGTTTCATAACTGAGGGAAATACCTACCGTAGTTGTGCTGCATCATCCCTTCCTCTTTCGGGAAATACCGACATAGTTCAAGCGACACCAGGCTCCACCCAAAAAGGGTCCACGAAGAAGCAACCTTGTCTATTCCACCATGGCTTATGTCCAAGAAGGACTAGCCTCACTTAGGGTAGATCTTCACAAATTAGGCAATCTCCTTGCCCTTACAAACTCCCTGGTTCAACTCCACAAGATCTTGGAGGCTCCCAAGTGAAACCTAACCAACCTAGGAGACACCACTCTCCAAAATGTAATAGATTTTGTTGTTGATGATTGACGCATTGCTCTTGTACTTCAAAATATAGATTCCTCAACACTCAATCACTCTCTCATAGATTTGGCTTGGGTAGGAAAAGGATTGGAGTGGAAAGCAACTTGGGAGGCTAGAAATCAAGATTCGAATGATTGGATTGGAATCTTTTGGTCTCAACACATGAGTAGGTGGTTCTCTCTTAGAAAATAAATGGTGAAAGTGTAGTTTCGTTCTGATGGCTCTCTCAAAGTGTAAGTAGGGGTGGAGGGTATATATAGACTTCACCTAGAATCCAACCGCTACAACCTTTTGACTCAACTCGGTGACACCAAAACGAAATCTTGGTGAGATCGACCCGTATAAAAGATTTGAACGTTGGGCGTCTTGGTGAGACTAAATGGAACAAGTCGGTGGGAGCGATATGAGATCACCTAAGCAAGACCTCATTTCTGTAATTCTGATAAAACCAACTTGTAATTCTGAAAGGGAGTGGAAGGGTTACACAAACTTGGTTAGTGCAAATCGGTGAGACCGATCATCATCTTAGTGAAACCGATTTGTTAGGATTTGGTTGTGGCTCTGTCTAGGATCAACTCGATGGATCCGGATGTGGAGATTTCAGTGGGACCGAGTTCAGCTTTTATGGTTTGGACAGATAAGATTTGGGGAAGGTGGTTGAGGGTTTTGGAGCAATATCATCAAACACTATGAGCAATTGAGTCATGATCAAAACCACATCACCTTTTAATAGTATTGGCTTTCCCATAGACTCAATGTGATCTTGGATCACTAAACAAAAATGTAGAGGCTTGAAGCTTTTGCCAATCCATGTCCTTCGCATTTTGAAGGAGTCCATAATCTCACGTCCTTGCCATGCCAATGTCGACCTTTTCTGAAATATACTAGGTGAAAGTGTTAGTCCAACAACATGTATGTTAACATGAATTACCAAAACCACCAACAGGGAGCAAATGTGCTTTCAATCTCCTCCTTTTTGGTAATTGATGGCAACATGTGTCAAAGCTTCAAATAAAAGTGTGACAAGAAATGTATGAGAGCTTTGATAAACATGTAACATGCATATGCCCCCCCCTTACAAATGTGTAGACATTTAAGAGATGATTGCTTTTCGAACGTAGATGCACGATAGGAAGAAATTTGATATATGTTACATGTATCTGGCTACATGCATCAGATAAAAGAAATGAGAATTAAGTATCTTTATGTACATGATTCTTTGTTGCAAACAATACGTGCAACTACAAAGATATCATCATGCACACGAGTGTGATGCATATACTTACCTTGAGGGACTTGAGAATTTTCTTGAAGACACAATCTTGAGAAAACATGGTTAGATAACACAAGAAAATTTCATGTATGAAAAGAAAAACAAGACCAACAAGAATGCCAAGATTGGGATAAAGTATCACTAGGTGAATACTTCTTTAGATGCAACGATGTCCCCAAAAGATCAAAATAAGGATTTCCAATAAAGATCCAAGAGTGATTTTCCTCCTCTAAGCTTGAACTTACTCCCCATGAATCTTGGAATTGGATATTTGGAGTAGGAGGGTGAAGCAAAATTGGATCAAACATAAATAACAACATAGCAAATAAAAAGATCAACTAGGATCAAATAAATTTTTCTCCCCTCTTAGAAACATGTAGAATTCTCTCCTCTTATAAAATGCATCTCTCTACCTTTAGGGCATCTCTCTTGTTATACAAGAAGTTTGTAGATGAGCTTTGATGTGCATCTCTCTCCCCCTTTGGCATTAATTTCCAAGAAGGGTTGAGGTTCAAGGTTGTTGGTTGATATGTCTTCGTCGTATCTACAATTTTTTATTGTTTCATGCCAATATTCTACAACTTTCATATACTTTTGGCAACATTTTATATTATTTTTGGGACTAACATATTGATCCAATGCCGAGTTCCAGTTCCTGTTTGTTGCATTTTTTGTTTCGTAGAATATCTATATCAAACGAAGTCCAAACTCAATACAAATTTATGATTTTGGAATATATGCGATTTTTGGGAAGAAGAATCAATGCAAGATGGTGATCCTCGGCCCCAAGAGGCACCAGGGCGCGCCCAGGGGGGTAGAGCGTGCCATGGTGCCTCGTGAGCCCCTGATGTCTACTACACAACTTATTCTTGTAGACTCATGTTGGGCCTCCAAGCGCAGAGTTTTGTAGGACAGAAGCAATTTTCCCTCAAGTGGATGACCTAAGGTTTATCAATTCGTGGGAGACGTAGGATGAAGAAATATCTTGTGTCCCCAACAAACCCAATACAATGGTAAATTGTATAGGTGCACTAATTCGGCGAAGAGATGGTGATACAAGTGTAGTATGGATAGTAGATATAGGTTTTTGTAATCTCAAAATATAAAAATAGCAAGGTAGCAAGTGATAAAACAGAGCACTAACGGTATTGCAATGCTTGAAAACAAGGCCTAGGGTTCATACTTTCACTAGTGAAATGTGCTAACGTAATTGATTTGTATAACAATCCCTCAATGTGTGACAGAGAATCATTCATAAGTTCTTATCTAGCGAAGAACATAAGTTGAAATTGTTGCAGGGTATGAAACCACCACAAAGTCATCTTTTTCGAAAAATCTATTGAGCCATCCCTATAACTGTTAAGAACAGCCCTAGAGTTCGTACTAAAATAACACCATATGATATGCATCAACCAACTCTAATGTCACCTAGATACTCCAATGTCACAACAAGTAACCGTGAGTCAATTATATGATACGCATCAATCACTTTCAGATTCATGATATTCAATCCAACACAAACAACTCCAAAGAGTTCCTAAAGATTTCTACCGTA
This sequence comes from Aegilops umbellulata, assembly GCA_032464435.1. Classification (NCBI taxonomy): domain Eukaryota; kingdom Viridiplantae; phylum Streptophyta; class Magnoliopsida; order Poales; family Poaceae; genus Aegilops; species Aegilops umbellulata. The sequence goes on along the minus strand of CP136060.1, from coordinate 103,987,523 downwards.
GAAAGTAGGACAAAAACGTGCATCAACCTGTATGCATAGATTGCCCCAATGTCACCTCGGGAATTCACGAGTTGAGCGCCAAAACATATATCAAGTGAATCAATAGAACACCCCCATTGTCACTGATACATCTCGAACGTATCTATAATTTTTGATTGTTCCATGTTGTTATATTATCACTCTTGCATGTTTTATATTCATTTTATAGCAACTTTATATCATTTTTTGGGACTAACCTATAGACATAGTGCCAAGCGTCAGTTGTTATTTTCTTTTTTTTTACTTCGCGGAATATCCATATCAAACGGAGTCAAAACGCAAAAAAAACTTGGAGATTTTTTTGGACCAGAAGACAATTTGGGAGCCAAGGAAGTAGATGAGGAAAGGCCCGTGGGGACCATGATACACCAGGGCCGCTAGAGAGCCCAGGTGCGCCCTGGTGGATCGTGGGGCCCATCGAGCTCTGTTGCGCCGCCTCTCAGCTCTATAATAATATCCAAATATTCTAGAAACCCTAGGGGAGTCGACGAAACACAATTCTAGCCGCCGCAAGTTCCAGAACCACGAGATCCGATTTAGGGCCCTATTCCGGCACCATGCCGGAGGGGAACACGATCACTGAGGGGTTCATCATGCACATGGGCGCTTCTTCGATGATGCGTGAGTAGTTCACCATAGACCTACGTGTCCATAGCTAGGCAGTAGCTAGATGGATTCTTCTCTCTTTTTGATTCTCAATACATTGTTCTCCTCGTTGTTCTTGGAGATCTATTTGATCTAATGACTTTTTGCGGTGTGTTTGTTGGGATCCGATGAATTGCGAGTTTATGATCAAATCTATCCATGAATATTATTTCAGTCTTCTTTGATATCTTATATGCATGATTGTTATAGCCTCGTATTTCTTCTCCGAATCTTCGGTTCAGTTAGGCCAACTAGATTGATTTTTCTTGCCATGGGAAGAGGTGCTTTGTGATGGGTTCAATCTTGCGGTGTCCTCACCTCGTGACGGAAGGGGTAGCGAGGCACACGTGTATCATTGCTATTAAGGGTAAAAAAGATGGGGTCTATTCCTACATGAATAGATCTTGTATACATCATGTCATCATTCTTATTGCATTACTCTGATTCTCCATGAACTTAATACACTAGATGCATGTTGAATAGCGTTCGATGTGTGGATTAATAGTAGTAGATGCAGAATCGTTTTGGTCTACTAATCTTGGACGTGATGCCTATATACAGGATCATCGCCTTGGGTATCGTCATAATTATTTGCTCTTCTATCAATTGCCCAACAGTAATTTGTTTACCCATCGTATGCTATTTTCTTGAGAAAAGCCACTAGTGAAATCTACGGCCCCCGGGTCGTTCTTTTATCATATTATTTTCAGATATATATTTACATAAACCCAAAAATACCTAGCTGCACTTTTTGTTACTTATTTTTTTTTGTGATTTTGCAAGATCTATTTATCCAATCTACCACAATTTTATCTTTCTTTTTTACTATAGAGGGATTGACAACCTCTCTTATGCGTCGGGTTGCAACTATTTGTTCTTTGTGTGCAGGTACCATTTACATTGTGTTGCTTGGTTCTCCTACTGGATTGATAACCTTGGTTTCATAACTAAGGGAAATACTTACCGTAGTTGTGCTGCATCATCCCTTCCTCTCTGGGAAAAACCGACGCAGTGCTAAGCCATGTCAAAAGGATTTACGCCGTCGTTGCTGGGGAGACATCATCAACATCTACCAGGTTCCTAATCACAAATCTAATCTCCTTGCAATTTACATTATTTGCCATTTTCCTCTCATTTCCATCTCCCCCACTTCACAAAAATTTACCTTTTTATCTGCCCTCTTTTTCGTTCGCCTTTTTCCCATTTGATCTTTTGTTTTCATGAGATCTTGCTTGCCTACTTTGTCGTGATTGCTAATTCCTCCTCTATTGTGTGTACCCATGAGAATGAGTTTCTTAATTTTAAACAAACGGGTGGGGAGAATCTAAAATATTCTTGGTATAGAATTTGCAATGCTCATAATAAATCTATCTGTAAGCAGTCTACCGTTGTTCTTCTTCGCTGTTTTTATGTGGGCATCACCACTTGGTATAGGTACGTTCTTGATATAACTATTGGTGGAAATTTCTTGATGTGTCCATCTTTGGATGCTTTTAATGCTATGGGAGATCTAGTGGGTGCACCACCTTTTTATTAATGAAATAATCTTAACTCTTGAGCATGTTATGCAAAGAGTAGATGCTATTGAAAAGAAGATGATCACCGAAGAACAAATTGAAAATTTGGATAAAAGAATGGATAATCTTGCTAATAAAATTGGTTCAAAAGCAGGAGATGTTTGTAAATTATTAAGAGAAAAGGAAATCATAGTTAACAAAAGAGTAGAAGAAAGTCCTTCTCGGATTGATAAGTTGGAAGAAATTTCTAGTAACTTAAGTTCATCCTTTTCTTCTGTTAAAACTATTGAAAAAACTCCATAAAAATTTCCAAGTCTACTCAAGTCACTAAGAACAAGGGTGCCACTTCTAATAACAATAAGGAAGATCTTAAAATGATTAGTATTCATCGCAATTTTGTTGAAGTGATAAAGGGCCCAACTTGCAAGAATGAATTTTTCAGTTTTATTCCTAGAAATATTGTTATCAAAAATATGCTTACTAAATCCTTGAAGACTTCTAGTTGTGCGATTGAGGAGTTGAAAACTAAAAATGACAATACTTGAATCTATGCATTATGCCTAGCTAGGGGCGTAAAACGATAGTGCTTGTTAGGAGGCAACCCAATGAATAAAATTTATTTTTGCCTTTTTATTTGTGTTCTTGAGTGGTTGCACAATTATACTACTGTTATGATTGTGTTTTATGTCTTAATTAAGTTTTGTGCAAAGTTAAGCCTGTTGGACTATGTTTGGTGATAGTTGATTTGATCTTGTTGGAAAACAGGAACTTCTGCGTTCAGTAAAACAATTTTCAAAAATCACATAAATGACGGGAGTTCCTGAAATTTTTACACAAGATTTATATACAAATTTTCTACATAGTCCTAATTTTGTAGAATGTTTGGAGTTACAGAAGTATGGTCAAAGTCCGGATTACTACAGATTGTTCTGTTTTTGATAGATTCTGTTTTCCTTGCATTGTGTGCTTATTTTGATGATTCTATGGATTGTATCGGGGGTATAAGCCATGGTAAAGTTGGAATACTGTAGATGTAATGTAATAATAAAATATGAATGGGTTTGCAACAGTACTTAGAGTGGTGATTTGCTTTATTATATTAGCGAATCTCATGAAGGTTTTGTTAAGTTTTGTGTGATTGAGTTTTCAAGTTTTGGGTGAGATCACGATGGATGAAGGAATAAGGAGTGACAAGAAATGTATGAGAGCTTTTATAAACATGTAACATGCATATGCCCCCTCCTTACAAATGTGTAGACATTTAAGAGATGATTGCTTTTCGAACGTAGATGCACGATAGGAAGAAATTTGATATATGTTACATGTATCTGGCTACATGCATCAGATAAAAGAAATGAGAATTAAGTATCTTCATGTACATGATTCTTTGTTGCAAACAATACATGCAACTAGAAAGATATCATCATGCACACGAGTGTGATGCATATACTTACCTTGAGGGACTTGAGAATTTCCTTGAAGACACAATCTTGAGAAAACATGGTTAGATAACACAAGAAAATTTCATGTATGAAAAGAAAAACAAGACCAACAAGAATGCCAAGATTGGGATAAAGTATCACTAGGTGAATACTTCTTTAGATGCAACGATGTCCCCAAAAGATCAAAATAAGATTTCCAATAAAGATCCAAGAGTGATTTTCCTCCTCTAAGCTTGAACTTACTCCCCATGAATCTTGGAATTGGATATTGGGAGTAGGCGGGTGAAGCAAAATTGGATCAAACATAAATAACAACATAGCAAATAAAAAGATCAACTAGGATCAAATAAAAATTTCTCCCCTCTTAGAAACATGTAGAATTCTCTCCTCTTATAAAATGCATCTCTCTACCTTTAGGGCATCTCTCTTGTTATACAAGAAGTTTGTAGATGAGCTTTGATGTGCATCTCTCTCCCCCTTTGACATTAATTTCCAAGAAGGGTTGAGGTTCAAGGTTGTTGGTTGATATGTCTTTGTCGTATCTACAATTTTTTATGCTTTCATGCCAATATTCTACAACTTTCATATACTTTTGGCAACATTTTATATTATTTTTGGGACTAACATATTGATCCAATGCCGAGTTCCAGTTCCTGTTTGTTGCATTTTTTGTTTCGTAGAATATCCATATCAAACGAAGTCCAAACTCAATACAAATTTATGATTTTGGAATATATGCGATTTTTGGGAAGAAGAATCAATGCAAGACGGTGATCCTCGGCCCCAAGAGGCACCAGGGCGCGCCCAGGGGGGTAGAGCGTGCCATGGTGCCTCGTGAGCCCCTGATGTCTACTACACAACTTATTCTTGTAGACTCGTGTTGGGCCTCCAAGCGCAGAGTTTTGTAGGACAGAAGCAATTTTCCCTCTAGTGGATGACCTAAGGTTTATCAATTCGTGGGAGACGTAGGATGAAGAAATATCTTGTGTCCCCAACAAACCCAATACAATGGTAAATTGTATAGGTGCACTAATTCGGCGAAGAGATGGTGATACAAGTGTAGTATGGATAGTAGATATAGGTGTAATCTAAAAATATAAAAATAGCAAGGTAGCAAGTGATAAAACAGAGCACTAACGGTATTGCAATGCTTGAAAACAAGGCCTAGGGTTCATACTTTCACTAGTGCAATGTGCTAACGTAATTGATTTGTATAACAATCCCTCAATGTGTGACAGAGAATCATTCATAAGTTCTTATCTAGCGAAGAACATAAGTTGAAATTGTTGCAGGGTATGAAACCACCACAAAGTCATCTTTTTCGAAAAATCTATTGAGCCATCCCTATAACTGTCACGAACAGCCCTAGAGTTCGTACTAAAATAACACCATATGATATGCATCAACCAACTCTAATGTCACCTAGATACTCCAATGTCACAACAAGTAACCGTGAGTCAATTATATGATACGCATCAATCACTTTCAGATTCATGATATTCAATCCAACACAAACAACTCCAAAGAGTTCCTAAAGATTTCTACCGTAGAAAGTAGGACAAAAACGTGCATCAACCTGTATGCATAGATTGCCCCAATGTCACCTCGGGAATTCATGAGTTGAGCGCCAAAACATATATCAAGTGAATCAATAGAACACCCCCATTGTCACTGATACATCTCGAACGTATCTATAATTTTTGATTGTTCCATGTTGTTATATTATCACTCTTGCATGTTTTATATTCATTTTATAGCAACTTTATATCATTTTTTGGGACTAACCTATAGACATAGTGCCAAGTGTCAGTTGTTCTTTTCTTTTTTTTTACTTCGCGGAATATCCATATCAAACGGAGTCAAAACGCAAAAAAAACTTGGAGATTTTTTTGGACCAGAAGACAATTTGGGAGCCAAGGAAGTAGATGAGGAAAGGCCCGTGGGGACCATGATACACCAGGGCCGCTAGAGAGCCCAGGTGCGCCCTGGTGGATCGTGGGGCCCATCGAGCTCTGTTGCGCCGCCTCTCAGCTCTATAATAATATCCAAATATTCTAGAAACCCTAGGGGAGTCGACGAAACACAATTCTAGCCGCCGCAAGTTCCAGAACCACGAGATCCGATTTAGGGCCCTATTCCGGCACCATGCCGGAGGGGAACACGATCACGGAGGGGTTCATCATGCACATGGGCGCGTCTTCGATGATGCGTGAGTAGTTCACCATAGACCTACGTGTCCATAGCTAGGCAGTAGCTAGATGGATTCTTCTCTCTTTTTGATTCTCAATACATTGTTCTCCTTGTTGTTCTTGGAGATCTATTTGATCTAATGACTTTTTGCGGTGTGTTTGTTGGGATCCGATGAATTGCAAGTTTATGATCAAATCTATCCATGAATATTATTTCAGTCTTCTTTGATATCTTATATGCATGATTGTTATAGCCTCGTATTTCTTCTCCGAATCTTCGGTTCAGTTAGGCCAACTAGATTGATTTTTCTTGCCATGGGAAGAGGTGCTTTGTGATGGGTTCAATCTTGCGGTGTCCTCACCTCGTGACGGAAGGGGTAGCGAGGCACGCGTGTATCGTTGCTATTAAGGGTAAAAAAGATGGGGTCTATTCCTACATGAATAGATCTTGTATACATCATGTCATCATTCTTATTGCATTACTCTGATTCTCCATGAACTTAATACACTAGATGCATGTTGAATAGCGTTCGATGTGTGGATTAATAGTAGTAGATGCAGAATCGTTTCGGTCTACTAATCTTGGACGTGATGCCTATATACAGGATCATCGCCTTGGGTATCGTCATAATTATTTGCTCTTCTATCAATTGCCCAACAGTAATTTGTTTACCCATCGTATGCTATTTTCTTGAGAAAAGCCACTAGTGAAATCTACGGCCCCCAGGTCTTTCTTTTATCATATTATTTTCAGATATATATTTACATAAACCCAAAAATACCTAGCTGCACTTTTTGTTACTTATTTTTTTTGTGATTTTGCAAGATCTATTTATCCAATCTACCACAATTTTATCTTTCTTTTTTACTATAGAGGGATTGACAACCTCTCTTATGCGTCGGGTTGCAACTATTTGTTCTTTGTGTGCAGGTACCATTTACATTGTGTTGCTTGGTTCTCCTACTATATTGATAACCTTGGTTTCATAACTAAGGGAAATACTTACCGTAGTTGTGCTGCATCATCCCTTCCTCTCTGGGAAAAACCGACGCAGTGCTAAGCCATGTCAAAAGGATTTACGCCGTCGTTGTTGGGGAGACATCATCAACATCTACCAGGTTCCTAATCACAAATCTAATCTCCTTGCAATTTACATTATTTGCCATTTTCCTCTCATTTCCATCTCCCCCACTTCACAAAAATTTACCTTTTTATCTACCCTCTTTTTCGTTCGCCTTTTTCCCATTTGATCTTTTGTTTTCATGAGATCTTGCTTGCCTACTTTGTCGTGATTGCTAATTCCTCCTCTATTGTGTGTACCCATGAGAATGAGTTTCTTAATTTTAAACAAACGGGCGGGGAGAATCTAAAATATTCTTGGTATAGAATTTGCAATGCTCATAATAGATCTATTCGTAAGCAATCTACCGTTGTTCTTCTTCTCGGTTTTTATGTGGGCATCACCACCCTGTATAGGTTCGTTCTTGATACAACTATTGGTGGAAATTTCTTGATGTGTCCATCTTTGGATGCTTTTAATGCTATGGGAGATCTAGTGGGTGCACCACCTTTTTATTAATGAAATAATCTTAACTCTTGAGCATGTTATGCAAAGAGTAGATGCTATTGAAAAGAAGATGGTCACCGAAGAACAAATTGAAAATTTGGATAAAAGAATGGATAATCTTGCTAATAAAATTGGTTCAAAAGCAGGAGATGTTTGTAAATTATTAAGAGAAAAGGAAATCATAGTTAACAAAAGAGTAGAAGAAAGTCCTTCTCGGATTGATAAGTTGGAAGAAATTTCTAGTAACTTAAGTTCGTCCTTTTCTTCTGTTAAAACTATTGAAAAAACTCCATAAAAATTTGCAAGTCTACTCAAGTCACTAAGAACAAGGGTGCCACTTCTAATAACAATAAGGAAGATCTTAAAATGATTAGTATTCATCGCAATTTTGTTGAAGTGATAAAGGGCCCAACTTGCAAGAATGAATTTTTCAGTTTTATTCCTAGAAATATTGTTATCAAAAATATGCTTACTAAATCCTTGAAGACTTCTAGTTGTGCGATTGAGGAGTTGAAAACTAAAAATGACAATACTTGAATCTATGCATTATGCCTAGCTAGGGGCGTAAAACGATAGTGCTTGTTGGGAGGCAACCCAATGAATAAAATTTATTTTTGCCTTTTTATTTGTGTTCTTGAGTGTTTGCACAATTATACTACTGTTATGATTGTGTTTTATGTCTTAATTAAGTTTTGTGCAAAGTTAAGCCTGTTGGACTATGTTTGGTGATAGTTGATTTGATCTTGTTGGAAAACAGGAACTTCTGCGTTCAGTAAAACAATTTTCAAAAATCACATAAATGACGGGAGTTCCTGAAATTTTTACACAAGATTTATATACAAATTTTCTACATAGTCCTAATTTTGTAGAATGTTTGGAGTTACAGAAGTATGGTCAAAGTCCGGATTACTACAGATTGTTCTGTTTTTGATAGATTCTGTTTTCCTTGCATTGTGTGCTTATTTTGATGATTCTATGGATTGTATCGGGGGTATAAGCCATGGTAAAGTTGGAATACTGTAGATGTAATGTAATAATAAAATATGAATGGGTTTGCAACAGTACTTAGAGTGGTGATTTGCTTTATTATATTAGCGAATCTCATGAAGGTTTTGTTAAGTTTTGTGTGATTGAGTTTTCAAGTTTTGGGTGAGATCACGATGGATGAAGGAATAAGGAGTGAGAAGAGCCTAATCTTGGGGATGCCCATGGCACTCAAAGTTAATATTCAAAGAGAACCAAGCACTAAGCTTGGGGATGCCCCGGAAGGCATCCCCTCTATCTTCTAACGACCATTGGTAATTTTACTTGGAGCTATATTTTTATTCGTCGCATATCGTGAGTTTTGCTTGGAGCGTCTTGTATTATATGAGTCTTTGCTTGTTTTACTTTTTAGTTTGCCACATCTATGCTTGTTGGACACACCTATTTGAGAGAGCCAAAAAAATTCTATGATTTTTTAGAATTGCTCTGTGTGTTTCCCTTAAAAAAGTTTTAGCTATGGAATTGCTCTAGTGCTCCACTTATATCTTTTTGAGCACGCTAGTGCTTTAATTTTTGAAGAAATACTCTCATGCTTCACTTAGATTTATTTGAGAGCTATTAATTTTGTATAGAAATTCTCTCATGCTTCACTAATATTATTTTGAGAGAGAAAAAAAATTTATGCTCATGTTCTTCACTTAAATTTGTTTGAGCTTATCAAAAGCAACTGCAATATATGGAATTAGTACCAAAGTGACTGATATTCAAGAGGGATATAATTAAAACTTTCATGAAGATCATTGGACAAATTAAACTTGATTGTTTTTAATAGTTTTATGATATTGTGATAGTAATATATGAGTCATGTTGGTGAGTAATTATGCTTTAGTAAGAATATGGTGTTAAGGTTTGTGATTCCCTGTGCAAGAACAAAAGTCAATAGTTATGCAATGAAATTACATCTTACTTGTGGTGAATTATTCGGTGTTAGTTATGCTTAATGCTCGTTTATGAGAATTTTCATTTCTTGGTTGGTTGCTTCTCAATCTATTTGCTAGCCTCCATTTGTATTAAGTGGGAATACTACTTGTGCATCTAAAATCCTTAAACCCAGTTTTGCCATAGACTGCACCATGCCTACCTATATGCGGTATTTTTGTGACATTCCAAGTAAATTTGTATGTGCCATTTCCAATTTTCAAAATAAATTTCCTTTTTGTGCGCTCGTACCGCTCATGAAGCGGCAGGGGGTGGCCAATATTTTCCATGCTAGATGTCTTATTCTCAAGATGAGTGTTTATTCACTTGTCATTGCATGAGATTATGGCGGTAATAGGGATGCCCAGTCCCAAAATGAAAGAGAAATTTACTTTATGTTGTCAAATAATCAATTCCTTAGAAAGTGTTGGTATGGACGGTACCCGTGGATACGGCTAGCCGTGGATTGTGGAAGTATGGTGGAAAAAGGAATAAACTTTATTTTATGTTTGGGAACCGCCTATGGTGTATCTAGCATGGAAAGTATTGGGAATTACTCGGTTGTTTTCGTTGACAGGAAAAGTATGCCTCCCAAAATATTTTTATCTCTCAATTTAAGCTTTGAGCTCTGGCACCTCTACAAATCTTTGATTCCCTCTGCGAAGGTCCTATCTATTTACTTTATGCAATTTTTATTTTATTTGAGTCTCCATCTTCTCTTATAAAGCACCAACTAGGGAGCACTATGATCATAGTTGTGCATTGGATGTAGCTAATATTTGAGTGTGTTTCGTGAATGTATCAATGTTTGAGCATGATTGGCTAGGGATAACTTTATTTACTGTTGATATTTTGAAAGACATGGTGGCTTGTTGATATGTTTGAGTATTGAAGTCGTCATGTCAAATATAGACTATTGCTTTGAACCATGTAAAAGTCCAAATGTTCATGCTACTAAAGAAAATAATATGTGATGAACATGTTAGGCAGCATTCCACATCAAAAATTCTATTTTTATCATTTACCTACTCGAGTACGAGTAGGAATTAAGCTTGGGGATGCTGATACGTCTCCAACGTATCTATAACTTTTTATAGTTCCATGTTGTTATATTATCATTCTTGGATGTTTTATATTCATTGTATAGAAACTTCATATCATTTTTTGGGACTAACCTATTGACATAGTGCCAAGTGTCAGTTGCTGTTTTTTGCTTGTTTTTTACTTCGTAGAAGATCCATATCAAATGGAGTCCAAACGCAATGAAACTTTTTGGAGTTTTTTTGGTACTAGAATACAACTTGGGAGCCAAGGAAGTGGACGAGGGAAGGCCCGTGGGGACCATGATACACCAGGGCGCGCCGAAGTGCCCAGGCATGCCCTAGTGGACCGTGGGCCCACGGAGCTCCGTTGCACCGCCTCTGAGCTCTATAAATACCCAAATATTCCAGAAACCCTAGGAGAGTTGATGAAACATAATTCCAGCCGCCCGCAAGTTCCAGAACCACGAGATCCAATCTAGAGCCCTATTCTGGCACCTTGCCGGAGGGGAACACGATCATAGATGGGTTCATCATCCTCATTGGTCCTCCTCCGATGATGCGTGAGTAGTTCACCATAGACCTACGGGTCCGTAGGCAGTAACTAGATGGCTTCTTCTCTCTTTTTGATTCTCAATACAATGTTTTCCTCGATGTTCTTGGAGATCTATTTGATGTAATGACTTTTTGCGGTGTGTTTGTTGTGATCCGATGAATTGCGAGTTTGTGATCAAATCTATTGATGAATATTATTGAGTCTTCTTTGATCTCCTATATGCATGATTGTTATAGCCTTGTATTTCTTCTCCGAATCTTTGGTTTAGTTAGGCCAACTAGATTGATATTTCTTGCCATGGGAAGAGGTGCTTTGTTATGGGTTCGATCTTGCAGTGTCCTCACCTCGTGACAGAAGGGGTAGCGAGGCACGCATGTATCGTTGCTATTAAGGATAAAAAGATGGGGTCTATCCCTACATGAATAGATCTTGTCTACATCATGTCATCGTTCTTACTGCATTACGTAGTTTCTCCATGAACTTAATACACTAGATGCATGCTGGATAGCGGTCGATGTGTGGAGTAATAGTAGTAGATGCGGAATCGTTTTGGCCTAATAATCCTGGACGAGATGCCTATATTCATTATAATCACCTTGGATATCGTCATAATTATTCGCTCTTCTACCAAATGCCCAACAGTAATTTGTTTACCCACCATATGCTATTTTATTGAGAGAAGCCACTGGTGAAATCTATGGCCCAGTTCTATCTTTTATCATATTGTTTTCATATCTATATTTCCAAAAACCTAAAAATACCTTGCTGCACTTTTTCTTTACTTATTTATTTTGTGTTTTTGCAAGATCTATTTATCCAATCTACCACAATTTTATCTACCTTTTTTACCGTAGAGGTATTGATAGCTTCTCTTACGCGTCGGGTTGCAATTATTTGTTCTTTGTGTGCAGGTACTGTTCACATTGTGTTGCTTGGTTCTCTTACTAGATTGATAACCTTTGTTTCATTACTGAGAGAAATACTTACTATAGTTGTGCTGCATCATCCCTTCCTCTTTGGGAAAAAATCCGCGCAGTGCTAAGCCGCGTTAGTCACCACGGGTATTCATATGCTAGACATACATCAAGTGTTCTCAAAGCAATAAAATTATTTAATCTGATAATAGTGAAACCTCAAAGGTTAAAACCCAATTCATCACAACAAGATAGAGAGGGAAAACACGATATGATCCAACTATATTAACAAAGCTTGTGATACATCAAGATCGTACCAAATCAAGAACACAAGAGAGAGATCAAACACATAGCTACTTGTGCATACCTCTATCCTCAAGGGTGAACTACTCCCTCCTCATCATGGTGGCCGCCGGGATGATGATGAAGATGGTATTTCAAAGGTATAGAGGCTTGCGACGGAGTCGAAGTTCTAGGGTTATTTCTGGGGGGTTTCTCTATTTATAAGATTTTTTGGCATCGGTCTCACGTCAAGATGGGCCCATGAGGTACCACAACACCATCACCCCATGCGCATGCCCTGGTGCTTAGCGGGAACCTCGTGGCTCTTCTAGTCCTCCCATGAAGCTTTGGTGGTCTCTTTTGTCCCAATTAAATCGTATAAAAGTTTCAGCCATTCTGAGAACTTTTATTTCTGCACAAAAAACTACAGCACGACAGTTTTGTTGAAAATAACTCCAGTCTGGGTTTCCATTCAAATCATACCAAAACCATATAAAATTGTTGTAAACATGGCATGAATACTTCATAAATTATAGATCCGTTGGAGACGTATCATCCCCTTGTAAGTCAGTTGACCCCCTTGTTTCGCTGCAAGAAAGATAATATCCGAAAAAAATGCTAGAAAACAGGAAAGCGAAATAGAAGGGAAATAGAGAGAGAGAGAGAGAGAGAGAGAGATCCAATCTCGGAGGGGCTCCATTGACTAGAGGGGAAACTCTCCTCCCATATAGGGGTAGGCTAGGCAAGAAGAAGAAGGAAGGGGGGGCTCTCTGCCCCTCTCTTCGGGTGGCGCCGGAACACCGCCGGGGCAATCATCATGATGGTGATCAACACCAACAACTTCGCCACCATCACCACCAACTCTCCCCCCTCTATGCAGCGGTGTAACACATCTTCTCCCCGTTGTAATCTCTACATAAACATGGTGCTTAATGCTACGTATTATATTCAATGATGTTTTCTCATCCTATGATGTTTGAGTACATTCTTTTTGTCCTATGGGTTGATTGATGATCGTGATTGGTTTGAGTTGTATGTTTTACTTTGGTGTTGTCTTATGGTGCCCTCCGTGTCGCACAAGCGTGTGGAATTACCATTGTAAGGTGTTGTGGTACGTTCATGATTCTCTTATAGTGGGTGTCTAGAGTGACAGAATCTTACACCCAAGTAAGGGGGTTGTTGCGTATGGGAGTAAAGAGGACTTGATACTTAATGCTTGGTTGGGTTTTACCTTAATGATCTTTAGTAGTTGTGGATGCTAAACCACAAGTATAGGGGATCACAACAGTTTTTGAGGGTAGAGTATTCAACCCAAATTTACTGATTTGACAGAAGGGGAGCCAAAGAATATTCTCAAGTATTAGCAGCTGAGTTGTCAATTCGACCACACCTGAAAGAATTAATATTTGCAGCAAAGTATTTAGTAGCAAAGTAGTATGGAAGTAACAGTAACGGAGGCAAAAGTAACAGTAGCAGTTTTGTAGCAATTGTAATAGTGGCAACGGCAAAGTAACGTTCAAAAGATCAATATGTGAAAAGCTCGCAGGCAATGGATCATTGATGGATAATTATGTCGGATGGTATTCATCATGTAGCAGTCATAACCTAGGGTGACACAGAACTAGCTCCAATTCATCAATATAATGTAGGCATGTATTTCCAATATAGTCATACGTGCTTATGGAAAAGAACTTGCATGACATCTTTTGTCCCACCCTCCCATGGCAACGGGGTCCTAATGGACACTAAGGGATATTAAGGCCTCCTTTTAATAGATAATTGGACCAAAGCATTAGCACTTAGTGAATACATGAACTCCTCAAAATATGGTAATCATCGGAAAGAATCCCAATTATTGTCACCTTGGGGTATGCGGATCATAACTCGTAATAGGTCTCTACAACTTGCAAGATAGGATCAAGAACACAAATATATTCATGAAAACATAATAGGTTCACATCTGAAATCATGGCACTTGGGCCCTAGTGACAAGCATTAAGCATAGCAAGTTCATAGCAACATCAATCTCAGAACATAGTGGATACTAGGGATCAAACCCTAAAAAAACTAAGTCGATTACATGATAAATCTCATCCAACCTATCACCGTCTAGACAGCCTATGATGGAATTACTCACGCACGGTAGTGAGCATCATGAAATTGGTGATGGAGGATGGTTGATGATGATGACGGTGATGATTTCCCTCTCCGGAGCCCAAAACGGACTCCAGATCTACCCTGCCGAGGAAGAACAGGAGGTGGCGGCGGATCAGTATCATAAAACGCGATGAATCCTTCTCTTTGATTTTTTTTATCCCTGAACGTGAATATATGCAGGTGGAGTTGAGGTCGGTGGAGGTCCAGGGGACCCACAAGGCAGGGGCGCGCCCTAGGGGGGCGCTCTCCACCCTTGTGGACAGCCATGGGTCCCCCTCTGTTGATTCTTTTGCCAATATTTTTTATTTATTCCAAAAATATTCTCCGTGAAGTTTCAGGTCATTCCGAAAACTTCTATTTCTGCACAAAAATAACACCATGGCAATTCTGCTGAAAACAACATTAGTCCGGGTTGGTTCCATTCAAATTATGATTATTAGAGTCCAAAACAAGGGCAAAAGACTTTGGAAAAGTAGATACGATGGATACGTGTCAACTCCCCCAAGCTTAACCCATTGCTTGTCCTCAAGCAATCAGTTGACAAACTGAAAGTGATAAAGAAAAACTTTTACAAACTCTGTTTGATCCTGTTGTTGCAAATATGTAAAGCCAGCATTCAAGTTTTCAGCAAAGATTATGAACTAACCATATTCACAGTAATGTTTAGGTCTCACATTTACTCATATCAATGGTATAATCAACTAACGATCAATAATAATAAATCTCTGATGATGACACTTTCTCAAAATAATCATGATATGATATAGCAAGATGTTATCTTGCTAGCCCTTTCTAAGACCGCAAAACATAAATGCAGAGCACCCCTGAAGATCAAGGACTCACTAGACATTGTAATTCATGGCAAAGGAGATCCAGTCACAGTCATATTCCATATCAATTAATAACAATGCATACAGATGACATCTCTGCTAGCAAGCGTGAGGCGCTTGTCAGAGGCCTACCAGCGTGAGATGGATCGCGCCGTGGGCGGCTCGCCGGCCCCAACAGGGCCTAGCCGCCTAGGCGCGGTCCGGCAACGCGGCGCGGACATCCGAGCCGCCCAGGCGACGGCAGACGAGTTGGACAACCTCGTAGGCGAAGAG
The DNA here is from genome assembly GCA_032464435.1 of Aegilops umbellulata. Classification (NCBI taxonomy): domain Eukaryota; kingdom Viridiplantae; phylum Streptophyta; class Magnoliopsida; order Poales; family Poaceae; genus Aegilops; species Aegilops umbellulata. Next base: position 103,972,109 of record CP136060.1, on the reverse strand, counting down.
CGCCGACTGATGACGGAGCGAGTCCAGCGACTCCTCAACGCGGCTGCCGCGCAGAACGCGGCCGGCTGCCGCATTGAGGCGCCGCAACAACAGAACGATGACCTGCCACCCCGCCGAGATCAAGGCGCGACGTCTCGGACGCCGACTGGCGGCGTCCGTGGAAGGAAAGACAAGGATCCGGCTGCTAGTCGCAGTCGGACTCACATCACCATCGAGCGCGACCAAGACGGCCGCCCGAGAGCAGTGGAGCGGTGGGACGACTCTCTGCCTCCTCTACCTCGTAGAGAAAGGCGAGTCTCCCCGCCACCCGTTGAGCATCCGACTCTCGGAGGCCGCCTCGGCCACCGAGAGGGAGTCGGAGAGAATGATGCCCGCCACCGGATCGACCGACTCCACCGATCCCTGGCGCTGGAAGAAGAAGACGAGTTGGGTCCGCCGTGTTTCGGCCCCCGCATCCGAGATGAGCCCTTTCCCAAAGGGTTCACTCTCCCCAGAGATACTCCCAAGTACACTGGCTCCGTGAAGCCGGAAGATTGGATGGTTGACTACGCCACGGCCGTCGACATAGCAAGCGGCAACAAGCGTGTTGCCGTGAAGTACGTTCCACTCATGCTCCAGGGCACGACCCGGACATGGTTGAACAGCCTGAAACCCCGCAGCATCAACAGTTGGGTCTACTTCACCGAAGCTTTCGTCCGCAACTTCACGAGCACGTACAAGCGACCTCTGAAGCCTCGCGCAGCTCTCCTTGTACGTGTAGGGCCCCAACGAGTCGACTCGCGACTACCTCACGCGTTGGGCCGAGCTCCGAAACTCCTGTGAGGGCATGCACGAGGTGCAGGCCATCGAGTACTTCACCGCCGGGTGCAGAGAAGGCACCCTCCTCAAGCACAAGCTCCTCTGCGATGAGACAGAGACCCTGGACGAGCTGCTGATCATAGCAGACAAATACGCCACAGCCGACTCTTCTATGAAGACGGAGATCCAAGTTAGCACGGCTGGCAAGGTAGCCCCTCAGGCTCCCAGAACTTCGGCTGGAGACGCCAGTCGGCGACAACAACAGAACGATCACAAGCGCAAGCCCCGCAGCCGGCTTCCAGTAACCGGCAGGTGGCGACAGTCGAAGACCAGCAGCCGGAGGGGCAGCCTCCACCCAAGCGGCAGAAGGGCGACAAGTCCAACTGGTTGCCGGCTTTCTCCTACGAGCAGACTCTAGATGGTCCCTGCAAGTTCCACAGCGGCGCGAAGCCGTCGAACCACACCACCCAGAAGTGCCACTGGCTCACCAGGATTGCCAAGGGAGACGGCCTGATGCCTCCTCCGCCTGCTGGGCAGCCGCCTCCGCCTCCACTCCAGCAGCCGGCTGTCAGGCCAGTCGGCGCAGTACAAGACGAGTACCCAGAAGAGCATGGAGCCTATGTGGTGCTCACCAGTGTGGCAGATGACAAGCGCAGCAAGCGGCTGCAGCGACAAGAAGTGAACGCAGTGGCGTCAGACTCTCCAGAATTCATGCAGTGGTCCGAGAAGCCTATCAGTTGGAGCAAAGTTGATCACCCAGAGGTGATGCCGAATCCGGGTTCCTACGCCCTGGTTCTGGATGCCACCTTTGCCACTGATAGGCGGGTCGCTCGCTTCTCGCGAGTTCTGATAGACGGAGGTAGCAGTATCAACATCCTGTACAAGGATACCATGGAGAAGCTAGGAATCAAGCAAAGACAGCTTTAGAGCAGCCGGACTGTATTCCATGGCATTGTCCCTGGCCTTTCCTGCTCCCCAATCGGCAAGATTTTGATAGATGTCCTCTTTGGAGATAAGGATCATTTCCGCCGAGAGCCAGTCTGGTTTGAGGTGGTGGACCTTGAGAGCCCATACCATGCGCTGCTTGGCCGACCTGCTTTGGCCAAGTTCATGGCGGTCCCCCACTACGCCTACCTCAAGATGAAGATGCCGAGTTCCAAGGGGATTCTGACTATAGCCGGCGACTACAGAAAGTCATCCGCTTGCGTGGCCGAGAGCAGTCGGCTGGCCGAGTCCCTGGTTATTGCAGCAGAGAAGTGGCTTCTTGATCGGGTTGTGGCGATGGCCGGCAAGCAGCCAGAGATGTCGCCCAACCCCAAGGAGTCGGAAGCTGAGGGCTCGTTCAAGCCAGCAAAGGAGACGAAGAAGATACCCTTGGACCCAGAGCACCCGGAGAGGTACGCTGTCATAGGTGCAAACCTTGACAGCAAGTAGGAAGGCGAGCTCGTCGATTTCCTCCGTGAGAATCGGGACATCTTTGCATGGTCCCCCAAAGACATGCCGGGTGTACCGACGGAATTCGCCGAGCACAAGTTACATGTCCGGTCTGATGTGAAGCCCGTCAGGCAGCCCTTGCGCCGCCTGTCAGAAGAGAAAAGAAGAGTTGTTGGAGAAGAGATAGCCCGGCTCCTTGCAGCCGGCTTTATCATGGAAGTGTATTTTCCAGAGTGGCTAGAAAACCCAGTCCTAGTGCTGAAGAAGAACAAGCAGTGGCGGATGTGTATTAACTACACAAGCCTCAACAAAGCTTGCCCCAAGGACCCGTTTGCTTTTCCGAGAATCGATCAGGTGATAGACTCCACAGCCGGATGCGAGATGTTGAGCTTCTTAGATGCCTATTCAGGATATCACCAGATCAAGCTGAACCCGGCAGACAGACTGAAGACCGCCTTCATCACGCCATTTGGAGCCTTCTGCTACCTGACCATGACGTTCGGCTTGAGGAACGCCGGCGCCACCATTCAGCGTTGCATGCAGAAGTGCCTCCTCAAGCAACTCGGTAGAAATGCCCACGTCTACGTGGATGATGTGGTGGTGAAGACGGAAAAGCGCGAGACTCTGCTGGAAGACCCCAAGGAGACCTTTGAGAACCTGCGCCGATTCCAGATCAAGCTCAACCCCGAGAAGTGCATTTTCGGAGTACCAGCCGGCCAGCTTCTCGGCTTCCTAGTCTCTGAATGCGGCATAGAGTGCAAGCCTGTGAAGATCAAGGCCATCGAGAGGATGGAGGTACCCTGCCGACTGTTGGATGTGCAGAAGTTCACTGGCTGTCTGGCATCCATCAACTGGTTCATTAGTCGACTGGGCGAGAAAGCTCTCCCCTTGTACCAGCTCATGAAGAAGACCAATTTTTTCGAGTGGAACCACAAGGCGGACGAGGCTTTTCTCCAGCTGAAGAAGATGTTGGTTACTCCCCCTGTGTTGGCGGCTCCGACTCCCAAAGAGCCCATGCTCCTGTACATCGCCGCCACCAGCCGGGTAGTCAACACATGTCGGTGTTCTGGGAATGGGGGTCCCCAGACTTGCCTGCCTGCAGCCTGCGGCGTGGCTCAAATGGGGGCCAAGCGCGGCCCATCTTCACCAACACGAGACTCAAGACCCTCGCGAGGGGCCAAGCCTCGCGGGGCGGATGACACGGCGCTTCCTCAGGCGCGGCCTCCTCAGGCTGGCTCACGAGGAGGCGGAGAGTTCAAGGCGGGGTACCTCGCGAGGTGCCCATGACGCAAGCCATGATGATCGAGGGTGCCAGGCGGGCGCCAGCCCGTGCAGCGTCCCCCTTTCCTCTTTGGTGCCAAGGGGGCAAGCGCAGGCGAGAGGATCAAGCAAAGGCACCCATTTCGGTGCAACGAGACCAAGACCAGTCCAACGGTGGGAAGGGGGTCATCATGGAGCCCAGGACGGCATCACCACAGGGCCTTTGACAGGCAAGGACCAACTTTAGTCAGGATAAGTGTACCCGGTGTTCCCCCTCGAATTGGCCAATTGTTGGCGCCCTTCCCACTCAATATTTGGGGAGAGGCCCAGGGCCTTTACCTATAAATAGGACTATCCGCTCCCAGAGCGGAAGGGGGGCATTCGGCGTCTAGCAATCAGGCACACCGGAACGACGATCGAGCATTCAGAGCAAGCATAAAGCAAGTAGAGGGAGAGAGAGAGAAGGGCGATTGAACTCCCCCTAGCAGTTCATCCCCCCAGCCAAGAATAGACCCTCGCGAGGCTGTTCACCCTTGTACTGTTCACCATCATCAGCCCAAGAGGCAATCCACCCGCCACAAACTAGAGTAGGGTATTACACCACAACGGTGGCCCGAACTAGTATAAACTCTGTGTCTCTTGTGTTGTTCTTTCTGTAGTTTTAGATCCTTGCGAGACGGAGAGGTAGAGGGCATAATCTCCGCGCGCACCCCAGAGTTCGAACCTTAAGGGTCTGCCGGAACCCGTGATCCAACATTTGGCGCGCCAGGTAGGGGTGCGCCGGAATCTGCCTTCCTATCGCTCTGCCTCTCGTCGCGTCGTCATCACCATGTCCGGCGACCAGGCGGCCAACCAAGGTCCATGGGCGGCGTGGCCCGCCTGCGCGGAGCCGCCCGCCTACGCGGAGCCGCCCGCCTCAGGCGACCCCGCGCCCCAGGCAGCTCGTGGTCCGCAGGGCGCTGCGGGCCGCGGGCGGCGCGGACCGGCTTCCACAACCCTCACACCGCGGCAAGCGCGGTCGGCGGCGAGAGCCTCTAACCACGCCGCAACCACAACACCGTACACCCGCCGGGAGCAAGCGAATTCGAGGGCTGCACTCACGGCGGCCTGGGAGCTGCTGCAGTGTAGGCTGCTGGAAGGCGGCCGCGACGTGCTGCTGGAGCGGGTCGCCGAACTCCTGGGCTTTGCCGCTTCGGGGGCTCACCCCTTCTGCATCCAGCTTCCGCCTCAAGCCCAGGGCGGCGCACGAGGAGGCCCCGCACGCTCCCGCGGGTCTCAAGGCTACCCCAACACCAGCGAATCCGCCGGTGCTGGACTGGTGGTGGCGCTACCCCCGCCCCCGGCGCGTGAAGGAGAGGGGCTCGGTGCGGCCCATGGCGCCAGCGGGCATCTGCGCTACCACCCCGCGGTGGGCACGCCAGGCAATGCCACATGGCGCATGGAGCACTACAGCATAGCCTTCAGGGTGGCGGCGCCAGAAGAATACGTGCCCCACATGATGGACCAAGGGCACACTCACGAGGGCGAGCAAGGCTCACTCTTCAGCCCCAGCTGGGGAGACGAGACGCCAGAAGCCGAACTCTTCCAGGAGCCCCGGGACGGCTCCATCGGCCACACTGGAGGCGACGACTATCGGGTACCGCTAATTCCTCAAGAGCAGGCATACGCTAATCATGGATCACAGGAGGTGCAGGTCACCGCAGCGAGCAGCTGCCCCGCTCCCGCGGCCTCCTACCCCTCGGGAGGAGGACGCAGGGGGCTGCAGGAGAGGAGGCAGGGATCCTACATCACCACCGCGGCGGTCGGAGCCAGGCATTCTTAGGAGGTAGGCCCTCCGCTGGGGAGGCGCCTAAGGGCCTGCCCCTGGCGGAGGACCCGTGGTCGTCGGGGGAACCGCTGGCGACCGCTCTACCCCACCGGCGGCGTCCTGGTTTCCGGTCATCGTTGGTGGCACTAGAGTGTGGCGCAAGGCGGGGCCCTTGTCTGGCGATATGAAGCAAGGCCAGTTCCTGTGAAGAAGGCCCAGTGCTTGTGAAGCTCGCCGCCCCGTGACACTCTCACGTACTAATGAGTGGGGCTGTACACGCCCCGGAGTCTCAGGGGTGCCGGCCTCAGGCCCTGGGGCTCCCTCCCACGCCCAGTGGACAGCACTTAGCTCCGCACTGGTGAGAAGACGTCCAAGACTAGATAGGGTGCTAGACGCGGCCTTTTTGTTTGCTTTCATTGCCTTTTCCCTTTGGTTGTAACTTTTCCCCCAATGGATTTAAGTTGAATTCGAATTTGAGCTTTGCGTGTGTTTGGGAAAGGGGTGCTTGGTCTCGTTCGAACCATTTCTCGCGTTCTGGTCACCGCCTCACCACAGCTGCCTCCCCTCGCGAGCCCCTCGCGAGACGGGCCGGGCCTAGCTTGAGCGCAGCCCAGACTAGTGCTGTTGCTCCCTCACGAGATGACCTTTTTGTGTCTGCGGAGGTTGTCTTTTCATAAAAAGGCCCGAAGCCTGTGAATAAGGCGAATGCCTGTGAAGTCATCGCATCCGGGAGAAGTCCCAGAGCCTGTGAAGAAGGAGAACGCCTGGGAAGCCGTTGCGCTCAGGAGAAGGCCCAGAGCCTGTGAAGAGGGCGAACGCCTGTGAAGTCATCGCGTCCGGGAGAAGGCCCAGAGCCTGTGAAGAAGGCGAACGCCTGTGAAGCTGTTGCGATCAGGACAAGGCCCAGAGCCTGTGAGGAAGGCGAATGCATGTGAAGCCGTTGCGCTCAGGAGAAGGCCAAGAGCCTATGAAGAAGGCGAACGCCTGTGAAGCCGTTGCGCTCAGGAGAAGGCCCAGAGCCTGTGAAGAAGGCGAACGCCTGTGAAGCCGTTGCGCTCAGGAGAAGGCCCAGAGCCTGTGAAGAAGGCGAACGCCTGTGAAGCCGTTGCGCTCAGGAGAAGGCCCTGAGCCTGTGAAGAAGGCGAACGCCTGTGAAGCCGTTGCGCTCAGGAGAAGGCCCAGAGCCTATGAAGAAGGCGAACGCCTGTGAAGCCGTTGCGATCAGGAGAAGGCCCAGAGCCTGTGAGGAAGGCGAATGCCTGAGAAGCCGTTTCGCTCAGGAGAAGGCCCGGAGCCTGTGAAGAAGGCTAACGCCTGTGAAGTTTCCCATCAGCAACGATCTCACATCCTGAGCACTCAGCTAGAGAGCATCCAAGGCGTCGCGTCCTCCTGCAGGCCGCCTCGGAGCCAGTATGAAACAAAGGTAAACTAGCCTACCATCAGGCACGCGCGTGATATGACCACTACTGATATGATGAACACAAGTTTTTATATGAGGGGCTTCCCCTCTCAAAATGCTCTCACAACCATCAGGCCAAACACCTGAGTTCTATCCATGCAGGGTAAAAAGACAGGAGTAATACATGGTCAGTCAGACAAATCTCCTAACGCATCCTCAGGGGCACCTCCTGAGCTGTCGCTGGCATCGCTGAACTCGCCTTCGCCGCATGCGTCGCCACCAGCGGCATCAGGGCCATCCACCACACCGCCCTCGTCGGCAGCCACGATCACGTCGTCGTCATCCGAAGTGAAGGCCCGGACGAGAGCATCCACGTTGTTTTCTACCCAAATCGCCAGATCGCCTCGAACGGCCTGGGGGACTGGGGCAATGGCGGCATCGAAGTCGAACTGGGGATCCATGTTTTGAAGATGGTTGAAGACACGAGAAAAGGCGCGCCCAAGCAGGGCGCAGCTCCTCTCCTCCACCAACCTGTCGGCTCTGACCGACCGTGCCTCCAGCTGCGTCACCACAGCGGTGAAGAACTGCAGGTTGCTGACATAGTTGATCGTGTGCGGCTCGCCGACAGTTGCCTCGCAGATGTTGCCCAGGGCTGCGTTAGCCCTCTCCCTTAGCGTAGTGTAACACCCTGGATGTAACTTGCCGTATTTGTACTCCAACTCTTGCCATTTTCGGCAATTTGATTTGTATTTCCCTCCGTGGTTGGGTTTCCCGTCATTTTGCATTTTGTCCTTGTCATGCATTTCATATCATGTCATCATGTGCATCGCATTCGCATAGGTGTTTGTTTCATGAATCCGAGCATTTTCCCCGTTGTCCGTTTTGCAATCCGGCGCTCCTATGTTCCCCGGCGTCCCCTTTTACCTTTTTCCGTGAGCGGGTATTAAACTTTCTCGGAATGGACCGAGGTTCGTCAAGCGGCCTTGGTATAGCACCGGTAGACCGCCTGTCAAGTTTCGGGTCATTCGGAGGTCGTTTGATACTCCAACGGTTAACCAGGTAACCGTGTAGGCCTCGTGTGTGTTGCAGCCCCAAACCCCTCCAAAACAGCCCAATAACCCATCTAAGACACTCCCATGTCCATCGTTGTTCGATCACGATCGCGTGGCCGAAAACTGTGCTCAATTTGGAGCCTCCTAGCCCCTCCTACCTATAAATACGCATCTTCCCCTCCAATTCCGGGTCCCATAACCCTAAAACTCCTCCCCGCCGCCACCGGACGTGTCCGTCCAGTCCGGACGCGCCCGCGCCGCCGCCCGCAGCCCGTGGCTGTGTGCCACGTGGCGACCGCCGCCGCCTCCGCCGTCCGGCCCGCCCGGCCCGCAGCTGGCCCGCGGGGCCTGAGCCGCCGCCCGAGACGCCCCGCCGCTCGCCCGCGTCCCCGCGCCGCCCGCTCGCCGTCCCCGCCGTCACCTCCTCCCGCCGGCGCCGCCCCGCCACCGCACCGGCGCGGCCCCGCACCGCCCTGCCGCGCCGCTCGCCGCCCAGCTCCCCTCCCCGTCGCCGCTGGGGCCTCCTCCGGCCAGATCCGGGCTGGCGTCGCCCGGATCCGGTCGCCACGGCCCCTCTCCCTGAGCTCCAGCCGCCGTCTGCTCCAACTCCGGCGAGAAACCGGCCGCCTCGGTTCGCGCGCTCGGATAAACCCTAGATCCGGAGGTCGATTTCCCGCCTAAGTCCTTTTTCCTGGCATTATTTTTATGCATTTTCTTGGTGCCATAACTCTGCAACCGTGGCCCCGTTTTGGGCTTATAGCATATCGAATTGTTTGAATCGATGAGTACATCATTTTATCTTATTGCGTAATTTTCATTTGAGCTCATCTTGATGCCCGAAATGCTGTTAGAAGAGGGCTATGTGATGTTAGTTTCAGATCTGTTTCAGAACTTGCACTTTTGTCATTTTTGCCATGATTGATGTGTGCATCCTATGAAGTTGAGTCCTAGATGTGTTTTGAAATATGCCATGCTATCTTCACAGGGGTGTATGCCATGTATTTTTGTGATCTCTGTGGTGACTAGCACAAGCATGTAAACTAGGGTACATAATGTTGCTGATTTCAGAGACTTAGTAATTTTACTAAGTCATGTCCTGCTGTTATTTTTATGCCATGTGTTCATGTTGTTTCAGAGAGATCTATGCCTCTTCTGAGCATGATCAGTAAGGGTGTTTAGAACATATGTATTTGCTCTATCCATCCATGCCTTTGTTTGTAATTATGGAGTGCCATAGCTTGAGTCAATCGAGCTCTACTTTTGCCATAAAATGTTACTGGCAAATTGTTTACATGTTATTCGACTTTGCCAAGCTTGTTGAAGTTGATACTTGCATGATATGATGTTATTCTTGCCATGTCTAGCTTCTATGCCATGTATTCTCGATGGATGTATGCTTAGTTTATCATGAAATGCTCCGTAGTGAGTGCATCGAGCTTGTAAACATGCCTACTTGTTATCTGTTTTTGACATGTCCAGTTTTCTGCTAGGTCTGAAACCTGTAACGAAACTTGCTTAATTGACATGGGTGTTATTATATTCTCTGGTCCTTTTTGTCTCATGGTCAGTAAGGGACTTTTGTTCTATGTTTTGAGTAAATTCATGCCATGCCTTGTCTTGCTATATTGTGTTCCTGTACCAGGTTGTTTCCTTGCCCTAAACATGTCATCCTGATGTTAATTTCTGGCATGATAGTATTTTTACTAAGTCTGTGAACCTGTTATCTTTTGCACTTTTGCCATGCTTGTTTGAACCTGTTGTGGTGTGATTTAGCCGTAGCTTAGTGTTCATCTTTTGTCAAGCATCTTTAGTAGATCACTGTCATGTACTTTGCTGATATGTTTCGGTGCAGTAGCTTAATTTCTTGTTGCATGCGAAGTGGCATTATGCTGTTAAACGCAGAAATATGTCATTCTTGTTTTGCTTGTCATTTGCAAACCGTGCATCCGATTCCGGTGATCCTTATATCGATTTCAACCGAAATCACCTCATCTTTCCAGTGGCATACTTGGTTTGCCAAGATTATGCCTTGTTCATATTTTCCTTCCGGAGCACGCATATGCATTGCATATCACATCTCGCATATCATGCCATGTTTTGCATCATGTTGATTGCGCATTGCATCGTGGTTGATAGTTGTTCCTTTGCTTGTGTTCTTGTTTTGGGTAGAGCCGGGAGACGAGTACGTGGACGAGGAACCTGTTGAGAACGCTTATGAGGATCAAGCTTTCGACAACTCTGGGAACCTTGCAGGCAAGATGACCATACCCTCGAAATCACTTCTATCTTTGCTTGCTAGATGCTCGCTCTTTTGCTATGCCTATGCTGTGATACCTACCACTTGCTATATCATGCCACCCATATTGCCATGTCATTCTCTAACCATCCGTGTCCTAGCAAACCGTTGATTGGCTATGTTACCGCTTTGCTCAGCCCCTCTTATAGCGTTGCTAGTTGCAGGTGAAGATGAAGTTTGTTCCATGTTGGAACATGATTATTTTGGGATATCACAATATCTCTTATTTTAATTAATGCATCTATATACTTGGTAAAGGGTGGAAGGCTCGGCCTTATGCCTGGTGTTTTGTTCCACTCTTGCCACCCTAGTTTCCGTCATACCGGTGTTATGTTCCTTGATTTTGCGTTCCTTACACGTTTGGGTGATTTATTGGACCCCCTTGACAGTTTGCTTTGAATAAGACTCCTCCAGCAAGGCCCAACTTTGGTTTTACCATTTGCCACCTAAGCCTTTTCCCCCCGGGTTTTCGCGAGCCCGAGGGTCATCTTTATTTTAACCCCCGGGCCAGTGCTCCTTCGAGTGTTGGTCCAAACTGTCAGCCGCCGGTGGCCGCCAGGGGCAACTCTGGACTGGCCTACCGGAAGTTTGGACAATCCGGATGTGCCCTGAGACCGAGATATGTGCAGCTCCTATCAGGATTTGTCGGCACAACCGGGCGGCTTTGCTGGACTTGTTTTATTACTGCCGAAATGTCTTGTAGTACGGGATTCCGAGACTGATCGGGTCTTCCCGGTAGAAGGAATATCCTTTGTTGACCGTGAGAGCTTATAATGGGCTAAGTTGGGACACCCTTGCAGGGTATTATCTTTCGAAAGTCGTGCCCGCGGTTATGAGGCAGATGGGAATTTGTTAATGTCCGGTTGAAGAAAACCCGAAGTTGACCTTAATTAAAACACATCAACCGCGTGTGTAACCGTGATGGTCTCTTCTCGGCGGAGTCCGGGAAGTGAACACGGTCTTGGAGTTATGTTTGACGTAGGTTGTTCTAGGATCACTTCTTGATCACTTCTAGCTCCACGACCGTGCTTTGCTTCTCTTCTCGCTCTCTTTCGCGTTGTTAGCCACCATATATGCTAGTCGCTTGCCGCAGCTCCACCTCACAACCCTATCCTACCTTTAAGCTTAAATAGTCTTGATCTCGCGGGTGTGAGATTGCTGAGTCCCCGTGACTCACAGATTCTACCAAAACAGTTGCAGGTGCCGTCGATGCCAGTGCAGATGATTCAACCGAGCTCAAGTGGGAGTTCGACGAGGAACGTGGTCGTTACTATGTGTCTTTTCCTAATGATCAGTAGTGGAGCCCAGTTGGGATGATCGGGGATCTGTGTAGCATTTGGGGTAGTCTTCTTTCATTTTGGTTCCGTAGTCGGACCTTGAGTGTAATCTGGATGATGAATGTTTATTTATGTATTGTGTGAAGTGGCGACTGTAAGCCAACTATGTATCTCTTTCCCTTATGTATTACATGGGTTGTGTGAAGATTACCTCACTTGCGACATTGCTTTCAATGCGGTTATGCCTCTAAGTCGTGCTTCGACACGTGGGAGATATAGCCACATCGAGGGCGTTACAAGTTGGTATCAGGGCCTTCCCCGACCTTAGGAGCCCCCACTGGTTGATCGTTTTTAGCGGCCGAGTTGTGTCTAGAAAAAATGTTTTGAGTCATTTAGGAATTATATATCGGAGAGTTTAGGAATTCATTTTACTTCCCAGTCTCCTCATCGCTCTGGTAAGGCATCCTGACGTAGAGTTTTGACTCTTCTCTTCTCAAATTTCACTAAAAAAAATTTAGGATCACGCGGGTATCTTAGAATCGTTCCGATGGTTTTGTGATGACAACATTGTCTTGGTGCCTCCTATCAGCAGGGGTTTAGTGGAGGTGTCCCGGGGAGTTGAGCTCCGAGGTGTTGTCGTCATAATTTTATCGTTGCAGTTCTAGAATACCTGAGTTTAGTACGCCGACATCGAAAATCTCTTTTGTACAGTTGTTGGTGAGATAACCCTGATAGCCCAGTACTGAGGCGAGTGTGGGAGTATTGCCATAACTCGTATAACGGATGCTTTTCGAAGGTTGAGGTAGACGATTTCCAAAGGTTTCTTGGTTATGTGTTGAAGGATGGATACAGCTGGATCTAGGTATTGTTAGTTTGGGTGATATATTTTGTGTCCCCTGTATCCCCAACACCTGATTGCATAACCAGAAAGTTTCGGGAGTTTATAAGTGGGAATTCATGTAGCTCTAGTATTTCTTCCCGCAGATATTTGGTTCGTGATTGGGTAATCCTTACCAAGTATTTGTTCACATCCGTACCTTGTTGATTTTATTCCATACCTTTTTCTAAGTGGCTTCTCAGCTTTTGGAAGTGTGATGCTTTACTTTGGAATTCATTCGTTCATTCTTGTTCGAATGTTTATTGTGAAGACTATATGTTGCAATTTCGATCCTTTGATTCAGCTTGAATATATGTCTTTCAAGATGCTAATGGATGTCACCCTCTTCAGGATGGCTCAACCAACGCGTCAGAATCCGGAACGCAATGAAGGAAGTCAGGCTAACCCTCCGCCACCACCTCCGCCTCCGGAGGCATGGCAAGCCTTGATGACAGCCACCAATGCCAACGCTCAGATTCTGATTCAGCTCTTGCAAGATCGCAACCAAGGGCAAGGTAATCAGGGAAATCAAGGCCAAGGCAACAATCAGCCGCATTTCGCTACCCTCAATCAGTTCCTTGCAAATCAGCCAAAGACTTTCAGCTACTGTGTCGAGGCCACAGACGCCGATGATTGGCTCATGGACATCAACAAGCACTTCGAATGTAGCAATGTCAGACCTGAGGATTTTGTCAAGTTTGCCTCTTTTCAACTCAAGGATCAAGCTGCTAAGTGGTTCCAACAATACAAAGATTCCAGAGGAGGTCATGTGATTACCTGGGATGATTTCCGCCGTGACTTCAAAGCTCATCACATTCCAGAAAGTGTTGTTGAGAGTAAGCGTGAGGAGTTCCGCAATCTCAAGCAAGGCAACATGTCTGTGTATCAATACAACACTCAGTTCCAGAAGCTCTCTCGTTTTGCTAAGCAAGACATCCCTGATGAGAAGAGCATGATTTACCAGTTCAGGCGTGGCCTCAGAGAAGATCTGCAACTAGCTCTCGTGCTTTTTGAGCCGTTAAAGTATGATGAGTTCTACAACATGGCACTGAAACAAGAAGCTGCTCAGTTGAAGTGTGAGGCCTCTAAGAAGAGAGTCAGAGACGCAGTTCAGTCTTCTTCTTCCTCACTGGTGGCAGCTAAGCAACAGAAGTTCTGGTTGCCTCCTCCTCCTCCGTTCCGTCAGCCTTATCAGCAGAAGAACTTAGGTGGTCGTGGATCTTCCCACCCACCCAACCCTGGCTATCAGAACAAGTCTCAGAATCAAGCTCCAAGGTCAAATGCTCCTTATCATCGTCCGCTCTCAGAAGTGACTTGCAACAAATGTCAGCAAAAGGGTAACTATGCGAACAAGTGCTTCAACCAAAGGCGCCTTCCGCCTCCTCCTCCTGTGAAATCTTCCAGCAATGCAGTGGTCAAGAATAATCCTAAGTATGCCAAAGTGAATATGTTGAATGCAGCTCAAGCAGAGGATTCTTCAGAAGTGATCATGGGTAACCTTCCTGTTAATGATATTCCTGCAAAAGTCTTATTTGATACTGGTGCATCGCATTCTTTCATTTCAAGACCTTTTGCATCGAAGCATGAGTTGTCTTTCCAAGGTTTGCCTAAGCCGTTGGCAGTTGTCTCTCTGGGTAAATGCATGAATGCAAGCTTTATGGTTCCGGATGTTTCCATCAAGATGGGCGACTATAGATTTCTGGCTAAACCAATTGTTCTTGGTGACTCTGATATTGATCTTATTCTTGGGATGGACTGGTTTTCTAAGCACAAGGCTCAACTTGACTGTGCTGCCAGGGAAATTCAATTGACTCACTCCTCTGACGATGTGATCATTTATGCCGCTCGTGATGATACCATTCGGTTGTTTTCTCTCAATGAGAAGGGCGAATTGGATGCTATCTCTCAGATTCCGGTCGTTTGTGAGTACCAAGATGTCTTTCCAGAAGAGCTTCCGGTTATGCCTCCTCATCGGCCAGTTGAATTCGTTATTGATCTTGAGCCTGGCACGGAACCCGTTTGCAAGCGTCCATACAAAGCTTGGGCCAAAAGAGTTGAAGGAATTGAAGAAACAACTCGATGAACAACAGCGTCTGGGTCTGATCAGACCGAGTTCTTCTCCTTGGGGCTGTGGTGTTCTTTTTGTCTAGAAGAAGGATGGCATGGACCGACTTTGCGTCGATTACCGTCCGTTGAACAAGAAGACAATCAAGAACAAGTACCCACTTACCAACATCAATGAGCTATTCGAGCAACTTAAAGGTGCTAAAGTGTTCTCCAAGCTTGACCTTCGTATGGGTTATCATCAGATTCGCATTCGTGAAGAAGATATCCCCAAGACAGCATTCAGAACAAGCTTTGGTTCTTATGAATATACTGTCATGTCGTTCGGCCTTGTCAATGCTCCTCCAACTTTCTCTCGAATGATGAACTTCATCTTCAACCCCTACACCAATGAATTCATCTTGGTCTATCTCGATGATATATTGGTCTTCTCCAAGAATAAGAAGGATCATGCCAAGCATTTGCGATTGGTGCTCGACAAGCTCAGAGAGTATAAATTCTATGCGAAGTTCTCCAAATGTGAATTCTGGCTTGATGAAGTTCTTTACCTTGGGCATATCATCTCTGCCAAGGGCATTGCTATTAATCCAGAGAGGGTGTCTGCAGTTTTGAATTGGGAACCTCCTCAGAATGTCAAGCAGCTTCGCAGTTTTCTTGGACTTGCAAGCTATTGCCGAAGATTCGTTGAGAATTTCTCAAAGATTGCAAAGCCTCTTTCCAACCTCCTCCAGAAGCATGTGAAGTATGTCTGGTCTCCTGAGTGTGACGTTGCTTTCAACGCTATCAAAGAGAAACTCGTCACTGCTCCAGTTTTGACTCCTCCTGACGAATCCAAGCCTTATGAAGTTTTCTGTGATGCTTCTCTTCAAGGTCTCGGTGCTGTCTTAATGCAAGAGAAGAAGGTTGTGGCCTATACCTCTCGTCAGTTGAAGCCCAACGAAAAGAACTACCCCACTCACGATCTTGAGTTGGCGGCAGTTGTCCATGCATTGATAACATGGAGATATCTCTTGTTGGGAAGGAAAGTGGACATTTTCACCGATCACAAGAGTCTCAAGTACATCTTCACTCAGCCCAACCTCAACCTCAGGCAAACTCGATGGGTCGAAATGATTCAAGAGTATAATCCGAGTATTGAATATACTCAAGGCAAGGCTAATGTGATTGCAGACGCTTTGAGCAGGAAGGCTTATTGCAACAGCTTAATCCTCAAGCCCTTTCAACCGGATCTTTGTGAAGCTTTCCGCAAGTTGAATCTCCTAATTGTTCCTCAAGGTTTTCTTGCCAACCTCATAGTATCTCCTACTTTGGAAGATCAAATTCGTGAGGCACAACTAATGGATACCATGGTGAAGAAGGTGAAACGTGGTATTGACAAGGGCATTTCCAAATACAAGTGCTATCGCGTTGATGACAGAGATACTCTTTTCTTCGAGGACCGGATTGTGGTTCCAAAGGGTGATCTTCGTAAAGTCATTATGAACGAGGTGCACAATTCACTCCTATCCATTCATCCTGGAAGTACGAAGATGTACCATGACCTCAAGCAGTCGTATTGGTGGACTCGAATGAAGCGAGAAATTGCTCAATTCGTGAATAAATGTGATGTCTGTCGAAGGGTGAAAGCAGAACACCAACGACCAGCTGGTCTACTCCAACCTCTTGCTATTCCAGAATGGAAGTTTGATCATATCGAAATGGACTTCGTGACTGGTTTTCCAAAGTCCAAGCGTGGAAATGATGCTATCTTCGTCGTCATCGACAAGCTCACTAAAGTGGCTCATTTTCTTCCTATCAAAGAGTCTATCACAGCAGCGCATCTGGCAGAGCTCTACACCTCCAGAATTGTCTCCTTTCATGGCATTCCTCAAGTGATCTCTTCAGATCGTGGAAGCGTCTTCACATCCAAGTTTTGGGATTCTTTTTAGAAGGCCATGGGCACAAACATTCGCTTCAGCACAGCTTTCCATCCTCAAACTAGTGGACAAGTCGAGCGTGTCAACCAAATTCTTGAAGATATGCTCAGGGCTTGTGTTATCTCTTTCGGCATGAAGTGGGAGGATTGTCTTCCTTATGCTGAGTTCTCTTACAACAACAGTTTTCAAGCCAGCTCGGGCAAAGCCCCATTCGAGATTCTCTATGGCAGAAAGTGCCGTACTCCTCTCAATTGGTCTGATACGGGCGAACGCCAACTTCTTGGCAACGATTTGATCTCAGAGGCTGAAGATATGTGTAAAGTCATTCGTGAGAATCTCAAAGCCGCTCAATCGCGCCAGAAGAGCTATTACGATAGCAAACATCGTGATGTGGCTTTTGAGATCGGAGACCATGTCTACCTCCGCGTCTCTCCAATCAAAGGCACTCGTCGCTTCGGTATCAAAGGGAAGCTTGCCCCTAGATACGTCGGTCCTTTCAAGATTCTCGGCAAACGAGGCGATCTCGCCTATCAACTTGAGCTCCCCCCCCAACTTTGCAAATGTGCACGATGTGTTCCACGTGTCACAGCTTCGCAAGTGCTTCAAGACGCCTAAGCGCACCATCAACTTCGAAGATATTGATCTTCAAGAAGATTTGTCTTATCATGAGCATCTCGTTGCTATTCTTGAAGAAACTGAGCGCAAGACTCGCAACAAGTCCATCAAATTCCTGAAAGTGAAGTGGTCTCACCATTCAGACCGAGAAGCCACCTGGGAGCGCGAGGACCACCTCCGTTCCGAATATCCGGAGTTCTTTCAGTCCTAGATCTCGGGACGAGATCCTCTCGTAGTGGTGGAGTGTTGTAACACCCCGGATGTAACTTGCCATATTTGTACTCCAACTCTTGCCATTTTCGGCAATGTGATATGTATATCCCTCTGTGGTTGGGTTTCCCGTCATTTTGCATTTTTGTCCTTGTCATGCATTTCATATCATGTCATCATGTGCATCGAATTCGCATACGTGTTCGTTTCATGAATCTGAGCATTTTCCCCGTTGTCCGTTTTGCAATCCGGCGCTCCTATGTTCCCCGGCGTCCCCTTTTACCTTTTTCCGTGAGCGGGTATTAAACTTTCTCGGAATGGACCGAGGTTTGTCAAGCGGCCTTGGTATAGCACCGGTAGACAGCCTGTCAAGTTTCGGGTCATTCGGAGGTCGTTTGATACTCCAACGGTTAACCGGGTAACCGTGTAGGCCTCGTGTGTGTTGCAGCCCCAAACCCCTCCAAAACAGCCCAATAACCCATCTAAGACACTCCCA
This sequence comes from Aegilops umbellulata, assembly GCA_032464435.1. Lineage (NCBI taxonomy): Eukaryota > Viridiplantae > Streptophyta > Magnoliopsida > Poales > Poaceae > Aegilops > Aegilops umbellulata. Next base: position 103,954,608 of record CP136060.1, on the reverse strand, counting down.
TGTCCATCGCCGTTCGATCACGATCGCGTGGCCGAAAACCGTGCTCAATTTGGAGCCTCCTAGCCCCTCCTACCTATAAATACGCATCTCCCCCTCCAATTCTGGGTCCCGTAACCCTAAAACTCCTCCCCGCCGCCACCGGACGTGTCCGTCCAGTCCGGACGCGCCCGCGCCGCCGCCCGGAGCCAGTGGTTGTGCGCCACGTGGCGACCGCCGCCGCCTCCGCCGTCCGGCCCGCCCAGCCCGCAGCTGGCCCGCGGGGCCTGAGCCGCCGCCCGCCGCCGCCCGAGACGCCCCGCCGCTCGCTCGCGTCCCCGCGCCGCCCGCTCGCCGTCCCCGCCGCCACCTCCTCCCGCCGGCGCGGCCCCGCCACCGCACCGGCGCGGCCCCGCGCCGCCCTGCCGCTCCGCTCGCCGCCCAGCTCCCCTCCCCGTCGTCGCTGGGGCCTCCTCCGGCCAGATCCGGGCTGGCACCGCCCGGATCCGGTCGCCACGGCCCCTCTACCCGAGCTCCGACCGCCGTATGCTCCAACTCCGGCGAGAAACCGGCCGCCTCGGTTCGCGCGCTCGGATAAACCCTAGATCCGGAGGTCGATTTCCCGCCTAAGTCCTTTTTCCTGGCATTATTTTTATGCACTTTCTTGGTGCCATAACTCTGCAACCGTGGCTCCGTTTTGGGCTTATAGCATATCGAATTGTTTGAATCGATGAGTACATCATTTTATCTTATTGCATAATTTTCATTTGAGCTCATCTTAATGCCCGAAATGCTGTTAGAAGAGGGCTATGTGATGTTAGTTTCAGATCTGTTTCAGAACTTGCACTTTTGTCATTTTTGCCATGATTGATGTGTGCATCCTATGAAGTTGAGTCCTAGATGTGTTTTGAAATATGCCATGCTATCTTCACAGGGGTGTATGCCATGTATTTTTGTGATCTCTGTGGTGACTAGCACAAGCATGCAAACTAGGGTACATAATGTTGCTGATTTCAGAGACAATAATTTTACTGTCATGTCCTGTTGTTATTTTTATGCCATGTGTTCATGTTGTTTCAGAGATATCTATGCCTCTTTTGAGCATGATCAGTAAGGGTGTTTAGAACATATGGATTTTCTCTATCCATCCATGCCTTTGTTTGTAATTATGGAGTGCCATAGCTTGAGTCAATCGAGCTCTACTTTTGCCATAAAATGTTACTGGCAGATTGTTTACATGTTATTCGATTTTGCCAAGCTTGTTGAAGTTGATCCTTGCATGATATGATGTTATTCTTGCCATGTCTAGCTTCTATGCCATGTCTTCTCGATGGATGTATGCTTAGTTTATCATGAAATGCTCCGTAGTGAGTGCATCGAGCTTGTAAACATGCCTACTTGTTATCTGTTTTTGACATGTCCAGTTTTCTGCTAGGTCTGAAACCTGTAACGAAACTTGCTTAATTGACATGGGTGTTATTATATTCTCTGGTCCTTTTTGGCTCATGGTCAGTAAGGGACTTTTGTTTTATGTTTTGAGTAAATTCATGCCATGCCTTGTTTTGCTATATTGTGTTCCTGTATCAGGTTGTTTCCTTGCTCCTGATGTTAATTTCTGGCATGATAGTATTTTTACTAAGTCTGTGAACCTGTTATCTTTTGCACTTTTTCCATGCTTGTTTGAACCTGTTGTGGTGTGATTTAGCCGTAGCTCAGTGTTCATCTTTTGGCAAGCATCTTGAGTAGATCACTGTCATATGCTTTGCTGATATGTTTGGGTGGAGTAGCTTAATTTCTTGTTGCATGCTAAGTGGCATCATGCTGTTAAACACAGAAATATGTCATTCTTGTTTTGCTTGTCATTTGCAAACCGTGCATCCGATTCCGGTGATCCTTATATCGATTTAAACCGAAATCACCTCATCTTTCCAGTGGCATACTTGGTTTGCCAAGATTATGCCTTGTTCATCTTTTCCTTCCGGAGCACGCATATGCATTGCATATCACATCTCGCATATCATGCCATGTTTTGCATCATGTTGATTGCGCATTGCATCGTGGTCGATAGGTGTTCCTTTGCTTGTGTTCTTGTTTTGGGTAGAGCCGGGAGACGAGTACGTGAACGAGGAACCTGTTGAGAACGCTTATGAGGATCAAGCTTTCGACAACTCTGGGAACCTTGCAGGCAAGATGACCATACCCTCGAAATCACTTCTATCTTTGCTTGCTAGATGCTCGCTCTTTTGCTATGCCTATGCTACGATACCTACCACTTGCTATATCATGCCACCCATATTGCCATGTCAGCCTCTAACCATCCATGTCCTAGCAAACCGTTGATTGGCTATGTTACCGCTTTGCTCAGCCCCTCTTATAGCGTTGCTAGTTGCAGGTGAAGATGAAGTTTGTTCCATGTTGGAACATGATTATTTTGGGATACACAATATCTCTTATTTTAATTAATGCATCTATATACTTGGTAAAGGGTGGAAGGCTCGGCCTTATGCCTGGTGTTTTGTTCCACTCTTGCCACCCTAGTTTCCGTCATGCCGGTGTTATGTTCCTTGATTTTGCGTTCCTTACACGGTTGGGTGATTTATGGGACCCCCTTGACAGTTCGCTTTGAATAAGACTCCTCCAGCAAGGCTCAACTTTGGTTTTACCATTTGCCACCTAAGCCTTTTTCCCCCGGGTTTTCGCGAGCCCGAGGGTCATCTTTATTTTAACGCCCGGGCCAGTGCTCCTTCGAGAGTTGGTCCAAACTGTCAGCCGCCGGTGGCCGCCAGGGGCAACTCTGGACTGGCCTACCGGAAGTTTGGACAATCCGGATGTGCCCTGAGACCGAGATATGTGCAGCTCCTATCAGGATTTGTCGGCACAATCGGGCGGCTTTGCTGGACTTGTTTTATTACTGCCGAAATGTCTTGTAGTCCAGGATTCCGAGACTGATCGGGTCTTCCCGATAGAAGGAATATCCTTCGTTGACCGTGAGAGCTTATAATGGGCTAAGTTGGGACACCCATGCAGGGTATTATCTTTCGAAAGCCGTGCCCACGGTTATGAGGCAGATGGGAATTTGTTAATGTCCGGTTGAAGAAAACCCGAAGTTGACCTTAATTAAAACACGTCAACCGCGTGTGTAACCGTGATGGTCTCTTCTCGGCGGAGTCCGGGAAGTGAACACGGTGTTGGAGTTATGTTTGACGTAGGTTGTTCTAGGATCACTTCTTGATCACTTCTAGCTTCACGACCGTGCTTTGCTTCTCTTCTCGCTCTCTTTCGCGTTGTTAGCCACCATATATGCTAGTCGCTTGCCGCAGCTCCACCTCACAACCCTATCCTACCTTTAAGCTTAAATAGTCTTGATCTCGCGGGTGTGAGATTGCTGAGTCCCTGTGACTCACAGATTCTACCAAAACAGTTGCAGGTGCCGTCGATGCCAGTGCAGATGATTCAACCGAGCTCAAGTGGGAGTTCGACGAGGAACGTGGTCGTTACTATGTGTCTTTTCCTGATGATCAGTAGTGGAGCCCAGTTGGGACGATCGGGGATCTGTGTAGCATTTGGGGTAGTCTTCTTTCATTTTGGTTCCGTAGTCGGACCTTGAGTGTAATCTGGATGATGAATGTTTATTTATGTATTGTGTGAAGTGGCGACTGTAAGCCAACTATGTATCTCTTTTCCTTATGTATTACATGGTTTGTGTGAAGATTACCTCACTTGCGACATTGCTTTCAATGCGGTTATGCCTCTAAGTCGTGCTTCGACACATGGGAGATATAGCCGCATCGAGGGCGTTACACGTAGTGAGCATCGGGCCATGCACGTGCTCCAGGACTTGCGGCTGGCGTATCTCATCGGCATTCTGACGCTCAACGGCCTCAGCCTCTTCCACCCGCTGGCGAAGACGGAGCACCTCGGCCTGGAGAGCCGATGACTCTTTTTGCGCTGCCTCAAGGGCGGCTCGGGAAGCATCGGCCCGCCGTGTCACCTCATCCCGTTGAGCCCTCACGTCTGTGGTCCTCCCCTCGGCCTCGACTCGGATCGCCTCTAGCTTCCTCTCGAACTCGCGCTCGAGGCCCCGGCGCTCCGTCGCCACCCGACGACCAACCTCCTACATGACACGCGCTTCCCGCGCAGCGACATCATCTTCCGCCTGCGTCACCAGGCGCTCCCTCGTCTCCAGCTGCTCATACTCACGGGAGCGTTCGGCAGCTTCCAGCACAAGTGCTTCCGAAGCTCAACCGGGTCGCCGGAAGCCACCTTCATCGACACAAGGGCCGCCTCGCGCAGCTCCACTTGCTCCTATAACAAGTGGCATCAGGCCAGGAGCTCCCGAGCCCACTCCTCCGCTGCCTCTCGCCGTCGGTCGGCTCCTAGGGCTTCTTCAGCGGCCTGGTATCGGGCCACCCGGGAGGCCTCCAGCGACGCCTTCGCTTCCTCGTCTTCAAGTTCGCGCTGGTGGCGCGCGAGGGCGACGACGGCCTCCAGCTCGCGCCTCTCCGCGGCCAAGCGCAGGCCCTCGGCCTCCAGGCGCGCGTCTTCATCAGCGAGCTCCTCCCCAAGCAGGTCCACTGCGCCGCTCGCCCTTTGAAGGAATTCGTCGCGGCGGGCGCGGCGCTCCCGAGCATGCTCGCGCACGTCTCTCGCACCATCGTCTGCCCCAAGCAAGCGCCGGGGACCGCGAACCATCGCCCCCCCTCAGGCAGGGGGCTGGGGGCTGGCGTCCTCACGACGGCCGGGCGCACCGTACCAGAAGCCTGGCCTGAGGCCAGCCCGCCTCCAGAAGAAGGGCGCAGGGGGCGCCTCAGCCAGTCGCAGCCCGCGACCAGACGAGAAGCCCATGGCAGGCTGGCCATGCCAAGAGAGGGCCCGCGAAAGGAGATCGCAGGAAGAGAAAGGCCGCAGCGTGCTACAAGACGATCCACCCCGTCGCTCGCCCCCACCACAAGGGCAGTGCTGCTCGGGGCACTTGAGGGCGACGGGGGAGACGAACCAAGGGAGGCGGCGCCTCAGCGACTTCCGCGAGCTTAGCCGGAAGGGGCCTGCGGAGCAAGGATCAGTAGACGCAGCAAATGGATCAGGAGGTAGGAAAGGAGAGGACTTACTCATCGGTAGCAAAGTATTTCCGGCGCTTCAGCAAGCGGGAAGGGAAGTCATCGCCCAGTGCCTCCCTTTTCCTCCGGAGGGCCTCAAAGTCCACCCGGAAGCGGCCCAAGAGAGGTGCGCAGGGATCAATCTGCGATGGGGACGGAGCACCAAGACCTACGTCAGGGGTGCCTGCCTGACGCGCACTGTCAGCTGCCTCGCCAGAAGGCACGACCAGGGCCTGAGGAGCCACGGCCCCAAGCGCTGGGAGCGGCTGCGCCACACCAACAGCCTCGGCAGCACGGGCCTCACGAGCTGCCCCCTTGAGAGCACCGCCAGGCACAGTCACCTTATCAGGAGCTTTCTCGGCCCCCGCTGTCTCCAGCCTCCCTACTCCACCACTTGAGGAGGATTCGCCTAGGCCGACCGGAAGGGCAGTCACCACCACAGGGTTCTCGCGAGGCCCATGGAAGCCGGCGGGGCGTAGCCCCCACTCGTCAAAGGAGGGCATCTGTCTCACGAAATCATCCCTGTTCTGGCAGAGGTACAGCAGAGCCCCTCCCCGCTGGATACTGCCCGGGTTGGGGTCACCGGTCAAGACCAAGAGCACTATCCTTAGCACCCCAGGCGTCAGGTCGTCCTCCTGAAGCCTCATGTGATCACCATGTCTGCTGAAGGCCCACATCCGGCGAGAATGGCGCTGGAGAGGGGCAATGCGGCGCAACAGAAACTCCTTCACCACCTTGGGCGCCGTCACGCCGAGCGTTTTCAAGAACGTGAAGCGGCGCCAAACGAAGGCGAGCTGGGGGCTCTCGAGCGTCTCCTAGCCCCAGCCAGAGTTGGGTACAGTAGGCGAAGTCGGCTTCACCAGCAGGGGGCTGGGCACCCTGACATCAACGTACAACCACCGCTCACGGAACCCACCTGAAGGCGGGGGGAGCTTGAAGTCAATGCCAGAAGCCGCAGTCTCAGGCGCAGCGACGAAGCTCACGCATGCCGAGCATTGAGCGGGGTCGGCAAGATGCAGAGAGAAGAAATGGCGCAGCAAGGCAACAGAAGGAGTGATGCCCATCAGTGCCTCGCAAACAAAAGCAAAGACCAAAAGGAGGGCGATGGATTCAGGGCCCAGATGCATCATGTGGATCTGGTAATGGGTGAGGACGGCGTTGAAGAAATCGGAGAAGGGGGGAACCAGACCCGCCCACAAGGCGTCAGTAAAGTAATGAACCTCGGTGATTATCCTGTCGGTGGGGAAGTGAGACATAGGCCAGGCCCTCGTCCTCCCACACTCATTGAAGACAGAGGCCAGAGCCGGGCAGAGCTTATCCAGGCACTCCAGATTGAGTCTGATTGACTGGCCGACGGTGGGGGCTGCCGACGGCGGCGGATGAGATGGGAGCACAGGCATCTTCCCTTTCTCTTTCTTCATCAGAGCCATGGCTGAGGACGGGAGAGAGGAGATGTGAGATGGGATTAGAGGCAAGGGTCAGAGCTCGAAGGAAGGAAGAGCAGGGGACGGTCGAGCAACAGGAAGAGGGGTGGCTGTGTACAACCGTGGGGCAACCTAGCACGACGCAAAATAAGGAAGCATGGGCAAACAGTACCGCCCACGTCCAATCAACCGCCACGTGGCGCCCGAGGCCGCAGGCTGTTAGGGCCTGCAGCGCTTCGCCCTTGCCCTTTAACCTCTCAGCACGGCCGAGTCCATGCGCGCCTTAGGCCCGGGGGCTACTGTCAACGTTCTAGGAACGGGGGTCCCCAGACTTGCCTGCCTGCGGCCTGCAGTGTGGCACAAATGGGGACCCAGCGCGGCCCATCTTCATCAACACGAGACTCAAGACCCTCGCGAGGGGCCAAGCCTCACGGGGCGGACGACATGGCGCTTCCTCGGGCGCGGCCTCCTCAGGCTGGCACATGAGGAGGCGGAGAGTTCAAGGCGGGGTACCTCGCGAGGTGCCCATGACGCAAGCCATGACGATCGAGGGTGCCAGGAGGGCGCCAGCCCGCGCAGCGTCCCCCTTTCCTCTTTGGTGCCAAGGGGGCAAGCGCGGGCGAGAGGATCAAGCAAAGGCACCCATTTCGGTGCAACGAGACCAAGACCAGTCCAACGGTGGGAAGGGGGTCATCGTGGAGCCCAGGACGGCGTCACCAAAGGGCCTTTGACAGGCGAGGACCAACTTTAGTCAGGATAAGTGTACCCGGTATTCACCTTCGAATTGGCCAATTGTTGGCGCCCTTCCCGCTCAATATATGGGGAGAGGCCTAGGGCCTTTGCCTATAAATAGGACTAGTTGCTCCCAGAGCGGAAGGGGGGCATTCGACGTCTAGCAATCAGGCACACCGGATCGATGATCGAGCATTCAGAGCAAGCATAGAGCAAGTAGAGAGAGAGAGAGAAGGGCGATTGAACTCCCCCTAGCAGTTCATCCCCCCAGCCAAGAACAGACCCTCGCGAGGCTGTTCACCCTTGTACTGTTCACCATCATCAGCCCAAGAGGCAATCCACCCGCCACAAACTAGAGTAGGGTATTACACCACAACGGTGGCCCGAACTAGTATAAACTCTGTGTCTCTTGTGCTGTTCTTTCTGTAGTTTTAGATCCTTGCGAGACAGAGAGGTAGAGGGCATAATCTCCGCGCGCACACCAGAGTTCGAACCTTAAGGGTGTGCCGGAACCCGTGATCCGATAGCACAGTCATTGTAGTTGAGCGCAAGGAGGAAGGCAAAGCACTACCTGTCCAGAGACTGGTATATTACCTGAGCGAAGTGTTGTCAACCTCCAAGCAGAACTACCCCCACTACCAAAAGATGTGTTACGGCATGCACTTTGCCGCCAAGAAGCTGAATCCTTATTTCCAAGAGCATCCAATCACTATGGTCTGCACAGCCCCACTAGCCGAGGTCATCGACAGCCGAGATGCGTCTGGCCGAGTGGCCAAATGGGCCATAGAGTTGGCCCCCTACACGATCTACTACCAGCCCCGCACCGCCATCAAGTCACAAGCACTGGCCGACTTCCTTGTCGACTGGGCCGAGACCCAGTACCTGCCGCCAGCGCCCGACTCCACCCATTGGCGGATGCATTTCGACAGCTCCAAGATGCGCACCGGCTTGGGAGCCGGCGTTGTTCTCACTTCTCCTAAAGGCGACAAGCTCAAGTATGCGCTGCAGATCCATTTCGCCGCCTCCAACAACGTCGCTAAATATGAGGCACTCATTCACGGGCTCCGGCTTGCCAAAGAGCTTGGCATTCGCCGGATCCTGTGTTATGGCGACTCCGATTTGGTGGTCCAGCAGTCATCCGGTGACTGGGACGCCAAGGACGCAAACATGGCGAGCTACCGCTTCCTCGTGCAGCAACTCAGTGGATATTTCGAAGGGTGCGAGTTCCTCCACGTGCCAAGAAATGACAACGACCAAGCAGATACTTTGGCACAAATCGGCTCCACCTGCCAAGCAATATCATCTGGCGTCGCTCTTCAGCGCCTCCTCAAGCCGTCCATCAAGCCTTCACCATAGTCAGACTCCATCTTTGTGCCGGCTCCCCCTGAAGAAGTCAGATCCGGCTCAAGAACCCAAGCTGACGGCACAAAAACCCTTGCAGACGACTCCAAGAACGCCACAGTCAAAGCCGGCCCGGGGACTTCAGAACTCGGCCCGGGGACTGCGGCGACCAGACAAAAGACTCCAGAACTCGGCCCGGGGACTGCACCAGTCGGCCCGGGGGCTTCGTTGATCCAGCAAGCGGCCGCGGACTCCACCCCGCCGCCTCCCAGCCCAGCCGCCCTCGTCCAAGTCGCAGTTCTGGTAGTTGAAGAGATAGCAGGACCCTCATGGGCCTAGCCCATCCTCAAATTCCTGGTGAACAAGGAGCTGCCAACTGATGAAACCTTGGCTCGGCAAGTACAATGCCAGGCGGCAGCATACACCATAGTCAACAGAGAGCTGGTCAAGCACAGCGTCACTGGTGTTTACCAGCGTTGCGTTGAGCCGGAGCAAGGCCAAGCAATTCTCAAAGACATCCATCAAGGCGAGTGCGGCCACCATGCGGCCTCAAGAGCACTCGTCACCAAAGCTTTCTGGCACGGTTTCTTCTGGCCGACTGCCCTAGAAGAGGCCAAAGAGTTGGTCCAGGAATGCAAGGGGTGCCAGAAGTTCCGCTCCAAGCCGCATCAGCCGGCTTCTGCGCTCAAGACTATCCCAATCACCTGGCCCTTTGCAGTTTGGGGCCTGGATATGGTGGGACCATTCAAGACGGCACGAGGTGGCCTAACTCACCTACTTGTCGCAGTGTACAAGTTCACCAAGTGGATAGAAGTAAAGCCCATCAAGAAGTTGAATGGCCCGACTGCCGTGACTTTCATCTCCGACATCAAAATTCGGTACGGCATACCGCACAGCATCATCACTGACAATGGCACCAACTTTGCCAAAGGCGCTTTGGCCTGTTTCTGCGCGACGCAGGGCATCCAACTGGACTTAGCGTCCGTTGCCCATCCGTAGTCAAAAGACCAGGTGGAGCGGGCGAATGGCCTCATCCTGTCTGGCATCAAGCCTCGGCTGGTCGAACCACTGGAGCGTTCGGCCGACTGTTGGCTTGACGAGTTGCCAGTCGTCCTCTGGAGTCTGCGCACGACTCCAAACAAGTCGACCGGCTTCACGCCCTTCTTCCTCGTCTACGGTGCTGAAGCCGTCATCCCAACGGATATAGAGTTCGACTCCCCGCGAGTCACGATGTACACCGAGGAGGAAGCAGAAGAAGCACGACAAGATGGCATCGATCTGCTGGAAGAGGGCCGGCTGTTGGCACTCAGCCGGTCCAGCATCTACCAGCAGAGCTTACGCCGCTACTACAACAGGAAGGTCAGGCCGATATCTTTCCAAGAGGGCGACCTTGTGCTCCGACTGATCCAGCGAACAGCCGGCCAGCACAAGTTGTTGGCGCCTTAGGGCCCCTTCATCATCAGCAAAGTGCTGGGCAACGACTCCTACTACCTGATCGACGCTCAGAAGCCCCGAGCACGCAAGAGGGACGACTCCGGCAAAGAGATGGAACGACCATGGAACACAAATCTTCTCTGAAGATTTTACAGTTGATGCAGTATGTACCATGCTACCCTTTTGTATTGAAGTACCAAGACTCCGGGCCCCCCGAGACGAACTCGGGGACTGCCCCTTTTGTTATTTGTATGATAAGTATTATGCCTCCGAGTATGCTACTCTTTGTTATGCCGCTTGGCCTCGGGCTCGACTAGTCGGCCCGGGGACTCGCCGTCTTGCGCTATGAAAACGCTTCCTGCAGTCGGACAAGTAGTGTGTGGCGCCTAAGCCGTCTCCTGTCAGAAGCCGCAGCTCGCAGAGCGACTGCCCGGTGGGCAGGAGTAAGGAAGAATGGGCGCCCACACAAAAAATGGCTAAGGACTCAAAGCATAAACATAGCTCGAGCCGGCTTTCCAGCCACTCCTCGCAAATCCGACTCCAGAGTAGTTGGCTTGCCGTTTCCTATCCGACTTGCTGAGAAAACTCTAGAATGGCTAAGTACTTGCCTTCCCAAAGTAGCCAAGTATATGATCCAGCGGCAGTCCGCAGAGCGGCTGTCCCACTGGCTAAGGCGACATCTAAGGGAAGGCGGCAAAGGAAAAAGCCAAAAGAGCAATAAGCAAGAAATGATAACATAGATAAATATTTACACAACATAGGCCCTTGGCTGAATCCTCGAACGGAGGTTCAAAATACACCCCGCGGGTGGAATTGTGCGAATTAACAAAGTTCTTCGAGAAACTACTAAAGCAGATAAATAAACACAAGGCGGCGGCCTACGAAGCAGCAGACGGGTTTGGAGGCTTGGAGGAGATGGTGGCGTCGGACGTTGGGGCGGCCGGCTGCGCAGTCTCGGCTTGACCGCCTCCAGCGGCAGTCGGCTCGGCTGGGCGCGGATCGTTGCTGGAGGCACGGTCGAGCTGAGGCTGATCGCCCGCTCCGTCTTTTGGCGCCTCCATCTCGCCTCCGGCCTCCGCCTCGCCTCCCTCCTCGGCACTGTAGCCGATCACCTCCGCCGAGTCCTCGTCGTAGTCCAGGTTCATCCCAAACCACTCCGGCGGTGCCTCCTCGCCGTCGTCAGCTCGCTCAGGAACGAAGACGTTGGTATCGGCGTACTCGGCGATCGCCACGGCGCGCTTGACAAGGGCGTCCTCCATGGCTGCCAACTCCGGCCGGGCCTCGGCCCGGAGCGTGGCCAGCTGGTCTAGGTCCAAGTCTAGATACCACGCCTTGACGAACTCCAAGGCCTGGCGCGCTCCAGCCCGTGCCGAGGAACCTTTCCAAGCCTCCAGACGGCCTGCTGCGACCTCCAGCCAGTCGGCAGTCCAGCTGGGAGTGCGCAGAATCGGCATGTCTGGCCACAAGGCAGCAATCGCCTGGGCGCCGACACGTTGAAGCTGGCGCAGCATCCGGTGAGCCGGCCGCAGGCGAGCCTCGATGCTCAGAAGCTGCTCATCAAGGGTCCGGGGGGCATTGGTGGCAACCTCCTGACCAGCTGCCCTCCGCGCCTTGCGATCGGCCTCGATGGCTTGAGTGGCAGCTTGCGTGTGGCCCGGGAAGAAGTTTGCCGAGACGAAAAAGAAAAAGAAGCAAGTTAGAAAAAGTAAGAGTCGGCCCGACCTACAGTCGGCAGCTCACAGAAAGAGAGTAAAGAAAACTCACCATCGACGATATCCTCGATCTCGTGGAAGCCGGAGGTCAGCATCGCCTCCTTGTCGGTCCAGGAGGAGCGCTCTGTCTCAAACTCAGCCAGGAGTTCAGTCTCTTTCTCCTTCGCCTCCTCCTTCGCCTTCTTGAGCAGCTCCTTCTGCTCCGCCAGCTGCGCAGCCAGCAGGTCGCGCTGTGTGACGAGCTTGCTGCATTCCACCTCCTTGGCGTGCAAGGCGATGTTGGCTTCGCCTAGCTGCTGCTGAAGAACAGTCTTAGCCTCTGAAGAAAGAAGAAAAAAGAAAAATGACGTAAGTCGTCAAACAAGAAGGTCGCCAGGAAGATCCCGGCCGACTGCGCAGCAGTCGGCCCGAATCTCGGGGACTACAGCCCGCAGGTGCGCCAGCGCGCCCCCGCGAAGAAGGAAACTCACTCCGGCTCTCCGACAAGTCGGCAGTCCGCTTGCCCAGATCTTCAACGTTGCGGTTGAAGACGGTGACCCGGAGGTTGTGGTAATCCTGTGATAAGCATTTCAAAAACAAAAATAAGCATTTGGAACTCGCCAATAGAGTTCCGACCCGCCTGCTCAGCAGCCGGCCCGGAACTCGGGGACAACACCCAGTGGGTGCGCTGGCGCGCCCCCACAGAGAAGAGCAAGAAAAAATAAAGTCAGAGGAAAGCATACCCGGACGGCCGCTCGCGACGCCAGATGCGCCTTGGTGCAGTTCTGGAGGGCGTCGCCTTCGGCTCGCAGCTTCGCCTGGACGTCCAGGAGTGCCTGGTTCAGCGGGCCTGTGCCGCCTCCTCGCACCCACCCGACGAGCGCAGTGCTCGTCGCCTCGACGTCTGGGATGGCCGAGCTGGCTGCGCCGATCTCCAGAGGGCGTGGCGCTGAAGTCGCCTTCTCCAGATGGCGGCGCGTTGGCGAGGCGACTTGGAGGAGCAAATTCGCCATGGCTTCGTCTGTAGTCGGCGGCACCGGCGGGTCCGCCGGCTGTTCACCTCTCGCGCTTCCCGATGGCGACGGAGGCGGTGGTGGCGGCACAACCGTGTCCGGCCCGGGGACCTCTCCGCCCTCCCTCTCCATAATGGGATGAAGGAAATATGCCCTAGAGGCAATAATAAAGTTATTATTTATTTCCTTATATCATGATAAATGTTTATTATTCATGCTAGAATTGTATTAACTGGAAACATAATACATGTGTGAATACATAGACAAACAGAGTGTCACTAGTATGCCTCTACTTGACTAGCTCATTAATCAAAGATGGTTATGTTTCCTAACCATGAACAAAGAGTTGTTATTTGATTAACGAGATCACATCACTAGTTGAATGATCTGATTGACATGACCCATTCCATTAGCATAGCACCCGATCGTTTAGTATGTTGCTATTGCTTTTATCCATGACTTATACATGTTCCTTTAACTATGAGATTATACAACTCCCGTTTACCGTAGGAACACTTTTTGTGCTACCAAACATCACAACGTAACTGGGTGATTATAAAGGTGCTCTACAGGTGTCTCCGAAGGTACATGTTGGGTTGGCGTATTTCGAGATTAGGATTTGTCACTCCGATTGTCGGAGAGGTATCTCTGGGCCCTCTCGGTAATGCACATCACATAAGCCTTGCAAGCATTGCAACTAATGTGTTAGTTGTGAGATGATGTATTACGGAACGAGTAAAGAGACTTGCCGGTAACGAGATTGAACTAGGTAATGGATACCGATGATCGAATCTCGGGAAAGTAACATACCGATGACAAAGGGAACGACGTATGTTGTTATGCGGTCTGACCGATAAAGATCTTCGTAGAATACGTAGGAGCCAATATGGGCATCCAGGTCCCGCTATTGGTTATTGACCGGAGACGTGTCTCGGTCATGTCTACATTGTTCTCGAACCGTAGGGTCCGCACGCTTAAGGTTTCGATGACAGTTATATTATGAGTTTATAAGTTTTGATGTACCGAAGGAGTTCGGAGTCCCGGATGAGATCGGGGACATGACGATGAGTCTCGAAATGGTCAAAACGTAAAGATCGATATATTGGACGACTATATTCGGACATCGGAAGGGTTCTGAGTGGTTCGGGTATTTTCGGAGGTACCGGGGAGTTACGGGATTACGGGAGAAGTAATGGGCCTTGATGGGCTTTAGTGGGAAGAGGAAAAAGGCTGCTGCGCCCCCCTCCCCTCTAGTCCGAATTGGACTAGGGAAAAGGGGGCCGGCCACCTCTCCTTCTCCTCCTATTCCTTCTCCCTTCCTCCCCTCTTGGTGGACTCCTACTAGGACTTGGAGACCTAGTAGGACTCCACACCCTGGCGCGCCAAACCCTAGGCCGGCCACCCCCTCCCTTGCTCCTTTATATACGGGGGCAGGGGCACCCCATGACACACAAGTTGATCTACGGATCGTTCCTTAGCCGTGTGCGGTGCCCCCTTCCACCAAATTCCACCTCGGTCATATCGTTGCAGTGCTTAGGCGAAGCCCTGCGCCGGTAACACATCAAGATCGTCACCACGCCGTCGTGCTGACGGAACTCTTCCCCGACGCTTTGCTGGATCGGAGCCCAGGGATCGTCATCGAGCTGAACGTGTGCTAAGAACTCGGAGGTGCCGGAGTAACGGTGCTGTGATCGGTCGGATCGCGAGGAGAACGTACGACTACTTCCTCTACGTTGTGTCAACGCTTCCGCTTCAGTCTACAAGGGTATGTAGACAACACTCTCCCCTCTCGTTGCTATGCATCACCATGATCTTGCGTGTGCGTAGGAAATTTTTTGAAATTACTACGTTCCCCAACAGTGGCATCCGAGCCTAGGTTTTATGGTTTGATGTTATATGCACGAGTAGAACACAAGTGAGTTGTGGACGATACAAGTCATACTGCCTACCAGCATGTCATACTTTGGTTCAGCGGTATTGTTGGACGAGATGATCCGGACCAACCTTACGCGTACGCTTACGCGAGACCGGTTCCCTCGACGTGCTTTACACATAGATGGCTTGCGGAAGACTGTCTCTCCAACTTTAGTTGAACCGAGTGTGGCTACGCCCGGTCCTTGAGAAGGTTAAAACGGAGTCTATTTGACAAACTATCGTTGTAGTTTTGATGCGTAGGTAAGATGAGTTCTTGCTTAAGCCCGTAGCAGCCACGTAAAACTTGCAACAACAAAGTAGAGGACGTCTAACTTGTTTTTGCAGGGCATGTTGTGATGTGATATGGTCAAGACATGATGCTATATTTTATTGTATGAGATGATCATGTTTTGTAACCGAGTTATCGGCAACCGGCAGGAGCCATATGGTTGTCGCTTTATTGTATGCAATACAATCGCCCTGTAATGCTTTACTTTATCACTAAGCGGTAGCGATAGTCGTAGAAGCATAAGATTGGCGAGACGACAACGATGCTACGATGGAGATCAAGGTGTCGTGCCGGTGACGATGGTGATCATGACGGTGCTTCGAAGATGGAGATCACAAGCACAAGATGATGATGGCCATATCATATCACTTATATTGATTGCATGTGATGTTTATCTTTTATGCATCTTATCTTGCTTTGATTGACGGTAGCATTATAAGATGATCTCTCACTAATTATCAAGAAGTGTTCTCCCTGAGTATGCACCGTTGCGAAAGTTCTTCGTGCTGAGACACCACGTGATGATCGGGTGTGATAGGCTCTACGTTCAAATACAACGGGTGCAAAACAGTTGCACACGCGGAATACTCAGGTTATACTTGACGAGCTATGCATATAAGATATGACCTCGGAACACGGAGACCGAAAGGTCGAGCGTGAATCATATAGTAGATATGATCAACATAGTGATGTTCACCATTGAAACTACTCCATCTCACGTGATGATCGGACATGGTTTAGTTGATTTGGATCACGTGATCACTTAGAAGATTAGAGGGATGTCTATCTAAGTGGGAGTTCTTAAGTAATATGATTAATTGAACTTTAATTTATCATGAACTTAGTCCTGGTAGTATTAGCATATCTATGTTGTAGATCAGTAGCTCGCATTGTTGCTTCCCTGTGTTTATTTTGATATGTTCCTAGAGAAAATTGTGTTGAAAAATGTTAGTAGCAATGATGCGGATTGGATCCGTGATCTGAGGTTTATCCTCATTGCTGCACAGAAGAATTATGTTCTTGATGCACCGCTAGGTGACGGACCTATTGCAGGAGCAGATGCAGACATTATGAACGTTTTGCTAGCTCAATATGATGACTACTTAATAGTTTAGTGCACCATGCTTAACTGCTTAGAATCGGGACTTCAAAGACGTTTTGAACGTCATGGAGCATATGAGATGTTCTAGGAGTTGAAGTTAATATTTCAAGCAAATACCCGAGTTGAGAGATATGAAGTCTCCAACAAGTTCTATAGCGAAAAGATGGAGGAGAATCGCTCAACTAGTGAGCATGTGCTCAGATTGTCTGGGTACTACAATCGCTTGAATCAAGTGGGAGTTAATCTTCCAGATAAGATAGTGATTGACAGAATTCTCTAGTCACCATCACCAAGTTAGTAGAACTTCGTGATGAACTATAATATGCAAGGGATAACGGAAAATATTCCCAAGCTCTTCGCGATGCTAAAATCAGCGAAGGTAGAAATCAAAGAAAAACATCAAGTGTTGATGGTTGACAAGATCACTAGTTTCAAGAAAAGGGCAAAAGGAAAGAAGGGGAACTTCAAGAAGAACGGCAAGCAAGTTGCTGCTCAAGTGAAAAAGCCCAAGTATGGTCCTAAGCCTGAGACTAAGTGCTTCTACTGCAAAGGGACTGGTCACTGGAAGCGGAACTACCCCAAGTGATTGGCGGATAAGAAGGATGGCAAAGTGAACATAAGTATATTTGATATACATGTTATTGATGTGTACTTTACTAGTGTTCATAGCAACCCCTTAGTATTTGGTACTAGTTCAGTTGCTAAAATTTAGTAACTCGAAACGGGAGTTGCAGAATGAACAAAGACTAGTTAAAGGACAAGGTGACGATGTGTGTTGGAAGTGGTTCCAAGATTGATATGATCATCATCACACACTCCCTATACTTTCGGGATTAGTGTTGAAACTAAATAAGTGTTATTTGGTGTTTGCGTTGAGCATGAATATGATTTGATCATGTTAATTGCAATACAGTTATTCATTTAAGTTAGAGAACAATTGTTGTTCTGTTTACATGAATAAAACCTTCTATGGTCATACACACCAATGAAAATAGTTCATTGGATCTCGATCGCAGTGATACACATATTCATGATATTGAAACCAAAAAGATGCGAAGTTAATAATGATAGTGCAACCTATTTGTGGCACTGCCGTTTAGGTCATATTGGTGTAAAGCGCATGAAGAAACTCCATGCTGATGGGATTTTGGAATCACTTGATTATGAATCACTTGATGCTTGCGAACCATGCCTCTTGGGCAAGATGAATAAAAACGCCGTTCTCCGGAACAATGGCGCAAGCAACAGATTTGTTGGAAATCATACATACTGATGTATATGATCCGATGAATATTAAGGCTCGCGACAAGTATCATTATTTTCTAACCTTCACAGATGATTTGAGCAGATATGGGTATATCTACTTGATGAAACATAAGTCTGAAACGTTTGAAAAGTTCAAAGAATTTTAGAGTGAAGTGAAAATCATCGTGACAAGAAAATAAGGTTTCTACGATCTGATCGCGGAGACAAATATTTGAGTTACGAGTTTGGTCTTCAATTAAAACAATGTGGAATAGTTTCACAAATTCATGCCACCTCGAACACCACAGCATAATGGTGTGTCCGAACGTCATAACCGTACTTTATTGGATATAGTACAATCTATGATGTTTCTTACCGATTTACCAATATCGTTTTGGGATCATGCATTAGAGACAGCTGCATTCACGTTAAAAGAGGCACCATCTAAATCCGTTGAGACGACACCGTATGAACTATGGTTTAGCAATAAACCTAAGCTGTCGTTTCTTAAAGTTTGGGGCTGCGATGCTTATGTGAAAAAGCTTCAACCTGATAAGCTCGAACCCAAATCGGAGAAATGTGTCTTCATAGGATATCCAAAGGAAACTGTTGGATACACCTTCTATCACAGATCCGAAGGCAAGACTTTTGTTGCTAAGTTCGGAAACTTTCTAGAGAAAGAGTTTCTTTCGAAAGAAGTGAGTGGGAGGAAAGTAGAAAACTTGATAAGGTAATTGTACCTTCTCCCTTATTGGAAAGTAGTTCATCACAGAAATCTGTTCTTGTGGCTACTACACCAATTAGAAAGGAAGCTAATGATGATGATCATGTAACTTCAAGATCAAGTTACTACCGAATCTCGTAAGTAAACCAGAGTGAGATCCGCACCAGGGTGGTACGGTAATCCTGTTCTGGAAGTCATGTTACTAGACCATGACGAACTTGCGAACTATGAGGAAGCGATGATGAGCCCAGATTCCGCGAAATGGTTAGAGGCCATGAAATCTGAGATATGATCCATGTATGAGAACAAAGTATGGACTTTGAGGGATTTGCCCGATGATAGGCAAGCCAAAGAAAATAAATGGATCTTCAAGAGGAAGACGGACACTGATAGTAGTGTTACTATCTACAAAGCTAGAATTGTCGAAAAAAGGTTTTTGGACAAGTTCAAAGTGTTGACTACGATGAGAGTTTCTCACTCGTATCTATGCTTAAGTCTGTCCGAATCATGTTAGCAATTGTCGCATTTTATGAAATCCGGCAAATGGATAAACAAAACTACATTCCTTAATGGATTTATTAAAGAAGAGTTGTATACGATGCAACGAGAAGGTTTTGTCGATCCTGAAGGTGTTAACAAAATATGCAAGCTCCAGCGATCCATCTATGGACTGGTGCAAGCATCTCGGAGTTGGAATATACGCTTTGATAAGTTGATCAAAGCATATAGTTTTATACAGACTTGCGGTGAAGCCTGTATTTACAAGAAAGTGAGTGGGAGCACTACAGCATTTCTGATAAGTATATGTAAATGACATATTATTGATCGGAAATAATGTAGAATTATTCTGTAAAGCATAAAGGAGTATTTGAAAGGAGTTTTTCAAAGAAAGACCTCGGGGAAGCTACTTACATATCGAGCATCAAGATCTATAGAGATAGATCGAGACGCTTGATAAGTTTTTCAATGAGTACATACCTTGACAAGATTTTGAAGTAGTTCAAAATGGAACAGTCAAAGAAAGAGTTCTTGCATGTGTTACAAGGTGTGAAATTGAGTAAGACTCAAAGCCCGACCACGGCAGAAGATAGAAAGAGAAAGAAAGTCATTCCCTATGCTTTGGCCATAGGTTCTATAAAGTATGCCATGATGTGTACCAGACCTATTGTATACCCTACCCTGAGATTGGCACGGGAGTACAATAGTGATCTAGGAGTAGATCACTGGACGGCGGTCAAAATTATCCTTAGTGGAATAAGGATATGTTTCTCGATTATGGAGGTGACAAAAAGGTTCGTCGTAAAGAGTTACGTCGATGCAAGTTTTGACACTGATCCAGACGACTCTAAGACTCAATCTGGATACATATTGAAAGTGGGAGCAATTAGCTAGAGTAGCTCCATGCAGAGCATTGTTGACATAGAAATTTGCAAAATACTTACGGATCTGAATGTAGCAGACCCGTTGACTAAGATTCTCTCACAAGCAAAACATGATCACACCTTAGTACTCTTTGGGTGTTAATTACATAGCGATGTAAACTAGATTACTGAATCTAGTAAACCCTTTGGGTGTCGGTCACATAGCGATGTGAACTATGGGTGTTAATCACATGATGATATGAACTATTGATGTTAATCACATGGTGATGTGATCTAGATTATTGACTCTAGTGCAAGTGGGAGACTGAAGGAAATATGCCCTAGAGGCAATAATAAAGTTATTATTTATTTCCTTATATCATGATAAATGTTTATTATTCATGCTAGAATTGTATTAACTGGAAACATAATACATGTGTGAATACATAGACAAACAGAGTGTCACTAGTATGCCTCTACTTGACTAGCTCATTAATCAAAGATGGTTATGTTTCCTAACCATGAACAAAGAGTTGTTATTTGATTAACGAGATCACATCATTAGTTGAATGATCTGATTGACATGACCCATTCCATTAGCATAGCACCCGATCGTTTAGTATGTTGCTATTGCTTTTATCCATGACTTATACATGTTCCTTTAACTATGAGATTATACAACTCCCGTTTACCGTAGGAACACTTTGTGTGCTACCAAACGTCACAACATAACTGGGTGATTATAAAGGTGCTCTACAGGTGTCTCCGAAGGTACATGTTGGGTTGGCGTATTTCGAGATTAGGATTTGTCACTCCGATTGTCGGAGAGGTATCTCTGGGCCCTCTCGGTAATGCACATCACATAAGCCTTGCAAGCATTGCAACTAATGTGTTAGTTGTGAGATGATGTATTACGGAACGAGTAAAGAGACTTGCCGGTAACGAGATTGAACTAGGTATTGGATAGCGACGAACGAATCTCGGGCAAGTAACATACCGATGACAAAGGGAACGACGTATGTTGTTATGCGGTCTGACCAATAAAGATCTTCGTAGAATATGTAGGAGCCAATATGGGCATCCAGGTCCCGCTATTGGTTATTGACCGGAGACGTGTCTCGGTCATGTCTACATTGTTCTCGAACCGTAGGGTCCGCACGCTTAAGGTTTCGATGACAGTTATATTATGAGTTTATAAGTTTTGATGTACCGAAGGAGTTCGGAGTCCCTGATGAGATCGGGGACATGACGAGGAGTCTCGAAATGGTCGAGACGTAAAGATCGATATATCGGACGACTATATTCGGACATCGGAAGGGTTCTGAGTGGTTCGGGTATTTTCGGAGGTATCGGGGAGTTACGGGATTACGGGAGAAGTAATGGGCCTTGATGGGCTTTAGTGGGAAGAGGAAAAAGGCTGCTGCGCCCCCCCTCCCCTCTAGTCCGAATTGGACTAGGGAAAAGGGGGCCGGCCACCTCTCCTTCTCCTCCTATTCCTTCTCCCTTCCTCCCCTCTTGGTGGACTCTTACTAGGACTTGGAGACCTAGTAGGACTCCACACCCTGGCGCGCCAAACCCTAGGCCGGCCACCCCCTCCCTTGCTCATTTATATACGGGGGCAGGGGGCATCCCATGACACACAAGTTGATCTACGGATCGTTCCTTAGCCGTGTGCGGTGCCCCCTTCCACCAAATTCCACCTCGGTCATATCGTTGCAGTGCTTAGGCGAAGCCCTGCGCCGGTAACACATCAAGATCGTCACCACGCCGTCGTGCTGACGGAACTCTTCCCCGACGCTTTGCTGCATCGGAGCCCAGGGATCGTCATCGAGCTGAACGTGTGCTAAGAACTCAGAGGTGCCGGAGTAACGGTGCTGTGATCGGTCGGATCGCGAGGAGAACGTACGACTACTTCCTCTACGTTGTGTCAACGCTTCCGCTTCAGTCTACAAGGGTATGTAGACAACACTCTCCCCTCTCGTTGCTATGCATCACCATGATCTTGCGTGTGCGTAGGAAATTTTTTGAAATTACTACGTTCCCCAACATGGGATGCTCCCCACCGACTTCCCCAGTCTGCTCCATGAAATCTGGAGGCTGCGCCGAGTTCAGTGGGATGACGAACAACGTCGACTGGCGGCGCGCGGCTTCTTCGGTCTGCTGTTTGGCCGCAGCGGCGGCTTCGGCTCCCCCAGCTTCTTCTGGGCGGAGGCGGCCGCCTTCTCGGGCTACGCCTTCTCTCGGCGGGCGGCTTCGTCCTCGTCGCTCTTCTCCTGCGCGTTCCGCTCCGTCGCTTCCTGGAGGTCGGCGGCAGGGTCAATGCGCCAAGTGGCGGCGGACGACTCTGCCGACCCCCTGATGGAGGCGGCAGTGACCTTCCCAAGGGTGAGAGGAGCCTTGGAACAGGGACAACGTGTAAAGGACCTGGACAAAATCCACCAGAAGATAAAACAAGACAAAAGACAGAAGCACTTACCCAGAGGATAGCGGCGGTTTCTTCACTTCCTTACGGAAGCGTTGGGCCCTCGCGACCGCCTCTTCCCGCTTGGTCGCGGCGGCCGCCCCCTTGAACTTCTTCTCCCGGCCACCGAGGGAACTCGGCCCGGCCCGGCGCTTCCTCGCACCGTCTAGCCGTGATTGATGGCGCGGGGCGACTTCCCCGTCTTCGCCGGCGGGCCAGTCGGCAAAGGTGGCCGAGGGCCTGAGGCCGCCTTCCTCTCCTCCGCCGCCTCCGTCGGCGTCAGCCTCCATCGCCGCCGCCCCAGGTCGGGGTCGTCGACGTCACTCTCCGCTCGGTTGGGGGCGAACTGGCAGGCCGGCCCCGCGGCGCCGGCCGAGGGCTGGATGAGAGGATTCTGATTCAAAAAATAAGATCAGGAGTCGGATTCGGCTGCAAAGGAAAAGAAGAAGAAAGACAACTTACCACCGGCAGGGGGTTGGCGCGCGAGTACGGCTCCATGTCGAACTGCCAATCCTCTGAGAGGCCGCAGTTCGCGATGAAATTCACCGTGTCCGCCACCTCCGTGTGGGGCATGTCCTTGGTGCACATCCAACTGGGGTCCCGGTGGCCGCTCATCTGACAGATCAGATGAGGCCGGCTTTGGAGCGGGAGGACTCGGCGCGCCATGAAGGCGGCCAGCAAGTCAGCCCAGTCAGACCCGCCGACTGCGTCAGCACTTGGAGTCGCGCGACGGCGGCGGCACCAGCCGGAGTCAGCATCTTGGCGTGGTAGGACCAGCTGGGGAGCCTCCCAGCCGGCGCGCCGGCTTTGTACGCCGGCAGATTGACCCAGTCGCCTTCTTGGGCGACGTTCTTCACGTAGAAGTAAGAGCGCTGCCACATCTTCATCGACTTGATTAGCTGGATGGTGGGGAATGGGTTTTCGGCCCCCCATTCTCCGCATCGCGATGAAGGCGCCACACTGGGCTGGCACGCCGGCGACGTGCGTGCCGAGCTTGGACTGAAAGAACTCTCCCCACAGCTCGATGGTGGGGAGAAGGCCGAGGAAACCCTCGCACAAAGTGGTGAAGGCCGCCAGCAGCACCACCGTGTTTGGGGTGAGGTGGTGCGGCTGGAGGCCGTGGAACTCCAAAAACGAGCGGAAGAACCCGCTCGCCAGCAGCCCCAGGCCACGCATGAGGTGCGAGCGGAACACAAGCTGCTCGCCCTCCTCCGGCGCCAGCGTCACCTCCTTCACCGGCGGGGCACGGGCCCGCACGAGGTTCGCGCCAGGGAGGCAGCGCGTCTTGCGGAGGAAGTCGATGATGTCGTCGTCGATCTCAGAGCCGTCCCACACGCTGGAGCGCACGGTGGCGGGCACGGCGGCAGAAGATGAGCTCATCGCTGCAGGCAGGACGTGGTTCGGCGCGGCAGCGGCTGGAGGAAGAAGAAAGAGGAAGAAGCGAAGGGAAACAACGGAGAGCGGGCGCGCGTGCTTCACCGCCCCGCTCCCTCCGCCTACTTATAGGCCTGCAGGCTGAGAAGCCGAGGGGGCATCATGGGATTAACTGCACCCACGCCCCCACGACCCCCACGATTTACCACACAAGTTACTGTGCGCCGTTACTGCGCTGGGATCCCAATCGCCCGCATGGGCGCAGCAGATCCTTTCAAAGACCGAGGCGCGGTAATGGCGGGTCCCACCTGCGGGCCTGTCCCGTCACGTGCGTGGGCTGGCAGACTGGCCCGGCCACGTGGCGCCCCCCGGCAGGTCCGCGGCGGGCGGCGGCCGTGTAGCTTATCAAGCACGCCGTCTGAATCCCGCCGTGACTTTCAAACTCTTTAAGGAGCAAGACGGCCTTCGACGAGTCTGGCTTCCCGATAGTCGGCTTGGCGGGGACGGCCTGAGCAAGATCGCCTCCCGATAGTCGGCTTGAAGGAAGACGGCGGGCAAGGCCTAGATCCAACCGCTGGAAGGAAGAAACTGTTGAGGCTCCTCGACGTATCTCCCTCGGCGCCTCACCAGCTTCGAGGACTACTGTCGGAGTAATGGGCCACGGGTAGGCTAACCCGAGACCCAGAACCTTTCAAGACATCGGGGCCGACTTCGCCCCTCAAGAATCCCAAGATAGAAGGGCCTCCTCTGGGAGTCGCCTGTAGCACCGCCGACTACCCAGTCACGAGCGAATCCCAGAGACGGCTATGAAATGAGCCGACTCCCAACTGGCGGCTTCCAGAGAAGCCGACTATGGGGAGTCGGCCCGCGACTTCACCACCTCATGCCCTCGTGAGGAGGGACGGGACGGGGCGTGCCCTCGGAACGGGCCACACCCGCCCCTTACCAAGGGCAGGCATGGCCACAGTGCATCGTACTGACGGAGATCTCCGTCCGGCGCGACACTGTTGCCATGCCAGCTCTGACATCAGCCCCAGGGGCGGAACCCTCTGCCCACGTTGGCCTGCCTGTACGACCCAGAGGCGGCGGGCCCCGCTGGTCAGCGGGGGTACAGAAGACGGCGAGAGCGCCACAAGACGGACCCCGTGGGAGTCGGCCTCCGAGAGTCGGCCGGCTCCTCCCACGGGCCCCACAGGCCATTAACCAGACAAGATGGGGAATGGCAACAGTGATCGCCCGTCAGGCGGCGGTACTGTTGCCATGACCCCATGACCAAGCCAGCGTCATTAGAAGCGTGGATACAGGAATCCGCAGCCGGCAAGACCCGCCCGCGGTGGACAAGGCCTGTCGGCTCCGTACGGGCCAGTCGGCGGGCCCCAGTAGTCGGCGGAGAAGACGGCGGCCTAAGAGACAGACGGCTGGGACCCGCGCCCAGCCGGATTACCATTGTACCCCCCGGGGGGTAGGCCTATATAAACCCCCCGGAGCACCCATGCAAAGGGTTCAATTCTTTAGACACTAGACCAGAGAACACAAATGGGGAGAGAGCTAGCCTTGCCTTCTCCTATCTCCAGGAAACAGCTCAAGGAGCAACCTTGTACACACTTTGCCGTAGTGATCATGCGGAGACCCCGCAGAGCAGCAGTAGGGGTATTATCTCCTCAGAGAGCCCTGAAGCTGGGTAAGATTCACCGGCGTGCATGTGTACGCCTCATCCCGCTTCTAGGCACCGGCGACGTTCTACTCGCCCCCACCATGATAAGCCATCCTTTGGCATATGTCGCATCCAACCCCCGACACACTAACACCGGCTCCATGGTCACATAAAGCAGTTTTAACATAGTTTCTGTTAAGGGAGCATGGTATAGTTGTTATTCCTGGATCTCCTAGTTTCTTAGGTATTCCACCCTTAAAAGTATAATTAGCAAGCATGGTGGAGATTTCAGCTTCTGGTATATTTCTTTTATTTGTAACAATATCTTCCATATACTTAGCATAAGGAGACATTTTCAGCATATCAGTCAAACGCATACGCAAAAAGATAGGTCTAATCATTTCAGTAGAGTGCTCAAAATCCTCATCATCCTTTTGCTTGGATGGTTTATGAGGAAAGGGCATGGGTTTCTGAACCCATGGTTCTCTTTCTTTACCATGTTTCCTAGCAACAAAGTCTCTCTTATCATAATGTTGATTCTTTGATTATGGGTTATCAAGATCAACAACAGGTTCTACCTCTACATCATTATCATTACTAGGTTGAGCATCAACATGAACATCATCTTTAACATTAGCACTAGGTTCTTGTTCATCACCAGATTGTGTCTCAACATCAGAAATAGAAATATCATTGGGATTCTCAGGTGAGTCTACAACAGGGTCACTAGAAGCATGCAAAGTCCTATCACTTTTCTTTTTCCTTTTATTACTAGGACTAGGTGCAGTATTAACTCTCTGAGAATCTTGCTCAATTCTCTTAGAATGGCCCACAGGATACAAAGGTTCCTGAGTCATTTTACCATTTCTAGTCATAACTCTAACAACATTATCATTATTCTTACTATTCAACTCATTGAGCAAATCATCATGTGCCTTAAGTACTTGTTCTACTTGAGTATTAACCATGGAAGCATGCTTACTAATAAGCTTAAGATCACTAACAGTTCTACTCATATAATTACCCAAGCAATCAAGCATGTAAGCATTCCGTTTCGATTGTCTACTAACATAAGCATGGAAGTGTTCTTGTCTAACAATAAAATTATCAAACTCATCCAATCATTGACTAGAATACTTATTATGAGGAATATCACCTTGATCAAATCTATAGAGAGAATTTACCTTTACTACATGTGTCGGGTTATCAAGACCATGTATTTCTTCAATAGGCGGTAAATTCTTTACATCTTCAACTTTAATACCTTTTTATTTCATAGATTTCTTTGCCTCTTGCATATCTTCAGGACTGAGAAATAGAATACCTCTCTTCTTCGGAGTAGTCTTAGGAGTTGGTTCAGGAAGAGTACAATCATCATCATTACTCAATATATTATTCAATAGCAATTCAGCATGCTCAACATATCGTTCCCTAAAAACACAACCATCACAACTATCTAGGTGGTCCCTAGAAGCATCAGTTAGTCCATTATAAAAGATATCAAGTATTTCATTTTTCTTGAGAGGATGATCAACCAAAGCATTAAGTAATTGGAGAATCCTCCCCCAAGCTTGTGGGAGACTCTCTTCTTCAAATTGCACAAAGTTAAATATTTCCTTTAAAGCAGCTTGTTTCTTATGAGCAGGGAAATATTTTTTCGAGAAGTAGTAAATCATATCCTGGGGACTATGCACACAACCAGGAGCAAGAGAATTAAACCATAACTTAGCATCACCCTTTAACGAGAAAGGAAACAACTTAAGAATATAGTAATAGCGAATTTTTCAAATTCTTCATAGTGATCAACAGATATAAATCCCAAGTGACTCAAAGATTAGAGCTATGCTCCCCGGCAACGGCGCCTGACAAAGATCTTGATAACCCACAAGTATAGGGGATCGCAACAATTTTCGAGGGTGTCGGTGGGAACGACACCTATGGGGTCACTGGGATCCCTTCTACGGTCGGCAGGCACGAGGTTGTGCAAAGAGCAGGTCCGACAGGAAGCACACGGGTCGTTTACCCAGGTTCGGGCGCGAAGATGCGTAATACCCTAGTCCTGCTTTGGTGGATGTATTGAATAGTGCAACTTGCCCAAAAAGCCGAATCCCTCTCCTGGTCGCCTCGAGCCTCCTTTTATAGGCAAAAGGGGTTGCCACAGTGGCACACAGGAGGTGGAAAGGTCTATAGTCGATGAGCCTATCCTTTGGAACCGTAGGACAAACGCATTCAATGCGATGCCGACGTGTCCCCCTTGCTTTATCGGGGATGGCAAGGAAGCATGTCCCAGCTGTCGCCGCCTCGCCTGGCCTTGACATGCGTCCGAGCTGATGAGGCATCACGGTGCCACGTTGGCTGGCTGCTGGCCTGGCGCGGTGGTGGAGCCTTCACGAAGGGTTGCATGCCACCACGCAGGTGCTTGCTTCCCCATGACCCACGTTGAATGCGCGACATGGAGGGTCGTGTGTGACGTGGGGGTCATGCGTGGGGCGGTTCCCGCATGCATGCATCACGTCGCAGTTAATGGGAAAAGAGGCGGCCCGCGCCTTCCCCGTAAAAAGGAATAACCGCGGGCACGCTGCTCATTTACCCTTGCGTGTTCTTCAATCTCGGAACCGCCATCCCCTTCTCCTTCCTTCGCAAACTTTCGCCTTTGCTCGCCGCCGCCGCGTCTTCGCCGCCCTCCGTCTTCTACTTCTCGTAGCCATCATGGCCCCCAAAACCAGCAAGAAAGGCAAGGGAGTGACCAAGGACGCCGGGGCGGCGGATCCGCCGGAGAGCAAGTCGATGGCACGGCGGACGCAGCTCGCCTACTTCCCCTTGACGGTCGACGTGTTCGAGCTCCGGGACTGCTTCAAGCCCCTATGGGGGTGCAAGACGGGGGGAGGGGAGACGACAGGGCATCCAGCCACGAGCGTCATCCCCACTAATTGCACCGAGGGCCCCCGAATCGGTACCCGTTCTTCATCTATTACTTTTCTTGCGGCCTTTGCCCCCCTTTCACTGATTTCGTCAATGATATCATGCACACATTTGGCTTCCACCTTCTGGATTTCACTCCAAACACCGTGGCGTGCATGGCTCTGTTCTCCCATCTCTGCGATGGCTTTGCCGGAGTTCTTCCCAACGCAGCGCTCTTCCGCCATTATTTTTACCCCCGCATCCAGAAGGGAGGCACCATTTCTAGTTGCGTCACCTGGATCCCAAGGTCCAAAGGGACGTACCCGGAGGGCGCCCAGAAGGAGAGGTGGGAAGAATGGCGGGGCCGGTGGTGCTGGATTGAGGAGGACAACCCACAGGAGTTCTGCCAGGCGCCGCCATTCCGTAGGAACAACTTGGGCGACGTCGACGCCTAGGATGATAAGCTCGAGATCGCCACCACTAGGATCCACTGCCTCACCGTTGCCGGGCTTACCCTAGAGTTGATTGGGGCGGATTTCCTCCGCCACCGAATCGCTCCTTTGCACAACAAGGGGAGGCTGGCCTGGCTCTTCCATAACGCAACTGACATCATGAGGCTTCTCCCTGGCCTCAATCACAACTTCACGGTGATGGGGCATGCTCACTTCTGCCAGCGGATCTTTCAGCTCGATGTGAACCGCGACGGCTGGGCCGAGAGTTCCGGCAAGGCTGCGAAGGCCGGCAAGGTCGTCAAGGGGCCCTTGTTTGGGTTGCCGGCGGGGGTGGTCCCACTAAGCAACAACTCGCGCCAGACCGACATCATCGCCATGATGTCGGACTACAACATGCATCGTCCTATTCCAAACTGGGCCGCGCCGCCGGAGGAGCAGGTGCAGGATTTTTTGACAACTTGGTGGAGGTGTATGTTCGCAACGAGCCGCTGCTCATCCAGGACACCACTCAGGAAGAGCTGGACTATATTGCCGCTAGGGCGGCGGAGGAGAAGCTCGCCAGGCAGGCCGGCAGCGCTGGCAGTGTGGAGGACGAGGTTGCAGCAGCCGCTGAGGAGAAGGAGCTTGTCTAGTGGGCGGAATCCGCTAGAGAGGCTAGCAGCGCCGGCACCGGGGCTCCTCTCATTGAAGATGCGCCTGACGAGTCGTCGGAGGGGGAGGAGGAGGAAGAGGAGTAGGAGGAGGCTGAGGCCGTCGACCCTCCAGCCACGCGGAGACGATGAGTCCTGCAGCGGGCCAGCTCTGGTGAGCCGGTTTGGCCCGGCAGGGCCGTGCAACCCCGACATGCCCAGGAGACATCCACGCACCAGACGAGGGCCGTGGCAGTGAAGAAATTGGTGAAGGCCACGGTGGCGAAGAAGGAAGCATCCACCTCTTCTTCGTCTAAGCGCGCTCAGACCCCACCTCCTTCCCCTCCCCTCCGGCAGACGTCAACGCGGAGGTCGTCTTTGACTTCGGGTGCCTCAGCCCAAGGAGGAAGAGAGGCAGCAGAGGAGGAGGAGTAAGCTTCTTGTTCCCTTCCCCCTTTTTGTCATCTTTGTCTCCTCAACTGTGCCGCTTATCTTGGATTGTTTTTATTTTTGCAGGGACGTGGAGACGATAGCCCAGAGGGTGAAGAGGGCCAGGTCCTCGGTGGACGGCCAGCCCCCGGCGGGCACCTCGAGGGCGCCACTAGTGGTGTCGAGTACCCCGGACAGCAGCCCCCGGGGCAGCCCCCAGCGTAACTTCATCACTCGCCCATCGTCAACGTGTGTTGGGGGCATGATCCCTTGGTGCTGACCTTGCCGTGATTGTAGGAGGAGGACAGTAGCAGGAGGAGCCACAGAGGGCTACCCCCAACATGCCGCCCCCATCAACCACTCCGCCCCGAGGGGCGTCCCCGGCAAGGGTGCCAAGCATCAAGCCCATGCACACGGAGGAGGAGGAAGTGAACTCGGGCGCTGGTGGCTTCGCCTCGGCGCCAAATGTTGGTGGGGAGGGGACCTCTGCTTCCCAGCCCAGCACGGGTAAGTCACTTGCCTTCCATCCCTGTTCTTTTTTTGTTCTTTCTGAATCTTGGTCTTGGCTTCGCCTTATCCCCTTCTCGGTATCCAGATCCTTCTTCCGTGGATCCGTAGGACATAGATACTGCCATCGAGGATGTCGCCAAGGACGCCGTGGCAGAGGACAACAAGATCACCGCCAAGGAGGCTGCCAGGGGTGCTGCTGAAGATGCCACCAAGGGGCCCGTCGGGGAGCCCGGCAAGGCTGCTGCCGAGGAGGCCGGCAAGGTCGCTGCCGAGGAGGAGGTGGTTGATGACCAGCCTTCCTCCTCCGCTACCTCTGGCTCCGGCAGGTATCTGAGGGTGAGCGACGACCTTTTCGTCCACTGTCGGTGTCAAAACCGGTGGACCTTGGGTAGGGGGTCCCAAACTGTGCGTCTAGGCGGATGGTAACAGGAGACAAGGGACACAATGTTTTTACCCAGGTTCGGGCCCTCTCGATGGACGTAAAACCCTACTCCTGCTTGAGTAATATTGATGATATGGGTAGTACAAGAGTAGATCTACCACGAGATCAGAGAGGCTAAACCCTAGAAGCTAGCCTATGGTATGATTGTTGTTCTATCCTACGGACTAAACTCTCGGGTTTATATAGACACCGTAGAGGGCTAGGGTTACACAGAGTCGGTTACAACGGAAGGAGATCTACATATCCATATTGCCAAGCTTGCCTTCCACTCCAAGGAAAGTCCCATCCGGACACGGGACGAAGTCTTCAATCTTGTATCTTCATAGTCCAAGAGTCCGGCCAAAGGTTATAGTCTGGCTATCCGGACACCCCCTAATCCAGGACTCCCTCAGTAGCCCCTGAACCAGGCTTCAATGACGACGAGTCCGGCGCGCAGATTGTCTTCGGCATTGCAAGGCGGGTTCCTCCTCCAAATACTTCATAGAAGATTTTGAACACCAGGATAGTGTCCGGCTCTGCAAAATAAGTTCCACATATTGCCATCGAGAGAATAGTATTTACACAAATCTAATCTGCTGACGTATTCCGTAGTGTGACATCACACCACGGCCAAGTCTTTATTCGAATCGTTTCATTGTCCCACCTCAGCCCGTTTAGCAAGGCGGTTTCCTTGGCACGTCTTGTCAAAGCAGAGATCCTGTCCCCTTATTCTGGGATTCTCATCAATACGGGCGTGGGTAACCCAATCGCACCATTGATTATGGCGCTTGGGAGATAAGCGAATTTTACCAGGCTGGTGGGGACACGTAGTTTCGTCCACCCATATAAGGGGATAATGATCCACATTTTCACCTAGGCATTCTTACTCCTTTGCTCATCCATTTTCACACACTCGAGCTCCAGCGCCCAAGTCCGCATCCCCCACCTCAACCTTCTCCAGCCATGTCCGAAGCGGGAGGCAAGTTGATGGTCTCCTCCGTTATGGAGGGAGACGTCAAAAAGCTAAGGAGAGCCGGATACCTGCCCGACGACATCGCGCACCGGCTCCCTGATGAGGGGCAGCTCATCCCCACCCCCAGGCCCCATGAGAGGGTTGTCTTCCTTACCCACTTCCTCCATGGACTGGGATTCCCCCTCCTTTTATTCGTCCGGGGGCTCATGTTCTACTATGGCCTGGACTTCCACGATCTGGCCCCGAACTTCATCCTCAACATCTCGGTGTTTATCGTGATGTGCGAGGCCTTCCTCTGCATCCGGCCCCACTTCGGCTTATGGCTGAAGACCTTCAATGTCAAGCCGAAGGTTGTGGGCGGCCGCCAGGCGGAGTGCGGAGGCGCCATGGTGGGCAAGATGCCCAACGTCCTATGGCTCGAGGGCTCCTTGTGGAGACCATAAAGGGGTGGCAATCAGTGTGGTTCTACATCACCGAGCCGCGAGACCCCAAATGGGTCGCAGCCCCTGAGTTCCGATCCGGAGCCCCTACGCGGCTCACCTCCTGGAAAGAGAAGGGCTTGCCGTGGGGCAAGAAAGGAGAGCTGACCGGACTCCAAACATGCATCCAAAGTCTGGTTAACCAGAAGCTCAAACTTGTTAATGTAGTCCAGGTTATGCTCATCCGCCGGATCCTCCCGTGCCAACAACGGGCTTTCAGCTTGTGGGAGTTTAATCCGGCCCAGCACCGAACTCTGAGCAGGCTCTTCGACACAACGTACGAAGATGCCTGGAAGGTGCTATTCAAGGGCGCCGAGGCTCCCGCATCCGCCACCGAGGATCGCGGATTCAGCGCGCAGCGTCAAGCCAGCGCGGTAAGCTGTTTTTACCTCTTATAGGATATTTTTCTTTCATAGTTTGACTCTATGCGGGATCTAAACTCCCTTACCTTTGACAGGATTGGCGGGAGACGTCTGGGCAGATCAGCTATCCGGCTCCCTTGCCCGAAGACCCAGCAGACGCTCGCTTGGAAAAGCTGCTGGTTCCGGACCCCTATGTGGTGCCGGAGAAGAAGGCCAAACTCCTCCCACGAAGACGAGGAGGAGGAAAGAGAGGTCTATCCCCCAGCGGGGGGGGGGGGCGGGGGAAGAAGAGAATGTTGGGGAACGTTGCAGAAAACAAAAAATTTCCTACGGTTTCACCAAGATCCATCTATGAGTTCATCTAGCAACGAGTGATCGGATGCATCTACATACCTTTGCAGATCGCGAGCGGAAGCGTTCAAAAGAACGGGGATGAGGTAGTCGTACACGACGTGATCCAAATCACTGGAGATCCTAGCACCGAACGGACGGCACCTCCGCGTTCAACACACGTACGGTCAGCGTGACGTCTCCTCCTTGATCCAGCAAGGGGGAAGGAGAGGTTGATGAAGATCCAGCAGCACGACGGCGTGGTGGTGGATGCAGGGCGTCACAACAGCAGGGCTTCGTCGTGCACTGCGAGAGGGAGAGGTGTAGCAGGGAGAGAGGGAGGCGCCAGGGGCAAGGGTGCGGCTGCCCCTCCCCCCCCCCTTTATATAGGCCCCCTGGGGGGGCGCCGGCCCCTGGAGATCCCATCTCCAGAGGGGGCGGCGGCCAAGGGGGGTGGAGTGCCCCCCAAGGCAAGTGGGCGCCCCCCCACCCTAGGGTTCCAACCCTAGGCGCAGGGGGTGGGCCTTGGGGGCGCACCAGCCCTCTAAGGGCTGGTCCCCCTCCCACTTCAGCCCATGGGGCCCTCCAGGATGGGTGGCCCCACCCGGTGGACCCCCGGGACCCATCTGGTGGTCCTGGTACAATACCGGTGACCCCCAGATCACTCCCGATGGCCGAAACTGCACTTCCTATATATATTTCTTCACCTCCGGACCAATCCGGAACTCCTCGTGACGTCCGGGATCTCATCCGGGACTCCGAACAACATTCAGGTTACTGCATATACATATCCTCACAACCCTAGCGGCACCGAACCTTAAGTGTGTAGACCCTACGGGTTCGGGAGACATGCAGACATGACTGAGACGGCTCTCGGGCAATAACCAACAGCGGGATCTGGATACCCATGTTGGCTCCCACATACTCCTCGATGATCTCATCGGATGAACCAC
This sequence comes from Aegilops umbellulata, assembly GCA_032464435.1. Taxonomy (NCBI): domain Eukaryota; kingdom Viridiplantae; phylum Streptophyta; class Magnoliopsida; order Poales; family Poaceae; genus Aegilops; species Aegilops umbellulata. The sequence goes on along the minus strand of CP136060.1, from coordinate 103,921,338 downwards.
GATGTCGAGGATTCAATTAATCCCGTATATGATTCCCTTTGTCAATCGGTATTTTACTTGCCCGAGATTCGATCGTCGGTATCCCAATACCTCGTTCAATCTCTTTACCGGCAAGTCACTTTACTCGTACCGTAATGCATGATCCCGTGATCAAACACTTCGATCACATTGAGCTCATTATGATGATGCATTACCGAGTGGGCCCGGTGATACCTCTCCGTCAAGCGGAGTGACAAATCCCAGTCTCGATCCGTGTCAACCCAACAGACACTTTCGGAGATACCCGTAGTATACCTTTATAGTCACCCAGTTATGTTGTGACGTTTGGCACACCCAAAGCACTCCTACGGTATCCGGGAGTTACACGATCCCATGGTCTAAGGAAAGGATACTTGACATTGGAAAACTCTAGCAAACGAACTATACGATCTTGTGCTATGTTTAGGATTGGGTCTTGTCCATCACATCATTCTCCTAATGATGTGATCTCGTTATCAATGACATCCAATGTCCATAATCAGGAAACCATGACTATCTGTCGATCAATGAGCAAGTCAACTAGAGGCTTACTAGGGACATGTTGGTGTCTATTATTCACACATGTATTACGATTTCCGGATAACACAATTATAGCATGAATAAAGACAATTATCATGAACAAGGAAATATAATAATAATGCTTTTATTATTGCCTCTAGGGCATATTTCCAACAGTCTCCCACTTGCACTAGAGTCAATAATCTAGTTACATTGTGATGAATGGAACACCCATGGAATTCTGGTGTTGATCATGTTTTGCTCTAGGGAGAGGTTTAGTCAACGGATCTGCTACATTCAGGTCCGTATGTACTTTACAAATATCTATGTCTCCATCTTGAATATTTTTCACGAATGGAGTTGAAGCGACGCTTGATGTGCCTGGTCTTCTTGTGAAACCTGGGCTCCTTGGCAAGTGCAATAGCTCCAGTGTTGTCACAGAAGAGTTTGATTGGCCCCGACGCATTGGGTATGACTCCGAGGTCGGTGATGAACTCTTTCACCCAAATTGCTTCATGTGCTGCCTCCGAGGCTGCCATGTACTCCGCTTCACATGTAGATCCCGCCACGACGCTCTGCTTGTAACTGCACCAGCTTACTGCCCCACCACTCAAAATATACACGTATCCGGTTTGTGACTTAGAGTCATCCAGACCTGTGTCCAAGCTAGCGTCGACGTAACCCTTTACGACGAGCTCTTCGTCACCTCCATAAACAAGAAACATTTCCTTAGTCCTTTTCAGGTACTTCAGGATATTCTTGACCGCCGTCCAGTGTTCCTTGTCGGGATTACTTTGGTACCTTCCTACCAAACTTACGGCAAGGTTTACATCAGGTCTGGTACACAGCATGGCATACATAATAGAACCTATGGCTGAGGCATAGGGGATGACACTCATCTCTTCTATATCTTCTGCCGTGGTCGGACATTGAGCTGAGCTCAATTTCCCACCTTGTAACACAGGTAAGAACCCCTTCTTAGATTGATCCATATTGAACTTCTTCAATATCTTATCAAGGTATGTGCTTTGTGAAAGACCTATGAGGCGTCTTGATCTGTCTCTATAGATCTTGATGCCTAATATATAAGCAGCTTCTCCAAGGTCCTTCATTGAAAAACTCTTATTCAAGTAGGCCTTAATGCTGTCCAAGAGTTCTATATCATTTCCCATCAAAAGTATGTCGTCTACATATAATATGAGAAATGCTACAGAGCTCCCACTCACTTTCTTGTAAACGCAGGCTTCTCCATAAGTCTGTGTAAACCCAAACGCTTTGATCATCTCATCAAAGCGAATGTTCCAACTCCGAGATGCTTGCACCAGCCCATAAATCGAGCGTTGGAGCTTGCACACCTTGTTAGCATTCTTAGGATCGACAAAACCTTCCGGCTGCATCATATACAATTCTTCCTTAAGGAAACCATTAAGGAATGCCGTTTTGACGTCCATTTGCCATATTTCATAATCGTAGAATGCGGCAATTGCTAACATGATTCGGACGGACTTTAGCTTCGCTACCGGTGAGAAAGTCTCATCATAGTAAACCCCTTGAACTTGTCGATAACCCTTAGCGACAAGTCGAGCTTTATAGATGGTCACATTACCATCTGCGTCTGTCTTCTTCTTAAAGATCCATTTATTTTCTATGGCTCGCCGTTCAACGGGCATGTCAGTCAAAGTCCATACTTCGTTTTCATACATGGATCCTATCTCAGATTTCATGGCTTCTAGCCATTTGTTGGAATTCGGGCCCGCCATCGCTTCTTCATAGTTCGAAGGTTCACCGTTGTCTAACAACATGATTTCCAAGACAGGGTTGCCGTACCACTCTGGTGCGGAACGTGTCCTTGTGGACCTACGAATTTCAGTAGGAGCTTGATCAGAAGCATCTTGTTAATCATCATTAATTTCCTCTCTAGCCGGTGCAGGCACCTCAGAAACGTTTTCTTGAGTTGCGCCATTTTCCGGTTCAAGAGGTAACACTTCATCAAGTTCTACTTTCCTCCCACTTACTTCTTTCGAGAGAAACTCCTTCGCTAGAAAGGATCCATTCTTGGCAACAAAGATCTTGCCTTCGGATCTGAGGTAGAAGGTATACCCAATAGTTTCTTTAGGGTATCCTATGAAGACGCATTTTTCCGACTTGGGTTCGAGCTTTTCAGGTTGAAGTTTCTTGCCATAAGCATCGCATCCCCAAACTTTTAGAAACGACAGCTTAGGTTTCTTCCCAAACCATAATTCATACGGTGTCGTCTCAACGGATTTCGACGGAGCCCTATTTAAAGTGAATGCGGCAGTCTCTAAAGCATAGCCCCAAAAAGATAGCGGTAAATCGGTAAGAGACATCATAGATCGCACCATATCTAATAAAGTGCGATTAAGACGTCCGGACACACCATTACGCTGAGGTGTTCCAGGCGGCGTGAGTTGTGAAACTATTCCACATTTTCTTAAGTGTGTGCCAAATTCGTGACTCAAGTATTCTCCTCCACGATCTGATCGCAGAAACTTGATTTTTCTGTCACGTTGATTTTCAACCTCACTCTGAAATTCCTTGAACTTTTCAAAGGTCTCAGACTTGTGTTTCATTAAGTAAATATACCCATATCTACTCAGGTCATCAGTGAGGGTGAGAAAATAAGGATAGCCACCGCGAGCCTCAACACTCATTGGACCGCACACATCAGTATGTATGATTTCCAATAAGTTGGTTGCTCGCTCCATTGTTCCTGAGAATGGAGTCTTGGTCATTTTACCCATGAGGCATGGTTCGCACGTGTCAAATGATTCATAATCAAGAGACTCTAAAAGTCCATCTGCATGGAGCTTCTTCATGCGTTTGACACCTATGTGACCAAGGCGGCAGTGCCACAAATATGTAGGACTATTGTTATCAACTTTAACTCTTTTGGTATTCACACTATGAATATGTGTATCATCACGTATGAGATTCATTAAGAATAAACCATTAACCATCGGAGCATGACCATAAAACATATCTCTCATATAAATAGAACAACCATTATTCTCGGATTTAAATGAGTATCCATCTCGAATTAAACGAGATCCAGACACAATGTTCATGCTCAAACTTGGCACTAAATAACAATTATTGAGGTTTAAAACTAATCCCGTAGGTAAATGTAGAGGCAGCGTGCCGACGGCGATCACATCGACCTTGGAACCATTCCCGACGCGCATCGCCACCTTGTCCTTCGCCAGTCTCCGTTTATTCCGCAGCTCCTGCTTTGAGTTACAAATGTGAGCAACTGCACCGGTATCAAATACCCAAGAGCTACTACGAGTACTGGTAAGGTACACATCAATTACATGTATATCACATATACCTTTTGTTTTGCCGGCCTTCTTGTCCGCTAAGTATTTGGGGCAGTTCCGCTTCCAGTGACCACTTCCCTTGCAATAAAAGCACTCAGTCTCGGGCTTGGGTCCATTCTTTGGCTTCTTCCCGGCAGCTTGCTTGCCGGGCGCGGCAACTTCCTTGCCGTCCTTCTTGAAGTTCTTTTTACCCTTGCCCTTGTTGAACTTAGAGGTTTTATTCACCATCAACACTTGATGTTCCTTCTTGACTTCTACCTCTGCTGATTTCAACATAGCAAATACTTCAGGAATGGTCTTTTCCATCCCCTGCATATTGTAGTTCATCACGAAGCTCTTGTGGCTAGGTGGGAGCGACTGAAGGATTCTGTCAATGACCGCCTCATCCGGGAGATTAACTTCTAGCTGAGTCAAGCGGTTGTGCAACCCAGACATCTTGAGTATGTGTTCACTGACAGAGCAATTTTCCTCCATCTTACAGCTAAAGAATTTGTCGGAGACTTCATATCTCTCGACCCGGGCATGAGCTTGGAAAACCATTTTCAGCTCTTCGAACATCTCATATGCTCCGTGTCTCTCAAAACGCTTTTGGAGCCCCGGCTCTAAGCTGTAAAGCATGCCGCACTGAACGAGGGAGTAGTCATCGGAACGTGCCTGCCAAGCGTTCATAACATCTTGTTCGGCAGGGAGAACAGGTGTGTCACCCAGCGGTGCTCGTAGGACATAATCTTTCTTGGCAGCTATGAGGATGATCCTCAGGTTCCGGACCCAGTCCGTATAGTTGCTGCCATTGTCTTTCAGCTTGGTTTTCTCTAGGAACGCGTTGAAGTTGAGGACTACGTTGGCCATTTGATCTACAAGACATATTGTAAATATTTTAGACTAAGTTCATGATAATAAAGTTCATCTAATCAAATTATTTAATGAACTCCCACTTAGATAGACATCCCTCTTCTAGTCATCTAAGTATAACATGATCCGAGTCAACTAGGTCGTGTCCGATCATCACGTGAGACGGACTAGTCAACATCGGTGAACATCTTCATGTTGATCGTATCTTCTATACGACTCATGCTCGACCTTTCGGTCTTTTGTGCTTCGAGGCCATGTCTGTACATGCTAGGCTCGTCAAGTCAACCTAAGTGTCTGCATGTGTAAATCTGTCTTACACCCGTTGTATGTGAACGTTAGAATCTATCACACCCGATCATCACGTGGTGCTTCGAAACAACGAACTGTCGCAACGGTGCACAGTTAGGGGGAACACTTCTTGAAATTATTATGAGGGATCATCTTATTTACTACCGTCGTTCTAAGTAAACAAGATGCAAAACATGATAAACATCACATGCAATCAAATAATAAACGTGACATGATATGGCCAATATCACATAGCTCCTTTGATCTCCATCTTGGGGCTCCATGATCATCTTGTCACCGGCTTGACACCATGATCTCCATCATCATGATCTCCATCATCGTGTCTCCATGAAGTTGCTCGCCAACTATTACTTCTACTACTATGGCTAACGCGTTTAGCAATAAAGTAAAGTAATTTACATGGCGTTTCTCAATGACACGTAGGTCATACAAAAAATAAAGACAACTCCTATAGCTCCTGCCGGTTGTCATACTCATCGACATGCAAGTCGTGATTCCTATTACAATAACATGAACATCTCATACATCACATATAGATCATTCATCATTCATCACAACTTTGGCCATATCATATCACAAAGCACTTGCTGCAAAAAACAAGTTAGACGTCCTCTAATTGTTGTTGCAAGTTTTACGTGGCTGAATTAGGGTTCTAGCAAGAACGTTTTCTTACCTACGTGAAAGCCACAAAGTGATTTGTCAACTTCTATTTACCCTTCATAAGGACCCTTTTCATCGAATCCGCTCCAACTAAAGTGGGAGAGACAGACACCGGCCAGCCACCTTATGCAACTAGTGCATGTTGGTCGGTGGAACCGGTCTCACGTAAGCGTACGTGTAAGGTTGGTCCGGGCCGCTTCATCCCACAATACCGCTGAAGCAAGATAAGACTAGTAGCGGCAAGAAAGTTGACAAATCTATGCCCACAACAAATTGTGTTCTACTCGCGCAGGAAGAACTACGCATAGACCTAACTCATGATGCCACTGTTGGGGAACGTTGCAGAAAAAAATTCCTACGGTTTCACCAAGATCCATCTATGAGTTCATCTAGCAATGAGTGATCGGATGCATCTACATACCTTTGCATATCGCGAGCGGAAGCATTCAAAAGAACGGGGACGAGGTAGTCGTACACGACGTGATCCAAATCACCGGAGATCCTAGCACCGAACGGACGGCACCTCCGCGTTCAACACACGTACAGTCAGCATGACGTCTCCTCCTTCTTGATCCAGCAAGGGGGAAGGAGAGGTTGATGAAGATCCAGCAGCACGACGGCGTGGTGGTGGATGCAGGGCGTCACAACAGCAGGGCTTCGCCGTGCACTGCGAGAGGGAGAGGTGTAGCAGGGAGAGAGGGAGGCGCCAGGGGCAAGGGTGCGGCTGCCCCTCCCTCCCCCCCTTTATAGAGGCCCCCTGGGGGGCGCCGGCCCCTGGAGATCCCATCTCCAGAGGGGGCGGCGGCCAAGGGGGGTGGAGTGCCCCCCAAGGCAAGTGGGCGCCCCCCCCCACCCTAGGGTTCCAACCCTAGGCGCAGGGGGTGGGCCTTGGGGGGCGCACCAGCCCACTAAGGGCTGGTCCCCCCTCCCACTTCAGCCCATGGGGACCTCCGGGATGGGTGGCCCCACCCGGTGGACCCCCGGGACCCATCTGGTGGTCCCGGTACAATACCGGTGACCCCCAGATCACTCCCGATGGCCGAAACTGCACTTCCTATATATATTTCTTCACCTACGGACCAATCCGGAACTCCTCGTGACGTCCGGGATCTCATCCGGGACTCCGAACAACATTCAGGTTACTGCATATACATATCCTCACAACCCTAGCGTCACCGAACCTTAAGTGTGTAGACCCTACGGGTTCGGGAGACATGCAGACATGACCGAAACGGCTCTCGGGCAATAACCAACAGCGGGATCTGGATACCCATGTTGGCTCCCACATACTCCTCGATGATCTCATTGGATGAACCATGATGTCGAGGATTCAATAAATCCCGTATACGATTCCCTTTGTCAATCGGTATTTTACTTGCCCGAGATTCGATCATCGGTATCCCAATACTTCGTTCAATCTTGTTACCGGCAAGTCACTTTACTCGTACCGTAATGCATGATCCCGTGATCAAACACTTCGATCACATTGAGCTCATTATGATGATGCATTACCGAGTGGGCCCGGTGATACGTCTCCGTCAAGCGGAGTGACAAATCCCAGTCTCGATCCGTGTCAACCCAACAGACACTTTCGGAGATACCCGTAGTATACCTTTATAGTCACCCAGTTACGTTGTGACGTTTGGCACACCCAAAGCACTCCTACGGTATTCGAGAGTTACACGATCTCATGGTCTAAGGAAAGGATACTTGACATAGGAAAACTCTAGCAAACGAACTATACGATCTTGTGCTATGTTTAGGATTGGGTCTTGTCCATCACATCATTCTCCAAATTATGTGATCTCGTTATCAATGACATCCAATGTCCATAGTCAGGAAACCATGAGTATCTGTCGATCAACGAGCTAGTCAACTAGAGGCTTACTAGGGACATGTTGGTGTCTATTATTCACACATGTATTATGATTTCCGGATAACACAATTATAACATGAATAAAGACAATTATCATGAACAAGGAAATATAATAATAATGCTTTTATTATTGCCTCTAGGGCATATTTCCAACAGAGAAAGGGCGCCCCAACTGGGGAGGCCGGAGGGTCCAAGAAGGGAAGGACCCTCCCTCCGGACTACTCCACCAACACAGACGATGGCGAAGAGGAGTGGCCGCACAGGGCCAAGCTCTTGGCAAAGTCGTAAGTGTTCCGATACCAGAATGACTCATGGCGTTCCTTTATTGCATAGCTTTTCCTCACGCCGAATACAATTATGCAGCCCGCCCAAAGACCGGCTCAACGTGTCGTCGAGCGGTTCCCTCGATTCGTCGGATGTGAACAGTACTTCACTTTCGGCCGCGTCCTCCCCTCACCCTACGGATAATGCTGAGGTGTTGTCCCAGGAGGTTCCAAGCTAGGATGAGGTGGTCCTGGAGGCGCCGCAAGGCGACCTCCCAGACTCCAGGCGCCAAGGGGACAAAACCCTCAAGGGCTCCAAGTCCGGCCCTGGGCCGGACACCGCACCGGAACCTTCAAAGGTTCCGGAGTCCGGCAGGCGCCCCCTTAGTAAGAAGGGCAAGCCTATGACACCGGTGACCTCCGCCCAGCTGGAGGCACCGGATTATTTGCTAGAGGTGCTTAACGGCGCCTCCATCGACGAGGAGCACCGCACTATTATGAGTGCGGTGATCCAGAAGGTTCAGTCCGCTAAAAGCAGGCTGACTGAAGCCTGTGCTAGCCTACTAACAGGCTTTGAGGTATGTAAAAAATGTGTGAAAATATTACCGCATAGACAGTAGCCCCTCATCTCCGGACTCCGAGGGGTCGGACTCCTCTCCGGACTCCGAGCCCTCCGCGCCCCTGCCGATCGAATCCGATTGGGCACCGATCATGGAGTTCACCGCCGCGGACATCTTCCAGCACTCGCCCTTTGGCGATGTCCTGAAGTCACTAAAGTCTCTCTCTTTATCAGGAGAGCCCTGGCCGGACTATGGCCAGCAAGGTTGGGATACGGACAATGAAGAAATTCAAAGCCCACCCACCACCCATTTGGTAGCCACTGTCGATAATTTAAACGACGTGCTCAATTTCGACTCCGAAGACATCGACGGTATGGACGAGGATGTAGGAGACGCACATGAACCAACGCCTATAGGGCATTGGACAGCCACCTCATCTCATGATGTGTACATGGTGGACACACCTAAAGGAAGCGACGACGAGGAACACCGGGATGCAACGAGGGATAGTTCTCTCGAAAAGCAATCAAAGCGGCGACGTAAACGCAGCTCAAAGCCCCGCCTCGATAAAGACAGCAGCCATACAGACCCAGCCATAGAGCAGGACGAACCGGCGGACGACGAATTGGGCAACTTGGATAAACAAACCGAACAACCCTCCCCCGGTGAGAACAGCATTCCGGACGACCTTACGCCGGACAAGCTAATGGAGCAGAAGAACCTCCACCGAAGGCTCGTTGCCACTGCACGTAGCCTGAAAAAGCAGAAGCGGAAGCTCAAAACTGCGGAGGATGCACTGAGAATCAGATGGAGCAAAGTACTCAACACCGCAGACAAATACGGCGGCAGTCGCCACACCAAAAGCTATCCGAAGCGAAAGCTACTGCCTGAATTTGATGAGGAGGCCATAGAACCCCCACAATCAAAAAATAAGAACGCCACCAGGTCAGATAGACGACCCCATGCCCAGCATAGAGCGGCAAGCGGCGCCGCACACAAGCCGACATGCGATCCACTTAAAGATTCGCATCAAAAAGATGGCCCAGCCAGATCTATCTATGGGCCAAGAAAGCAAGCTCTCGTAAGCAATGCAACACAACCAGTATCTGAACATCACGGCACACCCAGATACAGGGGTGCCGCACACCCCCTATGTTTCACCAATGAGGTTTTGGACCATGAATTTCCAATAGGATTCAAACCTGTAAACATAGACGCATATGAAGGAACAACAGACCCTAGAGTCTGGATTGAGGATTATAACCTCCACATACACATGGCAAGAGGAGACGACCTCCACGCCATAAAATACTTACCCCTCAAACTTAAAGGGCCAGCTCGGCATTGGCTTAAAAGCCTTCCTGAAAACACCATTGGAAGTTGGGAGGAGCTCGAGGATGCTTTCCGGGCAAATTTTCAAGGGACCTATGTCCGCCCTCCGGATGCAGACGACCTAAGTCACATAACTCAACAAGCTGGAGAGTCAGCCTGGAAATTCTGGAATAGATTCCTTACTAAAAAGAATCAGATAGTCGACTGTCCGGACGCCGAAGCCCTAGCAGCTTTTAGGCATAATGTTCGATATGAATGGCTCGCCAGACACCTCGGCCAAGAAAAGCCAAGAACAATGGCCGCATTAACAAGCCTCATGACCCGCTTTTGCGCAGGAGAAGACAGCTGGTTGGCAAGATGTAGCACCAGCGACCCAAGTACATCCGAAACTAGGGATGGAAACGGAAAACCGCAATGCAACAAGGACCAGTGCCGAACTAAGGAGAGCAGTCTGAAGAGCACGGCAGTCAATGCCAGATTCAAAAGCTCTCGGCAAAATCAGAAAAAGGCGCCCCTCAAGGATAACAGGGATGAGCTATCCAACTTAAACAAAATCTTGGACAAGATATGTCAAATACACAGTACTCCCGGGAAGCCTGCAAACCATACCCACAGAGATTGTTGGGTTTTCAAGCAGTCCGACAAACTCAACGCCGAACACAAGGGGCTCGACTCACCAAGTGAAGACGATGATGAACCCCAAAAGCAGAGCACCAGGAAACAAAAGAATTTTCCACAAGAAGTAAAAACAGTAAACTTACTTCACATAACAAAACAAGCGGCGCCCATAGAGGTACGCACCATACGGCCTATCCCAAAGGAGTCTCGCCACTGGTTGTTAAAACCGATCACCTTCAATCATCTGGATTACTCCGGAAGTATCCGGAACGCAGGCTGGACTGCCTTGGTACTAGATCCAATAATCGACGGACTCCACTTTACAAATGTCCTGATGGATGGCGGCAGTGGTCTAAACCTGATATATCAGGACACAATCCGTCGCATGGGGATAGACCCGGCAAAAATTCGCCATAGCAAAACCTCCTTTCGAGGCGTAACACCAGGCCCGGATGCCCATTGCATGGGTTCTCTCCGGATAGAAGTTATGTTTGGCTCCCCCGACAACTTCCGTCGCGAAAGGCTAACCTTCCATATCGTCCCATTCTCAAACAGCTATCAAGCACTACTGGGACGCGAATCTTTCGCCCGCTTTAACGGGATTCCGCATTATTTATCTCTTACGCTTAAAATGCCCGGTCCACGAGGCATCGTCTCATTAAAAGGGAAAGCATTGAGTGCGCCTCCCACGCGGAATATTGTGCGGCTGCCTTAACGGCCCCCACAACAAAAAAACGGCTTTACAAGCCAAAACATCTAAACAGGTCGTCAAGACCACGGACACGGCTAGACGAGTCCGGCATAAAAATGCAATCGGTAAAGGCTTAATAGCCGTATACCCCTGTACTAGGGGCTCCGCGCATATAAAGAAAGAGATAATCAAGCTCAATTCTAACCATTTCAATTTATACTTTGTTTATTCAGCATAACTTCCGTTCGGCACAACCTTTCTTCAAGTAAGTTCCTCTCTTTTACAGATGAACACCATGCTGCGGCCGTCCAGGATACGACACAATGGAGACACAGGCGCAGACGTGCAGCAGGGACCCGTTCCAAGGATTCTTTTTAGATTAAGACCCTGCGTAAACCTTTTTTACTGTCTCTTGTTGATACACATCCCCTGGTTTTATGGTATAACCAAGGAGGAGGCTGACGTCTTGGCATATGGCCACGTCAGAAATTTGCGCATACCTGGACACCAGGGGCTTACAATTAAGGGCGTTGTCCCGCCCGCCTTTATAAAGACCGAATACCTTCGGGAGTGTTCGGCGTCGCGAGTTTGGCCCTATATGCATCAGCTCCGAATCATGTCTTTGGTCAAATGTTGGGTTGCCTGGCTCCTGTGTTTGGCTGCCTTACATTCCGCTCTATCGGCTAAGGCGGCACCACGAAAACTACTGCGATTGTGCCCCGGTTCGGCCGGGCGAGCACCTCAGTAGAGAAAGCCGAAAACTGACTGTCATGATATAAGCGAGAGACTGGTCAACCACTCGATGACTCACCGGAATCTATAGGATTCCTCCGCATTAACGAAGGGCCATTTCCTAGCCAGGCACATACGCGCCCCGAATTCGGGCGAGCGCAGGCGCCACCAGGGGATATCTAAGTAGCCTCAATGTCAAGCTCCTATGGCTAAGTGAAAGTGATAAAGCATTATAGTCCGATTGCCTAGCTCGCTACGCTATCACCTCCTTTGTAGGACCAAGACGTTGGATCAAGTTTGAAAATGCGCCTTCTGCGAGCACCCCCGCATTATTTGCGTGGGGGCTGAAGCCGACGACTGCCATCTTTCAGAATATATATATCTTAAAACGGCCGCTGTCACAGCCCTAGAATTGCTAGTGGTTAGTTGCAGCTGTGAGCATCCTTGCATCATGTTAAATTCAATTAATTTGAAATAGGGATGACCAAGCCCTAGCACTAAAACAATTCAAATAGGCTCAACTTCAAAATATTTTCAATGAACCCAAAATGCCCTTCAAAAATGTTCATGGTCTTTGGAAAATGTTGCAAACAACAACCAGAGGTGATGCACATTTTTCTGAACATTTTGGATTTTTGAATGAACCCATATGTATTTGAATTGGAGCTGTTTAAATTAATATAAATATTTTAAAGGCTTCAAAAATGTTGGAAATTGGTGAGGGCCTCTGGTATATTATAACTAGTGGTCACAAGCAATCCCAACATTTTTGTAATTGTGCTAGCATTTATTGTTAAGTCAAAAAAAAATGTCTAAATAGAAAACAGAAATAAAAGGAGAGAGAGAGAGGAAACTTACCTGGCCTCACTGTGCAGCCCACCTAGTCGGCCCAGCTGTGGCCCAGCACCATAGAGAGCCCATCCCACCGCCCCACCGCGTCGTCTTCCTCCTGCCAGTAGGAGCAGCTCGCTGTCGCGCGCGCACGCTCGCCTCTGGCCACCTCCTGCTTGCCACCGAGGCGCTGCCGAGCCCCTCCTCTCGCCACGGAGACGCCCGCGGCCCCTGGACCCTCTCGCTCACTCTTTCCCCCCTGTCTCTCCCTCTGCTCCCCTCTCGCGCACACCACCGAGCGGAGCTCATCGCTACCGTCGCCGTTCACCATGGCCACTGCCTCCCCCTTGCCTCTCCTGCACGCACCGGAGCTCCGCCTCCTTCCTCCGAAGCTCTCCGTCAAGCCACAAGACGCCGGACGCCCTGCGGAGCCGCCGTCGCCATCGTCTTCCTCCTCGGACGCCGCCGACTCCGATTCGTCGTCACCAGCCCCTCCCCGAGCACGCCGAGGCCTCCGTTCTACTCGCTGTGAGCTTCTGCGTCTTTCCCCCTCCTCCCCGCACTCGTTCCCGCACTCTGGCCGCCCTTTTCACCGGAGCCGTGAGCTCCTCGCCGCCGGCGATGATGCAGCCATGGCCACGGTTGCTGCAGCCCGTGTCCGAGCACATCAGTGTGCTCAGGACGTCTCCGCCAACCCGTAGCCACCAGCAGCTCCCCCTCCCACGCTCTCTAGCGTCGACCCCCTCCACACCGATCTCCGGCGGCCGCAAAAGAGCTCGCCGCCGTCAGCTCCGGCAACCCCAGCTGCTGCCGCTTGGCTCTCTGGATGCGCAAGAGCAAGGGCTATGCCCTGGTGCCCTCCGCGCGCTAAACCGACGCTTCTAGCGCAAGTCCGGCGTGCCCCGCCGTGTTCTGTGGTCGCCGTCGGCTGGTCTCCGGCGACTGCCGACGTGGCCGTCGTTAGCGGCTAATCGCGCCACTAATTAACCTCCAGTGAAGCTGACAGCTGGGACCCACCTCATAACTAAACACGGTTTAGCTTTCTGTTAAAATTTTAACTAACCACGGTGGGCCCACGCGACAGCTTTGACCATGCTGACGAGGCAGTTGACTGGGCCCACACGTCAGCGACCCTATCCAGCCAGAGACACTGACCAGTGGGTCCCACTGGTCAGGTTTGACCTGGGCTGGCGCCTTTGACCGCTGACGTCACACCTATGTCACGCTGACGCATTAATTCAATTTCTGGATTTATTTTTATTTAGGAAATTCCAGAAAATCCTATAAACTTCTAAAAATCATAAGAAATAATCTATAGCTCAGAATGAAATAATTTATATATGAAAAATTATCAGAAAAATTCAAGGAATCCATCTGTACCATTTTCATGCATGTTTAAACAATGTTTGTCCTCTGTTTTGGACAAAACACATAAAGGGCATTTAAATAATCATATATGGAGTTGGAATTTGAATCATGTATTCAAACCAACTTCATTTAAATCATAGCTAGATGCATTAGCTCAAATCACAGCATATTGCCATGTCATGATCATGCATCATATTGTGGCATTGCATTGATTGTGTTCTTTCTCAGTTGCCGGTGTTTGTTCCCTCTCGATAGACGATGTGCCGACGATGAGATCGATGACACTGATGAAGAGCTATATTATCTTCAGAAGTGCCAGGCAAGCAAAACCTCCTTGTTCATTCCGATACAATCCCACTCTCTCGCTCCTGCTCTCTTTTGCTGCATTAGGACAACAACGATTCAACTGTTACATGCTGCGGTAGCTGAACCCCTTTATCCTCTGCATGACCTGTCATTCCACAGTAAATAGATGAAACCCACTAGCATGAGTAGGAGTTGTTTGAGCCCTGATGTGCCTACTCATTCATGCTTGTTTGTCATGCCTGCTACTGCTTAGAGTTGAGTCGGGTCTGATTCATCGGGAATGAATTGGAATGGTGATGAACATGTCCTATTGTGTGTGAGCTAAGTGTGTGAACACGATTTGGTAAAGGTAGCGGTGAGAGGCCATGTAGGAGTACATGGTGGGTTGTCTCATTGAAGCCGTCCTCAGGAACTGAGTTCTGTGTTTGTGATCCATGAAACAGTTACTACCACGCATTGGGCCCGAAACCAATGGACCCTCTCGGCTTCTTAATCACCCTTGTCCTCTGTCCAGGAGTTGCAAAGTAGTTTCTGGTGTTTGTAGTATGCTGGGGGCCGCACGCAGCGCTGACCGTAGGGGTGGGCTGTGTTGCGGTAGGCACGTGGCACGGTGTACCGGGCGCCCGTTTGGTGTTCCGGGAACCCTGCACACATCGTTTGGGGCTGTGAGCGAAACTCCGGCCGGATCTCCTCATGGATGGAACCCGAATAGGCGATAAACCTGGACTAGAGACTTGAGTGTTTAGGTAGGCCGTGGCCGACACCCTCGTTGGGCTTCCGCTTGAAGGTTGCCGAGTACATGTCGTGTAAACGGCGGTAAGTGGTGAGAGCGTGTGTGAAGAAGTACACCCCTGCAGGGTTAACATCATCTATTCGAATAGCCGTGTCCGCGGTAATGGACTTCTGGGTTGCCTATAACAGTTCATAGACAAGTGAAAGTGGATACTCTAAAATACGCAAGATAAGCGTGAGTGCTATGGATGGCCTTCTCGTAGGGAGACGGAAGTGGATCCATAGTGGTGTATTGGATGGTGAATATGTGGACTCGTGTGCGCCACCTCAAAGAGTCGCTTGCAGTCGTAGTTCAGGATAGCCACCGAGTCAAAGCTGGCTTGCTGCAGTTAAACTCCACCACCCCTTTTTGATACTGATGCATATGTAGTTAGATCTGATGTAAGTCTTGCTGGGTACATTTGTACTCACGTTTGCCTATTTTATGTTTTTGCAGAGAGACTTCAGTCTCGCTAGTAGTACCGCTTGGACTTCGACGTTTAGCTTGTTACCTCAGCTACGATCTTGTGACCTCGGCAGGATCTGGTAGATAGTCAGGCTTCTCAGCCTTTTTCATTTGTAGACGTCTGTACTCAGACATGTTTAGCTACCGCTTGTGCTTTGACTTGTATGCTCTGAGTGTTGGGTCATGAGACCCATGTTTGTAACATCTCGCTCCTCGGAGCCTAATGAATAAATACTTGAGTCGTAGAGTCTTGTTGTGATGCCATGTTGTATCTACACATATCGAGCATATTGTGTGTATGATTGAAATGCTTGCTATGTGTGGGATCCGACTATCTAGTTGTTTATCCTTGGCAGCCTATCATATGGGGAAATGTAGTCTAGTGCTTCTGAACGATAGTAGTCCGCTACAGCCCGGTTCACCGGAGTCCTGCTAGCCCAGCACTACTGCTCGGAACACTTGACTGGCCGGCATGTGATTCACTTCGTTCCAGTGTCTGTCCCTTCGGGGAAATGTCACGCGGTGACATCCGGAGTCCTGCCTAGCCTGCTACAGCCCGGGTTACCGGAGTCCTGTTAGCCCAGTGCTACAGCCCGGATTCACACGTTGATGACCGACATGCTCGATGTGATTCATGTATGCCTGTCCTCATAGGTTAGCGCCGCTTTGGGTTCACGACTAGCCATGTCGGCCCGGGTTCTCTGTCATATGGATGCTAGCGACACTATCATATACGTGAGCCAAAAGGCGCAAACGGTCCCGGGCCAGGTAAGGTGGCACCCGTGGGAACACCGTGCGTGAGGCCACAAAGTGATATGATGTGTTACATGCTGGATCGGTGTGACTTAGGATCGGGGTCCTGACAGCGTTGGTATCAGAGCCTGACTGCCTGTAGGATTACCAAGCCAAACTGGTCGAAGTTGAGTCTAGAAATGCTTTAGTTATATAAGGGAATTGATTGTGGAAGGGAACGTAAGGCTCTTTTACTCCTTATACCTCATGCCCTTCTGATCTGAGTCATCCTCTTCTCTTCTACGGGGTTTAAGAAATAGGCTTCTCATCTATCTATCAGGATGACGTGTTACTAAACCGTAGTTGCCTAAGATTGTTGGATTAAACCTCAGTTCAGTTCCTACTACTTCCATATGCTCATAACTGGTCGCAGAACTCTGATATGATGTTGTTGAGTGTCTATGCAAACTGTTGTGAATGTCTCAAATCTTTTCTGAGCATTTACAGCCGTTATGCTGTCCGAGTCATCCCAGGTTTCCAACTAGTCTGATGCATTTGCAAATCCTTTCCTTCCATTCCCGATGTCCTTTTGGTCGGAATAAGCACACTAATCGGTCTGTTGAGGTACCCCGTTGCCTTGACATATATGTTGGAGCTATTATTATGACCCTAGGTGTCTTAGGGAGTCACCTAGTAACCTAGCCATGTTTCGTGTCCTCAGTGTGATGAATCTGGCCACCATTCTCGAAAGCATCCCGTGATGCCATTAGTATGTAGGTATTCTTCTCTTGGGTTCTTGAACCCGAGATTCACCCTACTTACCTCATGTCGATAGTGTTTGCTAGTTCCTCTAGGATATTAGTAACCTTTGCATTAGCCCTCGAGGTCCGTGGTATTCCCTTCTTCCAAATACTATGAACCATTTATGGCAGAAGTTTGTTGAACCAAAAGATCACAACCAGGGTGCTCTTGAGGAGTACTCCATTCATATTGTGACCCTGCCAATTCTTTCTTTCTGCATGGGTTATCCGGAAGAAATTTGTTGAACTCGTTTGACATACTAACCCATGAATCCACAACTCAGAAAGTTATATGTTCCTTGAGTTGACCCTCCGCAGCTGGTATTCCGACCCTAGTCTACCAATTGATAGTCAAGACTATGCGTGCATTCGTTCGTCGATGCCTATTATTCTTGTGGTCCCTCAAGCCATTCTATTCCAGAATGACTTGGAGAAACAAACTCCAGTACCTCATCCATTTCTAGGATTGGGTCGAAGCAGTTGTATTCTGCAGACCAAATGCAATCAAGCTTTTGATTCTGTTCTACCCTGAAGTATTACCGTCTTATGACAAGAGTGACATGAGAATTGCACCCCCTCTTATGAATTCTTGACGCAGTAATACTTCTTGCCATCATTGTTCATTTCTCGGTCCCGTGTTGTTGTAACCGGGATGCCGACAAGTGAATCGTGATGTGTGAAATCGATACTCCTAGCAACTAGTTGCTTGGTAGTTAATGGACAATAATCTCATTCTTAGCGTGTTGGTTATTAAATCGTCATCCTAAGATTGATCGTGCCACCTAGTCCTTATTTCCTGGTGCACTCTTCGATCAACGAGTTGGGATTTTGCCAAATCCTTGCTCTTTTGATCATATCGTCTTGCCCTGAAAAGCAAGATTGATCTCAAGCTTAGTATCATATCGGTGGTTCGTGATTTTCCGAATATCTTCTCGGAAATATTACCAGGTTGTCCCCAGACTGTTATGTTGAGCTCGTGATCAAGTTGGTTCCTTGTGAACCACCCTTTTTCCAAGAATCTGTGTTAGATATCCCTGAGCTAGTTGGTTGAGCTAGACAACAACTTGGAGAGTTGGAAGATAAAGCTTGTCTGACTTAGTTCATGTTAAGGGATATCTTTTGTGGTGTGTGTTGAAGAAAGATGATATCTTCACCAATTGGTCCTCGTGATCAGTTGTTGGATGTATTGTCTTGGCAAAACTTTGACTTGAGTATGGGCTATCGTCAAGTCAAATCAGAACCAACGATGTTCGTAATGTTGTCTTACTCGTGGTTGATCCCTCGGGCATACACCATTACATCTTTGGTCTGACCAATGCTATCACCGTGCTCACATGATGGTGGAAGTCCAGTGATATGGGAATTCCGATGAGTTGTTGTTGAGCCCATTAGCAGCATTTTGTCTCCCCCATGATTCATGTTGAACATTATACTAGTATTGGAAACTTTGTAAGCAATGCCTTCGTGTTCCGTTCATGAAGCTTATGCTTGGACGAAAGGAGTGACTTCCTCTAATTCACGTGCATTTGATGTAAGTTGCTGCCGTGGATTTGAGAAAGTTTGTTTTGCCTCCTCTGGAATCATCCCAAATCAGTCATGCATACGTGTGAAGTATTCTGTGGTTTGGAGACTTGCAACCTTCATTCTATATGTGTCCCTAGCACACCAAGCCACTGATTGATTTGTTCAAGAAGAGGAAGTTCCTTTTTAAGAGCTAACCCGGGCTTAATCAAGGACTTCGTTATCTGCAATGATGGTTCCCCACCTGAACTCGGTAGTGTTTGATTATAAGACTGCCACGTGGTCACGCTTGTCTAGGACAGTGTGTTCACATGTGTGTAGCGAAAACCCGCTCATGTTTTGGAGCTTGCTATCGTAGTTCATTTTCCCGAGAATCTCGCAACGTCATCTCGTCGATTTGTGTTGCAAACTTTCATTTTCTTTCTAGACTTGATGAGTCTGGAATATCCTGACACCAACCAGATCTGAATCTCAGGCGGATATGATGGTTGGAACGTTCTCAAGGACTATAATATTGGCCTCTCTATACCCGGTAAAGTGGATGTTGTGGCCAACACACCCAACCGGAAGGGTTATTATTGTAGTATCTTGATTGAGAAAGATGGCCACTTCCCTATAAGGATCTCGTAGAATTTATTCTAATAGTTGTTCCTTATGGATTTTTGTGCTCCCGAAGTCCGACCTTTACTTGATGGCCATGTTGATGCTTTTAAGCATTGATCGTGGTACCTAGTACATCAAGGAGAACATTAGAAGCGGAGTGCTAAATGTCTCTCGGTCGATCATCCAGATTTCGTTCCCTTGGCCTCGCTAAGGTGAAATCTGGGAAAGTGGTGTCTTTCTATGCATCTGCATTGTCCATCACTATTCGTCAAGGTAGTAAGATGTGTTGCCAGGATCCTCGACGCGGATGTTGGTAGAACTTTGATGAATATGGAAATGCTCAAGTTCTTGAGAGCACGCGCAAGAAAATCATCCATTGCGTTGTCTTCAACAAGGTAGTCCACATCATTCATCCTAGTCGGAGTATGCCATTCTTCGAACCCCTTCCAACGATCGTTTGTGATTGCCTTAGGCTGGTATAGAGAGTTTTAATGATCTATGGATCAAAAGTAATTCTTTTTGCCACTTAAGGGGATAGTTCTTCGAGTCACCTTCCCTGAGGTGCCCCGTTTTGGAATCATAGCAATTCATATCCTTGCTACTCATGCACCTTCTTTCTAAGCGTGGATTTGTTGCCCACCAAATCAAACCTCGTCGATTGTTCTTCCATCCCTCTCGATGTGTGTGTTGTGTCTCAACTCGAGATGTTTCAACATCTCATTCCACGAATTGATCTTGAATGCTCGATCTTCGAGGAGATCGTTTTCTATAGAGTTTCCTTCTGTCGCCATCGTGTTGCATGAAGATCTCAAAGCGAGGATGTCAAGATCAAAGTTCATTTGAAGTGCAACCTGGATCGTGAAGATTGTGTTAGCTTGCGACCCCTCTGTCTTCTTACCTCACGTCTTGAATCTCGGGCCGAGATTCTTGTTTAGTGGGGGTGAGTTGTCACAGCCCTAGAATTGCTAGTGGTTAGTTGCAGCTGTGAGCATCCTTGCATCATGTTAAATTCAATTAATTTGAAATAGGGATGACCAAGCCCTAGCACTAAAACAATTCAAATAGGCTCAACTTCAAAATATTTTCAATGAACCCAAAATGCCCTTCAAAAATGTTCATGGTCTTTGGAAAATGTTGCAAACAACAACCAGAGGTGATGCACATTTTTCTGAACATTTTGGATTTTTGAATGAACCCATATGTATTTGAATTGGAGCTGTTTAAATTAATATAAATATTTTAAAGGCTTCAAAAATGTTGGAAATTGGTGAGGGCCTCTGGTATATTATAACTAGTGGTCACAAGCAATCCCAACATTTTTGTAATTGTGCTAGCATTTATTGTTAAGTCAAAAACAAATGTCTAAATAGAAAACAGAAATAAAAGGAGAGAGAGAGAGGAAACTTACATGGCCTCACTGTGCAGCCCACCTAGTCGGCCCAGCTGTGGCCCAGCACCATAGAGAGCCCATCCCACCGCCCCACCGCGTCGTCTTCCTCCTGCCAGTAGGAGCAGCTCACTGTCGCGCGCGCACGCTCGCCTCTGGCCACCTCCTGCTTGCCACCGAGGCGCTGCCGAGCCCCTCCTCTCGCCACGGAGACGCCCGCGGCCCCTGGACCCTCTCGCTCACTCTTTCCCCCCTGTCTCTCCCTCTGCTCCCCTCTCGCGCACACCACCGAGCGGAGCTCATCGCTACCGTCGCCGTTCACCATGGCCACTGCCTCCCCCTTGCCTCTCCTGCACGCACCGGAGCTCCGCCTCCTTCCTCCGAAGCTCTCCGTCAAGCCACAAGACGCCGGACGCCCTGCGGAGCCGCCGTCGCCATCGTCTTCCTCCTCGGATGCCGCCGACCGCCGACTCCGATTTGTCGTCACCAGCCCCTCCCCGAGCACGCCGAGGCCTCCGTTCTACTCGCTGTGAGCTTCTGCGTCTTTCCCCCTCCTCCCCGCACTCGTTCCCGCACTCTGGCCGCCCTTTTCACCGGAGCCGTGAGCTCCTCGCCGCCGGCGATGATGCAGCCATGGCCACGGTTGCTGCAGCCCGTGTCCGAGCACATCAGTGTGCTCAGGACGTCTCCGCCAACCCGTAGCCACCAGCAGCTCCCCCTCCCACGCTCTCTAGCGTCGACCCCCTCCACACCGATCTCCGGCGGCCGCAAAAGAGCTCGCCGCCGTCAGCTCCGGCAACCCCAGCTGCTGCCGCTTGGCTCTCTGGATGCGCAAGAGCAAGGGCTATGCCCTGGTGCCCTCCGCGCGCTAAACCGACGCTTCTAGCGCAAGTCCGGCGTGCCCCGCCGTGTTCTGTGGTCGCCGTCGGCTGGTCTCCGGCGACTGCCGACGTGGCCGTCGTTAGCGGCTAATCGCGCCACTAATTAACCTCCAGTGAAGCTGACAGCTGGGACCCACCTCATAACTAAACACGGTTTAGCTTTCTGTTAAAATTTTAACTAACCACGGTGGGCCCACGCGACAGCTTTGACCATGCTGACGAGGCAGTTGACTGGGCCCACACGTCAGCGACCCTATCCAGCCAGAGACACTGACCAGTGGGTCCCACTGGTCAGGTTTGACCTGGGCTGGCGCCTTTGACCGCTGACGTCACACCTATGTCACGCTGACGCATTAATTCAATTTCTGGATTTATTTTTATTTAGGAAATTCCAGAAAATCCTATAAACTTCTAAAAATCATAAGAAATAATCTATAGCTCAGAATGAAATAATTTATATATGAAAAATTATCAGAAAAATTCAAGGAATCCATCTGTACCATTTTCATGCATGTTTAAACAATGTTTGTCCTCTGTTTTGGACAAAACACATAAAGGGCATTTAAATAATCATACATGGAGTTGGAATTTGAATCATGTATTCAAACCAACTTCATTTAAATCATAGCTAGATGCATTAGCTCAAATCACAGCATATTGCCATGTCATGATCATGCATCATATTGTGGCATTGCATTGATTGTGTTCTTTCTCAGTTGCCGGTGTTTGTTCCCTCTCGATAGACGATGTGCCGACGATGAGATCGATGACACTGATGAAGAGCTATATTATCTTCAGAAGTGCCAGGCAAGCAAAACCTCCTTGTTCATTCCGATACAATCCCACTCTCTCGCTCCTGCTCTCTTTTGCTGCATTAGGACAACAACGATTCAACTGTTACATGCTGCGGTAGCTGAACCCCTTTATCCTCTGCATGACCTGTCATTCCACAGTAAATAGATGAAACCCACTAGCATGAGTAGGAGTTGTTTGAGCCCTGATGTGCCTACTCATTCATGCTTGTTTGTCATGCCTGCTACTGCTTAGAGTTGAGTCGGGTCTGATTCATCGGGAATGAATTGGAATGGTGATGAACATGTCCTATTGTGTGTGAGCTAAGTGTGTGAACACGATTTGGTAAAGGTAGCGGTGAGAGGCCATGTAGGAGTACATGGTGGGTTGTCTCATTGAAGCCGTCCTCAGGAACTGAGTTCTGTGTTTGTGATCCATGAAACAGTTACTACCACGCATTGGGCCCGAAACCAATGGACCCTCTCGGCTTCTTAATCACCCTTGTCCTCTGTCCAGGAGTTGCAAAGTAGTTTCTGGTGTTTGTAGTATGCTGGGGGCCGCACGCAGCGCTGACCGTAGGGGTGGGCTGTGTTGCGGTAGGCACGTGGCACGGTGTACCGGGCGCCCGTTTGGTGTTCCGGGAACCCTGCACACATCGTTTGGGGCTGTGAGCGAAACTCCGGCCGGATCTCCTCATGGATGGAACCCGAATAGGCGATAAACCTGGACTAGAGACTTGAGTGTTTAGGTAGGCCGTGGCCGACACCCTCGTTGGGCTTCCGCTTGAAGGTTGCCGAGTACATGTCGTGTAAACGGCGGTAAGTGGTGAGAGCGTGTGTGAAGAAGTACACCCCTGCAGGGTTAACATCATCTATTCGAATAGCCGTGTCCGCGGTAATGGACTTCTGGGTTGCCTATAACAGTTCATAGACAAGTGAAAGTGGATACTCTAAAATACGCAAGATAAGCGTGAGTGCTATGGATGGCCTTCTCGTAGGGAGACGGAAGTGGATCCATAGTGGTGTATTGGATGGTGAATATGTGGACTCGTGTGCGCCACCTCAAAGAGTCGCTTGCAGTCGTAGTTCAGGATAGCCACCGAGTCAAAGCTGGCTTGCTGCAGTTAAACTCCACCACCCCTTTTTGATACTGATGCATATGTAGTTAGATCTGATGTAAGTCTTGCTGGGTACATTTGTACTCACGTTTGCCTATTTTATGTTTTTGCAGAGAGACTTCAGTCTCGCTAGTAGTACCGCTTGGACTTCGACGTTTAGCTTGTTACCTCAGCTACGATCTTGTGCCCTCGGCAGGATCTGGTAGATAGTCAGGCTTCTCAGCCTTTTTCATTTGTAGACGTCTGTACTCAGACATGTTTAGCTACCGCTTGTGCTTTGACTTGTATGCTCTGAGTGTTGGGTCATGAGACCCATGTTTGTAACATCTCGCTCCTCGGAGCCTAATGAATAAATACTTGAGTCGTAGAGTCTTGTTGTGATGCCATGTTGTATCTACACATATCGAGCATATTGTGTGTATGATTGAAATGCTTGCTATGTGTGGGATCCGACTATCTAGTTGTTTATCCTTGGCAGCCTATCATATGGGGAAATGTAGTCTAGTGCTTCTGAACGATAGTAGTCCGCTACAGCCCGGTTCACCGGAGTCCTGCTAGCCCAGCACTACTGCTCGGAACACTTGACTGGCCGGCATGTGATTCACTTCGTTCCAGTGTCTGTCCCTTCGGGGAAATGTCACGCGGTGACATCCGGAGTCCTGCCTAGCCTGCTACAGCCCGGGTTACCGGAGTCCTGTTAGCCCAGTGCTACAGCCCGGATTCACACGTTGATGACCGACATGCTCGATGTGATTCATGTATGCCTGTCCTCATAGGTTAGCGCCGCTTTGGGTTCACGACTAGCCATGTCGGCCCGGGTTCTCTGTCATATGGATGCTAGCGACACTATCATATACGTGAGCCAAAAGGCGCAAACGGTCCCGGGCCAGGTAAGGTGGCACCCGTGGGAACACCGTGCGTGAGGCCACAAAGTGATATGATGTGTTACATGCTGGATCGGTGTGACTTAGGATCGGGGTCCTGACAGCCGCACAGGAGGTGTTACAAATACTTGAAGGCACAAGTATAAAAAGCTTCTACAATTTATCAAAATATTGTTTTACAATAACATATGCTATTTCAACATAACATCCTTCGAGCACTGCGTCTCTATCACACGAGCACCTTGAAGAACTTCCTGAAAATAGTGCTCGGCAGGTACTCGGCTTTCGTCCGAGTCTCGGGATGCAACAATGGTGGTCTCCATTTCCACCCAGTATGTTTTGACATGGGCGAGAGCCATCCGTGCACCCTCTATGCATGCTGACCTCTTCACCGCATTAATATGCGGCACCGCACCAAGGAACTGCTACACCAAGTTGAAATAACTTGTCAGCTCTGGCCTCCCCAGCCACAGATGGTTCATGACACACTTCATGGCGACTCCCGACAACCTATTCAGCTCATCCCATTCGGCCAGTCGATCGGCCACTGACAGCGGATGCTCTGGATTATCGAACTGCGACTAGAAGAGCTTTTCCACTTTGCGATCTTCTTGATCCCGAAAGTGTTCGGTCGCATCTGTAGCACTCGCTGGCAAATCCAGATAGGTGTCCGCCGTACTCCACGTTCGGTCTAGCGGAGCATGTTTAGGATCACAGAACCTCCTTCGCAGCATAAAGGGCTTTCCAGCCGCGATCTCTCCGGCCTGACGCAACTCCTCCTTCACAGCTCTCATTGCAGAGCGAGCATCCTTGGCATCGGCAACGGCCTTCTCTAGGTCTGTCGGTCCCGCCTGGTCTTCTTTTTCAAGAAGCTTGCAACGGTCAGCAGTGCTCTTCAGCTTCACGGCCATCTCGGCCATTTCCTTCCTGCTTCGGTAGTGAGCAGCTTGTTCGGCTTTCAGCTCTTCCATTACCTTTACGGCAGTCGCATCACTTTTTCTGGCTTGCTCCTTGGCTCGGGCAAGTTCTGCACGAAGATTCTCCATGGCAGCAACACCATCTGCATTACGCACACACATTGTAAGATACTGGCATAAAAAGCTCCTCTTACCAGGTGCCACCGGAGGGATTACATACCTTGCGCCTTGTCAAGCCGCTTGTTAACAAGCAAGATGTCGGCATCTGCCACGTCAAGTTGCCGCTTTAGCTGGGCAGATTCATCAGTCCGGCGGGATGCCGGACACTTCACCACCTACACACAAAGGCGGCATTTTAGACCTGAGGTTATGATCCTCTGCGCGCCGTCACTTTTGACAATGCACAGAGTCTCAGGGACTACTATCTACACATGGCGCATCTTATTTATGCGCAACTGTCAAAATGGGTGCGTTATTCCGCGTACCTCAAAACCCGTCAGTAAACTTCTGACGGCCTCATGCAATCCTCTTTCCGCGGACGAAATCCTTTCAATCACCATGCCCATCCATGCACGGTGCTCCTCTGAGATAGATGCTCGCCTTAGCAGATCCTTCAGCTCCTCCGATCGCGCACCGGACGGTGCCGGACTCGTCTTATGGCCTTTTTCGAAGGACGGACGCAGAGAGCCTTGGGGGGCCATATGGCTGTCTTTCGGCCCTGCCGGATTCGGAGAAACCCTCCGCGACGATACCTCAGGGTCGTCCGCCTCGCTAGGCGGTTCGGCAGGGGGAGGCGTTCCGCTCTCCATCATCTCCGGAAGAAGATCCCCCGAAGACGAGCTCTGCTGAGAAGGGCCGAGGTCCGAACTACAAGGTAAATTTTTGGTTACTCTTCTCAGATATGAAATAAGGATTCCTCTCAAAGAAAAAACCTCTCTCTACTTACGGCTCGGTGGAGGGCTGACCCCCTTGAGGGCATAATTCGGCCGAGGTATCCCCCGGCACAGGACCCTCTGACGAGGATTTCTTCCCCCATTTTGAGGCCATGGCCTCCGGGTCTTCAGAGGCGGTCCTCTTCTTCCCCTGAGGAGAGGAATTTTCGATTCCTTCCCTCCAAACAGCCTCCTTCGAGGAGGCCGTAGTTTCCTTCTCCCCTCCATTGCTTTCCTCCAAAGGCACAATCTTCAGCATCCTGACCAGCACGGGATCCGGCGTGGTCTCGGGGAGGGGAGCCGGACACCTGATAAGCTTTGCTTTCGCTATCCACTCCTGTTTAAAGAACAACTCTTTAGAGGCAAGTTTTATGACAAATATACTGAGAGCGAGTCCGGGCACAAGGCTACTTACTTGGGTATCCGGGCGATTGCAGCCCAGACCTGCGTCCTCGGTCAAGTCCGGACACGTTGCTTGTGATCCGAAAAACAATTTATACATCTCCACGGGCGTTGCGCCCATGAAATGCTGGAGAGCTCGCGGTCCCTCCGGATTAAACTCCCACAGGCGAAGGGGGTGACGTTTGCCGGGCAGGGTTTGGCGGATCAGCATGACCTGCGTTACTTTGACCAGGCTGAGGTCTCTCTCTAAGAGATCCCTGATGCGGCCCTGCAACAAGGGCGCGTCCTTGAATGACCCCCAGTCTAGTCCTTTATTGACCCATGATGCTAGCTGTAGTGGGGGACCCGGGCGAAAGGCAGGTGGCGCCACCCACTTCGTGCCCCTAGGAGCGGTGATATAGAACCACTCTCGTTGCCATAAGCCGAGCTCCTCTTGAAAAGAGCCCTCGGGCCATGGAGCATCAGCATTCTTGCTTATAACAGCACCGCCGCACTCCGTGTTGTCCCTCGATCATCTTTGGTTCAACTTTGAAGGTCTTGAGCCATAATCCGAAGTGAGGAGTAACACGAAGGAAGGCTTCACACACGACGATGAATGAGGAAATATGGAGGATGGACTCCGGAGCTAAGTCGTGAAATTCCCACCCATAATAAAACATGAGCCCCCTCATGAAGGGATCCGTCTGGAAGCCTAGCCCCCGCGGAAGTGAGACATGAATACCATGCTCTCGCCAGGCTTGGGAGTAGGAATGGCCTGCCCTTGAGCAGGCATCATATGTGAGATTTCGCCGGTCAAATAACTGGCCTCTCTCAGCTTCAGCACGTCCTCCTCTGTAACGGACGAGGGCATCCATCAGCCTTGAAGGTCGGAACCGGACATTGTCGAAGATCCGAAGCGCCCGAAATCTGGAGCCTTGGGTGTTGAAACTTGAGGAGAAGGGCGAAATCCTTTGAGATTGAAAGAAAGGAGTAAGGCCCTGATCTCTTTATAAGAGTTTGAATAACAAGGGCCCTCCCCATAACCGTTTGGGATCACCTTTAATCGAGAAAACATGCCAACGGGCACGATTGGGTTACCCACGTCCGTATTGATGAGAATCCCGTGAATAAAGGGGAAACGATCTCTGCTTTGACAAGACGTGCCAAAGAATCCGCCTCGCGAAACGCGCTGAGGTGGGGGAGTAAAACGATTCGAATAAAGGCTTGGCCGTGGTGTGATGTCACGCTGCGGAATACGTCAGCAGATTAGATTTGTGTAAATGTTATTCTCCCTATGGCAATATGTGGAAACTTATTTTGCAGAGCCAGACACTATCCTTAGTGTTCAAAATCTTCTATGAAGTACTTGGAGGAGGAACCCTCCTTGCAATGCCGAAGACAATCTGCGCGCTGGACTCGTCGTCATTGAAGCCTGGTTCAGGGGCTACTGAGGGAGTCCTGGATTAGGGGGTGTTCGGATAGTCGGACTATACCTTCAGCCGGACTCCAGGACTATGAAGATACAAGACTGAAGACTTCGTCCCATGTCCGGAAGGGACTTTCCTTGGCGTGGAAGGCAAGCTTGGCGATACGGATATGTTGATCTCCTACCATTGTAACCGACTCTGTGTAACCCTAGCCCTCTCCGGTGTCTATATAAACCGGAGGGTTTTAGTCCGTAGGACAACATAACAATCATACCGTAGGCTAGCTTCTAGCGTTTAGCCTCCTTGATCTCGTGGTAGATCTACTCTTGTACTACCCATATCATCAATATTAATCAAGCAGGACGTAGGGTTTTACCTCCATCAAGAGGGCCCGAACCTGGGTAAAACATCATGCCCCTTGTCTCCCGTTACCATCCGCCTAGACGCACAGTTCGGGTCCCCCTACCCGAGATCCGCCGGTTTTGACACCGACAACGTCCCTGAGTGCACGCTTCCGCTCCCGCTTGGGGATGTGGGTTGCGTATATCATGTTCACCGTCCGCACTTGTGGGGGGAAGCCCTTTTGTCCACTATTGTTCGGCGGCCGGGGCTCTTCGTCCTCGTCGCTGTGCAGCCCCTTGTCTCTATTTTTGGTATTTAACTTACCGGCCTGCTTGAACACCCAACAATCCCTGTTGGTGTGATTGGCTGGCTTCTCGGGGGTGCCATGTATCTGGCACGAGCGATTGAGTATTCCGTCCAAACTGGACGGGCCCGGAGTATTTCTTTTGAATGGCGTTTTCCGTTGACCGGGTTTAGAGCCTCTAAAGCCGGCATTAACTGTCGTATCTTCAGCATTGTCGCTGCTAATGCGGCGCTTGTGCTTGTTGCGACGCGACCTGCCATTGTTGTCCTTGGTATCTGAATTACCAGGGCTCTTGGTCATGTTATTGCTACGAGCCAGCCAGCTGTCTTCTCCCGTGCAAAAGCGGGTCATGAGTGTCGTGAGAGCTGCCATAGATTTCGGCTTTTCCTGTCCTAGGTGCCGGGCTAGCCAGTCGTCACGGATGTTATGCTTGAAGGCTGCTAGTGCCTCTGCGTCCGGACAGTCGACGATTTGGTTTTTCTTGGTTAGGAACCGTGTCCAGAATTGTCTGGCCGATTCTTCTGGCTGCTGAATTATGTGGCTCAGGTCATCGGCGTCTGGTGGTCGCACATAGGTGCCCTGGAAATTGTCAAGGAATGCGGCTTCCAGGTCCTCCCAACAACCAATTGATTCTGCTGGCAAGCTATTAAGCCAATGTCGCGCTGGTCCTTTAAGCTTGAGAGGGAGGTATTTGATGGCGTGTAGATCGTCACCGCGGGCCATGTGGATATGGAGGAGATAGTCCTCGATCCATACCTCAGGGTCTGTTGAGCCATCGTATGATTCGATGTTTACGGGATTGAAACCCTCTGGGATTTGATGATCCATTACTTCATTTGTGAAGCATAGTGGGTGTGCGTCCCCTCTGTACTGGGCTATATCACGACGTAGCTCTAATGACCTTTGTCTACTGTGTTCGGCCCGGCCGGACTTACTGTATCCGGCATGACGGTTATTGTCTCTTGTCATGGGGCACCCACGCGATCCGTAGATCGATCTTGTTTGCCTTGCCTTGTCCTCTAACATATCGCGCAGGTCTGGCGCGTTTCCCCGTGCCTTGGTATTTTTTGTGCGACGTCGGGGTGCGGCTTGAGTGTAGGGCCGAGAGGCCTCTCTGTCGCAGCCGCGAGGTGGACGATCAGCCGCCTCATGCGCTGGTGATGTAGGTTTAATTGCTTCCTCCTCCAATCGGGGTAGCAATCTGCGCTTTGGGTAGCTCTTGGAGGGGCGTTCGAGTTTGTATTCCTCAGACGCAAGGATTTCAGTCCATCGGTCGGCAAGCAAATCTTGATCAGCTCTAAGCTGTTGCTGTTTTTTCTTAAGGCTACTCGCCATGGCCATAAGCCTGTGCTTAAAATGCTCTTGCTCGACGGGATCCTCAGGCACGACAAATTCGTCGTCACCGAGGCTTGCCTCATCTTTGGAGGGAGGCATGTAATTATCATCCTCTTCTTCTCTGTCTGCCGCCCTCTCAGGAGGGATGGCTTCTCCATCCTCCTATGCTGAGTCTTGCTGGAGGGAGTTGCCTTCGGCACTGTCTGGGTTGTTATTATCTCCCG
Source organism: Aegilops umbellulata (assembly GCA_032464435.1). NCBI lineage: Eukaryota > Viridiplantae > Streptophyta > Magnoliopsida > Poales > Poaceae > Aegilops > Aegilops umbellulata. Next base: position 103,891,249 of record CP136060.1, on the reverse strand, counting down.
TGCCGGTATCACCGTTTTTGCTTTGGCGGGACTTAGAGCGGCGCCGCTGACGCCGGCGCTTGGGTTGCTTCTTGGAGGGGTCATCCCCCGTTGTTCCATCGCCATTGGCTTCTTTGGGTGTGTCCACCATATATATGTCATATGACGAGGTGGCTTTCCAGTGCCCTATAGGAGCTGGTTCATGTTCGTCTCCTACATTGTCGTCCATACCGTCGATGTCTTCGGAGTCAAAGTCTAGCATGTCTGTTAAATCATCGATAGTGGCTACGAAGTGGGTGGTGGGTGGGCATCGAATTTCTTCGTCATCCGTATCCCAATCCTGTTGGCCATAATTCGGCCAGGACTCTCCTGACAAAGAGAGAGACCTTAGTGAATTCAGAATATCGCTGAAGGGAGAGTGCTGAAAGATATCCGCGGCGGTGAATTCCATGATCGGCGCCCAATCAGATTCGATTGGTAGGGGCGCGGAGGGTTCGGAGTCCGGATAAGAGTCCGGCACCTTGGAGTCACGGGCTTTGCAGAGGATAAGGCTGGTGTTCGGCTCGATCGCCGTTGAGACTGCAGCCCCTGAGGCGGGGTCTAGCCACCCGTCCTCGATCGGCGTGGTTTGCTCCGAGCTAAGGGTCGGAGCTAACGCGGGTGCGGCCTCCAGGGCACTGTTCGGTGGCAGAGTTAGGTCATGCCCATCGTGACAATGCGGCGCGCCCGGCTGTGGCTCGAATCCGTCGAAGATCAAGTCTCCGCGGATGTCAGCCGTGTAGTTCAAGCTTCCAAATCTGACCTGATGGCCAGGGGCATAGCTTTCAATCTGCTCCAGATGGACAAGCGAATTGGCCCGCAGTGCAAAGCCGCCGAATACGAAGATCTGTTCGAGAAGAAAAATCTCACCCTGGATCGCGTCGTTGTTGATGATCGGAGGAGCCATCGGGCCTAAAGATGACGACACAGAGGAACTCTCAATGAAAGCACCAATGTCAGTGTCAAAACCGGCGGATCTCGGGTAGGGGGTCCCGAACTGTGCGTCTAGGCGGATGGTAACAGGAGACAAGGGACACAATGTTTTTACCCCGGTTGGGCCCTCTAGATGGAGGTAAAACCCTACTCCTGCTTGATTAATATTGATGATATGGGTAGTACAAGAGTAGATCTACCACGAGATCAGAGAGGCCAAACCCTAGAAGCTAGCCTATGGTATGATTGTTGTTCTGTCCTACGGACTAAACTTTCTGGTTTATATAGACACCGGAGAGGGCTAGGGTTACACAGAGTCGGTTACAACGGAAGGAGATCTACATATCCATATTGCCAAGCTTGCCTTCCACGCCAAGGAAAGTCCCATCCGGACACGGGACGAAGTCATCAATCTTGTATCTTCATACTCCAAGAGTCTGGCCAAAGGTTATAGTCCGGCTATCCGGACACCCCCTAATCCAGGACTCCCTCATCCACCTTCCAGGGTCGTCGAGCTCCAGGGCGCCCATCGAGGGAGAGGTGTCCGATGAATAGGTGCTTGCCGCCGCCGGCCTCGAGGTTGTTGACAAACCGAGCACCGGTGGCGATAGTTCATAGGAGGAGCGGCTTCTCCAGGCCATGGGTGCCAGCTTTCCGAAGCTCCAGGTGCTCCACCGCGCCTGCCTGGACAAGGCCAAGTCCAGGATGGCAACGGTGGACAAGACCTCAAGGTACGCGTCACCGAGACGCAAACTTGGTTCCAGCAAGCTTGTGAGGGGCTGAAGGCCACCCAGGGCGAGCTGGCCAAGCGCGAGGTGGAGCTCACCATGAAGCGCGCCAACATCGAGAAGGCCTAGGAGACGGAGAAGAACCTGGCCGCCGAGGCCGAGGCCGCTCGAACCCAGCACCAGACCATGCTGTACTCCCAGGAGGAGGACCTTATCGCGCGTGAGGAGAAGCTTGCCGCCTCGCTCCGCGGCAAGGATGAGGAGGTGGAGAAGCTCGTCGTGCAGCGGACCCGGGAGTTGGAGAAGAGGCACAAGGAGGCACTCGATGCCCAGGCTCTGGTTCACGCCGACAAGGTGAAGGAGCTGGAGGTGGAGCGGGACAGGCTGAAAGACCAGGTCCTTAAGTTGTCCAATGAGAAGGACACGCTCAACAGCGCCCTGATGGAGGCGCAGGGCGCCGCCCTCAACAGGGCCGGGCAGCTTTCCGAGGCCAGCAACTCCATCAAAGACCTCAAGCTGAAGCTGGAGGGCCTCGAGGGGGCGCTGTCGGAGGCCAAGGCCCGGGAGGGAACCCTGGCCAAGAACCTGGAGGCTAAAAAGCAGCTGTGGAAGAACGAGACTGCCAACCACAAAAACATTGTGGAGGGTGAAAATCGCTGGATCGGGTGCCTTGAAGACGTCGCCGGCAGGATCAACACGCAGTTGTGTCGGTGTAAAAAAGTAGGGGCGCTCCTTTTGACCCCTTTACTTGTGCACGGGCAGTCGGAGTCACGCCCACGGCCAAACTAAGCAGAGCAGGGGATGGAAGCCGGAGAGAAGCCAGAGGAACAAGATGGTCAGAGGCAACTGAGGGAGTCCTGGATTAGGGGTCCTCGGACAGCCGGACTATATACTTTAGCCGGACTGTTGGACTATGAAGATACAAGATTGAAGACTTCGTCCCATGTCCGGATGGGACTCACCTTGGCTCAGAAGGCAAGCCTGGCAATACGGATATATAGATCTCCTCCCTTGTAACCGACTCTGTGTAACCCTAGCCCCCTCCGGTGTCTATATAAACCAGAGGGTTTAGTCTGTAGGACAACAACAATCATACCATAGGCTAGCTTCTAGGGTTTAGCCTCTACGATCTCGTGGTAGATCAAATCTTGTAATACTCATATCATCAAGATCAATCAAGCTTGAAGTAGGGTATTACCTCCATCGAGAGGGCCCGAACCTGGGTAAACATCATGTCCACCGCCTCCTGTTACCATCCGCCTTAGACGCACAGTTCGGGACCCCCTACCCGAGATCCGCCGGTTTTGACACCGGCATTGGTGATTTCATTGAGAGTTCCACTATGCCGTCACTGTAAGTCTTGATGGCTCCTTCGATCATCGGCAACGATGCGATCTAGGGTGAGGTTTTCCTCCCCGGAAAGATCTCTGTGTTCGGCGGCTTCGTACTGCGGGCCAACTCGCTTGGCCGCCAGGAGCAGATCGAGAGCTAAGCCCCTAGCCATCAGGTCAGGTTCGGAAACTTGAACTATACTGCCGACATCCGCAGAGACTTGATCTTCGGCGGATTCGAACCCATGTCAGGTGCACCGCAGAATCACGACAAGCACGACTTAACTCTGCCGTCGGACAATGTTCGGGAGATCACACTTGCAACTACTCCGGCCCTCAATCCGGAACAAATTGCGCCATCTGAGGATGGGTGGATAGAACCCGCCACGGAGGCCGCACTCTCAGTGGCGATAGAGACGAATACCGACTTCACCTCCCACGAGAGTCATGTTGCTGAGCCATTGGATTCGTCCCCGTCCACGGGCTCCGAGCCACTTGCATCCGTGCCTATCGAATCCGATTGGGCACCGATCATGGAGTTTACCTCCGCGGATATCTTTCAGCACTCGCCTTTTGGACTCTCTCCCTGTCAGGAGAACCTTGGCCGAACTATGTCTGACTAGAATGGGATACGGACGACGAAGAAATTCGCTCCCCACCCACCACCCACTTAATAGCCATTGTCAACGATTTAAACGACATGCTTGACTTCGACGCCGAAGACATTGACGGTATGGACAACGATGCAGGAGACAAACAGGAACCACCGCCCACAGGGCGCTGGACCGCCACCTCATCATATGATATATACATGGTGGATACCCCCAAAGAAGGCAATGGCGATAAGACAGCGGAGGAGGACCCCTCCAAGAAGCAATCCAAGCACCGACGTCAGCGGCGCAGCTCTAAGTCTCGCGACAACAAAAGCAGTGATGCCGACACAAGAGACAATAACGCTCCGAATAGTGCCGAAGACGATGACAATCCCCTCCAGCCAGACCTAGAGCGGGAGGATGAACAAGCTAGCCCTCCAGAACAGGTAGCAGACGGAGAATCGGAGGATGACAATTATATGCCTCTCTCCAAAGATGAGGTGAGCCTCGGCGACGAAGAATTTATCGTGCCTGAGGATCCCGTCGAACAAGAGCGCTTCAAGCGTCGGCTTATAGCCAACAAACAGCCTAAAGAAAAAGCAACAACAGCTTCCAGATGATCAGGATCTGCTAGCGGACAGATGGACTGAAGTCCTTAAGGCCGAGGAATACGAACTCGAACGCCCAACCAAGAGTTACCCAAAGCGCAGGTTGCTACCCCAACTCGAGGAGGAAGCATTAAAACCCACATCACCAGCGTATGATGCGGTCGATCGGCCACCTCGTGGCCGAGACAAAGAGGCATACCAGCCCAAAGTCCAGACCGCACCCCGCCGCCATTCAACCAAAAACACCAAGGCCCGGGGCAACACGCCGGACCTGCGAGACTTATTGGAAAACAAAGCAAAATATGCAAGATCGATCTACGGATCACGGGGGCGCACCCCAACGCGGGACGATGACCGTCATGCCGGATATACTAAAAGCAAATCCGGCCGGGCCGAATACAGCAGACAAGACTCGTACAAACTCCGTCGTGATATAGCCCGGCACAGAGGCGCCGCACATCCCTTATGCTTCACTAATGAAGTAATGGATCACGAATTCCCAGAGGGTTTTAAACCCGTAAACATCGAATCATATGACGACACAACAGATCCCGTGGTATGGATCGAAGATTTCCTCCGCCACATCCACATGGCTCGCGGTGACGATCTACATGCCATCAAGGACCAGCTCGGCATTGGCTCAATAGCTTGCCAGCAGACTCCATTGGCAGTTGGGACAATCTAGAAGATGCATTCCTTGACAACTTCCAGGGCACTTATGTGCGGCCACCAGATGCTGATGACCTGAGCGATATAATTCAGCAGCCAGTGGAATCGGCTAGGAAATTTTGGACCAGGTTCCTAACTAAGAAAAACAAGATTGTCAACTATCCGGATGCAGAGGTCTTAGTGGCATTTAAGCATAATATCCGTGACGAGTGGCTTGCCCGGCACCTCGGCCAGGAAAAGCCAAAGTCTATGGCAGCCCTCACGACACTCATGACCCGCTTTTGTGCGTGCGAGGATAGCTGGCTGGCTCGCAGCAACAACACATCAAGGACTCCTTGCACTTCAGATACCAAAGATACTAACGGCAGACCTCGTCGTAACAGACACAAGCGCCGCAACAACGGCGATAACGCCAAAGATACGACAGTCAATGCCGGATTCAGCGGCTCTTAATCCGGTCAGCGGAAAAAGGCATTCAAAAGAAGTACTCCGGGCCCGTCCAGTTTGGACCGCATACTCGATCACTCGTGTCAAATTCACGGCACCCTCGACAAGCCAGCCAATCACACCAACAGAGAATGCTGGGTGTTCAAGCAGGCCGGCAAGTTGAATGCCGAAAACAAGGACAAGGGGCTGCATAGTGACGACGAGGAGGAGCCCCGGCAGCCGAACACGGGAGGATAGAAGAGGTTCCCCCCACAAGTGAAAACGGTGAACATGATATACGCAACCCACATTCCCAAGAGGGAACGGAAGCATGCACTGAGGGATGTCTATGCGATAGAGCGAGTCGCCCCAAAGTTCAACCCATGGTCCTCTTGTCCGATCACCTTTGATCGTAGGGACCACTCCACTAGTATTCGTCATGGCGGATCTGCCACACTGGTCCTCGACCCCATCATTAACGAATTTCACCTCACTCGAGTCCTTATGGACGGCGGTAGCAGCCTGAACCTGCTCTATCAGGATACAGTGTGCAAAATGGGTATAGACCCCTCGATGATAAAACCCACTAAAACCACCTTTAAAGGCGTCATCCCAGGTGTAGAGGCCCATTGCACGGGCTCAATCACACTGGAAGTGGTCTTCGGATCTCCGGACAACTTCTGAAGCGAGGAGTTAATCTTCGATATCGTCCCGTTCCGCAATGGCTATCACGCACTGCTCGAGCGAACCACATTTGCAAGATTCAATGTGGTACCGCATTATGCATACCTCAAGCTCAAAATGCCAGGACCTCGTGGGGCAATAACAGTCAATGGAAACACAGAGAGCTCGCTCCGCACGGAGGAGCACACTGCGGCCCTCGCAGCAGAAGCGCAAAGCTGCCGTATTAGGCAAACTGCCAATTCGGCGAAAAAGACCCCGGACACCTTCAAGCGAGTCTGGAGTACCCCGCGGGCGGATCGACAGGCACGTTTTGAGCTCAACTAGCAATTCGGCCTCCATCCTAGTCCCAGTCAAGTGGCGAAATTCGTGCCACGCGTACATAACTATGCACTCAAGATACCATGGGCATAGGCGGAGGCACCACTACGGCACGTCCCACAATGAGGCTCAACCGCCCGAGGAGCTGTGTACCTTCATCATTTTCTCTTTAGGACCTTACTCTCTGGAAGCCCTTCTCGACGGTCTGATTGCTGGACGCACTACAGGAAGAAAATACCGATGAAGCAAGAGGCTCTGACGTACAAGGGAATCCCCAGGTGGTCTTTGATAACGATCGAAATACCTATTTTAAATACCCATACGCAGCTCGCCCTTGGATCGGACATGTCAAATTGTCCTATTCTTTTCTTATTGCACTACTTATATCTGTACGCTCCGACGTACTATTTAATAACATAGCGTAGCGTTAGCCAATTATTGCATTACCCTTTCTTTTTTGTTTTCCTTCTATTGTCTGCTTCATTACGACAGATTTCTCACGTACATTCTGGCACGACTAGCACGCCAGGGGCTTCAGTATACCCCACAATACGGCACGAGAAGTGCGAACACTTTCGATAGTGCGGCACCCCGAACTTATAGCACTATATGCATCAACTCCGAATCATGTCTTGGGTCCATAGTTGGGTTTGCCCGGCTCCCATGTTTTGGTACCTTACGTTCCGCAATATCGGCTAAGGTAGTGCTGGGAGAACTACTTCGATTGTGTCCCGGTTCTTCCAGACGAGCACCTCAGTAGACAAAGCCAAAAACTAACTGTCATGATAAGGCGAGAGTTGGTCGCTGTTCGAGAGGTCTCAAGTCCTTAAAGAGTTTTTCCGCTTCGGGCGAGGAGTCGGCTTTGCCCGACTTAGGCGTATATAGTGCCCCAAATTCGGCCTTCTGAAAACTAGGGGCTTCGGCAAAATTTAAAATTGTAGACTTCTATGGCTAAGTGAGGGTGATAAAGCTTTATAGCCTGATTGCCTGGTTCGTTGTGCTGAACACCTCCTTCGAAGGACCCAAAAGTGGGATAAAGAGTGTTCAGGTTTATCCCGAACACCCAGTACTAGTTACATGGGGGTAGAAGCCGATGACTGGCCAACCCTCAGATTTCATAAACGGCTGCACAGAAGGTAATATTTTAAATTAACAAGTGTTGCATAGCGCAAATGAACTCGTTTCACATTACAGGATCACATGAGTACATTCATTCGAATATTACATCCTTAGCACATTCCTCCGCCACAAGGCGGGAACCCTTCAGGACACTGTCATAATACATTTCGGGGTGGTGATGCTCCTTGCCTTGAGGTGTCCCCTCCTTCACCACCTTTACGGTGTCCAGCTTCGGCCAATGCACCTTCGCCCGGGCAAAAGCCCTGCGCGCACCCTCGATGCAGACTGGCCGCTTTATGACTTCAAGCCGTGGGCAAGCGCTCACAAGCCGCCTCACGAGGCCGAAGTAGCTACCAGGCAGGGGCTCGCCAGGCCACATCCAGAGTATAAGACCCTTCATGGCCTGTTCGGCCGCCTTGTGGAGCTCGACCAGTTGCTTCAGCTGGTCGCTCAAGGGCATGGGGTGTTCAGTCCCAGTATACTGAGACCAGAACAACTTCTCCGTCGAGCTCCCCTCCTCAGCCCTGTAGAACTCCGCGGCATCCACCACACTGCGGGGAACATCTGTGAACGCTCCTGGAGAGCTCCAAACTCGGGTAACTAAAAAGGAAAGTTTCCCTCACATGCTTGCTTTGAATAATGAATGCCTTACCCGCTGCTATCTTCTTAACCGCCTCAGTTTCCTGGAGGGCCTTCTGGGCTTTGGCCTTGGCGTTTTGTGCGCTTTCGAGGGCCTTCGCAAGCTCAGACTCTCGCGTCTTAGAGTCAAGCTCCAAGGACTCGTGTTTTTTGGCGAGAGCCTGGAGCTCTTATTGCACCTCGCCCACCCGGGCTTCTTGCTTCTCTCGCTAGCTGCGCTCCTTGGACGCTTTGTCTTCGGCCTCGGGTAGAGCCATCTGCAGGGTCACCACTTCGGTCGTGGCCCCTAGCAAAATTCATGGCGATCCTATTATTCCAAAACCAAATTTTAATAATATACAGACAGGGTATGACTTAGCTATTTGATCCTCTATTCGGCCTTTCTTCGCAAACGCCAAACAGAGCATCAGGGGCTACTGTCTACGCTGTAACATTTTCTTATAATTTAATTACTTACCTGAAAGCCTATTAGGAGGCTGGCACAGGCTTCAATCAGTCCGCTTTTGGCGGACTGAACCTTCTCAATCACCGCACTAATGATAGTGCGGTGCTCTTCGTCGATAGAAGCGCCACATAGCGCTTCTAGCAAGTTGTCCGGTGCCTCTGGATGGACAGAGGTCACCGGCACAGGCGGCTAGCCCTTCTTGCCGAGGGTTCGCCCGACAGAGTCCGGAACCACTGGAGGTTCCGGCGCAGTATTCGGCCGAGGGCCGAATTTGCTGCCCCTGCCATCGAAGCCCGTGGAAGTCTTGCTCCCATTGCGCCCAGGGTCCGGAATACCACCTTGAGGCGCCTCCAGGACAACCTCCCCTTGACTCAGTGCCCTTTGAGACAACACCTCGACATTGTCCGTAGGGCGAGGGGAGGAGGTGGTAAGAAGTGAATCGCTGTTCAAATCCGACGGGTCCAAAGAACCATCTGAAGGAAATATGCCCTAGAGGCAATAATAAAGTTATTATTTATTTCCTTATATCATGATAAATGTTTATTATTCATGCTAGAATTGTATTAACTGGAAACATAATACATGTGTGAATACATAGACAAACAGAGTGTCACTAGTATGCCTCTACTTGACTAGCTCATTAATCAAAGATGGTTATGTTTCCTAACCATGAACAAAGAGTTGTTATTTGATTAACGAGATCACATCATTAGTTGAATGATCTGATTGACATGACCCATTCCATTAGCATAGCACCCGATCGTTTAGTATGTTGCTATTGCTTTTATCCATGACTTATACATGTTCCTTTAACTATGAGATTATGCAACTCCCATTTACCGTAGGAACACTTTGTGTGCTACCAAACGTCACAACGTAACTGGGTGCTTATAAAGGTGCTCTACAGGTGTCTCCGAAGGTACATGTTGAGTTGGCGTATTTCGAGATTAGGATTTGTCACTCCGATTGTCGGAGAGGTATCTCAGGGCCTTCTCGGTAATGCACATCACATAAAGCCTTGCAAGCATTGCAACCAATGAGTTAGTTGCGAGATGATGTATTACAGAACGAGAAAAGAGACTTGCCGGTAACGAGATTGAACTAGGTATTGGATACCGACGATCGAATCTCGGGCAAGTAACATACCTATGACAAAGGGAACAACGTATGTTGTTATGCGGTCTGACCGATAAAGATCTTCGTAGAATATGTAGGAACCAATATGGGCATCCAGGTCCCGCTATTGGTTATTGACCGGAGACGTGTCTTGGTCATGTCTACATTGTTCTCGAACCGTAGGGTCCGCACGCTTAACGTTACGATGACAGTTATTATGAGTTTATGCATTTTGATGTACCGAAGGAGTTCGGAGTCCCGGATGTGCTCACGGACATGACGAGGAGTCTCGAAATGGTCGAGACGTAAAGAATGGTATATTGGAAGCCTATGTTTGGACATCGGATGCATTCCAGGTGAAATCAGGATTTTACCGGAATACCGGGAGGGTTACCGGAACCCCCCGGGAGCATAATGGGCCAACATGGGCCTTGGAGGAGAGGTGAGAGGGCTGCCCTCATGGGCTGTGCGCCTCCCCCTTCCCCTAGTCCTATTAGGACTAGGAGAGGTGGGCGCCCCCTCTCTCTCTCTCTCCCCCTTGGAGAATCCTAGTCCAACTAGGATTGGGGGGGGGGGGAATCCTCCTCCCAGAGGGAGCAGGACTCTCTGGCGCGCCTGGCTTGGCCGGCCAGCCCCTCCCCCTTGGCTCCTTTATATACGGGGGCAGGGGGCACCCCAAAGACACACAAGTTGATCTACGGATCGTTCCTTAGCCGTGTGCGGTGCCCCCTTCCACCAAATTCCACCTCGATCATATCGTTGCAGTGCTTAGGCGAAGCCCTGCGCCGGTAACACATCAAGATCGTCACCACGCCGTCGTGCTGACGGAACTCTTCCTCGACGCTTTGCTGGATCGGAGCCCGGGGATCGTCATCGAGCTGAACGTGTGCCAAGAACTCGGAGGTGCCGGAGTAACGGTGCTGTGATCGGTTGGATCGCGAGGAGAACGTACGACTACTTCCTCTACGTTGTGTCAACGCTTCCGCTTCGGTCTACGAGGGTACGTAGACAACACTCTCCCCTCTCGTTTCTATGCATCACCATGATCTTGCGTGTGCGTAGGAATTTTTTTTTGAAATTACTACGTTCCCCAACAGTGGCATCCGAGCCTAGGTTTTTATGGTTTGATGTTATTTGTACGAGTAGAACACAAGTGAGTTGTGGACGATACAAGTCATACTGCCTACCAGCATGTCATACTTTGGTTCAGCGGTATTGTTGGACGAGACGATCCGGACCAACCTTACGCGTACCTTACGCGAGACCGGTTCCCTCGACGTGCTTTGCACATAGATGGCTTGCGGAAGACTGTCTCTCCAACTTTAGTTGAACCGAGTGTGGCTACGCCCGGTCCTTGAGAAGGTTAAAACGGAGTCTATTTGACAAACTATCGTTGTGGTTTTGATGCGTAGGTAAGATGAGTTCTTGCTTAAAGCCCGTAGCAGCCACGTAAAACTTGCAACAACAAACTAGAGGACGTCTAACTTGTTTTTGCAGGGCATGTTGTGATGTGATATGGTCAAGACGTGATGCTAAATTTTATTGTATGAGATGATCATGTTTTGTAACCGAGTTATCGGCAACTGGCAGGAGCCATATGGTTGTCGCTTTATTGTATGCAATGCAATCGCGATGTAATGCTTTACTTTATTACTAAGCGGTAGTGATAGTCGTGGAAGCATAAGATTGGCGAGACAACAACGATGCTACGATGGAGATCAAGGTGTCGCGCCGGTGACGATGGTGATCATGACGGTGCTTCGAAAGATGGAGATCACAAGCACAAGATGATGATGGCCATATCATATCACTTATATTGATTGCATGTGATGTTTATCTTTTATGCATCTTATCTTGCTTTGGTTGACGGTAGCATTATAAGATGATCTCTCACTAATTATCAAGAAGTGTTCTCCCTGAGTATGCACCGTTGCGAAAGTTCTTCGTGCTGAGACACCACGTGATGATCGGGTGTGATAGGCTCTACGTTCAAATACAACGGGTGCAAAACAGTTGCACACGCAGGATACTCAGGTTATACTTGACGAGTTATGCATATAAGATATGACCTCGGAACACGGAGACCGAAAGGTCGAGCGTGAATCATATAGTAGATATGATCAACATAATGATGTTCACCATTGAAACTACTCCATCTCACGTGATGATCGGACATGGTTTAGTTGATTTGGATCACGTGATCACTTAGAGGATTAGAGAGATGTCTATCTAAGTGGGAGTTCTTAAGTAATATGTTTAATTGAACTTTAATTTATCATGAACTTAGTCCTGGTAGTATTAGCATATCTATGTTGTAGATCAATAGCTCGCATTGTTGCTTCCCTGTGTTTGTTTTGATATGTTCCTAGAGAAAATTGTGTTGAAAAATGTTAGTAGCAATGATGCGGATTGGATCCGTAATCTGAGGTTTATCCTCATTGCTGCACAGAAGAATTTTGTCCTTGATGCACTGCTAGGTGACGGACCTTTTGCAGGAGCAGATGCAGACGTTATGAACGTTTTGCTAGCTCAATATGATGACTACTTAATAGTTTAGTGCACCATGCTTAACGGCTTAGAATCGGGACTTCAAAGACGTTTTGAACGTCATGGAGCATATGAGATGTTCTAGGAGTTGAAGTTAATATTTCAAGCAAATACCCGAGTTGAGAGATATGAAGTCTCCAACAAGTTCTATAGCTAAAAGATGGAGGAGAATTGCTCAACTAGTGAGCATGTGCTCAGATTGTCTGGGTACTACAATCGCTTGAATCAAGTGGGAGTTAATCTTCCAGATAAGATAGTGATTGACAGAATTCTCTAGTCACCATCACCAAGTTAGTAGAACTTCGTGATGAACTACAATATGCAAGGGATAACGGAAATATTCCAAAGCTCTTCGCGGTGCTAAAATCGGCGAAGGTAGAAATCAAAGAAAAACATCTAGTGTTGATGGTTGACAAGATCACTAGTTTCAAGAAAAGGGCAAAAGGAAAGAAGGGGAACTTCAAGAAGAACGGCAAGCAAGTTGCTGCTCAAGTGAAAAAGCCCAAGTCTGGTCCTAAGCCTGAGACTAAGTGCTTCTACTGCAAAGGGACTGGTCACTGGAAGCGGAACTACCCCAAGAGATTGGCGGATAAGAAGGATGGCAAAGTGAACATAAGTATATTTGATATACATGTTATTGATGTGTACTTTACTAGTGTTCATAGCAACCCCTCAGTATTTGGTACTAGTTCAAGTTGCTAAGATTAGTAACTCGAAACGGGAGTTGCAGAATGAACAAAGACTAGTTAAAGGGCAAGGTGACGATGTGTGTTGGAAGTGGTTCCAAGATTGATATGATCATCATCACACACTCCCTATACTTTCGGGATTAGTGTTGAAACTAAATAAGTGTTATTTGGTGTTTACGTTGAGCATGAATATGATTTGATCATGTTTATTGCAATACGGCTATTCATTTAAGTAAGAGAATAAATTGTTGTTCTGTTTACATGAATAAAACCTTCTATGGTTATACACACCAACGAAATGGTTTGTTGGATCTCGATCGCAGTGATACACATATTCATGATATTGAAACCAAAAGGATGCGAAGCTAATAATGATAGTGCAACCTATTTGTGGCACTGCCGTTTAGGTCATATTGGTGTAAAGCGCATGAAGAAACTCCATGCTGATGGATTTTTGGAATCACTTGATTATGAATCACTTGATGCTTGCGAACCATGCCTCTTGGGAAAGATGACTAAAAACGCCGTTCTCCGGAACAATGGAGCAAGCAACAGATTTGTTGGAAATCATACATACTGATGTATATGATCCAATGAATATTAAGGCTCGCGACAAGTATCATTATTTTCTAACCTTCACAGATGATTTGAGCAGATATGGGTATATCTGCTTGATGAAACATAAGTCTGAAACGTTTGAAAAGTTCAAAGGATTTTTAGAGTGAAGTGAAAATCATCGTGACAAGAAAATAAGGTTTCTATGATCTGATCGCAGAGACGAATATTTGAGTTACGAGTTTGGTCTTCAATTAAAACAATGTGGAATAGTTTCACAAACTCATGCCACCTGGAACACCGCAGCATAATGATGCGTCCGAACGTCATAACCGTACTTTATTAGATATAGTACAATCTATGATGTTTCTTACCGATTTACCAATATCGTTTTGGGATCATGCATTAGAGACAGCTGCATTCACGTTAAAAGGGGCACCATCTAAATCCGTTGAGACGACACCGTATGAACTATGGTTTAGCAATAAACCTAAGCTGTCATTTCTTAAAGTTTGGGGCTGCGATGCTTATGTGAAAAAACTTCAACCTGATAAGCTCGAACCCAAATCGGAGAAATGTGTCTTCATAGGATATCCAAAGGAAACTGTTGGATACACCTTCTATCACAGATCCGAAGGCAAGACTTTTGTTGCTAAGTTCGGAAACTTTCTAGAGAAAGAGTTTCTTTCGAAAGAAGTGAGTGGGAGGAAAGTAGAAAATTTGATAAGGTAATTGTACCTTCTCCCTTATTGGAAAGTAGTTTATCACAGAAATCTGTTCTTGTGACTACTACACCAATTTGTAAGGAAGCTAATGATGATGATCATGTAACTTCAAGATCAAGTTACTACCGAATCTCGTAAGTAAACTAGAGTGAGATCCGCACCAGAGTGGTACGGTAATCCTGTTCTGGAAGTCATGTTACTAGACCATGACGAACTTGCGAACTATGAGGAAGCGATGATGAGCCCAGATTCCGCGAAATGGTTAGAGGCCATGAAATCTGAGATATGATCCATGTATGAGAACAAAGTATGGACTTTGATGGATTTACCCGATGATCGGCAAGCCAAAGAAAATAAATGGATCTTGAAGAGGAAGACGGACACTGATAGTAGTGTTGTTATCTACAAAGCTAGAATTGTCGCAAAAGGTTTTCGACAAGTTCAAGGTGTTGACTACGATGAGAGTTTCTCACTCGTATCTATGCTTAAGTCTGTCCGAATCATGTTAGCAATTGCCGCATTTTATGAAATCCGGCAAATGGATAAACAAAACTACATTCCTTAATGGATTTATTAAAAAAGAGTTGTATACGATGCAACTAGAAAGTTTTGTCGATCCTAAAGGTGTTAACAAAATATGCAAGCTCCAGCGATCCATCTATGGACTGGTGCAAGCATCTCGGAGTTGGAATATACGCTTTGATAAGTTGATCAAAGCATATAGTTTTATACAGACTTGCGGTGAAGCCTGTATTTACAAGAAAGTGAGTGGGAGCACTACAGCATTTCTGATAAGTATATGTAAATGACATATTATTGATCGGAAATAATGTAGAATTATTCTGTAAAGCATAAAGGAGTATTTGAAAGGAGTTTTTCGAAGAAGGACCTCGGTGAAGCTGCTTACATATTGAGCATCAAGATCTATAGAGATAGATCAAGACGCTTGATAAGTTTTTCAATAAGTACATACCTTGAAATAATTTTGAAGTAGTTCAAAATGGAACAGTCAAAGAAAGAGTTCTTGCCTGTATTACAAGGTGTGAAATTGAGTAAGACTCAAAGCCCGACCACGGCAGATGATAGAAAAAGAATGAAAGTCATTTCCTATGCCTCAGCCATAGATTCTATAAAGTATGCCATGCTATGTACCAGATCTATTGTATACCCTACACTGTGTTAAGCAAGGGAGTACAATAGTGATCTAGGAAGTAGATCACTGGACATCGGTCAAAATTATCCTTAGTAAAATAAGGATATGTTTCTCGATTATGGATGTGACAAAAAGGTTCGTCGTAAAAGGTTACGTCGATGCAAGTTTTGACACTAATCTAGATGACTCTAAGACTCAATCTAGATACATATTGAAAGTGGGAGCAATTAGCTAAAGTAGCTCCGTGCGGAGCATTGTAGACATAGAAATTGCAAAATACATAACGGATCTGAATGTGGCAGACCCGTTGACTAAATTTCTCTCACAAGCAAAACATGATCACACCGTAGTACTCTTTGGGTGTTAATCACATAGCGATGTGAACTAGATTACTGAATCTAGTAAACCCTTTGGGTGTTTGTCACATATCGATGTGAACTATGGGTGTTAATCACATGATGATGTGAACTATTGCTATTAAATCACATGGCGATGTGAACTAGATTATTGACTCCAGTGCAAGTGGGAGACTGAAGGAAATATGCCCTAGAGGCAATAATAAAGTTATTATTTATTTCCTTATATCATGATAAATGTTTATTATTCATGCTAGAATTGTATTAACTGGAAACATAATACATGTGTGAATACATAGACAAACAGAGTGTCACTAGTATGCCTCTACTTGACTAGCTCATTAATCAAAGATGGTTATGTTTCCTAACCATGAACAAAGAGTTGTTATTTGATTAACGAGATCACATCATTAGTTGAATGATCTGATTGACATGACCCATTCCATTAGCATAGCACCCGATCGTTTAGTATGTTGCTATTGCTTTTATCCATGACTTATACATGTTCCTTTAACTATGAGATTATGCAACTCCCATTTACCGTAGGAACACTTTGTGTGCTACCAAACGTCACAACGTAACTGGGTGATTATAAAGGTGCTCTACAGGTGTCTCCGAAGGTACATGTTGAGTTGGCGTATTTCGAGATTAGGATTTGTCACTCCGATTGTCGGAGAGGTATCTCAGGGCCTTCTCGGTAATGCACATCACATAAAGCCTTGCAAGCATTGCAACCAATGAGTTAGTTGCGAGATGATGTATTACAGAACGAGAAAAGAGACTTGCCGGTAACGAGATTGAACTAGGTATTGGATACCGACGATCGAATCTCGGGCAAGTAACATACCGATGACAAAGGGAACAACGTATGTTGTTATGCGGTCTGACCGATAAAGATCTTCGTAGAATATGTAGGAACCAATATGGGCATCCAGGTCCCGCTATTGGTTATTGACCGGAGACGTGTCTTGGTCATGTCTACATTGTTCTCGAACCGTAGGGTCCGCACGCTTAACGTTACGATGACAGTTATTATGAGTTTATGCATTTTGATGTACCGAAGGAGTTCGGAGTCCCGGATGTGATCACGGACATGACGAGGAGTCTCGAAATGGTCGAGACGTAAAGAATGGTATATTGGAAGCCTATGTTTGGACATCGGATGCATTCCAGGTGAAATCAGGATTTTACCGGAATACCGGGAGGGTTACCGGAACCCCCCGGGAGCATAATGGGCCAACATGGGCCTTGGAGGAGAGGTGAGAGGGCTGCCCTCATGGGCTGTGCGCCTCCCCCCTTCCCCTAGTCCTATTAGGACTAGGAGAGGTGGGCGCCCCCTCTCTCTCTCTCCCCCCCTTGGAGAATCCTAGTCCAACTAGGATTGGGGGGGGGGGGGAATCCTCCTCCCAGAGGGAGCAGGACTGTCTGGCGCGCCTGGCTTGGCCGGCCATCCCCTCCCCCTTGGCTCCTTTATATACGGGGGCAGGGGGCACCCCAAAGACACACAAGTTGATCTACGGATCGTTCCTTAGCCGTGTGCGGTGCCCCCTTCCACCAAATTCCACCTCGATCATATCGTTGCAGTGCTTAGGCGAAGCCCTGCGCCGGTAACACATCAAGATCGTCACCACGCCGTCGTGCTGACGGAACTCTTCCTCGACGCTTTGCTGGATCGGAGCCCGGGGATAGTCATCGAGCTGAACGTGTGCCAAGAACTCGGAGGTGCCGGAGTAACGGTGCTGTGATCGGTTGGATCGCGAGGAGAACGTACGACTACTTCCTCTATGTTGTGTCAATGCTTCCGCTTCGGTCTACGAGGGTACGTAGACAACACTCTCCCCTCTCGTTGCTATGCATCACCATGATCTTGCGTGTGCGTAGGATTTTTTTTTTGAAATTACTACGTTCCCCAACACCATCCGGCGAAGATACGTCGATATGGGCTCGGGACGGACTGCATAATCATGTTCGACGTGATAAGAAGTAGTACTATATGACGTACCATGAATTACTATGGTATCCGGATACTTACGACTTTGCCAGGGGCTTGTCCCTGGGCAACCACTCGTCGTCGCTGTAGGCGGCTGTCGTGGAGCAATCTGGGAGGAGGGTCCGTCCCTTCTTGGACCCTTCGGCCTCCCCGGATGGGGCGGCCTTCCTTTTCTTGTCTCCCCCGGCTGGGGGGGGAGAACTTTCCTCTTCCTCCTCCTCGTTTTCGTGGGAGGAGTGCGCCTCGGTGTTTTTTGATCACGAGTCCGATATAACCTTGCGCCGGAGACCCTTCCGGGTCCCCGTGGCCTTCTTCTTGGCCTTCTTCACTGGCACCTCGTAAGGCACCGGAACCAGCATGTCTATTAGGAGAGCATCTACTGGATCTTCAGGTAGGGGGGGGGGGCTGGGCAATCGATCTGCTCCGCTGTCTCTACCCAGTGCTGTTAAATGGCGTGGAGGCTTAGATCCCGCACATGATTAAACTGGGGGAAATAAACATCTCGTGAGATGTAAAAACTTACCGGATTGGCAGAATGCTTTGCGCTGAGTCCGCGGTCCTCGGTAAGGGGAGGAGGTACCTCGGCGCCCTTGAACAGCACCTTCCAGACATCCTTGTGTGTCGTGTCGAAGAGCTCTCGCAGCGTCTGGTGCTCGGTCGGGTCGAACTCCCACAAATTGAATGCCCGTCGTTGACACGGGAGGATCCGGCGGAAGAGCATGACCTCGACCATGTTGACGAGCTTGATTTTCTTGCTCATCATGTTTCTGATGCATTTCTGGAGTCCGGTCAGCTCCACCGACGAACCCCAGGACAGGGCCTTCTCTTTCCAGGAGGTGAGCCGCATGGGGATTCCGGATCGGAATTCGGGGGCCGCCACCCAGTTGGTGTCACGCGGCTCGGTTATGTAGAACCACCCCGATTGCCACCCCTTTATGGTCTCCAAATAGGAGCCTTCGAGCCAGGTGACATTGGGAATTTTTCCCACCATGGCGCCTCCGCACTCCGCTTGCTGGCCGACCACCACCTTTGGCTTAACATTGAAGCTCTTCAGCTACAGGCCGAAGTGGGGCTTGATGCGGAGGAAGGCCTCGCACACGATGATAAACGCCGAGATGTTGAGGATGAAATTGGGGGCCAGATCGTGAAAATCCAGCCCGTAATAGAACATGAGCCCGCGGACAAATGGGTGGAGAGGAAATCCCAGTCTGCGGACGAAGTGGGTAAGAAAAACCACCCTCTCATGGGGTTCTGGCGTAGGGACAATCTGCCCCGCATCTGGCAGCCTGTGTGTGATATCCGCAGCCAGATATCCGGCTCCCCGTAGCTTTGTGATGTTCTCCTCCGTGACGGAGGAGACCTTCCACTTGCCTCCCGCTCCGGACATGCTTGGAGTGGTTTGAGGAGAAAATGCGAACTTGGGTGCTGGAGCTCGAGTGCGCGAGAATGGATGAGCAAGGAGGAAGAGGGTGTGGGTAACAAAGAGGAATCCTTGTCCCTTTATAAGGGCGGAAGAAACTATACGCCTCCCCACTTGCGTGGTAAATTCGCTTATTCCCCAAGCGCCGTAATTGATGGCGCGGTTGGGTTACCCACACCCGTATTGATGAGAATCTCGTGATAAGGGGACACGATCTCTGCGTTGACAAGACGTGCCAAGAAAACCGCCTCGCAATATGTGCAGTAGCTGGTTGAGAAAAACGGTTCGAATAATGACCGGGCCGTGGTGTGATGTCATGCAGCCGAATGTGTCAACAGATTATATTTGTGGAAATATTATTCTCTCTACAATGGTATGTGGAATTTGTTTTGTAGAGACGGACACTATCCTTGTGTTCAAGATCTTCTATGGAGTATTCGGAGGAAGAACCTGTCAGGACCCGATCCTAAGTCACACTGATCTACCATGTAACACATCATATCACTTTGCGGCCTCACGCACGGTATTCCCACGGGTGCCACCTTACCTGGCCCGAGACCGTTTGCGCCTTTTGGCTCACGTATATGATAGTGTCGCTAGCATCCATATGACAAAGAACCCGGGCCCACATGGCTAGTCGTGAACCCAAAGCGGCACTAACCCATGGGGACAGGCATACATGAATCAACCTCGAGCATGTCGGTCAACAGCGTGTGAATCCGGGCTGTAGCACTGGGCTAACAGGACTCCGGTAACCCAGGCTGTAGCAGGCTAGGCAGGACTCCGGATGTCACCGCGTGACATTTCCCCGAAGGGACAGACACAGGAACGAAGTGAAACACATGTCGTCCAGTCAAGTGTCCTGAGCAGTAGTGCTGGGCTAGCAGGACACCGGTGAACCGGGCTGTAGCGGACTACTATGGCTCAAGGAAGCACTAACTACATTTCCCCATAAGAGAGGCTGCCGAGGATAAACAACTAGGTTATCGGATCCCACACATACCAAGCATTTCAATCATACACACAATATGCTCGATATGTGTAAATACAACATGGCATCACAACAAGACTCTATGACTCAAGTATTTATTCATTAGGCTTCGAGGAGCGAGATATTACAAACAAGGGTCTCATGACCCAACATTCAGAGCATACAAGTCAAAGCACATGCGGAAGCTTAACATGTCTGAGTACAGACATCTACAAATGAAAAAGGCTGAGAAGCCTGACTATCTACCAGATCCTGCCGAGGGCACAAGATCGTAGCTGAGGTATCAAGCTAAACGTCGAAGTCCGCACGAAACTACTAGCGAGACTGACGTCTCTCTACAAAAACATAAAATAGGCAAACGTGAGTACAAATGTACCCAGCAAGACTTACATCAGAACTAACTACATATGCATCGGTATCAACAAAAGGGGTGGTGGAGTTTAACTGCAGCAAGCCAACTTTGACTCGGTGGCTATCCTGAACTACGACCGCAAGTAACTCTTTTGAGGTGGCGCAGACGAGTCCACATATTCACCATATCAAATACACCACTATGGATCCGCTCCCATCTCCCTACGAGAAGGCCATCCATAGCACTCACGCTTATCTTGCGCATTTTAGAGTATCCACTTTCACTTGTCTATGAACTATGCAAGGGGTCCAAGTTTCCATATCCGAGGAATCCGACTATTCGAATAGATAATGATAACCCTGCAGGGGTGTACTTCTTCACACACGCTCTCGCCACTTATCGCCCTGTACACGTCATGTACCTCGGCAACCTTCAAGCGGAAGCCGGGCGAGGGAGTCGGCCACGACCTGACTAACCACACAAGTCTCTCGTCCAGGTTTATCGCCTATTCGGGTTCCATCGGCAAGGAGATCCGGCCGGGGTGTCGCTCACGGCCCCAAACGATGTGAGCAGGGTTCCCAAGCCCACCAACCGGGTGCCACTTGGTACACCGTGCCACTATGCCTAGTCTGTCCCAAGCCCACCTGTACCGGGTGCCACTTGGTAGACTACTAACACTACCTACAAACACCAGAAACTAGTTGCAACTCCTGGACAGAGATCAGGTTGATTAATAAGTCGAGAGAGCTTGGAGTGCCCGGAGCCCAATGTGTGGTAGTAACTGTTCATGGATCACAAACACAGAACTCAGTTCCTGAGGATGGCTGCAATGAGACAACCCACCATGTACTCCTACATGGCCTCTCACCGCTACCTTTACCAAATCGTGTTCACACACTTAGCTCTCAACAGTAGGACATGTTCACCACATTCCAATTCATTCCCGATGAATCAGACCTGACACAACTCTAAGCAATAGTAGGCATGACAAACAAGCATGAATGAGTAGGCACATCAGGGCTCAAACAACTCCTACTCATGCTAGTGGGTTTCATCTATTTACTGTGGCAATGACAGGTCATGCAGAGGAAAGGGGTTCAACTACTGCAGCATGTAACAGTTGAAACGCTGTTGTCCTAATGTAGTAAAAGAGAGCATGAGCGAGAGAGTGGGATTGTATCGGAATGAACAAGGGGGGGGGGTTGCTTGCCTCACACTTCTGAAGATAATATAGTTCTTCATCGGTGTCATCGAACTCATCGTCGGAACCACGTCTATCGAGACGGGACAAATACCGGCAACAGAGAAAGAAACACAATGAATGCAATGCACAATATGATGCATGATCATGACATGGTAAAATGGGTGCGTTGGGCTAATGCAACTATAATCAGAAGGTTTTGAGCTTATTTGAATCAAGGATTCAAATACCAACCTAAGCTATGAACTCATATAAGTGCATTATCATGTTTCATCTAAACAGCAAGGCTAGGTTGCTCTAACATGCATGAAATTAGTACAGATGGATAGATTGGATTTTTCTGATCATTTTTCATATATAACTTGTTTGATTTGGAGCTACGGTTGATTTACTATGAATTTTAGAAGTTTGCAACATTTTCTGGAATTTCCTATATAAAAATAAATCCAGAAAAAGAGTTACTGCGTCAGTCTTGCGTCAGCGTGACGTCAGCAAGTCAACACGCACGGTCCAGGTCAAACTGACCCGTGGGTCCTGCGTGTCAGTGTCATTAGTCTAACTAATTTTTAGTTAGTCCTAATCCTAACTTAATTAGCAGGTGGGGCCCATCTGTCATAGACCAGGGGGTCAACTGGGCCCACCCGGGTCAACTTGGTCAGCGGGGGGGGGGGGGTCAAACCCCTGGCTAGCAGGGTCAAACCTGCCGGCGTTGAGTCGCCGGCGAGGCCGAGACGACGGAGAGCATCGGAAACGCTGCTCCGGCCACGGTTCGATGCGCGGGTGGGTGCTACGGGTAGCTGGCGGTGTGGCGCATCCAATGGTGGCGGTGGTTGGTGCTGGGGTGGCCGGAAAAGTGGCTGGCGACAAGGTTTAGCGGCGACAGCAGCTCGGCATTCTCGGGGTGGCGCTACAGAGCTCGGGAGGAGGTGTACTGCGGGTGGCTACGGACTCCTGGAACTGCGCTGAGCACGATGGTGTGCTCGGGCACGAACTTCGGTGGTTGTGGCCACGACGGCGACGTGCGGCGGCGGCGGCGAGCTTCGGCCATGGTGGAAGACGGAGCTAGCGGGCGGGAAAGAAGGGGGCGAGCACAGGGGGAGAATTAGGAGCTCACGGAGGGTGCAGAGATGGCCTCAGCATGCTCGGGGGAGCACCGGAGCGGGCGGGGCGGCGGGAGAGATCTCCGGTGGCCGGCGATGGAAACAACGACGGTGGCGGCGTTGCAGCGCGTCGGGGACCTCATGGCTCGGTGGAGAGGAAGAGGGGGTCGAGGCGGAGCCTCTAGGCGCGTCGGTGAGGCGTGGGGTGGCCGGTGGCCGCGAGAACGGCGAGCGGCGCGACGAGCCCCACTCGGGTGTGCTCGGGAGAGGGAGCAGAGGGCGAGGGAGAGAGCAGAGAGTGAGGGAGAGGAGCAAGGACCACGAGGCGTCTCCGTGGCGTTGCTAGAAGGCCCGGGGAGGAAGCAGGAGGCGGCCAGGGGTGAGCGCGCGCGCGGGCGACACGCCTCTGCCTACTGGCAGAGGTTGAAGACGACCGCTTCAGGCCAGTGGGCTGGGCCGCCAGCTGGAGCTGGGCCAGGTGGGCTGCCAGGTAAGCTCTTTCCTCTCTCTCTTTCTAATTCTGTTTTCTGTTTTCTAATTTTCTGCAACTGTTGGGCTTCATTAAAAAATACTAAAACATTTCCAGAAATCATGAAAATAATTGTGGGCTCTTTTGAAACTACTTCCAACAGACCTCAAATGCTTTCAAGATTATTTGGACATTTAAAATATTTTATAGAATTTAAATGTCCAAATTCAAATACTTATGATTTAATTCAAAAATCCAGGAATGACCTATAAATATGTTCATCATTTTTGGCAGAGGTTTTCACCTTTATCATAAATCACGAATATTTCCAAAGTGCATTCTAGGTCATTGAAAAATATTTTATTTGAACCTATTTGAATTAAATTTGGTGCTAGGGTTTACCAATCCCCATTTAAAATTTCTTGAATTTAAACATGATGACATGAATGCTTTCATGAAACTAGTTACAAGCAGATCTAGGGTCGTGACAACTCACCCCCACTAAACAAGAATCTCGTCCCGAGATTCAAGACATGAGGTAAGAATTCAAAGAGGTCACGAGCTAACACGATCTTCATGATCCAGTTGCCCTGATTGAAGATGTTGATTCATTGCTTCAAATTGATCTTGTCGTCTTTGCTTTCGGGATCTTCATCCAACATGATGATGACAAAACAAACTCTATAGGAATCGATCTTCTTAAAGATCGAGCACTCAAGATCAACTCGCGGAATGAGATGTTGGAACATCTCGAGTTGAGACACAAAACACATCGAGAGGGATGGAAGAACAACGACAGGGTTTGATTTGGTGGCAACAATTCCACGCCTAAGAAGATGGTGGATGGTGTCAAGGTGGCGAGGAAATAATTGCCATGATCCCGTAACGGGGCACCTTGGGAAAGGTGACTCGTAGAATTATTCCCTTAAGTGGCAAAAAGAATTACTTTTGATACAGAGATCATTGAAACTCTTTATACCAGCCTAAGGAAAAACACAATTGATCATTTGAATGAATTCGAAAGAATGGCATACTCAGTTTGGAGAGGAACTAGAGTTATAGGACAACTCGGCAACGGAAGGCACATTCCAATTGATACCGAGGATATAACCCAATGACTGAGCGTGCTCTCAAGAACTTGAGCATTCCCGTATTCAACAGGGTTTACCAACATCCGTGCCGAGGATCCTGGCGACACAACATACTACCATGATGACTAGTGATGGATGATGCGGATACAAAGGAAGATAACACCTTCTCAGACTTCCCCTTAGCAAGGCTAAGGAACAGAATCTGGATGATCGACCGAGAGACATTTAGCACTCCGCTTCTAATGTTCCCCTTGATGTGCTAGCGTAATCCATTCATAGATATGGTTTGTGCCGGGGAAATCTGAGTCCGCGAGCACCTATGGGGACGGAGCCCCTTTTTGGTTCTGGGGGGGCGGAGGACGCGCAAAGAGTGGATCGAGGCGAGGCACACGAGGGGTTTTACCCAGCTTGGGAGCTCTCTGGAGACATAATACTCCTACTGCTGCTTTGTGGATTGTATTGAGTTCTTGCTCGGGAGCGCGGAGTGCTACAGTACACTCCGGCAGCTAACGAGACCGAGCGTGAGTGTTCTACTGTTCGTCTTCCCCTTCCCTATGTTGTGCATGGGCCTCCTTTTATATGCTCAAGGGGTCTCCAACAGGTGGCAACGTAGGCAAGGGCAAAAATGGAAAGGTGTTGCGGTAGGTACAGCTACCTACACAGTGTATCATACCTAACCCTGACGGCAGGGGACAAGGGCATTAAATGCCTATCTACGTCGCCCAGACAGTGCAGAAAAGGGACCGTCAGGGGCGCCACCGCTTGCCACGATGGCGATCTTGTCAGCGTCGCATGCCACAGTGTACCCCTGGCTGCACAGCCTCCCGCCACGTACGCCTGGAAGGGTCCCAGAGCGACACGTGGGTGGGTGTGCTGGAGCGCAGGTACAGAGTGGTGGCTTGCCGCAGCAAAACGACTTGCCACGGCCGTTCTCTTGCCGCGTCCGGGAGCTTGTCGCTCGCCGGGTCCTGCCGGGACGCGTGGCGCGTCGCGGCAAGTTCCTTGAGATGCCTTGGTTGGCCTTCCCGGCAAGCTCCTCTTGCCGGGGTCTTGTGCCTTGAGTGGCCTTCCCGGCAAGCTCCTCTTGCCGGGGACTTGCCTCCTTGGCTTAAATACTTTGTTCTTGAATGGCTCCAAAGGAACCACGGAGGACCTTGGCGGTCACCTGGCAAGCCTTGCCGTGGGACGCTGCGACTGCCCGGGCACAAGTTCGGGATACTAGGGTACCCCTACTCTAGTACACCGACAGGAGCCCCCGGGCCTGGGCCATACACGGTGCCGAGCGCTGTTGGGCCAGGCCCAAAACAGGGCACGGGCACGCGCGGCCTGGATCACGTCATATCTTACTCCGTATCTACCACGCCCTCCCCGAGTGGCACGCGTCGATTGCGGTGTCGTGGGAGAGATCGTGGGTGGTTCTTTATTCGGAAAGGCGGACCGTCCGGCCCCTCCGTCCTTATAAGCAGGGGAAACAGGGGCAGTTCGCCCATCTGCCCATTGCTATTCCTTCCTCGAGAATCTCCGCCACTCCCCTTCTTCCCAAAGCCGAAGGAGAGCAGCGCTCCGCCCCCATCGCCGCCAGCACCACTAACGCCGTCGCCCTCCCTCACCATTCCCGCCATGGCTCTAAAAGCCGAGAAGGCGAAGTCGGCCGAGGCGCAGCGGCTCGCTGCGCTTCGAAAGGAGCGGGCAATCTTCCCTCCGAGGCTTGACGCGGAAGAGCTGAAGGAGGACTTCTACCTCTTCTGGTCGACGGGGACGCGAGCGCATCCACGCATGAAGGTACTCCCAGCCGTTGCTTGGGATAAGTATCCCACTGGGTACCCTCTCTTCGTCTTGTTCTTCTACTGCGGGCTCTGCCCGCCCTTTTCTGAATTCTTCTGTGACATCATGAACACCTATGGGCTCCACCTCCTTGACTTCACCCCCAATGTTGTCCTGACCATGGAAGTTTTCGCACATCTCTGCGAAAACTTTGTTGGAATCCATCCAAACTTAGCCCTTTTTCGCCACTTCTTTTCGCCTCGAGTTGAGAAAGGAGAGCCTTTATCCGGCGGAATCGCGTGGATCTCGAAAGCTGGCAAGAAGGATGATTATCTGGACGGAGAGTTCCACAGCAAGTGGGAGGAGTGGAGGGCGGACTGGTGCCTGATTGTCGAGGAGAACCCGCAGCCGATTACTGCTCTGCGCGAAACTCCAGTAGTGCGCGGCAGTGATTGGAGTAGCCTGGCCCCGGAAGACGACAGACTGAAGATTGCCGTCGCCCGTATCCTACGCCTCAGGCTTGTCGGGCTTACTGTCGGAGCGGTTGGCGCAGATTTCCTCCGCCGCCGCATCGCCCCCTGTAGGAGAGGAGGAGACCCGCCTGGGAGTTCCAGAATGTGGCGGATATCATGAGGTTGCGGCCGGGCCTCAACTTCAACTTCACTGTCCTGGAGCTCAAAGCGATGCTCCAGGAGCTGTTCAAGTATGACCCACAGCATCCCGAAGTGTTTAGGTTGCCGAGGGGCGTCGTTCCGCTGTGCAACAACTCCGCGCTTGACCGCATTCGTGCAATGATGCCGCTGTGCGACTCGCATGGAATTGATCCAGCCTGGATAGAGCCTGCAGATGATGTCGTGCGGGCGTTCTTGGACAACTTGATAGAAGTGCCGGTCGACGCCGATGAGCAGAGGGGCCTCACCTGGGACACCACCGACGAGGAGCTCAAACGCATCGCCACCAGGCTGGAAGAGGTGGCGGCAGCCGCAGCTGCGGCCGAGTTTGGGTTCACCGTGGAGGAGGCAGAGGCAGCAGAGGCGGCAAGCCTTGCCGAGCGAGAGGATCTGGCCGGCGAGGGAGAGCCTGCCGGACGTGACGTCGGGCCGAGCGGGCCCGCTGAGGATACGAGCGGCTTGTTGGAGATCGGCTCCTCTTCCTCTTCGTCTTCGGACAGCTTGCCGCAAGCAGAGCCCCCGACTCCACAAGCAGAGCCCCCAGCTCCACCAAGAAGGCGTCTTCGCAAGGCCGGGGACGTAGCGGAGCAGCGGACGAGTCAACCCCCGCCGCGCCGCACGACACGCTCCACCGCGGCAAGTTCTGTTGCCGCGGAAGCACCTCACGCTGCAGCGGCAACTGGGGCGGGGTCCTCTCGGTCCGCCGCTCCAGCTCCTGCCAAGCGGCCAAGAGATCCTACTCCTCCTCCTCCTCGCACCGGAGGTGGGCCAGGCTTTGACTTGTCCGCGCTCAGCTCCGACGAGGAAGAAATAGAGTGTACTTGCATGTCCTCAATACTTGCTGTCTTGTCTTGTATCTCATTTGCTTTACTCTGAACTTATCCCTTTTTAGGACTCTGGCCCAGAGAGCGGCAAAGAGAACCAAGGTCCCGGTGATTGTCATCGAGGACGATCCCACCGTGCCAGCAGGGGGTGCGCCCGAGACAAACTTGCCGGACCCGACAGCTGTTCTTCAGAGCAGCCCCCAGCGCAGCCCCCAGCGTAAGTATATGGTTTGCTTCCCGCTGTTAGGCGCACATGGATACTCTTTGCTTGCTGATATCTGACAGTTGGCATGTGTAGGAGCAGAGCAGCCCCACCAGGAGCGTCCGGACGCCGCCCCTGACATGCCATCTGCTTCGACTACGCCGCCAAATGAGAGTTCTCCGGCAAAGGAGAATCCTCAGACAAGGGAGAGCTCCCTGGCAAGGGAGAAGTCTCCGACAAGGGAGAGCTCCCCGGCGAGGGAGGAGTCTCCGACGAGGGAGAGCTCCCCGGCAAGGGAGAAGTCTCCGGCAAGGGACAGTACCAGCGACCCCCCGGCAGCGGAGACCCCAACTGCCGAGCCTGGTACAGGTACTCCTTGCTTCTAAACTTCCCTTGGGTTCTTCTTTTTGGATATTTGCTTGACTTTTCTTCCTTTTCCGGCCGTCAGATCCATCTACTATGGAGCCGATGGAGGCCGAGGATGTTGTTGATGATGCCGCCGCCACCGAAGAAGCGGTCGGCGCTGATGATCCCGCTGGCAAAGAGGCCGCCAAGGCTGCCGCCGCAGCAGCCGACGAGGGGTCCAGCGATCGTACTGACGACCCTGAGGCCGCAGGAGCGACAGGCGCTACACCGACCGCCGATCCTCCCGCCGCTGCCGCAGCGCCAGGCTCCGAAGAGCCCCAGCCAGGCGTCTACTTGAAGGCCGGCGATGGCGTCTTCATCAACCTCCCCTGGGCGTCAACGTCCAGGGCGCCGGTCGAAGGAGAAAGCTTTGACGCGGAGGTGCTCGCCTCCGCTGGGCCGATGCTGGTCGACGCGCTAGGCAGTAGCAGCGACGAGCCTAAGGAGGAGCGACTGCTGCAGAAGCTGGTGTCGCTCTACCGCGCTCGACAAGCCAAACTGGAGTCCCGCGAAGCGCTTGTCGCGAAGGCGGGACTGGACATGGAGAAACGTGCGGAGGAGCTCCGAGGTCTCAACCAGGCAGCTCTCCATTTGCTGGCGGCTGAGCGTGCGCAGCTTGATGAGGCGCAGAAGGCCTTCATCCTCGAGAAGGCAGAAGTTGCAGAGCAACAACGGCTTGCCGCTGAGGAGCTATCTGCACGGGAGGGTGAGTTGGTGCAGCTGAAGGCCAGCCTGGACAGCCACGAAGAGGAGCTTGCCGCGCGCGAGCAAACACTCAGCGGAGCTCTCAAGGAAACAAAGGACGCTACCGCAGCTCCCGAGGCCGCCAAGAAGGAGCTGGAGACGAAGGTGAGCGGTGAAGCGCTTGCCGCGCTCAAGCATGAGCGCGAGAAGGACGCCTACACCTTTGGCGAGCTGCAGGGTCGTCTCGCCGAGAAGATCAAGGAGCTTAGCGCCGCCAAGGATTCCAACGCCGATCTTGAGTTGAAGCTGGCTGCTTTGACCAAGACGCTGGACGGCGCCAGGGAGCAGGAGGCGTCCCTGAAGAAGGAGATCAAGGCCGACAAGGCGCTGCTGGAGAGCATTGCCGCCACCCAGAATGATTTTAGAGAGACTGTGGAGCAGTGGACAGAGGGTCTTGTGAATGCTACCGCAGACATCGACAAGGAGCTGGCGCAGCTTGGGATGGAGGATCTCGGGTATCCCTCCGATGAGACCCTCCCATCCTGCGCCAAGCTCACTCTGTTCTTCAAAGGCGTGGCGACGGCCCTCCAGCGACTCCTGGAGAGGATCCCAAAGCAGCTGGCCGACGAGTCGCGCAAGATCTGCGCGGGAGCTCTTCAGAAGGTGTTGGTGAAGGTAGCCTTCCGCAACTTGGGCCTCAACCTCACCAATGTCCTCAGATCCCTGCCGGCGGAAGCTGATCTGGAGGCGCTCAAGGACCTTGTCGCACCCATTGTGGACAAGGTGAGCGGGATCAAGAGGGTTGAGGGCGATCGTGTGGACTAGGCCGCCCGTTTTCTTCTTTTCTTGTCGCTGCTAATCATGTTATGAAAGCAGTCTATTAGAGCCGCGACAAGCTATCTTGTAATATATAACTTTATTTTGGGTAGCAATTGCAACGTTATTTCCTTTACTTGATTCCTTCCTTTGTATGTTTTTGCCCTACGCTTTTACGGAACTTGCCGGCGTAGGCACCTTTGCCACGAGCGCTGAGTGCGGGACGTCAGCAGCCTGCTGGCAGTGCCGTTGCCGACAAGAAACCTTGTCGTAACTAGTCGCAGCTCGCTTAAGTTGTTGAGCGGGCTCGAAACAAAGTAAGGGTGCGACTCTAGTCGCAGCACACTTAAACTGTTGAGCGAACTCGAAACAAAGTAAGGGCGCAACTAGCCACGAGCCGGTTCCTTCGCGCACAGGTTTTCCATACAAAGCATGGTCGTACAAGGAAGATAACTATAGAAAATTTAAAGACATCTGATTGCTCAAGCTTTGGCAACTTAGCTTTTCTGTCGTTTGCTTCCCGGCAAGGCGAAACTTTCTTGAACGACGCCTGGTCCATACCATTATCTTCCCCTCCCCCCCCCCCCCGGCAAACTTGTGGGCGAAGGAGCCTTCATTTCCTTGAAAGAAGAAAGAAAGTAGAGAAAATAATGATACGGAGCCTTATGGCTCGTTATTGCTTACCGGGGGTGTTCGCTGCACAAAGTGTCAGATAATTCATGCAGAAAAGCATGAAATTGACAAGGTGTGCGGAGCACGTGAGCTTTATTTATGCACAGGGTCTGCGCCTGGCTTTGTACAAAGGATTACATGCAACAGCGGCAAGACTTGTACAAAAGGTGGTTGCCGGACAGGGCCCGACAACCGCGCCTTACGGGTAAAACTTACGAAGATGCTCGATGTTCCAGGAGTTGCTCACCGGAATGCCATCTTCGGTCTCAAGGCGGACAGCGCCAGGCCTAGTGACTCGTTCCACCCGATAAGGGCCTTCCCACTTTGGCGTCAACTTGTTGGAATTCTTGGCGGAATGAACGCGCCGGAGAACAAGGTCGCCTTCCTCGAGACTTCTGGCGTTAACTTTGCGGCTATGGTAGCGGCGCAAAGCTTGATGGTAGCGAGCAGCTCGCACAGCAGCCTGAAGACGATCCTCCTCAAGGAGCAGCGCGTCATCTTGTCGCAGCTGCTCTTGCTCAAGCTCATCATAAGCGAGCACTCGAGGTGACCCGTATACGAGTTCTGTGGGGATAACTGCCTCTGCTCCATAGACTAGAGCGAAAGGTGACTGGCCAGTGGCTCGATTTGGCGTCGTCCTGATCGACCAAAGAACCACCGACAGCTCCTCAATCCAGTTTCTTCCGCACTTGTGCAGCCTGTCGAATGTCCTGGTCTTGAGCCCACGCAACACTTCAGCATTTTCCCTCTCCCCTTGACCATTGCTCCTGGGGTGAGCAACAGAAGCGAAGCAGACCTTGGCACCAAGATCTTGGACGTACTGCATGAAGGTGCGGCTCGTGAATTGCGTACCGTTATCGGTGATGATCCTATTAGGGATCCCGAAGCGGCAAACAATCGACCTGAAGAACTTGACTGCCGACGGTGTTGTCACCTTCCTCACTGGTTCCACTTCCGGCCACCTTGTGAACTTGGACGTACAAGTACTCAAAGCCCCCGACTGCTCGGGGGAAGGGGCCGAGAATGTCGAGCCCCCAGACTGAAAATGGCCAGGATAAAGGGATCGTCTGGAGAGCTTGAGCTGGCTGGTGTATCTGCTTGGAATGGAACTGGCACGCTTCACACTTGGTTACTTGTGCAGTTGCATCCTGGAGGGCTGTCGGCCAAAAGAAACCTTGCCGGAAAGCTTTGCCGGCAAGCGCTCTTGCGCCAATGTGGTGACCACATATGCCTCCGTGTATCTCTGCCAACAGCTTCTGTCCATCTTCCCGGTGAATACACTTCAATTTCACACTGTTGAGTCTTCTTCTGTACAGTGCGTTGTCGACAAACTGATACATACTTGACTGCCGGGCTACTCTTTCCGCTTCTTCTTGCTCTTCGGGAATTTCTCCTGTCTGGAGGAAACGGACGATCTGCTGTGCCCATGCTAGTGCTTGTGGCTCGACAACAAGGACTAAAGGCATATCTGCTGCTGCGGGAACATCCGCTTCTACGGCGAGAGCCTGTGGCTCAGCCGGAGCTTGACGTTCCCCGGCAAGCTTGCCGGAGCAAAACTTGTCGGGAGCGTCTGCTTCAACGAAACAAACCCTGGGGCTTGTCGGAGCAGACTGCTCCTCAGCACTCTTGGCGTTGATCTTGGGGACCTTCTTGGCGGCGGCTTTGGGAAGCTCTGCCGGAAGATAGTCACCAAAAATCAACTTCCTCGTCTTGCTCTATCCAGTTGATGGCGTCACGGACGGTTGAGTCAGCTTGAGCACAAAGATCCCTGGTTCCATAGGTAACTTAAGTGCTGCGCACTTTGACAGGTCGTTGGCGATGTCGTTCTGAGCTCTTGGAACATGTTCCATCTGTAGGCCGACAATGTGCTCTTCTAGCTTTCTCACTTCATCAACGTAAGCTTCCATCAATGGACTCTGATAATTCTTGTTCACTTGGCGGACGACAAGCTGCGAGTCACCCCTGACAATGAGCTGCTTGATCCCAAGGTCTGCCGCGATCCTGAGACCAGCAAGCAAACCTTCATACTCAGCAGTATAGTTTGTTGCTTGCTCCTTGGGAAAGTGCATCTGGACCATGTACTTGAGGTGCTCTCCGGTGGGTGCGACAAGCAGCATGCTAGCACCGGCGCCTTGCAGCGAGAAAGCACCATCAAAGTACATCAGCCACTCTTTGCTTGCTTCCTTGACGGGGATGCTCGTTTTTGGAATTTCTTCAACTGGTGTTGGCGTCCACTCTGCTATGAATTCTGCCAATGATCTGCTTTGGATAGTTGAAGTGCTCTCAAACTTAAGGCCAAAGCTTGACAGTTCCAGTGCCCAGTCAACAATCCTGCCTGTTGCTTCTGGATTCTGCAGTATCCTCTTCAGCGGAAAGCGAGTGACAACTGTAATATCGTGTGCTTGGAAGTAATGCCGCAGCTTTCTCGAGGCCATAAGAAGGCCGAAAAGCAATTTCTGCACACCAGAGTACCTTGACCTAGCCCCCTGCAGAAGGGAAATGGCAAAGTAGACTGGGCGCTGCACCATTCTCTTCTGTTGTATCTCTTCGCACATCTGCGCAGATCCATCCTTGCCGGGACCAGAGCTTGTCGGAGAAGCCCCTGCTTGTCGCTGGATGCGCTTGCCGCAGTCGCTGGCTCATCATCAGCGTCCCTCTCCGCTACTAACGCAACACTAACCACTTGATTGGTTGCCCCCAGATACAGCAGCAACTTGTCTTGTGGCTTAGGTGCGACAAGTATTGGAGTGGAGGACAACTATCTCTTCAAGTTCTGCAGCACAGCCTCCGCTTCCGGAGTCCATTTCATCGGACCTGCCTTTTTCAAAATTTTGAAAAATGGCAGGGCGCGCTCAGCAGACTTAGAGATAAACCTGCTGAGAGCCGCCACGCAGCCGGCAAGTTTCCGCACATCCTTGACACGCTCCGGTGCTTCGATCTGCTCAATGGCCTTGATCTTGTCGGGATTGGCTTCAATTTCCCGCTGAGACACGAAGAACCCGAAAGCTTGCCGGAAGGGACTCCAAACACGCACTTCTCGGGGTTGAGCTTGAGGCTAATCTTGTGCAGATTTGCAAAAGTATCTTCTAGATCTTTAATCAGAGTTGCTTTGTCCCTGCTCTTGACCAATATGTCATCCATGTAGGCTTCCACATTTCTGTGTATTTGCGGTTCAAAAGCAGTATGGACTACCCTTGCAAATGCTGAACCAGCATTCTTCAAACCGAAAGGCATCCGTACGAAACAGTACGTGCCACATGGAGTGATGAATGCGGTCTTCTCCTCATCCTCTTCTGCCATGAAGATCTGATGATATCCTGAGTATGCGTCAAGAAATGAAAGCAAATCACATCCGGCCATGGAGTCAACAATCTGGTCGATGCGCGGCAAGGGAAATGGATCTTTGGGACAAGCTTTATTGACATCGGTGAAGTCAATACAAAGCCTCCATTTCCCGTTTGCCTTGCGCACGACTACAGGATTGGCCAACCACGTCGGATGGAGCACTCCTCTGACAAGGCCTCCTGCTTCCAACTTCTTGATCTCTTCTGCGATGAATTCTTGGCGCTCCACTGCTTGTTTCCTGACTCTCTGCTTGACGGGCCGCGCATGAGGACAGACAGCAAGGTGGTGCTCAATTACTTTCCTGGGAACGCCGGGGATGTCAGACGGTTGCCACGCAAACACATCGACATTCGCCCGCAGGAAAGCAACGAGCGCGCTTTCCTATTTAGGGTCGAGAGTGGCACTGATGGTGAAAGTACTACCAGTGCCGTCCTCCTTGGCGGACACCTTCTTGGTCGCTGGCGGAGCTGCCATCGTCTTCTTACACTTGCCGGTGGAGCTCGATGGTGCGTCCTCGACGGTGGCGCAGCACTCCGAAGAGGTGCGCTTGCTGGAGTGGGCATCAGAACTCTTGCTGGACTTGGTCTTCTTCTTCCCCCCGGGAGCTTCAGCGGCAAGTGTCTCGCGATCTGCTGCGGCTGCTGCTTCCTGGTAGATCTTGTCGGCACAGATAAGAGCATCTTTCTTGTCGCCAAGGACAGAGATGACACTTATCGGGCCTGGCATCTTCAGCATGTTGTACGCGTAGTGAGAGGCCGCCATGAACTTGGCGAGCGCTGGACGGCCAAGAATTCCATTGTAGGGCAATGGAAAATCGGCAACGTCAAAAGCGATCCTCTCAGTCCTGAAGTTTAGCTCGCTGCCAAATGTCACCGGCAGCGTGATCTTCCCCTTCGGCTTGCTCCTTCCCGGGTTGATTCCTTGGAATGTTCCGGTCTCTTCGAGCTCGCTGTCAGGGACCTGGAGTTTCCGGAGCACAGCGGAGGAGATCAGGTTCAAGCCGGCCCCGCCGTCAACTAGCATCTTAGTGACCTTGAGGTTGTGGATAGTTGGTGAAACCAACATCGGCAAACACCCGACCGCAGTTGTGCGATCAAGGTGGTCCTCAATATCAAAGATGATAGGCGTGCTGGACCATTTCAGAAGCTTGCGTGACTCGACGGGTGGTTCTGCCGCATTGACTTCCCGCACCCACTGCTTGAGTTGGTGGTGCGAAGTATGCAGAGAAGCACCGCCGTCAACGCACAAGACCTCTGTGGCTTTCTGAAACTCCTGCTCACTGGTCTCATCATCATCCATGTCTTCGTCGTCGTCGTCTTCATCTTTTTCGCGGCCGCGGGGAGGTCTGTCTCCTTGCCGCTGGTTGGCCTTGCCGCGGCGTCCTCCCCGGCCGGTGCGCTTCGTACCGGATCCTCCGGCACCTGCTTGGGCTTTCTCCTTGTCGCGTCGCTCGTACTCGGCCTTTTGCAGCTCGACAAGCTGCTCGACCTTCTTGCAGCTCTGGAGGTCATGGCCCTTGGTGCGGTGGATCTTGCAGTACTGTTTGTTGGTGCCGTCCTGCTTGTCGGCGGCCGCCACAGCCTGGCAGTTGGCGCATGCGGCAACCTCCTTGCCGGAGCTACCATCTTTGGCTTTCTTGGCGCCACCGTCGTTGCCGGACTGCTCAACAACTAGCACATCTTTGCCTTTCCTCTTCCTGTTGTTCCGCCGCTGGTTTTTATTCGCCGGGGTAGCATCCTCACTGTCAGATCCTCCCGTTCTTGTATTCTCTCCGGGGAGTTTCCTCCCTTCCTCAGCACGTGCACACCTGTCGGCCAGAGCATATAGCTCGCTGACGTCTCTGATCTTGCACATCGCCATCTCCTCCCGCATCCTGCGTTACGCACGTTCTGATGGAACGCGCTGATGACCGTGGCAGGGTGGACATCTCGAATGTTGCGTTGCACTTGGCTGAATCTCTGGATGTACTTGCGCAGTGGCTCTCCTTCCTTCCGGGCAAGCAGGTGAAGGTCACTCTCCTGGCCATGAGGTTTGTGGCCGCCCGTAAAGGCGCCGACAAACTGATGGCATAGGTCTGCCCAGGAAGATATGGAGTTTTCCGGCAAGTGCATGAGCCAGGACCTGACGTTGGGTTTGAGCACCAGTGGGAAGTAGTTGGCAAGGATCTTGTCGTCTCGCCCCCCGGCAGCCTACACCGCGATGGTGTAGATGTTGAGGAACTCCGACGGATGCAACCTGCCGTCGTACTTCTCCGGTACGTCTGGCTTGAAATTCTTCATGCTGGGCCACTGGACTTGCCGCAGCTCATGAGTAAACGCAGGGCAACCTACCGCATACGGCAGGTCGCCTGGTTCCCCTGGCGCATGCATGTCGACAGTGGGTCTAGCGCGCCGGTCTGATTGACGTCGCGCTTCTGTTCGGCGCTCGATGCGAGTACGAGCGTCCTCTTGCTGTCGTTCGTGAAGAACGTGGCGCTGATCGCGACGAGTTCGCGGATCTGATGAAGCAGTGGAGTCGCTGTCGCGGTGGACCCGGCGAGTCAGCGATGTTGGCCTTCGGGGCAGGGAGTGCACGGTGGTTGCACCCCCACCGGTTTTGTCGCCATCGGCTCGCACCTGGCTGGCTTGCCGCGGCTGCGATTTGGTCGGCTGCCGCGGAGTGTCGCCGTTGGCGAAGCCGATGAGGCTCTGAATGGTGGCCCTCCAGTCGTCGATCTTGTCTGGCGTTGGAGGGAAGTCTAGGAGTAGTTGAGCTCGCGCCAAAGCTTCTGCTGGAGTGGCGGGTAGCGGTGGTGAACGGTGCGAGGAGCGGGATATGCTCGGACTTCCAACGATGTTAGAAGGAGCAGTATTCCGTCCAGCCGACTGTGCCTCGCTCGCGCCAGCGCGTTGGCGTGCATGCTGGCCTTGAGCATCTCGAGATCCACCAGCTCGATTTGGGTCCAGCGAGCGTATTGTACCGTGAGTACCACGACGCTGCCGGTCCCGCGCTTCCTGAGATGGGCGCGGAGCATCCACGGACGCCCGGTCGTCGTCGGAGCCTGCTACATCGCCGACGGGCAGCGCAGCCTTGTCCTTGGACCTGGCGGCACCGTGGGCTCCCTCGTCGACGCCCGTTCTTCCGCCGGCGTCTTCCCCACCAGCCGTTTGCTCCGACGGCGGTGGGTTCGACGCGGACGGAGCAGCCGCCTCCGAAGCCTTCTTCTTCGGCGGCATGTCGATGAAGTCGATGAAGATCTAGCTCGTGTGAACGCCGGATCAGGTTCACACAACCTCGACGCCCCCTACCTGGCGCGCCAAAGATGCCGGGGAAATCTGACTCCGCGAGCACCTATGGGGACGGAGCCCCTTTTCGGTTCGGCGGGGGGCGGAGGCCGCGCAAAGAGCGGATCGAGGCAATGCACACGAGGGGTTTTACCCAGCTTCGGAGCTCTCCGGAGAGATAATACTCCTACTACTGCTTTGTGGATTGTATTGAGTTCTTGCTCGGGAGCGCGGAGTGCTACAGTACACTCCAGCAGCTAACGAGACCGAGCGTGAGTGTTCTACTGTTCGTCTTCCCCTTCCCTACGTTGTGCATGGGCCTCCTTTTATATGCTCAAGGGGTCTCCAACAGGTGGCAATGTAGGCAAGGGCAAAAATAGAAAGGTGTTGTGGTAGGTACAGCTACCTAAACAGTGTATCATGCCTAACCCTGACGGCAGGGGACAAGGGCATTAAATGCCTATCTACGTCGCCCAGACAGTGCAGAAAAGGGACCGTCAGGGGCGCCACCGCTTGCCACGATGGCGATCTTGTCAGCGCCACATGCCATAGTGTACCCCTGGCTGCACAGCCTCCCGCCACGTACGCCTGGAAGGGTCCCAGAGCGACACGTGGGTGGGTGTGCTGGAGCGCAGGTACAGAGTGGTGGCTTGCCGCGGCAAAACGCCTTGCCGCGGTCGTTGTCTTGCCGCGTCTGGGAGCTTGTCGCTCGCCGGGTCTTGCCGGGACGCGTGGCGCGTCGCGGCAAGTTCCTTGAGATGCCTTGGTTGGCCTTCCCGGCAAGCTCCTCTTGCCGGGGTCTTGTGCCTTGAGTGGTCTTCCCGGCAAGCTCCTCTTGCCGGGGACTTGCCTCCTTGGCTTAAATACTTTGTTCTTGAATGGCTCCAAAGGAACCACGGAGGACCTTGGCGGTCACCTGGCAAGCCTTGCCGCGGGACGCTGCGACCGCCCGTGCACAAGTTCGGGATACTAGGGTACCCCTACTCTAGTACACCGACAATTTGATATCTAGAACATCAAGTAAATGGTCGGACTTCGGGAACACAAAAATCCATAAGGAACAACTATTGAAATAAATTCTATGAGATCCTTATGGGGAGGTGGCCGACTGCTACAATAATAAGTCTTCCGGTTGGGTGTGTTGGTCACAACATCCACTTTACCGGTTACAGGGATACCAATATTATAGTTCTTGAGGAACGTTCCAACCATCATATCTGCCTGAGATTCAGATCTGGCTGGTGTCAGGATAATCCAGACTCATCAAGTCTAGAAAGAAAAATGAGAGTTTGCAACACAATTCGACGAGATGACGTTGCAAGATTCTCAGGGTATGCACTACGATAGCAAGCTCCAAAATATGAGCTGGTTCTGCTACACACCTGTGAACACACCGTCCTAGACAAGCATGACCACATGGTAGTCTTATAATAAAACGCTACCGGGTTCAGGTGGGGAACCAACGTCGAGGATAACGAAGTCCTAACATAAGTCATGATTCTTAAGAAGGGACTTCTTCTCCTTGAACAAGTCAATCAGTGGCTTGGTGTGCTAGGGATACATATAGAGTGAAGGTTGCAAGTCTCCAGACCACATCATACTTCGCACATATGCATGACTGACTTGGGATGATTCCAGAGGAAGCAAAAACAAACTTTCTCGAATTCACGGCGGCAACTTACATCAAATGCACGTGAATCAAAGGAAGTCACTTCTTTCATCCAAACATATACTTCATGAACGGGGCATGAAGAAAATGCTTACACAAGTTTCCAACACTAGCTGGATGTTCAACACAAATCATGGAGGAGACAAAATGCTGCTGATGGGCTCAATAGCAACTCATCGGAATTTCCATATTACTGGACTTCCACCATTATGTGAACATGGTGATAGCATTGGTCAGACTAAAGGATGTAATGGTATATGCTCGAGGAATCAACCACGAGTAAGACAACATTACAAACATCGTTGGTTCTGATTTGACTTGACGATAGCCCATACTCAAGTCAAGGTTTTGACAAGGCAATAGATCCAACAACTGATCACGAGGAACAATCGATGAAGATATCATCTCTCGTCAACACACACACACCCAAGATATCCCCTTTGGAGTGAACTAAGTGGATTAAGCTTTTAGCTTCCAACTCTCCAAGTTGTTGTTTTAGCTTAACCAATTGGTTCAAAGGTATCTAACACGGATTCCTGGAGAAAGAGTGGTTTATTGGAAAACAAACTTGATCACGAACTCAACATATCGGTCAGGGGACGACCTGGTGATACTTCCGTGAAGATATCCAGAAAATCACGAACCACCGATATGTCTCTAAGCTCGAGAACAATCTTGCTTTTCAGGGCAAGATGATATGATCAAATAAGCAAGGGGTTGAATAATCCTCACTCATTGATCGAGGAGTGCACCAGAAATAAGGACAAGGTAGCACAATCTATCTTAGAATGATGATTCAATAACCAACACGCTAAGAATGATATTAGTGTCCATTAACTACCAAGCAACATGGTTGCTAGGATTATTGATTTCACACATCATGGTTCACTTGCCGGCATTCCGGTTATAACAACACGAGGACCGAGGAATGAATGATGATGGTGAGAAGTATTACTGCATCAAGAATTCATAAGAGGTGGCGCAACTCTCATGACACACTTGACATAAAGATGGTAACACTCCAAGGTACAACAAAGCAAAAGCTGGATTGGCATTTTGATCCACGAAATACAATTGCTTTGACCCAATCCTAGATATGGATGAGGTTCTGGAGTTTGTTTCTCCTAGTCATTCTGAGATAGGATGGCTTGACGGAGCACTAGAGTAATAGGCATCGACAAACATGATTGCCAACTACTCCTTACTATCAATTGATAGACGAGGGCCAAAAAACAACTAAAGAGGGACAACTCAAAAGAACGTCTGATTTTCTGAGTTGTGAATGCATAGATTAGTATGTCGGGCAAAGCTCAACATTTCTTCCGGATAACCCATGCAGAACGGTAGAACTGGCAGATTCACAATATAACGGAGAACTCATCAAAAGCACTCTGGTTGTGATCTTTTGGTTCAAAAGAACTTCTGCCATGAGCAGTTCATGGTATTTGGAAGAAGGAAATACCACGGACCTCGAGGACTATCGCAAAGGTTACTAATATCCTAAAGGTACGAGCAACACTATCAACACGAGGTAAGTAGAGTGAATCTTGGGTCAAGAACCCAAGAGAAGAATACCTACTACTAGATGGCATCACGGGATGCTTTCGAGAATGGTGGCCAGAATCATCACACTGGGGATACAAAGCATTGCTAGATTACCAGGTGACTCCCTAAAACACCTAGGGTCATAATAATATCTCCAACATATATACCGAGGCGATAGAGTACCTCAACGCACCGGTTAGTGTGCTTAAACTGGCCCAAAAGGACATCCGGAACTGGGAGGAAGGATTTGCAAATGCATCAGATTATTTTAGAAACCTGGGATGACTCGGACAGCGTAACAGCTGTAAATGCTCAAAATGATTTGAGACATCCTGAAAAAATGGTGGCATAACCACTCAACATCACAATATCAAGGTTCTGAGGCCAGCTATGAACATATGGAAGTAGTAGGAACTGAACTGAGGCTTGAACTCAACAATCCTAGGCAACTACGGTTTAGTAACACGTCATCCTGAGAGATAGAAAAGAAGCCTAGTTCTTAACCCCGTAGAAAAGAAGAGGTTGACTCAGATCAGAAGGTCATAGGGTAAAGGAGTAAAAAGAGCCTTACGTTCCCTTCCACAATAAATCCCCTTATATAACTAAAGCATTTCTAGACTCAACTTCGACCAGTTTGGCTTCGTAAACCTACAGGCAGTCAAGCTTTGATACCAAAGCTGTCAGGACCCCGATCCTAAGTCACACTGATCTAGCATGTAACACATCATATCACTTTGCGGCCTCACGCACGGTATTCCCACGGGTGCCACCTTACCTGGCCCGAGACCGTTTGCGCCTTTTGGCTCACGTATATGATAGTGTCGCTAGCATCCATATGACAAAGAATCCGGGCCGACATGGCTAGTCGTGAACCCAAAGCGGCACTAACCCATGGGGACAGGCATACATGAATCAACCTCGAGCATGTCGGTCAACAGCGTGTGAATCCGGGCTGTAGCACTGGGCTAACAGGACTCCGGTAACCCGGGCTGTAGCAGGCTAGGCAGGACTCCGGATGTCACCGCGTGACATTTCCCCGAAGGGCCAGACACAGGAACGAAGTGAAACACATGTCGTCCAGTCAAGTGTCCTGAGCAGTAGTGCTGGGCTAGCAGGACACCGGTGAACTGGGCTGTAGCGGACTACTATGGCTCAAGGAAGCACTAACTACATTTCCCCATAAGAGAGGCTGCCGAGGATAAACAACTAGGTTGTCGGATCCCACGCATACCAAGCATTTCAATCATACACACAATATGCTCGATATGTGTAAATACAACATGGCATCACAACAAGACTCTACGACTCAAGTATTTATTCATTAGGCTCCGAGGAGCGAGATATTACAAACAAGGGTCTCATGACCCAACATTCAGAGCATACAAGTCAAAGCACATGCGGAAGCTTAACATGTCTGAGTACAGATATCTACAAATGAAAAAGGCTGAGAAGCCTGACTATCTACCAGATCCTGCCGAGGGCACAAGATCGTAGCTGAGGTATCAAGCTAAACGTCGAAGTCCACACAGAACTACTAGCGAGACTGACGTCTCTCTACAAAAACATAAAATAGGCAAACGTGAGTACAAATGTACCCAGCAAGACTTGTATTAGAACTAACTACATATGCATTGGTATCAACAAAAGGGGTGGTGGAG
The DNA here is from genome assembly GCA_032464435.1 of Aegilops umbellulata. Taxonomy (NCBI): domain Eukaryota; kingdom Viridiplantae; phylum Streptophyta; class Magnoliopsida; order Poales; family Poaceae; genus Aegilops; species Aegilops umbellulata. Next base: position 103,849,465 of record CP136060.1, on the reverse strand, counting down.
TTTAACTGCAGCAAGCCAACTTTGACTCGGTGGCTATCCTGAACTACGACCGCAAGTAACTCTTTTGAGGTGGCGCACACAAGTCCACATATTCACCATATCAAATACACCACTATGGATCTGCTCCTGTCTCCCTACGAGAAGGCCATCCATAGCACTCATGCTTATCTTGCGCATTTTAGAGTATCCACTTTCACTTGTCTATGAACTATGCAAGGGGTCCAAGTTTCCATATCCGAGGAATCCGGCTATTCGGATAGATAATGATAACCCTGCAGGGGTGTACTTCTTCACACACGCTCTCGCCACTTATCGCCCTGTACACGTCATGTACCTTGGCAACCTTCAAGCGGAAGCTGGGGGAGGGAGTCGGCCACGACCTGACTAACCACACAAGTCTCTTGTCCAGGTTTATCGCCTATTCGGGTTCCATCCGCAAGGAGATCCGGCCGGGGTGTCGCTCACGGCCCCAAACAATGTGAGCAGGGTTCCCAAGCCCACCAACCGGGTGCCACTTGGTACACCGTGCCACTATGCCTAGTCTGTCCCAAGCCCACCTATACCGGGTGCCACTTGGTAGACTACTAACACTACCTACAAACACCAGAAACTAGTTGCAACTCCTGGACAGAGATCAGGTTGATTAATAAGTCGAGAGAGCTTGGAGTTCCCGGAGCCCAATGTGTGGTAGTAACTGTTCATGGATCACAAACACAGAACTCAGTTCCTGAGGATGGCTGCAATGAGACAACCTACCATGTACTCCTACATGGCCTCTCACCGCTACCTTTACCAAATCGTGTTCACACACTTAGCTCTCAACAGTAGGACATGTTCACCACATTCCAATTCATTCCCGATGAATCAGACCTGACACAACTCTAAGCAATAGCAGGCATGACAAACAAGCATGAATGAGTAGGAACATCAGGGCTCAAACAACTCCTACTCATGCTAGTGGGTTTCATCTATTTACTGTGGCAATGACAGGTCATGCAGAGGAAAGGGGTTCAACTACCGCAGCATGTAACAGTTGAAACGCTGTTGTCCTAATGTAGTAAAAGAGAGCAGGAGCAAGAGAGTGGGATTGTATCAGAATGAACAAGGGGGGGTTTGCTTGCCTGGCACTTCTGAAGATAATATAGTTCTTCATCAGTGTCATCGAACTCATCGTCGGAACCACGTCTATCGAGAGGGGACAAATACCGGCAACAAAGAAAGAAACACAATCAATGCAATGCACAACATGATGCATGATCATGACATGGTAAAATGGGTGTGTTGGCAAATGCAACTATAATCAGAAGGTTTTGAGCTTATTTGAATCAAGGATTCAAATACCAACCTAAGCTATGAACTCATATAAGTGCATTATCATGTTTCATCTAAACAGCAAGGTTAGGTTGCTCTAACATGCATGAAATTATTACAGATGGATAGATTGGATTTTTCTGATCATTTTTCATATATAACTTGTTTGATTTGGAGCTACGGTTGATTTACTATGAATCTTAGAAGTTTGCAACATTTTCTGGAATTTCCTATATAAAAATAAATCCAGAAAAAGAGTTACTGCGTCAGTCTTGCGTCAGCGTGACGTCAGCAAGTCAACACGCACGGTCCAGGTCAAACTGACCCGTGGGTCCCGCGTGTCAGTGTCATTAGTCTAACTAATTTTTAGTTAATCCTAATCCTAACTTAATTAGCAGGTGGGTACCATCTGTCATAGACCAGGGGTCAACTGGGCCCACCCGGGTCAACTTGGTCAGCGGGGGGGTCAAACCCCTGGCTAGCAGGGTCAAACGTGCCAACGTTGAGTCGCCGGCGAGGCCGAGACGACGGAGAGCGTCGGAAACGCTGCTCCGGCCACGGTTCGATGCGCGGGTGGGTGCTACGGGTAGCTGGCGGTGTGGCGCATCCAATGGTGGCGGTGGTTGGTGCTGGGGTGGCCGGAAAAGTGGCTGGCGATGGCGACAGCAGCTCGGCATTCTCGGGGTGGCGCTACAGAGCTCGGGAGGAGGTGTACTGCGGGTGGCTACGGACTCCTGGAACTGCGCTGAGCACGATGGTGTGCTCGGGCACGAGCTGCGGTGGCTGTGGCCACGACGGCGACGTGCGGTGGCGGCGGCGAGCTTCGGCCATGGTGGAAGACGGAGCTAGCGGGCGGGAAAGAAGGGGGCGAGCACAGGGGGAGAATTAGGAGCTCACGGAGGGTGCAGAGATGGCCTCAGCGTGCTCGGGGGAGCACCGGAGCGGGCGGGGCGGCGAGAGAGATCTCCGGTGGCCGGCGATGGAAACAATGATGGTGGCGGCGTTGCAGCGCGTCCGGGACCTCATGGCTCGGTGGAGAGGAAGAGGGGGTCGAGGCGGAGCCTCTGGGCGTGTCGGTGAGGCGTGGGGTGGCCGGTGGCCGCGGGAACGGCGAGCGGCGTGACGAGCCCCACTCGGGTGTGCTCGGGAGAGGGAGCAGAGGGCGAGGGAGAGAGCAGAGAGTGAGGGAGAGGAGCGAGGACCACGAGGCGTCTCTGTGGCGTTGCTAGAAGGCCCGGGGAGGAAGCAGGAGGCGGCCAGGGGTGAGCGCGCGCGCGGGCAACACGCCTCTTGTTGGAAATATGCCCTAGAGGCAATAATAAAAGCATTATTATTATATTTCCTTATTCATGATAATTGTCTTTATTCGTGCTATAATTGTGTTATCCGGAAATCGTGATACATGTGTGAATAACAGACAACAATATGTCCCTAGTGAGCCTCTAGTTGACTAGCTTGTTGATCGACAGATAGTCATGGTTTCCTGACTATGGACATTAGATGTCATCGATAACGGGATCACATCATTAGGAGAATGATGTGATGGACAAGACCCAATTCTAAACATAGCATAAGATCGCATAGTTCGTTTGCTAGAGTTTTCCAATGTCAAGTATCCTTTCCTTAGACCATGAGATCGTGTAACTCCCGGATACCGTAGGAGTGCTTTGGGTATGCCAAACGTCACAACGTAACTGGGTGACTAGAAAGGTATACTACGGGTATCTCTGAAAGTGTTTGTTGGGTTGACATGGATCGAGACTGGGATTTGTCACTCCGCTTGACGGAGAGGTATCACCGGGCCCTCTCGGTAATGCATCATCACAATGAGCTCAATGTGATCAAAGTGTTTGATCACGGGATCATGCATTACGGTAACGAGAAAAGTGACTTGCCGGTAACGAGATTGAACGAGGTATTGGTATACCAACGATCGAATCTCGGGCAAGTAAAATACCGATTGACAAAGGGAATCGTATACGGGATTAATTGAATCCTTGACATCGTGGTTCATCCGATGAGATCATCGTGGAGCATGTGGGAGCCAACATGGGTATCCAGATCCCGCTGTTGGTTATTGCCCGAGATCCGTCTCGGTCATGTCTGCATGTCTCCCGAACCCGTAGGGTCTACACACTTAAGGTTCGGTGATGCTAGGGTTGTGAAGATATGTATGTGCAGTAACCCGAATGTTGTTCGGAGTCCCGGATGAGATCCCGGACGTCACGAGGAGTTCCGGAATGGTCCGGAGGTAAAGAATTATATATAGGAAGTGCTATTTTGGCCATCGGGACAAGTTTCGGTGTTATCGGTATTGTACCGGGACCACCGGAGGGGTCCCGGGGTCCACCAGGTGGGGCCACCTGCCTTTGGGGGCCACATGGGCCTTAGGGGGTGTGCCTTGGCCCACTTGGGCCAAGGGGAACCAGCCCCAAGGGCCCATGCGCCAAGGAAACTTGGAGGAGGGAGAGTCCAAAGGGGGGGAAGGCACCTCCGAGGTGCCTTGGGGAGGATGGACTCCTCCCCCCCTCTTGGCCGCACCCCTTCCTTGGAGGAAGGGGCAAGGCTGCGCCCTCCCCCCCTCTAATGCATCTATATAAAGGGGGGCGGGGGTGGGGGGCAGCACACGAATTGCCCTGGCTCCTCCCTCCTCCCTGCAACACCTCCTCCTCCTCCCGTAGTTACTTAGCGAAGCCCTGCCGGAGTTCTGCTGCATCCACCACCACACCGTCATGCTGGATCTTCCTCAACCTCTCCTTCCCCCTTGCTGGATCAAGAAGGAGGAGACGTCTCCCGTCCCGTACGTGTGTTGAATGCGGAGGTGCCGTCCGTTCGGTACTAGATCATCGGTGAATTGGATCACGGCAAGTACGACTACCTCATCCACGTTCACTCGAACGCTTCCGTTGCGATCTACAAAGTGGTATGTAGATGCTATCTAATCTGAATACTCGTTGCTAGATGAACTCATAGATGGATCTTGGTGAAACCGTAGGAAAAATTTTAATTTTCTGCAACGTTCCCCAACACCTCTGCCTACTGGCAGAGGTTGAAGACGACCGCTTCAGGCCTATGGGCTGGGCCGCCAGCTGGAGCTGGGCCAGGTGGGCTGCCAGGTAAGCTCTTTCCTCTCTCTCTTTCTAATTCTGTTTTCTGTTTTCTAATTTTCTGCAACTGTTGGGCTTCATTAAAAAATACTAAAACATTTCCAGAAATCATGAAAATAATTGTGGGCTCTTTTGAAACTATTTCCAACAGACCTCAAATGCTTTCAAGATTATTTGGACATTTAAAATATTTTATAGAATTTAAATGTCCAAATTCAAATACTTATGATTTAATTCAAAAATCCAGGAATGACCTATAAATATGTTCATCATTTTTGGCAGAGGTTTTCACCTTTATCATAAATCACGAACATTTCCAAAGGGCATTCTAGGTCATTGAAAAATATTTTATTTGAACCTATTTGAATTAAATTTGGTGCTAGGGTTTACCAATCCCCATTTCAAATTTCTTGAATTTAAACATGATGACATGAATGCTTTCATGAAACTAGTTACAAGCAGATCTAGGGTCGTGACAGAACCCGCCTTGCAATGTCGAAGACAATCTGCACGCCGAACTCATCGTCATTGAAGCCTGGTTCAGGGGCTACTGAGGGAGTCCTATATTAGGGGGTCCTCGGACAGCCGGACTATATACTTTGTCCCGTGTCCGGATGGGACTCACCTTGGCGTGGAAGGCAAGCCTGGAAATACAGATATGTAGATGAGTAGATCTCCTCCCTTGTAACCGACTCTGTGTAACCCTAGCCCCCTCCGGTGTCTATATAAACTAGAGGGTTTAGTCCATAGGACAACAACAATCATACCATAGGCTAGCTTCTAGGGTTTATCCTCTACGATCTCGTGGTAGATCAACTCTTGTAATACTCATATCATCAAGATCAATCAAGCAGGAAGTAGGGTATTACCTCCATCGAGAGTGTCGGTGTTCTGGGAATGGGGGTCCCCAGACTTGCCTGCCTGCAGCCTGCGGCGTGGCTCAAAGGGGGGCCCAGCACGACCCATCTTCATCTACACAGACCCAAGACCCTCGCGAGGGGCCAAGCCTCGCGGGGCGTCGACACGGAGCTTCCTCAGGCATGGCCTCATCAGGCTGGCTCGCGAGGAGGCGGAGAGATCAAGGCGGGGTACCTCACGAGGTGCCCATGAGGCAAGCCATGACGACCAAGGGCGCCAGGCGGGCGCCAGCCCGCGCAGTGTCCTCCTTTCCACTTTGGTGCAAAGGGAGCAAGCGCAGGCGAGAGCATCAAGCAAAGGCACCCGTTTTGGTGCAACGAGACCAAGACCAGCCCAATGGCAGGGAGGAAGTCATTGTAGAGCCCAAGCCAGCGTCACCACCAGAGCCTTTGGTAGGCGAGGACCAACTTTAGTCAGGATAAGTGTACCAGATGTTCCCCTTCAAAATGGCCAATTGTTGGCGCCCTTCTTGCTCAATATTTGGTAAGAGGCCCAGGGCCTTTGCCTATAAATAGGACTAGCCACCCCCAGGGTAGAGAGAGAGAGAGAATCTAGAGGCAATCGGCCAATCCAGAAACAAGCTGGGATCGGATTGAGTAGCATCACACAGAGAGAGAGAGAGTGAGAAGGGTGACTGAACTCCTCCTAGCAGTTCATCGCCCCAGCCAAGAACAGACCCTCACGAGGTTGTTCTTCCTTGTATTGCTCATCATCATCAGCCCAAGAGGCAATCCACCACACCACAAACTAGAGTAGGGTATTACAGCACAATGGTGGCCCGAACTAGTATAAACCCTGTGTCTCTTGTGTTGTTCTTTCCATAGCTTAGATCTTAGCGAGGCGGTGGGGTGCAGGTAGGTAGAAGGCGAAATCTCTGTGCGCACCCCAGTGTTCAAACCTCAAGGGTCTGCCGGAACCCGAAATCCGACATTTGGCGCGCCAGGTAGGGGTGCGCCGGAATTCGTCTTCCACCGCCCCGTTCTCCTCCGACCATCGCGTCCATGTCTGACGCTCGTTGGGCCCACACCGAGCACCAAGCCGCTCTCGCTTCCCGCGTATCCCAGACGGCTCCTGTCGGCGGGCGTCCTCGCCGTTCCCCGTCACCTGCCAGCAACGCCGCCACCGGCCCGGCGGGAAACAAGCAACAAGCATCGTCTCAGCATCCGTCCGTGCGGCAAGACGGCCGCACCACTACTCCCTCGCTCACCCCATCTGGTTCTTCATTCCGCGCGCTCCGCGCACCCATGGAGGCTCGAGTTGCGCTCATCGCGGCAAACGAGCTCCTGCGCTACCGTCCCGTCAACGACGTCTATGAAGAATGGCTCGGCCGCGTCGCCGAGCTCGTCCGCGCCGCAGGGAGCTCTCCTGCGCCGTCCGTTCCGCTGCACCGCACCCGGCCCTGCGCGGGCGACGAAGCTCCGGGGGCGCTCCAGCCGCCTCCTCCTCAAGAAGGCGCCCTGGCTCCAAGGCGCGTGGCCCCTGGGCAGAACCCGCTCCGTCAGGTGCCAGCGCGGCAAGAGCAGAGCTGCCAAGAAGTCCCTTGCCCGCAAGAATCTGCCCGGGCGCTCCCTGCTCCAGCATGTTGTGACCATGCTCCTGCTCCCGCACGTCAAGACCCCGCGCTGCTCCCAGCTGCAGCGCATGGGGACCTACAAGACCAAGCTCTCCGTCACCCAAGGCCTCCTGTGGCCACAGCAGGCTGTCGTGCCTTCACCACCGAGCTACGCAGCGTCGCGTGGCCCGGCAAGTTCAAGCCAGACCTGCCTCCTCGTTACGACGGCACGGCCGACCCTGCGGAGTTCCTCCAGCTCTATGAGCTGGGCATCGAAGCTGCCAACGGAGACGAGAAGGTCATGGCAAATTGGTTTCCCATGGCGCTCAAGGACGGGGCCCGCACCTGGCTCCTGAACCTGGCTCCAGGCACGATCTCCTCCTGGGACGAGATGCGCACCCACTTCATCGCCAACTTCCAAGGTACTCGCGACCGGCCACCCGCCGTGAGCTACATGCGCCGCATCAAGCAACAACCCGGAGAGACCCTGCAGAAGTACATCCAGCGCTTCAACAACGCATGCCTCAAGATTCCCAAGGTGACCGAGGAGGCCATCATCTCAGCCTTCTACGACGGCGTGCGCGACGTCAAGATGAAGGAGGAGCTGGCGATGCATGAAGACCTGTGCACTTCCTTGGAGCTGTTCAACTTGGCGACCAAGTGCGCCAGGGCTGAGGAAGGGCGTCTCTCGCTCCTCGAGCTGCCTGGCGCAGACCCAGAAGAGAAGAAGCCCAAGGCCAAGGATGTGAAGCGCAAGGGGGATGCCGTGCTCGCGGCAGAACCAGACACCAAGTGGGGCAGAGATCAGCCCGAATCTTCCAAAGGCAGTCGGTACTGTGTGTACCACGACCTCCACACCCACAACACCAACGAATGTTAAGAGCTCCGAGCCGTGCGAGAAGGAAGGATCGGCCGTCGTCCTGACCGGCGGTGACCGGGGCTACGGTCGAGGAGGAGGAAGGAACACAGGACGCTGGGAAGACCACGGCCCGCGCCAAGGGTGGCGCGATCGACCTCGCGAGGATCGCTGGCAAGACCCTCCTCGCGAGGGAGACTGGAGGGATCAGCCTCGCGAGGATCGCCCGCAAGGCAACGCAGGCCTCCCTCCGCTGCCGCCGCAGCCAAGGAGAAATGAGGACCGCCATCAGGACGAGGGGGCCGGGGGCTTCTAGGAGTCCCGCGCGATCGCCTGCATCCTGGGCGAGGCTCAAGCCCCAGCCTCTCAGCGCATCTTCAAGCAGTTCGCACGCGAAGTGAATGCAGTCCTCCCCAAGCTCGAAGCCACGCGCCCTCTCAGGTGGTCGGCGTGCGCCATCACCACTACAAGGAAACCCCCTATAAAGCAACATATATTCTACAACGTTTTGACTGTATGTTGCAAAATTCACAATAGATACAGATAATAAGCATTGTAGCATATGTGTTATACATGTGTGCTCCACAACTCCAAGTAAAGAGCCCAACGTACTAACCCAGCCTCTTGTCTAGCCCAGCCCAAGTTGGCTTTCAGGGTTAATCTAGGTCACTACCTTTCCCAGCCTCCCTGTTCCTCTCGATCTCTCCCACGCCGCCCGCCGCCCCTCAACCTACCTCCATCCCGGAGCGCCGCCCCTCACCGCTCACCTACGGTCCTCCATCCCGGAAGGCCGCCCCTCACCACTACCCTATGGTCCTCCATCCCGGAAGGCCGCCCCTCACCACTCCCCCTACGATACTCCATCCCGGCGCGCCATCCCTAGTCAACCCTCCCCTGCGACCCTACTTCCCAGCACGCCGTCCCTCGTCACCGCTTCCCTACGACCAACTGCATCTACTACCTCCGCACGAGGGCCTGCGCCTACGGGCAGAGTTACCGCTACAACCACCTTCGCGATCGCGCTGCCGTGGTGAGCCAGACCGCTTCTCTTCTCCCAATTTTATTTTCCCCATCTTGCTCTGCTTGACTTCAGTCTAGTTGGGAATTGCTACATACGACTTACCAATCCCTGATAATGACCGACATGTTTAATTATAGATGGTTGGTGCAGGGAGGAGCTTCTAGCTGAAGCCTCTTGCTGTGATTGAATTGATTCTAGTTATGGCTTAGGAGCTTGTCACCAGCCCATGGAAGTGAAACTTGATTGTTCAGTCGTTGGTTGCTGTCGCTGATTATGTGATTGACTGATTGTATAGTAAGGCTTGTTGTCTTAGTCTCGTGGTTGATGTTTATGATTGAAAGTTCCACTTCCTGCTTACGTGCCAACTTGTAGGCCTGATCAGTCACTCTGTCATATGGTCATATTTGTATTCAGAAAATCCTTTTTCAACCTTATTACAGCACAAGTAGGTAGGCGTGCTCACTTGTTCCAGTGATTTCTTGCAGAAATGAGAACATCTGCGTGTGCTGTATCACGGCCATCTACTCAGGTCTGACCACCATAACTTCGATGTTTTTTAGTTTTCACGCAATGGGCTCTCTTCTTTCTAATCAAATCTGCTCGGTGGACTAATTGGTCACATCACCCTGCCTCCACCCATGGTATAAGTGTTAGGTCTATTACATTGCATGCATAACAGTAGCCTAATTAACTTGAAAGTGTGATGCTTGAGTTTGTGTGCCAATGTCTGCATGTCTGCAGGTCCACGATTAATTTAACATCAGCATGGTGGCTATATCTTTATATTCAGCAGTTAATATAATTATATACATATAGTCAGTCTGTGATGCATGTGCAAAAGCATAAGGTCACAGTATAAAAATAATGATGGTCCTTAAAGTTTGGTAGATTTTTATGTATCTTTCTTAACATTTTGAGGTATATCTCAAATTATAATTATTTGTGCAATTTGTAAAAATGATATCACTACGTATCAGAGAAAACATATGTTGTTTATTGTATTTGCATCACACAAATTATCACGGTTTCTTTTCAGTTTCAAAGAAAACAAATGTTTACTTGAGCTAACTAGCACTGTGTACCAGTGCTGGTATGTGTCATGCAAGCAGAGAGGATGAACTTAACAATTACCAACTCTACCTCATTTGTTCCGACAAGGTCAGTTTCTTCATAGTTTGTTTCGTAGAATGTGAAAATATAAGTGTCATAAGGCATACCTAGTGCTTTCTATGATCATATTGACGTTTTAAATCTTAGACCTAATTTACTGCAATTTCTAATGACATACGAATCTTGCTGCCTATGGTCGGTAAATCTAAGAAATTTCCCACCTATACTTTTCGGTGTCTTCGCCTAACCACATTAGACCAAGGCCACCATCATGAGTATGAGTGTGCCAATGAGCAGTTGGTGGATATGGTCCTGGCTTAACTCACGAAGAACAATGTTTTGAGGCTTTAAGAAGGCTGCCGTTGAGGAAGGACAAATACAACAACAATTATGTGTGGTGGTGATAACCTAATAGGTCATGTAGAAAGTTAGCCAAAATAAATTCATGGCTTCGCTAATTAAGTTCCTAGCCAAAGCTAGCAACACACACACACGTTAACCCGTGGTGGCAGGAATACAAATTGCATGCCACCCTCCCAAATAACAATCCTTCTAGACTTACCTAGCACTAGTCGAAGTATTATTTGTCCCACATAGAAGTATTCATGCAAAAAAGTTTGCACATGTCGATTTCAGCTCTCTTTTTGATCCAACAACTTTGCATGTTATCTCATTATTGTGCTGGAGTTTTCTACCAGGTGATAACAGAATTAAACTCCTTGACGTGTCCTTTGGTATATATAAACAATGTGAAACACAAAAATGTTAGCCGATGCATGGGTTGATCACTAGTGTGCATAGTAGAATAACCTTACTAGCCTATTTTACAATGTTTGAAGAAAATTCTGCCTGCTATGTTGCAAAGGCTGGGAGGAGGATCCTTGCATTGTCAAAAAACAATATAATTGTGAATTTCTGTTGTACGACGATAGGAACTTAAATACAAATCAGATATTTACAAGCTAGCTCTTGCAGTTCATTCATGGTTAGAATTGTAGTAATATTTTTTTATGCAGTGTGCAATGGATTTAGAATCCACCAAATTACTATTGTGATTTCCTAGAGAAAGTCCACATTACTCAGCTGGTGTAGATTAATTTCTGGAGTTTGCATATAGAGATATACCAGCAAATACAATGGCTAATATCCTGCCTCTGTCACTTGCATCATGTCAATGCATTGTGTGTTAACAGTTCATTTGTATTTTTTTGTCTGTAGATTCAAAAGATAAATGGATGATTATATGGGTGCGTGCAAATATACTGCAATTATGATGATGGTGTTCCTGTTCACGATGATGATGATGGAGGCTTCCAGTTTTAGTTAAGTTGCAGGGAAGATGTTCTATTTGGATGATGTTCCTCGGTTAAGTTTTAGATAAGATCTATAGATGTTGATGGATGCTGTAAGTTTAAGTTTCGCTGTCAAGAAAATGTTTAAATTACGCGTCACATTTCAGTGATGTTCCTCGTGTAATATCCACTATTGTAATTCGACAGTTTTATCAAGTATATGATTTCTTCCTCTCGTGAGTATATTCTTTTGTTTTCTGTTCACTTGAAATACATAATTATCACCATTACATTAAGAGTTAATTTAATTACCGGTTAAGAAAGATATTCACATTATATATACCACACATGAAGCGTTGCAAATTCCTCGTTGCCAAGCAATGGGATCCTGGTTCCTGTGCATTAAGCACCAACATATATACGTGTTGCGCAAGTATGTTTTGTGTGTTGCATTCTTGCAACGGTCTCTTTTACCAACGGCGGTATAAGCGTTGCACTATGCGCTAGCAACACTGGATAAGGCTACGCATCCCAAACCGTTGGTAAATGCGCTAACAACGCATATATGGACTTTTAGATACGGAAAAATGCGTTGCTAAAGTGGGGGTCATGTTGTAGTGCATGTTCAGCTCAGCGGATCAGCTCAAGTGTGCGGCCATAGCCGGAGTCCTCCCGATGCTTTGTTCCCCAATCATCAGCAACGTGCTGGTCACCAGGACCCTCATTGATGGCGGGGCAGGGCTCAACGTCCTGTCCGTGGAAACATTCAACGATCTCCAAGTGCCCTACAACCAGCTTCAGCCAACCAAGCCTTTCTCCGGAGTCACCGACGGCTCCACGGTACCGATTGGGCAGGTCCGCCTCCCTGTCACCTTCGGGGCACGCGGCAACTACCGCACCGAGCTCATCGACTTCGACGTCGCTCACATTCGCCTGTCGTACAACGACATCCTTGGGTACCCAGCGCTAGCCAAGTTCATGGCCGTAACTCACCACGGCTACAACTTCCTCAAGATGCCAGGAAGTGGCGGAGTCATCACGGTGCCCTGTGAAGAGAAGGACGCGGTGTGTTCCCTGGAACGAGCCTTTCTGGCCGCATCACTGGAAGACCCGGATCGTGGAAGCAGGAGGCTTCCCGAGACCACCCCCAAGAAGAAGAAGACATCGTCCGGCCCGGCCCCTCAGGAGGCAGGCCCCTCAGGGCCCGCGCCTGCCCAGGGGGAACCTCCTTCCATCACATAGGAAAGCGCGCCCAGCGCCCTCCTCATGCAGGGCTCGGGGGCTCTCCCCTGGAGGGCCACCGACCTGGCTAAGGTCACGAGGGAGGCGCTTGGGCACCACATGGAGGCGTGTTTCGAAGCACGTTTCCCTCAAGGAGTAAGGCAAGGAGGGCCAGACCCTCAGGAGTTAGTCAGCAAGGCCATTCATGAGCTACAGGAGTCAAGAGTCATGAGAGGCGGCTGCCGCCTACCAGCTGTGGCTCCCCATCCAGGCGAGGATGGTGGGCTGCACGTCTGCATGGACATACCGGGGCTCAATCGAGTCGCCTCTCTGGAGCGCCTCTGGCCCTCGCGACTGGGGCGCTGCGAAGGTCCACCCCACAGCTACGTTCGCATGTCTTACGGCTTGCCGAACGCGGCTGCCACGTACCAGCGCCTCATGAGGGGCATCATGGAGGCTCAAGAGGCCAGGCGTTCCGTAGCCTTGGCGGAGATGGAGATGGTCCGCGAGGAGACACCAGCGCCTCCGGAGCCTCCCGAGGCCCCTGGGCCTGGGGGCTCGTGAGGATCAGCTTCCGCAGCCCACCGAGTCTGCTACACCAACACTCCTTCATCCTCAACATCATCAGGTGACATCTTTCAAGTTTCATTTCCAGCTGGGAGCGCCCCCCAGGGCTGCATTATTCCCAGGCCGCGTGGGTCCGTCCCTGCGGCATGTATCCCTTTTATTTCATGTTGTTAGCTTACTTTGTTGGGGGCGCCCCTCGGGCTGCATCATCCCCAAGTCGCTCGGGCCTGACCCAATGATGTTCGCCTTCCCAGCATCTATTTGAATGAACCCACTCCTTCGCGGTTAATGTGTTTGACCTAGTTGCCCGCTCAACTGACGCCAACTGACGGAGCTGCTCCCAAAATGGCACGATGCTTGCGCATGGGTCCGTCCCTGCAACGCCGACAAACCTGAATGGCTGAGCTCTGGCCGCGGCAGCCCTGCATGGCACCACCTCGTCAAGCCTTCAATGCCTCATCGCCCCTCGGAAGCAACCAACGGCTAACTGTCAATTGTCATGGCAACCCCTCGTTCTTTCTATGATGGGTCTACAGGATCTCCTAAAGGAGCTGCGTCAGGCGAGGCCCTTGCGGTGTCTCCTTCACTCTCATCCGCGCAAACCGCTTGCACGTTAAAGGGGGGGTGCCTGAGCATCGCGACTCAGGGCTCCTACTGGCTCTCCAGCCCTCACCCTCTGGCCTTGTCCATGGCATCGTGACCTGGCATACCAGCGACGGCTGAGACTCGCTCGAGGGCCGGGACCCGAGGACGTAGAGCAGAAAGGGGAGCAAAGGTGAGAGGGGAGGGACACGCGAGGACCTCGCCGAGCGACCTCACGCCTACCGATGCACGGACCCGGCGACACACCAGGGAGCGATCCCTGATTCTCAAGATAAGTCACCACCCAAAAGCACCAACTACCGTGGCACCATCCCCGCACCTAATGCAATCCCGTGTTAGCGACACCTCTCTCCTTTCTCACCGAACGACGGCTGCTTGAGCACCAAAGGGGACCTCCTGAGCATCGCGACTTAGGGGCTCTTACCAGACCCCGGGTCGCTCACCTCCTGGCCTTGACCACGGCATCGCGACCTGGCATACCAGCGACGGCTGAAGCCGCCTTGGGACTGGGACCTGTCGGCGCACAGCACCAAGCCCTCGTGAGGTTCGAAAGGGAGAACTGAGCTAAGACGGAATGAGCAACTCGCACAATTCTACGACAAGTGTCATATTAACAAACAGGATCACAGGCACCTTACAAGCCCCCACAGGACGCGTCTTTGATTCCTCGCAGGGAACAGGTTCTAAAAGGACGCTAACTACACGTGCCCCTGCAAAAGACGCCATCATCAATAGTGGGCCGTCAAGCACCGGACGCCATCATCAATAGTGGGCCATCAAGCACCGGCGCCAACCCCATCCAAATCAGAGTCGGCGACGGCCTGACGAGCCCGCCCTGCTCCAAGAGCGTCGCCGGCTCGGGGGCTCATAGCTGTCGTCGCTCGTCTCCGGAGTCGCGAAGAGCTCGCCGGAGTCGCTGGATCCTCCGATGCCTCCACCGCCTGAGGAGCCGCCATGGGAGCGGTCGGCGGGCCCAGTCCTCGCCATAGCAGGGTCCTGACCACCTCTCCCGGGGCAGCACTCCAGCCGGCGCCCGTTCGCATCGAAGACCTTGAAGAACATCACCGAAGCACCGTCGTACTCCAAGTGGATCGCGAAGGCGCCTCTTGTCCTGCAAACCCGGGCGATTTCGCCCCAGCCTCGAGTCATGAAGACCTCGCCCGGGGCAACGACCGCGACCTCTGCCTCAGTCGCGAGAGTGCTGCAGCCGGCGTGCTGCAGCCAAAGCTCCAGGAGTTCTCCCTGCGGGATGATGGAGGCGAAGAAGGGAGGAAGGCGAATCCAAGACTGAGGAGGCATGGCAGCGTGGAGCACGAACTCTCAGAAGGAGCCCTCGGTGTGGACCCCAGGGGGGACGACCCACACCTTCATGACCCGTCGGCGCCGACGGCGGCGCCGCCCCTGGCGATCGGCATCGTGTCCTTCAGAGCCCTCGATGTGGGCGTACAAGGGAAGCGGGAACCCCGGCGGTGGCCGCTCAGACCAGGGCCCCGACACCACCTGATGGGCCTCCTCATCCCAGCGGCAGAGGGCGAGCCATTTCTTCGGCGGGAGCGGGTCTGGTTCCTCTCGGGGAGCCTTTCCCTTCTCTGCCGCCGAGAACCGGCGGATCGGAGCCATCATAGCAAGACGGAGCAAGGATAGGGAAGAAGGAGAAGCAAGAAGAGATGGACTGGAAGGGGGCATGCCGTTCCGTACTTATGGACGGTGAAGGCCAACCGCCGACCTCCACGATCGAAGGTAATCATGACCCGCTTTGCATGCAGGGACTTGTCCAATCCGTGCAGTTGCCGGGGCGCCATGGGGAAGTGGAGACGCCCACGTCCAATCAACCGCCACGCGGCGCACAAGGCCGCAGGCTATTAGGGCCCGCGGCGCTTCGCACTTGCCCTTTCGGCTCCCTGCATGGCCAAGTCCGGGCGCGCCTTGGGCCCGGGGGCTACTGTCAGCGTTCTGGGAATGGGGGTCCCCAGACTTGCCTGCTTGCAGCCTGCGGCGTGGCTCAAAGGGGGGCCCAGCACGGCCCATCTTCATCTACACAGACCCAAGACCCTCGCGAGGGGCCAAGCCTCGTGGGGCGGACGACACGGAGCTTCCTTAGGCATGGCCTCATCAGGCTGGCTCGCAAGGAGGCGGAGAGATCAAGGGAGGGTACCTCATGATGTGCCCGTGACGCAAGCCATGACGACCAAGGGCGCCAGCCGGGCGCCAGCCCGCGCAGTGTCCTCCTTTCCTCTTTGGTGCAATGGGAGCAAGCGCAGGCGAGAGCATCAAGCAAAGGCACCCGTTTTGGTGCAACGAGACCAAGACCAGCCCAACGGCAGGGAGGAAGTCATTGTAGAGCCCAAGCCGGCGTCACCACTAGAGCCTTTGGCAGGCGAGGACCCACTTTAGTCAGGATAAGTGTACCAGATGTTCCCCTTCAAAATGGCCAATTGTTGGCGCCCTTCTCGCTCAATATTTGGGAAGAGGCCCAGGGCCTTTGCCTATAAATAGGACTAGCCACCCCCAGGGTAGAGAGAGAATCTAGAGGCAATCGGCCAATCCAGAAACAAGCTGGGATCAGATTGAGTAGCATCACACACACACAGAGAGAGAAGGGTGACTGAACTCCTCCTAGCAGTTCATCGCCCCAGCCAAGAACAGACCCTCGCGAGGTTGTTCTTCCTTGTATTGCTCATCATCTCAGCCCAAGAGGCAATCCACCACACCACAAACTAGAGTAGGGTATTACAGCACAATGGTGGCCTGAACTAGTATAAACCCTGTGTCTCTTATGCTATTCTTTCCATAGCTTAGATCTTAGCGAGGCGGTGGGTTGCAGGTAGGTAGCAGGCGAAATCTCCGTGCGCACCCCAGTGTTCGAACCTCAAGGGTCTCCCGGAACCCGAAATCCGACAGAGAGGGGCCAAACCTAGGTAAATATCGTGTCCCCCGCCTCCTGTTACCATTCGCCTTAGACGCACAGTTCGGGACCCCCTACCCGAGATCCGCCGATTTTGACACCGACAGCAACGCCAAGGCCAGAAACACAAGAAAGGAAGGGGGTGAGGTGGAGACCCCGGTAAGGCCCTTGCCGGGGTGGCCTCCACCGCCCGCCACTTGCATGAAGGATGCGTGGTGGGCGAGCAGGGTCGAAAGGACAAGTGAGGCGGTCGTTCCCCGCCCCGTGATCGGGGGCCGTGGGTGCCTTGAAGACCGCGACCCGAGTCCATCCAGTAAATGAGCCGCGCCTCCATGCCTCCCTCTTTTATGGGGAAGGCGCGAGCCACCTCTTTACCACGATGTGACGCATGCATGCGGAAACCGCCCCACGCATGACCACCACGTCACGCACGACCCCCCTCGTCGCACGTT
Source organism: Aegilops umbellulata (assembly GCA_032464435.1). Lineage (NCBI taxonomy): Eukaryota > Viridiplantae > Streptophyta > Magnoliopsida > Poales > Poaceae > Aegilops > Aegilops umbellulata. The sequence goes on along the minus strand of CP136060.1, from coordinate 103,832,550 downwards.
CAACGCGGGTCGTGGGGAAGCACAGAAGACGGAAAATTACTGCGGTAGAATCCGCCCCTCCTGCCTGCGCGTTATTTTGGGCCAGCCCAGCAACGTGTCGCGCTTATGTGTAGCCCAGGCCCGGGGGCTCCTGTCAGTGTAAAAAAGTAGGGGCGCTCCTTTTGAACCCTTTACTTGTGCGCGGACAGTCGGAGCCGCGCCTAGGGCCACACTAAGCAGAGCAAGGGAGGGAAGCCAGAGAGAAGCTAGAGGAACAAGATGGTCTGAGGAAACGCCAAGGCGAGAAACACAAGACAAAAAAGGGGCGAGGTGGAGACCCCCAGCAAGGCCTTTGCCGGGGCAGCCTCCGCTGCCCCGGCAAGAACCTTGCCGGGGCAACTTGCCCAAACACCAATGGAGCGAGCCGCCCTTGAGCCCACAGGTTCCAACCCAACCAACCACAATTGGAGCAGGGCTCGGGAGGCACCTCTGTGGTGGCATGCAGATCTTTCTCAAGACCATAGATTTATGAGATCAGATGAGGACCAGAAGATGGCGACCCTCGGCGGGATCCTTGCGGAGGAAAGCCACAAGACCCCCGGCAAGATCCTTGCCGGGGACGACTGCGCGCCACGGCAAGACCCTTGCCGGGCCCCTGGCAAGGCCCTTGCCGAGGACACCAGCCAAGTTTCCACTGCCATTAGCATGCAGCTGCCAGCCCGACTACCTGGTCAGGCACTTGCATGGCAACATGCAGCTTCCAGGCCAGATCAGCAACCGCCTGTGTGGCGGCATGCAGATCTTCGTGAAGACCCTACCGCCGCGCCACCTCAGCTGCCTGCCTGCCTACATGGCGCCGCATGCATCGCTGGTCAGGGCGCATGTCGAAGCGAAGAGGAACGGCGACGGAGGCGATAAGCTCATAGTACTGTTGGCCTTTCCACCTCGTGTGTGCCACTTTGGCGGCCCCTTTTGACTATAAAAGGAGGCCCATGGCGTACTGGAGGAGGATTCAGCTCTTTTGAACTAAACAACCACCATAGCTAGTTCGAGAGCTCAAGAACACTCAATACATCCACCAAAGCAGGACTAGGGTTTTACGCATCCTCGTGGCCCGAACCTGGGTAAACGATCCTTGTGCTGACTGTTAATCCTGCTCTTCTCACAACCCCGCACCCCGGCAACCGTAGTAGGGATTCTTGTGATCCAATAGGTGTCGTTTCCCGCCGACATCTTTGGCGCGCCAGGTAGGGGGCGCAATTGTGAGAATCTGGTCTAGTAGTTAGGCTAGCAGTTCTTCATCGCCATGGCTCCCAAGAAGAAGACGATCACAAAGATCGGCACGTTGGGAGCCGAGCGGCCTGCGCTAGTCCGGGCGAGCAGCGGGCCGGTCGCGGACAGAACCCGAGCCGCAGCCTGCGAGCTCCAGCATAGCACCGACGGTCAGAGCCTGGCGAGCGGCGTCATTCATGCGCCAGACAACGAGCCGCGGGCCGCCAGGTCCAAGGACGGGGCTGGGGCCCCCGCAGGCGGCGCGGGGCCCTCCAGGGGCGTCGCTGTACCCCCTACGGGTGGCACAGCGACCTCCAAGACGCCAACCCCAGCGGCCACAACGCGCTCTTCCCATGGTTTGTGCGATGAGCAGCTTCACCACACCGGTGACCCTGGACACCACCATGGGAAGAGACCTGTGCTTCGTCCGCGGGATGAAGGAGTTCAGCATGCCCGCCGAAGTGCTGGCGAAAATGGCACGCAGCCGCTGGGCCGTGATAGAGCTCCTTCCAACGTGGTTGGAAGTCGAACCGCGCCACGGTCCACGCAGCTGTCGCCACAACCCACGCCAGCAGAAGCTTTGGCGCGTGCGCAACTGCTCCTCGACTACCCTCCTGCTGCGGAGAAGCTCGACCAGTGGAGGGCCACCATCCGGAGCCTCGTCGCCGTCGCCAACAAAGATGATCCATTACTGGCGGGGCCCTCGGGCCAGCGCTCCACCGAGCAACCACATGCCAGCGCCGGGAGGACCGGGGGTGTTGTGGTCACGGTGCACACTCCACCTCCTCGCCAGCCACCGCGGGTGTCGGCCCATCGTGACGATGGTTGTGATAACATCTCTATAGCATCGTCCGACCCGCGGACCCACCACGACCAGCGCCAAGTACTTCGAGAACGAGCTCACGAAGATGCTCAAACCACTATCGAGCGCCGGCGCGATACACGCCACCAGTCGGACAAGCGGGCGGGACCCACTATGGAACAACCAACACCGAGGGGCTCCGGCGGCCTACCTTACGAGGTGAGCTGCCCGGCCTTTACCCGTGAGATGCGGCAGTCCCAGTGGCCGTCCCACCGCACGTTCAAGCCTGACGTCAGCGAGAAGTACACTGGCAAGACCCATCCGTCAGAGTTCCTCAGCATCTACACCATCGCGATGCAGGCTGCCTCAGCTCGCGACGACAAGGTGCTTGCCAATTACTTCCCGTTGGCACTGAAACCCAATGTCATGTCTTGGTTGATGCACTTGCCGGCTGATTCCATTTCTTCTTGGCCGGATCTGTGCCATGAGTTCTTTGTCGCCTTCACTGGAGGCCACCAAGCTCATGGCCAGGCGAGTGATTTGCATATCATTCCCTAGAAGGAAGGGGAAAACCTGCGCAAGTACATCCAGAGATTCAGCCAGGTGCAGTACAACATCCCCGACGTTCATGCCGCCGCCGTGATCAGCGCGTTCCATTAGAACGTGCGCAACCGCAAGATGCGCGAAGAGCTGGCGATGACAAAGGTTAAGGATGTGGCCGAACTCTATGTTCTGGCCGATAGGTGCGCCCAGGCTAAAGAGGGAAGGAAGTACCCCGGCGAGGATGCTGGCGCGGAAACCGACTCTACTGATGAAGACACCGCCGCCCCGACGAAGAAGGGCCGGCGTCGCAACAGGAAATGCAAGGGCAAGGCCGTGCTTGTCGTCGAGGGATCCGATAGCACCGGCGCCGCCAAGAAGGCCAAGGCAGACGACCCCGGCAAAGAAATCGCCGGGTGCGCTGCTTGCCGGGCCTTGGCGACTGCCGACAACCAGGGGGCTCTAACAAGCAGTACTGCAAGATCCACCGCACCAAGGGCCACGACCTCCAGAACTGCCGGCAAGTCGAGCTACTTGCTGAGAAGTAAAATGCCGAGTATGAGAGGCGGGACAAGGAGAAGGGTCGGGACGGTGCTGAGGGATCCGTAAGAAGCGTGGCGGCCAAGGAGGCCCCCGCGGCAAGGACAACCAGCAAGAGAGGCCCGCCCAATGCCATGACAGGAAGCAAGAAGACGATGATCACAACGAGGACGACGAGTCCGGCGAGCAAGAGTTCTAGAAGGCTACGGAGGCCATGTGCGACTATGGTGGCGCCTCACTGCATACTTCTCACCGCCAGCTCAAGCAGTGGGCGTGTGAGATTACAGCAGCGGAGCCGTCATTCGACGCTCAAAAGCCGCTGAAGTGGTCCAACACGCCCCTCATCTTTGATGGCGAGGACCACCCTGACCGCACAACGGCGGTCGGGTGTTTGCCGTTGTTGGTCTCGCCAACAATACGCAACCTCAAGGTGAACAAGATGTTGGTCGACGACGGGGCCGGCCTGAACTTGATCTCGCCCGTCGTGATCAAAAGGCTGCAAATTCCTGATGGAGATCTCGAGGAAACGGGCACGTTTCAAGGGGTCAATGTGGGGAGGAGCCAGCCGAAGGGGCAGGTCACACTGCCCGTGACGTTTGGAGGAGAGTTGAACTACAGGATGGAGAGGATCGTCTTCGATGTGGCCGAGATCCCCTTGCCCTACAACGGGATCCTTGGCCGCCCGGCACTACAGCTACAACATGCTGAAGATGCCCGGGTCGTTGACCATCATCTTCGTCCCCTCCGACAAGAAGGACACGCTAATTTGTGCCGACCAACTCTATCGGGAAGCAGTTGCAGCAGCTGCCGCCAAGGCACTTGCTCCTACCGCTGAAGCCCCGGGAGGGAAGAAGAAGCCCGACAAGACCTCTCGCACCCACTCCGTCAAGCGCATCTCTTCGGAGTGTTGTGCTACCGTCGAGGACGTGCCAGAGAGCTCCACCGGCAAGAGCAAGAAATCCAGAGCTGAGCCACCGTAGACCAGGAATGTGTCCGTTAGGGAGGATGGCACGGGAGGAGATTTCACCATAAGCTCCACCCTCGACAGCAAATAGGAAGGCGCGCTCGTCACCTTCCTGCGGGCGAATGTTGACGTGTTTGCATGGCAAGCATCCGACATCCCCGGTGTTCCCCGGGAGGTGATTGAGCACCACCTAGCTGTCTGTCCTCATGCGCGGCTCGTCAAGGAGAAGGTCGGGAAGCAGGCTCTGGAAAGGTAGGAGTTCATCACAGCGGAGATCAGGAAGTTGGAAGCGGCAGGTTTGGTGAGAGGAGTGATCCATCCGACGTGGTTGGCCAATCCGGTGGTGGTGCGCAAGGCAAATGGGAAGTGGAGGCTGTGTATTGACTACACAGATATCAATAAGGCTTGTCCCAAGGACCCCTTCCCGTTGCCGCGCATTGATCAGACTGTTGACTCCACGACCGGGTGTGATCTGTTGTCATTCCTCGACGCCTACTCGGGCTATCACAAGATCTTCATGACATGAGAAGATGAAGAGAAGACAACATTCATCACCCCATGTGGTACGTATTGCTTTTTACGGGTGCCTTTCGGGTTGAAGAGTGTTGGCTCGACGTTTGCAAGGGCGGTTCAAATTGGTTTTTAACCCCAGCTCCATAGAAATATGGAAGCATACATGGATGACATAGTGGTCAAAACCAAGGACAGGGCAACTCTTGTACAAGACCTGGAAGAGACGTTTGCCAACCTGCGTAAGATCAACCTCAAGCTGAACCCTGAGAAGTGTGTCTTCGGTGTTTCGTCCGGCAAGCTTCTCGGGTTCTTTGTGTCGCAGCGCGGGAATGAGGTGAACCCAGACAAGATCAAGGCTATTGAACAGATTGAGGCGCCCAAGCAGATTAAGGATGGGCGTCGGCTCACTGGCTGTGTTGCCGCCATGAGCCGATTCATCTCCAAGTCCGCCGAGCACGCCCTCCCCTTTTTCAAAATATTGAAGAAGGCAGGCCCAATGGAGTGGACCCTAGAAGCCGAGGTGGTGTTGCGGGATCTGAAGAAATACCTTTCCTCCATGCCAATACTAGTTGCACCTAAACCACAAGAGCCGTTGCTGCTGTATCTGGCGGCGACGAATCAAGTGGTCCACGCCGCACTAGTAGCACAGAGGGAGGTCGACGAGGAGGCAGTGGCGACGGTGGGACCGGCGGATGGCAAGCCAGAGATTCCCCCGGCAGGGCCTGGTGCCCACAAGGCAAGGCCTCCGGCAGAGTCTGACGCCATCGGGGCAGTGCCCACGCAGTCAAATGAAGTGGTGCTGAAGAAGAGGATGATGCAGCACGCGGTTTACTTTGTCAGCTCCCTCTTGCAGGGGGCTAGGTCGAGGTACTCCAGTGTGCAGAAATTGCTCTTCGGCCTCCTTATGCCCTCGAGGAAGCTGCGTCATTACTTCCAAGCCCATGAGATCACTGTCGTCACCCGCCTCCCATTGCAACGGAGCTGCACAACCCAGATGCGACCGGAAGGATTGTGGAGTGGGCCTTGGAGTTGTCGAGCTTTGGGTTGAAGTTTGAAAGTACCTCGACAATCTAGAGCAGAGTCTTGGCGGAGTTCATTGCAGAATGGACCTCAACGCCCGACGAAGAAATCCAGGAGACCGCTCTCCCCGGCAAGGAAGCAAGCCGCGACTGGATCATGTACTTTGATGGGGCTTTCTCGCTGCAAGGCGCCGGTGCCGGTGTGCTGCTTGTCGCACCCACCGGAGAGCACCTCAAGTTTTGATCCAGATGCACTTTCCCAGGGAGATGTCCACAAACAACACTACTGAATACGAGGGGCTGCTTGCCGGTCTCAGGATCACGGCGGACCTCGGGGTGGAAAAGCTCATCGTCAGGGGTGATTCACAACTTGTTGTCAGACAAGTTAACAAAGATTATCAGAGTCCATTGATGGAGGCCTACGTAGATGAGGTGAGGAAACTGGAGGAGCGATTCGACGGTATACAAGCGGAGCACGTTCCCCGAGTGGAGAATGACATCGCAGACTACCTGTCAAAGCGCGCTGCATTCAAACTACCTATGGAACCATTTACCTTTTTCCTTCGGTTAACTCAATCATCCGTCGAACCATCAACAGAGCAGAACAAGCGGAGGTAGTCAGGCCCCGGCAAGTACTTTCCCGCCGAGCCCCCAGCGGCTGCGGGCAAGGGTGTTGCCGCGGATCCTGAGCCTGCCGAGGGACGGCTAGCTCCGGCAGGGCGCCAAGCCCTGGCCGTAGAGACGGCTGCCCCCATGGCGGAAGAGAGGCCTTTGGTCCTTGTCGTCGAGCCCCAGGCTCCAGCATGGGCACAACATACCGTCCATTTCCTCCAGACAGGGGAACTTCCTGAGGAGCAGGAAGAAGCGGAAAAAGTAGCCCGTTGGTCTGCCTTGTACCAGCTCGTCGATGACGTCCTGTATAGAAGAAGACCGAACGGTGTGAAATTGAAGTGCATCCCCCGGGAGGAAGGACTGGAGCTGTTGGCAGAGATACATGGAGGTGTATGTGGCTCCCACATAGGGTCAAGGGCCCTTGCCGGCAAGGCATTCCGGCAAGGCTTCTTCTGGCCCACTGTCCTCCAGGATGCAACAGCACTAGTAACCAAGTGTGAAGCGTGTCAGTTCCATTCAAAGAAGCTTCATCAACCAGCTCAAGCCCTTCAAAAAATCCCTCTCTCCTGGCCATTTTCAGTCTGGGGGCTCGACATACTGGGGCCCTTCCCCCATGCTGTCGGGGGCTTTGAATACTTGTACATTGCAATCCACAAGTTCACAAAGTGGTCGGAGGTGGAACCGGTAAGGAAGGTGACAACATAGTCAGCCGTCAAGTTCTTCAAGGGACTAGTTTGCCGTTTTGGTGTGCCAAACAGAGTCATCACTGACAACAACACGCAGTTCACAAGACACACCTTCATGCAATACATTCAAGACCTCGGCAACAAGGTCTATTTTGCTTCCGTGGCCCACCCCCGGAGCAACGGCCAAGCAGAGAGGGCAAATGTTGAAGTGTTGCGAGGCCTGAGAACGAAGACTTTTGACAAGATGCACAAGAGCGGAAGGCGCTGGATTGATGAGTTGTGGGCGGTTCTTTGGTCGATCAGGACGACGCCAAATCGAGCCACCGGCCAGACACCCTTTGCCCTAGTGTACAGGGCAGAAGCAGTTCTCCCCACGGAACTCATATACGGATCACCTCGAGTGCTCGCTTATGATGAGCTTGAGCAAGAGCAGTTGCGGCAAGATGACGCGACGCTCCTTGAGGAAGATCGTCTTCGGGCGACTGTGAGAGCAGCACGCTACCAACAGGCCTTGCGCCGCTACCATAGCCGCAAGGTCCATGCCCAAAGCTTTGAGGAAGGCGACCTTGTTCTTCGGTGTGTTCAGTCGGCCTAGAATTCCAACAGGTTGACGCCGAAGTGGGAAGGCCCTTACCGGGTAATACGAGTCACCAGGCCCGACGTAGTCCGCCTGGAGACCGAAGATGCTGTCTCAGCAAGCAACTCCTGGAACATTGAGCATCTTCGCAAGTTTTACCCATAAGGCGTGGCTTGTCGGGCCTCCCGGCAAGCCACCTTTTGTACAAGCCGGCAAGGCATGTAACCCTCTGTACAAAGCCAGGCGCAGACCCTGAGCATAAGTAAACGAAGAGTTGGCGCCCTAAGTTATAGCATGCATGCCTAGGTCTAAGTCTCTTGCTTGGTTAGGGTTGGTAGTGCTTGGCGGCGACTACCCCTATCCTGGAGGTCGAGTTTCGGGTCTTTCTATTCTCTTTGGTTCGCAGGGCACGCAGACACTTCTGCTGAGCCGCTTGGGAAGAAGAGAATGAACCGGCACTCCGGCCCCGGCAGGCCAAGACCGCCGGGGGTTGAAGATACAAGGATCCAACCACAACAAGCCAAGGTTTCCTGAGGCTGTAGATTCAGATAAGTCTTTCATCTCCCTGTCATGCGTTTTCGTATAGAACTGGGACATGTGAAACCTTGTTTATATTCTTAAAACCACCGTGCTCCCCTTTTCCTGAACCCAAGAGCTACCTCTTGGGTCGGAATTTGGTAGTAGCCGTGGTGGCAAGGAGATTAACGAGGGGCCTTACTCTACTTCGCCCCTGCCTCCGCCAAGAGCACGAGAACGGTCAACCGAAGTGGAGAGACGACAAGGCCTGTTGCCGGGCAACAATGTTTATCTTTAAAATAACACGGATTCGTCCTTGGCATGGGCCTCACTCACGCACAAAGAACCCGGCAAACCCCCTTTTCATTAAAAACATCCCATACATGTACAGTTCATACCGAATTAAAAACATGAGCAAGGGGATTACAAGTCTTAAATCTAACAAGTGCCCGCAGGCTCACAAACTAAAAAAAATAAGGTGCCCGTAATCACTTTCTTGTCCCTCTCCTCAGAAAGTGGAACAAGACAACGGAGGGCAAAAGGGGCGCCTAGGCGAGGTGTGAGGACAGAAGGTACCAAGAGAACATCTTGGTGCTGGGAAAGGAGTTGTAAGACGAGGCAGCAGGCCGACAATACGCGACGAAGGCGTCGGTGCCCGCGTACTCCGAGTTGACGGCCGCCACCCGCCTTCTCCGGCCCTCCTACGCCAGCCGCCCAAGGAGATGATGGGAAGCGCCCCGATGGAGAGCTTGGCGAGGAAGACCCTCGCAGGGCACGTGGCCGAGGAAGGGGCAGCGAGGTCAGTCGAAGTCGGAGTCGGCATCCTGCCGCTCGACTCCCTCGTCGTCGCTGTCGCTGTCCTCCTCGTCACTCCCGCTTGAGTAGGAATCTTCATCGTTGGAGGAGCTCTCCACGCAACACTTCAGGCGAGTTACAAGGTCTCCGAAGACCTTGACGGAGAGCAGGCCGCCCTCCATTAACTTGAAGTAGAGGACGAGCCCCACCGTCAAGCTATGGATGCGGGCGAACGTCTTCCATCCGTGACGGAGACACATAACATGAGGAGCGGGGAAGTCGACGTCGACCCGCGTGTTGTCGGTCCTGCAGCCACTCATGTGCAATCTGAGGGTCTAGGGCAGATCAAGCTCCATCTCCTGAGCGAAGGGGGTGGGGAGATGGAGACGACGACGCAGTGGCCGGCGCAGCTAGATGAAGAACTCGCGGGGCCGGTCCCCGACGTGACCCTCTATCGCGGGAGGCACCGCTGGCGGAGGCGCGGCCGCCCCGCCACCTCGTCCCCCTCTCTGCCGACCGCCGCGGCGACCTCGGCCACGCCCCCTCCCCCTTCCTCTTGCGGCTGGCTCCGCTGCCGCGGGCTCGTGTGAAGGAGGGACGCGCTGACGAGCAGCGACCCTTGCTGCCACTGTCCAAGGCCCAGCACCTCCTCTCGCCATGGTAGGTGGGAGAAAGAAACACAGGTGAAGGAGTATGGGTGCTGAAGGAATGTGGGACAACGCCGTCCCTCCCCCTCCTTATAAAGGGGCAACGTCGGGGCTCGGCCTCCCCACTCAGCCAATCCAGCCGTCAGAGGCGCAGGGAATCAGGACCGACCCGCCGCCCCAAGCAGCGACGGCCCGGTTTCCCGCCTCCACCGCCCGCCACTTGCATGAAGGACGCGTGGCGGGCGAGCAGGGTCGAAAGGACAAGTGAGGAGATCGTTGCCCGCCTCGTGATCGGGGGGCGTGGGAGCCTTGAAGACCGCGACCCGAGTCCATCCAGTAAATGAGGCGCGCCTCCACGCCTCCCTCTTTTATGGGGAAGGCGCGAGCCGCCTCTTTACCATGATGTGACGCATGCATGCGGAAACCGCCCCACGCATGACCACCACGTCACGCACGACCCCCCACGTCACGCGTTCAACGCGGGTCGTGGGGAAGCACAGCAGACGGAAAATTACTGCGGTAGAATCCGCCCCTCCTGCACACGCATTGTTTGGGCCTGGACCAACAACATGTCGTGCTTATGTGTGGCCCAGGCCCGGGGGCTCCTGTCGGTGTAAAAAAGTAGGGGCGCTCCTTTTGAACCCTTTACTTGTGCACGGACAGTCGGAGCCGCGCCTAGGGCCACACTAAGCAGAGCAAGGGAGGGAAGCCAGAGAGAAGCTAGAGGAACAAGATGGTCTGAGGAAACGCCAAGGCCAGAAACACAAGACAACAAAGGGGCGAGGTGGAGACCCCCAGCAAGGCCTTTGCCGGGGCAGCCTCCGCTGCCCCGGCAAGAACCTTGCCGGGGCAACTTGCCCAAACACCAATGGAGCGAGTCGCCCTTGAGCCCACAGGTTCCAACCCAACCAACCACAATTGGAGCAGGGCTCGGGAGGCACCTCTGTGGTGGCATGCAGATCTTTCTCAAGACCATAGATATATGAGATCAGATGAGGACCAGAAGACGACGACCCTCGGCGGGATCCTTGCGGAGGAAAGCCACAAGACCTCCGGCAAGATCCTTGCCGGGGACGACTGCGCGCCACGGCAAGACCCTTGCCGGGCCCCCGGCAAGGCCCTTGCCGAGGACATCAGCGGGGCCACGGCCAGGCCTGCACCAGCCAAGTTTCCACTGTCATTAGCATGCAGCTGCCAGCCCGACTACCTGGGCAGGCACTTGCATGGCAACATGCAGCTTGCAGGCCAGATCGGCAACTGCCTGTGTGGCGGCATGCAGATCTTCGTGAAGACGCTACCACCGCGCCACCTCAGCTGCCTACCTGCCTACATGGCGCCGCATGCATCGCTGGTCAGGGCGCATGTTGAAGCGAAGAGGAACGGCGACAAAGGCAATAAGCTCATAGTACTGTTGGCCTTTCCACCTCGTGTGTGCCACTTTGGCGGCCCCTTTCGACTATAAAAGGAGGCCCATGGCGTACTAGAGGAGGATTCAGCTCTTTTGAACTACACAGCCACCATAGCTAGTTCGAGAGCTCAAGAACACTCAATACATCCACCAAAGCAGGACTAGGGTTTTACGCATCCTCGCAGCCCGTACCTGGGTAAACGATCCTTGTGCTGACTGTTAATCTTGCTCTTCTCACAACCCCGCGCCCCGGCAACCGTAGTAGGGATTCTTGTGATCCAATAGGTGTCGTTTCCCACCGACATCTTTGGCGCGCCAGGTAGGGGGCGCAATTGTGAGAATCTGGTCTAGTAGTTAGGCTAGCAGTTCTTCATCGCCATGGCTCCCAAGAAGAAGACGATCACAAAGATCGGCACGTTGGGAGCCGAGCGGCCCGCGCTAGTCCGGGCGAGCAGCGGGACGGTCGCGGACAGAACCCGAGACGCGGCCTGCGAGCTCCAGCATAGCACCGGCGGTCAGAGCCTGGCGAGCGGCATCATTCGTGCGCGAGACAACAAGCCGCGCGCCGCCAGGTACAGGGACGGGGCTGGGGCCCCCGCAGGCGGCGCGGGGCCCTCCAGGGGCGTCGTTGTACCCCCTACGGGTGGCACAGCGACCTCCAAGACGCCAACCCCAGCGGCCACAACGCGCTCTTCCCATGGTTTGCGCGACGAGCAGCTTCACCACACCGGTGACCCTGGACACCACCATGGGAAGAGCCCTGTGCTTCGTCCGCGGGACGAAGGAGTTCAGCATGCTCGCCGAAGTGCTGGCAAAAATGGCACGCAGCCGCTGGGCCGTGATAGAGCTCCTTCCAACATGGTTGGAAGTCGAACCACGCTACGGTCCACGCAGCTGTTGCCACAACCCACGCCAGCAGAAGCTTTGGCGCGTGCGCAACTGCTCCTCGACTACCCTCCTGCCGCGGAGAAGCTCAACCAGTGGAGGGCCACCATCCGGAGCCTCGTCGCCGTCGCCAACAAAGATGATCCACGACTGGCGAGGCCCTCGGGCCAGCGCTCCACCGAGCAACCACATGCCAGCGCCGGGAGGACCGGGGGTGTTGTGGTCACGGTGCACTCTCCTCCTCCTCGCCAGCCACCGCGGGAGTCGGCCCATCGTGACGATGGTTGTGACAACATCTCTATAGCATCGTCCGACCCGCGGACCCACCGCGACCAGCGCCAAGTTCTTCGAGAACGAGCTCACGAAGATGCTCAAACCACTATCAAGCGCCGGCGCGATACACGCCACCAGTCGGACAAGCAGGCGGGACCCACTATGGAACAACCAGCACCGAGGGGCTCCGGCGGCCTACCTTACGAGGTGAGCTGCCCGGCCTTTACCCGTGAGATGCGGCAGCCCCAGTGGCCGTGCCACCGCACGTTCAAGCCTGACATCAGCGAGAAGTACACTGGCAAGACCCATCCGTCAGAGTTCCTCAGCATCTACACCATCGCGATGCAGGCTGCCTCAGCTCGCGACGACAAGGTGCTTGCCAATTACTTCCCGTTGGCACTGAAGCCCAATGTCATGTCTTGGTTGATGCACTTGCCGGCTGATTCCATTTCTTCTTGGTCGGATCTGTGCCATGAGTTCTTTGTCGCCTTCACTGGATGCCACCAAGCTCATGGCCAGGCGAGTGATTTGCATATCATTCCCTAGAAGGAAGGGGAAAACCTGCGCAAGTACATCCAGACATTCAGCCGGGTGCAGTACAACATCCCCAACGTTCATGCCGCCGCCGTGATCAGCGTGTTCCATTAGAACGTGCGCAACCGCAAGATGCGCGAAGAGCTGGCGATGACAAAGGTTAAGGATGTGGCCGAACTCTATGTTCTGGCCGATAGGTGCGCCCAGGCTGAAGAGGGAAGGAAGTACCCAGGCGAGGATGCTGGTGCGGAAACCGACTCTACTGATGAAGACATCGCCGCCCCGACGAAGAAGGGCCGGCGTCGCAACAGGAAATGCAAGGGCAAGGTCGTGCTTGTCGTCGAGGGATCCGATAGCACCGGCGCCGCCAAGAAGGCCAAGGCAGACGACCCCGACAAAGAAATCGCCGGGTGCGCTGCTTGCCGGGCCTTGGCGGCTGTCGACAACCAGGGGGCTCTAACAAGCAGTACTGCAAGATCCACCGCACCAAGGGCCACGACCTCCAGAACTGCCGGCAAGTCGAGCTACTTGCTGAGAAGTAAAATGCCGAGTATGAGAGGCGGGACAAGGAGAAGGTTCGGGACGGTGCTGAGGGATCCGTAAGAAGCATGGCGGCCAAGGAGGCCCCCGCGGCAATGACAACCAGCAAGAGAGGCCCGCCAAGTGCCATGACAGGAAGCAAGAAGACGATGATCACAACGAGGACGACAAGTCCGGCGAGCAAGAGTTCCAGAAGGCTACGGAGGCCATGTGCGACGATGGTGGCGCCTTGCTGCATACTTCTCACTGCCAGCTCAAGCAGTGGGCGTGTGAGATTACAACAGCGGAGCTGTCATTCGACGCCCAAAAGCCGCTGAAGTGGTCCAGCACGCCCCTCATCTTTGACGGCGAGGACCACCCTGACCGCACAACGTCGGTCGGGTGTTTGCCGTTGTTTGTCTTGCCAACAATACACAACCTCAAGGTGAACAAGATGTTGGTCGACGACGGGGCCGGCCTGAACTTTATCTCGCCCGTCGTGATCAAAAGGCTGCAAATTCCTGATGGAGATCTCGAGGAAACGGGCATGTTTCAAGGGGTCAATGCGGGGAGGAGCCAGCCGAAGGGGAAGGTCACACTGCCCGTGACGTTTGGAGGAGAGTTGAACTACAGGATGGAGAGGATCGTCTTCGATGTGGCCGAGATCCCCTTGCCCTACAACGGGATCCTTGGCCGCCCGGCACTAGCCAAGTTCATGGCGGCGCCGCACTACACCTACAACATGCTGAAGATGCCCGGGTCGTTGACCATCATCTTCGTCCCCTCCGACAAGAAGGACACGCTGATTTGTGCCGACCAACTCTACCGGGAAGCAGTTGCAGCAGCTGCCGCCAAGGCACTTGCTCCTGCCGCTGAAGCCCCGGGAGGGAAGAAGAAGCCCGACAAGACCTCTCGCACCCACTCCGTCAAGCGCATCTCTTCGGAGTGTTGTGCTACCGTCGAGGACGTGCCAGAGAGCTCCACCGGCAAGAGCAAGAAATCCAGAGCTGAGCCACCGTAGACCAGGAAGGTGTCCGTTAGGGAGGATGGCACGGGAGGAGCTTTCACCATAAGCTCCACCCTCGACAGCAAATAGGAAGGCGCGCTCGTCACCTTCCTGCGGGCGAATGTTGACGTGTTTGCATGGCAAGCATCCGACATCCCCGGTGTTCCCCGGGAGGTGATTGAGCACCACCTAGCTGTCTGTCCTCATGCGCGGCTTGTCAAGGAGAAGGTCAGGAAGCAGGCTCTGGAAAGGTAGGAGTTCATCACAGAGGAGATCAGGAAGTTGGAAGCGGCAGGTTTGGTGAGAGGAGTGATCCATCCGACGTGGTTGGCCAATCCGGTGGTGGTGCGCAAGGCAAATGGGAAGTGGAGGCTGTGTATTGACTACACAGATATCAATAAGGCTTGTCCCAAGGACCCCTTCCCGTTGCCGCGCATTGATCAGATTGTTGACTCCACGACCGAGTGTGATCTGTTGTCATTCCTCGACGCCTACTCGGGCTATCACTAGATCTTCATGACAAGAGAAGATGAAGAGAAGACAACATTCATCACCCCATGTGGTACCTATTGCTTTTTACGGATGCCTTTCGGGTTGAAGAGTCTTGGCTCGACGTTCGCAAGGGCGGTTCAAATTGGTTTTTAACCCCAGCTCCATAGAAATATGGAACCATACATGGATGACATAGTGGTCAAAACCAAGGACAGGGCAACTCTTGTACAAGACCTGGAAGAGACGTTTGCCAACCTGCGCAAGATCAACCTCAAGCTGAACCCTGATAAGTGTGTCGCAGCGCGGGATCGAGGTGAACCCAGACAAGATCAAGGCTATTGAACAGATTGAGGCGCCCAAGCAGATCAAGGATGGGCATCGGCTCACTGGCTGTGTTGCTGCCATGAGCCGATTCATCTCCAAGTCCGCCGAGCACGCCCTCCCCTTTTACAAAATCTTGAAGAAGGCAGGCCCAATGGAGTGGACCCTAGAAGCCGAGGTGGCGTTGCGGGATCTGAAGAAATACCTTTCGTCCATGCCAATACTAGTTGCACCTAAACCACAAGAGCCGTTGCTGCTGTATCTGGCGGCGACGAATCAAGTGATCAGCGCCGCACTAGTAGCACAGAGGGAGGTCGACGAGGAGGCAGTGGCGACGGCGGGACCGGCGGATGGCAAGCCAGAGATTCCCCTGGCAGGGCCTGGTGCCCGCAAGGCAAGGCCCCCGGCAGAGTCTGACGCCATCGAGGCAGTGCTCGCGCAGTCAAATGAAGTGATGCAGAAGAAGAGGATGATGCAGCACGCGGTTTACTTTGTCAGCTCCCTCTTGCAGGGGGCTAGGTCGAGGTACTCCAGTGTGCAGAAATTGCTCTTCGGCCTCCTTATGGCCTCGAGGAAGCTGCGTCATTACTTACAAGCCCATGAGATCACTGTCGTCACCCGCCTCCCGTTGCAACAGAGCTGCACAACCCAGATGCGACCGGAAGGATTGTGGAGTGGGCCTTGGAGTTGTCGAGCTTTGGGTTGAAGTTTGAAAGTACCTCGACAATCTAGAGCAGAGTCTTGGCGGAGTTCATTGCAGAATGGACCTCAACGCCCGACGAAGAAATCCGGGAGACCGCTCTCCCCGGCAAGGAAGCAAGCCGCGACTGGATCATGTACTTTGATGGGGCTTTTTCGCTGCAAGGCGCCGGTGCCGGTGTGCTGCTTGTCGCACCCACCGGAGAGCACCTCAAGTATGTGATCCAGATGCACTTTCCCAGGGAGATGTCCACAAACAACACTACTGAATACGAGGGGCTGCTTGCCGGTCTCAGGATCGCGGCGGACCTCGGGGTGAAAAAGCTCATCGTCAGGGGTGATTCACAACTTGTTGTCAGACAAGTTAACAAAGATTATCAGAGTCCGTTGATGGAGGCCTACATAGATGAGGTGAGGAAACTGGAGGAGCGATTCGACGGTATACAAGCGGAGCACGTTCCCCGAGTGGAGAACGACATCGCAGACTACCTGTCAAAGCGCGCTGCATTAAAGCTACCTATGGAACCAGGTACCTTTTTGCTTCGGTTAACTCAACCATCCGTCGAGCCATCAACAGAGCAGAACAAGCGGAGGTAGTCAGGCCCCGGCAAGTACTTTCCTGCCGAGCCCCCAGCGGCTGCGGGCAAGGGTGTTGCCGCGGATCCTGAGCCTGCCGAGGGACGGCTAGCTCCAGCAGGGCGCCAAGCCCTGGCTGTAGAGACGGCTGCCCCCATGGCGGAAGAGAGGCCTTTGGTCCTTGCCGTTGAGCCCCAGACTCAGCAAGGGCACAGCATACCGTCCATTTCCTCCAGACAGGGGAACTTCCTGAGGAGCAGGAAGAAGCGGAAAAAGTAGCCCGTCGGTCTGCCTTGTACCTTCATGCAATACATTCAAGACCTCGGCAGCAAGGTCTATTTTGCTTCCGTGGCCCACCCCCGGAGCAACGGCCAAGCAGAGAGGGCAAATGCTGAAGTGTTGCGAGGCCTGAGAATGAAGACTTTTGACAAGATGCACAAGAGCGGAAGGCGCTGGATTGATGAGTTGTGGGCGGTTCTTTGGTCGATCAGGACGACGCCAAATCGAGCCACGGGCCAGACACACTTTGCCCTAGTGTACAGGGCAGAAGCAGTTCTCCCCACGGAACTCATATACGGATCACCTCGAGTGCTCGCTTATGATGAGCTTGAGCAAGAGCAGTTGCAGCAAGATGATGCAACACTCCTTGAGTAAGATCGTCTTCGGGCGACTGTGAGAGCAGCACGCTACCAGTAGGCCTTGCGCCGCTACCATAGCCGCAAGGTCCATGCCCAAAGCTTTGAGGAAGGCGACCTTGTTCTTCGGCGTGTTTAGTCGGCCGAGAATTCCAACAGGTTGACGCCGAAGTGGGAAGGCCCTTATCGGGTAATACGAGTCACCAGGCCCGACATAGTCCGCATGGAGACCAAAGATGCTGTCTCAGCAAGCAACTCCTGGAACATCGAGCATCTTCGCAAGTTTTACCCATAAGGCGTGGCTTGTCGGGCCTCCCGGCAAGCCACCTTTTGTACAAGCTTTACCGGCAAGGCATGGAACCCTCTGTACAAAGCCAGGCGCAGACCCTGAGCATAAATAAACGAAGAGTTGGCGCCCTAAGTTATAGCATGCATGCCTAGGTCTAAGTCTCTTGCTTGGTTAGGGTTGGTAGTGCTTGGCGGCGACTAATCCCTAGCCTGGAGGTCGAGTTTCGCGTCTTTCTGTTCTCTTTGGTTCGCAGGGCACGCAGACACTTCTGCTGAGCCGCTTGGGAGGAAGAGAATGAACCGGTGCTCCGACCCCGGCAGGCCAAGACCGCCGGGGGCTGAAGATACAAGGATCCAACCACAGCAAGCCAAAGTTTCCTGACGCTGTAGATTCAGATAAGTCTTTCATCACCCTGTCATGTGTTTTCGTATAGAACTGGGACATGTGAAACCTTGTTTATATTCTTAAAACCACCGTGCTCCCCTTTTCCTGAACCCAAGAGCTACCTCTTGGGTCGTAATTTGGTAGTAGCCGTGGTGGCAAGGAGATGAACGAGGGGCCTTACTCTACTTCGCCCCTGCCACCGCCAAGAGCGCGAGAACGGTCGTCCGAAGTGGAGAGACGACAAGGCCTATTGCCGGGCAACAATGTTTATCTTTAAAATAACAAGGATTCGTCCTTGGCATGGGCCTCACTCACGCACAAAGAACCCGGCAAACCCCCTTTTCATTAAAATCATCCCATACATGTACAGTTCATACGGAATTAAAAACATGAGCAAGGGGATTACAAGTCTTAAATCTAACAAGTGCCCGCAGGCTCACAAACTAAAAAAAGATAAGGTGCCCGTAATCACTTTCTTGTCCCTCTCCTCAGAAGGTGGAACAAGACAACGGAGGGCAAAAGGGGCGCCTAGGCGAGGTGTGAGGACAGAAGGTACCAAGAGAACATCTTGGTGCCGGGAAAGGAGTTGTAAGACGAGGCAGCAGGCCGACAATACGCGACGAAGGCGTCGGTGCGCGCGTACTCCGAGTTGACGGCCGCCACCCGCCTTCTCCGGCCCTCCTACGCCAGCCGCCCAAGGAGACGATGGGGAGCGCCCCGATGGAGAGCTTGGCGAGGAAGACCCTCGCAGGGCACGTGGCCGAGGAAGGGGCGGCGAGGTTAGTCGAAGTCGGAGTCGGCATCCTGCCGCTCGACTCCCTCGTCGTCGCTGTCGCTGTCCTCCTGGTCACTCCCACTTGAGGAGGAACCTTCATCGTTGGAGGAGCTCTCCACGCAGCACTTCAGGCGAGTTACAAGGTCTCCGAAAAACTTGACGGAGTGCAAGCCGCCCTCCATTAACTTGAAGTAGAGGACGAGCCCCACCGTCAAGCTATGGATGCGGGCGAACGTCTTCCATCCGTGACGGAGATACATAACATGAGGAGCAGGGATGTCGACGTCGACCCGAGTGTTGCTGGTCCCACAGCCCCTCATGTGCAATCTGAGGGTCTAGGGCAGATCAAGCTCCATCTCCTGAGCGAAGGGGGTGGGGAGATGGAGACGACGATGCAGTGGCCAGCACAGCTAGATGAAGAACTCGTGGGGCCGGTCCCCGACGTGACCCTCTATCGCGGGAGGCACCGCTGGCGGAGGCGCGGCCGCCCCGCCACCTCGTCCCCTTCTCTGCCGACCGCCGCGGCGACCTCGGCCATGCCCCCTCCCCCTTCCTCTTGCGGCTGGCTCCGCTGCCGCGGGCTCGTGGGAAGGAGGGACGCGCTGACGAGCAGCGACCCTTGCTGCCACTGTCCAAGGCCCAGCACCTCCTAGCGCCATGGTAGGTGGGAGAAAGAAACACAGTTGAAGGAGTATGGGTGCTGAAGGAATGTGGGAAAACGCCGTCCCTCCCCCTCCTTATAAAGGGGCGACGTTGGGGCTCGATCGCCCCACTCAGCCAATCCAGCCGTCAGAGGCGCAGGGAATCAGGACCGACACGCCACCCCAATCAGCGACGGCCCGGTTTCCCGCCTCCACCGCCCGCCACTTGCATGAAGGACGCATGGTGGGCGAACAGGGTCGAAAGGACAAGTGAGGCGATCGTTGTGTCAGGACCCCGATCCTAAGCCACATCGATCCAGCGTGTAACACATCATATCACTTTGCGGCCTCACGCACGGTACTCCCACGGGTGCCACCTTACCTGACCCGGGACCGTTTGCGCCTTTTGGCTCACGTATATGATAGTGTCGCTAGCATCCATATGACAGAGAACCCGGGCCGACATGGCTAGTCGTGAACCCAAAGCGGCGCTAGCCTATGAGGACAGGCATACATGAATCACATTGAACATGTCGGTCATCAACGTATTTATTCGGGCTGTAGCACTGGGCTAACAGGTCTACGGTAACCCGGGCTGTAGCAGGCTAGGCAGGACTCCGAATAACAGCGCGTGACATTTCCCCGAAGGGACAGACATAGGAACGACGTGAAACACATGCCGGCCAGTCAAGTGTCCAAGCAGTAGTGCTGGGCTAGCAGGACTCCGGTGAACCGGGCTGTAGCGGACTACTATCGCTCAGAAGCACAAGACTTACATTTCCCCATATGAAAGGCTGCCAAGGATAAACAACTAGATAGTCGGATCCCACTCATACCAAGCATTTCAATCATACACACAATATGCCCGATATGAGTAAATACCACATGGCATCACAACAGTACTCTATGACTCAAGTACTTTATTTAGAAGGCTCTGAGGAGCCATACATATCATCCATACAGATAGGGGTCACATGACCCAACACTCAAGTCATACAAACATACAAGCACATGCGGAAGCAAAGTAGTCTGAGTACAGACACTAGAAAGAAAGAAGGCTTGACGAAGCCTGTCTATCTACAACGACCCTTCACAAGTCTTGGATCACCACCTGGTGATAAGTCACTCGTCAACGTCGAGGTCTACATAGAACCCATCAGAGGGGTTGGTGCAGTCGTCTGAAAAACATGATTAAAGCAACATGAGTACGGAGGTACTCAGCAAGTCTTACAACAGGAACCTATTATACATGCACATTCTCAAGAAGGTAGTGGGGTTATTGCAGCAAGCCAGCTTTGACTCTTGGCTAAGCTATCCTACGATAGACACCATTTGTAAATCATTTGTCGCACACGAGTCCACTATCACCAACACAATACTCCACCGTGGATCCTCTCTCGCCATCCTACGAGAGGGCCATCCGCGGTACTCACACTTATCTTGAGATTTTTAGTAGTATCCATTTAACTTGTCTATGAACTGATATAGGCAACCCAGAAGTCCATTACCGCGGACACGGCTATTCGAATAGATCATTTGAAACCCTGCAGGGGTGTACTTCTTCACACATGTTTCCACCACTTAGCGTCTGCACACGACATGTGCTCGGCAGACTTCAAGCGAAAGCGGACGTGGGTGTAGACCACGACCTACCTAAACACTCAAGTCTCTAGTCCAGGTTTATCGCCTATTCGGGTTCCATCCGCAGGGAGTCCGGCCGAGGTTTCCACTAACGGCCCCGAACGATGTGAACAGGGTTCCCGAGACACCAAACGGGCGAGTCGGTACACCGTGCCACGTGCCTACCGCAACACAGCCCACCCCGATGGTCAGCGCCGCGTGCGGCCCCCAGCATACTACAAACACCAGAAACTACTTGCAACTCCTGGACAGAGGACAAGGGTGGATAAGAAGTCGAGCGGGGTCATATTTCAGGGCCCAATGTGTGGTAGTAACTGTATCATGGATCACAAACACAGATCTCAGTTCTTAAGGACGGCCTCAATGAAACAACCCACCATGTACTCCTACATGGCCTCTCATCGATTCCTTTACCAAATCGTATTCAACACTTCACTCTTGTCACCGACACAACCTTTCACTCCAGTTCATCATCCCGATGAGCCAGACCTGACACAACTCTAAGCATAGCAAGCACAGCACGGTAGGAACACACACACATGTATTGGCTCAATCAACTCCTACACATGCTAGTGGGTTTCATCTAGTTACTGTGGCAATGACAGGTCATGCAAAGGAAGTGGGTTCAACTACCGCAACACACAGCAGTTTGAAACGCGTTGTCTTAATGCAGTAAACAAGGGCAGAAGCGAGAACATGGGTTTGTATCGGAATGATCAATGGGTTGCTTGCCTGATGGAGTGGTCGTGGGATACTGCCCTTCAGTTGGATACTCGGAGATATCCTCGGAGGCAGAACCTACCACGATGAGCACATCGGAACACAATCAATACATGGCGATATGCAGCAATATGATGCATGCTATGACATGGCAATATGAATGTGTCCTGACCTAGTGCAAGTTAAACCAGAAGGGAATGAACCCATTTGAACCAAAGATTCAAATGGAAACTCATTAATTAGGATCATATTAGTGTATCATCTTGTAATGCCTAAACAGTGGTTTTAACTTGTTCTGACATGCATGAAACCAGCACCAATGGATAGCTTGGATTTTTCTGATCATTTTTCATATATAGAACTTTGCATTTGGAGTTACAGATAATTTTCTATGAATTTTTGAAGTTTGAACTATTTTCTGGATTTTCCTGTATAAGAATAAATCCAGTAATTAATTAATTGCGTCAGCAAGAGGTCATGCTGACCTCAGCAGGTCAACAGACCGGTCCAGGTCAAACCTGACGCGTGGGTCCCGCGTGTCAGGGTCATTAGCTTAACCAAAACAGATTAATCTTAATTCTAGTTTAATTAGCAGGCGGGGCCCACATGTCATAGACTCAGGAGGAGTCAACTGGGCCCACCTGTCCACGTCAGGGGGTCAAACCTTGCCAGTCAAAGTTCAAGGCCCGCCGGCGTTTAGCCGCCGGCGTTTAGCCGCCGGCGAGGCCAGACGCGGCGGTGCACTGCGGGATTTGCCCACAAGGCTCCGTTTGCAGCGCAGAGAGCGGCTACGGGCAGCTGGTGCTCGCCCGCATCTAGCTGTGGTGGTGGCTGGCCTCGGGGTCGCCGGAAACAACGCCGGCGACGAGGTCAGGTGGAGGCCGAAGCTCGGCCAGCTCGTGCGCGTGGCTGCAGTGGCTTAGGCGAGGTGGAACTAGCACCTACGGCCTCTACGTGGCGCGTGGGGTGTGACGGGCACAGGCCCGTGACCAAATGGTCACCGGGGCAACGCCGGCGACGTGGCCAGGCGGCGGCGCGTGCAGGTGAGCTGCGTGTGCTCGTTGTGGTGCTCGAGAAGCAGAACGGAGGGGATGGGAAGCTAGCTAGGCTCACCGCGGTTGCGACGGAGCGGACGGCGGGGTCGGGGACGAGCCGGAGCAAGCGGGGCGGCGATGGCGATCTGGGCGGCCGAAGGTTGAAGACGAGCTCGAGGAGGTCGTTCGCAGGCTCCCGGCGAGGCGTGGCTTGGTGGAACGCTCGAGGAGGAGGTGGCGGAGCTGCAGGACACAGTGGAGCAGCACGAGGGCGACGAGGGGCGTGGATTCACGGCGGCGTGGGCGCGGCAGCGTCGGCCATGGCGGTGAGGGAGCGAGGGAGAGAGGCAGGGGGAAGTGGACGTGTCCACGGGGTCGGGGGCACGACGTGGAGGTCGTCCAGCGCGTCGGGCGGCGAAGCGGCGAGCAAGTGGCGTCGTGGCGAGCTCGCGCTCGTCGGCGTCACCACCCTGCCTGCCTGGCGGGGACGAAGCAGCTGGCTGGCTCGGGCCAGCACAGTGCTGGGCCGCCAGGTGGGCCGGCTGGGGGGTTTGGCCAGGTAAGTCTTTTTCTGATTTTTGTTTCCTTTTCTATTTCTTTTGTAACTTTGTAGACTTATTAAAAATACTAGCACAACTCCAAAAATCACCAAACTGCACCTGGTCCTTAGTTGGAATATTTCCAGCAAGGAACATTTTAGTTTGGAGATATTTGGGCATTTGAAATGTTTTATAAATTTTAAATGCCCAAATTCAAATACTTATGCATTAATTCAATGACCTTCTGTTGACCTAGAAAAATGTGCACTATTTTTGCCAGAGGTTTAAAACCAAAGCAAAGATGATGAACATTTTAGAAGGGCATTTCAGGTTCATTGAAAAAGGTTTTAGTAAACCCTAGTAGATTCAGGAGGGGTGCTGGGGGGTTCTGCCTTCCCCATTTCAATTTTCTTGTCAAAAGAAAACATGATGCACACTCTAATGCATGAACTAGGTAGGATGTGACAACTCACCCCCACTCAAAAGAATCTCGTCCCGAGATTTAGGATCTGTCGGAAAGAAGGTGGGGTACTCAAGTCGAAGACGATCCTCCCTTTCCCATGTAGCTTCTTGCTCGGAATGATGTGACCATTGAACCTTGAGAAACTTGATATTGTGGCGTCGAGTGGTACGCTCGGCTTGATCAAGGATACGAACGGGGTATTCCTGATAGGTGAGGTTATCTTGGAGATCAAGCGTTTCGTGGTCCACTCCACGGATAGGATCCGCGAAGCAACGCCTGAGTTGAGAAACGTGGAAGACGTCATGAACTCTGGAGAGATGCGGAGGTAGTTCCAGTTGGTAGGCAACTTCTCCTCGTTTGGCAAGAATGCGAAAAGGTCCAATGTAAAGAGGAGCCAACTTGCCTTTGATACCGAATCGATGGGTCCCCTTTAAAGGTGTAACCCGAAGGTAAGCCATCTCGCCGACTTCATAAGCCATGGGCTTATGCTTGCGGTCATACTGACTCTTTTGTCGGGATTGGGCGGTTTTCAACTTCTCACGAATAATGCGAACCTGCTCTTCTGCATCCTGGATCATGTCCGGGCCAAAGAGTTGTCTCTCGCCAGTTTCTGACCAGTTAAGAGGCGTTCGACATTTTCGTCCATAGAGAACTTCGAAAGGGGCTTTGCCCAAGCTAGCTTGATAACTATTGTTATAAGCGAACTCGGCGAATGGTAGACACTTCTCCCAATTCATACCGAAAGAGATGACAGAAGCTCGGAGCATATCCTCCAGAATTTGATTGACTCGTTCTACTTGACCACTTGATTGCGGATGGAAGGCGGTGCTAAAGGAGAGACGAGTCCCCATAGCATTTTGGAAACTTTCCCAAAATCGAGAGGTGAAAAGACTTCCACGGTCTGAATTAATTTCCAATGGAACACCATGGAGAGATACTATTCGAGAGATGTACAAATCAGCTAGCTGGCTAGCGGTTATACTCTCGCGAACAGGTAAGAAGTGGGCTACTTTGGAAAGACGATCGACAATAACGAAGATAGCATTATTCCCTCTTTTGGTTCTGGGAAACCCGGTAATGAAATCCATACCGATTTTATCCCATTTCCATTCAGGAATCTCCAATGGTTGAAGGGTGCCAGCAGGCCGTTGATGCTCTGCCTTAACACGACGACAGACGTCGCAAGTTGCAATGTATTGAGCGATTTCTCTCTTCATCCTAGTCCACCAAAACCTATGGCGAAGGTCTTCATACATTTTAGTACTACCGGGATGAATGGTGAGAGGGGATTCATGAGCTTCCTTAAGGATCAATTGTCGTAAATGTTGGTTCTTGGGAACCACCAAGCGGTTCTCGAAGAAGACAACACCTCGTTCATCTATGGAAAAACATTTAGCAACTCCGCTAGCGATGTTTTCCCTGATGCGAGATATGCCCTTATCGCGCTTCTGGGCAGCTATGATTTGATCCGTAAGGTTAGGTTTCGCCACCAGGGTGGAAAGGAATCCTCGAGGAACAATGTGAAGGTTAAGCTTATGGAATTCCTCGTGGAGAAGTGGTTGACCTTGTTGTAACATCAAGTTGTTACAATAAGATTTACGACTTAGTGCATCAGCCATGACATTGGCTTTGCCTGGGGTGTAAGTTATTCCTAAGTCGTAATCCGAGATC
The DNA here is from genome assembly GCA_032464435.1 of Aegilops umbellulata. Taxonomy (NCBI): domain Eukaryota; kingdom Viridiplantae; phylum Streptophyta; class Magnoliopsida; order Poales; family Poaceae; genus Aegilops; species Aegilops umbellulata. Next base: position 103,807,583 of record CP136060.1, on the reverse strand, counting down.
AACTCGACCCAACGTCTTTGCCTGAGATTCAAATCCGGTTGGGTGAAGATATATTTCAAACTTTGGTGATCAGTGTAAATTTCGCAACGATTACCCAGAAGGTAATGTCGCCAGGTTTTGAGTGCATGGACTACTGCTGCAAGCTCTAGATCATGTGTGGGATAATTATCCTCATGTGGACGCAACTGTCGAGATGCGTAAGCAATCACATGACGATCTTGCATGAGTATGCAACCTAGTCCTTGTCGCGAGGCGTCGCAATAGATAACAAAGTCCTTAGAGAAATCTGGTGGTACCAGTACGGGAGCAGATGTCAGGCGTCTTTTCAGTTCCTGAAAGCTGAACTCGCACTGTGGGGTCCACTCGAACTTTTTATCTTTCTTGAGGAGTTCAGTTAGAGGCTTAGCAACCTTGGAGAAATTCTCGACGAAGCGGCGGCAATAGCTCGCTAAACCAAGAAAACTCCGGACTTGCTTGACCGTTTCAGGTGGAGTCCAGTCAAGGACAGCTTGAACTCGCTCGGGATTGACAGCAATGCCCTTACCAGAGATTACATGGCCCAGATAGGTCACTTCTGGCAACCAGAATTCACACTTGGAGAATTTGGCATAAAGGCGATGCTCTCGAAGTTTCATCAATACTAGCCTTAGATGTTCGGCATGTTCTTCCTCATTCTTGGAGTAGATGAGTATATCATCGAGGTATACGACGACGAATTTATCCAAGTACTCCATGAAGATCGAGTTCATTAACCGAGAGAAGGTGGCTGGAGCATTGGTTAAACCGAAGGACATGACGGTGTACTCGTATTGGCCGTAACGAGTAACGAAAGCCGTTTTGGGAATGTCCCCTTTCTTGATTTTGATTTGATGGTAGCCCAACCTCAAATCCATCTTGGAAAAGACTGAGGATCCAGCGAGCTGGTCATACAGGTCGTTGATCCTGGGGAGCGGATACTTGTTCTTGATAGTGACCAAATTGACAGGTCGGTAATCTACAACCATCCGATCCGTTCCATCCTTCTTCTTGACGAAGAGGACGGGGCAAGCCCATGGAGATGAACTAGGATGGATGAAACCCTTTTGCAAGGACTCGTCGAGTTGTTTCTTAAGCTCAGCTAGTTCTAGGGGTGCCATCTTATAAGGTCTCCTAGAGATTGGGACGGTTCCTGGAACAAGGTCTATCACGAACTCGACATCTCTGTCAGGTGGAACACCTGGCAGTTCCTCTGGAAAGACATCCGGGAAGTCACGGACTACCGGAATATCTTCGAGGTCTGGAAGGGGATTGGCATTTAGAGAGTAGAGTTGACGCTCCGATACTCGGGTCAAAACATTGACTGTCTTGCCCGATGGATGGGTAAGTTGGACAGTTCTAGTTGAGCAATCAATCTTGGCGTAATGGGCTGACATCCAGTCCATCTGAAGACTTGAGAGCTATTAGTGACGCAAGGAAGACCAATCTGTCAACAAGAATTTCATTTCCATGGCTGATTCTAGAGGTTTGCCACTTAGAACCAGGGGTTTGAATTACCATGGAGGTGGGCATGTCACAAAAGGTGGTGTTGTGCAAACGAGCATAGCTCTCAGAAATAAATGAATGAGATGCTCCAGTATCAAAGAGAACAGTTGCCGGGTGGCAATTAACAAGGAGCGTACCGAGAACGACGTTGGGGTCCTCTTGAGTCTCTTCAGCTGAGACGTAGTTGACATGGCCACGAACAGTGGTGGCTGGCTTGGCGACAAGCACCTTTGCTGTTGACTTACCACGGCCAACAGACTTTCCGAACTGGCTGGGGTTGTTCTGGGGACACTCACGGATGTAGTGGCCCGGCTCACCACACTTGAAGCAAGTTATCATATTGGGGCGTGGAGCAGTATTGGCAGTGGGGCCACCAAAAGTCTTGGGCGGCATATACTGCTGATTGGGGCGAGGCGCCTCAAAGGATGGCCTCGGAGTATACCTGGGTGGCATAGCAGAATTTGGAATCCAGACCCGGCGCTTCTGAGATCCAGAGCCGGATGAAGATCCATAGTCACGGGAGTGCTTGCGTGAAGCTTCAAAATCATTCTGCCCTGTCTCGGCACTGATGGCCTTATTGACTAGCTTCGTAAAAGAAGTGCATTCATGCAGACGAAGGTCACGACGGAGCTCAGGGCTAAGTCCCTTGCGGAACCTTGCCTACTTTTTGGCGTCGGTGGATACCTCTTCGGGAGCATAGCGTGCAAGCTTTCCAAACTCGCGACTGTATGCATCCACAGTCAGCCTCCCCTGGGTGAAGTTACAGAACTCCTCCCTCTTGCGATCCATGAGACCTTCCGGAATATGATGCTCACGAAAAGCGGCACTGAAATCAGCCCAAGTAGTGAGTTGGCCGACCGGACGCATAGCTTCATAATTCTCCCACCAAAGGCTGGCAGGGCCTTCGAGGTGATAGGCAACAAAGGTGACTTTATCATCTTCAGCCACGTTGGCAGAACGTAGCTTGTGGGCGATGCTGCGGAGCTAGTCATCCGCATCGAGAGGTTCGATGGAATGATTGAACTTTGGCGGGTACAGCTTGACAAAGTCATTGATGGACACCGAATTGATCCTCTGCTGGCGTGCAGTGTTCTGCTCAATCCGCTCTAACAAACGGTTGGTGTCGCGCCTGTTGCGCTCTGCCTCCAGCATCACTTTGGCCAGAGAAGGTGGTTGAGGCAGACTTTCCTCTCTAGGTGCACTAGCTTCTCCCTGCTCCGGAGCAGCAGGGTTGCTGCGGGTGTTGACCATCCTAGGAAAACAAAACAACGATTTAAACCAGGATGGCAAAATCTGGCCAAGGAGTGCGGTATGTAATGGATAACAAGGAATGCAGAGATGATCATCCGTATGACATGGTAATATAGAAACTGCCATATATATACCAACGGTCATACACATCATACACAGTTTAGTACAAGCTCAAGCTGAAGTACAACTAAGACGAAAGACGTTACATCTCATCGGAGGCATTCCAAGCTCCTATACATTATTTTTCTACACCCCCGGAATTGATACACACTAAGTTATATTCCACAATCACGCAGGACGGTGGACATACAACTATTACAATACTAGCGAGACTACTACTAGCTCAGACGGCTCCGTAGAAGTCCTCATAGAAGTCACCACCCAGACCTGGAAGCGGAACATGGTCATCTGGGAACAGACGGTCCTGCGGTGCTTGTGGACCATAGGGACTTGGGTGCGGCCTCGGTCCAACAGATGGCGGCAGAAGAGGCCCACGAGGAGGGGTGATGCCTCCCACCTCACGCCATTCCATGAAGTCTGGCAGACTAGCCCGCACAGGATACAAGTCTCTCGTGTCCATGTATCCGGCTTGCACAGCAGGTGCAAACCTCGTCAAGGTGGCCCAATGATCAGCACGAGCATTAAAGAGCTCCATACGCAAGGCCCGGTTTTCACGGTCCTTATCTTCCAACATCTCAGTAGTGGTGCAAAGGAGTGAGTCCTCATGGGATGCATCACTGTACATGCCCTGAAGGTAACCATGCGCCCCAGGGAGGGATGCTGGCATGTAGCGAAATTCAGTGTTGCTCAACAAGGCAGTTCTAGCTCGCATAATGGTCATCATCGAGTAGGCTGCATCTTGAACGGACATCCCAATAGTGATCCCGAGTCCATAAGAACGGTGGAGTGGTTCCGTGGCTCCGGGATATGATGGATATATCCTGACCGTGCACAGATATTGGCTCTGGTTAAAATCTCTAAACTGCTCTTCGACGGTGTATTCAGGGTACCATCGGTAACCTGCCTCAACCATCACTCGAACCAACATGGCGGTATGACCACATACACCGATGCAACGGGTCAGACGAACCACTTGGTTTTGGGGACGGGTAGCCATCTGAAAGCACAAAATAGTGCAAAGGCATTAGAATTTCTGGATGAAATTGGACAGCATAACGGCTGTAAATGCTCAGAGAAAGAATTGAGACATCCACAACAGTTTGCAAAACCACTCAACAACATCATATCAAGGTTCTGGTTCAAATGGCAACATACTAAACTTTAGTAGAACTGAACTGGGTTGAACCAACAATCCTATAAGTTACTACGGATTTAGTAACACGTGAACCTGATAGAGAGAAGAGAGCCTAGTCATTAACCCACGTAGAATGAGAAGAGAATGACTCAGAATAGAGGGCATAAGGTAAAGGAGTAAAAGAGCCTTACGTTCCCTCCCACAATCAATTCCCCTACATATAACTAAAGCATTTCTAGACTCGACATCGACCAGTTTGGCTTAGCGAACCTACAGGCAGTCCGGCTCTGATACCAACGCTGTCAGGACCCCGATCCTAAGCCACATCGATCCAGCGTGTAACACATCATATCACTTTGCGGCCTCACGCACAGTACTCCCACGGGTGCCACCTTACCTGACCCGGGACCGTTTGCGCCTTTTGGCTCACGTATATGATAGTGTCGCTAGCATCCATATGACAGAGAACCCGGGCCGACATGGCTAGTCGTGAACCCAAAGCGGCGCTAGCCTATGAGGACAGGCATACATGGATCACATTGAACATGTCGGTCATCAACGTATTTATTCGGGCTGTAGCACTGGGCTAACAGGTCTCCGGTAACCCGGGCTATAGCAGGCTAGGCAGGACTCCGAATAACAGCGCGTGACATTTCCCCGAAGGGACAGACATAGGAACGACGTGAAACACATGCCGGCCAGTCAAGTGTCCAAGCAGTAGTGCTGGGCTAGCAGGACTCCGGTGAACCGGGCTGTAGCGGACTACTATCGCTCAGAAGCACAAGACTTACATTTCCCCATATGAAAGGCTGCCAAGGATAAACAACTAGATAGTCGGATCCCACTCATACCAAGCATTTCAATCATACACACAATATGCCCGATATGAGTAAATACCACATGGCATCACAACAGTACTCTACGACTCAAGTACTTTATTTAGAAGGCTCCGAGGAGCCATACATATCATCCATACAGATAGGGGTCACATGACCCAACACTCAAGTCATACAAACATACAAGCACATGCGGAAGCAAAGTAGTCTGAGTACAGACACTAGAAAGAAAGAAGGCTTGACGAAGCCTGTCTATCTACAACGACCCTTCACAAGTCTTGGATCACCACCTGGTGATAAGTCACTCGTCAACGTCGAGGTCTACATAGAACCCATCAGAGGGGTTGGTGCAGTCGTCTGAAAAACATGATTAAAGCAACATGAGTACGGAGGTACTCAGCAAGTCTTACAACAGGAACCTATTATACATGCACATTCTCAAGAAGGTAGTGGGGTTATTGCAGCAAGCCAGCTTTGACTCTTGGCTAAGCTATCCTACGATAGACACCATTTGTAAATCATTTGTCGCACACGAGTCCACTATCACCAACACAATACTCCACCGTGGATCCTCTCTCGCCATCCTACGAGAGGGCCATCCGCGGTACTCACACTTATCTTGAGATTTTTAGTAGTATCCATTTAACTTGTCTATGAACTGATATAGGCAACCCAGAAGTCCATTACCGCGGACACGGCTATTCGAATAGATCATTTGAAACCCTGCAGGGGTGTACTTCTTCACACATGTTTCCACCACTTAGCGTCTGCACACGACATGTGCTCGGCAGACTTCAAGCGAAAGCGGACGTGGGTGTAGACCACGACCTACCTAAACACTCAAGTCTCTAGTCCAGGTTTATCGCCTATTCGGGTTCCATCCGCAGGGAGTCCGGCCGAGGTTTCCACTAACGGCCCCGAACGATGTGAACAGGGTTCCCGAGACACCAAACGGGCGAGTCGGTACACCGTGCCACGTGCCTACCGCAACACAGCCCACCCCGATGGTCAGCGCCGCGTGCGGCCCCCAGCATACTACAAACACCAGAAACTACTTGCAACTCCTGGACAGAGGACAAGGGTGGATAAGAAGTCGAGCGGGGTCATATTTCAGGGCCCAATGTGTGGTAGTAACTGTATCATGGATCACAAACACAGATCTCAGTTCTTAAGGACGGCCTCAATGAAACAACCCACCATGTACTCCTACATGGCCTCTCATCGATTCCTTTACCAAATCGTATTCAACACTTCACTCTTGTCACCGACACAACCTTTCACTCCAGTTCATCATCCCGATGAGCCAGACCTGACACAACTCTAAGCATAGCAAGCACAGCACGGTAGGAACACACACACATGTATTGGCTCAATCAACTCCTACACATGCTAGTGGGTTTCATCTAGTTACTGTGGCAATGACAGGTCATGCAAAGGAAGTGGGTTCAACTACCGCAACACACAGCAGTTTGAAACGCGTTGTCTTAATGCAGTAAACAAGGGCAGAAGCGAGAGCATGGGTTTGTATCGGAATGATCAATGGGTTGCTTGCCTGATGGAGTGGTCGTGGGATACTGCCCTTCAGTTGGATACTCGGAGATATCCTCGGAGGCAGAACCTACCACGATGAGCACATCGGAACACAATCAATACATGGCGATATGCAGCAATATGATGCATGCTATGACATGGCAATATGAATGTGTCCTGACCTAGTGCAAGTTAAACCAGAAGGGAATGAACCCATTTGAACCAAAGATTCAAATGGAAACTCATTAATTAGGATCATATTAGTGTATCATCTTGTAATGCCTAAACAGTGGTTTTAACTTGTTCTGACATGCATGAAACCAGCACCAATGGATAGCTTGGATTTTTCTGATCATTTTTCATATATAGAACTTTGCATTTGGAGTTACAGATAATTTTCTATGAATTTTTGAAGTTTGAACTATTTTCTGGATTTTCCTGTATAAGAATAAATCCAGTAATTAATTAATTGCGTCAGCAAGAGGTCATGCTGACCTCAGCAGGTCAACAGACCGGTCCAGGTCAAACCTGACGCGTGGGTCCCGCGTGTCAGGGTCATTAGCTTAAGCAAAACAGATTAATCTTAATTCTAGTTTAATTAGCAGGCGGGGCCCACATGTCATAGACTCAGGAGGAGTCAACTGGGCCCACCTGTCCACGTCAGGGGGTCAAACGCTGCCGGTCAAAGGTCAAGGCCCGCCGGCGTTTAGCCGCCGGCGAGGCCAGACGCGGCGGTGCACTGCGGGATTCACCCACAGGGCTCCGTTTGCAGCGCAGAGAGCGGCTACGGGCAGCTGGTGCTCGCCCGCATCTAGCTGTGGTGGTGGCTGGCCTCGGGGTCGCCGGAAACGACGCCGGCGACGAGGTCAGGTGGAGGCCGAAGCTCGGCCAGCTCGTGCGCGTGGCTGCAGTGGCTTAGGCGAGGTGAAACGAGCACCTACGGCCTCTACGTGGCGCGTGGGGTGTGACGGGCACAGGCCCGTGACCAAATGGTCACCGGGGCAACGCCGGCGACGTGGCCAGGCGGCGGCGCGTGCAGGTGAGCTGCGTGTGCTCGCTGTGGTGCTCGAGAAGCAGAACGGAGGGGATGGGAAGCTAGCTAGGCTCACCGCGGTTGCGACGGAGCTGACGGCGGGGTCGGGGACGAGCCGGAGCAAGCGGGGCGGCGATGGCGATCTGGGCGGCCGAAGGTTGAAGACGAGCTCGAGGAGGTCGTTCGCAGGCTCCCGGCGAGGCGTGGCTTGGTGGAACGCTCGAGGAGGAGGTGGCGGAGCTGCAGGACACAGTGGAGCAGCACGGGGGCGACGAGGGGCGTGGATTCACGGCGGCGTGGGCGCGGCAGCGTCGGCCATGGCGGTGAGGGAGCGAGGGAGAGAGGCAGGGGGAAGTGGACGTGTCCACGGGGTCGGGGGCACGACGTGGAGGTCGTCCAGCGCGTCGGGCGGCGAAGCGGCGAGCAGGTGGCGTCGTGGCGAGCTCGCGCTCGTCGGCGTCACCACCCTGCCTGCCTGGCGGGGACGAAGCAGCTGGCTGGCTCGGGCCAGCACAGTGCTGGGCCGCCAGGTGGGCCGGCTGGGGGGTTTGGCCAGGTAAGTCTTTTTCTGATTTTTGTTTCCTTTTCTATTTCTTTTGTAACTTTGTAGACTTATTAAAAATACTAGCACAACTCCAAAAATCACCAAACTGCACCTGGTCCTTAGTTGGAATATTTCCAGCAAGGAACATTTTAGTTTGGAGATATTTGGGCATTTGAAATGTTTTATAAATTTTAAATGCCCAAATTCAAATACTTATGCATTAATTCAATGACCTTCTGTTGACCTAGAAAAATGTGCACTATTTTTGCCAGAGGTTTAAAACCAAAGCAAAGATGATGAACATTTTAGAAGGGCATTTCAGGTTCATTGAAAAAGGTTTTAGTAAACCCTAGTAGATTCAGGAGGGGTGCTGGGGGGTTCTGCCTTCCCCATTTCAATTTTCTTGTCAAAAGAAAACATGATGCACACTCTAATGCATGAACTAGGTAGGATGTGACACGTTGCCCGCCTCGTGATCGGGGGGTGTGGGCGCCTTGAAGACCGCGACCCGAGTCCATCCAGTAAATGAGCCGCGCCTCCACGCCTCCCTCTTTTATGGGGAAGGAGCGAGCCGCGTCTTTACCATGATGTGACGGATGCATGCGGAAACCGCCCCACGCATGACCACCATGTCACGCACGACCCCCCACGTCGCGCGTTCAACACGGGTCGTGGGGAAGCACAGCAGACGGAAAATTACTACGGTAGAATCCGCCCCTCCTGCACACGCATTGTTTTGGGCCTGGGCCAACAACATGTCGCGCTTATGTGTGGCCCAGGCCCGGGGGATCCTGTCGGTGTAAAAAAGTAGGGGCGCTCCTTTTGAACCCTTTACTTGTGCACGGACAGTCGGAGCCACGCCTAGGGCCACACTAAGCAGAGCAAGGGAGGGAAGCCAGACAGAAGCTTGAGGAACAAGATGGTCTAAGGAAACGCCAAGGCCAGAAACACAAGACGACAAAGGGGCGAGGTGGAGACCCCCAGCAAGGCCTTTGCCGGGGCAGCCTCCGCTGCCCCAGCAAGAACCTTACCGGGGCTACTTGCCCAAACACCAATGGAGCGAGCCGCCCCTGAGCCCACAAGTTCCAACCCAACCAACCACAATTGGAGCAGGGCTCGGGAGGCACCTCTGTGGTGGCATGCAGATCTTTCTCAAGACCATAGATATATGAGGTCAGATGAGGACCAGAAGACGGCGACCCTCGGCGGAATCCTTGCGGAGGAAAGCCACAAGACCCCCGGCAAGATCCTTGCCGGGGACGACTGCGCGCCACGGCAAGACCCTTGCCGGGCCCCCGGCAAGGCCCTTGCAGAGGACATCAGCGGGGCCACTGCCAAGCCTGCACCAGCCAAGTTTCCACTGCCATTAGCATGCAGCAGCCAGGCCGACTACCTGGGCAGGCACTTGCATGGCAACATGCAGCTTCCAAGCCAGATCGACAACCGCCTGTGTGGCGGCATGCAGATCTTCGTGAAGACCCTACCACCGCGCCACCTCAGCTGCCTACCTGCCTACATGGCGCCGCATGCATCGCTGGTCAGGGCGCATGTCGAAGCGAAGAGGAACGGCGACGGAGGCGATAAGCTCATAGTACTGTTGGCCTTTCCACCTCGTGTGTGCCACTTTGGTGGCCCCTTTCGACTATAAAAGGAGGCCCATGGCGTACTGGAGGAGGATTCATCTCTTTTGAACTACATAGCCACCATAGCTAGTTCGAGAGCTCAAGAACACTCAATACATCCACCAAAGCAGGACTAGGGTTTTACGCATCCTCGCGGCCCGAACCTGGGTAAACGATTCTTGTGCTGACTGTTAATCCTGCTCTTCTCACAACCCCGCGCCCCGGCAACCGTAGTAGGGATTCTTGTCATCCAATAGGTGTCGTTTCCCGCCGACATCTTTGGCGCGCCAGGTAGGGGGCGCAATTGTGAGAATCTGGTCTAGTAGTTAGGCTAGCAGTTCTTCATCGCCATGGCTCCCAAGAAGAAGACGATCACAAAGATCGACACGTTGGGAGCCCAGCGGCCCGCGCTAGTCCGGGCGAGCAGCGGGCCGGTCGCGGACAGAACCCGAGCCGTGGCCTGCAAGCTCCAGCATAGTACCGGCGGTCAGAGCCTGGCGAGCGGGTCATTCGTGTGCCAGACAACGAGCCGCGCGCCGCCAGGTCCAAGGACGGGGCTGGGGCCCCCGCAGGCGGCGCGGGGCCCTCCAGGGGCGTCGCTGTACCCCCTATGGGTGGCACAGCGACCTCCAAGACGCCAACCCCAGTGGCCACAACGCGCTCTTCCCATGGTTTGTGCGACGAGCAGCTTCACCACACCGGTGACCCTGGACACCACCATGGGAAGAGCCCTGTGCTTCGTCCGCGGGACGAAGGAGTTCAACATGCCCTCGGAAGTGCTGGCGAAAATGGCACGCAGCCGCTGGGCCGTGATAGAGCTCCTTCCAACGTGGTTGGAAGTCGAACCGCGCCACGGTCCACGCAGCTGTCGCCACAACCCACGCCAGCAGAAGCTTTGGCGCGTGCGCAACTGCTATTCGACTACCCTCCTGCTGCGGAGAAGCTCGACCAGTGGAGGGCCACCATCCGGAGCCTCGTCGCCGTCGCCAACAAAGATGATCCACGACTGGCGGGGCCCTCGGGCCAGCGCTCCACCGAGCAACCACAATGCAGCGCCGGGAGGGCCGAGGGTGTTGTGGTCACGGCGCACTCTCCTCCTCCTCGCCAGCCATCGCGGGTGTCGGCCAATCGTGATGATGGTTGTGATAACATCTCTATAGCATCGTCCGACCCGCGGACCCACCGCGACCAGCGCCAAGTTCTTCGAGAACGAGCTCACGAAGATGCTCAAACCACTATCGAGCGCCGGCGCGATACACGCCACCAGTCGGACAAGCGGGCGGGAGCCACTATGGAACAACCAGCACCGAGGGGCTCCGGCGGCCTACCTTACGAGGTGAGCTGCCCGGCCTTTACTCGTGAGATGCGGTAGTCCCAGTGGCCGTCCCACCACACGCTCAAGCCTGACGTCAGCAAGAAGTACACTGGCAAGACCCATCCGTCAGAGTTCCTCAGCATCTACACCATCGCGATGCAGGCTGCCTCAGCTCGCGACGACAAGGTTCTTGCCAATTACTTCCCGTTGGCACTGAAGCCCAATGTCATGTCTTGGTTGATGCGCTTGCCGGCTGATTCCATTTCTTCTTGGTCGGATCTGTGCCATGAGTTCTTTGGCGCCTTCACTGGAGGCCACCAAGCTCATGGCCAGTCGAGTGATTTGCATATCATTCCCTAGAAGGAAGGGGAAAACCTGCGCAAGTACATCCAGAGATTCAGCTAGGTGCAGTACAACATCCCCGATGTTCAAGCCGCCGCCGTGATCAGCGCGTTCCATTAGAACGTGCGCAACCGCAAGATGCGCGAAGAGCTGGCGATGACAATGGTTAAGGATGTGGCCGAACTCTATGTTCTGGCCGATAGGTGCGCCTAGGCTGAAGAGGGAAGGAAGTACCCCGGCGAGGATGCTGGCGCGGAAACCGACTCTACTGATGAAGACACCGCCGCCCCGACGAAGAAGGGCCGGCGTCGCAACAGGAAATGCAAGGGCAAGGCCGTTCTTGTCGTCGAGGGATCCGATAGCACCGGCGCCACCAAGAAGGCCAAGGCAGACGACCCCGGCAAAGAAATCACCGGGTGCGCTGCTTGACGGGCCTTGGCGGCTGCCGACAACCAGGGGGCTCTAACAAGCAGTACTGCAAGATCCACCGCACCAAGGGCCACGACCTCCAGAACTGCCGGCAAGTCGAGCTACTTGCTGAGAAGTAAAATGCCGAGTATGAGAGGCGGGACAAGGAGAAGGATCGGGACGGTGCTGAGGGATTCGTAAGAAGCGTGGCGGCCAAGGAGGCCCCCGCGGCAAGGACAACCAGCAAGAGAGGCCCGCCCAGTGCCATGACAGGAAGCAAGAAGACGATGATCACAACGAGGACGACGAGTCTGGCGAGCAAGAGTTCCAGAAGGCTACGAAGGCCATGTGCGACGATGGTGGCGCCTCGCTGCATACTTCGCACTGCCAGCTCAAGCAGTGGGCGTGTGAGATTACAGCAGCGGAGCCGTCATTCGACGCTCAAAAGCCGCTGAAGTGGTCGAGCACGTCCCTCATCTTTGACGGCGAGGACCACCCTGACCGCACAACTGCGGTCGGGTGTTTGCCGTTGTTGGTCTCGCCAACAATACGCAACCTCAAGGTGAACAAGATGTTGGTCGGCGACGTGGCTGGCCTGAACTTGATCTCGCCCGTCGTGATCAAAAGGCTGCAAATTCCTGATGGAGATCTCGAGGAAACGGGCACGTTTCAAGGGGTCAATGTGGGGAGGAGCCAGCCGAAGGGGAAGGTCACACTGCCAGTGACGTTTGGAGGAGAGTTGAACTACAGGATGGAGAGGATCGTCTTCGATGTGGCCGAGATCCCCTTGCCCTACAATGGGATCCTTGGCCGCCCGGCACTAGTCAAGTTCATGGCAGCGCCGCACTACACCTACAACATGCTGAAGATGCCCGGGTCGTTGACCATCATCTTCGTCCCCTACGACAAGAAGGACACGCTGATTTGTGCCGACCAACTCTACCGGGAAGCAGTTGCAGCAGCTGCCGCCAAGGCATTTGCTCCTGCCGCTGAAGCCCTGGGAGGGAAGAAGAAGCCCGACAAGACCTCTCGCACCCACTCCATTAAGCGCATCTCTTCGGAGTGTTGTGCTACCGTCGAGGACGTGCCAGAGAGCTCCACCAGCAAGAGCAAGAAATCCAGAGCTGAGCCACCGTAGACCAAGAAGGTGTCCGTTAGGGAGGATGGCACGGGAGGGGCTTTCACCATAAGCTCCACCCTCGACAGCAAATAGGAAGGCGCGCTCGTCACCTTCCTGCGGGCGAATGTTGACGTGTTTGCATGGCAAGCATCCGACATCCCCGGTGTTCCCCGGGAGGTGATTTATTACCACCTAGCTGTCTGTCCTCATGCGTGGCTCGTCAAGGAGAAGGTCAGGAAGCAGGCTCTGGAAAGGTAGGAGTTCATCACAGAGGAGATCAGGAAGTTGGAAGCGACAGGTTTGGTTTGAGGAGTGATCCATCCGACGTGGTTGGCCAATCCGGTGGTGGTGCGCAAGGCAAATGGGAAGTGGAGGTTGTGTATTGACTACACAGATATCAATAAGGCTTGTCCCAAGGACCCCTTCCTGTTGCCGCGCATTGATCAGATTGTTGACTCCACGACCGGGTGTGATCTGTTGTCATTCCTGGACGCCTACTCGGGCTATCACTAGATCTTCATGACAAGAGAAGATGAAGAGAAGACAGCATTCATCACCCCATGTGGTACGTATTGCTTTTTACGGATGCCTTTCGGGTTGAAGAGTGTTGGCTCGACGTTTGCAAGGGCGGTTCAAATTGGTTTTTAACCCCAGCTCCATAGAAATATGGAAGCATACATGGATGATATAGTGGTCAAAACCAAGGACAGGGCAACTCTTGTACAAGACCTGGAAGAGACGTTTGCCAACCTGCGCAAGATCAACCTCAAGTTGAACCCTGAGAAGTGTGTCTTCGGTGTTCCGTCTGGCAAGCTTCTCGGGTTCTTTGTGTCGCAGCGCGGGATCGAGGTGAACCCAGACAAGATCAAGGCTATTGAACAGATTGAGGCGCCCAAGCAGATCAAGGATGGGCGTCGGCTCACTGGCTGTGTTGCCGCCATGAGCCGATTCATCTCCAAGTCCGCCGAGCACGCCCTCCCCTTTTTCAAAATCTTGAAGAAGGAAGGCCCAATGGAGTGGACCCTAGAAGCCGAGGTGGCGTTGCGGGATCTGAAGAAATACCTTTCCTCCATGCCAATACTAGTTGCACCTAAACCACAAGAGCCGTGGCTGCTGTATCTGGCGGCAACGAATCAAGTGGCCAGCGCCGCACTAGTAGCACAGAGGGAGGTCGACGAGGAGGCAGTGGCGACGGCGGGACCGGTGGATGGCAAGCCAGAGATTCCCCCGGCAGGGCCTGGTGCCCACAAGGCAAGTCCCCCGGCAGAGTCTGACGCCATCGGGGCAGTGCCCGCGCAGTCAAATGAAGTGGTGCAGAAGAAGAGGATGATGCAGCACGCGGTTTACTTTGTCAGCTCCCTCTTGCAGGGGGCTTGGTCCAGGTACTCCAGTGTGCAGAAATTGCTCTTCGGCCTCCTTATGGCCTCGAGGAAGCTGCGTCATTACTTCCAAGCCCATGAGATCACTGTCGTCACCCGCCTCCTGTTGCAACGGAGCTGCACAACCCAGATGCGACCAGAAGGATTGTGGAGTGGGCCTTGGAGTTGTTGAGCTTTGGGTTGAAGTTTGAAAGTACCTCGATAATCTAGAGCAGAGTCTTGGCGGAGTTCATTGCAGAATGGACCTCAACGCCCGGCGAAGAAATACAGGAGACCGCTCTCCCCGGCAAGGAAGCAAGCCGCGACTGGATCATGTACTTTGATGGGGCTTTCTCGCTGCAAGGCGCCGGTGCCGGTGTGCTGCTTGTCGCACCCACCGGAGAGCACCTCAAGTATGTGATCCAGATGCACTTTCCCAGGGAGATGTCCACAAACAGCACTACTGAATACGAGGGGCTGCTTGCCGGTCTCAGGATCGCGGCGGACCTCGGGGTGAAAAAGCTCATCGTCAGGGGTGATTCACAACTTGTTGTCAGACAAGTTAACAAAGATTATCAGAGTCCGTTGATGGAGGCCTACGTAGATGAGGTGAGGAAACTGGAGGAGCGATTCGACGGTATACAATCGGAGCACGTTCCCCGAGTGGAGAACGACATCGCAGACTACCTGTCAAAGCGCGCTGCATTCAAGCTACCTATGGAACCAGGTACCTTTTTCCTTTGGTTAACTCAACCATCCGTCAAGCCATCAACAGAGCAGAACAAGCAGAGGTAGTCAGGCCCCGGCAAGTACTTTCCCGCCGAGCCCCCAGCGGCTGCGGGCAAGGGTGTTGCCGCGGATCCTGAGCCTGCCGAGGGACGGCTAGCTCCGGCAGGGTGCCAAGCCCTGGCCGTAGAGACGGCTGCCCCCATGGCGGAAGAGAGGCCTTTGGTCCTTGCCGTCGAGCCCCAGGCTCCAGCATGGGCACATCATACCGTCCATTTCCTCCAGACAGGGGAACTTCCTGAGGAGCAGGAAGAAGCGGAAAAAGTAGCCCGTCGGTCTGCCTTGTACCAGCTCGTCGATGACGTCCTGTATAGAAGAAGACCGAACAGTGTGAAATTGAAGTGCATCCCCCGGGAGGAAGGACTGGAGCTATTGGCAGAGATACATGGAGGCGTATGTGGCTCCCACATAGGGTCAAGGGCCCTTGCCGGCAAGGCATTCCGGCAAGGCTTCTTCTGGCCCACCGCCCTCCAGGATGCAACATCACTAGTAACCAAGTGTGAAGCGTGTCAGTTCCATTCAAAGAAGCTTCATCAACCAGCTCAAGCCCTTCAAACAATCCCTCTCTCCTGGCCATTTTCAGTCTGGGGGCTCGGCATACTGGGGCCCTTCCCCCATGCTGTCGGGGGCTTTGAATACTTGTACATTGCAATCGACAAGTTCACAAAGTGATCGGAGGTGGAACCGGTGAGGAAGGTGACAACATAGTCAGCCGTCAAGTTCTTCAAGGGACTAGTTTGCCATTTTGGTGTGCCAAACAGAGTCATCACTGACAACAACACGCAGTTCACAAGACACACCTTCATGCAATACATTCAAGACCTCGGCAGCAAGGTCTATTTTGCTTTCGTGGCCCACCCCCGGAGCAACGGCCAAGCAGAGAGGGCAGATGCTGAAGTGTTGCGAGGCCTGAGAATGAAGACTTTTGACAAGATGCACAAGAGCGGAAGGCGCTGGATTGATGAGTTGTGGGCGGTTCTTTGGTCGATCAGGACGACGCCAAATCGAGCCACGGGCCAGACACCCTTTGCCCTAGTGTACAGGGCACGTGGCCGAGGAAGGGGCGGCGAGGTCAGTCAAAGTCGGAGTCGGCATCCTGCCGCTCGACTCCCCTCGTCGTCGATGTCGCTGTCCTCCTCGTCACTCCCGGTTGAGGAGGAATCTTCATCGTTGGAGCAGCTCTCCACGCAGCACTTCAGGCGAGTTACAAGGTCTCCGAAGACATTGACGGAGAGCAAGCCGCCCTCCATTAACTTGAAGTAGAGGACGAGCCCCGCCGTCAAGCTATGGATGCGGGCGAACGTCTTCCATCCGTGACGGAGATACATAACATGAGGAGCGGGGAAGCCGACGTCGACCCGCGTGTTGCCGGTCCCGCAGCCCCTCATGTGCAATCTTAGGGTCTAGGGCGGATCAAGCTCCATCTGCTGAGCGAAGGGGGTGGGGAGACGGAGACGACGACACAGTGGCCGGCGCAGCTAGATGAAGAACTCGCGGGGCCGGTCCCCGACGTGACTCTCTATCGCGGGAGGCACCGCTGGCGGAGGCGCGGCCGCCCCGCCACCTCGCCCCCCTCTCTGCCGACCGCCGTGGCGACCTCCTCCACGCCCCCTCCCCCTTCCTCTTGCGGCTGGCTCCGCTGTCGCGGGCTCGTGGGAAGGAGGGACACACTGACGAGAAGCGACCCTTGCTGCCACTGTCCAAGGCCCAGCACCTCCTTTCGCCATGGTAGGTGGGAGAAAGAAACACATGTGAAGGATTATGGGTGCTGAAGGAATGTGGGACAACGCCGTCCCTCCCCCTCCTTATAAAGGGGCGACGTCGGGGCTCGGCCGCCCCACTCAGCCAATCCAGCCGTCAGAGGCGCAGGGAATCAGGACCGACCCGCCGCCCCAATCAGCGACGGCCCGGTTTCTCGCCTCCACCGCCCGCCACTTGCATGAAGGACGCGTGCCGGGCGAGCAGGGTCGAAAGGACAAGTGAGGTGATCGTTGCCCGCCCCGTGATCGGGGGGCGTGGGCGCCTTGAAGACCGCGACCCAAGTCCATCCAGTAAATGAGCCGCGCCTCCACGCCTCTCTCTTTTATGGGGAAGGCGCGAGCCACCTCTTTACCATGATGTGACGCATGCATGCGGAAATGGCCCCACGCATGACCACCACGTCACGCACGAGCCCCCACGTCGCGCGTTCAACGCGGGTCGTGGGGAAGCACAGCAGACGGAAAATTACTGCGGTAGAATCCGCCCCTCCTGCACACCCATTGTTTTGGGCCTGGGCCAACAACATGTCGCGCTTATGTGTGGCCCAGGCCCGGGGGCTCCTGTCGGTGCAAAAAAGTAGGGGCGCTCCTTTTGACCCCTTTACTTCTGCATGGACAGTCGGAGCCGCGCCCACGGCCACACTAAGCGGAGCAAGGGAGGGAAGTCGGAGAGAAGCCAAAGGAACAAGATGGTCAGAGACAACGCCAAGGCCAGAAACACAAGACAGCAAAGGGGCGAGGTGGAGACCCCCGGCAAGGCCCTTGCCGGGGCGGCCTCCGCGGCCCCGGCAAGAACCTTGCTGGGGCAACTTGCCCAAACACCAATGGAGCGAGCCGCCCTTCAGCCCACATGTTCCAACCCAACGAACCACGATTGGGCCAGGGCTCGGGAGGCACCTCTGTGGTGGCATGCAGATCTTTGTCAAGACCATAGATATATGAGATGAGATGAGGACCAACCACAAGACCCCCGGAAAGATCCTTGTCGGGGACGACTGCGCGCCACGGCAGGACCCTTGCCAGGCCCCCGGCAAGGCCCTTGAGAGGACATCAGCGGGGCCACTGTCAGGCCCGCACCAGCCAAGTTTCCACCGCCATTAGCATGCAGCTGCCAGCCCGACCAGCTGGGCAGGCACTTGTGTGGCAACACGCAGCTTCCAGGCCAGATCAGCAAACGCCTACGTGGCGGCATGCAGATCTTCGTGAAGACCCTACCACCGCGCCACCTCAGCTACCAGCCTGCCTACATGGCACCGCATGCATCGCTGGCCAGGGCGCGTGTCGAAGCGAAGAGGAGCGGCGTCGAACGGGACGGGCCTCGCTCCCATCCCTGATAAAGCTAGGGGACACCTAAACGATGCATTAAATGCGTCTTGTCCTATAATGCGGGCGATAAACTCATAGTACTGTAGGCCTTTCCACTTCCTGTGTGCCACTGTGGCAGCCCTTTCGACTATAAAAGGAGGCCCATGGCGTACTAGAGGAGGATTCGACTCTTTTGAACTACACAGCCACCATAGCTAATTCGAGAGATCAAGAACACTCAATACATCCACCAAAGTAGGACTAGGGTTTTATGCATCCTCGTGGCCCAAACTTGGGTAAATGATCCTTGTGCTGACTGTTAATCCTTCTCCTCTCACAACCCCGTGCCCCGGCAACCGTAGTAGGGATTCCTGTGATCCCATAGGTGTCATTTCCCACCGACAAGCTGGCTGCCATGGGGATGCCAAATGTGAGGTATACCCTGGAGCGCAACATGAGCCCCAACGCCAAGCTGACCGTCTTCTTCGAGGGCGTCCTCAGGGCCCTGGAGCAGCTCCACCCAATCGAGCGGCCTAGCTAGCCGATGAGGCCCGGAGGCTTTGCCAGTATGCCATGACCAAAGTCCTCACCAAGATGGCGTACTGGAACCCCAACCTCGACTTTGACGCCGTGCTGGATAGCTTGCCGTAGGGTGTGGACCTCGCGGCGCTCAAGGAGCATATCAAGCGCATCATCAACCGCATCGGCGGAGTTCAGAGGATAGAGGGCCAGCGCCGGGATTAGGCACCCTGTCTCTCACTGCCGCTGCAGGTTCATGACCAAGACAATTTTTATCTTTAGTTAGAACCGCAGCAACAATCGATGTAATATAACTCTGCAGTAATTTTGATATGATGCATGTTATCTTCCTGTTCGATCTTCCTTTGTATGTTCACCCTACATTAACTGGGTAGGCTCGCCGGCGCGTAAACCCAGGGCGGCACTTTGAGGACGGATCCCCAATGGCTTGCCGGGTGCCCTTGCTGCCAGGCAAACCACCTTACCACTCTCAACGCGACCGCTCGAACTGTCGAGCTTGACTCGAGTCAGAGTCGAGAGCATTGCCAATTGCGGATGGCCACCCTGCCGTTCTCGACGCGGCCGCTTGAGCTGTTGAGCAGACTTGAAACAGAACAAGGGCGTTGCCAATTGCGGAAGGGCCCCTTTGCGTGTAGGTATTCCATACATAGGGTAGGACCTTTGAGGACAATAACATTATATATAAAAAGAAATTGCTCAAAGTTTCGCATGACTTAGCTTTTCTGTCATCGCACGGGCGTCCACCATGTCTGTAGACGGTGCCGTAAGGCTTGGTCGTCTCCCTCCTTGAGACAATAGCCACGATGGAGCCGCTACTCCGACCAGACCAGATTTCCACATCTGCGCACCCCATATCTGGAGCGCCAAAGATGTCGGTGGGAACGACACCTATGGGGTCACTGGGATCCCTTCTACGATCAGCGGGCGCAAGGTTCTGCAAAGAGCAGGTCTGATAGGAAGCACATGGGTCGTTTACCCAGGTTTGGGCCGCGAAGATGCGTAATACCCTAGTATTGCTTTGGTGGATGTATTGGATGTTTTTGTGTTCTTGAGCTAGCTACGGGGTGCAACTTGCCCAAAAAAGCCGAATCCCTCTCCTGGTCACCTCGGGCCTCCTTTTATAGGCAAAAGAGGTTGCCACAGTGGCACACAGGAGGTGGAAAGGTGTACAGTCGATGAGCCTATCCTTTGGAACCGTAGGACAAACGCATTCAATACGCTGCCGATGTGTCCCCCTTGCTTTATTAGGGACGACAAGGAAGCACGTCCCAGCTGTCGCTGCCTCGCCTAGCCTTGACACGCGTTCGAGCTGACGAGGCATCGCGGCGCCACGTTGGCTGGCTGCTGGGCTGGCGCGGTGGTGGAGCCTTCACGAAGGGTTGCAGGCCACCACGCAGGTGCTTGCTGAGTCGGTGTAGAAGCCGCCCGTCGCCACGCAGGTGCCTGCCTGGCTGGTTGAGCTAGCAGCTGCTTGGGGATGGCGGTGGAGTCTTGGCTGGTGTGGGCCTGGCAGTGGCCCTGCTCATGCCCTCGGCAAGGGTCTTGCCATGGCGTTGCAGTCATCCCGGGCAAGGCGCTTACCGGGGGTCTTGTGGATTTCCTCGGCTAGGGTCCCGCCGAGGGTCGCCGTCTTCTGGTCCTCATCTAATCTCACATGTTTATGATCTTGACGAAGATCTGCATGCCACTACAGTGGCGCCTCCAGAGCCTTGGTTCCAATGTAGTTGGTGGTGTTCGGAACCCGTGGGCTCAAGGGTGGCTTCCTTCGCTGGCATCGGGCAAGTTGCCCCGGCAAGGCTCTTGCCGGGACTACGGAGGCTGCCTCGGCAAGGATCTTGCCGAGGGAGCCTATCTTGCTCTCTTGCCCTCCTGTGTTTCTGGTCTTGGCGTTGCCTTGGTTGTCTTGTACTTTGGCTTCTCTTCGACTTCCATCGTCTGCCCTGCTAAGTGTGGCTGCGGCGCGTGGCTCTGACTGCCCATGCACAAGTAAAGGGGTCAAAAGGAGAGCCCCTACTTTTGTACACCGACAGAGGGTAGAGTATTCAACCCAAATTTATTGATTCGACACAAGGGGAGCCAAAGAATATTCTCAAGTATTAGCAGCTGAGTTGTCAATTCAACTACACCTGAAAGACTAAATATCTGTAGCAAAGTATTTAGTAGCAAATTAGTATGGAAGTAACAGTAACGGTGGCAAAAGTAACAGTAGCAGTTTTGTAGCAATTGTAATAGTGGCAACGACAAAGTAACGTAGCAAAGATCAATATGTGAAAAGCTCATAGGCAATGGATCAATGATGGATAATTATGTCGGATGGCATTCATCATGTAGCATTCATAACCTAGGGTGACATGGAACTAGCCCCAATTCATCAATATAATGTAGGCATGTATTCCGAATATAGTCATACGTGCTTATGGAAAAGAACTTTCATGACATCTTTTGTCCTACCCTCCCATGGTAGGGGTCCTAATGGAAACTAAGGTATATTAAGGTCTCCTTTTAATAGAGAATCGGACCAAAGCATTAACACTTAGTGAATACATGAACTCCTCAAACTACAGTAATAACCGGAAAGAATCCCAATTATTGTCACCTTGGGGTATGCGGATCATAACTCGTAATAGGTGTCTACAACTTGCAAGATAGGATCAATAACACAAATATATTCATGAAAACATAATAGGTTCAGATCTGAAATTATGGCACTCAGGCCCTAGTGACAAGCATTAAGCATAGCAAGGTCATAGCAACATCAATCCCTAACAAAACTAACTCGATTACATGATAAATCTCATCCAACCCATCACCGTCCAGCAAGCCTACGATGGAATTACTCACACACGACAGTGAGTGCTACTTCTTGAGCTTGCGTTGGTTTTCCCTTGAAGAGGAAAGGGTGATGCAGTAAAGAAGAGATAAATATGTCCCTAAGTTAGAGAACTAAGGTATCAATCTAGTAGGAGACAACGCACAAATCACCAACACCTGCACAAACAATCAAACAACTTCCACCCAACACGATAAAGGGGTTGTCAATCCCTTCACGGTCACTTGCAAAAGTGAGATCTGATAGAGATATATAAAACTAAACAAAAGATAAAGTAATATTTTTGGGCTTTTTGGTTTACAGATCTGAAAATAAAAGATTGCAAAATAGTAGATCGGAAACTTATATGATAGAAAATAGTCCCGGGGGCCATAGGTTTCACTAGAGGCTTCTCTCAAGAAAGCAAATAATATGGTGGGTGAACAAATTACTGACGAGCAACTGATAGAAAAGCGCAAAGTTATGACGATATCCAAGGCAATGATTATGAAATATAGGCATCACGTCCTTGTTAACTATACCGACTCATGCCTGCATCTACTACTATTACTCCACACATTGACCGACTCCTGCCTGCATCTAGAGTATTAAGTTCATGAAGAACAGAGTTACGCTTTAAGTAAGATGACATGATGTAGAGGAATAAACTCAAGAAATATGATGTAAACCCCATCTTTTTATCCTCGATGCCAACAATACAATACGTGCCTCTCTGCCCCTACTATCACTGGGGAGGACACCGCAAGATTGAACCCAAAGCTAAGCACTTCTCCCATTGCAAAGCCCTTCTCCCATTGCAAGAAAAACCAATCTAGTTGGGCAAATTAAACCGATAGTTCGAAGAGAATTACAAAGATATCAAATCATGATAAAAGAACTCAGAGAAGATTCAAATAATATTCACAGATAAGCTAATCATAAATCCACAATTCATCATATCTCGACAAACACACCGCAAAAGGAGATTACATCGGATAGATCTTCAAGAACATCGAGGAGAACATGCTATTGAGAATCAAAGAGAGAGAGAAGAAGCCATCTAGGTACTAGCTACGGACCCATAGGTCTGAGGTAAACTACTCACACTTCATCGGAAGGGCAATAGAGTTGATGTAGATGCCCTCCAAGATCGAATCCCCATCCGGCAGGATGCCAGAAAAGGCCCCAAGATGGGATCTCATGGGAACAGAAGGTTGCGGCGGTGGAAAAGTGTTTTCGTGGATACCTCTGGTGGTTTCACAATATATGTGAATATATAGGAGGCAAATCTAGGTCAAGGGGTCACCGAGGGGCCCATAAGGTAGGGGGCGCGCCCTACCCCCTGGGCACCCTCCACCCTTGTGTCCGCCTCGTGGCACTTCTGACTTGCACTCCAAGTCTCATGGGTGTCTTCTGGTCCAAGAAAAATCATCGTGAATGTTTTATTCCGTTTGGTATTCCTTTTATGCGAAGCTCAAAACAAGGAAAAAACAGGAACTAGCACTCGGCTCTGCATTAATAGGTTTCTCCCAAAAATAATATAGAATAGCATATTAATGCATATAAAACATCCAAAACAGATAATATAATAGCATGGAACAATAAAAAATTATAGATACTTTGGAGACGTATCAAGCATCCCCAAGCTTAATTCCTACTCGTCCTCGAGTAGGTAATTGATAAAAACAGAATTTTTGATGTGGAATGCTACCTAACATATTCATCCATGTAATTTTTTTCTTTATTGCGGCATGAATGTTCAGATCCATAAGATTCAAAACAAAAGTTTAACATTGACATAAAAACATTAATACTTCAAGCATACTAACAAGGCAATTATGTCTTCTCAAAATAACATGGTGTAATAAAGCTTTTCCCTACAAAACCATATAGTCTGGCTACGCTCCATCCTCATCACACAAAATATTCAAATCATGCACAACCCCGATGACAAGCCAAGCAATTGTTTCATACTGTTGATGTTCTCAAACCTTTTCAACTTTCACGCAATACATTAGCATGAGCCATGGACATAGCACTATAGGTGGAATACAATATGCTGGTTGTGGAGAAGACAAAAACGAGGGAGATAGTCTTACATGAACTAGGCATATCAACGGTCTATGGAGATGCCCATCAATAGATATCAATGTGAGTGAGTAGGAATTGCCATACTACGGATGCGTAATACGTCTCCAACGTATCTACTTTTTCTCATGCTTTCCCTTTTGTTTTGGACTCTAATTTGCATGGTTTGAATAAACTAACACCGGACTGACGCTGCTTTCAGCAGAACTGCCATGGTGTTGTTTTTGTGTAGAAATAGAAGTTCTCGGAATATAATAAAAGATAATTTCTGGAGCCAAGATCCACCGGAGAGGGGCCCCTGGGTGGGCACAGCCCACCAGGACACGCCCCCCTCTCCTGGCGTGCCCAGGTGGGTTGTGCCCACCTGGTGGCCCCGCAGACCTCAACCCTGACACTATAAATTCCTATTTTCGGAGAAAAAATGAGGGAGAAGGAATTATCACGAACCACGAGAGGGAGCCGCCACCAAGCCCCGTTCTTCCTCGGGAGGGAAAATCTGGAGTCCGTTTGGGGCTCCGGAGAGGGGGATCTTCGTTCTACGTCATCACCAACCCTTCTCCATCGTCAATTCCATGATGCTCCCCACTGGGAGTGAGTAATTCCTCCGTAGGCTCGCTGGTCGGTGAGGAGTTGGATGAGATTCATCATGGAATCAAGTTAGTTTTGTTAGGGCTTGATCCCTAGTACCCACTATGTTCTTAGATTGATGTTGCTATGACTTTGCCATGCTTAATGCTTGTCACTTTGGGCCCGGGTGCCATGAACTCAGATCTGAACCGTTTATGAATTCATCATTATATCCATGTGTTAGATCCAATCTTGCAAGTTATAGTCACCTACTACGTGTTATGATCCGGTAACCCCGGAGTGACAATAACCGGGACTTCTTCCAGTGATTACCGTAGTTTGAGGAGTTCATGTATTCACTACGTGTTAATGCTTTGTTTCGGTTCTCTATTAAAAGGAGGCCTTAATATACCTTAGTTTCCAATATGGACAAAAGATGTCATACAAGTTCTTTTCATAAAGCACGTATGACTATATACGGAATACATGCCTACATTATATCGATCAACTAGAGCTAGTGCCGAGTCGCCCTAGGTTATAACTGTCACATGATGAATATCATCCAACAAGTCACCGATCCAATGCCTACGAACTTTTCCATATTGTTTCTGCTAAGTTACTACAGCCATCATCACTGTTACATTTGCTACAAAATTACTGCTATCACTGCTACTGTTACTATTTCTGCTGTTACTACTATCAAAACTATCAAACGACTTTGCTACTGATCACTTTGCTGCAGATAATTAATCTCCAGGTGTGGTTGAATTGACAACTCAGCTGCTAATACCTTCAAATATTCTTTGGCTCCCCTTGTGTCGGATCTATAAATTTGGGTTGAATACTCTACCCTCAAAAACTTTTGCGATCCCCTATACTTGTGGGTTATAAAGGCCTTTTTATGGCGCCGTTGTCGGGGAGCATAGCTATATTTGTTGAGTCACTTGGAATTATTATCATATTATCACTATGAAGAATCTGAAGGATCCTAAGACTAGGATATTTCCCTCAAGCACGAGGGGAGGTAAGAAACCGCCATCCAGTTTTGCTTTAGATTCACCTTCTGTTATGAGTAAACTTGCAACACCACCCCATGCTATTAATTCTGAAATGTCGCAATTTATTAATGATGCTACTTCTACTATGGATGATGCATATGATGATGCTAATACCTTGCTTGATAATGATGATGTGCCACTTGGTGAATTTCTTGATGAACGAATTGCTAGAGTAATACAACATTATGTTGTTGAATCTGATGATGAGCATGAAACTGAAACTCCTGAAACACCTTCTAGAACTAGCCTTCCTAGATATGAATTGCCTAAGGTACCGGAAGGTTATGTTATGAGTGAAGAAACAACTAGAGATATTCTTGCTTGTAATGATAGAGATGATCTAGAGAAATTACTACACAAGTATAATGAAAAATCTCTGAATGCTAGAATGAAATGTGATCCTAAGTTTTCTACTTCACATATTTTTATTGATGATAAGGATTATGAATTCTCTGTCGACCCAGAGTTAATTACTTTGGTTGAATCTGATCCTTTCCATGGTTATGAAACTGAAACTGTTGTGGCCCATCTTACCAAGTTGAATGATATAGCCACCCTTTTTACTCATGATTAGAAAACTCGCTACCACTTTATTCTCAAATTATTTCCTTTCTCATTAAAGGGTGATGCTAAACCTTGGTACAATACTCTTGCTCCTAGTTGTGTGCGTAGTCCCCAGGATATGATTTATTACTTCTCTGAAAAATATTTTCCTGCTCACAAGAAACAAGTTGCCTTATAGGAAATATTGAACTTTGTTCAAACTAAAGAAGAGAGTCTCCCACAAGCTTGGGGGAGGCTCTGTCAGTTACTTAATGCTTTGCTTGATCATCCTCTTAAGAAAAATGAAATACTTGATATCTTCTATAATGGACTAACCGATGCCTCTAGGGACTTCCTAGATACACTACAAAAAAAGACACATCCGTGACATTTTGGGCCGAATGAATTTTTTTCTATCATACTTATGACACTTCTATGATGATAATTGTGACAAAACCTGGTATCATCATAGATGTGGTGGGATCCTACTTGTATGACAAAAAATCATGACAGAAAATGGGCTTTTCGTCCTGGGCGGGCCGGAGATGCAGCTGCATGACATTCTTTGGGCCATCCATGACGGAAAAAACCATGGTAGAAGCGAGGGTGAGGAAAATATTGGGGTGTTCCCGGTTACGGTGGGTGGTCGGGCCCGAGCGATGCGCGTTTCTCTCATACACGCATGCGTGTGGGTGTGAGGCGTTGGGCTATAACTGAACCCGAGTGAGGCGTTGGGCTCTAACTGAACCCGAGCGATTGCACTGCAGGCTACGTGTTACTGAACCAGAGCGATCGATCAATGGCTGTTAACTGAACCCGATTGAGCGATTACTTCGCTACTGCTACTAACTGAAGCCGATTGATGCTGCCTCTGGATGACCAGTGAGTGTTGCCGGGGGGGTTGGATAAACAGTTCCTGGTGGGGGTGGATGAACAGGACCCCGTGGTGTTGCCTCTGGATGAACAGTGAGCGTTGCTGGGGGGTTGGATGAACAGTTCCCAACGGGGTGGATGAATAGGACCCCGTGGTGTTGCCTCTGGATGAAAAGGACCCCGATCGATCGAGCCGGTTGGGGCTGGATGAACAGGACCGCCTCGCGGAGGGTTGGATGAACAGTAGATGGTGGAGGGCTAGATGAACAGTAGCCCGTGGAGGGGTGGTTGAACAGTAGCCCCATGGAGAGGGTTGGTTGAACAGTAGCCGGTGGAGTAGCACGCGGTGGAGGCTGGATGAATAGGAGCCCGTGGATGAACAGTCGCAGGTGGAGGCTGGAGGAGGTCGACGGTGGATGAACAATAGCCCATGGAGGCTGGAGGGGGTCGACGGTGGAGATGAACAATATCCCGTGGAGTCCCGTTTTGCGTTACGCCACACCCCTCCCAATGAATAGGACCCCCGTTTCGACCGTAGCGCTCCAACACAAGTCCGTTTTCTCCATTTTGGGGTACGCCACACCCCTACCGATCAACAGGACCCCCGTTTCGATCGTAGGAGGTCCGTTTCCTCTGTTTTGTGGTATGCCAGACCCCTCCCAATGAACAGGATCCCGTTTTGACCGTGGCCGGTCGAACACAAGGTCGTTTCCTCCGTTCCGCCGTACGCGAGGCCTCGTTTCCATGGGCTGTTCCGTCCAAGCCGGTTGGCTCCCACGCGTTCCGTTGCCTCCCGATGAACACGACACATTCCGTTGCCTCCCCATGAACACGACGATGACGCAGTTTCTCTGTTCTTACCCGGCCATGTACACGAGCCCTGGCCGTACGTATGCGCGAGTAGGCGTTCGAGACGCCGCCTGTATGTACGTACGTGGCCGTATTTTCTTTCTTGCACACTGGCCGCTGTACGTACATGTACATGCACGCCTCTACTACGACACGTGCGCGCTCTACATCGACCAGTATGTACGTACACGTTCGGGACCAGAATGACAACGCTACGTGCGCTTCGACCAGGTGGGTCTCGACTGTCAGAAACTTCCTTGCGTGCGAAGATATAGCTGGTGGGTCCCAGCAGTCAAGGGGGCGAATCAATTTTTTTTGCCCGGACGCACTTCATTGCGTGCGAAGATGTAGCTGGTGGGTCCCAGCAGTCAGGGGGGAAATGTTTTTTCACGAAATACAGTGGCCCGTCCGGTGGGTCCCCGCTGTCAGGTGCAGGAATAATTATTTTGCGCGTAATAAGGAGGGACTTCCTTGCAGCTGCCGTGGACCCAGCTGTCAGCCTCTCCATGTACAGTACTCTTCCGATGGAAGTCAGTCGTTGACCGCATTGTCCGACGGCGAGGCCTAGGAAGGGGACGACGCGGAGCCAGGGAAGAAGCGGCAGTGGATGCCCACGCGTAGAGGAGTATGAGGGTTCACTGGTTCGCTGCACGGTGAGGCTGCCGTCGCCGCAAAATAACAGGTGGTGTGGGTGAGTAGAGGGATGGCCTGGCCAGCGGTGGGAGTAGTAGGGGCGGTGAGGCTTCCGCCACATCGCAGCCGCCCACAGGAGGCAGGAGCACAAGGCACGACCAGCGCTGGTTTGAGCGGCTGGAGCAAGAAGACCAGAGGTTGAAGAAG
The DNA here is from genome assembly GCA_032464435.1 of Aegilops umbellulata. Classification (NCBI taxonomy): domain Eukaryota; kingdom Viridiplantae; phylum Streptophyta; class Magnoliopsida; order Poales; family Poaceae; genus Aegilops; species Aegilops umbellulata. Next base: position 103,779,430 of record CP136060.1, on the reverse strand, counting down.
CACTACGGCCGTTGGATGGACATCGTACGGTCACTGGAGCTAGAATCGTGCATATTGACTAAGTTGACAAAGCCCTCCGTCCCCGTCAACTTAGTAGGCCCACAAGTCAGCCTGCCACTATACTAGGTCCTAGCTAGCCGGGGGAGTATTCACTTTTTGTGCGTAATAAGGAGGCACTTCCTTGTGTGCGAAGATATAGCTGGTGGGTCCGATCTGTCAGCGGAGGTAACGTTTTATTCGTGAAATACAGAGGCCCTTCTGGTGGGTCCCAGATGTTAGGTGGCAGAATCATTATTTTGCATGTAATAAGGAGGCATTTCCTTGCGTGCGGTCGTGGACCCAGCCGTCAGCCTCTCCACGTACAATCCACTTCAGATGCATGTCGGTCGTTGACCACGTTGACCAGGCCCACCGAGAGCACTAGGGCGGTGGACGACGGCGAGGCCTAGGAAGGGAACAACTCGGAGCCAGGGAAGACTCGGCAGTTGTTTCCCAAGCGGATGGGAGTATGACTGTATGAGGGTTTACTGGTTCGTCTGCCGTCACCGGAGAATAACAACAGGTGTGGGTGAGTAGAGGGATGGCTTGGCCAGCAATGGGAGTACGGTGGGGCGGTGAGGCCTGCGCGGTAGCACAGCCGGCCGTGGGGAGGAGGGAGCAGGCAGTCCCGCCGGCACTTGTTTGAGCGGCTGGTGTCGGCGTTCTGGGAATGGGGGTCCCCACACTTGCCTGCCTGCGGCTTGTGGCGTGGCTCAAGGGAGCCCAGCACGGCCCATCTTCATCAACACAAGACCCAAGACCCTCGCGAGGGGCCAAGCCTCGCGGGGCGAACGACGAGGAGCTTCCTCGGGCACGGCCTCATCAGGCTGGCTCACGAGGAGGCGGAGAGATCAAGGCGGGGGTACCTCACGAGGTGCCCATGACGCAAGCCATGACGACCAAGGGCGCCAGGCGGGCGCCAGCCCGCGCAGTGTCCTCCTTTCCTCTTTGGTGCAAAGGGGGCAAGCGCAGACGAGAGGATCAAGCAAAGGCACCCATTTCGGTGCAACGAGACCAAGACCAGCTCCGCGACAAGGAGGAAGTCAATGTGGAGCCCAAGCCGGCGTCATCACCAGAGCCTTTGGCAGGCGAGGACCAACTTTAGTCAGGATAAGTGTACTAGATGTTCCCCTTCAAACTGACCAATTGTTGGCGCCCTACCCGCTAAATATTTGGGAGGAGGCCCAGGGCCTTTGCCTATAAATAGGACTAGCCACCTCCAGGGTAGAGGCATCGAGAAACCTGGTAGTTAAGCATCACAGAGAGAGAGAGAGAGAGAGAGAGAGAGAGAGAAAGGCGATCGAACTCCTACGAGCAGTTGATCGCCCCAGCCAAGAACAGACCCTCGCGAGGCTGTTCTTCCTTGTATTGTTCATCATCATCAGCCCAAGAGGCAATCCACCACACCACAAACTAGAGTAGGGTATTATACCACAATGGTGGCACGAACTAGTATAAACCTTGTGTCCCTTGTGCTGTTCTTTTGTTAGTTTAGATCCTTGCGAGGCGGAGAGGTAGGAGGCGTGATCTCCGCGCGCACCCCAGAGTTCGAACCTCAAGGGTCTGCCGGAACCCGAAATCCGACATTTGGTTCGCCAGGTAGGGGTGCGCCGGAATTCGTCTTCCGCCGCTCCGTTCTCCTCCGACCGTCGCGTCCATGTTCGACACTCGTCGGGACCGCGCCGAGTGCCGGGCCGCCCTTGCCCCCTGCGTCGCCCAGACGGCTCCCGTCGGCAGGCGTCCTCGCCGTTCCCCATCGCCCGCCGTCAACGCCGCCACCAGCCCGGCGGGGAACGAGCAGCAAGCGTCGTCTCAGCACCCGTCTGTGCGGCAAGACGGCCGCACAGCTACACCAACACCCCCGGTCGTCGCGGCCCTCCTGGGCGGCTCACTGGCACCACCTACAAGTCACCACATCAAGCCGTTCGTCCGCCGGGTCAGCGCTGTTTTCGCGCGGCAGGGGCCGGACCAGGCGGCGCACAAGACCGGCCTGACCTTCAGCTCGGAGGACCACCCCTCCAACTCGGCTTACTCGGGCGCGCTCCCCATGCTGTGCACCACCACCATCTGCCAGGTGGCTGTCACCAGAACTCTCATCGATGGTGGCGCGGGCCTCAGCGTGCTTTCGGTTGAGGCCTTCGATCTCCTCCGCATACCCCTGGAACGACTGCAGCCCAGCCGGCCCTTCTCAGGCGTTGGGGGTGGAACATCCAGCTCCTTGGGACAGATCTGGCTCCCAGTAACCTTCGGCACCTACGACAACTTCCGCACGGAGATGGTCGACTTCGACATCGCCCCCATCGGCCTCCCCTACAACGCCATCCTCGGCTACCCAGCGCTGGCCCAGTTCATGGCCGCGTCACACCCGACGTACAACCTCATGAAGATGCCCGGGAGCAGCGGCGTCCTCACCGTGCACGGGGACACCGGGGACGCGCTATGAGTGCTCAAGCTCGCCTTCAAGACGGCGGCGTTGGCACAGCCCGCCGACTCAGGGACCCCCGAGCCCAAGGGAGCTGCACCCGCCAAGAAGAAGCAGTTGTTCACCCAAGACAAGGCAGAAACCAAGCAGATACCCGTCGATGAGGACGGGTCCACCAGTGCCACTTTCACCATAGGCGCCAACCTCGAGCCCGAGCAAGAGGAAGCCCTGGTCAGGTTCCTACGCGCAAACAAGAAGGTATTCGCTTGGGAGCCTGATCAGTTGGTAGGGATCCCCAGGAGCGTAATCGAGCATCACCTCAACGTGTGCCCAAACGTGCGCCCCGTGAAGCAGAAGGCAAGGCGGCAGTCCACAGAAAAGCAGGCCTTCATCATCCAAGAAACCCGCAAGCTAGAAGCCGCTGGGGTCATTCGCGAGGTCCAATACCCGGATTGGTTGGCCAACCCTGTCGTTGTGCCCAAGAAGGGAGGGAAGGAACGCATGTGTGTCGACTTCACCAACCTCGACAAGGCATGCCCGCAAGATCCGTTCCCGCTCCCCCGCATCGACCAGATCATCGATTCCACCGCAGAGTGCGACCTGCTATGCTTCCTGGATGCCTTTTCTGGTTATCACCAGATCAAGATGGCGGTATAAGACGTAGAGAAGACAGCCTTCCTAACCCTGTGCGGGGTGTACTGCTACACATGCATGCCATTTGGGCTGCGTAACGCAGGGGCGACCTTTCAGCGGCTGATGCACATCACCTTGGGCCCGCAGCTAGGGAAGAATGTCGAAGCTTACGTAGATGACATTGTGGTGAAATCTCGGGAGGCCAAGACCCTGATACAAGACCTGGAGGAAACCTTCGCGAGCCTCGACGCAGTAAACCTGCGGCTCAACCCCGAGAAGTGTGTGTTCGGGGTCCCCTCAGGCAAGCTCTTGGGTTTCCTCGTATCTCAGCGAGGCATCGAGGCTAACCCGGAGAAGGTCAAGGCGGTCGAGGACATGAGCCCGCCGAAGACCCTCAGAGAAATGCAGAAGCTCACTGGGCGCGTGACCACACTAGGGCGCTTCATCTCCAGGCTGGGGGAGCGAGCACTGCCTTTCTTCCAGCTAATGAAGAAAAAGGGGCCCTTTGAATGGACTGAAGAGGCAGACAAGGCGTTTCATGATCTCAAGAGGTACCTAACCAGTCCCCCAGTCATGGTAGCTCCGCGCCCTCGAGAGCCCCTGCTGCTCTACCTCGCTGCCACACCCTACTCTGCTAGCGCAGCCCTGGTGGCGGTTAGGAATGAGCGCCAAATCAGAGCCACATCAGCAGCCCGAGACAAGGCAAGACAGGAACGGGGAAGGCTCACAGAAACCGCTACTGCGGCTGAGGAGGATCGGCCGCCGAAGAGTGCACCAGAAGCAGGAGAGGCCCCTCACCTGGATGATCAGCCTCCAGAGGCCCCATCACCTCGTGAGGCACAATTGCCTCCGGAGGGCGCCGCAAGCACTGACGCACCCAGCCTCGTTGAGCATCCAGTATACTTTGTCAGCACGGTGTTGCGGGACGTGAGGGCCCGGTACCCCATGCCTCAGAAGCTCCTCCTTGCGCTACTAGTGGCCTCGCGCAAGGTGCGGCACTATTTCCAGGGTCACCCCATCAAGGTCGTCTCGTCATACCCCTTGGAGAGAGTGCTCAGGAGCCCTAATTCAGCCGGAAGGGTCGCTGAGTGGAATATAGAACTGCAAGCATTTCAGCTCGAATTCAGCACGACCAGGGTCATTAAGGGAGCAGCATTAGCGGATTTCGTGGCAGAATGGACGGAGGCACCAGGCCTCAAGGCCGACGAGGATCGGTCCCTCTCCCCGGGGAGCGAGGCGCCAGAAGGCTGGGTCATGTAGTTCGATAGGGCGTTCTCTAGGCACGGCGTGGGGGTTGGGGCGGTGCTGATGTCGCCCACTCAGGACAAGCTCTACTACGCTGTACAGCTCTGTTTCCAGCAAGGTGAAAAGGTCTCCAACAACATAGCGGAGTATGAAGGCTTGATAGCGGGCTTGAAGGCCGCAGCTGCCCTGGGGGTGAAGCGCCTCACCATCAAGGGCGATTCGCAGCTCCTTGTCAATTTGTCCAACAAGGTATACGAGCCAAAAGACGAGCACACGGAAGCCTACTTTGTGGAGGTTCGCAGGATGGAGAAGCGGTTCTGGGGGTTAGAGCTGCAGCACGTGCCACGTGGCACCAATCAGGAGGCCGGCAACATCGCCATACGGGCGTCCAGGCAATTACCACAGGAGTCGGGCGTCTTCGAGGAGCGGCTCTTCAAACCCTCGGCTCTGCCGTCATTGTCAAACACAGCTCAGTCGCGGGAGGAACTTCCCCAGCCACCTGCCTCGGGAGCCCCGGTCTGCGGCCCGGCCTCAGGAGCACGCCTGCTCCTGACGATGGAACCTCAGGAGGGGTGCTGGATCACGGAGCTCCGGAGCTATTTAACACAAGGGACCCTGCCGGAGAAGGAGGAGGAAGCGGAGCGTGTGGCATGGCAGGCCATGGCGTACAGCATCAAGGATGGAGAGCTCTACCGGAAGCGACCAAACGATGTATCCCTGCGCTGCATCTCTAGGGAGCAAGGAAAGGAACTACTGGAGGACATACACGGCGGAGACTGTGGGCATCATTCATCATCGCGGACCCTCGTTGGCAAGGCATTTCGCAGTGGGTTTTACTGGCCCACCGCACTCAACGACGCTGTCGAACTGGTGAAGGCTTGTGAGGCCTACCAATTTCACGCCAAGCAGATCCATCAGCCGGCAGGAGGCCTGCAGATTATACCCCTCTCGTGGCCATTTGCAGTCTAGGGGATGGACATCCTGGGACCGTTTCCTCGGGCGCCAGGGAGCTACCGCTACCTCTACGTCGTCGTGGACAAGTTCACCAAGTGGGCAGAAGTAGAGGCCATCCGCACTATCCCCGCGGGTTCCGCGGTCAAGTTCATCAGGGGCCTCGTGAGCCGGTTCGGGGTGTCGAACCGCAGCATTACAGACAACGGTTCGCAGTTCACCAGTAACCTCTTCAAAACATACTATGCTAACCTTGGAACGCAGATATGCTACGCTTCGGTGGCGCACCCACGAAGCAACGGCCAGGCCGAACGAGCCAACGCGGAGGTCCTGAGGGGCCTCAAGACCAGGACGTTCAAGAAGAAGCTGGAGGCCTGCGGCAGAGGTTGGTACGATGAGCTTCAGTCCGTGTTGTGGTCCATCCGCACAACTGCGACCAAGCCGACTAGAGAGACTCCGTTCTTCCTGGTCTACGGAGCCGAAGCAGTCCTCCCTCACGAGGTCATACGCCGCTCCGCACGGGTCCTGGCGTTCGACGAGGCGCAGCAGGACGCCATGCGGGGGATGGACCTCATGCTAGGGGAGGAACGCCGCCGAGAAGCCGCGCTACGGGCGGCGAGGTACCAACAGGCACTACGATGCTATCACTGCCGCAACATCCGCCCCAGAACTCTCGAGGAAGGAGACCTCGTGCTCAGGCGGGTTCTCTCCAGGGAGGGGCTGCACAAGCTCTCTCCCATGTGGGAGGGCCCATTCAAGGTTGTTCATGTTTCCAGGCCCGGCTCCGCGCGCTTGGAGACTCAGGAGGGGGAGCCGATCCAAAACGCATGGAACATCAAGCACCTCAGGAGGTTCTACCCCTAAAAGGCCCAGAGCCTGTGAAGATTATCCCTTTTTGGAAAAGGCCCAGAGCTTGTGAAGAAGGCGAATGCCTGTGAAGATTATCCCTTTTTGGAAAAGGCCCAGAGCCTGTGAAGAAGGCGAATGCCTGTGAAGATCATCCCTTTTTGGAAAAGGCCCAGAGCCTGCGAAGAAGGCGAATGCCTGTGAAGATCATCCCTTTTTGGAAAAGGCCCAGAGCCTGTGAAGAAGGCGAATGCCTGTGAAGACCATCCTTTTTTGGAAAAGGCCCAGAGCCTGTGAGGAAGGCGAACGCCTGTGAAGCTGTCACGTTTTGGAAAAGGCCCGGAGCCTGTGAAGAGGGCAAATGCCCGTGAAGCTCGTTTCCCCTAAGAAAGGCTCGGAGCCTGTGAAGAAGGCCAACGCCTATGAAGCTCGCCGCCCGTGACACTCTCACGTAATAATGAGTTGGGGTTGTACACGCCCCGGAGTCTCAGGAGCGCCGGCCTCAGGCCCTGGGGCTCCCTCCCACGCCCAGTGGTAGCACTTAGCTCCGCGCTGGTGAGAAGACATCGAAGACTAGATTAGGTGCCGGACGCGGCTTTTTCATTTGCTTTCCGCAGTTGGCTTGTTTGTTTGCATTCGAAGTCTTATTGAAACTATTGTCGTCGTTGGTTTGTGGTTCGTCGACTTTTTACTCCCCTGCTTTGATTTCTCTTATGCAAGGCCTCGTGAGGGAGGGTCGCCAAGCGCCCTCACGAGTGTTCCTGTCCTAGTCGTTCAGAGGTTTCACGACCTGGGCCAGTTACAGGAGCACCCCTCCAGTCCGTGCCCCTCGGGCACCGCGACACGAACACGGGGCCTGGGTCGGTCGCCCCCCCACGGCTGGGGCCGGGAACTATCTACACGCGGACACATAGCCGGAAGGCGCGATAACGGAAGCAAGGTAATGATTAAACAGCAATCACCCAAACACGCCCCCGCGGGGCTCCACGCTACTGTTTTCTCTTACGCAGGAAAAAGGAAAAGAAGGGACAAGACAGGCGCGGCTCGCCTCACACCGGCCTACAGAGGAGACCCGAGCTGCCTCCGGGGCTCAGGCAGACTCCCTCTCGCGCTTCACCGGGGCGTGACGGCGGGCGGACGTGCTAACGCCTCCCAAGCAGGCGCGACGGCGTGGAGGCTGACTGCGGCCACCGCTAGAAGAGTCGCTTGAAGAAGAGCCGACGAAGCTTGGGGAGCCTTGAGCGCCACCAACCACGCGGGCGCTGTCCCCTCCATCATCGCCGGGGCTGGGTCCCCGGCCGCGGTCGTCATCCTTAGGGCAGCACCCTGCGCGACGACCATCTTCCCCAAACACCCTCACGTAGAGGGTGGCATCTCCGTCAAACTTGAAGTTCAGGGTGCACCGACGCCCCAGGCCGCGAGCGCGGGCGAACGCCTGCCAACCACGGGTCAAGGCCAGGCTCCCAGTTGCGGAGACCTCCAGCACAGCCCATGAGGCCCGGCTGCAGCAGCCGTCTGCCTGAAGCCAGAGGCCGCCCGGGGCGCCGGCCGGGAGCTCACCGAGGAGGAAGCGAGGGAGTTGGAGCCAGGCGCTAGTCGGCTCCGCCGACCATACGACGTACTCCGGCAGCACCTCTACAACACGAAAGCGCGGCCTAGGGGAGCGCGCGACTGAAGCGCGCCCCCCGGCCACAGCTGCTCGCCCGTCATCACGCTGGAAACCATCTCCACGACCGCGGGAAGCTGCCGTGGTGGCCACAGGATGCTTGCGAGGGCGACCTCCGCCACGCTTGGGCGGGGGAGAGGCAGGCTCAACCTGGCGGGCCTTCCCCTTCTCTGCAACCGAGAACCTCCTCGACGGAGCCATGAAGAATAAGGAGAGGCAAAGGGGGATGAACTGGAAAGGCGCGCACCGCCCCGTACTTATAGCCGGCGAAGGACAACCATCGGCCCCCACGATCGCACGTAATCCTGACCCACTTTGCATGCAGGGACTTGTCCAATCCGCGCAGTTGCCGAGGCATTGTGGGGAAGCGGAGACGCCCACGTCCAATCAACCGCCACGCGGCACCCAAGGCCGCAGGCTGTTAGGGTCCGCGGCGCTTCGCCGTTGCCCTTTCGCCTCTCTGCACGGCCATGTCCGGGCGCGCCTTGGGCCCGGGGGCTTCTGTCGGCGTTCTGGGAACGGGGGTCCCCAGACTTGCCTGCCTGCGGCCTGCGGCGTGGCTCAAGGGAACCCAGCACGGCCCATCTTCATCAACACAAGACCCAAGACCCTTGCAAGGGGCCAAGCCTCGCGGGGCGGACGACGCGGAGCTTCCTCGGGCACGGCCTCATCAGGCTGGCTCACGAGGAGGCGGAGAGATCAAGGCGGGGTACCTCACGAGGTGCCCATGACGCAAGCCATGACGACCAAGGGCGCCAGGCGGGCGCCAGCCTGCACAGTGTCCTCCTTTCCTCCTTGGTGCAAAGGGGGCAAGCGCAGACGAGAGGATCAAGAAAAGGCACCCATTTCGGTGCAACGATACCAAGACCAGCTCCGCGACAAGGAGGAAGTCACTGTGGAGCCCAAGCTGGCGTCATCACCAGAGCCTTTGGCAGGCGAGGACCAACTTTAGTTAGGATAAGTGTACTAGATGTTCCCCTTCAAACTGGCCAATTGTTGGCGCCCTTCCCGCTAAATATTTAGGAGGAGGCCCAGGGCCTTTGCCTACAAATAGGACTAGCCACCCCAGGGTAGAGGCATCGAGAAACCTGGTAGTTAAGCATCACACACAGAGAGAGAAAGGCGATCGAACTCCTACGAGCAGTTCATCGCCCCAGCCAAGAACATACCCTCGCGAGGCTGTTCTTCCTTGTATTGTTCATCATCATCAGCCCAAGAGGCAATCCACCACACCACAAACTAGAGTAGGGTATTACACCATAATGGTGGCCCGAACTAGTATAAACCTTGTGTCCCTTGTGTTGTTCTTTTGTTAGTTTAGATCCTTGCGAGGCGGAGAGGTAGAAGGCGTGATCTCCACGCGCACCCCAGAGTTCGAACCTCAAGGGTCTGCCGGAACCCAAAATCCGACAGCTGGAGCAGGAAGAGCAGAGATTGAAGAAGCACGATAGCCGTTGGATGGAAATCCAACAGTCACTGCTTGTGCATCAACCTTTTTTTAGGAAAGCCTCAAATCTGTGGAAAACAGCATACAGCCCATCAGCCATTATTTCTAATAATTTACAGCCCATTTGCTAATTCTTAAGGTTTTTTTGGAGCCCATATTCTTTTTGTTAGTATTACAACCCATATTGTGGCCACGGTTAAAAAATTATACGAAATTTTGCATATTTCGGTGCGGTCCGAACTATTTTTAATCCCGAAATTTCGAGTCACATTCAAAATGATTTTAAAAATAAATGTATATCAATATAAAATCCAACAAATTGTCTACGCATAAAAATCAATGCAATTTAAAATCTCGAAATGAAAAAAAGAAATTTGAAACTAATTGCCAGTTTGATGTGTTTTAAAAAATGTACAGCCCATTTCTCATTACTGATAGGCCATTTTTGTCGGCGTTCTAGGAACGGGGGTCCCCAGACTTGCTTGCCTGCGGCCTGCGGCGTGGCTCGAAAGGGGGCCCAGCACGGCCCATCTTCATCAACACAAGACCCAAGACCCTCGCGAGGGGCCAAGCCTCGCGGGGCGGGCGACACAGCACTTCCTCAGGCACGGCCTCATCATGCTGGCTCATGAGGAGGCGGAGAGATCAAGGCGGGGTACCTCGCGAGGTGCCCATGACACAAGCCATGACGACCAAGGATGCCAGGCGGCCGCCAGCCCGCGCAGTGTCTCCCTTTCCTCTTTGGTGCTAAGGGGGCAAGCGCAGGCGAGAGGATCAAGCAAAGGCACCCATTTCGGTGCAACGAGACCAAGACCAGTCCAACGGTGGGAAGGAGGTCATCGTGGAGCCCAGAACGGCGTCACCATAGGGCCTTTGGCAGGCGAGGACCAACTTTAGTCAGGATAAGTGTACCAGATGTTCCCCTTTGAATTGGCCAATTGTTGGCGCCCTTCCCGCTCAATATTTGGGAAGAGGCCCAGGGCCTTTGCCTATAAATAGGACTAGCCACCCCTAGGGTAGAGGCAATCAGAATTGAATACCTAGAGCAGAGAATCAGAGAGAGAGAGAGAGGAGGGCAACTGAACTCCCCTAACAGTTCATCCCCCTAGCCAAGAACAGACCCTCGCGAGGTTGTTCTTCCCTGTATTATTCATCATCATCAGCCCAAGAGGCAATCCACCCACCACAAACTAGAGTAGGGTATTACACCACAATGGTGGCCCGAACTAGTATAAACCCTGTGTCTCTTGTGTTGTTCTGTCAGTAGTTAGATCTTTGCGAGACGGAGAGGTAGAGGGCATAATCTCCGTGCGCACCCCAGAGTTCGAACCTTAAGGGTCTGCCGGAACCCGAAATCCGACATTTGGCGCGCCAGGTAGGGGTGCGCCGGAATTTGTCTTCCACCGCTCTGCTCTTCGCCGACCGTCGTGTCGGCTCCCGTCGGTGAGCGCCCTCATCGTTCCCCGTCGCGCGCCGTCAACGCCGCCACCGGCCCGGCGGGGAACGAGCAGCAAGCGCCACCCAAGCATCTGCTTGTGCGACGAGGTGACCGCACCGCTACATCAACACCTCCGGTCGTCGCGGCCCTCCTGGGCGGCTCGCCGGCGCCGCCCACAAGTCGCCACGTCAAGCCGTTTGTCCGCCGGGTCAGCGCCGTTTCCGCACAGCAGGGGGCTCCCTCGGACCAGGTGGCTCACAAGGTCGGTCTGACCTTCAGCTCGGAGGACCACCCCGCCAACTTGGCCGGCTCGGGCGCGCTCCCCATGTTGTGCACCCCCACCATCTGCCAGGTAGCCGTCACCAGAACCCTCGTCGACGGCGGCGCGGGCCTCAGTGTGCTTTCGGTCGAGACCTTCAATCTCCTCTACATACCCCTGGAACGGCTGCAGCCCAGTCGGTCTTTCTCGGGCGTTGGGGGCGGGTCATCCAGCTCCTTGGGACAGATCCGACTCCTAGTAACCTTCGGCACCTACGACAACTTCCGCACGGAGATGGTCGACTTCGACATCGCCCCCATCGGCCTCCCTTACACGCCATCCTTGGTTACCCAGCGCTGGCCCAGTTCATGGCCGCCACGCACCCGGCGTATAACCTCATGAAGATGCCCGGAAGCAGCGGTGTCCTCACCGTGCACGGGGACACCGGGGACGCCCTGCAGGTACTCAAGCTCGCCCTCAAGACGGCGGCATCGGTGCAGCCTGCCGACGCAGGGACCCCCGAGCCCAAGGGGGCTGCGCCGGCCAAGAAGAAGCAGCTGTTCACCCAGGACAAGGCAGAAACCAAGCAGATACCTGTCGATGAGGACGGGTCCTCCAGCGCCACTTTCACCATAGGTGCCAACCTCGAGCCTAAGTAGGAGGAGGCCCTGATCAGGTTCCTGCGCGCAAATAAGAAGGTATTCGCTTGGGAGCCTGATCAGTTGGCAGGGATCCCCCGGAGCGTCATCGAGCACCACCTCAACGTGTGCCCAAATGCGCGCCCCGTGAAGCAGAAAGCCAGGCGGCAGTCCGCAGAGAAGCAGGCCTTCATCGTCCAAGACACCCGCAAGCTAGAGGCCGCTGGGGTCATTCACGAGGTCCGATACCCGGATTGGTTGGCCAACCCTGTCGTTGTGCCCAAGAAGGGGGGAAAGGAGCGCATGTGTGTCGACTGCACCAACCTCAACAAGGCATGCCCGCAAGATCCGTTCCCGCTCCCCCGCATCGACCAGGTCGTCGATTCCACCGCGGAGTGTGACTTGCTCTGCTTCCTGGACGCCTTGTCTGGGTATCACCAGATCAAGATGGCGGTAGAAGACGTCGAGAAGACCGCCTTCTTAACCCCATGCGGGGTGTACTGCTATACATGCATGCCATTTGGGCTGCGTAACGCAGGGGCGACCTTTCAGCGGCTGATGCACATCACCTTGGGCCCGCAGCTCGGGAAGAATGTCGAAGCTTACGTTGACAACATTGTGGTGAAATCTCGGGAGGCCAAGACCCTGATACAAGACCTGGAGGAGACCTTCGCGAGCCTCGACGCAGTGAACCCGCGGCTCAACCCAGAGAAGTGTGTGTTCGGGGTCCCCTCAGGCAAGCTCTTGGGATTTCTCGTGTCCCATCGAGGCATCGAGGCTAACCCGGAGAAGGTCAAGGCGGTCGAGGATATGAGTCCGCCGAAAACCCTCAGAGAAATGTAGAAGCTCACCGGACGCGTGACCGCGCTAGGGCGCTTCATCTCCAAACTGGGGGAGCGAGCACTGCCTTTCTTCCAGCTAATGAAGAAGAAGGGGCCTTTTGAATGGACTGAAGAGGCAGATAAGGCGTTTCAAGATCTCAAGAGGTACCTAACCAGTACCCCAGTCATGGTAGCTCCGCGCCCTCGAGAGCCCCTGCTGCTCTACCTCGCTGCCACACCCTACTCTGCTAGCGCAGCCCTGGTGGCGGTTAGGAATGAGCGCCAAATCAGAGCCACATCAGCAGCTCGGGACAAGGCGAAGCAGGAACAAGGAAGGCCCACAGGAGACGTAACCGTGGCTGAGGAAGATCAGCCGCCGAAGAGTGCACCAGAAGCAGGAGAGGCCAATCGCCTGGACGGTCCACCTCCTGAAGTCATATCACCTCGCGAGGCGCCCTTGCCTCCGGAGGGTGCCACGAACACTGATGCTCTCAGCTTGGTTGAGCATCCAGTCTACTTTGTCAGCACGGTGTTACGAGACGCGAGGGCACGGTACCCTATGCCTCAGAAGCTCCTCCTCGCACTACTGGTGGCCTCGCGCAAGCTGCGTCACTACTTCCAGGGTCACCCCATCAAGGTCGTCTCGTCATACCCCTTGGAGAGAGTGCTCACGAGCCCCAACTCAGCCGGAAGGGTCGCCGAGTGGAACATAGAACTGCAAGCGTTTCAACTCGAGTTCACCACGACCAGGGTCATCAAAGGAGCAGCATTAGCGGATTTCATGGCGGAATGGACGGAGGCGCCAGGCCTCAAGGACAACGAGGATCGATCCCTCTCCCTAGGGAGTGAGGCGCCGGAAGGTTGGGTCATGTACTTCGATGGGGCGTTCTCCAGGCACGGTGCTGGGGCTGGTGCGGTGCTAATATCGCCCACTCAGGACAAACTCTACTACGTCGTACAACTCTGTTTCCAGCAAGATTAGAAGGTCTCCAACAACATAGCAAAATATGAGGGTCTGATAGCAGGGTTGAAGGCCGCAGCAGCTCCGGGGGTGAAGCGCCTCACTGTCAAGGGCGATTCATAGCTCCTTGTCAACTTTTCCAACAAGGTGTACGAGACGAAGGATGAGCACATGGAGGCCTATCTAGCGGAGTTCCGTAGGATGGAAAAGCAGTTCTGGGGGTTGGAATTGAAGCACGTGCCCCGCGGCACCAATCAGGAAGCCAATGACATCGCCGGACGGGCATCCAGGCGGTTACCTCAGGAGCTTGGCGTCTTTGAAGAACGGCTCTTCAAGCCCTCGGCCCAGCCGTCATTATCAAACACTGCTCAGCCTAGGGAGGAACTCCCCCAGCCGCCTGCCTCAGGAGCCCTGGCCTGCGGCTCTGCCTCAGGGGCACGCCTGCTCCTGACTATGGAACCTCAGGAGGAGTGCTGGATCACGGAACTCTGGAGTTATTTAACGCAAGGGGCCCTGCTGGAGAAGGAGGAAGAAGCGGAGCGTGTGGCGCGGCAAGCTACGGCATACTGCATCAGGGATGGAGAGCTCTACCGGAAGCGGCCGAACGACGTATCCCCGTGCTGCATTTCCAGGGAGCAAGGAAAGGAACTGCTGGAGGACATACACGGCGGGGACTGTGGGCATCGCTCGTCATCACGGACCCTCGTCGGCAAGGCATTCCGCAGTGGGTTCTATTGGCCCACCGCACTCAACGGCGCTGTTGAACTGGAAAAGGCTTGTGAAGCCTGCCAATTTCACGCCAAACAGATCCATCAGCCGGCGGGAGGCATGCAGACTATACCCCTTTCGTGGCCGTTCGCAGTATGGGGGCTGGACATTCTGGGCCCATTCCCTCGGGCGCCAGGGGGCTACCGCTACCTCTACGTCGCCATTGACAAATTCACCAAGTGGGCAGAAGTGGAGGCTGTCCGCACCATCCCCGCGGGTTCCGCGGTCAAGTTCATCAGGGGCATCGTGAGCCGGTTCGGGGTGCCGAACCGCATCATCACAGACAACGGTTCGCAGTTCACCAGTAACCTCTTCAAAACATATTGTGCTAACCTTGGAATGCAGTTATGCTACGCTTCGGTGGCGCACCCGCGAAGCAACGGCCAGGCCGAACGAGCCAAGGCGGAGGTCCTGAGGGGCCTCAAGACCAGGGCGTTCAAGAAGAAGCTGGAGGCCTGCGGCAGAGGTTGGTACGACGAGCTCCAGTTCGTGTTGTGGTCCATCCGCACAACCACGACCAAGCCGACTGGGGAGACCCCGTTCTTCCTAGTCTATGGACCCGAAGTAGTCCTCCCTCACGATGTCAGACATCGCTCCACGCAGGTCCTAGCGTTCGATGAGGCGCAGCAGGACGCCATGCGGGGGATGGACCTCGTGCTGGGGGAGGAACGCCGCCGAGAAGCCGCGTTGCAAGTGGCGAGGTACCAACAGGCGCTACGACGATATCACTGCCGCAACATCCGCCCCAGGAATCTCGAGGTAGGACACCTCGTGCTCAGGCGAGTCCTCTCCAGGGAGGGGCTGCACAAGCTCTCTCCCATGTGGGAGGGCCCGTTCAAGGTTGCTCATGTTTCCAGGCCCGGCTCCGTGCGCTTGGAGACTCAGGAGGGGGAGCCGATCCAGAACGCATGGAACATCCAGCATCTCCGGAGGTTCTACCCCTAAAAGGCCCAGAGCCTGTGAAGAAGGCGAACACCTGTGAAGACCATCTCTTTTTGGAAAAGGCCCAGAGCCTGTGAAGAAGGCGAATGCCTGTGAAGACCATCTCTTTTTGGAAAAGGCCCAGAGCCTGTGAAGAAGGCGAACGCCTGTGAAGACCATCTCTTTTTGGAAAAGGCCCAGAGCCTGTGAAGAAGGCGAACGCCTGTGAAGACCATCTCTTTTTGGAAAAGGCCCAGAGCCTGTGAAGAAGGCGAACGCCTGTGAAGACCATCCCTTTTTGGAAAAGGCCCAGAGCCTGTGAAGAAGGCGAACGCCTGTGAAGACCATCTCTTTTTGGAAAAGGCCCGGAGCCTGTGAAGAGGGCAAGCGCCTGTGAAGCTCATTTCTCCTAAGAAGAAAGGCCCGGAGCCTGTGAAGAAGGCCAACGCCTGTGAAGCTCGCCGCCCGTGACACTCTCACGTAATAATGAGTGGGGATGTACACGCCCCGGAGTCTCAGGAGCGCCGGCCTCTGGCCCTGGGGCTCCCTCCCACGCCCAGTGGCAGCACTTAGCTCCGCGCTGGTGAGAAGACATCGAAGACTAGATTAGGTGCCGGACGCGGCTTTTTCATTTGCTTTCCGCAGTTGGCTTGTTTGTTCGCATTTGAAGTCTTATCGAAACTATCGCCGTCGTTGATTTGTGGTTTGTCAATTTCTGCTCCTCGTTTTGATTCCTCTTGCCAAAGGCCTCGCGAGGGAGGGCGGCCAACGCCCTTGCGAGGGTTCCTGTTCTAATCGTTCTAAGGTTTCACGACCCGGGTCCATTGCGGGAGCACCCCTCCAGTCCGTGCCCCTCGTGCACCGCGACACACACACAGGGCCTGGGTCGGTCGCCCCCCCCCCCCCCCCACGGCTGGGGCCGGGAACTATTTACGCGCAGACACACAACTGAGAAGCGCGAAAGCTAAATCAAGGTAATTGTTAACAGTAGTAACCCCCAACACGCCCCCGCGGGGATCCATGCAGCTGTTCTCTTTTACGCAGGAAACAAAAAGGAAAAGAAAGGACAAGCCCGGCGCGGCTCGGCTTGCTCCGGCCAGCGGCGGCGACTCAGGACGCCTCCGGGGGCTCAGGCGGACTCCCTCTCGCACTTGACCGGGGCGCGGCGGTGGGCAGATGAGTCGCCGCCTCCCAAGCAAGCTCGACGACGTGGGGGCTGACTGCGGCCACCGCTGGAGGAGTTGCCAGAAGAAAAGTTGGTGAAGCTTGGGGAGCCTCGGGCACCGCCATCCGCGCGGGCGCTGTCTCCCCCATCGTCGTCGGGGCGGGGCCCCCGGCCGCGGTCGTCATCCTCGAGGCAACACCCCGCGCGGCGACCATCTTCCCCAAACACCCTCACATAGAGGGTGGCATCGCCGTCAAACCTGAAGTGCAGGGTGCACCTATGCTCCAAGCCGCGAGCACGGGCGAACGCCTGCCAACCACGTGTCAAGGCCAAGCTCCCGGTGGCGGAGATCTCCAGAGCAGCCCACGAGGCCCGGCTGCAGCAGCCGTCCGCCTGAAGCCAGAGGCCGCCCGGGGCACCAGCAGGGAGCTCACCAAGGAGGAAGTGAGGGAGACGGAGTCGGGCGCTAGCCGGCTCGGCCGCCCAAACGACGAACTCCGGCAGCACCTGCACAGCGCGAAAGTGCGGCCTGGGGGAGCGCGCACCCCAGGCGCGTCCCCCGGCCACAGCGGCTCGCCCGCCACCATGCTGGGAGCCGTCCCCATGACCACTAAACGCTGTCGGGGCGGCTACGGGTTGCTTCCGAGGGCGCCCTCGACCGCGCTTGGGCGGAGGAGAGGCAGGCTCAACCTGGTGGGCTTTCCCCTTTTCCGCAGCCGAGAGCCGCCTCGATGGAGCCATGGAGGAGAAGGAAAAGTAAGGAGAGATGGACTGGAAGAGCACGCGCGATGCCGTACTTATAGCCGGCGGAGGCCAACCGTCGACCTCCACGATCCCAGGTAATCATGACACGATCCACATGCAGGGACTTGTCCAATCCGTGCAGTCACCGAGGCATCATGGGGAAGCGGAGATGCCCACGTCCAATCAACCGTCACGCGGCGCCCAAGGCCGCAGGCTGTTAGGGCCCGCGGCGCTTCGCCCTTGCCCTTTCGCTTCTCGGCACGGCCAAGTCCATGCGCGCCTTGGGCCCGGGGGCTACTGTCAGCGTTCTGGGAACGGGGGTCCCCAGACTTGCCTGCCTGCGGCCTGCGGCGTGGCTCGAAAGGGGGCCCAGCACGGCCCATCTTCATCAACACAAGACACAAGACCCTCGCGAGGGGCCAAGCCTCGCGGGGCGGGCGACGCAGCACTTCCTCAGGCACGGCCTCATCAGGCTGGCTCATGAGGAGGCGGAGAGATCAAGGCGGGGTACCTCGCGAGGTGCCCATGACGCAAGCCATGACGACCAAGGATGCCAGGCGGGCGCCAGCCCGCGCAGTGTCTCCCTTTCCTCTTTGGTGCTAAGGGGGCAAGCGCAGGCGAGAGGATCAAGCAAAGGCACCCATTTCGGTGCAACGAGACCAAGACCAGTCCAACGGTGGGAAGGAGGTCATCGTGGAGCCCAGAACGGCGTCACCACAGGGCCTTTGGCAGGCGAGGACCAACTTTAGTCAGGGTAAGTGTACCAGATGTTCCCCCTCGAATTGGCCAATTGTTGGCGCCCTTCCCTCTCAATATTTGGGAAGAGGCCCAGGGCCTTTGCCTATAAATAGGACTAGCCACCCCCAGGGTAGAGGCAATCAGAATTGAATACCTAGAGCAGAGAATTAGAGAGAGAGAGAGAGAGGAGGGCGACTGAACTCCCGTAACAGTTCATCCCCTAGCCAAGAACAGACCCTCGCGAGGCTGTTCTTCCCTGTATTATTCATCATCATCAGCCCAAGAGGCAATCCACCCACCACAAACTAGAGTAGGGTATTACACCACAATGGTGGCCCGAACTAGTATAAACCCTGTGTCTCTTGTGTTGTTCTTTCAGTAGTTAGAACTTTGCGAGACGGAGAGGTAGAGGGCATAATCTCCGTGCGCACCCCAGAGTTCGAACTTATGGGTCTGCCGGAACCCAAAATTCGACAATTTTCTCGGCCAGCCGAATGAAGCTCTCCTCGTCTTGAAAGATTTGCAGCCCAAGAGGCCTGACAAAGCGACTTACTTGGCAAATCACAAAAAAACTAGCCTATGACCGTGGACCCAGCTGCGGCCATGGACCCAACTGTCAGCCTCTCCACGTACAGTACTCTTCCGATGGAAGTCGGTTGTTGACCACATTGACAACGCTGCGCCGAGAGCACCAAGGCGGTGGACGACGGCGCGGCCTAGGAAGGGGACGACGCGGAGCCGGGGAAGACGCGGCAGTGGATGCCCACGCGGAGAGGAGTACGAGGGTTCATTGGTTCGGCTGCACAGCCGGCCACGGGAGGCAGGAGCAGGCGGCACGACCGGCGCTGCTTTGGGCGGCTGGAGCAAGAAGACTAGAGGTTCAAGAAGCACTATGACTGTTGGATGGACATCGTATGGTCACTAGAGCTAAAATCGTTCATATTGACTAAGTTGACAAAGCCCTCTGTCCCCATCAACTTAGTAGGCCCACAAGTCAGCCACCCATTATGGTGGGCCCCAGCTAGCAGGGGGTTATTCATTTTTTTTGTGCGTCATAAGGAGGCACTTCCTTGCGTGCGAAGATATAGCTGGTGGGTCCAACCTGTCAGCGGGGGGAACGTTTATTTCACGAAATACAGAAGCCCTTCCCGTGGGTCCTAGCTGTCAGGTGGAGGAATCATTATTTTACGCATAATACGGAGGCATTTCCTTGCGTGCAGCCGTGGACCCAGCTGTCAGCCTCTCCATGTACAGTCCACTTCCGATGGATGTCGTTCATTGACCACGTTGACCAGGCCACACCGAGAGCACCAGGGCGGTGGATGACGCCGAGGCCTAGGAAGGGAACGGTTAATGTACAACCCATTTGCTAATTCTTAAGAATTTTTGTGGAGCCCATCTTCTTTTTGTTAGCATTACACCCCATATTGTGGCCACGGTTAAAAAGTATATGAATTTTTGCATATTTCGGTGCGGTCAACTATTTTTAATCCTGAAATGTCGACTCACATTCAAACTATTTTGAAAAATAATTTATATAAATATAAAATCCAAATAATTGTCCACGCATAAAAATCAATGGAATTTAAAATCTTGTAATGAAAAAAATTGAAACTAATTCCCTGTTTGATGTGTTTTAAAAATCTACAGCCCATTTCTGGGCAAACCAAATGAAACTCTCCTCGTCTTGAAAGATTTGCAGCCCAGCAGTGCTGATAAACCAAGTAGGCCTTGTTTGGGTATTTCTTTAAAAAAATAGAACCGGGCTAGCCATTTTGAGCAAGCAAAAAACACAACTAGGCTCATGATGTGGTAAACATAAATAAAACCCTGGCTAGACGGGCCACAGCCCCCGCACAGCCCCCGTTGTTACCCTGATCCGCCGCTAAAACTAATATAAATAACAACTGCTTGTTCCTCAAAAAAAACTGCGCGACCTGTTGGGTCCCTGGTGTCAGTCGCTCGTAGTGTAATTCACTCGTTTATTGACTAAGTTGACAATGGCGTGAGCCCCAGATGTCCAACCATTAGGAGGAACCATATTTTTGGGCTTGTAATATAGAGGCACTTGCTTGCGTACTGCCATGATGCTGGTGGGTCCCTACTGTCATCCTCTCCACGTATAGTCATCTCCTTGTTCCTCTCGGTTGTTGACGACGTTGACAACACAAGAGGGCGGCGCATCGCGCACGGCGAGCGAAGCAAGGGCGCAAGGCGGAGGATGATGGCGAGGCCTCGGACGGAACGAACAGGAGACGTGGAAGATGCGCCGGTCCAGTCGCAGGCGGAGGGGAGTACAAGGGTTGACTGGTGCGGGTGCGGGTGCGTGTTGGGGCTGATGTCGCTGGAGAATAACAGGATGTGTGGGGGAATAGAGGGAGGGACTGGCCAACATTGGAGGGTACGTACGGTAGGGTAGCGGAGGCGCAGGCAGCCATGGGAGGCAGGAGCAGGCAGAGCCAACGGGGTGGTTTGGTTTGGGTGGCTGGAGGAAGAAGAAGACAAGAGATAGAAGATACACGATAGATGTTGGATGTCAATCCAACGGTTGGTAGGCAGAATCGTTTGTTGACTGGCTAGTAAGTCGACACCACCTTGGATAGGCTATTTCCTCGCAGGTCCCAAATGTCAGAATCCAAACCCGTCACGGTCATGCAGCCTTTCCTATGAAAATTTACAGCCCATTTGATGTGCTAGTTCGAAATAAGTTTGTGGGTGCTAGTGGGGGCTAATCACTTGGCTTCTGTAATGCATAGTGAGCTCAAGAGGCCGGCGAGAGTGATGTTCTTTACTTGGTTGGGATTTGTTAGTTGTTACAATATTTCACTCTAAATTAAACGACTGGCAAGCCATTTTCCTTGCTTCAAAGAAAATATGACAGTCACAGCCAAGTTGAAAAGGGCAAGAACATCTAACTCCAGCTTACAAACTATACAAAAGCACGAGAGTTAATTGTTCATCAGGTTTACAAAAAAACCCAGGTTGAAAAGGGTAACAACATCTAACTCCAGCACTGTTTTCGGTAGTCACAGTCAAATTGATCGGTCAGGTCCATAGAATGAACATCCTGGGTCGTAAAATTTACTGGATTATGACCACAGTATGTTGTAAATAGAAGCCTGGCACATTCAGAAGCTCTTTTGCCCACCTGAAACTCCTTTTTTGCTCTTCCACATACCCATCCATCAAAACCATGATGTTGATAAACTTAAGCCTAATGGACAATAGTAACCTTGCATTCAGCAGGAAGAATGTGACAAATCTAGTGTTTGCACGGTTGGCTACATATCATTCTAGCGTTATTGTCTTCAATCGAATCTCATGAGAAGTGAGAAAATCCCGATTCTTATGAATCCACCAATTGGTTATAACTTTCTTACCCCGTCATGTTGCCTAAATAGACATGAAAATTGAAAACAGTTAAGGTCTAAAAAAAGAGTGTCGAAAGAGCAACAACTGAACGGTTAATTCTAGTACACTATATGTGGGCTTCCAGTGTGCGTGAAATTATGACCTTTATATACAACTTCTCCAGACATGGAAAGCATTGCAACAAGCCAATAATCTTGTTCAGATCAAAACTATTCATTTGGATATATAAGATCTTGACAGAATCCAGCACCATTGATAGGCCATCCATGGAGAAACTCTTCATTGAGCATAGAACATAATATTAGGACAAAATGTGTACTCTAAGATGATATATAACTTATGCACAGAAATTTGAAATGCCTCTTATGGTTACAAATGTAGATGATAATGTAAAGTACCTGAAGAACTTTGGAGCCAAACACCATATTGAAATGAGCACAAAGATCATGTATTACACCCAAGGTATCCAGTTTAGGCGCAGAGAGGACGGTTATTTGCAACAGTGAATAACTAGAATCAAGGATCAACCTTTGAAGTGAAGGGGCATCTTGGATGATGAGCTGCCTTCCGTAAAAAAATTCCAATTCTTACAAGGTTAGGCGACTTTATTTGGAGACAACCGATTCTAACTGTGAAAACAAGCACCAAGCACTCCAGGGCAGGGCAACTGGAGTGGATGATGTTGTGCAATGAGACCTCCGATATACGAACCCGCACAAGTGAAAGTTTCTTGAGAAATGGGAGTCGAGGGTTTAGTACCTGATTGTTTGGTAGGTCACACAGCACAAAGGTGGCGGTGTGGAGAGAGGAGGAAAACCGCGAGATGGACATCGGTGCTGAGGGCACAGGTAGATGGCGTTTGGTAGCTGGTAGGTGATTTCCAGGGAATAGTAGAACTCAAGCAGTTATAGTTCTGTGAATTCAGGGGATTTTAGCCAAGCGTCCACCATGCAGGGCATGGTATGCTTGCTCATGTAGCATGACGGGATGCAGAGGCTTTGAACAGAGCCCTGGTGGGCGGAGATAATGGCTCTGGGGATTTCAAAATCATTGAAGAGAGATAGCTGACGACAGTCGAGATTAAGGGGCACGGCGCGCCATAGAGGGCGCCACCGAATTGAGAGGACTTGGGTGCGGCAGCAATCCTTGGTGGGGAGAAGCGAGATGATCTCCCCAAGGACGACGTCTGGGAGATCGTTGATGCGGTCCACCCAGGATTCTATAGGTTCCTGGGACCCGGTGGGGGCGGGATCACCGCTTCTCCCCGCGCTGCCGGGTGCAGGATCTACAACAGGCGTCGCCGCTGGCGGGAGCCTCATCTTCTTGGCGCTGGGGCCAGCCGACTCCATTTTCCTCGAGGGCGTCGCGTCGCGCTCACGGATTTGAGCAGAGTAACGAATGACGATCCTAGTTGTAGTGCGAGTGAAGAAGAAGGGGAGCTGGGGTTTTTTTGTAGTAGTGAGGAAGAAGGGAAGCTGGGGCTTTCTGTAGGAGTGAGGTGAGGAATTTGGGGGTACGAGTGGAGCGAGCTGACATGAGGTGGGTGGGAGTGGGGAGGAAGAAGAACACCTATGTTTTTTGGGGGCGGTGTGCTGGGTGTGGGTAGCGCCTCTCATTCAGTAAATATATGGACCTTTGAATTGATTTTACTATTTACTAGGGTGGATGGGCTATTTTGTCTTGGGCCAAGAGAAACAATTACTACTAGTACAGTGGAGACACTCTACAGCTACCCAAAAAACAATTACTACTAGTACAATGGATACAATACCGCTTCTGGCTCCTCCTAGGTAATCGAAACGTCTCCCTCTACTGAATGTCGTTATACTTTTGTTCACCGACATGCAGGCCATGCAGCGCGCAGGCCCTAGAAGGCAGTATGCAGGCGGAGAGTCACCCCGGTCGTAGCGCGGAATAACGAGCCGTCGTATCACAAAAACCCACCTCCCCGCAGTCTAAGTTTGACGGACGAAGCAACCATCATTTCACTCTTCGCTGAATCCCCTTCTCCCTCACCGTCTTCAAGAAAGGCAACACTCACATTTGCCACTGTAGTTCTCTCCCAACGAAGGGAAGGTAAGCCAATCCGTGATGTTGGTATATTTTCATTCAGAGAAAACAAAGAACTTCCGTAAAGCAGTAACCGATCCTCACTCTCTTTTTTGTTTCATTGTCATTGCGATTGTGTTTTCCTTTCAGTGGTCTCCTAGTATTCTTCAGTTTCATGATGGACCAAGGAGAACCAGGCAAAGATCTGCCGACATTGGAGCAAACGTGGGACGCTGATCCCCACAAGACAGAGAGCTCCAAGAAGATGGAGGCAGCCACCGAGCCGACCCCAGATACGTTCACGGCCACAACTGAGATGGCCAATGCCCCGTTTGAGGTTACAGCCCCCGTGGCACTGCAGGAGCAGTTTTCCCCCTTCGAGGATGTGTCCCCCTCCCCCCCCCCCCCCGCTGAGCTGCCCAAAGGTGACTTTCTTCTTTGCCGATCTCGATCGTGGTTTTTCATCTAAGTATGTGGTGATGAATAATGCAAAATTTTATTAGCTTCGATGCCATGCTATACATAGTGGTTTAAATAACTTGTGTTTCTTATACTGGAAAGTAATTCAGAATTTGTTTCTGTTTCAATTAGAGCCCTGATGCAGACAAGGATTGTGTGCTTGTACATGTCACTCGCTATGAGGCGGATGACCTGAATATACGCACTGGGAAAACCGAGTTTTTAGGTTGTTGGATCCTGGAAGCCATTTGCGCTTATACCAATGAAGATTTGTATTCTAGCCTCACTGTTGTCAGGCATGTTGTCTAGGGTGTACTGAAGCACAAGAAGTTCAAAGCTACTCCTTCATTTGTGAGGCATACTGTTCTTGTCAAGCTTATGCAGGAAGATGGTGTGGCATGCCTCCACAAACAAGTTTATGAGTGGCAAGGCCACAAGGTTGTCTTCATGAAGGTTGACAGGATTGAGCTGTTGCCGGACGTCCTCGATGATGTTCATGGCAAGGTTCGTCTTGTGTCTATCCCAAATTAGATCGAGGCATGAAATAGTTGCCCCAGCTAGTGTTTAATAGTAGTTTGGATTGTGTCTAATTATCCGAACCTTGCTTGTTATCGAGCGCTCTGGGGCTAGTACTATCTTTGAATCCGTCTATGGGAACTGCTGCTACTTTTGTGTGCCTGTGAATCATCGTAATTGTTGCCGAAACAGATGTGTCCTCACTAGTTTTATCATACGAGCAGTGTGTGTTTTGATGAAATGGAGTACTCGTTCGAGAATTGTGCGCCGACATATACATAAGTACTTGTAAACACTGTTGGTGCTACCCCACTTGTAAGCAGTTGTGCAAAACACGGCACATTGGCTCAGCTCGCTTCAACACTAGGCTATCGACCAACTAACAATCAACAATCTGCTGTCTGACATATAAGCAACTATGTATCTTGTTACAGTGGTTCATGCAATTAACTGAGGCCACAATGTAAATTCCAAACGTTCACACGCTAGTGCAGCGTTCATGTGGAACACTCACATTAAACTCAGCTTCATAAAAACTTGGAAAGCATAAGTTAAGCAATTTTTACATCTCAATGATTCATATAACATAACAAACATATACTAGTTCACAACAAAAGACAAAGTTGTGAGAAGGTTTACAAATCAGGAAAAAAAACAAGCAAGGCTTCTATGAGCAAAGGGCCTCCCGAAAGGATTAAATTTCTTGGAGTTCACTCCGGTTTTTTCTTGTTGCCACCATCCAGGGTTAGGTTCTCTCATTCCAGAATAACCAATTATAATTGTGTTCTCAACTGGAATGTTGAACTGAACCATGTAGTGTACTGACCAGCTGAAATTCTTGTGCATTCCACTAAATTTAAGCACCGCTATTTGCAGAAATAAGCAGACCACAATGCCTCTTGTCCGCGCACATGTCCAAAAAACTGTCGTGCAGCCATGCCAGCTAGTCCTCGGTCCATGGATGAACTGGTAGAAAGTGCATTCAGGACTAGGATGCAGTTGTTTTCGCTCGTCCCTACACTGCAATCGGGAAGTAAAATGTACGAATCAACTTCTTTTATATTGCGTTGGTCATTCTACCTAGTAACTACCAATGTAGGAATACCTAGAAGACGGGTGGTTAGACGACGGCAACGAGGGACAGCCATCTCATTTTGCGCAGTTCTACTAAAACTGAGGTGTGTGCTTTTGATTGCGCGGATAGAAACGATACAGAGACAGACATCCCAAAACGATATGGAGACAGACATCCCTGTTTGTGCAAATATGAAATACGGTTATTTAAACATTGACAGATATTTGCAGTGGCGTATGATTAACAGCAGCATCTGTTGTGTTATAATTGGCACTAGATTTACAGTATGAAAGTGTCCTTAAGTAAGTAGCATCACATCACATCAACACTGCCACTAGATTAACATGCGGAACAATAGCATTAGTATTACTGTCATGAGAGTAGCACATGGTTAGTAAATGTGCAATCAAATTTGTGCAGTTCCACTGGGATGAAGCAATGTTAGCGGTGTGAGATTTAAGTGTAACTGCAAAAACACAATTCATGGGAAATAAAGCAAGACGGAAGCACTTCATAAAATGGTGGTGGCATTGCTTCAATTTATCGACGGCACTAGACCATTACTTATAGTGACATTAGGTGGCATTGCTTAATGCTTCATGTGATTTTACATTAACGATAGTGATATGGGCATAGGGACAGCAGGGGCATAAAGTGGTGAGGCAGATGTGGTTGCCGAGAGCGACAAACACTCAGGCAACATGTCTGCATTTGTCCCATTTTTTATCTCCTCGGCGACATTTTCCTATGTGAGCATAAGAAATCTATACCTGCTCATTCTCATTTGCGTTGTTCCCCAACACCCGTCAATTTCTTTCCTTTTTCAACCAAGAGATAGGTCCACTTCCCCCACCCTTCGCCATCCAGCATGCTTTCTTCGTCTTTTCAACCAAGAGACCGGTTGGGTAGCCAGTATCTACTACTTTCCCCCATTTCCTCTTAGAACCAAGTCCTAGATTCATGCTACAACTTTCCCACTTTCTTCCCAGTTTGAACCAACTCTTATAGTCGACTGTATGAACTAGCTTTACCTCTAATAATAGTAAAAGTCTTGGTGGCTTTGGAACAGCGGACGGAAGTAGAAAAAGATCCACACAAAGCCAAGTGGGGAGCTGGGGCAGTAGAGCAAGGGAGGTTTCGAAGGAATATATACCTGAGGGTCGTCTGCATGTGGCAAAGACAGCGTCAGGAGGCCGTATCTTGGCCACAATACCGCAGGGAGGAAGAAGGGGTCGGAGGCCCTCCAGAGCCGGCGCTCTCTCTGAGAGAACGACACGGCCGCCGATCGCGGCGCGCAGGCAGCCATTGGTCTCCTCCCTCGCTGCCAACGACAGCGTGAGCAATGCACCTACACCCCTGCCCTGGTCGAGGTTGTCCGGCCGGATTTGTGACCAGCCGTGAGCTGAGAGAGAGTGTGGCCACCTATGTATTGCTTGGATGTAGAGAGCATGAGAGAATGAACGAGAGGAACCCTAGTAAAGCAAGCGCTAAGGCTCCTGCTTATATATATAGTGGAGTGATTTTGTTGTACCAGCTTCAAAGAAATGCGCTCCTACATGTACTCGCAAGTGGGTGTGAGAGAACTAGTGCGTGCGCGCACCGCTTCTCTTCGTGAGAGTACAATATACTATGCCCAAAGAACGTTCGCCACAAGAGTAATAGTATAAGTGTGTGACGTGTGAGCTAAAATAAAATGTGTGCGACGTCTTTTGTTTTTAGAAGTTCTGAGGGTAGGATGTGAAGAGCACATATGTGTGTGACGTCTACATGCAGATAGACGGTGGGTGCGAGACGACTCGGGAGGGTGCGTGTGCATGAGAGAGAGGGGGGCACGTATCAATGCAATGCATGTGTCCGTAAATCATTATCCGACAAACATTCGCCACAAGCCTTTTCTTGACGAATGTCGTAAGAACCGTTAGATCGGCATCCGACAGTGTCAGTTTTGCCATGTCATTTAACAGAACAGCCACTCCTCCTACACACAAATCTTCCACATGAGTGTTAGCAACTGCCGTATGCTCCCTCCGTTCCAAAATGCAGTGCATATAGCTTTATTGAAAATTCGAACCTCGCAAACTTCTACTGAGTTTTCGTGTGCAAAATTGCACATGTAGAATACCCTGTATATATCATTTCATTCATCTTCGAGAGGTAACTATAAAGATGGGGGAGGAGTCTACAAAGAAAGACCATCGTATCGCATGCAGCAATTTCAACCATCCTTTGGTGTGGAGGAATATCATAGGAATATCATAGGATTTTTTCCTTTAGAGCCAATTGGTTCATAGGAATAGATTCATATACTCCACATTTCAAAGGAAATAAACATGATATCATTTCTATAGCTTTAGAGCCACTTGGTTCATATGAATGGATTCCTATACTCCCATAATTTCAAAGGAAAATAAACATTAGTGTATATTCAATAGAAAAGTTCCTATGATATGAACCAAATTACATCTCTTTTCTAATCCCTCCTCATAGGAATTGAGATACATGTCATCTCTAGATTCAATAGAAAAGTTCCTATGATGTCAACCAAATGACATCTCTTTTCCAATCCCTACTCATAGGAATTGAGATACTCCATGTCATCTCTTTCCCTACAACTTCCATGTATACATCTTCTATTCCTAAATAGCTAGTACAACCCACTAGTAGCTTTTTTCCAAGACATGCAACTATGGCACAAGAACTATATAGTGTGCGAATAACTTGAAAGAAGGTCGCTGGATGAAGCTAATCCGACAGTGCAGAGATGGCAAATCCGAGCACTACTGGCTGTTGGATATCATCAACATTCCACCAGATCTGCCACATGTACAATTTAGAAGACTCCATGGTTGAACTTAAGCATAATGCACAAACCTCAAAACATAAGCACTTCTCCTATGTTCTAGAATCTTCCGTATCATAATTGATTTTTTTTCTAAATGAATTTCCATTATTTGTTTTTTACTTTATGCTTTACAATGCACGACCCGATGAATCTTAACATTTTTATAAAACTAATTGATTTTGAATGAGATGAACTATAAGAACTAAACGAACATCTACATCATGCATATATGTCTCAAAGCTTTACATGCTATAGTGTGTATTTATTCATAATTTGGTTTCAAAATCTCATGCGTTCAATGCATGTGTACCTTACTAGTTTTGAGTAGAATAGCAAATTTCATGTGGCCCCGGGTATATCAAAATGCAGGGCCCATGCATCATTGCCTTTTGGTCGAACCTACGTCCACAATTTTTTGTACGTACTATATCTCCACTGGTCCCCGAACCCAAAATGCTGCCTCGTTCCCCTAAACCAAGCGGCCCACACATATTTAAGGCATCGACTCGAACTCAATCCCTCTCCCGTTTACTATGACGTGGCCCCACATGCCCTAGTAGTACTCCTACAAACCCTACCGCCGCACGCATCATCAGTTTTCTTCAAGAGGACGAGGGAGAAGCTGATTTGTAGTGGAGGCACTTTCAAAAAAATGATCTTTAGTGGAGACCCCTACCCTAGGGTGCCCTAGGTAGCTGTCGCACGCATCATTGGTTTTCTCTTTTCTTTATGCTCTTACGCCCTAGAGTGAAATGATGGTTGCTTCGTCCATCCAGCTTAATGCGGGAAAGGGGGGCTTTGTGATTTGACCCCTCATTGCTCATTTTCTACTACTGCGGCACTACGACCAGGGTGCCTCCAATTCCAACCGCTGCTCCGAACTATAATTTGGTGCATCGCATATGGAACAAGACGATGGATGAGCCACATGTTGGCCAAAGGGGTCCTCTTAAGTGTGTCGCCATTTCGTGTGCGGACTGACCCTGCTTGAGTCGCTACGCCAACACGATAGGTGCAGCCTACCACTTGGTTCTGCTCCTTGGTGATACCCGACTATATTGATCTAAAAAGATACGTACTAAACTACCCTCTCCGTCTCGTTTTTTTAGACGTCTCGGTTTATAGGGCGTGCACATAGTTCTAGGTCATCCATTTGACTAACTAAATCTGAGTTACTATGTCACAAAAAGTATATCATTGTATTACTAAGTGGATGTAGTTTCTAAACATATACTGTTGATCACATATATAGCCAGTTAAATTCTCAACCTAGAACAACGTGCATGCCATGTGAACCAATACGAAGGAAGTGTAGTAGTAAAAATGAGGTGATTTTACCGAGCGATCGGCGGGGAGCATGGCCTGTCATGTGGTCCCACGTGTCATGATATACCAAGGCGATGCGTGTGTCCCTCTTGAGGCAGAAGCAATACTACGTGGTTTGAGATGATGGCGAACCGAAGTGCGAAATAATGGTTGCTTCATCCGTCTGGGAAGGTGCGGCATTGTGATTTGACGTCTCATTGCTCATTACTACTACTACTGGGGTGGTACGACTGGGGTGCACCCCCTGCTATTCTACACTACTATTTGGTTCTTGACACGTCGACCCGGTTTCTATATGTCCCACATGTCGGCGACAGGAAGTACAGAATTCATGAAAGCGAGCGTCAACGGAGGAGTACAAGACACGGCTTGGGTTTTTGCTGCTTCGCGCGATCCATCGATATAAACCCGGACTAAAAAAGGTGAGGGCGGGTATTTTCCCGCGCGGTTGGCAGGGGAGTTTGGCATAGTCTGTTCAAGGCAAGGAGGCAGGAAGGGAAACAAGCAAATAAAGGTTGAGTGACTTAAGGTTAGTTCTTCAAAATGAGAGCCACAAGTTGGCAATCCTAAGGGAATCTTGCCACACTTTTTGTGTGTATGTGATGTGGGACCATAGTGTGGCTTGCCTAAGGTGTGGCTTGAACCAAACACACACCTAAGTTGGTCAAACTTGCCTAACCTTAGGTGTGGCAAGCTTTGGCAAAGTTAGTCTCAAACCAAACAGCCCCTTAGTTTTGGGAAAAATCTGATTTTACGAAGTACGTACCCACTAGGGTTAATAGGGCTCATCTAAAAAACATTCGTTTTTTCGTTTTATATGTCTCAATTCTACTACTACTAGTAGTACCATCACATGTTGGATTTTGAGGTGCGGTAGATCACCCGATGCAAGCAGTGTCAAGAGAAAACTCACCAATGCATGTAGAAGTTCATGGAAATTTAGTGGTCATTCATGCATTCGTTCTAATTAATGCCTCGGTAAACATAACTTCCTGAGAAAAGCGAGCGTACTAATTACTTGTGCAGACTAATAGTACGAAATTAATTCGACCACTCACCGTCTACCTTGGTTGGAGAGATTTTGAAATTGAGCCATAAACTGGAAACGAGGGAGTAGTAACTTCTGTCTCTATTACTATTTGTGGCCTTGTATAGATGCAAAATGTATTTTTTATAGTGGCCTTGTATAAGTAAATGGAGGGAGTACTAAAGGACATATATATTCCAAACAATATGATAATCTCTTTGACCAAGGTAGTAGGGACGAGGAGTAAACGGAGGGATTAGTAAAAAATTCTCCTCGTCTTGCGAGCCACCGCACGCGTGGGCGAGGGAGCGGGCGTAAGGC
The DNA here is from genome assembly GCA_032464435.1 of Aegilops umbellulata. NCBI lineage: Eukaryota > Viridiplantae > Streptophyta > Magnoliopsida > Poales > Poaceae > Aegilops > Aegilops umbellulata. The sequence goes on along the minus strand of CP136060.1, from coordinate 103,748,741 downwards.
GTACAATACTACTACTAGTAAGCAAGCTTCACCTCATCCTGCGAGCCACCGCGCCCGTGGGCGGGGGAGACGGCGTACTAAGCAAGCTTCTCCTCATTCTGCGAGTTGACGGGACACATCAAAAGTACTCCAGAGTATAGGGCCTTGCCTCTAAGGTAGGCCCCGCATGGTTTGCCTCTTTTTTAACATAACGCGTCAGGTCGCAATTTGTTTGTTCACCCGTGGTAGACGATCCTCCCTCCACCAAGTGGACAACCAGTACACGGTCAAATTACCACGTGGGCTACCTTTTCGTACATAAATGAGCTCCACCGTGTACCCGCGTGGGTGTGGTTGGGAAAGACATGGGAGTACGTGCGCCGTGTGTGCACCTCTTCTCTTCATGCACATACCCCACCTACGTGGGTCTGTGTGAGAGATACAAACCTAGACAAATGGCTTGTGCGGAATAACTACTCTCCGTAAGCCATTGTAAGAGTGGACAAAATGGTGAAGGAGGAGATAGGGGAGCGGCGGAGGTGTGCGATTCTTGGCCGGCGTTTGGCCTCGTTTAAACCGGAGATTAAATAGACGGCGGACGGGAGGAGCTCGGCCGGTGTTGCGTTTAATGCCGGCCCGGTCATGAACGGACGTGTGTCCAGAGTGGGTTTCTCGGCTTCCACACGGGCGGGTTTCATGAAGGTGTTTGAATGTGGCAAGGAGGCGTGTTCAGCCGGGCGTGCAGCGAGTGGCGCCCTCGACTCTGACGTAGGACAACGCACCATTCTTCCACTGACGTGTGGGCTCTTTGGGTACAAGGCCTACTTGTCAGTGACCCAACGCAGGCAGCGCACAGCAGAGGAACCTTTGGCAGGCCAGGGTGGTCAGAAGTGGGCATTTCATAAACCGATGATTGTTCATTGAGTGTGACGTCATCCTTTTCATGTAGATATGCCTACTATGTTGATAGCCCGTTTGATACGTTGTGATTCATAAAGACCGCTGCAAACATCAATGTTCTGCTTATCACAGATAAGATTGATTAATACCCGTAACAACCCATGTCCTTAACAAAGGGTGCATGCACGTATAGGTTGAGCGTGTGTCTTGCGTCGTGTGCTGTGTGCATGCAGGCGTGCGAGTGTTGCGTGCGTGCAAGGGTACGTTTCAGTGTTGCATGCATGTGTGCGTACGTGCGTGTGTTCGTGAGTGCATGTGTACGTGTCAGTGTTGCACGCCTGCATGCGTGCGTGTGTTCGTTATGTGTGCGTGTCAGTGTTGCACACCTGCATGCGTGCGTGTCTTGCGTGCGTGCATGTGTACGTGTGGGGTGAGGCTACACGTCAGTCGACTGACTTTCTCATCTCTGGTCATTAGATTTTCCAGCAGTCGGATACGAAATCAAGGGCCTGCAGTTTATCATCAAACTCCACCCCCCTGAGCCGCCAGCCACCACCGGCCGAACCGTCGGCCCCCGCCGCCTGCGGCCGGCCCGCGCCGCGACGCCGCCCTGCCCGCCCCGAAACCACTATCCATTGCCGGTCCGCCGCCGCACCGGCCATCCCTCTAGGCCCCCCGTGCTGAGCTTTTTCTCCGGCGATCCCCACCCCACCGCCCAATCAACGCGCCCCCCATCGCCGGCAACCGCCAACCAGAGGTCTCACGACTTCGAGTACCCACCGATCACTAATTTATTACCATTTCTGTCCTTCATATACGCGCTGACGGGTGGGCCCTATGGTAATGTGCGCTGCGGAATGTGGACCGTTTGACTGGTCAATTGATCGTGTCATCAACAAATTACGGAGCTGTATGGTGAGCCAGTGACCGTATGATCACCCTGCAATGTATTTTATTAACACAGTACAGACTCAAACTACCATTTCTTTCTTTCATATACGGGCTGACAGGTGGGCCCCATGGTTACGCTCCCCGATGGTGCAACACTAGTTGCGCCACGTGGAACATTTGACTAGTCAATTGATTGTGTCATCAACAAAATACGGAGTTGTACGGGTGAGCCAGTGACCGTATAATCATGACATGTATTTTTTAACACGGTACAGACGAAAGGGCTCATATATATGCGCAAGCACTCACCGCTATAAGCGCACACACCTAGACCCTACCCCTATGAGCACCTTCGAGAGAGTGGGCCAACATATGATCTTGAGATTTTATGAAGTCACCATAGGTGCCTCGTAGTCGAGTGGAACATCTCCTCCCACTGAACGCACATCGCCGGAAAATACTGAAATTAACCCAGGATAAATGCGACCACTGGGACTTTTACCCTGGTGGGCTCGAGAAACCACTGTCCTCCTAACCATCCAACCACATGTTGGTTAGCACGATAAAATGTATGTGGTGACCGTGATGAGCTTATTCTGAAGTCCAGTGACCATATCGTGCTTTTGCTTCAAATACAATGACCGTAAGTGTCGTCAACAAAATACGGAGCACGCATCAAATGCAAAGTCCGTCAGTGTCATCAACAAAATACGGAGACGTATCGTGAGCTAGATACCATATGATCACCACGAGAATGTATACAGTGACCATAACAAGCATATTCTGAACTCTAGGGACTGTATAGTGCTTTAGCTTGAAATATAGTGACCGTCATGCGTGAATGTGTCGTGGGCATGCATACTTTTAGAGGGCCGAGAGATAGTTTGTGTGCGTATGTGAAAGTGGTGTAGAAAGAGGGGATGTCCGGTGGAGACAAGGAGAGATATGCCCTTCGTTTCTCTTTCCCGTGACTAATATTTTAGGAGAATATATAAACATTCACAATGCAGAACAAATATTTTTGGATGCACCATGAAATTAACTTTCATGTATAACATTGTACTATTGTATATGCTTATTTTCTTACTGGCCGATTGCGTGTGTGGTGTGGTGGGCACATCATTTCTAGTTGTGGTGGGTCAACATGAGGACTCATGGGTCGGTTCCATCCCGCGCCACATAGGTTGGATTGAGACGCGTTATACAAAGACCCATGTGGAGGACTCGACGTACAATAGGAAGCTAGCTACCAAAGTCGCGGAGGACTCTATCCCCACTGGTGATAAGTTGACTATATATGATTTGTAACCCTAGGCCCCCAGTCTGTTATAGAATATTAGGGCATAGTTCGTCGATAGTATACACACGCACAATGCCCAGTATTCATGTGTACTTTGTACACACGCCTATCACTAATATACAGTACCAGGAGTAGGCTTTTTCCTCAACTGCAAGGGTCCGAACTAGGGTAAAACTTTGCCTCGTATTACCATCCAGCCTAACAGTCTGGGATATCCTACCGAATGATACGGTGGAATCATATCTGCCAACTACTAAGAGAGAGGTGTGTCTGGGGGGGCAACGTGTGTGAGAGAGGCCTAAAGATAATGTGCGTGCGGGAGACACGTAGGCACATATATGTGCATATAGAGGGCTAGTAGAGACTGTGTGTGTGTATATATGCATATGAGAGAAATAGTGTATTCCAACTGAGATTAGTGAAAAGAGTGGTACATAGTAGTCAGAGAGAGAGAGAGAGAGGGAGAGAGAGAGAGAGAGAGAGAGAGAGAGAGGGAGAGAGAGAGAGAGATACAGAGAGAGAATGTGCGTGAGACTCCCCGACACCCCGAAAGAGATTGTGAGCATGTGTGAAAGAGAAATCCCGATGCATATAAAGTGTGTGCACTTATGCGGTAGATAGAGAGAGATATAGCGCGTTTGTGAGAACGGGCCGTGGCATAGTGCATCTACGTGTAAAAGACGGTTCTACGCGTTAAATTAAAATATAAATGGCATTATTATTTTTGGATGAGATCATGAATTTTGCAAATTGCGTATGGATGAAAATCGGTCTACCAGACACCCATAGTCTATTGAATTCTAGCATGTGCATGTGTTTATTTCATATTATTGACCCATAGAGTGAGAGCGGTTGAAATACATGCAATGGATGCTTTTGCAATTCATATATAAACATTAATTAGTGCACTCCATGTTGTTAGTGTGAAGCACTTTATACATTTGTCACTTGGATGGATACATTCCAAATTGCTAGCTACGAAATAGAATACATGTCGAATTCAACATAAAGGGGGTTTCGATGATTCTTCATAGGAAGTGCATTCATCTATTTGAATCCGAGATAATGGCATTTGTAAATCAGATGTAAAAGGGGGCATCAATCTTTGTTGTGCGTTTGAATATGCTATATATATTCATACACATGTCTAATTTTTTTTGCAACCAAGGAGATTATATCTGGAACCATGCATGAAGTGAGGTAAGTTGCATATTTTTTAATATATACTCGTGTACAATGTATATTCAAATGTACGACCTCCATTCCAAAATAATCGTAGCTTTAGGATTTTCAAGAGTAAAGATTTGTGAAGTTTGAAAAATCCTGAATGTTCAATTCAAGAGAACCGAAAACATTAATGCTTCTGCTCCCAAATACTGAACGAAGAGCCAAATAGGCCTCTGGTCACCCGAAACCGCGCGAGACTAATGTTTGGTGGTAGGAAATTACTGTCCTGACTCTGGCCCATGTAGCCTATCGGCCCAATGTCCAAAGGTCTACACGGGGTAGGTTTGTAACTTCACCAAGACGCCGGTCTCAACCGCCTCCGAGAAGCATTCATACGCCGTGGGCGCCTAAACACCCATGCACTCAGCCGAAATCTATACCGCCCACATTTTGGGACACCTGAGATTACTGTCCTACCCCCAACCCACAATATGTCCGAAATTTTAGATAGGGGCTGAGTTTGTAACTTTTCCCAAATTTCAAACAAGCGCGTCCCAAACCAAAACATTGTTCCCCCTTAGTTCCCCGCCTCCCTCTGTCTCCCCATTCATACTCTGTGGGAGCCAAAACACCCTCTCCACCATCCGCGAAACCCCAGCCTCCTCCGTCCTCCACCCCATAGCGCCCAATCCACCGCCGCCCTCCTCCATCACGCCGGAGCCGGTACCCCGATATCGTCGTCCAACGCAACCGCAACCGCAACGCCCTCAAGGACTTAGCAGCTGAAGTTGAGGTAGAGATGCCTCCATGACGCCGACGCCGACGTGTGCCGTACCAAAACCACTCTGACCACGCCGTCCTGCGCCTCACTGCTACCGCTCCACTGTCGCAACCGTCCACCACACTGGAGTTGTTCCTCTTACGCCGTCGTTCGCCGCCTCGAATATGCTTCCCCGTCATCGATAGACGGCCACCGCACCACACTCAACAACTTGGCCATGGGTTCGTCCAAGGCTGCACCGTCCTCTACAACTTCTCGTTTCCAGCGAACCACAAGAAGATCATTGGAAAAACAGAAGGAGGACACCACACTACCAGCAGAAAGAGGTACTCCTCTTCCCTTATTTGTGCAAACCTTACGTCTCTGCTCACACCGCATTCATCCCATGAAAGAAACTAGTTGAGCGCTTCTCTTCATGATACTAAATGCACAAGGTTTCCTCCCTTGACTATTTCACCTTTGCTATAGGTCAGTAGCCCGCCTGGATTTGAATTCAGGGTCAGTCGGACCGCAATTAAAAGAAGCGACACTTTCTTAGGCGCGCGGAGCACCTAGTCCGCCTGTTCGCCGGGGAAGCGGCGCATCGGTGTCTATAATAGGGGTGTGGGTGCAGGAGCTGCTTGCGCCCGATCTGGAGGTCGATGGGGCTTGACTGGATGGCTGGGGGCGGTGCGGTGAGGTCGAGGGGAGGGCGCACGCAGGGGACTGGGCCGGTGGTCGCTGCCGTTTCGAGGAAGATCGTCAACACTGACTGGCTGGAGGTAGATGAAGGCGATCTGCCCGTTCTTTTTACATCGGACGGTGCAGAAAAAATGGACTGTCCTATTTGTTTTCAGTCGAATATTATTTTCATAGAATCCTGTAGTAATTTAGTGTGACATGCATGTTGTAGAGCTATCATATGTCTCCCGTCATTTATTTCTCACCGACCTGCTATCTGCTACCTTTACACTGTACTAATTGTGCACACACTTCACCCATACTCACACTATTGTTTTTTATGCATGGGTATTTCAGACTCTGACGCAGTGTTGATGAATGCTGAAAAGAAAAGACAGAAGTCGCTCATGTGTAATTCGAAGATAAGCACTAAGCTTTTCAGCGCTCTAAAGGATGCAATGTCAGCAGTTGGAGACAGTAAACGTAGCTCTGCAGTTGATGATCGGAATTGCCACACAGAACCGTCCCAGGTGCTTGCTTCAACTTCGCGCTGTCAAATGTGGTTGCATGTTGCATACGGTGTCTAGCTTGTATTGCTTCCAATTTGGTTAAATTGCATCTGCTTACTTTACACATTATACCTTTGATAATGACATGCCTTCTGTTTTTGATACATACTACATATGTCCATTAACCATGTTCAATCACTTGTGATGAGACAGTCACCTGAGTGGGTTACTGTGAGACGCCATACTCGTTTAAAGAGTGCAATATCATCCTCCCCACATGATTCTTAAGAAACAGCAAGGCTAAATGAAGATAGTCAACGTAGCTCTCTAGTTGATGACCGCAATTCCCCCACACCACCATCACAGGTGCTTGCTCTAACTTCGCAGGGTGATATGTGGTTGCATGTTGCATACGGTGTCTAGCTTGTAATGCTTCTAATTAGGTTAAATTGCATCTGCTTACTTTACACATTATACCTGTGAATATGACATGCCTTCCTATTTTTTGTACACACTACATCTATGTGTTAACATTGTTCTTACATGAGACTACCTCTCTTTTGTATCCTGCGTCAATCACTTATGATGAGTCACCTTTATTCGTTGCATATTGCATATTATTTCTAGCCTGTTGCCATGTATTGCTTCTAATTTGGTCAAATACATTTGTTAGGGCACCCTTTTAATTTGGCAGAGTGATATTGGTTTCATCTTTCATATGGTTTCTAGCTTGCATTGATTCTAACAAGTTCAAGCACCTTGTGCTTAGTTTACACTTTATACAATCATACATGTCAATATGTCACGCGTCCTGTTTTTCATACATATTCCATCCTCCTATCATGCGGCTGCTTTACATGAAAGTAGTGTTCGTCAGTATCATGCATCAATGAGTTCTGAAGAGCAAATTTCGTTCCTTTTTCTTGTGGGTTTGACTTGACAAGGCAACATCAAGAAAAAGGAAGGAAAAGAGTAAGGAAGGCGATGATAGTGGTCCTCTGCAGCAATGTAAACGGAGCATCTATACCGATTCCCCTTGTACTGATAGTGCATTACAAGGTCCAAGTCTCCGCTCCCCTACTCCACCATTCAAGGTGCTTACTCTAACTTGGCAGTGTGATATCTGGTTGCATGTTGCATATGGTGTCTAGCTTGTATTGCTCCTAATTAGTGTAAACTGCATCTGCTTAGCTTGCACATGATACGTGTGAATATGACACGCTTTCCTATTTTTGGTACATACTATATCTGTCTATCACACCATGTTCTTACATGAAACTACTCTTCTTGTGTATCCTGCATCAGTCACTTATGATGGAACACCTTTAAGTTGGCAGTGTGATATTGGTTTGCGTCTTGAATATGATTTCTAGCATGTATTGCTTCTAGTTTGATGAACGCCACCTATGATGAGATAGTTTTAACTTGGCAGAGTGATATTGATTGGACCTTTCATATGGTGTCTAGTTTGCAGTGCTTCTAATTTGTTGAAGCGCCTTCTGCTTACTTACCACATCATAGGTGTGAATATGTCAAGTCGTCCATTTTTTCATACATATTCCATCCTCGTATCATGACTTTGCCTTTCATCGGAGTAGTGTTCGTCAGTATCATGCATGAATGAGTTCTGAAGAGCAAATTATATTCCTTTTTCTTGTCAATTTGACCTCACAATGCAAAATCAATAAGGCTGAAGGAAATTGGCAAGACATTGGATGATGGTGGTCCTTCCGAGCATTTGAAGCGGAGGTTCTTGTAGCGACCCGACCTCAGATGGTCAAGTCTCTGTGCTCCGGTGTCATCCCTGGATCAGTAATGCTGACACCACATAGTACTTCGAAGGATTTATAACAGAGTAGCAATCACACACTTATTACATCGTTGTCTCAAAGAGAACTTATTACAATAAATATGGCTTAAGGCCATCTAATAACGATAACAGCGAAAGGCTTGGAAGATAAGTGAGTCCATCAACTCCAATGGCATCACTGAGTATAGAACCACGACCTAAAAGGCACCTTACTCATCGTCTGAAAAGTCTGCAACATGAAAGTTGCAGCCTGAAAACGGGTCAGCACATGGAATATGTTGGCAATGTAACACATAGAGAGTAATGAATGATAAGCCTATACTACATGCATATATGGCTGGTGGAAAAGCTCTATGGTTACAGTTTTGCGTAAAGCCAATTTTTCCCTACTGCAAAGGAATAGATGTTATTTAACTATCATGGTGGTTGAAACATCGAGAATGGTTGACAGCATTCCGATCCCAATTAAGTGAACAATTAAAACCCAACAATATTAATTAGAAGTAACATGATGAGATTCACATGATATTCAAGTACTAGATACTCAAGATGTCCATAACCGGGGACACGGCTAATCATGATTAGTTTGTACACTCTGTAGAGGTTTGCGCACTTTTCCCCACAAGACTCGATCGCCTCCGTTTGATTTCTCACACTACATGGTGTTTGAGAAACGGATGACCGAGACATAGTCTTTCAGAAGCGCTAGCATCTTACGTTTGGATAGACCGGTACACCTACTTTCCCCTACATCTGCTAGTCTACCCTGTAAGAGTTCGCACGACTTAATCAACTATGCCGGAGCCCATAATGGCTTGTGGCTGCACACGGAAGTTACTAGCATGAATGATCTTATGATCCCTTTGAGCCTGGGTGGCGGTCCAAAGAAAAATAGGCAAGTCCTGATAGAAACCAGGTGCCTCAATCCACCCAGATGTGTATTTAAGTTGCCACCTTAGATAAAACCATTAATTAACAATACTCACATCTGTCATGGATATCACTCACCCAATCCACATCTACTAGCATAGCATGGCATAATAAGCAAACGTAGAGGTAACTCCCAAAGGTTTCATAAGTAAAACAGGTAATAGGTACTACCTCATCTACTTCCCATCCCACAGTTTTAAACAGATCCTAATCATGCAATGTGTGAGGATTGGTCTAATGCAATAAAAACTGGGCAATGAGAAGGTATGATCAAAGTGTTACTTGCCTTGCTGAGGATCCGCGAAACCTAGAGCTTCGAAATAACAGGTGACGCACTCCGGGTGATCTATCGCAGACAAACAACAAGCATACAATAAGTACTCATCTAATGCACAGGTAAATCTCGAATAGAAGATCGAACCAGAAAGTTCAACTTAAGAACTCCGGTTGGAAAAGAATCGAATTCGACCTAAGCAACTGAAAACAAACGGCGGAAGAAAACAACACGTTTCTAGCAATTTGAAACTAGGTCAAATTTTTACAGTAGTAAAATCTTGTTTAAGTTGATTAGTCGGAACGGCGGTTTTGAAACGAAACTCCAGGCGCTTGAATCACCTGATTCCGATAAATGAGCGAGAAGATAAACTAGAAAGAAGATCGGATCTGAAATCGCGATCAGAAAATCACGGAATAAATCCGACGAAAAAGAAAACGACAAACGGTTAAACGAATGGACGTTCGTTAACTGAGACTATCCGGTGATCACGTTCATTAAGATGAACCGTCCGGTGAACGCTCGCTAATTAGCAAAACCGAAAAAAAACGATCTACGGTTTTGAAAAAAAACCGAAACATAAAAAAAACTGGAACGGTTTTATTAGAAAACCAAACCGGCGAGGGGAGGGTGGCGCGGCTAGGCTACCTCGACGAGGCGGGGTTCCGGTGGGGCGGCGGGGCTATGGCGACACGGCGGCGGCGGCGGCGTGGCGGCGGGCGGCGGCGACGCGGGCGGCGGCACGGGCGTGCGGCGGCGAGCGGCGCGGGCGCTGCGCTGCTGCTGCTGCTGCGGGGTGCGGCGGCGGCGGCTTGTGGGGAGGAGAGGGGGGTGGGGAGTATATATAGGAGGGGGTGCGGTGGCTTGGGGAAGGGGCAAGGGAGGCGGCGGCGGCGCGGGTCCGAGCCGGACTCGGCTGGCGGTGGCGGCGGCTACGCGCGGGCGCGCGCGCGGGGAGGCGGGGCGTTGGGCCGGCTGGCTGGGCCCTTGGCCCAGTTGGCGCTGCGGGATTTTTTTATATATAAATAATTAAGCACGCAGAAAAACGAAGAAAATAAAATCTAAACGAGCTCCAAAAACTCCGAAGTTAATTTTCCCCGACTCCTGAAAATGAGTCGAACAAAATGAACTTTTTCTTGGGGCCTAAATGCAATTTTTGAAAACTCGCATTTTTCCCTAATTCAAATAAAATGCAAATAAACTTCGGAAAATCCAAAATTTGATTTATTTATTAAATCTTTTTTTTCCAAAAATTTGGGAAAGTCATGTTATTCCCTCTCATATTTTTGATATTGGAAAAATAATTGAAGATAATATAACAAAATCAAAATGATCCTCTTTCCAAAATTTGAGAAAACTCAAATATGAAAATAACGAAATCTCCAACTCTCTCCGAGGGTCCTTGAGTTGCGTGAAATTTCTAGGATTGACCAAAATGCAAGAAAATATGATATGCATGATGATCTAATGTATAACATTCCAAATTGGAAATTTGGGATGTTACAAACCTACCCCCCTTAAGATGAATCTCGCCCTCGAGATTCGGGTTGGCTAGAAAATAGGTGAGGGTGGTCCTTGAGCAAATCTTCTTCTCTCTCCCAAGTGGCTTCATCCTCTGAGTGGTGGTTCCACTAAACTTTGCAAAACTTGATAACCTTGCTGCAGGTAACCCTGCTGGCATAATCGAGAATCTTGACTGGTTCTCTTCATATGTTAAGTCATCCTTCAACTGAATCGCTTCAAGCGGCACTGTATCTCTTAGCTGTACCTCCGCCATTTCGGCGTGACATTTCTTCAACTGAGAAACGTGGAATACATCATGAACTCCACACGGTCCTTCTGGTAATTCCAACTTATAAGCAACTTCTCCCATACGTTGCAAAATCTTATATGGTCCAACGAAACGCGGTGCTAACTTTCCCTTGACTCCAAAGCGCTTAACTCCTCGAAGTGGGGATACTCGAAGATACACCCTATCTCCAGTTTCGTAGACGGTCTCCTTGCGTTTAGAATCTGCGTAGCTCTTCTGCCTTGATTGGGCTACCTTGAGCCTATCTCGAATCAACTTAACTTTCCGTTCAGACTCCTTAATCAGATCAGGTCCAAAGAACTGACGGTCTCCAACTTCGTCCCATGACAACAGTGTCCTGCATCTCCTTCCGTATAAGGCTTTGAAAGGCGCCATCTTCAAGCTGGTTTGGTAATTGTTGTTATAAGAAAACTCCGCATACGGCAAGTTATCGTCCCAACTAGATCCATAGTCTAGCGCACAAGCTCTCAGCATATCTTCCAAAATCTGATTGACTCTCTCAGTCTGTCCATCCGTCTGTGGGTGAAAAGCTGTGCTGAACTCTAGTCTGGTTCCCAAAGTTTCATGCAACTGATTCCAAAACTTTGAGGTAAATTGGGTTCCTCTATCTGATACGATACTCCTCGGAACTCCATGCAAACAAATGATCCTGGTCATGTATATCTTTGCCAACTTAGCACTGGTGTAAGTGGTCTTAACTGGGATGAAATGTGCTACCTTCGTCAAACGGTCAACTACTACCCATATCGAGTCATAGCCTGCCTTCGTCCTGGGTAGTCCTGTGATAAAATCCATGCCTATCTTATCCCACTTCCATTTGGGTATCGGCAATGGTTGTAACAATCCGGCTGGCTTCTGATGTTCTGCCTTCACTCTATGACACACATCACAAACTACTACATATGCTGCAATATCCTTCTTCATTCTGGTCCACCAGAATGTTTCTTTCAAATCCAAATACATCTTGGTATTACCTGGGTGAATCGAATAGGGTGAATCATGTGCCTCTTGCAGAATCAACTTCCTGATCTCCGGGTCATTGGGCACATAAACACGGTCCTCAAACCATAGGGTATCGTGCTCATCCTCACGAAATCCCTTTGCTTTTCCTTCGCTCATTTTCTTCTTTATATCTGCAATCTCCTTGTCAGATTTCTGAGCCTCTTTGATTTTATCCATCAAGGTAGATTGAATCTCCAGCGCTGCTACATAGCCTCTCGGAACTATTTCCAAACATAGATCACGGAGATCCTCGGCTAACTCCTTTGGTATTTCTCCCGTCATCAATGTATTGACATGGCTCTTACGGCTCAATGCGTCAGCTACTACATTAGCCTTTCCTGGATGGTAATGCAATCTCATATCATAATCCTTGATGATCTCCAACCATCTCCTTTGTCTGAGGTTCAACTCCTTCTGCGTGAAAATGTACTTCAAACTCTTGTGATCCGTGTACACTTCACAATGATTTCCAATGAGGAAATGTCTCCACGTCTTCAATGCATGCACTACGGCTGCTAACTCCAAATCATGCGTAGCATAATTTTGTTCATGAGGTTTCAGTTGTCGTGAGGCATACGAAACAACTCTTCCCTCATGCATAAGCACTGCTCCAAGTCCTCGACATGAAGCGTCGCAATACACCTCATAATCCTTGGTCTGATCTGGCAGAATCAACACTGGTGAGGAAACCAATCGTTTCTTCAACTCCTGAAAACTGGCCTCACATTCCTTAGTCCAATTGAACTTGGTGTCCTTCTTCAATAATTCAGTCATAGGTTTTGCAATCTTTGAGAAATTCTCAATGAATCTCCGATAGTATCCTGCGAGTCCAAGAAAACTCCGGATCTCTCCAACTGTCGTTGGTGCTTCCCATTCGGTTACGGTCTCAACCTTTGAGGGGTCAACTGTTATCCCTTCTCCGGATATAACATGTCCAAGAAATCCAACTTCCCTTAACCAAAACTCACATTTGCTGAATTTAGCGTATAACTGATGTTCCCTTAGTTTCTCTGAAACCAACGCAAATGTTCCTTATGCTCTTCTTCATCCTTTGAGAAAATCAGAATGTCATCAATGAACACTACGACGAACTTATCCAAGAACTCCATAAATACCTTGTTCATCAGGTTCATAAAATAGGCAGGTGCGTTAGTCAGTCCAAATGCCATAACGGTATACTCATACAATCTGTATCTCGTGGTAAAAGCTGTTTTGGGTATGTCCTGCTCTCGAATCTTCAACTGATGGTACCCTGATCGCAAATCGATCTTGGAAAACACTTTAGCTCCTTGCAATCGATCAAACAGATCATTAATCATTGGCAGTGGGTACTTGTTCTTGATGGTTACTGCATTCAATCCACAGTAATCGACAACCATCCTTAATGATCCATCCTTCTTCTCCACTAAAAGTACGGGTGAACCCCAAGGCAAAGAAGTTGGGCGAATGTAACCTTTATCCAATAATTCCTTGATCTGCTTCTTAATTTCCACCAAATCTTGTGCGGGCATCCTGTACGGTCTCTTCGATATTGGCCCAGTGCCTGGCAAAAGCTCAATCAAAAACTCAATATCTCTATCCGGTGGCATGCCTGGCAATTCCTCAGGAAATACATCAGGAAAATCCTTCACTACTGGTACTTCCTCCTGTACGACTCCTGATAAAAAAATTTACTTGTGTCCTGGTTGGCGTATGTTGGGATACATACTTGATCCTTCTTCCTTCGGGCGTTGTAAGCAAAATTGTCTTACTGGCGCAATCAATGTTTCCTCCATACATCGACAGCCAATCCATACCGAGAATCACATCCAAACCTTAGGATTCCAAAATGATTAAATCCGTTGGGAAAACATGCCTTCCTATACTTAATGGCACTTGAAAACATCCTTGTCTGGCCATGTACTCTGCTCCTGGCGAGCTTACTAGCATACGTGTCTTAAGAATCTTAGTGGGCAGGTTATACTTTTCCACGAATCCCCTTGATATGTATGAATGCGATGCACCAGTATCGAAAAGAACGAGTGCAGTAAATGACTTAACCAAAAACTTACCGATTACTGCATCAGGCTGAGCTTCAACCTCCTCCACTTCAACGTGGTTCACCTGTCCCCTGTTGAAAGGGTTCGGCTTCTTTCCAGAGCTTCCATTGCCATTCTGGCCTTCAGGACATTCATTGGCATAATGTCCGGTCTTGGAACACTTGAAACAGGTGACTTGACTCAGATCTCTCTTGGCTGGGGTTGATGGGGTGGTACGGTTCTGGCCGTTGCTTCCTCCATTCCCATTACCATTCTTGTGGCCATTATGGTTGTGCGAACCACTTCCTCCATGGGTATGGTGAAACTGAACTCCCGGTTTAGGGGTAAAACGGGGCTTCTGCTGGGCTCCAAAGTTATACTTCCCCTGTCCATACTTCCTCTTGCGGTTCTCAATCTGCTGTTGCTTCCCTTCAATCATGATGGCACGATCTACCAACTCCTGGTAGTTGTTGAAACTTGCTACCATCAACTGCATGCTTAGCTCATCATTCAGTCCTTCCAGAAACTTCTCCTTCTTAACTGCATCCGTAGCAACGTCATCTGGGGCATAACGTGCTAACTTGCTGAAGTCGTCAACGTACTGGCCAACTGTCCTTCCTCCTTGGCGTAAGTTACGAAACTCATGCTTCTTCATGGCCATAGCTCCTGCTGAAACATGGGTAGTGCGGAAAGCTTGCTGGAACTGATCCCATGTGACAGTGTCAACTAGGTAAGTGGCTGTGAAATTCTCCCACCATGCTGCCGCGGGTCCGTCAAGCTGATGTGTGGCAAACTTCACCTTCTCAACATCTGTGCATCCTGCAGTGGTCAACTCCCTTCCTATCTTGCGGAGCCAATCATCTGCTACTATTGGCTCGGTGCTATTGGAAAACACCGGCGGATTCAGCCTAAGGAAACGGGTTAAGTGATCAACAGGTGGCGGCCGCGGAGGGTTGTTGTTGTTGTTGTTGTTCTGCTGGTTCTGTACTAGCAACTGCATCAATTGGTTCTGCTGCTGGATCAACTGGGTGAGTTCCGGTGGAAATCCATTGTCACGTCTCGGAGTCATCTGAGGGTTTTAGAAAAGATGAGAATTAAGAATAGAGTGAGGTCTAAGGAGAAAACACTACCCAAATGCTCATGAGACAAATGCACACAAAATCACTTCATTCAATTCAAACAAGGGCATACAAACGGTCTAGAACTATCGGAAAAGTGTTCGAACTATAATGTATACATGGGGAAAATACTACTAATAATTGGTGGTCATCTAGAAATTTGAATCGGTGGAAGACTCCATGATGTCTACTCCAGCTTCGTCTTCAAAGTGGGGTCCACTTGGATCCGAATCGGTGTCGTCGATGATGATGTAGTTGTCCGGACATGTGACGTACTTGTCTTCCTTCTTGGATGCTAATCTCTCCTTGAGTTCTTCAATCTCCTGCTTAAGATCGACATTGTGCCTTGCTAGAGCTACGATCTCGTCCATGTAGTCCTTGCGTGTACCCTTCAGTTCTCCTTCTAGCTCGATGATCCTTGCCTTCGCATTCTTCAATTCTATCATGTCATTGCACATCTGGTTCTCTTGGCGTCGAATGTGCTGGTTTAACTCCTGGATGAAAGCTACAATGGATCTATCCTTCTTGATGCTGACTATCTCCCATTCTTCATCTCGGCGTCCGCAAATCTGGTAGATAGTGTCCTTGAGGTCTTCTTGATAAACTTCTCCAATGCGTCCCATGGTGATATGAGATGCCATGCTCTTTCCCAGACTCCATGTGGGTGCACTGAAAACACTATCTATGGGTTTCGTGATTGGCGTGAATGTCCGTCCCGGAATGTGAGCTTGAATCTTCCAGCGCTCCTCTTCAGGCAGAGTGGCGTTGAAGGTCCCGGTGAAACTTGGTAGTCCAATGTTCAGGTACTTGGTGACTTCCTTCAAGTGAAATCCAAAAGGTGTGCCTTCATCCGGTTGAGCGTACTTGATCTTCGCGTCCGTCATCCTAAAAGAGTAGAAAAGATGAGGAGTTAGAAAATGAGAGGAGAATAATGGTCTATGGCTTTAACTTAGTGGTCGTGTCCTACAGTCAGCGTGTGCTCTGATACCATCTCTGTAGCGACCCGACCTCAGATGGTCAAGTCTCTGTGCTCCGGTGTCATCCCTGGATCAGTAATGCTGACACCACACAGTACTTCGAAGGATTTATAACAGAGTAGCAATCACACACTTATTACATAGTTGTCTCAAAGAGAACTTATTACAATAAATATGGCTTAAGGCTATCTAATAACGATAACAGCGGAAGGCTTGGAAGATAAGTGAGTCCATCAACTCCAACGGCATCACTGAGTATAGAACCACGACCTAAAAGGCACCTTACTCGTCATCTGAAAAGTCTGCAACATGAAAGTTGCAGCCCGAAAACGGGTCAGCACATGGAATATGCTGGCAATGTAACACATAGAGAGTAATGAATGATAAGCCTATACTACATGCATATATGGCTGGTGGAAAAGCTCTATGGTTACAGTTTTGCGTAAAGCCAATTTTTCCCTACTGCAAAGGAATAGATGTTATTTAACTATCATGGTGGTTGAAACATCGAGAATGGTTGACAGCATTCCGATCCCAATTAAGTGAACAATTAAAACCCAACAATATTAATTAGAAGTAACATGATGAGATTCACATGATATTCAAGTACTAGATACTCAAGATGTCCATAACCGGGGACACAGCTAATCATGATTAGTTTGTACACTCTACAGAGGTTTGCGCACTTTTCCCCACAAGACTCGATCGCCTCCGTTTGATTTCTCGCACTACATGGTGTGTGAGAAACGGATGACCGAGACATAGTCTTTCAGAAGCGCTAGCACCTTACGTTTGGATAGACCGGTACACCTACTTTCCCCTACATCTGCTAGTCTACCCTGTAAGAGTTCGCACGACTTAATCAACTATGCCAGAGCCCATAATGGCTTGTGGCTGCACACGGAAGTTACTAGCATGAATGATCTTATGATCTCTTTGAGCCTGGGTGGCGGGCCAAAGAAAAACAGGCAAGTCCTGATAGAAACCAGGTGCCTCAATCCACCCAGATGTGTATTTAAGTTGCCACCTTAGATAAAACCATTAATTAACAATACTCACATCTGTCATGGATATCACTCACCCAATCCATGTCTACTAGCATAGCATGGCATAATAAGCAAACGTAGAGGTAACTCCCAAAGGTTCCATAAGTAAAACAGGTAATAGGTACTACCTCATCTACTTCCCATCCCATAGTTTTAAACAGATCCTAATCATGCAATGGGTGAGGATTGGTCTAATTCAATAAAAACTGGGCAATGAGAAGGTATGATCAAAGTGTTAATTGCCTTGCTGAGGATCCACGATACCTAGAGCTTCGAAATAACAGGCGGCGCACTCCGGGTGATCTATCGCAGACAAACAACAAGCATACAATAAGTACTCATCTAATGCATAGGTAAATCTCGAACAGAAGATCGAACCAGAAAGTTCAACTTAAGAACTCCCGTTGGAAAAGAATCGAATTCGAACAAAGCAACTGAAAACAAACGGCGGAAGAAAACAACACGTTTCTAGCAATTTGAAACTAGGTCAAATTTTTACAGTAGTAAAATCTTGTTTAAGTTGATTAGTCAGAACGGCGGTTTCGAAACGAAACTCCAGGCGCTTGAATCACCTGATTCCGATAAACGAGCGAGAAGATAAACTAGAAAGAAGATCGAATCTGAAATCGCGATCAGAAAATCGCGGAATAAATTCGACGAAAAAGAAAACGACGAATGGTTAAACGAACGGACGTTCGTTAACTGAGACTATCCGGCGATCACGTTCGTTAAGACGAACGGTCCGGTGAACAATCGCTAATTAACAAAACCGAAAAAAAACCGATCTAGGGTTTTGAAAAAAAACCGAAACATCAAAAAAAATAAACTGGAACGGTTTTATTAGAAAACCGAACCGGCGAGGGGAGGGTGGCGCGGCTAGGCTACCTCGATGAGGCGGGGTTCCGGCGGGGCGGCGGGGCTACGGCGACGCGGCGGCGGCGGCGAGCGGCGCGGGCGCTGCGCTGCTGCTGCTGCTGCGGGGTGTGGCGGCGGCGGCTTGTGGGGAGGAGAGGGAGGGTGGGGAGTATATATAGGAGGGGGGGTGCGGTGGCTTGGGGAAGGGGCAAGGGAGGCGGCGGCGACGCGGGTCCGAGCCGGACTCGGCTGGCAGAGGCGGTGGCTAAGCGCGGGCGCGCGCGCGGGGAGGCGGGGCGCTGGGCCGGCTGGCTGGGCCCTTGGCCCAGTCGGCGCTGCGGGATTTTTTTATAAATAATTAAGCGTGCAGAAAAACGAAGAAAAGAAAATCTAAACGAGCTCCAAAAACTCCGAAGTTAATTTTCCCCGACTCCTAAAAATGAGTCGAACAAAATGAACTTTTTTCTTGGGGCCTAAATGCAATTTTTGAAAACACGCATTTTTCCCTAATTCAAATAAAATGCAAATAAACTTCAGAAAAATCCAAAATTTGATTTATTTATTAAATCTTTATTTTTCCAAAAGTTTGGGAAAGTCATGTTATTCCCTCTCATATTTTTGATATTGGAAAAATAATTGAAGATAATATAATAAAATCAAAATGATCCTCTTTTCAAAATTTGAGAAAACTCAAATATGAAAATAACGAAATCTCCAACTCTCTCCGAGGGCCCTTGAGTTGCGTGAAATTTCTAGGATCGACCAAAATGCAAGAAAATATGATATGCATGATGAAATAATGTATAACATTCCAAATTGGAAATTTGGGATGTTACAGTTCTCTACAGATTCTACTCCGCCATCCTCCCAACAAGATTTGCAAGACAATGCAAGGATAGATAGTCAATGTAGTTGTGTAGATGATGAGCACATCTCCCCTACTCCACCATCACAGGTGCTTGCTCTAACTTGGCACTATTATATGTGGTTGCATGTTGCGTATGATGTCTAGCTTGTATTGCTTCTAACTTTGTTGAATTGCATCTTCTTACTTTACACATAATGCCTGTGAATATGACATGTGTTCCTGTTTCTAGAACATACGTGTACACGATGAGCAAATCTCCCCTACTCCACCATCACAGGTGCTTGCTCTAACTTGGCACTACTATATGTGGTTGCATGTTGCATATGATGTCTAGCTTGTATTGCTTCTAACTTTGTTGAATTGCATCTGCTTACTTTACACATAATGCTTGTGAATATGACACGTGTTCCTGTTTCTAGAACATGTGTGTACATAATGAGCACATCTCCCCTACTCCACCATCATAGGTGCTTGCTCTAACTTGGAACTGTTATGTGTGGTTGCGTTTTCCGTATGATGTCTAGTTTGTATTGCTTCTGATTATGTTGAATTGCATCTGCGTAGCTTACAACGTATACCTGCAACGATCACTTACCCATAAGACACATTTAACTTGGGACTGCGATGTAGGTTGCATCTTGCATTGTCTTCTAGCTTGTACTGCTTCTAATTTCTTGAAATGGCACTTACGACGAGACACTTTTTACCTGATAGAGTGATATTGATTGCATGTTCATATGGTGCCTAGCTTTCATTTCTTCTAATTTTGTTGAAATGCCTTCCGCTTACTATTTTTTCATACATATTCCATCCTCCTGTCGTACGTGTGAATATGAAACACTATCTTTTTTTGTATATATTCCATCCTCCTATCCTGCGCTTGCCTTACATCAAAGTAGTGTTCATATGTAGCATGCATCAACCAGTTATGCAGAGCTAATTTTATTCATCTTCTTGTGGTTTTGACTTCATAAGGCAATATCAGAAAATAGGAAGGAAAAGAGTAAGTTAGAGGATGTTGGTGGTCCTCCGCACCAACGCAAACAGAGACTCTCTAGATTTGCCACTGCTACGGCTAATGAAGTTGAAGTCCCAAGTCTACATGATGAGTTCATCTCCCGTACTCCACCATCGCAGGTGCTTGCTCTAAGTTGACAGTGTGATAATTGGTTTCATGTTGCATATGTTGTCTAGCCTGCATTTCTTCTATTTCGATTAAATTGCACCTGCTGAGTTCATACATTATACATGTGCATATGACATGGCATTCTGTGTCTAGAATACACTGCATCTATCTATCGTACCATGTTCTTACATCAAAGTACTGCTGTTGTGTATCCCGCATCAGTCACTAATGATTGGACACTTTTAACATGGTAGTTTGATAGTGGTTGCATCTTGCATTGATTTCTATGTTGTACTGCTTCTAATTTTTCAAATTGCCACTTATGACAAGACACTTTTAACTTGGCAGAGTAATATTGGTTGCATCTTTCATATGGTGTCTAGCTTGCATTACTTCTATTTTCTTGAAAAACCTTCTGCTTAGTTTACACATCGTAGCTGTGAATATGTCATGTCGTCCTTTTTTTCTTACATATTCCATCCTCATATGGTTGTCTTACATCAAAGTATTGCTTGTCTGTATCATGCATCAATGAGTTCTGAAGAGCGATTTTATTCTTTTGTGTTGTGGGTACGGCTTGACATGGCAAAGTCAAAAAAGAGCAAGGAAAATAATATAGTAGGGAGTGGTATTACTCGTCGGGTGAAACGGAAAAGGATCTGTCGTCCAGATTCTGCTGGTACTTATAGTGCAGTAGAAGGTCCAAGTCCACCGGCTAAATCTACAAACACAGTATCACCTGCTCCACCAGCTGCAGCATCCGCTTCAACTATACCAGCATCTCAACGAGTTACTCATTTGTTTGCTCCGGAACTAGCCAGTTCCCAAGATGCCTTCACACCTAACACTACTTCCGAAGCACTGCTGACACAACATGACTTGGCAAGATCAGATGAACCTCATGAGCATCAACACCAAGACGGTACATGACCGAGTCAAGTTGCAGTTGCATGCTCCTTTATATGTACTCTCATAGTTTGATGTACACTTAACACTTTCCATATCCGTTGTTGAACTAGCACCACGACGCAAGCGGAAATAGACATCAGGGATAATGCTTGACAGATTAACAAAATCTAAACGAGGAAGAATGGAGATCCATTTTGAGGCAGGTTTAAAAAGGCCATGTGATGCTACAGAGTCAGCCAAGTTAGTATCAGAGGAAACCGTTGCCATTTGGTGTCATGCACGTATCCTCCCAACGTGGATCCAGTACAGGAATGAGAAAGATAATACCCAGTTTAACACCTTCCTTGACAATTTATCTGTAAGTAATGTTATTTATCACAATTAGTAATATTGTCTTGCTCTGTCCCATACTTTCTAGCTTCCTCCTAATAAGACTCACATTATTTTTTTAACAGATGAGGTTCAAGTTGGATCCAAAAGATGATGCAACTAAACAAGCATGCACTCATGTTTTTCAGTCTGCTCTGCGACAGTATCGGTACCACCTTAGAAAATCTCACTTTGAAGGCAAGGCTAACAATGAAATCGCCCAAACATCTCCAGTGGAATATATTACAGATGAAGACTGGACATCCCTCATTAAACACTGGTCTGATCCAAAGTATCAGGTAGGCTATAAGTATTTTATCAGACCACATATTGAACTTGTATTTATGTATGTGCTTTACAAGTGTATCTTCTTCTAGGCTAACTGTTTGAAGAACAAGACCAACCATTCTAAAGTGAAATTCCAACACACAACAGGATCTCGTAGCTATATTGCACACTGCGAGGCTCTTGTAAATAGCTGCTACTTCCTTCTTTTTCCGTAACATATTATCGTATCTATATTGACTTGTTCCAAATACAGAGGAAAGCCTATGCGGACCAAAATAACCTGAACCGAATGCAGTGCAAATCTTCTAGGATTGCCACACCAGCAAGATGAAGGGCATGTGCACACCAGTTCAAGCCGCTGTTGTAAGTCCTTACTCCTCCTGCCTTTGAACTGATTGGTACTGTGATGTGTTCATTTAACTACTTGGTTTGCAGCCAATGTCAGTTCCTCTGTTCACTTTTACACATAGTTGTCTTAATGTATCATTTCACCTTACATGGTTTAAAAGAGATGAAGGATATTCTTTTGGTCTTGATCTGTATTCTAGTTGTTATGTTCACGTGCGCACACAATGATAAAATAGCTTGTTTGTTTTATATCTATTTTCCCATGATATTAATGAGGGCATACTATGTTCATCCTACTTTAAACCATGTCTCTTTATCCTTAGATGTCAAGGAATGTGAGGAAATAGACAATACAGTAGGCATGCTACATGGACATATGTTCCGAAAGTGATTTTATTATGTAGTTGGCACTACAATACATGCTAATGTATTACAGTAGTTCACCAAAATAAGTTATGTATAAACGTGTAACCTAGTTCGTTTGTTTTTGTCTCATTAGTAACTTATCTGGTACACTAATCTACAAGTTCGAACTTCCAGGAAGCTATGGAACAAAAGATTGAACAGCCACAACCACCTGAAGGTGACGAGGCTACCACAGGCACAATGTCACCTCTTGCTGAAGTGCATCTGTATCTCTCCACTAACAGTGCAAAAAGCACCTTCCTGCGTAATTCTGGGTTGGTTGTCAAGGTAACCTCGTCCAAATCGCCTACTGAACAAAATCTTCCTGCTAGATAGCTGTTGGGTAACGTAGTAATTTCAAAATATTTCCTACGCACACGCAAGATCATGGTGATGCATAGCAACGAGAGGGGAGAGTGTTGTCTACGTACCCTCGTAGACCGAAGCGGGAGCGTTGACGCAATGTAGAGGAAGTAGTCGTACGTCTTCTCGGTCCAACCGATCCAAGCACCGTTACTCCGGCACCTCTGAGTTCTTGACACACGTACAGCTCGATGACGCAACCCGGGCTCCGATCCAGCAAAGCTTCGGGGAGGAGTTTTGTTAGCACGACGGCGTGGTGACGATCTTGATGTTCAACCGTCGCAGGGCTTCGCCTAAGCACCGCTACAATATGACCGAGGTGTAATATCGTGGAGGGCGGCACCGCACACGGCTCAGGAACGATCACGAAGATCAACTTGTGTGTTCTAGGGTGCCCCCCTGCCCCCGTATATAAAGGAGCCAAGGGGAGGGGGCGGCCGGCCAAGGAGGGGCGCGCTAGGGGGGAGTCCTACTCCCACCGGGAGTAGGACTCCCTTCTTTCCTAGTTGGAGAAGGAGAAGGGGGGAAAGAGGAGGAAGAGGGAAAGGAAAGGGGGGGGGGGCGCCCCCCTTCCCTTGTCCTATTCGGACTAGGAAGGGGAGGAGTGCGCGGCCACCTCCTGCCTCCTTTTCTCTTCTCCCTCAAGGCCCATGTAGGCCCAATAACCCCCCGGGGGGTTCCGGTAACTCCCCGGTACTCCGGTAAAATGCCGATTTCACCCGGAATGATTCCGATGTCCAAATATAGGCTTCCAATATATCGATCTTTATGTCTCTACCATTTCGAGACTCCTCGTCATGTCCATGATCACATCCGAGACTCCGAACAACCTTCGGTACATCAAAATACATAAACTCATAATGAAACTGTCATCGTAACGTTAAGCGTGCGGACCCTACGGTTCGAGAATAATGTAGACATGACCGAGACACGTCTCCGGTCAATAACCAATAGCGGGATCTGGATGCCCATATTGGTTCCTACATATTCTACGAAGATCTTTATCGGTCAGACCGCATAACAACATACGTTGTTCCCTTTGTCATCGGTATGTTACACTACAGGAATCAGTTAATTTGCCGTCTGTGATGCTCTTTGCTGTCAGTTTTTCGTCTGCATTGACGGCAAATAATTAATTTGCCGTCTGCAAAAAATACAGACGACAAAGACATACTTTACCGTTAGCCAAAAAAATACAGACAGCAAATCCATACTTTGCCGTCTGCAGATAAAATACAAACGGCAAATACATTCTTTGTCGTCTACAAAAAAAATACAGACAACAAACTTAGTACTTTGCTGTGTGTGAAAAAAATACAGACGGCGAATGTGTTATTTGCTATCTGTATTTTTTTCACAGACGACAAAGAGAAAACACACCACACGGATTGATCACACGGATCAGTGACGTGGCATCATCTCAACCCACTCACTCCAGATCTTCCACCACTCATCACGCACACCACACAATCCCACGACCCCACGTCCTCCACAACCCACGCGTGCTATCACACCACACACCCACGCCCCCTCGCCCAAACCCATCTCGCACGGCACATGGGGCTGGAGCACCAGCAGCTCGCCGGAGCGGAGCACCACCAGTCACCCGCTGCCGGCCTCTGCCCGGCTCCGTCAGTCTCCACGTGCCGCCGGCCTCCGCCTGCATCCGGCTCAGCCCGTCTACACGCGCCGCCGCCTACGCCTGCATCCTCTGCCCGTCTCCGCGCGCCGTCAGCCTCTGCCCGCATCTGGCCTCCGCCCGTCTCCGCGTGACACTGGCCTCCGCGCGCCGCCGGCGTCTGCCCGCATCTGGCCTCGGCCCGTCTCCGCGCGACACTGGCCTCCGCGCGCCGCCGGCGTCCTCCTCCCCTGCTCTCCTCTTCCTCCCTCTCTCCCTTGTCTCGATCCGCGGGCCTCCGCCTCCGCTGCTCCCTCTGCCGGTGGTGGGGCTTGGCCCTGGCGGAGTTGGTGGGGTCCAATGGATCCGGGGATTCACGACCGGATCCAACGCCCGGACGAGGGTGGCGAGCTCCGCCTTGGCGGCGGATGGCTTGAGCTCCTCTCGGGCGTCCATGGTGGTGTTGGTGTGCTCCTGTCCATGGAGAAAGGAATGAGAAGGGGTGTGGCTGCTGGTTGCTACTGCTCCGGTGAGCACGGGCACACGTGCGGCGTCCAGATCGAACGCATGTACTGTACTGAAGTGTAATCCGTTTGGCTTGTGAAATATATTATTGTTTTGGATCTGATGATGTATACTGTGTAAATATAGTACTTTGTGTTGTAAAATCCAATAATTCTTGGAACATCAAATATTTATACTGTGGTGTTCGTTCCCCATCTACTCTGCACTTGGACAATTTGTTCATTAAAAAAACAAATAAGATTGTTTGCCGTCTGTGATGTTTGATGTTGATGGCAAAGACGAAGTTTGACTGACGGCAAAGACCATATTCTTTGCCGTCTGTGGCAGCCTCCTCTTTGCCGTCTATGTTTGCCGTCAACCAGCTGACGGCAAACTCTTTGCCGTCTGTATTTTTCTCTTTGCTGTCTGTACTCGCCAGACGGCAAACTAGCTGATTCCTGTAGTGTTACTTGCCTGAGATTCGATCGTCGGTATCCAATACCTAGTTCAATCTCGTTACTGGCAAGTCTCTTTACTCGTTCGGGAATACATCATCCCGCAACTAACTCATTAGTTGCAATGCTTGCAAGGCTTAAGTGATGTGCATTACCGAGAGGGCCCAGAGATACCTCTCCGACAGTCGGAGTGACAAATCCTAATCTCGAAATACGCCAACCCAACATGTACCTTTGGAGACACCTGTAGAGCTCCTTTATAATCACCCAGTTACGTTGTGACGTTTGGTAGCACACAAAGTGTTCCTCCGGTAAACGGGAGTTGCATAATCTCATAGTCATAGGAACATGTATAAGTCATGAAGAAAGCAATAGCAACATACTAAACGATCGGGTGCTAAGCTAATGGAACGAGTCATGTCAATCAGATCATTCAACTAATGATGTGATCCCGTTAATCAAATAACAACTCTTTGTTCATGGTGAGGAAACATAACCATCTTTGATTAACGAGCTAGTCAAGTAGAGGCATACTAGTGACACTCTGTTTGTCTATGTATTCACACATGTATTATGTTTCCAGTTAATACAATTATAGCATGAATAATAAACATTTATCATGATATAAGGAAATAAATAATAACTTTTATTATTGCCTCTAGGGCATATTTCCTTCAGTCTCCCACTTGCACTAGAGTCAATAATCTAGATTACACAGTAATGATTCTAACACCCATGGAGCCTTGGTGCTGATCATGTTTTGCTCGTGGAAGAGGCTTAGTCAACGGGTCTGCTACATTCAGATCCGTATGTATCTTGCAAATCTCTATGTCTCCCACCTGGACTAGATCCCGGATGGAATTGAAGCGTCTCTTGATGTGCTTGGTTCTCTTGTGAAATCTGGATTCCTTTGCCAAGGAAATTGCACCAGTATTATCACAAAAGATTTTCATTGGACCCGATGCACTAGGTATGACACCTAGATCGGATATGAACTCCTTCATCTAGAGTCCTTCGTTCGCTGCTTCTGAAGCAGCTATGTACTCCGCTTCACATGTAGATCCCGCTATGACGCTTTGTTTTGAACTGCACCAACTGACAGCTCCACCGTTTAATGTAAACACGTATCCGGTTTGCGATTTAGAATCGTCCGGATCAGTGTCAATGCTTGCATCAACGTAACCATTTACGATGAGCTCTTTGTCACCTCCATATACGAGAAACATATCCTTAGTCCTTTTCAGGTACTTCAGGATGTTCTTGACCGCTGAGCAGTGATCCACTCCTGGATTACTTTGGTACCTCCCTGCTAGACTTATAGCAAGGCACACATCAGGTCTGGTACACAGCATTGCATACATGATAGAGCCTATGGCTGAAGCATAGGGAACATCTTTCATTTTCTCTCTATCTTCTGCAGTGGTCGGGCATTGAGTCTTATTCAACTTCACACCTTGTAACATAGGCAAGAACCCTTTCTTTGCTTGATCCATTTTGAACTTCTTCAAAACTTTGTCAAGGTATGTGCTTTGTGAAAGTCCAATTAAGCGTCTTGATCTATCTCTATAGATCTTAATGCCCAATATGTAAGCAGCTTCACCGAGGTCTTTCATTGAAAAACTCTTCTTCAAGTATCCCTTTATGCTATCGAGAAAATCTATATCATTTCCGATTAGTAATATGTCATCCACATATAATATCAGAAATGCTACAGAGCTCCCACTCACTTTCTTGTAAATACAGGCTTCTCCAAAAGTCTGTACAAACCCAAATGCTTTGATCACACTATCAAAGCGTTTATTCCAACTCCGAGGGGCTTGCACCAGTCCATAAATGGATCGCTGGAGCTTGCACACTTTGTTAGCTCCCTTTGGATCGATAAAACCTTCTGGTTGCATCATATACAACTCTTCTTCCAGAAATCCATTCAGGAATGCAGTTTTGACATCCATCTGCCAAATTTCATAGTCATAAAATGCGGCAATTGCTAACATGATTCGGACAGACTTAAGCATCGCTACGGGTGAGAAGGTCTCATCGTAGTCAATCCCTTGAGCTTGTCGAAAACCTTTTGCGACAAGTCGAGCTTTGTAGACAGCAACATTACCGTCAGCGTCAGTCTTCTTCTTGAAGATCCATTTATTCTCAATTGCTTGCCGATCATCGGGCAAGTCAACCAAAGTCCACACTTTGTTCTCATACATGGATCCCATCACAGATTTCATGGCTTCAAGCCATTTTGCGGAATCTGGGCTCACCATCGCTTCTTCATAGTTCGTAGGTTCATCATGATCCAGTAGCATGACTTCCAGAACAGGATTTCCGTACCACTCTAGTGCGGATCTTACTCTGGTTGATCTACGAGGTTCAGTAGTAACTTGATCTGAAATTTCATGATCATCATCATCAACTTCCTCACTAATTGGTGTAGGTGTTGCAGAAACTGGTTTCTGTGATGAACTACTTTCCAATAAGGGAGCAGGTACGGTTAGCTCATCAAGTTCTACTTTCATCCCACTCACTTCTTTCGAGAGAAACTCCTTCTGTAGAAAGTTTCCGAATTTAGCAACAAAAGTCTTGCCTTCGGATTTGTGATAGAAGGTGTATCCAATAGTTTCCTTTGGATATCCTATGAAGACACATTTCTCCGACTTGGGTTCGAGCTTATCAGGTTGAAGCTTTTTCACATAAGCATCGCAGCCCCAAAATTTTAGAAACGACAACCTTGGTTTCTTGCCAAACCATAGTTCATAAGGCGTCGTCTCAATGGATTTCGATGGTGCCCTATTTAACGTGAATGCGGTCGTCTCTAAAGCATAACCCCAAAACGATAGCGGTAAATCTGTAAGAGACATCATAGATCGCACCATATAAAGTAAAGTACGATTACGACGTTCGGCCACACCATTACGTTGTGGTGTTTCGGGTGGCGTGAGCTGTGAAACTATTCCGCATTGTTTCAAATGTACACCAAACTCGTAACTCGAATATTCTCCTCCACGATCAGATCGTAGAAACTTTATTTTCTTGTTACGATGATTTTCCACTTCACTCTGAAATTCTTTGAACTTTTCAAATGTTTCAGACTTGTGTTTCATTAAGTAGATATACCCATATCTGCTTAAATCATCTGTGAAGGTTAGAAAATAACGATATCCGCCACGAGCCTCAACATTCATCGGACCACATACATTTGTATGTATGATTTCCAACAAATCTGTTGCTCTCTCCATAGTACCGGAGAACGGCGTTTTAGTCATCTTGCCCATGAGGCACGGTTCGCAAGTACCAAGTGATTCATAATCAAGTGGTTCCAAAATTCCATCAGTATGGAGTTTCTTCATGTGCTTGACACCGATATGACCTAAACGGCAGTGCCACAAATAAGTTGCACTATCATTATCAACTCTGCATCTTTTGGTTTCAACATTATGAATATGTGTATCACTACTATCGAGATTCAATAAGAATAGACCATTCTTCAAGGGTGCATGACCATAAAAGATATTACTCAGATAAATAGAACAACCATTATTCTCTGATTTAAATGAATAACCGTCTCGCATCAAACAAGATCCAGATATAATGTTCATGCTTAACGCTGGCACCAAATAACAATTATTTAAGTCTAAAACTAATCCCGAAGGTAGATGTAGAGGTAGCGTGCCAACCGCGATCACATCGACTTTGGAACCATTTCCCACGCGCATCGTCACCTCGTCCTTAACCAATCTTCGCTTAATCCGTAGTCCCTGTTTCGAGGTGCAAATATTAGCAACAGAACCAGTATCAAATACCCAGGTGCTACTGCGAGCATTAGTAAGGTACACATTAATAACATGTATATCACATATACCTTTGTTCACCTTGCCATCCTTCTTATCCGCCAAATACTTGGGGCAGTTCCGCTTCCAGTGACCAGTCTGCTTGCAGTAGAAGCACTCAGTTTCAGGCTTAGGTCCAGACTTGGGTTTCTTCTCTTGAGCAGCAACTTGCTTGCTATTCTTCTTGAAGTTCCCCTTCTTCTTCCCTTTGCCCTTTTTCTTGAAACTAGTGGTCTTGTTGACCATCAACACTTGATGCTCCTTCTTGATTACTACCTCTGCAGCCTATAGCATTGCGAAGAGCTCGGGAATTGTCTTATCCATCCCTTGCATATTATAGTTCATCACGAAGCTCTTGTAGCTTGGTGGAAGTGATTGGAGAATTCTGTCAATGACGCTATCATCCGGAAGATTAACTCCCAGTTGAATCAAGTGATTACAATACCCAGACATCTTGAGTATATGCTCACTGACAGAACTATTCTCCTCCATCTTGCAGCTATAGAATTTATTGGAGACTTCATATCTCTCAATCCGGGCATTCTGCTGGAATATTAACTTCAACTCCTAGAACATCTCATATGCCCCATGACGTTTAAAACGTCGTTGAAGTCCCGGTTCTAAGCCATAAAGCATGGCACATTGAACTATCGAGTAGTCATCAGCTTTGCTCTGCCAAACGTTCTTAACGTCGTTAGTTGCATCAGCAACAGGCCTGGAACCCAGCGGTGCTTCCAGGACGTAACTCTTCTGTGCAGCAACGAGGATAATCCTCAAGTTACGGACCCAGTCCGTGTAATTGCTACCATCATCTTTCAACTTTGCTTTCTCAAGGAACGCATTAAAATTCAACGGAACAACATCACGGTCCATCTATCTACAATCAAACATAAATAAGCAAGATACTATCAGGGACTAAGTTCATGATAAATTTAAGTTTAGTTAATCATATTACTTAAGAACTCCCACTTAGATAGACATCCCTCTAATCTTCTAAGTGATCACGTGATCCATATCAACTAAACCATGTCCGATCATCACATGAGATGGAGTAGTTTCAATGGTGAACATCACTATGTTGATCATATCTACTATATGATTCATGCTCGACCTTTCGGTCTCCGTGTTCCGAGGCCATATCTGTATATGCTTGGCTCGTCAAGTATAACCTGAGTATTCCGCGTGTGCAACTGTTTTGCACCCGTTGTATTTGAACGTAGAGCCTATCACACCCGATCATCATGTGGTGTCTCAGCACGAAGAACTTTCGCAATGGTGCATACTCAGGGAGAACACTTCTTGATAATTAGTGAGAGATCATCTTAAAATGCTACCGTCAATCAAAGCAAGATAAGATGCATAAAAGATAAACATCACATGCAATCAATATAAGTGATATGATATGGCCATCATCATCTTGTGCTTGTGATCTCCATCTTCGAAGCACCGTCATGATCACCATCGTCACCGGCGTGACACCTTGATCTCCATCGTAGCATCGTTGTCGTCTCGCCAATCTTATGCTTCTACGACTATTGCTACCGCTTAGTGATAAAGCAAAGCATTACAGGGCGATTGCATTGCATACAATAAAGCGACAACCATATGGCTCCTGCCAGTTGCCGATAACTCGGTTACAAAACATGATCATCTCATACAATAAAATTTAGCATCATGTCTTGACCATATCACATCACAACATGCCCTGCAAAAACAAGTTAGATGTCCTCTACTTTGGTGTTGCAAATTTTACGTGGCTGCTACGGGCTTAGCAAGAATCAATCTTACCTACGTATCGAAACCACAACGATAGTTTGTCAAGTTAGTGCTGTTTTAACCTTCGCAAGGACCGGGCGTAGCCATACTCGGTTCAACTAAAGTTGGAGAAACTGACACCCGCCAGCCACCTCTGTGCAAAGCACGGCGGTAGAACCAGTCTCGCGTAAGCGTACGCGTAATGTCGGTCCGGGCCGCTTCATCCAACAATACCGCCGAACCAAAGTATGACATGCTGGTAAGCAGTATGACTTATATCGCCCACAACTCACTTGTGTTCTACTCGTGCATATAACATCAAACCATAAAACCTAGGCTCGGATGCCACTGTTGGGGAACGTAGTAATTTCAAAAAATTCCTACGCACACGCAAGATCATGGTGATGCATAGCAACGAGAGGGGAGAATGTTGTCTACGTACCCTCGTAGACCGAAGCGGAAGCGTTGACGCAACGTAGAGGAAGTAGTCGTTCGTCTTCCCGGTCCAACCGATCCAAGCACCGTTACTCCGGCACCTCCGAGTTCTTGACACACGTACAACTCGATGACGCACCCCGGGCTCCGATCCAGCAAAGCTTCGGGGAGGAGTTTTGTCAGCACGACGGCGTGGTGACGATCTTGACGTTCAACCGTCGCAGGGCTTCGCCTAAGCACCGCTACAATATGACCGAGGTGTAATATCATGGAGGGGGGCACCGCACACGGCTAAGGATCGATCAGGAATATCAACTTGTGTGTTCTAGGGTGCCCCCTGCCCCCGTATATAAAGGAGCCAAGGGGAGGGGGCGGCCGGCCAAGGAGGGGTGCGCCAGGGGGGAGTCCTACTCCCATCGGGAGTAGGACTCCCTTCTTTCCTAGTTGGAGAAGGAGAAGGGGGGAAAGAGGAGGAAGAGGGAAAGGAAAGGGGGGCGCCGCCCCCCTTCCCTTGCCCTATTCGGACTAGGAAGGGGAGGGGCGCGCGGCCACCTCCTGCCTCCTTTTCTCTTCTCCCTCAAGGCCCATGTAGGCCCAATAACCCCCCGGTGGGTTCCGGTAACCCCCCGATACTTCAGTAAAATGCCGATTTCACCCGGAACGATTCCGATGTCCAAATATAGGCTTCCAATATATCGATCTTTATGTCTCGACCATTTCGAGACTCCTCGTCATATCCATGATCACATCCGGGACTCCGAACAACCTTCGGTACATCAAAATACATAAACTCATAATGAAACTGTCATCGTAACGTTAAGCGTGCGGACCCTACGGTTCGAGAATAATGTTGACATGACCGAGACACGTCTCCGGTCAATAACCAATAGCGGGACCTGGATGCCCATATTGGTTCCTGCATATTCTACGAAGATCTTTATCGGTCAGACCGCATAACAACATACGTTGTTCCCTTTGTCATCGGTATGTTACTTGCCCGAGATTCGATCATCGGTATCCAATACCTAGTTCAATCTCGTTACCGGCAAGTCTCTTTACTCGTTCCGTAATACATCATCCCGCAACTAACTCATTAGTTGCAATGCTTGCAAGGCTTAAGTGATGTGCATTACCGAGAGGGCCCAGAGATACCTCTCCGACAGTCGGAGTGACAAATCCTAATCTCGAAATACGCCAACCCAACATGTACCTTTGGAGACACCTGTAGAGCTCCTTTATAATCACCCAGTTACGTTGTGACGTTTGGTAGCACACAAAGTGTTCCTCCGGTAAACGGGAGTTGCATAATCTCATAGTAATAGGAACATGTATAAGTCATGAAGAAAGCAATGGCAACATACTACACGATCGGGTGCTAAGCTAATGGAATGGGTCATGTCAATCAGATCATTCAACTAATGATGTGATCCCGTTAATCAAATAACAATTCTTTGTTCATGCTTAGGAAACATAACCATCTTTGATTAACGAGCTAGTCAAGTAGAGGCATACTAGTGACACTCTGTTTGTCTATGTATTCACACATGTATTATGTTTCCAGTTAATACAATTATAGCATGAATAATAAACATTTATCATGATATAAGGAAATAAATAATAACTTTTATTATTGCCTCTAGGGCATATTTCCTTCAGTCTCCCACTTGCACTAGAGTCAATAATCTAGATTACACAGTAATGATTCTAACACCCGTGGAGCCTTGGTGCTGATCATGTTTTGCTCGTGGAAGAGGCTTAGTCAACGGGTCTGCTACATTCAGATCCGTATGTATCTTGCATATCTCTATGTCTCCCACCTGGACCAGATCCCGGATGGAATTTAAGCGTCTCTTGATGTGCTTGGTTCTCTTGTGAAATCTGGATTCCTTTGCCAAGGCAATTGCACCAGTATTGTCACAAAAGATTTTCATTGGACCCGATGCACTAGTGTAGGATCTAGAAGTAGGTGTGTCTAGAGGGGGGTGATTAGACACTTAGTGCTAAAGTTGCAGTTTTGAAGCCTTTTCAGTTTGAGTGGAGTTTTAGGCACAATTTCAACATACACAATACATATCAAGCAAGCATGCAAAGAGTATATGAGCAGCGGAATGTAAAGCATGCAACTTGCAAGAATGTAAAGGGAAGGGTTTGGAGAATTCAAACGCAATTGGAGATACGGATGTTTTTCGCGTGGTTCGGATAGGTGGTGCTATCCTACAACCACGTTGATGGAGACTTCAACCCACGAAGGGTAACGGTTGCACGTGTCCATGGAGGGCTCCACCCACGAAGGGTCCACGAAGAAGCAACCTTGTCTATCCCACCATGGCCATCGCCCATGAAGGACTTGCCTCACTAGCGGTAGATCTTCACGAAGTAGGCGATCTCCTTGCCCTTACAAACTCCTTGGTTCAACTCCACAATCTTGTCGGAGGCTCCCAAGTGACACCTAGCCAGTCTAGGAGACACCACTCTCCAAGAAGTAACAAATGGTGTGTTGATGATGAACTCCTTGCTCTTGTGCTTCAAATGATAGTCTCCCCAACACTCAACTCTCTCTCATAGGATTTGGATTTGGTGGAAAGAAGATTTGAGTGGAAAGCAACTTGGGAAAGGCTAGAGATCAAGATTCATATGGTAGGAATGGAATATCTTGGTCTCAACACATGAGTAGGTGGTTCTCTCTCAGAACATATGAGTTGGAAGTGTAGATGTGTTCTGATGGCTCTCTCCACGAATGAAGAGGAGGTGGAGGGGTATATATAGCCTCCACACAAAATCCAACCGTTACACACAATTTACCAATCTCGGTGGGACCGAATCAACAAACTCAGTCGGACCGAAAAGGTAAACCTAGTGACCGTTAGAGATTTTCAGTGGGACTGACATGCAACTCGGTAGGACCGATATGGTTCAGGTTAGGGCATAACGTAATCTCGATGAGACCGATTACACAAAATCGGTGAGACCGATTTTGGTAATAAGCTAACCAGAGAGTTGGTCAGGTAAACTCGGTGGGACCGATTACTAAACTCGGTAAGACCGATTTTGGTAATGAGTTAACCAAAGAGTTTACATTGTAATCTCGGTAGTACCGATTGCCTAAACTCGGTGAGACCGATTTTGACAATGGACATACACAGTGAGATTGCAATCCCATCTAGGTGAGACCGAGATCCCTATCGGTAGAACCGATTTGCTAGGGTTTGGAAATGGCTTATGACATGTGAAACTCGGTGGCGCCGGATAGAAAAAATCGGTAGGACCGAGTTTGACTTTGGGTTTAGGTCATATGTGGAAATGGGAAAGTAGCTGAGGGTTTTGGAGCATATCATCAAGCACATGGAGCAAAAGGCTCATTAAGCAACACCTCATCCCTTCTTAATAGTATTGGCTTTTCCTATGGACTCAATGTGATCTTGGATCACTAAAAGTGTGAAATGAAGAGTCCTGAGCTTGAAGCTTTAGCCAATCCTTTGTCCTTAGCATCTTGAAGGAGTTCCCACAACCTTTAGTCCATGCCACTCCATTGTTTCAACTTATTTGAAATATACTAGATA
Source organism: Aegilops umbellulata (assembly GCA_032464435.1). NCBI lineage: Eukaryota > Viridiplantae > Streptophyta > Magnoliopsida > Poales > Poaceae > Aegilops > Aegilops umbellulata. Next base: position 103,713,887 of record CP136060.1, on the reverse strand, counting down.
AAAGTATTAGTCCAACAAGAGATATGTTGACATTAATTACCAAAACCACCTGGAGAGCACTTGTGCTTTCAATCTCCCCCTTTTTGGTAATTGATGGCAACATACATCAAAGCTTTAAATAAAGATACAAATAATAGCAAGTAAAGCTTTGGAAGAACATGTAGCAAACATAGGCTCCCCCTACATGTATGCAATCATGTGAATACAGAATATAGAAGCATGTGAGATCATAATCATGACAGAGTAGACAATGTGTTACATGTATCTTGACCATATGCATCAGAGCAAAAGATTATTAAGAGAAATACCTTCATGCTTATGAGTCCTTCTTGCAAACAGTATGTACAAGAGCAAGAATTCCTCATACTCATTATTCTGATACATATATGTCGGTGTACTAAAGTAGGGGTACCTTAGTACCCCGAACTTGTGCACGGGCAGTAGTAGCGTCCCGCGGCAAGGCTCGCCAGGGGAGCGAAAAGAGTCTCCACGGCCCTTTCTGGGCCGGACGAAGGCCAAGTGATCGAGCCAAGAAGACCAAGCCCCGGCAAGAGGAGCTTGCCGGGCCAAGAAGGCGAGGTCCGGCAAGAGGAGCTTGCCGGGCCAAGGCGACAAGGCCCCGGTAAGAGGAGCTTGCCGGGACGACCAAGCCGAAGCACCAAGGCCCCGGCGGGAGGAGCTCGCCGGGACGGCCAAACCAAGGCACCCCAAGAGAAGCCCGCCGCGGCGCGCCACGCGCCCCGGCAAGGCCTGACAAGCGGCAAGCTCTCAGGTGCAGCAACACAACCACCGCGGCAAGCCACTTGCCGCGGCGAACCACCACCTCAGACGTGCGCCCCAGCTCACCTGCCCATGCGTCACTCTGGAGCTTCCCCAGAGACACGTGGCGGGGCGCCGCGCAGCTTGGGGCGCGCGCGTGGCATGCGACGTTGGCGGAGTCGCCCCCGTGGCAAGCGGAGGCGCCCCTAACGGTCCGCCTCGGCACTGTTCAGGCGATCCAGACGGGCATTTAATGCCTTTGTCCCCCGCCGTCAGAGTTAGGTGCGATAGCACTGTGCGGCCACTGTTCGCACAGTTCCTTGCCATTTTTACCCTCACCTGCGTCGCTGCCTGTGGAAAACCCCTTAGCATATAAAAGGAGGCCCATGCGCACGTACGGAGGGGGAGGAGGAGGAAAAACCTAGAAAGGATCCAGACCGGAAGAAGGACACCCAGTAGACCCTCGTCTATGTCCAGCTCCAACTTACTGTAGCTTCTTGCGCTCCAGAGCAAGAACTCGAATCAACCAGACATGCAGCAGTAGGGTTTTACGCATCCGTGCGGCCTGAAGCTGGGTAAAATCATTGTGTGTGTGTCGCCTCGATCTGCTCTTTGTGCAACCTCCGCCCCCCGCCGAACCGACAAGGGGCTCCATCCCCATAGGTGCTCGAGGAGGCCGATATCCCCCGACATCTTTGGCGCGCCAGGTAGGGAGAGCGTCGAGGTTGTGTGAACCAGATCCGGCGTCCGCGCGCGCCAGACTCTCACTGTTTGCGCCGGCATGGCGCCGAAGAAGAAAGCTCCGGAGGCGACCGGTCCGTCATCGTCGAACCCACCGCCCATGGAGCGGACGGGTGGTGGGGAGGACGCCGGCGGAGGAACGGGCGCCGTCGAACCAGTTCTTGGTCCCGCGACGTCCGAGCTCGCCCCACGCCCCTCTCAGGAGGCGCGAAACCAGCAGCGTCATGGTACCCATGGTACCATACGCTCGCTGGACCCAGACCATGCTGGTGGGTCCCAAGGCGCTCAGGGCCAGTATGCGATCCAGCGTGCCGGAACGAGCGTCGCGCGGCTGCCTGGACCGGGTGCTGCTCCTTCCAACATGGTTAGGAGTTCGAGCACATCCCTCTCCTCACGCCGTTCGCCGCCTCTGCCCGCCACCCCAGCGGAAGCTCTCGCGCGAGCTCAGCTACTCCTAGACTACCCTACGGCGGCGGACAAGCTCGACGACTGGAGGGCAACTATCCAGAGCCTCATCGGTTTCGCCAACGGCGACACTCCACGGCAGCACAGCGCGTCGCAGCCGCGGCCAGTCACCCAGGCGAGAACCGATGGTGCCAAGAATGGCGGGGGTGCGACCACCGTGCACTCCCCGCCCCAGAAGCCGCGGTTGCCGACTCGCCGGGCTCACCTCGACAACGACTCCACCGCGTCGTCGAACCCGCGAACTCGCCGCGACCAACGCCAAGTCCTTCACGAATGAAGGGAAGAAGACGCTCGAACCCGCATCGAGCGCAGAAGAGAGGCGCGGCGTTAATCAGACTAGCGCATTGAGCCCTCTGGAAACATGCACGCACCGGGGGAACCAGGCGAACTGCCGTATTCGGTAGGCTGCCCCGCGTTCACCCGCGAGCTACGACAAGTCCAGTGGCCCAGCACAAAGAACTTCAAGCCCGACGTGCCCGAGAAGTACGACGGCAAGTCGCATCCGTCTGAGTTCCTCAGCATCTACACCATTGCGGTGCAGGCTGCCGGGGGACGGGACGATAAGATCCTTGCCAACTACTTCCCGCTGGTACTCAAGCCCAACGTCAGATCCTGGCTCATGCACTTGCCGGACGGCTCCATCTCCTCCTGGCCAGATCTATGCCATCAGTTCGTTGGCGCCTTCACGGGCGGCCACAAACCCCATGGCCAGGCAAGCGATCTTCACCTGCTTGTTCAGAAGGAGGGGGAGCCTTTGCGCAAGTTCATCCAGAGGTTCAGCCGTGTGCACTACAACATCCCAGACGTCCACCCCACCGCGGTGATCAGCGCGTTCCATCAGAACGTGCGCAACTGCAGGATGAGGGAGGAGATGGCGATGTGCAAGATCAAGGAGGTCAGCGAGCTTTATGCCCTGGCCGACAAGTGTGCACGCGCTGAGGAGGGGAGGAAGCTCCCCGGAGAAAGTGTTGGAGAAGGAGAATCCGACAGTGAAGGTACCACCCCGGCAAGGAGAGGCCGGCGGCGGAACGGCAAAAAGAAGAAAAACACATAGGTACTGGTTGTCGAGAAGTCCGGCAGCGAGGGCTCCGCCAAGAAAGCCCGGGCGGGATGCCCCGGCAAGGAGGTTGTCGGGTGCGCCAACTGCCGGGCGGTGGCCGCTGCCGATAAGCGAGACGGTACCGACAAGAAGTACTGCAAGATCCACCGTACCAGGGGCCACGACCTCCAGAGTTGCAAGCAAGTCGAGCGACTCGTCGACCTGTAGAAGGCCGAGTACGCACGACGCGACAAGGAGAGAGCCCAAGAAGGAGGCGGGGGATCCGGCACGAAGCGTCCCGGCCCGGGGGAGCGCCGCGGCAAGGACAAGCAGCGGCAAGCAGACAGACCTCCCCGGGGACGCGATAAGAGCGAAGACGATGACGACGACGAAGATATGGAAGACCCCGAGACCAGCGAGCAGGAGTTTCAGAAAGCCACTGAGGTCTTGTGTGTGGATGGCGGTGCCTCCCTGCACGCTTCCCACCACCAGCTTAAACGGTGGGCGTGGGAGGTCAATGCAGCGGAGCCACCCGTCGAGTCACGCAGACCCCTGAGATGGTCCAGCACGCCTATCATCTTCGATATTGAGGACCACCCTGATCGCACAACCGCGGTCGGGTGCTTGCCGATGTTGGTTTCCCCAACAATCCGCAACCTCAAGTCACTAAGATGCTAGTTGACGGCGGGGCCGGCTTGAATCTGATCTCCTCCGTTGTTCTCCGGAGACTCCAAGTTCCCGACAGCGAGCTTGAAGAAACCGGCACATTCCAAGGAATCAACCCGGGAAAGAGCAAGCCGAAGGGAAAGATCACGCTACCGGTAACATTTGGCAGCGAGCTGAATTTCAGGACTGAGAAGGTCACCTTTGATGTCGCCGACTGTCCGTTGCCTTACAACAAGATCCTCGGCCGACCAGCGCTCGCCAAGTTCATGGCGGCCTCTCACTACGCGTATAACATGCTCAAGATGCCTGGCCCGATAAGCGTCATTTCTGTCCCTGGCGACAAGAAGGATGCCCTTATCTGCGCCGACCAAATATACCGGGACGCAACAGCAGCAACGGCCCGTGGCCCACCTGCTGCTGGAGCTTCCGGGGGAAAGAAGAAGCCCGGCAAATGCTCTGGCGCCCACTCCGGCAAGCGCCCCTCTTCGGAGTGCTGCGCTGCCGTCGAGGACGTGCCATGGAGCCCCGCCGGCAAGAAGACCAAGCTCGGCGAATGCTCTGGCGCCCACTCCGGCAAGCGTGCCTCTTCGGAGTGCTGCGCTGCCGTCGAGGACGTGCCATCGAGCCCCGCCGGCAAGAAGGCCAAGCTCGGCGAATGCTCTGGCGCCCACTCCGGCAAGCGTGCCTCTTCGGAGTGCTGCGCTGCCGTTGAGGACGTGCCATCGAGCCCCGCCGGCAAGAAGGCCAAGCCCGGCGAATGCTCTGGTGCCCACTCCGGCAAGCGCGCCTCTTCGGAGTGCTGCGCTGCCGTTGAGGACGCACCATCGAGCCCCGCCGGTAAACACAAGGAAACGACGGCTGCTCCACCAGCGACCAAGAAGGTGCCCGCCAAGGAGGACGGCACTGGTGGTACCTTCACCATCAGTGCCACTCTCGACCCCAAATAGGAAGGCGCGCTCGTTGCTTTCCTGCGGGCGAATGTCGATGTGTTTGCCTGGCAACCATCTGACATCCCCGGCGTTCCCAGGGAAGTGATTGAGCATCACCTTGCCGTATGTCCCCATGCGCGGCCCGTCAAGCAAAAGGTCAGGAAACAAGCGGTGGAGCGCCAAGAGTTTATCGCGGAGGAGATCAGGAAGTTGGAAGCGGCAGGCCTCGTCAGAGGCGTGCTCCATCCGACGTGGTTGGCCAATCCTGTTGTCGTGCGCAAAGCAAACGGGAAGTGGAGGCTTTGCATCGATTTCACCGATGTCAACAGAGCTTGCCCTAAAGATCCATTCCCCTTGCCGCGCATCGACCAGATTGTTGACTCCACGGCCGGATGCGACCTGCTTTCATTCCTTGACGCCTACTCCGGGTACCACCAGGTCTTCATGGCTGAAGAAGACGAAGAGAAGACTGCGTTCATCACTCCATGCGGCACGTACTGTTTTGTGCGGATGCCTTTTGGACTGAAGAATGCAGGCTCGACGTTTGCGAGGGTTGTCCACACTGCTTTCGAGCCACAGATCCACAGAAATGTGGAGGCCTACATGGACGACATTGTGGTCAAGAGCAGAGACAAGGCAACCCTGGTTCAAGACTTGGAAGAGACCTTTGCGAACTTGCGCAAGATCAGCCTCAAGCTCAACCCCGAGAAGTGCGTGTTCGGAGTTCCCTCCGGCAAGCTTCTCGGGTTCTTCGTGTCTCAGCATGGGATCGAAGCCAACCCCGACAAGATCAAGGCCATCGAGCAGATTGAAGCACCAACGCGTGTCAAGGACGTGCGAAGACTTGCCGGCTGCGTGGCGGCTCTCAGCAGGTTTATTTCCAGGTCTGCGGAACGCGCCCTGCCGTTTTTCAAAATCTTGAAAAAGGCAGGTCCAGTAAAATGGACTCCGGAAGCGGAGGCTGCGCTGCAAGACTTGAAGAAATACCTGTCCTCCGCTCCTATACTTGTCACGCCTAGACCGCAAGAGAAGTTGCTGCTCTACCTAGCGGCAACCAATCAAGTGGCTAGTGCTGCGTTAGTAGCGGAGAGGGAAGCTGATGACGAGCCAGCAACCACGGCAAGCGCGTCCGACGACAAGCAGGGAGCTTCCCCGACAAGCTCTGGCCTCGGCAAAGGCGGATCCGCGCAAGCGCAAGGGGAAGTGCAGAGGAAGAGGATGGTGCAGCGCCCAGTTTACTTCGTCAGTTCCCTCCTGCAGGGGGCTAGGTCGAGGTACTCTGGTGTGCAGAAATTGCTCTTCGGCCTCCTCATGGCCTCGAGGAAGCTGCGCCATTACTTCCAAGCACACGAGATCACAGTGGTCACTCGCTTTCCGCTTAAGAGGATACTGCAGAATCCCGAAGCAACAGGCAGGATTGTCGAGTGGGCACTGGAACTGTCAAGCTTTGGCCTCAAGTTCGAGAGCACATCGACCATCCAGAGCCGAGCATTGGCAGAGTTCATAGCAGAGTGGATGTCGACACCGGACGAAGAAATTCCAGAGACGAGCATCCCCGGCAAGGAAGCAACCAAAGAGTGGCTGATGTACTTTGATGGTGCCTTTTCGCTGGAAGGCGCCGGTGCCGGCGTGCTGCTCATCGCGCCCACCGGAGAGCACCTCAAGTACATCGTCCAGATGCACTTTCCCAAGGAGCAAGCAACCAACAATACGACAGAGTATGAAGGTTTGCTCGCCGGTCTCAGGATCGCGGCGGAACTTGGGATCAAGAAGCTCATTGTCAGGGGTGACTCGCAGCTCGTCGTCCGCCAAGTGAACAAGGATTACCAGTGCCCGTTGATGGAGGCTTACATTGATGAAGTGAGGAAGCTGGAAGAGCGCTTTGACGACCTACAAATGGAATACGTTCCAAGAGCAGAAAACGACATCGCCGACGGCCTGTCAAAATGCGCCGCACTAAAGCTACCTGTGGAACCAGGGACTTTTGTGCTCAAGCTGACTCAGCCATCCGTGACACCATCGACTGGGCCAAGCAAGAAGGGAAAATCGGTCTCCGGTGACTATCTCCCGGCAGAGCTTCCCGAAGCCGCCGCCAAGAGAGTCCCCAAGATCGACGCCGAGAGTGCTGAGGAGCTGCCCGCTCCGGCAAGCCCCAGGGTTTGTCCCGACGAAGCAGGCGCTCCCGGCAAGTCATGCCCCGGCAAGCTTGCCGGGGAACGTCAAGCTCCGGCTGAGCCCCAAGTCCTCGCCGTAGAAGATGATGTTCCCGCAGTCGCCGACATGCCTTTGGTCCTCGTCGTCGAGCCACAGGCTCCGACGTGGGCACAGCAGATCGTCCGTTTCCTCTAGACAGGAGAACTTCCCGAAGAACAAGAAGAAGCGGAAAGAGTAGCCTGGCAGTCCAGTATGTACCAGTTCGTCGACAGCGCACTGTACAAAACAGGACGCAATGGGGTGAAATTGAAGTGCATTCACTGGGAAGACGGACAGAAGCTGTTGGCGGAGATACACGGAGGCATATGTGGACACCACATTGGCGCCAGAGCACTTGCCGGCAGAGCGTTCCGGCAAGGTTTCTTCTGGCCCATAGCCCTCCAGGATGCAACTGCACAAGTAACCAAGTGTGAAGCGTGCCAGTTCCATTCCAAGAAGATACACCAGCCAGCTCAAGCTCTCCAGATGATCCCTTTGTCCTGGCCCTTCTCGGTCTGGGGGCTCGATATCCTCGGCCCCTTCCCCCGATCCGTCAGGGGCTTTGAGTACTTGTTCGTTGCCATCGACAAGTTCACAAAGTGGCCAGAAGTGGAGTCGGTGAGGAAGGTGACTGCCCAGTCCGTGATCAAATTCTTCAGGTCGATTGTTTGCCGCTTCGGGATCCCCAACAGGATCATCACCGACAACGGTACGCAGTTCACAAGCCACGCTTTCATGCAGTACACCCAAAACCTTGGCACCAAGGTCTGCTTCGCTTCTGTTGCTCATCCCCGGAGCAACAGTCAAGCGGAAAGGGCCAACGCCGAGGTACTGCGCGGGCTCAAGACCAGAAGTTTTGACAAGCTGCTCAAGCGCGGACGGAACTGGATCGAGGAGCTGCCGGCGGTTCTTTGGTCGGTCGGAACGACGCCAAATCGAGCCACCGGCCAGACACCATTTGCTCTAATCTATGGAGCAGAAGCAGTTACCCCCACGGAACTCGTATACGGGTCACCTCGAGTGCTCGCTTATGATGAGCTTGAGCAAGAGCGGTCGCGTGAAGATGACGCACTGCTCCTCGAGGAGGATCGTCTCCAGGCTGTTGTGCGATCCGCTCGCTACCAGCAAGCTCTGCGTCGCTATCATAGCCGCAAAGTTAAAGCCAGGAGCCTCGAGGAAGGCGACCTTGTTCTTCGGCGCGTTCAGTCGGCCAAGATACACAACAAGTTGACGCCAAAGTGGGAAGGCCCTTACCGGGTGAAACGAGTCACGAGGCCTGGCGCCGTCCGCCTCGAGACCGAAGATGGTACTTCGGTGAGCAATTCCTGGAACATTGAGCATCTTCGCAAGTTTTACCCGTAAGGCGCGGTTGTCGGACCCCGGCCGGCAACCAACTCTTTGTACAAAAGTCTTGCCGCAGTTGCAGGTAATCCTTTGTACAAAGCCAGGCGCAGACCCTGGCAGCAATGAAGCGCTGGCGCCCCCAAGTTTTAGCATGCATGCTGAGTCGAGTCTCGTCCTTGGTTAGGGTTGATAGTGCCTAACAGTCGCTAACCCCTAACTTAGAGGTCGAGTCCGCGTCTTTTTCCCGTCCTTTCCCTTTGGCTCGCAGGAGTTGCATACCCTTGCCGAGCCGCTCAAGGATGAAGAAGGGGAGAAGGGCGAGCCAGCACCCGCGCCCCGGCAAGCCAGAGTTGCCGGGGGCTGCAACCTCAGATAAGTCTTTGCATCCCTTATCATGCATTCTCTCGTGAGCTGCGGGATGCGAAAACCTTGCTTCCTCCTAAAAGCTGCCGTGCTCTCTTAAGCGACAAACCCCGGAGCGCGTTCCCGGGGCCCGTTTCTGATAGTAGCCGCGGCGGCAAGAGGAGGAAGCAAGGGGCCAGGACCCGCCTTCTCCATGCCTCCGCCAAGAGCGTGAGGAGGGCCAAGGGGCGCGGGGAGACGGCAGGGTCCGTTGCCGGGCGTGGAAGTGTCTATCTTAACGATGCAAAGGGTTCGCTCCTGGCCGCGGGATGTACCCGCGAGACAAATGGTCCGGCAAACACTCCCTTTTCATTAAAAACATTCTACTCAGGTACAGCTCAGAGAGAATGAAAAACATGAAAGATGGGATTACAAGATTTAAACACAACTAAGGCCCGAGGGCTTACAAGATAAAAAGAGATAAGGTGCCCGTAATCCCTTTCTTGTCTCTCTCCTCAGGAGGTAGGACAAGGAGGCGAGAAGGGCAAAAGGGGCGCCTAGACGAGCTACGGGTGGCAGAAGACGCCAAGAGAGCATCCGGGGCTCCGCCACGGGGCTCCGGAGGCCGGATGGAGACGGCGACGCCGGAAGCGGAGCTCGAGAAGGAGGCGGCGGGACGTCAACACGCTGTCGAGGTCATCTAGCCCTCGTACTCCAAGTTGACGGCCTTGCCGCCAGCCTCTTCCGCAGCCTTGCCACGCCGGCCACCCGAGAAGACGAAGCCCCGGCAAGAGGAGCTTGCCGGGCCGGAGAGAAGACCCCGGTGGTCGTCGCCGCTAGCAGGGGTGGTGACGGCGTCTGGGGCGAAGTTGGAAGACGAGGCAGCGGCCTTGCCGCCCGCCCTCTTCCTCTTCCGCAGCCTCCCTACGCCAGCCGCCCAAGGAGACGACCCCGGGGAGTTCACGGCGCCAGCGACGCAGACAACGGGGGCCGCCGGTGCCACGCGGAGCTGCGACCGGCACCTAGTCGGACCCGTCATCCCAGCGGCCGCTCCCCTCGTCATCGCTGTCGGAGGAGCTATCCACGCAGCACCGGGCCCGGGTGCCGAGGTCCCCGAAGGCCTTGACGGAGAGGAGATCACCCTCCATCAGCTTAAAATGGAGGGTGAACCCCTCCATCAAGCTGTGGATCCAGGCGAACGTCTTCCACCCTCGGCCAAGACACACCACGCCGGGGGCTCGGGATTCAACGTGGACTCGCGTACCACTGATCCCGCAGCCCCTCATGCGCAGTCTCAGCGTCTCGTGTTGTTCCGCCTCCAAGACGTCCGCGAAGGGAGCCGGGAGGCGGAGGCGACGGCGAGGCGCCCGACGCAGCCTGATGATGAACTCGCAGGGGTCGTCCCCGAGATGAACCGCCGGGGGAAACCGAGCCGCCGGCGGAGGCGAGGCCGGCGCGCCGCCCCGCCCGCCTCGAGCGCCTCGGCCCCGTCCACGGCCTCGTCCACGACCTCGCCCCCTCCCCCTTCCCCTTACGGTTGGCTCCGCCGCCGCAGGTGCAAGGGGAGGAGGGGCGCGCTGCCTGGCGGCAACCCTTGCCGCCACCGAAGAAGGACCAGGGTTCCCTTCCTCCATGACAGTTGGGGAGAGGGGACCAGGGCTCTAAGAGAAGGAAGAAGGAAGGGGTGCGGACCCTCGTCATCCCCTTCCACTCCTTATAAAGGGGCGGAGTGGGGGCTCGGCCGCCCCGCCCAACCAATCAAAGCAGAGGAAGGGCAGGCGACGGGGCCGACCCTCTACTTCGGCCCGCGTCGGCCCGGCTTCCTGCCTCCACCACCGCAACCCCAAGCGCATGGAGGACGCGTGGCGGGCGAGCAGGGCCGAGGCGACGGATGAGGCGACCTCTCTCCCCCCCCCACTCGAAAGTGGGGGCGGACGTTTCGCCTTTCCAAATAAAGGAATCGTGCCCGACGTGACGCATGCCTGCGGGCTTCAAGCCCCGCGCACGCCACCCACGTCATGCACGTCTCGCACGCCTCGCCCCCCCCCACGACGCCGCGATAAGCGCGCGCCACTTGGGGAGGGCGCGACGGGCACGGAGTTAAGGAGCAGCGCAACCCAGGCCACGCGTGCCCGTGCACTGTTAGGGCCTGGCCCAACAACGCTCGGCACCGTGTATGGCCCAGACTCGGGGGCTCCTGTCGGTGTACTAAAGTAGGGGTACCTTAGTACCCCGAACTTGTGCACGGGCAGTAGTAGCGTCCCGCGGCAAGGCTCGCCAGGGGAGCGAAAAGAGTCTCCCCCCTTTCTGGGCCGGACGAAGGCCAAGTGATCGAGCCAAGAAGACCAAGCCCCGGCAAGAGGAGCTTGCCGGGCCAAGGCGACAAGGCCCCGGCAAGAGGAGCTTGCCGGGACGACCAAGCCGAAGCACCAAGGCCCCGGCGGGAGGAGCTCGCCGGGACGGCCAAACCAAGGCACCCCAAGAGAAGCCCGCCGCGGCGCGCCACGCGCCCCGGCAAGGCCTGACGAGCGGCAAGCTCTCAGGTGCGGCAAGACAACCACCGCGGCAAGCCACTTGCCGCGGCAAGCCACCACCTCAGACGCGCGCCCCAGCTCACCTGCCCACGCGTCACTCTGGAGCTTCCCCAGAGACACGTGGCGGGGCGCCGCGCAGCCTGGGGCGCGCGCGCGGCATGCGACGTTGGCGGAGTCGCCCCCGTGGCAAGCGGAGGCGCCCCTAACGGTCCGCCTCGGCACTGTTCAGGCGATCTAGACGGGCATTTAATGCCTTTGTCCCCCGCCGTCAGAGTTAGGTGCGATAGCACTGTGCGGCCACTGTTCACACAGTTCCTTGCCATTTTTACCCTCACCTGCGTCGCCGCCTGTGGAAAACCCCTTAGCATATAAAAGGAGGCCCATGCGCACGTAGGGAGGGGGAGGAGGAGGAAAAACCTAGAAAGGATCCAGACCGGAAGAAGGACACCCAGTAGACCCTCGTCTACGTCCAGCTCCAACTTACTGTAGCTTCTTGCACTCCAGAGCAAGAACTCGAATCAACCAGACATGCAGCAGTAGGGTTTTACGCATCCGTGCGGCCCGAAGCTGGGTAAAATCGTTGTGTGTGTGTCGCCTCGATCTGCTCTTTGTGCAACCTCCGCCCCCCGACGAACCAACAAGGGGCTCCATCCCCATAGGTGCTCGTGCAGGCCGATATCCCCTGACAATATACTTACCTTGTAGTCTTAAGTTGGCTTAGGATGGAATGAACCTGCACAAACAAGGTTAGATAACACAGGTACATCCAATGGACAGAGCAAACCAAAGGAAACCACAAGAAGACCAAGAATGGGATGACATGTAAAGAGTGAGTACAAGGTACCACATTGGATTAGACATGTCCCCAAGAGTAAAGATATGCAATGAATTTGAATGATTTCTTTCCCTTAGATGTCTTGCTCCCCCTGAATCTGGCATGGGATATTGGGAGAAGATAGGGAACAGAAAATCAGAGCTGAAAGATATGAATAGAACTTAATTCAAATGAGTACATATGAACATGTCTTTCCCCCAAAAAGGTATGTGGCATATCTCCTCTTGAACATCAAGCATCTGGGATCCTTGAGTATTCTCTCCCCCTGGAGATTTCTTTCTCTCCCTTAATATTTGGGATCCTTGAGTATTCTCTCCCTTAGTACTTTCTCTCCCCGATGATAAGCTTTGATGTGATCTCTCTCTCCCCCTTTGACATCAATTTCCAAGAAGGTTCTTCCTGGAATCCGTCGAATAGGTTTGGTCCTTGAGATTCAGCACAAAGCAGTGGATAAAACTGTGATGCTTGTAGAGGAAAAGATTCATTGAGTGGAGCTGAATCAGAAGAGATATAGAATATGTGGCAAACTATTTTTCCTGTTACGCAATCGATGGCACCGAGTGGCATGTTTCGGTGGTACCGAAGGGATTCGGTTGGACCGAAAATTACAATTCGGTGAAACCGAGTTCATCACAGAGAAAACTCTTGCCACCTCAGCTCACTAGTCAAGTAAGATCTCACAAAGATTTGCAAAGAATTAGCTGAAAGATTTGCAAGGAATTTGATGCAGAAATATGCAGAATAAGAATCAAAAAGAAAAGAATGAAAGGTTCTAGATGAAGTTTTTTTTGTTAGAAAAAGAGGGAAACAAATATGCAAGGGAAAAATGCAATAACACAAAAAAGAACACAAGAGAACTTCATCTAGAATTGGGCGGTGACATAGTCACCAATGTTAGAGTATATTGGCTTAGGAGTCAAGTGAGAACACTTGATCGTAGGTCATACTCATTGTTTAAGCTCAAAATGGGGTTACCATTTTTCGTTTAAGCATCTTGATGTATTCACATCTTGTGGAGTTGCTTTAACTCATGACTTGGAGTAAAGCTTCTCTAAGATGGAACAACATACCTTGGGTGGTGGTGTGGATCTTGCTCATGTAGTTGAACTTGTGTGGGTGCTCAAGGGTGATGTAGCTCATCATGAGTTGGGAGCACCACTTGGAGTTTGAGTTCATCTACCTACATGGATTAGTTCTTGCAAAGAAAAGCACTTGTATATCCAAAAATTACAATCATGAAGCTCAACATAGGATTTGTCAAAGGATATGTTCGAATGGTTTTGTGCTTCCTTGTCGTAAACCACCGTTGTGTAGAGACTTGGTGATGTAAAGATTGCTCATGATGTGAGTGAGTTGTAATCCCATAGAATTTGATTCAACCAAGTACCTACATGGGTTAGATATCATGCAAGATACAAATATATCCAAGACATAAGATAGTCATCATAGGAGATATATCATGGATTGGCCATAAGCTCATGTCTTGCATGTATCAAATGGAGTTTCTACTCCAAGTTCTAAGCATCAATGATGTTCAATTCTCCTCTCAACCTACAAAACACTTTCTCATCAAGTGGTTTAGTGAATATATCCGCTAATTGCTTATCGGTGCGAACATGCTTAAGATCAATGTCACCTTTAGCAACATGATCTCGAATGAAATGATGACGAACTTCAATGTGCTTAGTTCGAGAATGTTGCATAGGATTATGACCAATTTTGATAGAACTTTCATTGTCACAAAGCAATGGAACATGTTTCACATAGACCCCATAATCTTTAAGAGTTTGGGTCATCCAAAGTAATTGAGCACAACATGAACCAGCGGCAATGTATTCCGCTTCGGCAGTAGATAAGAATACCGAGTTTTGTTTCTTGGAGGACCAAGACACAAGAGATCTACCAAGAAATTGACAAGTACCCGAAGTGGACTTTCTATCAACCTTGTCTCCGGCATAATCCGAGTCGGAATAGCCAACAAGATCAAAAGAGGACCTCTTAGGATACCAAATGCCAAAATTTGGTGTATGGGTTAAGTATCTCACTATCCTTTTCACGGCCTTAAGATCACATTCTTTAGGAGCAGCTTGATATCGTGCACACATGCACACACTTAGCATAATATCGGGACGTGAGGCACATAGGTATAACAATGAACCAATCATAGAGCGATAAACCTTTTGATCAACCGGTTCACCATCTTTGGTCAAACCATTATGTCCACTAGTAGGCATGGGTGTAGGCATACCTTTGCACTCTTGCATATTGAACTTCTTGAACAAGTCTTTGGTGTACTTCGTTTGAGATACAAATGTACCTTCCTTAGTTTGCTTGATTTGCAAACCGAGAAAGAATTTGAGTTCACTCATCATAGACATCTCAAACTTCTCCGACATTATCTTTCCAAACTTTTCACTAAAACGAGGGTTTGTTGAACCAAATATAATATCATCAACATAAATTTGGCACACAAATAGTTCTCCATTAACCCTTTTAGTAAAAAAGTGTGGAATCAATTTTTCCAATTTCAAAACCACTTGCAATAAGGAACTTGGTCAAGCATTTATACCATGCTCTAGGAGCTTGTTTAAGACCATAAAGAGCTTTGTGAAGTTTGTAAACATGATTAGGTTTCTTAGGATTGACAAAGCCGGGAGGTTGTTTGACATAAACTTCCTCCTCTATTTCACCATTTAGAAAAGCACTTTTAATGTCCATTTGGTACAAGGTGATATTATGGTGATTAGCATAGGCAAGTAAGATGCGAATGGACTCGAGTCTAGCAACGGGAGCATATGTCTCACCATAGTCCATACCTTCGACTTGTGTGTACCCTTGGGTGACGAGATGTGCTTTCTTGCGAACCACTTGTCCATCTTCATCTTGCTTGTTGCGAATCACCCATTTGGTATCAATGATGTTGTGGTTGTTGTCGGGCTTCTCAACCAATGTCCAAACTTGGTTTCTCTCAAAGTTGTGTAGCTCTTCATGCATAGCGTTTATCCAATCCGGATCTTCCAATGCTTCTTCAACCTTCATAGGTTCAATGCTAGAGATAAATGAATAGTTTTCACAAAATTTAGCTAAACGAGTTTTTGAGCGAGTCATTCTCCCGGTTTGGATATCATTGTAGATTTGCTCGACGGGATGATCTTTGGCAATTCTTGCTCGAACTCGTGAAACCTTTTGCTTGGGTCTTCGTTGAACATCTTCTTCATCTTGTTCATCTTCTTGATCTTCTTCATTTTTGACGTTGTTGTTCTCTTGTAGTGGTGGAGAAGGAGGTTGTTGATGTTCGTCTTGATGCGTTTCCTCGTTTTCTTCATCTTGGTGTGTCCCACTTGTGGATGCTTCCGTGTCAATTCTTGGTTCACCTTGTTGTGAAGTAGAAGCTTCCACTTGGACGAACGAGGTATTCTCCTTCACCTCCATTGGATGAATTTTGCCAATAGACAAGTCTTGGATTGCTTCTGAAGGGTCTTTGTCTCCTACATCAATTGGCAATTGCTCTACTTGCGAGCCATTAGATTCATCAAACTTCACATCTACCGTTTCTTCAACCTTTCGGGTGAAAGAGTTGTAGACACGGTAAGTGTGAGAGTTTGAACCATAACCAAGTAGGAAACCTTCATGAGATTTAGGAGCAAACTTTGAACGACGATGCTTATCAAGAATGTAGCACTTTGAGCCGAATACTCGAAAGTATCCAACTTGGGGTTTGTTACCGGTGAGGAGCTCGTATGCCGTCTTGCCGAGTAGCTTGTGAAGATACAAGCGATTTGTTGCATGACAAGCCGTCTCAACCGCTTCTGCCCAAAAGTGGTTTGGCGTCTTGTACTCATCAAGCATCGTTCTCGCCATTTCGATGAGCGTCCGGTTCTTCCTCTCAACTACTCCATTTTGTTGAGGTGTATACGTAGCCGAGAACTCGTGTGAAATTCCTTCTTCGTCAAGAAAGGTGTCCACATTTGCGTTCTTGAACTCCGTTCTGTTGTCACTCCAAACCTTCTTGATCTTCACGTCAAACTGATTTTGGGCCTTCCTAGCGAAGTTTTTGAAGATCTTTTGGACCTGCGATTTGTCATCAAGAAAGAACACCCACGTAAATCTTGAAAAATCATCAACTATAACTAGACCAAAAGAATTTCCACCGAGACTCTTGTAGGCATTGGGACCAAAAAGATCTATATGAAGTAGCTCGAGTGGCCTCCTTGTGGTCATGATGTTCTTCACGGGATGCCTTCCTCCAACCTATTTACCTGCTTGACAAGCACTACAAAGTCTATCCTTATCAAATATGACATCGTTAACTCCAAGGATATGATTTCCTTTAATAAGCTTGTCAAGGTTTCTCATGCCAACATGACGTAGTCGTCTATGCCACAACCAACCTTTTGAGGATTTAGCAATAAAGCAAGTTTCAGGTTGTGCCTTTTTAGAGAAATCGACAATGTAAAGGTCACCTCTACGTATACCGGTAAAGACCATTTTATGATTGTCTCGACAAAACACTTGGCAATCTACCTCAGTAAATAGGACATTCAAACCGAAATCAGCAAGTCTAGATACTGAAAGTAAGTTGTACCCAAGAGATTCAACGAGCATGACATTTTGAATGGAGCTATCGTGTGAGATGGCCACCTTACCAAGGCCAACCACCTTACCCTTTGAATTATCACCAAAGGTGACATATTTTCGAGGGCCGTCATTTTCAGCAAGCTCATGGAACATCTCTTCATCTCCGGTCATATGATCAGGGTGCTGCCCTGAGGATGACGACCGCGGATGGGGACCCAGCCCCGACGATGATGGAGAGGACAGCGCTCGCGTGATCGGCGGCGCTCAGGGTTCCCCAAGCTTCACCGGTTCTTCTTCAGGCGGCGACTCTTCTAGCAGTGGCCGCAGTCAGCCTCCATGCCGTCATACTTGCTTGGGAGGTGGTAGCGCGTCTGCCCGTTGTCGCGCTTTGGTGAAGCGCGAGAGGAAGTCTGCCTGAGTCAAGGCGGCAGCTCGAGTCTTCCCTACAGGCCGATGTGGGGCGAGCTGCGCCCGATTTGCTCTTTCTTTTCCTTTGTCCTGCGTAAAAATACAATAGCGTGGAGCCCATGTGTAGATAGTTCCCGGCCCCAGCTGTGGGGGCGACCGACCCAGGCCCTGTGTTCGTGTCGCGGTGCCTGTGGGGCACGGACTGTAGGGGTGCTCCTGTAATGGACCCAGGTCGCGAAACCTTTGAACGGCTAGGACAGAAACACTCATGAGGGCGCTTGGCTGCCCTCCCCCCCTCGCGAGGCCTTGCATAAGAGAAATCGAGGCAGAAGAGTGAAAAGCCGAAGAGGCGGCAATAGCTTCAATAAAACTTCGAATGAGAATGAACAGCCAACTGCGGAAAGCAAATGAAAAAGCCGCGTCCGGCACCTAATCTAGTCTTCGACGTCTTCTCACCAGCGCGGAGCTAAGTGCTGCCACTAGGCGTGGGAGGGAGCCCCAGGGCCTGAGGCCGGCGCTCCTGAGACTCCGGGGCATGTACAGCCCCAACTCATTATTACGTGAGAGTGTCACGGGCGGCGAGCTTCACAGGCGTTGGCCTTCTTCACAGGCTCCGGGCCTTTCTTAGGGGAAATGAGCTTCATGGGCATTTGCCCTCTTCACAGGCTCTGGGCCTTTTCCAAAATGCGACAGCTTCACAGGCATTCGCCTTCTTCACAGGCTCTAGGCCCTTTCCAAAAAGGATGATCTTCACAGGCATTCGCCTTCTTCACAGGCTCTGGGCCTTTTCCAAAAAGGATAATCTTCACAGGCGTTCGCCTTCTTCACAGGCTCCGGGCCTTTTCTAAAAAGGATAATCTTCACAGGCGTTCGCCTTCTTCATAGGCTCCGGGCCTTTTTAGGGGTAGAACCTCCGGAGGTGCTGGATGTTCCATGCGTTCTGGACCGGCACCCCCTCCTGAGTCTCCAAGCGCATGGAGCCAGGCCTGGAAACATGAACAACCTTGAACGGGCCCTCCCACATGGGAGAGAGCTTGTGCAGTCCCTCCCTGGAGAGGACCCGCCTGAGCACGAGGTCTCCTACCTCGAGAGTTCTGGGGCGGATGTTGCGGCAGTGATATTGTCGCAGCGCTTGTTGGTACCTCGTCGCTCGCAGCGCGGCTTCTCGGCGACGTTCCTCCCCCAGCACGAGGTCCATCCCCCGCATGGCATCCTGCTACGCCTCGTCGAACGCCAGGACCCGCGTGGAGTGACGTCTGACCTCGTGAGGGAGGACCGCTTCGGCTCCGTAGACCAGGAAGAACGGGGTCTCTCCAGTCGGCTTGGTTGCGGTTGTGCGGATGGACCACAACACGGACAGAAGCTCGTCGTACCAACCCCTGCCGCAGGCCTCCAGCTTCTTCTTGAACGTACTGGTCTTGAGGCCCCTCAGGACCTCTACGTTGGCTCGCTCAGCTTGGCCGTTGCTTCGGGGCTGTGCCACCAAAGCGTAGCATATCTGTGTTCCAAGGTTAGCACAGTATGTTTTGAAGAGGTTACAGGTGAACTGCGAACCGTTGTCTGTGATGATGCGGTTCGGCACCCCGAACCGGCTCACGATGCCCCTGATGAACTTGACCGCGGAACCCGCGGGGATGGTGCGGACGGCCTCTACTTCAGCCCACTTGGTGAACTTGTCCACGACGACGTAGAGGCAGCGGTAGCCCCGTGGCGCCCGAGGAAACGGTCCCAGGATGTCCAGCCCCCAGACTACGAATGGCCACGAAAGGGGTATAGCCTGCAGGCCTCCCGCCGGCTGATGGATCTAATTGGCGTGGAACTGGCAGGCCTCACAAGCCTTCACCAGTTCGACGGCGTCATTGAGTGCGGTGGGCCAATAAAACCCACTGCAAAACGCCTTGCCGACGAGGGTCCATGATGATGAATGGTGTCCACAGTCTCCGCCGTGTATATCTTCCAGCAGTTCCTTTCCTTGCTCCTTGGAGATGCAGCGCAGGGATACTGTGACACTCCAAATTTTTTTATTAAGTTTTCAACAAAACTTTGTTGGATTTGAAGACGGTCATTTTAATTCTTCCAAAAACCTCTCTCTCAAAAACTTTTTCCCTTGGAAAAGATTTTATTTTTGTATCTTCTTCAACTCTGGTGTTTGGTTATTAAAAACCTTTCTTCTGATTGCTTCCTACTCAAATATATTTGTTTGGAATTTATTTTTCTTTTAGAAGTAATCCTATGAGTTTTGGGAATTCTCTCATTTTGAGACCACCCATGGGTTTACCATGCCTCATGTGGTAAAACCTTCCCAAAACCCCTCCCTCCATTTTGGGGCAATCAAAACTTTCTGTTCCAACAAGTCCAAACCATTTTTTGGATTTTATTTCATTTATTTTATCTCCCAAATCAATTCTGTCATTTATTTTGAGCCTAGGTGATTTTCAAAGCAAGTACCTAATTGCCTTTGAGTTTTGATCTCAAACCAACCCCTCTAGATAGTCCTTAGCACCCACAACCTAGAACCATCAAGATGCACTCTTCTTCTTTTCAAAATTTTCAAGTTTCAACCTCTACAAGTTTGGACCAGATTTGTCAAATTTGATGAAATTCATATCTCCTCTTCTCCAAAAATTCCACCAAAATTCAGGCTGCCCCCAGATGTAATGAGAGGCCACCCCACCAAAAATCAGCTCAAGGAGAACCTCCCACATACCAAAATCATTTTGTCGAACACCTGGCCAGCACTGTTACTATGCACTTTCACAGAAATTCAGAAGTTTCAGAGAGTTCAGTGTCGTTTCTTCGTCAGAGAGTTGTCACGATCCATAGTGCACCCTGGCGCGTTGCGCATGGCCTCTCCTCCCTGGCCAGAGCACCGCACGCCCTATTGGACGGGTGCAGGCGTCGGTGGCGGCGAGCATCGCCGGAGTTGGCAGCTTCTGCGGTGGCAGCGCCACCCGTGGCGGCCAGCGAGGGCCTGAGCCAGCTCGCCACGCCATCCGGCGCCGCCCAACGCTCCCTGGCTCTCCGCGTGGCTCATGCATGCCAGCGCAACCCCGCTGCACCGTCGCCCTGACCCGGCAAGCACAGGGCACGCTCTCTGCCACCGACGGGCCCACGCCACCCCGTTCCGTCGAAACCCACTCAAAGCTCCTAATCCAAGTTCGTTTAGCGTCTGAATGGGACCAGTAGACCTCCACGATGACGCCCAACTCCCTAATCTCCCCCGACCAAGCTCTGCGCCGCCGTAACCTTCGTCGGAGAACTCCATTCACGGCCACCGCCTCGGATCACCTATAAAAAGGGGCCCCGAGCTCGCCCTCGAGCACACACCCTCACTGCACCTCTCCAGGACCCCGCCAAGCCACTAGGAGGACCTCGAGGAGGTCTCCTCCCCAGCTCCGGCCGCCCCGATCCGCCTCGGCCACCAGCTCGAATCGCTTCGGTGAGGCCGTCCCCGGCGCCCAAATCTCGTCAATAGCCTCCTCTAGCACCCAATGTTCTAACCCAAGCTTCAATTTGACCTCCGCAGCCCTCCCCGACGAAGATCCAACTCCACCCGAGCCGCCGTCCGCCGGAGCAAGGACCGTCGTCGACGTGGTGCTCGCCGACGACCACCACCACCACCCACCGACGCGGAAGGACACGCTGAGCTCGGAGGTACCACCCGATCCCCCTTCCTCGCCATGGATCGCCGCCGGCGACCACCGCAACTCTCGGGCGCCGACGAGCTCTGCCTCCCCGTTTGAATTTTCAAACCTGACGGGTGGGACCCGCCGTTCAGCCTCTCTGTTCTATTAAACGAAACATTTTCTGAAAGCGTCTTCTGCCAAAGTACGTCTCCCCTCTGGGCCGGCGTATTCTCAAACGAAACGTTTTCTGTTGTATAAAATGGACCCTGAGAAATTTCTATTTCATTATAGAAAGGTCCCTGGATTAAAACCCTTATAACTTTTAAACAGAGAAGGATTTTTGATTGATTCTTTTTCTGTCCTCTTTAAAATTTTGTCTAGTTTTTTTATCAGATTTATTTGAAAAATATTTGGAATAATTTTATGCACCCCACGGTATTTACGATAGTGCGTATGTTTCTGTATACCGTAGATACCGAAGGAGGTGACGGAACCGCGAACTTCACCGAGCTAGGCTCCGACCACTCTGAACCAGGCAAGCATGTTTGAACTTTTGATATGATGAGTGTCTAGGCATGTTTGCATTAAGTAGTTTCATGGCATGTTTATGAGTATATAAATGAATGTCATATTACGTGCAAAGTTGAGGCAAGTGAGTTTCGAAAATCCATAAGTTGTTGGATGTGAGTTGCAAGGCCATGTGATGGCATGAGAATGGGTAAGATGGCAGTGTTGTAGCATGCCAGTCTTACGCCATACTATTTGACTTCAATGTCAACATGTATCAGTCCAGTTTCTATCCTTTTTCCGTTCCTGTACTACCACATGTTTTCCGCAAGGGATACGACCTAGTAAGTTGCAAACCACTTTCCTGGTACACACCAAATCGAGAGGCCGTGATGAGGGTTCCATGGCCCTGGATTAAAGCCAGTCATCCGGTTAGAGCGCGGGTATAT
Source organism: Aegilops umbellulata (assembly GCA_032464435.1). NCBI lineage: Eukaryota > Viridiplantae > Streptophyta > Magnoliopsida > Poales > Poaceae > Aegilops > Aegilops umbellulata. The sequence continues at coordinate 103,692,472 of CP136060.1, read as the reverse complement.
AAATTTGATCCCATGCTATTCGAGATTGTGATCTACCCATCTCAAAGTTTTTCTTGAACGCTGTCTAGGGTGATTCCTGGCATCGTGAGGTGGATGGGTGTGTATTGGTTAGATGTGTTTCTTCCGAAATACCGTAAACGGAACTAGTCCTTCGTGACTAAGGAAATCCGTTGGCTGTGGGAAACTTTAGTACAAACTCTGCAGAGTCAAAAATCCTTTGAATCATCTTATCCATGTCCAGGTACTGTGTTCAACTTATGTTGTCCAGTGTCAGTCTCAGTGACAAAAAAAACTCCGGTGAATCACATGAGTGTTAAGTCCGGTTAAATGTTTATTCTTGTGGATGGACTAACCCGTTTATTATTGTGTGTTGAATATTTATTATGAGTATTATATCTTTGTGAATTTATCAGATATGAATAAGAAAATTTAAGCCCTTTCTGTGATGTCGCTCAGACGTCCGACTGTGGCACGCTTGTTATTTTCTTTTGATATAAGCCCTTTCTGTGATGTCGCTCAGACGTCCGACTGTGGAACACTTGTTATTTACTTTCGATATAAGCCCTTTTTGTGATGTCGCTCAGACGTCCGACTGTGGCACGCTTGTTATTTACTTTCGATATAAGCCCTTTCTGTGATGTCGCTCAGACGTCCGATTGTGGCACGCTTGTCATTTACTTGCGATATAAGCCCTTTCTGCGATGTCGCTCCGACGTCCGACTGTGCCACGCATGTCATTTACTTTTCAATATAAGCCCTTTACATGGTGTCGCTTGGACGCCCGACTGCGGCATGATTATTTATTTGTTCACCCTTCGAGGCGTCGCTCCAGACACCCGATCGGTTCCTTTTTCAGTTATTTTGTTGGGATTTCGGGAAGACTTCCGCCCGACTCCCTTTTTACTTTTCATGTTGTGCCAATATTTATGAAATTGAATGTGCATTACTAATTACTAATGACGCATTCATGCATGCATTTGTTATATCTTATGTCCGAACTGTCTTGCGAGTACTTTCAAAGTACTCACCTGGCTTGTTGATTTGGCCAGATGTTGACGAAGGCGATCTCATGGATGAAGAGTTCGATAGCGAGTCCGATGCCTAGAGGAGTCCCAGTCAGTCTCGAGTGATCCGGGATTTGGTTATTGTATTATATCCGCTTCCGCTACCCGAATAAATTCATCGAGCCTCACCTCGATGCTCGATGAGCTGCCAGTTTATGAGTCATATTATCCACCCTCCACTGTGATATTCCACCACCAATTTTATCTCGAGTCAGTAGTATGCCACCTAACCTTTGTGTCATATCCGCCATTATGTATAATTATTGGCGTGCTTGTAATAATTTGTTGAGCAGTCTTAGCTCGACCCTGTAATATATTATATGCTACTGGCTTACTGTACCAAGATTTTTGTCTACCAGTAAGGAGGATTTTTCCTAATACTGGACTCAAAAGATCGGCTTCTCAATAAACATTTTATTGGAAAACCGGTCGTGACAGATACATCGTTTGGTCGCCTTCGGTAGAGCTCTCCATCCTTGATGCAGTATGCCGTGGCCTGCCGTGCCACACGTTCCACTTCCTCCCCCTTCTCCGATAGGATCCCTTGTGTTAAGTAACTCCGGAGCTCCGTGATCCAGTACCCCTCCTGAGGTTCTATCGTCAGGAGCAGGCGCGTTCCTGAGGCCGGGCCACAGACCGGGGCTCCTGAGGTAGGTGGCTGGGGGAGCTCCTCCCGAGGCTGAGCCGTGTTTGACAATGACGGTAGGGCTGAGGGCTTGAAGAGCCGCTCCTCGAAGACGCCAGGCTCCTGAGGTAACCGCCTGGACGCCCGTCTGGCGATGTTGTCGGCCTCCCGATTGGTGCCACGGGGCACATGCTGCAACTCCAACCCCCAGAACTGCTTCTCCATCCTGCGGACCTCCGCAAGGTAGGCTTCCATGTGCTCATCTTTCGGCTCGTACACCTTGTTGGAGAAATTGACAAGGAGCTGTGAATCACCCTTGATGGTGAGGCGTTTCACCCCCAGGGCAGCTACGGCCTTCAAGCCCGCTATTAGACCTTCATACTCCGCTATGTTGTTGGAGACCTTTTCACCTCGCTGGAAATAGAGCTGCACTGCGTAGTGGAGCTTGTCCTGAGTGGGCGATATAAGCACCGCCCCAGCCCCAGCACCATGCCTGGAGAACGCCCCATTGAAGTACAAGACCCAGCCTTCTGGCGCCTCGCTTCTCGGGGAGAGGGACCGGTCCTCGTCGGCCTTGAGGCCTGGTGCCTCCGTCCATTCTGCCACGAAATCCGTTAATGCTGCTCCCTTGATGACTCTGGTCGTGCTGAATTCGAGCTAGAACACTTGCAGTTCTATGTTCCACTCAGCGACCCTTCCGTCCAAGTTAGGGCTCCTAAGCACTCTCTCCAAGGGATATGACGAGACGACCTTGATGGGGTGACCCTGAAAATAGTGCCACAGCTTGCGCGAGGCCACCAGTAGCGCGAGGAGGAGCTTCTGAGGCATGGGGTACCGTGCCCTCGCGTCCCGCAACACCGTGCTGACGAAGTACACTGGGTGCTCAACGAGGTTGGGTGCGTCAGTGCTTATGGCGTCCTCCGGAGACAATGGCGCCTCCTGAGGCGATGGGGCCTCCGGAAGCTGACCACCTGGGTGAGGGGCCTCTTCTTCCTCCGGTGCACTCCTCCGCAGCAGCTGATTCTCCTTAGCCGCGGGTGCGGTTTCTGTGATCCTTCCTTGTTCCTGTTTTGCCTTGTCCCGGGCTGCTGTTATGGTTTTGATTCGACGCTCCTCCCTAACCGCCACCAAGGCTGCGCTGGCGGAGTAGGGAGTGGCGGCGAGGTAGAGCACCAGGGGCTCTTGAGGGCGCGGAGCCACCATGACCGGAGGGCTGGTCAGGTATCTCTTGAGATCTTGGAACGCTTTGTCGGCCTCCTCAGTCCATTCAAAGGGCCTCTTTCTCTTCATTAGCTGGAAGAAAGGCAGCGCTCGCTCCCCCAACTTGGAGATGAAGCGCCCTAGCGCGGTCACGCGCCCAGTGAGCTTCTGCATTTCTCTGAGGGTCTTTGGTGGGCTCATGTCCTCGACCGCCTTGACTTTCTCCGGGTTAGCCTCGATGCCTCGGTGGGACACGAGGAAACCCAAGAGCTTGCCCGAGGGGACTCCGAATACACACTTCTCTGGGCTGAGCCGCAGTTTCACTACATCGAGGCTCGCGAAGGTTTCCTCCAGGTCTTGTATCAGGGTCCTGGCCTCCTGAGACTTCACCATAATGTCATCGACGTAAGACTCAACATTCTTCCCGAGCTGCGAGCCCAAGGTGATGTGCATCAGCCGCTGAAAGGTCGCCCCCGCGTTACGCAGCCCAAATGGCATGCACGTGTAGCAGTACACCCCACACGGGGTTAGGAAGGCTGTCTTTTCGACGTCTTCTACCACCATCTTGATCTAGTGATACCTAGAGAAGGCATCCAAGAAGCATAGCAGGTCGCATTCTGCGGTGGAATCGACGATCTGGTCGATGCGGGGGAGGGGGAACGAATCTTGCGGGCATGCCTTGTTGAGGTTGGTGAAGTCGACACACATGCGCTCCTTCCCTCCCTTCTTAGGCACCACGACGGGGTTGGCCAACCAGTCCGGGTATTGGACCTCGTGAATGACCCCAGCGGCCTCTAGTTTGCAGGTCTCTTGGACGATGAAGGCCTGCTTTTCTATGGACTGCCGCCTTGCCTTCTGCTTCACAGGGCGCACGTTGGGGCACATGTTGAGGTTATGCTCGATTACGCTCCTAGGGATCCCCGCCAACTGGTCAGGCTCCCAAGCGAATACCTTATTGTTCGCGCGCAGGAACTTGACCAGGGCCTCCTCCTGCTCGGGCTCGAGGTTGGCGCCTATGGTGAAAGTGGCGTCGGTGGACCCGTCCTCATCGACGGGTATCTGCTAGGTTTCTGCCTTGTCTTGGGTAAACAACTGTTTCTTCTTGGCGAGTGCAGCCCCCTTGGGCTCGGGGTCTCCGAGTCGACGGGCTGTGCCGACGCCGCCGTCTTGAAGGCGAGCTTGAGCACTCGCAGCGCGTCTCCGGTGTCCCCGTGCATGGTGAGGACACCGCTGCTCCTGGGCATCTTCATGAGGTTGTACGCCGGGTGTGTCGCGGCCATGATCTAGGCCAGCGCTGGATAGCCGAGGATGGCGTTGTAGGGGAGGCCGATGGGGGCGATGTCGAAGTTGACCAGCTCCGTGCAGAAGTTGTCGTAGGTGCCGAAGGTTACTGGGAGCCGGATCTGTCCCAAGGAGCTGGATGAACCGCCCCCAACGCCTGAGAAGGGTGGGCTGGGTTGCAGCTGTTCCAGGGGTATGCAGAGGAGGTTGAAGGCCTCTGCCGAGAGCGAGAGCACGCTGAGGCCCGCGCCGCCATCGACGAGAGTCCTGGTGACGGCCACCTGGCAGATGGTGGGGGTGCACAGCATGGGGAGCGCGCCCGAGCAGGCCGAGTTGGTGGGGTGGTCCTCCGAGCCGAAGGTCAGGCCGACCTTTGGCGCCGCCCGGTCCAGGAGAGCCCCCTGCCATGTGGCAGCGGTGCTGACCCGGCGGATGAACGGCTTGACGTGGTGATTTGTAGGCAGCGCCTGCGAGCCGCCCAGGAGGGCCGCGACGACCGGGGGTGTTGGCGTAGCGTGGTGGGCGAGGAAAAGGTTGCAGAGCTCTTCCCAAGAGGCCACGGAGGCTGTCGGCAGGTGGAGCAGCCATGCGCGCGGAGTGCCGGTGAGGGCCATGGGAAGCCAGTTGGCCATGACCCTATCATCACCTCCGGCTTCGAGGATGGCTTCCTCGTACGCCAGCAAGAAGGCCAGCGGATCAGTCGCTTTTGTAGCGCAGCGGCGTCGTTGGCTTGAACTTGTCGGGCCACCGTACCCGTTGCAGGGCTGGGGCCAGGGCTCGGAGCCCCCTGGCCCCCATGCTGGCGCCGGCGGCCGGAGCGGGTGACGCGCTACTCATCGCCAGGCAGGTCGTGGCGGTGGCGGAAGGGAAAACTCCGGTGCACCCCTACTTGGCGCGCCAAATGTCAGATTTCGGGTTCCGGCAGACCCTTGAGGTTCGAAATCTGGGGTGCGCGCGGAGATTATGCCTTCTTCCTACCTGCACCCCTCCACCTCGCAAAGATCTAAGCTATGGAAAAACAGCACAAGAGACACAGGGTTTATACTGGTTCGGGCCACCGATGTGGTGTAATACCCTACTCCAGTGTGGTGTGGTGGATTGCCTCTTGGGCTGATGATGATGAACAATACAAGGAAGAACAGCCTCGCGAGGGTCTGTTCTTGGCTGGGGGGATGAACTGCTAGGAGGGGTTCAGCCACCCTTCTCTCTCTCTCTGATTGATTGCCGATCGATCCGTCGGTTTCTAGATGCCTCTACCCTAGGGGTGGCTAGTCCTATTTATAGGCAAAGGCCCTGGGCCTCTTCCCAAATATTGAGCGGGAAGGGCGCCAACAATTGGCCATTTTGAAGGGGAACATCCGGTACACTTATCCTGACTAAAGTTGGTCCTCACCTGCCAAAGGCTCTGGTGGTGACGCTAGCTTGGGCTCCACAATGACATCCTTCCTGCCGTTGGACTGGTCTTGGTCTTGTTGCACCGAAACGGGTGCCTTTGCTTGATGCTCTCGCCTGCGCTTGCTCCCTTTGCACCAAAGAGGAAAGGAGGACACTGCGCGGGCTGGCGCCCGCCTGGCGCCCTTGGTCGTCACGGCTTGCGTCATGGGCACCTCGTGAGGTACCCCGCCTTGATCTCTCTGCCTCCTCGCGAGCCAGCCTGATGAGGCCGTGCCTGAGGAAGCTCCGTGTTGTCCGCCCTGCGAGGCTTGGCCCCTCGCGAGGGTCTTGGGTCTGTGTTGATGAAGATGGGCCGTGCTGGGCCCCCTTTGAGCCACGCCGCAGGCCGCAGGCAGGCAAGTCTGGGGACCCCCGTTCCCAGAACGCCGACAACGACGTGTTGATCTTTCATGGCCGGGCATGACCCAGGAAAGTGTGTCCGGCCGAATGGGATCGAGCGTGTTGGGAAATGTGGTGCACCCCTGCAGGGAAGTTTATCTATTCAAATAGCCGTGATCTTCGGTAACAGGATGACTTGGAGTTGTACCTTGACCTTATGACAACTAGAACCGGATACATAATAAAATACACCCTTCCAAGTGCCAGATACAACCCGGTGATCGCTCTCTAACAGGGCTACGAGGAGGGGATCGCCGGGTAGGATTATGCTATACGATGCTACTTGGAGGACTTCAGTCTACTCTCTTCTATATGCTGCAAGACAGAGGCTGCCAGAAGCGTAGTCTTCGACATGATTAGCTATCCCCCTCTTATTCTGGCATTCTGCAGTTCAGTCCACCGATATGGCCCTTTACACATATATCCATGCATTTGTAGTGTAGCTCCTTGCTTGCGAGTACTTTGGATGAGTACTCACGGTTGCCTTGTTTCCCCTTTCTTTACCCGATTGCTGCGACCAGACGTTGGAGCCCAGGATCCAGATGCCACCGTTGAGGATGACTCCTGCTACACCGAAGGTGCCTACTACTACGTGCAGCCCGCTGATGACGACCAGGAGTAGTTAGGAGGATCCCAGGTAGGAGGCCTGCGCCTCTTTTGATCTGTATCCCAGTTTGTGCTAGCCATCTTATGGCATCTTGTTTAACTTATGTCTGTACTCAGATATTGTTGCCTCCGCTGACTCGTCTATGATCGATCACTTGTATTCGAGCCCTCGAGGCCCCTGGCTTGTATTATAATGCTTGTATGACTTATCTATGTTTTAGAGTTGTGTTGTGATATCTTCCCGTGAGTCCCTGATCTTGATCGTACACATTTGCATGCATGATTAGTGTACAATTGAATCGGCGGCGTCACAAGTTGGTATCAGAGCCGACTGACTGTAGGAATCCCCCTTCCACACTCCTTGGCCGAAGTCGAGTCTAGTCATTGAAAAACTTTTACTAACATGGTTGTGTGGCTTACGGCCCCACGTCGCCATTGGGTGGTAGTAGGATCTTTTATTCCTCGTCTATACTCTGGGACTCCGATCTCTCTTCTATTCGGGTTAAATAAATTTTTACTAAATCTAACATGAGGATCTCGTGATCACTTTCACCCGGAGAGCACCGTATTATCGATGATCGTATGCTGCACTAGAAGTTTCTGAAGATGCTATTCGATGTTTTACCAAGACACTTGTGCCCACCGCCTTTGCAAATTCACCACCACCAAGAGATCCCTATGGATAGCTACTTATAGTTGCCATCCATACCTTCATTCTCGATTACTCTTGTTAGTACAAGATACCCTGAACTACTTCCCGCTATTCCAAGAATCCTTTGTGCTTACTGCCTTCCAGTTCTTTGCCACCTGAATACCCCTACGGATAATTTCTCGCACTCATTGAGTATCCGCTCATTCCTAGTTGATTTAGGTATTTCACAAAAGTTTTTGAAATACCATTCAATCTTTCGAGGATCCTCAACAACCTATTGCTCTTGAAATTCTAGCTTGCTTGCATTGGGATTAAATCCTATAAGTCTGGTAATCTTATTGGCATCCTCTGTCATTATCATTTTAAGTCCGTTGATCCAATATGATGTGAATGCTCTTAATCCTCAGTCAGATCCTAGAATTCATCCTTCTGGCTCAGACGTCATTTGGATATGAGCTGCTTCTTGACCAATCAATGCCTTGATCGGTTGTGCTTCTAAGTTTATTGAACTTATTCATTTTCGATCAGAACAATTGCTTCTGATCCCTTGATTTGGAAATCTTAATTCCTTTGCCTTTGAGCTTTGATTTAGTCAGTTATTTCTATAATTAAATACTTTTGCATTGATTCTTCCATTTGTGGTGTGCAAATGCTCACATTAACTCCGTTATGGACCGTCAGATCCTTTGTTGAATTTTCATGTGACAGTGTCCTTTGTACACAAAAACCTCGAGAAGTTCTTTCCCTGATACATAATGCCATTGCTAAATCATATTCTTTGATATGGCCAATGATGCTCTACTTTTGAGCTTGTATTATTTAATCCGAAGGTTGTGGTATATGTTCCTAAGATGCCCCCATGGGTTGAACCTATGCCTTCCCTAATCCGTGTGAACCCGAAAGATTTCAGGGTCATACTTATCTGGTATTGCACCAGGTAAAAACTTTCAACAACTAATGTCATTTTTGAAATACAAGAGGTGAATCAAAGGTTATGCGTTGAACAAGTGGGATTCAACCTTGAACCTTTGTGTTCATGCCCATGGACATGATGTATCCTATCATGGAAGCTTCTTGTAATAATAACTATTTCCTTGATATAATATCCTTTGGTATCGGTGAATTGATCCTTTGCAATCGTGGTTCCGACCATATGTTCTTGTTTGATCCCATTTCTCGGGTAAGTTTAAGCACTTGTCTTCTTTGGATCAATACACCTGTCAAACCTTTACTTTGATCTACCGTCGAGTATTACACCCTGGTACCTCAAGAATATCATGGAAATTCATAACTTTTTATGGGATCTTCATCAACTATTATTTCTCACCGAATCCAATTTTTCCTGCGTTCTGGGTTGTCGTCAACCAAGAGCACCGAATAGTGAATCGAGTCCACACTTCGATTCAAATAACTCTTAAGTAATTTTCGTTGCTTACGAGTTTAATAATCCTTCAAGTCATTCCTAGCCCGATTGGCTATATCATTATCGTGCTAAATTTTAACTGTGCTACCTGGTCCTTCTTCTCGGAGCACAATTTTCGATGATAACCTAATCTTACGTCGATCTTCCTTGTCATATCATTTCTCCTTGAACAACAAACTTGAGTTCGAGTTCATGTCATACCCTTGGTTCCCATAACTTGTCGCTTCATCATCATTTGACTTGATGGCATCGCCGACCGATTACATCTTCACGAAATCTCTCAACAACTGTGTCGTGATCATCATCAACATCCTAAGCTCTTCCAAGATATATATCGAATTCTTGATGGGAAATACCATCCTTGCCCCTCGATGATTCGTGTTATCATCAACCACTTTATTGCCTTCCGTTCAACACAAACTTGTTCGTGTTTTGTGTTATACCTTGAGATCCTTGCTACCTTGCAGTTGTTCTTCTTTACCTTGGAAGTATTACCATATTTTATGTCAAGAATGTCGTGAGAGTTTCACCACCTCTTATGAAATTCTTGATACGGTGATGCTTCTCGCCGTCACCATTCTAACATTGAACATGCAACCCAGCCCATATTTCGGGTGCACCTTTCAACCAATGTTCAATTATGTATTTTTTTCCTCCAGCATACATCGTTATATCGTTTGATATGATAGTTGTTACCTCCTTGATCACATAATTGTGGAGATCTATCTTTTTGGAAACCTCGAGGAATTGTCGCTGATTCCATCAGCCACCTCCTCATCCTCTCATTGGTTTACTGATGAGCTCTTGTTTTGGAACTTGCTTACATAGTTCATTTCTCGAGAATCTTACAATGTCATGTCATAATTTGTGTTGCACCTTTTCTTCTCAGGCATCCTAAGTCTGAGGTATCCTGACACCAATCGAATCTGAATCTCGATCAGATATGATGGTTAGGACAAATTCTCAAGAGTTATAACATTAGTATTTGACCCGATAAGGTGATGTCCTCCTAGCACACCTGGCCGGAGGACCTAGTGTTATAGTTCTTGTATTAGCAAGGTTAACCATTCTCCACTGAGGAAATTATAAGACTTATTCTATAAGTTGATCCTGATGGATCCCTTATGTATCCATAGCCCGATCTTTACCTGTTGACCATGTCAATGCTATCTCGAAGCATGTCGGTGGTACTCCGATCATCAATAAGAACATTTGAAGCACAACATTGAACTTTCTTTATCAATTATCCAAACACCGTTGTATGGGTAATGTCATGAAGTTTCTCTCCCCTTTCCTAAAGGGTTTCCTACATTATATCCTGTTGTGGATATCATGCTCCGTTTGTCCTTAGCGAAGGATATACCCCTGAATAATGTGTTTAAACACATTTTCCTATCCATTGTTCTATTTAATCTGATGATCACATTTTCCTTTCCATTGATTTGTTTAATCTTCCTCGTGATCCATATGATTTAAGCAGTAATATTCTTCTGCTTATGTAAACACCTTGGTGTACAACTGTGTCAGTAAGACCCTGTTTCTATTGTTGATGGCATTCCGGTAACCACCGATGGATGAGAACTTTGCCTATTGGTCCGCCTCGTTGAACGAGCAGGAAAAATGGTTCTCTTCGTCCCTCGCCCTTGGTACCGATGTTGTTGTCGACATAACTGATAGACTAACCTCTGACATGCCTTGCCTACATCACCATGCAAGATGTCAACACCCTTCCTACTTTTAACCCACATGGTGGGCCCAAAAACCACGGTTCCACAGGATCGAAACCTGACTCTCCTGTACACCCACTGTTCCCAAAGTTATTCCTCGCGCGTGGCCTCGTATGTAATTCAAGGGCCACCGTCCCAAGTGATCTATTCTGGTAACAGACGCAATACTCAATCTCGTTGCTCTGGACCCCTTTCGCATGTTGTTTTAGACATTGAACGATTGCCTATCCATTTGAAACTTCTCATGGTACTTTCTTACTTTGCTCTCGATAACTTATTAAGTTTCAATTCGAGAGATACTTATGCTGCACCCCCTGAGTTAACCGTCTGATGATCAATTTTGTTAGAATTCGACCTTATAGAGTCCCCCCCTCTTATCCTTTCGTAAGTCCGGTGAAGATCCTAAAGGAAGGACGACAATTTCATCATGAAGCATTGAGGCATAGGAGTGAAGACATCAATGCTATGGATCGACCTCTTCGAGGAGATCAACCAAAGACGAGAAGATTAGTTAGACTTCCATAACCAGAACTTCCCCCCTTACACCCCTCTTAAATCTCGGGACGAGATTTCTTGTAGTGGAGGAGAATTGTGACGCCCGAATAATTAAGCCACAATAATCCTCTACTAATGGTGCCACGTCACCCCGATTTCTGTTAATAAACTCATGTTAGTTCGAAATGATTCAAATTCAAATTTTAATTAAAGGCAAATAATAAAAGTTTTCAAATATTAAAACTAAATATTCGGTGTGAGCCAAATAGTGCATAGGTAATTATGGTGGAGAAACTCAACATCTTTAGAGGTGTTTGAATGTCCTAACGTAAATAAATGATAGCAAGCACAGTTAATTAAATGCCTTTTGCAATTAATAAAATAACAGGCTAATTTATTTAGATGCCCAAATTATGTGGCAGTAGTATATTTGTTTAGACTGGTTTAGGAACCAGTTAGGTATTTATTTCAAACTAAAATAAAAACAGAAAGGTGGAATAAATAAAAGAAAAGGAAAATACAAAATAAAAATAAAATAAAAGTAAAACAGAAACCCCCGGCCCAACTGGGCCACGGCCCAGTAGGCCAATAGGCCGCCAGGCCGGCCCACCTCACTCCCCTTATCCACCCTACCGAAACCCTAGCCACCACCGACCGCACCCACTCCCCCCCATTCGTCCCACTTCCCCCTTCTGCGCTGCCTCCCCGATCCAGATCGGGATTGGAGGCACCCGGCCCCGCGCCCCGCTCGGTCTCCGCGGCGCCACCCTCCCGGTCTCCTTCCTCACCCTCCAACACCACGCCGTCCTCCCCAACGTCACTGCAGGACACCGCCGTCGCCCGAGGACCGCTACGCCTGTCGCCACCACCACATCGCTCGTCTCCGTCCTCCTCCTCAAGCCCGTTGCCGCGAACCCTACGGCCCCCTGTGAGCCGCTACCCCCTGTCCTCTCCTCTGCATCATTCCATGCCGACGCTCACCCTCCACTGCTCACCACACGACGCGCCGTCGTGCGCGCATGCGCCCGCCCTCACCCATGCCGCTCGCCCGGCCCCCTACACGCTGCTCGGGGCGCGCCCTGCACACGCCACACCCGGCGATGTCCGCGGCCGCCCCTGCTTTTGCTCCTGCGCTGCTGCCACTGGCGACCGCAGCTACCGCGTCCCCGGCCGCACCCTGCTGCTGCTCACGCTCCGCACCGCCCCGGTTGCCGCCGCGCGCGTGTGCCCGTGTCCTCGTCGCCTCCACCCGCCTCCATCGCCAAGCCGCCACGTTCTGCCTCCCCCCCCACTACTTGCCGCCTTGGGGCTCCGTCCCTCGCCTGTCTCACCACCGTCGCCCGGTCCGGCGCCCCGCCTCGCCCAGCCTGCCTCACCGCCGCCGGCCGAACCGGCCCCCGCCGCGCCGCTGGTCTCGCCCGAGGCCAGCGGCCGTGCTCGTTCCACCGGGCGCTTGTGTCCGTGCCCCTGCGCCTGAGACCCAATGCCCGTTAAGCCCCTGCCTATGACAAGGGGGCCCCATGCCTCCAGAACGTAAAAAAGAATAATAATAATAATAAATAAATGAATAAATAAATAATAGTTTCATTAATTAATTAATTAATTGATTAAGGAATTAATTAAGTTAATTAATCATATTTAGATTATTCTAATCAGTAATTAACCTAATCAATTAAATAAACTAATTAAAACCTGATTAGTTAGTCTCAAACTATGACAGGTGGGTCCTACTGGACCCACCGGTCAGGTTTGACCCCAGTCAACCGTCCAGTTGACTGCTGACCTCACCTCTACGTCATGCTGACGTCATCCACTACTGTTCTTGACAATGTTGAATTAAATTAATTAAATAAATTCTAAAAATGATTTAAAATTTTAGGAAATCGTATAAAATAATCTGTAACTCGGATGAAAATACTTTATACATGAAAGTTGCTCAGAACGACGAGACGAATCCGGATACGCAGCCCGTTCGTCCGCCACACATCCCTAGCATACCAAACCCGTAACTTTCCCCCTCCGCTCCGTCTGTCCGAAAATGCAAAACACTAGGAATCCTTTCCCGGTTGTTTCCCCCTTTCGCAGGTACCACCTACTGCCGTGTTAGGGCAAACCTAGCACCGCGTATCACAATGTTATGCTTTGTGTTGCTTTGATTGCTGTGTTATTTATTATGTTCCCACTCCGTTACTTCTTTCCGGTAGACTCCAAGACTACTGCTGATGTCCGTGTGTTCGACTACATTTAAGATGACCCTTCCTTCATGCCGGAGCAACCAGGCAAGCCCCCCCCTTGATCACCAGATATCGCCTATTCTTCTCTACTGCTTGCATTAGAGTAGTGTAGCATGTTACTGCTTTCGGTTAATCCTATTCTACTGCATAGCCTGTCATTGTTGCTACAGTTATTACCCTTACCTGCTATCCTACTGCTTAGTATAGGATGCTAGTTTTCCATCAGTGGCCCTACATTCTTGTCCGTCTGCCATGCTATACTACTGGGCCGTGATCACTTCGGGAGGTGATCACGGGCATATACTATATACTTTACACTGTTACATTACATGTGATACTGTTCGGAGATGGGGGCTGAAGGGGCAGGTGGTTCCACCCAGGTAGTGGTGGGCCTGGGTTCCCGACGGCCCCCGACTGTTACTTTGTGGCGGAGCGACAGGGCAGGTTGAGGCCACCTAGGAGACAGGTGGGTCTACCCTGTTCGGTGTTCGCGGATACTTAACACGCTTAATGGGATCTTGGTATTTGATCTGAGTCTGGCTACTGGCCTATACGCACTAACCAACTACATGGGAAAGATATGGGCACTCGGTGTTGTGGTATCAGCCGAAGCCTTCGTGACGTCAGTGACTGAGCGGCGCGCGCCGGGTTGGACCGCGTAACGTGACTTCCTTTGTAATGGAGGTTGCTAGGTCTGCTCTCCAGCCGCATACGCAACGTGCAGGTGTGCAATGGGCGATGGGCCCAGACCCCTGCGTGCATAGGATTTAGACCGGCGTGCTGACCTCTCTGTTGTGCCTAGGTGGGGCTGCGACGTGTTGATGTTCCGAGGCCGGGCATGACCCAAGAAAGTGTGTCCGGCAGAATGGGATCGAGCGTGTTGGGAAATGTGGTGCACCCCTGCAGGGAAGTTTATCTATTCGAATAGCCGTGATCTTCGGTAACAGGACGACTTGGAGTTGTACCCTGACCTTATGACAACTAGAACCGGATACTTTATAAAACACACCCTTCCAAGTGCCAGATACAACCCGGTGATCGCTCTCTAACAGGGCTACGAGGAGGGGATCGCCAGGTAGGATTATGCTATACGATGCTACTTGGAGGACTTCAGTCTACTCTCTTCTACATGCTGCAAGACGGAGGCTGCCAGAAGCGTAGTCTTCGACAGGATTAGCTATCCCTCTCTTATTCTGGCATTCTGCAGTTCAGTCCACCGATATGGCCCTTTACACATATATACATGCATTTTTAGTGTAGCTACTTGCTTGCAAGTACTTCCGATGAGTACTCACGGTTGCCTTGTTTCCCCTTTTCCCCTTTCTTTACTTGATTGCTGCAACCAGACGTTGGAACCCAGGATCTAGACGCCACCGTTGACGACGAATCCTACTACACCGGAAGTGCCTACTACTATGTGCAGCCCGCTGATGACGACCAGGAGTAGTTAGGAGGATCCCAGGCAGGAGGCTTGCGCCTCTTTCGATCTGTATCCCAGTTTGTGCTAGCCATCTTATGGCATCTTGTTTAACTTATGTCTGTACTCAGATATTGTTGCCTCCGCTGACTCGTCTATGATCGAGCACTTGTATTCTAGCCCTCGAGGGCCCTGGCTTGTATTATAATGCTTGTATGACTATCTATTTTTTAGAGTTGTGTTGTGATATCTTCCCGTGAGTCCCTGATCTTGATCGTACACATTTGCGTGCATGATTAGTGTACGGTTGAATCGGGGGCGTCACAGTGGACGACGTCATCGGCTCCGTCTGGGCAGCGGTGAGGTGGCGAACGGAGGAGGGTGGGGTTTCGCGGCTACAGCAGAGAGGTTATGGAAGCCTGGGATTTCGAATAGCGAAAATGAGGCGATGGGAGGGGGAACCATGACTTAGGGACGCGCTTGTCCAAAATGTAGGGCGTGTTACAAAAGTACCCCCACTGATTTGAACTAGCAGCCCTTTCGGCTCAGGGTTAGAAGGGGAATTTCACGTGTCGGGATTTGGCAGCTGGAGGGAGTTCTTGCGTGAGTTGTAATTTCGGGATAGCAAGGCGCGGGTTGTGAAGGCACGAGTTTTGGGAGCACAATATCTAATTTTTCGAGATAACAAGGCGCGAGTTGAATTTTAGGGACAAGCCTAACGTGTAATAATGTACATACCAAATCAATTCACACTTCCCACAATGAAAAAAAGAAAGAAAATAAAACTATTCGCACCACACAAAGAGAGAGTCCTGTCCCGTTTTACTGCACAAATGCTATTCAAAGCTATGAATCCATGTTATGTCCAATTAAATTTTTTCGCTGGCTATATAATGCATTTAACCTACTCATACGAACATTTTAGTGCATTCCAAATGTCTATAATACCGCTGCAATTCAGACTAAATTTGAATTCGTTTCTCCATTTGAATAAGAGTCTACAATCATGATTGTTGCCAACTTAAACCATCATTCATGTATTATCTTAACAAGACACCACATGATTACTATAGAGATAGATATGAACTATGTGTACTATATGAACTCGAATTCAAAATTTTGAATACACTTGATGTTGATTCCAAATAATAGTAGATTTGATGTACTAACTAGATCTTCATAATCTAAACCATGTTTCATACGTACACTGTGTTTATCACCCAAAGTATAGTGCCCCGCCCCCTACATTATGACAAGTATTTAATCCTGAGCTGCAAAAAGCACACATTATCACAAATTAAAATAAATGTTCTATATATATTATGTAGTATAACATGTTCATAACCACACCATGTGTATCACCATTATATATATTCATGCATGCATCGGTTTAAAACACTATGGTATCTTCTTCAAATATCTGAATCCACATTTTTATAATGAATTATGATATCTGTTCGTCTTTTATACCCAGACAATCCTCTTCTCTTTGTATCTAGTGCTAACTTTCTATCGTTCATGCACATGCCCGCCCCCCTCTAACCCTCCCTCAGCGTCCCCTCCATCATGGACATTCGTTATTTATCTTTAGATCATTCACCCATGATGTGTGTAGGTCCCCCAACTCCTTGTTTCTGGCACACACCGGTCGATATACCTCTCTAGCCAAGTGTGACTGCCACAAACACACACTTCCCCTATTCTCTTCTCACCGTCCATGCCCCCCTATGTACAATATGGCTCCACGGAGGTGCACACTCCCGCCCCTCTTTTCATCAATCTCATACTCGCATACTCCTCCCCCTCGATATAGTAGGCCTCTTGCACCACCTCCTAGCCGCATCCCTCTCCCCCTGTCCGTCTCTCCGGACCTTATTTGCTTTTAACACATGCATACATGTATACCTACCGATCTCCCTACATATAGCTAGGTCGACTATAAGTCTTTTCCCCATGCACCGATCAATGTACCTCACTAGTTATGTCTCTCCCTTTCTCCGACACACGACGATTGATCTTCCTATGTAGTTATGTCCACTTACCACACCCATATCACCCTCCCTTATCATCCTTGCATACCTCCCGACCCGTCTCTCACACGCACATGCACAGACAGGCAGACATCCCCTCTCTTATTGATATTGCACTCGCACCCTCCGTTTGTCTAGCAGGCCTCTCCCACCATTTGTGAGAAGCGGCTCCACCAAAAACCCTCTGACACTCTACCTTTGTCTCTCTCCCAGCCTTATTCCTCTGCTACACATATGCATGGATGCCGACCGATCTCCCTCAATACATAGCTAGGTCTCTCTCCATCTCAACACATATACTAGTCAATCTACCTCTCTATAGTCAGGTCTCTGCCCCCCCCCCCACACCGATAGTCGAATGTTGTAGGTAGGTATCCATGCGATAGAGACAAACCACACCTCTGCCCTCTCACATTCTAGTAGGCCAGCTGCCATGTATCTTTGATGTGGGCAAACACAAATTCGATGGCACTCTTTATCGATCGCGCACCCACACACTTCATCCCTGTTTTCGATTCTATCGATATCTCATGCCGATGATCCCTCCACTCTCTTCTCGTGGATCGCCCCCTCTATATATATGATATATCCATGACTCTGTTCACACACATTGCATATGTTCATTTTTTGTTTGAGATATCATCGACACATTTCCTCTGTTTCGCACAAACCATCCTCTCACACCCTGATACGTCTCCAACGTATCTATAATTTTTTATTGTTCCATGTTGTTATATTACCATTCTTGGATATTTTATAATAATTTTATAGTCATTATATATCATTTTTTGGTACTAACCTATTGACATAGTGCCAAGTGCCAGTTGCTGTTTTTTGCATGTTTTTTACATCGCAGGAAATCAATATCAAACGGAGTCCAAACACCGCGAAACTTTTTGTGGATTTTTTATGGACCAGAAGACCACCAATGGGCCCGAGCAGCACCTCGGGGGTGCCCCGAGGGGGGCACAACCCACCAGGGCGCACCTGGGGGCCCAGGCGCGCCCAGGTGGGTTGTGCCCACCTCGGTGGCCTCCCGCACCCCCTCTTTACCCTATAAATTCACAAATATTCTGAAAACCCTCGGGGTTAACCTAGATTAGAAGTTCCGCCACCGCAGGCCTTTGTAGCCACCAAAAACCAATCTAGACCCTTTCTGGCACCCTGCCGGAGGGGGGTAATCATCTCCGGTGGCCATCTTCATCATCCCGGCGGCCACCACAATGATGAGGGAGTAGTCCACCCTCGGGGCTGAGGGTTTGTACTAGTAGCTACGTGTCTAATCTCTCTCTCTCTCTCTCTCTCTCTCTCTCTCTCTCGTGTTCTTGACATGTCACGATCTTGATGTATAGCAGGCTTTGTTAATATAGTCGGATCATATGATGTTTTTCCCTCTCTATCTTGTTGTGATGAATTGAGTTTTTCCCGTTGAGATTTTGTGGTTATCGGATTGAATACTTTTATGGATTTGAGAACACTTGATATATGTCTTGCAATTGAATACTCATGGTGACAATGGGGTATCGTATTGATTCATTTGATATATGTTTTAGCACTCAACACGGATTCCCGAGGTGACATTGGGTAATCTATGCATAGGGGTTGATGTACGTTCTTGTCTTTGTTTCTTTGATAGAAATCTTGGGGCACTCTTTGAAGTTCTTTGTGTTGAATTGAGTATTATGAATATGAATTTGCTTTGGTGTTATTTTAGTACGAACTCTAGGATAGATCGAACGAAAAGAATAGCTTTGTGTTATTTTAGTATGAACTCTTGAATAGATCGAACAGAAATAATAGCTTTGAGTTGGTTTCGTACCCTACAAACAATTTATTCTTATGTTCTCTGCTAGATAGGAACTTTGGAGTGATTCTTCATCGCACTTTGAGGGGTGGTTATATGATCAAATTATATTAGCATTGTTGAGAGGTTGCCCCAGCGAAAGTATGGACCCTAGGCCTCATTTTCAAGCATTGTAATACCGTATTGTGCCCGTTTACTATTTGCTACATTGCTGTTTTTATTTATTCAGATTATAAAAATATATTTCTACCATCCATATTACACTTTTATCACCATCATCTCTTTGCCGAACTAGTGCACCTATACAATTTGCCATTGTATTGGGTGTGTTGGGGACACAAGAGATTTCTTGTATTTGGTTGCAGGGTCGTTTGAGAGATACCATATTGATCCTGCACCTCTCATGGATTGATAAACCTTAGGTCATCCAGTTGAGGGAAAATTGCTACTCTCCTACAAAACTCTGCTCTTGGAGGCCCAACACGTGTCTATAAGAATAAAGTTGCGTAGTAGACATCAAGCTCTTTTCTGGCGCCATTGTCGGGGAGGTGAGTGCTTGAAGGTATATCTTTAGATATTGCAACTGAATCTTTTAGTTTCTTGTTTTATAACTAGTTTTGTTTATAAAAGAAAACTATATAAAAAATGGAATTGAGGTTGCATCATATTATTGATCATCTCTATAACATCTTTCTTGAAAATGATGGATCGGAAAATTGTACTTTGTTAGAAGAAGAAGTCAATAAAATGTTTGGCAAAAAAATATTTGAATGATGAGCATGATTGCAATGTTGTTAGTATGAATTCTTTGAATATCCAAAATACTAATGATGATTGCACAATTCATGACAATTTTTTTGTTATAAGCATGTCACTTTTTGCGAAGTGAATTGTGTTCGAGATATGCCCTAGAGGAAATCATGTATGATGATATTTCCTTTGTGTTTATGAATAAAGATAGTCCTTGGACATTATCAATGATGTTATCAGCAAGTACGTGACTTCTTTGCGGGACTATGCATTGTATGATGACTGTCCTAAAAGGTCCCTAGTCGAAAGGGCTGTGTGGACGCGCAGCTGACTTGACTAGCATATGACACGGTCGATGGCTTGGTCTCACTAGCCATGGAGCATTGGATGCTAACCGGATAATATGGACTTGGAAGGATCTGGTCGGATTTGACGTAGTCGGATCCGAGTCGAGATAAGGTCTGAGTCGGACAGACCCAACTATGAGACGCAGCGATATGTCATCTGTGAGTCTCTAGTACAACGTACGTTCTATGTCCTAAGACCTGAGCTGGCGCATGTACTCGGGATGGTGACAGACTTGCTTTGGGCCGACCAAATGCTACTCCGTGACTGGGTAGTTACAAAGGTAGGTTTCAGGCTTGTCTAGACCCATGTTGCGAGACATGGTCGAGCAAGATGGGATTTGCCCCTCCGACCAGGAGAAATATACTCTGGGCCCCTCGTGTGATCCGGCCATGATAAGCATGGCCACGCGACAAGGATTATGAGATAATCCGGTTTGTGGTCGGCATCACTGGAACGAGAAAGAGGTCGGGCTAGCACAAGGATGACAAACTCGCCTTGAGCTCGACAACGTATATCGTGTGGTAAAAGGAATGGACGTGTGATGTACTGGTTCGCCTAACCAGCTTCATAGTCTGCTGGGTGTTCGGCATGCCTTGCTAGAGGCCGCTACCAACTATGCGGTTTGTGTTGGGGAACGTAGTAATTTCAAAATTTTCCTACGCACACGCAAGATCATGGTGATGCATAGCAACGAGAAGGGAGAGTGTTGTCTACGTACCCTCGTAGACCGAAGCGGAAGCGTTGACACAACGTAGAGGAAGTAGTCGTACGTTCTCCTCGCGATCCAACCGATCACAGCACCGTTACTCCGGCACCTCCGAGTTCTTGGCACACGTTCAGCTCGATGACGATCCCCGGGCTCCGATCCAGCAAAGCGTCGGGGAAGAGTTCCGTCAGCACGACGGCGTGGTGACGATCTTGATGTGTTACCGGCGCAGGGCTTCGCCTAAGCACTGCAACGATATTACCGAGGTGGAATTTGGTGGAAGGGGGCACCGCACACGGCTAAGGAACGATCCGTAGATCAACTTGTGTGTCTTTGGGGTGCCCCCTGCCCCCGTATATAAAGGATCCAAGGGGGAGGGGCTGGCCGGCCAAGCTTGGCGCGCCAGGAGAGTCCTACTCCCTCTGGGAGTAGGATTCCCCCCCCCCAATCCTAGTTGGACTAGGATTCTCCAAGGGGGAGAGAGAGAGAGGGGGCGCCCACCTCTCCTAGTCCTAATAGGACTAGGGGAAGGGGGGAGGCGCGCAGCCCATGAGGGCAGCCCTCTCACCTCTCCTCCAAGGCCCATGTTGGCCCATTATGCCCTCGGGGGGTTCCGGTAACCCTCCCGGTATTCCGGTAAAATCCTGATTTCACCTGGAATGCATCCGATGTCCAAACATAGGCTTCCAATATATCATTCTTTACGTCTCGACCATTTCGAGACTCCTCGTCATGTCCGTGATCACATCCGGGACTCCGAACTCCTTCGGTACATCAAAATGCATAAACTCATAATAACTGTCATCGTAACGTTAAGCGTGCGGACCCTACGGTTCGAGAACAATGTAGACATGACCGAGACACGTCTCCGGTCAATAACCAATAGCGGGACCTGGATGCCCATATTGGCTCCTACATATTCTACGAAGATCTTTATCGGTCAGACCGCATAACAACATACGTTGTTCCCTTTGTCATCGGTATGTTACTTGCCCGAGATTTGATCGTCGGTATCCAATACCTAGTTCAATCTTGTTACTGGCAAGTCTCTTTACTCGTTCCGTAATACATCATCTCGCAACTAACTCATTGGTTGAAATGCTTGCAAGGCTTTATGTGATGTGTATTACCGAGAAGGCCCTGAGATACCTCTCCGACAATCGGAGTGACAAATCCTAATCTCGAAATATGCCAACCCAATATGTACCTTCGGAGACACCTGTAGAGCACCTTTATAATCACCCAGTTACGTTGTGACGTTTGGTAGCACACAAAGTGTTCCTACGGTAAACGGGAGTTGCATAATCTCATAGTTAAAGGAACATGTATAAGTAATGGATAAAAGCAATAGCAACATACTAAACGATCGGGTGCTATGCTAATGGAATGGGTCATGTCAATCAGATCATTCAACTAATGATGTGATCTCGTTAATCAAATAACAACTCTTTGTTCATGGCTAGGAAACGTAACCATCTTTGATTAATGAGCCAGTCAAGTAGAGGCATACTAGTGACACTCTGTTTGTCTATGTATTCACACATGTATTATGTTTCCAGTTAATACAATTCTAGCATGAATAATAAACATTTATCATGATATAAGGAAATAAATAATAACTTTATTATTGCCTCTAGGGCATATTTCCTTCAGTCTCCCACTTGCACTAGAGTCAATAATCTAGATTACAAAGTAATGATTCTAACACCCATGGAGTCTTGGTGCTGATCATGTTTTGCTCGTGGAAGAGGCTTAGTCAACGGGTCTGTAACATTCAGATCCGTATGTATCTTGCATATCTCTATGTCTCCCACCTGGACCAAATCCCGGATGGAGTTGAAGCGTCTTTTGATGTGTTTGGTTCTTTTGTGAAATCTGGATTCCTTTGCCAAGGCAATTGCACCAGTATTGTCACAAAAGATTTTCATTGGACCCGATATGCTAGGTACAACACCTAGATCGGATATGAACTCCTTCATCCAGACTCCTTCATTAGCTGCTTCCGAAGCGGCCATGTACTCAGCTTCACATGTAGATCCCGCCACGACGCTTTGTTTAGAACTGCACCAACTGACAGCTCCACCGTTTAAAGTAAATACGTATCCGATTTGCGATTTAGAATCGTCCGGATCAGTGTCAAAGCTTGCATCGACGTAACCGTTTACGACGAGCTCTTTGTCACCTCCATAAATGAGAAACATATCCTTAGTCCTTCTCAAGTACTTAAGGATGTTCTTGACCGCTGTCCAGTGATCCACTCCTGGATTACTTTGGTACCTGCCTGCTAAACTTACAACAAGGCACACATCAGGTCTGGTACACAGCATTGCATACATGATAGAGCCTATGGCTGAAGCATAGGGAACATTTTTCATTTTCTCTCTATCTTCTGCGGTGGTCGGGCATTGAGTCTTACACCTTGTGCGACAGGCAAGAACCCTTTCTTTGCCTGATCCATTTTGAACTTTTTCAAAACTTTGTCAAGGTATGTGCTTTGTGAAAGTCCTATTAAGCGTCTTGATCTATCTCTATAGATCTTAATGCCCAATATGTAAGCAGCTTCACCGAGGTCTTTCATTGAAAAACTCTTATTCAAGTATCCCTTTATGCTATCCAGAAATTCTATATTATTTCCGATTAGCAATATGTCATCCACATATAATATCAGAAATGCTACAGAGCTCCCACTCACTTTCTTGTAAATACAGGCTTCTCCAAAAGTCTGTATAAAACCAAATGCTTTGATCACACTATCAAAGCGTTTATTCCAACTCCGAGAGGCTTGCACCAGTCCATAAATGGATCGCTGGAGCTTGCACACTTTGTTAGCTCCCTTTGGATCGACAAAACCTTCTGGTTGCATCATATACAACTCTTCTTCCAGAAATCCATTCAGGAATGCAGTTTTGACATCCATTTGCCAAATTTCATAATCATAAAATGCGGCAATTGCTAACATGATTCGGACAGACTTAAGCATCGCTACGGGTGAGAAAGTCTCATCGTAGTCAATCCCTTGAACTTGTCGAAAACCTTTTGCAACAAGTCGAGCTTTATAGACAGTAACATTACCATCAGCGTCAGTCTTCTTCTTAAAAATC
Source organism: Aegilops umbellulata (assembly GCA_032464435.1). Lineage (NCBI taxonomy): Eukaryota > Viridiplantae > Streptophyta > Magnoliopsida > Poales > Poaceae > Aegilops > Aegilops umbellulata. The sequence goes on along the minus strand of CP136060.1, from coordinate 103,669,176 downwards.
CATTTATTCTCAATTGCTTGCCGATCATCGGGCAAGTCAACCAAAGTCCACACTTTGTTCTCATACATGGATCCCATCTCAGATTTCATGGCCTCAAGCCACTTTGTGGAATCTGGGCTCACCATCGCTTCTTCATAGTTCGTAGGTTCATCATGGTCTAGTAACATGACTTCCAAAATAGGATTACCGTACCACTCTGGTGCGGATCTTACTCTGGTTGATCTACGTAGTTCATTAGAAACTTGATCTGAAGTTTCATGATCATTATCATTAGCTTCCTCCCTATTTGGTGTAGGTGTCACAGAAACTGATTTCTGTGACGTACTACTTCTCAATAAGGGAGTAGATACTGTTATCTCATCAAGTTCTACTTTCCTCCCACTCACTTTTTTCGAGAGAAACTCCTTCTCTAGAAAGTTTCCGACTTTAGCAACAAAAATTTTGCCTTCGGATCTGTGATAGAAGGTATACCCAACAGTCTCCTTTGGGTATCCTATGAAGACACATTTTTCCGATTTGGGTTCGAGCTTATCAGGTTGAAGCTTTTTCACATAAGCATCGCAGCCCCAAACTTTAAGAAACGACAACTTTGGTTTCTTGCCAAACCATAGTTCATAAGGCGTCGTCTCAACGGATTTCGATGGTGCCCTATTTAACGTGAATGCGGCCGTCTCTAGAGCATAACCCCAAAAAGATAGCGGTAAATCGGTAAGAGACATCATAGATCGCACCATATCCAGTAAAGTACGATTACGACGTTCGGACACACCATTACGTTGTGGTGTTCCGGGTGGCGTGAGTTGCGAAACTATTCCGCATTGTTTCAAATGTAGACCAAACTCGTAACTCAAATATTCTCCTCCACGATCAGATCGTAGAAACTTTATTTTCTTGTTACGATGATTTTCCACTTCACTCTGAAATTCTTTGAACTTTTCAAATGTTTCAGACTTGTGTTTCATTAAGTAGATATACCCATATCTGCTTAAATCATCAGTGAAGGTGAGAAAATAACGATATCCGCCACGAGCCTCAACATTCATTGGACCACATACATCAGTATGTATGATTTCCAATAAATCTGTTGCTCTCTCCACAGTACCGGAGAACGGTGTTTTAGTCATCTTGCCCATAAGGCACGGTTCGCAAGTGCCAAGTGATTCATAATCAAGTGACTCCAAAAGTCCATCAGTATGGAGTTTCTTCATGCGTTTTACACCGATATGACCTAAACGGCAGTGCCACAAATAAGTTGCACTATCATTATCAACTCTGCATCTTTTGGCTTCAACATTATGAATATGTGTATTACTACTATCGAGATTAAGTAAGAACAAACCATTCTTTAATGGTGCATGACCATAAAAGATATTACTCATATAAATAGAACAACCATTATTCTCTGATTTAAATGAATAACCGTCTCGCATCAAACAAGATCCAGATATAATGTTCATGCTCAACGCTGGTACTAAATAACAATTATTTAGATCTAATATTAATCCCGAAGGTAGATGTAGAGGTAGCGTGCCGACCGCGATCACATCGACTTTGGAACCATTTCCCACGCGCATCGTCACCTCGTCCTTAGCCAATCTTCGCTTAATCCGTAGCCCCTGTTTTGAGTTGCAAATATTAGCAACAGAACCAGTATCAAATACCCAGGTGCTAATGCGAGAATTAGTAAAGTACACATCAATAACATGTATATCATATATACCTTTGTTAACCTTGCCATCCTTCTTATCCGCCAAATACTTGGGGCAGTTCCGCTTCCAGTGACCAGTCTGCTTGCAATAGAAGCACTCAGTTTCAGGCTTAGGTCCAGATTTGGGTTTCTTCTCTTGATTAGCAACTTGCTTGCTGTTCTTTTTGAAGTTCCCCTTTTTCTTCCCTTTGCCCTTTTTCTTGAAACTAGTGGTTTTGTTAACCATCAACACTTGATGCTCCTTTTTTATTTCTACCTCCGCGGCTTTCAGCATCGCGAAGAGCTCGGGCATAGTTTTGGTCATCCCTTGCATATTATAGTTCATCACGAAGCTCTTGTAGCTTGGTGGCAGTGATTGGAGAATTCTGTCAATGACGCAATCATCCGGAAGATTAACTCCCAGTTGAATCAAGTGATTGTTATACCCAGACATTCTGAGTATATGCTCACTGACAGAACCGTTCTCCTCCATCTTACAGCTTATTGGAGACTTCATATCTCTCAATCCGGGCATTTGCTTGAAATATTAACTTCAACTCCTGGAACATCTCATATGCTCCATGGTGTTCAAAATGTCGTTGAAGTCCCGGTTCTAAGCCGTAAAGCATGGCACACTGAACTATAGAGTAGTCATCAGCTTTGCTTTGCCAGACGTTCACAACATCTGGCGTAGCTCTTGCACCAGGCCTGGCACCTAGCGGTGCTTCCAGGACGTAATTCTTCTGTGCAGCAATGAGGATAATCCTCAAGTTACGGACCCAGTCCGTGTAATTGCTACCATCATCTTTCAACTTTGCTTTCTCAAGGAACGCATTAAAATTCAACGGAACAACAGCACGAGCCATCTATCTACACAACATAGACAAGCAAGATACTATCAGGTACTAAGTTCATGATAAATTTAAGTTCAATTAATCATATTACTTAAGAACTCCCACTTAGATAGACATCCCTCTAATCCTCTAAGTGATCACGTGATCCAAATCAACTAAACCATGTCCGATCATCACGTGAGATGGAGTAGTTTCAATGGTGAACATCACTATGTTGATCATATCTACTATATGATTCACGCTCGACCTTTCGGTCTCTGTGTTCCGAGGCCATATCTGTTATATGCTAGGCTCGTCAAGTTAAACCTGAGTATTTCGCGTGTGCAACTGTTTTGCACCCGTTGTATTTGAACGTAGAGCCTATCACACCCGATCATCACGTGGTGTCTCAGCACGAAGAACTTTCGCAACGGTGCATACTCAGGGAGAACACTTCTTGATAATTTAGTGAGAGATCATCTTATAATGCTACCGTCAATCAAAGCAAGATAAGATGCATAAAAGGATAAACATCACATGCAATCAATATAAGTGATATGATATGGCCATCATCATCTCGTGCTTGTGATCTCCATCTTCGAAGCACCGTCATGATCACCATCGTCACCGGCGCGACACCTTGATCTTCATCGCAGCATCGTTGTCATCTCGCCAATCTTATGCTTCCACGACTATCACTACCGCTTAGTAATAAAGTAAAGCATTACATCGCGATTGCATTGCATACAATAAAGCGACAACCATATGGCTCCTGCCAGTTGCCGATAACTCGGTTACAAAACATGATCATCTCATACAATAAAATTTAGCATCATGTCTTGACCATATCACATCACAACATGCCCTGCAAAAACAAGTTAGACGTCCTCTACTTTGTTGTTGCAAGTTTTACGTGGCTGCTACGGGCTTAAGCAAGAACTCATCTTACCTACGCATCAAAACCACAACGATAGTTTGTCAAATAGACTCCGTTTTAACCTTCTCAAGGACCGGGCATAGCCACACTCGGTTCAACTAAAGTTGGAGAGACAGTCTTCCGCAAGCCATCTATGTGCAAAGCACGTCGAGGGAACCGGTCTCGCATAAGAGTACGCGTAAGGTTGGTCCGAATCGTCTCGTCCAACAATACCGCTGAACCAAAGTATGACATGCTGGTAGGCAGTATGACTTGTATCGTCCACAACTCACTTGTGTTCTACTCGTGCAAATAACATCAAACCATAAAAAACCTGGCTCGGATGCCACTGTTGGGGAACGTAGTAATTTCAAAATTTTCCTACGCACACGCAAGATCATGGTGATGCATAGCAACGAGAAGGGAGAGTGTTGTCTATGTACCCTCGTAGACCGAAGCGGAAGCGTTGACACAACGTAGAGGAAGTAGTCGTACGTTCTCCTCGCGATCCAACCGATCACAGCACCGTTACTCCGGCACCTCCGAGTTCTTGGCACACGTTCAGCTCGATGACGATCCCCGGGCTCCGATCCAGCAAAGCGTCGGGGAAGAGTTCCGTCAGCACGACGGCGTGGTGACGATCTTGATGTGTTACCGGCGCAGGGCTTCGCCTAAGCACTGCAACGATATTACCGAGGTGGAATTTGGTGGAAGGGGGCACCGCACACGGCTAAGGAACGATCCGTAGATCAACTTGTGTGTCTTTGGGGTGCCCCCTGCCCCCGTATATAAAGGAGCCAAGGGGGAGGGGCTGGCCGGCCAAGCTTGGCGCGCCAGGAGAGTCCTACTCCCTCTGGGAGTAGGATTCCCCCCCCCCCAATCCTAGTTGGACTAGGATTCTCCAAGGGGGAGAGAGAGAGAGAGAGGGGGCGCCCACCTCTCCTAGTCCTAATAGGACTAGGGGAAGGGGGAGGCGCGCAGCCCATGAGGGCAGCCCTCTCACCTCTCCTCCAAGGCCCATGTTGGCCCATTATGCCCCCGGGGGGTTCCGGTAACCCTCCCGGTATTCCGGTAAAATCCTGATTTCACCTGGAATGCATCCGATGTCCACACATAGGCTTCCAATATATCATTCTTTACATCTCGACCATTTCGAGACTCCTCGTCATGTCCGTAATCACATCCGGGACTCCGAACTCCTTCGGTACATCAAAATGCATAAACTCATAATAACTGTTATCGTAACGTTAAGCGTGCGGACCCTACGGTTCGAGAACAATGTAGACATGACCGAGACACGTCTCCGGTCAATAACCAATAGCGGGACCTGGATGCCCATATTGGCTCCTACATATTCTGCGAAGATCTTTATCGGTCAGACCGCATAACAACATACGTTGTTCCCTTTGTCATCGGTATGTTACTTGCCCGAGATTTGATCGTCGGTATCCAATACCTACTTCAATCTCGTTACTGGAAAGTCTCTTTACTCGTTCCGTAATACATCATCTCGCAACTAACTCATTGGTTGCAATGCTTGCAAGGCTTTATGTGATGTGTATTACCGAGAAGGCCCTGAGATACCTCTCCGACAATCGGAGTGACAAATCCTAATCTCGAAATATGCCAACCCAATATGTACCTTCGGAGACACCTGTAGAGCACCTTTATAATCACCCAGTTACGTTGTGACGTTTGGTAGCACACAAAGTGTTCCTACGGTAAACGGGAGTTGCATAATCTCATAGTTAAAGGAACATGTATAAGTCATGGATAAAAGCAATAGCAACATACTAAACGATCGGGTGCTATGCTAATGGAATGGGTCATGTCAATCAGATCATTCAACTAATGATGTGATCTCATTAATCAAATAACAACGCTTTGTTCATGGCTAGGAAACATAACCATCTTTGATTAATGAGCCAGTCAAGTAGAGGCATACTAGTGACACTCTGTTTGTCTATGTATTCACACATGTATTATGTTTCCAGTTAATACAATTCTAGCATGAATAATAAACATTTATCATGATATAAGGAAATAAATAATAACTTTATTATTGCCTCTTGGGCATATTTCCTTCAGTTTGGAGGTGATCCGAACTGCGACCAAGCCGGTTTCAACCTAAGGGGTCACCCGCTTAAGGGAAGGAACCTACGAGGTCCGATCAGGGGACACTGGTCGGATGTGATCCGAGTTGTATCCGGATTGTGGCCGAGTAGACTTATGGGCTTTAGGGTCCGTGCGAGGCCCATGTGTTGAGCCTGCGATGGACGCCTATATAAATTGGAGGTGCCGCACACTCATGAGGTTGATTGCTTCGGCACTATCACTAGGGTTTGCATGTGTTGTGAATAGACACCTCCACTCGCCGCCGGTTGTGTGATCGGACCTAGCAGTCCGCCGCACGACGTTCCTCTTGCACGTGCGGATACCGTTAGAGGCGGTGCACTTGCGCCGCTCCGGCGAACCTGTACGTGGGAACCGACGACCAGCTGGTCGAGGGAGATCGGACGAGGAGGAGACGATCCACGCAGACGTGCTGCCCCAACTCTTCTTCCGTTGCACGGCACTGCGCGTCTAGTGGTAACGAACTGTGATCCATCTCCCTTAGCATGTTCTTGGTTGTTCTGCACACAGGAAATTTTAAATTGCAGTCGACGCACCCTACCGTAGAACCCAACAAATTGGGAGTGCATTTCCACACCAAAAAGGGAAGATAGATTTTTTAAGAAGCATAAATATTTAGAAATGAAAGAGTTGCAAGAGAGGCTAGATGATTGTGCTGAAAGATGTATTTTTTTCACCATCCTTGTGAATTTTGCAATGAACGTGGTCATTTAAATCTCCAATGCAAATCTTTCATGATCCAATCGTGTCAAAAAATTGTGATAACTTGATTACCCTTGAGCATCATAAAGAGCTTAACCTTCTTTTGGGGTATGAAGATGTCAGGACCCCGATTCTAATTCACACCGATCTATCCTGTAACACCTCATATCACTTTCTGGCCTCACACACGGTATTCCCACGGGTGCCGCCTTACCATGGCCCGGGACCGTTTGCGCCTTTTGGCTCACGTATATGATAGTGTCGCTAGCATCCATGTGACAGAGAACCCGGGCCTCCATGGCCAGTCGTGAACCCAAAGCGGCACTAACTTACAGGGATTGTCACAGCCCTAGAATTGCTAGTGGTTAGTTGCAGCTGTGAGCATCCTTGCATCATGTTAAATACAATTAATTTGAAATAGGGATGACCAAGCCCTAGCACTAAAACAATTCAAATAGCCTCAACTTCAAAATATTTTCAATGAACCCAAAATGCCCTTCAAAAATGTTCATGGTCTTTGGAAAATGTTGCAAACAACAACCAGAGGTGATGCACATTTTTCTGAACATTTTGGATTTTTGAATGAACCCATATGTATTTGAATTGGAGCTGTTTAAATTAATATAAATATTTTAAAGGCTTCAAAAATGTTGGAAATTGGTGAGGGCCTCTGGTATATTATAACTAGTGGTCACAAGCAATCCCAACATTTTTGTAATTGTGCTAGCATTTATTGTTAAGTCAAAAACAAATGTCTAAATAGAAAACAGAAATAAAAGGAGAGAGAGAGAGGAAACTTACCTGGCCTCACTGTGCAGCCCACCTAGTCGGCCCAGCTGTGGCCCAGCACCATAGAGAGCCCATCCCACCGCCCCACCGCGTCGTCTTCCTCCTGCCAGTAGGAGCAGCTCGCTGTCGCGCGCGCACGCTCGCCTCTGGCCACCTCCTGCTTGCCACCGAGGCGCTGCCGAGCCCCTCCTCTCGCCACGGAGACGCCCGCGGCCCCTGGACCCTCTCGCTCACTCTTTCCCCCCTGTCTCTCCCTCTGCTCCCCTCTCGCGCACACCACCGAGCGGAGCTCATCGCTACCGTCGCCGTTCACCATGGCCACTGCCTCCCCCTTGCCTCTCCTGCACGCACCGGAGCTCCGCCTCCTTCCTCCGAAGCTCTCCGTCAAGCCACAAGACGCCGGACGCCCTGCGGAGCCGCCGTCGCCATCGTCTTCCTCCTCGGACGCCGCCGACCGCCGACTCCGATTCGTCGTCACCAGCCCCTCCCCGAGCACGCCGAGGCCTCCGTTCTACTCGCTGTGAGCTTCTGCGTCTTTCCCCCTCCTCCCCGCACTCGTTCCCGCACTCTGGCCGCCCTTTTCACCGGAGCCGTGAGCTCCTCGCCGCCGGCGATGATGCAGCCATGGCCACGGTTGCTGCAGCCCGTGTCCGAGCACATCAGTGTGCTCAGGACGTCTCCGCCAACCCGTAGCCACCAGCAGCTCCCCCTCCCACGCTCTCTAGCGTCGACCCCCTCCACACCGATCTCCGGCGGCCGCAAAAGAGCTCGCCGCCGTCAGCTCCGGCAACCCCAGCTGCTGCCGCTTGGCTCTCTGGATGCGCAAGAGCAAGGGCTATGCCCTGGTGCCCTCCGCGCGCTAAACCGACGCTTCTAGCGCAAGTCCGGCGTGCCCCGCCGTGTTCTGTGGTCGCCGTCGGCTGGTCTCCGGCGACTGCCGACGTGGCCGTCGTTAGCGGCTAATCGCGCCACTAATTAACCTCCAGTGAAGCTGACAGCTGGGACCCACCTCATAACTAAACACGGTTTAGCTTTCTGTTAAAATTTTAACTAACCACGGTGGGCCCACGCGACAGCTTTGACCATGCTGACGAGGCAGTTGACTGGGCCCACACGTCAGCGACCCTATCCAGCCAGAGACACTGACCAGTGGGTCCCACTGGTCAGGTTTGACCTGGGCTAGCGCCTTTGACCGCTGACGTCACACCTATGTCACGCTGACGCATTAATTCAATTTCTGGATTTATTTTTATTTAGGAAATTCCAAAAAATCCTATAAACTTCTAAAAATCATAAGAAATAATCTATAGCTCAGAATGAAATAATTTATATATGAAAAATTATCAGAAAAATTCAAGGAATCCATCTGTACCATTTTCATGCATGTTTAAACAATGTTTGTCCTCTGTTTTGGACAAAACACATAAAGGGCATTTAAATAATCATATATGGAGTTGGAATTTGAATCATGTATTCAAACCAACTTCATTTAAATCATAGCTAGATGCATTAGCTCAAATCACAGCATATTGCCATGTCATGATCATGCATCATATTGTGGCATTGCATTGATTGTGTTCTTTCTCAGTTGCCGGTGTTTGTTCCCTCTCGATAGACGATGTGCCGACGATGAGATCGATGACACTGATGAAGAGCTATATTATCTTCAGAAGTGCCAGGCAAGCAAAACCCCCTTGTTCATTCCGATACAATCCCACTCTCTCGCTCCTGCTCTCTTTTACTGCATTAAGACAACAACGATTCAACGGTTACTTGCTGCGGTAGTTGAACCCCTTTATCCTTTGCATGACCTGTCATTGCCACAGTAATTAGATGAAACCCACTAGCATGAGTAGGAGTTGTTTGAGCCCTGATGTGCCTACTCATTTATGTTTGTTTGTCATGCCTGCTACTGCTTAGAGTTGAGTCGGGTATGATTCATCGGAAATGAATTGGAATGGTGATGAACATGTCCTACTGTGTGTGAGCTAAGTGTGTGAACACGATTTGATAAAGGTATTGGTGAGAGGCCATGTAGGAGTACATGGTGGGTTGTCTCATTGAAGCCGTCCTCAGGAACTGAATTCTGTGTTTGTGATCCATGAAACAGTTACTACCACGCATTGGGCCCGAAACCAATGGACCCTCTCGGCTTCTTGATCACCCTTGTCCTCTGTCCAGGAGTTGCAAAGTAGTTTCTGGTGTTTGTAGTATGCTGGGGGCCGCACGCAGCGCTGACCGTAGGGGTGGGCTGTGTTGCGGTAGGCACGTGGCCGGGCAGCCGGGCGCCCGTTTGGTGTCTCGGACCCTGTACACATCGTTTGGGGCTGTGAGCGAAACTCCGGCCGGATCTCCTCATGGATGGAACCCGAATAGGCGATAAACCTGGACTAGAGACTTGAGTGTTTAGGTAGGCCGTGGCCGACACCCTCGCTGGGCTTCCGCTTGAAGGTTGCCGAGTACATGTCGTGTAAACGGCGGTAAGTGGTGAGAGCGTGTGTGAAGAAGTACACCCCTGCAGGGTTAACATCATCTATTCGAATAGCCGTGTCCGCGGTAATGGACTTCTGGGTTGCCTATAACAGTTCATAGACAAGTGAAAGTGGATACTCTAAAATACGCAAGATAAGCGTGAGTGCTATGGATGGCCTTCTCGTAGGGAGACGGAAGTGGATCCATAGTGGTGTATTGGATGGTGAATATGTGGACTCGTGTGCGCCACCTCAAAGAGTCGCTTGCAGTCGTAGTTCAGGATAGCCACCGAGTCAAAGCTGGCTTGCTGCAGTCAAACTCCACCACCCCTTTTTGATACTGATGCATATGTAGTTAGATCTGATGTAAGTCTTGCTGGGTACATTTGTACTCACGTTTGCCTATTTTATGTTTTTGCAGAGAGACTTCAGTCTCGCTAGTAGTACCGCTTGGACTTCGACGTTTAGCTTGTTACCTCAGCTACGATCTTGTGCCCTCGGCAGGATCTGGTAGATAGTCAGGCTTCTCAGCCTTTTTTCATTTGTAGATGTCTGTACTCAGACGTGTTAAGCTTCCGCTTGTGCTTTGACTTGTATGCTCTGAGTGTTGGGTCATGAGACCCATGTTTGTAACATCTCGCTCCTCGGAGCCTAATGAATAAATACTTGAGTCGTAGAGTCTTGTTGTGATGCCATGTTGTATCTACACATATCGAGCATATTGTGTGTATGATTGAAATGCTTGCTATGTGTGGGATCCGACTATCTAGTTGTTTATCCTTGGCAGCCTATCATATGGGGAAATGTAGTCTAGTGCTTCTGAACGATAGTAGTCCGCTACAGCCCGGTTCACCGGAGTCCTGCTAGCCCAGCACTACTAATCGGAACACTTGACTGGCCGGCATGTGATTCACTTCGTTCCAGTGTCTGTCCCTTCGGGGAAATGTCACGCGGTGACATCCGGAGTCCTGCCTAGCCTGCTACAGCCCGGGTTACCGGAGTCCTGTTAGCCCAGTGCTACAACCCGGATTCACACGTTGATGACCGACATGCTCGATGTGATTCATGTATGCCTGTCCTCATAGGTTAGCGCCGCTTTGGGTTCACGACTAGCCATGTCGGCCCGGGTTCTCTGTCATATGGATGCTAGCGACACTATCATATACGTGAGCCAAAAGGCGCAAACGGTCCCGGGCCAGGTAAGGTGGCACCCGTGGGAACACCGTGCGTGAGGCCACAAAGTGATATGATGTCTTACATGCTGGATCGGTGTGACTTAGGATCGGGGTCCCGACAGCGTTGGTATCAGAGCCTGACTGCCTGTAGGATTACCAAGCCAAACTGGTCGAAGTTGAGTCTAGAAATGCTTTAGTTATATAAGGGAATTGATTGTGGAAGGGAACGTAAGGCTCTTTTACTCCTTATACCTCATGCCCTTCTGATCTGAGTCATCCTCTTCTCTTCTACGGGGTTTAAGAAATAGGCTTATCATCTATCTATCAGGATGACGTGTTACTAAACCGTAGTTGCCTAAGATTGTTGGATTAAACCTCAGTTCAGTTCCTACTACTTCCATATGCTCATAACTGGTCGCAGAACTCTCATATGATGTTGTTGAGTGTCTATGCAAACTGTTGTGAATGTCTCAAATCTTTTCTGAGCATTTACAGCCGTTATGCTGTCCGAGTCATCCCAGGTTTCCAACTAGTCTGATGCATTTGCAAATCCTTTCCTTCCATTCCCGATGTCCTTTTGGTCGGAATAAGCACACTAATCGGTCTGTTGAGGTACCCCGTTGCCTTGACATATATGTTGGAGCTATTATTATGACCCTAGGTGTCTTAGGGAGTCACCTAGTAACCTAACCATGTTTCGTGTCCTCAGTGTGATGAATCTGGCCACCATTCTCGAAAGCATCCCGTGATGCCATTAGTATGTAGGTATTCTTCTCTTGGGTTCTTGAACCCGAGATTCACCCTACTTACCTCATGTCGATAGTGTTTGCTAGTTCCTCTAGGATATTAGTAACCTTTGCATTAGCCCTCGAGGTCCGTGGTATTCCCTTCTTCCAAATACTATGAACCATTTATGGCAGAAGTTTGTTGAACCAAAAGATCACAACCAGGGTGCTCTTGAGGAGTACTCCATTCATATTGTGACCCTGCCAATTCTTTCTTTCTGCATGGGTTATCCGGAAGAAATTTGTTGAACTCATTTGACATACTAACCCATGAATCCACAACTCAGAAAGTTATATGTTCCTTGAGTTGACCCTCCGCAGCTGGTATTCCGACCCTAGTCTATCAATTGATAGTCAAGACTATGCGTGCATTCGTGTTCATCGATCCTAGTATTCTTGTGGTTCGTCAAGCCATTCTATCCGGGAATGACTAGGAGAAACAAACTCCAGTACCTCATCCATATCTAGGATTGGGTCAAAGCAATTGTACTTCGCAGATCAAAATGCCAATCCAGCTTTTGTTCTGTTCTACCTCGGAGTATTACCCCCTTTATGTCAGGATGGTCATGAGAATTGCACCATCTCTCATGAATTTTGACGTAGTAATACTTCTTGCCATCACTGCTCATTCCTCGGTTTCCGTGTTGCCACAGCCGGAATGCCGACAAGTGAACCATGACGTGTGAAACCAATACTCCTAGCAACCGTGTTGCCTGGTAGTTAATGGACAATATTCTCATTCTTAGCGTGTTGGTTATTAAATCATCATCCTAAGATTGGTCGTGCTACCTAGTCCTTATTTCTGGTGCACTCCTCGATCAATGAGTGAGGATTATTCAAACCCTTGCTCTTTTGATCATATCGTCTTGCCCTGAAAATCAAGATTGATCTCGAGCTTAGTAACATATCGGTGGTTCGTAGTTTTCCGAAGATCTTCTCGGAAATATTACCAGGTTGTCCCCAGACTGTTATGTTGAGCTCGTGATCAAGTTGGTTCCTTGTGAACCACCCTTTTTCCAAGAATCTGTGTTAGATATCCTTGAGCTAGTTGGTTGAGCTAGACAACAACTTGGAGAGTTGGAAGATAAAGCTTGTCTGACTTAGTTCATGTTAAGGGATATCTTTTGTGGTGTGTGTTGAAGAAAGATGATATCTTCACCAATTGGTCCTCGTGATCAGTTGTTGGATGTATTGTCTTGGCAAAACTTTGACTTGAGTATGGGCTATCGTCAAGTCAAATCAGAACCAACGATGTTCGTAATGTTGACTTACTCGTGGTTGATCCCTCGGGCATACACCATTACATCTTTGGTCTGACCAATGCTATCACCGTGCTCACATGATGGTGGAAGTCCAGTGATATGGGAATTCCGATGAGTTGTTGTTGAGCCCATTAGCAGCATTTTGTCTCCCCCATGATTCATGTTGAACATTATACTAGTATTGGAAACTTTGTAAGCAATGCCTTCGTGTTCCGTTCATGAAGCTTATGCTTGGATGAAAGGAGTGACTTCCTCTAATTCACGTGCATTTGATGTAAGTTGCTGCCGTGGATTTGAGAAAGTTTGTTTTGCCTCCTCTGGAATCATCCCAAATCAGTCATGCATACGTGCGAAGTATTCTGTGGTTTGGAGACTTGCAACCTTCATTCTATATGTGTCCCTAGCACACCAAGCCACTGATTGATTTGTTCAAGAAGAGGAAGTTCCTTTTTAAGAGCTAACCCGGGCTTAATCAAGGACTTCGTTATCTGCAATGATGGTTCCCCACCTGAACTCGGTAGTGTTTGATTATAAGACTACCACGTGGTCACGCTTGTCTAGGACAGTGTGTTCACATGTGTGTAGCGAAAACCCGCTCATGTTTTGGAGCTTGCTATCGTAGTTCATTTTCCCAAGAATCTCGCAACGTCATCTCATCGATTTGTGTTGCAAACTTTCATTTTCTTTCTAGACTTGATGAGTCTGGAATATCCTGACACCAACCAGATCTGAATCTCAGGCGGATATGATGGTTGGAACGTTCTCAAGGACTATAATATTGGCCTCTCTATACCCGGTAAAGTGGATGTTGTGGCCAACACACCCAACCGGAAGGGTTATTATTGTAGTATCTTGATTGAGAAAGATGGCCACTTCCCCATAAGGATCTCGTAGAATTTATTCTAATAGTTGTTCCTTATGGATTTTTGTGCTCCCGAAGTCCGACCTTTACTTGATGGCCATGTTGATGCTTTTAAGCATTGATCGTGGTACCTAGTACATCAAGGAGAACATTAGAAGCGGAGTGCTAAATGTCTCTCGGTCGATCATCCAGATTTCGTTCCCTTGGCCTCGCTAAGGTGAAATCTGGGAAAGTGGTGTCTTTCTATGCATCTGCATTGTCCATCACTATTCGTCAAGGTAGTAAGATGTGTTGCCAGGATCCTCGACGCGGATGTTGGTAGAACTTTGATGAATATGGAAATGCTCAAGTTCTTGAGAGCACGCGCAAGCAAATCATCCATTGCGTTGTCTTCAACAAGGTAGTCCACATCATTCATCCTAGTCGGAGTATGCCATTCTTCGAACCCTTCCAACGATCGTTTGTGATTGCCTTAGGCTGGTATAGAGAGTTTTAATGATCTATGGATCAAAAGTAATTCTTTTTGCCACATAAGGGGATAGTTCTTCGAGTCACCTTCCCTGAGGTGCCCCGTTTTGGAATCATAGCAATTCATCTCCTTGGTACTCATGCACCTTCTTTCTAAGCGTGGATTTGTTGCCCACCAAATCAAACCTCGTCGATTGTTCTTCCATCCCTCTCGATGTGTGTGTTGTGTCTCAACTCGAGATGTTTCAACATCTCATTCCACGAATTGATCTTGAATGCTCGATCTTCGAGGAGATCGTTTTCTATAGAGTTTCCTTCTGTCGCCATCGTGTTGGATGAAGATCTCAAAGCGAGGATGTCAAGATCAAAGTTCATTTGAAGTGCAACCTGGATCGTGAAGATTGTGTTAGCTTGCGACCCCTCTGTCTTCTTACCTCACGTCTTGAATCTCGGGCCGAGATTCTTGTTTAGTGGGGGTGAGTTGTCACAGCCCTAGAATTGCTAGTGGTTAGTTGCAGCTGTGAGCATCCTTGCATGATGTTAAATTCAATTAATTTGAAATAGGGATGACCAAGCCCTAGCACTAAAACAATTCAAATAGGCTCAACTTCAAAATATTTTCAATGAACCCAAAATGCCCTTCAAAAATGTTCATGGTCTTTGGAAAATGTTGCAAACAACAACCAGAGGTGATGCACATTTTTCTGAACATTTTGGATTTTTGAATGAACCCATATGTATTTGAATTGGAGCTGTTTAAATTAATATAAATATTTTAAAGGCTTCAAAAATGTTGAAAATTGGTGAGGGCCTCTGGTATATTATAACTAGTGGTCACAAGCAATCCCAACATTTTTGTAATTGTGCTAGCATTTATTGTTAAGTCAAAAACAAATGTCTAAATAGAAAACAGAAATAAAAGGAGAGAGAGAGAGGAAACTTACCTGGCCTCACTGTGCAGCCCACCTAGTCGGCCCAGCTGTGGCCCAGCACCATAGAGAGCCCATCCCACCGCCCCACCGCGTCGTCTTCCTCCTGCCAGTAGGAGCAGCTCGCTGTCGCGCGCGCACGCTCGCCTCTGGCCACCTCCTGCTTGCCACCGAGGCGCTGCCGAGCCCCTCCTCTCGCCACGGAGACGCCCGCGGCCCCTGGACCCTCTCGCTCACTCTTTCCCCCCTGTCTCTCCCTCTGCTCCCCTCTCGCGCACACCACCGAGCGGAGCTCATCGCTACCGTCGCCGTTCACCATGGCCACTGCCTCCCCCTTGCCTCTCCTGCACGCACCGGAGCTCCGCCTCCTTCCTCCGAAGCTCTCCGTCAAGCCACAAGACGACGGACGCCCTGCGGAGCCGCCGTCGCCATCGTCTTCCTCCTCGGACGCCGCCGACCGCCGACTCCGATTCGTCGTCACCAGCCCCTCCCCGAGCACGCCGAGGCCTCCGTTCTACTCGCTGTGAGCTTCTGCGTCTTTCCCCCTCCTCCCCGCACTCGTTCCCGCACTCTGGCCGCCCTTTTCACCGGAGCCGTGAGCTCCTCGCCGCCGGCGATGATGCAGCCATGGCCACGGTTGCTGCAGCCCGTGTCCGAGCACATCAGTGTGCTCAGGACGTCTCCGCCAACCCGTAGCCACCAGCAGCTCCCCCTCCCACGCTCTCTAGCGTCGACCCCCTCCACACCGATCTCCGGCGGCCGCAAAAGAGCTCGCCGCCGTCAGCTCCGGCAACCCCAGCTGCTGCCGCTTGGCTCTCTGGATGCGCAAGAGCAAGGGCTATGCCCTGGTGCCCTCCGCGCGCTAAACCGACGCTTCTAGCGCAAGTCCGGCGTGCCCCGCCGTGTTCTGTGGTCGCCGTCCGCTGGTCTCCGGCGACTGCCGACGTGGCCGTCGTTAGCGGCTAATCGCGCCACTAATTAACCTCCAGTGAAGCTGACAGCTGGGACCCACCTCATAACTAAACACGGTTTAGCTTTCTGTTAAAATTTTAACTAACCACGGTGGGCCCACGCGACAGCTTTGACCATGCTGACGAGGCAGTTGACTGGGCCCACACGTCAGCGACCCTATCCAGCCAGAGACACTGACCAGTGGGTCCCACTGGTCAGGTTTGACCTGGGCTGGCGCCTTTGACCGCTGACGTCACACCTATGTCACGCTGACGCATTAATTCAATTTCTGGATTTATTTTTATTTAGGAAATTCCAGAAAATCCTATAAACTTCTAAAAATCATAAGAAATAATCTATAGCTCAGAATGAAATAATTTATATATGAAAAATTATCAGTAAAATTCAAGGAATCCATCTGTACCATTTTCATGCATGTTTAAACAATGTTTGTCCTCTGTTTTGGACAAAACACATAAAGGGCATTTAAATAATCATATATGGAGTTGGAATTTGAATCATGTATTCAAACCAACTTCATTTAAATCATAGCTAGATGCATTAGCTCAAATCACAGCATATTGCCATGTCATGATCATGCATCATATTGTGGCATTGCATTGATTGTGTTCTTTCTCAGTTGTCGGTGTTTGTTCCCTCTCGATAGACGATGTGCCGACGATGAGATCGATGACACTGATGAAGAGCTATATTATCTTCAGAAGTGCCAGGCAAGCAAAACCCCCTTGTTCATTCCGATACAATCCCACTCTCTCGCTCCTGCTCTCTTTTACTGCATTAAGACAACAACGATTCAACGGTTACTTGCTGCGGTAGTTGAACCCCTTTATCCTTTGCATGACCTGTCATTGCCACAGTAATTAGATGAAACCCACTAGCATGAGTAGGAGTTGTTTGAGCCCTGATGTGCCTACTCATTTATGTTTGTTTGTCATGCCTGCTACTGCTTAGAGTTGAGTCGGGTCTGATTCATCGGAAATGAATTGGAATGGTGATGAACATGTCCTACTGTGTGTGAGCTAAGTGTGTGAACACGATTTGATAAAGGTATTGGTGAGAGGCCATGTAGGAGTACATGGTGGGTTGTCTCATTGAAGCCGTCCTCAGGAACTGAGTTCTGTGTTTGTGATCCATGAAACAGTTACTACCACGCATTGGGCCCGAAACCAATGGACCCTCTCGGCTTCTTGATCACCCTTGTCCTCTGTCCAGGAGTTGCAAAGTAGTTTCTGGTGTTTGTAGTATGCTGGGGGCCGCACGCAGCGCTGACCGTAGGGGTGGGCTGTGTTGCGGTAGGCACGTGGCCGGGCAGCCGGGCGCCCGTTTGGTGTCTCGGACCCTGTACACATCGTTTGGGGCTGTGAGCGAAACTCCGGCCGGATCTCCTCATGGATGGAACCCGAATAGGCGATAAACCTGGACTAGAGACTTGAGTGTTTAGGTAGGCCGTGGCCGACACCCTCGCTGGGCTTCCGCTTGAAGGTTGCCGAGTACATGTCGTGTAAACGGCGGTAAGTGGTGAGAGCGTGTGTGAAGAAGTACACCCCTGCAGGGTTAACATCATCTATTCGAATAGCCGTGTCCGCGGTAATGGACTTCTGGGTTGCCTATAACAGTTCATAGACAAGTGAAAGTGGATACTCTAAAATACGCAAGATAAGCGTGAGTGCTATGGATGGCCTTCTCGTAGGGAGACGGAAGTGGATCCATAGTGGTGTATTGGATGGTGAATATGTGGACTCGTGTGCGCCACCTCAAAGAGTCGCTTGCAGTCGTAGTTCAGGATAGCCACCGAGTCAAAGCTGGCTTGCTGCAGTCAAACTCCACCACCCCTTTTTGATACTGATGCATATGTAGTTAGATCTGATGTAAGTCTTGCTGGGTACATTTGTACTCACGTTTGCCTATTTTATGTTTTTGCAGAGAGACTTCAGTCTCGCTAGTAGTACCGCTTGGACTTCGACGTTTAGCTTGTTACCTCAGCTACGATCTTGTGCCCTCGGCAGGATCTGGTAGATAGTCAGGCTTCTCAGCCTTTTTTCATTTGTAGATGTCTGTACTCAGACGTGTTAAGCTTCCGCTTGTGCTTTGACTTGTATGCTCTGAGTGTTGGGTCATGAGACCCATGTTTGTAACATCTCGCTCCTCGGAGCCTAATGAATAAATACTTGAGTCGTAGAGTCTTGTTGTGATGCCATGTTGTATCTACACATATCGAGCATATTGTGTGTATGATTGAAATGCTTGCTATGTGTGGGATCCGACTATCTAGTTGTTTATCCTTGGCAGCCTATCATATGGGGAAATGTAGTCTAGTGCTTCTGAACGATAGTAGTCCGCTACAGCCCGGTTCACCGGAGTCCTGCTAGCCCAGCACTACTAATCGGAACACTTGACTGGCCGGCATGTGATTCACTTCGTTCCAGTGTCTGTCCCTTCGGGGAAATGTCACGCGGTGACATCCGGAGTCCTGCCTAGCCTGCTACAGCCCGTGTTACCGGAGTCCTGTTAGCCCAGTGCTACAGCCCGGATTCACACATTGATGACCGACATGCTCGATGTGATTCATGTATGCCTGTCCTCATAGGTTAGCGCCGCTTTGGGTTCACGACTAGCCATGTCGGCCCGGGTTCTCTGTCATATGGATGCTAGCGACACTATCATATACGTGAGCCAAAAGGCGCAAACGGTCCCGGGCCAGGTAAGGTGGCACCCGTGGGAACACCGTGCGTGAGGCCACAAAGTGATATGATGTGTTACATGCTGGATCGGTGTGACTTAGGATCGGGGTCCCGACAAGGGAGAGGCATACATGAATCAACATCGAGCATGCCGGTCAGCAGCGTGTGAATCCGGGCTGTAGCACTGGGCTAACAGGACTCTGGGAACCCGGGCTGTAGCAGGCTAGGCAGGACTCCGGATGTCACCATTGTTGGGGAACGTAGTAATTTCAAAAAAAAAAAATTTCTTACGCACACGCAAGATCATGGTGATGCACAGCAACGAGAGGGGAGAGTGTTTGTCTACGTACCCTCGTAGATCGAAAGCGGAAGCGTTATATCAACGCGGTTGATGTAGTCGTACTTCTTCACGATCCAACCGATCTAAGCACCGAACGTACGGCACCTCCGAGTTCTGCACACGTTCAGCTCGATGACGATCCCCGGGCTCCGATCCAGCAAAGCGTCGGGGAAGAGTTCCGTCAGCACGACGGCGTGGTGACAATCTTGATGTGTTACCGGCGCAGAGCTTCGCCTAAGCACTGCAACGATATGACCGAGGTGGAATTTGGTGGAAGGGGGCACCGCACACGGCTAAGGAACGATCCGTAGATCAACTTGTGTGTCTTTGGGGTGCCCCCTGCCCCCGTATATAAAGTATGGAGGAGGAGGAGGCCGGCCAAGGCAAAAGGTGCGGCCAGCATATGGAGTCCTACTAGGACTCCAAGTCCTAGTAGGAGTCCACCAAAAGGGGAGGAAGGGAGAAGGAATAGGAGGAGAAGGAGAGGTGGCCGGCCCCCTTTTCCCTAGTCCAATTCGGACCAAAGGGGAGGGGGGGCGCAGCAGCCTTTTCCTCTTCCCACTAAAGCCCATCAAGGCCCATTACTTCTCCCGTAATCCCGTAACTCCCCGGTACTCCCGAAAATACCCGAATCACTCAGAACCCTTCCGATGTCCGAATATAGTCGTCCAATATATCGATCTTTACGTCTCGACCATTTCGAGACTCCTCGTCATGTCCCCGATCTCATCCGGGACTCCGAACTCCTTCGGTACATCAAAACTCATAAACTCATAATATAACTGTCATCGAAACCTTAAGCGTGCGGACCCTACGGGTTCGAGAACAATGTAGACATGACCGAGACACGTCTCCAGTCAATAACCAATAGCGGGACCTGGATGCCCATATTGGCTCCTACATATTCTACGAAGATCTTTATCGGTCAGACCGCATAACAACATACGTTTGTTCCCTTTGTCACCGGTATGTTACTTGCCCGAGATTCGATCGTCGGTATCCAATACCTAGTTCAATCTCGTTACCGGCAAGTCTCTTTACTCGTTCCGTAATACATCATCTCACAACTAACACATTAGTTGCAATGCTTGCAAGGCTTATGTGATGTGCATTACCGAGAGGGCCCAGAGATACCTCTCCGACAATCGGAGTGACAAATCCTAATCTCGAAATACGCCAACCCAACATGTACCTTCGGAGACACCTGTAGAGCACCTTTATAATCACCCAGTTACGTTGTGATGTTTGGTAGCACACAAAGTGTTCCTACGGTAAACGGGAGTTGCATAATCTCATAGTTAAAGGAACATGTATAAGTCATGGATAAAAGCAATAGCAACATACTAAACGATCGGGTGCTATGCTAATGGAATGGGTCATGTCAATCAGATCATTCAACTAATGATGTGATCTCGTTAATCAAATAACAACTCTTTGTTCATGGTTAGGAAACATAACCATCTTTGATTAATGAGCTAGTCAAGTAGAGGCATACTAGTGACACTCTGTTTGTCTATGTATTCACACATGTATTATGTTTCCAGTTAATACAATTCTAGCATGAATAATAAACATTTATCATGATATAAGGAAATAAATAATAACTTTATTATTGCCTCTAGGGCATATTTCCTTCAGTCTCCCACTTGCACTAGAGTCAATAATCTAGTTCACATCGCCATGTGATTTATCAGCAATAGTTCACATCGAAATGTGACCAACACCCAAAGGGTTTACTAGATTCAGTAATCTAGTTCACATTGCTATGTGATTAACACCCAAAGAGTACTATAGTGTGACTTTTTTTTGTGAGAGAAGTTTAGTCAACGGGTCTGCCACATTCAGATCCGTTATGTATTTTGCAATTTTCTATGTCTACAATGCTCTGCACGGAGCTACTTTAGCTAATTGCTCCCACTTTCCATATGTATCTAGATTGAGACTTAGAGTCATCCAGATTAGTGTCAAAACTTGCATCGACGTAACCTTTTACGACGAACCTTTTTGTCACCTCTATAATCGAGAAACATATCCTTATTCCACTAAGGATAATTTTGACCGCCGTCCAGTGATCTACTCCTAGATCACTATTGTACTCCCGTGCCAATCTCAGGGTAGGGTATACAATAGGTCTGGTACACAGCATGGCATACTTTATAGAACCTATGGCCAAAGCATAGGGAATGACTTTCATTCTCTTTCTATCTTCTGCCGTGGTCGGGCTTTGAGTCTTACTCAATTTCACACTTTGTAACACAGGCAAGAACTCTTTCTTTGACTGTTCCATTTTGAACTACTTCAAAAT
Organism: Aegilops umbellulata; assembly: GCA_032464435.1. Classification (NCBI taxonomy): domain Eukaryota; kingdom Viridiplantae; phylum Streptophyta; class Magnoliopsida; order Poales; family Poaceae; genus Aegilops; species Aegilops umbellulata. The sequence goes on along the minus strand of CP136060.1, from coordinate 103,647,866 downwards.
CTTGTCAAGGTATGTACTTATTGAAAAACTTATCAAGCGTCTTGATCTATCTCTATAGATCTTGATGCTCAATATGTAAGCAGCTTCACCGAGGTCCTTCTTCGAAAAACTCCTTTCAAATACTCCTTTATGCTTTACAGAATAATTCTACATTATTTCCGATCAATAATATGTCATTTACATATACTTATCAGAAATGTTGTAGTGCTCCCACTCACTTTCTTGTAAATACAGGCTTCACCGCAAGTCTGTATAAAACTATATGCTTTGATCAACTTATCAAAGCGTATATTCCAACTCCGAGATGCTTGCACCAGTCCATAGATGGATCGCTGGAGCTTGCATATTTTGTTAACACCTTCAGGATCGACAAAATCTTCTAGTTGCATCGTATACAACTCTTCTTTAATAAATCCATTAAGGAATGTAGTTTTGTTTATCCATTTGCCGGATTTCATAAAGTGCGGCAATTGCTAACATGATTCGGACAGACTTAAGCATAGATACGAGTGAGAAACTCTCATCGTAGTCAACACCTTGAACTTGTCGAAAACCTTTTGCGACAATTCTAGCTTTGTAGATAGTAACACTACTATCAGTGTCCATCTTCCTCTTGAAGATCCATTTATATTCTATGGCTTGCCGATCACCGGGCAAATCCATCAAAGTCCATACTTTGTTCTCATATATGGATCATATCTCAGATTTCATGGCCTCTAACCATTTCGCGGAATCTGGGCTCATCATCGCTTCCTCATAGTTCGCAAGTTCGTCATGGTCTAGTAACATGACTTCCAGAACAGGATTACCGTACCACTCTAGTGCGGATCTCACTCTGGTTTACTTACGAGATTCGGTAGTAACTTGATCTTAAAGTTACATGATCATCATCATTAGCTTCCTTACTAATTGGTGTAGTAGTCACAAGAACAGATTTCTGTGATGAACTACTTTCCAATAAGGGAGAAGGTACAATTACCTTATCAAGTTTTCTACTTTCCTCCCACTCACTTCTTTCGAAAGAAACTCTTTCTCTAGAAAGTTTCCGAACTTAGCAACAAAAGTCTTGCCTTCGGATCTGTGATAGAAGGTGTATCCAACAGTTTCCTTTGGATATCCTATGAAGACACATTTCTCCGATTTGGGTTCGAGCTTATCAGGTTGAAGCTTTTTCACATAAGCATTGCAGCCCCAAACTTTAAGAAACGACAGCTTAGGTTTATTGCTAAACCATAGTTCATACGGTGTCGTCTCAACGGATTTAGATGGTGCCCCTTTTAACGTGAATGCAGCTGTCTCTAATGCATGATCCCAAAACGATATTGGTAAACCGGTAAGAAACATCATAGATTGTACTATATCTAATAAAGTACGGTTATGACGTTCGGACGCACCATTATGCTGCGGTGTTCCAGGTGGCATGAGTTTGTGAAACTATATATTCCACATTGTTTTAATTGAAGACCAAACTCGTAACTCAAATATTCGTCTCTGCGATCAGATCGTAGAAACTTTATTTTCTTGTCACGATGATTTTCCACTTCACTCTGAAATTCTTTGAACTTTTCAAATGTTTCAGACTTATGTTTCATCAAGTAGATATACCCATATCTGCTCAAATCATCTGTGAAGGTCAGAAAATAATGATACTTGTCGCGAGCCTTAATATTCATAGGACCATATACATCAGTATGTATGATTTCCAACAAATCTGTTGCTTGCTCCATTGTTCCGGAGAACGTCGTTTTAGTCATCTTGCCCAAGAGGCATGGTTCGCAAGCATCAAGTGATTCATAATCAAGTGATTCCAAAATCCCATCAGCATGGAGTTTCTTCATGCGCTTTACACCAATATGACCTAAACGGCAGTGCCACAAATAAGTTGCACTATCATTATTAACTTTGCATCTTTTGGCTTCAATATTATGAATATGTGTATCACTATGATCGAGATCCAACAAACCATTTCGTTGGTGTGTATAACCATAGAAGGTTTTATTCATGTAAACAGAACAACAATTTATTCTCTTACTTAAATGAATAGCCGTATTGCAATAAACATGATCAAATCATATTCATGCTCAACGCAAACACCAAATAACACTTATTTAGTTTCAACACTAATCCCGAAAGTATAGGGAGTGTGTGATGATGATCATATCAATCTTGGAACCACTTCCAACACACATCGTCACCTTGCCCTTTAACTAGTCTTTGTTCATTCTGCAACTCCCCGTTTCGAGTTACTAATCTTAGCAACTTGAACTAGTACTAAATACTGAGGGGTTGCTATGAACACTAGTAAAGTACACATCAATAACATGTATATCAAATATACTTATGTTCACTTTGCCATCCTTCTTATCCGTCAATCACTTGGGGTAGTTCCGCTTCCAGTGACCAGTCCCTTTGCAGTAGAAGCACTTAGTCTCAGGCTTAGGACCATACTTGGGCTTCTTCACTTGAGCAGCAACTTGCTTGCCGTTCTTCTTGAAGTTCCCCTTCTTTCCTTTTGCCCTTTTATTGAAACTAGTGATCTTGTCAACCATCAACACTTGATGTTTTTCTTTGATTTCTACCTTCGCTGATTTTAGCATCGCGAAGAGCTTGGGAATATTTTCCGTTATCCCTTGCATATTATAGTTCATCACGAAGTTCTCCTAACTTGGTGATGGTGACTAGAGAATTCTGTCAATCACTATCTTATCTGGAAGATTAACTCCCACTTGATTCAAGCGATTGTAGTACCCAGACAATCTGAGCACATGCTCACTAGTTGAGCGATTCTCCTCCATCTTTTAGCTATAGAACTTGTTGGAGACTTCATATCTCTCAACTCGGGTATTTGCTTGAAATATTAACTTCAACTCCTGGAACATCTCATATGCTCCATGACGTTCAAAACGTCTTTGAAGTCCCGATTCTAAGCAGTTAAGCATGGTGCACTATACTATTAAGTAGTCATCATATTGAGCCAGCAAAACGTTCATAATGTCTGCATCTGCTCCTGCAATAGGTCCGTCACCTAGCGGTGCATCAAGGACATAATTCTTCTGTGCAGCAATGAGGATAAACCTCAGATCACGGATCCAATCCGCATCATTGCTACTAACATTTTTCAACACAATTTTTCTCTAGGAACATATCAAAATAAACATTGGGAAGCAACAACGCGAGCTATTGATCTACAACATAGATATGCTAATACTACCAGGACTAAGTTCATGATAAATTTAAGTTCAATTAATCATATTACTTAAGAACTCCCACTTAGATAGACATCTCTCTAATCCTCTAAGTGATCACGTGATCCAAATCAACTAAACCATGTCCGATCATCACGTGAGATGGAGTAGTTTCAATGGTGAACATCACTATGTTGATCATATCTACTATATGATTCACGCTCGACCTTTCGGTCTCTGTGTTCCGAGGCCATATCTGTTATATGCTAGGCTCGTCAAGTTAAACCTGAGTATTTCGCGTGTGCAACTGTTTTGCACCCGTTGTATTTGAACGTAGAGCCTATCACACCCGATCATCACGTGGTGTCTCAGCACGAAGAACTTTCGCAACGGTGCATACTCAGGGAGAACACTTCTTGATAATTTAGTGAGAGATCATCTTATAATGCTACCGTCAATCAAAGCAAGATAAGATGCATAAAAGGATAAACATCACATGCAATCAATATAAGTGATATGATATGGCCATCATCATCTCGTGCTTGTGATCTCCATCTTCGAAGCACCGTCATGATCACCATCGTCACCGGCGCGACACCTTGATCTTCATCGCAGCATCGTTGTCATCTCGCCAATCTTATGCTTCCACGACTATCACTACCGCTTAGTAATAAAGTAAAGCATTACATCGCGATTGCATTGCATACAATAAAGCGACAACCATATGGCTCCTGCCAGTTGCCGATAACTCGGTTACAAAACATGATCATCTCATACAATAAAATTTAGCATCATGTCTTGACCATATCACATCACAACATGCCCTGCAAAAACAAGTTAGACGTCCTCTACTTTGTTGTTGCAAGTTTTACGTGGCTGCTACGGGCTTAAGCAAGAACTCATCTTACCTACGCATCAAAACCACAACGATAGTTTGTCAAATAGACTCCGTTTTAACCTTCTCAAGGACCGGGCATAGCCACACTCGGTTCAACTAAAGTTGGAGAGACAGTCTTCCGCAAGCCATCTATGTGCAAAGCACGTCGAGGGAACCGGTCTCGCGTAAGCGTACGCGTAAGGTTGGTCCGGATCGTCTCGTCCAACAATACCGCTGAACCAAAGTATGACATGCTGGTAGGCAGTATGACTTGTATCGTCCACAACTCACTTGTGTTCTACTCGTGCAAATAACATCAAACCATAAAAACCTAGGCTCGGATGCCACTGTTGGGGAACGTAGTAATTTCAAAAAAAAAAAATTTCCTACGCACACGCAAGATCATGGTGATGCACAGCAACAAGAGGGGAGAGTGTTTGTCTACGTACCCTCGTAGATCGAAAGCGGAAGCGTTATATCAACGCGGTTGATGTAGTCGTACTTCTTCACGATCCAACCGATCTAAGCACCGAACGTACGGCACCTCCGAGTTCTGCACACGTTCAGCTCGATGACGATCCCCGGGCTCCGATCCAGCAAAGCGTCGGGGAAGAGTTCCGTCAGCACGACGGCGTGGTGATGATCTTGATGTGTTACCGGCGCAGAGCTTCGCCTAAGCACTGCAACGATATGACCGAGGTGGAATTTGGTGGAAGGGGGCACCGCACACGGCTAAGGAACGATCCGTAGATCAACTTGTGTGTCTTTGGGGTGCCCCCTGCCCCCGTATATAAAGTATGGAGGAGGAGGAGGCCGGCCAAGGCAAAAGGTGCGGCCAGCATATGGAGTCCTACTAGGACTCCAAGTCCTAGTAGGAGTCCACCAAAAGGGGAGGAAGGGAGAAGGAATAGGAGGAGAAGGAGAGGTGGCCGGCCCCCTTTTCCCTAGTCCAATTCGGACCAAAGGGGAGGGGGGGCGCAGCAGCCTTTTCCTCTTCCCACTAAAGCCCATCAAGGCCCATTACTTCTCCCGTAATCCCGTAACTCCCCGGTACTCCCGAAAATACCCGAATCACTCAGAACCCTTCCGATGTCCGAATATAGTCGTCCAATATATCGATCTTTACGTCTCGACCATTTCGAGACTCCTCGTCATGTCCCCGATCTCATCCGGGACTCCGAACTCCTTCGGTACATCAAAACTCATAAACTCATAATATAACTGTCATCGAAACCTTAAGCGTGCGGACCCTACGGGTTCGAGAACAATGTAGACATGACCGAGACACGTCTCCAGTCAATAACCAATAGCGGGACCTGGATGCCCATATTGGCTCCTACATATTCTACGAAGATCTTTATCGGTCAGACCGCATAACAACATACGTTTGTTCCCTTTGTCACCGGTATGTTACTTGCCCGAGATTCGATCGTCGGTATCCAATACCTAGTTCAATCTCGTTACCGGCAAGTCTCTTTACTCGTTCCGTAATACATCATCTCACAACTAACACATTAGTTGCAATGCTTGCAAGGCTTATGTGATGTGCATTACCGAGAGGGCCCAGAGATACCTCTCCGACAATCGGAGTGACAAATCCTAATCTCGAAATACGCCAACCCAACATGTACCTTCGGAGACACTTGTAGAGCACCTTTATAATCACCCAGTTATGTTGTGATGTTTGGTAGCACACAAAGTGTTCCTACGGTAAACGGGAGTTGCATAATCTCATAGTTAAAGGAACATGTATAAGTCATGGATAAAAGCAATAGCAACATACTAAACGATCGGGTGCTATGCTAATGGAATGGGTCATGTCAATCAGATCATTCAACTAATGATGTGATCTCGTTAATCAAATAACAACTCTTTGTTCATGGTTAGGAAACATAACCATCTTTGATTAATGAGCTAGTCAAGTAGAGGCATACTAGTGACACTCTGTTTGTCTATGTATTCACACATGTATTATGTTTCCAGTTAATACAATTCTAGCATGAATAATAAACATTTATCATGATATAAGGAAATAAATAATAACTTTATTATTGCCTCTAGGGCATATTTCCTTCAACCATGTGACATTTCCCCGAAGGGACAGACACAAGAACGAAGTGAAACACATGTCGGCCAGTCAAGTGTTCCACAACAGTATTGCTGGGCTAGCAGGACTCCGGTGAATCGGGCTGTAGCGGACTACTATGGCTCATGGAAGCACTAGACTACATTTCCCCATAAGAGAGGGTGCCAAGGATAAACAACTAGATTGTTGGATCCCACACATACCAAGCATTTCAATCATACACACAATATGCTTGATATGTGTAGATACAACATGGCATCACAACATAAGTCTATGACTCAAGTATTTATTCAATAGGCTCTGAGGAGCGATATATTACAAACATGGGTCTCATGACCCAACATTCAGAGCATACAAGTCAAAGCACGTGCAGAAGCTTAACATGTCTGAGTACAGACACCTACAAATGAAAAAGGCTGAAAAGCTGACTATCTACCAGATCCTGCCGAGGGCACAAGATCGTAGCTGAGGTATCAAGCTAAATGTCAAAGTCCACACAGAAATACTAGCAAGACTGACGTCTCTCTGCAAAACATAAAATAGGCAAACGTGAGTACAAATGTACCCAACAAGACTTACATCAGAACTAGCTACATATGCATCAGTATCAACAAAGGGGGTGGTGGAGTTTGACTACAGCAAGCCAACTTTGACTCAGTGGCTATCCTAAACTATGACTGCAAGTAACTCTTTTGAGGTGGCGCACACGAGTCCACATATTCACCATATCAATACACCACTATGTATCCGCTCCTGTATCCCTACGAGAAGGCCATCCATAGCACTCATGCTTATCTTGCGAGTTTTAGAGTATCCACTTTCACTTGTCTATGAACTATACAGGCAACCCAGAAGTCCTTTACCGCGGACACGGCTATTCGAATAGATGATGTTAACCGTGTAGGGGTGTACTTCTTCATACATGTTTCCACCACTTAGTGTCTGCACACGACATGTGCTCGGCAGACTTCAAGTGAAAGCCGACGTGGGTGTAGACCACGACCTACCTAAACACTCAAGTCTCTAGTCCAGGTGTATCGCCTATCCAGGTTCCATCCGCAGGGAGTCCGGCCGAGGTTTCCACATACGGCCCCGAACGATGTGTATAGGGTTCCGAGACACCAAACGGGCGCCCGGCATGCCCGCCACGTGCCTACCGCATCACAGCCCACCCCTCGGGTCAGCACTGCGCAAGGCCTCCAGCATACTACAAACACCAGAAACTACTTGCAATTCCTAGACAGAGGACTAGGGTGGTTAAGAAGTCGAGCGGGGTCATATTTCAGGGCCCAATGCATGGTAGTAGCTGTTTCATGGATCACAAACACATAATTCAGTTCCTGAGGACGGTTTCAGTGAGACAACCCACCGTGTACTCCTACATGGCCTCTCACCGCTACCTTTACCAAATTGTGTTCACACACTTAGCTCACACACAGTAGGACATGTTGATCACCATTCCAATTCATTCCCGATGAATCAGACCTGACTCAACTCTAAGCAGTAGCAGGCATGACAAACAAGCATGAATGAGTAGGCACATCCGGGCTCAAACAACTCCTACTCATGCTAGTGGGTTTCATCTATTTACTGTGGCAATGACAGGTCATGCAGAGGAAAAGGGGTTCAACTACCGCAGCAAGTAACAGATGAATCGTTGTTGTCCTAATGCAGTAAAAGAGAGCGGGAGCGAGAGAGTGGGAATGTATCGGAATGAACTAGGGGGTTTTTCTTGCTTGGCACTTTTGAAGATAATATACTTCTTCATCGGTGTCATCGAATAATCGTCGGAACGCCGTCTATTGAGAGGGGATAGTCACCGGCAACAGAGAAAGAACACAATCAATGCAATGTGATAATATGATGCATGATCATGACATGGCAATATGATGTGAGTTGAGCTAATGCATCTAGCAATGATTTAAATGAAGTTGGTTTGAACGCAAGGTTCAAATTCAAACTCCATGTAAGGCATTTCGAATGCCATTTATTCAAATTGTCTTATATAGCAACTTTAAGTTGTTCAAACATGCATGAAAATGGTACAGATGGATAGACTGATCATTTTCATATATAATTTATTTCATTTTGAGCTACGATTGATTTTATATGATTTTTTGAAGTTTAGGAAATTTTCTGGATTTTCTTATTATTTAGGAATAAAATAATTCCAGAAAATACATTACTGTGTCAGCACTATGTCAGCATGACGTAAGCGAGTCAACGGGGCAGCCCAGGTCAAACTGACCAGTGGGTCCCGCGTGTCAGTGGCTAACTAAACTAACCTAGTTTAATTAGCACTAACCTAGGTTAAACTAATTAAGTTTAAACCTAAAATAGATTAATTAGACGGGCGGGGCCCGCATGTCATAGACCCACGGGAGGTCAATCCCCTGGTCAACCGGGGCTAAACCACCGACGGTCAAAGCGGTCAACCCGCCGGCGTTTAGCCGCCTGCGAGGCCGAACGCGGCGAAGGGCATCGGGAATCGCCCACAGGCGACCATTTGCGCGGCGGAGAGGATCTACGTGACGAGGAGACTCGTCCGCGTCAAGTGGTGCTCACAGCAGCAACTCTAGTGGCCTAAAACAACGGCGACGACGACTTGCGCGGCGGCTGGAGTTCGGGCGTCGAGCGAATCTGCGTTGCAGGGAACGGCAGGAGCCACGGGTGGTCGCGGACGACTCCTGGGAACGTGATGAACACGGTGGCGCGCTCGGTTGCGGCTCTAGGTGACGGTGGCCACGGCGGCGACATGGCTGGGCGGCGGTGAGCTTCGGCTTCGGTCGAAACGGCGGCTACGGTGATCGAGAGGCATGGGGAGGAGGGGCAAACGACGGCGGAGCTCACAGCGGTTGCAGCACGCGTCACAGAGGGCTCGTAGGAGGCCGGACGATGTCGGGGTGTTGTCGGCGATCTGGGGAGCCAAGGTTGAAGACGACAGCGTCGATAGCGTTCGGGGGCGCCCGGTGTTGAGTATCTCATCGAGGAGGTCGAGGACGACACGCAGAAGCTCGGAGTCTCGTCGGTGAGGCGTGTGGTTGCCGGTGGCCGCAGTAAAAGTGAGCGGCGGCGACGGCATGTTCGGTGGGGCTGCGGAGAGGGAGCTAGAGGGTAGGGAGAGAGCTCCAGAGTGAGGGAGAGGCGGAGGGGGTCGAGGCCGTTCCTGTGGCGTGGATACAGGGCGAGGGGGAAGCAGGAGGTGGAAGCAGGAGGTGGAGCTCGGGCACGCGCGCGTCGACACGCCTATGCCTACTGGCAGAGGTTGAAGATGGTGGGGCTCCTGGTGGGCTGGCCAACAGTGCCAGGCCAGTGGGCTGGGCCGGCCACTTGGGCCGCCAGGTGGGCTGTGCAGGTAAGCCAGTAACTCTCTCTCTCTCTCTCTCTCTCTTATTCAGTTTTACATTTTCTGTAATTTGTTTTGATTTAGTTTCAGACACTAAATCATTTTTGTTGCTTCTCATAATTTTTTGCAGGGACAATTTGGATTATTGCAGAGCCCCTCACATTTACCCAGAATTATTGGACATATATAAAATATATAACATATATATATCCAATGGAAATAACTATTGCATTAGTTCCAAGTGCCCAATATAAATATTTAAGAGCTCCTAAAAATAATTGTTTGAATTTTACCTCTGACCAATATTTTTATAGAGAAACATGAACATTTTCTTGGACCTATTTGGAGCAATTTTTATCTTGGTCATTTCCAGAAATGATTTCTGAGGCTTTCACATGTCCCCATTTCAAGTTCATTGAATTATAAACATGATGACATGGATGCAGATGCAACTAATTACAAACAAAGATCTAGGACTATGACAACTCACCCCCACTAAACAAGAATCTCGTCCCGAGATTCAAGATGTGAGGTAAGAAGACAGAGGGGTCACAAGGCTAACCCGGTCTTCATGATCCGATTGCCCTTTCAAAGACGTTGATTCATTGCTACAATTTGATCTTGATGTCTTTGCTTTCGAGATCTTCATCGAACACGACAAAGAGAAGGAAGGGAAACCCTAAAGAGTCAATCTTCTGGAAGATCGAGCAACTCACGATCAACTCACAAAATGAGACATGGAACATCTCTCGAGCCGAGACACAAAACACACATCTGGAATGAGGATAGGTAGCAGATGACAAAGGTTCAAGTTGGTAGGCAACGACTCCACGCTTAAAAAGGTGGTGAATGAGTTTTAGAGTAGCGAGGAGTTGATTGCTATGATTCCGTAACGGGGCACCTTAGAACAGGTGACTCGTTGGATTATTCCCTTGAGTGGAAAAAAGAATTACTTTTGATACAGAGACCGTTGAAACTCTCTACACCAGCCTAAGGAAAATCACAATTGACCGTTTGAAGGAGTTCAGAAGAATGGCACACTCGGGCTAGAATGCACGATGTGGACTACCTTATTAAAAACAACGCAATGGATGATTTTTGCTTATCATCGGAAATGGATGGGACCCATGGTAAGTCCACTTATGAAGATGATCTTGGACAACAACTGCTGAGAAGGGTAGCCCATGGGAATTGGCACAATGGCGGTGCAAGCTGGGAACAAAATGCAACTCTTGGGAATGTTCCAACCATCATATCTGCCTGAGATTCAGATCCGATTGGTGATAGGATACTTTAGACTCAACATGTCTGAAAAGAAAGTTTGCAACACAAATCGACGAGATGACATTGCGATATTCTCGGGAAATGAACTACGATGGCAAGCTCCAAAATATGAGCTGGTTCTGCTACATACATGTGAGCATGTTGTCCACGACAAGAATGGCCACATAATAGTCTTATAATAAAACACTATCGAGTTCAGGTGGGGAACCATCATCTAGGATATTAAAGTCCTTGCATAAGGCATGCTTCTTAAGAAGGAACTTCTTCTCCTCGAACAAGTCATTCAATGGCTTAGTGTGCTAGGAACACATATGGAATGGAGGCGGCCAACCTATCAAACCATAGAGTACTTCGCACATATGCGTGACTAACTTGGGATGATTCCAGAGGAAGCAAAAACAATCTTTCTCGAATTCATGGCGGTAAGTTACATCAAATGCACGTGAATTAGAGGAAGTCACTTCTTTCATCCAAACATATGCTTCATGAAAGAGACATGAAGATATTGCTTATAAAAGTTTCCAACACTAGCTTAATGTCCAACAAATCATGGAGAAGATAGGAATGTTGTCGATGGGCTCAACATCGAGGTTTCCATATAAATGGAATTCCACAATCATGTGAACAAGGTGATAGCATTGGTCATACCCAAAAGATATAATCGTGTATGCTCGAGGAAGCAACCACGAGTAAGACAACATTATGAATATCGTTGGTTCTGAGTTGAATTGAGAATAACCCACACTCGAATCAAAGTTTGGACAAGACAATAGATCCAGCATTTGGTCACGGAGATTAATCGCTGAAGATACCATCTTTCTTCAACACACGTATACAAAGAGATATCCCTTTGGAATGAACTAAGTCGGATAAAGCATTTATCTTCCAACTCTCGAAATTGTTGTTTAGCTTAACCAACTAGCTCAGGGATATCCAACATAGATTCTTGGAGAAGGGGTGGTTCGTAAGAAAACCAACTTGATAACGAACCCAACATAGAGGTCAGGTGACAACCTGGTGATACGTCCATTTTGCATCATGCTTTTATATCGATATTTATTGCATTATGGGCTGTTATTTCACAATATGTCACAATACTTATGGCTATTCCCTCTTATTTTACAAGGTTTACATAAGGAGGGAGAATGCCGACAGCTGGAATTCTGGGCTGGAAAAGGAGCAAATATTAGATACCTATTCTCCACAACTCCAAAAGTCCTGAAACTCCATGGAATATCTTAAAATAAATAAAGAAAAATCCTCGCCAAAGATGAAGTCCAGGGGGCCCACACCCTGCTCACGAGGGTGGGGGCGCGCCCCCTACCTCGTGGGCCCCCCGGTGGGTCTCCGACGTCCATCTTCTACTATATGAAGTCTTTCGATGAGAAAAAAAATAAGAGGCAACCTTTCGGGACGAGACTCCGCCGCCACGAGGCGGAACCAAGGCGGAACCAATCTAGAGCTACGGCAGAGCTGCTCTGCCGGGGAAACATCCCTCCGGGAGGGGGAAATCATCACCATCATCATCACCAACGCTCCTCTCATCGGGAGAGGGCAATCTCCATCAACATCTTCACCAGCACCATCTCATCTCTAAACCCTAGTTCATCTCTTGTATCCAATTCTTGTCTCAAAGTCCGGGATTGGTGCTAGTAGGTTGCTAGTAGTGTTGATTACTCCTTGTAGTTGATGCTAGTTGGTTTATTTGGTGGAAGATCATATGTTCAGATCCTATATGCATATTATTACCCCTCTGATTATGAACATGAATATGCTTTGTGAGTAGTTACGTTTGTTCCTGAGGACAAGGGAGAAGTCTTGCTATTAGTAGTCATCTGAATTTGGTATTCGTTTGATATCTTGATAAGATGTATGTTGTCTAGCCTCTAGTGGTGTTATGTGAACGTCGACTACATAACACTTCACCATTATTTGGGCCTAGAGGAAGGCATTGGGAAGTAATAAGTAGATGATGGGTTTCTAGAGTGACAGAAGCTTAAACCCTAGTTTATGCGTTGCTTCGTAAGGGGCTGATTTGGATCCATATGTTTGATGCTATGGTTAGGTTTACCTTAATACTTTTGTTGTAGTTGCGAATGCTTGCAATAGAGGTTAATCATAAGTGGGATGCTTGTTCAAGTAAGAACAGCACCCAAGCACCGGTCCACCCACATATCAAATTATCAAAGTACCGAGCGCAAATCATATGAACGTGATGAAAACTAGCTTGACGATATTCCCATGTGTCCTCGGGAGTGCTTTTCCTATTATAAGAGTTTGTTCTGTCTTGTGCTTTGCTACAAAAAGGATTGGGCCACCTTGCTGCACTTTATTTACTTTTGTTACTTGTTGCTCGTTACAATTTATCTTGTCACAAAACTATCTGTTATCATTTATTTCAGTACTTGCAGAGAATACCTTGCTGAAAACCGCTTATCATTTCCTTCTACTCCTCGTTGGGTTCGACACTCTTACTTATCGAAAGGACTACCATAGATCCCTCATACCTGTGGGTCATCAAGACTCTTTTCTGGCGCCGTTGCCGGGGAGTGTAGCGCCTTTGGTAGGTGGAATTTGGTAAGGAAAAAATTATATAGTGTGCTGAAATTTACTGTCACTTGTTACTATGGAAAGTAATTCTCTGAGGGGCTTGTTCGGGGTATCTTCGCCCCGTCCAGTAGAGCAAAGAGTTGCTCCTCAACCTACTGAACCTATTGAAAATGAAACTCCTTTTGAATTTCCTTCGGGTATGATGGAAAGACTACTAGCTAACTCTTTTACAGGAGATGGAACAAAGCATCCTGATGAGCACTTATTATATGTGGATGAAGTTTATGGATTATTTAAGCTTGCAAGTGTACCCGATGATGTTTCTAAGAAGAAGGTCTTCCCTTTATCTTTTAAGGAAGACACATTGATATGGTATAGGCTATGTGATACGAGATCGTGGGACTATAAAAGATTGAAATTGGAATTTCATCAAAAGTATTACCCTATGCATCTTGTTCATCGTGATCGCAATTATATATATAATTTCTGGCCTCGCAAAGGAGAAAGCATCGCTCAAGCTTGGGGGAGGCTTAAATCAATGTTATATTCATGCCCCAATCATGAGCTCTCGAGAGAAATAATTATGCAAAGTTTTTATGCTCGGCTTTCTGAAAACAATCGCACCATGCTTGATACTTCTTGTGATGGCTCTTTTATGATGAAGACTATTGAATTTAAATGGAACTTATTAGATAGAATTAAACGCGACTCTGAAGATTGGGACCTCAACGAAGGTAAGGAGTCAGGTATGACACCTAAGTTTTATTGTGTTAAATCTTTTATGGATACCCATATTTTCCGTAAGTTTAGCACTAAATATGGACTTGACTCTGAGATAGTAGCTTCTTTCTATGAATCTTTTGCTACTTATGTTGATCTCCCTAAGAAGAAGTGGTTTAAATATCATCCTCCTATAGAAGTAAAAGTAGCTGCACCTATTAAAGTTGAAGAAAAGATTGTCACTTATAATGATCCTATTGTTCCTACTGCTTATGTTGAAAAACCACCTTTCCCTGTTAGAATAAAGGATCATGCTAAAGCTTCAACTGTTGTTCGTAAAAGCAATATTAGAACTTATACACCTCCTGAGCAAGTTAAAGTAGAACCTAATATTGCTATAGTTAAAGATCTCTTGTCTGATAATATTGATGGGCATGTTATTCAATTTTGCGGTGAAGCTGCTAGAGTTGCTAAGCCTTGTGATAAAGATAAACATAGACATGTGGTAGGCGTGCCTGTTATTTCTGTTAAAATAGGAGATCATTGTTATTATGGCCTATGTGATATGGGTGCTAGGGCTAGTGTTATCCCTTATGACTTGTATAAAGAAATCAAGCATGAAATTGCACCTGCTGAGTTAGAAGATATTGATGTCACAATTAAACTTGCCAATAGAGATACTATTTCAGCGATGGGAATTGTTAAAGATGTTGAAGTCTTGTGTGGGAAAACTAAATATCCTGCTGATTTTCTTGTTCTCACTTCTCCACAAGATAGCTTTTGTCCTATTATATTTGGTAGACCCTTCTTGAACACTGTTAATGCTAGGATAGATTGCGAAAAGAATGTTTGTCGGGGGAAATGTGCCTCCACGAACACCTATGGGGACCGAGCCCCTTTCTGGTTTGGCGGGGGGCGGAGGTCGCACGAAGAGCGGATCGAGGCGATGCACACAAGGGGATTTACCCAGCTTCGGGCCGCATGGATGCGTAAAACCCTACTGCTGCTTTGTGGTTTGTATTGTGTTCTTGGGAGCGCTGAGTGCTACAGTACACTCAGGCAACTAATCAGACCCAGCGTGAGTGGTCTGCCTCCTCCCCCCTTTCACGTTGCGCATGGGGCCTCCTTTTATATGCGCAAGGGGTTATCCACAGGTGGCAACGTAGGCGGGGGTAAAACTGGAAAACGCTGTGTTGGGTACAACTGTCTGCACAGTGCTATCATACCTAACTCTGACGGCAGGGGACAAGGGCATTAAATGCCCGTCTAGGTTGCCCAAACAGTGCAGAAAAGGGGCCGTCGTGGGCGCCACCGTTTGCCACGACGGCTACCCTGTCAGCGTCGCTTTGCCACCGCATGCCCCTGGCTGCGCAGCCTCTCGCCACGTACGCCTGGAACGGCCCCAGAGCGACGCGTGGGTGGATGAGCTGGAACGCAGGCGCGGGGTGGTGACTTGCCGCGGCAAGCGCCTTGCCGCGGTCGATGCCTTGTCGCGCCCGGGATCTTGTTGCTCACTGGTCCTTGCCGGGACGAATGGTGCGTCGTAGCAAGTCTCTTGTCGTGCCTTGGTCGGCCTTTCCAGCAAGCTCCTCTTGCTGGGGCCTTGTGCTTCGAGCGGCCGTCCCGGCAAGCTCCTCTTGCCGGGGCCTTTCTCTATTCGGGTGGCCTTCCCGGCAAGATCCTCCTGCCGGGGCCTCGGCTCAAATACTTTGTTCTTGGATGGCCCAAAAAGGGACTATGGAGAGTTTTGGCGGTCGCCTGGAAAGCCTTGCCGCGGGGTGCTACGACTGCCCGTGCACAAGTTCGGGGTACTAAGGTACCCCTACTTTAGTACACCGACAGGAGCCCCCGGGCCTGGGCCATACACGGTGCCGAGCGCTGTTGGGCCAGGCCCAAAACAGTGCACGGGCACGCGTGGCCTGGGTCACGCTGCATCTTCTTCTGCATCCACCACATCCTCCCCGAACGGCACGCGTCGAACGCGGCATCGTGGGGAGAGGCGTGCGTGACGTGGGCGGCGTGCACGGGGCTGAGCCTCGCAGGCATGCGTCATGTCGCAATAAAGGGGGGCGGTTCGCGCGATCCCCATAAGTGGAGGCAGGCGTGGAGGCGCGGCTCGTTCGCTGGACGGGGCCGAGGCACGGTTTCCGAGGCGCCCGCTCCCCACGATCACGGGGCGAGGGGAGGTCGCCTCATCCGTCGCCTCGGTCCGCATGCCAGCCACGCGGCTTCCATGCACCTGGGGTCGCGGACGGTGGAGGCAGGAAACCGAGCCGTCGCGGGCCGAGGCAGCAGGCCGGTCCCAGTCGCCTGCTCTCCCTGTGTCTTGATTGGCTGAGCGGGGCGGCCGAGCCCCCACCCTGCTCCTTTATAAAGAGCAAGAGGGGGGGCGACGAAAACCCACACTCCTCCATCTTTGCTTCTCTTCAGCTTCTGATCCCCTCTCTCCATTCGCCATGGAGAAAGGGAATCCTGGTCCTTCATCGGTGGCGGCGAGGGTCGCCGCTAGGCAACGCGCCCCTCCTCCCCTTGCACCCGCGGTGGCAGAGCCAACCGTAAGGGGAAGGGGGAGGGGGCGAGGTCGTGGACGAGGTCGTGGACGAGGCCGAGGCGCTCAGGGACGAGGCGGACGGGGCGACGCGCCAGCCTCGCCTCCGCCAGCGGCCCCTCTTCTCACGGCAGTCCACATCGGGGACGACCCCTGCGAGTTCTTCGTCAGGCTGCCCCGGGTGCCTCGTCGCCGCCTCCGCCTCCCGGCCCCCTTCGCAAGCGTGATGGAGGTGGAACAACCCGAGACACTAAGACTGCGCATGCGGCCTCCTTTTATATGCGCAAGGGGTTATCCACAGGTGGCAACGTAGGCGGGGGTAAAACTGGAAAACGTTGTGTTGGGTACAGCTGTCTGCACAGTGCTATCATACCAAACTCTGACGGCAGGGAACAAGGGCATTAAATGCACGTCTAGGTCGCCCAAACAGTGCAGAAAAGGGGCCGTCGGGGGCGCCACCGTTTGCCACGACGGCTACTCTGTCAGCGTCGCTTTGCCACCGCATGCCCCTGGCTGCGCAGCCTCTCGCCACGTACGCCTGGAACGGCCCCAGAGCGATGCGTGGGTGGAGGAGCTGGAACGCAGGCGCGGGGTGGTGACTTGCCGCAGCAAGCGCCTTGCCGCGGTCGATGCCTTGTCGCGCCCGGGAGCTTGTTGCTCACTGGTCCTTGCCGGGACGAATGGCGCGTCGTAGCAAGTCTCTTGTCGTGCCTTGGTCGGCCTTCCCAGCAAGCTCCTCTTGTCGGGGCCTTGTGCTTCGAGCGGCCGTCCCGGCAAGCTCCTCTTGCCGGGGCCTTGCTCTATTCGGGTGGCCTTCCCGGCAAGATCCTCCTCCCGGGGTCTCGGCTCAAATACTTTGTTCTTGGATGGCCCAAAAAGGGACCATGGAGAGTTTTGGCGGTCGCGTGGAAAGCCTTGCCGTGGGGTGCTATGACTGCCCGTGCACAAGTTCGGGGTACTAAGGTACCCCTACTTTAGTACACCGACAGGAGCCCCCGGGCCTGGGCCATACACGGTGCCGAGCGCTGTTGGGCCAGGCCCAAAACAGTGCACGGGCACGCGTGGCCTGGGTCATGCTGCATCTTCTTCTGCATCCACCACGTCCTCCCCGAACGGCACGCGTCGAACGTGGCATCGTGGGGAGAGGCATGCGTGACGTGGGCGGCGTGCGCGGGGCTGAGCCCCGCAGGCATGCGTCATGTGGCAATAAAGGGGGACGGTTCGCGCTATCCCCTTAAGTGGAGGGAGACGTGGAGGCGCGGCTCGTTTGCTGGACGAGGCCGAGGCACGGTTTCCGAGGCGCCCGCTCCCCATGATCACGGGGCGAGAGGAGGTCGCGTCATCCGTCGCCTCGGTCCTGCACGCCAACCACGCGGCTTCCATGCACCTGGGGTCGTGGACGGTGGAGGCAGGAAACCGGGCCGTCACGGGCCGAGGCAGCAGGCCGGTCCCAGTCGCCGTCTCTCCCTGCGTCTTGATTGGCTGAGCGGGGCGGCCGAGCCCCCACCCTGCTCCTTTATAAAGAGCAAGAGGGGGGGGCGACGAAAACCCACACTCCTCCATCTTCGCTTCTCTTCAGCTTCTGATCCCCTCTCTCCATTCGCCATGGAGAAAGGGAATCCTGGTCCTTCATCGGTGGCGGCGAGGGTCTCCGCTAGGCAACGCGCCCCTCCTCCCCTTGCACCCGCGGTGGCAGAGCCAACCGTAAGGGGAAGGAGGAGGGGGCAGGTCGTGGACGAGGCCGAGGCGCTCAGGGACGAGGCGGACGGGGCGACGCGCCGGCCTCGCCTCCGCCAGCGGCCCCTCTTCTCACGGCAGTCCACATCGGGGACGACCCCTGCGAGTTCTTCGTCAGGCTGCGCCGGGCGCCTCGTCGCCGCCTCCGCCTCCCGGCCCCCTTCGCAAGCGTGATGGAGGTGGAACAACCCGAGACGCTAAGACTGCGCATGAGGGGTTGCGGGATC
Organism: Aegilops umbellulata; assembly: GCA_032464435.1. Lineage (NCBI taxonomy): Eukaryota > Viridiplantae > Streptophyta > Magnoliopsida > Poales > Poaceae > Aegilops > Aegilops umbellulata. The sequence goes on along the minus strand of CP136060.1, from coordinate 103,629,306 downwards.
AGCGGCACGCGGGTCCACGTTGAGTCCCCAGCCCCCGGCGTGATGTATCTTGGTCGAGGGTGGAAGACGTTCGCCCGTATCCACAGCTTGATGGAGGGGTTCACCCTCCATTTTAAGTTGATGGAGGGCGACCTCCTCTCCGTCAAGGTCTTCGGGTGCTTCGGGATCCGGGCCCGATGCTGCGTGGATAGCTCCTCCGACAGCGAAAGCTCCTCCTCGAGCGAGAGTGACGAGGAGGGGAGCGACAGCGACGACGAGGGTAGCGGTCGTCGGGATGACGGGTCTGACTAGGCGTCGGTCGCGGCTCCGCGTGGCACCGGCGACCGCATCATCCGTGTCGACGGCTCCTTGAGCTTCCCGAGGTCGTCTCCTTGGCGGCTGGCGTGGCGAGGCTGTGGAAGAGGAAGAGGGCTGGCGGCAAGGCCGTCAAGTCGGAGTATGAGGGCGAGGTGCCCTCGACAGCGTGCTGACGTCCTGCCGCCCCGTCGAGCCCTGCTTCCGGAGCCGCCACCACCACCTAGCCTTCAGACGGTCCCCGGGGCGTTCTGTTGGTGTCTTCTGCCACCCGTAGCTTGTCTAGGCGCCCCTTTTGACCTTTTAGCCTCCTTGTCCTACCTCCTGAGGAGAGAGACAAGAAAGGGATTACCGGCACCTTATCTCTTTTTAACTTGTAAGCCTTCGGGCCTCAGATGCATTTAAAGCTTGTAATCCCATCTCTCATGTTTTTCACTCCCTCTGAACTGTACCTGAGCGGAATGTTTTTAATGAAAAGGGGATGTTTGCCGGGCCATTTGTCTCGCGGGTAAAACCCACGCCAAGGAGCGAGTCCTTTATATCGTTAAGATAGACACTTCTTTGCCCGGCAATAGGACCTGCCGTCTTCCCGCGCCACTCGACCTTCCTCACGCCTTTGGCGGAGGTAGGGATGAGGCGGGTTCGGGCTCCTCATTCCGTTCCTTTGCCGCCGCGGCTACTACCAAAACTGGCCCCAGGAACGCGCTCCGGGGCCCAGAGTTAAGGGAGCACGACAGCCTTTTTTTAGGAAGAAACAAGGCTTTCGCATTCCTCAGTCCATTAGAGAATGCATGATAAGGGATGAAAAACTTATCTGGGAATGCAGCCCCCGGCAACTTTGGCTTGCTGCAGGCGAATCTTTGTACTTGCAGCCCCCGGCAACACTGGTTTGCCGGGGACCAGATGCTGGTCCGCCCTTCTTCTCTTCTTCGTCCTTAAGCGGTCTGGCCAGGATATGCAAAACCCTGCGAACCAAAGGAAACGAAAGAACAGGAAAAAGGACGCAGACTCGACCTCTAAGCTAGGGGTTAGCAGCCGTCAGGCACTATCAACCCTAACCAAGGACGAGACTCGACTCAGCATGCATGCTAAAACTTAGGGCGTCAGTGCTTCATTTACTGCTGCTCAGGGTCTGCGCTTGGCTTTGTACAAAGGATTACATGCAACAGCGGCAAGACTTGTACAAAAGGGTGGTTGCCGGACGGGGCTCGACAACCGCGCCTTACGGGTAAAACTTACGAAGATGCTCAATATTCCAGGAGCTGCTCACCGGAGTGCCATCTTCGTTCTCAAGGCGGACAGCGCCGGGCCTTGTGACTCGTCTCACCCGGTAAGGGCCTTCCCACTTCGGCGTCAACTTGTTATGATTCTTGGCGGACGGAGCGCGCCAAAGAACAAGGTCGCCTTCCTCGAAGCTTCTGGCTTTAACTTTACGGCTATGGTAGCGACGCAAAGCTTGCTGGTAGCGAGAGGCTCGCACAGCAGCCTGAAGACGATCTTCCTCAAGGAGCAGCGCGTCATCTTCACGCAACCGCTCTTGCTCAAGCTCATCATAAGCGAGCACTCGAGGTGACCCGTATACAAGTTCCGTGGGGGTAACTGCTTCTGCTCCATAGACTAGAGCAAATGGTGTCTGGCCAGTGGCTCGATTTGGCGTCGTTCTGATCGACCAAAGAGCCACCGGCAGCTCCTCGATCCAGTTTCTTCCGCACTTGTGCAGCCTGTCGAAAGTTCTGGTCTTGAGCCCGCGCAGCACTTCGGCATTGGCCCTCTCCGCTTGACCGTTGCTCCTGGGATGAGCAACAGAAGCGAAGCAGACCTTGGCGCCGAGATCTTGGACGTATTGCATGAAGGCGCGGCTTGTGAATTGCGTACCGTTGTCGGTGATGATCCTGTTGGGGATCCCGAAGCGGCAAACAATCGACCTGAAGAACTTGACCGCTGACTGTGCTGTCACCTTCCTCACTGGTTCCACTTCCGGCCACTTTGTGAACTTGTCGATTGTGACGTACAAGTACTCAAAGCCCCCGACAGCTCGGGGGAAGGGGCCGAGGATGTCGAGCCCCCAGACCGAAAATGGCCAGGATAAAGGGATCGTCTAGAGAGCTTGAGCTGGCTGGTGTATCTGCTTGGAATGGAACTGGCACACTTCACACTTGGTTACTTGTGCAGTTGCATCCTGGAGGGCTGTCGGCCAGAAGAAACCTTGCCGGAATGCTTTGCCGGCAAGTGCTCTTGCGCCAATGTGGTGGCCACATATGCCTCCATGTATCTCTGCCAACAGCTTTTGTCCGTCTTCCCAGGAAATACACTTTAATTTCACACCGTTGCGCCCTCTTCTGTACAACGTGTTGTCAACGAACTGGTACATACTCGAGCGCCGGGCTACTCTTTCCGCTTCTTCTTGTTCTTCGGGAAGTTCTCCGTTCTGGAGGAAATGGACAGTCTGCTGCACCCATGCTGGAGCCTGTGGCTCGACAACAAGGACTGAAGGCACATCTGCTGCTGCGGGAATGTCCGGTTCTACGGCGAGGATCTGGGGCTCAGCCGGAGCTTGACGTTCCCCGGCAAGCTTGCCAGGGCAAAACTTGTCGGGAGCGCCTGCTTCCACGGAACAAACCCTGGGGTTTGCCGGAGCGGGCGGCTCCTCAGCGCTCTTGGCGTCGATCTTGGGGACCTTCTTGGCGGCGGCTCCGGGGAGCTCTGCCAGAAGATAGTCGTCGGAGACCAACTTCCTCTTCTTGCTCTGTCCGGTTTATGGTGTCACGGATGGCTGAGTCAGCTTGAGCACAAAGGTTCCTGGTTCCACGGGTAACTTAAGTGCTGTGCACTTTGACAGGCCATCAGCGATGTCGTTCTCAGCTCTTGGAACGTGTTCCATTTGCAGGCCGTCAAAGCGCTCTTCTAGCTTCCTCACTTCATCAATGTACGCTTCCATCAACGGACACTGGTAATCTTTGTTCACTTGGCGGACGACAAGCTGCGAGTCACCCCTGACAATGAGCTTCTTGATCCCAAGTTCTGCCGCGATCCTGAGACCGGCGAGCAGACCTTCATACTCTGCAGTATTGTTGGTTGCTTGCTCCTTGGGGAAGTGCATCTGGACTATGTACTTGAGATGCTCTCCGGTGGGTGCGATAAGCACCGCGCCAGCACCGGCGCCTTGCAGCGAGAAAGCACCATCAAAATACATCAGCCACTCTTTGCTTGCTTCTTTGACGGGGATGCTCGTCTCTGGGATCTCTTCGTCTGGTGTCGGTGTCCATTCTGCTATGAACTCCGCCAATGCTCTGCTTTGGATAGTTGAAGTGCTCTCAAATTTGAGACCGAAGCTTGACAGTTCCAGTGCCCACTCGACAATCCTGCCTGTTGCTTCTGGATTCTGCAGTATCCTCTTCAGCGGAAAGCGGGTGACAACTGTAATCTCATGTGCTTGGAAGTAATGGCGCAGCTTCCTCGAGGCCATGAGAAGGCCGAAAAGCAATTTCTGCACACCAGAGTACCTTGACCTAGCCCCTGCAGAAGGGAGCTGACAAAGTAAACTGGGCGCTGCACCATTCTCTTCTTCTGCACCTCCACTCGCTCCTGCGCAGATTCATCCTTGTCGGGGCCAGAGCTTGTCGGGGAAGCCTCTTGCTTGTCGCTGGACGCGCTTGCCGCGGTTGCTAGCTCATCATCTGCCTCCCTCTCCGCTACTAACGCAGCACTAACCACTTGATTGGTTGCCGCCAGGTACAGCAGCAACTTCTCTTGTGGTTTAGGCGCGACAAGTATTGGAGCGGAGGACAGGTATTTCTTCAAGTCCTGGAGCGCAGCCTCCGCTTCCGGTGTCCATTTCACTGGACCCGCCTTTTTCAAAACTTTGAAAAGTGGCAGGGCGCGTTCTGCAGACTTGGAAATAAACCTGCTGAGAGCCGCGATGCAGCCGGCAAGCCTTCGTACATCCTTGACGCGTGTTGGTGCTTCAATCTGCTCGATGGCCTTGATTTTGTCTGGATTGGCTTCGATTCCTCGCTGAGACACGAAGAACCCGAGAAGCTTGCCGGAAGGGACTCCAAACACGCACTTCTCGGGGTTGAGCTTGAGGCTGATCCTGCGCAGGTTCGCAAAGGTCTCTTCTAAATCTTGAATCAGGGTTGCCCTGTTCCTGCTTTTGGCCACTATGTCATCCATGTAGGCTTCCATATTTCTGTGGATTTGCGGCTCAAAAGCGGTATGGACAACCCTTGCAAATGTCGAACCGGCATTCTTCAAACCAAAAGGCATCCGTACGAAACAGTACATGCCACATGGAGTGATGAATGCGGTCTTTTCCTCATCTTCTTCACCCATGAAGATCTGATGGTACCCTGAGTATGCGTCAAGAAATGAAAGTAGGTCACATCCGGCCATGGAGTCAACAATCTGGTCAATGCGCGGCAAGGGAAAGGGATCTTTGGGACAAGTTTTATTAACATCAGTAAAGTCGATGCAAAGCCTCCATTTCCCATTTGCTTTGCACACGACAACAGGATTGGCCAACCACGTCGGATGGAGCACGCCTCTGACAGGGCCTGCCGCTTCCAACTTCTTGATTTCTTCTGCGATGAACTCTTGGCGCTCCACCGCTTGCTTCCTAACTCTTTGCTTGACGGGCCGCGCATGAGGACAGACGGCGAGGTGGTGCTCAATCACTTTCCTGGGAACGCCGGGGATGTCAGATGGTTGCCAGGCAAACACATAGACATTCGCCCGCAGGAAAGCAACGAGCGCGCCTTCCTATTTGGGGTCGAGGGTGGCACTGATGGTGAAGGTACCACCAGTGTCGTCCTCCTTGGCGGACACCTTCTTGGTCGTTGGCGAGGCTGCCATTGACTTCTTACTCTTGCCGGTGGAGCTCGATGGCGCGTCCTCGACGGTAGCGCAGCACTCCAAAGAGGTGCGCTTGCCGGAGTGGGCACCAGAGCACTTGCCGGGCTTGGTCTTCTTCTTCCCTCCGGGAGCTTCAGCGGCAAGTGGCTTGTGATCCGTTGCGGCTGCTGCTTCCCGGTAGATCTTGTCGGCGCAGATAAGGGCATCCTTCTTGTTGCCGGGGACAGAGATGACGCTTATCGGGCCTGGCATCTTGAGCATGTTGTATGCATAGTGGGAGGCCGCCATGAACTTGGCAAGCGCTGGACGGCCGAGAATTCCATTGTAGGGCAATGGAAAATCGGCAACGTCAAAAGTGATCCTCTCTGTCCTGAAGTTCAGCTCGCTGCCAAATGTCACTAGCAACGTTATCTTCCCCTTCGGCTTGCTCCTTCCCGGGTTGATTCCGTGGAACGTGCTGGTCTCTTCGAGCTCGCTGTCGGGGACTTGGAGTTTCTGGAGTACAGCGGAGGAGATCAGGTTCAAGCCGGCTCCGCCGTCGACTAGCATCTTAGTGACCTTGAGGTTGTGGACTGTTGGTGAGACCAACATCGGCAAGCACCCGATCGCAGTTGTGCGGTCAGGGTGGTCCTCAATATCAAAGATGATAGGCGTGCTGGACCATTTCAGAGGCCTGCGCGACTCGACGGGTGGTTCCGCTGCATTGACTTCTCGCGCCCACTGCTTGAGCTGGCGGTGAGAAGTATGCAGAGAAGCACCGCCGTCTATGCACAGGACCTCTGTGGCTTTCTGAAACTCCTGCTCACTGGTCTCGACATCATCCATGTCTTCGTCTTCGTCGTCGTCTTCGTCCTTGTCGCGGCCGCGGGGAGGTCTGTCTGCTTGTCGCTGCTTGTCCTTGTCGCGGCGTCCTCCCTGGCCGGGACGCTTCGTGCCTGATCCTCCGCCACCTCCCCGGGCTCTCTCCTTGTCGCGCCGCTCTTACTCGGCCTTTTGCAGCTCGACGAGCCGCTCGACCTGCTTGCAGCTCTGGAGGTCATGGCCCTTGGTGCGGTGGATCTTGCAGTACTGTTTGTTGGTGCCGTCCCGCTTGTCGGCGACCGCCACAGCCTGGCAGTTGGCGCATCCGGCAACCTCCTTGCCGGAGCTACCAGCCTGGGCCTTCTTGGCGGCGCCTTCATCGCCGGACTACTCAACAACAAGTACTTCTTGGCTCTTCTTCTTCCTGTTCCTCCGCCGCCGGTTCTTCCTTGCCGGGGCGGTATCCTCACTGTCAGATTCTCCTGCTCCAGTGTTCTCTCCGGGGAGTTTCCTTCCTTCCTCGGCGCGTGCACACTTGTCGGCCAGGGCATATAGCTCGCTGACGTCTTTGATCTTGCACATCGCCATCTCCTCTCGCATCCTGCGGTTACGCACATTCTGATGGAACGCGCTGATGACCGCGGCAGGGTGGACGTCTGGGATGTTGTAGTGCACGCGGCTGAATCTCTGGATGAACTTGCGCAAGGATTCCCCTTCCTTCTGGACGAGCAGGTGAAGGTCGCTCGCTTGGCCATGGGGTTTGTGGTCGCCCGTAAAGGCGCCAACAAACTGGTGGCACAAGTCTGTCCAGGAGGTTATGGAGTTATCCGGCAAGTGCATGAGCGAGGATCTGACGTTGGATTTGAGTACCAGCGGGAAGTAGTTGGCAAGGATCTTGTCGTCTCGCCCTCCAGCAGCCTGCACCGCAATGGTGTAGATGCTGAGGAACTCCGACGGATGCGACTTGTCGTCGTACTTCTCTGGTACGTCTGGCTTGAAGTTCTTCGTGCTGGGCCACTGGACTTGCCGCAGCTCACGGGTGAACGCAGGGCAGCCTACCGCGTACGGCAGGTCGCCTGGTCCCCCCGGCGCATGCATGTCGATAGAGGGCCCAGCGCGCTGGTCTGATTGACGCCGCGCTTCTCTCCGACGCTCGATGCGCGTACGAGCGTCCTCTTGCTCCCGTTCGTGAAGAACGTGACGTTGATCGCGACGAGTTCACGGATTTGACGACGCGGTGGAGTCGTTGTCGCGATGGCTCCGGCGAGTCGGCGATCTTGGCCTTTGGGGCGGAGAATGCACGGTGGTCGCACCCCCACCGGTCTTGGCGCCATCGGCTCTCGCCTGGCCGACCTGCCGCGGCTGCGACGCACTATGCTGCCGCGGGGTGTCGCCGTTAGCGAAGCCGATGAGACTCTGTATCGTGGCCCTCCAGTCGTCGAGCTTGTCCGCCGTTGGAGGGTTGTCTAGGAGCAGTTGAGCTCGTGCTAGACTTCTGCTGGGGTGGCGGGCAGCGGTGGCGAGCGGCGCGTGGAGCGGGATGTGCTCGAACTTCTAACTACGTTAGAAGGAACAACACCCGGACCAAGCAGTCGCGCCACACTCGCGCCAGCACGTTGGTGTGTATGCTGGCCTTGAGCACCCTGGGATCCGCCAGCTCGATCTGGGTCCAGCGAGCGTATGGTACCGTGAGTGCCAAGACGCTGCTGGTCCCGTGCCTCCTGAGAGGGGCGCGGTGCATGTTCGGACGCCGTGGCACCATGAGCTGGTTCGGCGACGCCCGTTCCGCCGCCGGTGCCGTCCCCACCACCCGTTTGCTCCAGGGGCGGTGGGTTCGACGCGGACGGACCAGCCACCTCCGGAGCCTTCTTCTTCGGTGGCATGTCGATAAAGATGATGGAGATCTAGCCTGTGCAGACGCCGGATCAGGTTCGCACAACTTCGACGCCCCCTACCTGGCGCGCCAAAGATGTCGGGGGAAATGTGCCTCCACGAACACCTATGGGGACCGAGCCCCTTTCTGGTTCGGCGGGGGGCGGAGGTCGCACGAAGAGCGGATCGAGGCGATGCACACAAGGGGATTTACCCAGCTTCGGGCCGCATGGATGCGTAAAACCCTACTGCTGCTTTGTGGTTTGTATTGTGTTCTTGGGAGCGCTGAGTGCTACAGTACACTCAGGCAACTAATCAGACCCAGCGTGAGTGGTCTGCCTCCTCCCCCCTTTCACGTCGCGCATGGGGCCTCCTTTTATATGCGCAAGGGGTTATCCACAGGTGGCAACGTAGGCGGGGGTAAAACTGGAAAACGCTGTGTTGGGTACAGCTGTCTGCACAATGCTATCATACCTAACTCTAACGACAGGGGACAAGGGCATTAAATGCCCGTCTAGGTCGCCCAAACAGTGCAGAAAAGGGGCCGTCGGGGGCGCCACCGTTTGCCATGACGGCTACCCTGTCAGCGTCACTTTGCCACCGCATGCCCCTAGCTGCGCAGCCTCTCGCCACGTACGCCTGGAACGGCCCGAGAGCGATGCGTGGGTGGATGAGCTGGAACGCAGGCGCGGGGTGGTGACTTGCCGCGGCAAGCGCCTTGCCGCGGTCGATGCCTTGTCGCGCCCGGGAGCTTGTTGCTCACTGGTCCTTGCCGGGACGCATGGCGCGTCGTAGCAAGTCTCTTGTCGTGCCTTGGTCGGCCTTCCCAGCAAGCTCCTCTTGCCGGGGCCTTGTGCTTCGAGCGGCCGTCCCGGCAAGCTCCTCTTGCCGGGGCCTTGCTCTATTCGGGTGGCCTTCCCGGCAAGCTCCTCCTGCCGGGGCCTCGGCTCAAATACTTTGTTCTTGGATGGCCCAAAAAGGGACCATGGAGAGTTTTGGCGGTCGCCTGGCAAGCCTTGCCGCGGGGGGCTACGACTACCCGTGCACAAGTTCGGGGTACTAAGGTACCCCTACTTTAGTACACCGACAATGTTGTTACTATTGGCTTGGATGATATGGTTCATGAGTTTAATTTCTCTAAATCCAGTAAACAACATCATGAGGAAGAATTACCTAGTAAGGATGAAATTATTAGCCTTGCTTCTATTGCCTTACCTCCTACTGATCCTTTAGAACACTATTTGCTAGACCATGAAAATGATATGTTCATGAATGAAAGAAGGGAAATAGATGAAGTATTCTTTAAACAGGAACCTATTCTGCAACACAACTTGCCCGTTGAAATTTTAGGGGATCCTCCTCCACCCAAGGGTGATCCCGTGTTTGAGCTTAAACTGTTGCCTGATAATCTCAAATATGCTTATCTTGATGAAAAGAAGATATATCCTATTATTATTAGTGCTAACCTTTCAGAGCATGAAGAAGAAAGATTATTGAAAACTCTGAAGAAGCACCGTGATGCTATTGGATATACTCTTGATGATCTTAAGGGTATTAGTCCCACTCTATGTCAACATAAAATAAATTTGGAAGCAGATGCTAAACCCGTTCGTGATCCTCAATGACGTCTGAATCCTAAAATGAAGAAAGTGGTAAGAAAAGAAATACTCAAGCTTCTGGAGGTAGGTATAATTTATCCCATTGCTGACAGTCAGTGGGTAAGTCTTGTCCATTGTCTCCCTAAGAAGGGAGGTATTACTGTTGTTCCTAATGATAAAGTGAATTGATTCCACAAAGAATTATTACAGGTTATAGGATGGTAATTGATTTCCGCAAATTAAATAAAGCTACTAAGAAAGATCATTACCCCTTATCTTTTATTGATCAAATGCTAGAAAGATTATGCAAACACACACATTACTGCTTTCTAGATGGTTATTCTGGTTTCTCTCAAATACCTGTGTCAGCTAGAGATCAATCAAAGACTACTTTTACATGCCCTTTTGGTACTTTTGCTTATAGACGTATGCCTTTTGGTTTATGTAATGCACCTGCTACCTTTCAAAGATGCATGATGGCTATATTCTCTGACTTTTGTGAAAAGATTTGTGAGGTTTTCATGGATGATTTTTCCGTTTATGGTTCCTCTTTTGATGATTGCTTGAGAAATCTTGATCGAGTTTTGCAGAGATGTGAAGAAACTAATCTTGTCTTGAATTGGGAAAAGTGCCACTTTATGGTTAATGAAGGTATTGTTTTGGGGCACAAAGTTTCCGAAAGAGGTATTGAAGTTGATAAATCCAAAGTTGATGCTATTGAAAAGATGCCATGTCCCAAGGACGTCAAAGGTATAAGAAGTTTCCTTGGTCATGCTGGATTTTATAGGAGATTCATTAAGGACTTCTCAAAAATTTCTCGGTCTCTGACTAATTTGTTGCAAAAAGATATACCATTTATTTTTGATGATGATTGTGTAGAAGCATTTGAAATACTTAAGAAAGTATTAGTCTCTGCACCTGTTGTTCAGCCACCTGATTGGAATTTACCCTTTGAAATTATGTGTGATGCTAGTGATTATGTTGTAGGTGTTGTTTTAGGGCAAAGAGTTGATAAGAAATTAAATGTTATCCATTATGCTAGTAAGACTCTAGATAATTCTCAAAGAAATTATGCTACTACTGAAAAAGAACTTTTAGAAGTTGTATTTGCTTGTGATAAGTTCAGACCTTATATTGTTGATTCTGAAGTAACTATTCACACTGATCATCCTGCTATTAAATATCTTATGGAAAAGAAAGATGCTAAACCTAGACTTATTAGATGGGTTCTCTTGCTACAAGAATTTGATTTGCATATTGTTGATAGAAAGGGAGCTGAGAACCCCGTTGCAGACAACTTATCTAGGTTAGAGAATGTTCTTGATGACCCACTACCTATTAATGATAGCTTTCCCGATGAACAATTAAATGTTATAAGTACTTCTCGTAGTACTCCATGGTATGCTGATTATGCTAATTATATTGTTGCTAAGTTTATACCACCTAGCTTCACATACCAACAAAAGAAAAAGTTTTTCTATGATTTGAGACATTACTTTTGGGATGACCCACATCTTTATAAAGAAGGAGTAGATGGTGTTATTAGACGTTGTGTACCTGAGCATGAACAGGAACATATCCTACGCAAGTGCCACTCCGAAGCTTATGGAGGACACCACGCTGGAGACTGAACTGCACATAAGGTATTGCAATCCGGTTTTTATTGGCCTACTCTCTTCAAGGATACCTGTAAGTTTGTCTTGTCTTGCGATGAATGCCAAAGAATTGGTAATATTAGTAGACGTCAAGAGATTCCTATGAATTATTCAGTTGTTATTCAACCATTTGATGTTTGGGGCTTTGATTATATGGGACCTTTTCCTTCCTCTAATGGATACACTCATATCTTGGTTGCTGTTGATTATGTTACTAAGTGGGTAGAAGCTATTCCAACTAGTAGTGCTGATCATAACACCTCTATTAAAGGAAGTTATTTTTCCGAGGTTTGGAGTCCCTAGATATTTAATGACTGATGGTGGTTCAGACTTTATTCATGGTGCTTTCCGTAAAATGCTTGCTAAATATGACGTTAATCACAGAATTGCATCTCCTTATCACCCGCAGTCTAGTGGTCAAGTAGAATTGAGTAATAGAGAGCTCAAATTAATTTTGCAGAAGACTGTTAATAGGTCTAGAAAGAATTGGTCCAAGAAACTTGATGATGCATTATGGGCATATAGAACTGCATATAAAAAATCCTATGGGTATGTCTCCGTATAAAATGGTTTATGGAAAAGCATGTCACCTACCTCTTGAACTAGAACATAAGGCATATTGGGCTATTAAAGAGCTCAACTATGATTTCAAACTTGCCGGTGAGAAGAGGTTATTTGATATTGGCTCACTTGATGAATGGAGGACCCAAGCATATGAAAATGCCAAGTTGTTTAAAGAGAAAGTTAAAAGATGGCATGACAAAAGGATACAAAAGCGTGAGTTTAATGTAGGTGATTATGTATTGCTATACAACTCTCATTTAAGATTTTTTGCAGGAAACTTCTCTCTAAATGGGAAGGCCCCTATGTTATCGAGGAGGTCTATCGTTCCGGTGCCATAAAAATCAACAACTTCGAAGGCACGAATCCAAAGGTGGTAAACGGTCAAAGAATCAAACAATATATCTCAGTTAATCCCATAAATGTTGAAACCAATATTATTGAAACCGTAACCACGGAGGAATACATAAGGGACACTTTCCAGAACGTTTCAGACTCTGAAAAGGAATAGGTACGTGGTACGGTAAGTAAACCAACTCCAAAACAATATTTAAGGCAATATCTCTCCGTTTTGGAATATTTAGAAAAATAGAAAAATAAGTACCAGTCCAGGAAGGACACGAGGGCCCCATGCGGGTGGTGGGCGCGCCCTACCCCTCTAGGCGCGCCTCCTACCTCGTGAGCACCTCGTGTGCCCTCCGGACTCCGTTTTCTTGCACGATACGTATTTTGGTCGGTAAAAATTCACTATAGATATTCTCCTGAAGGTTTTGACTCCCGTATCACACAAATCTCCTCTGTTTTTGTTTCGAGTTGTTGCTGCTGCAGATTAGAGCAAGATGTCTTCTCAAGAGTCGGTCGGGGAGAGCCGGGTATCTAACCCGGCACCAGAACCAAGGGCAAACAGCGACGCTGATCACTATGGGCCAGCAACGAAGGAAGAGATGGAGGCTGACCTAATGAGGGTAGATGCCATGGAGGATCAAGAAGTCACCTCTCGCTTTCGAGCTGGGTTCACGATGGGGGAACTACAGAGCTCAGCTATTCCAAATTCGGTTATCCCTTCCAATGTTAGATTTCTTTCTTATGAAAATATGAGGAGGAGTGTCTCTTGTTCTCCCGCAGCTATGCAACACCCTTGGGTGCATGGAGCTTGAGCCGTCACAGGAAAGCTCCGTAAGGAAATAATGGACCTCAAGCAGCAAGTCAATAAGCTCGAGGAGGAGAACCACATCTTGAGGGGAATCATCGCCAAGAATATTACACCAACAACAAAGAAGGAGACATAATCACTTGGGTATGGGCACTCCCCTTGGCAACTGCCAAGCTTGGGGGAGGTGCCCCGGTATCATATCACAATCACAACTCCTATCTTTACCGTTTTTTTAGTTCGATCCTATTAGTAGTATCTTGATCTAGTAGAATAAAGTTTATGGCTTGATCTAGTTTTGAGTTTTGCTTTATGATCTCTCTTTGTAATCGAGTCCGTGAGCTATATATAATAAGATTAGTGTTGAGTCAAGGGCCTGATTATTTTGCCATGATCTTGGTTGAATAAAAGAAAAGAAGAAAAAGAATAAAAAAAGGGGGAAACAAAAAGTTCATATTGGTCTTATTGAGAGTAATGACTTCACATAGAAAGAGTATGATGATTAAAAGTTGTTGGGAGTTGGCAGACATAGCTTTGGTCATCGTTGCAATTAATAGGAAGTAATAATGAAAGAGAGGTTTCACATATAGATATATTATCATTGACATCTTTTATGATTGGAAGCACTCATTAAAATATGACATGCTAAAGAGTTGATGTTGGACAAGGAAGACAACGCAATGAGTTATGTCTTTCTTATATCTGAGATAAAGTGTGTTGTCATGGATCCTCTAACTTGTTGAGCTTGCCTTTCCCCCTCATGCTAGCCAAATTCTCAGCACTAAGTAGAGATACTACTTGTGCTTCCAAACACCCTTGAACCAGTTTTGCCATGAGAGTCCACCATATCTACCTATGGATTGAGTAAGATCCTTCAAGTAAGTTGTCATCGGTGCAAGGCAATAAAAATTGCTCTAAATATGTATGATTGATTGGTGTGGGAGGTATAAGCTTTATACAATCTTGTGATGTGGAAGTAATAAAAGCGACAGACTGCATAATAAAGGTTCACATCACAAGGGGCAATATAAAGTGACGTTCTTTCGCATTGAGATTTTATGCATCCAACCATAAAAGCGCATGGCAACCTCTGCTTCCCTCCGCGAAGGGCCTATCTTTTATTATTATCTTCTACCCTATGCAAGAGTCATGGTGATCTTCACCTTTTCTTTTTCATTTTATCCTTTGGCAAGCTCAGCATGTTGGAAAGAACATGATATATATATATATATATATATATATATATATATATATATATATATATATATATATATATATATATATATATATATATATATATATCTAATTGGATGTAGGGGAGCATGAACCATTATTGTTGACATTACCCTTGAGGTAAAAGGTTGTGGGGCAAAACTATAAGCCCCTATCTTTCTCTGTGTCCGATTAAAACTCCGTAACCACAAGTATCGCGTGAGTGTTAGCAATTATGAAGGACTAGATGATAGTTGAGTATGTGGACTTGCTTTTAAGCTCTGACATAGACTCTTTCCGATGTTATGATAAATTGCAATTGCTTCAATCACTAAGATTATAGTTTGTTGGAGCCCAATAAGGTTTATGATTCATACTTTTGTATTGTGAATAGATCATCGCTTGAACATAAGTAATCATATGACAAAATATATATATATATATATGTTGCTGTTATGAGAATGATCATGATGCCTTCATGTCCGTATTCTATTTTTATCGACGCCTCTACCTCTAAACATGAGGACATATTTATTGTTATTGGCTTTTCGCTTGAGGACAAGCGAGGTCTAAGCTTGGGGGAGTTGATACATCCATTTTGCATCATGCTTTTATATCGATATTTACTGCATTATGGGCTGTTATTTCACAATACGTCACAATACTTATGGCTATTCTCTCTTACTTTACAAGGTTTACATAAGGAGGGAGAATGCCGGCAGCTGGAATTCTGGGCTGGAAAAGGAGCAAATATTAGAGACCTATTCTGCGCTACTCCAAAAGTCCTGAAACTCCATGGAATATCTTAAAATAAATAAAGAAAAATCCTCGCCAAAGATGAAGTCCAGGGGGCCCACACCCTGCTCACGAGGGTGGGGGGCGTGCCCCTCCTCCTAGGGCGTGCCCCCTACCTCGTGGGCCCCCTGGTGGGTCTCTGACGTCCATCTTCTGCTATATGAAGTCTTTCGATGAGAAAAAAAATAAGAGGCAACCTTTCGGGACGAGACTCCGCCGCCACGAGGCAGAACCAAGGCGGAACCAATCTAGAGCTCCGGCAGAGCTGTTCTGCCGGGGAAACTTCCCTCTGGGAGGGGGAAATCATCACCATCGTCATCACCAACGCTCCTCTCATCGGGAGAGGGCAATCTCCATTAACATCTTCACCATCACCATCTCATCTCTAAACTTTAGTTCATCTCTTGTATCCAATTCTTGTCTCAAAGTCCGGGATTGGTGGTAGTAGGTTGCTAGTAGTGTTGATTACTCCTTGTAGTTGATGCTAGTTGGTTTATTTGGTGGAAGATCATATGTTCAGATCCTATATGCATATTATTACCCCTATGATTATGAACGTGAATATGCTTTGTGAGTAGTTACGTTTGTTCCTGAGGACAAGGGAGAAGTCTTGCTATTAGTAGTCATGTGAATTTGGTATTCGTTTGATATTTTGATAAGATGTATGTTGTCTAACCTCTAGTGGTGTTATGTGAACGTCGACTACATAACACTTCACCATTATTTGGGCCTAGAGGAAGGCATTGGGAAGTAATAAGTAGATGATGGGTTGCTAGAGTGACAGAAGCTTAAACCCTAGCTTATGCGTTGCTTCGTAAGGGGCTGATTTGGATCCATATGTTTCATGCTATGGTTAGGTTTACCTTAATACTTTTGTTGTAGTTGCGGATGCTTGCAATAGAGGTTAATCATAAGTGGGATGCTTGTTCAAGTAAGAACAGCACCCAAGCACCGGTCCACCCACATATCAAATTATCAAAGTACCGAACGCGAATCATATGAACGTGATGAAAACTAGCTTGACGATATTCCCATGTGTCCTCGGGAGCGCTTTTCCTATTATAAGAGTTTGTTCTGGCTTGTCCTTTGCTACAAAAAGGATTGGGCCACCTTGCTGCACTTTATTTACTTTTGTTACTTGTTGCTCGTTACAATTTATCTTGTCACAAGACTATCTGTTATCATTTATTTCAGTACTTGCAGAGAATACCTTGCTGAAAACCGCTTACCATTTCCTTCTGCTCCTCGTTGGGTTCGACACTCTTACTTATCGAAATGACTACGATAGACCCCCTATATTTGTGGGTCATCACCTGGTGATACCTCCGAGAAGATATTCGGAAAATCACGAGCCACCGATATGTCACTAAGCTCGGGAACAATCTTGCTTTTCAGGGCAAGACAATATGATCAAAAGAGTGAGGAATTGACACAATCCTAACTCATTGATCGAAGAGTGCACCGGAAATAAGGACTAGGTAGCACGATCAATCTTAGGATGATGATTCAATAACCAACACGCTAAGAATGGGAATATTGTCCATTAACTACCAAGCAACGAGGTTGCTAGGAGTATCGATTTCACACATCACAGTTCACTTGTCGGCATTCCAGTTACAACAACACGGGATCGAGGAATGAATAATGATAGCGAGAAGTATCATTGCGTCAAGAATTCATAAGAGGTGGTGCAATTCTCATGACATTCTTGACATAAAGATGGTACCACTCCAAGGTAGAACAGAGCAAAAGCTGGATTGGCATTTTGATCCACGGAATACAACTACTTTGACCCAATCCTCGAAGTGGACAAGGTACTGGAGTTTGTTTTTCCTAGTCATTCCAGAATAGAATGGCTTGACGGACCACAAGAATAATAAGCATCGATAACACGAATGCACAACTACTCCTGACTATCAATTGATAGACGAGGGTCAGAATACAACTAAAGAAGGACAACTCAAAGGAACAAATAACTTTCTGAGTTGTGGATGCATAGATTAGTATGTCGAATCAAGTTCAACAGGTTTCTTCCGGATAACCCATGCAGAGAAGGTAGAACTAATAGAGTCACAACATAGAATCGAGAATTCGTCAAGAGCACTCCGGTTGTGATCTTTTGGTTCAAAAGAACTTCTGCTATACGCAGTTCATGGTATTTGGAAGAAGGAAATACCACGGACCTCGAGGACTATCGCAAAGGTTACTAATATCCTAAAGGTATGAGCAACACTATCAACACAAGGTAAGTAGAGTGAATCTTGGGTCAAGAACCCAAGAGTAGAATACCTACTACTAAATGGCATCATGGGATGCTTCCGAGAATGGTGGCCAGAATCATCACACCGGGAACACAAATCATGGCTAGATTACTAGGTGACTCCCTAAAACACCTAGGGTCATAATAATAGCTCCAACATATATGTCGAGGCAACAGAGTACCTCAACTCACCGATTAGTGTGGTTGAACTGGCCCAAAGGGACATCGGGAATGGAAAGAAGGGATTTGCAAATGCATCAGACTATTTAGAGACCTGGGATGACTCGGACAGCATAACGACTGTAAATGCTCAAAAGATTTGAGGCATCCTGCAAGAATGGTGGCATAACCACTTAACATCACACTATCAAGGTTACGAGACCAACTGTCAACAAACGGAAGTACTAGAAACTGAACAGAGGCTCGAATCCATCAATCTTAAGAGTCTATGGATTAGTAACACGTGATCCTGATAGAAAGAAGAGAAGCCTAGTTCTTAATCCCTGTAGAAAAGAAGAGGTTGACTCAGATCAGAAGGCCATAAGGTAAAGGAGTAAAAAGAGCCTTACGTTCCCTTCCACAATTAATTCCCTTATATAACTAAAGCATTTCTAAACTCAACTTCGACTAGTTTGGCTTGGTAATCCTACAGGCAGTCAAGCTCTGATACCAACGCTGTCAGGACCCCGATTCTAAGTCACACCGATCTAGCCTGTAACACCTCATATCACTTTGCGGCCTCACGCACGGTATTCCCACGGGTGCTGCCTTACCATGGCCCGAGAATGTTTGCGCCTTTTGGCTCACGTATATGATAGTGTCGCTAGCATTCATACGACAGAGAACCCGGGCCGACATGGCTAGTCGTGAAACCAAAGCGGCACTAACTTACGGGAACATGCATACATGAATCAACATCGAGCATGTCGGTCAGCAGCGTGTGAATCTGGCTGTAGCACTGGGCTAACAGGACTCCAGGAACCCAGGCTATAGCAGGCTAGGCAGGACTCCGAATGTCACCGCGTGACATTTCCCCGAAGGGACAGACACAGGAACGAAGTGAAACACATGCCGGCCAGTTAAGTGTTCTGGAGCAGTAGTGCTGGGCTAGCAGGACTCCGGTGAACCGGGCTGTAGCGGACTACTATGGCTCATGGAAGCACTAGACTACATTTCCCCATAAGAGAGGCTGCCAAGGATAAACAACTAGATTGTCGGATCCCACACATACCAAGCATTCCAATCATACACACAATATGCTCGATATGTGTAAATACAACATGGCATCACAACATAACTCTACGACTCAAGTATTTATTCAATAGGCTCCGAGGAGCGAGATATTACAAACATGGGTCTCATGACCCAACATTCAGAGCATACAAGTCCAAGCACATGTGGAAGCTTAACATGTCTGAGTACATACACCTACAAATGAAAAAGGTTGAAAAACCTGATTATCTACCAGATCCTGCCGAGGGCACAAGATCGTAGCTGAGGTATCAAGCTAAACGTCAAAGTCCACATGGAACTACTGCTGAGACTGACGTCTCTCTGCAAAACATAAAATAGGCGAACATGAGTAAAAATGTACCCATCAAGACTTACATCAGAACTAGCTACATATGCATCAGTATCAACAAACGGGGTGGTGGAGTTTGACTACAGCAAGCCAACTTTGACTCAGTGGCTATCCTAAACTATGACTACAAGTAACTCTTTTGAGGTGGCGCACACGAGTCCAAATATTCACCATATCAATACACCACTATGGATCCGCTCCCGTCTCCCTACGAGAAGGCCATCCATAGCACTCACGCTTATCTTGCGAGTTTTAGAGTATCCACTTTCACTTGTCTATGAACTGTACAGGCAACCCAGAAGTCCTTTACCGCGGACACGGCTATTCGAATAGATGATGTTAACCCTGCAGGGGTGTACTTCTTCATACGTGTTTCCACCACTTAGCGTCTGCACACGACATGTGCTCGGCAGACTTCAAGCGAAAGCCAACGTGGGTGTAGACCACGACCTACCTAAACACTCAAGTCTCTAGTCCAGGTTTATCGCCTATCTAGGTTCCATCCGCAGGGAGTCCGGCCAAGGTTTCCACATACGGCCCCGAACGATGTGTACAGGGTTTCGAGAGACCAAACGGGCGCCTGGCATCCCGGCCACGTGCCTACCGCATCACAGCCCACCCCTCGGGTCAGCGTTGCGCACGACCTCCAACATACAACAAACACCGGAAACTACTTGCAACTCCTGGACAGAGGACTAGGGTGGTTAAGAAGTCAAGCGGGGTCATATTTCAGGGCCCAATGCATGGTAGTAGCTGTTTCATGGATCACAAACACAAAACTCAGTTCCTAAGGACGGTTTGAATGAGATAACCCACCATGTACTCCTACATGGCCTCTCACGCTACCTTTACCAAATCGTGTTCACACACTTAGCTCACACATAGTAGGACATGTTCATCACCATTCCAATTCATTCCCGATGAATCAGACCTGACTCAACTCTAAGCAGTAGCAGGCATGACAAACAAGCATGAATGAGTAGGCACATCAGGGCTCAAACAACTCCTACTCATGCTAGTGGGTTTCATCTATTTACTGTGGCAATGACAGGTCATGCATAGGAAAAGGGGTTCAACTACCGCAACAAGTAACAGATGAATCGTTGTTGTCCTAATGCAGTAAAAGAGAGCAGGAGCGAGAGAGTGGGATTGTATCGGAATGAACAAGGGGTTTTTGCTTGCCTAGCACTTCTGAAGATAATATAGTTCTTCATCGGTGTCATCGAATAATCGTCGGAACATCGTCTACTGAGAGGGGACAGTCACCGACAACGGAGAAAGAAGAAAATCAATGCAATGCGACAATATGATGCATGACCATGACATGGCAATATGACGTGAGTTGAGCTAATGCAGCTAGCAACGATTTAAATGAAGTTGGTTTGAACCCAAGGTTCAAATTCAAACTCCATGTAAGGCATTTCAAATGCCATTTATTCAAATTGTCTTATACAGCAACTTTAAGTCGTTCAAACATGCATGAAAATGGTACTGATGGACAGATTTAATTTTTTTGATCATTTTTCATATATAATTTATTTCATTTTGAGCTACGGTTGATTTTATATGATTTTTTGAAGTTTAGGAAATTTTCTGGATTTTCTAATTATTTAGGAATAATCTAATCCAGAAAATGCATCACCGCGTCAGCACTACCTCAGCATGATGTAAGCGAGTCAATGGGGCAGCCCAGGTCAAACTGACCAGTGGGGCCCGCGTGTTAGTGGCTAACTAAACTAACATAGTTTAATTAGCACTAACCTAGGTTAAAATAATTAAGTTTAAACCTAAACTAGATTAATTAGTCGGGCGGGGCTCGCATGTCATAGACCCACGGGAGGTCAAATCCCCTGGTCAACCGGGGCTAAACCACTGGCGGTCAAAGCGGTCAACCCACCGGCGTTTAGCCTCCGGCGAGGCCGAATGCGGCGGAGGGCATCGGGAATCGCCCATAGGCGACCATTTGCGCGGCGAAGATGATCTATGTGATCAGGAGACTCGTCCGGGTCTAGTGGTGCTCACAACAGCATCTCTAGTGGCCTAAAACGACGGCGGCGGCAACTTGCGCGGCGGCCGAAGTTCGGGCGTCGAGCGAATCAGTGTTGCAGGGAACTGCAGGAGCCGCGGGTGGTCGCAGTCGACTCCTGGGAATGTGATGACCATGGTGGCGCGCTCGGTTTCGGCTCTAGGTGACGGTGGCTGTCGGTGTGAAAACCGGCGGATCTCGGGTAGGGGGTCCCGAACTGTGCGTCTAGGCGGATGGTAACAGGAGACAAGGGACACAATGTTTTACCCAGGTTCGGGCCCTCTTGATTGAGGTAAAACCCTACGTCCTGCTTGATTAATATTGATGATATGGGTAGTACAAGAGTAGATCTACCACGAGATCAAGGAGGCTAAACCCTAGAAGCTAGCCTATGGTATGATTGTTGTATGTTGGAGTTGTTGTCCTACGGACTAAAACCCTCCGGTTTATATAGACACCGGATAGGGTTAGGGTTACACAAAGTCGGTTACAATGATAGGAGATCTAAATATCCGCATCGCCCAGTTTGCCTTCCACGCCAAGGAAATTCCCCTCCGGACACGGGACGAAGTCTTCAATCTTGTATCTTCATAGTCCTGGAGTCCGGCTGAAGGTATAGTTCGGATGGACGAACACCCCCTAATCCCGGACTCCCTCAGTAGCCCCTGAACCAGGCTTCCATGAGGACGAGTCCGGCGCGCAAATTGTCTTCGGCATTGCAAGGCGGGTTCCTCCTCCAAGTTCTTCATAAAAGATTATAAACACCAAGAGTAGTGTCCGGCTCTGCAAAATAAGTTTCCACATATTGCCATAGAGAGAATAATATTAACACAAATCTAATCTGCTGACGTATTCCATAGCGTGACATCACACTACGGCCAAGCCTTTATTCGAATCGTTTTCACTTCTCCACCTCAGCGCATTTTGCGAGGCGGTTTCCTTGGCACGTCTTGTCGAAGCAGAGATCGTGTCCCCTTTATTTACGGGGTTCTCATTAATACGGACGTGGGTAACCCAAACGTGCTCGTTTAGCATGTTTTCTCGATTAAAGGCGAGTCCCAAACGGTCACGGGGAGGGCTCTTGGTATTCAACCTCCTATAAAGAGACCAAGGCCTTACTCCTTTTTTCCAACCTCAAACGAGTTCACCCATCGCCTTGAGTTCCAACGCCCTAGGCCCCAGATTCCAGGCGCTTCGAAACATTGACAATGTCTGGTTCCAACCTTCAAGGCTGATGGATGCCCTCCTCCGTCATGGAGGAGGACGTGCTATAGTTGAGAGAAGCTAAGTTCTTGACCGGAGAAATTTCGCATAGGTTGCCTGCTCAAGGGCAGGCGCTTCCCAGCCCCCAGCCTGGTGAGAGCGTGGTGTTCATATCTCACTTCCTTCGGGGGTTAGGCTTCCCAATGGATCCCTTTGTGAGGGGGCTGCTGTTCTATTATGGGATGGAATTTCACGACTTAGCTCCGGAGTCCATCCTCCATATTTCCACATTCATCGTCGTGTGTGAAGCGTTCCTCCGTGTTACCCCTCACTTCAGATTATGGCTTGAGACCTTTAAAGTGGAGCCGACGATGATCGAGGGACGGCACGCCGAGTGCGGAGGCGCTGTTATAAGTAAGAATGCTGATGCTCCCTGGCCCGAGGGCTCTTTTCAAGAGGATCTCGGCTTATGGCAACGGGAGTGGTTCTATATCACTGCTCCCAGGGGCACCAAATGGGTGGCGTCGCCTGCCT
This sequence comes from Aegilops umbellulata, assembly GCA_032464435.1. Lineage (NCBI taxonomy): Eukaryota > Viridiplantae > Streptophyta > Magnoliopsida > Poales > Poaceae > Aegilops > Aegilops umbellulata. The sequence goes on along the minus strand of CP136060.1, from coordinate 103,606,912 downwards.
TTCGCTCGGGTCCCCCACAACAGCTAGGGTCATGGGTCAATAAAGGCCTAGACTGGGGGCCATCTCAGGACGTGCCTTTGTTGCAGGGCCGAATCATGGATCTCTTGGAAAGAGGCCTCAGCCTGGTCCAAGTGACGCAAGTCATGCTGATCCGCCGAACCCTGCCCGACAAACATCGCTCCCTTCATTTGTGGGAGTTTAATCCGGAGGGACCACGAGCTCTCCAACATTTTATGGGCACAATGCCCGTGGAGATGTATAAATTGTTCTTTGGATCACAAGCAATGTGTCCGGATTTGACCGAGGATGCAGGTTTAAGCTGCAATCGCCCGGATACTCAAGTAAGTAACCTTGCGCCCAGACTTGCTATCCATATAATTGTCATAAATTCGCCCCTAAAAGAGTTGTCCTTTTTAAACAGGAGTGGATAGCGAAAGCAAAGCTGATCAGGTGTCCGGCTCCCCTTCCTGAGATCAGGCTGGATCCCGCGCTAGTCAGGATGTTGAAGATTATGCCTCTGGAGGGAAGTGAGGGAGAGGACAAGGAAACTATGGCCTCCTCAAAGGAGGCCGTTCCGAAGGGAGGAACCGACAATTCCTCTTCTAAGGGGAAGAAGAGGGCCGCTTCTGACGACCCGGAGACCGTGGCCTCAAAGCGGGGGGGGGGGGGGGAGGGGGGAAATCCTCGTCAGAGGGTCCGATGCCGGGGGGGCTCCTCGGCCGAACTATGCCCTCAAAGGGATCAGCCCTCCAGTGAGCCGTAAGTAGAGAAAGATTGTATTTTTTGAGAGAAGGATCCTTGCTTTAAACCTGAGAAGATTAACCAAAATTTTACCTTGTAGTTCGGACCTCAGCCCTTCTCAACAGAGCTCGTCTTCGGGGGATCTTCTTCTGGAGATGATGGAGAGCGGAACACCTCCCCCTGCCGTACCGCCTAGTGAGGCGGGCGAACCTGAGGTGTCGTCGCGGAGGGTTTCTCCAAATCCGGCAGGGGCGGAAGGTGGCCATATGGCCCCCCATGGTTCTCCGCATCCGGCCTTAGATGGAGGCCGTAGGACGAGTCCGACACCATCTGGTGCACGGTCGGAGGAGCTGATGAATCTGCTGGGGCAAGCTTCTGTCTCAGAGGAGCACCGTGCATTGATGGGCACGGTGATTGGAAGGATTTCGTCCGCGGAAAGCGGATTGCATGAGGCCGTCAGAAGTTTGCTGACGGGTTTTGAGGTACATTAGATAATGTACACTTTTGTCAGTTGCGCATAAATAAGATGCGCCCTGTATAGATAGTAGCCCCTGAGACTCTGTGCGTTGTCAGAATTGACAGCATGCAGAGGATCATAACCCCAGGTCTAAATTGTCTCCTTTAAATGTAGGTGGCAAAGTGTCCGGAATCGAGCCGAACTGATGATTTGGCCGAACTAAAGCGGCAACTTGACGTGCCAGATGCCGACATCGCGCTCGTCAACAAGCGGCTTGATGAGGCTCAAGGTATGCAACTCCTTGGGCGGCACCCAATAAGATGAGCTTGATGCCAATATCTTACAATGTGTGAGCTTGATGCAGATGGTGCGGCCGCCGTGGAGCGTCTTCGGGCGGAACTTGCCTGAGCTAGGGGACAAGCCAGAAAAAGGGATGCTGCTGCCAAGAAGGCCCTTGAAGAGCTGAGAGCCGAACATGCTGCTCACTGCCGAAGCAAGAAGGAGATGGCCGAGATGGCCGTGAAGTTAAAGAGCGCTGCTAACCATTGCGAGCTTCTTGAGAAAGAAGACCGAGCGAGGCAGACGGACTTAGAGAAGGCCGTTGCTTATGCCAAGGACGCTCGCTCTGCGATGAGAGCTGTGAAGGAGGAGCTGCGTCCGGCCGGACAGATTGCGGCTGGAAAGCCCTTTATGCTGCGGAGGAAGTTTTGCGATCCGAAGTTTTCTCCGCTGGACCGGATGTGGAGTGTGGAGGACACCTATCTGGATTTGGCAGCGAGTGCTGCTGATGCGACCGAGCACTTTTGAGATCAAGAAGATCGCGAAGTGGAAAAACTTTTCTGGTCGCAGTTTCACAATCCAGAGCGTCCCCTGGCGGTGGACGATCGTCTGGCTCAATGGGCCAAACTGAATAGGTTGTCCGGACTCGCCATGAAGTGCGTCATGGGTCATTTGTGGCCAAGGAGATCGGAGCCGAAGAGTTATTTCGGCTTGGTGCAGCAACTCCTTGATGCGGTGCCACATATCAATGCAATGAAGAGGTCAGCATGCATAGAGGGCGCACGGATGGCTCTTGCCCGTGTCAAGACATATTGGGCGGAGATGGAGACCACCGTTGTTGCGTCCCGAGATTCAGACAAAAGCCGAGTACCCTCCGAACACTATTTTCAGGAAGTCCTTGAAGGCGCTCGTGTAATAGAGATGCAGTGCTCGAAGGATGCTATGTTCTGATAGCATATGTAATTATAAAACAGTATTTTGATGAATTGTAGTAGGCTTTTATACTTGTGCCTTCAAGTATGCGGAGCACCTCTTGTGCGGCCGTTTTGATATATATATAAAATCTGAAAGATGGTAGTCGTTGGCTTCAGCCCCCACGCACATAGTGCGGGGGTGCTCGCAGAAGGCGCTTTTTCACACTTAATCCAATGTCTTGGTCCTACAAAGCAGGTGATGGCGCAGCGAGCCAGGCAACCGGACTATAATGCTTTAAAACTTTCACTTAGCCATAGGAGCTTGACAGTGGGACTCTTTAGATAGCCCTTGGTGGCGACTGCGCTCGCCCGAATTCGGGGCGCGTGTGTGCCTGGCTGGGAAATGATCCTTCGTTAATGCGGAGGAATCCTATAGATTTCGGAGAGTCATCAAGTGGTTGACCAGTCTCGCGCTATATCATGACAGTCGGTTTTCGGCTTTCCCTACTGAGGTGCTCGCCTGGCCGAACCGGGGCACAATCGCAGTAGTTCTCCTGGTGCCGCCTTAGCCGATAGAGCGGAACGTAAGGCGGCCGAACACAGGAGCTGGGCAACCCAACATTGACCAAAATCATGATTCGGAGCTGATGCATATAAGGCCAAACTCGCGACGCCGAACACTCCCTAAGGTATTCGGTCTTTATGAGAGCGGGCAAAGTAATGCTCTTAGGTATAAGCCCCTAGTGTCCAGGTATGCGCAGGAATTCTGACGTGGCTACATGCCAAGATGCCAACCTCCTCCTTGGTTATAGAACCAGGGGATATGTAGCAACAAGAGACAGTAAAAAAGGTTTACGCAGGGTCTTAATCTGAAAAGAATCCTTAGAACGGGTCCCTACTGCACGTCTGCGCCTGTGTCTCCGTTGTGCCGTATCCTGGACGGGCGCAGCACGATGTTCATCTTAAAAGAGAGGAACTAAGTTGACAGAAAAAAAAGGTGTGCCGAACGAAAATTGTATTAAATAAACAAATGTAAAGTAAAATATGTAAAATTGAGCTTTATTGTCTCTTATATATGCGGAGCCCCTAGGGCATGCCGGGCTCGTCTATCCGAGCCCGTGGTCTTAATGACCTGTTCGGATGTTTTGGCTGGTGAAGCCGTATTGTGGGGCTGTTAAAGCGGCCGCACAATCCTTCGCTCAGGGGAGGAGCGCTCAATGCTTCTCCTGGACCGGGCATCTTAAGCGTGAGAGATGCATAATGCGGTATTGCGTTAAAGCGGGCGAAAGCTTCACGCCCCAGCAGTGCTTGATAGCGACTTGAGAATGGGACGATGTGGAAAGTCATCCTTTCGCAGCGGAAGTTATCGGTAGAGCCGAATATAACTTCGAGCCGGATAAAACCCATGCAATGGGTGTCCGGACCAGGCGTTACCCCTTGAAAGGAGGTTTTGCTGTGGCGGATTCTTGTTGGGTTTATCCCCATGTGACGGATTGTGTCCTGATATATCAGGTTTAGTCCACTGCCGCCGTCCATTGGGACATTTGAAAACTGGAGCCCGCCAATTATTGGATCGAGTACCAAGGCAGTCCAGCCTGCCTTCCTGGTACTTCTAGAATAATCCAGATGATCGAAGATGATTGGTTTTGACAACCAGTGGCGGGACCCCTTTGGGATAGGTCGTGTGGCACATACCTTTATGGGCGCCGCACGTTTTGTTATGTGAAGTAGGTTTACAGTTTTTACTTGTTGTGGGAAATTCTTCTGTTTCCTGGTGCTCTGCTTTTGGGGTTCGTCCTCGTCTTCGCTTGGTGTATCGAGCCCCTTGTGTTCGGCGTTGAGTCTGCTGGATTGTTTGAAAACCCAACAATCTCTGTGGGTATGGTTAGCAGGCCTCCCGGAAGTACTTTGTATTTGACATATCCTATCCAGGATTTTGTTTAGGTTGGATAAATCATCTCTGTTATCTTAGAGGGGCGGCTTTTTCTGATTCTGTCGTGAGCCTTTGAATCCGGCGTTGACTGCCGTGCTCTTCGGACTGTTTTCCTTAGTCCGGCGATGATCCTTGTTGCGTTGCAGTTTTCTGTTTCCATCCCTAGTTTCGGATGTACTTGGGTCGCTGGTGCTGCATCTTGCCAACCAGCTGTCCTCTCCTGCGCAAAAGCGGGTCATGAGGCTTGTTAACGCGGCCATTGTTCTTGGCTTTTCTTGGCCGAGGTGTCTGGCGAGCCATTCGTCTTGGACATTGTGCCTGAAAGCTGCTAGGGCTTCGGCGTCCGGACAGTCGACTATCTGATTCTTTTTAGTAAGAAATCTATTCCAGAACTGCCGAACTGACTCTCCGGGCTATTGTGTTATGTGACTGAGGTCGTCTGCATCTGGAGGACGGACATAAGTCCCTTGAAAATTTGCTCGGAAAGCGTCCTCGAGCTCTTCCCAACTTCCAATTGTGTTTTCAGGAAGGCTTTTAAGCTAATGCCGGGCTGGTCCTTTAAGCTTTAGGGGTAAATATTTGATGGCGTGGAGGTCATCTCCTCTAGCCATATGTATGTGCAGGATGTAATCCTCTATCTAGACTCCAGGGTCTGTTATTCCATCATATGCCTCTATGTTTACGGGTTTGAATCCCGCTGGAAATTCATAATCCAAGACCTCATCGGTGAAACATAGGGGGTGTGTGGTGCCCCTGTATTTGGGTGTGCCGGATTCTGATAATGGTTTTATTGTATTGCTTACGAGAGCTTGTTTTCTTGGCCCATAAATGGACCTGGCTGGGCCATCTTTTTGATGTGAATCCGTAAGTGGGTCGCGTGCCAGTTTAAGTGCTTTATGCTGGCCGTGGGGTCGTCTATCCGACCGTGTGGCTTTCTTACTTTTTGAGTGCGAGGGCTCTAAGGCCTCTTCGTCGAATTCAGGCAGTAGCGTTCGCTTCGGATAGCTTTTAGTGCGGCGACTATCGCCGTATTTGTCTGCGGTGTTGATTACTTTACTCCATCTGATCCTGAGTGCATCTTCTGCGGTTTTTAGCTTCCGCTTCTGCTTTTTCAGGCTACGTGCGGTTGCGACGAGCCTCTTGTGGAGGTTCTTCTTCTTCGTGGGTTTCTCCGGCGTAAGGTCGTCCAGAATGGCATTTTCGCTAGGGGAGGGATGTTCGGTTTCTTCATCCGGGCTGCCCTGTTCGGACGGTTGCCCTAGGGCATGCTCGTCGTCTGCTGGCTCATCCTTCTCTATGGCTGGGTCTGTATCGAGGCGGAGCTTGGGTAGGCGTTTATGCCGACGCTTTGATTGTTTTTCGAGGGATTGATCCTTCGTTCCATCCCCGTTTCCTCGTGGTCGCTACCTTTAGGGGTATCCACCATGTACACATCATGAGATGAGGTGGCTGTCCAATGTCCTATAGGCGTTGGTTCATCTGTGTCTCCTGCATCGTCGTCCATACCGTCGATGTCTTCGGAGTCAAAGTTGAGCACGTCGTTTAAATTATCGACGATGGTACCAAATGGGTGGTGGGTGGGTTTTGAATTTCTTCATCGTCTATATCCCATCCTTGCTGACCATAGTCCGGCTAGGGCTCTCCTAATAAAGAGAGAGACTTTAGTGAGTTCAGGATGTCGCCGAAGGGCGAATGCTGAAAGATGTCCGCGGCGGTGAACTCCGTGATCGGCGCCCAATCGGATTCGATCGGTAGGGGCACGGGGGGTTCGGAGTCCGGAGAGGAATCCGGATCCTCGGAGTTACGGGTCATGTAGAGTGCGGGGCTGGTGTTCGGCTCGATCACCTTTGAGATTGTAGCACCTGAGGTGGCGTCCAACCGCTCATCCTCAATCAGCGCAGCAGGCTCCGAATTAAGGGTCTGAACCAACGCGAGTGCGGCCTCCAGGACACTGTTTGGCGGCAGAGCTAGATCATGCCCATCGAGACAGTGCTGCGCGCTTGGCTGTGGCTCGAATCCGTCGAAGATCAAGTCCCCGCGGATGTCAGCCATGTAGATCAAACTTCCAAACCTGACCTGATGGCCAGGGGCGTAGCTTTCGATCTGCTCCAGGCAGCCAAACGAATTGGCCCGCAGTGCGAAGCCGCCGAAGACGAAGATCTGTCCGGGGAGAAAAGTCTCACCCTGGACCGCATCGTCGTTGATGATCAAAGGAGCCATCGGGCCTAAAAGTGACGACATAGAGGAACTCTCAATGAAAGCACCAATGTCGGTGTCAAAACCGGCGGATCTCGGGTAGGGGGTCCCGAACTGTGCGTCTAGGCGGATGGTAACAGGAGACAAGGGACACAATGTTTTACCCAGGTTCGGGCCCTCTTGATGGAGGTAAAACCCTACATCCTGCTTGATTAATATTGATGATATGGGTAGTACAAGAGTAGATCTACCACGATATCAAGGAGGCTAAACCCTAGAAGCTAGCCTATGGTATGATTGTTGTATGTTGGAGTTGTTGTCCTACGGACTAAAACCCTCCGGTTTATATATACACCAGATAGGGTTAGGGTTACACAAAGTCGGTTACAATGATAGGAGATCTAAATATCTGCATCGCCAAGCTTGCCTTCCACGCCAAGGAAAGTCCCCTCCGGACACGGGACGAAGTCTTCAATCTTGTATCTTCATAGTCCTGGAGTCCGGCTGAAGGTATAGTTCGGATGGCCGAACACCTCCTAATCCCGGACTCCCTCAATGGCCACGGCGGCGACATTGCTAGGCGGCGGTGAGCTTCGACTTCAGTCAAAACGACGACTACGGTGATCGAGAGGCATGGGGAGGAGGCGCAAACGATGGCGGAGCTCACAGTGGTTGCAGCACGCGTCTCAGAGGGCTCGTAGGAGGCCGGAGGATGTCGGGGCGTTGTCGGCGATCTGGGGAGCGGAGGTTGAAGACGACAGCATCGACAGCATTCGGGGGCGCCCGGCGTTGAGTATCTCATCGAGGAGGTCGAGGACGACACGCAGAAGCTCGGAGACTCGTCGGTGAGGCATGTGGATGCCGGTGGCCGCGGTAACGGTGAGCGGCGGCGACGGTGTGTTCGGTGGGGCTGCGGAGAAGGAGCTTGAGGAGAGGGAGAGAGCTCCAGAGTGAGGGAGAGGCAGAGGGGGTCGAGGCCGTTCCTGTGGCGCGGAGACAGGGCGAGGGGAAGCAGGAGGTGGAGCTCGGGCGCGCGCGCGTCGACACGCCTCTGCCACCTGGCAGAGGTTGAAGACGGTGGGGCTCCTGGTGGGCTGGCCAACAGTGCCAGGCCAGTGGGCTGGGTCGGTCACTTGGGCCACCAGGTGGTCTGTGCAGGTAAGCCAGTAAGTCTCTCTCTCTCTCTCTCTCTCATTCTGTTTTACATTTTCTGTAATTTGTTTTGATTTAGTTTCACACACTAAATCATTTTTGTTGCTTATGATAATTTTTTGCAGGGACTATTTGGATTATTCCAGAGCCCTCACATTTACCCAGAATTATTGCATTAGTTCCAAGTGCCCAATATAAATATTTAAGAGCTCCTAAAAATATTGGTTTGAATTTTACCTCTGACCAATATTTTTAGAGAGAAACATGAACATTTTCAGAGCCCCTCACATTCCAGAGCCCCTCACATTAAGAATCCTTATATTGCCAACTACCTAAAGACAAGAAAACAAATGGAATATGAAGAGAGTACTAATGAAAGTAAAAATGTTTCCCAATACCCTCCTAGCGTTTAGCAAGTCAGGGCGACACGACCTCTCATTGCTTCCACCGTTGAAGCGGCGCGCTGGTCGAGGGCGCCGCATGCTGTACACCTGGCATTTTAGACTACTCACAGTGGAGAGTAACTTTAGAGCAAGTACAATAAGGTGACATAAGCAGGCTATAAGGATTTAAATATAGTATTTGTGCTTAGTTGAAGGAGAGAGAAGAGAAGCGGGCTATAAACTTGTAGCCGGTTGTAGCACGAGCTCCAACATACTTTGTGAGACAAAAGGTGGGGCCATATATGATATAGTATACTAAAGCTCTAGATAATGTGTCAACTTCATATAGCCGGATGTTGGCTATACTATTAACCATGCTCTAAGTGCTCTGTGAGTGGGACTAAAGTTTAGTCCCATACAGCTAGGTGAGTGTGAGTTGCACCACTTTATAATGTGATATATTCTAGCATTTACATGAGCATGATAATAAAAAACCTACACACGCGCTCTTTGGGAATGAGCCTGTCCAAGGACAAAAGCTATGCATGTGGTCTATATTTTTGTTGGTCGAAAAATTTATTAAGTCATTAATTAATAAATAACGGACGCCTTAGTTACTCATCCGTTTGTGGTTCTTTTGGATAGTGGGGCTATTATTGACTTGGACATGGGTTTGGGCTAAAGGCCTACTACTGTATTATACTTGCTCTTACTCGCACGACCAACCTAATAGGTTATACCTTAGCCGCCACCGTATCATATGGTTTTGCACGGTTCCAGATCATAGCGCCGCCACGCAAGTGTTCTCCATCCCTCCTTCCGGGGTGCACCATGAGCAGGGACAGCAGTCCTTCGTAACCCCGCCTTTCGTGATCCTGTACGGGAGAGGGGCGGTCAGGTTTTTGAGGAGCACGCTCGTGTGACTGCTGCCAGCAACGAGTTCCTCAACGGCAACTTTCTTCCCCGACCTCGGTAACCTCTTCATCAACGACATGAGTGACAACATCAACCATATTGTTTCTGCTCCCGCTGCACAATATGTGATTCTGTCCTCCTGGTTTAGTCCACATCATTACTTTGATCTTTGCAATTGTCGTCATGATCTATTTACTTTTGATTCAGATTAAATTTCATAGTAAATTGCTCATATACTCAACAATCCAATCTGAAATCCTGATTATAGGCAATTTACTCCCAGTGGTTTTGCTGCATTTTTGAAGCCGCCTACCTTTAAGGGGGTGCAATATGAAAGGTGGCACACGGGAGCAGTATACTAGTTTCAGATCATGTATTGCTATGACGTCACTAAGGGCAAGCCTGAGGGCAAGCCTGAGGGCACAGCAGGAAGCTTTTGAGAACATGGATACCCTCTTCAAAGCCGCCCTTCTAAGTGTTCTTGATGATTCCATTGTGGATTCATATATGTCGTTTGACAGTGGCAAAGACATGTGGGCTATGCTTGAGGCCAAGTTTAGGTCCTCGAGCGCTGGCAGCGAATTGTACTTCATGGAGCAATTATGTGACTACAAGATGACTGATGCGGGCTCTGTTCTTGAGCAGGCTCATGAGATACAGTCACTCACTAAGGAACTTGAGTACTTTAAGTGTGTGTTGCCGAACAAATTTGTTGTTGGGACCATCATTTCCAAGCTTCCACCTTCGTGGAACAATTTTGCTACTTCTTTGAAAAACAAGAGACATGAGTTTTCTATTTCGGATCTCATTAGCACTCTTGATTTTGAAGAGAAGGCAAGAGAAAAAGACACACATGCTCAAGTCATTGAGGGAGCTTCTAGGTTCCCACATGGTAGACGAGAAGAACTTCCAGCCCAACAAGCCCCAAAACAGAAAGAACAAATCTTAGGGGAAAGGCAAGTTTGATGCAAAGAACAAGCCGTCACATTCTACCAACTTCAAGAAGAATTCTCATAAGAAGGGAAAGGGACACAAACCTCAATTTTGGTAGCACTGCACAAAATGATATGGTTGCATCTACCTGATGTCAGCTAACCTCATGGTGCTCTAGGTATTCCTACATTCTTAACTAGGTACAGTGACCACCGCAAGATGAAATAAGCTTATTCGTACGTTCACTTGCTTATTGCAGTGTGGAATGATCCTGTCATGTGTGTAGGAGCAAACAAGCAGTGCAGCCGAAGCTGGAAATCAACTAACGACTTATGAAATTATATATAATCTTCCTCAAGCTGGTCAGTATCCCCTTCATCTAGATGATCATTTTTTGTCATGCCGAGCTATTGATATGTGCTATTGTTTTGCAACACCGTTTAAGTATAGCTATTGTATTCCTATCTTTTCAGATTCAGGACAATGAAGATGATTTCAGGGGAATTGCACAATATGGTATGATGTTGAGTCATCTCTATTGCCTCCTGTGTTTGCTGCAAATGTATCAACATCAATTGCAAGACGAGGCAGCCAGCTAGCTGTGGAGTTGCCAACATGCTCAAAGTGCTCGCAACATTGAGAAGAAACAAGCATGCCAAGGAAATTAATGTGTGCGCAGGGAGGCCCTTTGCTCAGAGAAGCATTGATCGTTTTTCTTTATTTCTACACCTTCTCACAGCTTTGTGTCGGTGTACTAGAGTAGGGGTACCCTAGTATCCCGAACTTGTGCACGGGCAGTCGCAGCGCCCCACGGCAAGGCTTGCCGGGTGACCGCCAAGGTCCCCCGTGGTTCCTTTGGAGCCATTCAAGAACAAAGTATTCAGGCCAAGGAGACAAGGCCCCGGCAAGAGGAGCTTGCCGGGAAGGCCAACCAAGGCATCTCAAGGTACTTGCCGCGACGCGCCACGCGTCCCGGCGAGGCCCGGTGAGCAGCAAGCTTCCGTACGGGACAAGACAACGACCGCGGCAGGGCGTTTTCCGCGGCAACCTACCACTCCGTACCCACGCTCCAGCACATCCACCAACGTGTCGCTCTGGGACCTTTCCAGGCGTACGTGGCGGGAGGCTGTGCAGCCAGCGGTACGCGGTGGCATGCGGCGCTGACAAGATTGCCATCGTGGCGAACGGTGGCATACCTGACGGTCCCCTTCTTGCACTGTTTGGGCGACGCAGACGGGCATTTAATGCCCTTGTCCCCTGCCGTCAGGGTTAGGTATGATACACTGTACAGGTAGCTGTACCAACCGCAACACCTTTCCATTTTTACCCTCGTCTACGTTGCCACCTGTCGGTGACCCCTTTGAGCATATAAAAGGAGGCCCATGCGCAACATAGAGGGGGGGGGGGACAGGAGAACACTCACGCTTGGTCTCGTTAGCTGCTGGTGTGTACTTTAGCACTCAGCACTCCCGAGCAAGAACTCAATACAAACCACAATGCAGCAGTAGGAGTATTATCTCTCCGGAGAGCTCCGAAGCTGGGTAAACTGCTCTTGTGCCTCGCCTCGATCTGCTCTTCGCGCGACCTCCACCCCCCGCCGAACCGAAAGGGGCCCGGCCCGCCGGTCCCCACAGGTGCTCGTGGATCAGTTTCCCAGACATCTTTGGCGCGCCAGGTAGGGGGCGTCGAGGTTGTGTGAACCTGATCCGGCGTTCACACGAGCTAGATCTTCATCATCTTCATCGACATGCCGCCGAAGAAGAAGGCTTCAGAGGCGGCTGCTCCGTCCGCGACAAACCCACCACCGCCGGAGCAAATGGCTAGTGGGGAAGACGCCGGCGGGAGAACGGGCGTCGACGAGGGAGCTCATGGTGCCGCCAGGTCCAAGGACAAGGCTGCGCAGACCTCGGCGTCCGTACATCCATCGCGCTCATCTCAGGAGGCGCGGAACCGGCAGCGTCATGGTACTCACGGTACCATACGCTCGCTGGACCCAGATCGAGCTGGTGGATCTCGGGATGCTCAAGGCCAGCATGCACGCCAACATGCTGGCACGAGCGAGGCACGGTCGCCTGGACGGGATACTGCTCCTTCTAACATAGTTAGAAGTTCGAGCATATCCCGCTCCACACACCTTTCGCCACCGCTACCCGCCACTCCAGCAGAAGCTTTGGCGCGAGCTCAACTGCTCCTAGACTACCCTCCAACGGCGGACAAGATCGATGACTGGAGGGCCACCATTCAGAGCCTCATCGGCTTTGCCAACGGTGACACTCCACGGCAGCCGAGTACATCGCAGCCACGGCGAGTCAGCCAGGCACGGGCCGATGGAGACAAGACCGGTGGGGGTGCAACAACCATACACTCCCCGCCGCGAAGGCCAAGATAGCCACCTCATCGGATCCACGAGCTCGTCGCGATCAACGCCAAGTTCTTCACGAACGACAGCAAGAAGACACTCGTACTCGCATAGAGCGCCGAAGAGAAGCACGGCGTCAATCAGACCAGCGCGCTGGGCCCTCTGTCGACATGCATGCGCCAGGGGAACCAGGCGACCTGCCGTACGCGGTAGGTTGCCCTGCGTTTACCCGTGAGCTGCGGCAAGTCCAGTGGCCCAGCACGAAGAATTTCAAGCCAGACGTACCCGAAAAGTACGACGGCAAGTTGCATCCGTCGGAGTTCCTCAGCATCTACACCATCGCGGTGCAAGCTGCTGGGGGATGGGACGACAAGATCCTTGCCAACTACTTCCCGCTGGTGCTCAAGCCCAACGTCAGGTCCTGGCTCATGCACTTGTCGGACAACTCCATATCTTCCTTGGCAGACCTATGCCATCAGTTTGTCGGCGCCTTTACAGGCGGACACAAACCTCATGGCCAGGAGAGTGACCTTCATCTGCTAGCCCAGAAGGAAGGAGAGCCCCTGCGCAAGTACATCCAGAGATTCAGCCATGTACTACACAACATCCCAGATGTTCACCCTGCCGCGGTTATCAACGCGTTCCACCAGAACGTGCGTAACCGCAGGATGCAGGAGGAGTTGGCGATGTGTAAGATCAAAGACGTCAGTGAGCTGTATGCCCTGGCCAACAAGTGTGCACGTGCCGAGGAAGGGAGGAAACTCCCCGGAGAGAATGTAGGAGCAGGAGGATCTAACAGTGAGGATGCTGCCCCGGCAAAGGAAAACCGGTGGCGGAACAACAGGAAGAGGAAAGGCAAAGATGTGCTAGTTGTTGAGCAGTCCGGCAACGAAGGTGGCGCCAAGAAAGCCAAAGCTGGTAGCTCTGGCAAGGAGGTTGCCACATGCGCCAACTGCCAGGCTGTGGCAGCCGCCGATAAGTAGGACAACACCAACAAACAGTACTGCAAGATCCACCGCACTAAGGGCCACGATCTCCAGAGCTGCAAGAAGGTCGAGCAGCTTGTCGAGCTGCAAAAGGCCGAGTACGAGCGACGTGACAAGGAGAAAGCCCAAGGAGGTGTTGGAGGATCCGGCATGAAGCGCCCCGGCCGGGGAGGACGCCGCGGCAAGGCCAAGCAGCGGCAAGGAGACAAACCTCCCTGCGGCCGTGACAAGGATGAAGATGACGACGACGATGAAGACATGGATGATGCCGAGACCAGTGAGCAGGAGTTCCAGAAAGCCACAGAGGTCTTGTGCGTTGACGGCGGTGCTTCTCTGCATACTTCACACCGCCAACTCAAGCAGTGGGTGCGGGAAGTCAATGCGGCAGAACCACCCCTCGAGTCACGCAAGCTTCTGAAATGGTGCAGCACGCCTATCATCTTTGACATTGAGGACCACCCTGATCGCACAACTACGGTCGGGTGCTTGCCGATGTTGGTTTCACCAACTATCCGCAACCTCAAGGTCACTAAGATGCTAGTTGATGGCGGGGCCGGCTTGAACCTGATCTCCTACGCTGTGCTCAGGAAACTCCAGGTCCCTGATAGCGAGCTCGAAGAGACCGGCACATTCCAAGGAATCAACCCGGGAAGGAGCAAGCCAAAGGGGAAGATCACGTTGCCGGTGACATTTGGCAGCGAGTTGAACTTTAGAACTAGGAGGGTCACTTTTGACGTTGCCGATTTTCCATTGCCTTACAATGGGATTCTCGGCCGTCCAGCGCTCGCCAAGTTCATGGCGACCTCTCACTATGCCTATAACATGCTGAAGATGCCAGGCCTGATAAGTGTCATTTCTGTCCCTGGCGACAAGTAGGATGCTCTTATCTGCACCGACAAGATCTACCGGGAAGCGGCAGCTGCAACAGATTGCAAGTCACTTGCCACTGAAACTCCCGGAGGGAATAAGAAGACCAAGTCCGGCAAGAGTTCTGATGCCCACTCCGGCAAGCGCACCTCTTCGGAGTGCTGCGCTACCGTCGAGGACGCACCATCGAGATCCACCGGCAAGTGTAAGAAGACAATGGCAGCTCCGCCAGAGACCAAGAAGGTGTCCGCCAAGGAGGACGGCACTGGTGGTACCTTCACCGTTAGTGCCACTCTCGACCCTAAATAGGAAAGCGCGCTCATTGCTTTCCTGCGGGCGAACGTCGACGTGTTTGCGTGGCAACCGTCTGACATCCCTGGTGTTCCCAGGAAAGTAATTGAGCACCACCTTGCCGTCTGTCCTCATGCGCGGCCCGTCAAGCAGAAAGTCAGGAAGCAAGCAGTGGAACGCCAAGAATTAATCACAGAAGAGATCAAGAAGTTGGAAGCAGCAGGCCTTGTCAGAGGAGTGCTCCATCCTACGTGTTTAGCCAATCCTGTAGTCGTGCGCAAGGCAAACGGGAAATGGAGGCTTTGTATCGACTTTACCGATATTAACAAAGCTTGTCCCAAAGACCCATTTCCGTTGCCGCGCATTGACCAGATTGTTGACTCCACGGCCGGATGTGATTTGCTTTCATTTCTTGACGCATACTCAGGATACCATCAGATCTTCATGGCAGAAGAAGATGAGGAGAAGACCGCATTCATCACTCCATGTGGCATGTACTGTTTCATACGTATGCCTTTCGGTTTAAAGAATGCTGGTTCAACATTCTCAAGAGTAGTCCATACCGCTTTTGAGCCACAAATACACAGAAATGTGGAAGCCTACATGGATGACATAGTGGTCAAGAGCAAGGACAGGGCAACTCTGATTCAAGATTTAGACGAGACTTTTGCAAATCTGCGCAAGATCAGCCTCAAGCTCAACCCCGAGAAGTGTGTGTTTGGAGTCCCTTCCGGCAAGCTTCTCGGGTTCTTCGTGTCTCAGCGGGGAATTGAAGCCAATCCCGACAAGATCAAGGCCATTGAGCAGATCGAAGCACCAAAGCGCGTCAAGGATGTACGAAGACTTGCCGGTTGCGTGGCAGCTCTCAGCAGGTTTAACTCTAAGTCTGCTGAGCGCGCCCTGCCATTTTTCAAAATATTAAAAAAGGCAGGTCCAATGAAATACATGTCCTCCACTCCAATACTTGTCGCACCTAAGCCACAAGAGAAGTTGCTGCTGTATCTGGCGGCAACCAATCAAGTGGTTAGTGCTGCGTTAGTAGCGGAGAGGGAGGCAGATGATGAGCCAGCAACCATGGCAGGCACATCCAGCGACAAGCAGGGGGCTTCCCCGGCAAGCTCTGGTCCCGACAAAGATGGATCCGCGCAGGCGCGTAAGGAGATACAGAAGAGAATGGTGCAGCGCCCAGTTTACTTTGTCAGTTCCCTTCTGCAGGGGGCTAGGTCAAGGTACTCTGGTGTGCAGAAATTGCTTTTCGGCCTTCTCATGGCCTCGAGAAAGCTGCGCCATTACTTCCAAGCACATGAGATCACAGTTGTCACTCGTTTTCCGCTGAAGAGGATACTGCAGAATCCAGAAGCAACAGGCAGGATTGTTGAGTGGGCACTGGAACTGTCAAGCTTTGGCCTCAAGTTTGAGAGCACTTCAACTATCCAAAGCAGAGCATTGGCAGAATTCATAGCAGAGTGGACGCCAACACCAGATGAAGAAATTCCAGAAACGAGCATCCCCGTCAAGGAAGCAAGCAAAGAGTGGCTGATGTACTTTGATGGTGCCTTCTCGCTGCATGGCGCCGGCGCTGGCGTGCTGCTTGTCGCACCCACCGGCGAGCACCTCAAGTACATAGTCCAGATGCACTTTCCCAAGGAGCAAGCAACAAACAATACTGCAGAGTATGAAGGTTTGCTTGCCGGTCTCAGGATCGCGGCAGACCTTGGGATCAAGAAGCTTGTCAGGGGTGACTCGCAGCTTGTCGTCCGCCGAGTGAATAAGAATTATCAGAGTCCATTGATGGAAGCCTAAGTTGATGAAGTGAGAAAGCTAGAAGAGCGCTTTGACGGCCTACAGATGGAACATGTTCCAAGAGCTCAGAACGACATTGCCGATGGCCTGTCAAAGTGCACAGCACTTAAGTTACCTGTGGAACCAGGGATCTTTGTGCTCAAGATGACTCAACCGTCTGTAACGCCATCAACTAGACAGAGCAAGAAGAGGAAGTTGATTTCTGGTGACTATTTCCCGGCAGAGCTTCCCGAAGCCGCCGCCAAGAAGGTCCCCAAGATCAACACCAAGAGTGCTGGGGAGCAGTCTGCTCCGGCAAGCCCCAGGGTTTGTTCTGTTGAAGCAGACGCTCCCGACAAGTTTTGCTCCGGCAAGCTTGCCGGGGAACGTCAAGCTCTGGCTGAGCCGCAGGTTCTCGCCGTAGAAGCGGATGTTCCCGCAGTAGCAGATGTGCCTTTGGTCCTTGTTGTCGAGCCGCAACCTCCAGCATGGGCACAGCAGATTGTCCGTTTCCTTCAGACAGGAGAACTTCCCGAAGAGCAAGAAGAAGCGGAAAAAGTAGCCCGGCAGTCAAGTATGTACCAGTTTGTCGGCAACACACTGTACAGAAGAAGACTCGACGGTGTGAAATTTAAGTGTATTCACCGGGAAGACGGACAAAAGCTGTTGGCAGAGATACATGGAGGCATATGTGGTCACCACATTGGCGCAAGAGCACTTGCCGGCAAAGCATTCCGGCAAGGTTTCTTTTGGCCGACAGCCCTCCAGGAGGCAACTGCACAAGTAACCAAGTGTGAAGCGTGCCAGTTCCATTCCAAGCAAATACACCAGCCAGCTCAAGCTCTCCAGACGATCCCTTTATCCTGGCCATTTTCGGTCTGGGGGCTCGACATCCTCGGCCCCTTCCCCCGAGCAGTCGGGGGCTTTGAGTACTTGTATGTTGCAATCGACAAGTTCACAAAGTGGCCGGAAGTGGAAGCAGTGAGGAAGGTGACAGCACAGTCAGCAGTCAAGTTCTTCAGGTCGATTGTTTGCTGCTTCGGGATCCCTAACAGGATCATCGCCGACAACGGTACGCAATTCATGAGCCGCACCTTCATGCAGTACGTCCAAGATCTTGGCGCCAAGGTCTGCTTCGCTTCTGTTGCTCACCCCAGAAGCAACGGTCAAGCGGAGAGGGAAAATGCTGAAGTACTGCGTGGGCTCAAGACCAGGACTTTCGACAGGCTGCGCAAGTGCGGAAGAAGCTGGGTTGAGGAGCTGCCGGTGGTTCTTTGGTCGATCAGGACGACGCCAAATCGAGCCACTGGCCAGACACCTTTCTCTCTAGTCTATGGAGCAGAGGCAGTTCTCCCCACGGAACTCGTATACGGGTCACCTCGAGTGCTCTCTTATGATGAGCTTGAGCAAGAGCAGCTGCGACAAGATGAAGCGCTGCTCCTTGAGGAAGACCGTCTTCAGGCTGCTGTACGAGCTGCTCGCTACCAGCAAGCTTTGCACCGCTATCATTGCCGCAAAGTTAACGCCAGAAGTCTCGAGGAAGGCGACCTTGTTCTTCGGCGTATTCAGTCCGCCAAGAATTCCAACAAGTTGACGCCGAAGTGGGAAGGCCCTTACCGGGTGAAATGAGTCACTAGGCCTGGCGCTGTCCGCCTTGAGACCGAAGATGGCTTTCCGGTGAGCAACTCCTGGAACATTGAGCATCTTCGTAAGTTTTACCCATAAGGCGTGGTTGCCGAACCCTGTTCCGGCAACCACCTTTTGTACAAGTCTTGCCGTTGTTGCATGTAATCCTTTGTACAAAGCCAGGCGCGGACCCTGTGCATAAATAAAGCTCATGTGTTCTGCACATCTTGTCAATTTCATGCTTTTTATTTTTTGCACGAGTTATCTGACACTTTGTGCAGCGCCAACCCCCGGTAAGCAATAACGAGCCATAAGGCTCGAGAAGATAATGGTATGGACCTGGCGTCGTTCAAGAAAGTTTCGCCTTGCCGGAAAGCAAACAACAGAAAAGCTAAGTTGCCAAAGTTTGAGCAATCAGATTTTTAAAATTTTTAAGTTATCTTCCTTGAATGACCTCGCTTTGTATGGAAAACCTGTGCGCGGAGGAACCAGCTCGCGGCTAGTTGCGCCCTTACTTTGTTTCGAGTCCGCTCAACAACTTAAGTGAGCTGCGACTAGTTGCGAGAAGGTTTCTTGTCGGTAACGGCACCGCCAGCAGGCTGCTGACGTCCCGCACTCAGCGCTCGCGGCTAAGGTGCCTACGCCGGCAAGTTCCCTAAAAGCGTAAGGCAAAAACATACAAAGAAAGAAATCAAGTAAAGGAAATAACATTGTGATCACTACCCAAAATAGAGTTATATTACAAGATAGCTTGTCGCGGCTCTAATAGATTGTTTTCGTAACATGATCAGCAGCGACAAGAAAAGAAGAAAACGGGCGGCCTAGTCTACACCAACCCTCTTGATCCCGCTCACCTTGTCCACAATGGGTGCGACAAGGGCCTTAAGCGCCTCCAGATCAGCCTCCGGCGGCAGGGTCTTGAGGACGTTGGTGAGGTTGAGGCCCGGGTTGCGGAAAGCCACCTTCATCAACACCTTTTGAAGAGCTCCCGCGCAGATCTTGCGCGACTCGTCGGCCAGCTGCTTTGGGATCCTCTCCCGGAGTCGCTGGAGGGCCGTCGCCACGCCTTTGAAGAACAAGGTGAGCTTGCCGCTGGATTGGAGGTTCTCATCGGAGGGATACCCGAGATCCTCCATCCCTAGTTGCGCCAGCTCCCTGTCAATGTCCGCGGCAGCATTCACAAGACTCTCCGTCCAGTGCTCCACAGTCTCCCTAAAAGTATTCTGGGTAACAGCAATACTCTCTAGAAGCGCCTTGTCTGCCTTGATCTCCTCCTTCAAGGCCACCTCCTGCTCCCTGGCGTCGTCCAGCGTCTTGGTCAAAGTGGTCAGCTTCAACTCAAGATCTGCGTTGGAGTCCTTGGCGGCGCTGAGCTCCTTGTCCTTCTCGGCGAGGCGGGCCTGCAGCTCTGAGTGGCTGTGGGCGTCCTTCTCCCGCTCTCGCTTGAGCGCGGCAAGCTCCTCGCCACTCTCCTTGAGATCGGCCTCCAGCTGCGCCACCTTCGTCTCCAGCTCCTTCTTGGCGGCCTCGGCAGCTGCGGCAGCGTCCTCCGCTTGCTTGATAGCTCCGGCGAGTGTTCGCTCGCGTGCGGCAAGCTCCTCCTCGTGGCTATCAAGGTTGACCTTCCGCTGCGCCAGCTCGCCCTCCTGTGCAGACAGCTTCGCAGCGGTAAGCCGCTGCTGCTCCTCGACGTTAGCCTTCTCGAGGAGGAAGGCCTTCTCCTCCTCATCGAGCCGCTCCCGCTCCTCCGCCAGGGACCGGAGAGCTGCCTGGTTGATACCTCGGAGCTCCTCCGCGCGCTTCTCAATGTCTGCTCCCGCCTTCGCGGCAAGCGCTTCGCGGGATTCCAGCTTGGCTTGCCGGGCGCGGTAGAGCGACAACAGCTTCCGCAGCAGCCACTCCTCCTCGGGCTCGCCGCTACTGCTGCTTGGCGCGTCAACCTGCGTCAGCCCAGCGGAGGCGAGCACCTCTACGTCGAAGCTTTCTCCTTCGACCGGCGCCCTGGACCTTGACGCCCAGGGGAGGTTGATGAAGACGCCGTCGCCGGCCTTCAAGTAGACGCCTGGCTGGGGCTCTTCGGAGCATGGCGCTGCGGTAGCAGCGGAAGGGTCGGCGGTCGGCGTAGCGCCTGGCGCTCCTGTGGCCTCAGGGCCGTCAGTGCGATCGCCAGACCCCTCGTCAGCTGCTGCGGCGGCAGCCTTGGCGGCCTCTTCGTCGGCGGGATCATCAGCGCCGGCCGCTTCTTCGGTGGCAGTGGCGTCGTCAATAGCAACCTCGGTCTCCATCGGCTCCGCAGCAGATGGGTCTGACGGCCGGAAAAAGGAAGAAAACTCAAGCAAATATCCAAAAAGAAGATCAAACGAAGAAGAACCCAAGGGAAGTTTCGAAGCAAGAGGTTTACCTGCACCGGGCTCCGTGGTTGTGGTCTCCGCCGCCGGGGGACCGCTGGTGCTGTCCCTTGCCGGAGAACTCCCCCTTGCCGGAGAGCTCTCCCTTGGCGGTGTAGTCGAAGCAGATGGCATGTCAAGGACGGTCTCCAGACGCTCCTGGTGGGGTTGCTCTGCTCCTACACAAACCAATAGTCAGATATCAGCAAACAAAGAGTATCCATGCGCGCCTAACAGCGGGAAGCAAACCATGTACTTACGCTGGGGGCTGCGCTGGGGGCTGCTCTGAAGAACAGTTGCCGGGTCCGGCAAGTTTGTCTCGAGCGCACCCCCTGCTGACACGGTGGGGTCGTCCTCGATGACAATCACCGGGACCTTGGCTCTCTTTGCCGCTCTCTGGGCCAGAGTCCTAAATAGGAATAAGTTCAGAGTAAAGCAAATGAGATGCGAGACAAAATAGCAAGGATTGAAGAAATACAAGCACAACAAGAATCTTACTCTTCTTCTTCCTCGTCGGAGCTGAGCGCGGAGAAGTCAAAGCCTGGCCCACCTACGGCGCGAGGAGGCGGAGGAGTAGGTTCCCTTGGCCGCTTGGCGGGAGCAGTGGCGGTGGCCTGAGACGACCCCGCTCCAGCTACCGCCGTGACATGAGAAGCGGCAGGAACAGAAGCGGTGGCCTGAGAAGACCCTGCTCCAGCTGCCGCAGCAGCGTGCGGTGCTTCCCCGGCAACAGAACTTGCCGCGGTGGAGCGTGTCACGCGGCGCGGCGGCTGTCGACTCGTCTGCTGCTCCGCTACGTCCCCGGCCTTGAAGAGACGCCTTCTTGGTGGAGACGGGGGCTCTGCTTGCGGCAAACTACCCGAAGATGAGGAGGAAGAGGAGCCGATCTCCAACGAGCCGCTCGTGTCCTCGGCGGGCCCGCTCGGCTCGACGTCATGCCCGGCAGGCTCTTCCTCGCCGGCAAGCCCCTCTCGCTCAGCAAGGCTTGCCGCCTCCGCTGCCTGTGCCTCCTCCACGGTGAATCCAAACTCGCCCGCGGCTGCGGCTGCCGCCGCCTCTTCCAGCCTAGTGGCGATGCGCTTGATCTCCTCGTCGGTGGTGTCCCGGGTGAGGCCTCTCTGCTCGTTGGGGCGGATCGGCGTTTCTACCAAGCCATCGAACAATGCCTACACGACGTCGTCTGCAGGCTCTAGCCAAGATGGGTCAATTCCATGCGAGTCGCACAGCGGCATCATTGCACGGATGCGGCTGAGCGAGGAATTGTTGCACAGTGGAACGAGACCCCTTGGCAACCTGAACACTTCGGGATGCTGAGGGTCGTACTTGAACAGCTCCTGGAGCATCGCGTTAAGCTCCAGAACAGTGAAGTTGAAGTTGAGGCCCGGACGCAGCCTCATGATATCCGCCGCGTTCTTGAACTCCAAGGCGGGTCTCCTCCTCTCCTGCAGGGGGGGGGGGGCGATGCGGCGGCGAAGGAAATCTGCGCCAACAGCGCCTACGGTGAGCCCGGCAAGCCTGAGGCGTTGGATCCGGGCGACGGCGATCTTCAGCTTGTCGTCTTCCGGGGCCACATTGCTCCAATCGCTGCCGCGCACTACTGGAGTTTGGCGCCGGGTGGTAAACGGCTGCGGGTCCTCCTCGACAATCTAGCACCAGTCTGCTCTCCATTCCTCCCACTTGCTGCGGAACTCTCCCTCCAGATAAGCGTCCTTCTTGCCGGCTTTTGAGATCCAGGCGATCCCTCCAGATAAAGGCTCTCCTTTCTCAACCCGAGGCGTAAAGAAGTGGCGAAAAAGAGCTACATTTGGATGGACTCCGACAAAGTTTTCATAGATATGTGCGAAAACTGCCATGGTCAGGACGGCATTGGGGGTGAAGTCAAGGAGGCGGAGCCCGTAGGTGTTCATGATATCACAGAAGAACTCAGAGAAAGGCGGGCAGAGCCCGCAGTAGAAGAACAAGGCGAAGAAGGGGTATCCAGTGGGAGCCATTTTCCATGCGGCGGCTGGAAGTACCTTCGTGCGCGGGTGCG
Organism: Aegilops umbellulata; assembly: GCA_032464435.1. Lineage (NCBI taxonomy): Eukaryota > Viridiplantae > Streptophyta > Magnoliopsida > Poales > Poaceae > Aegilops > Aegilops umbellulata. The sequence goes on along the minus strand of CP136060.1, from coordinate 103,584,679 downwards.
CACGCGTCTCCGTCGACCAGAAGAGGTAGTAGTACTCCCTCAGATCCCCCACGGTAAGCTTGGGGGGGAAGATTGCCCCTTCCTTCCGTAGCGCCGCGAGCCGCTGCGCCTCGGCCGACTTCACGACCTTCCCCTTCTCGGCTTTCGGAGCCATGGCGGAAGTGGTGAGGGAGGACGACGGCGTTGGTGGTGCTAGTGGCGATGGAGGGCGGAGCGCTGCTCTCTTTCGGCTTTGGGAAGAAGGGGAGTGGCGGAGATTTTCGAGGATGGAATAGCAACGGGCAGATGGGTGAACTGCCCCTGTTTCCCCTGCTTATAAGGAGGGAGGGGGCGGACGTTCCGCCTTTCCGAATAAAGAAACCGCCCACGATCTCTCACACGACACCGCAATCAACGCGTGCCGTTCGGGGAGGGCGCGGTGGATACGGAGTAAGATACGGCGTGACCCAGGCCGCGCGTGCTCGTGCCCTGTTTTGGGCCTGGCCCAACAGCGCTTGGCACCGTGTATGGCCCAGGCCCGGGGGCTCCTGTCGGTGTACTAGAGTAGGGGTACCCTAGTATCCCGAACTTGTGCACGGGCAGTCGCAGCGCCCCGCGGCAAGGCTTGCCGGGTGACCGCCAAGGTCCCCCGTGGTTCCTTTGGAGCCATTCAAGAACAAAGTATTCAGGCCAAGGAGACAAGGCCCCGGCAAGAGGAGCTTGTCGGGAAGGCCAACCAAGGCATCTCAAGGTACTTGCCGCGACGCGCCACGCGTCCCGGCGAGGCCCGGTGAGCAGCAAGCTTCTGGACGCGACAAGACAACGACCGCGGCAAGGCGTTTTCCGCGGCAACCTACCACTCCGTACCCACGCTCCAGCACATCCACCAACGTGTCGCTCTGGGACCTTTCCAGGCGTACATGGCGGGAGGTTGTGCAGCCAGCGGTACGCGGTGGCATGCGGCGCTGACAAGATTGCCATCGTGGCGAACGGTGGCGTACCTGACGGTCCCCTTCTTGCACTATTTGGGCGACGCAGATGGGCATTTAATGCCCTTGTCCCCTGCCGTCAGGGTTAGGTATGATACACTGTACCAACCGCAGCACCTTTCCATTTTTACCCTCGTCTACGTTGCCACCTGTCGGTGACCCCTTTGAGCATATAAAAGGAGGCCCATGCGCAATGTAGAGGGGGGGAACAGGAGAACACTCACGCTCGGTCTCGTTAGCTGCTGGTGTGTACTGTAGCACTCAGCGCTCCCGAGCAAGAACTCAATACAAACCACAATGCAGCAGTAGGAGTATTATCTCTCCGGAGAGCTCCGAAGCTGGGTAAACTGCTCGTGTGCCTCGCCTCGATCTGCTCTTCGCACGACCTCCGCCCCCCGCCGAACCGAAAGGGGCCCGGCCCGCCGGTCCCCGTAGGTGCTCGTGGATCAGTTTCGCCGACACTTTGTATTGGTAATAGTATGGTGAATCATTGAGATGCATAAACATGCTGAACTTTTGCGCTTGTGAATGTTAGTATGCATACCGTATCTTCTGAAGCTTAGTTTAATGTGAATGTTGACTAGCCTGTGAACCTTTACAATCTAGTAAGTATATTGTAGGCCTATTATTTGACACCTCATCTTGCCGCGCTACGACTAGTGTGAGTGTCTGCATGCAGTATCGCATCCTCTAATTTGGTGGATGCCAAGCCGGCCAGAGAAGGAGCTATAAACTTTTTCCAAGTTGAAAAAGGTTATCGATGAGTAGCCATAAGTTGAGGCGTCTTTTTTTTTTCTTTCGAATGGGCAATAAGCTGGAGAGCTGGAGAGTGTCTCTAATGGGCTGCCTCTAGTACAAGGATGTCCAGTACGAAACACAGGTAGCCGACTAGGTCGATACAAAGGCCTATCCATCTTAAAGCCCATTTGTTTTTGTTTTTTTGCGAGGAAAAGCCCATATTTCTTAAAGAGGGGCGATCCAGAAAAACCCTCCTCCCTCCTCGCCTCCACTTACTACAACTCGCTGGACTCTCCCGCTTCCGTCTCCCCCCAATTCCCCCGGTCCCCATCTTCCTCACTCGTACAGAAAACCCCCACTCACCTTCTTCCTCACTCGTACAGAAAACGCCTGCTCCTCCTCTTCCTTGCTCCTATAGAAAACCCCAGCCATCCTTCTTCCCCACTCGCACTGCCACTAGGCTTGTCTCTCGCTACTCTGCTCAAACCCGTGAGCTTGGCGCGACGCCCGCAAGGAAAATGGAGTCGGCTGGCCCCAGCGCCAAGAAGATGAGGCTCATGCCAGTGGCGACGCCGGTTGTAGACCCCGCACCTGGCAACGCGGGGAGAAGCGGCAAGCCCCCCCCCCCCACCCGGATCTGAGGAACCCATAGAATCTCCGGTGGAACGCACCAGCGATCTCCCGGACGATATCCTTGGGGAGATCATCTCCCTTCTCCCCACCAAGGATGGCTGCCGCACACAAGTCCATGCATCTCGGGGGCGCACTCTCTGGCGCACCGCGCCTCTTAATCTCAATTGTCGTCAGATATCTATCCTTCCTGAATTTGATCTCCTCAGAGCCATCGTCTCCTCCTACCAGGGCCCTGTTCAATGCCTCTGCATCTTGACACGCTACCTGCTGTCCATACCCCGCACGGTGGTCGCCTGGCTGACTCTCGCTTGTGGTGGTTGATTTGTTGGAGGCCTCACTGCACATCATCATCCAATCTGGTTGCCCTGCCCTGGAGCGATTGCTGCTTGTTTTCAAATTAGAGATCCGTATCCATTATCTCCAAATAAAGTCACCTCACCGTAAAAGCATCGAATTTATTTTGAAGGACAACAGGTCATCATCGAAGATGCCCTTTCACTTCAAAGGTTGCTCCTTGATTATTGTTATAAACCTTCGCAAATAACGGCTGTCTTTGCGCCTAAACTTGAGGCCTTGGGTGTAATTCGTGATCCGTTTGTACATCATGACATGGTGTTTGGCTCCACACTTATTCAGGTACTGTCTATTATCATCTACAGTTTTCTAATCACAAGCTGCATTTTTCATTTGTGTGCATAAGTTTTATACACTTTGGATACTATTATTATGTTATATGCTCAGTGAAGAGTTCATCCATCAACAGCCTATCAATTCTGTTGGATTATGTCAAGATCTTATATATCAGAATGTTTAGTATTGATCCGAACACAATTATTGGCTTGCTGTGATACTTTCCATGTCTGGAGAATTTGTATATAGAGGTGATTATTTCATGCACATTGAAAGCCCATATATATTGTACTAGAATTACTGTTCGCCTGTCGCTCTATCGACATACTCCTTTTTTAGACCTAACATGTTTTCAGTCTTCATGTCTATGTAGGCAGCAACACATGGAGAAGAACATATAACCAATAGATGGCTTAATAAGCACTATGATTTTCTCAGTTCTCATGATATTCGTTTGAGGACAATAACGATGGAAGGTTATGCATCCAATCAGGAAAACAGAAACTTCATCACATTCTTCCTGTTGAATGCGAGGTTACCATTATCCGAGGTTTAAGTTTTTCAGCAAGAAATTTCTCATGGATAGATATGTTGAACAAGAAAAAAAGAAGTTTCAGGTTGACAAATGGGCTTCTGAACGTGCTCGGCTTCTATTTACAACAACTTGTCGTCATATGCTAGTAAACTTTTTGGCACAGGATGTTGATTTTATGGATCAAACATACCCATTTGTTTGTGAATGCCAAAAACAGTGGTCGGGTTAGATGTTATTGCCATGCATGTTCAGTTTGGGTTTTGTCTAAACCTGATAAACAATTAACCCTCGTTCTTTTGTACAATTTGTAATCTAGGTTTCAACTCGATTGTTGTCGGTGTCAAAACCAGCAGATCTCGGGTAGGGGGTCCCCGGCTGTGCGTTAAGGGTCGATGGGTAACAGGAGACGGGGACACGATGTTTACCCAGGTTCGGGCCCTCTTGATGGATGTAATGCCCTACTTCCTGCTTGATTGATCTTGATGAATATAAGGATTACAAGAGTTGATCTACCACGGCAAAACCCTAGATGTCTAGCCTTTATGATTAATGTCATAATAATCTATCGACTAGCCTGGCCTTGGCTTATATAATGCACCAGAGGCCTAGGATAACAAGATTCCTAGCCGAATACGTTGGTGGAGAGGAGTCCTTGTCTTGATCACCAAGTCCTGTGGAATACTCCTTGTATGTGGCATGGGCTGTCCGAACTGGCCCATGAGTGCCATGGGGGTCCTCGGCCCGATCCAGCTGGCCGGGAGACGACATGGTGAGTACCCCCTAGTCCAGGACACCGTCGGTAGCCCCCTGAACCGGTCTTCAACTTGGGGACGCTCCTCGATTCTTCCGAACTATTCTTCATCTTCGGTCGTCGGTCTTGAAAACTGGTTCGACAAATCTTCTCATCTTCGATCTATAGGATCGCTGAAGTGAATCCGAAGAGTTTACACGTTGGGTATCCGAGGAGCCCTTTAAGCTCTCGGCCTTTATCAATGCCTTATTATTTTTTCCGCCACACCTCGGGTTTGAGGTTGGTCCCATGCAGCAGTGTCCTCTTGCATCCGAGCTCCAACACCAGACTGCATTCGAGATATCTTTTGCAGTCGAGCACCAATGTCGGACTATGTCCGAGCTCCAACGCTGGACTATATCCGAGGTGTCATAGATCACCTTGGCTTGAAAAAGTTTGAAGGAGGTTATCCGAGTTTAACGCTGAAAAGTTCTCTATGGAACGAGCCATTCGAATCCGAGCTTTATGCTGGACCACTTCCGAGCTCCAACGATGGTCAGCGTCCGAGGTGTCGTAAACTACCTCGGTCTTTTAAAAGATTGAACGAATTCAACCAAGCTTAATGTCGGAAATGCCCTCTATAGAGCCAGCCACTGGCGCCCGAGCTTTATGCCGGACTGCTTCCAAGGTGGTGCACCACCTCGACCGCGGGCTGATTTCTTTGTGAATATTTTTGATTGGTCCAATTTATTCTTTGCCGAGATATATAGCCAGTATATGTATATCCAGTAGCCCTCAAGGTGTGTGTTGGTCTAAAACCCAAGATGCACCTGAAGGAAAACATAAAACTCCTGATCCTTGTAGCCCCTGAGACTCAGGCCGATTTGCAAAATCGGCCTGAGTATCAACTCCTAGCTCGGCATCATACGTAGGAATAAAAACGCAGTGCAATATATTAGAAATAATGATCGGCGGACAAGCCCATGAGAGAGGGTTGTGAGAAGTCGCCGTGATATATTAGCTTGATGCCAGATAAGTCCCAGATGGTACTTATTGTTGTCCGAAGACGCGCTCGCCCCCAGTTTGGTCATGCCAAACACTAAGCACTTTGAATTCTCTGCATTGAATAAGCAATGCAATAGCCCTCGAGACACTGGTCGGGTGGCAACACCAGATCAGGGGATCGATGTGCCCCTTTAATATTTATAAATAATGAGCGCAAAGCCCAGTAGCCCCCGAGCCTTAATGTGGGCACGGGTGGCCGAATTAAGGATCGATATCCGTTTGGCAAAAAAAATTGTTGTGTTTAACACAAACTTCTCAGAAAGAGAATAAATATCTCATAAAGGAGTTAGAGCTAACGAAAGATGAGCTCGCCATGGTCGGCCTCAAGGGGCTTAATAGATAGGAAATCAATGCCAATAAGGAACTATGAGAGCGTTATGCCAGCTGCTCGGTTGTCTCAAAGAGACTGTGCCATTGACTCTTTAAAAGGTTGGCTGCAAAAAAATTGATTTTTGCTCACAATTTATGTGTAATGATTCTATGTACCCAATAACTTTACATCATTAATGCTCGGATCCACATTGTACAAAACTTTGTTGACCGACCATCGGCTTCAGCCTCCTCGGCTAGCAGCCGGGGAGTGTTTGTCTTTATTTATAAAGCCTTTATAACAGCAAAAATTTACGACAAACAAGACAATCCGGTCATACTGTTTTATAAACAAAGGTAAGCAGAGAGATATATTATATTACTTTTTAATGTAAGAAACATCTTCCAAGGAAAGTAGTCCTGCTATCGGTTCCTTTCTTTGGGTTGTGATGCTGATCATGATCATGAAACCTCACCTCTGATCAATGTGGGAGGAAAATATTGAGGATTTAGTTCGGGGAAAGTTTCCGAACTATGTGGTCCAAATGAACCAAAATTTTCATTTCCGTTGTTGCCGACCAATTATATTCTTTAAGATGGCTAGCTTTCGGCTTCTCCCAATCTGAGGTACTAACACAGATGACCCGGAAATAACAATCACAGAGGTGCTCCCTTTACCTCCTTGCCAAACAATCGGGAACGTAGGGGTAAGCACAGGAGCCAGGCAACCCAGCTTGGCCAAAATCTTAAGTCAAATTGATGCATATTTATGGCTTTATAACGATGATTGCGGAAGGCAGCCCTCGTATATTAAATACAAACACCGATGATATGTTTATTTTGACTTTGTTGCGACCGCTTCTCAGTTGAAAGTGGCCCATCATCGGCTTCCACCCCCTTGCAGATGCTACGCAGGGTGTTTTCGCAATAACAAAATAACCCTTAGTCGACGTCTTGGTGCCCGAAGGTGGTTGTGTTAGCGGAAACGAGGCAATCAGATACGCGGGCTTTATAACTTTCACTTAATCATAGGAGCTTAAACTTGGGAGGCTAGTTACTAGCCCCCGTTTAGTGTACGGCGACAACCGAGGTCAAGCCGTAAACACTTCGGCCAATATTATGAACGACCCGTCGCTTAACACGGGGTGACCTCCATCGATCTTATAGTTTAACACAGTCATCAGATCGCTGACTAGTTTATGCTTATTGTGACAGTCAGTTTTCGGGTTTCTCCACTAAGGCGCTTAACCATGCGAGCTGGAAGCACAATCGCAGTGGTTCTCCCTTTGCACACCTAGCCGAACAAAGAACATAGGAGGCAAGCACAGGAGCCGGGCAACCCAACTATTGACCGAAGACACAATTTGAAACTGATGCATACATCGCAATATCCGAGAATGTTTTTGCCGAATCTCTAAAGGTGTCCGGCGTTGCACTGCGAGACTTATGCTGGAAATACACAAATAGTTTAAAAGTGCCATAGGCTCGAAAAGCCAAAAACTTATGTAAAAGCTTGACGTTCGGACTAAACCGAGATTTTGGTGCCAATCCAGAAATTGGTCTTTTTTTGAAAAAATTGTGCTTCTGTCGTGCTTTAACATGACACATCCGATCTCAAGACTTCAAGAAGGCCAGCCTACGGCTTCAAATTCCTTATCCCGAAGGCGGAGTGCTTCTCCAAGGCCAGTTTAGCAAACTAAACTCGAGCAGCTTTAGAGAGAAGCTAGGCTTATCCATCTATTGACCATACACTCGGGTCGAAAAAGGAGAAATAGAAAAAGACTTTGCCACGACCAAGAATAAAACACATTATTATAGAACGGCTCATGCAAATTTTAAGAGCCCCCAGTTAACATGGGTAAGGGAAGTTTCTTTTAACGAACAACGTATGTGAGCATGGTCGAACCAAAACACAAGTTAAAAATTTAAAATTTTGAGCATGAAACGACTTAGCTGGTTAATGTGTTCGGCATTAATGGCGCGGTCCGAGCTTGATGCGAGACAAGGTTCCATCCCCCAAGCCGGTCCCGAGGTGGCGGAGCGAAGAGCTCGACACTCCGAAGTGGTGACATAGCATGACCAATGTAGGCCGGCAGAGTGACGCCGAAGTCCCCGGCGTGGGTTAATGAAGTGTTGACGAAGCCCCCCATCCAGTCAAGGTGACGTGGTATGTCAGTATGCTGAGGTGACAACACTGCCCGACCCGAATCATTTACGCCGATTGGGACGACAGCGTCGGCTTGCCGAAGAGACCACGTGACACAGTTGAAGTGCATTACCTGCACATGTAAAATAGTGCAGGCCAACAATAATAATAAAAATATATGAAAATCCTCGCGTAATTAATTTACGAAAGATAATTTATTTAAAAATATGTGGCCTGGCACCGAAGTCAATGTCGATGCAGGGCGTCGGCATGATGCGGTAAAGGCGTGGCAAAGCCTGAATTCACAGGTCGGTCCGAGTTCCGGATGTGGTGTTTGTCGAACTATGTACGAAAGCTGATCGAACCACCACATGATGGTCATTAATGCGGGCGCCATTTGATAGACCTGTGTACAGAAGATGGAACAAATCAGAGTAATAATTCCTTGGAAAAATAAACCCAAACAAGCAAAAATTGATACGATTAGTAGCACCTGGTTTATTTGTTGTAGCAGTCCGAAGAAAAGTGACTCCCAAAATTGGGACTCGATCCGCACACCCATTGCATGATGGGTGGTGAAGCGACGGCATGGCGATACTGGTAAAGTATGGCTTGCCGAGGCAAATCCCCCGGTCCAGCTAACGTGATGAAGCTGGTCGGCTGATGACGCCGAAGTCTCCAGATTAGGTTGATGAAGGGATGGATAAGCCCCCGGTCCAGACGAGGTGACGGAGCAGGTCGGTAAGGAGATGTTGCAGCTGCTATGTCAGCCGAGGTGTTGAAGTAGTTCGGCGTGATGGACAACAGCTCGAAGAAGCAACGGTGCGGCCATGCCGATGCAGGTCATAAATCGTGACGCAGTCAATGCCGGCTTGATAAAGTGACCGTGCGGCGATGCCGATGTGTCCACTCCGTGTAATCTCTGGTGTGGCGAGGTTGGTGATGATTTATCCTTCGCGATGCCGAACTCTTTCTTGGCTTGCCGAGATGATGATCCATATAAGTTGAGCTCGGCTCAACAAAGCGACAACGTCTAGCGCAGGTCGGCAGCCCTGGAGGAAAGTTGTCTGGCTGGTTTGACACCGGCGGGATGGTGAAGATCATATTGGAAAGTTGTCTCGCAGTGCAACGCCGGACACCTTTTAGGGATTCGGCAAAAACATTCTCAGATATTGCTATATATGCATCGGTTCCGAATTGTGTCTTCGGTCAATAGTTGGGTTGCCCGGCTCCTGCACTTGTTTCCTACGTTCCGTTTTGTTCGGCTAGGCGTGCAAAGGGAGAACCACTACGATTGTGCTTCCAGCTCACATGGTTAAGCACCTCAGTGGAGAAAGCCGAAAACTGACTGCCACAATAAGCGTAAACTGGTCAGCGATCCGATGACTATGTTAAATAACAAGCCATTCATAACATTGGCCGAATTGTTTACGGCTTGACCTCGACTGTCGCCGAACACTACCGGGGGCTATTAACTAGATTCCCAAACTAAATCCTCGACATTTTGCTCTTACATTGGAGATGAGGTTTTATGATTATGCTTAGCATGACAACCCAAAGAAAGGAACCGATAGCGGGACTATTTTCATTGGAAGACATTTCTTCTGTTAAACAGTAATATAACATATCTCTCCGCGTACCTTTGTTTATAAAACCGTATGGCCAGATTGCCTTGTTTGTCGTCCTCATAAAGGCTTTATCAAGTAAGACAAACACTCCTCGGCTACTGGCCGAGGAGGTGGAAGCTGATGGTCGGTCAACAAAGTTTTGTACAATGCGGATCCGAGCATTAAATGACGTAAAGTACTTGGATACATAGAGTCATTACGCATAACTTGTGATTTTACTATGGATATCGATCCTTAATTCGGCCACCCATGCCCGCATTAAGGCTCGGGGGCTACTGGGCTTCGGGCTTATTATTTAAACATATTAAAGGGGCACATCGATCCCATGATCTGGAGTTGCCACCCGACCAGTGTCTCGGGGGCTACTGCATTGCTTGTCCAATGCAGAAAATTTTATGTGCAATATAGTTTCCGAGGAGATTTTGATCCTCAGGTTGGTCGGCCGCACCCAACCTGAGTCTTGAGGACTGAGCACGCCGCTTTCAGTGTCCCGAAGTATTCTGCCGAGCTAGGACTTGATCCTCAGGCCGATTTTGCAAATTGACCTGAGTCTCAGCGGCTACTGGGATCAGCGGTCTTATGTCATCCTTCATGTGCATATATCTCGGCAGAGAATAAATTGCACCAATCAAAAATAATGACAAAAATCGGCCCACATTCGGGGAGGTGCACCACCTCGGAAGCAGTCCGGCATAGAGCTCGGGCGCTAGTGGCTGGCTCCATAGAGGGCATTTCCGGCATTAAGCTCGGCTAAACTCCTTCAAACTTCTTTGAACCAAGGTGATTTACGACACCTCGGATACAGTCCGGCGTTGGAGCTCGGATACAGTTCGGCGTTGGAGCTCGGATACATAGTCCGGCGTTGGAGCTCGGATACATTCCGGCATTAGATCTGGGAAGCGGTCTGGCGTTGGTGCTCGGCTGCAAAGGATACCTCGAATGCAGTCCGGCGTTGGAGCTCGGACGCAAGAGGACACTGCCTCCCGGGAACAACTTCAAACCCAAGGTGCGGCATAAAAATAAACAAGGCATTGATAAAGGCCGGAAACTTAAAGGGGCTCCTCGGATACCCGACGTGTAAACCCGTCGAATGCATTTCAGCGATCCTCAAGATCAAAGATAAAGAAGATTTGTTGAACCAGTTTTCAAGACCGACGAACGAAGATGAAGAACAGTTCGGAAGAATCGAGGAGCGTACCTAACTTGAAGACCGGTTCAGGGGGCTACTGACGGTGTCCTGGACTAGGGGGTACTCACCATGTCGTCTCCCAATCTATTAGATTGGGAGAGGACCCCCGTGACCGTATACTCATGGGCCAGTTTGGACAGCTGCCGCATACAAGGAAGATTCCACAAGACTTGGCGATCAAGACAAGGACTTCTCCCCACCGGCGTATTCGGCTAGGACTCTTGTTAACCTAGGCCTCTGGTGCATTATATAAACCAGGGCCAGGCTAGTCGAGAGGATATAGAACAACAATCATACCATAGGCTAGCTTGTAGGGTTTAGCCTCCTTGATCTCGTGGTAGATCTACTCTTGTACTACCCATATCATCAATATTAATCAAGCAGGACATAGGGTTTTACCTCCATCAAGAGGGCCCGAACCTGGGTAAAACATTGTGTCCCTTGTCTCCTGTTACCATCCGCCTAGACGCACAGTTCGGGACCCCCTACCCGAGATCCGCCGGTTTTGACACCGACAATCCTCATACCAGGCGGCTTATGACGCTGACAACAAGAGAATTAGCGCGCCAGTTCATGAACCAACAGATCTCATCCCGCCGACTCGTAAGCACACCATTGCTCCTGACATTGATCCATCAAACCTCATTGATGACGAAGCTGTATTTAGAGCGTTGACCAGTATCAACTGGGCTACGCCTGACTTCCAACTGGTGGATAACCAAGGAGCTGAAGATGAAGCAGAGGTGCAGGAAGACCCGGAGGCTTCAACCCGCCAACCATCATAAGCTGATGTTTATTAATAAGAAATACGTTGTTGTGTTGACGGCTCCCAAAACACTTATTCTCATAGGGCCATCAGATGCCTTGTAATAGGCTAGTTAAACTTTTTATCTGCCATGCCATCGTGCATGTTTTATTTTGTCTGATACTGTTGATCTACCAGTTGAAGATATGCAATTTTTGATGATATCATTATGTAGATCAGTTGTGTATCCTTTTTTTATGCACACAAACGAATCACAAGTGCCCTGGCGGTTTACCGCACGGCGGGTCATGATGCCCAGCATAAATCCACTGGTGACCATAAAAGTCCATAACCAGGGTAGGGTATAATATCCCAAATATAAGACATAGTCAAGGCTGCTTAGCCCGACTTATGAAAATTATATGGTAAGAAAAAGAAGAAACAATATAAATCCAAACCGAAAAATAGAAGAGTACGATCTGGGCTGTTTCCCTCTCGACTTTGGATCTTAGCACCCAATCAGTCTGTCTGTACTAAGGATGACGACCTGTATTCGGAGTTTCCCTGGGGTTGGTAAAGCGAAATGGGGGCCACCCTAGCCCATTGAGTGCTCGACCTCGGGCCATCGACATCATACGCTCTACTGAAATAGATTTCGCGAAAAACCAGCTATATCCGATCTTGGTTGGCCTTTCACCCCTAGCCACAAGTCATCCCTGTATTTTGCCACATACGTGGGTTCGGTCCTCCAAGGCCTGTTAGAGCTCTCTTCAACCTGCTCATGGCTAGATCGATCGGTTTCGGGTCAAATAGGAAGAACGTAAATCTTCCACCTCTGGAAAGCGCCTACTTCCGAAAAAACACGAGGCTTTCATAGGCCGCCAAGCCAAAATCTCTTCTTCAATGAAACTAGCGTGATAGCCGCTGGAGTATCCGCGCTTTCTGTAAGGCAGCTCTCACATGACCCAATCAACATTTTAACCCGGATAAGTTCAGGGTCTTTAAAAGATTGACTTATCAAGAGTATGCAGGGTTGGAGTAGCATCGTGCAAAAACAGGTCAGTTTAACCATGTTTCAAGGAAGGCGGCTTAATAGCCTGGGTCCCTGCGTTCCTTAAGTCGGGCCTCACATGACAAACCACTGTTTTAACCTTAACCAGTTTAGGGTCTTATTAAATGGTTGACTGATAAGAGTACAGCGGGTCATTAAGGATTACCTGATGGAGAAGCATCATTCATACAAGAAGGATAACCTGGATTTTTGGTGAATACACCTGGCATCCAAGCCAATCAAAAGGGTGAATATAGCTATGTTCATTGAACAAGAATCCCCCAAGTGATATGTTTCTGAGTGTACTCATCGGGTACCTATGTTTGAGCTGTGTTGTGCATCCAACTCTCTTTGGTCCCTGTATTTCAGGCCTTTAAGCCTCTTAAGTGATCATGTGAGATGACAATAAAGACTCAATTTCGAAGAAATGAAACGACAGAGGCCCCGAATTATCAGGGATGTCGGCTTTATTATACTCATTATAATATATACATCGTCAAAATATGTACATCACGAGAGACAGTGACTGAGGTGTAATAAGGCCGAAGATGAGCAATATTCCATGGCCGACGGGTCTCCTCCTCCGACGTGCGTGAGTCCTGCTCACCGCAAAAAGCCTTTCCCAAGGCAGGGATAGTTTGTGTATATCAGTCTGATCCTGGATAAGCCGGAGCACCAAGTCGCCTTCTTGAAAGGTTCTGGTTTTAACTTGACGGTTGTGATAACGACGCAGATCCTGCTGGTAAATCACCAAACGAGCCACCGCAAGGTCACGCTTCTCATCTAACAGGTCAAGAGCATCCTGGCGTACTTTTTCATTATCAGCTTCAACATAAGCCACCACACGGGGTGAATCGTGACGGATGTCACTAGGGAGAACGGCCTCTGCTCCGTAAACCATGAAGAAAGGTGTGTAACCCGTAGATATTTTGGGGGTAGTATTGATATTCCATAACAGTGAGGGTACATCCTCCACCCAACAACCCGACGTCCTTTGCAAAGGGACCGCAAGCCGGGGCTTGATGCCTCGCAGAATCTCTTGATTAGCTCGCTCGGCTTGACCATTGGACCGGGGGTGAGCCACTGATGATACATCAAGTCGGATATGTTCTCGTTGACAAAACTCTTTAATAGCACCTTTTGATAGATTACTGCCATTATTAGTTATAATGCTGTGGGGAAAGCCAAAATGGAAAATTACCTTTTTGATGAATTGAACCGCCGTTGTCGCGTCACACTTACTAACCGGCTCTCTTCAACCCACTTTGTAAACTTATCAACCGCCACTAGGAGGTGGGTGTTTTTACCCTTGGACCTTTTGAAAGGTCCAACCATATAAAGCCCCCAGACTGCAAATGGCCAAGCAATTGGAATCATCCTCGATTCTTGAGCCGACACATGAGCTCATCGCGCAAACTTCTGACAACCGTCACATTTACTGACCAGATCTTCTCCATTAGCATGAGCTGTCAGCCAATAAAATCCGTGACGAAATGCTGATGTCTACTACACAACCTTCTTGTTGCAGACATTGTTGGGCCTGCAAGTGCACAGGTTTGTAGGACAGTAGCAAATTTCCCTCAAGTGGATGACCTAAGGTTTATCAATCCGTGCGAGGCGTAGGATGAAGATGGTCTCTCTCAAGCAACCCTGCAACCAAATAACAAAGAGCCTCTTGTGTCCCCAACACACCCAATACAATGGTAAATTTTATAGGTGCACTAGTTCGGCGAAGAGATGGTGATACAAGTGCAATATGGATGGTAGATATAGGTTTTGGTGAACTGAAAATATAAAAATAGCAAGGTAGCAAGTGGTAAAAGTGAGCGTAAACGGTATTGCAATGATAGGAAACAAGGCCTAGGGTTCATACTTTCACTAGTGCAAGTCCTCTCAACAATAATAACATAATTGGATCATATAACTATCCCTCAACATGCAACAAAGAGTCACTCCAAAGTCACTAATAGCGGAGAACAAACGGAGAGATTATGGTAGGGTACGAAACCACCTCAGAGTTATTCTTTCCAATCAATGCGTTGGGCTATTCCTATAAGTGTCACAAACAGCCCTAGAGTTCGTACTAGAATAACACCTTAAGATACAAATCAACCAAAACCCTAATGTCACCTAGATACTCCATTGTCACCTCAAGTATCCGTGGGTATGATTATACGATATGCATCACACAATCTTAATTCATCTATTTAAACCAACACAAAGTACTTCAAAGAGTGCCCAAAGTTTCTACTGGAGAATCACGACGAAAACGTGTGCCAACCCCTATGCATAGGTTCATGGGCGGAACCCGCAAGTTGGTCACCAAAACATACATCAAGAGGCACTGATATCCCATTGTCACCACAGATACGCACGGCAAGACATACATCAAGTGTTCTCAAATCTTTAAAGACTCAATCCGATAAGATAACTTCAAAGGGAAAACTCAATCCATTACAAGAGAGAAGAGGGGGAGAAGAAACATAAGATCCAACTATAATAGCAAAGCTCGCGATACATCAAGATCGTGCCAAATCAAGAACACGAGAGAGAGAGAGAGAGAGAGAGAGAGAGAGAGAGAGAGATCAAACACATAGCTACTTGTACATACCCTCACCCCCGAGGGTGAACTACTCCCTCCTCGTCATGGAGAGCGCCGGGATGATGAAGATGGCCACCGGTGAGGGTTCCCCCCTCCGGCAGGGTGCCGGAACAGGGTCCCGAGAGGTTTTTGGTGGCTATAGAGGCTTGCGGCGGCGGAACTCCCGATCTAATCTCTGTTCTGGAAGTTTTGCAATACGCAGGTATATATGGGTGAAAGGGATACGTCGGTGGACCGAAGGGGGGGCCACGAGGCAGGGGGCGCGCCCCAGGGGGGTGGGCGCGCCCCCACCCCCATGGGCACCTCCCTTCTTCCCTGACGTGCAGTCCAAGCCCATCCGGTAGGTTTCCTTCCAAAAATAACTTCTCAAGTTGATTTCGTTCCGTTTTGACTCCGTCTGGTATTCCTTTTCCTCGAAACACTGAAATAGGCATAAAACAGCAAATCTGGGCTGGGCCTCCAGTTAATAGGTTAGTCCCAAAAATAATATAAAAGTGGATAATAAAGCCCAATATTGCCTAAAACAGTAGATAATATAGCATGGAGCAATAAAAAATTATAGATACGTTGGAGACGTATCAAACGCCTTTGCTACGAGAGACTTAGAGCCGACATGATGACCACAATCTCCTTCATGGATCTCTCATAAAATTTTGCAGCCTTCTTCAGGAGAAACGAAACATTGAAACGCTCATGTGACACTGTGATGATGCAGCTCTCCATTGACAATAGACATTGACTGCCAAAGTCTCGTCCTTAGGTAACTCGCCCCAGGTCGTATAAGCCAAATCAGGAACTGTCCAATCAGGAATAGCATGAAGAGCCGCCACCGGTTGTGCTTCTGGGTCAGGAATAGCAAGATCTTCCTCTGTGGGCAATTTGATCAAAGGGTTATGCAAGATATCCAGGAAAGTGTTAGGTGGCACCGGCTTACGCTGGGATCCTAACCGGCTTGAAGCATCAGCCGCCTCATTTTTCCTGCGATCAACATGTTCAACTTGATAACCTTTGAAGTGACATGTGATAGCATCAACCGCTCGACGATAAGCCGCCATGAGTGGATCCTTGGAATCCCAAGTACCAGAAACTTGCTGAGCCACTAAATCTTAGTCGCCAAAACACCTCACCCGGCTTAAGTTCATCTCCTTAGCCATCCGAAGACCATGGCGCAAGGCCTCATACTCAGCTGCATTGTTAGTACAAGGGAACATCAACCAGAGAACATAAGAAAAATTATCACCTCGTGGGGAAGTCAAGACAACTACAGCCCACGAGCCCTCCAACTGCCTAGATCCATCAAAGTGAATAGTCCAATAAGTGTTATCCGGCTTCTCCTCAGGCATCTGCAGTTGTGTCCAATCATTTGTGAAATCCACAAGCGCTTGAGACTTAATGGATCAAACGATGAGTGTCGGTGTCAAAACCGGCGGATCTCGGGTAGGGGGTCCGAACTGTGCATCAAGGTCGGATGGTAACAGGAGACAAGGGACACTTTATTTTACCCAGGTTCGGGCCCTCTCGATGGAGGTAAAACCCTACTCCTGCTAGATTAATATTGATGATATGGGTAGTACAAGAGTAGATCTACCACGAGATCAAGGAGGCTAAACCCTAGAAGCTAGCCTATGGTATGATTGTGTATGATGATGGTTGTCCTACGGACTACAACCCTCCGGTTTATATAGACACCGGATAGGGTTAGGGTTACACAGAGTCGGTTACAATGGTAGGAGATCTTGAATATCCGCACGCCTAGCTTGCCTTCCACACCAAGAAACGATCCTTCCGGACACGGGACGAAGTCTTCAATCTTGTATCTTCATAGTCCTGGAGTCCGGCTGAAGGTATAGTCCGGCTATCCGAACACCCCCTAATCCAGGACTCCCTCAGTAGCCCCTGAACCAGTCTTCAATGACGACGAGTCCGGCGCGCAGATTGTCTTCGGCATTGCAAGGCGGGTTCCTCCTCCAAGTTCTTCAAGAAGATTACAAACACCAAAAATAGTGTCCGGCTCTGCAAAATAACTTTCCACCTATTGCTATATAGAGAATAATATTAACACAAATCAAATCCGCCGACGTACTCCGCAGTGCGTCATAACACTGCGGCCAAGCTCTTTATATAAATTGTTTTCATTGTTCCACCTCAGCGTGTTTAGCGAGGCGGTTTCCTTGGCACGTCTTGTCAAAGCAGATATTGTGTGCCCCTTTTAACGGGATTCTCATCAATACGAACGTGGGTAACCCAACCGCGCATTTTACCACGGCGCTTGGGAGGCAAGTGAGTTTTATTAGGTAGGTGGGGATGCCTAACCGCACCCGCTTGTATAAAGGGATAAGGATTCACCTTTTTAACCTACGCCTTCTTCCTCCTTTGCCAATCCATCTCTCGCGCACTCAAGCTCCAGCGCCCAAGTCCGCTCTTCCTTCCTCAACCTTCTCCAAAAATGTCTGGAGCGGGAGGCAAGTGGATGGCCTCCTCCGTTACGGAGGCCCAAGTAAAAATGCTAAGGAAAGCCGGATACTTGTCCAAGGACATCCCGCATCAGCTTCCTGAGAAGGGGCAGCTTCTTCCTACCCCAGGGCCCCATGAGAGGGTAGTTTTTCTTCCCCACTTCCTCCGCGGAATGGGCATTCCACTTCACCCATTTGTCCGGGGGCTCATGTTCTACTCCGGCTGGATTTCCACGATCTGGCCCTGAACTTTCTCCTCAACATCCCAGCATTTATCGTCGTGTGTGAGGCCTTTCTCCGCGTCCGCCCCCACTTCGGCCTCTGGCTCAAGACCTTCAACGTCAAGCCCAAGGTGGTGTCCGGCACCCAGGCGGAGTGCGGAGGCGCTATGGCCGGCAAGATGGCCAACGTCCTCTAGTTCGATGGCTCCTATGTGGAGTCCCTTAAGGGGTGGCAGGTCGGGTGGTTTTACATCACCGAGCCACGCGATCCGAAATGGGTCGCAGCCCCCGAGTTTAGATCCGGACCCCCCACGCGGCTCATGTCCTGGAAAGAGACGGGCCTTTCGTGGGGCAACGAGGAAGAAGTGACTGGGTTGCAAACGCGCATCCAGTCCCTGGTGAACAGGCCAATCCGGCTGATTAATGTGATCTAGGTCATGCTCGTTCGCCGGATACTCCCGTGCCAACAACGGGATTTTACTTTGTGGGAATTTGACCCGGCGCAACACCAAACCCTCAGTAGGCTCTTCGACACGACGTATGAGGACGTCTAGAAGGTGCTGACCAAAGGCGCTGAGTCCCCCACATCCGCTTCCGAGGACCGCGGATACAGCTCGCAGCATCATGCCAGCGAGGTGAGCTATCTATACCTTTGACAGGTTTGTTAAGCTCTTCTTCATAGATTAACTCTATGCGGGATCTAAACTCCCTTTACTTTTGACAGGCTTGGCGGGCTATATCCGGACCAATTAACTGTCTAGCTCCCCTGCCCGAAGACCCAGCCCCAGCTCTCTTGGTGAAGCTGATGGCTCCGGCACCTTATGTGGTGCCGGAGAAGTAGGCCAAGAAGAAGAAAACCACCGGGACTCGAAAAAGTTCCCGCAACATGGTGGTGTCGGACTCGTCATCTGACGAGTCCGCGACGCTCTCCTCTCGTGAAAACGAGGAGGAGGAACAAGAAAGCTCTCCCCCCAGCGAGGGGAGAAAAGAAGAAGAAGGCCACCCCAACGGGGGAGGCCGAGGGGTCGAGGAAAAGGAAGACCCCTCCGTCGGACTACTCCCACGACGCCGAAGATGGCGGAGAGGAGCGGCCGTACAGAACCAAGCGTCCGGCGAAATCGTAAGTATTTATATACCAGAGTGACTCATGATATTCTTTTAATGCGCGGCTTTCCCTAATATCGCTCGTAATTTATGCAGCCCGCCCCGGGCCGAACTCGACGATTCGTCGAGCGGCTCCCTGGATTCGTCGGACGTGAACTCTGTTCCGCCCGCTGTCTCCCCCTGCAGGGCGGACGACGCCGAAGTGGCGTCCCGCCAAGCTCCAGGGCAGGAGGAGATAGTCCTGGAGGAGCCGCAAGGAAATCCTCCGGACCCCAGGAGTAAAGGGGATGAAACCCCCCAGGGCTCCAAGTCCGGCTTTGTGCCGGACACCGCGCCGGACTCGACAGTCCTGGTCCGCGGTGGGCGAACTCCTTCCGAGAGGAGTAAGCCGTCTGAGCCGGCGACCTCCGTCCAACCAGAGGCGCCGGACAATCTGCTGGAGGTGCTTAAGGGCGCCGCCATCGACGAGGAGCATCGTACTGTTATGAGTACGGTGATCCAAAGGGTTCAGTCCGCCAAGAGCGGACTGACTGAAGCTTGCGCTAGCCTTCTACCAGGCTTCGAGGTAAGTAAAAATATGTCAAATTATTTACCGCATATACAGTAGCCCCTGATGCTCTGTTCGGTGTTCGGAAAGAAAAGCCGAATAGAGGATCTAGTAATTTTCGCAGGAGTCTAACAACAAAAGGTCAAATATGCGTATGCAGGCTTCGCTGCTGTCCAAATGGCAGCTCGAGGAGAAAGAAGGTAAGAAATACCCTAAAAAAGAAAAAAGGTGCCTATAGAGAGGCTTGATTGCAGAAAGAAATAACAGGATTGTACTGCTTATTGTAGGGGCCACAACCTAGGTGGCAACCCTGAAGCAGGCGCTGGCTGAGGCCGAAAAGAAAACGGCCGAGGAGCGCGCCGAGCGAGAAAGGCTTGGGGTTCAGGTCGGCGAGGTGCAGCAAGAGCTGCAAGCTCTCATGAAAAAATATGAGAGTTTGGAGCTTGAGTCAAAAGCGCAAGCATCCGAGCTCGCGTCGGCCCTTGAGACCGCCAAGAGTACCAAGGCCGAAGCCCAAAAGGCCCTCCAAGAGTTGGAGAAGGTGAGAAAGATAGCAACGGGTAAGGCATTCTCAATGCAAAGTAGGAATATAAAAGTAAACTACCTGTTACTTACCCGAATCCGGAGTTCTCCAGGCGCCGATCTTCCCCGCAGCGTATCCGCCGCCGCCGCATTCTATCGAGCTGAAGAGGGCAGCTCGACGGAGAGTGTTTTCTGGTCTCAATATTCTGAGGTCGGACACCCTGTGCCTTTGAGCGATCAGCTGAAACAGCTGGTCGAGCTCCACAAGGCGGCCGAACAGGCCATGAAGGGCTTACTAGTTTGGCTGTGGCCTGGAGAGGCCCTGCCTCGGAGCTATTTCGGGCTAGTGCGGCGGCTGGTGGAGGCCTGTCCACGGCTTGAGGTCATCAAGCGCTCCGCCTACATTGAAGGTGCCCGGAGGGCCCTTGCCCGTGTAAGGGTACATTGGGGTAAGCTGGACGGAGAGAAGCTGGTGAAGGACGGGCCGCCGCCGGGGAAGGAGCATCGCAAGCCCGAGAACTACTACAGGAAGTTCTTGCCGGAGCTCGCCTTGTCGCGGATGAATGTACTAAAGATGTAGTATTTGAATGAACTCGCTCGTTTGTATCCCGTGCGCTGAAAACTTGTTCATATGCGCTAAGAAATGCTTATTGAATTTAAAATATTATTTTCTGTGTGGCCATTTATCAAAAATTGAGAGATGGCCAGTCGTCGGCTTCTGCCCCCATGCCACTAGTGCTGGGGTGTTCGGGATAAACCTGAGGGCTCTTTTTCCCATAATTGGGTCCTTCGAGGGAGGCGCTCAGCACAACGAACCAGGCAATCGGACTATAATGCTTGAACACTCTCACTTAGCCATAGAACGTTATAATTTTAAATTTCGGCGAAGCCCCTAGTTTGGAAGGCCGAATTCGGGGCGCTATCCACGCCTTTCGCCGGACATAGCCAGCTCCTCGCTCGGAGCATCATAAGTCTTTAAGGACTCGAAAAACCTCTCGAACAGCAACCGGTCTCACGCCTTATCATGACAGTCTGTTTTAGCTTTCTCCACTGAGGTGCTTAACCCAGCTGAACTGGGGCACAATCGCAGTGGTTCTCCTAGTGCTACCTTAGCCGATATAGCGGAACGTAAGGCACCAAAACATAGGAGCCGGGCAAACCCAACATGTGAACAAAATCATGATTCGGAGCCGATGCATATAGTGCTATAAGTTCGGGGTGCCGCACTTGTGAAAGTGTACGGACTTCTCACACCAGAGAGAAGGGTAATGAAGCCCCTGGCGTGTTTTGCCGTACCATGGTGTACGGTTGCGATCATGTCTTTTTTAATGAACATATATATTAAAAGAGGACAACGCAAAAAATAGGCGAAAAGCTATGCATTGTTTATAGAGAGGCTATTTATCAAAGCCGAACGATACAAGTAGTGCAATAAGCAAAAAAGATCTTAGACTATTTAACATGTCCTGACCAGGCGCAGGCCGCGGAATTTAGAAACAGATATATCTCTCGAAATTGAGACCACCTGAGAGTTCCGTAATGCCGCATAGCTTTGTATGCTTTCCTAGGTCTTGCATCGTCTGTGCGGCAGCAAAGCCGAACAGGTTATCTAGAGTGGAGTCCTGAAAGTAAAAAAAATCCGGCAGCCCCTAGTACGTTTGACGCCGTATTGTAAGCATGCCGTTAATGTGCCCCTCCCCCTGTGCCCATGGAATTTCGAGGGCGTAATTGTGTACTCGAGGTACTAGCTCCGCTATGTTGCGATGGCTGGGGTTGGGGCCGTATTGCTACGCTTGCTCCGAACGTGCCAGGCGGTCTTGTTGCAGGTTACTCCGAGCGCGCTTTGCATTGTCCGGCTTTTTAATGGCCGGACTGGAGAGTTGCCTTGAAAGGCTGCTTTGTACTTCCGCTGCGAGGGCCGTCGTGTGCTCCTCCGTACGGATGGAGCGTTCTGTGTTTCCGTTGACCGTAATTACTCCTCGAGGGCCTGGCATCTTGAGCTTGAGATATGCGTAGTGCGGCACCACATTGAATTTAGCGAATGCGGTTCGTCCGAGCAGGGCGTTATAGCCACTGCGGAACGGGATTATATCGATGATTAACTCTTCGCTTCGGAAGTTATCCGAAGATCCGAAGACCACATCAAGTGTTACCGAGCCTGTGCAATTGGCCTCTACACCTGGTATGACGCCTTTAAAGGTCGTCCTTGTGGGCTTGATCCTTGATGGATCTATGCCCATTTTCTGCACTGTGTCCTGATAAAGCAGGTTCAGGCTACTGCCGAAGTCCATGAGGACTCTTGTGAGATGAAATGCGTCAATGATTGGGTCAAGAACGAATGTGGCAAAACCGCCGTGACGGATGCTAGTGGGGTCGTCCCTTCGATCAAAAGTGATCGGGCAGGAGGACCATGGGTTGAACTTTGGGGCGACTGGCTCCGTCGCGTATACGTCCCGTAGCGCACGCTTCCGCTCCCTCTTGGGAATGTGGGTCGCGTATATCATGTTCACCGTCCGCACTTGTGGGGGAAACCCCTTCTGTCCATTGTTGTTCGGCGGCCTGGGTTCCTCCTCGTCGTCGCTATGCAGCCCCTTGTCTTTGTGTTCGGCTCTTAACTTGCCTGCCTGCTTGAACATCCAACAATCCCTGTTGGTGTGTTTGTCTGGCCTTTCGGGGGTGCCATGAATCTGGCACGAGCGGTCGAGTATCCGGTCCAAACTGGACGGGCCCTGGGTATTCTTTTTAAATGGCTTTTTCGCTGACCGGATTTATAGCCTCTGAATCCGGCATTTACTGACGTATCCTCATTGTTGTCGCTGCTAATGCGGCGCTTTTGCTTATTTCGACGTGTCCTGCCACTTTTGTCCTTGGTATCCGAATTACCAGGGTTCTTTGATAAGTTGTTGTTGCGAGCTAGCCAGCTATCTTTGCCCGCGCAAAAGCGGGTCATGAGTGTCGTGAGTGCTGCCATAGATTTCGGCTTTTCCTGTCCCAGGTGCTGGGCAAGCCACTCGTCGCGGATGTTATGTTTGAAGGCTGCTAGGGCCTCTGCGTCCGGACAATCGACTATCTGATTTTTCTTTGTTAGGAACTGTGTCCAAAATTGCCTGGCCGGTTCTTCTGGCTGCTGAATTATGTGGCTTAGGTCGTCGGCGTCCGGTGGCCGCACATAGGTCCCCTGGAAGTTGTCGAGGAATGCGGCTTCCAGGTCTTCCCAAGAACCGATTGAGTCCGCTGGTAGGCTGTTAAGCCAGTGCCGGGCTGGTCCCTTGAGCTTAAGGGGGAGATATTTGATGGCATGTAGATCGTCGCCACATGCCATGTGGATGTGAAGGAGATAATCCTCAATCCATACTGCCGGATCTGTCATACCATCGTACGACTCGATGTTGACAGGTTTGAAACCCTCCAGGATTTTATGATCCATTACTTCATCTGTGAAGCATAGTGTGTGTTCGGCGCCCCTGTACTGGGTTATGTCACGAAGCAGCTCGGAAGAGCTATGCCTGTTGTGTTCGGCCCGGACGGATTTATTGTGTCCGGAGTGAAGATCATCACGTGTCGTCGGGCGTCTACGCGATCCATAGATCGATCTTGTTTGCCTTGCTTTATCCTCCAGTACGTCTTGCAGGTCTGGCTCATTTTCCCGTGCCTTAGTTGAGCGGCACCGGGGCATGGCTTGTTTAGAGGTTCGACAGGCCTCTCTGTCGTGGCCGCGAGGTGGCCGGTCTGCCATGTTATACATTGGTAATGTAGGTGTTTCCCCCTCTGATTGGGGTAGCGGCCTGCGCTTAGGATAATTTTTGGAGGGGCGCTCGAGTTCATACTCTTCGGCCGCAAGGACTTCAATCCATCTGTCAGCTAGGAAATCTTGATCAGCTCTAAGCTGTTGCTGCTTTTTCTTTAGGCTGTTCGCCGTGGCTAGAAGCCTGCATTTAAAACGCTCTTGGCCGGCAAGGTCTGATGGTACGACGAATTCATCCTCGTCGAGGCTTGCCTCCTCTTCGGAGGAAGGCATGTAGTTATCATCCTCAACCTCTCCCTCTGCCGCTCTCTCATGAGGGTTGGCTTCTCCATCTTCCTGGACCGAATCTTGCTGGATTTGGTGTTCTTCGGTGCTATCCGGGGTAGTATTATCTCCCGTGCCGGAATCACCGTTTCTGCTGTGGCGGGATTTAGAGCGGCGCCGTTGACGCCGACGTTTTGGCTGTTTTTTCGAGGTGTCATCCTCCGCTGTTCCATCGCCATCTCCATCCTTTGGAGCGTCCACCATATATATGTCATATGACGAGGTGAGTGCTGAAAGGTGAGTGCTGAAAGATGTCCGCGGCGGTGAACTCCATTACAAGAGCCCAATCGGATTCGATTGGCAGGGGCACGGGAGGCCCGGAGTTCGGAGAAGAATCTGACTCCTTGGAGTCATGGGTCGTGCGGAGTACGGGGCTGGCGTTCGGCTCGATCGCCTTCAATATCGCAGCCCCCGAGGTGACATCCAACCGTTCATCCTCAAAGAACGCAGCGGGCTCCGAGTCGAGGATCGGGGCCGGTGCGTGTGCGGCCTCCAGGGCACTATTCGGAGGCAGAGCTATATCATGCCCCTCGAGGTAGTGCGGCGCGCTTGGTTGTGGCTCGAACCCGTCGAAGATCAAATCTCTGCGGATATCTGCCGTGTAGTTTAAGCTTCCAAACCTGACTTGATGGCCAGGGGCGTAGCTTTCGATCTGCTCCAGACGACCAAGCGAATTGGCCCGCAGAGCGAAGCCGCCGAAGACGAAGATTTGTCCGGGGAGGAAAGTCTCACCCTGGACCTCATCGTTATTGATGATCAAAGGAGCCATCGGGCCTAAAAGCGACGACACAGAGGAACTCTCAATGAAAGCACCAACGTCGGTGTCAAAACCGGCGGATCTCAGGTAGGGGGTCCCGAACTGTGCGTCAAGTTCGGATGGTAACAGGAGACAAGGGACACTTTATTTTACCCAGGTTCAGGCCCTCTCGATGGAGGTAAAACCCTACTCCTGCTAGATTAATATTGATGATATGGGTAGTACAAGAGTAGATCTACCACGAGATCAAGGAGGCTAAACCCTAGAAGCTAGCCTATGGTATGATTGTCTATGATGATGGTTGTCCTACGGACTACAACCCTCCGGTTTATATAGACACAGGATAGGGTTAGGGTTACACAGAGTCGGTTAGAATGGTAGGAGATCTTGAATATCCGCACGCCTAGCTTGCCTTCCACGCCAAGAAATGATCCTTCTAGACACGGGATGAAGTCTTCAATCTTGTATCTTCATAGTCCTGGAGTCCGGCTGAAGGTATAGTCCGGCTATCCGAACACCCCCTAATCCAGGACTCCCTCAATGAGGTCCAGGCTCAATGGCCCACTTGCCTACCCGACCTGTGGCTTCTCTGTTCTGAATAGTATCCCCTAAAGGAGCAGAACTAACCACAGTGATGGGATGACCCAAAAAATATTGCTTGAGCTTTCGACTAGCCATGAACACCCCATACACAAGCTTTTGCCAATGCGGATACCTCTGCTTGGACTCAATAAACACCTCACTGATGTAATAAACTGGTCGTTGAACCGGATGCTCCTTGCCTGATTCCTTCCTTTCCACCACAATCGCTACACTAACAGCTCGGCTATTAGCAGCCACATATAATAACAAAGGCTCCTTATCAATGGGAGTAGCAAGAACCGGCGGCTCAGCCAATTGTTTCTTCAAGGCCTCAAATGCCTGATCAGCAGCATCACTCCAGAAAAAGTGATCTGTCTTCTTCATCATCTGGTACAGAGGGATAGCCTTCTCACCCAACCGGCTTATGAACTGGCTCAGGGCCGCAATACAACCCGCCAAACGCTAAACATCATTGATACACGCCAGCTTAGCCAGAGAGGTGATAGCTTTTATATTCTCCGGGTTAGCTTCAATACCCCATTCTGAAACCAGAAATCCCAAGAGCTTGCCTGCTGGCACACCAAAAACACACTTGGCCGGGTTAAGCATCATCTTATAGATCCGGAGATTGTCAAAGGTCTCCTTTAAATCATCTATCAAGACTTCGGTGTCAAAACCGACGGATCTCGGGTAGGGGGTCCCGAACTATGCGTCAAGGTCGGATGGTAACAGGAGACAAGGGACACGATGTTTTTACCCAGGTTCGGGCCCTCTCGATAGAGGTAAAACCCTACTCCTGCTTGATTAATATTGATGATATGGGTAGTACAAGAGTAGATCTACCACGAGATCAAGGAGGTTAAACCCTAGAAGCTAGCCTATGGTATGATTGTGTATGATGATTCTTCTTGTCCTACGGACTACAACCCTCCAGTTTATATAGACACCGGATAGGGTTAGGGTTACACAGAGTCGGTTACAATAGTAGGAGATCTTGAGTATCCGTATCGCCTAGCTTGCCTTCCACGCCAAGGAAAGTTTCTTCCGGACACGGGACGAAGTCTTTAATCTTGTATCTTCATAGTCCAGGAGTCCGGCGAAGGTATAGTCCGGCTACCCGAACACCCCCTAATCCAGGACTCCCTCAGTAGCCCCTGTACCAGGCTTCAATGACGACGAGTCCGGCACGCAGATTGTCTTCGGCATTGCAAGGCGGGTTCGTCCTCCAAGTCCTTCATAGAAGATTGTAATCACCAAAAATAGTGTCCGGCTCTGCAAAATAAGTTTCCACATATTGCCATAGAGAGAATAATATTAACACAAATCAAATCTACTGACGTATTCCGTAGTGCGTCAACACACTGCGGCCAAGCTCTTTATACAAATTGTTTTTACTTTTCCACCTCAGCGCGATTAGCGAGGCAGTTTCCTTGGCACGTCTTGTCAAAGGAGAGATCGTGTGCCCCTTTTAACGGGATTCTCATCAATACGGACGTGGGTAACCCAACCACGCCATTTACCACGGCGCTTGGGAGGCAAGCGAGTTTTATTAGGTAGGTGGGGACACATAACCGCATCCGCCCATATAAGGGGATAAGGATCCACCTTTTCACCTACGCCTTCTTCCTCCTTTGCCAATCCATCTCTCGCGCACTCAAGCTCCAGCGCCCAAGCCCGCTCTTCCCACCTCAACCTTCTCCAGCAATGTCCGGAGCGGGAGGCAAGTGGATGGTCTCCTCTGTTACGGAGGCTCAAGTGAAAAAGCTAAGGAAAGCCGGATACCTGTCCAAGGACATCCCGCACCGACTTCCCGAGGAGGGGCAGCTTCTCCCCACCCCAAGGCCCCATGAGAGGGTTGTTTTCCTCCCCCACTTCCTCCGCAGACTGGGTTTTCCACTTCACCCATTTGTCCGGGGACTCATGTTCTACTATGGCCTAGATTTCCATGATCTGGCCCCGAACTTCATCCTCAACATCTCGGCATTTATCGTCGTGTGTGAGGCCTTCCTCCGCGTCCGCCCCCATTTCGGCCTTTGGCTCAAGACCTTCAACGTCAAGCCCAAGGTGGTGCGCGGCAGCCAAGTGGAGTGCGGAGGTGCTATGGCTGGCAAGATAGCCAATGTCCTCTGGTTCGAGGGCTCCTTTGTGGAGACCCTAAAGGGGTGGCAAGCCGGGTGGTTTTACATCATCGAGCCCCGCGATCCGGAATGGGTCGCTGCCCCGAATTCAGATCCGGACCCCCCACGCGGCTTGTGTCTTGGAAAGAGACGGGCCTGTCGTGGGGCAACGAGGAAGAGGTGACCGGACTGAAGACCTGCATCAAGTCCCTGGTAGACAAGCCAATCCAGCTGGTCAATATAGTCTAGGTCATGCTCGTTCGTCTGATCCTCCCGTGCCAACAACGGGATTTCAATTTGTGGGAGTTCGACCCGGCGCAGCACCGAACCCTCAACAGGCTCTTCGACACGTCGTATGAAGACGTCTGGAAGGTGCTAATCAAAGACGCCGGAGCCCCCGCATCTGCTTCCAAGGACCGCGGATACAGCTCGCAGCGTCATGCTAGCAAGGTAAGCTATCTATGCCTTTGACAGGATTATTAAGCTCTTTTTTCATAGATTAACTCTATGCGGGATCTAAACTCCCTTACCTTTGACAGGCTTGGCAGGCGATATCCGGACCAATTAACTGTTCGGCTCCCTGCCCGAAGACCCAGCCCCAGCTCTCCTGGTGCAGCTGCTGACTCCGGCACCTTACGTGGTGCCGGAGAAGAAGGTCAAGAAGAAGAAGACCACCGGGACTCGAAAGAGTGCCCGTAACTTGGTGGTGTCGGACTCGTCGTCTGACGACTCCGAGGCGCCCTCCTCTCGTGAAAAAGAGGAGGAGGGAGAAGAAAGCTCTCCCCCCCAGTGGGGGGAGAAAAGAAGAAGAAGTGGGCCGCCCCATCGGGGGAGACCGAGGGGTCTAGGAAGAGGAAGACCCCTCCGTCGGACTACTCCCACGACGCCGTAGAGAGCGGAGAGGAGTGGCCAGATAGGGCCAAGCGTCCGGCGAAATCGTAAGTATTCGCATACCAGAGTGACTCATGATATTCCTTTAATGCACAGCTCTCCCTAATGTCGAATGTGATTTATGCAGCCCGCCCCGGGCCAAACTCGACGATTCGTCGAGCGGCTCCCTGGATACGTCGGACGTGAACTCAGTTCCGCCCGCTGTCTCCCCCCGCACTGCAGACGACGCCAAAGTGGCGTCGCGACAAGCTCCGGGGCAGGAGGAGGTGGTCCTGGGGGAGCCGAAAGGCGACCTCCCGGACCCCAGGAATAAAGGGGACAAGACCCCCCAGGGCTCCGAGTCCTGCTTTGTGCCGGACGCTGGGCCGGACTCTTCAACAGTTCCTGTTCGCGGTAGGCGAACTCCTTCCAAGAGGAGCAAGCCTTCTGAGCTGGCAGCCTCCGTCCAACCGGAGGTGCCGGACAATCTGCTGGAGGTGCTTGACGGCGCCTCCATCGACGAGGAACATCGTACTATTATGAGTACGGTGATTCGAAGGGTTCAGTCCGCCAAGAGCAGACTGACTGAAGCTTGCGCTAGCCTTCTGACAGGCTTCGAGGTAAGTAGAAAATATGTCAAAATATGACCGCATAGACAGTAGCCCCTGATGCTCTGTTCGGCGTTCGGAAAGAAAAGCCAAATAGAGGATCTATTAATTTTCGCAGGAGTCTAACAATAAAGAGTCAATATGCGTATGCAGGCTTCGCTGCCATCCACCGCCACACTGACTGCACAGGTGGAAGTCCTAAAGAAGGACCTCGGGTGGACCGAGCAAGAGCTCGGCCTTGCCAAAGGGCAGCTCGAGGAAAAAGAAGGTAAGAAATACCCTATAAAGAAAAAAGGTGCCTATAGAGAGGCGTGATTGCAAAAAAATAATAACAGGATCGTACTGCTTATTGTAGGGGCCACAAATGAGGTGGCGACCCTCAAGCAGGCGCTCACTGAGGCCGAAAAGAAAACAACCGAGGAGCGCACCGAGCGAGAGAGGCTTGGGGCTCAGGTTGGCCAGGTGCAGCAAGAGTTGCAGGCTCTCATGAAAAAACATGAGAGCTTGGAGCTTGATTCAAAGGCGCAAGCATCCGAGCTCGCGTCGGCCCTCGAGACCGCCATGGGTGCCAAGGCCGAAGCCCAAAGGCCCTCCAAGAGTTTGAGGAGATGAAAAAGATAGCAGCGGGTAAGGCATTCTTAATGCAAAGTAGGAATATAAAAGTAAACTACTTGTCACTTACCCGAATCCGGAGTTTTCCAGGGGCGTTCGCAGATCTTCCCCGCAGCGTATCCGACGCTGCCGCATTCTACCGAGCTGAAGAGGGCAGCTCGACGGAGAGTGTGTTCTGGTCTCAGTATTCTGAGGCCGGACACCCTGTGCCTTTGAGCGATCAGCTGAAACAGCTGGTCGAGCTCCACAAGGCGGCCGAACAAGCCATGAAGGGCTTCCTAGTTCGGCTGTGGCCCGGAGAGGCCCTGCCTGGGAGCTACTTCGGGTTGGTGCGGCGGCTGGTGGAGGCCTGTCCACGGCTTGAGGTCATCAAGCGTTCCTCCTGCATCGAAGGTTCCCGGAGGGCCCTTGCCCGTGCAAAGGTGCAATGGGGTAAGCTTGACGAAGAGAAGCTGGTGAAGGACGGGCCGCCGCAGGGGAAGGAGCATCGCAAGCCCGAGAACTACTACAAGGTTGTTCTTGCCGGTGCCCGCCTTATTGCGGATGAATGTACTAGAGATGTAATATTTGAATGAAGTCGCTCGTGTTTATCCTGTGCGCTGAAAACTTGTTCATATGCGCTAAGCAATGCTTATGGAATTTAAAATATTATTTTCTGTGCGGCCGTTTATCAAAATTTGAGAGATGGCCAGTCGTCGGCTTCTGCCCCCATGCCGCTAGTGCTGGGGTGTTCGTGATAAACCTGAGCGCTCTTTTTCCCATGGTTGGGTCCTTCGAGGGAGGCGCTCAGCACAACGAACCAAGTAATCGGACTATAATGCTTGAACACTCTCACTTAGCCATGGAACTTTATAATTTTAAATTTCGGCGAAGCCCCTAATTTGGAAGACCGAATTCGGGGCGCTATCCATGCCTTTGGCCGGACAGAGCCAGCTCCTCGCTCGAAGCGTCATAAGTCTTTAGGGACTCGAAAAACCTCTCAAACAGCGACCGGTCTCTCGCCTTATCATGACAGTTAGTTTTAGCTTTCTCCACTGAGGTGCTTAACCCAGCTGAACCGGGGCACAACCGCAGTGGTTCTCCTAGTGCTACCTTAGACGATATAGCGGAACGTAAGGCACCAAAACATAGGAGCCGGGCAAACCCAACTGTTGACCCAAATCATGATTCGGAGCCGATGCATATAATGCTATAAGTTCGGGGTGCCGCACTTGTGAAAGTGTACGGACTTCTCACGCCGGATCGAAGGGTACTGAAGCCCCTGGCGTGTTTGCCGTACCATGGTGTACGGGTGCGATCATGTTATTTGATAAACATATATATTAAAAGAGAATAATGCAAAAAATAGGCGAAAAGCTATGCATTGTTTATAAAGAGGCTATTTATCAAAGCCGAACGATACAAGTAGTGCAATAAGCAAAAAGATATCAGACTATTTAACATGTCCTGACCAGGGGCAGGCCGCGGAATTGAGTTCGGAACAGATATACCGCTCGTAATAGAGACCACCTGAGAATTCCATAATGGGGCGTAGCTTTGTCTGCTTCCCTGGATCTTGCATCGTTTGTGCGGCAGCCGAATTGCCGAACAGGTCGTCCGAAGTGTGGAGTCCTGAAAGTAATAAAAAGAATCCGGCAGCCCCTAATACGTTTTAAGCCGTATTGTGAGCATGCCGTTACTGTGCCCCTTCCCCTGCGCCCATGGTATTTCAAGGGCGTAATTATGTACGCGAGGTACTAGCTCCGTTATGTCGCGATGGCTGGGGTTGGGGCCGCATTGCTACGCCTGCTCAGAACGTGCTAGGCGGTCTTGTTGTAGGTTACTCCGGGCGCGCTTGGCAGTGTCTGGCTTTTTAACGGCCGGACTGGAGAGTTGCCTAAAAAGGCTGCTTTATACTTCCGCTGCGAGAGCCGCCGTGTGCTCCTCCGTACGGAGGGAGCGTTCGGTGTTTCCGTTGACCGTGATTACTCCTCGAGGGCCTGGCATCTTGAGCTTGAGGTATGCGTAGTGCGGCACCGCATTGAATTTGGCAAATGCGGTTCGTCCGAGCAGGGCGTGATAGCCACTGCGGAACGGGACTATGTCGAAGATTAACTCTTTGCTTCGGAAGTTATCCGGAGACCCGAAGACCACATCAAGTGTTACAGAGCCTGTACAGTTGGCTTCCACACCTGGTATAACACCTTTAAAGGTCGTTCTTGTGGGCTTAATCCTTGATGGATCTATGCCCATTTTCCGCACTGTATCCTGATAAAGCAGGTTCAGGCTACTGCCGCCGTCCATGAGGACTCTTGTGAGATGAACTCCGTCGATGATTGGGTCGAGAACCAATGCGGCAAAGCCGCCATGACGGATGCTAGTGGGGTGGTCCCTTCGATCAAAAGTGATCGGGCAAGAGGACCATGGGTTGAACTTTGGGGCGACTGGCCCCATCGCGTATACGTCCCTTAGCGCACGCTTCCGCTCCTTCTTGGGAATGTGGGTTGCGTATATCATGTTCACTGTCCGCACTTGTGGGGGAAACCCTTCTGTCCATTGCTGTTCGGCAGCCTGGGCTCCTCCTCGTCATCGCTATGGAGCCCCTTGTCTTTGTTTTCGGCTGTTAACTTGCCTGCCTGCTTGAACACCCAACAATCCCTGTTGGTGTGATTGGCCGGCCTTTCGGGGGTGCCATGGATCTGGCACAAGCGGCCGATTATTCGGTCCAAACTGGTCAGGCCCTGAGTATTCTTTTTAAATGGCTTTTTCCGCTGACCGGATTTATAGCCTCTGAATCCGGTGTTGACTGCCGTATCTTCATTGCTGTCGCTGCTAACGCGGTGCTTTAGCTTATTTCAACGTGTCCTGCCACTTTTGTCCTTGGTATCTGAATTACCAGGGTTCTTTGATAAGTTGTTGTTGCGAGCTAGCCAGCTATCTTCGCCCGCGCAAAAGCGGGTCATGAGTGTCGTGAGGGCTGCCATGGATTTCGGCTTTTCCTGTCCCAGGTGCCGGGCAAGCCACTCGTCGCGGATGTTATGCTTGAAGGCTGCTAGGGCCTCTGCGTCCGGACAGTCGACTATCTGGTTTTTCTTTGTTAGGAACCGTGTACGGAATTGCCTGGCCGATTCCTCTGGCTGCTGAATTATGTGGCTTAGGTCATCGGCATCCGGTGGTCGCACATAAGTGCCCTGGAAGTTGTCGAGGAATGCGGCTTCCAGGTCCTCCCAAGAACCGATTGAGTCCGCTGGCAGGCTGTTAAGCCAGTGCCGGGCCGGTATTTTGAGTTTGAGAGGGAGGTATTTGATGGCGTGTGGATCATCGCCACGTGCCATGTGGATGTGAAGGAGATAATCCTCGATCCATACCGCCGGGTCTGTAGTGCCATTGTATGATTCGATGTTTACGGGTTTGAAACCCTCTGGGATTTTATGATCCATTACTTCATCTGTGAAGCATAGTGGGTGTGCGGCACCCCTGTACTGAGCTATGTCACTACGCAGCTCGGAAGAGCTATGCCTGTTGTGTTCGGCCCGGCCGGATTTATTGTGTCCGGAGTGAAGATCATCGTCACGTGTCGTCGGGCGCCTGCGCGATCCGTAGATCGATATTGTTTGCCTTGCTTTATCCTCCAATACATCTCGCGGGTCTGGCGCATTTTCCCGTGCCTTGGTTGAGCGGCTTCGGGGCATGGCTTGGGTGGAGGTTCGACAGGCCACTCTGTCGCGGCCGCGAGGTGGCCGGTCTGCCATGTCGTGCGCTGGTGATGTAGGTGCTTCCTCCTCTGATCGGGGTAGCGGCCTGCGCTTAGGATAATTCTTGGAGGGGCGCTCGAGTTCGTACTCTTCGGCCGCAAGGACTTCAGTCCATCTATCAGCTAGCAAATCTTGATCAGCTCTAAGCTGTTGCTGCTTTTTCTTTAGGCTGTTCGCCGTGGCTAAAAGCCTCCGTTTGAAACGCTCTTTTTCGGCGGGGTCTGATGGTACAACGAATTCGTCGTCATCGAGGCTTGCCTCGTCTTCGGAGGGAGGCATATAGTTATCATCCTCAACCTCCCGTTCTGCCGCTCTCTCATGAGGGTTGGCTTCTCCATCTTCCTGCGCTGAATCTTGCTGGGTTGGGTGTTCTTCGGCGTTATCCGGGGTAGTATTATCTCCAGTGCCGGAATCACCGTTTTTGCTTTGGCGGGATTTAGAGCGGCGCCGCTGACGTCGGCGCTTTGGCTGTTTCTTGGAGGTTTCATCCCCCGCTGTTCCATCGCCATCTCCATCCTTTGGAGTATCCACCATGTATACGTCATATGACGTGGTGGCCGTCCAGCGCCCTATAGGTGCTGGTTCCTGTTCGTCTCCTACCTCGTCATCCATACCGTCGAAGTCTTCGGAGCCAAAGTCAAGCATGTCGGTGTAATCCTCGACAGTAGCTACCAAGTGGGTGGTGGGTGGGTTTCGAATTTCTTCATCATCCGTATCCCATCCTCGCTGACCGTAATTCGGCCAGGGCTCTCCTGATAAAGAGAGAGACTTGAAAGAATTCAGGATGTCACCAAAAGGCGAGTGCTGAAAGATGTCCGCGGCGGTGAACTCCATTATCGGCGCCCAATCGGCTTCGACTGGCAGGGGCGCGGGGGGTTCGGAGTCCCGGGAGGAGTCCGGTCCTTCCGGATCACGGGTCTCGCGGAGTGTAGGGCTGGCGTTCGGCTCGATCGCCTTTGAGATCGCAGCCCCCGAGGTGACGTCGAACCGCTCATCCTCAATTGGCGCAATAGGCTCCGAGTTAAGGGTTGGAACCGGTGCGTGTGCGGCCTCCAGGACACTATTTGGAGGCAGAGCTAGATCATGCCCCTCGAGATAGTGCGGCGCGCTTGGCTGTGGCTTGAACCCGTCGAAGATCAAGTCTCCGCGGATATCAGCCGTGTAGTTTAAGCTTCCAAACCTGACTTGATGGCCAGGGGCGTAGCTTTCGATCTGCTCCAGACGACCAAGCGAATTGGCCCGCAGAGCGAAATCGCCGAAGACGAAGATCTGTCCGGGGAGAAAAGTCTCACCCTGGACCTCATCGTTGTTGATGATCAAAGGAGCCATCTGACCTAAAGGCGACGACACAGAGGAACTCTCAATGAAAGCACCAATGTCGGTGTCAAAACCGGCGGATCTCGGGTAGGGGGTCCCGAACTGTGCATCAAGGTCGGATGGTAACAGGAGACAAGGGACACGATGTTTTTACCCAGGTTCGGGCCCTCTCGATAGAGGTAAAACCCTACTCCTGCTTGATTAATATTGATGATATGGGTAGTACAAGAGTAGATCTACCACGAGATCAAGGAGGCTAAACCCTAAAAGCTAGCCTATGGTATGGTTGTGTATGATGATTCTTCTTGTCCTACGGACTACAACCCTCCGATTTATATAGACACCGGATAGGGTTAGGGTTACACGGAGTCGGTTACAATAGTAGGATATCTTGAGTATCCGCATCGCCTAGCTTGCCTTCCACGCCAAGGAAAGTTCCTTCCGGACACGAGACGAAGTCTTTAATCTTGTATCTTCATAGTCCAGGAGTCCGGCGAAGGTATAGTCCGGCTACCCGAACACCCCCTAATCCAGGACTGCCTCACTAGATTTCACCACAATATCATCCACATAGGCATGAACATTGCGCCCAATCTGATCATGAAGACAATTCTGCACACACCGCTGGTAAGTCGACTGGGCACTCTTGAGCCCAAAAGGCATAGACACATAACAGAAGGATCCAAAGGGAGTGATGAAGTCTGTTTTCTCCTGGTGCTTAACTGCCATCTTGATCTAATGATAACCAGAATAAGCATCCAAAAAACATAAACGCTCACAACATGTCGTAGCATCAATAATCTGATCAATTCGGGGGAGAGCAAAGGGATCAGCCGGACAAAGCCTTGTTTAAGTCCGTATAATCCACACACATGCGCCAGGTGCCATTTTTCTTAAGTACCAGCACCGGGTTAGCCAGCCACTCAGGGTGAAAAACTTCCACAATAAACCCAGCCGCCAAGAGTCGGGCTACCTCCTCACCAATAGCCTTGTGCCTCTCTTCATTGAAACGGCGAAGGAATTGTTTTACCGGTTTAAACTTTGGATCAATATTGAGAGTGTGCTCAGCGAGTTCCCTCGGTACACCCGGCATGTCTGAAGGCTTCCATGCAAAGATGTCCCGGTTCTCACAGATGAACCCGATGAGCGCGCTTTCCTATTTGGGATCCAAATTAGCACTGGTACTGAACTGCTTGGATGAGTCGCCAGGAACAAAGTCAACTAGCTTAGTGTCGTCTGCCGACTTAAACTTCAACAAGGGGTCATGCTCTGTGGTTGGCTTCTTTAAAGATGTCATATCTATCGGGTCAAGATTATCCTTGTAAAATTTCAACTCCTCTGTTGCACAAACACACTCAGCGTAAGCAGCATCGCCTTCTTCACACTCCAAGGCCATCTTGCAACTCCCATAGACTGTTATAGTGCCCTTGTAACCCGGCATCTTTAGCTGCAAATAAACATAGCAAGGCCATGCCATGAACTTAGCATAAGCCGGCCGCCCAAACAGAGCATGATAAGGGCTCTTGATTTTAACCACTTAAAAGGTCAACGTCTTAGATCTGGAATCATACTCATCTCCAAAAGCAACCTCCAAGGATATTTTACCAACCGGATATGCCGACTTACCAGGCACCACACCATGAAAAACAGTGTTCGACGGCTTAAGGTTTTTGTCGATCAATCCCATGCGACGGAAAGTTTCATAGTAAAGGATATTGATGATGCTACCTCCATCCATGAGCACCTTAGTGAATTTGTATCCTCCAACCTGAGGCGCCACCACCAGCGCCAAGTGACCCAGATTGTCAACCCGGGGTGGGTGATCCTCATGGCTCCAGAGAATGCGGTGTTCAGACCATCACAAATAATGGGGCACCTCCGGCTCAACAGGGTTCACTGCCCTTTTATGAAGATTTTGATCCCGATTACATAAACTTGTGGTGAAGACGTGGTACTGCCCACTATTCAACTGCTTTGGGTTACTCTGATAACCAGACTGCTGTTGCTGATTTCCCTGATTATTCTGTTGGTTATAACCACCCTGATTACCTTGTCCTTGAAAACCGGAACTTGAACCTCCCCCTCCATGACTCGGACCGTGAGGGTCGGACCCTGAACCACCTTTTGGGCCATGGTTATGCTGGAAAAGATGAGAATCCCTGAACTCTCTCATGATATAACAATCTTTCCACAAATGGGCCGATGGCCGCTCACGTGTTCCGTGCTTCAGACATGGTTGATTCATCATCGCCTCATGGTCGAGTTTTGAACCTCCAGACTGAGCCGGCCTCCCTTTGCGCCGCTGGTTATTATTCCGCATACCAGTGTTGGCCACGAAATCTAGATTCCCTTCAGCTCTGCGTTTTCCATTGCCGCCCTGACTAGCCGGGTTGTGTTGCTGCCTTTCATGTCGCTACTCTTCTTTCCCTTACTCGTCCTTTCATCATCAGACTCAGCGTCCTTGGTACCATCAGAGTCGGCATACTTGACAAGGGACGCCATGAGCTCCCCCATGTCACTGCAATGGCGCTTAAGCCGCCCAAGTTTTTGTTTGAGAGGGAGGAAACGACAATTTTTCTCCAACATTAAAACTGTTGAGCCGACATTGATACTATCTGATGAGTGTATGATAGTTGAGACCCGACGCACCCAGCTGGTTGTTGACTCGGCCTCGCCTTGAACACAAGAGACTAAATCCACAATTGACATAGGCAGCTTGCACATATCTTTAAAATTTTGAATAAAACGGGCTTTCAGCTCCGCCCACAACCCGATGGAGTTGGCGGGCAGCCCCTTCAACCAAGTACGAGCCGGCCCTTCCAACATCATGGTGAAATTCTTAGCGCATGCAGCTTCACTAACATCTAGCATCTCCATGGACATCTCATAACTCTCCACCCAAGCTTCAAGGGGTTGATCTGCTGTGTAATTAGGCACCTTATGAGGACCCTTGAAATCCTTGGGCAGACGCTCGTTACGTAGAGCCGGTACTAAACACGGCACACCCAAGCTTCTGGAGTTCATGCCTGCCTCCACTGAATTCATCGGGTAAGCCGGAGCGTGTTGATGAGCCGCTAGTTGAGCCACCAGCTCGGCCTCTCTACGCGCTCTGCCCTGATCCACCAAAGTCTAGGCATTAGCTCCACCAGGCGCCGGGTCATGCCCACGCGGCTGGTTACGGTGATGTTCAGTACTTGAAACCGCTGGTGAGTCAATGCCGGCTCTAACTCCGGCTTGGACTAGGGGTTGAGTGAATCCGCTCACAACTATAAGAATAAGCCGCTTGCTGCTCCAATGTTGTCTAAAGAAGTTCTCTGGCCCTTTGCATTTCAACCGTCGTCGGAGACTCGCCTTCCACTGGCAGAGCCGCCAATCGTGTTGCCGCAGCAATCATATTGTCCAAGGGGTTGGAAAAATGACCCGGCGGCGTCAAAATATGTTGAGGCGGGGTATTGTTCACACGAGGAGAGCCCATTACTCGTGGCTGAACCGGTGCTCCACCCCCAGGTGCTTCAACCGTCCGGCTTACCACTGGCAGGTCACTAGTCCCTGCACTAGGTGTGTTAAAGAGGTTCCTCGCCTCATAAACCGGAGGCAGACAACTCCGATGTCTCCTCCTCATGACTTCGTTTGAAGCGTTCTGATCCAACATGAGCCGGAAGGAATCAGCTTGGATCCGTTGTGCATGAGCCTCCAAAACAGCCCATTCTACAGCCATCCTTGTGTTTTTAGCCGCCAGCTCTTCCTTGGCTTGCGCTATCTCATCTCGCAGTTTAGACACATCCACCTTGTGCTGCTCCTCGTTGTCCGGGGTTACCTCCGCCCCCATCGGAGTTGCCAGAGACTCTAACAATTTGGTGAGAACTTGAGCCGGCGGGCGTGCAGAACCGCTAGCACCAGCCGTCGTTGCATCCATTGAACTGGAGGTCATAGCCACGGGGGTTGTTGAACCAAGCACCGGTTGTGTACCGGCCATGAAGATCACCACCCTGTTAGGCGGCTTATAGGGGTCCGGAATGCTGTCCCCATCGGAGTAGCCCCCAAGCCGACCGTCTTGCAGTTGATACAAGGAAGCAATCTTGCCCGTGGATGACTCACCATCAGAGTAGATGGTCGTCTCACTACCAGACACAGATCCATCTTCAATCTCCGCCCCATGGGTGAAACCGATAAAGGCATGCTTCACGGCGGGTTGAACTCGGGCAGGTTGTGCATGTTGAGCCGTCTCGACGATGTCGGCGCAGATGTCCGGCTCAGGGCCCGGTTCGCCGATCTTGCCAATGAAGACGTGGATTCCGCCGAAGGGGACCCGGTACCCGTACTCGATTGATCCAGCCTCAGGGCCCCAGCCTGCACCGTCGATGTAGAGCTTGTCGTGACAACTCTTCGTCATCCGGCCCATGGTGTATCCCTTGATCCCTTTGAAGCTTCCCTTCAAGAACTCGAAACCACTATGTGCGAGCCCCACAGTGGACGCCAACTATCGTGGAATTGTCACGGCAGATGTCCTAACAGAATGACTTAGTAGTGGAGCCATCGCAACTAGGTTTGCTTAAAGGGATTAAACAGGACAAAGGACACAGGAGTTTATACTGGTTCGGCCCCTTGCTCTGAAAGTAAAGGCCTAGTCCAGTTTGATGTGGTATTGCTTGGGTCTCGATTACCAGGGAGTGAATACGCTTGACCTAGTTCTCGATGTGTTGTTTCTTGACCCTAAACCACCGTCAGGTCATCCCTTTATATACATAGGTTGAGTTTCGGATGGCTTATACAGCGTGTCCGGCTCGGTGACTAACTACTCATGCCTTACAATACAAGTCACACATATATGGCGGTTTACACCTATGGGCCTTAAGTCGCCTTTGGGCTTCGGGCCCTTAGCAAGTCTTTTTCATGAACCACCATCTTCAACATCTTCATGGGCTTCGTCTTGATGAACCGCCATTGGCATAACCCGGCCCCTCCTGGGCGGGTCATATCCAATAGTTATATCCCCAACAAGAGGGGTAATAAAAACTATCAAGAAGATAATTGGATATTAAAACTTGATTCCTTGCAATAATTTTGCGCTATGGAGATAGTAATATGTGAGTCATGTTGGTGAGTAATTATGATTTAGTAAGAATATTGGTGCTAAGGTTTGTGATTCCCTATGCAAGCACGAAAGTCAATAGTTATGCAATGAAATTACATCCTACTTGTGGTGCATTATTCGGTGTTAGTTATGCTTAGTGCTCCTTTATGGGAATTTTTTTTTCTTGGTTTGGTTGCTTCTCAATCTTTTTGCTAGCCTTTCCTTGCACTAAGTGGGAATACTACTTGTGCATCCAAAATCCTTACACCAAGTTGTGCCATATGAGTCCACCATACCTACATGTATGCGGTATTTCCGTGTCGTTCCAAGTAAATTTGTATGTGCCAACTCTAATTTTCAAAATGAATTTCCTTTTTGTGTGCCCGTGCCGCTCATGAAGCAGCAGGGCGTGGCCAATATTTTTTCGTGCTAGATGTGTTATTCTCAAGATGAGTGTTTATTCACTTGTCATTGCACAAGAGTTTGGTGGTATTAGGGATGCCCTGTCCCGAAATGAAAAAGAAATATACTTTATGTTGTCAAATAATAAATTCCTTAGAAAGTGTTGGTATGGAAGGCACCCGTGGATACGGCTAGCCATGGATTGTAAAAGAATGGTGGAAAAAGGAATAACCTTTATTTTATGTTGGGAACCGCCTACGATGTATCTAGCATGGAAAGTATTGGGAATTACTCGGTCATTTTCATTGATAGGAAAATTATACCTCTCAAAATATGTTTTTATCTCCCAATTTAAGCTTCGAGCTCTGGCACCTCTACAAATCTCTGCTTTCCTCTGCGAAGGGCCTATCTATTTACTTTATGCTTTTTTATTTGAGTCTCCATCTTCTCTTATAAAGCACCAAGTAGGGAGCACTATGATCATATTTGTGCATTGGATGCAGCTAATATTTGAGTGTGTTTCATGAATGGATCAATGATTGAGCATGATGGGCTAGGGATAGCTTTCTTCAATGTTGATATTTTGAAAGACATGGTTGCTTGTTGATATGCTTGAGTGTTGAAGTCTTCTTGTCAAATATAGACTATTGCTTTGAATCATCTAAAAGTCCAAATGTCCATGCTACAAAAGAAAATAATATGTGATGAACATGTTAGGCAACATTCCACATCAAAAATTCTGTTTTTATCATTTACCTACTCGAGGACGAGCAGGAATTAAGCTTGGGGATGCTGATACGTCTCCAACATATCTACAATTTTTTTATTGGTCCAGGCTGTTATATTATCATTCTTGGATGTTTTGCATTCACTTCATAGCAACTTTATATCATTTTTTGGGACTAACATATTGACATAGTGCCCAGTGCCAGTTGCTGTTTTTGCTTGTTTTCTAGTTTGCAGAATATCAGTATCAAATGGAGTCCAAACGCAGTGAAAAAATTTGGAGATTTTTTCTGCTCAGCTCTATAAATACCCAAATATTCTAGAAACCCTAGAGGACTCGATGAAAAACAACTCCGACCAC
Source organism: Aegilops umbellulata (assembly GCA_032464435.1). Taxonomy (NCBI): domain Eukaryota; kingdom Viridiplantae; phylum Streptophyta; class Magnoliopsida; order Poales; family Poaceae; genus Aegilops; species Aegilops umbellulata. The sequence continues at coordinate 103,543,634 of CP136060.1, read as the reverse complement.
CGCAAGTTCCAGAACCACGAGATTCAATCTAGAGCCCTATTCTGGCACCTTGCGGAGAGGAACATGATCACGGAGGGGTTCATCATCCTCATTGGTGATCCTCCGATGATACGTGAGTAGTTTACCACAGACCTACGAGTCTGTAGGAAGTAGCGAGATGGCTTCTTCTCTCTTTTTGATTCTCAATACAATGTTCTCCTCGATGTTCTTGGAAATCTATTTGATGTAATGACTTTTTGCGGTGTGTTTGTTGGGATCCGATGAATTGTGAGTTCATGATCATATCTATCCATGAATATCATTTGAGTCTTGTTTGATCTCTTATATGCATGACTATTATAGCCTCGTATTTATTCTCTGAAACTTTGGTTTGGCTTGGCCAACTAGATTGATTTTTCCTACAATGGGAAGAGGTGCTTTGTGATGGGTTCGATCTTGCGGTGCTCTCACCCAGTGACAGAAGGGGTAGCGAGGCATGCATGTATAGTTGCTATTAAGGATAAAAAGATGGGGTCTATTCCTACATGATTAGATCTTGTCTACATCATGTCATCGTTCTTATTGCATTACTCCGTTTCTCCATGAACTTAATACACTAGATGCATGCTAGATACTCCCTCCGTTCCTAAATATAAGTCTTTGTAGAGATTCCACTATGAACCACATACGGATGTATATAGATGCATTTTAAGTATAAATTCATTCGTTTTGCTCCGTATGTGGTTCATAGTGAAATCACTCCAAAGACTTATATTTAGGAACGGAGGGAGTAGAAGTCGATGTGTGGAGTAATAGTAGTAGATGCAGGCATGAGTCGGTCTACTAATCTTGACGTGATACCTATATACGTGATCATTGCCTTAGATATCGTCATAATTATTTGATCTTCTTTCAGTTGCCCTACAGTAATTTGTTTACCCACCGTATGCTATTTTCTCGAGAGAAGCAACTAGCGAAGTCTATGGCCCCCGGGTCTTCCCCGAACACCCTGACATAGGAATGGCTGCCACCCGCGATTCAGGAACACGTTGCCAGCAGCGGTGACTTGAACCTCCACCCAGGAGGCCTTGCTGCTGCAGCTGTCGGCCTGCAGCCAGAGGCCGCCGGGACCCCACGTCCGCAGCGCGCTCGTGAAGAAACGTGGAAGCTGGAACCAGATGCCGGCGGGCCTCTTGGACCAAACGATGAACTCCGTGGACACGTCGGCTGAGTGGGAGCGCGGCCACGGTGGCCGGGCGACCGCCACACGCCTCCCCTCGTCTCCAGGGCCACCCCATTCACGGCAGCTTCCATCGCGGGAAGCACCACCGCGGCTGCCAGAGGCGGAGCTAGCCTTCGAAGAGGTGTGCCTGCAGCCTCGAGGAGCCACCGCTGGAGTTGCGGCGTACTTACGGGCACGTAGGCGGCCTCTCTTGGGCGGCAGCGAGCTTGGCCCCTCCTTGGGGGCCTTTCCCTTTTCCACAGTGGAGAACTTCCTTGTTGGCACCATGGGTGCCTTGGCAAGGCGACATAACAAAGAGGAAGAAGGAGGAGCAGGCGGCGAGAAGACGAAGATGGGCTGGGGGCTCTGCCCCCTCTCCCATTTATAGCCGGAGGGATGCCAACCGCCGGCCTCCCATGATTCCAAGTAATGATGGTTTTTTCTGCATGCAACAGGCAGTCATCAAGTCGGGCAGTTGCCGAGGCAGCATGGGGAAGTGGAGACGCCCATGTCCCATCAAGCGCCACGCGTCGACTCGGTCCGCAGGTTATTGGGGCCCGTGGCGCTTCGCCCTTGCCCTTTGGCTTTTCCTCGAAGCCAAGTCTGAGTGCCTTGGGCCCGGGGGCTACTGTCGGCATTCTAGGAACTAGGGTACCCAGACTTGCCTGCCTACAGCCCACGACGTGGCTCCATCGACGGCCTGGTACGGCCCATCGTTAGCATCGGCAAGACAAGACCCTCGCGAGGGGCCAAGCCTCATGAGGCGGACGACACCAAGACCTCCGGAGGGAGCGGCCTCCCCAGGCTGGCTCCCTAGGAGCGGAGATTCCTATGCAGGTGCCCACCTCATGAGGTAGAGGTGATGCAAGCCATGACGACCAAGGCCAGGCGGGCGCCAGCGGGCGCAGAGCAGCAGGTCTCCTCTTTGGTGCTAAGGAGGCAAGCGCAGGCGCGGGGTCTCGAGGTATCAACCAAAGTTTTCCATTCCCGTGCAACGATACCAAGTCCGCCAGGACGGCAGGATGGATGTCATCACCGATCCCACCACGGCGTCACGACCCGAAGCTTTACAGACGAAGACCACCTTTCATCAGGATAGGATGTACTACTTATCCCCCTTCAAAATTGTCCACTGTGGGATCCCTTCCAGCCTTTGTTTGGAGGAAGAGGACCAAGGCCACTATAAATATAGCTTAGCCACCACTGTAGAGAGGGATCCCGATCCAAACCCTCACTAGCTCACACCCACACAAGAACAGACCTCCTGAGGTTGTTCTTCCTCTGTACTAGGTCATCCTCAGCCCCTCGTGCGGCTAGATCCACCCCAAAGCAGGAGTAGGGTCTTACACCGCAAGGTGGCCCGAACCTAGGTAAACTGTCGTGTCCCTTTCCTTTCTTATTCATCGAGATAGGCCATGGGGGCGACGAACTGGTTGGCTGGGGAGGTTGAGTTCTTCACACATGCCCTAGAGTTCGAACCTTTCTTGGGTCTGCGGAGCCCTGAATCCGACAATATCAATGGCATAATCAACTAGTGAGCAATTATAAGATATCTCAAACGAGAACACTTTTTCAAAACAACCATGATATAACATGACAATAGTGGTATATCGCTAGCCCTTTCTGAGACCACAAAACATAAATGCAGAGCACCTCCAAAGTTCAAGCAACGACTACACATTTTAATTCATGGTCGAAAAGATCCAGTCATGATGCACCCCAACATTAATTAGCTACACACAATGCATGATGATGACAATAGTGCTCTCAGGATCTGGCGCTTGTTTGAGAAGGTGATGTCGCAACATAAAAGTAAATAGATAGTCCCTTCGTAGAGGGAAGCAATGATTTGCAGCGGTGCCAGAGCTCAAAATTTTAAAATAGAGGTCAATGAAATTTTGAGAAATGCACCCTCCTTGTTTACTTCGCAACCATCCTTTATCATTATCTTCCATACTAAACACATTAGTGACGGTTCCCAAGAGATAAAAAGTAAAGGTTTACTCCCCTCCACCAACAAGCACACTCCATGACTAACCGAATCCATGGGTACCGTCCATACCAACAACAATCCTGGGGGAGTTTTGTTTAATTATTTGCAATTTTGAATTCGGGACTGGGAATCCCTATTACCGCCCCTCTCATGCAAGGATGAGTGAATAAACACTCATCTTGAGAATAACGCGCTTAGCGTGGAAGATATTGACTACCTCCTGTCACTCCATGAACAATCCAAGCACACAAAAAGGATATTTATTTGAAGTTTTTAGAGGTGGTGGCACATGCAAATTTACTTAGAACGGCATGGTAATACCACATATAGGTAGGTATGGTGGACTCATCTGGAATAACTTGGGTTTCAGGATTTTGCTGGACAAAGCAATATCCCCGCTTAGTACAGGCGAAGGCTAGCAAATAGGTTGAGAATTGGCCAGCTAGAGAGCGAAAATGGTCATGAACATGCATTATGCATAAGTAACATTGGATACTAGCATGAGTAGGATATGAAAACATGAACATAAATATCATAGAGGTTATGTTGGTTTTGATTCAACTACATGCATGAACATGTGCCAAGTCAAGCCACTCGAACATTCAGAGGAGGATACCATATCATCATACTACTCCCTCCGTTCCTTTATATAAGGTGTATTTGTTTCTGATAAAATTCCACAATGTAAGGTGCACTTGTTCTAATTCCTTGTAATTCCGATCATGGACCTTCAAAAAAAGGAAAGCATCTCTCCCCTTATTGCATATATATCTCCTTGTAGAGAAAGAAAAGGAAACTATCTCTCTCCCGATTGTGTGTATCTCTTTCTTTCATGGCCTAAATGATTTACTTGCCACTAATCTACAAATTATAGAAGGGTAATTTTGTCCTAACTAGTGCATAACTATGTGCCTTGGTCACCGTGCTAAAAATAATACACCTTAGATAAAGGAATGGAGGGAGTACATCACAATCATTTTAACGCAATGTTGACATCCAAGATTAATCATCATCCACTCCTAGCTACTTAAGCATGGCATGAGAAACTATAATCTCTAAGGGTCACTGCAAACATGTTTAATCATAATAGGTTGAATCATGGATACTAGATTAAACATATTTACAAAAAAGAACAAGTTGAGTTCATACCCGTTTCTCCCTGCCACATCTAGTTCATCAAATATCGTCATTATTGTCTTTCACTTGCACGACCGAATGATATGAAAATAATAATGGTGCAAGAGTGTCGTGGACTAAACTGGAATCTGGAACATTTTATTCAAAATAAGAAGACAAGGTAATATGGGCTCTTTATTAGATCAACAACAATGCACATGAGAGCCACTCAACATTTTCATCGGGGTCTTCCCCTCAGTATGATTCAATAAAAATAAACGAATTTTAGAGAAACACATTGAAATGTTTTTGAAGTTTTTGGTTTTTCTGAAAGAAAGCAAACTAAAAGAGGAAAAACAAAACCAAGAAAAACTATTTACACGGGAGAGCTCCCAACAACCAAAAGAAGAACAAGGAAATCTTTTTGGGTTTTATTTTTAATACTACAACTAACTTCGCTAGAAAGAATAACCGAAAAGAAACAAGAAACATTTTTTTGGATTTTCTTGAAGTTTTTCAAACATACAAGAAGAAAGCAATAAAATAAATCTAGCATGGATAATACAATGTAAAAGTGTGGACACCGACAACTGGAATGAAATGTGTGAACATGAATGTAATTTCGGTGGAAATACGTACTCCCCCAAGCTTAGGCTTTTGTCCTAGCTTGGTAATCACCACTCGAAGAAGCCATCAGGTCCTGCGTTGAAGTGATGTGGAGTGGGTACCTGAGCATCCAACTCTTGAGGCTCCTGCTCAGCTGCAACCTGGTTGTTCTGGTAGGCGAAAATATCCTCATGCATGATCATGTATCCGCCTCTGGCAATAGAATTAAACAATGCAGGTGCAGGCAATAGAATAACATCACGGGTAATTTCACTAAAGAGCAAGTTATAAGGAACATCCATAGTAGTGTTCTCGCTATGAATAAAGTGATGATGTTCCATAGCCTGACGATCTAAGTAAACCTTTGGCAAACGATAATCATGCTGGCGTATCTGAATGTTAAAGCGACTCGCTAAGCGAGTAGCATAAATACCGCCATGAATTTTACCCTTGGATCTGTTAATGTGGAGGCAACGGGCCACAATAGCTCCCAAGCTATAAGTGTTGTCGCCGTAGAGTGCATGGCGTAGGACAGCAAAATCGGGGGCACTAAGTGCACCAACTTTCTCTCTAGCAAGTAAACACTTCGCAATGAACAGAGTGAAATAATGCACTGAAGGAAACTGCAAGCTAGTGGCGGTGATACTCGACACCCCTCTCTCATATCCCACGGGCAGAGTACGATAAAAGCCCTCGAACTCTGTAGGCCTAGGCTCCCTTATTTTCCCATCAGAAGGGATCAAGCATATGCACAAAATTCAGTAAGTTGTATCTGATGGGGTTCAGCATAAAGATTGAATTGCAGCTCGGGAGGGTTATTCCTACTCAGAAAATGGATACTTTGCACAAAGGAATTTGTAAGGAGATCTATTGTTCACACTCAGTTGCGATGAAATCGGTGAGGCCAGCAATAGTAGCAAATTGTGCGAACTCTTGATGGATTCCGGCTCCATCCATGAATGGGTTGTGAGGCCATTCGCACGGCCGCACCTCCGCCATTATCTGGTTGCGGAGGTCATTGTCCGATGATTCCCCAATAACTCCCTTAGAGTTCTTTATTGGAAGCAAACTTCCTAAATAAACTCATCTTTTTTCCTATGAACAATATTCTGAAATTTCTAGTGCATGATTTTTTTCTCAACGAAACTTCACAAGATTGATAGCAACTACTCATAGGGATGCATAGAGGCCATATCAAGCATTCAAACTACTTAGAACTCTAACAATTCAACATGCAAGATCATCTACAACAGCACCAAGAATAGATAATTATTCAAAACATAACGCACTAAAGTAAAAACTAATTGGACCAATGGAGGAGTCACATACCAAATAGCAATCCCCCAAAGCAGTTCCAAAAATGGAGCTAAGAAAATAGATCAAAATCCATGGGTTTGAGAGCAAGAACACGGGCGAGAGAGCAATGGTGAATTTTTTCTGGAGGTAGGTGATGACATGGGCTAAAGAGATAAGTGAGGGGGCCCATGTGGGGGCCACAACCCACCAAGGCCCACCTGGGGGTGCTGGCGCACGTAGATGGGTTGTGCCCACCTGGCGCACCCCCCTCTGATGTCATTTGCATCAAAAGTTTAGAAATATTCAGAAAAAATCGTATTAAATTTTCAGGGCATTCTGAGAACTTTTATTCTTGGGTCATTTTTTTATTGCACGAGAAATTCAGAAAACAGACAAAACATGTCTTTTTATTTTATTTAACCAAGAAAAATAGAAAATAAAAGGTAAGGACAGAAAGTAGTGGCTACTAAATTCATCAACTTCATACCTCTCAAAAATGATCCATTAATAAGGTTAATCAAGTCTTATTAACAACCACTTTCAATTAGCATGAAACCGAAGAACTTTCGTAAAACACTAAGTTACCTCAATGGGGATATGCATTTCCCCCACAATAAGCATTACATATTTCTTTTTGGCAATAGGTAGAGGTAGTTGAAAGCTTCCAATGTTGATTGTCGGAGAATTTTCAATAACATTAATACCATTCACTTGGAACAGTTTCTTCGGAAAGTGCACTGTATGCTCATTACCATTGATATGAAAAGTGACCTTGCTTTCGTTGCAATCAATAACAACCCCTGCAGTATTCAAGAAGGGTCTACCAAGGGTAATTGACATGTTGTCATCCTCGGGCATCTCAAGTATAACAAAGTCAGTCAATATAGTAACATTAGCGGCAACAACGGGCACATCCTCACAAATATCGATAGGTATGGCAGTTGATTTGTCAGCCATTTGCAAAGATATTTCAGTAGGTGTGAGTTCATTCAAATCAAGTCTTTTATATAAAGAGAAAGGCATAACACTAACACCAGCTACTAAATCACACAAAGCAGTTTTCACATAATTTCTTTTGATGGAGCAACGTATAGTTGGTATTCCTGGATCTCCAAGTTTTTAGCTACTCCATCCTTAAAAGAATAATTAGCAAGCATGGTGGAGATTTCAGCTTCCAATATTTTCCTCTTATTGGTGATGATGTCTTTCATGTACTTTGCATAAGGGGCCATTTTTAAGATATCAGTGAAGCGGGTACACAAAAAGACCGACCTAATAATTTCAGCAAAGCGTTCAGATTCTTCATCATCCTTCTTCTTAGTTAATATAGGTGTAAAGGGTATAGGTTTTTGAACCCATGGTTCTCTTTCCTTACCATGTTTTCTAGCAACAAAGTCTCTTTTATCATAACTTTTATTTTTAGGTTGGTTATCAAGATCAACTGCTGGTTCTATCTCAACATCATTATCTGGTTCTTTATGGATGTTTGGTTGAGTGTCTTCATGAACATCCTAATTATGTTTCTCATCATCACTAGGTGAGTGTTCATTACCATATTGAGTTTCAGCATCAGAAATAGAAACATCAGTATTAGCTTCAGGATGTTTTTCTATTTCAGGTTCACTAGAGGTATGCAAAGTCCTATCATTTTTCTTTTTCTTTCTCTTTTTAGAAGGACTAGGTGCATCCGTTTTAACTCTTTGAGAGTCTTGTTCAATTATTTTTGGGTGTCCCTCAGGATAGAGTGGTTCCTGAGTCATTCTACCTCCTCTAGTCATTACTCTGACAGAATGATCATTGATATCATTATTCATTTCATCTAGCAACAATCTTTGAGATTTAGAAACCTGTTCTAGCTGAGTTTGTACCATAGAGGCATGCTTTCCTACACCTCAACATTATTTGAAATTCTTAATAACAAGTCACTCAAGCGAGCAATCATATCAGAATTGTATTTCAATTGTTTCATAACATTTGCATTGAAGTGGTCCTGTGTTCTAATGTAATTATGAAACTCATAAGGCATTGACTAGGATGCATACTATAAGGATTATCATTGTCATCGAATTTCATTAAAGAATTAACCTCTACCACCTTAGGTGGTGGTGGTGTATCGAGCCCATGTATGTCTTCAATAGAAGGTAGATTTTTTACGTCCTCAACTTTAATACCTTTTTCCTTCATACATTTATTTGCCTCTTGCATATCTTTAGGACTGAGATATAGGATACCCCTCTTCTTCGGAGTGGGTTTAAGCGGTGGTATGGGAAAAGTCCAATCATCATAATTTTTCAATATGTTATTCAGTAATTCTTCAGCTTGTTCAATAGTTTGTTCCCTGAAAACACAACCAGTAGAACTATCTAGGAAGCCCTTGAAGCATCGGTTTGTCCATTATAGAAGATATCAAGTATTTCATTTTCCATAAGAGGATGATCAAGCAAAGCATTAAGCAATTGGAGAAGCTTCCCCCAAGCTTGTGGGAGACTCTCTTCTTCAATTTGCACAAAGTTAAATATTTCCCGTAAGGCAGCTTGTTTCTTATGAGCAGGAAAATATTTTTCAGAGAAATAGTGAATCATATCCTGGGGACTACGCACACAACCAGGAGCAAGAGTATTATACCAAGTATTAGCATCACCCTTTAATGAGAATGGAAATAACTTGAGAATATAATAGTAGTGAATCTTCTCATCATGAGCAAATAGGGTGGATATATCATTTTATTTAGTAAGGTGTGCCACAACAGTTTCAGTTTCAAAACCAAGAAGAGGACCATATTCAACCAAAGTGATTAACTCTAGGTCGACAGATAATTCATAATCCTTATCATCAACAAAGATAGGTGAAGTAGCAAACTTAGGATCACATTTCATTCTAGCATTAAAGGATTTCTCTTTCAGTTTGCATAATAATTTCTTAAGATCGTCCCTATCATTGCAAGCAAGAAAGTCTCTAGTTTATCTCCTCATCCATAACATAACCTTCCGATATCTTAGGCAATTCATATCTATGAGGACTAGATCTAATAGGTTTTTCAAGATTTTCAGTTTCATTTCAAGTACTTCATCAGTTTCAACAATTTCATCAATTTCAGCATTCTCAAAAGCTTTAGTTCTAGCAAGTTGTTCATCAAGAAATTAACCTAGTGGCACATTATCATCAAGCAAGGTACTAGCATCATCATGAGTATCATTCATAGCAGAAGTAGCATCATCAATGACTTGCGACATATTAGGATTAATAACATGTGGTGCAAGTCTACTCAAAACAGAAGGTGAATCAAGTGCAGAGTGTGATGGCAGTTCCTTACCTCCCCTCGTCCTAGAGGGAACGATATTGGTTTTAGTATCCTTCAGATTCTTCGTAGTGATAATTTGATAATAATCCTAAATGACTCAACAAACATAGCCATGCTCCCCGGCAACGGCGCCAGAAAAAGGTCTTGTTAACCCACAAATATAGGGGATCGCAACAGTTTTCGAGGGTAGAGTATTCAACCCAAATTTATTGATTCGACACAAGGGGAGCCAAAGAATATTTGCAAGTATTAGCAGCTGAGTTTTCATTTCAAGCACACCTGGAGATTAATTATCTGCAGCTATATGATTAATAGCAAAGTAATATGGTAGTTTTGATAGTAGTAGCAATAGCAATAGTAACGGTAACAGTGATAGGAATGATTTTGTAGCAAGCGTAACAGTAACAGTAGCAATAGTAACTTAGCAAGAAAAATATAAGAGAAATTCATAGGAATTGGATCGGTGAATTCATTGGATGATATTCATCATATAACAGTTATAACCTAGGGCGATGCGGCACTAGCTCCAGTTCATAAATATAATGTAGGCATGTACTCCGCAAATAGTCGTACGTGCTTATGGAAAGAACTTGCATGGCATCTTTTGCCCTACCCTCCCGTGGCAGTGGGATCCATATGGAAACTAAGGGATATTAAGGCCTCCTTTTAACAGAGAACCGGAAAAAAGCATTAACACATAGTGAATACATGAACTCCTCAAACTACGGTCATCACCAGAAAGTATCCCAACACGTAATAGGTGAATATAACTTGCAGGATCCGATCTAGAAGATAGATATAATGGTGATAACATAAACGGTTCAGATATGAAATCATGGCACCCGGGCCCAAAGTGACAAGCATTAAGCATGGCAAAGTCATATCAACATCAATCTCAGAACATATTGGATACTAGGGATCAAGCCCTAACAATACTAACTTGATTACATGATGAATCTCATCCAAATCCTCACCGACCAGCAAGCCTACGAAGGAATTACTCACTCCCGATCGGGAGCATCATGGAATTGTCGATGGAGAAGGGTTGGTGATGACGAAGATCCAAGATCCCCCTCTTCGGAGCCCCAAATGGACTCCAGATCTGGTCTCCTGTAGGGGATATACCCCGCGGTGTAAACCGGCCGGAAGTTAACCCGGACGGACTTGACGGTTTATCTAAAGACCCGCCCTGACCTTGGCGGTTTACAAGCAACCCGCTTGGTCATTATGACTCACTCGTAACCCGGCGGGCGGATCAGACGGATGACAAGGCCCAAGGCCCAGAAGGCCGGTTCAACTACTGTGGGCCGGTTTAAGAGGAAAGGCATGAGGAAGATTTACCTTACAAGGAGTTAAGACCAGGACTTGTACCCGGTTTGTATTAGAGATAGACTAGTCCTAATCCTAATAGGACTCCACATGTAAACCGCCCTTCAACATATATAAGAAGGGGCAGGGCTCCCCAAAGAGGGACAAGCTACAAGCAAGAAACAATTTCTAGGGTTAGACACAAAGAGCCGGTTTACAGCGTCTCCCTCGTGATGATAATGAGACCTAGCCACAAACAGCATGTAGGGCTATTCCGGATGATGTTTCCCGGGGCCCGAAGCTATCTAAATCCTTGTCTTGTATGTTGATCCGCCCTGCGTCTCTCGTCCCACTCAACCCCTCTTAAGCTACCACATAGATGTGTTGGCCTCGTGACTAAGTCCTAACACTAAGGACATCTGCCGTGACAATCCACGACAATTGGCGCCCACCTTGGGGCCAGGCGCACGGTGGTGTTGAGCTCTTGGAGGGATTTTTCCTAGGGATCAAGGAGCTTGCAATTTTCAAGACGAAGAAGAATCATTGCGGAAGAACCACAAATCGCCAAGGAAGTATCCACGGGCGTGTCGTCTCACATGCAAAACTGTAGTCAAACCGATCTTGACCCAGAGAAGGATTCAGACGCAGCCGCAACCCGGATCCAGAACGATTCAACATGGTATATTTTGCCTGGTCGGTTTACTGCCTTGCAGAAAAGCTGATTCGACGCGCTGTTGAACCGCCCCCGAGTTATCTCTGAGCCACCGGATAAAGACAGCGGTACCTCAAAACCGCCTGGCCTTTTTCTATTTTTTCAATCCGGACCGGGTCCTGCTCCGCATCTGTTTCAGATCCGCCACTGCGTCAAGAGTCGTCGTCACCTCTGCCTCAACTACTACGATCTGAGGACGCGAGCACGGACGGATTGAACCTTGCTACTACTACTTGTTAGAAGAAACGGAGCCAAGTCATGTTGCGATCCACATGCAACTACTAGTGCAAATACTACGTCAGTTTTTGTGCTTGGATTAATCCATTCGGGTCGGCCATCTACGCTGAATCGCCGAAGCTCCAGCTCCGAACTGCCATCACGGTCGTCGCCTCCATCTCCAAAATTGCCTCGGCCTCACTTCGCGACCTCCATCAAGACATAGCCGAGGGTTATTGAGCCTCTGCATTGTCAAACCCGCCGGCCTCGAGCTGCCGCATCCGCACTTGACCCGGCCCTGCACCGCTGGCCTGCCATCTGTTTCCTCGGACGCGCCCTTGAGCCGCCGGCTTCGATCCGCCGCTCCTGCCGTAGCTCTCGCCTCGAGCGTCTTCCACTGCCGCTGCTGAGATGCGCAGCCGGATCTTCTGCCGCCGCCTTGTCGGCCCGCCGCGGTTCTCCGCCACCTCCAATCGCCGCCCGAGGCCTCGCCAAGCCGCTCTGTCGCGAACAGTCACCGCTTCCGCCTCTGCTGTGTGTAGCCATGGCCGCCGGGTCAAAAGTCGGTTGCCCCGACGCCTTTTTCCTCCGTTCATCCTGAGCCACAAGTCGCCGCCCCGTCATCACTTCCGCGGCTGCGGCTGTGCCTCATCGGCGCGCCTCTGTTGCTGCATCATCGTCACCGTTTGCTTCCGCGCCCGAACCGCCGGCGTCCCAACTCCGGTTGCTCAGCCACAGCCCGCCGAGCTGGCGTTCCTCTAAACTGCCGCCGACCCTGGTCAAACCGACCAGTCGCTAGATGGCCGGTTTAGCCTATGACCTGCCGCCGGCGCTCCTCTGCCTTCGCGGCCCCGTCTTCAATCCGCCGACTCGTCCCACCACTTTGCCGTGCCGTGGGCGGCCGCCGCACGATGACCCAATCCGCGGCCGTTCCTTGCAACCCACAGCCTCTGTTCGCCCCTGCTTCACTGCTCTGTGTTGAACTATGGTGCTATTCCGTGGAGGCAACCGGTGCAAGTGGCAGGGCCTGATGATTCAAGGATAAAGATGGAGCTGGGGAGGCCACTAGCAAGCTGTGTGTGTATGTGTGCCATATCAAAAAAGCAAATCATGCCAAAAGGACAAAGGGAAATTGTCAAATATCTGCGTTCATCCAGCGAAAAAATATCGGATGATATACACTAATCATTCATCGTCTGGATAAATCAAGTGAAATCCATCCATTCAATTTTTAATTGATATATATTGTTTCCTTTTGAAAACAATTACTCGGTCTTGCAATATTTGTTGTTTTCAGGACGATCATTCACTACAAACATGGTTTATACCATGGGTACGGAGTACGCGCTGGCAACGTCCTGCCCAGTGTTCGTCCGTGCCACATTACATGGTGAATGGATGCGTGCAAGACGCCGCCCTTACGGCCCGGTTTACATCAGCTTGCCGGGACCGTGCCTGCGTTTATCTCGCCCGTCCGAACCGGTTTACAATGCCGCGGCCGACTCATCTGTCGGTGCCACCTCTAAGGCTGCGGTCGTATTTTCTGCCCGTCTCTCGCGGCCTGGTCGACATCAACACGCCAGGCCGCACCTGTCAGCATGAGCTGCTTATTGAGTATGAGCAAGTCACCGCTTGGGAAGCCGGTTTTCTCTTCCAACAAATTGGAGGCAAATTATCATATATTATCAACCGCCGTCTGCACTGGACGGCTCAATGGGCAGGCGCACAAATTGCCGCCACTACAGTTTGGTTAAGCTTCAAACAACCAGTTGGAAGGAACCATTGGCCGAGTTGCTAACACGGCTCATACGGGACCATTTGTAACCCGTCGCAGTCACCTCAACCTTTTGTGGATTCACATCGTGCTATCAACGCCAATAATATACAAGTTATGCTGGTTTATATCACGGTCAAATATGAAGAGTCTCCAGACAACTCCTTGAGTCATCTTAAGACTTGGGGGCTACGATGATATGACGCAGCAAGTCTTGCCAGTTTCGGCCGGTTTAAGAACCCCAGGACGATGGAGGGAAAGATAACCCGATCCCGGAGGCTACTGTTATATGGATGAAAGTTTAAAGGCCGTCAGAAAATTTTCGGCTTAGAAAGTATATGACAGTTACAAAATCCCGGCTCAATGAAGAAGATCCGGGTCATCAGAAAGGATTCCGGTTTAAAATCCGGCTCAAGGGAAGTCAGTCTCACTAAAGCTCTCAAAAATCTGGTTTACAATCCGGTTCAAGAGAAAATCTATTCTCCCACAAAGCTCTGAAGCACTCAAATACGGTTTAACAATGTCCGGTTCGAAAAGGAATTAACTTCTCGCAAGTTCAAGTTTCAAGACCGTCAGAAAATTTCCGGCAGAAAATGAAGATTCCGGTTTAAAATCCGGTTCAAGGGAAGGATGTCTCCCACAAAGCTTTAAAGCTCTCAATATCCGGTTTAACATCCGGTTCAAGAAGGATTTATCTCTTGCAAAAAGTTAAAGGGTGCCAAAGAGGACCTGCTGCCATGATGCACGGTTCAAACATAGGTATCATGCCTTATTAGCTTATCATATTATTGATCACTTGGGGGCTTGGTCATATCTGAACCATAGTCACACCTCTTGATCGGCTCAATGCCACAATGTCACTAGGGGGCTCGGTCATGTCTGAACCGATGCAATACCTTTTGATAGGCGAAAGCCACCAGATCACTTGGGGGCTCGGTCGTGTCCGAACCGATGCAACACCTTTTGATCGGCGAAAGCCACCAGATCACTTGGGGACACGGTCAAGTCTGAACCGGTCACGCCTCTTGATCGGCCTAAAGGCCTTAGAGTCACTTGGGGGCATGGTCGAACCCGAACCATTGCCATGCCACTTGGCCGGCGTAATGCCACGAGTCATTTGGGGACCTGGCCGACTGGTACCATAGCTACACCTATTGGGAGCTTGGTCGTGTCTGACCATGGTAACACCATCTGATCGGCTCAGTAAAGCCCTCTTTTTGCAAACGGTTTTTATCATTGCCTTTGCTTCAATATCTTTTCTTGATAAAATTGCTTTTTTGTTTTGGTTGCGTTCTTAAACCGACCACATTTTACACCGGTTCGAACAACCAAATTGGCGGAACACGGTCAAATCTTAATCCGGAGACTATTTGCCCGGTTTTATTTTTTATGTTACCATCTTATTATGGATTAAACCGGTGTTCATTAGCCCGGCTTGATTTTCAACTACAGGTTGTCAGTACATGATCAGTTATAATCCGGAGACTATCAGCCCGGTCTGGTTTGACTACAAGTCACCAGTATTATATATGGTTAATCCGGTGTTTATCACAACCCGGTACGGTTTTATCATAAACCGGCACAATATGGAAGGAGTTATCATTACTCAAGATTGGGGTTATCACTCTTACTACAAAAAAGTTGGTAAACCAACGATGTGATTCAATATCACAGGTATGATATATTTCATATTTTTAAGTGCAGCCTTGGTTATAAACCCAGGTTATATGTTGGGCATTATGACCCGTCCGGCGGTAAACCGCCAGGACACTTTAAACTTGTTGTATGCAGAAACAGGTTGAATAAAGCATGATTATAAATTATCCGGTGTTTATTAAACCGGCCTGGCTTTAAGACGATAAGTCGCCAGTATGATGATAAATTATCCGGTGTTTGTTAAACCGGACTGGCTTTAAGACGATAAGTTGCCACTATATGATGAGAAATTATCCGGTGTTTATTAAACCGGTCTGGCTTTTGGACTATAAGTCGCCAGTATATACTTGGATTGCGCCATTGGAATCATGCGCTTATAAATTATTGGATTATATTATTCAAATAGCCAAACCTGGCTGAATTTTCATTATGATATTGGATGAATAAGGTTTTCATACCAGATTATATTATTTTGAGTAGCCTACATGGCTGGATTTTTATTATGGTTATCAATAACCAGTATTGTTATTGAGGTTTTCAAAAGTCGCTTTAGCACAATGGCTATCATATTATCAATGGATACGATTTATTCTACAATTGAAGGAATAGTCCCGAGTCGCTGCAGGCTTACGACCCGGCACTTGGGGGCTACATTATTTAAGTTGAGATTACATCAAATACACAAATTTCATGTCGCTGCAAGCATGCACCATGACACTTGGGGGCTAATGCAAAGTCATTGTTTCCTCACCTTATTGAAGACCCGAATCATCACATTATAATGAGCCGGCCCTTGGGGGCTACCAATTGCTCCTGTCAACTATTCAAGGTACAAAGCTTTTTATCCATTACATTGAAGGGTCCACTGCTCAGTTGGTAAAGCACAAGGCTCTTAACCTTGTGGACGTGAATTCAAGCCCCATGACGGGGGTTACATCATATGATGTTATTTTCATTGAAGTATATATCAAAGTCCCAGCTCAATATTATCTTACTGAGCCGGCCCTTGGGGGCTACACGTTGTTGTTCAAAGTTTACAAGATTATATTTACAAAGTCCCTGCTGATTATTACATAATGACCCGGCCCTTGGGAGCTACATTGGTTGAAGTTTTATGGGCATCAGTCAATTACAAGTCCCAGGTTGTTGCAAGCATGACAACCCGATACTTGGGGGCTACAGGTGTTGGCAACAATCATGAACCGGTGTCTGCAACAATCATGACCCGGAATTATCAGTTTTTATAAACCCGATAGTTTTTGGCAAGGATAAACCGGCAAGTTCAGCATCTTCAAACCAGTTGAATATCAGAGGAGTGTTTCAAGACCCATATTTCTTAATCCGGCGCTTTGGAACCCGACTCAAGTGGACTATTCTTCATAATATTTTTCTGTGAGAAACCAATGTCAGCAAATTGAGTATGAAGCTGGTTATTGACCCAGATTTTCTAGAAGGAGGAATGACAAGGACTTAAGGATGATCAGCATAAGTTTACCATGGATGAATCCAAGCTAAACTTGGGGGCTAATGTCGGGGATATACCCCGCGGTGTAAACCGGCCGGAAGTTAACCCGGACGGACTTGACGGTTTATCTGAAGACCCGCCCTGACCTTGGCGGTTTACAAGCAACCCGCTTGGTCGTTATGACTCACTGGTAACCCGGCGGGCGGATCAGACGGATGACAAGGCCCAAGGCCCAGAAGGCCGGTTCAACTACTGTGGGCCGGTTTAAGAGGAAAGGCATGAGGAAGATTTACCTTACAAGGAGTTAAGACCAGGACTTGAACCCGGTTTGTATTAGAGATAGACTAGTCCTAATCCTAATAGGACTCCACATGAAGAAGGGGCAGGGCTCCCCAAAGAGGGACAAGCTACAAGCAAGAAACAATTTCTAGGGTTAGACACAAAGAGCCGGTTTACGCCCTCTCCCTCGTGATGATAATGAGACCTAGCCACAAACAACATGTAGGGCTATTCCGGATGATGTTTCCCGGGGCCCGAAGCTGTCTAAATCCTTGTCTTGTATGTTGATCCGCCCTGCGTCTCTCGTCCCACTCAACCCCTCTTAAGCTACCACATAGATGCGTTGGCCTCGCGACTAAGTCCTGACACTAAGGACATCTGTCGTGACAATCCACGACACCTCCCGATGAAGAACAGGAGGTGGCAGTGGCTCCATCTCGTGAAACACGATAATTCTTCCTCCTCGATTTTTTCTCTGAAAATAGGATGTTGTAGGGTTGGAATCAAGGTTTGCGGGGCCACCGGGTGGGGACAACCCACCTAGGTGCGCCAGGAGGGGGCGCCCTGGTGGGTTGTGCTCACCCAGGGGGGGCCCTCTAGTGGTTCTTGGATCAAGTATTTTTATTTTATTCCATAAAAATCCTCCAAAAAGTTCCGTGCCATTCTGCGAACTTTTATTTTTGTACAAAAACAACACCATTTAGTTCTGCTGAAAAGATCATCAGTCCGGGTTAGTTTCTGTAAGTGCATCTAGTGCCCCTTAGTGATTTTGGTGTATTGAAGACTTATAGGTTAAGCATCTGATGTGTTTATGAGAGTACACAGGTCTATAGGTCAATGAGGAATTTGATATTTACAGTAAAAGTCGACCCCTAAAAATGAAGTTCTTCGACTGAAGACTTTGATATTCTGAAGACTTTCTGAAGACTTTGAAAGTGAAGAAATTGGTGTGACCTTGAAGACATGGTATTCGTTCGAGGAACGTGAAGCATGAAGACTATGTTTTCGTAGTTTCATTTTTCTCCTTCTTGAGTCATAGGAAACACCGTACTGTTAAAGGGGGTCGAGGAAATACTAAGGAGAAAATTTCCATGTGATGCTCAACTCAAATCCTACACCTACCAATCCCTTCGAGTGAAGCCAGTGGAAATCTCATACAGTTCAGTCAATTTCTTCAGTGACAGAGACGCAGTTCTTCTGGTCACTGAGGACTTTGCTCTGACTGAGGAGTTAGGAATTCGCCAGTGCGAATTGCCTACACAGTGAGGAACATGATAGCCCTGAGGAATTTGTACTCCAAATTTCCGACCGTTGCTGTGCCACGCGCCAGCTGTCCTAAAATATCTTGTCCACCTAACGGTCATATCATTGAAGGGCATTTATGTCTTATCATGTCGGGCTGCTCCCTAGGCTATAAATAGCCGCCCCCTTCAACCACTAGCTGGTTGGCTGCTCCGTGTGAACTTGACACTTGTCATTTGAGAGCAACCCATCCTCCGAGGACTTTGAGCGAAAATCATCAAGTGAGGAAAATCCAAACCCAAACCCAGAACACCTACAAACCCAAAGTGATTGAGCATCACTGAAGAAATTGATCCTACGTGGATCCGACGCTTGTTACCTTTGAAGACTGTGCTTCTTCCAGACGGTTAGGCGTCAAGGTTTAGAGCATCCAAGAGGAATTGTGGATCGCCGAGTGACCAAGTCTGTGAAGGTTTGAAAGTCACCTGAAGACTTACCGCGAGTGATTGGACGAGGACTGTGTGTCCTTAGTTCAAGGAGAATACGGTGAGGACTTGGTGTCCCGAGCTGCGTGCTCAGGACTGGGTGTCCGGGACTGTGTGTCCTCGAGTTTAAATACTCAGCCGCTCCAACCAGACGTACAACTGAGACAGTAGTTGGAACTGGTCTACCAAATCATTGTCTTCACCAAGCTTACTGGTTCCATTTCCTCAACACCTTCATTTCCTCATTACTGTGTAGTCTGTTTGTTCATATCTGTGTTTGAAGACTTTGACTGAAGACTTTCACAAATTCCTCTGTTCAATTTCTTCAGTCTGTTTGTCTTCATCTAGAGTTATCCTGTGCCTACGCTTTCTGTACTCTGTGTTTGTCTTCATTTCATCATGATGACCATGCATGTAATCTGTTATGTTTACTTCTGAGTACTTATTCCGCTGCTAGTATTTCTTCGCTAAGGAATTTCCTCACGAGCAAATTCCTCAGTGAAGAATTTCATAAAAATAGCCTATTCACCCCCCCTCTAGTCGATATAACGCACTTTCAATTGGTATCAGAGCAAGGTACTCCCTTGTTCTGTGTGATTTTGGTTTAACCGCCTGGAGTTTTAGTTATGTCGACCGCAGGTATGATCAAGGTCTCTGCTGGGTGTCCTACCTTTGATGGGACGGACTACCCCTATTGGAAGAACAAGATGCGCATGCATCTTGAGGCAATTGATAATGATCTCTGGTATGTTGTGTAAAATGGTGTTCCCTCTGTCTCACCCTCACTGAACACTACCGATGTGAAGAGATTCAAGCAACTCGATTCCCAAGCGAAGAATATCATATGTGGCCATCTGAGCAAAGGACAGTATGGTAGAGTGAGTGCTTTGGAAACTGCTAAGCTTATCTGGGATAGGCTGTCCAAAGTCAATGAAGGAGTTTCAACTCAGCGTGATTCTTGAGTTGATGTTCTTCGCAATCTCTTCAACCGCTTCAAAAGACTCGACAATGAAAATGTTCAGCAAACCTTCGATCGCCTCACTGACATCTCAAATGAGCTTCAAGAACTTGGTGCCACTGACATCACCGACCATGAGGTGGTGAAGAAATTGCTGAGATCGCTTGATTCCTCATTTGACACTCTGGCACTGATGATTCAAGAGCATGCTGATTACAAGTCACTTGACCCCGTTGATATCCTCGAGAGGCTAAACACTCATGAGTTCCAGCTTGCTGAGAAGAGAGATCTCTACGGTTCGAGCTATGGCAGATCACGTGCACTGAAGGCCAAGGTAGTATCTGAGTCCGAAGATGAAGACTCTGATAGCAGCCCTGGTGATCCTGAAGAACTAAGTCATGATCTGGCACTGCTTGTGAAGAAATTCTAGAAGTTCTCAAGACGTGGTCGTTTTGGAAAATCCTCAAGAAGCAATGATTCCTCAACCAGTGACTATAAGAAGAGGCTTTGTCACAAGTGCAAGAAACCAGGACATTACATTCAAGATTGTCCTCAGTGGGAAAAGGAATCAAAGAAGAAGAAATACAAGGATTACAGTTCTGATGATGCAAAGAAAAAGAAGAAATCCTCAAAATCTTCATCATCAAAATCCTCGAAGTCTTCGTCTCACAAGAAGAGCAGCTCCAAGAAGGCTCGGGCATTCATTGGCAAGGAAATGGACTCTGAGGCTGAATCTGAAGAAAATGAGGAAGAGGAACAATCTGAAGACTCTGAGTCTGGTGTGGCGAGCCTAGCCCTCGCTACTGCATTCATCAGCAAATCCATCTTCAACGCTGAAGAAAGTGATCTCACCAACAAGTCTGACGAAGGCAGTGATGACTACGCTCCCACCTATTGCTTCATGGCAAAGGGTGCCAAGGTACTCAAATACGCCTCCTCTGAATCTAGTGATGATGAATCTGATGAAAATCTTAAGCCTAGCTACTCTAAACTTGCTAAGATTGCTGTGCAACAACACAAGGCTTTTGAAAAGGTTCAAAACATGCTAGACAGAAGTGATGATATGTTGGGTGAAGAAATGGATCGCACTAAGGCCTTGACTGAAAATCTTCAGAGACTTCAGACTAAGCTTGAAAACCTTCAAAATCATCATAACACTCTCTTATCTGATCATGAGAAGCTTTCTTATGAATATCTTCAAAAGAAGCAAGATCTTGAGAAGCTAAGAGTGAGTTATGAAGATCTTCAGAAGGAGCGCGATTCATTACTTGCTCAACAAATCAGCGCTGCTCAGGAAGAATTTATTCCTCCATGTTTAAAATGCATTGAACGAGAATCTGCTAATTCTTCACCTGAATGTTCAAATGCTTCAAGTGTTACAAATTCTTCACCTGTCTCTACTATCACTAATTCCTCATCTGAGGACATTGCTAGTATCACTGACGATGCAGGGCTGAAGGAATTGTACATGACAGGCATGTACAAAAGCCTCAAAGGGCATCAGGCTCTTTGTGATGTGCTTAAAAAGCAGATCCTCAACAGGAACCCTAGGAAAGAGGGTATTGCCTTTGAGAGGAAACTCAATGCGGATGGTACTTATTGGAAGCCTCAGCTGTACCCCAAAACCTCATGGGTTGCTGCAAAGGGACCTCCAGTTGATCCATCTGATTTATCTGGCTATACATGTGAATCTTCTCATTCTTCTGATGAGTCATTTGACTCCAACTATAAACTGTTCAAAAATCAGAATGGTGAAGTATTTGCTAGATATGTTGGCACTAACTGCAGGAACGGTTCCCCTATGAAGAAAATCTGGGTTCCCAAGAGCTGCCTTGAAAGTCTTCAGGTGAATGTCCTCATGA
This sequence comes from Aegilops umbellulata, assembly GCA_032464435.1. Lineage (NCBI taxonomy): Eukaryota > Viridiplantae > Streptophyta > Magnoliopsida > Poales > Poaceae > Aegilops > Aegilops umbellulata. The sequence continues at coordinate 103,522,164 of CP136060.1, read as the reverse complement.
CACCACCTGTGAAGAAAAGGAACCCCAGATCTAATTCTTCATATGGACCAAATTCTTCATATGGATCCAAGTCCTCATACAGACTAAATTCCTCAAGAGGATCAAATTCCTCACATGGATCAAAGTCCTCATATGAACATCATCGTGCTAACAACTCTGTTTCGCAGGGAAAAGCCAAGGGCTATGAATATGAGCATTATTCTTCAAATTATTATGTTCATAAGTCCTCGAAGAATTTCTCTGCTTATTCATATGCTTATCCTAACCCCTCTTATGTGAAACGAAATGGTTTGGCTGCTTTGCCACCATTCTCATATGGAGCTCGCAGAGTGATGAACTCTTTGCCACCCCTTCAGATGTGGGTGGTGAAGAAAAAGAACTAATCTCTTCTGCAGGGTCAGGTCTCCAGTCGTGCTGTAACGTCTGAAGAATTTGCTGGGGACCTGACAGAAATGCCTGAAAGGACACAGGCTAACCATGATGAAATGAACTTTCATTTCACACGTCCTCCCTCTGTTTTATCGGTTCTACTGCTTGATGAAATTGATCTGATGAATTGTGATGTCATATTCTTCACTACTGAAGTATATGAGGTTCGTAAGTTGCACTAATTCATCTGCAGGATGATCAACCCAAAGCCACTGAATGGGTACTTGATAGTGGATGTACAAATCACATGACCGGTGACAAGAATCTGTTGATGGATGCTCCCTTATCAGCATCACACATGAAGCATATCATCTTTGGCTGTACTGACCAACATTATAGTGATGAATTTGCCTATATGATGAGTGAAGAATATCAAATGTCTATGATGGGAGAATTGAAATTCTTCTTAGGTCTGCAAATTCGTCAACAGCACAATGGGATATTCATATCTCAGGAGAAATACCTCAAGGATGTCCTGAAGAAATTCGGCGTGCAAGACTGCAAAGGTCTCAAAATTCCTATGCCCACAAATGGTCATCTATGCACTGATGAAAATGGTACTGACTTCGATCACAAGGTATACCGCTCCATGATTGGCTCTTTATTGTACTTATGTGCATCTAGGCCAGATATAATGCTTAGTGTTTGCATGTGTGCACGATTTCAAGCTGCACCGAAGGAATCACACTATATGGCTGTGAAGCATATTCTTCGATATCTAGCTCACACACCAACACTAGGATTATGGTACCCCAAGGGCTCAGACTTTGACCTCATTGGATATTCTGATTTTGACTATGCTGGTGACCGTGTGGATCGCAAGTCAACATCTGGTACTTGTCATTTCCTCGGACGATCCTTGGTCTGTTGGTCCTCGAAGAAAGAGAACTGCGTATCACTGTCTACTGCTGAAGCTGAGTACATTGCTGCTGGTTCTTGCTGTGCTCAACTACTATGGATGAAGCAAACACTCAAGGACTATGGAGTCAACGTGAAGAATGTGCCTCTCCTCTGTGACAATGAGAGTGCCATCAAGATTGCTCACAACCCAGTTCAGCACTCGAAGACAAAGCACATTCAGAGTCGTCATCATTTTCTTCGTGATCATGTGTTGAAGGGCGACATTTCTATTGAGCATGTGAAGACTGTAGAACAGTTAGCCGATATCTTCACTAAGCCCTTGGATGAGAAGAGATTTAGCAAGTTGCGGTGTGAGCTAAATATCTTAGAATCTTCGAATGTACTTTGAAAATGCACTCATCCTAACACTTATGCAAAATTGATGACTTAGATGTGCAACACATGAAGAAACGTTTTTCTTCAATCAATGAAGAATGACACTCTAAGTGTGAAGAAATTAATGAAGAATTTGATTCTCAGAACCCTACGACAATTGTACGCGGTGTCTGAAATCATCATTCTTACACGGTGGGTCACGCCACCACAAAAGTTGAAAATCTTCAATTTGAGTTTTTCCTCAACTTCTGAAATTCTTTAGTTTTTCAAATTCTTCAAACTTTACAAAGTCTTCACTTGTGCCGTCGTTTTTCTTCATTCGCTATATATATATATATATATATATATATATATATATATATATATATATATATATATATATATATATATATATATATATATGAGTTTATGTCCTCTACAGCATTCACTTATAGCTATTTCTTCAAGTTGGAATTTTTTTTGCTAAGTGAATGTGATCGGACCCTTCCCCTCTATGCTATACTCAATCCAGTCTATTCACAAATTCTTCATGTGCATTCTATTTGAAACTCATTCAAATTCTTCACTGTGTCCTGTCAGCTAAAGAAATTGCGAACGGAACGTTAAAACTGATCTTATCCAAACCTTCGGTTTTGCCGCGCAATCCGTTCCACTTCCCATGATGGATTATTTTACTCACCCACGATCTTACACGATCTCCACTACACGGTACGTGGGTGACACATGTCAAGTGAAGGAGAACGGCCAGGGGCATGTTAGTCCTAAATCTTCGGACGAGCAGTTTTTACTGCGGCTATAAATACCCATCCGTTGCCATCCTCACTTCCTTTACCTTGCTCGAGCTCCCCAAACCCTAGCGCCGTCGCTACTCCATCGTTGTCGGTGAGGAAAAGCTTCACTGCCTCGACCTCATCGCCAACGTACCCGCGCCGACAGCGGAAATCTTCACCTCCGCCGCCGCCGTAGACGTCTTCCTCCGCCAAGTTAGGGTGTGGAAGATCTGCATTGACGAACTTCTCTGTTCCAACTCACAGTTCGTCGTGTTCATCATTCAGGGTAATTAAAAGCTATTTTTACTGCCCTCTTTGATTCGAAGTTTTTCTACAAAATCTTCAAAGGTGTTTCTATTCTTCAAATCCTCACACACAAAACACCTCACTTATTCTCTGTTCTTGATTCATTTCCCTAAGTCTAAATTTCTTCAAGATTCCTCAATTGTGTGGATTCTCAATCTATACAACTCTGGAACCTAAGATATATATATGGAGGTTAGTGAAATTCCTCAAGACGAATCTGGTCAAAATCCTCAAAACTTGTTCTTTATAAAAAAAACTCTGAGAACGCATATGACCTCTTCAAATTCCTCGCAACTATACTCTGTTCATAGGTACACATGTCCGCTGCTGAATCCTTAGGTTCTCATCAACTTAACTCATTTGCAGCATTCCTCGAAGAAAAGTTGCATACTTCTTCAGAGAATTCCATTGTTCAAATTCCTCATCTGAAGAAAATGGATGAAGGTAAAAGGCTGCAGAAAGGAGGAAAGAGACCAGAGGTCATGACTGCATTTGAAATCCCTGAGGACATTTATGCCGGGTACTGCACACCTCCTGAAGAAGATAGAAATCAGCGCAAGGTGCGCATACAGAGGATTGAAAGGAGATGGGCAAGAGAATGGAGGGAGTACAAATATGTTACTCCTAAGTACATGAAGAAATTCGCCGTAAACCCTCCATGTCAACGCCCTCCACTGGCACCTGGCCAAGTGGCTGATCCCTCTAGCATCAGAAGAAGTGAGGAATTTCCTCAAGAATGGGCTAAGCGCCAGCATAAACTGCAAAAGCAAGCAAAAGAAGCAGTGAGGAAATTCAATGAAGAATCTGCTGCTGCTGCTGCCACTGAGGCTTCAGCCAAGCCGAGGAAATCAATGATGAAGAAGCCTGCTCGTAAACCAAGTGCTTCACCTTCAATGCCCTCACGGCCAAGTTCCTCAGCTGCGCCCTCACGGCCAGAATCTTCAAAATCTTCAAAGCAAATTCCTCATGCTGCTCCTGCTCCCACAAAGTCCTCTGCTCTTGTGCATCTGGCCTCATGCCAAAGGACAACTGGCATCTCTATTGCCTCTGGTGTCTCAGCTAGTTCCTCAACTGCACCAAAATCTTCAGCTGGACCCTCGTTACTGAGGAAAAAGGCTACCGCTGGACGCGGCACTCGCCCAAGTCCAAAGAAGCAAGTGGTCTTCACTATGCCCTCTGATGATGATGAAGCTGATGAAGAAGAACTCGCTGAAATCATCAGAGACCGCCAAGAAAGGGTTGCTAAAGCCAAAGGCACACCTGTGCCCATGCTTTTGGATCCAAGGGCGATCCTAGACTATTGATCTCTGGCACAAGGACCCCAACACTCCTATGCCTGATTTCAAGCTGACACCTGGCCAAAGTCACATGCTGACTCACTTCATCCAAGAGGAGAAGTGGAAATATGATAGGGCCAGAGAGATCAAGAAATCCCAGTACCGCAAAGAGAAGCTGCTGAAGAAAAATGTTCTCAAAATGAAGACTGAGGAACTTGTCAAGATGCAGGCTGAGATCAAAGCCCTCAGCGACAACTTTGACTCGTACTATGCTGATTGGCAAGGAGCCAAGGTCAGATTTGTGAGGCTGACTGATACCTTCACCAAGGGTACTGCCTCAAAGCAACAAATTCCTCAAGCTGAAGCATCTGTTCAGCAAACTGAAGAACATGCCAGCACCGCTGATGAAGTTCAGGCTGCTGAAGAAAATGCTAGTTCCAAGGCTGATGACTCTGCTCCAGCCGTTGATGAAATTGCCAGGGCATCCACTAGTGGTGCGCCTGAAGAAAATGAAGAGACCAGGGCAACTGCATCAGTTGTGCCTGAAGAAAATGAACAAGATTCCTCAGCTCCACCTGCACCAACTCCAACTCCAATTCTTCCCTCTGCTTTAGATGTGAAGAAAACCAAGGCTGCAGAGCGAGCTATAGTGAAGAAAAGGAAAGCATCAAGTGCTTCAGAATCTTCAGTACCAAAGAAGATGAAGCCCATGACCAGCACATTCGCCAATCCAATTGATGCTGTTCCTATCTCCTCCATGCCATCAAAGGACCTTGTTCCTTTTGGTGAAGATTATGAGATCCCAAGTGGATCAGATGAAGAAACTCAGTCTGCTGCTTCCTCAGAGCATATTGATGAAGAAATTGAAGTGGATACAATCCCTTCAACCCCAATAGTCTCATCACCAATGCCTCAGTTTGATGCTGAAGAGGCTGGTGTTGAAGAAATTGATGATGAAGATGTGGATATTGGAAGCACAACTCCAGTAATGAATGACGACTTTTGGGAAAGTCAGCATCCCAATTCCCCACTCTTCACTCCCCTGCAGCAAATTCCTCACTCTTCTTCACCAACCATAAAATTGGGCTCTGATGCAACTCATCCCACTGCTTCTATGAATGAAGAAATTCCAGCCACTAGTGCTGAAGAAACTGCTGCTGAAACAGACAAGGTGACTGCACCTGAGGAAAATACTGAAATTCCTCAGCCTGAAGAACCTGAGCTTGTGATTCCTGAGGTCGTGATGCAACTCACTGACACTCCTCTGCCAAGGCCAAAGGATCCATTCTCACGCAAACAGAAATTCAAGGCTGAAGACTTCTATGGCGAGCACGTATTCTTCACTGAATACAATCCTTATGACTCTGCTCGCATAAGGAAGAGGCGTTTCTGGACTGCCAGCCAAGCAAACTTCTATTCCTCAGTGCTTTACAACAAAGACAAAGTCTTCGACCATGCACATATTCCTCACGTGGATATGGAATCAATGCCGTGCTTTACGCCAGTCCTCAGTGTTCTTCACGACGCTGGGCTACTCAACTTCTGCACAGATATATGCGATTGGAATGAAGAACTTATTCTTCAGTTCTATGCTACACTGCACATCACTGGCAACTCTGAAGATGTCAATTCATGGGTTCTGGACTGGATGACTGAAAATACACATTACAAGGCCCCAGCAACTGAACTGCTTCGCTGCCTTTCTCTTAGTCCACCAACTGAAGATGCGCGTTGCGTGTATGATGAACCTGAACTGTCAAACCACTATATGCAAGTGCTCATGAAGCCTCTGAAGCCAGGGCAATCACCTCGTACCAAATTCCTCGTCAAGGAATTGTTGTATGTGCCTAGGACTGTCTATCGCATTCTGACGAAGACAATATGTCCCATCAAAGGACACAATTCTTCTGATGAAGAAATTGTTGGCATCATGAAGAATATGCTTTTCAATATCATACATGGTGTTCCCATAAACTTCCATGATTTCTTCATGAGGACTCTGGCCAACATTGTTATGTCACCATTTGAGCTGAAGCCTTATGCACCTTGGATTATGAGATTCATCAGGACAAGGTCTTCACTCAACTACAAGGCTGAAACTCTCAACCACTGCAACTACTTGCCTCCTATTGAAGTCCTCAAAAGGACATTTTCCTCAGCTGATGAAAAGGGCAAGGCCACTGCTGTGATAGATGAAGGCATTCGTCCATTGGATGGTCAATTTCGCAAGGCTGCTTCTTATTCCACCAATGATGACTCTGCCACACATGACTCTGCTGCTAATACTGCCAAGACAAATCCTCAAGCCACAGCACCCAGGGTGATGACTGATCGTGAGTTACTCCTCAGTCTTCATCAAAAGGTTGATCGCAATCACAAATGGGTCAAGCGTCAGTTTGGTTCAATTCTTCACAACATGACTGCCACATATAATGCAGTGAAGAAAAACCATTACTACCTTCATGAAACCTTCAACCGCACCTGGGCTGTTCTGTCTCAAGTATATAGTGCTGAAGATTTAGAGAACATGGGCCTCAAAGAAGAATTTGCCTGGTCGGCACCTCCGCCGAAGAAATTCAAGAAGGTCAAGGTTCCTTCTCTGGTGGCCAGTTCATATTCTTCATCACGCGACACTGATGAAAATGAAGACTTGGACGACACTGCAGCAGGCCCTACTTCAACAACCGACCCCAACAACACTGGCGCTCCTCCATCAAATTGAATATCTTCGGGGGCGTTAGTCCTCAGTTTTGATCCTTTTGGTCATTTGATGACAAAGGGGGAGAAATCTGAGTTAGTCTTCAAGCGGGTCTATAATAAGGGCATATTTTTTTAAGTTGCAACTCTCGTTCTTCCGAAACTTTTATTGGATCGAGTTGTAATCTTAAACCCTATGGTGCTCGGTGCTCTGATACTTTGATACATGCTTGAGCTCTGATACTTTTGATGCGCTATTCTGCATGCTTATTCCTCATTAATGTTATCGCACGCATGCTGAATTGCATCAGGCACCATATTTCATCATGCATTTCAAATTCTTCATATCATATATCAAATGCGTGTATGAATTACAAGATATAGGGGGAGATCTCCATGATTTAACTCTTCAAGTGTGCATTGCTTCAAAAGAAAATTCCTCACTGTGCACAACTTCAGGGGGAGTTCTTCTATATCTTGCAATCAAATTCCTCAATATCAGGTTCTACACTTCATATATTTATCCCCGTTGAAAACTTAACCTATGTTGTCATCAATCACCAAAAAGGGGGAGATTGTAGGTGCATCTAGTGCCCCTTAGTGATTTTGGTGTATTGAAGACTTATAGGTTAAGCATCTGATGTGTTTATGAGTGTACACAGGTCTATAGGTCAATGAGGAATTTGATATTTACAATAAAATTCAACCCCTAAAAATGAAGTTCTTCGACTGAAGACTTTGATATTCTGAAGACTTTCTGAAGACTTTGAAAGTGAAGAAATTGGCGTGACCTTGAAGACATGGTATTCGTTCGAGGAACGTGAAGCATGAAGACTGTGTTTTCGTAGTTTCATTTTTCTCCTTCTTGAGTCATAGGAAACACCGTACTGTTAAAGGGGGCCGAGGAAATACTAAGGAGAAAATTTCCATGTGATGCTCAACTCAAATCCTACACCTACCAATCCCTTCGAGTGAAGCCATTGGAAATCTCATACAGTTCAGTCAATTTCCTCAGTGACAGAGACGCAGTTCTTCTGGTCACTGAGGACTTTGCTCTGACTGAGGAGTTAGGAATTCGCCAGTGCGAATTGCCTACACAGTGAGGAACATGATAGCCCTGAGGAATTTGTACTCCAAATTTCCGACCGTTGTTGTGCCACGCGCCAGCTGTCCTAAAATATCTTGTCCACCTAACGGTCATATCATTGAAGGGCATTTATGTCTTATCATGTCGGGCTGCTCCCTAGGCTATAAATAGCCGCCCCCTTCAACCACTAGCTGGTTGGCTGCTCCGTGTGAACTTGACACTTGTCATTTGAGAGCAACCCATCCTCCGAGGACTTTGAGCGAAAATCATCAAGTGAGGAAAATCCAAACCCAAACCCAGAACACCTACAAACCCAAAGTGATTGAGCATCACTGAAGAAATTGATCCTGCGTGGATCCGACGCTTGTTACCTTTGAAGATTGTGCTTCTTCCAGACGGTTAGGCGTCAAGGTCTAGAGCATCCAAGAGGAATTGTGGATCGCCGAGTGACCAAGTCTGTGAAGGTTTGGAAGTCACCTGAAGACTTACCATGAGTGATTGGACGAGGACTGTGTGTCCTTAGTTCAAGGAGAATACGGTGAGGACTTGGTGTCCCGAGCTGCGTGCTCAGGACTGGGTGTCCGGGACTGTGTGTCCTCGAGTTTAAATACTCAGCCGCTCCAACCAGACGTACAACTGAGACAGTAGTTGGAACTGGTCTACCAAATCATTGTCTTCACCAAGCTTACTAGTTCCATTTCCTCAACACCTTCATTTCCTCATTACTGTGTAGTCTGTTTGTTCATATCTGTTTTTGAAGACTTTGACTGAAGACTTTCACAAATTCCTCTGTTCAATTTCTTCAGTCTGTTTGTCTTCATCTAGAGTTATCCTGTGCCTACGCTTTCTGTACTCTGTGTTTGTCTTCATTTCATCATGATGACCATGCATGTAATCTGTTATGTTTACTTCTGAGTACTTATTCCGCTGCTAGTATTTCTTCGCTAAGGAATTTCCTCACGAGCAAATTCCTCAGTGAAGAATTTCATAAAAATCGCCTATTCACCCCCCTCTAGTCGATATAACGCACTTTCAGTTTCATTCAAATCATGCAAATTAGAGTCCAAAACAAGAGGAAAAGCATTAGGAAAAGTAGATATGACGGAGACGTATCAGAGCATAATAAATTTTTCACCGAGGAGCTTAAAGAACACTCTATTGTGTTAGATGCTATAACAAAACAACATGATCATGTTAGCAAAGAAGTTGCCAATCTCCAATCTAAGTATGCTCAGACCGGAAATTTGCTAGGTAAAATATCCGATGCACAAGCTACACTAGTAAATCAAATGGCGGCTAAGCCGGAATCTGTAGAGGGCAATAATGATGAAGATGTTAAGATGATTGGTGTTTAGTAATATTAAAATTGATGAAAAGAGGACTGTAGAAGAGTCAACTTTAGCCAGAAGGCGTCCTCATAATTTGGAGGGCAAAAATCTGCTGAAAAAATTGATAAAAGTGGGTTTGGAGAGGTAAAAATTTTAACTAGTGATGTGCCCACTCTTTTGGATTACAAAGACTTCAATTATGATAGGTGTTCTTTGTCGAATGCATTTCTTTGTTGCAATCCATGCTAAATTCACCCAATGCCGATGAACAAAACAGAGCTTTTACTAAACATATTGTTGAAGCGATGATGAAAGCTTTACAAGAAAAGCTAGAACTAGAGATTTCAATTCCTAGAAAATTATATGATGAACGGGAACGCACCATTAAATTCAAGGTTAAAAATATGAGTGCAATGCTTTATGTGACTTGGGTGCTAGTGTTTCCACAATTCCGAAATCTCTATGTGATGTGCTAGGTTTTACCAAGTTGGAAGAATGTTCTCTTAATTTGCACTTGGCCGATTCTACTATTAAAAAGCCATTGGGCAAAATTAATGATGTTCTTATTCTTCCAAATAGGAACTATGTGACCATAGATTTTATTGTTCATGTATTGATTGCAATCCATCTTGTCCATATTACTTGGTAGACCATTTTTACAAACTATATGTGTCGTGATTGATATGAAAGAAGGGAATATTAAATTTCAGTTTGCATTGAGAAAGGGTATGGAACACTTCCATAGAACAAGAATTAAGCCACCATATGAGTCAATCATGAGGGCAACCTGTGGAGCAAAAACTAAAAATGACAACACTTGAATCTTTGCATTATGCCTAGCTAGGGGTATAAAACGATAGCACTTGTTGGGAGGCAACCCAATTAATAAAATATTTTTCTCTTTTTTTCTACGCTTGTGTGTTTACATAATTATGCTACTGTAATGATTGTGTTTTTATGTTTTGATTAGTCTTTATGCCAATTAAAGCCTTTAGGATCATGTTGGGTGATAGTTCATTTGATCTTGTTGCAAAATAGAAACTTTTGCGTCCACTAGTAGAATTGTTAAAAATCACTGAAGCGACAAAAAATTCTAGATTTTTTAAACGAGATTGATATACAAATTTCCTATGTTGTCCTAATTTTTCAGATTTTTTTGGAGTTACATAAGTATGGTTAAGGTACAGATTACTACAGACTGTTCTGTTTTTGACAGATTCTGTTTTCGTTGCATTGTGTGCTTATTTTGATGAATCTATGGATTGTATCGGGGGCATAAGCCATTATAAAGTTAGAATACAGTAGGTATAATGCAATAATAAAATATGAATGGGTTTTCAATAGTACTTAAAGTGGTGATTTGCTTTATTATACTAACGGATCTCACGAAGGTTTTGTTAAGTTCTGTGTGATTGAAGTTTTCAAGTTTTGGGTGAGATCATGATGGATGAAGGAATGAGTGAAAAGAGCCTAAGCTTGGGGATTCCCATGGCACCCCATGGTAATATACAAGGAGAACCAAGCAACTAAGCTTGGGGGTGCCCCAGAAGGCATCCCCTCTTTCTTGTAACGACAATCGGTAATTATACTTGGAGCTATCTTTTTATTCGGCATATATCATGATTTGCTTGGAGCGTCTTGTATTATATGAGTCTTTGCTTGTTTTGATTTTTAGTTTATCAAAATTATCCTTGCTGGACACACCTATTTGAGAGAGCCATAATGATGCTGTCGGATTCACGGGTTCCGGCAGACCCTTAAGGTTCGAACTCTGGGGTGCGCGCGGAGATCGTGCCCACTACCTCTCCGTCTCGCAAGGATCTAAACTACTGCAAGAACAACACAAGAGACACAGGGTTTATACTGGTTCGGGCCACCATTTTGGTGTAATACCCTACTCCAGTGTGGTGTGGTGGATTGCCTCTTGGGCTGATGAGGAAGAACAGTACAAGGAAGAACAGCCTCGCGAGAGTCTGTTCTTGGCTAGGGGATGAACTACTAGGGGGAGTTCGATCGCCCTTCTCTCTCTCTCTCTAGATGCTGGATTCGGTCTCTAGCTCACTCCAATCTGCCTCTACCCTTGGGGTGGCTAGTCCTATTTATAGGCAAAGGCCCTGGGCCTCTTCCCAAATATTGAGCGGGAAGGGCGCCAACAATTGGCAAATTCGAAGGGGAACATCTGGTACACTTATCCTGACTAAAGTTGGTCTTCGCCTGCCAAAGGCCCTGTGGTGACGCCGTCCTGGGCTCCACGGTGACCTCCTTCCCACCGTTGGACTGGTCTTGGTCTCGTTGCACCGAAATGGGTGCCTTTGCTTGATCCTCTCGCCTGCGCTTGCCCCCTTTGCACCAAAGAGGAAAGAGAGACGCTGCGCGGGCTGGCGCCCGCCTGGCACCCTTGGTCGTCATGGCTTGCGTCATGGGCACCTCGTGAGGTACCCGCCTTGATCTCTCCGCCACCTCGCGAGCCAGCCTAAGGAGGCCGTGCTTGAGAAAGCGCCATGTCGTCCGCCTCGCGAGGCTTGGCCCCTCGCGAGGGTCTTGAATCTTGTGCTGATGAAGATGGGCCACGCTGGGCCCCCATTTGAGCCACGCCGCAGGCCGCAAGCAGGCAAGTCTGGGGACCCCCATTCCCAGAACGCCGACAGTAGCCCCAGGGCCCAAGGCGCGCACGGACTTGGCCGTGCCGAGAGGCAAAAGGGCAAGGGCGAAGCGCCGCGGGCCCTAACAGCATGCGGCCTTAGGTGCCGCGTGGCGGTTTGACAGGACGTGGGCGTCTCCACTTCCCCATGACGCCTTGGCAACTGCGTGACTTGACTAGTCCCTGCATGCATAGATACGGGTCATTATTACCTGCGATCGTGGTGCTCGACGGTTGGCCTCTCCCGGCTATAAGAGCGAGGCCGCACAAGCTCCGTCAGTCCACCCCTTCCCGCTTCTCTTCTTCTTCCTCTCATTCGCCGCCGCCGCTCGCATGGCTTCGAAAAGGTTCTCAGCCGCAGAGAAGGGGAAGGCTAGTCGGGTGGGGCCCGACTCCCCTCCGGCCAAGCGCGGCCGGGGTCGTCCCCGCAAGCATCCCGCGGTCCCCGCTGTGGCTCCCCGCGGGCACAGGGGTGGTTCTCCGCGTGGTGGCGAGCGCTCGGCTGCCATGGAGGGGCAGGCTGTGGTTGCGCGGCCTCCCAGGCCGCGCTTTCGCTCCGCGGAGGTGCTGCCGGAGTTCGTCGTGTGGTCGGCGGACCCGACCAGCACCTGGCTCCAGCTTCCTCGCTTCTTCATCAGCGAGCTGCCGGCCAGCGCCCGGTGCGGCTTCTGGCTCCAGGCTGACGGCTGCTGCAGTAGGGCCTCTTGGGTTTCGCTCGAGGTCTCCCCTTCCGGGAATGGGGCCCTGACCCGCGGCTGGCAAACGTTTGCCCGCGCGCGCGGCCTGGGCCAGCGGTGCACCCTGCACTTCAATGTTCGACGGCGACGGCACCCTCTACGTGAGGGTGTTTGGGGAAGATGGTCGCTGCGCAGGATGCTGCCCTGAGGACGACGATGGAGGAGACAGCGCCCACTCTGCTGGCGATGCCCGAGGCTCCCCAAGCTTCGCCAACTCCTCTTCAGGCGGCTCCTCCAGCGGTGGCCGCAGCCAGCCCCCTCGCCTCCGCGCTTGCTTGGTGGGTGGCTGTTCATCCGCCCGTCGCCGTGCCCCGGTGAAGCGCGAGAGGAGTCCGCCTGAGCTCCGGAGGCATCCGGTGTCGCCTCAGTAGGTCGATGTGGGGCGGGCCGCGTCGGGCTCGCCCTTTCCTTTTCCTTTTGCTCCCTGTGTAAGATAACATAGCTGCATGGAGCCCCGTGGGGGCGTGTTGAGAATTATTGCCGTTGTAGCCATTACCTTAATTTTGCTGTTGCGTTTCTCAACTATTTGCCCTCGTGTAGGTAGTTTGCGGCCCCAGCCGGGGGGCGACCGACCCAGGCCCTGTGTGCATGTCGCGGTACCCGGGGGGCACGGACCAGAGGGGTGCTCCTGTAGAGAGCTCGGGCCGTGAAACCTTTAAGTGGCTTGAGCAGAAACGCTCGTGAGGGCGTTCGAGTCCCATCCCTCGCGAGGCCTTTCATGAGGGAAAATCAAAACGAGGAGCGAAAATCGACAAACCACAAATCAACAACGGCGATAGTTTCGATAAAACTTCAAATGCAAGTAAAACACGTCAAATGCGGAAAGCAAATGAAAAAGTCGCGTCCGGCACCTAGTCTAGTCTTCGACGTCTTCTCACCAGCGCGGAGCTAAGTGCTGCCACTGGGCGTGGGAGGGAGCCCCAGGGCCTGAGGCCGGCGCTCCTGAGACTCCGGGGCGTGTACAGCCCCACTCATTATTACGTGAGAGTGTCACGGGGCGGCGAGCTTCACAGGCATTGGCCTTCTTCACAGGCTCCGGGCCTTTCTCCTTAGAGGTAATGAGCTTCACAGGCATTGGCCTTCTTCACAGGCTCCGGGCCTTTCTCCTTAGAGGTAATGAGCTTCACAGGCATTCGCCTTCTTCACAGGCTCTGGGCCTTTTCCAAAAAGAGACGATCTTCATAGGCGTTCGCCTTCTTCACAGGCTCAGGGCCTTTTCCAAAAAGAGATGATCTTCACGGGCGTTCGCCTTCTTCACAGGCTCAGGGCCTTTTCCAAAAAGAGACGATCTTCACAGGCGTTCGCCTTCTTCACAGGCTCAGGGCCTTTTCCAAAAAGAGACGATCTTCACAGGCGTTCGCCTTCTTCACAGGCTCAGGGCCTTTACCCAAAAGAGACGATCTTCACAGGCGTTCGCCTTCTTCACAGGCTCAGGGCCTTTTCCAAAAAGAGACGATCTTCACAGGCGTTCTCCTTCTTCATAGGCTCAGGGCCTTTTAGGGATAGAACCTCCGGAGGTGCTGGATGTTCCATGCGTTCTGGATCGGCTCCCCCTCTTGAGTCTCCAAGCACACGGAGCCAGGCCTGGAAACATGAACAACCTTGAACGGGCCCTCCCACATGGGAGAGAGCTTGTGCAGCCCTTCCCTGGAGAGGACCCGCCTGAGTACGAGGTCTCCTACCTCGAGGGTCCTGGGGCGGATGTTGCGGCAGTGATATCGTCGTAGCGCCTGTTGGTACCTTGCCGCTCGCAGCGCGGCTTCCCGGCGGCGTTCCTCCCCCAGCACGAGGTCCATCCCCCGCATGGCGTCCTGCTGGGCCTCGTCGAACGCCAGGACCCGTGCGGAGCGACGCTTGACCTGGTGAGGAAGGACTGCTTCGGCTCCGTAGACCAGGAAGAACGGGGTTTCCCCGGTTGGTTTGGTCGCGGTTGTGCGGATGGACCACAACACGGATTGGAGCTCGTCGTACCAACCCCTGCCACAGGCCTCCAGCTTCTTCTTGAACGTTCTGGTCTTAAGGCCTCTCAGGACCTCCGCGTTGGCTCGTTCGGCTTGCCCATTGCTTCGCGGGTGTGCCACCAAAGCGTAGCATATCTGTGTTCCAAGGTTAGCACAATATGTTTTGAAGAGATTACTGGTGAACTGCGAACCGTTGTCTGTGATGATGCAATTCGGCACCCCGAACTGGCTCACGATACCCCTGATGAACTTGATCGCGGAGCCTGCGGGGATGGTACGGACAGCCTCCACCTCTGCCCACTTGGTTAACTTGTCGATGGCGACGTAGAGGTAACGGTAGCCCCCTGGCGCCCGGGGGAACGGTCCCAGAATATCCAACCCCCAAACTGCGAATGGCCACGAGAGGGGTATAGTCTGCAGGCTCCCCGCTGGTTGATGGATCTGCTTGGAATGGAACTGGCAGGCCTCACAAGCCTTTACTAATTCGATTGCGTCGTTGAGCGCGGTGGGCCAATAGAACCCACTGCGGAATGCTTTGCCGACGAGGGTCCGTGATGATGAGTGGTGTCCGCAGTCTCCGCCGTGTATGTCCCCCAGTAGTTCCCTTCCTTGCTTCCTGGAGATGCAGCGCAGAGATACGTCGTTGGGTCGCTTCCGGTAGAGTTCTCCGTCTCTGATGCAGTATGCCGTGGCCTGCCACGCCACACGTTCTGCTTCCTCCTCCTTCTCTGGCAGGGCCCCACGTGTCAGGTAATTCCGGAGCTCTGTGATCCAGCACTCCTCCTGAGGTTCCATCGTCAGGAGCAAACGTGCTCCTAAGGGCGGTCCGCAGGCCGGGGCTCCCGAGGCTGGCGGCTGAGGGAGCTCCTCTCGAGGCTGAGCCATGCTTGATAGCATTGGCTGCACTGAAGGCTTGAAGAGTCGCTCTTCGAAGACGCCGGGCTCCTGTGGCAGCCGCCTAGACGCCCGTCCGGCTATGTCGTCAGCTTCCTGGTTGGTGCCACGGGGCACGTGCTTCAGCTCCAGCCCCCAGAACTGCTTTTCAATCCTGCGGACCTCCGCCAGGTAGGCCTCCATATGCTCGTCCTTCGGCTCATAAACCTTATTGGATAAGTTGACTAGGAGATGCGAGTCGCCTTTGATGGTGAGGCGCTTCACTCCCAGGGCCGCTGCGGCCTTCAACCCGGCTATCAGTCCCTCATATTCTGCTATGTTGTTGGAGACCTTTTCTCCTTGCTGGAAACAGAGTTGTACTGCATAGTAGAGCTTATCTTGAGTGGGTGATATCAGCACCGCACCAGCCCCCGCGCCGTGCCTGGAGAATGCCCCGTCAAAGTACATGACCCAGCCTTCTGGCGCCTCGCTCCCTGGGGAGAGGGAGCGATCCTCGTTGTCCTTGAGGCCTGGCGCCTCTGTCCATTCCGCCACGAAATCCGCCAATGCGGCTCCTTTGATGACCCTAGTTGTGCTGAACTCAAGCTGAAATGCTTGCAACTCTATGTTCCACTCAGCGACCCTTCCGGCTGAGTTAGGGCTCCTGAGCACCCTCTCCAGGGGGTACGATGAGACGACCTTGATCGGGTGAGCTTGGAAGTAGTGACGCAGCTTGCGCGAGGCCACCAGCAGCGCGAGGAGGAGCTTCTGAGGCATCGGGTATCGTTCCCTCGCGTCCCGTAGCACCGTGCTAACGAAGTAGACCGGGTGTTCAACAAGGCTGAGAGCATCTTGGGTCGCGGCGCCCTCGGGAGGTGAAGGCACCTCACGAGATGCTGTGGCCTCGGGAGGCGAACCATCCGGGCATGCCGCCTCTCCTGTCTCTAGTGCGTCCCTCGGCAGCTGACTCTCTCCATCTGTAGTTTTGGCTTCCTCGAGCTTTCCCTGTTCCCGTCTCGTCTAGCCTCGGGCTGCCGCTATGGTCTTGGCCTGGCGCTCCTCCCTAACCGCGACCAGCGCTACGCTGGCAGAGTAGGGAGTGGCGGCAAGGTAAAGCAGCAGAGGCTCCTGAGGGCGCGGAGACACCATGACTGGGGGACTGGTTAGGTACCTCTTGAGATCTTGAAACGCCTTATCTGCCTCTTCAATCCATTCAAAGGGCCCCTTTTTCTTCATCAGCTGAAAGAAAGGCAGCGCTCGTTCCCCCAACTTGGAGATGAAGCGCCCTAGCGCGGTCACACGCCCAGTGAGCTTCTGCATTTCTCTGAGGGTCTTTGGCGGACTCATGTCCTCGACCGCCTTGACCTTCTCGGGGTTGGCCTCGATGCCACGGTGAGACACGAGGAATCCCAAAAGCTTGCCCGAGGGAACGCCAAACACACATTTCTCCGGGTTGAGCCGCAGGTTCACTACGTCGAGGCTCGCGAAGGTCTCCTCCAGGTCTTGTATCAGGGTCCTGGCCTCTCGACATTTCACCACAATGTCATCGACGTATGCTTCAACATTCTTCCCGAGCTGCGGGCCCAAGGTGATGTGCATCAGCCGCTGAAAGGTTGCCCCTGCGTTGCGTAGTCCAAATGGCATGCATGTATAGCAGTACACCCCGCACGGGGTCAAGAAGGCGGTCTTCTCAACGTCTTCTATCGCCATCTTGATCTGGTGATATTCGGAGAAGGCATCCAAAAAGCACAACAGGTCGCACTCGGCGGTGGAATCGACGATCTGGTCGATGCGAGGGAGCGGGAACGGATCTTGCGGGCATGCCTTGTTGAGGTTGGTGAAGTCGACACACATGTGTTCCTTCCCCCCTTTCTTGGGCACAACGACAGGGTTGGCCAACCAATCTGGGTACCGGACCTCGCGAATGACTCCAGCGGCTTCCAACTTGCGGGTCTCTTGGACGATGAAGGCCTGCTTCTCTGCGGACTGCCGCCTGGCCTTCTACTTCACGGGGCGCACATTTGGGCACACGTTGAGGTGGTGCTCGATGACGTCCCTGGGGATCCCTGCCAACTGATCGGGCTCCCAAGCAAACACTTTCTTGTTTGCACGCAGGAACTTGACCAGGGCTCCTCCTGCTCAGGCCCCAGGTTGGCGCCAATGGTGAAAGTGGCGCTGGAGGACCCGTCCTCGTCGACGGGTATCTGCTTGGTTTCTGCCTTGTCCTGGGTGAACAACTGCTTCTTCTTGGTAGGCGCAGCCCCCTTGGGCCCAGGGGTCCCCGCGTCGGCGGGCTGTGCCGATGCCGCCGTCTTGAAGGCGAGCTTGAGTACTCGCAGGGCGTCCCCGGTGTCTCCGTGCACGGTGAGGGTACCGCTGCTCCCGGGCATCTTCATGAGGTTGTACGCCGGGTGCGTGGCGGCCATGAACTGGGCCAGCGCCGGGTAGCCGAGGACGGCGTTGTAAGGGAGGCCGATGGGGGCGACGTCGAAGTAGACCATCTCCGTGCGGAAGTTGTCGTAGGTGCCGAAGGTTACCGGGAGCCGGATCTGTCCCAAGGAGTTGGACGACCCGCCCCCGACGCCTGAGAAGGATCGGCTGGGTTGCAGCCGCTCCCGGGGTATGCTGAGGAGGTTGAAGGTCTCGACCGAGAGCACGCTGAGGCCCACGCCGCCATCGACGAGGGTTCTGGTGACGGCCACCCGGCAGATGGTGGGGGTGCACAACAGGGGGAGCGCGCCCGAGCCGGCCAAGTTAGCGAGGTGGTCCTCCGAGCTGAAGGTCAGACCAACCTCGCGCGCCGCCCGGTCCGGGGAAGCCCCCTGCCGCGCGGAAACGGCGCCGATTTGGCGGGCAAATGGCTTGACGTGGCGGCTTGTGGGTGGCGCCTGCGACCTGCCCAGGAGGGCCGCAACGACCGGAAGCGTCGATGTCGCGGTGCGGTCACCCTGTCGCATAGGCAGGGGCCCGGGTGGTGCTTGTTGCTCGCCTCCCGCTGGGCCGGTGGTGGTGTTGACGGCGTGCGACGGGGGACGGCGAGGACGTCCGCCAGCGAGGGCCGCTGGAATGACGCGAGCTCGACGTGCGCCGTACATGGATGCGGCGGTCGGAGGAGAGCGGAGCGGTGGAAGACAGATTCCGGCGCACCCCTACCTGGCGCGCCAAATGTCGGATTCACGGGTTCCGGCAGACCCTTAAGGTTCGAACTCTGGGGTGCGCGCGGAGATCGTGCCCACTACCTCTCCGTCTCGCAAGGATCTAAACTACTGCAAGAACAACACAAGAGACACAGGGTTTATACTGGTTCGGGCCACCATTGTGGTGTAATACCCTACTCCAGTGTGGTGTGGTGGATTGCCTCTTGGGCTGATGAGGAAGAACAGTACAAGGAAGAACAGCCTCGCGAGGGTCTGTTCTTGGCTAGGGGATGAACTGCTAGGGGGAGTTCGATCGCCCTTCTCTCTCTCTCTAGATGCTGGATTCGGTCTCTAGCCCACTCCAATCTGCCTCTACCCTGGGGGTGGCTAGTCCTATTTATAGACAAAGGCCCTGGGCCTCTTCCCCAATATTGAGCGGGAAGGGCGCCAACAATTGGCCAATTTGAAGGGGAACATCTGGTACACTTATCCTGACTAAAGTTGGTCTTCGCCTGCCAAAGGCCCTGTGGTGACGCCGTCCTGGGCTCCACGGTGACCTCCTTCCCACTATTGGACTGGTCTTGGTCTCGTTGCACCGAAAAGGCTGCCTTTGCTTGAACCTCTCGCCAGCGCTTGCCCCCTTTGCACCAAAGAGGAAAGGGAGACGCTACGCGGGCTGGCGCCCGCCTGGCACCCTTGGTCGTCATGGCTTGCGTCATGGGCACCTTGTGAGGTACCCGCCTTGATCTCTCCGCCTCCTCGCGAGCCAGCCTAAGGAGGCCATGCTTGAGAAAGCGCCATGTCGTCCGCCTCGCAAGGCTTGGCCCCTCGCGAGGGTTTTGAACCTTGTGCTGATGAAGATGGGCCACGCTGGGCCCCCATTTGAGCCACGCCGCAGGCTGCAGGCAGGCAAGTCTGGGGACCCCCGTTCCCAGAACGCTGACAGATGCTATGATTTGTTAGAATTGCACTATGTGCTTCACGTAAAACTTTTGAGCTATGGAATTGCTCTTATGCTTCACTTATATCTTTTTTAGCATGGTGGTACTTTAATTTTGAAGAAATGCTCTCATGCTTCACTTAGATCATTTTGAGAGTTAGTAAAATTTTGAAGAAATATCCTCTCAATGCTTCACCTATATTATTTTGAGAGATGAAAATTTTGAAAAAATATTTATGCTCTCGTGCTTCACTTAAATTTGTTTGAGAGCCTTGTTATTAGCAATGGAAATTTGCTTAAAGATACGAACTTAGTCCCAAAGCGATAGATATTCAAGAGGGGTAATAAAAACTATCATGAAGATAATTGGATATTAAAAATTGATTCCTTGCAATAATTTTGCGATATGGATATAGTAATATGTGAGTCATGTTGGTGAGTAATTATGCTTTAGTAAGAATATTTTTGTTAAGGTTTTTGATTCCCTGTAGAAGCACAAAAGTCAATAGTTGTGCAATGAAGTTACATCCTACTTGTGGTGCATTATTCGGTGTTAGTTGCTTGTTTATGATCGTTTTTGTTTCTTGGTTGGTTGCTTCTCAATCTATTTGCTAGACTTTCCTTGTACTAAGCGGGAATACAGCTTGTGCATCCAAAATCCTAAACCAAGTTGTGCCCAATGACTCCACCATATCTACCTATATGCGGTATTTCCATGCCGTTCCAAGTATATTTGTATGTGCCAACTCTCATTTTCAAAATGAATTTCCTTTTTGTGTGCCCGCATCGCTCATGAAGCGGCAGGGCGTGGCCAATGTTTTCCATGCTAGATATGTTATTCTCAAGATGAGTGTTTATTCACTTGTCATTGCACGGGAGTGTGGCAGGTAATAGGGATACCCAGTCCTGAAATGAAATTTTTATGTCGTCAATAATAAATTCCTTGTGAAGTGTTGGTATGAAAGGCACCCGTGGATACGGCTATCCATGGATTGTGAAAGAATGGTGGAAAATGGAATGAACTTTATTTTATGTTTGGGAATCGCCTATGATTTATCTAGCATGGAAAGTATTGGGAATTCTCGATCGTTTTCGTTGACAGGAAAAGCATGCCTCTCAAAACAATATTCTCTCAATTTAAGCTTTGAGCTCTGGCACCTCTACAAATCTCTGCTTCCCTATGTGAAGGGCCTATCTATTTATTTAATGCAAAAAAATTAGTCGTCATCTTCTCTTATAAAGCACCAACTAGGATAAACTATTATCGTACTTGTGCATTGGATGTAGCTAATATTTGAGTGTGTTTCATGAATGGATCAATGATTGAGCATAATGGGCTAGGGATAGCTTTCTATAGCATTGATATTTTTAAAGACATGGTTGCTTGTTGATATTCTTGAGTATTAAGGTTTTCATGTCAAATTATAGATTATTGCTTTGAATCATCTAAAGTCCAAATGTCCATGCTACCAAGAAAACAATATGTGATGAATATGATGGGTAGAATTCCACATCGAAAATTCTGTTTTATCATTTACCTACTCGAGGACAAGCTGGAATTAAGCTTGGGGATGATGATACGTCTCCAACGTATATATAATTTTTGATTGTTCCATGCTATTCAAGTATCAATCTTGGATGAATTATACTCATTTACTAGCATATATCAGTTTTTGGGGCTAACCTATTGACATAGTGCCCAGTGCAATTGCTGTTTTCTACTTGTTCTTTTTTACTTTGCAGAATATCAATACCATACAAAGTCCAAATGCAACGAAACATTTTGGAATTTTTTTCTTGACAAAAGACACCCAGGGAGACAAAGGAGCACGCGGGAGGAGGCCCGTGGGGCCCACTAGGCACCAGGATGCGCCAGGAGGCCCAGGCGCCCCCTACTGGGTGGTGGAGCTCACGGGAAGCTTCTCCACCGACCTCCACCTCTATAAATACTCTAAAATCCCAAAAAATCCTAGGGGAGTCAACGAAACACAATTCCATCCACGGCAAGTTCCAGAACCATGAGATCCAATCTACAGGCCATATCCGGCACTCTGCCGGAGGGGGCAACGATCACAGAGGGGTTCTTCATCATCCTTGTTTCCCCTCCGATGATGTGTGAGTAGTTAACCACAGACCTACGAGCCTGTAGGTAGTAGCTAGGTGGCTTCTTCTCTCTTTTTGATCTTCAATACAATGTTCTCCTCATGTTTCTTGGAGATCTATTTGATGTAATGACTTTTTGCGGTGTGTTTGTTGGGATCCGATGAATTGTTAGTTTATGATCAGATCTATCCATGAATATTATTTGAGTCTTTGTTGAACTCTTTTATGAAGGATCTTTATAGCCTTGTATTTCTTCTCCGAAACTTTGGTTTGGTTTGGCCAACTAGATTGATTTTTCCTGCCATGGGAAGAGATGCTTTGTGATGGGTTCAATCTTGCGGTGCTCAATCTCAAGGATAGAAAGAGACAAGACACACATGTATCGTTGCCATTAAGGATAAAAATATGGGGTATATTCCTACATGAATAGATCTTGTCTGCATCATGTCATTGTTCTTATTGCATTAATTACTCCATTTTACCATGAACTTAATACACTAGATGCATGCTGGATAGCGGTCGATATGTGGAGTAATAGTATTAGATGAAGAATCGTTTCGATCTACTATCTTGGATGTGATGCCTAGTGAAATCTACGACCCCCGGTCTATTTCCCATCATATTAAATCTAAAAATACCTTGTTGCACTTTTTCTTCATTTATTTTATTTTGTGTTTTACTCAGATCTGTTTATCGAATCTCACAGAATTTAATCTATCTCAGTACCAAGGAGGGACTGACAACCCCTCTTACGCGTTGGATTGCAAGTATTTGTTGTTTGTGTGGAGGTGTTATTTACATAGTGTTGCTTGGTTCTCCTACTAGATTGATAACCTTGGTTTCATAACTGAGGGAAATACTTACCTTTGTTGTGTTGCATCATCCCCTCCTTTTCGGGGAATTAGCAACACAAATACAAGCAATCACCAATGCAACTAAGACGAGGACGAACCTCGGCGGCCCAACAATGGAGGCCAAAAGAAGTTTACTAATGAGGTAACAGAAGCAAACATGATTTATGTTACCCACATCCCTAAAAGGGAGAGGAAGCACGTGCTTCGGGGCATTTATGCGCTAGAGCCAGTTGCCACGAAGTTCGAATCATGGCCCGGCTTACCCGGTCACATTTGACAAACATGACCACCCGACCAGCATGAGGCGCGACGGATCGGCCGCACTCGTCCTGGACCTGATCGTCGATGGTTTTCATCTGATACACGTCCTTATGGATAGAGGAAGCAGCCTCAACATAATCTATGAGGACACGGTTAGGAAGATCGGCATTGACTCATCTCGAATCAAACCCAGCAGCACCACCTTTAAAGGTGTCAAACCAAGCGTTGAGGCCCATTGTACCAGAACTGTGACACTAGAGGTAGTCTTGGGGTCACCTGAGAACTTCAAGAGCGAGCATTTAATCTTTGACATCATCCCTTTCTACATCAGATATCACGTGCTCCTAGGGTGCACTGCATTCAGTCGCTTCAATGCAGTCCTGCATTACGCTTACCTCGAGCTTAAAATGCCAGGACCTAGCGGTGTTATTACAGTCAATGGTAACACTGAACGCTCTCTTTGGATAGAGGAAGAGACTGCAGCCTTCGCAGCCAAGGTGCGGGCATCCGAGTAGGTAACCTGTTGCAGTAAATTAATGCACCCCAGCCCTTCGAAGCATACGTGGGCCACACCGGTCGACCTCGGTCATGCCAACCCCCACCCTAAATAGGGATACGGGCTCCTCGCGCGCTCTTCTTTGAAGGGCGCTATGTCCCCAGGGTGCACAATTTCGCACTAAAAAATCCCAGGGCCGCTGAGGAGGCAAAACAAAGGAAACATCAGATTCGCTAGCCCGAGCAGTGACGATGCTTCAGGCTTGCACATCAGCACAGTTCTATCAAAGAACTAGCCAATACTAGCATGCCCACGTGCCATAAACCACACAAACATACAGCTATGGGACTCCGCCAGCAAACGCATCAAGCACGTGCATGGACGAGGTTGCATGCTTCATATATCAGATTTTTCCATCAACAAGGATGAGCTGGTCAACAACATGGAGACGCAGACGTGCAGAAGGAAGCAGCCCGGGTTCATAAACCCTATGATAATGTCCGCCCTCTTCTTACTTACTCCTTCAATATCTCCTATCGCATTGTATCTTTTTAGTTCCTCTCGTCAAAGCTCGGCATGTAAAGCTTGACCATATGAAATAAAGAAATCGTAACCATCAAAGTCCTTAACGCATTTCCCTACAAGCATAGCCCATGATCTACAAGAATGTCTTTAAGATACAACTGCTAAACGAGCCTTGTTTCTATGCCCTGAAATACAAGTCCAAAGTACTTAGTGTCTCGGATATTGCATTATATGCATAAGTTTTGAACCTGCATTTTGGTCAATAGTTGGGTTTTCCGGCTCCTATGTGTACCCCTTACATTCTTGACTAATTCGGCTAAGGGTGTAATTGGAACCACTGCGATAGTGCCGCCAGTTTAAGTGGCAGAGCGCCTCAGTGGAGAAAGCCAAAAAGTGACTATCTAGGTAAGCGCAAACTGGTCGGCAATCCGAAGACCGTGTTAAGCGACGTGTCGTTAGAGATCATCCATGTCAAACGAAGGGCTTCTTCCTTGCATTAGCCAAAGTGGGCAATGGTATAGACCTCAGCTACGCAAGCCGACCACTTCACATACCGGGGGCTCATTGTCGCCCCCCACAGTCAAGCTCCTATGACTAAGTGAAAGTCATCTAGTCACTATAGTCTGGTTGCCTAGTTCTTGTGAGCATGGACCGCCTTAGGGAACCGACACGCCGGCTAAGGGTCACATTTGCCTAAAAAGAACACCTTCGTTACATTGTACAAGGGGGTTGAAGCCGACGACTGGCCACTGATACGTCTCCAACGTATCTATATTTTTTTATCATTCCATGCTATTATATTATCTGTTTTGGATATTTTATATGCATTAATATGCTATTCTATATGATTTTTGGGACTAACCTATTAACCTAGAGCCCAGTGCCATTTCCTGTTTTTTCTTGTTTTAGAGTCTAGCAAAAAAGGAATGCCAAACGGAATGAAACTTTCGCGATGATTTTTCTGGGACCAGAAGACATCCAGAGGGCTTGGAGTGCACGTCAGGAAAGTCACGAGGCGGCCACAAGGTCGGGAGGCACACCTAGGGGGGTAGGGCACGCCCACACCCTTGTGGGCCCCTCGTGACTCCACCGACCTATTTCTTCCGCCTATATATTCTCAAATATCCTAAAAACTTCCAGGAGAGCCATGAAACCACTTTTCCACCGCGACAACCTTCTGTACCCATGAGATCCCATCTAGGGGCCTTTTCCGGCGTCCTGTCGGAGGGGATTCGATCATGGAGGGCTTCTACATCAACACCATTGCCTCTTCGATGAAGCGTGAGTAGTTTACCACAGACCTACATGTCCATAGCTAGTAGCTAGATGGCTTCTTCTCTCTCTCTCTCTCTCTTCGATTCTCAATAAAAGTTCTCCTCGATGTTCTTGGAGATCTATTCGATGTAATACTCTTTTGCGGTGTGTTTGCCGAGACCCAATGAATTGTTGATTTATGATTAGCTTATCTATGAATATTATTTGAATCTCCTCTGAATTCTTTTATGCATGATTTGATATCTTTGCAAGTCTCTTCGAACTATCGATTTGGTTTGGCCAACTATATTGGTTTTTCTTGCAATGGGAGAAGTGCTTAGCTTTGGGTTCAATCTTGCGATGCTCGATCCTAGTGACAGAAGGGGAACCGACACGTATTGTATTGTTTCCATCGAGGATAAAAATATGGGGTTTTCATCATATTGCTTGAGTTAATTCCTCTACATCATGTCATCTTTCTTAATGCGTCAATCTGTTCTTTATGAACTTAATACTCTAGATGCATGTTGGATAGCGGTCGATGTGTGGAGTAATAGTAGTACATGCAGGCAGGAGTCAGTCTACTTGACACGGACGTGATGCCTATAGTCATGATCATTCCCTTAGATATCGTCATAACTTTGCGCTTTTCTAACAATTGCTCGGAAGTAATTTGTTCACCCACTGTAATATTTTCTATCTTGAGAGAAGCCTCTAGTGAAACCTATGGCCCCAGGTCTACTTTCCATCATATAAGTTTCCGATCTACAATTTTAGTTTCCTATTTACTTTCTTTGCAATCTTTTACTTTCCGTTCCATAAACCAAAAATACCAAAAATATTTCTTTACCTTTTATGCATCTATATCAGATCTCACTTTGCAAATAACCGTGAAGGGATCGACAACCCCTTTGTCCCGTTTGGTGCAAGTTGGTGTTTGTTTGTGCAGGTATTCGGTGGCTTGTGCATTGTCTCCTACTAGATTGATACCTTGGTTATCAAAACTGAGGGAAATACTTACTCTACTTTGCTGCATCACCCTTTCCTCTTCAAAGGAAAAACCAACACAAGTTCAAGAGGTAGCAGGAAGAATTTCTGGCTCCGTCGCCGGGGAAACTACGCCAAGCCAAGACATACCAAGTACCCATCATAAACTCTCATCCCTTGCATTACATTATTTGCCATTCGCCTCTCGTTTTCCCCCCTACTTCTACAATGATTTTCAAAAAGGTTTGCCTTTTCTTCGCCCCTCTTCCGTTTGCCTTTTGTGTGCATATCTCACCCCTATGGCTAGTCCTCCCATTATCGTGAGCACTCCTGATAATGAAGTCCTCAACTTCAAACAAAGGGAAGGAGAAAATTTGAAAGATGCTTGGTACAGAATTTGCAATGCTCAAAACAGATTTATTCAAAAGCAATCTATTGCTATGCTTCTTCGCAATTTTTATGTAGGCGTTACTCCTTGGAATATATATGTTCTAGATACCATTACAGGAGGAAATTTCTTGGGGAGCCATACTTTTGATTCTTACAATGCTACGATTGATTTTTTAGGTCCCCCGCCTCTTTTGGTTAACGGTACTGCTTTAACTTTGGAGCATGTGATGCAAAGACTTGGTATTATTGAACATAAAATCGCTACTGTTGAAATATTGAAAATTTGGATAAAAAGATTCATAATCAAATTACTCAATATTGATCTAAAGTAGGGGTTACTTTAAAGAATCTTAGGGAAAAGGAACCTATTGTCACGAATGAATTTCTTGATTTCTTGCCTAGGAGTTTGATCATTTATAAAACCAAAGAATCTCCTACCAGGCATAACTATGTAATTGAAGATTTTCATGCCAAAGATGATAACACTTAGATCTATTCGTGTTGTATGCCTAGCTAAGGGCGTTAAACAATAGCGCTTGTTGGGTGGCAACCCAACTTTATTTTTGCTTTTGCTTTTTAGGTTCTGTTTTGCAATAAATATTTCATCTAGCCTCTCGTTAGATGTTGTTTTGTGTTTTAGTTAGTGTTTGTGCCAAGTAAAACCTTTGAGATAGGTTGTGGTAATAGTTGATTTGATCTTGCTGAAAAAACAGAAACTTATGCGCTCAGTCCCAGAATTGTTAAAAATCACAAAAGCGTCGAAAAATTCTAAATTTTTTATAGTAGATTGATATACAAATTGCTTAGGACGTCCTATTTTGTCAGGATTTTTGGAGTAATAGAAGTATGTGAGCTATCCAGATTACTACATGTTGTTCTGTTTTTGACAGATTCTGTTTTTGCGTGTTGTTTGCTTATTTGATGCATCTATGGATAGTATCAGTGGGTATGAACCATGGAAAAGTTGGAATACAGTAGATATTACACCAATATAAATAAAGAATGAGTTCACAAAAGTACCAAAAGTGGTGATTTATTTTCTTATACTAACGAAGCTTGTGAAATTTTCTGTTGAGTTTTGTGTTGTGAAGTTTTCAAGTTTTGGGTAAGGATTTGATGGACTATGGAATAAGGAGTGGCAAGAGCCTAAGCTTGGGGATGCCCAAGGAACCCCAAGATAATATTCAAGGGTGCCAAGAGCCTAAGCTTAGGGATGCCCCGGGAAGGCATCCCCTGCTTCGTCTTCGTCTATCGGTAACTTTACTTGAGGCTATATTTTTATTCACCACATGATATGTGTTTTGCTTGGAGCGTCTTGTATGATTTAATTCTTTGGTTTTTAGTTTTCCGCAATCATCCTTTCTATACACACCTTTTGGGAGAGACACGCATGAATCGTGATTTATTAGAATACCCTATGTGCTTCACCTATATCTTTTGAGCTAGGCAAATTTGCTCTAGTGCTTCACTTATATCTTTTTAGAGCACGGCGGTGGTTTTATTTTATAGAAATTCATGAACTCTCGTACTTCACTTATATTATTTTGAGAGTCTTTAAAACATCATGTATCGGGGATTTACCCCGCGGTATGACCCGGCTGGAGATATGACCCGGCTGGGACTTGGTGTTTCACTGGTGACCCAACAGATGTTTAAGCCTACAGATGTTAAGCCAGATGTTTAAGCCGGCAGATGTTAAGCCAGATGTTTAAGCCGACAGATGTTAAGCCAGATGTTTAAGCCGACGGGTGTTGAGCCAGATGTTTAAGCCGACAGATGTTAAGCCAGATGTTTAAGCAGCCAGATGTTTAAGCCGACAGATGTTAAGCCAGATGTTTAAGCTGACAGATGTTAAGCCAAATGTTTATGCTGGATGATAAGTCAGATTGTAACAGAGTCGCCTGGGGTTAAGAAGCCCAAGACATTAAGAAGCCCAAGACGTTAAGAAGCCCATGGAGAGAAGCCCGTAAAGAGAAGTCGGAATAGTTTAAGTCTTAATTTGAGTTGGACTCTACTTGTAATAGAGTAATCCTAATCCTACTAGGACTAGTCATGTAACCCGCCCTTCAACTCATATAAGGAGGGGCAGGGCACCCCAAGAGGGAGAGGTTGAATAATCGTTAAGGCTAGACACAACTAGGAGAGCCGCAGATACGGCGACTCCCTCGTGAACATAATGAGACCTAGCCACAAACAACATGTAGGGTTGTGTAACACCCCGGATGTAACTTGCCATATTTGTACTCCAACTCTTGCCATTTTCGGCAATGTGATATGATATTCCCTCGTGGTTGGGTTCTTCTTCGTTTTGCATTTTGTCCTTGTCGTGCATTTCATATCATGTCATCATGCGCATCGCATTCGCATACGTGTTCGTTTCATGAATCCGAGCATTTTCCTCGTTGTCCGTTTTACAATCCGGCGCTCCTATGTTCCCCGGCGTCCCCTTTTACCTTTTTCCGTGAGCGGGTATTAAACTTTCTCGGAATGGACCGAGGTTTGTCAAGCCGCCTTGGTATAGCACCGGTAGACCGCCTGTCAAGTTTGGGGTCATTCGGAGGTCGTTTGATACTCCAACGCTTAACTGGGTAACCGTGAAGGCCTCGTGTGTGTTGCAGCCCAAAACCCCTCCAAAAAAGCCCAATAACCCACCTAAGCCACTCCCATGTCCATCGCCGTTCGATCACGATCGTGTGGGCGAAAACCGTGCTCAATTTGGAGCTTCCTAGCTCCTTCTACCTATAAATAGGTGCTCCCCGTCCAAATCTCGCAGTCCAAACCCTAGCCCCGCTCATCCGCGCCGCCGGACGTGTCCACCGGCCACCTCACTCCAGCCACTCACCGCGCGCCATGTCGCCACCCCCGCCGCCTTAGCCACTCTCCGCGCGCCACGTGGCCCGGCCACCGCGCGCCGCCGCCAGCCCGCCGCGGCCCAACGCGGGCCCGCCCGGCCCGGGATCTCCGCGCCGCCGCCCGCGCGCGCGCCTCCCCGCCGCCGTTCGCCGCGCGCCCCGCCGCCCGCTTCGTGCCGCCGCCTCCTCGCTCCGCCTCGCCGCCCGTCGCGCTCGCCGCTGCCGCAGCCGACGCCGCCTTCCGCGCCCGCCGGCCGCCGCGCCCCGCCGCCCGCCGAGTCGCCGCCTCCTCCGCCCTCCGTCGCCGTCGCCGGCGCCGGATCCATCCCGGATCCGCCTCGCCGCCGCCTCCCCGCACCTCCCCGAGGAGTTCTCGGGCGAACTCCGGCGCCACCTCGGTTCGCGCGCCCGCGAGGAACCCTAGATCTGGACTCGGTTGACTTTTCCCTCTCCCCCTTAATTTTTATGCTAACTTTGACATGCGATATCTCCGCATCCGTGGCTCCGTTTTGGGCGTATAGCATATCGAATTGTTCGACTCGATGAGTACATCATTTCGTCTCATTGCGTCATTTTCATTTGAGCACATCTTGAAGACAGAAATGCTGTTGGAAGAGGGCTATGTGATGTTAGTTTCAGATCTGTTTCAGTAGATGCACTTTTGTCATTTTTGCCATGATTGATGTGTGCATCCTATGAACTGGAGTCCTACATGTGTTTTGTAATATGCCATGCCATCTTTACAGGGGTGTATGCCATGTATTTTTGTGATCCTTGTGGTGACTAGCACAAGCATGCAAACTAGGGATAATAATGTTGCTGATTTCAGGGACTTAGTGATTTCACCAAGTCATTCCCTGCTGTTATTTTTATGCCATGAGTTCATGTTGTTTCAGAGAGATCTATGGCTCTTATGAGCATGACCAGTAAGAGTGTTTTGAACATATGGATTTTCTCTATCCATCCATGCCTTTGTTTGTAATTATGGAGTGTCATAGCTTGAGTCAATCGAGCTCTACTTTTGCTATAAAATGTTTCTGGCAGATTGTTTACATGTTATTCGATTTTGCCAAGCTTGTTGTAGTTGATCTTTGCATGCTATAATGTTGTTCTTCCCATGTATAGCTTCTATGCCATGTCTTCTTGGTGAATGTATGCTTAGTTTATCATCCAAGGCTCTGTAGTGGGTGCATCGAGCTCGTAAACATGCCTACTTGTTATCTGTTTTTGACATGTCCAGTTTTCTGCTAAGTCTGAAAACTGTAACGAAACTTGCTTAATTGATATGGGTGCTATTATATTTTCTAGTCCTTTTTGGATCATGGTCAGTAAGGTACTTTTGTTCTATGCTTTGAGTAGATTCACGCCATGCCATATTTTGCTATGTCCTGTTCTTGTAGCATATTGTTTCCTTGCTCTAAACATGTCATCCTGATGCTAATTTCTGGCATGATAGTATTTTCACTAAGTCTGTGAATCTGTTATCTTTTGCACTTTGCCATGCTTGTTTGAACCTGTTGTTGTGTGATTTAGCCGTAGCTCAGTGTTCATCTTTGGTCAAGCATCTTGAGTAGATCACTGTCATAGGTTTTGCTGATATGTTTGGATGCAGTAGCTTAATTTCTTGTTGCACGCTAAGTGGCATCATGCTGTTAATGGCAGAATCTTGTCATTCTTGTTTTGCTTGTCATTTGCAAACCGTGCATCCGATTCCGGTGATCTTTATATCGATTTTAACCGAAATCACCTCACATATCCAGTGGCATACTTGGTTTGCCAAGATTATGCCTTGTTCATCCTTGTCCTTCCGGAGCACGCATATGCATTGCATATCACATCTCGCATATCATGCCATGTTTTTGCATCATGTTGTTTGCGCATTGCATCGTGGTTGATAGTTGTTCCTTTACTTGTGTTCTTGTTTTGGGTAGAGCCGGGAGACGAGTATGTGAACGAGGATCCTGTTGAGAACGCTTACGAGGATCAAGCTTTCGACAACTCTGAGAACCTTGCAGGCAAGATGACCATACCCTCGAAATCACTTCTATCTTTGCTTGCTAGATGCTCGCTCTTTTGCTATGCCTATGCTGCGATACCTACCACTTGCTATATCATGCCACCCATATTGCCATGTCAAACCTCTAACCCACCATGTCCTAGCAAACCGTTGATTGGCTATGTTACCGCTTTGCTCAGCCCCTCTTATAGTGTTGCTAATTGCAGGTGAAGATGAAGTTTGTTCCATGTTGGAACATGATTACTTTGGGTTATCACAATATCTCTATTTTAATTAATGCATCTATATACTTGGTAAAGGGTGGAAGGCTCGGCCTTATGCCTGGTGTTTTGTTCCACTCTTGCCACCCTAGTTTTTGTCATACCGGTGTTATGTTCCTTGATTTTACGTTCCTTACACGGTTGGGTGATTTATGGGACCCCCTTGACAGTTCGCCTTGAATAAGACTCCTCCAGCAAGGCCCAACTTTGGTTTTACCATTTGCCACCTAAGCCTTTTCCCCCCGGGTTTTCGCGAGCCCGAGGGTCATCTTTATTTTAAACCCCCCCCCCCCCCGGACCAGTGCTCCTTCGAGTGTTGGCCCGAAACGAGCAACCTGCAGGGCCACCACGGGGAAACTCGAGGCCTGGTTTTACTCGTAGCTTGACTTATCCGGATATGCCCTATAACCGAGATATGTGCAGCTCCTATCAGGATTTGTCGGCACAATCGGGCGGCTTTGCTAGATTTGTTTTATTACTGTCGAAATGTCTTGTAGTCCGGGATTCTGAGACTGATCGGGTCTTCCCAGTAGAAGGAATATCCTTCGTTGACCGTGAGAGCTTATAATGGGCTAAGTTGGGACACCCCTGCAGGGTATTATCTTTCGAAAGCCATGCCCGCGGTTATGAGGCAGATGGGAATTTGTTAATGTCCGGTTGTAGAAAACCCGAAGTTGATCTCAATTAAAACACATCAACCGCGTGTGTAACCGTGATGGTCTCTTCTCGGCGGAGTCCGGGAAGCGAACACGGTGTTGGAGTTATGTTTGACGTAGGTTGTTCTAGGATCACTTCTTGATCACTTCTAGCTTCACGACCGTGCTTTGCTTCTCTTCTCGCTCTCTTTTGCGTTGTTAGCCACCATATATGCCAGTCGCTTGCCGCAGCTCCACCTCACAACCCTATCCTACCTTTAAGCTTAAATAGTCTGGATCTCGCGGGTGTGAGATTGCTGAGTCCCCGTGGCTCACAGATTCTACCAAACAGTTGCAGGTATCGACGATGCCAGTGCAGATGACGCATCCGAGCTCAAGTGGGAGTTCGACGAGGAACGTGGTCGTTACTATGTGTCTTTTCCTGATGATCAGTAGTGGAGCCCAGTTGGGACGATCGGGGATCTGTGTAGCATTTGGGGTAGTCTTCTTTCATTTTGGTTCCGTAGTCGGACCTTGAGTGTAATCTGGATGATGAATGTTTATTTATGTATTGTGTGAAGTGGCGACTGTAAGCCAACTATGTATATCTTTCCCTTATGTATTACATGGGTTGTGTGAAGATTACCTCACTTGCGACATTGCTTTCAATGCAGTTATGCCTCTAAGTCGTGCTTCGACACGTGGGAGATATAACCGCATCGAGGGCGTTACAAGTTGGTAATCAGAGCCTCCCCTGACCTTAGGAGCCCCCACTGATTGATCGTTTTTAGCGGTCGAGTTGTGTCTAGAAAAATGTTTTGAGTCATTTAGGAATTATGTATCAGAGAGTTTAGGTATTCTTTTACTTCCCAGTCTCCTCATCGATCTGGTAAGGCATCCTGACGTAGAGTTTTGAGTCTTCTCTTCTCTAATTTTACCAAAAAAAAATTAGGATCACGCGGGTATCTTAGAATCGTTCCGATGGTTTTATGATGACAACATTGTCTTGGTGCCTCCTGTCAACAGGGGTTTAGTGGAGGTGTCCCGCGGAGTTGAGCTCCGAGGTGTTGTCGTCATAATTTTATCGTTGCAGTTCTGGAATACCTGAGTTTAGTACGCCGACATCGAAAATCTCTTTTGTACAGTTGTTGGTGAGATAACCCTGATAGCCCAGTACTGAGGCGAGTGCGGGAGTATTGCCATAACTCATATAACGGATGCTTTTCGAAGGTTGAGGTAGACGATTTCCGAAGGTTTCTTGGTTATGTGTTGAAGGATGGATACAGCTGGATCTAGGTATTGTTAGTTTGGGTGATATATTTTGTGTCCCCTGTATCCCCAACACCTGATTGCATAACCAGAAAGTTTCGGGAGTTTATAAGTGGGAATTCAAGTATCTCGTAGGATATCTTTCCAACAGACACATGATACGATATGGGATCTATCATATGTTTGTTTCCGGCTTATTCTGCAAGCCAATCTTTTGTTTTGTTTTCAGTTGTGATATTCGAGTTGTTTCGAGGCAGATGGTGATTTCCATACCTTTATCTAAATGGCTTCTCAGCTTATGGAAGTGTGATGCTTTACTTTGGAATTCATTCGTTCATTCTTGTTCGAATGTTTATTGTGAAGACTATATGTTGCAATTTCGATCCTTTTGATTCACACTACTGGAATCAGCTAGTGTGCCATCTGCCAGTTATATGCCGTCCGCTAGCGGACGGCAAAGAAGCTCTTTGCCATCAGCTTGCGAAAAGCACACGGCAAAGAAATGGCTGATGGCAAAGACCAAGTTTGCCATCTGCCAGTTCTTTGCCGTCCGCTAGCGGACGGCAAAGATTCTTTGCCGACGGCTAGCGGACGGCAAAGAAGGAGGGGCCGCACTGACGAACTGCAAAAAAAAACCTAACGGGCTCCCTCTTTGCCATCCGCTAGCGGACGGCAAAGAGCAAGAAGGCAGACGGCAAAGTGTCGCGGACGGCAAAGAGGGAGGCCCCACGTAACGTTAACGGGGCCGCGCCCCACACACCGGCCTCTCTCTCTCTCTTTCTCTCCCCGTCGCACCACGCCCCGCCGCCGCCCCGTCGCACCACGCCCCGCCGCTGCCCCAGCGCCCCCCGCCGCCGCCCCGGCGCCCCCCCCGCCCCCCACCGCCGCCCCAGCGCCCCCCGTCGCACCACGCCCCGCCGCCGCCCCAGCGCCCACCTCCGCGCCCCGCCGCCCCGACCGGGCCCTGCGCCGCCGCCCCAGGCCGCCCCGCCCCCCTCCTCCGCCGCCCCAGGCCGGCCCGCCCCGCTCCTCCGCCGCCCCAGGCCACGCCGCCCCCCTCCTTCGCCGCCCCAGGCCGCACCACCCCAGGTGAGCTTCTTCCTTTTTTTTCGTTTTTCTGTTTTTTTAGTTTTAGGTTTATGTTTAGTTTAGATTTAGTTTTAGTTTTAGGATTAGTTTTAGGTTTATAGGTTTAGTTTTAGTTTAGTTTTAGGTTTAGATTTAGTTTTTCTGTTTTTTTAGTTTTAGGTTTAGGTTTAGTTTAGGTTTAGGAAAGAAGAAAAAGAGAAAAAGAGGAGATCAGGAGAAGAAGAAGAAGAGGAGGAGGAGAAGAAAAAAGAAGAAGAGGAAGAAGAAGAAGAAAAAAGAGGAGAGGAGGAGAAGAAGAAGAGGAAAAAGGAAAGGAGGAAGAAGAAGAAAAAAGAGGAGAGGAGGAGAAGAAGAAGAGGGAAAAGGAAAGGAGGAGGAGGAGGAAGAAGAAGAAGAAGAAGAAGAAGAAGAAGAAGAAGAAGAAGTAAAACCACCTCAGCTCGGTCACGTTGGGCAGACTCACCATGAAATGTCCACACCGTATAATCGGGCGTAAAACCACTCTTCTGCAGGTGTTTGCCCATTTCAGCCTCTGTCTTCTTTTCCCAATTGCCGCACCGGAAACAGGGGCACCAGGTTTTCTTTTGGCCATTTGCAAATGCGGCTTGCACAAACCCCTTAGTTTTTGTGAACCATTCAACGCTCCATTTGTTCTGACCAGTGTGACCGGTATACATCCAAGCACGGTCACTCATCTTGACTTTCAGAGCTACTGGACACACAACAATTATATATGTAATTCACCATGTATATATTCATCAGTTGATCGTCGTTGCACCAACGAGCATGGTACCGGGATGGAAAACATGGTGCAAGGCTATGATGATGCTCGGGATTCGGACGAGGAGATGGAGGAATCTGCAAAGGCCTTCAATGAAATGTTGGAGTCTTTGAAACGTCCGCTACACGAGCACACTGAGCTTTGTCAGTTGGATGCCATCTCACAAGTAATGTCTCTGAAGGCTCAGTTCAACTTGGGCAGAGAATGCTATGACGCAATTATGACAGTATTTGGACGCTTTCTACCCAAAGGCCATGTAATGCCTGCAGACCTGTACTAGTCGGACAAAATCCTCCGTGCACTGAAGATGCCCTATGAGAAGATACATGCCTGTGAGAAAGGTTGTGCCTTATTTAGGCTTGGCTATGCGGACTTGAACTATTGTCCCATTTGCAAGTCTTCCAGGTATATTGTGGTAGACAACGGTATGGGTGAGAAGACACAGACCAAAATCCCCGTTAGTGTTCTTCAGTATATGCCAATCATACCAAGACTTCAACGTATTTTCATGGTCGAAGAGACGGCCAGACAGATGACATGGCACAAAACAGGCAAAAGAACCGAACTAGATGCAGATGGGAATCTGATGATGGTACACACATCGGATGGTGTTGCGTGGAAAAAGTTTGATGAATTACATGCTGACAAAGCGGCAGATCCGAGGCATCCTCGAGTCGGCATCAGCACGGATGGGTTCAGTGTGTTTGGTATGACGGCAGCCTAATACAGTTGTTGGCCCGTATTTGTCTTTCCACTCAATCTCCCCCCCGGACAGATTATGCAAAGAAAGAACATTTTCCTGACGTTGATAATTCCAGGACCCAACTATCCGGGCAAAAATATGAATGTGTACATGCAGCCGCTTAAGGACGAATTGCAAGAAGCCTGGGATAATGGGTTCAAGACATACATCGCCTTTAGCAAACGGAACTTCATAATGCGTGTCTGGTACATGTACTCGACGCATGACTTGCCGGCGTATGCGCTATTCGTTGGCTGGTGTGTGCATGGAAGGTTCCCGTGCCCCACATGCAAGGGAGCTCTTGAGTTTCATTCGCTTCAGGCCGGTCGCAAGTTTTCTTGCTTCGACATGCATAGACAGTTCATGGATCCTCGCCATAAGTTCAGGAAAGACAAGAAGAACTTCATCAGGGGTAGAGTTGTCAAAAACTCTGCACCACCTGCATTGACAGGCCAACAGACCCTGGATCAGTTAAACGCTCTCGAGCCAGATCCACAGCGTCCAGGGTACTTCAAGGGGTATAATACTAAGCACGCGTGGACTCACAAAACATGCTTATGGGATCTGCCTTACTTCAAAGACCTCCTTTGCCCACACAACATCGACGTGATGCACACTGAGAAGAATATCGCTGAGGCACTTTTTGGTACATTGTTCGGCATAGATGGGAAGTCAAAGGATAATACTAAGGCTAGAGTCGATCTGGAGGCGCTATGTGATAGGCCGTTACAAAACATGAAAGAACCGAAAGGAAAGCAGAACTGGACGAAGCCAAAGGCATGGTTCAATCTTGGAAGGCCAGCTATGAGGGAAATTCTCTTGTGGGTGCAACAACAGTTGATGTTCCCCGATGGGTATGCAGCGAATCTAAAGAGGGGAGCGATTCTTGATAAACTGAAGATATTTGGTCTCAAGAGTCATGATTGGCACATATGGATTGAGCGGGTAATGCCGGTGATGTTGCGTGGCTTCATCCCTGAGGATGAATGGCTAGTACTGGCAGAACTCAGCTATTTCTTCCGTGTTCTTTGTGCGAAAGAACTATCGCCTGGCATGCTAGAAGAAATGGAAGAGTTGGCGCCGGAGTTGATCTACAAGTTAGAGAAGATCTTTCCACCGGGCTTCTTTAATCCAATGCAGCATTTGATTTTGCATCTCCCGACCGAGGTAAGATTGGGGGGGCCCGTGCAAAATCGTTGGTGCTACCCAACTGAGAGGATGCAGAAGACGCTTCGAGAAAAATGTAAAAGTAAACGTAGAATTGAAGCATCGATGGCTGAGGCATTCATCACAAAGGAGGCGGCAAACTTCGTAACAGCGCACTACGAAGCCAAAAATCATCATTTGCATAATCCGAAGCCTCGGTACAATGCTGACGAGCCTAAAAAAGGTGGATCCAACCTCAGCCTATTCAAAGGGAATCTCGCACCAGCTAGTGTTTCACATCCAGTATCTTTGGATAACAAAGAATGGCGGACCATTTCATTGTATGTCTTCAACAACCTGACAGAAGTGCGGCCGTACATCGAGTAAGTTCTCGGTACATTGTTTCGCAACTTCTATTTCCTTTGAACTACTCTTATTCCTGGATATGTCATACAGTCGATACGTCACCATATTCTCGTATGGAGCGGAGATCCAAAAGGATTCCGTCGAAGAGTATGAGCTTCTCGCAAAGCAAGGAGGTGGCTATCCTGGTTTCATCTCTTGGTTCAAACAAACGGTAATTTCTATTAGACAATTCCATTTCATTCGCTAATTTGTGCATAATGCAACAATCCTTTCATATTAAACTTGTAGGCTAATTCAGAGTCTATGGACGCCGAATTGAGACAAGTCGCTAATGGTTTTGACTATAAGGTCCGTTCATTTGACAAGTACGACATCAACGGGTATCGCTTTCGGACCTATGGCAAAGAGCTATCTATGGCCGAACAAAAGTCAACAAATTGTTGTGTATCTGCTATCGGCGAAGGAGGTACCGAGTATTATGGGAGAGTTGAAGCAATTTATGAACTTCTGTTCTATGGTGAAAATCCACCGAATGTCGTAGTCTTCAAATGTTATTGGTTTCAGCCGAAGGAGACTAGAAGGACTCATGAACATGTAGGGCTAGTTGAAATCAACCAAAGCACTCATTTAGATGTTCCTGATGTCTATATTATGGCTCAACAGGCGACCCAAGTATTCTATCTACCGTGGGCCTGCCAAACTAATCCAAATCTGAAAGGTTGGGATGTCGTTTATGAAGTGCCGCCACGTGCTAGACTTTCTCCCCCAAAGGAAGAAGATTATGAACCTCACATTAACCCAGACACATATGAAGGAGAATTCTTCCAAGAGACACGTCTTTCCAAAAAGCATTTCAAGAACCGCTATACTTCACCCCAAAACATTGAACTAGACAGCGACAATGAATCCGACATCACCCCAGAGGAGGAACAAGAAGAGCCGGAACAAGAAGAGGTTACTGGTGCGGCTGACCTGTCAATGCTTGACCGATTACGTCAAGGTGGCCTTGCACATGTTGATGCCAATGAACCCTATGAGCCTGTCATTGATTATAGTGATGATGATGATTATGCATTTATTGATGATACTGATCGAGATTATTAGTAGTGTCAGGTATTACTTTTTTTATGTTGTACTTGATGATGATACACTTAAGTGATACACATATTATTATTCATGTCGGTCTTTTTTTACTAATTTCGTTTACTGTTTGTCATGGCAGGTGTTGAAAGATGGTGGGCGCTGGTCGGGAGCGTGGTCTGAGGTCTTCCATTCCAGACACACCTCTCCGCCGAGCGTTGCTGGACAGTATGGCCACACCGCCGGGCCCTTCTTCGTCGACCGCGGTGCCCAGCAGGGGACGAGGTAGGAAGAGAGGAGGTGGGGCACGTGGTCGTGGGAGAGGAGGTAGGGTGACTGCTACGGCGCCTTCCTCGCCGCCACCCCCAGCAGTTTCACCCGAGCACGTGACTGCTAGGGTGGACTCGTCCGAGGAGGAGGCTACACGGACTCCGGTCCACGAGCCTCCGGTCCACGGGTCTTGGGCCCATGAGCCTCGGGTCGACTGGCCTTCGGCCCCCGAGAGTTCGGCCCACGTGACCCCGGAGGAGCACACGTCCGGATGGGGTACCTGGCCGGATCAGCCCGAGGAGCCGAGTGGCCATGCTGATGATGGCGGGGAGCCGACTGATCTTGAGGAGGAGGGGGGCACCGTCTACCAGCATGGTGCTACACGGCTCCCGTCCGTGCCGGTGACCCGCGAGCAGAGGTGGTTGATTTTCCCTGATGGGGAGAGGTACGTAAGTGCATTCAATATTTTTGTACCTTGTGCATTCACGTTTTTTCAAATAACTAATGCTTTGGCCTTGTCATGCTGCAGGGGTTGGGACCATGTAACGCCCCAGATGTAACTTGCCATATTTGTAATCCAACTCTTGCCATTTCCGGCTATGTGCTATGTTATTCCCTCCGTGGTTGGGTTCTCTCCGTTTTGCATTTTGGTCATGTCATGCATTTCATATCATGTCATCATGTGCATCGCATTCGCATACGTGTTCGTCTCATAAATCCGAGCAGCTTTCCCGTTGTCCGTTTTGCAATCCGGCGCTCCTATGTCTCCCGGCGTCCCCTTTTACATTTCTTCGTGAGCGGGTATTAAACATTCTCGGAATGGACCGAGGTTTGACATGTGGCCTCGGTATAGCACCGGTAGACCGCCTGTCAAGTTTCGGGTCAATCGGAGTTCGTTTGGTACTCCAACGGTTAACCGGGTAACCGTGAAGGCCTCGTGTGTGTTGCAGCCCAACACCCCTTCAAAACAGCCCAATAACCCATCTAAGTCACTCACATGTCCTCCGCCATTCGATCACGATCGCGTGGGCGAAAACCGCACTCCGTTTGGAGCCTCCTAGCTCCTCCTATCTATAAATATGTGCTCCCTCCTCCAAATCCGGGTCAAAAACACCCCCAAACCCTAATTTCATCACATCCGCGCGGGCGGACGTGTCCACCGCCGTCGGACAAGCCGCCGCCGCCGCCTCGCCCAACCAGGGGCCGCCACGTGTCCAGGGCGGTCCCCCAGCTCGCCGCCGACCCGCGGGCCCGCCGGGCCCGTGCGGGGCCCCCCGCGGCCCGGCTCCGCCCCGCCGCCGCCTGGCTCCGCCGCCGCCCAGCGCCGCCTCCCGCGCCGGCCTCGCCCCGCCGCCGTCGTCCCCGCCTCCGGCCGCCGCTCGCCGAGCTCCGCCGGCTGCCGCCTCCTCGCCGCGCGCCGCCCCGCCCGCCGAGCTCCAGCGCCGCCTCCCGCGCCCAGATCCGGGCCGGAGCCGCCCGGATCCGGCGCCCCCGAGCTCCGGCGGCTCTCCCCGCTCCTCCTCCGGCGCCGTCTCCGGCGAGGCGCGCCGCCGCCTCGATATCCGCGCCGGAGCGGTTGACTTTCGTCCCCCCCCCCCCCCGATTTTTGCTAAGTCTCAAGTTTTCATATCATCATGCCATGTTCCCAGTGCCATAACTTTGCATTCGTAGCTCCGATTCGTGCGTATAATATGTCGATTTGTTCGCCTCGGAGAGTACATCATTTTGTTTCATTGCATCTTTGTCATTTGAGGTCATCTTGACGCCAGAAATGCTGTTAGAAGAGGGCTAGTTGATGTTAGTTGCTGGATCTTATCTGAACATGCACTTTTGTCATTTTTGCCATGATTGATTTGTACCTCCTATGAAGTTGTGTCCTACATGAGTTTTGTAATATGCCATGTTACCTATCCAGAGGATTTTTCCATGTATTTTTGTGATCTATGTGGTGACTAGAACAAGCATGCAAACTAGGTCACTTGATGTTGCTGATTTCAGAGACTTAGTGAAAGTCCCTGACTGCTGTTATTCTCATGCCATGTGTTCATGTTGTTTCCGAGAGATCCATGCATAATTTGAGTATGGTCAGTAAGGGAGTTTTTAAATTGAGTATTTGCTTAATCCATCCATGCCTTTTTTTGAAATTATGGAGTGCCATAGCTTGAGTCAATCGAGCTCTACTTTTGCTTCAAAATGTTGCTGGCAGATTGTTTACGTGTTATTCGATTTTGCCAAGCTTGGTGTAGTTGATCCTTGCATGATATGATGCTATTCTTGCCATGTATTGTTACTATGCCATGTCTTCTTGATGTATGTATGATTAGTTAATCATGAAATGCTCTGTAGTGAGTGCATCGAGCTCACGAACATGCCTAGTCGTTAACAGTTTTCTGCCATGTCCAGTTTTCTGCTAAGTCTGTAACCTGTAACGAAACTTGCTTATTTGACATGGGTGTAATCTTATTTTCTGATCCTTTTTGTCTTATGGTCAGTAAGGGACTTTTGTCAAGTGCTATGTGCAGATTCATACCGTCCATTATTTTGCTATGTTATGATCCTGTATTATATTGTTCCATTGCTCTGAACATGTCATCCTGATGTTAGTTTCTGCTACGTTGATAATTTCACTAAGTCTGGGAACTTGTTATCGTTTGCACTTTTGCCATGACTGTTTGGATCTGTTATGTTGTGAATTAGCCGTAGCTCATTGTTCATCTTTTGTCGTGCATCTTGAGTAGATTACTTTCATATGCTTTGTTGCCATGTTTGGGTGCAGTAGCTTAATTATTTGTTGCTTGCTAAGTAGCATCATGCTGTTTATGGCAGATTCGTGTCAGCCTTGTATTGCTTGCCATTTGCAAACCGTGCATCCGATTCCGGTGATCTTTATATCGATTTCAACCGAAATCACCTCATCTATCCAGTGGCATGCTTGGTTCGCCAATATTATGCCCTGTTCATCCTTATCCTTCCGGAGCATGCATACGCATTGCATATCACCTCTCGCATATCATGCCATGTTTTGCATCATGTTGCTTGCGCATTGCATCGTGGTTGATATTGGTTCCTTTGCTTGTTCTCTTGTATTGGGTAGAGCCGGGAGACGAGTACGTGAACGAGGAACCTGTTGAGAACGCTTACGAGGACCAAGCTTTCGACTACTCTGAGAACCTTGCAGGCAAGATGACCATACCCTCGAAATCACTTCTATCTTTGCTTGCTAGATTGCTCGCTCTTTTGCTATGCCTATGCT
Source organism: Aegilops umbellulata (assembly GCA_032464435.1). NCBI lineage: Eukaryota > Viridiplantae > Streptophyta > Magnoliopsida > Poales > Poaceae > Aegilops > Aegilops umbellulata. The sequence goes on along the minus strand of CP136060.1, from coordinate 103,480,115 downwards.
GCGATACCTACCACTTGCTATATCATGCCTCCTATATTGCCTTGTCAGCCCCTAACCATCCATGTCCTAGCAAACCGTTGTTTGGCTATGTTACCGCTTTTGCTCAGCCCCTCTTATAGCGTTGCTAGTTGCAGGTGAAGATGAAGTTTGTTCCTTGTTGGAACATGGACTTGTTGTTCCTTGTTGGAACATGTTTACTTGTTGGGATATCACAATACCACTTATTTAATTAATGCATCTATATACTTGGTAAAGGGTGGAAGGCTCGGCCTTATGCCTGGTGTTTTGTTCCACTCTTGCCACCCTAGTTTCCGTCATACCGGTGTTATGTTCCCGGAGTTTGCGTTCCTTACACGGTTGGGTGATTTATGGGACCCCCTTGACAGTTCGCTTTGAATGAGACTTTTCCAGCAAGGCCCAACATTGGTTTTACCATTTGCCACCTAGCCTTTTTCCCTTGGGTTCTGCAGACTCAAGGGTCATCTTTATTTTAACCCCCCGGGCCAGTTCTCCTTCGATTGCTGGTCCAACTAGAGCCACTTGCGGTGCCGCCCTGAGGCAACTTGGGGTATCTTCGGTTGCCGTACGTAGTGTTCATCCGGATGTGCCCTGAGACCGAGATATGTGCAGCTCCTATCAGGATTTGTCGGCACAATCGGGCGGCTTTGCTGGACTTGTTTTATTGCTGTTGAAATGTCTTGTAGTCCGGGATTCCGAGATTGATCGGGTCTTCCCGGTAGAAGGAATATCCTTCGTTGACCGTGAGAGCTTATCATGGGCTAAGTTGGGACACCCCTGCAGGGTATTATCTTTCGAAAGCCGTGCCCGCGGTTATGAGGCAGATGGGAATTTGTTGATGTCCGGTTGTAGAAAACCCGAAGTTGACCTTAACTAAAACACATCAACCGCGTGTGTAACCGTGATGGTCTCTTCTCGGCGGGGTCCGGGAAGTGAACACGGTTGTTGGAGTTATGTCTGACGTAGGTTGTTTCAGGATCACTTCTTGATCATTTCTAGCTTCTCGACCGTGCTTTGCCTTCTCTTCTCGCTCTCTTTTGCGCTGTAGCCACCATATGCTAGTCGCTTGCTGCAGCTCCACCTCACAAACCCCTTTCCCACCTTTAAGCTTAAATAGTCTTGATCTCGCGGGTGTGAGATTGCTGAGTCCCCGTGACTCACAGATATTATCACCACAGTTGCAGGTACCAACGATGTCAGTGCAGATGACGCGACCGAGCTCACTTGGGAGTTCGACGAGGAACGTGGCCGTTACTATGTTTCTTTTCCAGATGATCAGTAGTGGAGCCTAGTTGGGTGATCCGGGGATCTGTTAGCATTTGGGGTAGTCTTCTTTCATTTTGGTACCGTAGTCGGACCTTGAGTGTAACCTGTTTGATGGATGTTATTTATGTACTTGTGTGAAGTGGCGATTGTAAGCCAACTATGTATCTTTCCCCTTTATTTATTACATGGGTTGTGTGAAGATTACCTCACTAGCGACATTGCTTTCAATGCGGTTATGCCTCTAAGTCGTGCCTCGACACGTGGGAGATATAGCCGCATCGAGGGCGTTATAAGTTGGTAATCAGAGCCTTTCCCCGACCTTAGGAGCCCCCACTGTTTGATCGTCTTTAGTGGCCGAATTGTGTCTAGAAAAAAATGTTTTGAGTCTTTTAGGAATTATATATCGGAGAGTTTAGGAATTCTTTTTACTCCCCAGTCCCTTCGACCTTCTGGTAAGGCATCCTGAAGTAGAGTTTTGACTCTTCTCTTCTCAAATTTCACTAAAAAAAATTAGGATCACGCGGGTATATTACAATCGTTCCGATGGTTTTATGATGACAACATTGTCTTGATTGCCTCCTGACATTTAGGGGTTGTGGCAGTGTCCCGGGGAGTTGAGCTCCGAGGTGTTGTCGTCATAATCTTATCGTTGCGGTTCTGGAATACCTGAGTTTAGTACGCCGACATCGAAAATCTCTTTTGTACAGTTGTTGGTGAGATAACCCTGATAGCCCAGTACTGTGGCGAGTGCAGGGGTATTGCCATGACTTGTATAACGGATGTGTTTTCGAAGGTTGAGGTAGACGATTTCCGAAGGTTTCTTGGTTATGTGTTGAAGGATGGATACAGCTGGTTGTAGGATTTGCTAGTTTGGGTGAGATATTATGCTTCCCCTGTATCCCCAACACCTGATTGCATAACCAGAAAGTTTCGGGAGTTTATAAGTGGGAATTCTTGTAGCTTTAGTATTTCTTCCACAGATATTTGGTTTGTGATTGGGTAATCCTTACCAAGTATTTACTCACTTCCGTACCTTGCGGATTTATTCCTTACCATGTCCTAAGTGGCTTCTCAGCTTTGGAAGTGTGATAATTTACATTGGAATTCATTCGTTCATTTTTGTTCGAATGTTAATTGTGAAGACTATATGTTGCAATTTCGTTCCTTTGATTCAACTTCAATATAACTCTGTCAAGATGCTAATGGATGTCACCCTCTTCAGGATGGCTCCACCAACGCGTCAGAATCCGGAACTTAATGAAGGGAATCAGGCTAACCCTCCGCCACCACCTCCGCCTCCGGAAGCTTGGCATGCCTTGATGACTGCCACAAATGCCAATGCTCAGATTCTGATTCAGCTCTTGCAAGATCGCAACCAAGGGCAAGCTAATCAAGAGAATCAAGGCCAAGGAAACAATCAGCCGCACTTCGCTTCACTGAACCAGTTCCTTGCTAATCAGCCAAAGACCTTCAGCTACTGTGTCGAGGCCACAGACGCTGATGATTGGCTCATGGACATCAGCAAGCATTTCGAGTGCAGCAATGTGAGACCTGAGGACTTTGTCAAGTTTGCCTCTTTTCAACTCAAAGATCAAGCTGCTGAGTGGTTCCAGCAATACAAAGATTCCAGAGGAGGTCGTGTGATTACTTGGGATGATTTCCGTCGTGATTTCAAAGCGCACCACATTCCAGAAAGTTTTGTTGAGCTTAAGCGTGAGGAATTCCGCAATCTCAAGCAAGGCACCATGTCTGTCTATCAATACAACACTCAGTTCCAGAAGCTCTCTCGTTTTGCAAGGCAAGACATCCCTGATGAGAAGAGTATGATCTACCAGTTCAGGCGTGGTCTCAGAGAATATCTGCAACTTGCTCTCGTGCTTTTCGAGCCATTAAAGTATGATGAATTCTACAACATGGCGCTGAAACAAGAAGCTACTCAGCTCAAGTGTGAGGCTTCTAAGAAGAGAGTCAGAGACGCAGTTCAGTCTTCTTCTTCTTCACTTGTGGCAGCTAAGCAACAGAAGTTCTGGTTGCCTCCTCCTCCTCCGTTCCGTCAGCCTTATCAACAGAAGAACTCAAGTGGCCGTGGATCTTCCCACCCACCCAACCCTGGCTATCAGAACAAGTCTTAGAACCAAGCTCCAAGGCCAAGTGCTCCTTACCATCGTCCGCTCTCAGAAGTGACTTGTAACAAATGTCAGCAAAAGGGTCACTATGCGAACAAGTGCTTCAACCAAAGGCGCCTTCCGCCTCCTCCTCTTGTGAAATCTTCCAGCAACGCAGTGGTCAAGCATAATCCTAAGCATGCCAAGGTGAACATGTTGAATGCAGCTCAAGAAGAGGAGTCTTCTGAAGTGATCATGGGTAATCTTCCTGTTAATGATATTCCTGCCAAAGTCTTATTTGATACTGGTGCATCGCTTTCTTTCATTTCGAGACCTTTTGTTGCTAAGCATGAGTTTGTGACCGAAAAGATTCCTATTCCGCTGAAGATTGTGTCCCCGGGCAAGCAAATGACATCTAATGTTTGTGTCCCGGATGTTTCTATCAAGATGGGCGACTATAAATTCTTGTCTAAACCAGTTGTTCTTGGTGATTCTGATATTGATCTCATTCTCGGGATGGACTGGCTTTCTAAGCACAAGGCTCAGCTCGAGTGTGCTGCCAGGGAAATCAAATTGACTCACACTTCGAACAATGTGATCATCTATGCTTCTCGTGATGATACCATTCGGTTGTTTTCTCTCAATGAGAATGATGAATTGGAGGCTATCTCTCAGATTCCAGTCGTATGTGAGTACCAAGATGTTTTTCCAGAAGAGCTTCCGGGTATGCCTCCCCGTCGGCCAGTTGAATTCGTTATTGATCTTGAGCCTGGCACGGAACCCGTTTGCAAGCGTCCTTACAAGCTTGGACCAGATGAGCTCAAGGAATTGAAGATTCAACTCGATAAACAAGAACATCTGGGTCTGATCAGACCGAGTTCTTCTCCTTGGGGTTGTGGTGTTCTTTTTGTCAAGAAGAAGGATGGCACGGACCGACTTTGCGTCGATTACCGTCCATTGAACAAGAAGACTATCAAGAACAAGTACCCACTTCCCAACATCAATGAGCTATTTCAGCAACTCAAAGGTGCTAAGGTGTTCTCCAAGCTTGACCTTCGTATGGGTTATCATCAGATTCGCATTCGTGAAGAAGATATTCCCAAGACAGCATTCAGAACAAGCTTTGGTTCTTATGAATATACTGTCATGTCTTTCGGCCTCGTCAATGCTCCTCCATATTTCACTCGCTTGATGAATTTCATCTTCAACCCCTACATCAACGAATTTGTCTTGGTCTATCTTGATGATATTTTGGTCTTCTCCAAGAATAAGAAGGATCATGCCGAACATTTGCGATTGGTACTCGACAAGCTCAGAGAGTATCAATTATTGCGAAGTTCTCCAAATGTGAATTCTGGCTTGATGAAGTTCTTTATCTTGGTCATATCATCTCTACCAAGGGCATCGCTGTTAATCCAGAGAGGGTGTCTGCAGTTTTGAATTGGAATCCTCCTCAGAATGTCAAGCAGCTTCGCAGTTTTCTCGGACTTGCAAGCTATTGCAGAAGATTCGTTGAGAATTTCTCAAAGATTGCCAAGCCTCTTTCCAACCTCCTCCAGAAGCATGTGAAATATGTCTGGTCTCCTGAGTGTGACGTTGCTTTCAACACTCTCAAAGAGAAACTCGTCACTGCTCCAGTTCTGACTCCTCCTGATGAATCCAAGCCTTATGAAGTATTCTGTGATGCTTCTCTCCAGGGCCTCGGTGCTGTGTTAATGCAAGAGAAGAAGGTTGTTGCCTATACCTCTCGCCAGTTGAAGCCCAATGAAAGGAACTACCCCACTCACGATCTTGAGTTGGCGGCAGTTGTCCACGCACTAATAACATGGAGACATCTCCTGTTGGGAAGGAAAGTGGACATCTTCACCGATCACAAGAGTCTCAAGTACATCTTCACTCAGCCTCATCTCAACCTCAGGCAAACTCGATGGGTCGAAATGATTCAAGAGTATAATCCGAGTATTGAATATACTCCAGGCAAGGCTAATGTGGTTGCAGACGCTTTGAGCAAAAAGGCTTACTGCAACAGCTTAATCCTCAAGCCTTTTCAACCAGATCTCTATGAGGCTTTTCGCAAGTTGAATCTCCAAGTCGTTCCTCAAGGTGTTCTTGCCAACCTCATTGTCTCTCCTACGTTGGAAGATCAGATTCGTGAGGCTCAATTGTTGGATACCATGGTGAAGAAGGTGAAACGTGGTATTGAAAAGAGCATCCCCAAATACAAGTGCTATCGAGTTGATGACAGAGATACTCTTTTCTTCAAGGACCGGATCGTGGTTCCAAAGGGTGATCTTCGTAAAGTCATTATGAACGAAGCGCACAACTCTCTCCTGTCTATTCATCCTGGAAGTACAAAGATGTACCATGACCTCAAGTAGTCGTATTGGTGGACTCGAATGAAGCGTGAGATCGCTCAATTCGTGAATGAGTGTGATGTCTGCAGAAGGGTGAAAGCAGAACACCAACGACCAGCTGGTCTACTCCAACCTCTTGCTATTCCAGAATGGAAGTTTGATCATATCGAAATGGACTTCGTGACTGGTTTTCCTAAGTCCAAGCGTGGAAATGATGCTATCTTCGTCGTCATCGACAAGCTCACCAAAGTGGCTCATTTTCTTCCTATCAAAGAGTCTATCACAGCAGCGCAGCTGGCAGAGCTCTACACCTCCAGAATTGTCTCTTTGCACGGCATTCCACAATTGATCTCTTCAGACCGTGGCAGCATCTTTACCTCCAAATTTTGGGATTCTTTTCAGACGGCCATGGGCACCAACATCCGCTTCAGCAGAGTGTTCCACCCTCAGACTAGTGGACAAGTCGAGCGTGTCAACCAAATTCTTGAAGATATGCTCAGAGCTTGTGTTATCTCTTTCGGCATGAAGTGGGAGGATTGTCTTCCTTATGCTGAATTCTCTTACAACAACAGTTTTCAAGCCAGTTCGGGCAAAGCCCCATTCGAGATCCTCTATGGCAGGAAGTGCCGTACTCCTCTCAACTGGTCTGAAACCGGTGAACGTCAATTGCTCGGCAATGATTTGATCTCAGAGGCTGAGGCTATGTGCAAGGTGATTCGTGAGAACCTCAAAGCAGCGCAGTCGCGCCAGAAGAGCTATTACGATAGCAAACACCGAGATGTGGCATTCGAGATCGGAGACCATGTTTACCTCCGTGTCTCGCCAATGAAAGAAGCTCGTCGCTTCGGTATCAAGGGGAAACTTGCTCCCAGATACGTCGGTCCCTTCAAGATCATCGGGAAACGAGGAGATCTCGCCTATCAACTTGAGCTCCCCTCCAACTTTGCAAATGTGCACGATGTCTTCCACGTGTCACAGCTTCGCAAGTGCTTTAATACGCCTGAGCGCACCACCAACTTCGAAGAGATTGATCTTCAAGAAGATTTGTCCTATCATGAGCATCCAGTTGCCATTCTTGAGTCAACTGAGCGCAAGACTCGCAACAAGTCAATCAAATTCCTCAAAGTGAAATGGTCACATCATTCAGACCGAGAAGCCACCTGGGAGCGTGAAGACCACCTACGTTCCGAGTATCCGGAGTTCTTTCAGTCCTAGATCTCGGGACGAGATCCTCTCGTAGTGGTGGTGTGTTGTAACGCCCCAGATGTAACTTGCCATATTTGTAATCCAACTCTTGCCATTTCCGGCTATGTGCTATGTTATTCCCTCCGTGGTTGGGTTCTCTCCGTTTTTCATTTTGGTCATGTCATGCATTTCATATCATGTCATCATGTGCATCGCATTCGCATACGTGTTCGTCTCATAAATCCGAGCAGCTTTCCCGTTGTCCGTTTTGCAATCCGGCGCTCCTATGTCTCCCGGCGTCCCCTTTTACATTTCTTCGTGAGCGGGTATTAAACATTCTCGGAATGGACCGAGGTTTGACATGTGGCCTCGGTATAGCACCGGTAAACCGCCTGTCAAGTTTCGGGTCAATCGGAGTTCGTTTGGTACTCCAAAGGTTAACCGGGTAACCGTGAAGGCCTCGTGTGTGTTGCAGCCCAACACCCCTTCAAAACAGCCCAATAACCCATCTAAGTCACTCCCATGTCCTCCGCCGTTCGATCACGATCGCGTGGGCGAAAACCGCACTCCGTTTGGAGCCTCCTAGCTCCTCCTATCTATAAATATGTGCTCCCTCCTCCAAATCCGGGTCAAAAACACCCCCAAACCCTAATTTCATCACATCCGCGCGGGCGGACGTGTCCACCGCCGCCGGACAAGCCGCCGCCGCCGCCTCGCCCAACCAGGGGCCGCCACGTGTCCAGGGCGGTCCCCCAGCTCGCCGCCAACCCGCGGGCCCGCCGGGCCCGTGCGGGGCCCCCCGCGGCCTGGCTCCGCCCCGCCGCCGCCTGGCTTCGCCGCCGCCCAGCGCCGCCTCTCGCGCCGGCCTCGCCCCGCCGCCGTCGTCCCCGCCTCCGGCCGCCGCTCGCCGAGCTCCGCCGGCTGCCGCCTCCTCGCCGCGCGCCGCCCCGCCCGCCGAGCTCCAGCGCCGCCTCCCGCGCCCAGATCCGGGCCGGAGCCGCCCGGATCCGGCGCCCCCGAGCTCCGGCGGCTCTCCCCGCTCCTCCTCCGGCGCCATCTCCGGCGAGGCGCGCCGCCGCCTCGATATCCGCGCCGGAGCGGTTGACTTTCGTCCCCCCCCCCCCGATTTTTGCTAAGTCTCAAGTTTTCATATCATCATGCCATGTTCCCAGTGCCATAACTTTGCATCCGTAGCTCCGATTCGTGCGTATAATATGTCGATTTGTTCGCCTCGGAGAGTACATCACTTTGCTTCATTGCATCTTTGTCATTTGAGGTCATCTTGACGCCAGAAATGCTGTTAGAAGAGGGCTAGTTGATGTTAGTTGCTGGATCTTATCTGAACATGCACTTTTGTCCTTTTTGCCATGATTGATGTGTACCTCCTATGAAGTTGTGTCCTACATGAGTTTTGTAATATGCCATGTTACCTATCCATAGGATTTTGCCATATATTTTTTTGATCTATGTGGTGACTAGCACAAGCATGCAAACTAGGTCACTTGATGTTGCTGATTTCAGAGACTTAGCGATTTCACCAAGTCCCTGACTGCTGTTATTCTCATGCCATGTGTTCATGTTGTTTCCGAGAGATCCATGCATAATTTGAGTATGGTCATTAAGGAAGTTTTGAACTTGAGTATTTGCGTAATCCATCCATGCCTTTGTTTGAAATTATGGAGTGCCATAGCTTGAGTCAATCGAGCTCTACTTTTGCTTCAAAATGTTGCTGGCAGATTGTTTACGTGTTATTCGATTTTGCCAAGCTTGGTGTAGTTGATCCTTGCATGATATGATGTTATTCTTGCCATGTATTGTTACTATGCCATGTCTTCTTGATGTATGTATGATTAGTTAATCATGAAATGCTCTATAGTGAGTGCATCGAGCTCACGAACATGCCTAGTCGTTAACAGTTTTCTGCCATGTCCAGTTTTCTGCTAAGTCTGTAACCTGTAACGAAACTTGCTTATTTGACATGGGTGTAATCTTATTTTCTGATCCTTTTTGGCTTATGGTCAGTAAGGGACTTTTGTCAAGTGCTATGTGTAGATTCATTCCATCCATTATTTTGCTATGTTCTGGTCCTGTAGTATATCGTTCCATTGCTCTGAACATGTCATCCTGATGTTAGTTTCTGCTACGTTGATAATTTCACTAAGTCTGGGAACTTGTTATCGTTTGCACTTTTGCCATGATTGTTTGGACCAGTTATGATGTGAATTAGCCGTAGCTCAGTGTTCATCTTTTGTCGTGCATCTTGAGTAGATTACTTTCATATGCTTTGTTGCCATGTTTGGGTGCAGTAGCTTAATTATTTGTTGCTTGCTAAGTAGCATCATGCTGTTTATGGCAGATTCGTGTCAGCCTTGTATTGCTTGCCATTTGCAAACCGTGCATCCGATTCCGGTGATCTTTATATCGATTTCAACCGAAATCACCTCATCTATCCAGTGGCATGCTTGGTTCGCCAAGATTATGCCCTGTTCATCCTTGTCCTTCCGGAGCATGCATACGCATTGCATATCACCTCTCGCATATCATGCCATGTTTTGCATCATGTTGCTTGCGCATTGCATCGTGGTTGATATTGGTTCCTTTGCTTGTTCTCTTGTCTTGGGTAGAGCCGGGAGACGAGTACGTGAACGAGGAACCTGTTGAGAACGCTTACGAGGACCAAGCTTTCGACTACTCTGAGAACCTTGCAGGCAAGATGACCATACCCTCGAAATCACTTCTATCTTTGCTTGCTAGATTGCTCGCTCTTTTGCTATGCCTATGTTGCGATACCTACCACTTGCTATATCATGCCTCCTATATTGCCTTGTCAGCCCCTAACCATCCATGTCCTAGCAAACCGTTGTTTGGCTATGTTACCGCTTTTGCTCAGCCCCTCTTATAGCGTTGCTAGTTGCAGGTGAAGATGAAGTTTGTTCCTTGTTGGAACATGGACTTGTTGTTCCTTGTTGGAACATGTTTACTTGTTGGGATATCACAATACCACTTATTTAATTAATGCATCTATATACTTGGTAAAGGGTGGAAGGCTCGGCCTTATGCCTGGTGTTTTGTTCCACTCTTGCCACCCTAGTTTCCGTCATACCGGTGTTATGTTCCCGGAGTTTGCGTTCCTTACACGGTTGGGTGATTTATGGGACCCCCTTGACAGTTCGCTTTGAATGAGACTTTTCCAGCAAGGCCCAACATTGGTTTTACCATTTGCCACCTAGCCTTTTTCCCTTGGGTTCTGCAGACTCAAGGGTCATCTTTATTTTAACCCCCCGGGCCAGTTCTCCTTCGATTGCTGGTCCAACTAGAGCCACTTGCGGTGCCGCCCTGAGGCAACTTGGGGTATCTTCGGTTGCCGTACGTAGTGTTCATCCGGATGTGCCCTGAGACCGAGATATGTGCAGCTCCTATCAGGATTTGTCGGCACAATCGGGCGGCTTTGCTGGACTTGTTTTATTGCTGTTGAAATGTCTTGTAGTCCGGGATTCCGAGATTGATCGGGTCTTCCCGGTAGAAGGAATATCCTTCGTTGACCGTGAGAGCTTATCATGGGCTAAGTTGGGACACCCCTGCAGGGTATTATCTTTCGAAAGCCGTGCCCGCGGTTATGAGGCAGATGGGAATTTGTTGATGTCCGGTTGTAGAAAACCCGAAGTTGACCTTAACTAAAACACATCAACCGCGTGTGTAACCGTGATGGTCTCTTCTCGGCGGGGTCCGGGAAGTGAACACGGTTGTTGGAGTTATGTCTGACGTAGGTTGTTTCAGGATCACTTCTTGATCATTTCTAGCTTCTCGACCGTGCTTTGCCTTCTCTTCTCGCTCTCTTTTGCGCTGTAGCCACCATATGCTAGTCGCTTGCTGCAGCTCCACCTCACAAACCCCTTTCCCACCTTTAAGCTTAAATAGTCTTGATCTCGCGGGTGTGAGATTGCTGAGTCCCCGTGACTCACAGATATTATCACCACAGTTGCAGGTACCAACGATGTCAGTGCAGATGACGCGACCGAGCTCACTTGGGAGTTCGACGAGGAACGTGGCCGTTACTATGTTTCTTTTCCAGATGATCAGTAGTGGAGCCTAGTTGGGTGATCCGGGGATCTGTTAGCATTTGGGGTAGTCTTCTTTCATTTTGGTACCGTAGTCGGACCTTGAGTGTAACCTGTTTGATGGATGTTATTTATGTACTTGTGTGAAGTGGCGATTGTAAGCCAACTATGTATCTTTCCCCTTTATTTATTACATGGGTTGTGTGAAGATTACCTCACTAGCGACATTGCTTTCAATGCGGTTATGCCTCTAAGTCGTGCCTCGACACGTGGGAGATATAGCCGCATCGAGGGCGTTATAGACCACCATCATAGTGTCCGCCGGCCCAACTCCGTCCTTGGAGTTCTTTGCCGGCAAAACTTCCCGGGGTTTGTCACGTTGCCTGGTGAGGGTCGGCTTCCAGAGCTCGGATTGAGCTGGGAGCACTACGTGGCTGCCCCGGCCCCGCCGGATGAGATTATCGATGGTGTCGTGTGCGACACGAGGGCAGACATGGTGATCAGAAAGTTCTGGGTAATTTCTCCTTTACACATTTAAAAATCTTCAACTAGCTAGTTATTAATTGTACTAGTCAATATTGTCTCATTTGATTGCAGACATTCTACAGGTGTGAGGAGGGATACGAGGAGGACGCGGCACATGTTATCGAGAACGTCTGCAAGCGCCTACTCCAGAACTTACGGCACGAGGCTCGGGTGCAGGCTGTTCGAGACTACTACGCCTTGCGTGGTATCAAGAAGACCAAGCCGGCGTGTCGCGATAAGTTCCTGAGTAAGGAGTAGTACATGAAGGTAATTCTTAAGGCCTTCTCTACTTAAGTTCCTTCATTTAGTAATTCTTAGCCGTAGCGCTCAAGTTTCTATTTGCTAACTTAGGCGCCTCCGAGATGGTGTGCGGATCGGATGGATTGTTGGGAGGTGTTGGTCGATGAGTGGTGCTCACAACGATGGCTAGCCCTCCACAAGGAGGCCAAGGACAAACGTGCCCAAATGGAAGGTGTGCCACACCATCAAGGCAGCTCCAACTTATATCAGTTCGGGCGCAACTGGGTATGTGGTTTGCTTCATGATTCATGCAGTTCATTCATCATGCTAGCTTGAGCCCTTTAATTACTAATTTTCATTGTTTCTCTCTTTCAGGCACGCTACAATAAGGCGGATAAGGTGCCAGAGGTGTACGACCTGTATGCCATGGCCCACACTGCCTCTTTCAAGAAAGTCAAGGCTTTCTCTCAGTCTGACCTCGATGATGCAAACAACTTCACCAACATCTCCTCCCACAACAAGCTCGTGAGATATAGAGATGAGGGGAAGGCGAGGAAAGGGGAGGACTTTAACCCAAGCCAGGGTCCCATTGATCCAGAGCTGTTGATGATATCTGGTGGCGGGAGGTCCCATGGCTCCATAGCCATTGGACATGGACTTATCCGTTGTCCTAGCACTCTCCCGGAGATCAAGGCGCGTCAGTCGAGCTCGGCTCCTGAGATAAGGCCTCATGAACGGCCAGTGCAACTCGCCATCAAGGTTAGTGATACGTACTCAGTTATCTTTCTCCATTACATTGTGTGCGCTTCCATCAATGATTACAAATGGTCATGTGAGTGGTGTTGCAGGCTGCTATACAGAGTGAGAGAGATAGAACAGAGAAACTTCTGGCGGAGGCGGCGGAGAGGCAGCGGGAGTTGGAGGAGAGGACGGCAAAGATGACGGAGGAGGAGAGGGCACGGAATGACATGCAGGCAAGGGCCATGTACGAGCTCCTTGTGGTAAGTTTCTTCTGCAGATTAGCCAAAACATTCATGTAGTGTTTGTCTCATTACTAGCTAGTATGACTGAGTCGTCAAAACCAAATGTGCAGTCTGTGTGTGAGAAGACAGGTCAGACCGCTCCGCCGATGCCAGTGATTGCTCCTGGGACCACGGTGAGTTTTATTTGAATGGACATTACTTGCTAGTCTTAACATTTGAGTGTCATCATGCTAACAAGACATTGGAAATGATCTTTGGTGCAGCGTAACTCCAGACAAGCATCGCACGATCCTTCTCCAGCTACCGACACGAGCCACCCCGCTCCTATACCTCCTGGATCTTGGTAAGTTTATCTAGTGTTTTGCTTAACACATGCATAAAGACCTAGATTTAGTTTTATTTCCTCCAATGCTTACCATAATGACCTAGACTTAGCTTCTTCTCCTCCAAAATGACTTAATAAGCTTACTGACCTCCAAAACCATCCATTTTACCTAAGTTAGCTCTAAAACGATCTGTACTTAGCTTACTTATGTCAAAAATTGCATAATTAGCTTAGTTAGCTCATAGACGATCCATTTTACCTAAGTTAGCTCTAAAATGACCCATTTTACCTAGGTTAGCTTATAAATGATCCAGTTCATCCAAGTTAGCTCAAAAATGACCCATTTTACCTAGATTAGCTCCTAAATGATCCATTTTACCTACGTTAGCTTTAAAATGACCCATTTCACCTAGGTTAACTCCAAAATGACCAATCTTACCTAGGTTATCTCATAAACGATCGATTTCAACTAATTTAGCTCATAAACGATCCATTTCACCTAGGTTACCTAAAAAACGATCCATTTCACCTAGGTTACCTAAAAAACGATCCATTTCACCTAAGTTAGCTAAAAAACGATCCATTTCACCTTAGTTACCTGAAAAACGATCCATTTGACCTTAGTTAGCTCATAAACGACCCATTTCAACTAAGTTAGCTCATAAATGATCCATTTCACCTTAGCTAGCTCATAAACGACCCATTTCAACTTAGTTAGCTCATATATGATCCATTTCACGTAAGTTAGCTCATAAATGACATAGTCTTCTTGTTCTAGTCTTCTTCTTGTTCTACTCTTCTTGTTCTAGTCTTCTTCTTGTTCTACTCTTCTTGTTCTAACTTTCTTATTTTTCATTTTGCAGATTTCATTCACTTGACGAAAGCTTGCATAGATGGAGTGCTCCTTATCCCTTTCTCTGTTTCTTTTGTATCGTTGAACTATATGCATGTATCGTTGGATGAAACTATTGTAATATATATGGTTGGATGCCTCTATGTTGAACTTGTTATGTATGATGGAACTATGCATGTAATATATATGGTTGGATGATGAAGTTATGTGTTGGATATCTTATATGTTTGCTCTATAATGGCCTTTTGAAATATATCTATATATGTCATATATATTTGTGATGAAAATTGTTGGATTTAATAAAAAACAGATAAAAGAGCCAATATGCAGGCTCTTTGCCGTCTGCCACCGACGGCAAAGGGCTCTTTGTCGTCTGCCACCGACGGCAAAGGGCTCTTTGTCGTCTGCCGCGGACGGCAAAGAAGACACGTGGCATCCAGCTGTGCTTCCTGGGAGCTGACCCATTTGGCCAGTTTGCCTACAGTGGCAGACGGCAAAGACTTTGCCATCAGTGGCAGACGGCAAAGACTTTGCCATCAGTGGCAGACGACAAAGAACCTGCCATGCAGTGACGTGTAGATGACATCATACGGCGGACGGCAAAGACAGTGGCCGACGGCAAAGGCCTGCCATTAGCCACTTAACGGACTGACAGCGCAATTATTGTCGTCCGCTCTCTTTGCCATCTGCCGCGCTCTCTTTGCCGTCTGCGGCGGACGGCAAAGACTTTGCCATCAGTGGCAGACGGCAAAGTAGCTGTTTACCGTAGCCTACGTTGTCGGAACCTTTTGCCGTCCGCGGCTGACGGCAAAGGCCTTTGCCGTCCGCCGTTCATGCCTTTGACGTCCGCCGTGGCAGACGGCAAAGTAGCTGATTCCTGTAGTGTCAGCTTGAATATATGTCTTTCAAGATGCTAATGGATGTCACCCTTTTCAGGATGGCTCCTCCAACGCGTCAGAATCCGGAACGCAATGAAGGAAGTCAGGCTAACCCTCCGCCACCACCTCCGCCTCCGGAGGCATGGCAAGCCTTGATGACAGCCACCAATGCCAACGCTCATATTCTGATTCAGCTCTTGCAAGATCGCAACCAAGGGCAAGGTAATCAAGGAAATCAAGGCCAAGGCAACTATCAGCCGCATTTTGCTACCCTCAATCAGTTCCTTGCAAATCAGCCAAAGACTTTCAGCTACTGTGTCGAGGCCACAGACGCCGATGATTGGCTCGTGGACATCAACAAGCATTTCGAATGTAGCAATGTCAGACCTGAGGATTTTGTCAAGTTTGCCTCTTTTCAACTCAAGGATCAAGCTGTTGAGTGGTTCCAACAATACAAAGATTCCAGAGGAGGTCGTGTGATTACCTGGGATGATTTCCGCCGTGACTTCAAAGCTCATCACATTCCAGAAAGTGTTGTTGAGACTAAGCATGAGGAGTTCCGCAATCTCAAGCAAGGAAACATGTCTGTGTATCAATACAACACTCAGTTCCAGAAGCTCTCTCGTTTTGCTAAGCAAGACATCCCTGATGAGAAGAGCATGATTTACCAATTCAGGCGTGGCCTCAGAGAAGATCTGCAACTAGCTCTCGTGCTTTTTGAGCCGTTAAAGTATTATGAATTCTACAACATGGCACTGAAACAGGAAGCTGCTCAGCTCAAGTGTGAGGCATCTAAGAAGAGAGTCAGGGACGCAGTTCAGTCCTCTTCTTCCTCACTAGTGGCAGCCAAGCAACAGAAGTTCTGGTTGCCTCCTCCTCCTCCGTTCCGTCAGCCTTATCAGCAGAAGAACTGAGGTGGTCGTGGATCTTCCCACCCACCCAACCCTGGATATCAGAACAAGTCTCAGAATCAAGCTCCAAGGCCAAATGCTCCTTATCATCGTCCGCTCTCAGAGGTGACTTGCAACAAATGTCAGCAAAAGGGTCACTATGCGAACAAGTGCTTCAACCAAAGGCGCCTTCCGCCTCCTCCTCCTGTGAAATCTTCCAGCAATGCAGTGGTCAAGCATAATCCTAAGCATGCCAAGGTGAACATGATGAACGCGGCTCAGGCAGTGGATTCTTCAGAAGTGATCATGGGTAATCTCTCAGTTAATGATATTCCTGCAAAAGTCTTATTTGATACTGGTGCTTCGCATTGTTTCATGTCAAGACCGTTTTTTGCCAAGCATGATTTCACGTCTTCTAATTTGGATAGACCCATGGCTGTCATTTCTCCTGGTAAACGCTTGAGCTCTAGTTTGGTGGTTCCGGATGTTTCCAACAAGATGGGAGACTATAAATTCTTGTCTAAACCAATTGTTCTTGGCGACTCTGATATTGATCTAATTCTCGGGATGGACTGGCTCTATAAGCACAAGGCTCAGCTTGATTGTGCTGCCAGGGAAATTCAATTGACTCACTCTTCTGACGATGTGATCATCTATGCTGCTCATGATGAAACCATTCGGTTGTTTTCTCTCAATGAGAAGGGCGAATTGGATGCTATCTCTCAGATTCCAGTCATTTGTGAGTACCAAGATGTCTTTCTAGAAGAACTTCTAGGAATGCCTCCTCACCGACCAGTTGAATTCGTTATTGATCTTGAGCCTGGCATGGAACCCGTTTGCAAGCATCCATACAAGCTTGGGCCAAAAGAGTTGAAGGAATTGAAAAAACAACTCGATGAACAAGAGCGTCTGGGTCTGATCAGACCAAGTTCATCTCCTTGGGGTTGTGGTGTTCTTTTTGTCCAGAAGAAGGATGGCACGGACCGACTTTGCGTCGATTACCGTCCATTGAACAAGAAGACAATCAAGAACAAGTACCCACTTCCCAACATCAATGAGCTATTCGAGCAACTTAAAGGTGATAAAGTGTTCTCCAAGCTTGACCTTTGTATGGGTTATCATCAGATTCGCATTCGTGAAGAAGATATTCCCAAGACAGCATTCAGAACAAGCTTTGGTTCTTATGAATATACTGTCATGTCATTCGGCCTTGTCAATGCTCCGCCAACTTTCTCTCGAATGATGAACTTCATCTTCAACCCCTACACCAATGAATTCGTCTTGGTCTATCTCGATGATATATTGGTCTTCTCCAAGAATAAGAAGGATCATGCCAAGCATTTGCGATTGGTGCTCGACAAGCTCAGAGAGTATCAATTCTATGCGAAGTTCTCCAAATGTGAATTCTGGCTTGATGAAGTTCTTTACCTTGGGCATATAATCTCTGCCAAGGGCATTGCTATTAATCCCGAGAGGGTGTCTGCAGTTTTGAATTGGGAACCTCCTCAGAATGTCAAGCAGCTTCGCAGTTTTCTTGGACTTGCAAGCTATTGCTGAAGATTCGTTGAGAATTTCTCAAAGATTGCAAAGCCTCTTTCCAACCTCCTCCAGAAGCATGTGAAGTATGTCTGGTCTCCGGAGTGTGACGTTGCTTTCAACACTATCAAAGAGAAACTCGTCACTGCTCCAGTTTTGACTCCTCCTGACGAATCCAAGCCTTATGAAGTTTTCTGTGATGCTTCTCTTCAAGGTCTCGGTGTTGTGTTAATGCAAGAAAAGAAGTTTGTGGCCTATATCTCGTCAGTTGAAGCCCAACGAAAAGAACTACCCCACTCACGATCTTGAGTTGGCGGCAGTTGTCCATGCATTAATAACATGGAGACATCTCTTGTTGGGAAGGAAAGTGGACATATTCACCGATCACAAGAGTCTCAAGTATATCTTAACTCAGCCCAACCTCAACCTCAGGCAGACTTGATGGGTCGAAATGATTCAAGAGTATAATCCGAGTATTGAATATACTCCAGGCAAGGCTAATGTGATTGCAGACGCTTTGAGCAGGAAGGCTTATTGCAATAGCTTAATCCTCAAGCCCTTTCAACCGGATCTTTGTGAAGCTTTCCGCAAGTTGAATCTCCAAGTTGTTCCTCAAGGTTTTCTTGCCAACCTCTTAGTCTCTCCTACTTTGGAAGATCAGATTCGTGAGGCACAACTGTTGGATACCATGGTGAAGAAGGTGAAACGTGGTATTGACAAGGGCATTTCCAAGTACAAGTGCTATCGCGTTGACGACAGAGATAATCTTTTCTTCGAGGACCGGATTGTGGTTCCAAAGGGTGATCTATGGAAAGTCATTATGAACGAGGCTCACAATTCTCTTCTGTCAATTCATCCTGGAAGTACGAAGATGTACCATGACCTCAAGCAGTCGTACTGGTGGACTCGAATGAAGCGAGAAATTGCTCAATTCGTGAATGAATGTGATGTCTGCAGAAGGGTGAAAGCAGAACACCAACGACCAGCTGGTCTACTCCAACCTCTTGCTATTCTAGAATGGAAGTTTGATCATATCGAAATGGACTTCGTGACTGGATTTCCTAAGTCCAAGCGTGGAAATGATGCCATCTTCATCGTCATCGACAAGCTCACTAAAGTGGCTCATTTTCTTCCTATCAAAGAGTCTATCACAGCAGCGCAGCTGGCAGAGCTCTACACCTCCAGAATTGTCTCCTTGCATGGCATTCCACAATTGATATCTTCAGATCGTGGAAGCGTCTTCACATCCAAGTTTTGGGATTTTTTTCAGAAGGCCATGGGCACAAACATTCGCTTTAGCACAGCTTTCCACCCTCAAACTAGTGGACAAGTCGAGTGTGTCAACCAAATTCTTGAAGATATGCTCAGGGCTTGTGTTATCTCTTTCGGCATGAAGTGGGAGGATTGTCTTCCATATGCTGAGTTCTCTTACAAGAACAGCTTTCAAGCCAGCTCGGGCAAAGCCCCATTCGAGATTCTCTATGGCAGAAAGTGTCGTACTCATCTCAATTGGTCTGAGACGGGCGAACGCCAACTTCTTGGCAACGTTTTGATCACAGAGGCTGAAGATATGTGTAAAGTCATTCGTGAGAATCTCAAAGCCGCTCAATCGCGTCAGAAGAGCTATTACGATAGCAAACACCGTGATTTGGCATTCGAGATCGGAGACCATGTCTACCTCCGCGTCTCTCCAATGAAAGGCACTCGTCACTTCGGTATCAAAGGGAAACGTGCCCCTAGATACGTCGGTCCTTTCAAGGTCATTGGCAAAAGAGGCGATCTCTCCTATCAACTTGAGCTTCCCCCCAACTTTGCAAATGTGCATGATGTGTTCCACATGTCATAGCTTCGCAAGTGCTTCAAGACGCCTGAGCGCACCATCAACTTCGAAGAGATTGATCTTCAAGAAGATTTGTCCTATCATGAGCATCCCGTTGCTATTCTTGAAGAAACTGAGCGCAAGACTCGCAACAAGTCCATCAAATTCCTGAAAGTGAAGTGGTCTCACCATTCCGACCGAGAAGCCACCTGGGAGCGCGAGGACCACCTCCGTTCCGAATATCCGGAGTTCTTTCAGTCCTAGATCTCGGGACGAGATCCTCTCGTATTGGTGGAGTGTTGTAACACCCCGGATGTAACTTGCCATATTTGTACTCCAACTCTTGCCATTTTCGGCAATGTGATATGATGTTCCCTCGTGGTTGGGTTCTTCTTCGTTTTGCATTTTGTCCTTGTCGTGCATTTCATATCATGTCATCATGCGCATCGCATTCGCATACGTGTTCGTTTCATGAATCCGAGCATTTTCCCCGTTGTCCGTTTTACAATCCGGCGCTCCTATGTTCCCTGGCGTCCCCTTTTACCATTTTCCATGAGCGGGTATTAAACTTTCTCGGAATGGACCGAGGTTTGTCAAGAGGCCTTGGTATAGCACCGATAGACCGCCTGTCAAGTTTCGGGTCATTCGGAGGTCGTTTGACACTCCAACGGTTAACCGGGTAACCGTGAAGGCCTCGTGTGTGTTGCAGCCCAAAACCCCTCCAAAACAGCTCAATAACCCATCTAAGCCACTCCCATGTCCATCGCCGTTCGATCATGATCGTGTGGGCGAAAACCGTGCTCAATTTTGAGCTTCCTAGCTCCTTCTACCTATAAATAGGTGCTCCCCGTCCAAATCTCGCAGTCCAAACCCTAGCCCCGCTCCTCCGCGCCGCCGGACGAGTCGGCACCGCACCGGATGTGTCCACCGGCCACCTCACTCCAGCCACTCACCGCGCGCCACATCGCCACCCCCGCCGCCTCAGCCACTCTCCGCGCGCCACGTGGCCCGGCCACCGCGCGCCGCCGCCAGCCCGCCGCGGCCCATCGCGGGCCCGCCCGGCCCGGGATCTCTGCGCCGCCGCCCGCGCGCGCGCCTCCCCGCCGTCGTTCGCCGCGCGCCCCGCCGCCCGCTTCGCGCCGCCGCCGCAGCCGACGCCGCCTTCCGCGCCCGCCGCCCGCCGCGCCCCGCCGCCCGCCGAGTCGCCGCCTCCTCCGCCCTCCGTCGCCGTCGCCGGCGCCGGATCCGGCCGGATCCGGCCCGGATCCGCCTCGCCGACGCCTCCCCGCACCTCCCCGAGGAGTTCTCCGGCGAACTCCGGCGCCACCTCGGTTCGCGCTCCCGCGAGGAACCCTAGATCTGGACTCGGTTGACTTTTCCCTCTCCTCCTTAATTTTTATGCTAACTTTGACATGCGATATCTCTGCATACGTGGCTCCATTTTGGGCGTATAGCATATTGAATTGTTTGACTCGATGAGTACATCATTTCATCTCATTGCATCATTTTCATTTGAGCTCATCTTGATGCCTGAAATGCTGTTGGAAGAGGGCTATGTGATGATAGTTTCAGATATGTTTCAGTAGATGCATTTTTGTCATTTTTGCCATGATTGATGTGTGCATCCTATGAACTAGAGTCATACATGTGTTTTGTAATATGCCATGCCATATTTACAGGGGTGTATGCCATGTATTTTTGTGATCCTTGTGGTGACTAGCACAAGCATGCAAACTAAGGATCATAATGTTGCTGATTTCAGGGACTTAGTGATTTCACTAAGTCATTCCCTGCTGTTATTTTTATGCCATGAGTTCATGTTGTTTCAGAGAGATCTATGCCTCTTTTGAGCATGATCAGTAAGAGTGTTTTGAACATACGGATTTGATCTATCCATCGATGCCTTTTTTTGTAATTATGGAGTGCCATAGCTTGAGTCAATCAAGCTCTACTTTTGCTATAAAATGTTTCTGGCAGATTGTTTACATGTTATTCGATTTTGCCAAGCTTGTTGTAGTTGATATTTGCATGATATGATGTTTTTCTTGCCATCTCTAGCTTCTATGCCATGTCTTCTTGGTGAATGTATGCTTAGTTTAACATGCAAATCTCTGTAGTTAGTGCATCGAGCTCGTAAACATGCCTACTTGTTATCTGTTTTTGACATGTCCAGTTTTCTGCAAAGTATGAAAACTGTAACGAAACTTGCTTAATTGACATGGGTGCTATTATATTTTCTAGTCCTTTTTGGCTCATGGTCAGTAAGGGACTTTTGTTCTATGCTTTGATTAGATTCATGCGATGCCATATTTTTCTATGTCCTGTTCCTGTAGCATGTTGTTTTCTTGCTCTAAACATGTCATCCTGATGCTAATTTCTGGCATGATAGTATTTTCACTAAGTCTGTGAACCTGTTATCTTTTGCACTTTTTCCATGCTTGTTTGAACCTGTAGTGGTGTGATTTAGCCGTAGCTCAGTGTTCATCTTTGGTCAAGCATCTTGAGTAGATCACTGTCATAGGTTTTGCTGATATGTTTGGGTGCAGTAGCTTAATTTCTTGTTGCACGCTAAGTGGCATCATGCTGTTAATGGCAGAATCTTGTCATTCTTGTTTTGCTTGTCATTTGCAAACCGTGCATCCGATTCCGGTGATCATTATATCGATTTCAACCGAAATCACCTCACCTATCCAATGGCATACTTGGTTTGCCAAGATTATGCCTTATTCATCCTTGTCCTTCCGGAGCACGCATATGCATTGCATATCACATCTCGCATATCATGCCATGTTTTTGCATCATGTTGTTTGCGCATTGCATTGTGGTTGATAGTTGTTCCTTTGCGTTTGTTCTTGTTTTGGGTAGAGCCGGGAGAAGAGTATGTGAACGAGGATCCTGTTGAGAACGCTTACGAGGATCAAGCTTTCGACAACTCTGAGAACCTTGCAGGCAAGATGACCATACCCTCGAAATCACTTCTATCTTTGCTTGCTAGATGCTCGCTCTTTTGCTATGCCTATGCTGCGATACCTACCACTTGCTATATCATGCCACCCATATTGCCATGTCAAACCTCTAACCCACCATGTCCTAGCAAACCGTTGATTGGCTATGTTACCGCTTTGCTCAGCCCCTCTTATAGCGTTGCTAGTTGCAGGTGAAGATGAAGTTTGTTCCATGTTGGAATATGATTACTTTGGGTTATCACAATATCTCTTATTTTAATTAATGCATCTATATACTTGGTAAAGGGTGGAAGGCTCGGCCTTATGCCTGGTGTTTTGTTCCACTCTTGCCACCCTAGTTTCCGTCATACCGGTGTTATGTTTCTTAATTTTGCGTTCCTTACACGGTTGGGTGATTTATGGGACCCCCTTGACAGTTCGCCTTGAATAAGACTCCTCCAGCAAGGCCCAACTTTGGTTTTACCATTTGCCACCTAAGCCTTTTTCCCCCGGGTTTTCGCGAGCCCGAGGGTCATTTTTATTTTAAACCCCCCCCCCCCCCCCCGACCAGTGCTCCTTCGAGTGTTGGCCCGAAACGAGCAACCTGCGGGGCCACCACGGGGAAACTCGAGGCCTGGTTTTACTCGTAGCTTGACTTATCCGGATGTGCCCTGAGACCGAGATATGTGCAGCTCCTATCAGGATTTGTCGGCACAATCGGGCGGCTTTGCTGGATTTGTTTTATTACTGTCGAAATGTCTTATAGTCCGGGATTCCGAGACTGATCGGGTCTTCCCGGTAGAAGGAATATCCTTCGTTGACCGTGAGAGTTTATAATGGGCTAAGTTGGGACACCCCTGCAGGGTATTATCTTTGAAAGCCGTGCCCGCGGTTATGAGGCAGATGGGAATTTGTTAATGTCCAGTTGTAGAAAACCCGAAGTTGATCTCAATTAAAACACATCAACCGCGTGTGTAACCATGATGGTCTCTTCTCGGCGGAGTCCGGGAAGCGAACACGGTGTTGGAGTTATGTTTGACGTAGGTTGTTCTAGGATCACTTCTTGATCACTTCTAGCGTCACGACCGTGCTTTGCTTCTCTTCTCGCTCTCTTTTGCATTGTTAGCCACCATATATGCCAGTCGCTTGCCGCAGCTCCACCTCACAACCCTATCCTACCTTTAAGCTTAAATAGTCTTGATCTCGCGGGTGTGAGATTGCTGAGTCCCCGTGGCTCACAGATTCTACCAAACAGTTGCAGGTGCCGACGATGCTAGTGCAGATGACGCATCCGAGCTCAAATGGGAGTTCGACGAGGAACGTGGTCGTGACTATGTGTCTTTTCCTGATGATCAGTAGTGAAGCCCAGTTGGGACGATCGGGGATCTATGTAGCATTTGGGGTAGTCTTTTTTCATTTTGGTTCCGTAGTAGGACCTTGAGTGTAATCTGGATGATGAATGTTTATTTATGTATTGTGTGAAGTGCTGACTGTAAGCCAACTATGTATCTCTTTTCCTTATGTATTACATGGGTTGTGTGAAGATTACCTCACTTGCGACATTGCTTTCAATGCGGTTATGCCTCTAAGTCGTGCTTCGACACGTGGGAGATATAACCGCATCGAGGCCGTTACAGGTTGTTACCGGATAATGTTTCCCGGGGCCCGAAGCTGTCTAAACCCTTGTCTTGTGTTGCATCTCTCGATTCTGACTGACCCCTCTCAAGCTACCACATAGATGTG
Source organism: Aegilops umbellulata (assembly GCA_032464435.1). Classification (NCBI taxonomy): domain Eukaryota; kingdom Viridiplantae; phylum Streptophyta; class Magnoliopsida; order Poales; family Poaceae; genus Aegilops; species Aegilops umbellulata. The sequence goes on along the minus strand of CP136060.1, from coordinate 103,456,392 downwards.
TTGGCCTTATGACTAAGTCCTCACACTAGAACATCTGTTGCGACAATTCCACGACAGTTGGCGCCATCATGGGGCCCGCACAGGGTGGTGTTGAGTTCTTGAAGGGATCTCTTCGAGGGATCGAGAGTTTTGCAATTTTTTCGGGTGAAGAAAGATTCGGCATGGAAGGATTTAAGATCAATGAAGTTTTCAGCGGTGGCATATACAAAACTGAGATTAGGAAAAATTAGGGTTACAAAGCCACCATCTTACGATTGGTTTGATTGTTTACAAGTCACCAAGACCAACGACGATTGTTCTCGAGTCGCCGAGACGGATAGATCTCTGAAAAAGACACGTCAAATCTGAGTCGGTTAGCTGCCGTCGATTCTTGTCAGGTTTACCACGATTTGGAGATAGGCGCGGCGTTGACTCGGCCTCGTCGGCTGCCTCCGTTTGACCGGCGTCGCCTCTGAGCTGCCACGACCAAAGCTCGCCCCCGTGGCCCTGCATCATCGAGTCGCTGTCACCGCCTCTGCCTCTACGGGTCTACGTCCCGATCCACGAGGTCAAGCCGCCTGCTGTTTTTGATTCGCCCTCGCCGTCTTCGCCGTTCCGTGTTGAGTCGCCGAGTGGCCTCGCTTTTCGCTCCCGAAGCTGCTCCGAGCCGCCTCCACTGGTCGGCTCCTGTCAAGCCGGCCGCGTCACCGCCAACGCCGCCCCGTCAGTTTCGCCCTCGGGCTGCCCGGCCAGCCGCTGGTGCAGACTCGCTTCTGATGATCCGGCTGACTGTCGCGCTGCAGCGCCTCTGTGTCTACGACCCGCCACGCTGATGCCTTCTCCGGCACGACCGCGCGTTGACCGGCCTCCCGCCGGCTCGTCTACTGCGTCCTCTACCGTGACTTGGTCGCTCCGCCCTCTACTACGGCCTCCTTCACGCTCCGGTGCCGGCTCTACGATCGTGCTCTGAGCCGTCGCCGTTGTGTTTTGCTGAGCTGCTATGGCCCGCCGCTTCAGCCATCGTGCCTTGAGTCACCTCGATGGCCTCCTTTGTGGAAGTGCGCCTCACCGGCCTTGTACCAACTCGCCGCCCCCTCGCCGGACTCTGTCTCCACCTCTAATCAACACCATCAGATTCCACATCCGCCACATCTTCCATAGCCAGTTTTGAGTCGTCTCCACACTGGGTCGAGCCGCCCGCTGGCTTCGTCACGTTGCGGTGCCCCCGCTGTGTCTCGCGGCCGCGGGCCACATCAGCTGCTGCACGGCAAGTCGTCGTCCTCCTTGAGATACTCGGCTGGCCTGCCAGCTAGCCGCCCGCCTCTCGCACTGTTCCGCCTTGCCGCGGGTCTCCCTGAGCTGCCTTGTTCTTTTTCCTACAGTGGCTGCGGGCGTACACAGTGTCACGTGGGTGCCTGACCGCCTGGCTGCGGGCGTACACAGTGTCACTGCTCCTCCACCCGTGATCTGCTTCCCTCAGCCAACTAGTACAACTAATCAAACTTCTACGTCTGCTCAGAGAAGCTATCAGGTTGGCCGTTGAAGACAAGACGTGAGGACTCAAACTAAGGGAATCAGAGTATTGAAATAAACACTATGGCGTGGCTATACCACTAGCGCCGTCAATCACTGAGCTGCCTGCATCGACCGCTGCTGAGGTCCGCAGCATTGCCTCAAGCGTCTTGCCGCCTCAACCATCAAGACTCGCAGCCGGCCCGCTTCAGGTCGCCGCTCTCCACCTGCAGCATGAGCCGCTAATATAGCCGTGGGTCGCCGTGAGTTGTCGGCCGCCTCTGGACCTGCCCGCGCTGTCTTTGCCATCTTGGCCACGTAACCTCGAGCCGCCGGACTCCTCTGACCCGGTCGCGCCCTGGTCGCCTCCGCCTCAGTCCTCTATGGCAGCGCACGACCGTCACCGCGCTTCTACAATTTTGACCCGCCGAACCGCTGCCGTCACCACAGCGCGTCTGAGCCGCCCTTACCGATGTGCTTCTAAGCCGACGCTCTCAGTCTCCGCCGTCGCCAAGTTGCCGTCTCTTTCGGACTCCATCATTTGCATCTGAATCGTCCCTGCCTTGAGCTGCCACTGCAAACCACCGCAGCCTCATGCCACCTCGAGTACCGCCCCTTTGTTTCCTCCACGTGAAGAAAAACTCATCTACCAAGTACTAGTTGAGTGCTCACGTCAAAGTACTAGTTCATTAGTACTACTACGACCAGCGAGCCACTGTACGAGGACAATTATAATTGAGTCGCCCGGCCGTCGCACCGGAGTCCTTTTCGCCGTCTGGGTCTCGTACAAACCTCTTATCTGAGCCGCCGCTATCCTGACTCTCCATCACCACGAACTGCCCCGATCTAAACCGCAGAGTCTCAAGCCGCAACATCGTCAAAAGTGTCGCTGCCGTGCCTTGAGCCGGTCAAGCGATCTGCCTCACCTCCGCGGTGAGCCGCGGTGCTGGCTCTCTTCTGCGCGGTTTCGCTCCCCCTGCTGAGCGGATTCGCTGGCACCCCTCTGCTCCGAGTCGCCCTAGATCCACGGCCTCACTCTGGGTCGCCCTCAACTCTACGGCCTTGCGCCATTGCTTCTGAGCTGCTGCTGTTCTCCACCTCTGTCATGGTCCGGAGCCTCCAATCCGACGCTGAGTCACCGCTCCGGGTTATCTCCGTTATCGCGCCCCCATGGAGTCGTTTGGGGAGGCCACCTCCACTATGGTCGGCCACGTTTCCTCCTCAGCCTCGCTGGGGGTTTCCTCGAGCTTTGCTTTTCTATGGATGAGCCGCTCGTCTTCGATGATTTGAGCCACCCCATGCGCCCGGGCAAGTCGTCGCTGCTAGCTGCATCCGCACGACCCGGTCGTAGCCACTGCGGGCGAGTCGCCGCCGCGGTCTCCAGCGAGCCGCCGCTCTCCCACCGAGTCACCGCTGCCGTCGTCTCCACCGTGATTCCTGTTCAAGCCGGCTTGCCGCCTCTATTACGGCCGCCTATGAGTCGCCAAGCGGCCCTGCTGTTGTTGCTGACGGCACTTGTTTCAGCCAGTTCTGCCTCTTCGCGGATGACCCGCCCCTGCTTGAGGCCCCCTACACCTTGTCGGTTGATTCTGTTAAAGCTGCGATGGTTGTTTGTGTTGGGAAACGTAGTGGTTTTAAAAAAAATCCTACGCACATGCAAGATCATGGTGATGCATAGCAACGAGTGAGGAGAGTGTGTCCACGTACCCTCGTAGACCGAAAGCGGAAGCGTTAGCACAACGCGGTTGATGTAGTCGTACATCTTCACAATACGACCGATCAAGTACCGAACGCACACACCTCCGAGTTCAGCACACGTTCAACTCGATGACGTCCCTCGAACTCCGATCCAGCCGAGCTTTGAGGGAGAGTTTCGTCAGCACGATGGCGTGGTGACGATGATGATGTTCCACCGACGCAGGGCTTCGCCTAAGCACCTCTACAATATGACCGAGGTGGATTATGATGGAGGGGGGGCACCGCACACGGCTAAAAGATCCAAAGGATCAATTGTTGTGTCTCTAGGGGGTGCCTCCCTCCCCGTATATAAAGGAGTGGAGAAGGGGGAGGGGGCCGGCCACCCTTGGCGTGCCCCATGAGGAGACCTACTCCCACCCGGAGTAGGACTCCCCCCCTTCCATGTTGGAGTAGGAGAGGAGAGGGAAGGAGAGAGAGGGGGAAAGGAAAAGGGGGGGGGGGCGCCGCCCCCCTCCTTGTCCAATTCAGACTTAGGGGGGAGGGGCGCGTGGCTGCCCCTTGGCCGCCTCTCCTCTTCCAGGACTTGGGCCCATGAGGCCCAATAACCTCCGGGGGGTTTCGGTAACCCCCGGGTACTCCGATATATATCCGATAACCCCCGAAACCATTCCCGTGTCCGGATATAGTCGTCCAATATATCAATCGTCATGTCTCGACCATTTCGAGACTCCTCGTTATGTCCGTGATCACATTCGGGACTCCGAACTACCTTCGATACATCAAAACATATAAACTCATAATATAACCGTCATCGAACTTTAAGCGTGCGGACCCTATGGGTTCGAGAACTATGTAGACATGACCGAGACACGTCTCCGGTCAATAACCAATAGCGGAACCTGGATGCTCATATTGGCTCCCACATATTCTAGGAAGATCTTTATCGGTCAAATCGCATATCAACAAACGTTGTTCCCTTTGTCATCGGTATGTTACTTGCCCGAGATTCGATCGTCGGTATCTCAATACCTAGTTCAATCTCGCTACCGGCAAGTCTCTTTACTCGTTCCATAATACATCATCCTGCAACTAACTCATTAGTTGCAATGCTTGCAAGGCTTAAGTGATGTGCATTACTGAGTGGGCCCAGAGATACCACTCCGACAATCGGAGTGACAAATCCTAATCTCGAAATACGCCAACCCAACAAGTACCTTTGGAGACACATGTAGAGCACCTTTATAATCACCTAGTTACGTTGTGACGTTTGGTAGCACACAAAGTGTTCCTTCGGTAAACGGGAGTTGCATAATCTCATAGTCATAGGAACATGTATAAGTCATGAAGAAAGAAATAGCAACATACTAAACGATCAAGTGCTAAGCTAACGGAATGGGTCAAGTCAATCACATCATTCTCCTAATGATGTGATCCCGTTAATCAAATGACAACTCTTTGTCTATGGCTAGGAAACATAACCATCTTCGATCAATGAGCTAGTCAAGTAGAGGCATACTAGTGACACTCTGTTTGTCTATGTATTCACACATGTATCATGTTTCCGGTTAATACAATTCTAGCATGAATAATAAACATTTATCATGATATAAGGAAATAAATAATAACTTTATTATTGCCTCTAGGGCATATTTCCTTCAGTCTCCCACTTGCACTAGAGTCAATAATCTAGATTACATAGTAATGATTCTAACACCCATGGAGCCTTGGTGCTGATCATGTTTTGCTCGTGGAAGAGGCTTAGTCAACAGGTCTGCAACATTCAGATCAGTATGTATCTTGCAAATCTTTATGTCTCACACCTGGACTAGATCCTGGATGGAGTTGAAGCATTGTCACAAAAGATTTTCATTGGACCCGATGCACTAGGTATTACACCTAGATCGGATATGAACTCCTTCATCCAGACTCCTTCATTTGCTACTTCTGAAGCAGCTATGTACTCCGCTTCACATGTAGATCCTGCTACGACGCTTTGTTTAGAACTGCACCAACTGACAGCTCCATCGTTCAATAAAAACACGTATCCGGTTTGCGATTTAGAATCATCCGGATCAGTGTCAAAGCTTGCATCGACGTAACCATTTACGACGAGCTCTTTGTCACCTCCATAAATGAGAAAGATATCCTTAGTCCTTTTCAGGTATTTCAGGATGTTCTTGACCGCTGTCTAGTGATCCACTCCTGGATTACTTTGGTACCTCCCTGCTAAACTAATAGCAAGGCACACATCAGGTCTGGTACACAGCATTGCATACATGATAGAGCCTATGGTTGAAGCATAGGGAACATCTTTCATTTTCTCTCTATCTTCTGCAATGGTCGGGCATTGAGTCTTACTCAACTTCACACCTTGTAACATAGGCAAGAACCCTTTCTTTGCTTGATCCATTTTGAACTTTTTCAAAACTTTGTCAAGGTATGTGCTTTGTGAAAGTCCTATTAAGCATCTTGATCTATCTATATAGATCTTGATGCCCAACATATAAGTAGCTTCACCGAGGTCCTTCATTGAAAAACTCTTATTCAAATATCCCTTTATGCTATCTAGAAATTCTATATCATTTCCGATCAATAATATGTCATCCACATATAATATTAGAAATGCTACAGAGCTCCCACTCACTTTCTTGTAAATACAGTCTTCTCCAAAAGTCTGTATAAAACCATATGCTTTGATCACACTATCAAAACGTTTATTCCAACTCTGAGAGGCTTGCACCAGTCCATAAATGGATCGCTGGAGCTTGCACACTTTGTTAGCTCCCTTTGGATCGACAAAACCTTCCGGTTGCATCATATACAACTCTTCTTCCAGAAATCTATTCAGGAATGCAGTTTTGACATCCATTTGCCAAATTTCATAATCATAAAATGCGGCAATTGCTAACATGATTCGGACAGACTTAAGCATCGCTACGGGTGAGAAGGTCTCATCGTAGTCAATCCCTTGAACTTGTCGAAAACCTTTTGCAACAAGTCGAGCTTTATAGACAGTAACATTACCGTCAGTGTCAGTCTTCTTCTTGAAGATCCATTTATTATCAATGTCTTGCCGATCATCGGGAAAGTCAACCAAAGTCCATACTTTGTTCTCATACATGGATCCCATCTCAGATTTCATGTCCTCAAGCCATTTTGCAGAATCTGGGCTCACCATCGCTTCTTCATAGTTCACAGGTTCGGCATGGTCTAGTAACATAACCTCCAGAACAAGATTACCGTACCACTCTAGTGCGGATCTTACTCTGGTTGACCTACGAGGTTCAGTAACAACTTAGATCTGAAGTTTCATGATCATCATCATTAACTTCCTCACTAATTGGTGCAGACGTCATAGGAACCGGTTTCTGTGATGAACTACTTTCCAATAAGGGAGCAGGTACTGTTACGTCATCAAGTTCTACTTTCCTCCCACTCACTTCTTTTGAGAGAAACTCCTTCTCTAGAAAGGATCCATTCTTTAGCAACGAATGCCTTGCCTTCGGATCTGTGATAGAAGGTGTACCCAACAGTTTCCTTTGGGTATCCTATGAAGACACATTTCTCCGACTTGGGTTTGAGCTTATCAGGTTGAAGCTTTTTCACATAAGCATCACAGCCCCAAACTTTAAGAAATGACAACTTTGGTTTCTTGCCAAACTACGGTTCATAAGGCGTCGTCTCAACGGATTTTGATGGTGCCCTAACGTGAATGCGGCCGTCTCTAAAGCATAACCCCAAAACGACAGCGGTAAATCAGTAAGAGACATCATAGATCGCACCATATCTAGTAAAGTACGGTTACGACATTCGGACACACCATTACGCTGTGGTGTTCCGGGTGGCGTGAGTTGCGAAACTATTCCGCATTATTTCAAATGTAGACCAAACTCGTAACTCAAATATTCTCCTCCACGATCAGATCGTAGAAACTTTATTTTCTTGTTACGATGATTTTCAACTTCACTCTGAAATTCTTTGAACTTTTCAAATGTTTCAGACTTATGTTTCATTAAGTAGATATACCCATATCTGCTTAAATCATCTGTGAAGGTGAGAAAATAACGATACCCGCCGCGAGCCTCAACATTCATTGGACCACATACATCAATATGTATGATCTCCGATAAATCAGTTGCTCGCTCCATAGTTCTGGAGAACGGAGTTTTAGTCATCTTGCCCATGAGGCATGGTTCGCAAGTACCAAGTGATTCATAATCAAGTGATTCCAAAAGTCCATCAATATGGAGTTTCTTCATGCGCTTTACACCAATATGACCCAAACGACAGTGCCACAAATAAGTTGCACTATCATTATCAAATCTGCATCTTTTGGCTTCAACATTATGAATATGTGTATCACTACTTTCGAGATTCATCAAGAATAGACCACTCTTCAAGGGTGCATGACCATAAAAGATATTACTCATATAAATAGAACAACCATTATTCTCTGATTTAAATGAATGACCGTCTTGCATCAAACAAGATCCAGATATAATGTTCATGCTCAACACTAGCACCAAATAACAATTATTTAGGTCTAATACTAATCCCGAAGGTAGATGTAGAGGTAGCGTGCCGACGGCCATCACATCGCTTTGAACCGTTTCCCACGCGCATCGTCACCTCGTCCTTAGCCAGTGTCCGCTTAATCCATAGTCCCTGTTTCGAGTTGCAAATATTAGCAAAAAAAACAGTATCAAATACCCAGGTGCTACTGCGAGCTCTGGTAAGGTACACATCAATAACATGTATATCACATATACCTTTGTTCACCTTGCCATCCTTCTTATCCGCCAAATACTTGGGGCAGTTCCGCTTCCAGTGACCAGTCTGCTTGCAGTAGAAGCACTCAGTCTCAGGCTTAGGTCCAGACTTGGGTTTCTTCTCCTGAGCAGCAACTTGTTTGATCTTCTTCTTGAAGTTACCCTTATTCTTCCCTTTGCCCTTTTTCTTGAAACTGGTGGTCTTATTGACCATCAACACTTGATGCTCTTTCTTGATTTCTACCTCCGCGGCCTTTAGCATTGCGAAGAGCTCGGGAATCGTCTTATCCATCCCTTGCATGTTATAGTTCATCATGAAGCTCTTGTAGCTTGGTGGAAGTGATTGAAGAATTTTGTCAATGACGCTATCATCCGGAAGATTAACTCCCAGTTGAATCAAGTGATTGTTATACCTAGACATTCTGAGTATATGCTCACTGACAGAACTGTTCACCTCCATCTTGCAGCTGTAGAACTTATTGGAGACTTCATATCTCTCAATTCGGCCATTTGCTTGAAATATTAAATTCAACTCCTGGAACATCCCATATGCTCCATGACATTCAAAACATCATTGAAGTCCCGGTTCTAAGCCGTAAAGCATGGCACACTGAACTATCGAGTAGTCATCAGCTTTGCTCTGCCAGACGTTCAAAACATTTGGTGTTTCTCCTGCAGCAGGTTTGGCACCTAGCGGTGCTTCCAGGACGTAATTCTTCTGTGCAGCAATGAGGATAATCCTGAAGTTACCGACCCAGTCCGTGTAATTGCTACCATCATCTTTCAACTTTGATTTCTCAAGGAACGCATTAAAATTCAACGGAACAACAACGTGAGCCATCTATCTACAACAAACATAGACATAACCGATCATCACGTGAAATGGAGTAGTTTTCAATGGTGAACATCACTATGTTGATCATATCTACTATATGATTCATGCTCGACCTTTCGGTCTCAGTGTTCCGAGGCCATATCTGCATATGCTAGGCTCGTCAAGTTTAACCTGAGTATTCTGCTTGTGCAAAACTGGCTTGCACCCGTTGTAGATGGACATAGAGCTTATCACAACCGATCATCATGTGGTGTCTGGGCACGACGAACTTTGGCAACGGTGCATAGTCAGGGAGAACACTTTTATCTTGAAATTTAGTGAGAGGTCATCTTATAATGCTACCATCAGTCAAAGAAAGATAAGATGCATAAAAGATAAACATCACATGCAATCAATATAAGTGATATGATATGGCCATCATCATCTTGTGCTTGTGATCTCCATCTCTGAAGCACCGTCATGATCACCATCATCACCGACGCGACACCTTGATCTCCATCGTAGCATCGTTGTCGGCTTGCCAACTATTGCTTCTACGACTACCGCTACCGCTTAGTGATAAAGTAAAGCAATTACAGGGTGATTGCATTGCATACAATAAAGCAACAACCATATGGCTCTTGCCAGTTGCCGATAACTCGGTTACAAAACATGATCATCTCATACAATAAAATATAGCATCATGTCTTGACCATATCACATCACAACATGCCCTGCAAAAACAAGTTAGACGTCCTCTACTTTGTTGTTGCAAGTTTTACGTGGCTGCTACGGGCTGAGCAAGAACCGTTCATACCTACGCATCAAAACCACAACGATAGTTTGTCAAATTAGTGTTATTTTAACCTTCTCAAGGACCGGGCGTAGCCACACTCGGTTCAACTAAAGTTGGAGAAACTGACACCCACCAGCCACCTGTGTGCAAAGCACGTCGGTAGAAACAGTCTCGTGTAAGCGTACGCGTAATGTCGGTCCGGGCCGCTTCATCCAACAATACCGCCGAACCAAAGTGTAACATGCTGGTAAGCAGTATGACTTGTATCGCCCACAACTCACTTGTGTTCTACTCGTGCATATAACATCAATGCATAAAACCTGGCTCGGATGCCACTATTGGGAAACGTAGTAATTTCAAAAAAATTCCTACGCCCACGCAAGATCATGGTGATGCATAGCAACGAGAGGGGAGAGTGTGTCCACGTACCCTCGTAGACCGAAAGCGGAAGCGTTAGCACAACGCGGTTGATGTAGTCGTACGTCTTCACGATCCGACCGATCAAGTACCGAACACACGACACCTCCGAGTTCAACACACATTCAACTCGATGACGTCCCTCGAACTTTGATCCAGCCGAGCTTTGAGGGAGATTTTCGTCCGCATGATGGTGTGGTGATGATGATGATGTTCCACCCGACGCAGGGCTTCGCCTAAGCACCGCTACGATATGATCGAGGTGGATTATGGTGGAGGGGGGCACCGCACACGGCTAAAAGATCCAAAGGATCAATTGTTGTGTCTCTAGGGGGTGCCTCCCTCCCCGTATATAAAGGAGTGGAGGAGGGGCAGGGGGCCGGCCACCCTTGGCATGCCCCATGAGGAGTCCTACTCCCACCGGGAGTAGGACTCCCCCCTTCCATGTTGGAGTAGGAGAGGAAAGAGAAGGAGAGAGAGGGGGAAAGGAAAAGGGGGTGCCCCCCTCCTTGTCCAATTCGGACTTGGGGGGAGGGGCGTGCGGCTGCCCCTTGGCCGCCTCTCCTCTTCCACCACTTGGGCCCATGAGGCCCAATAACCTCCGGGGGGTTCCGGTAACCCCCCGGTACTCCGATATATATCCTATAACCCCCGAAACCATTCCGGTGTCCGAATATAGTCGTCCAATATATCAATCTTCATGTCTCGACCATTTCAAGACTCCTCGTTATGTCAGTGATCACATTCGGGACTCCGAACTACCTTCGGTACATCAAAACACATAAACTTATAATATAACCGTCATCGAACTTTAAGCATGCGGACCCTACGGGTTCGAGAACTATGTAGACATGACCGAGACATGTCTCCGGTCAATAATCAATAGCGGAACCTAGATGCTCATATTAGCTCCCACATTCTACGAAGATCTTTATCAGTCAAACTGCATAACAACATACGTTGTTCCCTTTGTCATCGATATGTTACTTGCCCGAGATTCGATCGTCGGTATCTCAATACCTAGTTCAATCTCGTTACCGGCAAGTCTCTTTACTCGTTCCATAATACATCATCCTGCAACTAACTCATTAGTTGCAATGCTTGCAAGGCTTAAGTTATGCGCATTACCGAGTGGGCCTAGAGATACCACTCCGACAATCGGAGTGACAAATCCTAATCTCGAAATACGCCAACCCAACAAGTACCTTTGGAGACACATGTAGAGCACCTTTATAATCACCTAGTTACGTTGTGACGTTTGGTAGCACACAAAGTGTTCCTTCAGTAAACGGGAGTTGCATAATCTCATAGTCATAGGAACATGTATAAGTCATGAAGAAAGAAATAGCAACATACTAAACGATCAAGTGCTAAGCTAACGGAATGGGTCAAGTCAATCACATCATTCTCCTAATGATGTGATCCGTTAATCAAATGACAATTCTTTGTCTATGGCTAGGAAACATAACCATCTTTGATCAATGAGCTAGTCAAGTAGAGGCATAATGGTGACACTCTGTTTGTCTATGTATTCACACATGTATCATGTTTCCGGTTAATACAATTCTAGCATGAATAATAAACATTTATGATGATATAAGGAAATAAATAATAACTTTATTATTGCCTCTAGGGCATATTTCCTTCAGTTTGCCCATCTGGATAAGGAAAAGAACAAGAAGGGCCTGGATGGATGAAAAGTCAAAGTAGTCAAGTGTTAGGAGAAGAAGGAGAAAACCTGCTGTGTGCATGAATTATCCACCCAGAGTGCTAATCACATGCATATATCCTTCTCACAAGAGTAGATGCTACTGTGGTGGTCAAATCAGCCTAAAGAATTGAATAAAGAAAAGCAATATTGCATGGCATTTGTTAGGCACTGCCATCTCCACTTTCTCACAAGAAGACGGAGGCAAAAGCAATCAGTACTTACAGTGCTGTTGGGCCCAATTAAATTCTGGCCTGTGCACAGAATCGTCTATCATATGGACAAATCAGGTGAAATCCATCTAAATTTATTTTTGACACATTGTTTTGTCAAAGAACAATTATGTTGGTTTGTATATTTTTTATATGCATGACAATTATTTCAAAATGGCGTTATATCGCGGATGATTGTCCTTGCCCTACCGCTCAATAGAAGTGTCCAAGTTGCCGCTCTTGCGGACCAATCTATATTAGCACATCAGGGTCACACCCATTCATGTAAGCTGTCCAATGGACGTGTGCAAACCGCCTCCATGTGGTCCGGTCTATATATCAGCCGTCGTCTGCACCGTCTGCATGAGCTGTTTATTGAGTGCAAGCAAGTCATAGCTCGGGTAGCACGGTTTTTTATTCCAACAATTTGAAGGCCAATTATCACATATTATCAGCCACCGTCTGCACTGGATGTCTCAATGAGCAGGCGCACAAATCGTTGCCACTACAGTTTGGTTAACTTCAAAACAGCCGAACCATTGGCTGAGTTGCTGACACAGCTCATACGGGATCATTTATAACCCGCTGCAGTCACCTCAACCTTCTGTGGATTCACATTGCGTTATCAACACCAATAATACACCTCTTATGCTATGGTCAAAATATGAAGAATCTCAAGCCAACTCTTAGAGTCGTCTTAAGACTCAGGGGCTATAATGATATGACTCAGCAAGTCTTGCCAGTTTCAGCAAATTCAAGAACCCCAGGACATTGGAGGGAAAAAATAACCCGGCCCCGGAGATTACTGCTATATCGATGATTTAAGGGCCGTCAGAAACTTTCTGGCTCAAAATGAAGGTTTTGGTTCAAGGGAAATCTGTCTCCTACAAAGCGCTGAAGCTCTTAATATCCGGTTCACAATCCGGCGCAAAGGAAATCTATCTCCCACAAAGCTCTAAAGCTCTCAAATCCGGTTTAAAACTCCGGCTCAAGAAGAATATCCATCTCTCGCAAGTTCGAGTTCTCAGGAAAATTACAGGGACCAAGGAGAGTTGGATGCACAGCACAACTCAAACATAGGTCCCCAACGAGCACAACTCATAAGTATGTCACTTGGGGGCTTCCTATTCAAACATAGGTGTATTCACCAAAGAGAACATAGCGTCACTACCCTCTTGACTGGCTTGGAACACCAGGTGTATTCACCAAAGTTTCCAGGTTATCTTGTTCAAACATAGGTGTATTCACCAAAGAGGACATAACCTTTTCGGGTCATCCTACCTATATACCAGCTGCTTCTTCATCGGGTAATCCTAATTGACTCGCCAAACTCTTAACAATCGATCTTTTATGGTGTATTCACCAAAGATCCTGAGCTTGTTAAGGTTAAAACACCGGCTGTCATGTGAGAGCACGACTTACAGATAGTCAGGATGGATCCAGGCTGCTAAAGTTGCCTTCATTGAAACTTGGTTAAACCTGCCTATTTGCTTGGTGCTACTCTGACCTCGTGTACTCTCGATAGTCATATCTAAACTTATCCAGGTTCAAACATCGATTGGGTCATGTGAGCGCCAGCTACAGAAAGCGAGGATACTCCAGTGGCTCAGGCTAGTTTCATTGAGGTATTCTGTCATCATACACATACGTCATCATACATTGCATCATACACATACATCATCATACATTGCATCATACACATACATCATCATACATTGCATCATCATAGCATGCATCATATATGCATAGATATGCTGATTTATATGGTAGGAACCGGTTTTCAAACCAGGTTATATTATTCAAATCTTTAATAGCCAACATGGCTGGTTTTTTATTATGGTTATCAATAACCAGAATTATGATTAAGGTTTTCAAAGTCGCTTCAGCGCAATGGCTAGTATTTATCAAATGGATGTGATTTATTCTACAATGAAAGGAATAGCCCCGAGTCGTTGCAGGCTTACGACCCGGCACTTGGGGGCTACATTATTCAAGTTGAGATTACATCAAATATGCAAGTCCCATGTCGCTGCAAGCATGCACCATGACACTTGGGGGCTAATGTAAAGTCATTTTTACTAGACTTATTGAAGACCCGACTCATCACATCATAATGAGCCGGCCCTTGGGGGCTACACGTTGTTGTTCAAGTCTACATGATCATATCTACAAAGTCCCTACTCATTATTGCATAATGACCCGGCCATTGGGGGCCACACTGGTTGAAGTTTTTATGAGCATGAGGCAATTACAAGTCCCAGGCTGCTGCAATCATGACAACCCGACACTTGGGGGCTACATATGTGGAATATTCAGTTTTGACTAGTGATTGAGATGAACAACCTGGATTTCTTCGAAGTGGTAGTATTTATATTGAAGCAAGTCTTAAGTCATCACTTTGTTCTGCTCATGACTATGGGGCTACAGGTAATATGGATATAAGGGAGAAATATCTTCAAAATTCTCAGTTTGGAGTAAACCAGATTGACCCGGCATCGGCAACAATTATGACTCGGCATCATCTGTTTATAACCCGACAAATTTGGTAATCATAAATTGGCAAGATCTACATTTTCAAGCTGGCTGAAGATCAGATGAGTATTTCAAGACCAATATTTTTTAAGCGTTTGGAGCTGAATCAAATGAATTATTCTTCATAATATTTCTGTGAGAAACCAGCGTCAGCAAATTGAGTATGAGGCTGGCCTATTGACCTGGATTTTCTAGAAGAAGGAAATGACAAGGACTTAAGGATGTTCAGGTGCCGGCTTACAAGAATATTTAACCTGGAGCACAACCTATTAAATTTGTTCTTGTGTTTTGTTTACTAGATAAGTTTAACATGGATAAATCCAAATTAATCTGGGGGCTAGTGTCATGGATATACCCCGCGGTATGACCCGGTTGGAGATATGACCCGGCCGGGACTTGGTGTTTCATTAGTGACCCAGCAGATGTTTAAGCCGGCAGATGTTAAGCCAGATGTTTAAGCCGGCAGATGTTAAGCCAGATGTTTAAGCCGGATGATAAGTTAGATTGTAACAAAGTCGCCTAGGGTTAAGCAGCCCAAGACATTAAGAATCCCAAGACGTTAAGAAGCCCATGGAGAGAAGCCCGTAAAGAGAAGTCAGAATAGTTTAAGTCTTAATCTGAGTTGGACTCTACTTGTAATAGAGTAATCATAATCCTACTAGGACTAGTCATGTAACCCGCCCCTTCAACTTATATAAGGAGGGGCAGGGCACCCCAAGAGAGAGAGGTTGAATAATCGTTAATGCTAGACACAACTAGGAGAGCCGGAGATACGACTACTCCCTCGTGAGCATAATGAGACCTAGCCAACAACATGTAGGGTTGTTACCGGATGATGTTTCCCGGGGCCCGAAGCTGTCTAAACCCTTGTCTTGTGTTGCGTCTCTCGATTCCGATTAACCCCTCTCAAGCTACCACATAGATGCGTTGACCTTACAACTAAGTCCTCACACTAGGACATCTGTCGTGACAATTCCACGACAGCATGGTAATATGCTTCGGTTATAAAATTAGTCCTAATATGATAGGCATCCAAGAGGGATATAATAAAAACTTTCATATAAAGTGCATTGAATATTATGAGAAGTTTGATTCCTTATGATTGTTTTGAGATATGAAGATGGTGATATTAAAGTCATGCTAGTGACTAGTTGTGAATTTGAGAAATACTTGTGTTTAAGTTTGTGAGTCCCGTAGCATGCATGTATGGTGAACCTTTATGTGATGAAGTCGGAGCATGATTTATTTATTGATTGTCTTCCTTCTGAGTGGTGGTCGGGGATGAGCGATGGTCTTTTCCTACCAATTTATCCCCCTAGGAGCATGCGTCTAATGCTTTGTTTCGATAGCCTCTAGACTTTTGCAACAAGTATGTGAGTTCTTTATGACTAATGTTGAGTCCATGGATTATACGCACTCTCACCCTTCCACCATTGCTAGCTTCTCTTGTGTCGTGCAACTTTCGTCGGTACCATATACCTTCCTCAAAACAGCCACCATACCTACCTATTATGGCATTTCCATAGCCATTCCGAGATATATTGCCATGCAACTTTCCACCGTTCCGTTTATATGACACGCTCCATTATTGTCATATTGCATTGCATGATCATGTAGTTGACATCATATTTGTGGCAAAGCCACTGTTCATCATTTTTTATACATGTCGCTCTTGATTCATTGCACATCCCGATACACCGCCGGAGGCATTCACATAGAGTCATATTTTGTTCTAATTTTTGAGTTGTAAGTAAATAAAAGTGTGATGATATTCATTGTTACAGCATTGTCCCATGTGAGGAAAGGATGCTGGAGACTATGATTCCCCCATAAGTCGGGATGAGACTCCAGACGAAAAATAAAAAAATAAAAAATAGGCCAAAAAATGAGAGAAGGCCCAAATAAAAAAATTAGAGAAAAGAGAGAAGGGGCAATGCTACTATCCTTTTACCACACCTGTGCTTCAAAGTAGCACCATGATCTTCATGATAGAGAGTCTCCTATGATATCACTTTCCTATAAGTAGTGAGAATTTTCGTTATAGAACTTCGCTTGTATATTCCAATGATGGGCTTCCTCAAATTGCCCTAGGTCTTTGTGAGCAAGCGAGTTGGATGCACACCCACCTAGTTTTAGTTTTGAGCTTTCATTAACTTATAGCTCTAGTGCATCCGTTGCATGGCAATCCCTACTCACTCACATTGATATCTATTGATGGGCATCTCCATAGCCCGTTGATACGCCTAGTTGATGTGAGACTATCCCCTTCCTTTTGTCTTCTCCACAACCACCTTCTATTCCACCTATAGTGCTATGTCCATGGCTCACGCTAATGTATTGCGTGAAAGTTTAAAAAGGTTGAGAATGCCAAAACTATGAAACAATTGCTTGGCTTGTCATCAGGGTTGTGCATGATTTGAATATTTTGTGTGATGAAGATGGAGCATAGCCAGACTATATGATTTTGTAGGGACAAGCTTTCTTTGGCCATGTTATTTTGAGAAGACATAATTATTTTGTTAGTATGCTTGAAGTATTATTGTTTTTATATCAATATTAAACTTTTGTTTTGAATCTTACAGATCTGAATATTCATGCCACAATAAAGAGAATTACATGGGTAAATATATTAGGTAGCATTCCACATCAAAAATTCTATTTTTATAATTTACCTACTCGAGGGCGAGCAGGAATTAACCTTGGGGATGCTTGATATGTCTCCAACGTATCTATAATTTTTTATTGTTCCATGCTATTATATTATCCATTTTGGATGTTTTATATGCATTAATATGCTATTTTATATGATTTTTGGCACTAACCTATTAACCTAGAGCCCAGTGCCAGTTCCTATTTTTCCTTGCTTTAGAGTTTCGCAAAAAAGGAATACCAAACGGAATGAAACTTTCATGATGATTTTTCTTGGACCAGAAGACATCTAGAGTGCTTGGAGTGCACATCAAGAAAGCCACGAGGCGGCCACAAGGTTGGGAGACGCGCCTAGGGGTAGGGTGCGTCCCCCACCCTTGTGGGCCCCTCGTGACTCCACCGACCTATTTATTCCGCCTATATATTCTCAAATATCCCAACAACTTCCAGGAGAGCCACGAAACCACTTTTCCACCGCCGCGACCTTCTGTACCCATGAGATCCCATCTAGGGGCCTTTTCGGGCGTGCTCCCGCAGGGGGGATTCGATCATGGAGGGCTTCTACATCAACACCATTGCCTCTCCGATGAAGGATGACCCACAAGTATAGGGGATCTATTGTAGTCCTTTCGATAATTAAGAGTGTCGAACCCAACGAGGAGCAGAAGGAAATGATAAGCAGTTTTCAGCAAGGTATTCTCTGCAAGTACTGAAATAAGTGGTAACAGATAGTTTTGTGACAAGATAAATTGTAACGAGCAACAAGTAACAAAAGTAAATAAAGTGCAACAAGGTGGCCCAATCCTTTTTGTAGCAAAGGACAAGCCGGAACAAACTCTTATATAAGGAAAAGCGCTCCCGAGGACACATGGGAATATCGTCAAGCTAGTTTTCATCACGTTCAAATGATTCGAATTCGGTACTTTGATAATTTGATATGTGGGTGCACCGGTGCTTGGGTGCTGTTATTACTTGAACAAGCATCCCACTTATGATTAACCTCTATTGCAAGCATCCGCAACTACAACAAAAGTATTAAGGTAAACCTAACCATAGCATGAAACATGTGGATCCAAATCAGCCCCTTACGAAGCAACGCATAAACTAGCGTTTAAGCTTCTGTCACTCTAGCAACCCATCATCTACTTATTACTTCCCAATGCCTTCCTCTAGGCCCAAATAATGGTGAAGTGTTATGTAGTCGACGTTCACATAACACCACTAGAGGCTAGACAACATACATCTTATCAAAATATCGAACGAATACCAAATTCACATGACTACTAATAGCAAGACTTCTCCCTTGTCCTCGGGAACAAACGTAACTACTCACAAAGCATATTCATGTTCATAATCAGAGGTGTAATAATATGCATAAAGGATCTGAACATATGATCTTCCACCAAATAAACCAACTAGCATCAACTACAAGGAGTAATCAACACTACTAGCAACCTACTAGCACCAATCCCGGACTTGGAGACAAGAATTGGATACAAGAGATGAACTAGGGTTTGGAGATGAGATGGTGCCGGTGAAGATGTTGATGGAGATTGCCCTCTCCCGATGAGAGGAGCGTTGGTGATGACGATGGCGATGATTCCCCCCCCCCCCCCGGAGGGAAGTATCCCCGGCAGAACAGCTCTGCCGGAGCTCTAGATTGGTTCCGCCAAGGTTCCTCCTCGTGGCGGCGGAGTCTCCTCCCGAAAGGTTGCTTCTTTGTTTTTTCTTGACGAAAGACTTCATATAGGATAAGATGGATGTCGGAGACCCACCAGGGGGTCCACGAGGTAGGGGGCGCGCCCTAGGAGGGGGGGCGCGCCCCCACCCTCGTGAGCAGGGTGTGGGCCCCCTGGCCTTCATCTTTGGCGAGGATTTTTCTTTATTTATTTTAAGATATTCCGTGGATTTTCAGGACTTTTGGAGTTGCACAGAATAGGTCTCTAATATTTGCTCCTTTTCCAGCCCAGAATTCCAGCTGCCGGCATTCTCCCTCTTCATGTAAATCTTGTAAAATAAGAGATAATAGCCATAAGTATTGTGACATAACATGAAATAACAGCCCATAATGCAATAAATATCGATATAAAAGCATGATGCAAAATGGACGTTTCAACTCCCCCAAGCTTAGACCTCGCTTGTCCTCAAGCGAAAAGCCGATAACAATATATATGTCCTCATGTTTAGAGGTAGAGGCGTCGATAAAAATAAAATACGGACATGAAGGCATCATGATTATTCTCATAAGAGCAACATATAAAGATTTTGTCATATGATTACTTATGTTCAAGTGATGATCTATTCACAATGCAAAAGTATGAATCAGAAACCTTATTGGGCACCAACAAACTATAACCTCAGTCATTGAAACAATTGCGAATCATCATAACATCGGAAAGAGTCTATGTCAGAGCTGAAAAGCAAGTCCACATACTCAACTATCACTTAGTCCTTCATAATTGCTAACACTCACACAATACTTGTGGTTATGAAGTTTTAATCAGACACAGAGAAAGATAGGGACTTATAGTTTTGCCCCACAACCTTTTACCTCAAGGGTTGTGTCAACAATAATAATTCATGCTCACCTACATCCAATTAGATATATATATATATATATATATATATATATATATATATATATATATATATATATATATATCATGTTCTTTCCAACATGCTGGGCTTGCCAAATGATAAAATGAAAAAGGAAAGGTGAAGATCACCATGACTCTTGCATAAGGTAGAGGATAATAACAAAAGATAGGCCCTTCGTAGAGGGAAGCAGAGGTTGCCATGCACTTTTATGGTTGGATGCACAAAATCTCAATGCGAAAGAACGTCACTTTATATTGCCCGTTGTGATATGAACCTTTATTATGCAGTCCGTCGCTTATTACTTTCACATCACAAGATCATATAAAGCTTATTTGTCCCACACCAATCAATCATACATATTTAGAGCATTTTTTATTGCTTTGCACCAATGACAACTTACTTGAAGGATCTTACTCAATCCATAGGTAGATATGGTGGACTCTCATGGCAAAACTGGTTTAAGGGTTTTCGGAAGCACAAGTAGTGTCTCTACTTGGTGCGGAGAATTTGGCTAGCATGAGGGGGAAAGGCAAGCTCAACATGTTAGAGGATCCATGACAACATACTTTATCTCAGACATAAGAAAACATAACTCATTATGTTGTCTTCCTTGTCCAACATCAACTCTTTAGCATGTCATAGTTTAATGAGTGCTCCCAATCATAAAAGATGTCAATGATAATATATCTATATGTGAAACCTCTCTTCCTTTATTACTTCCTATTAATTGCAACGACGACTAAAGCTATGTCTGCTAACTCCCAACAACTTTTAATCATGATACTCTTTCTATGTGAAGTCATTACTCTCAATAAGATCAATATGAACCTTTGTTTCTTTTTATTCTTTTCTTTAGTTCGCCCAAGATCATGGAAAAATAATCAAGCCCTTGACTCAGCACTAATCTTTATTATATATATAGCTCACGGACTCGATTACATAGAGAGATCACAAAGCAAAACTCAAAACTAGATCATGCCATCAACTTTATTCTACTAGATCAAGATACTACTAATAGGATCGAACTAAGAAAAACGGTAAGATAGGAGATGTGATTGTGATACGATACCGGGGCACCTCCCCCAAGCTTGGTAGTTGCCAAGGGGAGTGCCCATACCCATGTGATTATGTCTCCTTCTTTGTTGTTGGTGTAATATTCTTGGCGATGATTCCCCTCAGGATGCGGTTCTCCTCCTCGAGCTTATTGACTTGCTGCTTGAGGTCCATTATTTCCTTACGAAGCTTTCCTATGACAGCTAAAGCTCCTTGCACCCAAGGGTGTTGCATAGCTGCGGGAGAAAAAGTGACACTCCTCTTCATATTTTCATAAGAAAGAAATCTAACATTGGAAGGGATAACCGAGTTTGGAATAGCTGAGCTCTGTAGTTCCCCCATCGTGAATCCATCTCAGAAGCGAGAGGTGACTTCTTGATCCTCCATGGCATCTACCCTCATCAAGTCAGCCTCCATCTCTTCCTCCGTTGCTGGCCCAAAGTGGTCAGCGTCGCTGTTTGCCCTTGGTTCCAGTGCCGGATTTGATACCCGGCTCTCCCCGACTGACTCTTGAGAAGACATCTTGTACTTAACCTGCAGCAGCAACAGCTCGAAACGAAAACAGAGGATATTTGCGTGATATAGGAGTCAAAACCTTTGGGAGATTATATAATGAATTTTTACCGAGCAAAATACGTGTTGTGCAAGAAAACGGAGTCCGGAGGGCACACGAGGCAGGGGGCGCGCCCACCACCCTCGTGGGGCCCTCGTGTCCTTTCCGGACTGCCACTTATTTTTCTATTTTTCTAAATATTCCAAAACAGAGAAATATTGCCTTAAAAATTGTTTTGGAGTCGGTTTACATACCGTACCACATACCTATTCCTTTTCGGAGTCGTAAACGTTCTGGAAAGTGTCTCTTATGTATTCCTCCGGGGTTACAGTTTTAATAATATTGGTTTCAACATTTATGGGATTACCTGAGATATAATTTTTGATTCTTTGACCGTTTACCACCTTCGGATTTGTGCCTTCGAGGTTGTTGATTTTTATGGCACCGGAACAATATACCTCCTCGATAACATAGGGGCCTTCCCATTTAGAGAGAAGTTTTCCTGCGAAAAATCTTAAACGAGAGTTGTATAGAAATACATAATCACCTACATTAAACTCACGCTTTTGTATCCTTTTTTCATGCCATCTTTTAACTTTTTCTTTAAACAACTTGGCATTTTCATAGGCTTGGGTTCTCCATTCATCAAGTGAGCTAATATCAAACAACCTCTTTTCACCGGCAAGTTTGAAATCATAGTTGAGCTCTTTAATAGCCCAATATGCCTTATGTTCTAGTTTGAGAGGTAAGTGACATGCTTTTCCATAAACCATTTTATACGGAGACATACCCATAGGATTTTTATATGCAGTTCTATAAGCCCATAATGCATAATCAAGTTTCTTAGATCAATTCTTTCTAGACCTATTAATAGTCTTCTGCAAAATTAATTTGAGTTCTTTGTTACTCAATTCTACTTGACCACTAGACTGAGGGTGATAGGGAGATGCAATTCTATGATTAACATCATATTTAGCAAGCATTTTACGGAAAGCACCATGAATAAAATGTGAACCACCATCAGTCATTAAATATCTAGGGACTCCAAACCTCGGAAAAATAACTTCCTTAAGCATTTTAATAGAGGTGTTATGATCAGCACTACTAGTTGGAATAGCTTCTACCCATTTAGTAACGTAATCAACAACAACCAAAATATGAGTGTTTCCATTAGAGGCAAGAAAAGGTCCCATATAATCAAAGCCCCAAACATCAAATGGTTCAATAACAAGTGAATAATTCATAGGCATTTCTTGACGTCTACTAATATTACCAATTCTTTGACATTCATCGCACGATAAGACAAACTTACGGGCATCCTTGAAGAGAGTAGGCCAATAAAAACCGATTGCAATACCTTGTGCGCAGTTCTGTCTCCAGCGTGGTGTCCTCCATAAGCTTTGGAGTGACACTTGCGTAGGATCTGTTCCTGTTCATGCTCAGGTACATAATCTAATAACACCATCTACTCCTTCTTTATAAAGATGTGGGTCATCCCAAAAGTAATATCTCAAATCATAGAAGAATTTTTTTTCTTTTGTTGGTATGTGAAGCTAGGTTGTGTAAACTTAGCAACAATATAATTAGCATAATCAGCATACCAAGGAGTACTACGAGAGGTACTTATAACATTTAATTGCTCATCAGGAAAGTTATCATTAATAGGTAGTGGGTCATCAAGAACATTCTCTAACCTAGATAAGTTGTCTGCAACGGGGTTCTCAACTCCTTTTCTATCAACAATATGCAAATCAAATTCTTGTAGCAGGAGAACCCATCTAATAAGTCTAGGTTTAGCATCTTTCTTTTCCATAAGATATTTAATAGCAGCATGATCAGTGTGAATAGTTACTTTAGAATCGACAATATACGGTCTGAACTTATCACAAGCAAATACAACTGCTAAAAGTTCTTTTTCAGTAGTATCATAATTTCTTTGAGCATTTTCTAGAGTCTTACTAGCATAATGGATAACATTTAATTTCTTATCAACTCTTTGCCCTAGAACAGCACCTACAGCATAATCACTAGCATCACACATAATTTCAAAGGGTAAATTCCAATCAGGTGGCTGGACAACAGGTGCAGAGACTAATGCTTTCTTAAGTATTTCAAATGCTTCTACACAATCATCATCAAAGGCAAATGGTACATCTTTTGCAATAAATTAGTCAGAGGCCGAGAAATTTTTGAGAAGTCCTTAATGAACCTCCTATAAAATTCGGCGTGACCAAGGAAACTTCTTATACCTTTGATGTCCTTGGGACATGGCATCTTTTGAATAGCATCAACCATGGCTTTATCAACTTCAATACCTCTTTCAGAGACTTTATGCCCCAAGACAATACCTTCATTAACCATAAAGTGGCACTTTTCCCAATTCAAGACAAGATTAGTTTCTTCACATCTCTGCAAAACTCGATCAAGATTGCTCAAGCAATCGTCAAAAGAAGATCCATAGACGGAAAAGTCATCCATGAAAACTTTGCAAATCTTTCCACAAAAGTCAGAGAATATAGCCATCATGCATCTTTGAAAGGTAGCAGGTGCATTACATAGACCAAAAGGCATACTTATGTAAGCAAAAGTACCAAAAGGGCATGTAAAAGTAGTCTTTGATTGGTCTCTAGCTGACACAGGTATTTGAGAGAAACCAGAATAACCATCTAGAAAGTAGTAATGTGTATGTTTGCATAGTCTTTCTAGCATTTTATCAATAAAAGGTAAGGGGTAATGATCTTTCTTAGTAGCCTTATTTAATTTGCGGAAATCAATTACCATCCTATAACCTGTGATAATTCTTTGTGGAATCAATTCATCTTTATCATTAGGAACAACAGTAATACCTCCCTTCTTAGGGACACAATGGACAGGACTTACCCACTGACTATCAGCAACGTGATAAATTATACCCGCCTCCAGAAGCTTGAGTATTTCTTTTCTTACCACTTCTTTCATTTTAGGATTCAAACGTCGTTGAGGATCACGAACTGCTTTGGCATCTGCTTCCAAATTTATTTTATGTTGACATAGAGTGGGACTAATGCCCTTAAGATCATCAAGAGTATATCCAATGGCAGCACGGTGCTTCTTTAGAGTTTTCAACAATCTTTCTTCTTCATGTTCTGAAAGGTTAACACTAATAATAACAGGATATATCTTCTTTTCATCAAGATAAGCATATTTAAGATTATCAGGCAACGGTTTAAGCTCAAACTCGGGATCACCCTTGGGTGGAGGAGGATCCCCTAGAATTTCAACAGGCAAATTGTGTTGCAAAACAGGTTCCTGTTTAAAGAATACTTCATCTATTTCCCTTCTTTCATTCATGAACATATCATTTTCATGGTCCAGCAAATAATGTTCTAAAGGATCACTAGGAGGTACGGCAATAGAATCAAGACCAATAATTTCATCCTTACTAGGCAATTCTTCCTCACGATGTTGTTTACTAAATTTAGGGAAATTAAACTCATGAACCATATCATCCAAGCCAATAGTAACAACATTCTTTTCGCAGTCTATCTTAGCATTAACAGTGTTCAAGAAGGGTCTACCAAACATAATGGGACAAAAGCTATCTTGCGGAGAAGTGAGAACTAGAAAATCAGCAGGATATTTAGTTTTCCCACACAAGACTTCAACATCTCTAACAATCCCAATTGGTGAAATAGTATCTCGGTTGGAAAGTTTAATTGTGACATCAATACGTTCTAACTCAGCAGGTGCAATTTCATGCTTAACTTCTTCATACAAAGTATGCGGTATAACACTAGAACTAGCACCCATATCACATAAGCCATGATAACAATGATCTCCTATTTTAACAGAAATAACAGGCACGCCTACCACAGGTCTATGTTTATCTTTAGCACAAGGTTTAGCAATTCTAGTAGTTTCACCTTCGAACTGAATAACATGCCCATCAATATTATCAGACAAGAGATCTTTAACAATAGCAATATTAGGTTCTACTTTAACTTGCTCAGGAGGTGTATAAGTTCTAATATTGCTTTTACGAACAACAGTTGAAGCTTTAGCATGATCCGTTATTCTAACAGGGAAAGGTGGTTTCTCAACATAAGAAGTAGGAACAATATGATCATTATAAGTGCCAGTCCTTTCTTCAATTTTAATAGGTGCAGCTACCTTTACTTATATGGGAGGATGATATTTAAACCACTTCTCCTTAGGGAAATCAACATAAGTAGCAAAAGATTCATAGAAGGAAGCTACTATCTCAGAGTCAAGTCGATATTTAGTGCTAAACTTATGGAAAATATTGGTATCCATAAAAGATTTAACACAATCAAACTTAGGTGTCATACCTGACTCCTTACCTTCGTCAAGGTCCCAATCTTCAGAGTTGCATTTAATTCTATCCAATAAGTCCCATTTAAATTCAATAGTCTTCATCATAAAAGAGCCAGCACAAGAAGTATCGAGCATGGTGCGATTGTTTTCACAAAGCCGAGCATAAAAACTTTGAATAATTATTTCTCTCGAGAGCTCATGATTGGGGCATGAATATAACATTGATTTAAGCCTCCCCCAAGCTTGAGCGATGCTTTCTCCTTCGCGAGGCCAGAAATTATATATATAATTGCGATCACGATGAACAAGATGCATAGGGTAATACTTTTGATGAAATTCCAATTTCAATCTTTTATAATTCCAAGATCTCATATCATCACATAGCCTATACCATGTCAATGCGTCTCCCTTCAAAGATAAAGGGAATACTTTCTTCTTAGCAACATCACCGGGTACACCTGCAAGCTTAAATAATCCACAAACTTCATCCACATATATTAAGTGCTCATCAGGATGCTTTGTTCCATCTCGTGTAAAAGGGTTAGCTAGCAGTTTTTCCATCATACCCGAAGGAAATTCAAAAGGAGTTTCATTTTCAATAGGTTCAGTAGGTTGAGGAGCAACTCTTTGCTCTAATGGACGGGGTGAAGATACCCCGAACAAGCCCCTCAGAGAATTACTTTCCATAGTAACAAGTGACAGTAAATTTCAGCACACTATATAAATTTTTCCTTACCAAATTCCACCTACCAGAACCTCTACACTCCCCGGAAACGACGCCAGAAAAGATTCTTGATGACCCACAAGTATAGGGGATCTATCATAGTCCTTTCGATAAGTAAGAGTGTCGAACCCAACGAGGAGCAGAAGGAAATGATAAGCAGTTTTCGGCAAGGTATTCTCTGTAAGTACTGAAATAAGTGGTAACAGATAGTTTTGTGACAAGATAAATTGTAACGAGCAACAAGTAACAAAAGTAAATAAAGTGTAGCAAGGTGGACCAATCCTTTTTATAGCAATGGGCAAGCCGGAACAAACTCTTATAATAGGAAAAGCGCTCCCGAGGACACATGGGAATATCGTCAAGCTAGTTTTCATCACGTTCATATGATTCGCGTTCGGTACTTTGATAATTTGATATGTGGGTGGCCCGGTGCTTGGGTGCTTTTCTTACTTGAACAAGCATCCCACTTATGATTAACCTCTATTGCAAGCATCCGCAACTACAACAAAAGTATTAAGGTAAACCTAACCATAGCATGAAACATGTGGATCCAAATCAGCCCCTTACGAAGCAACGCATAAACTAAGGTTTAAGCTTCTGTCATTCTAGCAACCCATCATCTACTTATTACTTCCCAATGCCTTCCTCTAGGCCCAAATAATGGTGAAGTGTTATGTAGTCGACGTTCACATAACACCACTAGAGGCTATACAACATACATCTTATCAAATATCGAATGAATACCAAATACACATGACTACTAATAACAAGACTTCTCCCTTGTCCTCAGGAACAAATGTAACTAATCACAAAGTATATTCATGTTCATAATCAGAAGGGTAATAATATGCATAAAGGATCTGAACATATGATATTCCACCAAATAAACCAACTAGCATCAACTACAAGGAGTAATCAACACTACTAGCAACCTACTAGCACCAATCCCGGACTTGGAGACAAGAATTGGATACAAGAGATGAACTAGAGTTTGGAGATGAGATGGTGCTGGTGAAGATGTTGAGGGAGATTGCCCTCTCCTGATGAGAGGAGTGTTGGTGATGATGATGGCGATGATTTCCCCCTCCCGCAGGGAAGTATCCCCGGCAGAACAGCTCTGCCGGAGCTCTAGATTGGTTCCGCCAAGGTTCCGCCTCGTGGCGGCGGAGTCTCGTCCCGAAAGGTTGCTTCTTTGTTTTTTCTTCACGAAAGACTTCATATAGGAGAAGATGGACGTCGGAGACCCACCAGGGGGCCCACAAGGTAGGGGGGTGCGCCCCCACCCTCGTGAGTAGGGTGTGGGTCCACTGGCCTTCATCTTTGGCGAGGATTTTTCTTTATTTCTTTTAAGATATTCCGTGGAGTTTCAGGACTTTTGGAGTTGCACAGAATAGGTCTATAATATTTGCTCCTTTTCTAGCACAGAATTCTAGCTGCGGCATTCTCCCTCTTCATGTAAATCTTGTAAAATAAGAGAGAATAGCCATAAGTATTGTGACATAACGTGAAATAACAGCCCATAATGCAATAAATATCGATATAAAAGCATGATGCAAAATGGGCGTATCAATGAAGCTTGAGTAGTTTACCACAAACCTACGGGTCCATAGCTAGTAGCTAGACGGCTTCTTCTCTCTCTTTGAATCTCAATACAAAGTTCTCCTCGATGTTCTTGGAGATCTATTTGATGTAGTACTCTTTGCGGTGTGTTTGCCGAGACCTGATGAATTGTGGATTTATGATCAGCTTATCTATGAATATTATTTGAATCTCCTCTGAATTATTTTATGCATGATTTGATATCTTCTATGAATAGTAATTTGTTCACCCACCGTAATATTTTCTATCTTGAGAGAAGCCTCTAGTGAAACCTATGGCCCCCGGGTCTACTTTCCATCATATAAGTTTCTGATTTACAATTTTAGTTTCCTATTTACTTTCGTTGCAATCTTTTACTTTCCGTTCCATAAACCAAAAATACCAAGAAATATTACTTTACCGTTTATGCATCTATATCAGATCTCACTTTGCAAATAACCGTGAAGGGAGACAACCCCTTTGTCACATTGGGTGCAAGTTGGTGTTTGTTTGTGCAGGTATTCGGTGGCTTGTGCGTTGTCTCCTACTGGGTTGATACCTTGGTTCTCAAAACTGAGGGAAATACTTACACTACTTTGTTGCATCACCCTTTCCTCTTCAAGGGAAAAAATAGTGCAAGCTCAAGAGATAGCAGCCGCTTTCAGATTAACACGGTCAAACAGGAGACATAATTATAAACAACGGAACTTAAAGTTGAATTCATTAAAACAGATAATAGTTATTTATACATCACACTTCGGTATCCCGAAGTACCATCTAAAAATAAAAATCCCCCTTGGGACAGTTTGCCTTGGTCATTCAGGCACCCTCTTCTACTTTGGCGAAGAACTGCTCCGCGGTGCGCACTGATACGTCTCCAACGTATCTATAACTTTTGATTGCTCCATGCTATGTTATCTACTATTTAGGGAAATATTGGGCTTTATTATCCACTTTTATATTATTTTTGTGACTAACCTATTAACCGGAGGCCCAACCCAGATTTGCTGTTTTTTTTGCCTATTTCAGTGTTTCGAAGAAAAGGAATATCAAACGAAGTCGAAACGGAACGAAATCAACTGGAGAAGTTATTTTTGGAAGGAAAGCTACCGGATGGACTTGGACCCCACGTCAGGAAAGGAGGGAGGCGGCCACAAGGGTGGGGGCGCGCCCACCCCCCTAGGGCTCGCCCCCTGCCTCATGGGGCCCCCGAAGCTCCACCGACGTACTTCCTGCACCCATATATACTCACGTACCCTAAAACTTCCAGAACAGAGATTAGATCGGCAGTTGCGCCGCCGCAAGCCTCTGTAGCCACCAAAACCCAATCGGGACCCTGTTCCGGCACCCTACCAGAGGGGGGAACCCTCACCGGTGTCCATCTTCATCATCCCGGCGCTCTCCATGACGAGGAGGGAGTAGTTCACCCTCGGGGCTGAGGGTATGTACCAGTAGCTATGTGTTTGATCTCTCTCTCTCTCTCTCTCTCTCTCTCTCGTGTTCTTGATTTGGCACGATCTTGATGTATCGCGAACTTTGCTATTATAGTTGGATCTTATGTTTCTTCTCCCCCTCTTCTCTCTTGTAATGGATAGAGTTTTCCCTTTGAAGTAATCTTATCGGATTGAGTCTTTAAATATTTGAGAACACTTGATGTATGTCTTCCCGTGCGTATCTGTGGTGACAATGGGATATCACGTGATTCACTTGATGTTTGTTTTGGTGATCAACTTGTGGGTTCCGCCCATGAACCTATGCATAGGGGTTGTGTGACACCCGGATAGTTAAGCTACAGTAAACCCTTGCTAATCGTGCCAGGTCATCATGATTAAAACTTTTGCCAAACCTCACTTGTTTAAAACTGAGATCAAATTCAAATTATAATTTCATAAAACAGTCAAATAAAAATGTTCAAAAGGTTGTAAATATTCACTAACAACTTAACAAACATCAAACAACATTTTGGGAAAGTTTATATGCCTCTAAGATAATTAAGACAGGAACAAACAACATTTAATTTCACCTCTTAGAAATAAACAAATACTTATGCTATTTAAGTATATTTGAAACTTCTTGTGCTAGGTCATTACATGGTCTAATATATATGTTGTAAGTTTTATAAACAACTAAAACAGAAAAAGTATTTTTAAAAAAAGAAAGAAAAAGGAAAAACAGAAAACAAAACAAAACAAAACAAAACAAAGAGACCCCCCTCTCTGGTCGTGGCCCAGCCGGCCACTGGGCTAGCCAGGCTGGCCCAGCCGGCGCCCCCTAACCCCCCACTCCTGTGTGACCTAGATCGGTCCACCCCACTCCCCCCCACGCCTCGCTCCTCTCCTTCCCATCTGGATCGGAATCAGGGCAACTGCGCCCCCGACGCCGCTGATGTCATGTGCCACCCCGTCACACCTCGCCGGCGCCCCAATGCCGTTGTCATCCCCGGATCGACTGCGCCGCTCGAACCCCCATGCGAACCATCGCCGGGCGCCATCGCCACGGTCCTCTCCGTCGCCGGCGCTCCCCGTCCCCGTCGCCAGCGCCTCCTCGCCGGACCTCCCCGACTCTTCCTCGAGCCCGCTGCCAGTTCCCTACGGCCTCGCCGTGAGCACCTCCCTCTCCTCGTACTCCCCTTTCCCCCCTGTCGGACATCGTCGTGCACGCCGTCCCGCACCCGCGCGGCTCCGCGCTCGCCTGCGGCCTCGACGGCCCCCGCTGTGCTCTCTGCTTCCCTGCATCTGCTCCGCACGCGCGCGCTCCTCGCCTTGCGGCACTAGTCGCGCCCCAGGCGCGCCTCGACCCCGTCCTCGCGCAGCTCACCCCAGCCATGCTCGGCCTCGTCGTCACACCCGTCGTCGTCGTGCAGACCGCACGCGCACGCAACTGTGCCCCTTTGACCTGCAGCCGCCATCGCCCCGCCATTGCCTCGCCGCGCCGCCCGCATTGGCCATCCCCTGCCGCTGATCGCTGACCGCCGGCCTCGCCTTGCTATCGGGCGGGCTACGCTTCGCCCGCATCCGCCTGCCCGCATGCCCGCTATGGCCCCAGGGGCCTTTGACACTTGGGCCCCGCCCCATGTGTCTATGGCAAGTGAGGTCCAGCCCCCAAA
This sequence comes from Aegilops umbellulata, assembly GCA_032464435.1. Classification (NCBI taxonomy): domain Eukaryota; kingdom Viridiplantae; phylum Streptophyta; class Magnoliopsida; order Poales; family Poaceae; genus Aegilops; species Aegilops umbellulata. Next base: position 103,425,380 of record CP136060.1, on the reverse strand, counting down.
ACGTTATATAAAAACAAAGAAGTTTGAAAAAAATAAAAAATAAAAAATAAAATAAAAAATGATAATACTTTAAATAAATAAATAGTAGTTAAAATGTTAATTAATTAATTAACTTAATTAATCTACTTAACCCTGTTAATTAACCTTAATTATCTGATTAGATAAACAGTCTATGACAATGGGACCCACCCGTCAGCTTGACTGGTCAACGGTCAAAGCTGACCGCTGACATCACCCTGACATCATGCTGATGTCATAATTGCATTTTCTAAATTAATTAATTCTATTAATTCTAAAACTATTTTAAATCTTTAAAAAATTAATATAAAATAATCCGTAGCTCGGATGAAAATACTTTGTACATGAAAGTTGCTCAGAACGACGAGACGAACTCGGATACGCAGCCCGTTCGTCCGCCACGCACCCCTAACATATCAAACTCGCAACTTTCCCCCTCCGGCTCCTCTGCCCGAAAACGCGAAACACCGGCGAAACTTTCCCGGATGTTTCCCCCCTTCACCGGTATCACCTCATACCGCGTTAGGGCACCTCTAGCACCGATACTTGTCATGTCATGCATCGCTATGCATCTGCTTGCTTAAATATTTATTGTTTCTTCCCCTTCTCCTCTCGCTAGACACCGAGACCGACGCCGCTGCTGCTACCCAGTACGACTACGGTGTTGACGACCCCTCCTTCTTGTCTGAGCAACCAGGCAAGCCCCCCCCCTTGATCACCAGATATCACCTATTCTCATCTATACTGCTTGCATTAGAGTAGTGTAGCATGTTACTGCTTTCCGTTTATCCTATCCTGATGCATAGCCTGTCCTTGTTACTACTGTTGTTACCTTTACCTGCAATCCTACATGCTTAGTATAGGATGCTAGTTTTCCATCAGTGGCCCCACATTCTTGTCCGTCTGCTGTGCTACACTATCGGGCCGTGATCACTCAGGAGGTGATCACGGGTATATACTATACTTTATACATGATACATGTGGTGACTAAAGTCGGGTCGGCTCGAGGAGTACCCGTGAGTGATTCACGGATTGGGGGCTGAAAGGACCTTTGTCCCGACGGCCCTCTGTGTGGATCTTTGTGGCAGAGCGACATGGCAGGTTGAGACTACCTGGGTGAGAGGTGGGCCTGGCCCTGTCGGCATTCGCGGATACTTAACACGCTTAACGTGATCTTGGTATTTGATCTGAGTTTGGCTACTGGCCTATACGCACTAACCAACTACACGGGAAAGATATGGGCACTCGGCGTCATGGTATCAGCCGAAGCACTTCGTGACGTCAGCGACTGAGAGGCGCGCGCCAGATTGGACCGCGTAACGTGACTTCCGTTGTATTGGAGGTTGCTAGGTCTGCTTCCGGCCGCCCTCGCAACATGCAGGTGTGCAATGGGCGATGGGCCCAGACCCCTGCGCCATAGGATGTAGACCGGCATGCTGACCTCTCTGTTGTGCCTAGGTGGGGCTGCGACGTGTTGATCTTCCGAGGCCGGGCATGACCCAGGAAAGTGTGTCCGGCCAAATGGGATCTAGCGTGTTGGATTATGTGGTGCACCCCTGCAGGGAAGTTAAACTATTCGAATAGTCGCGATCTTCGGTAACAGGACGACTTGGAGTTGTACCTTGACCTTATGACAACTAGAACCGGATACTTAATAAAACACACCCTTCCAAGTGCCAGATACAACCCGGTGATCGCTCTCTAACAGGGCATCGAGGAGGGGATCGCCGGGTAGGATTATGCTATGCGATGCTACTTGGAGGACTTCAGTCTACTCTCTTCTATATGCTGCAAGACGGAGGCTGCCAGAAGCGTAGTCTTCGACAGGATTAGCTATCCCCCTCTTATTCTGGCATTCTGTAGTTCAGTCCTCTGATATGGCCCTTTACACATATACCCATGCATATGTAGTGTAGCTCCTTGCTTGCGAGTACTTTCGATGAGTAATCACGGTTGCCTTGTTCCCCCTTTTCCCTTTTCTATACACGATTGCTGCGACCAGACGATGGAGCCCAGGATCCAGACGCCACCGTCGATGATGAGTCCTACTACACTGGAGGTGCCTACTACTACGTGCAGCCCGCTGACGACGACCAGGAGTTGTTAGGAGGATCCCAGGCAGGAGGCCTGCGCCTCGTTCGATCTGTATCCCAGTTTGTGCTAGCCATCTTATGGCAACTTGTTTAACTTATGTCTGTACTCAGATATTGTTGCTTCCACTGACTCATCTATGATCGAGCACTTGTATTCGAGCCCTCGAGGCCCTTGGCTTGTATTATGATGCTTGTATGACTTATTTTTTACTTTTAGAGTTGTGTTGTGATATCTTGCCGTGAGTCCCTAAACTTGATCGTACACGTTTGCGTGTATGATTGGTGTACGATTGAATCGGGGGCGTCACAGGTTGGCACGCGTTTTCATCGTGATTCTCCGGTAGAAACTTTGGGCACTCTTTGAAGTACTTTGTGTTGGATTGAATAGATGAATCTGGGATTGTGTGATGCATATCGTATAATCATACCCACGGATACTTGAGGTGACATTGGAATATCTAGGTGACATCAGGGTTTTGGTTGATTTGTATCTTAAGGTGTTATTCTAGTATGAACTCTAGGGCTATTTGTGACACTTATAGGAATAACCCAACAGATTGATTGGAAAGAATAACTTTGAGGTAGTTTTGTACCCTACCATAATCTCTTCGTTTGTTCTCCGCTATTAGTGTCTTTGGAGTGACTCTTTATTGCATGTTGAGGGATAGTTATATGATCCAAGTATGTTATTATTGTTGAGAGAACTTGCACTAGTGAAAGTATGAACCCTAGGTCTTGTTTCCTATCATTGCAATACCATTTACACTCACTTTTACCGCTCGCTACCTTGCTGTTTTTATATTTTCAGTTTACAAAAACCCATATCTACCATACATATTGCACTTGTATCACCATCTCTTTGCCGAACTAGTGCACCTATACAATTTACCATTGTATTGGGTGTGTTGGGAACACAAGAGACTCTTTGTTATTTGGTTGCAGGGTTGTTTGAGAGAGAGACCATCTTCATCCTATGCCTCCCACGGATTGGTAAACCTTAGGTCATCCACTTGAGGGAAATTTGCTACTGTCCTACAAACCTCTGCACTTGGAGGCCCAACAACGTCTACAAGAAGAAGGTTGTGTAGTAGACATCAAGCTCTTTTCTGGCGCCGTTGCTGGGGAGGCTAGGTAAGCGGCACTCACTCACACCCCGTCAACTAAGCTCTTTTCTGGCGCCGTTGTCGGGGAGGTGATTGCTTGAAGGTATATCTTTATATCTTGCAATCGAATCTTTTTGTTTCTTGTTTTAGCACTAGTTAGTTTATAAATAAAATTACAAAAAAATGGAATTTGAGTTTGCCACATACGCTTCATCTTTTTAATATCTTTCGTGAGTATGATGGAAAGGAAAATTGTGCCAAAGTGTTAGAAGAAGAATGCATTAAATTGTTCGGCACTAAATCTTTGAATGATGAGCATGATTGCAATGTTGTTAGTATGAACTCCTTGAATATCCATAGTACTAATGATGATTGCACTAGTTATGATGAAAATGACTCCTATAAACATGTCAATTTTTGTGGAGTGCATTGGGTTTGTAAGTACACACCAAATAGGGAAGATAGATATTGCAAGAGGCATAAGTACTTAGAAACCAAATTGTTGCAAGAAGAGCTAGATGAATGTGCTAAAAAATTATTTTTTCTTAGCCCTACTTGTGAACTTTGCAATGAACGTGGTCATTTTAGTACCCAATGCAAATTGCTTCATGATCATATTGTGTCCAAAAATTGTGATGACTTGATTTCCCTTGCACATCGCAATGAACTTAGTTTGCTCTTGGGTTATGAAGAAATGAAACGTATAACTAAGGATATTCCAAAATTTACCCTTGATAAAGTTCTTCATTTTGATATAGAGAAAATTTATATGTATTGTGCGGTGAATTTCATTGAAAATCTTTATATTGCCAATTACTTAAAGAAAAGAAAACAAATAGAGGATGAAGAGAATACTAATGAAAGGGAAGAGACTTCCCAATAGCCTCCTATTATTTCTTATGATGAATCAGGTAACGAGGAGGAGCCTTCTATTCAACCAATCTATTTAATAAGGAGCTCCAAAAAGAGGATTGAGCCCACACATGATGGGGTGAAGAAGAAGAAAAGAAAAAGTAAGAGAGGTAAAAAGGTATCTCTCCCAAATAATGTTGCTCCTATTATTGCTGTGCCTCATGAAAATGAAAATGATACACTTGATGATGATCTCATCATGCCTATTGCTTGTTGTGATGATTATGATTGGGAAGATAATGATACTTATTATGATCTTGAAAATATTTTTGGCACTTGCTTGGAAGAATATGATAATAATGTTTGCTATACTATTGGTGCTATCCATACTATTAATGATGAGAGTGATTATGCTTATGATGTGAAAAGGCCCAAGCTTGGGGAAGCTATGTTTGATGAGGATGACATATTTGAGAATATATTTGCTGCAATTAATGTTTGTTCCAAGCTTGGGGATGCTATGTTTAATGAAGATGATATTTTTAGCCTCTCAAGTTTTGATATGCAAAGTTGTTATGATGATAGCATGCCTTCTACCTATGATGATTATATTATGAAAGTGGGTTTGGAAGAGTGTCAACTTTAGGAAGTAATGATCCCACTATTTTGGAGGATGTTGAATCTTATAATATTTATGAAAGTGGATTTGGAGAAGTCATGACTTTATTTAGTGGTGTATCCACTATTTCGGAAGAGGTTTCAATCGATTATGATGAGAACAAAGTTGCTACTTATGATGATTATTGTGATAAAATTTATGCTATAAAGAGTAGTGATGATTATATTTATAAAACTTGTCATGATTATGAGTACCCTTTCTCTGAACATTACTCTTTTAATGTGGAAACAATTTATAGTATTCAAGTCTCTTATGATACTCCCACTATTCCGAATGAGAAGAATTTTGCTTGTGTGGAGAGTAGTAAATTTTCTATGCTTGTAGATCATGAAAAGAATGATTTAGGTGCTGGTTATATTGTTGAATTTATTCATGATCCTACTGAAAACTATTATGAGGGAGGAACATATGCTTGTAGGAATTGCAATAATATCAAGTTCCCTATCTATGTGCTTAAAGTTTTGAAGTTATGCTTGTTTTACCTTCCTATGCAAGTTGATTATCGTTACCATAAGTTGTTTGCTCACAAAATCCCTATGTATAGGAAGTGGGTTAGACTTAAATTTACTAGTCATATTCCTCATGATTCTCTCTTTATGTTTCAATTCTTATCTTTTACGTGAGCATCATGGAAATCATCATGCCTAGCTAGGGGCGTTAAACATTAGCGCTTGTTGGGAGGCAACCCAATTTTATTTTAGTTTCTTGCATTTTGGTTCTGTTTAGGAATAAATAATCCATCTAGATTCTGTTTAGATGTGTTTTTGTGTTTTAATTAGTGTTTGTGCCAAGTAGAACCTTTGGGAAGACTTGGGTGAAGTATTTATGATCATGCTGTAAAAAACAGAAACTTTAGCGCTCACGAGATTAGCTATAATGTTTTATTGGAGAGTGATATTTAGTTGATTCATTTTGCAGATGATCACTAGACAAATTACTCAGGTCCACCAATTTATTTTAGAATTTTTGGAGTTCCAGAAGTTTGCGTTAGTTACAGATTACTACAGACTATTCTGTTTTTGACAGATTCTGTTTTTTCATGTGTTGTTTGCTTATTTTGATGACTCTATGACTAGTAAAATAGTTTATAAACCATAGATAAGTTGGAATACAGTAGATTTAACACCAATATAAATAAAGAATGAGTTCATTACAGTACCTTGAAGTGGTTTTTTGTTTTCTTTCGCTAATGGAGCTCACGAGTTTTCTGTTAAGTTTTGTGTTGTGAAGTTTCCAAGTTTTGGGTAAAGATTCGATGGACTATGGAATAAGGAGTGGCAAGAGCCTAAGCTTGAGGATGCCCAAGGCACCCCAAGTTAATATTCAAGGATAAACAAGCGTCTAAGCTTGGGGATACCCCGGATGGCATCCCCTCTTTCGTCTTTGTTCATCGGTAACTTTAATTGGAGCTATATTTTTATTCACCACATGATATGTGTTTTGCTTGAAGCGTGATACGTCTCCAACGTATCTATAATTTTTTATTGCTCCATGCTATATTATCTAATGTTTTGGACTATAATGGGATTTATTTTCCACTTTTATATTATTTTTGGGACTAACCTATTAACCGGAGGCCCAGCCCAGAATTGCTGTTTTTTTTGTTGCCTATTTCAGAGTTTTGGAGAAACAGAATATCAAACGGAATCCAAACGGAGCGAAACCTTCGGGAACATGATTTTCTCACCGAACGTGATCCAGGAGACTTGGACCCTACTCCAAGGAACAACAAAGGCGGTCACGAGGGTGGGGGGCGCGCCCCCTGCCTCGTGGGCCCCATGTTGCTCCACCGACGTACTTCTTCCTCCTATATATACCTACGTACCCACAAATGATCAGATACGGAGCCAAAAACCTAATTCCACCACCGCAACCTTCTGTATCCACGAGATCCCATCTTGGGGCCTGTTCCGGAGCTCCGCCGGAGAGGGCCGTCATCACGGAGGGCTTCTACATCATCATAGCCTCTCTGATGAAGTGTGAGTAGTTCACCTCAGACCTACGGGTCCGTAGATATTAGCTAGATGGCTTCTTCTCTCTTTTTGGATCTCAATACAATGTTCTCCCCCTCTCTTGTGGAGATCTATTCGATGTAATCTTCTTTTTGCGGTGTGTTTGTTGAGACCGATGAATTGTGGGTTTATGATCAAGTCTATCTATGAATAATATTTGAATCTTCTCTGAAATCTTTTATGTATGATTGGTTATCTTTGCAAGTCTCTTCGAATTATCATTTTGGTTTGGCCTACTAGATTGGTTTTTCTTGCCTTGGGAGAAGTGCTTAGCTTTGGGTTCAATCTTGCGGTGTCCTTTCCCAGTGACAGAAGGGGCAGCAAGGCACGTATTGTATTATTGCCATCGAGGATAACAAGATGGGGTTTTTATCATATTGCATGAAACTATCCCTCTACATCATGTCATCTTGCTTAAGGCGTTACTCTGTTTTTAACTTAATACTCTAGATGCATGCTGAATAGCGGTCGATGAGTGGAGTAATAGTAGTAGATGCAGGCAGGAGTCGGTCTACTTGCCTCGGACGTGATGCCTATATACATGATCATACCTAGATATTCTCATAACTAAGCTCAATTCTGTCAATTGCTCAACAGTAATTTGTTCACCCACCGTAGAATACTTATGCTCTTGAGAGAAGCCACTAATGAAACCTATGGCCCCCGGGTCTATTCTCATCATATCAATCTCCATCACTTTAATCTTGCTTTGCTTTTTTACTTTGCCTTTTACTTTTTGCTTTGCATCTCTATACCAAAAATACCAAAAATATTATCTATCATCTCTATCAGATCTCACTCTCGTAAGTGACCGTGAAGGGATAGACAACCCCTAATCGCGTTGGTTTCGAGTAGCTATTGTTTTGTGTAGGTATGAGGGACTTGCGCGTAGCTGGCCTCCTACTGGATTGATACCTTGGTTCTCAAAAACTGAGGGAAATACTTACGCTACTTTGCTGCATCATCCTCTCCTCTTCGGAGAAATCCAATGCAGTGCTCAAGAGGTAGCAGAGCGTCATTTTATTTTCTTAAGTTTTGCTTGTTGTTTGAATAAAGTATCAAGATCTGAAATTCTTAAATGTAAGAGAGTCTTCACATAGTTGCATAATTATTAAACTACTCATTGATCTTAACTTATATCTTTCGGAGTAGTTTGTTGTTTGCTCTAGTGCTTCACTTATATCTTTTAGATCACGGTGGTGGATTTGTTTTATAGAAACTATTGAACTCTCATGCTTCACTTAGATTATTTTGAGAGTCTTAAATAGCATGGTAATGTGCTTAATCCTAATATGCTAGGTATATAAAAATAGTAAAAACTTTCTTACGAGTGTTTTGAATACTAAGAGAAGTTTGGTGCTTGATGATTGTTTTGAGATATGGAGGTAATAATATCAAAGTCGTGCTAGTTGAGTAGTTGTGAATTTGAGAAATGCTTGTGTTGAAGTTTGCAAGTCCCGTAGCATGCACGTATGGTAAACGTTATGTAACAAATTTGAAACATGAGGTGTTATTTCATTGTCTTCCTTATGAGTGGCGGTCGGGGACGAGCAATGGTCTTTTCCTACCAATCTATCCCCCTAGGAGCATGCGCGTAGTGCTTTGGTTTTTGATGGCTTGTTGATTTTTGCAATAAGTATATGAGTTCTTTATGACTAATGTTGAGTCTATGGATTATACACACTCTCACCCTTCCATCATTGCTAGCCTCTTCGGTACCGTGCATTGCCCTTTCTCAGAGAGTTGGTGCAAACTTCACCGGCGCATCCAAACCCCGTGATATGATACACTCTTTCACACATAAACCTACTTATATCTTCCTCAAAACAGCCACCATACCTACCTATTATGGCATTTCCATAGTCATTCTGAGATATATTGCCATGCAACTTTCCACCATACCGTTTATCATGACACATTCATCATTGTCATATTGCTTAGCATGATCATTTAGTTGACATAGTATTCATGGCAAAGCCACCGTTCATAATTCTTTCATACATGTCACTCTTGGTTCATTGCATATCCTGGTACACCGCCGGAGGCATTCATATAGAGTCATACTTTCTAGTATCGCGTTGTAATCATTCAGTTGTAAATAAATAGAAGTGTGATGATCATCATTCAATAGAGCATTGTCCCAAAAAAAAGAAGGCCCAAAAAAATAAAAGGGGGCAATGCTACTACCCTTTTTTCCACACTTGTGCTTCAAAGTAGCACCATGATCTTCATGATAGGGAGTCTCTTGTTTTGTCACTTTCATATACTAGTGGGAACTTTTCATTATAGAACTTGGCTTGTATATTCCAACAATGGGCCTCCTCAAGTGCCCTAGGTCTTCGTGAGCAAGCAAGTTGGATGCACACCCACTTAGTTTCTTTTTTTGAGCTTTCATACATTTATAGCTCTAGTGCATCCGTTGCATGGCAGTCCCTACTCCTTGCATTAACATCAATCGATGGGCATCTCCATAGCTCATTGATTAGCCTCGTTGATGTGAAATCTTCTCCTTTTTTGTCTTCTCCACATAACCCCCATCATCATATTCTATTCCACCCATAGTGCTATATCCATGGCTCGCGCTCATGTATTGCGTGAAGGTTTATAAGTTTGAGATTATTAAAGTATGAAACAATTGCTTGGCTTGTCGTCGGGGTTGTGCATGATGAGAGCATTCTTGTGTGATGAAAATGGAGCATGACTAAACTATATAATTTTGTAGGGCTGAACTTTCTTTGGCCATGTTATTTTGAGAAGACATAATTGCTTAGTTAGTATGCTTGAAGTATTATTACTTTTATGTCAATATGAACTTTTGTCTTGAATCTTTCGGATCTGAATATTCATATCACAACTAAGAAGAATTACAATGAAATTATGCCAAGTAGCACTCCGCATCAAAAATTCTTTTTTATCATTTACCTACTCGAGAACGAGCAGGAATTAAGCTTGGGGATGCTTGATACGTCTCCAACATATCTATAATTTCTGATTGCTCCATGCTATGTTATCTACTATTTTGGGAAATATTGGGCTTTATTATCCACTTTTATATTATTTTTGGGACTAACCTATTAACCGGAGGCCCAACCCAGATTTGTTGTTTTTTGCCTATTTCAGTGCTTCGAAGAAAAGGAATATCAAACGAAGTCGAAACGGAACGAAATCAACTGGAGAAGTTATTTTTGGAAGGAAAGCTACCAGATGGACTTGGACCCCACGTCAGGAAAGGAGGGAGGCGGCCACGAGGGTGGGGGCGCGCCCACCCCCCTAGGTGCGCCCCCTTCCTCGTGGGGCCCCCGAAGCCCACCGACGTACTTCCTGCACCCATATATACTCACGCACCCTAAAATTTCCAGAACAGAGATTAGATCGGGAGTTCCGCCTCCGCAAGCCTCTGTAGCCACAAAAACCAATCGGGACCTTGTTCGGGCACCCTGGCGGAGGGGGGAACCCTCAACGGTGGCCATCTTCATCATCTCGGAGCTCTCCATGACGAGGAGGGAGTAGTTCACCCTCGGGGCTGAGGGTATGTACCAGTAGCTATGTGTTTGATCTCTCTCTCTCTCATGTTCTTGATTTGGCACGATCTTGATGTATCGCGAGCTTTGCTATTATAGTTGGATCTTATGTTTCTTCTCCCCCTCTTCTCTCTTGTAATGGATTGAGGTTTTCCCTTTGAAGTAATCTTATCGGATTGAGTCTTTAAAGATTTGAGAACACTTGACATATGTCTTGCCGTGTGTATCTGTGGTGACAATGGGATATCACGTGATTCACTTGATGTATGTTTTGGTGATCAACTTGCGGGTTCCGCCCATGAACCTATTTATAGGGGTTGGCACGTGTTTTCGTCGTGATTCTCCGGTAGAAACTTTGGGCACTCTTTGAAGTAATTTGTGTTGGATTGAATAGATGAATCTGAGATTGTGTGATGCATATCGTATAATCATACCCACGGATACTTGAGGTGACATTGGAGTATCTAGGTGACATTAGGTTTTTGGTTGATTTGTATCTTAGGGTGTTATTCTAGTACGAACTCTAGGGCTGTTTGTGACACTTATAGGAATAGCCCAACGGATTGATTGGAAAGAATAACTTTGAGGTGGTTTCGTACCCTACCATAATCTCTTCGTTTGTTCTCCGCTATTATTGTCTTTGGAGTGACTCTTTATTGCATGTTGAGGGATAGTTATATGATCCAATTATGTTTTTATTGTTGAGAGAACTTGCACTAGTGAAAGTATGAACCCTAGGCCTTGTTTCCTATCATTGCAATACCGTTTACGCTCACTTTTACCGCTCGCTACCTTGCTGTTTTTATATTTTCAGTTTACAAAAACCCATATCTACCATCCATATTGCACTTGTATCACCATCTCTTCGCCGAACTAGTGCACCTATACAATTTACCATTGTATTGGGTGTGTTGGGGACACAAGAGACTCTTTGTTATTTGGTTGCAGGGTTGTTTGAGAGAGACCATCTTCATCCTATGCCTCCCACGTATTGATAAACCTTAGGTCATCCACTTGAGGGAAATTTGCTACTGTCCTACAAACCTCTGCACTTCAAGGCCCAACAACGTCTACAAGAAGAAGGTTGTGTAGTAGACATCACGCACCTTTCCTTCAAGGGACCCGCCACAATGACCTCGGCCTCGACCTTCTGAAAATGCGTCTTCACGCAGGTGTACGCTCGCCGTGCTCCCTCCAGGCACGCATACCTCTTGTAGCGATCCACTTGTGGAACGGCTTCCTGCAGCCGGCCAGGAGCCCGAAGAAGATGGACGACAACACCTTCGTTGGCCATAGGATGATGCATAGGTCCCAGAGTTCCGGTCTCACCATTCGAAGAAGCTCCACCAGTTGCTCCATTCGATGATTCAACAGCTGCGGCAGTGGCAGCTCTCGAAACTGCTGCCAGAATGCCTTCTCCGCTTCATGGCCTTACTGCTGGTTGAAGTGAAGGCTGGCGACAGCCGCGCTCTTCGGGAGATCGGCGAAGACCTCTGCGGATCACCACAACTAGGTGAGCTCGACGAACCCTTGCTGCCAAACACACATTGAAGTAGATATGGCTTACCCGCGGCTATCTGCTCCACTTGTTGGAGCATCTCGTGGTCGGCCCGGGCCTGGGTCTGGAGCTCGGCATGAGATAGGCGTAACTTTTCCAGCTCCTCGCCCGCCTTATTATCCTTCTCCTAAAGGGAGTCACGCTTGAGGTACATGCCCTTCAGGGCCTCCTCGATCTCCGGGACCCGCGCCTGGTCCTTCTCCCTAGCCACCTTTTTGGCGGTTAGGTCTTTCCCCGCCTCAGCGGCAGCAGCCTTCTGCTGCTTGGTCTCCTGCTGAGCCTTCAACATCTCGTCCTTGAGCCCCTCAAGCTTGGCTAAAGCCACTATCATTCAAACAGTTTGGCATTAGCCTCTACTTCAACAAGACTATCATTACTTAAAAGTAAATTCGAGGGTATATCCCATCAGTCACTTACCTTGAGACTGCTCGACCTCCTTGTTCATTAGGTCAAGGTCCTTTCCGGACCTCTGAGCTTCCGGTTCATCTCTGCAATCTCCTCGAAGGCGGAGATTGGGGCCGAGGTAGAAACCTACACGCAAGCACCTCACAGTTAGCCCTATGATCAATCTATTGACACCATGAACTTGTATTTTGTCATAAGAGTCAGTGTCCTGGGGGCTAATCATTTTCCTAATAACATACTTGGATCCCAATGTCAGTCTTTTAAAAACCAAGCCTCAGGCTCGGGGGCTACTCACTGGCTATGTCGTCTAAACCCCGAGTAAGGATGTCTTGAGACAGATATACGGATTTGTAAGTAAACCTAAGCAGGGAAATTATGTTTTCAAGGACATAAGAATACCTCGAAGCTCGTGATGAGGCCGTTGAAGACCTCACGTGTTCCGGCCTCAGTGGACCGGAAGCCTGGCAATGCGGCGCCAATCAACGCACAGTTCTCTTCCTTGAGGGAGGAGCCCATTAAGGCTGCCTCCAGTTCTTCAGTCCACCCTACGCCAGCTCGCCCTTGGGCGAAAGGTGGGGGTTGTAAAACTTCAGACCCCGACACCAAAGTACTGGGCACTGGGGACTCCAGCCATGACGATTGAGCCGGGGTGGACTTCGGTTGGGCCGATGACTGGCCTAGCCCCTCCTTGACGTCCACGGGGACACCGTCCCCTTGGTCTTGTGGACCTCGGCCAGGACGACCGACTCTTCGGCCCCTGTCCCGTCAACTTGGGGGGTCAGAGTAGACATTGCTTCCCCTAGCCCTTCTTGAGATGGGGCAGGAGTGGCGGGATCAGGCGTCCCGCTGGCGGATGGCAACTCGCTTGAGGATTTGCTGGGGTGCATCTTTGGCGAACTGTATGAAGATACTCGTGTGATCTTAATCCTGCTAAAAGACATGATGCGACACAAACACAAAAACAGTGACGTACCTCCGAGGTGCCGGTTTCTTCCTCCAAATTGTGAGGGGATCGTCTTCTGACTCGTCGGAGAGTATAATATTCTCTGAGAGCCTGGGCTTGCTAGCAGTCTAGCCGAGGTTCTTTTCAACCTCTTCTAGCCCTTGGGCCGCGCCTCGGCCTCGGTGTCCTCCGACGCCACCCTCTTCCCTTTGGGAGGAGGGTTCTCTTCTTCCTCATCCTCCCCCACATCATCTTCATGGGTGGAGGAGGCATGGGTCTCCTCGGACCGGGTGACCAGGTCTCCCGATTCCGAAGATCCGCCCAGCCCTTCGGTAGCTTGGACCCCTTGGGGACCACTACATGCAGCTCCACGACTAAGAGGGCCATAAGTAGGGGGGCCTCTCTCCCACTAGCAGGGGCACTGGGCACAACATTTTCGCCGCCTTGGCGGCCCACTTCTACAAAAAAGAAAGAGGATAGATAAATTAGTCGAGGTCTTGGCACTTGGAGAAATACATAAGTGTAAAAATTGGTGTCGAATACTTACCGGTGGGGCGTCGTAGCCATTCTCTATCTGAAGTCCTACCCTTCTTTAGGGAGGTCATCCTCGGACGGCTTGAAAAGCCGCGTGCACATACCGGCCAAGGTGGAGCGAAGTGGTGGACGTGCCATAGATCCTTGGATTTGTGCTCCCACATTGGGATGGCCTGGAGTTGGAGTGGGAGGATGCAGAGCATGACGTTCACCACGTTGATACGTCTCCAACGTATCTATAATTTATGAAGTATTCATGCTATTATATTATCCATCGTAGATATTTTATATGCATTTATATGCTATTTTATATGGTTTTTGGGACTAACCTATTAACCTAGAGCCCAGTGCCAGTTTCTATTTTTTTTCCTTGTTTTTGAGTTTTACAGAAAAGGAATACCAAACGGAGTCCAATTGACGTGCCAATTTTTGACGATTTTTTATGGACCAGAAGAAGCCCACGGAGCATCGGAGATGGGCCACAAGAGTCCCAAGCCGTCCACGAGGGTGGAGGGCGCGCCCTACCCCCTTGGGCGCGCCCCCTATCTCGTGGACGACTCAGAGACCCCCCCTGACGTGAAACCGATGACAAAAATTCCTATAAATACAGAAACCCCCAGAAAATAACCTAGATCAGAAGTTCCGCTGCCGCAAGCCTCTGTGGCCACGAGAAATCAATCTAGGCCCTCTCTGGCACCCTGCCGGAGGGGGCCATCATCACCGGATGCCATGGAGGAGGATCCCGGAGGGGCCATCATCACCGTGAAGGCCAAGGACCAGAGGGAGAACCTCTCCCCATCTAGGGGGGAGGCCATGGAGGAGGAAGCACAAGGGGAGAACCTCTCCTCCTCTCTCTCGGTGGCGCCAGAGTGCCATCGGGAGGGGAATCATCGCGGGGGTGATCGTCTTCATCAACATCACCATCCTCACCTCTTTTACGCGGTCCACTCTCCCGCACCCCGCTGTAATCCCTACGTGAACATGGTGCTTTATGCCACATATTATGATCCAATGATGTGTTGCCATCCTATGATGTTTTGAGTAGATATCCTTTGTCTTTTTGGGTTGATTGATGATCTATATTGGTACGAGTTGTATGTTTTATTTTCGTGTTGTCCTATCGTGCCCTCCGTGTCGCGCAAGCCTGTGGGATTCCCGCTGTAGGGTGTTGCAATACGTTCATGATTCTCTTATAGTGGGTTACTTGAGTGATAGAAGCTTAAATCCGAGTAAGGGGGTTGTTGCATATGCGATAAAGGGGACTTGATGCTTTAATGCTATGGTTGGGTTTTACCTTAATGGTATTTAGTAGTTGCGGATGCTTGCTAGAGTTCCAATCATAAGTGCATATGATCCAAGAATATAAAGTATGTTATCTTATGCCTCTCCCTCATATGAAATTGCAATGACGACTATCGGTCTTGTTAACAATTGCCTAGGATAATTCCGCACACGGACCCATCATTATTACACACTCGCTATTTATAATATTTAGTAATATATTCTAACTTTATAATAACAGCACCTACTTTTATGTTTTAGCTCTCCGATATCATGCAAAGTTATCCTCTTCATACCCACAACATAGTTTTATTTCTCGTTTCTAGTTGGAAGCAAACGTTCGGTGTACGTAGAGTCGTATCAGTGGCAGATAGAACTTGAGAGAATATTGATCTTACCTTTAGCTCCTAGTGGGTTCGACACTCCATACTTATCACTTCCACCATTGGGAATTGCTATGATGATTCCCTGCACTTGGGGATTATCAAGCTCTTTTCTGGCGCCGTTGCCGGGGAGCAATAGTGTGGGGTTGATATTCTCGTGTGTGCTTGTTTGCTTTCTTCACTAAGTAGATTTTGTTTTTCCTTTTTGTTTCTGTTTAGTTGTGGGTGAAACATACAAAAAAAGTTTTTAAAATATGAAAATACAAAAAAAAAATACTTGCCTCTCATGCCTAAAAAAGTTTTCAAAAAGAGAAGTGATTGGAAAGTTATGCATTGAAGAAGTGCGGGTCGACCTTGAGCACTTGTGTTCATGCTCATGGAAACAATGTAGAAATTTTCATGGAAGTTTCTGTGTAAATAATTATCCCCTTGTATATGTCCATTGTATTATCTTTACATAATAATAAAGCAAATTGGATTTCTTTCGTCCGTCATGGCATTTTTCAAAAAGGTCCCTTTATTTCAGAGAATTCGACCCGCAGTCCTGTTTTAAGTTAAAACGAATCGTTATTTTTGTATTTTACACAAAAGTCCCTGTATTTTATTGAAATCAACCCGCCGTCCGAATTTAAGTCACACCCGAACCGCTATTTTACATTTTTCGAAACCCCCCCTGATGTTTTAGGCAATTCATCCGCGGATCATATTTAAGTCAAACAAATGCTTTTTAAAATCATCCATATCTTTTAAACCGTAACTAGGGATGTAAGTGGCAAAGAAATGGCGTCCGCAATCCCGTTTAGTTAGTTTTTGCTAGCTTGATAGATCATTTTGCTCAAACAAACAAAAAACCTTTTTGAACTATCATATCATAAATGGATTTTAAACGGGATTAAACGGGACCCGGTTGACATCCCTAACCGTAACTCCGATTTGAACATGTTATATATGAAATTTGATTAAAAAATATGTAGAATATGAATATGAGATTATTTTTACTTGTTAAGTATTTTTAAGTATTATTTTGGAATATATTTGAGTCCAACCAAATGATTTTCTAAATTATATGTATCTTTTAAACCGTAACCTCGATTTTAACATATTATATATGTAAATTTATTAAAAAATGTGTGGAATCTAAATATGATGTTAATTTTACCTGTTAAATATTTTTAAAATATTGTTATGGAAGCAAACTTATAATTTATAGCGGAAGATCTGTTTTTTCATACCGTCGGGGATCCAGATTGCAAATAAACACCCCACTGTAACCATATAGGGAAAACAAAACATTGATAACTACACATGCATACCTCTGAAAAATGTCGCAGGGGAAAACAACATATTTCTCATCGCGAGAATGAGAGAAAGCGAGCGAGCGAGCTAGAGAGAGAGAGAGAGAGAGAGAGAGAGAGAGAGGAGAGGGAGAGAGAGATGATAACCCACAAGTATAGGGGATCGCAACAGTTTTCGAGGGTAGAGTATTCAACCCAAATTTATTGATTAGACACAAGGGGAGCCAAAGAATATTCTCAAGTATTAGCAGTTGAGTTGTCAATTTAACCACACCTGGATAACTTAGTATCTCCAGCAAAGTATTTAGTAGCAAAGTAATATGGAAGTAACAGTAACGGTAGCAAAAGTAATATTTTTGGGTTTTGTGGTGATTGTAACAGTAGCAACGGAAAAGTAAATAAGCGAAGAACAATATGTGAAAAGCTCGTAGGCATTGGATCGGTGATGGAGAATTATGCCGGATGCGGTTCATCATGTAACAATCATAACATAGGGTGACACAGAACTAGCTCCAATTCATCAATGTGATGTAGGCATGTATTCCGAATATAGTCATGCGTGCTTATGGAAAAGAACTTGCATGACATATTTTGTCCTACCCTCCCGTGGCAGTGAGGTCCTAGCGGAAACTAAGGGATATTAAGGCCTCCTTTTAATAGAGTACCGGACCAAAGCATTAACACATAGTGAATACATGAACTCCTCAAACTACGGTCATCACCGGGAGTGGTCCCGATTATTGTCACTTCGGGATTGCCGGATCATAACACATAGTAGGTGACTATAGACTTGCAAGATAGGATCAAGAACTCACATATATTCATGAAAACATAATAGATTAAGATCTGAAATCATGGCACTCGGGCCCTAGTGACAAGCATTAAGCATAGCAAAGTCATAGCAACATCAATCTCAGAACATAGTGGATACTAGGGATCAAACCCTAACAAAACTAACTCGATTACATGATAGATCTCATCCAACCCATCACCGTCCAGCAAGCCTATGATGGAATTACTCACGCACGGCGGTGAGCATCATGAAATTGGTGATGGAGGATGGTCGATGATGACGACGGCGACGGATTCCCCTCTCCGGAGCCCCGAACAGACTCCAGATCAGCCCTCCCGAGAGGTTTTAGGGCTTGGTGGTGGCTCTGTATCGTAAAACGCGATGAATCCTTCCCTTTGATTTTTTTCTCCCCGAACACGAATATATGGAGTTGGAGTTGAGGTCGGTGGAGCGTCAGGGGGCCCACGAGGCAGGGGCGTGCCTAGGCGTGGATTCTTCTTCCAGTATTTTTTATATTTTCCAAAAATATGTTCCGTGGAGTTTCAGGTCATTCCGAGAACTTTTGTTTCTGCACATAAATAACACCATGGAAAATCTGCTGAAAACAGCGTCAGTCCCGGTTAGTTCCATTCAAATCATGCAAGTTCGAGCCCAAAACAAGGGCAAAAGTGTTTGGAAAAGTAGATACGACGGAGACGTATCAACTTCCCCAAGCTTAAACCTTTGCTTGTCCTCAAGCAATTCAGTTGATAAACTGAAAGTGATAAAGAAAAACTTTTACAAACTCGGTTTGCTATTGTTGTTGTAAATATGTAAAGCCAGCATTCAAGTTTTCAGCAAAGATTATGACTAACCACACTCACAATAACTCTTAGGTCTCATGTTTACTCATGTCAATGGCATAATCAACTAGCGAGCAATAATAATAAATCTCAGATGACAACACTTTCTCAAAACAATCATGATATGATATAACAAGATGGTATCTCACTAGCCCTTTCTGAGACCGCAAAACATAAATGCAGAGCACCTTTAAAGATCAAGGACTGACTAGACATTGTAATTCATGGTAAAAGAGATCCAATCATAGTCATACCCAATATAAATTAACAGTAATGGATGCAAATGACAGCAGTGCTCTCCAGCTGGTGCTTTTTAATAAGAGGGTGATGACTCGACATAAAAGTAAATAGATAGGCCCTTCGCAGAGGGAACCAGGGATTTGTAGAGGTGCCAGAGCTCGATTTTAAAGCAGAGATAAATAATATTTTGAGCGACATATTTTCATTGTCAACATAACAACCAAGAGATGGCGATATCTTCCATGCTACACACATTATAGGCAGTTCCCAAACAGAATGGTAAAGTTTATACTCCCCCTCCACCCACAAGCATCAATCCATGGCTTGCTCGAAACAACGAGTGCCTCCAACTAGCAACAGCCCTGGGGGAGTTTGTTTGCAATTAATTTGATTTGATTTGCATAAAGCATGGGACTGGGCATCCCGGTGACCAGCCATTTTCTCGTGAGTGAGGAGCGGAGTCCACTCCTCTTGAGAATAACCCGCCTAGCATGGAAGATACGGACAGCCCTAGTTGATACATGAGCTATTCGAGCATACAAAACATAATTTCATTTGAAGGTTTAGAGTTTGGCACATACAAATTTACTTGGAATGGCAGGTAGATACCGCATATAGGAAGGTATAGTGGACTCATATGGAATAACTTTGGGGTTTAAGGGATTGGATGCACAAGCAGTATTCCCGCTTAGTACAAGTGAAGGCTAGCAAAAGACTGGAAGCGACCAACTAGAGAGCGACAACAGTCATGAACATGCATTAAAATTAATAGACATTGAGTACAAGCATGAGTAGGATATAATCCACCATGAACATTAATATCGTGAAGGCTATGTTTATTTGTTTCAACTACATGTGTGAACATGTGCCAAGTCGAGTCACTTAAATCATTCAAAGGAGGATACCACCCCACCATACCACATCACAACCATTTTAATAGCATTTTGGCATGCAAGTTAAACCACTATAACTCATAGTTAATCAATCATGGCATGAGTAACTATGATCTCTAATTGTCATTGCAAACATGTTTATTCATAATAGGCTCAATTAGGAACGATGAACTAATCATATTTACAAAAACAAGAGAGGTCGAGTACATACCAGCTTCTCTCATCTCAATCAGCCCATCATATATCGTCATAATTGCCTTTCACTTGCATGACCAAACGATGTGAATAATATTAAGAGTGCACATGCATTGGACTAAGCTGGAATCTGCGAGCATTCAATAAACAGGAGAAGACAAGGCAATATGGGCTCTTGGTTAAATCAACAATAATGCATATAAGAGCCACTTCAACAATTTAATCATGGTCTTCTCCTATCGACCCCCAAAGAAAAGAAAAGAAATAAAAGCTATTTACACGGGAAAGCTCCCAACAAGCAAAAGAAGAACGGGAAATATTTTGGGGTTTTCTTTTTAATTATTACTACTACAGCAAGAAAGTAAACTAGCTAGAAGCTATTATTAATTTTTTTGGTTTTTCTTAAGATTTAACAAACACACATGAAGAAAGCAAGAAAAAGAAAATAAACTAGCATGGATATTACAGTGAAAGAGTATGAGCACCGACATCTAGCAATGAGTGTGTGAACATAAATGTAATGTAGGTGAGAAATACGTACTCCCCCAAGCTTAGGCTTTTGACCTAAGTTGGTTTATTGCCACGGATGGCCTGTCGGATATCCATAGTTGTAGCTGGGGTCATACTGCGATGAAGAAGCCCCTGACTGCCACTGGTTGGCAATCGTCTCCGGATCCCACTGGTAATTAGATTGTCGTGGAGGCTCAAATTGTGGTTCCGGCTCCGTGGCTGGTGTAGGGTTCCGGTAGGGGTGAATGGCCGCCAGCGGAACGAGATACGGACCTGCTGATAAATTAAACAAGGAGGGAGCAGGCAAGATAATAGTCTCAGGGTGATGTTTATCAAAGAACAATTTGTATTTAAGCGCCCCTTCCTTATTCTTAACAATAAAATCATGCGCTACCGTGCCTAATAGGTATGTTATTATGTGCAGCAAGGCGTGAAGCGTAAATACCTCCAAAGATGGGGCCCTTTGTATGGTTTAAACTTACCGTTTAGCAATAATACCGCCCATACTAACAGAGTTATCACTTAATAAACCATGGAACAAAATGAGGATATCAGGAACACTAAGGTTTCCACAGTTTCCGCGACCAATTAAGCAACGACTAGCAAATATTGCAAAGTAGCGTAAAACAGGAAAATGTATGCTAGTGATTCTTGCATGCGAAACCTTCCTAGTTTCCCCTACAATAATAGTGTCAATAAACCCGTCCACATCTTTACGATGTGGTTCCTCTAAACTACCCTCAAAAGGTATTTTGCAAACCTTGCAAAATTCATCTAATGGCATCTTCTTAACCACATCATATAAATGAAACTCTATTGAAGGAGGTGATTCCTTAGGATAATAGTAGAAGTTTTGCACAAAAGTATTGGCGAGTAAGAGATAATGTTCGCGTTGGTCGCGGAGGAAGTCGGTGAGGCCTGCATTCTTAGCCAATTCATAAAAATCATCATAAATCCTGGCTTCTCTCAAGAAATCATTAGAAGGCCACTCACACGGCCGAACCTCCGTGGTGCGAGGCAAGTTATATTTGGGCCTCTGTGCTTCTTCACTTTGCTTTTCCTTCGAGCTTCGACTCGATGAGCCCCTCAAAAATCTCTTCATTATTTTCTAAAAAATTCTGAAATTTTTAGTAACTTCAAATAAAAGTGAACCAAGCTCAACAAAATTGATAGCAACTACTCCTACAAGTGCCTAGAGCCTATATCATGCATTACAACTACTTGGAACCATATAAATTTGACATGCAAGCTCAAAAACATGGTCACCTAGGCAGCACAAATTTTCAATGAATAAAGCACTAGAACAAAAACTAATTGGACCAATGGAGGAGTCACATACCAAGGAACAATCCCCCCAAGCAGTTTTGTGAGAGGTGCTTTGAACAAGGAGATCGAAAATCACAGCAAAATGAGCTAGAACTCGTGCTTGAGCTGGAAGGTGATTTTTTTGGGAGGAAGAAGTGTGTGGGTGCAGGAATAAGTGGAGGGGGGCCACCATGGGCCCACGAGGCAGGGGGGGCGCACCCAGGGGGTGGGCGCGCCCTCCACCCTCGTGGCCAGGTGCTTGCTCCCCCTGCTGTGTTCTCAGTGCTAGATATTCTCAAATATTCTAGAAAAAATCATATTTCAATTTCAGGGCATTTGGAGAACTTTTATTTTCGGGGTATTTTTATATTGCACGGATAAATCAAAAAACAGATGGAAAAAATACTATTTTTACTTTATTTCAACTAAATAACAGAAAATAGAGAGAGGGTACAGAAGGTTGTGCCTTCTAGTTTCATCCATCTCATGCTCATCAAAAGAAATCCACTAACAAGGTTGATCAAGTCTTGTTAACAAACTCATTCCGAATAACATGGAACCGGAGAAATTTCGAATAACACTAAGTTACCTCAATGGGGATATGCACATCCCCAATAATAAGAATATCATATCTCTTTTTGACAGTAGGTAGAGGAAATTCAAAGCCTCCAAAAATAATCGATGGAATTTTTCCAATAAAATTGATACTATGAACTTGAGGTTGTTTCCTCGGAAAGTGTACCGTATGCTCATTACCATTAACATGGAAAGTGACATTGCCTTTGTTGCAATCAATAACAGCCCCTGTAGTATTCAAAAAAGGTCTTCCAAGAATAATAGACATACTATCTTCCTCGGGAATATCAAGAATAACAAAGTTCGTTAAAATAGTAACGTTTGCTACCACAACAGGCACATCCTCACAAATATCAACATGTATAGCAGTTGATTTATCAGCCATTTACAAAGATATTTCAGTAGGTGTCAACTTATTCAAATCAAGTCTACAATATAAAGAGAGAGGCATAACACTAACACCGGCTCCAAGATCACATAAAGCAGTTTTAACATAATTTCTTTTAATGGAGCATGGTATAGTTGGTACTCCTGGATCTCCAAGTTTCTTTGGTATTCCACCCTTAAAAGTATAATTAGCAAGCATGGTGGATATTTCAGCTTCCGTTATTTTTCTTTTATTCGTAACAATATCTTTCATGTACTTAGAATAAGGATTCATCTTGAGCATATCAGGCAAACGCATACGTAAAAAGATAGGTCTAATCATTTCAGCAAAGCGCTCAAAATCCTGATCATCCTTTTTCTTGGATGGTTTGCGAGGAAAAGGCATGGGTTTCTTAACCCATGGTTCTCTTTCTTTATCGTGCTTCCTAGCAACAAAGTCTCTCTTATCATAACATTGATTCTTTGATTATGGGTTATCAAGATCAACAGCAGGTTCAATTTCTACATCATTATCATTACTAGGTTGAGCATCATCATGAACATCATCATTAAAAATTTCATTAGGTTCATGTTCATTACCAGATTTCGTTTCAGCATCAGAAATAGAAACATCATTTGGATTCTCAGGTGGTTCAGCAATAGGTTCACTAGAAGCATGCAAAGTCCTATCATTTTTCTTTTTCTTCTTTTTAGAAGGACTAGGTGCATCTATATTATTTCTCTGAGAATCTTGCTCAATTCTCTTAGGGTGGCCTTCAGGATACAAAGGTTCCTGAGTCATTCTACCAGTTCTAGTAGCCACTCTAACAACATAGTCATTTTTCTTACTATTCAATTCATTGAGCAAATCATTTTGATCCTTAAGTACTTGTTCTACTTGAGTGGTAACCATAGAAGCATGTTTACTAATGAGTTTAAGTTCACCTTTAACTCTAGACATATAATCACCCAAGTGTTCAAGCATATAGGCATTTTTTTAACTGTCTACCAAAATAAGCATTAAAATCTTCTTGCTTCACCATAAAATTATCAAACTCATCTAAACATTGGCTAGCAAACTTAGTAAGAGGGATTTCAGCTTTATCATATCTATAGAGAGAATTTACCTTTACTACCTGTGTCGGGTTATCAAGACCATGAGTTTCTTCAATAGGTGATGGATTAAGATCATATGTTTCTTCAACAGGCGGTAATTTAAGACCATGTATTTCTTCAATAGGAGGTAAATTCTTAACATCTTCAACTTTTATACCTTTTTCCTTCATAGATTTCTTTGCCTCTTGCATATCTTCAGGACTGAGAAATAGAACACCTCTTTTCTTCGGAGTTGGTTTAGGAATAGGCTCAGGAATTGGCTCAGGAGCTGGCTCAGGAAGTGTCCAATTATTTTCATTTGTCAACATATTATTCAGTAGAATTTTAGCTTCATCCGGTGTTCTTTCCCTGAAAACAGAACCAGCACAACTATCCAGGTAATCTCAGGAAGCATCGGTTAGTCCATTATAAAAGATATCAAGTATTTCATTTTTCTTGAGAGGATGATCAGGCAAAGCATTAAGTAATTGGAGAAGCCTCCCCCAAGCTTGTGGGAGACTCTCTTTTTCAATTTGCACAAAATTATATATTTCCCTTAAAGCAGCTTGTTTCTTATGAGCAGGGAAATATTTAGCAGAGAAGTAATAAATCATATCCTGGGGACTACGCACACAACCAGGATCAATAGAATTAAACCATATCTTAGCATCACCCTTTAATGAGAACGGAAATACTTTAAGGATATAAAGGTAGCGAGATTTCTCATCATTAGTGAACAGGGTGGCTATATCATTTAATTTAGTAAGATGTGCCACAACAGTTCTAGATTCATAGCCATAAAAAGGATCAGATTCAACCAAAGTAATTATATCAGGATCAACAGAGAATTCATAATCCTTATAAGTAACATAGATAGGCGAAGTAGCAAAAGCAGGGTCAGGTTTCATTCTAGCATTAAGTGATTGCTGCTTCCATTTAGCTAATAACCTCTTGAACTCGTATCTATCATTGCAAGCTAAATAGCTCTAGCAGCTTCTTTTTCCAGAACATAACCCTCGGGAACAACAGGCAATTCATATTTATTAGGGGGAGAGTCTTCATCATCACTATCTTCAATATTATCAATAATTTCATTCTCTCTAACCCTAGCAAGTTGTTCATCAAGAAATTCACCAAGTGGCACACTAGTATCAAGCATAGAAATAGTTTCATCATAAGTATCATGCATAGCAAAATTGGCATCATCAATAACATGCGACATTTCAGAACGAATAGCAGAAGCAGGTTTAGGTGTCGCAGTCTTACTCAAAACAGAAGGTGAATCAAGTGCAGAGCTAGATGGCAGTTCCTTACCTCCCCTCGTAGTTGAGGGATAAATTGTTGTTTTCGCGTCTTTCAAGTTCTTCATAGTGACCAGCAGATATAAATCCCAAGTGACTCAAAGAATAGAGCTATGCTCTCCACCAACGGCGCCAGAAAATAGCTTGATGTCTACTACACAACCTTCTTCTTGTAGACGTTGTTGGGCCTCCAAGTGCAGAGGTTTGTAGGACATTAGCAAATTTCCCTCAAGTGGGTGACCTAAGGTTTATCAATCCATGGGAGGCGTAGGATGAAGATGGTCTCTCTCGAACAACCCTGCAACCAAATAACAAAGAGTCTCTTGTGTCCCCAACACACCCAATACAATGGTAAATTGTATAGGTGCACTAGTTCGGCGAAGAGATGGTGATACAAGTGCAATATGGATGGTAGATATAGGTTTTTGTAATCTGAAAATATAAAAACAGCAAGGTAGCAAGTGATAAAAGTGAGCGTAAACGGTATTGCAATGCTAGGAAACAAGGCCTAGGGTTCATACTTTCACTACTGCTAGTTCTCTCAACAATAATATCATAATTGGATCATATAACTATCCCTCAACATGCAACAAAGACTCACTCCAAAGTCACGAATAGCGGAGAACAAATGAAGAGATTATGGTAGGGTACGAAACCACCTCAAAGTTATTCTTTCCGATCAATCCATTGGGCTATTCCTATAAGTGTCACGAACAGCCCTAGAGTTCGTAGTAAAATAACACCTTAAGACACACATCAACCAAAACCCTAATGTCACCTAGATACACCAATGTCACCTCAAGTATCCATGGGAATGATTATACGATATGCATCACACAATCTCAGATTCATCTATTCAACCAACACATAGAACCTCAAAGAGTGCCCCAAAGTTTCTACCGGAGAATCAAGACGAAAACGTGTGCCAACCCCTATGCATAGGTTCATGGGCGGAACCCGCAAGTTGATCACCAAAACATACATCAAGTGGATCAATAGAATACCCCCATTGTCACCACGGGTATCCCACGCAAGACATACATCAAGTGTTCTCAAATCATTAAAAGACTCAATCCGATAAGATAACTTCAAAGGGAAAACTCAATCCATTACAAGAGAGTAGAGGGGGAGAAACATCATAAGATCTAACTATAATAGCAAAGCTCGTGATACATCAAGATCGTATCACCTCAAGAACACGAGAGAGAGAGAGAGAGAGAGAGAGAGAGAGAGAGAGATCAAACACATAGCTACTGGTACATACCCTCAGCCCCGAGGGTGAACTACTCCCTCCTCGTCATGGAGAGCGTCGGGATGTTGAAGATGGCCACCAGTGAGGGTCCCCCCCCTCCGGCAGGGTGGCAGAACAGGGTCCTGATTGGGTTTTGGTGGCTACAGAGGCTTGCGGCGGCGGAACTCCCAATCTATTCTGTTCCCCGAAGGTTTTAGGGTATATTGGTATATATAGGAGGAAGAAATACGTCAGGGGAGCCACGAGGGGCCCACGAGGGTGGAGGGCGCGCCCTGGGGGGTGGGCGTGCCCCCTGCCTCGTGCCTTCCATGTTGCTTCCCTTACGTAGACTCCAAGTCTTCTCGATTGCTCCCATTCGAAAAATAACTCTCCCGAAGGTTTTATTCCGTTTGGACTCCGTTTGATATTCCTTTTCTGTGAAAGACTGAAACAAGGGAAAAAACAGGATCTGGCACTGGGCTCTGGGTTAATAGGTTAGTCTCAAAAATAATATGAAAGCGCATAATAAAGCCCATAAACATCCAAAACAGATAATATAATAGCATGGAACAATCAAAAATTATAGATACGTTGGAGACGTATCAACATCCCCAAGCTTAATTCCTGCTCGTCCCCGAGTAGGTAAATGATAAAAAAAGAATTTTTGATGTGGAATGCTACTTGGCATAATTTTAATGTAATTCTTCTTAATTGTGGTATGAATATTCAGATCCGAAAGATTCAAGGTAAAAGTTGATATTGACATAAAAGTAATAATACTTCAAGCATACTAACTAAGCAATTATGTCCTCTCAAAATAACATGGCCAAAGAAAGTTCATCCCTACAAAACCATATAGTTTAGTCATGCTCCATTTTCATCACACAAGAATGCTCTCTCATCATGCACAACCCCGATGAGAAGCCAAGGAATCGTTTCATACTTTAGTAATATCAAAAAAAAATCAACCTTCACGCAATACATGAGCGTGAGCCATGGATATAGCACTATGGATGGAATAGAATATAATGATGGGGGTTATGTGGAGAAGACAAAAGGGGAGAAAGTCTCACATCAACTTGGCTAATCAATGAGCTATGGAGATGCCCATCGATTGATGTTAATGCAAGGAGTAGGGATTGCCATGCAACGGATGCACTAGAGCTATAAATGTATGAAAGCTCAACAAAAGAAACTAAGTGGATGTGCATCCAACTTGCTTGCTCAAGAAGACCTAGTGCACTTGAGGAGGCCCGTTGTTGGAATGTACAAGCCAAGTTCTATAATATCACTACTTCCATGTCTCAAAACAATCATCAAGCATCAAACTTCTCTTAGTATTAGAAACACTCATAAGAAATTTTTTACTAATCTTGAATACCTAGCATATTAGGATCATTTCAGCAAATTACCATGCTATTTAAGACTCTCAAAATAATCTATAGTTTCTATAAAACAAGTCCACCACCGTGCTCTAAAAGATATAAGTGAAGCACTAGAGCAAACAACAAACTACTCCGAAAGATATAAGTGAAGATCAATGAGTAGTCGAATAATTATGCAACTATGTGAAGACTCTCCCATTTTAAGAATTTCAGATCTTGATACTTTATTCAAACAGCAAGCAAAACAAAATAAAATGACATGACGCTCCAAGCAAAACACATATCATGTGGTGAATAAAAATATAGCTCCAAGTAAAGTTACCGATGAACGAAGACGAAAGAGGGGATGCCATCCGGGGAATCCCCAAGCTTAGGCTCTTGGTTATCCTTGAATATTACCTTGGGGTGCCTTGGGCATACCCAGGCTTTGGCTATTGCCACTCCTTATTCCGTAGTCCATTGAATCTTTACCCAAAACTTGAAAACTTCACAACACAAAACTTAACAGAAAACTCATGAGCTCCGTTAGTATAAGAAAATAAATCACCACTTAGGTACTGTAATGAACTCATTATTTATTTATATTGGTGTTAAACCTACTGTATTCCAACTTATCTATGGGTTATAAACTATTTTACTAGCCATAGATTCATCAAAATAAGCAAGCAACACAATGAAAACAGAATCTGTCAAAAACAGAACAGTCTGTAGTAATCTGTATCATTCGAATACTTATGTAACTCCAAAAATTCTGAAATAAATTGGTGGTCCTGAGGAATTTGTCTAGGAATCATCTGCAAAAATAATCAACTAAATAGCACTCTTTAGTAAAAAGTTGAAGCTAATCTCATGAGCGCTAAAGTTTCTGTTTTTTACAGCATGATCATAAAGACTTCACCCAAGTCTTCCCAAAGGTTCTACTTGGCACAAACACTAACTAAAACTCAAAACCACATATAAACAGAAGATAGAAGGATTATTTATTAGAAAACAGAACCAAAAATAAAAATACTAAAGTAAAATTGGGTTGCCTCCCAATAAGCGCTATCGTTTAACGCCCCTAGCTAGGCATGATGATTTCAATGATGCTCACATAAAAGATAGGAATTGAAACATAAAGAGAGCATCATGAAGAATATGACTAGCACATTTAAGTCTAACCCACTTCCTATGCATAGGTATTTTGTGATCAAACAATTCATGGGAACAATAATCAACTAGCATAGGAAGGCAAAATAAGCATAACTTCAAAACTTTAAGCACATAGAGAGGAAACTTGATATTATTGCAATTCCTACAAGCATATGTTCATCCCTCATAATAATTTTCAGTAGCATCATGAATAAATTCAACAATATAACCAGCACATAAAGCATTATTTTCATGATCTACTTGCATAGAAATTTTATTACTCTCCACATAAGCAAATTTGTTCTCATGAATAGTAGTGGGAGCAAACTCAACAAAATAACTATCATGTGAAACATAATCCAATTTAAAATAAAAATCATGATGACGAGTTTCATGTTTATATTTATTCTTTATAGCATACAAGTCAACACAATAATCATCATAGATAGCAACTTTATTCTCATAATCAATTGGAACCTCTTCCGAAATAGTGGATTCATCAAATAAAGTCATGACCTCTACAAATCCACTTTCATCAATATAATCATCATAAATAGGAGGCATGCTTTCATCATAATAAATTTGCTCATCAAAACTTGGGGGACAAAAAATATCATCTTCATCATACATAGCTTCCCCAAACTTTTAGCTTTCCATATCATTAGCATCATGGGTATTCAAAGAATTAATACTAAAGACATTGCAATCATGCTCATCATTCAAATATTTAGTGCCAAATATTTTAATGCATTCTTCCTCTAGCAATTGAGCACAATTATCGAAATCCTTATTTTCACGGAAGACATTAAAAAGATGAAGCATATGAGGCAACCTTAATTCCATTTTTTTGTAGTTTTCTTTTGTAGACTAAACTAGTGATAAAACAAGAAACTAAAAGATTCGATTGCAAGATCTAAAGATATACCTTCAAGCACTCACCTCCCCGACAACAGCGCCAGAAAAGAGCTTAGTTGACGGGGTGTGAGTGCCGCTTACCTAGCCTCCCCGGCAACGGCTCCAGAAAATAGTCTTGATAACCCAAAAGTATAGGGGATCGCAACAGTTTTCGAGGGTAGAGTATTCAACACAAATTTATTGATTAGACACAAGGGGAGCCAAAGAATATTCTCAAGTATTAGCAGTTGAGTTGTCAATTCAACCACACCTGGATAACTTAGTATCTGCAGCAAAGTATTTAGTAGCAAAGTAATATGGAAGTAACGGTAACGGTAGCAAAAGTAATATTTTTGGGTTTTGTGGTGATTGTAACAGTAGCAACGGAGAAGTAAATAAGCGAAGAACAATATGTGAAAAGCTCGTAGGCATTGGATCGGTGATGGACAATTATGCCGGATGTGGTTCATCATGTAACAATCATAACATAGGGTGACACAGAACTAGCTCCAATTCATCAATGTAATGTAGGCACGTATTCCGAATATAGTCATACGTGCTTATGGAAAAGAACTTGCATGACATCTTTTGTCCTATCCTCCCGTGGCAGCGGGGTCCTAGCAGAAACTAAAGGATATTAATGTCTCCTTTTAATAGAGTACCGGACCAAAGCATTAACACATAGTGAATACATGAACTCCTCAAACTATGGTCATCACCGGGAGTGGTCCCGATTATTGTCACTTCGGGGTTGCCGGATCATAACACATAGTAGGTGACTATAGACTTGCAAGATAGGATCAAGAACTCACATATATTCATGAAAACATAATAGGTTCAGATCTGAAATCATGGCACTCTGGCCCTAGTGACAAGCATTAAGCATAGAAAAGTCATAGCAACATCAATCTCAGAACATAGTGGATACTAGGGATCAAACCCTAACAAAACTAAATCGATTACATGATAGATCTCATCCAACCCATCACCGTCCAGCAAGCCTATGATGGAATTACTCACGCACGCGGTGAGCATCATGAAATTGGTGATGGAGGATGGTTGATGATGAAGACGGCGACGGATTCCCCTCTCCGGAGCCCCGAACGGACTCTAGATCAGCCCTCCCGAGAGGTTTTAGGGCTTGGCGGCGGCTCCGTATCGTAAAACGCGATGAATCCTTCCCTCTGATTTTTTTCTCCCCGAACACGAATATACGGAGTTGGAGTTGAGGTCAGTGGAGCGTCAGGGGGCCCACGAGGGTGAGAAGGAGGATAAGCGGCAACACAAATATGATGCCTCGCAAAAATAAAGGAGATGGACCTATTGTGGTCTTGAGTGATGGTTGTTGAGTTAAGAGCGTGTGTTATGTTTTCTCTCCCGTTGCACCGCGCGGGCTCTTTTGCTAGTAAAAATAATGTGCCAAGCTTTGGTTTTAGGATAATTAGATTGCTTGTTTACTTTGTGCAGTACAAAAACAGAAGCTTTGGCTGTAGCGCGTGAATTTACATTTTTTACTGGAAAGTCAAATGGGTCTGAAACTTTTTGCCCATTACTTATGTACAAATTGTTTAAATTTTCATATATTTTTTAGAATTTTTGGAGTTATATAATTATACTTAACTTCCAAATTACTACATACTGTCCTGTTTCTGACAGATTCTGTTTTCCATGTGTTGTTCGCTTATTTTGATCAATCTATGGGTAGTATTGGGGGGTATCAACCATGGTGAAGTTGGAATACAGTATATAAAGTGCTATATGAAATTGGAATGAGTTTGCAACAGTACCTAAAGGTAGTGATTTGCTTTAGTATACTAACGGATCTCACAAAGTTTTTGTTAAGTTTTTGTGGATGAAGTGTTTGAAGAACGTGGAGTTACCGATGTGAGAAGAATAAAGAGAGGAAAGAGTTCAAGCTTGGGGATGCCCAAGGCACCCCAAGTAAATATTCCAAGGATACTCCAGCATCTAAGCTTGGGGATTCCCCGGTTGGCATCCCATCTTTCTTCTTCAACAATTATCAGTATACCTCGGTTTTTATTTTGTTCACATGATTTGTGTCCTTTGTGTTTTTGTTTTTCCTTTAAGAACCATGCTAGTATGAGATAGACCTTCATTGATTTATAGAATACTTCATGTTCTTCACTTATATATTTTGATTATGACATTATAGAATGCTCTTTGCGCTTCACTTAAATATTTTGAGTATGGTTTTATAGAATGCTTCGTGTGCTTCACTTATATATTTTGAGCTTGGATATTGGTTAGACTATATTAATTATAGAATGCTCCGTGAACTTCACTTATATATTTTGGAGTACGAATAATACTATCATCTAAAGTGGGTTTGGAAGAGTGTCAACTTTAGGAATTAGTGATCCCACTATTCTGGAGGGTGTTGAATCTTAGTGTGATATTTATGAAAGTGGATTTTGAAGAGTGTCGACTTTAGTTAGTAATGATTCCACTATTTCGGAAGAGGTTCCAATTGATTATGAAAACAAAGTTGCTATCCATGATGATTATTGTGATAACATGTATGCTATAAAGAATAATGTTAACCATGAAACTTGTCATCATGATTTTAATTTTCAATTGGATTATGTCTCGCATGACCGTTATTTTCTTGAGTTTGCTCCCACTATTCCAAATAAGAAGAATGTTTGCTTATGTGGAGAGTAGTAAAATTTCTATGCTTGTAGATCATGACAAGAATGTTGTATGTTATGGTTATATTGTTGAACTCATTCATGATGCTGCTGAAAATTATTATGAGGGAGGAATACCTGCTTGTAGGAGTTGCAATAATATCAAGTTTCCTCTCTATGTGCTTAAAGTTTTGAAGTCATACTTGTTTTGCCTTCCTATGCTAGTTGATTCTTGTTCCTATAAATTGTGTGCTCACAAAATCCCTAGGCATAGGAAGTTGGTTAGATTTAAATGTGCTAGTCATATTCTTCATGATGCTCTCTTTATGTTTCAATCCTTATCTTTTATGTGAGCATCATTGAAATCATCATGCCTAGTTAAAAGGCATTAAAGAAAAGCGCTTGTTGGGAGACAACCCAATATTTACCCTTACTGTTTTTGTGTGTTTATATGATTAAGCTACTGTAGTAATCATGTTTTATAGCTTTTGTTTCAATAAAGTGCCAAGTAAGACCTTTGGGAAGACTTGGGTGAAAGTTAATGTGATCTTGCTGTAAAAAACAGAAACTTTGCACTCACGAGATTAGCTGTCATTTTTTACAGATGAGCGATTTTGAGTTGATTCTTTTTGCAGAATATTAATAGACAAATTCCTCACGTCCACCAATTTATTTCATAATTTTTGGAGTAGGATAAGTATGTTTGCTGTTCAGATCATTACAGACTATTCTGTTTCTGACAGATTCTGTTTTCATTGCATAGTTTGCTTGTTTTCTAATTTCTATGGCTTATATTTCTCAATATAAATTTTAGAAATGATATGGTACAGTTGGCATTGTGTGATACCAATTATGAACCTTGTCTTTTAAAGTACCAAGGTGAATGGTTTACTCTTTATCATACTAACCTATCTCACGAAGTTCCGTTAAGTTTTGTGTGATTGAAGTTTTCAAGCTTTGGGTGAGATATCGATATGAGGAGAATAAGGATTGGAAAGACCCTAAGCTTGGGGATTCCCAAGGCACCCCGAGGTGATATTCAAGGAATAATCAAGCTCCTAAGCTTGGGGATGCACCGGAAGGCATCCCCTCTTTCGTCTTCAAAACTATCGGTATACCTTACTCGGAGCTATATTTTTATTCATGACATGATATGTGTTTTGCTTGGAGCATATTTTCAATTTTAATTTCTATTTGAATAAAATCATTGGATCTGAAATCTTGAATGAAAAAGAATCCTCCCATGGCTAGGTAATTATTTGACTACCCAGTGTTTTTCACTTATATCTTTTTGGAGTAGTTTGTCATTTACTCATGTGCTTCATATATATCCTATGAGTAAATGGTTAAATGAATTGAATATCATAAATCTGAATTTATATACGTTTCATATGCTTATAACATGGGGAGTGATGACTTCACACATAATGAGTATAGGTAGTAAACTTATTGAAAGTTAGCAAATGCAGAATTGGTCACTTGAACAATTCATGAAAGAATATTGAAGGAAGAGAGATTTCACATATAAGTATACTATCTTGGACATCTTTTGTAATTGTGACCACTCCTTAAACTATGACATGCTGAGCTTAATGGGTTATGTTTTCCATATAAAGTTGATGTTGGACAAGGAAGACAACTTAATGGGTTATGTTTTCCTATATCTGAAACGTTATAGTGTCTTGGATCATCCAACATGTTGAGCTTGCCTTTCCCTCTCATGCTAGCCAAATTGTTTGCACCAAGTGGAAATACTACTTGTGCTTCCAAACATCCCTTAAACCAGTTTTGCCATGAGAGTCTACCATACCTACCTATGGATTGACTAAGATCCTTCAAGTAAGTTGTGATCAGTGCATGCAATAAAAATTGCTCTCTAAATATGTATGATCTATTAGTGTGAAGAAAATAAGCTTTATACGAACTTGTGATAGGGAAGAAATAAAAGCGATGTTCTGCATAATAAAGGTCTTTATCACAAGCGGCAATATAAAGTGACATTATTTTGTATTAAGATTTTGTGCATCCAACCATAAAAGCGCATGACAACCTCTGCTTCCCTCTACGAAGGGCCTATCTTTTACTTTTATCTTATACCCTTATACAAGAGTCATGGTGATCATCACCTTTCCTTTTTACACTTTTTCCTTTGGCAAGCACTTTGTGTTGGAGCGATCCGGATATATATATCCACTTGGATGTAGGTTTTCATAAATTATTATTGTTGACATTACCCTTGAGGTAAAAGGTTGGGAGGCGAAACTATAAGCCCCTATCTTTCTCTGTGTCTGATTAAAACTTTGAACCCATAAATATCACATGGGTGTTAGCACTGTTTGTTAGTTTTCAAGAAAGTTTATGATCTATACTTTAACATGTGAATAGCTTGTTACTTGATCATGAAAAGTTTTATGAGATGAGCTACTGTTATGACATATAATGATGCTAGAAAAGGTGATTGAAATTATCATTGATCAAACTTGTGCACCTGCTAGCATTCGCACTTCATAAATTATTTCTTTTATCATTTACCTACTCGAGGATGAGCAGGAACTAAGCATGGGGATGGTGATACGTCTCCAACGTATCTATAATTTATGAAGTATTCATGCTATTATATTATCCATATTAGATGTTTTATATGCATTTATATGCTATTTTATATGATTTTTGGGACTAACCTATTAACCTAGAGCCCAGTGCCAGTTTCTGTTTTTTCCTTGTTTTTGAGTTTTACAGAAAAGGAATACCAAAGGGAGTCCAATTGACGTGCCATTTTTGACGATTTTTATGGACCAGAAGAAGCCCACGGAGCATCGGAGATGGACCAGAAGAGTCCCAAGCCATCCACGAGGGTGGAGGGCGCCCCCCTATCTAGTGGACGACTCGAAGACCCCCCCTGATGTGAAACCGACGCCAAAAATTCCTGTAAATACAGAAACCCCCAGAAAATAACCTAAATCGGAAGTTCCGCCGCCGCAAGCCTCTGTAGCCACGAGAAATCAATCAAGGCCCTCTCTAGCACCCTGCTGGAGGGGGCCATCATCACCGGAGGCCATGGAGGAGGATCCCGGAGGGGCCATCATCGCCATGAAGGCCAAGGACCAGAGGGAGAACCTCTCCCTCTCTAGGGGGAGGCCATGGAGGAGGAAGCACAAGGGGGAGAACCTCTCCTCCTCTCTCTCGGTGGCGCCGAAGTGCCATCGGGAGGGGAATCATCGCCGCGGTGATCGTCTTCATCAACATCACCATCATCATCACCATCCTCATCTCTTTTACGCGGTCCACTCTCCAGCACCCCGCTGTAATCCCTACTTGAACATGGTGCTTTATGCAACATATTATGATCCAATGATGTGTTGCCATCCTATGATGTTTTGAGTAGATATTGTTTGTCTTTTGGGTTGATTGATGATCTAGATTGGTACGAGTTGTATGTTTTATTTTGGTGTTATCCTATCATGCCCTCCGTGTCACGCAAGCCTGAGGGATTCCTGCTGTAGGGTGATGCAATATGTTCATGATTCGCTTATAGTGGGTTGCTTCAGTGACAGAAGCATAAACCCGAGTAAGGGGGTTGTTGCGTATGGGATAAAGGGGACTTGATGCTTTAATGCTATGGTTGGGTTTTACCTTATGATCTTTAGTAGTTACGGATGCTTGCTAGAGTTCCACTCATAAGTGCATATGACCCAAGAAGAGAAAGTATGTTAGCTTATGCCTCTCCCTCATATGAAATTGCAATGACGACTATCGGTCTTGTTAACAATTGCCTAGGATAATTCTGCACACCGACCCATCATTATTCCACACTCGCTATTTATAATATTTAGTAATATATTCTAACTTTAGGATAACAGCACCTACTTTTATGTTTTAGCTCTCCGATATCATGCAAAGTTATCCTCTTCATACCCACAACATAGTTTTATTTCTCATTTCTTGTTGGAGGCAATTGTTCAGTGTACGTAGAGTCGTATCAGTGGCAGATAGGACTTGAGAGAATATTGATCTTACCTTTAGCTGCTTGTGGGTTCGACACTTCATACTTATCACTTCCACCATTGGGAATTTCTACGATGATTCCCTACACTTGGGGATTATCACACGTCGACCAACTAGAGGTTCTTCTCGTCAGACCACCACTTGATCCTCTTGATCAAGGCCTCCACCTCCGTTGGGTTCCCTGAGGCTATACCCTTCTTCTTCTAGGTCACGAGCTTCTTTGGGGGCCCAACCGAAAAGGCTAGGACTTCGGCCTGGACAACGGGAAGCAGCTCAATGATATAAAACCACTCGCGCTGCCATTCTTTGACCGTCTCGATGAAGGTGACTTCGACCAGTCGGCCTTATGGTTGTTGCTGATCATGGTCCCTTCGCACTTCGCCAGATCGGAGCCACTGGCTTCGGCTTGACGCCGAAGATCTTCAACCATAGGCGGAAGTGTGGCTCGATGCGGAGGAAGGCCTCGCAGACCATGATGAAGGAGGCAAGGTGCAGAATGGAATTCGAGGCCATGTGGTGGAAGTCCAACCCGTAGTAGAACATGATCCCATGCATGAAAGAGTGCAGGGGGAACCCTAAACCTTTGATGAGGTGGGGGCGAAGACTACCCGCTTGTCGGTGTCAAAACCGGCGGATCTCGGGTAGGGGGTCCCGAACTGTGCGTCAAGGTCAGATGGTAACAGGAGACAAGGGACACGATGTTTTTACCCAGGTTCGGTCCCTCTTGATGGAGGTAATACCCTACTCCTGCTTGATTAATATTGATGATATGGGTAGTACAAGAGTAGATCTACCATGAGATCAAGGAGGCTAAACCCTAGAAGCTAGCCTATGGTATGATTGTGTATGAAGATGATTCGTCCTACGGACTACAACCCTCCGGTTTATATAGACACCGGATAGGGTTAGGGTTACACAGAGTCGGTTACAATGGTATGAGATCTTGAGTATCCGCATCGCCTAGCTTGCCTTCCAGGCCAAGGAAAGTCCCATTCGGACACGGGACGAAGTCTTCAATCTTGTATCTTCATAGTCCAGGAGTCCGGCTGAAGGTATAGTCCGGCTACCCGAACACCCCCTAATCCAGGACTCCCTCAGTAGCCCCTCAACCAGGCTTCAATGACGACGAGTCCAGCGCGCAGATTGTCTTCGGCATTGCAAGGCGTGTTCCTCCTCCAAGTCCTTCATAGAAGATTGTAGACACCAAGAATAGTGTCCGACTCTGCAAAATAAGTTTCCACATATTACCATAGAGAGAATAATATTAACACAAATCAAATCTGTCGACGCATTCCGCAATGCGTCATCACACTATGGCCAAGTCCTTTTACGAATCGTCTTTACTTTTTCACCCTCAGCACGTTTTGCGAGGCGGTTTCCTTGGTACGTCTTGTCAAAGTAGAGATCGTGTGCCCCTTTTAACGGGATTCTCATCAATACGGACGTGGGTAACCCAACCGCGCCATTTACCACGGCGCTTGGGAGGCAAGCGAGTTTTATTAGGTAGGTGGGGACGCATAACCGCATCCGCCCATATAAGGTGATAAGGATCCACCTTTTTACCTACGCCTTCTTCCTCCTTTGCCAATCCATCTCTTGCGCACTCAAGCTCCAGCGCCCAAGCCTGCTCTTCCCACCTCAACCTTCTCCAGCAATGTCCCAAGTGGATGGTCTCCTCCGTCACGGAGGTTCAAGTAAAAAAGCTAAGGAAGGCCAGATACATGTCCAAGGACATCCCGCATCGGCTTCCTGAGAAGGGGCAGCTTCTCCCCACCCCAAGGCCCCATGAGAGGGTAGTTTTCCTTCCCCACTTCTTCCGCGGACTGGGTTTTCCACTTCACCCATTTGTCCGGGGACTCATGTTATACTACGGCCTAGATTTCCACGATCTGGCCCCGAACTTCATCCTCAACATCTCGGCGTTTATCGTCGTGTGTGAGGCCTTCCTCCGCGTCCACCCCCATTTCGGCCTTTGGCTCAAGACCTTCAACGTCAAGCCCAAGGTGGTGCGCGGCAGCCAAGCGAAGTGCGGAGGCGCCATGGCTGGCAAGATAGCCAACATCCTCTGGTTCGAGGGCTCCTTTGTGGAGACCCTAAAGGGGTGGCAAGCCGGGTGGTTTTACATCACCGAGCCACGCGATCCGGAATGGGTCGCAGCCCCCGAGTTCAGATCCAGACCCCCCACGCGGCTTATGTCCTGGAAAGAGACGGGCCTGTCGTGGGGCAACGAGGAAGAGGTGACCGGACTGAAGACCTGCATCGAGTCCCTGGTAAACAAGCCAATCCGTCTTGTCAACATAGTCCAGGTCATGCTCGTTCGTCTGATCCTCCCGTGCCAACAACGGGATTTCAATTTGTGGGAGTTCGACCCGGCACAGCACCGAACCCTCAATAGGCTCTTCGACACGTCGTACGAAGACGTCTGGATGGTGCTAATCAATGGCGCCGAGGCCCCCGCATCCGCTTCCGAGGACCGCAGATACAGCACGCAGCGTCACGCTAGCGAGGTAAGCTATCTATGCCTTTGACAGGATTATTAAGCTCTTTTTCATAGATTAACTCTATGCGGGATCTAAACTCCCTTACCTTTGATAGGCTTGGCAGGCGATATCCGGACCAATTAACTGTCCGGCTCCCCTGCCCGAAGACCCAGCCCCAGCTCTCCTAGTGAAGCTGCTGACTCTGGCACCTTATGTGGTGCCGGAGAGGAAGGTCAAGAAGAAGAAGACCACCGGGACTCGAAAGAGTGCCCGTGACTTGGTGGTGTCGGACTCGTCATCTGACGAGTCCGAGACGCCCTCCTCTCGTGAAAACGAGGAGGAGGAAGAAGAAAGCTCTCGCCCCCCCAGCGGAGGGAGAAGAGAAGAAGAAGGCCGCCCCATCAGGGGAGGCCGAGGGGTCTAGGAAAAGGAAGACCCCTCCGCCGGACTACTCCCATGACGCCGAAGAGAGCGGAGAGGAGTGGCCGAACAGGGCCAAGCGTCCGGCGAAATCGTAAGTTCGGACATCAGAGTAACTCATGATGTTCCTTTGTTGCGCAGCTTTCCTTAATGTCGAATGTGAATATGCAGCCCGCCCCAGGCCGAATACAACGAATCATCGGGCGGCTCCCTGGACTCATCGGACGTGAACTCCGTTCCGCCTACTGTCTCCCCCCGCCCCACGGATGACACCAAAGTGGCATCACGAGAAGCTCCGGGGCAGGAAGAGGTGATCCTGGAGGAGCCGCAAGGCAACCTCCTGGACTCCAGGAGTGAAGGGGCGCCGGAATCTTCAACAGTTCCGAGCCGCGGTAGGCGAACTCCTTCCAAAAGGAGCAAGCCTTCTAAGCCAGCGACCTCCGTCCAACCGGAGTCGCTGGACCATCTGCTGGAGGTGCTTGACGGCGCCTCCATCGACAAGGGGCACCGCACTATTATGAGTACGGTGATCCAAAAGGTTCAGTCTGCCAAGAGCGGACTGACTGAAGCTTGCGCCAGCCTTCTGACAGGCTTCGAGGTAAGTAAGAATATGTCAAAATATTACCACATAGACAGTAGCCCCTGATGCTCTGTTTGGCATTCGGAAAGAAAAGCCGAATAGATGATCTATTAATTTTCGCAGGAGTCTAATAATAAAGAGTCAATATGCGTATGCAGGCTTCGCTGCTATCCACCGCCGCACTGACTGCACAGGTGGATGTCCTAAAAAAGGACCTCAGGCGGACCGAGCAAGAGCTCGGCCTTGCCAAACGGCAGCTCGAGGAAAAGGAAGGTAAGAAATACCCTACAGAAAAAGGTGCCTATAGAGAGGCGTGATTGCAAAAAATAACAGGATCGTACTGCCTATTGTAGGGGCCACAACTAAGGTGGCGACCCTCAAGCAAGCGCTATCTGGGGCCGAAAAGAAAACGGCCGAGGAGCGCACCGAGCGAGAAAGACTTGGGGCTCAGGTTAGCGAGGTGCAGCAAGAGCTGCAGGCTCTCATGAAAAAACATGAGAGCTTGGAGCTTGAGTCAAAAGCGCAAGCATCCGAGCTCGCGTCGGCACTTGAGACCGCCAAGGGTGCCAAGGCCTAAGCCCAAAAGGCCCTCCAAGAGTTGGAGGAGATGAAAAAGATAGCAACGGGTAAGGCATTCTTAATGCAAAGTAGAAATATAAAAGTAAACTACTTGTCACTTACCCGAATCCGGAGTTCTCCAGGGGCGTTCGCAAATCTTCCTCGCAGCGTATCCGACGTCGCCGCATTCTACCGAGCTGAAGAGGGCAGCTCGACAGAGAGTGTGTTCTGGTCTCAGTATTCTGAGGCCGGACACCCTGTGCCCTTAAGCGACCAGCTGAAACAGCTGGTCGAGCTCCACAAGGCGGCCGAACAAGCCACAAAGGGCTTCATAGTTCGGCTGTGGCCCGGAGAGGCCCTGCCTGGGAGCTACTTCGGGCTGGTGCGGCGGCTGGTGGAGGCCTGTCCAAGGTTTGAGTTCATCAAGCGTTCCGTCTGCATCGAAGGTGCCCGGAGGGCCCTTGCTCGTGCAAAGGTGCACTGGGGTAAGCTTGACGGTGAGAAGCTGGTGAAGGATGGGCCACCGCAGGGGAAGGAGCATCGCAAGCCCGAGAACTACTACAAGGATGTTCTTGCAGGTGCCCGCCTTATTGCGGATGAATGTAACAAAGATGTAATTTTTGAATGAACTCGCTCGTGTTTTATCCTGTGCGCTGAAAACTTGTTCATATGCGCTAAGCAATGCTTATTGAATTTAAAATATTATTTTCTGTGCGGCCGTTTATCGAAAATTGAGAGATGGCCAGTCGTTGGCTTCTGCCCCCATGCCGCTAGTGCTGGGGTGTTTGGGATAAACCTGAGCGCTCTTTTTCCCATGGTTGGGTCCTTCGAGGGAGGCGCTCAGCACAATGAACCAGGCAATCAGACTATAATGCTTGAACACTCTCACTTCGCCATAGAACTTTATAATTTTAAATTTCGGCGAAGCCCCTAGTTCGGAAGACCGAATTCGGGGCCCTATCCACACCTTTGGCGGGACAAAGCCAGCTCCTCGCTCGAAGCGGCATAAGTCTTTAGGGACTCGAAAAACCTCTCGAACAGCGACCAGTCTCTCGCCTTATCATGACAGTCAGTTTTAGCTTTCTCCACTGAGGTGCTTAACCCAGCTGAACCGGGGCACAATCGCAGTGGTTCTCCTAGTGCTACCTTAGCCAATATAGCGGAACGTAAGGCACAAAAACATAGGAGCCGGGCAAACCCAACTATTGACCCAAATCATGATTCGGAGCCGATGCATATAGTGCTATAAGTTCGGGGTGCCGCACTTGTGAAAGTGTACGGACTTCTCACACCAATTCGAAGGGTACTGAAGCCCCTAGCGTGTTTGCCATACCATGGTGTACGGGTGCGATCATGTTATTTAATAAACATATATATTAAAAGAGGATAATGCAAAAAAATAGACAAAAAGGTATGCATTGTTTATAAAGAGGCTATTTATCAAAGCCGAACGATACAAGTAGTGTGATAAGCAAAAAGATATTAGACTATTTAACATGTCCTAACCAGGGGCAGGCCACAGAATTGTATTCGAAACAGATATACCGCTCGTAATAGAGACCACCTGGGAGTTCCATAATGCGGTGCAGCTTTGTCTGCTTCCCTGTATCTTGCATCATTTGTGCGGCAGTCGCATTGCCGAACAGGTCGTCCAAAGTGTGGAGTCCTGAAAGTAAAAAAAAAGAATCCGGGAGCCCCTAGTACGTTTTAAGCCGTATTTCGGGCATGTCGTTACTGTGCCCCTTCCCCTGTGCCCATGGTATTTCAAGGGCGTAATTATGTACGCGAGGTACTAGCTTCGCTATGTCGCGATGGCTGCGGTTGGGGCCGCATTGCTACGCCTACTCAGAACGTGCCAGGCGGTCTTGTTGTAGGTTACTCCGGGCGCGCTTGGCAGTGTCTGGCTTTTTAACGGCCGGACTGGAGAGTTGCCTAAAAAGGCTGCTTTGTACTTTCGCTGCGAGAGCCACCGTGTGCTCCTCTGTATGGAGGGAGCGTTCGGTATTTCCGTTGAGCGTGATTACTCCTCGAGGGCCTGGCATCTTGAGCTTGAGATATGCGTAGTGCGGCACCGCATTGAACTTTGCGAATGCGGTTCGTCCGAGCAGGGCGTGATAGCCACTGCGAAACGGGACTATGTCGAAGATTAACTCTTCGCTTCGGAAGTTATTCGGAGATCCGAAGACCACATCAAGTGTTACGGAGCCTGTACAGTTGGCTTCTACACCTGGTATAACGCCTTTAAAGGTCGTTTTAGTGGGCTTAATCCTTGAGGGATCTATGCTCATTTTCCGCACTGTATCCTGGTAAAGCAGGTTCAGGCTAGTGCCGCCGTCCATGAGGACTCTTGTGAGGTGAAAGCCGTCGATGATTGGGTCGAGAACCAATGCGGCAAAGCTGCCATGACGGATGCTAGTGGGGTGGTCCCTTCGATCAAAAGTGATCGAGTAGGAGGACCATGGGTTGAACTTTGGGGCGAGTGGCTCCATTGCGTATACGTCCCGTAGTGCACACTTCCGCTCCCTCTTGGGGATGTGGGTTGCGTATATCATGTTCACTGTCCGCACTTGTGGGGGAAACCCCTTCTGTCCATTGTTGTTCGGCGGCCTGGGCTCCTCCTCCTCGTCGCTATGTAGCCCATTGTATTTGTTTTCGGCTCTTAACTTGCCTTCCTGCTTGAACACCCAACAATCCCTGTTGGTGTGATTGGCTGGCCTTTCGGGGGTGCCATGGATCTGGCATGAGCGATTGAGTATTCGGTCCAAACTGGACGGGCCCTGAGTATTCTTTTTAAATGGCCTTTTCCGCTGACCGGATTTATAGCCTCTGAATCCGACGTTAACTGTCGTATCTTCATTGCTGTCGCTGCTGACGCGGCGCTTTTGCTTATGTCGACGTGTCCTGCCACTTTTGTCCTTGGTATCCGAATTACCAGGGTTCTTTGATAAGTTGTTGCTGCGAGCTAGCCAGCTATCTTCGCCCGCGCAAAAGCGGGTCATGAGTGTCGTGAGGGCTGC
This sequence comes from Aegilops umbellulata, assembly GCA_032464435.1. Classification (NCBI taxonomy): domain Eukaryota; kingdom Viridiplantae; phylum Streptophyta; class Magnoliopsida; order Poales; family Poaceae; genus Aegilops; species Aegilops umbellulata. The sequence goes on along the minus strand of CP136060.1, from coordinate 103,382,238 downwards.
CATAGATTTCGGCTTCTGTCCCAGGTGCCGGGCAAGCCACTCATCGCGGATGTTATGCTTGAAGGCTGCTAGGGCCTCTGCGTCCGGACAGTCGACTATCTGGTTTTTCTTTGTTAGGAACCGTGTCCAGAATTGCCTAGCCGATTCTTCTGGCTGCTGAACTATGTGGCTTAGGTCGTCGGCGTCTGGTGGTCGCACATAAGTGCCCTGGAAGTTGTTGAGGAATGCGGCTTCCAGGTCCTCCCAAGAACCGATTGAGTCTGCTGGCAGGCTGTTAAGCCAGTGTCGGGCCGGTCCTTTGAGTTTGAGCGGGAGGTATTTGATGGCGTGTAGATCGTCGCCACGTGCCATGTGGATGTGAAGGAGATAATCCTCGATCCATACCGCCGGATCTGTTGTTCCATCGTATGATTCGATGTTTACGGGTTTGAAACCCTCTGGGATTTTATGATCCATTAGTTCATCTGTGAAGCATAGTGGGTGTGCGGTGCCCCTGTATTGGGCTATATCATGACGCAGCTCAGAAGAGCTATGTCTGTTGTGTTCGGCCCTGCCGGATTTGTTGTATCCGGAGTGAAGATCATCGTCACATGTCATAGGGCGCCTGTGCGATCCGTAGATCGATCTTGTTTGCCTTGCCTTATCCTCCAGTACATCTCGCAGGTCTGGCGCGTTTTCCCGTGCCTTAGTTGAGCGGCGTCGGGGCATGGCTTGTGTGGAGGGCCGAGAGGCCTCTCTGTCGCGGCCGCGAGGTGGCCGGTCTGCCATGTCGTGCGCTGGTGATGTAGGCGCTTCCTCCTCTGATCGGGGTAGCGGCCTGCGCTTTGGGAAGCTCTTGGAGGGGCGTTCGAGTTCATACTCTTCAGCCGCAAGGACTTCAGTCCATCTATCAGCTAGCAAATCTTGATCAGCTCTAAGATGTTGCTACTTTTTCTTGAGGCTGTTCGCCATGGCTAAGAGCCTGCGTTTGAAACGCTCTTGTTCGGCGGGGTCTGATGGTACGACGAATTCGTCGTCATCAAGGCTAGCCTCGTCTTCGGAGGGAGGCATATAGTTATCGTCCTCAACCTCTCGGTCTGCCGCTCTCTCATGAGGGATGGCTTCTCCATCTTCCTGCGTCGAATCTTGCTAGGGAGGGTGTTCTTCGGCGCTATCCGGGGTACTATTATCCCCGGTGCCGGAATCACCATTTTTGCTTTGGCGGGATTTAGAGCGGCGCCGCTGATGCCGGCGCTTTGGCTGTTTCTTGGAGGTGTCATCTCCCGTTCTTCCATCGCCATCTCCATCTTTTGGAGTATCCACCATATATACTTCATATGACGAGGTGGTCGTCCAGCGCCCTATAGGTGTTGGTTCCTGTTCGTCTCCTACCTCGTCGTCCATACCGTCGAAGTCTTCGGAGCCGAAGTCAAGCATGTCGGTTAAATCGTCGACAGTGGCTACCAAGTGGGTGGTGGGTGGGCTTTGAATTTCTTCATCGTCCGTATCCCATCCTCGCTGACCGTAGTCCGGCCAGGGCTCTCTTGATAAAGAGAGAGACTTGAGAGAATTCAGGATGTCGCCAAAAGGCGAGTGCTGAAAGATGTCCGCGGCGGTGAACTCCATTATCGGCGCCCAATCGGGTTCGACTGGCAGGGGCGCGGGGGGTTCAGAGTCTGGGAAGGAGTCCGGACCGTCGGGGTCATGGGTCACGCGGAGTGTGGGGCTGGCGTTCGGCTCGATCGCCTTTGAGATCGCAGCCCCCGAGGTGACGTCCAACCGTCCATCCTCAATTGGCGCAATAGGCTCCGAGTTAAGGGTCGGAACCGGTGCGTGTGCGGCCTCTAGGACACTGTTCGGAGGCAGAGCTAGATCATGCCCCTCAAGATAGTGCAGCGCGCTTGGCTGTGGCTCGAACTCGTCGAAGATCAAGTCTCCGCGGATATAGGCCGTGTAGTTTAAGCTTCCAAACCTGACTTGATGGCCAGGGGCGTAGCTTTTGATCTGCTCCAGATGACCAAGCGAATTGGCCCGCGGAGCAAAGCCGCCGAAAACGAAGATCTGTCCGGGGAGAAAAGTCTCACCCTGGACCTCATCGTCGTTGATGATCAGAGGAGCCATCGGGCCTAAAGGCGACGACACAGAGGAACTCTCAATGAAAGCACCAATGTCAGTGTCAAAACCGGCGGATCTCGGGTAGGGGGTCCCGAACTGTGCGTCAAGGTCAGATGGTAACAGGAGACAAGGGACACGATGTTTTTACCCAGGTTCGGTCCCTCTTGATGGAGGTAATACCCTACTCCTGCTTGATTAATATTGATGATATGGGTAGTACAAGAGTAGGTCTACCACGAGATCAAGGAGGCTAAACCCTAGAAGCTAGCCTATGGTATGATTGTGTATGAAGATGATTCGTCCTACGGACTACAACCCTCCAGTTTATATAGACACCAGATAGGGTTAGGGTTACACAGAGTCAGTTACAATGGTAGGAGATCTTGAGTATTCGTGTCAGGACCCCGATCCTAAGCCACATCAACCTAGCATGTAACACATCATATCACTTTGCGGCCTCACGCACGGTATTCCCACGGGTGCCACCTTACCTGGCCCGGGACCGTTTGCGCCTTTTGGCTCACGTATATGATAGTGTCGCTAGCATCCATATGACAGAGAACACGGGCCGACATGGCTAGTCGTGAACCCAAAGCGGCACTAGCCCATGGGGACAGGCATACATGATTCAACTTCGAGCATGTCGGTCAGCAGCGTGTGAATCCGGGCTGCAGCACTGGGCTAACAGGACTCCGGTAACCCGGGCTGTAGCAGGCTAGGCAGGACTCCGGATAACACCGCGTGACATTTTCCCGAAGGGACAGACACATGAACGACGTGAATCACATGCCGGCCAGTCAAGTGTTCCAAGCAGTAGTACTGGGCTAGCAGGACTCCGGTGAACCGGGCTGTAGCGGACTACTATCGCTCAGGAAGCACTAGACTACATTTCCCCATAAGAGAGGCTGCCAAGGATAAACAACTAGATAGTCGGATCCCACACATAGCAAGCATTTAAATCATACACACAATATGCTCGATATGTGTAAATACAACATGGCATCACAACAAGACTCTACGACTCAAGTATTTATTCATTAGGATCCGAGGAGCGAGATATTACAAACATGGGTCTCATGACCCAACATTCAGAGCATACAAGTCAAAGCACAAGTGGAAGCTTAACATGTCTGAGTACAGACATCTATAAATGAAAAAGGCTGAGAAGCCTGACTATCTACCAGATCCTGCCGAGGGCACAAGATCATAGCTGAGGTATCAGGCTAAACGTCGAAGTTCACACGGAACTACTAGCGAGACTGACGTCTCTCTGCAAAAACATAAAATAGGCAAACGTGAGTACAAATGTACCCAGCAAGACTTACATCAGAACTAGCTACATATGCATCAGTATCAAAAGGGGGTGGTGAAGTTTAACTGCAGCAAGCCAGCTTTGACTCGGTGGCTATCCTGAACTACGACTGCAAGTAACTCTTTTGAGGTGGCGCACACGAGTCCACATATTCACCATATCAATACACCACTATGGATTCGCTCCCGTCTCCCTACGAGAACGCCATCCATAGCACTCATGCTTATCTTGCGCATTTTAGAGTATCCACTTTCACTTGTCTATGAACTGTTATAGGCAACCCAGAAGTCCATTACCGCGGACACGGCTATTCGATTAGATCGTTTATAACCCTGCAGGGGTGTACTTCTTCACACATGTTTCCACCACTTAGCGTCTGCACACGACATGTGCTCGGCAAACTTCAAGCGAAAGCCGACGTGGGTGTAGACCACGACCTAACTAACCACACAAGTCTCTAGTCCAGGTTTATCGCCTATTCAGGTTCCATCCATGAGGAGATCCGGCTGGAGTTTCGCTCACAGCCCCAAACGATGTGTGCAGGGTTCCCGGGACACCAAACGGGCGCCCGGTACACCGTGCCACGTGCCTACCGTAACACAGCCCACCCCTACGGTCAGCGCTGCGTGCGGCCCCCAGCATACTACAAACACCAGAAACTACTTGCAACTCCTGGACAGAGGACGATAGGAGTTAGTAAGTCGAGCGGGGTCATATTTCAGGGCCCAACATGTGGTAGTAGCTATTTCATGGATCACAAACACAGAACTCAGTTCCTGAGGACGGTTTCAATGAGACAACCCACCATGTACTCCTACATGGCCTCTCACCGCTACCTTTACCAAATCGTGTTCACACACTTAGCTCACACACAGTAGGACATGTTCATCACCATTCCAGTTCATCCCCGATGAATCAGACCTGACACGACTCTAAGCAATAGCAGGCACGACAAACAAGCATGAATGAGTAGGCACATCAGGGCTCAAAACAACTCCTACTCATGCTAGTGGGTTTCATCTATTTACTGTGGCAATGACAGGTCATGGAGAGGATAAGGGGTTCAACTACCGCAGCATGTAACAGTTGAATCGATGTTGTCCTAATGCAGTAAAAGAGAGCAGGAGCGTGAGAGCGGGATTGTATCGGAATGAACAAGGGGGTTTTGCTTGCCTGGCACTCCTAAAGATATATAGCTCTTCATCAGTGTCATCGATCTCATCGTCGAAACCACGTCTGTCGAGAGGGAACAAATACCGGCAACAGAGAAGAAACACGATCAATGCAATGCACAATATGATGCATGCTATGACATGGCAATATGAATGTGTTTTGGGCTAATGCAAGCTAGAATAGATTGAGATGAGTCCATTTGAACCAAAGATTCAAATGCAAACCCTTTTTAAGAGGTCATATTAGTGCTTTACCTTGTTTCACCTAAACAGTAAGGTTAAAGTGTTCTAACATGCATGAAAATGGTACAGATGGATAGATTGGATTTTTCTGATCATTTTTCATATATAATTTGTTTGATTTGGAGTTACGGTTGAATTACTATGAATTTTTGAAGTTTGCAACATTTTCTGGAATTTCCTATATAAAAATAAATCCAGAAAATGCTTTACTGCGTCAGCCTGGCGTCAGTGTGATGTCAGCGGTCAACGGAGCTGGTCCAGGTCAAACCTGACATGTGGGATCCACACGTCAGTGACACAGGCTGGTTTGGGTGGATGACAGGTGGGCCTAGTCAACTGCCACGTCAGCCGGGTCAACACTGATGTGTGGGATCGGTCAACGTGTGACATGGCAAAGTCAAAATGACAGGTGGGGCCCAGTGGATTAGTCTAAGTTAAACAGGGAATAAATCCCGGGGTTAATTAGGGCATGGGGCCCATCCATAAGTGGCACACGGGTTAAACTAACCGCGGGTTAGTGGCTAAACTAACCTGCCACGTCAGCTAACCGGCGTTTAGCCGCCGGCGCTAAGCAGAACGTGGCGGCGCTCCTCGTCCGGGCGATTCCGGCGACGAGAGCGTGCGCGGCTGGGCTTTACAGGTGCAGCGCGACGAGGCGTGTCGGGTGGTGGCATCGAGGCGGCTGGGGGTGGAGCGACGCGATGGCAGCGGCGACAAGCGCGGCGGCCGGAGCTCGGCCGCGACGGAGCTATGGCCTAGAGCTCGCAAACGCGAGGGGAAAGAGAGGGGTTCGGATTAGGATCTCACTGCGAGGTCGGAGAGATGCTCGGCGGGCTCGAGGGCGTCCTGCGTGCGGCGAATCGACGGCGGTGGTGGTCGGAGCCCGAGGGGGAAGACGACGGTGGTGTCGGTGTTGCAGGGCATCCGGGCTTGTGCTTGCTGAGGGGAAAGCTTCACGGCGTCGAGGCGGACGGCAGGGTCAGAACGGAGAGGCACGGGGACGGCTGCGACCGCGGCAGTGCTCGTCGGCGGCCTCGGGTGCCCACGAACAGAGAGAGGGGAGGGAGCAGAGGAGGGGGAAGAGAGAGCTGCGAGGGGAACAGGGGGAAAGGTCTCGGGCGTCTCCGTGGCGCGTTCAGAAGAGCCGGGGTGTCACGGTGGAAGCAGGAGCTGGCGCGCGCGCGGCGACCACGCTCCCTGCCTACTGGCGCGGGGAGGAAGACGACAGAGGGGGCTGCGGTGGTGGGTTGGGCCAGTTGGCTGGGCTGCCAGCTGGGCCGGCCAGGTGGGCTGCGCAGGTGGGCTGGTGTCTCTGGTGGACCTCAAGGTAAGTCCAGGTAAGGTTTGTTCCTTCCCTTTTCTATTTCTGTTTTCTTTATTTAAATCTTTGCCACTGTTTTAAATCTAAGCAAAATTTAAAACTAGTGCCAAACTCCAATGAAATATTTATGTTGCCACAATGGACCCATCCAAATGCACATAAATTATTTCAGGGTATTTTGAAATATATTCCACATATTATGAATATAATTCCAAATGCAAATACAATAATGATTTAAATTCAGTGCCCAAAATAATCCACAAAATGTTCACTATTTTTGGTTTGGACCCAAGGCCTTGCCAAAATTACCAGACATTGATGGAAGCATTTTGGGTTCATTGAATGCATTTTTTAAGCTGGACCTATTTGGATTTTAAAGTGCTAGGGTTTGATCACCCCCATTTCAAGTTTTTGAGAAATTTAAACATGATGCACACATGAAGGGCTAGCCTAGTGCATACTAGAACTAGGGATGTAACAACTCACCCCCACTAAACAGGAATCTCGTCCCGAGATTCAAGCGTAGGGTAAGATGAAAGGGGAATGCAAACTAACACAATCTTCACGATCCAGGTTGCACTTCATAAGAACGTTGATTCGATCATCATCTTGATGTTGAGATCTTGCTTTGAGAACTTCATCCAACAAGGCGACAAGAGAGCAAGACAACCTCACAAGAAAGGATCATCGATCTTAATGAACAAAAGATCAACTCACAGAATGAGACGTAGAAACATCCCTTGAGCTGAGACGCAAAACACACATCAAAGATGATGGATGAGAAACATATGGCAAAGGTTCAAATTGGTAGGCAACAATTCGATGCTTAAATAGATGGTGAGGGGGGTTTCAAGGTAGCGAGAAGTTAAGTTGCCCATGATACCATAACGGAACACCTCGGGGAAGGTGACTCGTAGAATTATTCCCTTAAGTGGCAAAAAGAATTACTGTTGATACAGAGATCATTGAAGCTCTCTATACCAGCCTAAGGAAAATCACAGTTGATCATTTGAATGAATTCGAAAGAATGGCATACACAGTTTGGAGAGGAACTAGAGTTATAGGACAACTCGGCAACGGAAGGCACATTCCAATTGATACCAAGGATATAACCCAATGACTGAGCGTGCTCTCAAGAACTTGAGCATTTCCGTATTCATCAAGGTTTTACCAACATCCGTGTCAAGGATCCTGGCAACACAACATACTACCATGATGAATAGTGATGGACGATGCAGATGCAAAGGAGGACATCACTTTCTCAGATTTTTCCTTAGCAATGCCAAAGAAGCAAATCTGGATGATCGACCGAGAGACATTTAGCACTCCGCTTCTAATGTTCTCCTTGATGTACTAGGTACCACGGTCAGTGCTTAAAAGCATCAACATGGCCATCAGGTAAAGGTCGGACTTCGGGAGCACAAAATCCATAAGAAACAACTTGTGGAATAAGTCATACCAAATCCTCATGGAGAAGATGGTCGAATTGCTCGTTCAAGATACTACAATAATAGCTCTTCCGGCTAGGTGTGTCGGCCAGAACATCAACCTCGTCGGGACCTACATCATAGATCTTGGAAATGTTCCAGCCATCATATCTGCCTGAGATTCAGATCTAGCTGGTAACAGGATTTTTCAGACAACATGTCTAGAAAAGAAAGGTTGCAACACAAGTCGACGAGATAACGTTGCGAGACCCTCGGGAGATGAACTACGATAGCAAGCTCCAAAACATGAGCTGGTTCTGCTACACACCTGTGAACATACTGTCCTAGACAAGCATGACCACATGGTAGTCTTATAATAAAACACTACCGAGTTCTGGTTGGGAACCATCATCGAGGATAACGAAGTCCTAACATAAGTCATGATTCTTAAGAAGGAACTTCTTCTCCTTGAGCAAATCAATCAGTGGCTTGGTGTGCTCGGGAATACATATGGAGTGGAGGTAATTAATCTACCAAACCATAGAATACTTCGCATGTATGCATGACTGATTTGGGATGATTCCAGAGGAAACAAAACAAACCTTTCTCAAATTCATGGCGGCAACTTACACCTAATGCACGTGAACTTGGAGAAAGTCACTTCTTTCACCAAAACATATACCTCATGAGCGGAACACGAAGGCAATGCTTACAAAGTTTCCAACACTAGCTCAACGTTCAACATGAATCATGGGGGGGGGGGACAAAATGCTGCTGATGGGATCAACAACAACTCATCGGTATTTCCATATCACTGGACTTCCACCATCATGTGAACGATGTGATAGTATTGGTCAGACCCAAAAGATGTAATGGTGTATGCTCGAGGGATCAACCACGAGTAAGACAACATTACGAACATCGTTGGTTATGATTTGATTTGATGATAGCCCATACTCAAATCAAAGTTTTGATACGACAATAGGTGCAACAACTGATCACGAGGACCAATCGATGAAGGTATCATCTTTCTTCAACCCACATATACCAAGAAATATCCCTTTGGAAAGAACTAAGTCAGATATAGCCTTTATCTTCCAACTCTCCAAGTTGTTGTTTAGCTTAACCAACTAGCTCAGGGTATCCAACACAGAATCTTGGAGAAGGGGTGGTTTATTGGAAACCAACTTGATCACGAACTCAACATATCGGTCAGGGGACGACCTGGTGATACTCCCGTGAAGATATCCGGAAAATCACAAACCACCGATATGTCTCTAAGCTCGAGAACAATCTTGCTTTTCAAGGCAAGACGACATGATCAGAAGAGTAAGGGATTGATTAATCCTAACTCATTGATCAAAGAGTGCACTGGAAATAAGGACTAGGTAGCACGATTAGTCTTAGAATGATGATTGAATAACCAACACGCTACAAATGAAATTATTGTCCATTAACTACCAAGCAACTGGGTTGCTAGGAGTATTGATTTCACACATCACGGTTCACTTGTCGGCATTCCGGTCACAACAACACAGAGACCGAGGAATGAATAATGATGGCGAGAAGTATCACTGCGTCAAAACTTCATGAGAGATGGTGCAATTCTCATGACCATCCTGACATAAAGGGGGTAATACTCTGAGGTAGAACAGAACAAAAGCTGGATTGGCATTTTGATCTGCGAAGTACAATTGCTTTGACCCAATCCTAGATATGGATGAGGTACTGGAGTTTGTTTCTCCTAGTCATTCTGAAATAGAATGACTTGACGGACCACTAGGGTAATAGGTATCGATAAACACGATTGCCAACTACTCCTTACTATCAATTGATAGATGAAGGTCGGAATATAACTGATGGGGAACAACTCAAAGGAACATATCACTTTCTGAATTGTGGATGCATAGATTAGTATGTTGAACGAGTTCAACATATTTCTTTCGGATAACCCATGCAGAAAGGTAGAACTGGCAGAGCCACAATATAGAATGGAGAACTCATCAAGAGCACTCCTGTTGTGATCCTTTGATCCAACAAACTTCTGCCATAAGTGGTTCACAGTATTTTGAAGAAGGAAATACCATGGACCTCAAGGACTATCGCAAAGGTTACTAATATCCTAAAGGTATGAGCAACACTATCAACACGAGGTAAGTAGAGTGAATCTTGGGTCGAGAACCCAAGAGAAGAATACCTACTACTAAATGGCATCACGGGATGCTTTCGAGAATGGTGGCCAGAATTATCACACGGGAACACAAAACATGGTAGATTACTAGGTGATCTTCTAAGACACCTAGGGTCATAATAATAACTCCAACATATATGTCGAGGCAGTAGAATACCTCAACTCAGCAACTAGTGTGATTAATCTGACCCAAAAGGACATCGGGAACATGGAGGAAAGATTTGCAAGTGCATCGAATTATTTAGAAACCTGGGATGACTCGGACAGCATAACGGTTGTAAATGCACAAAAGGATTTGAGACATCATACAAAAATGGTGGCATAACCACTCAGAAACACAATATCAAGGTTCCGAGACCAACTATGAACACACGGAAGTAGAAGAAACGGAACTGGGCTTAACTCCATCAATCCTATAAGTCTCTAACATAGTAACTCGTCATCCTGATAGATAGATGAGAAGGCCTAGTTCTTAATCCCCGTAGAAAAGAAGAGGATGACTCAGATCGGAAGGGCATAAGGTAAGGAGTAAAAAGAGCCTTACATTCCCTTCCACAATCAATTCCCTTATATAACTAAAGCATTTCTAGACTCAACTTCGACCAGTATGGCTTGGTAATCCTACAGGCAGTCAGGCTCTGATACCAACGCTGTCAGGACCCTGATCCTAAGCCACATCAACCTAGCATGTAACACATCATATCACTTTGCGGCCTCACGCACGGTATTCCCATGGGTGCCACCTTACCTGGCCCGGGACCGTTTGCGCCTTTTGGCTCACGTATATGATAGTGTAGCTAGCATCCATATGACAGAGAACCCGGGCCGACATGTCTAGTCGTGAACCCAAAGCGGCACTAACCCATGGGGACAGGCATACATGATTCAACTTCGAGCATGTCGGTCAGCAGCGTGTGAATCCGGGCTGCAGCACTGGGCTAACAGGACTCCGGTAACCCGGTTTGTAGCAGGCTAGGCAGGACTCCAGATAACACCGCGTGACATTTCCCCGAAGGGACAGACACATGAACGACGTGAATCACATGCCGGCCAGTCAAGTGTTCCAAGCAGTAGTGCTGGGCTAGCAGGACTCCGGTGAACCGGGCTGTAGCGGACTACTATCGCTCAGGAAGCACTAGACTACATTTCCCCATAAGAGAGGCTGCCAAGGATAAACAACTAGATAGTCGGATCCCACACATAGCAAGCATTTAAATCATACACACAATATGCTCGATATGTGTAAATACAACATGGCATCACAACAAGACTCTACGACTCAAGTATTTATTCATTAGGCTCCGAGGAGCGAGATATTACAAACATGGGTCTCATGACCCAACATTCAGAGCATACAAGTCAAAGCACAAGCGGAAGCTTAACATGTTTGAGTACAGACATCTATAAATGAAAAAGGCTGAGAAGCCTGACTATCTACCAGATCCTGCCGAGGGCACAAGATCGTAGCTGAGGTATCAAGCTAAACATCGAAGTCCACACGGAACTACTAGCGAGACTGACGTCTCTCTGCAAAAACATAAAATAGGCAAACCTGAGTACAAATGTACCCAGCAAGACTTACATCAGAACTAGCTACATATGCATCAGTATCAAAAGGGGGTGGTGAAGTTTAACTGCAGCAAGCCAGCTTTGACTCGGTGGCTATCCTGAACTACGACTGCAAGTAACTCTTTTGAGGTGGCGCACACAAGTCCACATATTCACCATATCAATACACCACTATGGATCCGCTCCCGTCTCCCTACGAGAACGCCATCCATAGCACTCACGCTTATCTTGCGCATTTTAGAGTATCCACTTTCACTTGTCTATGAACTGTTATAGGCAACCCAGAAGTCCATTACCGCGGACACGGCTATTCGAATAGATCGTTTATAACCCTGCAGGGTTGTACTTCTTCACACATGTTTCCACCACTTAGCGTCTGCACACGACATGTGCTCGGCAGACTTCAAGCGAAAGCCGACGTGGGTGTAGACCACGACCTAACTAACCACACAAGTCTGTAGTCCAGGTTTATCGCCTATTCGGGTTCCATCCATGAGGAGATCCGGCCGGAGTTTTGCTCACAGCCCCAAACGATGTGTGCAGGGTTCCCGGGACACCAAACGGGCGCCCGGTACACCGTGCCACGTGCCTACCGCAACACAGCCCACCCCTATGGTCAGCGCTGCGTGCGGCCCCCAACATACTACAAACACCAGAAACTACTTGCAACTCCTGGACAGAGGACGAGAGGGGTCAGTAAGTCGAGCGGGGTCATATTTCAGGGCCCAACGTGTGGTAGTAGCTGTTTCATGGATCACAAACACAGAACTCAGTTCCTGAGGACGGTTTCAATGAGACAACCCACCATGTACTCCTACATGGCCTCTCACCGCTACCTTTACCAAATCGTGTTCACACACTTAGCTCACACACAGTAGGACATGTTCATCACCATTCCAGTTCATCCCCGATGAATCAGACCTGACACGACTCTAAGCAATAGCAGGCACGACAAACAAGCATGAATGAGTAGGCACATTAGGGCTCAAAACAACTCCTACTCATGCTAGTGGGTTTCATCTATTTACTGTGGCAATGACAGGTCATGCAGAGGATAAGGGGTTCAACTACCGCAGCATGTAACAGTTGAATCGATGTTGTCCTAATGCAGTAAAAGAGAGCAGGAGCGTGAGAGTGGGATTGCATCGGAATGAACAAGGGGGTTTTGCTTGCCTGGCACTCCTGAAGATATATAGCTCTTCATCAGTGTCATCGATCTCATCGTCGAAACCACGTCTGTCGAGAGGGAACAAATACCGGCAACAGAGAAGAAACACGATCAATGCAATGCACAATATGATGCATGCTATGACATGGCAATATGAATGTGTTTTGGGCTAATGCAAGCTAGAACAGATTGAGATGAGTCCATTTGAACCAAAGATTCAAATGCAAACCCTTTTTAAGAGGTCATATTAGTGCTTTACCTTGTTTCGCCTAAACATCAAGGTTAAATTGTTCTAACATGCATGCGAATGGTACAGATGGATAGATTGGATTTTTCTGATCATTTTTCATATATAATTTGTTTGATTTGGAGTTACGGTTGAATTACTATGAATTTTTGAAGTTTGCAACATTTTCTGGAATTTCCTATATAAAAATAAATCCAGAAAATGCTTTACTGCGTCAGCCTGGCGTCAGTGTGACGTCAGCGGTCAACGGAGGTGGTCCAGGTCAAACCTGACGTGTGGGATCCACACGTCAGTGACACAGGCTGGTTTGGGTGGATGACAGGTGGGCCTAGTCAACTGCCACGTCAGCCGGGTCAACACTGACGTGTGGGATCGGTCAACGTGTGACGTGGCAAAGTCAAAATGACAGGTGGGGCCCAGTGGATTAGTTTAAGTTAAACAGGGAATAAATCCTGGGGTTAATTAGGGCATGGGGCCCATCCGTCAGTGGCACACGGGTTAAACTAACCGCGGGTTAGTGGCTAAACTAACCTGCCACGTCAGCTAACCGGCGTTTAGCCGCCGGCGCTAAGCAGAACGTGGCGGCGCTCCTCGTCCGGGCGATTCCGGCGACGAGAGCGTGCGCGGATGGGCTTTACAGGTGCAGCGTGACGAGGCGCGTCGGGTGGTGGCATCGAGGCGGCTGGGGATGGAGCGACGCGATGGCAGCGGCGACAAGCGCGGCGGCCGGAGCTCGGCCGCGACGGAGCTATGGCCTAGAGCTCGCAAACGCGAGGGGAAAGAGAGGGGTTCGGATTAGGAGCTCACTGCGAGGTCAGAGAGAAGCTCCGCGGGCTCGGGGGCGTCCTGCGTGCGGCGAATCGACGGCGGTGGTGGTCGGAGGCCGAGGGGGAAGACGACGGTGGTGTCGGTGTTGCAGGGCGTCTGGGCTTGCGCTTGCTGAGGGGAAAGCTTCACGGCGTCGAGGCGGATGGCAGGGTCAGAACGGAGAGGCACGGGGACGGCTGCGACCGCGGCAATGCTCGTCGGCGGCCTCGGGTGCCCACGAACAGAGAGAGGGGAGGGAGCAGAGGAGGGGGAAGAGAGAGCTGCGAGGGGAACAGGCGGGAAAGGTCTCGGGCGTCTCCGTGGCGCGTTCAGAAGAGCCGGGGTGTCGCGGTGGAAGTAGGAGCTGGCGCACGCGCGGCGACCACGCTCCCTGCCTACTGGCGCGGGGAGGAAGACGATAGAGGGGGCTGCGGTGGTGGGTTGGGCCAGTTGGCTGGGCTGCCAGCTGGGCCGGCCAGGTGGGCTGCACAGGTGGGCTGGTGTCTCTGGTGGACCTCAAGGTAAGTCCAGGTAATGTCTGTTCCTTCCCTTTTCTATTTCTGTTTTTTTTAATCTTTGCCACTGTTTTAAATCTAAGCAAAATTTAAAACTAGTGCCAAACTCCAATGAAATATTTATGTTGCCACAATGGACCCAGCCAAATGCACATAAATTATTTCAGGGTATTTTGAAATATATTCCACATATTATGAATATAATTCCAAATGCAAATACAATAATGATTTAAATTCAGTGCCCAAAATAATCCACAAAATGTTCACTATTTTTGGTTTGGACCCAAGGCCTTGCCAAAATTACCAGACATTGATGGAAGCATTTTGGGTTCATTGAATGCATTTTTTTAAGCTGGACCTATTTGGATTTCAAAGTGCTAGGGTTTGATCACCCCCATTTCAAGTTTCGGAGAAATTTAAACACGATGCACACATGAAGGGCTAGCCTAGTGCATACCAGAACTAGGGATGTGACAATCGGCATCGCCTAGCTTGCCTTCCACGCCAAGGAAAGTCCCATCCGGACACGGGACGAAGTCTTCAATCCTGTATCTTCATAGTCCAGGAGTCCGGCTGAAGGTATAGTCCGGCTACCCGAACACCCCTCACCGCTCTCCTGGGTTGGGAGCGGGCACCTACTGGTTGGCTCCAGCACTACAAAAAAATACACTTCCGTGATGATACGTGTTTGTCACAGTAGGTCACATTTTCTGTCATGCATGTACATCCATGACAAATTTCTGACAGAATCAAGATAGTCATACCTGTGCTGTCGTAGAAGTGTTCCATGACATTACCAAAATTATCATCACGGAAGTGTCCACTTCCATGACGATAAATCACGCGTCACAGAAGTGCATTCGTCAAGGGTGGCCAACACGTGGCATCCACTGTAACGAAACGTCATTAAGCTATCAGGTCGGGTTTTGGATCCGATAACCCGTTAACAGCCCCGACCAATGGGGATTTTCCACGTGTAAAATCATCATTGGCTGGAGGAAACACGTGTTGGCT
Source organism: Aegilops umbellulata (assembly GCA_032464435.1). Classification (NCBI taxonomy): domain Eukaryota; kingdom Viridiplantae; phylum Streptophyta; class Magnoliopsida; order Poales; family Poaceae; genus Aegilops; species Aegilops umbellulata. Next base: position 103,367,158 of record CP136060.1, on the reverse strand, counting down.
CATCGTTGGGACAGATGTCAACCACTCATTGGACGGAAGGCGCCTATGATACGTCGACACATGGCACGGCCCAACAGAGGCCTATTCCTGTGAAAAGGCCAGCCCGTTTGACTTGGTCAAAAGCTGGCTGGCCGGCCCATGGAAAGCCTGTTAACTGCATGTTCGAATATAGCCCATTTACAGCCCGCTAACCCAAGGCCCGTTACGCCCTATCCGAATTAGGCCCAGTAGCGTCATCTGGGCCATCCAATATGATTCCAGCCCGTTTTCACTTCTGGCCCATGTATGGCCCATGACGTCTTTCGGCCCATATGAGGCCCTATGTAACTCTTGGCCTATTAACGGCCCGTGGTGAAATTGGCCCGTAATGAACAGTGTATCACTTTACACCCATTAACGGCCCGCGGTGAAACTGGCCCGTAATGAACAGTGTATAACATTATACCCATTAACGGCCCGTTATTCCCTTGGGCCGTTTCCAGCCCATGTTATCTTTCGGCCTTCTCAGAGCCCATTTATTCTTGGGCTTATTTCCAGCATTTGTTTACTTACGGTATGTTACTGTCATTTTCTGCTTGTGGGCCAAATTCAGCCCGTGGTTACAGTCGGCCCGTTTGTGGTCCGTTAATTCGTTGGGTCGTTTTCATAGCGTCATCAATTACAGCCTATTAACGATGGCCCGTTATGGTCGGCCCATGAACGGATGATTCCAACTCTAGCCCGTTTACGGCCATAATGCGGCCTGTTATTTGCCCATGTTTGGCCAATCGATCATACGGCCCGTATAAGGCCCATTGATGATACGGCCCGTAGAAGGCCCATTGTTTATATGGCCCATAGAAGGCCCATTATTTCTACGGCCCATAGAAGGCCTATTGTTTCTACGGCCCGTAGAAGGCCCACTGTTTCTATGGCCCGTAGGAGGCCTAGTGTCACTACAGTAAATATTAGCCCATGATTATTGTGGCCTAGTTTAAAAAATAGGTTATTGCAGCCACTAGCAAATCGCGGAAAAAGAACTGCACTAACTACAAGCAAACAAATAAACAAGACAACAAGGAAATAAATAAGCAAGCAACTTATGCTAGGCTATCACGGCTATTACACATATTACATCCACTGGGCATCAAAGTTCGCCACTAGTGCAAATATAGGGAACATAACAGCATATAAACGCCGCAGCAAAACAAGTCCAGAACTGAAACCACTTCAGAAGAGCTCAAGAAACAATATCATGGGTACCCATAATGTTGGCAAGATGCTTAGCAAGCTTATTAACTTTCTCTTGTTTGGCGCTTAGATCCTCCAGCGCTTGTTGTTGCACAAGAAAGTATGCATCTGAATTCTGCAGGGACTTCCTCAGCACTTCGGCTTCTTGCCGCAGCACAGCTGACTAATGCCTTTCATCTTGTAGCTGAGACTGAAGAAGCCGAAGTGATTCAGGCAGCGAGTTCGAAGAGCTTGTGCCAACGGTACTGGCCAGTAACTCGAACACTACATCAACGCAGGATTGTGGGGTTTTCTCACTGTCTACAAGATCGTTTTTATCACCTTTCTTGGAGACTAACAGGGTTGTCTCACTATCTTGAACCTTATCTGCATTACTTTCTCTACCATTGCATAGTGGGGTGCTCTTCTCCAATATTCTGTTTGCATACTACAAGAGAAACAAGCAGACACATCACAGGTTTAGCTTGTAGTATACGAAACTCATTTTGGTAAACTGGTTCAGTAGTAAGGTGGACAGGATAACAACATGAAACAAACATATATCTATGTACTATGGTCACTTTATTGTCCATATCATTCTAGTTTATGTTCCCTAATCAAGATAGAGACACAATTCAACTCATATATTTTTAAGACACGACAGCATAGACAGAATATAAGTGTGAGAAACTACACAGCATTGGCAGCACTTGTAATGTGCATCACATGAGAACATAACTGTTTATGCAACTTAAACTGAAATCAACATAGAGCAAGAAGTTACAACAGCAATCCAGTTAAAGAAATAGGTTTAAAACATACTTGTTGCCATTGGAGTTTCAGTTGGATCCTTCAAATTCGAAAGTAGTTGGTATGAGTAAATACAGTGATGCAACAACAAAGGAGTATGGACCATAGCTACGGAATCTAACCTGAGAACAGTTGCTCTTCTGCTTTAAATGTGGAGTTTGGGTTAGCTGTGGTGGTCTTCGTGCTTTGGGCACTGCAGTAGCTTTACAAACTGCTCGTGTGGGGGTACTCTGTGGTGGACATGGTGCTTTGTCAACTATAAGTGGGTTACTATCCGCTGGGGTTGCGGTTAGATGGGTTGTAGCTGGTTCTCTGCCCAATGGTGTAAGTGCGCAATCAGGAAGAGTCTCGATTATGTGTTGTGGGGCTAGTTTGTGGGCCAGTACAACCATGGTTCTATCTGCATCAACGGGTAGCACTGTCTTTTGTGAAGAACGGGTTTTTTCTCCCTTAGATACTGCCATCACCCCCTCCAATTCAAATGGCTGATAAACAAGAAAATAAATTGAACGTACGGACATTGTATGATAGACAGATGTGGTAATTCACATGTATGTTGTCTAACCAAACAGGACAGCATGACACAATTTCACATATATGATGCCTGACTAAACAGGATAGCATGACACAGTTTCAGATATATGATGGATAACTTAATAGGATATAATGGCATAATTCAACATATGATGAGTACCTAAACAGGATGACATGACAAAACTATATGATGTCTTTCTAAAATAGGTTGGGATGAAATAATTCACATACATGTTGTCTAAGTATACAGGATGGCATGATATAATTGACATAATTGATTCATATACTAAGCAGCTGGCACTCGCATGTATGATCTCTAAACTAAGCAGATAGAATTCAATAGTCTGCATATGATGTCTAAACTAAGCAATGCAAGACACCATATGCATCATATGAGAAATATAAACATTGCAACTTAGAGCATACACCTCAGGTGGGATATAGGACTGGCCATCTATCTCTGAATCCTCCTCTAAGGAGCTCCCTATAACCATCGAGATATATGCTTCAACAGGTACCATTGCCTGCTCTGAAGACCTTGTTTTCACTCTAGATTTTTCCATAACCGGCTCAAATGGCTGATACACATGAAGAGTAGTTCAATATACACAGATTGTCGACAAATGGAATACGTAATGAAAAAAAAGATGGCATGAGATGATTCACATATATGATGCCTGGCTCCATGGCGGTGCATACTTCACATATATGATAACTGGATGAAAAACATGGCATTGCATAATTCACATATCTGATATAGAAAGCAAACAGGAGGCATTCACATAAAGCATGTCTAATCTAAGCAGATGGCATGGCAATGCAAGATATGCAAGATATGAGCAATATAACCCAGCCAAGTTAGAGCATGCACCTCGGGGGGGAATACGACTGGTCATCTCTCTCTGAATCCTCCTCTGAGGAGCTATCTGTAACCAGCAAGAAGTCTGCATCGACAGGTAGCACTGACTGCTCAGAAGACCTTGTTTTCACTCCAGATTTTCCCATGACCGACTCAAATGGCTGATGCACAGGAAGAGTAGATGAATGTATAAACATTGTTGACAAATGGAATACATTATGGAAAAAACATATGGCACGATACAATTCACATATACGATGACTGGCTAAACAGGATGGCATTGCATGATTCACGTATATGATGCCTGGCTAAAGAAGATGGCATTGCATAATTCCCATACACTCCCTTCGTTCCTAAATATTTGTCTTTTTAGATATTTCAAATGGACTACCACATACGGATGTATAAAGACATATTTTAGAGTGTAGATTCACTCATTTTGTTCCGTATGTAGTCACTTGTTGAAATCTCTAAAAAGACAAATATTTAGGAATGGTGGGAGTATGATATAGAAACCAAACAGGTGGCATTCACAAAAAGCAAATCTAAACTAAGCTGATGACATATAAGATGTATAATGTAAGCAATGCAAGGCGCCATATGCATGATATGACCAACATCAGCATGCCAGGTTAGAGCAAACACCTCAGGTGGTAAACAGGCGTGGTCGGCTCCTTCTGAATCTCCATCTAAACAGTTATCTTCCTCTGGAATACAATCTGGAAATGTAGGAGGGGGGCACTTCGCCCACCATGGAGCGGCGTCTGCATGACATTATATTCGCACGCAACGGTCTTCTCTTTTTCTCTATATGTTCAGTACGATTGTGTACAATATCTGACATGCATAATAAAAAAAATAGTTAGATTTTGTAAGGCCTAAGGGGTGCATGCAAAAATCAAGACTGATGGTAGCAAACGAGTGGATGGATCCAAAACTAATGATAGCAGGTAGATTATAGCTTCAGTTTAAAAATATAGACAATGGATCATCTATTGTTTGTTGCCCACCCAACATGAACCACACAGAAGACCCCAGATGAACTAGATAGTAGACATATACTATTCGTTGTTGGCTCGATATGAGACCCATGGGCAATTCAAAACTCAAGATTGAACGATAAAGTAGCAGGTAATAATAACCAATGTATAACGTAAGCAAACATGAAAGAGTGCGACCTCTCTTCCGGAACTGTGTAGTCCTCAGGTTCATCTGCTCAGTCGGTGATGGTAATGCGGTTGGCGTGGCTGCCGGCAACGGGGAAGATGATCTGAGGCGGCGAAAGGAAGTCTGCAGGGGGGATCTCTGCTGCAGTGAACGCTTCTGTTGATGGTGCACCTCAGGTGTGGTGGATGACGGCACGGCAGGAGCAGGACATAACACACAGAGTTTTCTTTGACGCCTATCTGAAAATGAAGTAAATCTGTAAGGGCTCCTTAGAATTGGAGGATTCTATAAACGCAGGGACAGGAAAAACACAGGAATAGGATAGGAATGCACGTGCAAAACAGAGCATTTGGAAACATAGGATTTCAGTCAACCTGTGTGTTTGGCTCACATGAATTGGAAGAACAGAGGAATGGAGAAACAAAGTGATGCGACGGGTGTACAACCTCTTTGGCATAGCCATGTGGACCTCAGCATCATTGTGTTGGAAATATGCCCTAGAGGCAATAATAAAAGCATTATTATTATATTTCCTTGTTCATGATAATTGTCTTTATTCATGCTATAATTGTGTTATCCGAAAATCGTAATACATGTGTGAATAATAGACACCAACATGTCCCTAGTAAGCCTCTAGTTGACTAGCTCGTTGATCAACAGATAGTCATGGTTTCCTGACTATGGACATTGGATGTCATTGATAACGAGATCACATCATTAGGAGAATGATGTGATGGACAAGACCCAATCCTAGACATAGCACAAGATCGTATAGTTCGTTTGCTAGAATTTTCCAATGTCAAGTATCCTTTCCTTAGACCATGAGATCGTGTAACTCCCGGATACTGTAGGAGTGCTTTGGGTGTGCCAAACGTCACAACGTAACTGGGTGACTATAAAGGTATACTACGGGTATCTCCGAAAGTGTCTGTTGGGTTGACACGGATCGAGACTGGGATTTGTCACTCCGCTTGACGGAGAGGTAACACCGGGCCCACTCGGTAATGCATCATCATAATGAGCTCAATGTGATCAAAGTGTTTGATCACGGGATCATGCATTACGGTACGAGTAAAGTGACTTGCCGTTAACGAGATTGAACGAGGTATTGGGATACCGACGATCGAATCTCGGGCAAGTAAAATACCGATTGACAAAGGGAATTGAATACGGGATTAATTGAATCCACGACATCGTGGTTCATCCGATGAGATCATCGAGGAGTATGTGGGAGCCAACATGGGTATCCAGATCCCGCTGTTGGTTATTGCCCGAGAGCCGTCTCGGTCATGTCTGCATGTCTCCCGAACCCGTAGGGTCTACACACTTAAGGTTCGGTGACGCTAGGGTTGTAGGGATATGTATATGCAGTAACCCGAATGTTGTTCGGAGTCCCGGATGAGATCCCGGACGTCACGAGGAGCTTCGGAATGGTCCGGAGGTAAATAATTATATATAGGAAGTGCTGTTTTGGCCATCGGGACAAGTTTCGGGGTCACCGGTATTGTACCGGGACCACCAGAAGGGTCCCGGGGGTCCACCGGGTGGGGCCACCTATCCCGGAGGGCCCCATGGGCCAAAGTGGGGAGGGAAACCAGCCCATAGTGGGCTGGCGCGCCCCCCTAGGCCCACCCCATGCGCCTAGGGTTGAAACCCTAGGTGTAACGCCCTCGATGCGGCTATAACTCCCACGTGTCGAGGCACGACTTAGAGGCATAACCGCATTGAAAGCAATGTCGCAAGTGAGGTAATCTTCACACAACCCATGTAATACATAAGGGAAAGAGATACATAGTTGGCTTACAGTCGCCACTTCACACAGTACATAAATAAACATACATCATTCAAATTACACTCAAGGTCCGACTACGGTACCAAAATGAAAGAAGACTACCCCAAATGCTACATAGATCCCCGGATCACCCCAACTGGGCTCCACTACTGATCATTTGGAAAAGACACATAGTAACGGCCACGTTCCTCGTCGAACTCCCAAGTGAGCTCGTTTGCGTCATCTGCACCGGCATCGTTGGTACCTGCAACTGTTGTGGTAGAATCTGTGAGTCACGGGGACTCAGCAATCTCACACCTGCGAGATCAAGTCTATTTAAGCTTATAGGTAGGAAAGGATTGTGAGGTGGAGCTGCAGCAGGCGACTAGCATATATGGTGGCTACAACGCAAAAGAGAGAGCGAGAAGAGAAGCAAAGCACGGTCGTGAAGCTAGAAGTGATCAAGAAGTGATCCTAGAACAACCTACGTCATACATAACTCCAACACCGTGTTCACTTCCCGGACCCCGCCGAGAAGAGACCATCACGGTTACACACGCGGTTGATGTGTTTTAGTTAAGGTCAACTTCGGGTTTTCTACAACCGGACATCAACAAATTCCCATCTGCCTCATAATCGCGGGCACGGCTTTCGAAAGATAATACCCTGCAGGGGTGTCCCAACTTAGCCCATTATAAGCTCTCACGGTCAATGAAGGATATTCCTTCTACCGGGAAGACCCGATCAGCCTCGGAATCAAGAAGGAGGAGACGTTACGCTGACCGTACGTGTGTTGAACGCGGAGGTGCCGTCCGTTCGGTGCTAGGATCTCCGGTGATTTGGATCACGTCGTGTACGACTACTTCATCCCCGTTCCTTTTGAACGCTTCCGCTCGCGATCTACAAAGGTATGTAGATGCATCCGATCACTCGTTGCTAGATGAACTCATAGATGGATCTTGGTGAAACTGTAGGAAAATTTTTGTTTTCTGCAACGTTCCCCAACACATTTGGGTTGGACGTGGAGGATGGTGATGATGCTGGTGTGACTGTCGGAGGCGGGGAAGAAGATCCGAGGCCTCTGGAAACGGCGCCGAGGGTACTGCTCCGCTATGATGGACGGTTCCGTCGTTGGAGCAGCTCCGCTAAGGTGTATGGCGACGAGGCTGAAGCATGACAAGACAGACAACGTTAATCTGAAGTGGGACCCTAATATCATCTGCAATAGATGATGTAAAATACATCACCAAAAAGTGCTAGATGTAAAATGCATCAGCCGCGCCACGGCCGCTCCGACAGATGTTGTAAGTACTGTTCACTCTGAACTTAACTGAAGAAAATGAACTTCACAGTCGAAACTGAATTTTACTGTCAAAACTGATTGAACTAGTAACAGAGCATTGCAATAGATGTTTAGGGCGTTCGAGCACTAGTAGCAGAGAAGAAGTGATCTAAATCAGCAGACGCTCGAGCAGGGAACACACTAGCAGAGAGCAAGTCATGCAGTAGCACCGCGAGCGAGTGCTAAAGCAGCAACTCCTGTAGCTGCCAGAGGTCATGCAGCAGCAGCAGCGCAAGCGAGAGCAAGAGCAGAGCAGCAGCACGAACGAAGGCAGGAGCAGTGTAGCAGCGCGACCGACAGCAAGAACAGAGCCGCAGCGCGAGCGAGAGCCGGAGCAGCTGCAGCTAGTGCCTTTGTGGAAGTCGCCGCCGAGGAAGCAACGACATGGGGGAGAGACGCCGTGGATGATGTGGCCGGCGACGGCGTCGTCGATGGAGACACGCCATGTCTACTCGGTATCGAGCACCGGCAGCCCCGTGAGATCGAATAAAAGATAAAATGCAGCGGTGAGTGCAGAACCTCCTTGGTGGCGCCGAGTTGGCCTCGGCTTCATCGGAGGAATTGGTGAGGGTGCTGCGGCTCCGGTGGGGCAGGTCAAGACGGCGCTGTGGGGATTGAGGTGGCGCGATAGACGAGGCGAATGTCGGGGCAGCTCCTTAGAGGTGGAGGACGGGGCGGCTGATCCGGCGGGATGACGAGATCGACAACGAATCCTCATCCGGTGCAGTGGATAAGGGACGGCGAGCTGTTGCGGTGGACAACGTAGTCGGGGAAAAGTCTCCGGCTGGGCGGCGGTCGGGAGGCCGGCGGAGGAGCGTGGGGTTTCACGGGTTTTGGCGGCCTCGGTGTATCAATGGGGGGCGAAGGGGGAGGGGGAGCCAAGCTTAGGGATGCGCTTGTCCAAAATGTAGGGTAAGTTACCAGCGTACCCCCACCGGTTTTGACACCGCGACGTGGAGCTTCATTTCTGGCTGAGGGGTAGAAGGGGGATTTCGCGTGTCTGGGCTGCGGGAGTGATTTCAGATGAGGAGGAAGTTCTCGCGCGCGTCCAAATTTCGGGATAACAAGGCGCAACGCGGGTTGAAGAAGCAGGAGTTTCGAAGCAGGTGAGGTAAAAGATACTCGAGCTTGAAAATTTCGGGATAACAAGGTGCGGATTCCTTGTTCGGCGGAACAAACTTAACGTGTAAAAAAACAATTCATACAAGACACAAGAGAGTCATGTCCCCTTTTACTATATTGCTATAGATGCCATTGAAAAAACTACAAGAAAAATGTAAAAAAATCAGGAGAACAAGATTACCCTGCACAGTGCCAAATCGATTCGCACTTCCCTCAACAACAACAAAAAGCAAATCAATTCCCACCAAAGAAAGAGTAATGTCCCTTTTTATATGATTACAGATGCCATGATCTCGAATTTCAATTTTTGAATCCACGTTATGTTGAATTCGAATATATCGTTAGGTGACCTTGCGGTTTATAATTGATGTAGTCATACATTTTGATCTTCCGTCATATATGAACATTTTACTCCACCATGTGAACATATATATTGTCATCTACCATACGGACTAAATTTGAATCAATTTTCCTTATTTGAATACGATTGTTGTCAAGTTATACAATAATTTAAATATTATCTTGATAACAAAAAACATACATATAGCAGTAATCATATTTCACTATGAACTGCATGTACCATACGCTCTCCAATTCAAATATTTGTATCCATTTTATGTTGAATTCAAATCATAGTACATTATTGGTCTAGGTAGCGAGATGTTTGGGATAATCTAAACCCTGTTTTCATATGTATAATTTTTGGCTGAATTGGGACAAGTTTTGGTATAAGCCTCTTGCAAAACCAGAGATTCTCTCAACAAGCCTCGTGGTTCCGAGAGGGAACGTGTCACCTTTATGTGCGAAACGATATACGCTGCCTCCCCTTGATTTTATTTACAGAGGCAACATAGAACTATATGAGTGCCCTGTTAAATTTTGGAATTATTTCGGGTTCATTTGGCCTTTTTATACATTAATTGAGTTTCTGGACTTTTAATGTGCATAATCTAAATATGAATTCCATGCACATGCTCTGGTGCACCAAAGTGGGTTGAAAAATCACATGTGTGTCCTTGGTTGAATTTCTAGGTCCCATGGAAGAAATGAGAATGAAATTCAAACATCTGGGCGTCATGACTTGGCCAAGAACATCGAGAAACTTTAATTTTAAATTCATGTAAATCTAAAACTTGCCTGGAAATCATGAAACTTTGCATGGTGTCATGTCATGGCACTAACATGTTGTGGTAAAAAAATTGGGCCGATTTGGAAGCTCGTGGTTCTAAGAGGGAACATGCCACCTTTGAGTGTGAAACGATATACGCTGGCCCCCTCCCCTTGAGTTTCTTAACAAAGGCAACATAGAACTACATTAGTGCCCTGTTAAATTTTGGAATTATTCCGGGTTCGTTTGTCATTTTTTATACATTAATTGAGTTTCTGGTCATTTAATGTGCATAAGTCAAATTTGAACTACAAGCACATGCTCTCGTGCACCGAAGTTGGTTGAAAAATCACATTTGTGTCCTCGGGTGAATTTCTAGGTCCCATGCAAGAAATGAGAATAAAATTAAAACATCTGGGCATCGTGGCTCGGCCGAGAACATTGAGAAACTTGGTTTTAAAATTCTTGTAAATCCAAAACACGTCTGAAAATCATGAAACTTGGCATCGATGTCATGTCATGGTACTACCATGTTGTGGTAAAAAAATTGGCCGAATAGGAACATATTTTGGTATAAGCTTCTTGCAAACCCAAACTTCTCTCAAGAAGGCTTGTGGTTCTGAGAGGGAACGTGCCACCTTTGAGTGCGAAACGATATACGTTGTCCCCCTTGAGTTTATTTACAAAGGCAACATAGAACTACATGAGTGCCCTGTTAAATTTTGGAATTATTCTGGCTTCATTTGGCCTTATTTACACATTAATTGAGCTTTTGGTCATTTAATGTGCATAATTCAAATTTGAACTACAAGCACATGCTCCCGTGCACCAAAGTTGGTTGAAAAATCACATTTGTGTCCTCGGGTCAATTTCTACTCCCTCCTTCCATCTATATAGGTCCTAATGCGTTTTTGAAGCTAACTTTGACCAAATGTTAGAGCAATAATATATGACATGCAACTTACACAAAGCATACCTTCAAATTTGTATGTCAAAGGAGCTTCCAATAATATAATTTTCATAGTATACATCTCATGTGCTATTAATCTTGTCAATAGTCAAAGGCTATCTTGAAAAACACATTAGGCCCTATATAGATGGAAGGAGGGAGTAGGTCCCATGCAAAAAATGAGAATAAAATTCAAACATCTGGGCATCATGGCTCGGTCGAGAACATTGAGAAACTTGGTTCTAAAATCATGAAACTTGGCATGGTGTCATGTCATGGTAGTACCATGCCGTGGTAAAACAATTGGCCGAATAGGAACAAATTTTGGTATAAGCTTCTTGCAAATCGGAGCTTCTCTCAAGAAGGTTCGTGGTTCCGGGAGGGAACGTGTTACCTTTGTGTGCATAATTCAAATTTGAAATACAAGCACATGTTCCAGTGCACCAAAGTTGGTTGAAAAATCACATGTGTGTCCTCGGGTAAATTTCTAGGTTACATGCAAGAAATGGGAATGAAATTCAAAATTCTGGGCGTCGTGGCTGGGTTGGAAACATTGAGAAACTTAGTTTTTTAATTCCTGTAAATCCAAAACACGCATGAAAAAATGAAACTTGGCTTGGTGCCTTGACATGGCACCAACATGCTGTGGTAAATTTGCAGTCCGGTTTGCGAAGGCGCACACATTAATAATCAACAAAGTCATTTTGGAACAAGTGTTGTCATGTTACAATCGGAAACACAAGTATTGTTGAAACCGTGGACGTTCTACTTACTAGTACCATTTACGTGCCGCCACGCGTCCCCATTTTTTATTAGCTAGGAGGCGCCGTGTAGGGTAGCTATTTGAGTACGAGAGGCGTGCGATCAGACCCCTGCGCGTGCTTATTGGGAGGAGAGCCCTTTGACCTCCATCTGCCGTCCACCTCTCTCCCAAGGTCTCCATTAATGGCGCCCGAGCCTCTGTTTAATGGCGTGGCTATGTCTCATCTCGACTGAGATTTAAGAGAGAAAAAAGAAAATCTGAAAGCACGGATCTTGATGTAAGATCCGACGGACCTATATAGCATCTACTGCGACTTATGGCAAGACTGATGAATATATAAGGACGATTAAATTTTTTTTATCAAAGAAGGGCTTGTCCCTTCCGATTTTCATTACTGAAAACCACCACAATTCACAAGAAGTTCAGCACAACTCCAGCCTAACACAAAGGACTAAAAGCTACCAAATTGAAATCGCAACATCCCAAGAGGCCAACAAAGGCCAAACATCCGCGCTAGAACCCAACATTTCACAACCGACGACACAATCCATATCCTAAACCGATTATTACATCAAAAGAAACCAGGAAACTGAAGGAAGCCCAGCAGCAACTAGAAGAACATCAACGCCAGGGTTGTCATAGTAAGAGTTTTCTTCATTCCAGCCTTACAACATTGATCTTCCACAAAAAGCCACATGCGGCTACGCCCAAAATACACAAGGGAAAAAGAAGAAGGAAGACAAGGATCTGGCTCGCTGATCTCTACTTTCTTGATGCGTTGCTGTAGGCCGCGGGAACTAGTCTCCGTGGTGAGCGGCTATGAGCTCTTTTGTGTCCTCAAGACGCTGCTTGAGAACATCCACGAATTCCTCCACCAGCCTTTGGCGCTCGTTACGGAGCATGTCATTCTCGTCCATAAGTTTCTTGACGATGACGCCGGTCCTCTTCAACAAGGCACTGGTCTCCTCCTGCTGGTCTGCACTTCGGATGATCTTCTCCCTCAGCATGTCGCGCTCGGCCCGGAGCCTCTCATTGCCCTTCCTTAGTACGTTGATAGCCTGTTCAAACAAGGCTTTCATGTCGTCCTGCAACCTCGCCCAGCCGGAGATCTGCTCCATCTGGCTATGGACGATCGCATGCATGCGCCTGTAACAATCGTCGCCTGCCCGCGAGAAATTTTCCCAGGCCGGCGCGGCGGGACATCTCTGCTGCATTCATGGCGCGGTGGAACATCTCTGCTGCTTCTACAGCGCGGCCGGACCAGTCTGCTGCATCGACGGCGCGACGGGACCTCCGTGCTGCTTCAGCGACGCGGCGGGACCTCTGTGTTGCTACTTCTGCGCGGTGGGACATGTCGGCTGCTCTCGCAGCGAGGCGGGACATCTCTCGTGCTTCCGCTTCCATGCTCGCCTCTCCCTGGTGGCAATCACTCGACCCAGAACTCACGCTGGCCATGGCAGACACAAGGGAAGGATGCTGAATGGCTTGTTTGTTTTTGTGGATGAGGAGTTGAGGAGGAATGCGCGGTCATCTTGGCATACTAGTATTTATAACCGAGTACTAATACGCTCCTAAGTGGGAAACCATTAAGGTTGTGATCGGTGTGAACAGGTTTGCAATTCAATATAGCGTGGAGTAATTTGGAATGTGACGAGACGCAAGCTCAAAATTTATTAACGGTTCAAATTTCGAAGTGCGGCACTATTCCCGGATGGAGTACTTGTTTTTCTACTCTCTCCTTTCCGGTTTTATAGGGCTTATCTCAAAATTTTAGTTTTTCCATTTTATAAGGATCAATTTGGTTGTTCCCCAACACATGTTCAGATTCCAAGGTGCATTAAATCATTGCATGCAAGTATTAAGAGAAAATTGACCAATGCATGTACTTTATGCATGCATGCATTGCAATTAATGCATTGATAAACATAATTTTTTATCGCCACCAAAACCCACCATTTCTTAAGCTAAAGTAGACCAAGGTAATCCCTATATTAGCATATTACTAAGATAAACAGAAGGCACTGTAGAAACATTTAGGACGTGAGCTTGTCAATCTGAATGTGGAGGGACACAAGCTTAACCCCGGCCAGCAGCTTGGGCGGAACTGTCAAGAAGGTCAGCTCCTGCACGTCGACGTCGCCGGGATCCTTGCTGCTTGTCACCTCCATTTCCACCTTGACAGCGTCGGTCGTGCCTTTGGGCTCCCCCGGCAGGCCGTTCGCCCACGGCTTGGTCACGTAGTGCGGCAATGGGGACGCCCCCGCTGTGATGCAGACGACCGACACGACGATAGGCGCGCCGATGTCGAGCACGCCACCGACCAAGAAAAACGTGCGGCGGTCCTCCTCCGTGAACAGCAAGAGCCGTGGCTCCGACAGTGGCACTTGCAGCTGGAGCACCTTGTCGTACTGGATCATGTGCACGGGCATGGGATGCGCAGTGCTGATGTGGTGGTAGAGCGCCAGCGGCGGGCCTTCGTAGCCGCAGACGGGCATGGGGCATTTGCAGAGCACGAGCGGACACACGCTCTGGTGATCAGCGAGCTTGTGATAAGTGACGTAGAGCCCGCAGCCTTCGTACGGGGACTCCACCCTCACCGACGAAAGGACAGAGTCCACCGCCGTGTTCCGCACGTCGAAACCACCGCCGCGCTCGCACTTCTGGCACTGCCGCTGGTTCCCGGGGCGCTCGACGCGGCAGTCCGCGCTGGCCAGGTGCCCTCCCTTGCACTGCAGAAATCAATCGAACAACACATCAATCAAGAAACCTGCACCTTGCTCAATCAGCCGAACGGACGAGGTGTATTCGAACCTCATACACTGGAGGCGTCAAGGGGCGGAGGCACAAGGGGCAGTGGAGCACGGTGAGGTCCATCGAGACCTTAGAGAGCTCCATCGTCGGGTCATGTTCGGTCTGCATGATCTCGCCCTCCTCGTGCACAACCATCTCTCGACTTGGGCCGGGGTATTACAAAGCTTTACCGTCACATATTTTATACTACTTCAAGGTGCATTAAATCAACACATGCAAGTATCAAAAGGAGAGTCACGGCATGCATGCATGCGTTGTAATTAATGCATCGGTAAACGCAAATTATTGAAATATATCGAGTGCAGTGCTTTGATGTGTCGCGTCAACTCGTACATCAACGAGAAGTTTGATTATCCTCTCCCTCGCCGACTTAACTGCACCTGCCTTTGGCTGTATGACAGGTTGGCCACACACCTGCCGGGCCCACCTGTCATACACGCAAAGGCAGGAGCGTCCCTCCCTCGCCCATGAGCGTGGTGGCTGGCAAGACTAGGAGAAGCTTTCGCTACACGCTCTCCCTCCCGCACGTGGTGGACATGCAGCAGTTCAATCGGTGTCAGATGGCCAGAAGCGTACTGTAGTACTCCTCCAGTGCAGTAGTACTCCATCATTGTTCGACTTCCCGAAGAGGCGAAGAGCCAAGCGCAGCCCGGACGCTCGTGTGGCAGTTTCATGTGTAGAGTAGTCTAGGATAGTGTGTACCGTGCATGTAAGCTTAAAATCGTTGTGGTCGGCTCCATGCTATGTGGTCGTCTCAAAGTTTTTAAAAAAAATTAAAATAGTCTTCTGGTCGTACCTGACACCCTGGTGATTGTAGTTTGCACGCTCATGTGGTCAAGACAGGAATATATATTTTAATTTGTTTTTTTAAGGGGGGACTCCCCAGCCTCTGCATCAGAACGATGCATACGGCCACATATATTTTAATTTGTGGTGGGTAAATGTTAGAGGTTGCAGCAAATATATTATACACTGCGGGTCTTTCAGCCAAGTTTAGAGGCAAGCATGTGGGGCCAGTGCTATGATGTGTCATGTCAACTCATACAACGAGGAGAAGCTTGATTTTACTACACGCCTTCTCCCTCACCCATGCGCGCGGTTGCTCGCAAACGAGGACAGGCTTTTGCTTAGTAGTACTTCTACAACAAGCTATCCGTCCCGCTTGCGGTGGACGGACATGCAGCAGTGGATTCGACACTGTAGAAGCAGTAGTAGTAACATCATTGTTCGTCTTCTCGAAGAGGCGAAGAGCCAAGCGCAAACCAAACATTGTAGTTGTGAACATTGGAGCATGCATATAGCCAGGCTCTTGCATGAGACAAAATTGCTATGTGAGCCCACTATTGTGCTAGTACGTACAACTACTTGCTAGTATAGCCCTGTAAACCAGAAAGGAGTATTTGCCCTTCTAGAGATTTCAACAAGTGGCTAGACTACACCGAGATGGAGTACATATGGAGCAAAATGAGTGAATCTGCACCGTAAATAAATACGTACTAGTTCTATCGTTTTCCTCTCCGAGGTGCACAATATGAGTATACTAACTAGTCTCTTTTTGACACGCATTTACATTTTTTTACACAGTACAAACGCAAGCGCTCATATACACGCGCATACACTCACCCCTATGAACGCACACACGCACGGCACTATCATCTTGAAATTTACGAAGTCACCATAGGCACCTCGTCGTCGACGGGTCCATAGGTGCTTGAATGCCAAGGAGGGAGAGGGTAGCGGTTCCCGAGACATTGAATGGTCAATGATGCATCCTCAATTACTTGCAGTGGGAATTAATTGGAGAAGCAGAATAGAGCCAGCACGATGTGAATGCAACAGAGTTTGGAATCTCATATAATAAAGGCGCCCCACCACTCCAATCCATCTACTCCCAAGTCTCTTCACAACACTGCTCACTCCAATCCAAGACCAAGTGACCAGAAGCCACAAGCACCTATGGAGGCGATGGACGCGAGCGGCAGTCGGCTGTGCCAAATCATCCAAGGCGCCGGCCTGCGGCCCCGCACCGCGCAGCGTTCCCAGACGGTGCTAGCGACCGCAGGCATCGTAGCCCTCGTCGATGCCGGCTTCGCCTCTCGCATGGACGACATGATGGTCAACTCCATCCGCAACTTCACCGCCGTCAAGAGGCGCGCGGACGACCTTGCCGTACTACTCCAGCCCGCGCGCCCAGGCTCCTCATTGCCTGCCACCCTCATTGGCCTCCATGGTGACGAACTCTTTCAAGCCCTAGTGGCCCTGCAGGTGCTGGAGGTCGCGACGAAGAATGTGCACCTCGAGGTCGCGCTCGCCGCGCAGCGCCTCGCCATGCAAGAAACCATCGACCTGCACATCCATGTCTACGAGGAAATCGTCTACATAGGCCACTACAAGGCAAGCGAGGATAGAAAGACGTTGGCCTTCTTCCAGCGGCTGGAATCTTTGGACGCCATTGTTCAGAAGCACGTCGACCTGGCCACGAAAGTCGCTGCTACTTAGGCGTCGTTCTGTGGGCCGGCGCCCTAAGTCGAGGAGGTGGACGTCGTTGATGGATGCATCTCTTCTTCTTGCCTCCTGTAACCAGCACCGCATCGCCTCGTGGCCTTAATGTTTTATTAGTATAGTACTCCCTTCGTTCCCAAATATAAGTCTTTCTAAATATTCCAGCAAGTGACTACTACATACGGAGCAAAATGAGTGAATCTACACTCTAAACTATGTCTACATACATCTGTATGTTGTATTCCATTTGAAATAGTATCTAAAAAGGCTTATATTTATGAACAGAGGGAGCATATGGCATTTTTATTCCAGTCGTAACGTTTTCACTATGAGGTGGGGCCGCAGTTGAGCAAACCCACCCCACCCACCGGGCGTCGGCCGAGTTTAGAATTAGAAGAGAGAAACGAGGGAGGAGAGCTAGCTGTAGCACGGACGCTGTTGTCAGATGGGACTCGTGTTTATAGAATAGGAGTACTGAGCACTCGTGCCTCTTTTTTTTCTTTTTTGAGGGAAAAATTAGTCGTATGTCTAGTACCACTAGTTGGGTGCGTGCGACCTGTAGCTATCATCACTTTAGGTCTCCTTTTCGAACCGCGGCTACGCTTCACAGTACATATTATTTCACGCATTTATCCTCCTATATGTACTCCTAGGCTATTTCCACGTGCTCCCATTCGCCGACATGCGGGACATAGAGCATCTGGGTCGTAGTGCATGCACGACTCGGAGCATATGCCGGGGTACTTTACATTTCAGACCTCACGAATTTCATGCAAACCCCCCGTAGAAGAATAAATAAATGAATCAATTACTACATGAAACCGGATTATTTTCGTGGAAATCGGAGCACGTTCATTAAATTTTGTACATAACACGTTTATAAAAAATGACCGGACCGAAACCAATCTAAGGGCCTCTTTGATTTTTCCCGCAAAAAAAGGGCCTCTTTGATTCGCAGGATGCTGGAAACACAGGAATGGGGAAAGTATGATGGCGATGAACCGAGACGAGGAGAACTATAACTCAGTTAGAGGTTAGAGTTAGATTCTAACCCTAAACTAACTCTAAACCAAAGAGGTGTATGGATGGCAGGGTTAGATTGACAATAAATGCTCTATCTCAATCATTTGACTACTTTGGACCCTATTTTAGTTGGGTTAGAGCAAACTAGCTCAAACTAACCCCTCTTGTTTCGATAATTTGAGGCTATTTCAACCCAAACTAGCTCTAACTCAGGGATCCAAACAAAGAGGAGTGTTACTGTACTTGCTACAGTGTGGACCGTAGCACATTGTTTTTATGGCCATATCACCACATTGTTTTCTACTGCTGGTTCACTGGGCTACCGTGGATCGCACTGCTGGTTCACTGGGCTGCATGGTTCGCACACCTCTGACCTGAGTAGTACTCCCTCCGTTCCTAAATATAAGTCTTCGTAGATATTTCACTGTGGACCACATACGGATGTTGAAAGCACAAGTGCTCCCTGGGTGGTTTTGGTAATTAATGTCAACATATCTCTTGTTGGACTAACATGTTTACCTAGTATGTTTCAGATAAGTTCAACAATGGAGTGGCATGGACTAGAGGATGTGGAACCCCTTCAAGATGCTAAGGACAAAGGATTGGCTCAAGCTTCAAGATCAAGACTCTACATTTTCTATTTTAGTGATCCAAGATCACATTGAGTCTATAGGAAAAGCCAATACTATCAAGAGGGGATGAGGTGTTGCTTAATGGCTTGCTTGCTCAAAGTGCTTAGTAATATGCTCCAAAACCCTCAACTACCTTCCCACATCCACATATGACCTAAACCAAAAGTCAAACTCGGCCCCACCGATTATATCTATCCGGCGCCACCGAGTTTCAGATGTCATAGCCACTGCCACAAACCCTAGCAAATCGGTTTCACCGATAGGGATCTCGGTCTCACCGATATGGGATTGTAATCTCTCTGTGTATGTCCATTACCAAAATCGGTCTCACCGAGTTTGAGCAATCAGTACTACCGAGATTACAATGCAAACTCTCTGGTTAGCTTATTACCAAAATTGGTCCCACCGAGTTTGTGTAATCGGTCTCACCGAGTTTGCCTGACCAACTCTCTGGTTAGCTTATTACCAAAATCGGCCCTACCGAGTTTGTGTAATCGGTCACACCGAGATTACGTTATTCCCTAACCCTAACCATATCGGTCCTACCGAGTTGCATCTCAGTCCCACCGAAAATCCTAATAGTCACTAGGTTTGCTGAATCGGTCCGACCGAGTTTAACCATTCGGTCCCACCGAGTTTGGCAAATTGTGTGTAACGGTTAGATTTTGTGTGGAGGCTATATATACCCCTCCACCCACTCTTCATTCATGGAGAGATCCATCAGAACATACCTACACTTCCAATACACATTTTCTGAGAGAGAACCACCTACACTTGTGTTGAGGTCAAGATATTCCATTCCTACCATATGAATCTTGATCTCTAGCCTTCCCCAAGTTGCTTTCCACTCAAATCTTCTTTCCACCAAATCCAAATCCTGAGAGACAGAGTTGAGTGTTGGGAGACTATCATTTGAAGCACAAGAGCAAGGAGTTCATCATCAACACACCATTTGTTACTTCTTGGAGAGTGGTGTCTCCTAGATTGGCTAGGTGTCACTTGGGAGCCTCCGACAAGATTGTGGAGTTGAACCAAGGAGTTTGTAAGGGCAAGGAGATCGCCTACTTCGTGAAGATCTACCGCTAGCGAGGCAAGTCCTTCGTGGGCGACGGCCATGATGGAATAGACAAGGTTGCTTCTTCGTGGACCCTTCGTGGGTGGAGCCCTCCGTGGACTCGCGCAACCGTTACCCTCCGTGGGTTGAAGTCTCCATCAACATGGATGTACGATAGCACCACCTATCGGAACCACGACAAAAACATCCGTGTCTCCAATTGCGTTTGAATACTCCAAACCCTTCCCTTTACATCTTGCAAGTTGCATGCTTTACTTTCCGCTGCTCATATACTCATTGCATGCTTGCTTGATATGTATTGTGTTTGTTAAACTTGTGCCTAAACTCCACTTAAACTTAAGAATATGAAAAACTGCAACTTTAGGCACCTAGTGTCTAATCACCCCCCCCCCTCTAGACACCACTTCTCGATCCTTTCAATTGGTATCAGAGCTTTGGTCTCCATTGCCTTGGTTTAAACACCATTGGAAGAAGATGGATGTGTCTACTTTGGGGAGTCTTAGACATAGAGTGCCTATTCTTGATGGAGAGTATTTTCATGAGTGGAAAAATGAAATGCTTGAGATTTTCAATGAATATCATTTGAACAAGTACATTGCTAGCCCTTGTGCACCTCATATTGATCCTTTGCACCCTACCCTAGATGAAGATCTTGACATGATTCGCAATCTTAGAACCATCAATCTTATCATAAGAGGATTGCCCAAAAATTTGATTGCTAGTTTGCCTACTCTTGATTGTGCCTATACTATATGGAAATTTCTTGAGGAACGATTTCCAAGTTATTCCTTGAAACACCTAGACGAAATTCTCCATAAGTCAATTGCCTTGAGTAAGATGAATTCTAGTGAACCTAATTTTGGTGATTGTCTATTTGAGCTTATCAATCTCATGCGCGCTAAAGGAAACATTGGAATCATTAGCAATATCATATCCGAAGCTATTAGAATTCATAAAGGTAACCATTGTGATAATCATTTATCTAATGAATTACCCTCTCTAGGAACTGATCAATCACAAGATGATGTTGAACATGGATACTATGATGAAGATGATGATAGTGACTATGATCTTGATGATGCGATGAGACATTTTGGTCTTATGGCAAATCTTCACGGCTACATGGCTGGAGGAAAGGAATGGGTCCTTGATAGTGGATATACTGATCATATGACCGGAGATGAAGAGATGTTCCGTGAGCTTGTTGAAAACAACGGCCCTCAAAAATAGGTCACTTTTGGTGATAATTCAAAGGGTAAGGTGGTTGGCCATGGTAAGGTGGCCATCTCACATGATAGCTCCATACAAAATTTCATGCTCGTTGAACCCCTTGGATACAATTTACTTTCAGTTTCTAGACTTGCGGATTTTGGTATCAATGTCTTATTCACTGAAGTAGATTGCCAAGTGTTTTGTAGAGACAATCATAAAATGGTCTTTACCGGTATACGTAGAGGAGATCTTTACATTGTTGATTTCACTAAAAAGGCTCAACCTAAAACTTGCTTAATTGCTAAATCTTCTAAAGGCTGGTTGTGGCATAGAAGACTAGGTCATGTTGGTATGCGAAATCTTGATAAGCTTATTAAAGGTGATCATATCCTTGGAATAAAAGATGTCATATTTGACAAGGATAGACTTTGTAGTGCTTGTCAAGCAGGAAAACAAGTTTGAGGAAGTCACCACGCGAAGAACATCATGACCACAAGAACACCACTCGAGCTACTTCACATGGATCTCTTTGGTCCAAATGCCTACAAGAGTCTCGGTGGTAACTCATTTGGTCTAGTCATAGTTGATGATTTTTCAAGATTTATGTGGGTGTTCTTTCTTGATGACAAATCACAGGTCCAAAAGATCTTCAAAAACTTCGCTAGGAAGGACCAAAATCAGTTTGACGTGAAGATCAAGAAGGTTCGGAGCGACAACGGAACGGAATTCAAGAACACAAATGTGGACACCTTTCTTGACGAAGAAGGGATTTCACACGAGTTCTCGGCTACGTACACACCTCAACACAATGGAGTTGTTGAAAGGAAGAACCGGACTCTTATCGAGATGGCAAGAACGATGCTTGATGAGTACAAAATGCCAAAGCACTTTTGGGCGGAAGCAGTTGAGACAGCTTGTCATGCAACAAATCGCTTGTATCTTCACAAGCTACTCGACAAGACGGCATATGAGCACCTCACCGGTAACGAACCCCAAGTTAGATACTTTCGAGTATTCGGCTCAAAGTGCTACATTCTTGATAAGCATCGTCGTTCTAAATTTGCTCCTAAATCTCATGAAGGTTTCCTACTTGGTTATGGCTCAAACTCTCACACTTACCGTGTCTACAACAATTTCACCCAAAAGGTTGAAGAGACGGTAGATGTGAAGTTTGATGAATCTAACGGCTCGCAAGTAGAGCAATTGCCACTTGATGTAGGAGCAAAGACCCTTCGGAAGCAATTCAAGACTTGTCCATTGGCAAGATTCGTCCAACGGAAGTGAAGGAGAGTACCTCGTCCGTCCAAGTGGAAGCTTCTACCTCACGACAAGGTGAACCAAGAGTTGATACGGAAGCATCCACAAGTGGGACACGCCAAGATGAAGAAAACAAGGAAGTACACCAAGATGAACATCAACAACCTCCTTCTCCACCACGACAAGAGAATGACAACGTCAACAATGAAGAAGGCCAAGAAGAAGAACAAGATGAAGAGGATGTTCCACCCCGACCCAAGCAAAAGCTTTCATGAGTTCGAGTAAGAATTGCCAAAGATCATCCCGTTGAGCAAATCTACAATGATATCCAAACCGGGAGAATCACTCGCTCTAAAACTTGTTTAGCTAACTTTTGTGAACATTACTCATTCATCTCTAGCATTGAGCCTATGAAGGTTGAAGAAGCATTGGAGGATCCGGATTGGATAAACGCTATGCATGAAGAGCTACACAACTTTGAGAGAAATCAAGTGTGGACATTGGTCGAGAAGCCCGACAACAACCACAACATCATTGGTACCAAATGGGTGTTTCGCAACAAGCAAGATGAAGATGGACAAGTGGTTCGCAACAAAGCATGTCTCGTCGCCCAAGGCTACACACAAGTTGAAGGTATGGACTATGGTGAGACATATGCTCCCGTTGCTAGACTTGAGTCCATTCGCATCTTACTTGCTTATGCTAATCACCATGATATCACCTTGTACCAAATGGACATTAAAAGTGCTTTTCTAAATGGCAAAATTGAGGAGGAAGTTTATGTTAAGCAACCTCCCGGCTTCGTCAATCCTAAGAAACCTAATCATGTTTACAAACTTCACAAAGCCCTTTATGGTCTTAAACAAGCACCTAGAGCATGGTACAAATGCTTGAACAAGTTCCTTATTGAAAAAGGCTTTGAAATTGGTAAAATTGATTCTACTCTTTGTACTAAAAGGGTTAATGGAGAACTATTTGTGTGCCAAATTTATGTTGATGATATCGTATTTTGTTCAACTAACCCTCATTTTAGTGAGAAGTTTGGAAAGCTAATGTCGGAGAAGTTTGAGATGTCTATGATGAGTGAACTCAAATTCTTCCCTGGTTTGCAAATCAAGCAAACTAAGGAAGGTACCTTTGTCTCTCAAACGAAGTACACTAAGGACTTATTCAAGAAGTTCAATATGCAAGAATGCAAAGGTATGACTACACCCATGCCTACTAGTGGACATCTTGGTTTGACCAAAGATGGTGAACCGGTTGATCAAAAGGTTTATCGCTCTATGATTGGTTCATTGTTATATCTATGTGCCTCACGTCCCGATATTATGCTAAGTGTGTGCATGTGTGCACGATATCAAGCTGCTCCTAAAGAATGTCATCTTAAGGCTGTGAAAAGGATAGTGAGATACCTAATCCATACACCAAATTTTGGCATTTGGTATCCTAAGAGGTCCTCTTTTGATCTTGTTGGCTACTCCGATTCGGACTATGCCGGAGACAAGGTTGATAGAAAGTCCACTTCGGGTACTTGGCAATTCCTTGGTAGATCTCTTGTGTCTTGGTCTTCCAATAAACAAAACTCGGTATCCTTATCCACCGCCGAAGCGGAATACATTGCCGCTGGTTCATGTTGTGCTCAATTACTTTGGATGACCCAAACTCTTAAAGATTATGGGATATATGTGAAACATGTTCCATTGCTATGTGACATTGAAAGTGCTATTAAGATTGCTCACAATCCCGTGCAACACTCTCGAACTAAGCATATTGAAGTTCGTCATCATTTCATTCGAGATCATGTTGCCAAAGGGGACATTAACCTTAAGCATGTTCGCACCGATAAGCAATTAGCGGATATATTCACTAAACCACTTGATGAGAAAGTGTTTTGCAGGTTAAGAGGTGAATTGAACATCATTGATGCTTCAAACTTGGAGTAGGAACTCCATTTGATACACGTGGGGCATGAGCCTATGACTAATCCTCGATATTTCTCTTATGATGCCATTCATATGTATTGGATATTTTTGCACCTTGCATGTTATCTAACCCGTGTAGGTACTTGGTTGAAACTAAATCTATGAGATTGCGACTCACTCACATCTTGAGCAATCTCTACATCACCAAGTCTCTACACAATGGTGGTTGAAGACAAGGAAGCACGAAACCATTCAACATATCCTTTGACAAATTCTATGATTAAATCTTATAATTGTCATTTTGGATACACAAGTGCTCTTCCTTGCAATACTAACCCATGTAGGTAGATGAACTCAAACTCCAAGTGGTGCTCCCAACTCTTGATGAACTACATCAACCTTGAGCAACCCACACAAGTTCAACTACATGAGCAAGATCAACAACACCACCCAAGGTAGGTTATTCCATCTTAGAGAAGCTTTACTCCAAGTCATGAGCCAAAGCAACTCGACAAGATGTGAATACATCAAGATGCTTAAACGAAAAATGTTAACCCCATTTTGAGCTTAAACGATGAGTATGACCTATGATCAAGTGATCTCACTTGACTCCGAAGTCAATATACTCTAACATAGGTGACTTTGTCGCCGACCATCTCTAGATGAAGTTCTCTTGTGTTCTTTTCTGTGTTATTGCATTTGTATCTTGCATATTTGTTTCCCCCTTCAAACAAAAAAAACTTCATCTAGAACTTTTAGTTTCTTTTCTTTCCTTTTTGTTCTGCATTTTCTGCATCAAATTCATTGCAAATCTTTCAGTAAATTCCTTGCATATCCTTGTGAGATCTTACTTGTCTAGTGAGCTGAGGTGACAAGTGGTTTCACTCTGATGAACTTGGTCACACCGGTTTGTTTTCTTCGGCCCAACTGAAATCTTTCGGTGCAACCGAAGCACACAACTCGGAGTCACCGATTCCACCATAGGAAAACCAACTTGCCACTTATTCCTGATTTATGTTTGCTCCAGGTCCACTCAATGATTCTTGTCCTCTACCAGCATCATATTAAACATGCTGCTTTGCTCTGTGACTCAAGGACCAACCCATTTGTATCACATGTCTAGAAGAGCCCTTCTTGGAAATTGATGTCAAAGGGGGAGAGAGAGATCACATCAAAGCTTAATCTTTCCTATAGGGGGATAAAGAGAGAATACTCAGGGGGAGAGAGTTTCTCAACAAGGAGAAAAGTAATATCATCAAAGACCCCGGATGCTTGGTGTTCAAGAGGAGAGATGTCACATGTCTTTAAGAGGGGACAGACATGTTTGTTTGCTTGCTTTAGCTCAAGCTCTGTTGTTTCTTTTCTGTTGCTCTGATTTTCTGTTCCCTATCTTCTCCCAATATCCCATGCAGATTCAGGGGGAGCAAGACATCTAAGGGAAGGAATCTCTGATTTTATTGCATATCTTTACCTTTGGGGACATGTCTATATCCAATGTAGTACTTAGTACTCACTCTACATGTCATCCCAGTCTTGGTTCTCTTGTGGTTTCTCTTGTTTGCTCTGGTTAGTAGGTGTATCTCTATTATTTAACCTTGTTTGCGCAGGTTCATCCCATCCTAAGCCAACTCAAGACCACAAGGTAAGTATATGCATCACAGTCATGTGAATGAGAAGTTCTTGCTGATGTACATACTGTTTGCAAGAAGGACTCATGAGCATGAAGGTACATTTCTCACATTCACATCATTTACTCTGATGCATATAGCCAGGATACATGTAACACATTGCTTACTCTGTCATGCTTATGCATTCACATGCTCCTATATTCCATATTCACATGTTTGCATACATGTAGGGGGAGCCTATGCATGTTACATGTCTTTCCAAAGCTTTACTTGCTATTCTCTATATCTTTATCTAAAGCTTTGATGTATGTTGTCATCAATTACCAAAAAGGGGGAGATTGAAAGCACAAGTGCTCCCTGGGTGGTTTTGGTAATTAATGTCAACATATCTCTTGTTGGACTAACACGTTTACCTAGTATGTTTCAGATAAGTTCAACAATGGAGTGGCATGGACTAGAGGATGTGGAACCCCTTCAAGATGCTAAGGACAAAGGATTGGCTCAAGCTTCAAGATCAAGACTCTACATTTTCTATTTTAGTGATCTAAGATCACATTGAGTCTATAGGAAAAGCCAATACTATCAAGAGGGGATGAGGTGTTGCTTAATGGCTTGCTTGCTCAAAGTGCTTAGTAATATGCTCCAAAACCCTCAACTACCTTCCCACATCCACATATGACCTAAACCAAAAGTCAAACTCGGCCCCACCGATTATATCTATCCGGCGCCACCGAGTTTCAGATGTCATAGCCACTGCCACAAACCCTAGCAAATCGGTTTCACCGATAGGGATCTCGGTCTCACCGATATGGGATTGTAATCTCTCTGTGTATGTCCATTACCAAAATCGGTCTCACCGAGTTTGAGCAATCGGTACTACCAAGATTACAATGCAAACTCTCTGGTTAGCTTATTACCAAAATTGGTCCCACCGAGTTTGTGTAATCGGTCTCACCGAGTTTGCCTGACCAACTCTCTGGTTAGCTTATTACCAAAATCGGCCCTACCGAGTTTGTGTAATCGGTCACACCGAGATTACGTTATTCCCTAACCCTAACCATATCGGTCCTACCGAGTTGCATCTCAGTCCCACCGAAAATCCTAACAGTCACTAGGTTTGCTGAATCGGTCCGACCGAGTTTAACCATTCGGTCCCACCGAGTTTGGCAAATTGTGTGTAACGGTTAGATTTTGTGTGGAGGCTATATATACCCCTCCACCCACTCTTCATTCATGGAGAGATCCATCAGAACATACCTACACTTCCAATACACATTTTCTGAGAGAGAACCACCTACACTTGTGTTGAGGTCAAGATATTCCATTCCTACCATATGAATCTTGATCTCTAGCCTTCCCCAAGTTGCTTTCCACTCAAATCTTCTTTCCACCAAATCCAAATCCTGAGAGACAGAGTTGAGTGTTGGGAGACTATCATTTGAAGCACAAGAGCAAGGAGTTCATCATCAACACACCATTTGTTACTTCTTGGAGAGTGGTGTCTCCTAGATTGGCTAGGTGTCACTTGGGAGCCTCCGACAAGATTGTGGAGTTGAACCAAGGAGTTTGTAAGGGCAAGGAGATCGCCTACTTCGTGAAGATCTACCGCTAGCGAGGCAAGTCCTTCGTGGGCGACGGCCATGATGGAATAGACAAGGTTGCTTCTTCGTGGACCCTTCGTGGGTGGAGCCCTCCGTGGACTCGCGCAACCGTTACCCTCCGTGGGTTGAAGTCTCCATCAACATGGATGTACGATAGCACCACCTATCGGAACCACGACAAAAACATCCGTGTCTCCAATTGCGTTTGAATACTCCAAACCCTTCCCTTTACATCTTGCAAGTTGCATGCTTTACTTTCCGCTGCTCATATACTCATTGCATGCTTGCTTGATATGTATTGTGTTTGTTAAACTTGTGCCTAAACTCCACTTAAACTTAAGAATATTAAAAACTGCAACTTTAGGCACCTAGTGTCTAATCACCCCCGCCCCCCTCTAGACACCTCTTCTCGATCCTTTCAGATGTATATAGATGCATTTTATGTGTAGATTCACTCATTTTTCTCCGTATGTGGTCCATAGTGAAATCTCTCCAAAGACTTATATTTAGGAACGGAGGGAGTAGTATAGTACTAGTATATACCGCATCATTCTTTGCTCCTTCTTACTACTCCGACATGTGGGAGAGCCAGCATCCGGGTCGATGTGTCATGCACCAGATTAGAGCGCGGAACGGAAGGGGGGCATCACCCCGGTTGGAGCGCCAGTAATTCATGACTATAGTGAGTGGTCATATCACAAGTCTTTCTAGCAGTAACGCGCCGTCAAATCGCACAGCCCCACTCGCTCACCCTCCTCGTCTCTCTGTCAAACCGCCTACCCGAAAACTGTCGCGCGTACTGCCCGGGAAAAGCCCCGCCCTCAACTTTTAACTACGCGAAAATAGTTCGAGCTTGTTCGTTCTATATAAATACAGTAAGTATTGTATGTTTATTCACCCGTGGGGTTGTTCAATGAATGGAAGGACGGGGAGCACAAGTGAACAATACTATAGTACTACTAGTAGTAGTAAGTAGGAGTCGTACAGTAGTCACCTTAAATAGAGAGTTTCTTTTCTTAATGCCACGTACACAAATTGAAACGCTTATTGTGGAGAGAGAAAAGATAATCACTCCACTATATATGGACGCAGGGGACTGAGCGCTTGTTTTACTAGGGTTGCTCTCTTCATTCTCTCATCCTCTCCAGATACAAACAAGACAGCGGTAGCGACATTTTCTCTCTGCTCACCGCTGGTCACAGATCCGGTCGGATCCCTTCGGCCGGTGTGTGTAGAGGACTAAAAGGTGCATCGTTCACGCGGTCATCGCCGCCAAGGGAGGAAACCCACAGCTGCCGGAGGGGCCCGATCCTCTGCCCGTGTCATTCTCTCCGACACAGTGCTGGCTCGGGAGGTCCTCCGACCCTTTTTCCTCCCTGTCTTATTGTCCGCAGATCCGACCTGCCGCCGCTGACATCCCGGCGACCCTCAGGTATAAGTTCTTCGAAACCGGCCTTGCTCTACTGCCCCAGCTCCCCACGTGTCTACATGTGCATCTTTTTCTACTCCCATCAGCTCTTCCAAAGCCACCTAAATTTTTAGTATTATTAGAGTTAAAGCTACTTCATGCATTCAAATCTAGCGCTTTGTTCAAACAACGAAGAAAGGGGGAAAGTTGTAGCATGAATCTAGGACTTGATTCAAAGAGGAAATAATATGGTGAAAGTAGTAGAGACCGGATACCCAACCGGTCTCTTGGTTGAAAATGGAAATAATGGGAAAACGCAGTACAAACTGGATAAGGAACAGATCTATTATTGGTTGAAAAAAGGATAGAAAGTGGCGGCTGGTGGACAAGTCAACAGAGTATGTCCAGGATTAGATTTGCTGCCATCACATAGTAAAAGGTCTCCAGGATTAGATTTGCTGCCCTCACATAGTAAAAGGTCTCAGGATTAGATTTGCTGCCCTCACATAGTAAAAGGTCTCATGATTAGATTTGCTGCCCTCACATAGTAAAAGGTCTCAGGATTAGATTTGCTGCCCTCACATAGTAAAAGGTCTCTAGGATTAGATTTGCTGCCCTCACATAGTAAAAGGTCTCCAGGATTAGATTTGCTGCCCTCACATAGTACAAGGTCTCCAGGATTAGGTTTGCTGCCCTCACATAGCATGAACAAACTCGGCATCACCACTTTATGCCTCCTTGTAGGTACATTGTGCTGATGCGTCCACTGTCGCATGTCCTTATACCAACCTTTTGTTGTTGTTAATGTAAGGGTGCATGTAAAATGAAGCAATCACACTGTTACCTTAGGGACATGTCTAACCAGTGTTATTGTTAATCTAATGCCTCCAGTGATAAGATGCAATTAAACTGTGTTACAAATGGCACTCCTGCTGTTTTCCCCAGTATGATAAGTAAGTTGCTCCTTTACGCTGCTGAGTGTCCTGGTGTCCCCACGGTCCCATGCCCTTAAACCAACTCTTTAGCTGCTGTTGATTTACTGTGTCTGGTAAACAAGCAATGCCACCATTAAAGTAATCCCATATTTGAGGAATCTCATTGTTGATCGTAATGCTTCTGGTAACATGAAGCATTGCAGACGTTTTAAAATTTCTACTATCCTTGCGTGATTGCCATGAACATAATTAAGATGCTTCTTTTCATTTTGTATGTGTTTCGTATATTCTTATTGACCAGCAACTGTTTACTTTCTATCTTTTTGTGCAGGTAGGGATATCCATTTCACCTTGTTGCTATTGTGACCTTTTGGTGAAGTGCACAAAACATTTTTTTTGGAATGAGTGTCTTGTGCAGTTCAACTAAACTGTCACGTGGGCAACATCTCTCAATTTTGGTGGAACTGCACAAAATGGTGATTGGAGTTTCCAAAATCTCCGTCAAGTTCTGCTGGTAATCTCGTGCAATATTTTATTAGCCTCTGCAAGATGAGTCGTCACTGTCACCACAATGGCACTTTATTTTAGTGGAACTGCACAAAAGGATAACAAAATTATAGTTGCACCTTACATGAGCCGGACAGCCAACCTTAATGTTCCTCAATTTTAGTGCAACTACTAAAAAAACCTACCAGTTCACGAGAGCAAGTACTTCTTGCTAGCTGAATGATGCAATCTTTGCTTCATTTTAGGTGAACTGCAGAAAAAGGCGCATGAATTGAATCATGGAACTCAAGGCAGGCTTCATCCGAGTGGAGGTGCAGGTTGAGTAAAGGAGGCCACTATTAAAGGGAAATCATGCTCTCCTGGTTTGTGCTATGCAAATAGGAATACTCAACTACAGATGTTGTGACGGTCAAGAGCATTCGCCAAGTTCTTCGATTGTATGACATGGCTAGCCAAGATGGATTTAATCCCGATATTCACTTTATCAAAAGGCTCTAATGGGTTGGTTCTGAATCTTGCAAGCTGGGAATCAGTGAGATGTGTAGGCATCTTTGTTGTACTTATTATTTGAATCTTATTTGCTGGTTCTGAATCTTGCAAGCTGGGAATCAATGAGATGTGTAGGTGATACGTCTCCAACGTATCTATAATTTTTGATTGCTCCATGCTATATTATCTACTGTTTTAGGCAATATTGGGCTTTATTATCCACTTTTATATTATTTTTGGGACTAACCTATTAACCGGAGGCCCAACCCAGATTTGCTGTTTTGTGCCTATTTCAGTGTTTTGAAGAAAAGGAATATCAGACGGAGTCGAAACGGAACGAAATCAACTTGAGAAGTTATTTTTGGAAGGAAACCTACCAGATGGGCTTGGAGTGCACGGAAGGGAAGAAGGGAGGCACCCACGAGGGTGGGGGCGCGCCCAGCCCCCTGGGGCGCGCCCCCCTACCTCGTGGCCCCCCCTTCGGTCCACTGACGTTCCCCTTTCACCGATATATACCTACGTATCGCAAAACTTCCAGAACAGAGATTGGATCGGGAGTTCCACTGCCGCAAGCCTCTGTAGCCACCAAAAACCTAATCGGGACCCTGTTTCGGCACCCTCCCGGAGGGGGGGAACCCTCACCGGTGGCCATCTTCATCATCCCGGCGCTCTCCATGACGAGGAGGGAGTAGTTCACCCTCGGGGCTGAGGGTATGTACCAGTAGCTATGTGTTTGATCTCTCTCTCTCTCTCTCTCTCGTGTTCTTGATTTGGCACAATCTTGATGTATCGCGAGCTTTGCTATTATAGTTGGATCTTATGTTTCTTCTCCCCCTCTTCTCTCTTGTAATGGATTGAGTTTTCCCCTTGAAGTAATGTTATCGGATTGAGTCTTTAAAGATTTGAGAACACTTGATGTATGTCTTGTCGTGCGTATCTGTGGTGACAATGGGATATCACGTGCCACTTGATGTATGTTTTGGTGACCAACTTGCGGGTTCCGCCCATGAACCTATACATAGGGGTTGGCACACGTTTTCGTCGTGATTCTCCGGTAGAAACTTTGGGCACTCTTTGAAGTACTTTGTGTTGGTTTGAATAGATGAATTGAGATTGTGTGATGCATATCGTATAATCATGCCCACGGATACTTGAGGTGACATTGAAGTATCTAGGTGACATTAGGGTTTTGGTTGATTTGTATCTTAAGGTGTTATTCTAGTATGAACTCTAGGGCTGTTTGTGACACTTATAGGAATAGCCCAATGGATTGATTGGAAAGAATACTTTGAGGTGGTTTCGTACCCTACCATAATCTCTTCGTTTATTCTCCACTATTAGTGACTTTGGAGTGACTCTTTGTTGCATGTTGAGGGATAGTTATATGATCCAACTATGTTATTATTGTTGAGAGGACTTGCACTAGTGAAAGTATGAACCCTAGGCCTTGTTTCCTAGCATTGCAATACCGTTTACGCTCACTTTTACCACTTGTTACCTTGCTGTTTTTATATTTTCAGTTTACAAAAACCTATATCTACCATCCATATTGCACTTGTATCACCATCTCTTCGCCGAACTAGTGCACCTATACAATTTACCATCGTATTGGGTGTGTTGGGGACACAAGAGACTCTTTGTTATTTGGTTGCAGGGTTGCTTGAGAGAGACCATCTTCATCCTACGCCTCTCACGGATTGATAAACCTTAGGTCATCCACTTGAGGGAAATTTGCTACTGTCCTACAAACCTGTGCACTTGCAGGCCCAACAACGTCTACAAGAAGAAGGTTGTGTAGTAGACATCAAGCTCTTTTCTGGCGCCGTTGCTGGGGAGGCTAGGTAAGTGAAGGTATATCTTTAGATCTTGCAATCGAATCTTTTTGTTTCTTGTTTTAGCACTAGTTACTTTATAAAAGAAAACTACCAAAAAATGGAATTGAGTTTGTCTCATACACTTCACCTTTATCTTTTGTGAGTATGATGGAAAGGAAAATTGTGCCAAAGTGTTAGAAGAAGAATGCATTAAATTGTTCGGCACTAAATCTTTGAATGATGAGCATGATTGCAATGTTGTTAGTACGAATTCCTTGAATATCCATGATGCTAATGATATGCAAAGCCACAAGCTTGGGGAAGCTATGTTTGATGAAGATGATATTTTTCCCCCAAGCTTTGATGAGCAAATTTACTATGATGAAAGCATGCCTCCTATCTATGATATAAAGAATAATGATAACCATGAAACTTGTCATCTTGATCTTAATTTTCAATCACATGATAGTCATTTTGTTGAGTTTGCTCCCACTATTCCGAATGAGAAGAATTTTGCTTGTGTGGTGAGTAATAAAATTTCTATGCTAATAGATCATGAAAAGAATGTTTTAGGTGCTGGTTATATTGTTGAATTCATTCATGATGCTACTGAAAATTATTATTAGGGAGGAATATATGTTTGTAGGAATTGCAATAATATCAAGTTTCCTCTCTATGTGCTTAAAATCTTGAAGTTATGCTTGTTTTACGTTCCTATGCAAGATGATTCTTGTTCCCATAAGTTATTTGCTCACAAAATCCCTATACATAGGAAGTGGGTTAGACTTAAATGTGCTAGTCATATTCTTCATGATGCTCTCTTTATTTTTCAGTTCTTATCTTTTATGTGAGCATCATTAAAATCACCATGCCTAGCTAGGGGCGTGAAACGATAGCGCTTGTTGGGAAGCAACCCAATTTTATTTTAGTTTCTTGATTTTTGGTTCTGTTTAGGAATAAATAATCCATCTAGCTTCTGTTTATATGTGGTTTTATGTTTTAATTAGTGTTTGTGCCAAGTAGAACCTTTGGGAAGACTTGGGTGAAGTCTTTATGATCATGCTGTAAAAACAGAAACTTTAGCGCTCACGAGATTAGCTTCAACTTTTTACTGGAGAGTGATATTTAGTTGATTATTTTTGCAGGTGATTACTAGAAAAATTACGCAGATCCACCAATTTATTTTAGAATTTTTGGAGTTCCAGAAGTTTGAGTTAGTTACAGATTACTACAGACTGTTCTGTTTTTGACAGATTCTGTTTTCATTGTGTTGTTTGCTTATTTTGATGAATCTATGGCTAGTAAAATAATTTATAAAGCATAGAGAAGTTGGAATACAGTAGGTTTAACACCAATATAAATAAAGAATGAGTTCATTACAGTACCTTGAAGTGGTATTTTGTTTTCTTTCGCCAACGGAGCTCATGAGTTTTCTGTTAAGTTTTGTGTTGTGAAGTTTTCAAGTTTTGGGTAAAGATTCGATGGACTATGGAATAAGGAGTGGCAAGAGCCTAAGATTGGGGATTTCCAAGGCACCCCAAGGTAATATTCAAGGATAACCAAGCGTCTAAGCTTGGGGATGCCCCGGATGGCATCCCCTCTTTTGTCTTCATTCATCGGTAACTTTACTTGGAGCTATATTTTTATTCACCACATGATATGTGTTTTGCTTGGAGCGTCATTTTATTTTCTTTAGCTTTGCTTGCTGTTTGAATAAAGTACCAAGATCTGAAATTCTTAAATGTGGGAGAGTCTTCACATAGTTGCATAATTATTCTACTACTCATTGATCTTCACTTATATCTTTCTGAGTAGTTTGTTGTTTGCTCTAGTGCTTCACTTATATCTTTTAGAGCATGGTGGTAGTTGTATTTTGAAGGAATAGATGAACTCTCATGCTTCACTTAGATCATTTTGAGAGTCTTAAATATCATGGTAATTTGCTTAAAATCCTAATATGCTAAGCATAAAAGATTTGTAAGAATTCTTTTGAGTGTGTTGAATACTAAGAAAAGATTGAAGCATGATAATTGTTTTGAGATATGGAGGTGATAATATTAGAGTCATGCTAGCTGAGTAGTTGTGAATTTAAAGAATACTTGCGTTGAAGTTTGTGATTCCCGTAGCATGCACGTATGGTGAACCGTTATGTAACGAAGTCGGAGCATGATGTGTTTATTGATTGTCTTCCTTATGAGTGGCGGTCGGGGACGAGCGATGGTCTTTTCCTACCAATCTATCCCCCTAGGAGCATGCGCGTAATACTTTGCTTTGATAACTTCTAGATTTTTGCAATAAGTATATGAGTTCTTTATGACTAATGTTGAGTCCATGGATTATACACATTTTTCCCCATCCTTCCACCATTGCTAGCCTCTCTAATACCGCGTACTTTTCGCCAGTATCATACACCCACCATATATCTTCCTCAAAACAGCCACCATACCTACCTATCATGGCATTTCCATAGCCATTCCGAGATATATTGCCATGCAACTTTCCACCGTTCCGTTTATTATGACACACTCCATCATTGTCATATTGCTAGCATGATCATGTAGTTGACATCGTATTTGTGGCAAAGCCACCATTCATAATTCTGTCATACATGTCACTCTTGATTCATTGCATATCCCGGTACACCGCCGGAGGCATTTATACAGAGTCATATCTTGTTCTAAGTATCGAGTTGTAATTGTTGAGTTGTAAGAAAAATAAAAGTGTGATGACCATCATTTTTAGAGCATTGTCCCAAGTGAGGAAAGAATGATGGAGACTATGATTCCCCCACAAATCGGGATGAGACTCCGGTTGAAAAAAAAAGAGAAAGACCAAAAAAAGAGAAGGCCCAAAAAAAGAAAAAAAAGAAAAAAATGAGAGAAAAAGAGAGAAGGGGCAATGCTACTATCCTTTTACCACACTTGTGCTTCAAAGTAGCACCATGATCTTTATGATAGAGAGTCTCCTATGTTGTCACTTTCATATACTAGTGGGAATTTTTACATTATAGAACTTGGCTTGTATATTCCAATGATGGGCTTCCTCAAAATGCCCTAGGTCTTCGTGATCAAGCGAGTTGGTTGCACACCCACTTAGTTTCTTTTGTTGAGCTTTCATACACTTATAGCTCTAGTGCATCCGTTGCATGGCAATCCCTACTCACTCACATTGATATCTACTAATGGGCATCTCCATAGCCCGTTGATACGCCTAGTTGATGTGAGACTATCTTCCCCTCTTTTTGTCTTCTCCACAACCACCATTCTATTCCACATATAGTGTTATATCCATGGCTCACGCTCATGTATTGCGTGAAGATTGAAAAAGTTTTGAAAATGCTAAAGTATGAAACACTTGCTTGGCTTGTCATCGGGGTTGTGCATGATTTAAATACTTTGTGTGGTGAAGATGGAGCATAGCCAGACTATATGATTTTGTAGGGATAACTTTCTTTGGCCATGTTATTTTGAGAAGACATAATTGCTTTATTAGTATGCTTGAAGTATTATTATTTTTATGTCAATATGAACTTTTGTCTTGAATCTTTCGGATCTGAATATTCATATCACAATTAAGAAGAGTTACATTGAAATTATGCCAAGTAGCACTCCGCATCAAAAATTCTTTTTTATCATTTACCTACTCTAGGACGAGCAGGAATTAAGCTTGGGGATGCTTGATATGTCTCCAACGTATCTATAATTTTTGATTGCTCCATGCTATATTATCTACTGTTTTAGGCAATATTGGGCTTTATTATCCACTTTTATATTATTTTTGGGACTAACCTATTAACCGGAGGCCCAGCCCAGATTTGCTGTTTTGTGCCTATTTTAGTGTTTTGAAGAAAAGGAATATAAGACGGAGTCGAAAGGGAACGAAATCAACTGGAGAAGTTATTTTTGGAAGGAAACCTACCGGATGGGCTTGGAGTGCACGTCAGGGAAGAAGGGAGGTGCCCACGAGGGTGGGGGCGCGCCCACCCCCTGGGGCGCGCCCCCATACCTCGTGGCCCCCCCTTCGGTCCACCGACATTCCCCTTTCACCCATATATACCTACGTATCGCAAAACTTCCAGAACAGAGATAAGATCGGGAGTTCCGCCGCCGCAAGCCTCTGTAGCCACCAAAAACCTAATCGGGACCCTGTTCTGGCACCATGCCGGAGGGGGGGAACCCTCACCGGTGGCCATCTTCATCATCCCGACGCTCTCCATGACGAGGAAGGGGTAGTTCACCCTCGGGGCTGAGGGTATGTACCAGTAGCTATGTGTTTGATCTCTCTCGCGCGTGTTCTTGATTTGGCACGATCTTGCTGTATCGCGAGCTTTGCTATTATAGTTGGATCTTATGTTTCTTCTCCCCCTCTTCTCTCTTGTAATGGATTGAGTTTTCCCCTTGAAGTAATGTTATCGGATTGAGTCTTTAAAGATTTGAGAACACTTGATGTATGTCTTGTCGTGCGTATCTGTGGTGACAATGGGATATCATGTGCCACTTGATGTATGTTTTTGTGACCAACTTGCGGGTTCCGCCCATGAACCTATGCATAGGGGTTGGCACACCTTTTCGTCGTGATTCTCCGGTAGAAACTTTGGGCACTCTTTGAAGTACTTTGTGTTGGTTTGAATAGATGAATTGAGATTGTGTGATGCATATCGTATAATCATGCCCACGGATACTTGAGGTGACATTGGAGTATCTAGGTGACATTAGGGTTTTGGTTGATTTGTATCTTAAGGTGTTATTCTAGTACGAACTCTGGGGATGTTTGTGACACTTATAGGAATAGCCCAATGGATTGATTGGAAATAATAACTTTGAGGTGGTTTCGTACCCTACCATAATCTGTTCGTTTATTCTCCGCTATTGGTGACTTTCGAGTGACTCTTTGTGCATGTTGAGGGATAGTTATATGATCCAACTATGTTATTATTGTTGAGAGGA
This sequence comes from Aegilops umbellulata, assembly GCA_032464435.1. NCBI lineage: Eukaryota > Viridiplantae > Streptophyta > Magnoliopsida > Poales > Poaceae > Aegilops > Aegilops umbellulata. Next base: position 103,329,762 of record CP136060.1, on the reverse strand, counting down.
CTTGCACTAGTGAAAGTATGAACCCTAGGCCTTGTTTCCTAGCATTGCAATACCGTTTACGCTCACTTTTACCACTTGTTACCTTGCTGTTTTTATACTTTCAGTTTACAAAAACCTATATCTACTATCCATATTGCACTTGTATCACCATCTCTTCGCCGAACTAGTGCACCTATACAATTTACCATTGTATTGGGTGTGTTGGGGACACAAGAGACTCTTTGTGATTTGGTTGCAGGGTTGCTTGAGAGAGACCATCTTCATCCTACGCCTCTCACGGATTGATAAACCTTAGGTCATCCACTTGAGGGAAATTTGCTATTGTCCTACAAACCTGTGCACTTGCAGGCCCAACAATGTCTACAAGAAGAAGGTTGTGTAGTAGACGTCAGTAGGCATCTTTGTTGTACTTATTATTTGGATCTTATTTGTTGGTTCTGAATCTTGCAAGCTGGGAAACACGGCATGATGATGCAGAGGACAACAACCATAACAAATAGTTCAAACTTGGTAGTATTATCTTTGTGAAAGTGCGACAAATGTGCTGATCGTGTGCGTCCTGAGAATAATAATTCTAATTGTTGTGCATGTTGATCCTGTGGCACTGATAGAACGAGCGAATGCATTGCTTGTTTTAAGTATAAATTTCTATTAAAGCTAATTAAATTTAAGTAAAGTGACCACTAGCTCCTGTTATTACAGTACCAATACAGACCCGCTCGTGAACCGACGTGTGGCCGAGGGTGCATCTTCTGCCGAGCGTGCAGCGGAAGAGGGAGGGGTAGTAACTGTTGTCGCCTGTACACACTCAGCTTACTGCTGAATCCAGTTCCCCAGGAGCTGAAAAACGAACTGCTGCCGCCGCCTACACACTCGTTCACTCGAAGAGACTCCAATGGCGATCCGAGGGGTGAGCCTACTGGATATGGAGTTCAGCAAGGAGTTCCCCTTTGAGTTCGCCATTCATTCCTATGCCTGCACCAAGTTGAATGTGATGTACACCAACGATACGGACTCGGTGAAGCTCTGCCTTGCCTCAGTCCTGGAGCATTCGCCCGTTTCATCGGCAGCGCCAACTGCACCTTCGCTACGGTGGAGAGAAGGAAGAACGCGACGATTCGGCCATATGGTGCAACAAGCTTGTCGACATCCAGAAGCAATACAAGATCATCAGCAACGGGCAGGAGAAGGACTCTGTGGTTGACCTCACTGAGACCATAATCGACCCCTGATACGCCAACATGAAAGAAGACAACGATACACGGACATGAGGGTGTGTCTGCTTCCCGTAACCGACAAGTACACGGACAGCCGCAGCGTCATGATCAAGCGTGCCAGGAAGGTCTAGATGTTGTACTTTATCTATTTATAAGCACCTTTATCATCTGAGTGTTTCATGCATTAGCCTATGTGTCGTAATTATCTGTTTTGTCCGAAATATTTCTTTTAAGAACCCATTAACCTGATTGCTTTTTTTAGTGGCTATTTGCTTATGTATGTAAACTAGTTCACTTGTCCGTAAAAAAAACTAGTTCACTCGGTTGCCTTGCTTTGAATCTCCTTCCTCCCAACATATTCCCCTCCTCAGTTGGACCCAGCAGGTCTTTGAATTTTCTCCCACTTCCTTTTTCGATGTAAACTGAGTTTTCTCCCAGTACTTTCCCCTAGAACCAACTCAACTGTTCCACGTCTAGCCTAAAAAATAATAATACCCCATGTACTATTAACTCATCAAATTAAAATTATATTTTATTTCGTAAGTTGAAAGTTCTTACAAAATAATAATAATAATTGTTTATATATAACTTGGCAAGTTAACTCCTAGTGATTGCGTACATAAGCTTGAAAAGATTTTATTGACGTGCAATCATGTGTTTATGTTTTTATAACATTTCTCCGTCTAGCCCAACATGATATTTTCACCCAGCCCAGCAAGTCCGCGGATTTCGAGAAAAATGCAAATGGGATTTAAACGGGCTGCATAGATGCTACATCATTGTTTCACCCAGCCCACCAAATGGACTAAAAAAACGTTCCCCCCGCTGACAGGTCGGACCCACCAGCTATATCTTCGCACGCAAGGAAGTGCCTCCTTATTACGCACCAAAAAATGAATACCCCCTGCTAGCTGGGACCCACCATAGTGGGTGGCTGACTTGTGGACCTACTAAGTTGACGAGGACGGAGGGCTTTGTCAACTTAGTCAATATGAACGATTCTAGCTCCAGTGACCCTACGATGTCCATCCAACGGCCATAGTGCTTCTTCAACCTCTGGTCTTCTTGCTCCAGCCGCCCAAAGTTGAGCCGGTCGTGCCGCGTGCTCCTGCCTCTCGTGGCCGGCTGTGATGCCGCGGAGGCCTCACCGCCCCCTACTACTCCCACCGCTGGCCCATGCTATCCCTCTACTCACCCACACCCCCTGTTATTCTGCGGCGACGGCAACCTCACGCCGCAGCCGAACCAGTGAACCCTCGTACTCCTCTCCGAGTGGGCATCCACTGCCGCGTCTTCCCCGGCTCCGCGTCGTCCCCTTCCTAGTCCTCGCCGTCGTCCACTGCCTTGGTGCTCTAGGCGCGGCATGGTCAATGTGGTCAACGACTGACTTCCATCGGAAGAGTACTGTACGTGGAGAGGCTGACAGCTGGGTCCACGGCCACAGTCCAGTTTTTTTGATTTGCCAAGTAAGTCGCTTTGTCAGGCCTGTTGGGCTGCAAATCTTTCAAGACGAGGAGAGCTTCATTCGGCTGGCCGAGAAAATGGCCCATCAGTAATGAGAAATGGGCTGTACATTTTTAAAACACATCAAACCGGCAATTAGTTTAAAATATCTTTTTTTATTTCGAGATTTTAAATTACATTAATTTTTATGCGTGGAGAATTTGTTGGATTTTATATTGATATACATTTATTTTTAAAATCTGTTTGAATGTGAGTCGAAATTTCAGGATTAAAAACAGTTTGGATTGCACCGAAATATGCAAAATTTCATATAATTTTTTAACCGTGGCCACAATATGTGCTGTAATGCTAACAAAAAGAATATGGGCTTCAAAAAAACCTTAATAATTAACAAATGGGATGTAAATTATTAGAAATAATGGCAGATGGGATGTATGCTGTTTTCCACAGATTTGAGGCTTTCTTAAAAAAAAGGTTGACGCACGAGCAGTGACTGTTGGATGGCCATCCAACGGCCGTCGTGGTTCTTCAATCTCTGCTCTTCCTGCTCCAGCCGCTCAAACAGGCGCCGGCGGGACTGCCTGCTCCCTCCTCCCCGCGGCCGGCTGTGCTGCCGCACAGGCCGCACCGCCCCATCGTACTCCCATCGCTGGCCTAGCCATCCCTCTACTCACCCACACGTGTTGTTATTCTCCGGCGGCGGCAGGCGAACCAGTAAACCCTCGTACAGTCGTACTCCCCTTCGTGTGGGAAACAACTGTCGAGTCTTCCCTGCCTCCGTGTCGTTCCCTTCCTAGGTCTCACTGTCGTCCACCGCCCTGGTGCTCTCAGCGCGGCCTGGTCAACGTGGTCAACGACCGACATGCATCTGAAGTGGACTTTACATGGAGAGGCCGACAGCTGGCTCCACGGCCGCACGCAAGGAAATGCCTCCTTATTACACGCAAAATAATGATTCCTCCACCTGACATCAGGGACCCACCGAAAGGGCCTCTGTATTTCATGAAAAAAACGTTACCGCCGCTGACAGCTCGGACCCACAAGCTATATCTTCGCACGCAAGGAAGTGCCTCCTTATTACGCACAAAAAAAATGAATACTCCCCCTGTTAGTTGGGACCCAGTATAGTGGCAGGCTGACTTGTGGGCCTACTAAGTTGACGGGGACGGAGGGCTTTGTCAACTTAGTCAATATGAACGATTCTAGATCCAGTGACCGTACGATGTCCATCCAACGGCCGTAGTGCTTCTTCAACCTCTGGTTTTCTTGCTCCAGCCGCCCAAACCAGCGCCGGTCATGCCTCGTGCTCCTGCCTCCCGTGGCTGGCTGCGATGCGGCGGAGGCCTCACCGCCCCCTACTACTCCCACCGCTGGCCAGGCCATCCCTCTACTCACCCACACTCCCTGTTATTCTGCGGCGACGGCAGTCTCACACCACAGCGAACCAGTGAACCCTCATACTCCTCTACGCGTGGGCATCCACTGCCGCGTCTTCCCCGGCTCCGCGTCGTCCCCTTCCTAGGCCTCGCCATCGTCCACCGCCCTGGTGCTCTCGGCGCGGCATGGTCAACGTGGTCAAGGAATGGCTTCCATCGAACGTGTACTGTACGTGGAGAGGCTGACAGCTGGGTCCACGGCCGCAGCAAGGAAGTGCCTCCTTATTACATGCAAAATAATTATTCCTCCACCTGACAACGGGGACCCACCGGACGGGCCACCATATTTCGTGAAAAAAACGTTTGCCCCTGACTGCTGGGACCCACCAGCTACATCTTCACACACAAGGAAGTGTGTGACAGTCGGGACCCACCTGGTCGAAGCGTACGTAGCATTGTTATTCTGGTTGCGAACGTGTACGTACATATATACTGGTCGACGTAGAGGCACGCACGTAGCATGTACACGTACATACAGCGGCCAGGGTGCAAGAAAGAAAATACGGCCACGTATGTGTACATACGGGCGGGGTCTCGAAAGCCTACTCGCGCATACGTACGGCCAGGGCTCGTGTACATGGCTGGGTCGGAACGGAGAAACAGCGTCGTCGTCGTGTTCATGGGGAGGCAACGGAATGTGTCGTGTTAATGGGGAGGCAACGGAATGCGTCGTGTTCATGGGGAGGCAACGGAATGCGTCGTGTTCATCAGAAGGGCTTGGACGGAACAGGCGATGGAAACGAGGCCTGGCGTACCGCAGAACGGAGGAAATGGCCTTGTGTTCGACTGGCCATGTTCGAAACGGGATCCTGTTCATCGGGAGGGGTCTGGCGTACCGCAAAACGGAGGCAACGGACCTCCTACGGTCGAAATGGGGGTCCTGTTGATCGGGAGGGGTGTGGCGTACCGCAAAATGGACGAAACGGACTTGTGTTGGAGCGCTACGGTCGAAACGGGGGTCCTGTTCATCGGGAGGGGTGTGGCGTACCGCAAAATGGGACTCCACGGAATACTGTTCATCTCCACCGTCGACCCCCTCCAGCCTCCACGAGCTACTATTCATCCACCGTCGACCTCCTCCAGCCTCCACCTGCGACTGTTCATCCACGGGCTCCTGTTCATCCAGCCTCCACCGTGCGCTACTCCACCGGCTACTGTTCAACCAGCCCTCTCCACGGGCTCCTGTTCAACCACCCCTCCACGGGCTACTGTTCATCCTGCCCTCCACCGTCTACTGTTCATCCTGACCTCCATGGGGTGGTCCTGTTCATCCAGCCCTCCACGGGGTCCTGTTCATCTACCCCCATCGGGAACTGTGCATCCAACCCCCCCCCCCCCGCAACGCTAAATGTTCATCCAGAGGCAGCATCGATCGGCTTTAGTTAGCAGCAGTAGCGAAGGAATCGCTCGATCGGGTTCAGTTAACAACCATCGATCGATCACTCGGGTTCAGTAACGCGTAGCCTGCAGTGCAATCGCTCGGGTTTAGTTAGAGCCCAACGCCTCGCTCGGGTTCAGTTAGAGCCAACGCCTCGCACACACGCGCGTACGTGTACGAGAGAAACGCGCATCGCTCGGCCCCTAACCTCCCACCGTAACCGGGAACTCCCCGAAATTTTCCTCCCCCTTGCTTCTACCACGGTTTTTTCCGTCATGGACAGCCCAAAGAATGTCATGCAGCTGCGTCTCTGGCCCGCCCAGGACGAAAAGCCCATTTTTTATCATGATTTTTTGTCATAGAAGTAGGAGCCCACCACATCTATGATGAACCGGGTTTTGTCACAATTATCGTCATAGAAGTGTCATATGTATGACAAGAAAAAAATTCGTTCAGCCCAAAATGTCACGGATGTGTCTTTTTTTTGTAGTGCAGGAGCATGGGCGGCGATGTTGGCAGGGATGTATCCCGCACTACGCAGCTCTAGGATGGTGCCCTTCGTCACAATGGAGCCACCCTAGTGCACCTTGAGGGTGTCGGCCATGGCTGGGTAGGGGAGCTTGGGTGCGTTGTGGATGGAAGCGAGATTGGATCTGGATGCTGGATCTCGAGAGGGCGACAGAAGGGGGAAATGAGAGCGTGCTTTTTTATGTTGTTGTTTTCTTGCTCTTATAGGTTGATGAAAGGCCAAGAATCCTCCTTGTTGCGCCGGTTAAAACGCAACTCCCCCACAAAATATGTCGTTGTGTGTAGGGGGAAAACCAAATCTTGATGATATCCCTAAGGAACTGGGCACGATCTCCACTTTGATGGGATGCGCCACTAAAGGGGTTGCCTCGGGCCACGATTTGGGTTGCGCCGCTTCAATAAAGTTGTCAGGATAGGCGGAACTATTTGCACCTTCGTGGTCGGCCTTCGAGGCTAAGTAATCCCGCCTCCTCAAGAAAAGCGTGAGCTTGGCCAAGTTTGATTTGCAAGGCACTACTTCTTTAAAGAACAGTTCGAGGATCTTAAAGACACAAAGGGGAACTCGTTTATCAAGCCAAGGACTTCAGTTGCGAGGTTATCTTCATCAAAGAGATCGTCCTCGGCGTAGAAGACTAGTTCGGGGGTTACTGACGGTATCCTAGACTACCTAGTCGGCCCATGCTCCTCGAGCTGGGCTGGTGGGCCCTCATTCATCCCAAGATGGACTCCGGAAGCCGCACGATGGGGGCATGATCGAGACTGCATCTGCCGAAGACTTAACGTACACTCCAATACTCCTCTTGCCGCCTCCATGCCTGGATACCGACCTTGTAACCCTAGGAGCCCTACCTGGCATGTATATAAGCTAGAGGGTTTAGCCCGTAGAAGGGACTAGAACACAATCTCATTCACCTAGCCCTAGAGTTAAAACACATCTTATGATCGAGATCACCTCTGTATTTGATACACCTTCATCAATATAAACAAGAGCATGGCATAGGGTTTTACCTCCATCAAGAGGGCCCGAACCTAGGTAAACATCGTCTTCCTGTTCCTGTTACCCTCGATACGAGATCCACAGCTCGGAACCCCCTACCCCGAGGTCTGCCGGATTTCACACCGACAATCGTCATACTAGAGCATTGTCCCAGTGAGGAAAGGATGATGGAGACTATGATTTCCCCACAAGTTGGGATGAGACTCCACACCAAAAAAGAGGCCAAAAATAGCCCAACAACAAAAATGAGAGAAAAAGAGAGAAGGGACAATGTTACTATCCTTTTCCACACTTGTGCTTCAGAGTAGCACAATGTTCTTCATATAGAGAGTCTCATGAGTTGTCACTTTCATATACTAGTGGAAAATTTTCATTATAGAACTTTGCTTGCATATTCCGATGATGGGCTTCCTCAAATGCCCGAGGTCTTCATGAGCAAGTGAGTTGGATGCACACCTACTTAGTTTTCGTCGAGCTTTCATACACTTATAGCTCTTAGTGCACCGTTACATGGCAATCCCTACTCCTCGCATTGATATCGATTGATGGGCATCTCCAGAGCCTGTTGATTAGCCGCGTCGATGCGAGACTTTCTTCCTTTTTGACTTCCCTTATTGATCTCTATCACCGCATTATAGTCCATCTATAGCTATATCCATGGCTCACACTCATGTACTGCGTGGGGTTAAAAATGCCGAAGCGCGTTAGAAGTACGATCCAATTGTCTGGTTTGACACCGGGGTGCTCATGATTTATATTTATGCGGTGAAGGCGGAGTCATGCCATGCTAACATGATAAAATGAGTGGGCATAATATTCGTTAAGAATCGTATATTTTGAAAAAGTAATGATTATGTTTCTTATATTCATAGATATTATTATGTTTATATTGTTACTTCATCATTTCTCAATGATTATAACGTAAACAGATTACATGATACACATGTCAGGTAGCATTTCACATCAAAAATTCGGTTTTTATAATTTACCTACTCGAGGACGAGTATAAATTAAGCTTGGGGATGCTAATACATCTTCAACATATCTATATTTTTTTTAATATTTCATGTTATCATACTATCAAACTTTCTACTTTATATGCACTTTTATGCTATTTTATATTATTTTTGGGAACTAACCTATTAGCACAGTGCCTAGTGTCAGCTACTATTTTCTGCTTTTTTTATTTTCCAGAGAATCAGTACCAAACGGAGTCCAAACGCTATGAGACTTTTTAATGATACTTTTCTGGACAAAAGAGACCATAGAAGCTTCGGGAGGATACCTGATGTGAAGCAAGGAGACAGCAAGGCAACAGGGCACGCCCTGTTATCTTGTGGGCTCCACGTGGCTCCTTCTGACCTAATTTCACTTCTATAAATTCTCGAATATTGGGAAACCCCCAGGGAGCCTCCCGAAACACTTTTTCCGCCACTGCAAGCTTCTGTTCTTCCGTGATCCCATCTGGAGGCCTTTTCTGGTACTCTGTCGGAGGGGGAATCGATCAGGGAGGGCTTCTACATCATCCTTGCTACCTATCGATAATGCGTGAGTAGTTTACCATAGACCTACAGGTCCATAGCTAGTAGCTAGATGACTTCTTCACTCTCTCTGATCTTCAATACAATGTTCTCCTCGATCTTCTTGGAGTTCTATTCGATGTAATCTTCTTTTGCGGTGTGTTTGTTGGGATCCAATGAATTGTGGGTTTATGATCAGATTATTCATTGAAAATAATTGAGTCTTTTCAGAACTTTATTATGCATGGTTATGATAGCTTTGTATTTCTCTCCAATTTATCCGTTTGATTTGGCCAACTAGATTGATTTATCTTCAGTGGGAGAGGTGCTTTGTAGTGGGTTCAATCTTGTGGTGTCCTCACATCGTGATCGAAGGGGTAGCGAGGCATGTATTGTATTGTTGCCATTAAGGATAAAACGATGGGGTTTATTCATATTGCTTGACTTTACTTTGTCTACATCATGGCATCTTGCTTAAAACGTTACTCTGTTTGTCATGAACTTAATGTCATAGATGCATACTGGATAGCGGTCGATTGGTGGAGTAATAGTAGTAGATGCAGGCAGGAGACGGTCTACTTGTCACAGACGTGATGTCTATATGTGTGATCATTGCCATGAATATCGTCATAACTATGCGCTTTTCAACCAATTGCCCAACAGTAATTTGTTTAGCCACCATATGCTATGTCTTCGAGAGAGAAGCCTCTAGTGAAAATATGGCCCCCGGGTCTACTTTTATCATATTATAAAAAACAAAAATACCTTGCTGTAATTTTTTACTTTTATTTTTATCTATCTATCACTATCGGAATTAATCCTTGCAAGTAACGAGTTCAAGGGAATTGACAACCCGCTTGCCCGTGTTGGGTGCAAGTATTTGCTTTTGTGTGTAGGTGCCGAAGACGAGAATTTGCGTGGTTCTCCTATTGGTTCGATAAACCTGATTCTCACTGAGGGGAATACTTATCTCTGCTGTACTACTTCACCTTTTCCCTTGAGGAAAAATCCCAATGCAGTTTACGAGTAGCAGCTGCAATATACAATTTGGACTTCTGACCGACGAGCCCGGCATTGCCTTCAAGACTCACCATACACATGTCTTCAATAGAAGGACAATGCCGACCACATTTTGCTTCAGTGTGTATATGCTCGAGAAGTTTGGCACTTATGCAGTTATGCTTAACCTCGATTCGGCTGAATGTACAATGCCTGAGTAAAAATGACCATTTCCTGGATTGGTGGCTGGCGCAAAGAAAGCTCTTCAGGGTGAAAGAGAAACGAGGCTTCGACGCGATGGTGATCGCAATTGCCTGGTCTCCCTGAAAGCAGAGGAATGTCAGGGTCTTCAATAGAATTCAGCAACAAAAACAGCGGAGTCAACTGTGCAGTGCCATCTTAATGGAATTGAGGGATTGAAAGATTGCTATAGGTGGTGTGGATGGTTTCAAGAGATTTGTGAGAGAGTAGTGTTAGAACTTTGGAAGGTGTGGGTGTGGTGTTATCTTTGTCGAATGTTCGCATCTCTTGTAAATCTTTTGCTCCCTTCTCTAAAAATATGGTACATCATTGGCATACTCTCTAGAAAAACTGTAGGTACTCCTGCAAAATTACAAGTACAAGAAGCCACTTACAAGGACTACCACGAATCCATACAGCATGCAACAGACAGATCCAGGTGCCCTGTCTCCATCCAGGCTGCAATACAAGCACAGCTGAGGTGATGATATTGTTTCAGCAGCAAAAGTACCTTCGGTTCATGTCAAAATGTCAAAACCCCACTGAAAGTTATTCATCATTCGAGCGAAGAGACTCGAGGGAAACAGCGCCTGATGATAATAACTATGTACAGATCCCCGCGACTTGATCGTCACCCTGACCTACAACGCGTACATCTTCTTGTACTCGGTGTTGATCAGCTCCGGGTCCGAGTCGACCGGCATGGACCATGACCGGGACTGGCTGGCGGAGGCCTTCCTGATCTTCCTCATGCTCTTCTCCTCCATCCTGTGCGCAACGATGCAGTAGCACATGGAGCCGAGGGTGGTGAGCATGATCACCGCACCGATGGCCATGGTGCACCAGGCCAGCCACCAGTCGCCGCGGCCGACCACGACGTAGGTCAGCGCTATGAACGCCGCGGAGATGAAGAGGCACGCCAGCCACATGAGCTTGTTCATCACGAACACCATCCTCCGCTTGGCCTTCTGCTCCACCACGATCAGCGACGTCTGGACGACCACGACGGCGAGCGAGATGAAGAGCGCCAGGGAGTCGAACACCAGGAACATTATGAAGGCCGGTTCGCTGGCCACGTACGCCTGCCCCAGCGACATGTCGGGGGGCGCCTGGCTCATGTCCTCCACGAAGTTGCCGGGCACGGTGAATATGGCGGCGAAGGCGACGGTGGCGATGAGCACCGCCACGACCGTGTTGGAGTTGATGGCGTTGTTCAGGCCGCCGATGTGGAGCTTCTCCAGCCTGCTCTTGATCTTCTGGACCTGCATCTTGGTCTGCCGTGTCTGCTTGATCTGGGACTGCACGTCGTGCCTGATATCACTCACGGTTTGCTTCAGCTGCTTTGCCGGGTTTGCAGGATGCACTGGCTCTTTTGCAGTTACGACGCCGCCGGCGTCTCTCAGAATGTTGACGAGTTCTTGGTTGTTCATCTTCTCAGCAATGGCAAGTGCAGTCTCTCCAGATCTGTTAGCTGCGTTGACATCAATCCCCTCAATTGATAGTAGAGTCTGCACTATCTGCAAGGAATTAAAACATGTCTCAGTCAAGATAACAAAAAGCACTGAAAAATAGGAACTGGAAAATTCTCAACAAAACGAGAAGTTCCTAGGAGACATCAATCCCTTATTCCAAGAACCTAAGCTACTTCATGTTTATGTTGAGCTTCAGTGAGATATTATGCCTCTAACAAGTTCAAATAATCTTGTTCTTAATTCTATTTATTTGTTTACTGAAAGAAAAAAACATTATTGCAATCCTAAGCAGAGAAGATGTTTACAGCAAAAAAAAAGCTGCTGAACTTTATGCTCCAATTAGCCTTAGCAAAACTAAGTTCAGTAAGTAACACTGTAACAGGACAGGATCACAGGATAGCAAATGATTGATAACAGCATAACAGAAAATGGTAAATATATGTAACTGTAGAAAATGATTCACAATATCTGTTCACTTACAACGATATTGCCCTTCCGAGTCGCAACATGCAGTGGCCTGTTCCCCTTGTTATCTTCTAGATGGCTAACTGAGAAATCAGGCTTCAACAACTCAACCACAATTTCAGCATTCGTTCCTTTGGACGCCATATGAAGCGCCGTCTGCCCCTTCTTGTCTGTTCTTAAACCAATCCCTGGATCCTTATTTAACAAGGATCTTACAACTTCCACATGGCCCATCCTCGCCGCGGAATGCAAAACTGTTTTCCCATTATTTCTCGCAATTTTGGCAAGGCTAGCATCAGTTTCCAGTAGGAGGTTGACAATATCAATGTGACCCTGAATGGCAGCAGTTTCCAAAGCTGTGGCGTTTACAGAGTTTGTAGTCATAGCAAGAGCAGGAAAGGCCTGCAGCAGCTCCTTCAGAACATCTGCAAAATCAAGAAATGGAAGAAGAGAATAAACCACTGATATTTTGGAGATTTACCTTAAACCATATGACTGTAATTCGATCTCCACTATCAGAAAGTCAACATATCAGAATGATATAAGCTCCAATAGAGAATAAAGCAGAGTGAGATAAGATCTAACTAGTGGTTGCATTATATCCAACGTGCGCAACACAACTATGACTATATCTTATACTACATCACACCATAACTTCTTTGAGAATAACCCAGAATTTCCCTACCCCTCATAAATTAGGACTGCTAGTGCTACAGAGAAACTCAACTTGTCAGTTGCCACCTACATAAAATAGTCAAGACTAGAGTCCAACTCAAATCAGGTATGCATTATTTTCAGACATTAATGAGAAAAAGATGGCCAGATGCTAGCACTTGTTCTTGGATGAAAAGATCATGAACAAAATCACTGTTCTTGATGTGAGCACCAGTATGTCACCAACTCAATCAGATAAGAATAGACATTTTTTTTTCCGACCCGGAGCAATCTACTCACTGCACCAAAATCTATGCCCAAATCCTGATTACAAAGACTTCTAAGGAATCATTTCACAGGCTTGGATTGAAAAGAATTATCAGAACAATAGGCTGAACTGGTGACAAGGAAAACAGCTTACCCAGATGGCCCTGCTTGGCCGCGATGTGGAAGGCGTCGAAGCTGTTGCTGGCCTTGATCCCCGCCGTCTGCATATCAGACACCTTCAAGATCTCGCGCACCACCTCGGTGTGCCCCTTGTCGGCGGCCACGTACAGCGCCGTCTCCCCGTCCTGGTTCGGCCGGGCGGCCAGCTCGCCGGCCATCTCCTGGCCGGATTCGGTAAGGATCCTCTGGACGTTGGAGACGTTGCCGGCCCTCGCCGCGAGGTGGAGCGGCGTGTCACCGCGCTTGCCGGGGCTGTCCTTGCTCCGCCGGAAGTTGTCCATCCCCCGGAAGCTCTTGAGCTTCTCCAGCGCGCCCAGGCGGAAGCTGGTCTGCCTCTCCATGTCCAATCCCAAGTATCAACTGGACGTGACCGGAGGGATTCCTCAACTTGTAACGCCCCTGTTCTTGCGAAAATCCAGGTAACCCCTTGCCTCACCAACTCCGGTGATTACGGCCGCTTCTCTTGATTAGATTTCTAGGGAGCTGAGATTGTGATCGCAAACAATCCAAGACTTGCCTTTTCTGATTTACAGGAAGCGAGGCTGCCTTGCATAAAACCGTTGCAAGCGCTGGGATCCCAACCAATCAATAGCCTTGGGCCATGAACACGGCACCTGATACTGCAAAGAGGAGAAGGCAAATCTCAGCATTCGTGCCAGTCTTTGGCACGGCGGCCGATCCTAACAAAGGACATCTCGAAGAACCGAAGATGAATAAGAAAAGCTATGGAATTCAAACCAACAAGCTGAGACAGGAGAAAAAGGGAAAAATATGAAACCTTACCAATTTCGCCCCAAAAGCCACCGCACCAAAGAAATGATGAGGTCGATGCTAGAGTTCCCAAAACCCCACGCTCTCTTGCGACAGTCGCCGGGAACCCAGATGGCAGGCAGGACCTTCCAATGAGCCAAGAAAAAAGAAGGGAACCAAGGTCCAGCGGGAATCTTGGACCTCTCCTAGCTTTTATTCTTCTTGTTTGTTGGCTCCCCTCCTCCTATCCTAGAGCTCACTTTCATGGTTCACCACCTCTGCTTGGCCTCTTTGCACCCAAGTGAAGACAGCACGGTTGGTTTCTTGAATTTCCAGGGAATAATTAACTGCGCAAGTTGGCGGTCTTTATTGGTTCCCATTTCCTTTTCATGTTTATTTTTCATTTTCATGCTGGAGCTCCCACTAGCTCAATAATAATAATACTAATAAATGATGATGATAACAGTAAGGTATTGTGTAATACCGCCTCTGTCTCATATTAATTATCGTTCAAACTGATTTATCTGGGAGTATGTTATGTTAGAAAATAAAAGGCTCAAAACAGTTTTTCTGGTCATAAGCATTTGCAATTAGCATGGTGCAGTAGTCGAGTTGGTCATTTTCGTATATGTGATCGATCCTCCTTCACTCTCCCTATCTGAAGAATCCAGTGGAGGTGATTGTGAACATCAAAAAGCACTTGCTATCAGAGTGTAAAAAAGAAAAAGGAAAACAGTTCTCCTTCTGGTTTATATAAAAGATGGAAATGGCCATACCTTACACGTGATGCCGATAGCATTCTTTTTGGCCCCACCTGTCAACGTAACACTATACGTTGCTCCTCTTTGAATGCATACACGTATGTGTAGGTGAAGGTGCACATGCTGCGTTCTGTGGGCTCCGGCCGGCAGCCGAAAGCCGCCAAAAGCACAATCACTTGAGAGCACAAGAATACAAATATGCATGTGGCCGGCCTGCCTCCCCCGGCATCAATCAAATATACAAATAATGGTTTGTGACGAATTACCATCTTAATACAATTAATTATATGGAGTGGGAAACAATACACAAGTTGAGGCCAACCGATGGTTACCTTGAAAGTGTGTCCTCTGGCCTCACTTCACTTTCAAGTTCAGGGTTACTGCCACACGCAAAAAAAAGAGAAAAGGTTCAGAGTAGCTGAAGTTGTGAGTACAAAATGAGCAACAATGACTAGAAAGTGTATTGGGACGGTACTTTATTGACAAATTTTAAGCAAAAAGAATATCTGTATTTTAGCAGAGAAAACGCTCTTATGTTATGTGATGGAGGAAGCGATTTGTAGCTCTTCACCAGCATGCATGCATGCATGCTGGCCACCTTAATGCATGTAGAGATTTTTCTTTTTTTAGTAGATCGTGCATGCAGAGATTGGAATGTAGATACAGAAAAACATGCAATACAAAGTTACAGATGAACTTTGAATTGAATAAAGAGTATGAGCATGTATGTCGCTGGTGCACTCAAAAGGAACAATACTTATATGCAATCATGGCTGGATATATAAACAAACATCTATTAATCATGTCTGGCCCTGGCCGCATCATGTGCTCGTGTCTCCTGCTCTGCTGACTGTTGTGCACCGGCCAGCAGGCGATGCATGGTGCGTCAGATTAGCACCCACCGGCAATATATTAAGTGCTGCACGGCCGCACTAAGCCAGCCAAGATTCCCACCAAAACCAGCGTATTATACATACAAATACAATGAAGTAACGATGCCAGTTAATCGATTGCTCGCATATGTGGCGCCGATGACTCTTAAGTCCTCAGCGCTGATGGTTGTGCGTCGATCGAGTGATGATGCTCCGGCCTAAGCTCAGCGGTGGTGTGGGCATGTTGCATGCACGCAAAGGTCCTGATGTGTGGCGTCAGTGTCCATTATTATAACGTGGGCGGCAGCAGACATATGGCAGTATCTAAGGTTAACTATGATGATGCTATATCGTGCACATCACTCGGATAACTGCTTCCTCAAAGTGTTGCGATTAACAAGTACAAGTGCTACTACTACTAGCAGAAGATGGACCCGGGAAGAATACAAGATTGACGTACTGACTTGACTGCATGAGGACGAGCCACCAATAACGACACGTACAAATGCTGGAGCAGATGGGGCTAGCAGGATGATCGATTATGGGTTCCCTACTCTCTCTCTCTCTCTCCAAAGAAATATCGTGGTATAGAACGGAGGAGAAAACCTGCAGCATCACCACCCAGCACTGCAGGCTTGACTGACTTCCACGGGTTGTCAATGCAGAACACCACCCTCTCGCGTCCACCGACAGTCCCAAATGCTGTTGCCAATCAAGCAGCTAGCCTAGCCTAGCCTAGCCTAGCAGGTCAATGGAGTCAGTCAACACACATATAATTGTGGGCAAACCAAACTGTAGGAGATTAGGATTGTTGAATGTATTGCTCTCGTGCATAATCACGTATATATGTGATGTACAAAGATGGGCCACGGATCTCAACTATACAAGGAACTAGAAGACGGGCCCAATACACAATATGCACATAACACATATACTCAACACCCCCCGCAGTCGAAGCGGCACCGCGGCTGACGCAAAGACTGGACCGGAACTCCTCAAATGACGCCGTAGGCAAGCCCTTGGTCATGATATCGGCAAATTGTTGGGAAGTAGGGACGTGTAAAACACGAATATGGCCAAGGGCCATCTGTTCCCGAACAAGATGAATATCCAACTCAATATGCTTGGTCCGTCGATGATGTACCGGGTTAGCGGAGAGGTAGACCGCCGAGACGTTGTCACAGTAGACCACCGTGGCACGGTCAACAGGACAAGAGAGCTCCTGAAGCAGCTGACGAAGCCACGAACACTCGGCGACGGCGTTGGCCACCGCACGATACTCAGCCTCAGCACTGGAACGAGAGACCGTAGGCTGCCGCTTGGACGACCACGAGCTAAGTGAGGGTCCAAGGTAGACACAATAGCCCGAAGTGGAGCGACGAGTGTCAGGGCAGCCCGCCCAGTCTGCATCGGAGTAGGCGGTGTCGGCGGAGGCGTGAAGCGTGACGCCAAGATCCATAGTGCCACAGATATAGCGGAGAATCCGCTTGACGGCAGCCCAGTGAACGTCTCGAGGAGCATGCATATGAAGACACATCTGTTGCACGGCATACTGGATCTCCGTTCGAGTCAGGGTGAGGTACTAAAGAGCACCAACGATAGACCGATAGAAAGCAGCATCTGAAGCAGGAGAACCATCCGTGGCAAAAAGCTTGGCTTTCGTATCAACAGGCGTAGCGGCGGGCTTGCAGTTAAGCATGCCGGCGCGCTCCAGGAGCTCGTGGGCGTACTTCTGCTGATGAAGAAAGAAGCCATCTGGACGGCGCACCACCTCGACACCGAGGAAGTAGTGCAAAGGACCCAAGTCCTTGATGGCGAACTCAGCGCGAAGACGAGCCGTGAGCTGACTGAGGAGACCAGCCGTACATGCCGTCAGGATGATGTCGTCGACATAGAGCAGCAAGTAGGCCGTATCAGAGCCCTGATGATAGACGAAGAGCGAGGCGTCCGAGCGGGTAGAGCGGAACCCAAGCTGGTGGAGAAACGCCGCGATGCGCTGGTACCAAGCGCGCGGAGCCTGCTTGAGTCTGTACAAGGACCGCGAAAGCAGGCACAAGTGGTCGGGAAGCGCCGGGTCAACAAACTCAGTGGGCTGCTGGCAGAAGACCTGCTCCTCGAGGTGACCATGGAGGAAGGCGTTGGAGACGTCCATCTGGTGCACCGGCCAAGCACGGGAGACCGCAAGGTGGAGAACCGTGCGTATCGTGCCGGGCTTGACGACCGGAGCGAAGGTGTCGGTGAAGTCGATGTCAGCACGTTGTCGGAAGCCACGAATGACCCAACACGCTTTGTAGCGATCAAGGGTACCATCAGGACGGAACTTGTGTTTGAAGACCCACTTCCCGGTAATCACGTTGGCGTGCCGGGGACGGGGAACAAGCTGCCATGTCCGGTTGCGCAACATGGCATCAAATTCCTCTTGCATCGCAGCCATCCAGAGCGGGTCACGAAGAGCGGCTCGAATGGAGGACGGCAACAGCGATGGCTCAGAGGTGGACGCCGCATGGACTTAATCATCCGAGGCGTAGCGCGAGCTCGGGCGAAAGACGCCCGTACGGGCGCGGGTGACCGGACCGGCCACAGGCGCCGGGGGCGCCGACGGGGCCACATGCGCCGGGTGGACCGCGGGCGCCAGGGGCGCCGAGGGGGCCACAGGCGCCGGGGGGACCGCGGGCGCCGAGAGGGCCGCAGGCGCCGAGGGGACCACAAGCGCTGGGGGCACCGCGGGCGCCGAGGGGGCCAGGGGCGCCAACGTCGGGGGCGCCGGGTGTCGTGGTTTTGTCACGGCAGATGTCCTTAGTGTCAGGACTTAGTCGCAGGGCCAAGGCGTCTATGTGGTAGTTTGAGAGGGGTTGAGTGGGATGAGAGACGCGAGGCGGATCAACACATAAGACGAAGATTTAAACAGCTTCGGGCCTCGGGAAACATCATCCGCTAATAACCCTACATGCTGTTTGAGGCTAGATCTCATTATGCTCATGAGGGAGTCGCCGGTTTACCGGCTCTTTGTGTCTAGCCCTAGAGATTGTTTCTTCTTGCTTGTAGCTTGTCCCTCTTTGGGGAGCCCTGCCCCTCCTTATATATGTTGAAGGGGCGGTTTACATGTGGAGTCCTATTAGGATTAGGACTATTCTATCTCTAATACAAACCGGATACAAGTCCTGGTCTTAACTCCTTGTAAGGCAAATATTCCTTTCATCTTAAACCGGCCCACCATAGTTGAACCGGCCTTCTGGGCCTTGGGCCTTGTCATCCGTCTGATCCGCCCGCCGGGTTACCAGTGAGTCATAACGATCAAGCGGGTTGCTTGTAAACCGCCAAGGTCAGGGCGGGTCTTCAGATAAACCGCCAAGTCCGGCCGGGTTAACTTCCGGCCGGTTTACGCCGCGGGGTATATCCCCGACATTAGCCCCCAAGTTTAGCTTGGATTTATCCATGGTAAACTTATGCTGCAAATAAACACCAGAACAAATTTGACAGGTTATGCTCCGGGTTAAGAATATTTGTAAACCGGCACCTGATCAACCTTAAGTCCTTGTCATTTCCTCCTTCTAGAAAATCTGGTTTAACAGGCCAGCTTCATAATCAACTTGCTGACACTGGTTTCTCATAGAAAATATATTGTGAAGAATAACTCCTTTGACTCAGCTCCCAATGCTTAAAAACAATATTGGTCCTTGAAATATTCATCTGATCTTCAGCCGGTTTAAGGACGCAGAACTTGCCGGTTTATCACTCTTATATGCCTATCACTTGTAGCCCCCAAGTCTAAAGAAGGTAGCATAGCAACAGCTTAAGACTTGTTTCAATAAATATCACCATTTTGAAGAAATCCAAGTTGTTCATCTCAATCATTAGTCAAAATTGAATATTCCACATATGTAGCCCCCAAGTGCCGGGTTGTCATGCTTGCAGCAACCTGGGACTTGTAATTGTCTGATGCTCATAAAAAACTTCAACCAGTGTAGCCCCCAAGGGTCGGGTCATTATGCAATAATGAGAAGGGACTTTGTAAATATAATCATGTAGATTTGAGCAATGATGTATAGCCCCAAAGGGCCGGCTCAGTAAGATAATATTGAGCTGGGACTTGATATATACTTCAACGAAAATATCATCATATGATATATCCCCCATTATGGGGCTTAAATTCACGTCCACAAGGTTAAGAGCCTTGTGCTTTACCAACTAAGCAGTGGACCTTTCAATAATAGATGAAAATTTGTGTACCTTGAATTGTTGACAGGAGCAATTGGTAGCCCCCAAGGGCCAGCTCATTATAATGTGATGAGTCGGGTCTTTAATAAGGTGAGCAAACAATGACTTTGCATTAGCCCCCAAGTGTCATGGTGCATGCTTGCAGCGACATGAGACTTGCATATTTGATGTAATCTCAACTTAAATAATGTAGCCCCCAAGTGCCGGGTCGTAAGCCTGCAGCGACTCGGGACTATTCCTTCAATTGTAGAATAAACCGGATTTGAGCGCTTCAGAGCTTTTTGGGAGAACAGATTTCCCTTGAACCGGATTGTAAACCGGATATTTGAGAGATTCAGTGAGACTGACTTCCCTTCAGCCAGATTTCAAACCGGAATCCTTTCTGATGATCCGAAACTTCTTCATTGAACCGGGATTTTGTAACTGTCATATACTTTCTAAGCCGGAAATTTTCTGATGGCCTTTAAATTTTCATCAATATAACAGTAGCCTCCGGGATCGGGTTATCTTTCCCTCCATCGTCCTGGGGTTCTTAAACCGGCTGAAACTGGCAAGAATTGCTGAGTCATGTCATCGTAGCCCCCGAGTCTCAAAGGTGACTCGAGGAGTTGGCTTGAGACTCTTCATATTTGACCGTGATATAAACCGGCGTAACTTGTATATCATTGGTGTTGATAGCATGATGTGAATTCACAGAAGGTTGAGGTGACTGCGGCGAGTTATAAATGATCCCGTACAAGCCGTGTCAGCAACTCGGCCAATGGTTCTTTCCAACTGGCGATTTGAAGTTAACCAAGACTGTAGTGGCGGCGACTTGTGTGCCTGCCAATTGAACCATCCAGTGCAGACGGCGGTTGATGATAATTTACTTCCAATTTGAAAGAAAACCGGGCTACCCAAGCTGTGACTTGCTCATACCCAATAAAGAGCTCATGCAGTCAGGTGCGGCCCGATGTGTTGATGTAGACCAGGCCGCGAGAGACGGACAGCAGAGACGACCGCGGCATCAGTGGCGGCTCCGACAGTTGAGTCGGCCGCGGCGTTGTAAACCGGCATGGACGGGCGAATTAGCCACGTCATATTAATGTAAACCGGTCTGCAGAATGGCAGTTCGCATATGTATTCGTCGAGCTTGATGGCATGGTAAGATACTAGCGCATTCATAATGGTGGCGCAAGTTTATACATCCATGACACAACCATAGCTTTTGCAGTAAATAATTGTCCTGCATACAATATTGCAGACCAAGGCAAAGATAAACTGCTCTTTGACAAAAATAACATGTGCCAACAAAATATATTTTAGATGGATATCACCTGATGTGCCAGACCGGAAATAATCCGTCATGAGATTGATGATCACTAGGTGAAGTTGAAATCGCTCACGGGCGGGTCGGCCGTGGCAGACAGCCACGACGTTGTAAACCGGCGCGGTCACGAGAGACGGCCACAGAGTTGGAACCTGGTGTGGGAGTCCTTTGAATAACAGCGACCACCCGTGTCGAATGATGTTGGCACGCCTCCATCTCCGCGGTATAATGGCATTTTGTAATGAATAATTCTCCTGCATATAAAATACAGCAGGGCAAAGTAGTTTTGCTTGGATGAATTAATATGTACTTAAAAATAAATATGGTAAATAGCACCTGGTATTTTTCGCACGTGTGTGGGCGTGGCCATTAGCGTGCACTTGATCTCCACGTATATGTGCAAAAACGGGCGGCGAAGCCACCGGGGCGAGCGTCGCAGGCGCATGGGTGCTGGAGAGAATTCGGGCGCGGCCAAACCGAGGAGGCGCAGGCGAGTATGAAGCGCACCGACGGGTCGATAAGGCGAGGCCCGGTAGCGGAGATACGCTAGCGTGGTACGGCCGCGGCTGCGGCAGAATCAAGTCTTCGTTCTTTTCCAGGTCATAGTTGCTTTAACCAGTCCAGCTGCTCCCTTCTTCTCTGTATTCCTTCTGATCAAATGGTTTCGACCAAGTTTACTTCTGCCATTATCGGCAGCTGGTAGTACTCCTTGTGTGTGTGTGTGTGTGTGTGTGTGTGTGTGTGTGTGTGTGTGTGTGTCTAGCTCAGATAATGAATCTTGAAGGAAGCGGGTTGCTTCCACGGAGACTGGCTAGTTGGAACAGCACAGAGGCGGCTCGGTTTTTGACCGCAGTCGAAGAGGTGGCGGAGGCCACGGGGGGCTCACGGAGATTGTGGTATGACGCGTAGCAGGCACGTGGTGCAGGGGAGACGACCGGGCGGATCAGACGCGGATGCGGACGAATCGTGCGCTATCAGCGAGCGGGCGGGGAAGGCCTGGCCGCTCAGGGCAGTGGAGATGGGCGCCTCGAAACGAGGTCGTGGGCGCAGGTGGAATCCGGATTGTGGCCGCCTTCGTTTCCGGGTCGTGGCCATTTTTTTCTTAATTTCTTTTTTCAACAACCGATCGAGATTGACCGCGGAGATCCGATGGTTGGCCCGGTTGTACACGGGTAAACTTGGACTATCGCTGATTGCCTCGTCACGTCTGGCCTTCTCGGGACTTGACAGATCGGGTCGTAACCTTAGAACAATTTCAACGCATATGCACAGCGGATCAACTCCTTGTCGACCTCGGTCTTGGCATATACACGGTTTCGACGGATTGCTTCATTACGTCCGGCGGCGTGGACGATGGAACC
This sequence comes from Aegilops umbellulata, assembly GCA_032464435.1. Taxonomy (NCBI): domain Eukaryota; kingdom Viridiplantae; phylum Streptophyta; class Magnoliopsida; order Poales; family Poaceae; genus Aegilops; species Aegilops umbellulata. Next base: position 103,307,674 of record CP136060.1, on the reverse strand, counting down.
CTAACTTCTTGATCTCAAATCTTGATCAAATCTTGTACATGCCAGCTCCGGGTTAATCACGATCTTTGATCACAAAACGATGAATTTGCAGGCTCCTGTTGCCGGCTCTCCCCGTGCGATCTTTCAGCATCTTCTTGAGCCATTCTTTTTCTTCATCGGGTTGGATCGCGAGCTCCACAATCCTTGGAGATATCCCTCCAAGAACTCAACACCACCGTGCGCAAGCCCCACGGTGGGCGTCAACTGTCGTGGTTTTGTCACGGCAGATGTCCTTAGTGTCAGGACTTAGTCGCAGGGCCAACGCATCTATGTGGTAGCTTGAGAGGGGTTGAGTGGGATGAGAGACGCGAGGCGATCAACACATAATACGAAGATTTAGACAGCTTCGGGCCCCGGGAAACATCATCCGGTAATAACCCTACATGCTGTTTGAGGCTAGATCTCATTATGCTCATGAGGGAGTCGCCGGTTTACCGGCTCTTTGTGTCTAGCCCTAGAGATTGTTTCTTCTTGCTTGTAGCTTGTCCCTCTTTGGGGAGCCCTGCCCCTCCTTATATATGTTGAAGGGGCGGTTTACATGTGGAGTCCTATTAGGATTAGGACTATTCTATCTCTAATACAAACCGGATACAAGTCCTGGTCTTAACTCCTTGTAAGGCAAATATTCCTTTCATCTTAAACCGGCCCACCATAGTTGAACCGGCCTTCTGGGCCTTGGGCCTTGTCATCCGTCTGATCCGCCCGCCGGGTTACCAGTGAGTCATAACGATCAAGCGGGTTGCTTGTAAACCGCCAAGGTCAGGGCGGGTCTTCAGATAAACCGCCAAGTCCGGCCGGGTTAACTTCCGGCCGGTTTACGCCGCGGGGTATATCCCCGACACCGGGGGTGCCAGCGCCGCGGCTGGAGGAGGCGCCGCATACGGGGGGCGCGCCTCAAAGCCAGGGGGCGGGCCAAGAGAGGCGCGCGAGCGCCCTGGGAGAGGCGTCGAGGAGCCCGCGTCACCGGTGGCAGGAGGAACAGCCGGGGGTACCTGGTGAAAGGGAAACACATGCTCATCAATGTAACGTGTCGGGAAGTGAGCACGCGGTGGGAGACGGGATCATAGCACCGATTGTTGGGGAACGTAGTAATTACAAAAAAAATCCTACGCACACGCAAGATCATGGTGATGCATAGCAACGAGAGGGGAGAGTGTTGTCTACGTACCCTTGTAGACCAAAGCGGAAGCGTTGACGCAACGTAGAGGAAGTAGTCGTACGTCTTCCCGGTCCAACCGATCCAAGCACCGTTACTCCGGCACCTCCGAGTTCTTGGCACATGTTCAGCTCGATGACGTTCCCCGGGCTCCGATCCAGCAAAACTTCGGGGAGGAGTTCCGTCAGCACGACGGCGTGGTGACGATCTTGATGTTCAACTATCGCAGGGCTTCGCCTAAGCACCGCTACAATATGACCGAGGTGTAATATCGTGGAGGGGGACACCGCACACGGCTAAGGAACGATCACGAAGATCAACTTGTGTGTCTATGGGGTGCCCCCTGCCCCCGTATATAAAGGAGTGGAGGAGGGGAGGGCCGGCCCTCTCTATGGCGCGCCCTAGGGAGTCCTACTCCCACCGAGAGTAGGGTTCCCCCTTTCCTAGTCCAACTAGGAGTCCTTCCATATAGTAGGAGTAGGAGACAAGGAAGGGGAAAAGAGAAGGGAAGGAAGGAGGGGGCGCAGCCCCTCCCCCTAGTCCAATTCGGACTAGGCCTTGGGGGGCGCGCAACGTGCCCTAGGAAGCCCCTCTCCCTTTCCCGCATGGCCCAATAAGGCCCAATACTTCTCCCCCGTATTCCCGTAACTCCCCGGTACTCCCGAAAATACCCGAACCACTCAGAACCTTTCCGATGTTCGAATATAGTCGTCCAATATATCGATCTTTATGTCTTGACCATTTCGAGACTCCTCGTCATGTCCCCGATCTCATCCGGGACTCCGAACTCCTTCGGTACATCAAAACTCATAAACTCATAATATAACTGTCATCGAAACCTTAAGCGTGCGGACCCTACGGTTCGAGAACAATGTAGACATGACCGAGACATGTCTCCGGTCAATAACCAATAGCGGAACCTGGATGCTCATATTGGCTCCTACATATTCTACGAAGATCTTTATCGGTCAGACCGCATAACAACATACGGTGTTCCCTTTGTCATCGGTATGTTACTTGCCCGAGATTCGATCGTCGGTATCCAATACCTAGTTCAATCTCGTTACCGGCAAGTCTCTTTACTCGTTCTGTAATACATCATCTCGCAACTAACTCATTAGTTGCATTGCTTGCAAGGCTTAAGTGATGTGCATTACCGAGAGGGCCCAGAGATACCTCTCCGACATTCGGAGTGACAAATCCGAATCTCGAAATACGTCAACACAACAAGTACCTTCGGAGACACCTGTAGAGCACCTTTATAATCACCCAGTTATGTTGTGACATTTGGTAGCACACAAAGTGTTCCTCCGGTAAACGGGAGTTGCATAATCTCATAGTCATAGGAACATGTATAAGTCATGAAGAAAGCAATAGCAACATACTAAACGATCGGGTGCTAAGCTAACGGAATGGGTCATGTCAATCACATCATTCTCCTAATGATGTGATCCCGTTAATCAAATGACAACTCATGTCTATGGCTAGGAAACATAACCATCTTTGATCAACAGGCTAGTCAAGTAGAGGCATACTAGTGACACTCTGTTTGTCTATGTATTCACACATGTATTATGTTTCCGATTAATACAATTCTAGCATGAATAATAAACATTTATCATGATATAAGTAAATAAATAATAACTTTATTATTGCCTCTAGGGCATATTTCCTTCAGTCTCCCACTTGCACTAGAGTCAATAATCTAGTTCACATCGCCATGTGATTTAACAGCAATAGTTCACATCACCATGTGATTAACACCCATAGTTCACATCATCATGTGACCAACACCCAAAGGGTTTACTAGATTCAGTAATCTAGTTCACATCGCTATGTGATTAACACCCAAAGAGTACTAAGGTGTGATCATGTTTTGCTTGTGAGAGAATCTTAGTCAACGGGTCTTTCACATTCAGATCCGTTATGTATTTTGCAATTTTCTATGTCTACAATGCTCTGCACGGAGCTACTCTAGCTAATTGCTCCCACTTTCAATATGTATCTAGATCGAGACTTAGAGTCATCCAGATCAGTGTCAAAACTTGCATCGACGTAACCGTTTGCGGCGAACCTTTTTGTAACCTCCATAATCGAGAAACATATCCTTATTCCACTAAGGATAATTTTGACCACTGTCCAGTGATCTACTCCTAGATCACTATTGTACTCTCATGCTAAAATCAGTGTAGGGTATACAATAGATCTGGTACACAGCATGGCATACTTTATAGAACCTATGGCCAAGGCATAGGGAATGACTTTCATTCTCTTTCTATCTTTTGTCGTGGTCGAGTTTTTTGAGTCTTACTCAATTTCACACCTTGTAACACAGGCAAGAACTCTTTCTTTGACTGTTCCATTTTGAACTACTTCAAAATCTTGTCAAGGTATGTACTCATTAAAAAAACTTATCAAGCGTCTTGATCTATCTCTATAGATCTTGATGCTCAATATGTAAGTAGCTTCACCGAGGTTCTTCTTCGAAAAACTCCTTTCAAATACTCATTTATGCTTCGCAGAATAATTCTACATTATTTCCGATCAACAATATGTCATTTACATATACTTATCAGAAATGATGTAGTGCTCCCACTCACTTTCTTGTAAATACAGGCTTCACCGCAAGTCTGTATAAAACTATATGCTTTGATCAACTTATCAAAGCGTATATTCCAACTCCGAGATGCTTGCACCAGTCCATAGATGGATCGCTGGAGCTTGCATATTTTGTTAACACCATTAGGATCGACAAAACCTTCTAGTTGCATCGTATACAACTCTTCTTTAATAAATCCATTGAGGAATGCAGTTTTGTTTATCCATTTGCCAGATTTCATAAAATGCGGCAATTGCTAACATGATCCGGATAGACTTAAGCATAGATACGAGTGAGAAACTCTCATCGTAGTCAACACCTTGAACTTGTCGAAAACCTTTTGCGACAATTCTAGCTTTGTAGATAGTAACACTACTATCAGCGTCTGTCTTCCTCTTGAAGATCCATTTATTTTCTATGGCTTGCCGATCATCGGGCAAATCCATCAAAGTCCATACTTTGTTCTCATACATGGATCATATCTCAGATTTCATGGCCTCAAACCATTTTGCGGAATATGGGCTCATCATCGCTTCCTCATAGTTCGTAGGTTCGTCATGGTCAAGTAACATGACCTCCAGAATAGGATTACCGTACCACTCTGGTGCGGATCTCACTCTGGTTGACCTACGAGGTTTGGAAGTAACTTGATCCGAAGTTACATGATCATCATCATTATCTTCCTCACTAATTGGTGTGGTAGTCACAGGAACAGATTTCTGTGATGAACTACTTTCCAATAAGGGAGCAGGTACAGTTACCTTATCAAGTTCTACTTTCCTCCCACTCACTTCTTTCGAGAGAAACTCCTTCTCTGGAAAGGATCCATTCTTAGCAACAAATGTCTTGCCTTCGGATCTGTGATAGAAGGTGTACCCAACTGTCTCCTTTGGGTATCCTATGAAGACATATTTCTCCGATTTGGGTTTGAGCTTATCATGATGAAACTTTTTCTTATAAGCATCGCAACCCCAAACTTTAAGAAATGACAACTTTGGTTTCTTGCCAAACCATAGTTTATATTGTGTCGTCTCAATGGACTTAGATGGTGCCCCTTTTTAACGTGAATGCAGCTGTCTCTAATGCATAACCCCAAAAACGATAGTGGTAAATCGGTAAGAAACATCATAGATTGCACTATATCCAATAAAGTACGGTTATGACGTTCGGACACACCATTATGCTGAGGTGTTCCAGGTGGCATGATTTTGTGAAACTATTCCACATTGTTTTAATTGAAGACCAAACTCGTAACTCAAATATTCGTCTCTGTGATCAGATCGTAGAAACTTTATTTTCTTGTCACGATGATTTTCCACTTCACTCTGAAATTCTTTGAACTTTTCAAACGTTTCAGACTTATGTTTCATCAAGTAGATATACCCATATCTGCTCAAATCATCTGTGAAGGTCAGAAAATAATGATACTTGCCGCGAGCCTCAACACTCATCGGATTGCATACATCAGTATGTATTATTTCTAATAAGTCAGTTGCTCGCTCTATTGTTTCGGAGAACGGCGTTTTAGTCATCTTGCCCAAGAGACATGGTTCGCAAGCATCAAGTGATTCATAATCAAGTGATTCCAAAATCCCATCTGCATGGAGTTTCTTCATGCGCTTTACACCAATATGACTTAAACGGCAGAGCCACAAATAAGTTGCACTATCATTATTAACTTTGCATCTTTTGGCTTCAACATTATGAATATGTGTATCACTACGATCGAGATCCAACGAACCATTTTCATTGGGTGCGTAACCATATAAGGTTTTATTCATGTAAATAGAACAACAATTTATTCTCTTACTTAAATGAATAACCGTATTGCAATAAATGTGATCAAATCATATTCATGCTCAACACCAAATAACACTTATTTAGGTTCCACACTAATCCCGAAAGTATAGGGAGTGTGCGATGATGATCCTATCAATCTTGGAACTACTTCCAACACACATCGTCACTTCACCCTTAACTAGTCTTTGTTTATTCTGCAACTCCCATTTCAAGTTACTAATCATAGCAACTGAACTAGTATCGAATACTTAGGGGTTGCTATAAACACTAGTAAAGTACACATCAATAACATGTATATCCAATATACCTTTATTCACTTTGCCATCCTTCTTATCCACTAATTACTTGGGGTAGTTCTGCTTCTAGTGACCAGTCCCTTTGCAGTAGAAGCACCCAGTCTCAGGCTTAGGTCCAGACTTGGGCTTCTTCACTTGAGCAGCAACTTGCTTGCCGTTCTTCTTGAATTTCCCCTTCTTCCCTTTGCCCTTTTCTTGAAACTAGTGGTCTTGTTAACCATCAACACTTGATGTTTTTCTTGATTTCTACCTTCGTCGATTTTAGCATCACGAAGAGCTTGGGAATCGTTTCCGTTATCCCTTGCATATTATAGTTCATCACGAAGTTCTACTAACTTGGTGATGGTGACTAGAGAATTCTGTCAATCACTATTTTATCTGGAAGATTAACTCCCACTTGATTCAAGCGATTGTAGTACCCAGACAATTTGAGCACATGCTCACTAATTGAGCGATTCTCCTCCATCTTTTAGCTATAGAACTTGTTGGAGACTTCATATCTCTCAACTCGGGTATTTGCTTGAAATATTAACTTCAACTCCTGGAACATCTCATATGGTCCATGACGTTCAAAATGTCTTTGAAGTCCCGATTCTAAGCCGTTTAAGCATAGTGCACTAAACTATCAAGTAGTCATCATATTGAGCTAGCCAAACGTTCATAACGTCTGTATCTGCTCCTGCAATAGGTCTGTCACCTAGCAGTGCATCAAGGACATAATTCTTCTATGCAGCAATGAGGATAAACCTCAGATCACGGATCCAATCCGCATCATTGCTACTAACATCTTTTCAACACAATTTTCTCTAGGAACATATCAAAATAAACACATGAAAGCAACAATGCGAGCTATTGATCTACAACATAGATATGCTTATACTACCAGGACTAAGTTCATGATAAATTAAAGTTCAATTAATCATATTACTTAAGAACTCCCACTTAGATAGACATCCCTCTAATCCTCTAAGTGATCACGTGATCCAAATCAACTAAACCATAACCGATCATCACGTGAAATGGATTAGTTTTCAATGGTGAACATCTTTATGTTGATCATATCTACTATATGATTCACGCTCGACCTTTCGGTCTCCGTGTTCCGAGGCCATATCTGCATATGCTAGGCTCGTCAAGTATAACCCGAGTATTCCGCGTGTGCAACTGTTTTGCACCCGTTGTAGATGGACGTAGAGCTTATCACACCCGATCATCACGTGGTGTCTGGGCACGACGAACTTTGGCAACGGTGCATACTCAGGGAGAACACTTCTTGATAATTTAGTGAGAGATCATCTTAAAATGCTACCATCAATCAAAGCAAGATAAGATGCATAAAAGATAAACATCACATGCAATCAAAATATGTGACATGATATGGCCATGATCATCTTGCGCCTTTGATCTCTATCTCCAAAGTACCGTTATGATCTCTATCGTCATCGGCATGACACCATGATCTCCGTCATCTTGATCTATATCAATGTGTCGTCACATGGTCGTCTCGCCAACAATTTCTCTTGCAACTATTGCTATCGCATAGCGAAAAAGTAAAGCAATTATTTGGCGCTTGCATCCTATGCAATAAAGAGACAACCATAAGGCTTTTGCCAGTTGCCGATAACTTCAACAAAACATGATCATCTCATACAACAACTTATATCTCATCACGTCTTGACCATATCACATCACAACATGCCCTGCAAAAACAAGTTAGACGTCCTCTACTTTGTTGTTGCAAGTTTTACGTGGCTGCTACTGGGCTTAGCAAGAACCGTTCTTACCTACGCATCAAAACCACAACGATAGTTTGTCAAGTTGGTGCTGTTTTAACCTTCGCAAGGACCGGGCGTAGCCACACTCGGTTCAACTAAAGTTGGAGAAACTGACACCCGCTAGCCACCTGTGTGCAAAGCACGGCGGTAGAACCAGTCTCGCGTAAGCGTACGCGTAATGTCGGTCCGGGCCGCTTCATCCAACAATACCGCCGAACCAAAGTATGACATGCTGGTAAGCAGTATGACTTATATCGCCCACAACTTACTTGTGTTCTACTCGTGCATATAACATCAACACATAAAACCTAGGCTCGGATGCCACTGTTGGGGAACCTAGTAATTTCAAAAATTTCCTACGCACACGCAAGATCATGGTGATGCATAGCAACGAGAGGGGAGAGTGTTGTCTACGTACCCTCGTAGACCGAAGCGGAAGCGTTGACGCAACGTAGAGGAAGTAGTCGTACGTCTTTCCGGTCCAACCGATCCAAGCACCGTTACTCCGGCACCTCCGAGTTCTTGGCACACGTTCAGCTCGATGACGTTCCCCGGGCTCCGATCCAGCAAAGCTTCGGGGAGGAGTTCCGTCAGCACGACGGCGTGGTGATGATCTTGATGTTCAGCTGTCGCAGGGCTTCGCCTAAGCACCGCTACAATATGACCGAGGTGTAATATCGTGGAGGGGGACACCGCACACGGCTAAGGAACGATCACGAAGATCAACTTGTGTGTCTATGGGGTGCCCCCTGCCCCCGTATATAAAGGAGTGGAGGAGGGGAGGGCCGGCCCTCTCTATGGCGCGCCCTAGGGAGTCCTACTCCCACCGAGAGTAGGGTTCCCCCTTTCCTAGTCCAACTAGGAGTCCTTCCATATAGTAGGAGTAGGAGACAAGGAAGGGGAAAAGAGAAGGGAAGGAAGGAGGGGGCGCAGCCCCTCCCCCTAGTCCAATTCGGACTAGGCCTTGGGGGGCGCGCAACGTGCCCTAGGAAGCCCCTCTCCCTTTCCCGCATGGCCCAATAAGGCCCAATACTTCTCCCCCGTATTCCCGTAACTCCCCGGTACTCCCGAAAATACCCGAACCACTCAGAACCTTTCCGATGTTCGAATATAGTCGTCCAATATATCGATCTTTATGTCTTGACCATTTCGAGACTCCTCGTCATGTCCCCGATCTCATCCGGGACTCCGAACTCCTTCGGTACATCAAAACTCATAAACTCATAATATAACTGTCATCGAAACCTTAAGCGTGCGGACCCTACGGTTCGAGAACAATGTAGACATGACCGAGACATGTCTCCGGTCAATAACCAATAGCGGAACCTGGATGCTCATATTGGCTCCTACATATTCTACGAAGATCTTTATCGGTCAGACCGCATAACAACATACGGTGTTCCCTTTGTCATCGGTATGTTACTTGCCCGAGATTCGATCGTCGGTATCCAATACCTAGTTCAATCTCGTTACCGGCAAGTCTCTTTACTCGTTCTGTAATACATCATCTCGCAACTAACTCATTAGTTGCATTGCTTGCAAGGCTTAAGTGATGTGCATTACCGAGAGGGCCCAGAGATACCTCTCCGACATTCGGAGTGACAAATCCGAATCTCGAAATACGTCAACACAACAAGTACCTTCGGAGACACCTGTAGAGCACCTTTATAATCACCCAGTTATGTTGTGACATTTGGTAGCACACAAAGTGTTCCTCCGGTAAACGGGAGTTGCATAATCTCATAGTCATAGGAACATGTATAAGTCATGAAGAAAGCAATAGCAACATACTAAACGATCGGGTGCTAAGCTAACGGAATGGGTCATGTCAATCACATCATTCTCCTAATGATGTGATCCCGTTAATCAAATGACAACTCATGTCTATGGCTAGGAAACATAACCATCTTTGATCAACAGGCTAGTCAAGTAGAGGCATACTAGTGACACTCTGTTTGTCTATGTATTCACACATGTATTATGTTTCCGATTAATACAATTCTAGCATGAATAATAAACATTTATCATGATATAAGTAAATAAATAATAACTTTATTATTGCCTCTAGGGCATATTTCCTTCAGTCTCCCACTTGCACTAGAGTCAATAATCTAGTTCACATCGCCATGTGATTTAACAGCAATAGTTCACATCACCATGTGATTAACACCCATAGTTCACATCATCATGTGACCAACACCCAAAGGGTTTACTAGATTCAGTAATCTAGTTCACATCGCTATGTGATTAACACCCAAAGAGTACTAAGGTGTGATCATGTTTTGCTTGTGAGAGAATCTTAGTCAACGGGTCTTTCACATTCAGATCCGTTATGTATTTTGCAATTTTCTATGTCTACAATGCTCTGCACGGAGCTACTCTAGCTAATTGCTCCCACTTTCAATATGTATCTAGATCGAGACTTAGAGTCATCCAGATCAGTGTCAAAACTTGCATCGACGTAACCGTTTGCGGCGAACCTTTTTGTAACCTCCATAATCGAGAAACATATCCTTATTCCACTAAGGATAATTTTGACCACTGTCCAGTGATCTACTCCTAGATCACTATTGTACTCTCATGCTAAAATCAGTGTAGGGTATACAATAGATCTGGTACACAGCATGGCATACTTTATAGAACCTATGGCCAAGGCATAGGGAATGACTTTCATTCTCTTTCTATCTTCTGCTGTAGGTGCTGGGCGCCGTCCGGATGCTGCCCAACAGATGAGTACTGGCCTGCTGGCGACCCCCACCAGTACTTGGGAGCCCCGTACACGGGCGCGTCGAACGCCCCGCGCAACAGCAAGGGGTCGACGGGCAGAGACGGCGCCGGCGACAGGGCCACGACGGACTGGCTAGAGAGCGCCGGCGGTGGGGCGGCGACGTACGCCAGCGGGGGCAGCGGAGCCGAGCCGTGCGACAAATCAGGACGGGCTGGCGGGGCCGCGCCGTAGGGCACCGGCGGCGAGATGGCAGTTCCTGAAGCAGGGCTATATGCCGTAGGTGTGGCCGGTGGAGTACTGGATCCGGTGCTCGTAGGCTTAGAAGATCCAAAACTCCCTTATGCATGCACATGCATGTGGCGCGATGTCATATTGCCTAAAGCAGCTGATTGTGTTGACGATGGAGAAAAGAAGGAGCGACTTGGCGACAGGATGGGGCGCACGATGCGGCTGGATTTGTCGCGCGCGCGGACGGCCTACAGCGGCTAGGAGCTTGCGCGTGCGTGACGGCCGGCGCGGGGGCACGCACGCGGGAGCGAGTGACGCGGGCGGGAAGCAGTTGGCGGGGCCGAGACGATCGGGCGGGAGGCTAGCGGGCGGGCGGCTGGAGGAGCACGCGCGCACACGGAGTCGGACGAGCGGCGGCCGGCGCGTGAGGCGCGCGAACTGCGGCGGCTAGGCGGAAGGCTAGGGTTAGAACCCGGAAACTGATATCATGTAGGAGATTAGGATTGTTGGATGTATTGCTCTCGTGCATAGGCACGTATATATGTGATGTACAAAGGTGGGCCACGGATCTCAACTATACAAGGAACTAGAAGACGGGCTCAATATACAATATGCACATAACACATATACTCAACACAAACGGGCTAAAAGAAGCCTGCCTGCTTCTGCTTGATTGTATTGTTGACTACTATAACACCTCGCCTGACCTCGATCTGCTGAAACCCTTTCGTTTACTCTTGACTGCTTTTATAAACCGTGTACCAGAAAGGTGATAAGTGCAGTTTGTCCATTAGTCTTTGTTGACGGCCAGATCACTCTTTCTTTCTTGCAGCATTTTCTTTTCATTTTGAGACGTGAACTAGATATACTAGCAAGATGCCCGTGCTACGCTACGGAGAACCAATATATTAGCACACATACTATAGCTTGAGCACACTTATATATGGTTTCATGACAAACAATTGGTTAACTAAATGCTTTGCAAAATATGCACAGGAAAAATGAATTTGGATACAATGCCACCATAAAGAGAAGCAATATCCCAAACATAACCTGCACAACCAGTTCCACTTAATTAGTTACATACCTTAGGCGTCTATGAGGCCATGGAATCATTTGTCAAGCATAGTATAGTCTTCTTTTAGTTGTTTGCTCAAAACATATGTGCCAATAATATTAGTTCTGTGGTTTTTTGCTTTCATCCAACTGCTGGACATCATACATAAATGTCTGATATATTCAGACAAAAGGAAGAAAACTGAGCCTGTGGAGGGTCTGTAGTATATATTTACATAAAAGGAAGAAAACAATGAACAACACTTGCAATACATCTTGTACCGAGCAAAGAAACAAAATGTACTATAATAGATGCTTTGAAATCAGGTGTATACAGAACCGATACATACACAGATTAGTACCGGACCTCTTGTAACTCCAGGTCGTATGCAACAGAGACAATCCTAAATAACATACAACTATGCAATTGTGGCGTTGTTCAGCAAGAAGACAACTTGTCTTCTATTGGCAGCTGGGCACCACCCAAACAGACAAGAATTACAGAGACAATCCATTCAGTCAGAGCAACAAAAAATTGTTCATGAACATACAGCAGTATTTCTCTGCAGAGACATACACTAAAAGAAATTAGTGTGATTTCTTTCAAATAAACTAACACAAGAATAGACGCAATGGCCTCACCTTGCTCGTCGGTGACCCCTTTGCGAAGCTGCCTTCTATATTCTAAAATCCGCAGAAAAAAAATCAAAATCAGAGACATGTTAGAACGAGATTATCTCGCGAAATATGCACCTAATAGCCGGCAGCTAAGATGGCACCGATAGAGAAAGGGACCTCATTCCCTTTATTGGCAATTTCAGGTCTAGCTCTTTACTTAGACAAGGTGCATCTCGTCTTCTCTTTCATTACCATTCTCATTATCTACTCATTTCATTGTCCTAATGTCTGCTTCTTCTTCTCTTCCATTATCTTCCTCATGTTTTATTTCCTGTTCTTCAGGTTCAGAGTTCACACATCCTCTTGATAACTGAATCATCATCTTCTTCTTTTTTATCATCCTACAGAATTATTATGTAATTAAGTACTTGCAGGTTTCAGAACTTACACGAATCTATACCACAGTCCGCACTCAGGAAACATTTAATTTTTTACATGCTGCCATTATTAAGGGATTTTACTAAATGCACATGTCATTATAATAGTAGTATACAGTAGCACAATGCACTGAAATAAGGGGCACAGAGACAAAAAGAATTGTTAGCCTCAGCCCTCAGGCTGTCAAGCATGACTATAAGTGGGTAATAGAAACTATAAGAAGGATACACGCATACAGATGTGTTGTGGAATTTACATGACAACATAAGGGGCACATATAGATCCATCCCAGGAATTTCTTCTTCTATTTACTTCATCCCCTAAAACAAAGCAGTATAAACAAAGTACTGAATTTCCCAAATGAACAACACCAGTAACTTGCTTCTCTCTATCTCTTCTCCTAAATCGATTTAGACAAAGAAAGAATAACTGGATAATATTCAGATAGAAACATTCCTTTCTTATCTAAGCCACATGTACATAATGCAGAACCAATGTGTGTTAGAGGGTGAAGATGGAGAAAGCTCCACCGACTGGCGACTGATATCACCAAAAGGAGGACCTCCTATGGTGTATGGGGCTTACATCTAATATATCAAGATCAAAGTCTTCTCACGGTTGTCGGCTACGTGTCTAAGTAGCGGATGCCACTGCATAGCCACCAGACACCTGCCGCTGCAGCACCGATCCCTTTTCACCATGTTCACGAGTACCTACCAGCAGCATACATATCTTCATATCATAAAGCTAGTACCTGTAACAACAGTCGTAATCATTAAGCAAATACCAACATTAACAAAACCAGTAGCACCATGAACAAAATCGTAGCAGTCCTACTGCTGCTTTCCTCTATGATCTCTCTATATATGCCCAAATAGTGGTATATCAGGGCAGAGCAAGAAAATTAACAACATTAGAGCAACCTTGACGCACTCACCAGCCAGCCAGCGCCCATCCCACCGTTCACGCCCTCCTTCCACCGTTCCACGCAACTACTCCCCAACGTCCACGTCTTCTTCCTCTGCCCCCAAGAACTCCCGCTCAGCGTCCCGCCCAGCTCAAGCTCCACCGCGTGCAGGGGGAGAGAGGAAAAGGGAGGAGAAGGGGGAGCTCCTGCACGCCGCCCTAGCATTCAAGCGCACGCGCACACGCATATAGCACGCGCGCCATCGATCCAATGACACCGTCTCGCACGCGTTGGCATGAGGAATTGGGGGGCGTCAGTGCCATCGTGGGCGGCGGGTCGTTGACCATGGCGGAGGGGATGGGCTCGATCCGGCCTCTCACGTTGGTGTGCTCATTTGGGTGTCGAGATTGGGACCGTGTTCGGCTGTGGCAGTGGGAGTGTTCGACCGGCGGGGGAGAGGATGGGTTTCGGTGGCCAGAGATAGGGTGGAAGCACGTGAGGCGCTAGAGATCTGTTTCGCGAGAGGAGGAGAAACGTCCAGACTATTCTGTTTTGGCCCTTGGTACAACACGTCTTAGCTCAATCTCAACCTTAGATTCAAGATCGTACGGTGCATATGATCCGAAGGCAGACACACCATCATCACCAACTCGTATTTTTATAGGAGTAGAGATATATAGTTCAGTTATTGACAAGGATGAGAAAAGAGTTTTATATGAAATTTGCTTTCTCCACGGGGGAGGTGAGGTTACGTCATGGCGCCATGCATACGCTGCCAACCGCTGCTCCCTGGAATTCCATCGCTTGCTTCCACCTTGTCTTGGAAGGGCTAAATTTCGTGTTTTGACCCTTTTTCGTAACTTATTCGAAATCTGACCCTGGTTCGTAAAAATTTCGAGATCTGACCCTTTTCTTACCGCCAAGGCCCCTGGCGGTAGGGTATAACAGCCTACCGCCAATGCCCCTGGCGGTAGGGTATAACAACCTACCGCCAAGGCCTCTGGCGGTAGGGTGGTTTTTTTTCTAAGTATGGAACACAGTGCACGCTCGCACCTACCGCTGGACACCTTGGCGGTAGGGTTGTACAGCCTACCGCCAGCCTGTTTGGCGGTAGGGGTCTTTCTTACCGCCAGGGGCCTTGGCGGTAGGCTGTTATACCCTACCGCCAAGGGCCTTGGCGGTAAGAAAGGGTCAGATCCCGAAATTTTTACGAACCGGGGTCAGATTTCGAATAGCTTTCAGAAAAAGGTCAAAACACGAAATTTAGCCTCTTGGAAGCGTTGACGACGACAAGCATACCATTGCCGGATCCGCACATCCGCACACGCACATCATCATATGGAAAATATGGGGAGGGTGGGCGACGGGGGCAGCCTTTACAAGTCAACAGACGTTATTTCAGAGTAGATTTTTTTTTCTTTCTAAAAGAGGGAATATCTATTTCAGAGTAGATAGATAGGCGTGGATGGGGACTTGCCGAGTGGCGTGTTTGGCGCATAATCTTTGGTTGCGTATGTTGGCGTTGGTAAGAGCAACTCCAACGGGCCGACCTAAACCGATGGCGATTTCGTTCGCTTTTTGTTCATTTGGGTCGGCCGCCCACCCGGCGTCCGCCCTGTTTTTCATATGGGTCGGCAGCGCGTCCAACGCGCCGATCCATATGTGCAAGCGTGGTCGGCTGGCCGCACAATTTTGCATTGCATTCAACATATTGTGAAATAAAAATTTAACAAATAAAATAATCCGCCCAAATAAATAGTATAGTTTACAGGTCAAATAAAAATAAAAATGTTTAACATAGTTTTGCAAACGAATAAAAAAGATACATCTATTGGTTGCCAACATGAGTCCACATATGCTCAACCAAATCATTTTGCAGTTGCACGTGAGTTTCCCAATCACGCATGTCTTCATGAAACTGAGTGAACTGCTCAAATGTTGCCGCTATTCCATGCTCATGCACAACATTTTCACCATAAAACTGAAAGTCTTGATCGTACAGACGTTCCGGGCGCTCGTCTTCTACGATCATATTGTGCATGATCACACAAACAGTCATCCCCTCCCATAGTTTCTGTGTGCTCCAAGTATTAGCAGGATACCGAACGATGCCCCATCGAGATTGCAAAACATCAAAGGCACACTCGACATCCTTTCTAGCACTCTCTTACTCTTGGGCAAATCTTTTCCTTTTCTCTCCGACAGGGTTGGGTATTTTCTTTACAATAGTGGTCCACTGAGGATAGATACCGTCACCCAAATAGTACCCTTTGTCGTAGTTGTGGCCGTTGACAGTAAAGTTCACCGGTGGGTTGTTGCCTTTGGCAAGCCTAGCAAACACCGGCGAGCGCTGAAGCACGTTGATATCATTGTGTGATCCAGCCATGCCAAAGAAAGAGTGCCAGATCCAGAGATCTTGAGACGCCACGGCCTCTAGTATGACAGTGCAAGTCCTGACATGTCCCTTATACTGCCCTTGCCAAGCAGAAGGGCAGTTCTTCCACTCCCAGTGCATGCAGTCTATGCTGCCAAGCATCCCCGGGAAGCCCCTGCTAGCATTCATCGTCAACAAACGGGATGTATCTTCAGTTGTCGGCTCTCTCAAGTACTCAGGGCCAAACACAGCAATCACAGCCTTGCAGAACTTATACAGGGACTCTAGGCATGTAGACTCGCTCATACGGACGTACTCGTCAATGAGATCACCGGGCACTCCGTATGCAAGCATTCGGATGGCTGCAGTGCATTTCTGATAAGAGGAGAAACTAATCTTGCCGACGGCATCCTCTTTGCACTCGAAGTAGTCATCATAGCCGACCACTCCCTCTCTAGTACGGTTGAAAACATGCCTACTCATACAGAACCGGCGGCGGAATTTGTGATGTTTGAACAACGGGTTTGTTGTATCAAAATAGTCCTTCCAGAGAAGGAAATGCTCGCTCTCCCGGTTACGATTCAACGCCGGAAGGTGGCCCGGAATGGAGACACGGAACAACGGCCGCTGGTTGTTGATTGTGGTGATGGACCAACACGGCAACCAATATCTCCTCCTCGTCGTCGGACGACGAATCGTCGGAGTCGCAAAGGAAATTATGGAAAAAGAACTCGTCGGCGGAGTCCATTTTCGTACCTTGGCAAACTGTCGAACAACTTGCGGGCGTCGAAGAAGGAGACGGTCGACGAGGGGAGACGCGGCGCCCACAAAACAGCTAGCTGCCCCGCCGGCGTCAGACGAGTGTGACGGCGTCCGACGAGCGTGCCGGTCGTATGTGGCGGGGACGGCGAGGCGTCTTCTTGGTCGCGGGCGGCTGGGGCGGTGGGGGAAGCGGCGGCGGGAACCAGCTTGCTCCCCGGCGGCAAAAAGGCGGCGTCGGTGACGGAGGAGGCGGGGGCGAGGGTTGCTTGTTGGCCGGGGGGAGGGGAGGTCAATGTGCCACAAACGAGCGGGCCCGGGGATAGGAGTAGGCGAGCGCGCGCGCGTCCGTCGCGCCGACGCAAATCAGGCTAAAAAATGGGCCAGGAATGGGTCGCCCACGGACGAAAAACGGACGCGCGTCCGTTTGGGTCGGCGCGTTGGGCCGCCTTTTCTGTCCGCGCCGACCCAAACGGACGGCTGCGGACGAAATGGGTCGCCCCATTGGAGTTGCTCTAACAGCTTTATTCATGTGAATGTTTTACATAAGAAAAATAATCGTGCTCTTTCCCTTGTGGTTGTTTATCATCCCGCTCATGAGGAACTCAAGATGGATTTTCTTACTGAATTGGCTTCCTTATGTAGTAAGATGGTGAATCCTTCTCTTATAGGGGGTGATTTTTATATCCTTGGAGATCGCACTGAGAAAAATAAGCAAGTTACTTTGTCTCATGCCTCAGATCTCCTTAATTCTATGATTCATTTTTATAGCTTGAGAGAGATTCATATGTCTAGGAGCATGTATACTTGGTCTAACAAGCAACAGAACCCCACCCTGGCGAAATTAGATAGAATCCTCATGTCTCCAGCCTAGAAAAATATTTTCCCTTTAGTGCGTATTG
This sequence comes from Aegilops umbellulata, assembly GCA_032464435.1. Taxonomy (NCBI): domain Eukaryota; kingdom Viridiplantae; phylum Streptophyta; class Magnoliopsida; order Poales; family Poaceae; genus Aegilops; species Aegilops umbellulata. The sequence continues at coordinate 103,289,999 of CP136060.1, read as the reverse complement.
CTAAGTTAGTAAGGGAGTTGTCTGATCACAATCCTTTGGTTTTGAACTATGGGGTGCAGCTTCCTGGGAATAACAAAACCAGAGGCTTTAGGTTTGATTTGGCTTGGTTTAAAAACAGTGTTCCTTCCCCTTGTTAAAGACATTTGGTGTACGCATGTGGCTTGTGATGATCTTATTGATGGTCTGAATATCATAATCAAGAGGTTTAAGAAGTATTTTAACTCTTTGCTACAATTAGGCTGTATGGGTGTGGAAGAGGTGATCAAAGGTAAAGCTCCAATGTTGATGGAACCAGTGATTGAGAAAACTCGGTCATCATCGCCATGCCTTCCTTGGCCGTCTCCTCCGCCGGGCTGGGTAGCTCTCTCTGTTGATGGTTCTTATTGTGCAGAAGACAGAGCTGCTGGATCAGGTATGGTTTTACGTGATGACAAGGGTGGTGTTATTTTTGCGGCTTACCGACGCATTTATCACTGTAATGAGGCACTGGAAGCGGAATTACATGCGATTATGGAAGGAGTAAGTCTCGCAATTCAACGGTCGAATCGACCAGTTCAGCTACAATCTGATTGTTTGGCAGCTTTATCATCACTGTCTAATGATTCACTGGACAGATCGGCATATGGTCATCTCTTGGCAGAAATCAAAGGTTTACCGGAGAATAGGGTGTTTGTTCGTGTTAAAGTTCCTCGCGATCAAAACAAAGTTGCACATTGCTTAGCAAATTATGGTAGATCTGGGGATAGCACTGCGTGCCGGCTTAATCAATCCCCTCCTTTTATTTCTGAACTTGCTGCTAAGGATTGTAATTCTGTGAATTTGGAATAAAACACCCTATTTCCATCGCAAAAAAAAATAAGTATTTTAAGGGGCAGGGGGGCCAATCTGTTTGGTTATAATAAAAAGAGAAGAAAAGAGCTTGAGCCTAGAAAGTTTAGAAGAGCTTTCTCCTTTAGATGTGGAGGCTTATAAATGTAAAGTGGAAATTCTAGTTGAACTCCATGAGCTACATGTTGAGGAGGAGCTACATTGGATTCAGAGTGCTAATGAGAGATGGTTATTACAAGGGGATAATAACACCGACTATTTTCATCGAGTTGCTAATGCAAAAAAAAAAAGCATTTATCTGTAGGTCGCCATGTTTGGCTTGACATTCCCCATGATATTGTAATGGTTCCTTTGAACATGGTCGTTCAATAAAATTGTGCAAGGTTCCCTAAAAAAACATCCATTACTCCATAATTTGAAGATTCATTCTCTTGAAGAGCAGTTAGTCAACTGTTTATCTGCAAAACATGTGAATGATGCCATCGCCGTCTGTCTTTGTCACGCTTCAGTGCAAAAGAATGTCATACCCACCGTCTCCAGTCATTTGCTCCTCAAGACGATGGAGTCCTTTCAAGTTGCAACTCCGGTTTCTGGTGCCGCCCACCTGAAGACCGCTACGGTGCTTCCTCTCAAACTCCGCATCATTAGGACGTAGCCAACCAACAACTGGCATTGCCTCTGCCAGAATAACCTCCAGATCAAACCATCAAACCAGCTTCCCAGCATAGTATGTTGTACACCGCCTGGGTTCTGGAGCATATAGTTTAACAATGCATATAAATATTTCACAAAGGATGTTTCCTCCACACATGATTGCATGCAGTTCCTATCAATCAAATGAATAGATATTTTATTTCCGGAAAATGCATGGCGCTAACAATTTAGCGCGGCACTGAAACACCTCCACGGTCTTGAAGCTCACTTTGACAACTGAAAAGAGTATCATTATCCTAGAGCGCAATCCCGTTTAAACGGTGTGCCTGAATCTAAACCGTGTTTTCTACCATGCAAATGAAGGCAAAACGTAAGATGGGTATGAGCTATGCTTGCAACACAACGCACTGACGGCATCGTCTCCAGCAGTTTCTCCGAATTCACCGAGTCCCAGTTCAGCCGCATGGATCCCTCCAGTGATGAATGCAGATGCCATTCCGGTTCCATTTGCGCCTTTGATGTCGTGGTGCAGCGAATCACCTACGGTGATACATTCGTGTGCTTCAACACCTGCTAGGGACATTGCTGATGCATAGATAACCTGAGAAAGCAGCAGCAAGTCAGTACCTGGCGAGAGCCGGGGGATAGTTTTCCACACAAAAACTTAAATACAGAAAGGATGATCCGAGAGAAGGCTGTTAAAGCAAGTAGTAATAAAGTGCAGTTGCAATCACAAGTTCACAATGCTGTGGGTCATCATAGTGTGAATGCCATTTCAGTTCTGTATTGTGTTTAAGTTGTTGAATCAGTCATTAGTCTACAAAGAGTAGACATGCCATGCATTACCTTATCAGGCTTCCCCATCCATTTTACTTCACCACCAAGACTCTCGTATTTTGCTGCCAGAGTGCCTAAAAGAGAAACATTATATTACCACCATCAGTTGGCACTGTAAAAGATGGCCATACTTCTAACATATCTCTTTTTTGAAGAGGAAAAGAAGAAAAATATCTCAGGAATCAGAAATAAAGAATGTCCAAATTCATGAGTTAAAACAACTCTGCTACCTGGTAATGGTTAAACAATCAGCATGGCATCAGATATGAAAATCATTAACCCACCAGGCATGACACGCAGGTTTCGAGCTTCAACAGTGACATAATCTGGATTAGCTACCACCATTGGAAGTCGCTTTTGTATACCAAGCACTAGAATCTGCTCAAGCTCCTCAAGACTTTTCGAAAGTGGATCACCAGAAGGTAAACCCAGGGCTTCAGTACCATGGGCTAGTATAAACTCTGCATCGTCAACATTGTTCACAACTTGCAAACCAAGTCCCTAATAAGAGAAAACAAGAAATCATTTGACATGGAACCTTGTAAAAGTGCCTCATAAGTAACAATGCTTTTTGATATCACATTCTTGTCATCATTAATACTTCTTCATACATGTTAGATGACCTCAGCCATTTGGCAGGAATATATGAGTATGACACGCAAATTTGATGCTAATATTCCTTAGAAGAAACAACTGCTAGGGAAAAACAAAAGAAGAACAAACCTCCAGAGAAATTGCACCTCGATTGCCCCATGTCAGATGGATACACTTCCTTCCCAGAGCTGCAAACCATGGGTCATCCCTCCTACATTTACGAAACCAAATCAGAAGTAAGTTTTAACTCAAGTTTCTGAGTAAGCTATACCAAATAACCATAGAAGAAAGATCAGCATAAAAAAGCTTACTTGTCAAGATACTGATGGGTGAGTTCCCCGCTGGTGATCGCCCCGAGGAAACAAGACGTGTCAAACCCAAGGCTCTGCAGCTTCTCCATGGTTACAGATGACCGCCTCGAGGAATTACTGATTATCACCATCTTGGCGCCATTCCCAGCGAGCTTCTCCACTGAAACATCCATGCTTCACTTGGCTATCATATCACATTGCAGCACAAAGATGCAGCAGTAAACTGAAAAAAAATTAGGATGTGTGGACCAACATACATGCCAAAATGGCGCCAGGGTAGGGTTTCTTCCCGTCGTGAAGAACGCCAAATTGGTCCAGGAACCATGCCTGGCAGACAAACTCGGGTGTGAGCAAATCATAGCAGCAGAAGCAAAATGGTATGTGCACTCCTAGCGATAGAAACGACCAGACGCTATGGGCAGAGGAACCAGCTTTTCCCCAATTTCTAGCTGAAGTTCCGCAGACAGCATGAACCCTGTGCGTGATTTCTTTATCCGAATTAGCAGCGCAAGACCAATTCATGTACTCCTAGCGTTTCTGCTACTTGGAGGATGAGCAAAACGAGAGGCGATTCTGCGTGAGTAGGGTGGGGGCGCGGGGAGCTTGCCTTGAAGCGGCCGGACTCGGCGAGGGGCCGGATCCCGGCCAGCCTCTCGAACACCGGCGCGGGCGGCGATGACATCCTCACCGCCGCCGCCGCGCGACGAGGGCCCTTGCTGCTGCGGTAGGTGGAGGTGGGCTGTCGAGAGTGGAGACGATGGAGCTCGTTTGGAGGGTAAAGCAACCAGGCTGTGGCTGGGCAGAGTACCAGGCTACCAGCCGACGAGCGGGCATACCGCATACACGCCGATTGATTGCGGCGTCTCGCCGGCCGCCACGGCCATCGTAACCGTGGACACGGATGCAGGCCTGCAGTTTGCCACATTCTATACTTTCTATGATACCGATGCAGTCAGTAATGCGGCATGAAGAATTGCTGTAAAACAGACGGTGTTCTCAAATCTGGCAAAATAGCCAAAGTACAGAGCGCCCAGAGAACCTGATGTTTTGTTGCAATATTCATCCAACTTCACGAATCAACTACCCAGGCAAGTCCGTCAGCGCAAGTAAACACTGTGAACAGCTAGTTTCAGCAAAGCACGGCAGATCGATCACGAAGCGCAGAGCACGCTCACGACCACCAGGGCAGGGGTGAAGAACAGTTTCTGCTATTTCGTGATCTGATCCCAAACACTTGGGCAGGGTTTCCGAAACAAAGGTACATTCAGCTATGCTATTACAAAACCGACAAGGTAATAACGGATCCATCGCTTGTTTGCGGAAGCAGGTTGGAGACTGCCTCAGTTCAGCTTCTCGAGTAGCTCATTGATCTTGTCCCCGCGGTTGCCCGAATCGCCACCATCCTTGAAGGGTTTCTTCTTCATCTGCAGCCTCCTCTCCGGACACTTGAGCTTGAAGGGCATGAGAAAGCTCGCCGTTTCTCTGAAGTGCGGCCCGACCGTGGAGATTTCGTGCACCACGTCTTCCAAACATATGACACCGTGTTCTCCAAGTGCCTGTTTTTCAAGAAGCACATAGGATGATTATCAAGTGTCCGTTACAAAATCATCATGCGAGATGTTTGTGTAAAGAAGATTATTATCCAAATGAAGTGTTGTTTGTGTTATGTTTGGTGCACCAGAGTCTGAAAATTATTATTGTTGGTCCAGAATTCAACCCTGAAGGTATTCAAGTTTCTTAGCACTTGTTGAACTGGATAAAGAAAGCTGACAGGCACAGATCACTGACATACCTTGCTGATTTTACTTCCTATATATGCCTATTACTAGGTTCCGTAGGCATGCCAAAGCTTTACTTGAATCGAAAGCCTGAACCTCAATCTCCAGAAGATGTCACAAAAATTATACCTTCTCGATTAGATCATTGCTGGTGAGGGGGAAAGGCTCCTTGTCGAAATATCCGCGACCCTTCTTGTAAATTAGCTCCTTCACATTCTTCAAATTGGGGAACCTATGGTGACACCAATTAACAACAACATTCAATCACCGTAAACTAGGAACTGACGAAACAAGCCACACAATGGAGAAGATATCTTCATTAAGTTATTACCCATAGGTAACGAACGGTCCAACAGCAGCAAGCCTCTTGAGGTTTGCCTCGGTGGCCTTGAGGAAGACGCCGGTGAGGACCTGCGTGAGCCGCAGCCTGGCCAAGATCTTCCTGATTTGCGGGTGCAAGTCCGCAGTGCTGCAATCAGACATGAAAACTCGATGTTAATAACCGCGAGGTACCATCAGCAAGTCAGAGAGGTGGATGCTCTAGGTAGGTAGGTAGGCACTGACCCTGGGATACGGATGGCGAAGAGCAGCTTGGCGTCTATGGCCTCGGCGGGGCGGAGCTTCCGAACCTTGAGGCGCGTGCGCATCCGCAGGAAGTCGAGCTCCTTGTTGCGGAACTCCTTGACGAAGTCCTCGGGGCGCTTGATGGCGCCCTTGGCGTCGTGGCGGCGGCGCTGCCTCTTGGCCGCCTTGCGCTCCCGGTTCTTGGTGGCCCACTCCTCGTTGTCCTTCCTCTTCTTGAGGACCGTCTCCCGCACGAACGGCAGCTGCTGCGTGCCCTCCTCCTCCGCCATGGCCGGCGGCGCGGGGTTGTCCTGGCGGGTGGTGGCTAGGCGGCGGCGGAGGCGAACGGGGGGCGGCGATCGGGGAGGGTTTGGGAAGAGCCTTGACGATATTTCGCTGCTGGGGTCTTAAGGTCTTGCAGCGCTTAGTGGGCTGGGCCAAAGCCGAACCCACCAGTTAGTAAGTCTTATAAGGGCCGACCATTACAATACTTACTGGGCTTCAATTTGAGGAAGCCCAGTTGTGTGAGAACAGAAATATTTTCGGCAGGTGCTTGTCCGTCCTCCCCGTTCCGTTTGCGGTTGGGTCGCAGTCGTACAAAACCTTCTTGCTCTCGTTCGTGGTCCAAGTCTAACCCTAGCCGTCACCCCCTTCTTCCTCCCGGCAGATATCAGGCGGGCAGAGGGAGACGTCCTCGCCCGCGACAGCTTCTTGCGCGCTCTCCTCTCCCCTGTGACCCCGCCGCCGACGGCCGCCGCCGCGCGCGGAAGGTTCTCCTCCCCGCGGACCCCCCATAAAAGGTATACTGTAGTTTATGTTGGTGCTGCGGGTGATCTCGCAAAGGACTTTCCCCCCTTCTATCTATCTAATCTAATAATAAAGGGTGATAAGTTTGCTCTCGTACGTAATTTATCCTCGGACGGATTGGTGCTTAACTGCTTATGATGCTCGTTCTGCTCATTCAGGTTTCGAGATTTATTAGGAATATATACAATATGGCTGGGGGTAGCACGGATGCAGCAACCAAGGAGATGGAGGCATTGCATGTTGGGCAAACCAAGGAAACAGATGTAAGTGCTGTGCTGCACAAGTGTTCTTCCTCTCATTATCTTGCACGGTTGCTTAGGCATATTTTTCACTTATATTAATGGTGGTAATGGAAAAAAGGTTGGGGATGAACAATAACCAAACAAGCTATTGCCCGATATTATTCTGCCTTGCAGAATTGGTGTTCACCACAGTTGATAACTACCAGTTGTTTTTGCCATAATTGCTTTTTTATTGCCTTGTTGGTAAACTTGGTCCCACCGTGTACTTTTAACTTATCTCCTGAATTCTCTTCATTGCTGTTATGGAGCCTCTGACCACATGCCATGACTAGCCTTAGCATGCCTCAGTTAGAAAGTGGTATGTGATTACAACAGTCCTACTACTGATGCCAACTACTGTGGTTACATGGATTGCTGAACCTCACATGTCATCCTTCTCTTGGATGATCCTTGCAATGCTGTATATTATTTTGATGGTAAATAACCTTCCCATTTTTGCTGCAGGAGATCCTGAAAAAAGCGTCAGATAGCAATGGCGGGGCTCCTGGAGCTCAGTCCCCACCACCACCAGCAGATGATGATGAGGCACAAGTGGATGGTCCATCTGAAGATGGAGCAGGAGGTGACAACTCTAATTTGCAAGATCTCATTTCTGTGTTTCTCATAGAGCTGGACCAGCGGATCTCTTGCTATTCTTGTTAGCATTTGGAAGCTGGGATATGAATCATGTGATTAATTTTATTGTTGTGTCTCAAATGGATAGCTTCAGCGGCTGCGAAGAAGAAAAAGAAGAAAAGCAAGGCCAAGTGAGTTCTGTTATTCAGTTGAACAATTAATGTTCTTGTGTGGTTGCTCTATTTTACGAGCATTTCACGTGTTCTCTTGTAGAAAGAAGAAGGACCCCCATCAGCAGACAGATCCTCCATCAATCCCTGTGGATGAGCTTTTCCCTTCAGGAGATTTTCCTGAGGGAGAAATCCAGGAATATAAGGATGAGTAAGTATTGAATTATAGGAATATGGTGTTTTTTACCTTCATAAAACAGGCAAAGGTTAAAATTGCATGGATAATCTTAACTTCTTAAGACGATACAGAAATAGTATTTTGTTTCCTTTGTTGCTAATGAAGGATTCTGCAAAATGATAATTATCTTCTGTTTTGTAAATTAATCATGTTATTTGCTCTTCAGTAATTTATGGAGAACAACTAGTGAAGAAAAGAGGGAACAGGAACGACTACAAAAACCAATGTACAATTCTGTTCGCCGAGCTGCAGAAGTCCATCGACAGGTTTAAAATATTCTAGCCTGCTAGCCTCTATTATTTTTTCCAGCTTCATTTTATCTGTATCTTTGGTTGGTACATCTCTACAATGTAAATATGTTTTGCTAGGTACGAAAGTACATGAGGAGCATTATAAAGCCTGGAATGCTAATGATGGAACTATGCGAGACTTTGGAAAACATGGTTCGGAAACTTATCAAGGAGAATGGACTGCAAGCTGGCATTGCCTTTCCAACAGGATGCTCGTTGAATTGGTACGGTATTGCTCTAGAGTGCTTCCTAGAACTGCGTCCCCTTCTCACATTGACGGAAGAATTTTTTGCTTAGGGTCGCAGCTCACTGGACTCCAAATTCTGGTGATAAGACTGTACTACAATATGATGATGTGATGAAGCTGGATTTTGGGACACATATCGATGGTATGTCTGTTTTATTACTTTGTTCGGTTCTTTCTTCAATGATCTTTGGTGTATACTTGTTAATGTTTTGTCCTTGCAAGTCTGAATTCATGATATTCATAATTATGAAAACTAACATGATAATGTGATTATTCCCAGGGCACATAGTTGATTGTGCATTTACTGTCGCATTTAATCCCATGTTTGATCCGTTGCTGCAAGCAACGAGAGATGCCACAAATACTGGAATCAAGGTAATTCTACATACTTCGTTTACTCTTCCAAGGCTGTGGTACATTTTAACTAAAAATGGACTAATATACTACCAAATGAATGCTTCCCATAAGCAGCTTTGCTCATAGTATTTCTGATAGCAGCTCTACTCTTTGGAAGAACACAGTGATAGGTTTTCGTTAAAGCCTGTGCTTTTGATTACCCGTTATATAGTGTCTGTTTCGTTTTTCACCTGTCAATGATATGATGTGTGGATGTTTGAAATCATATCCCCTAAGTCATGTCTATTCTTTGCTACTTAATAATGCTTATTTATCCTTTATTTCAGGAAGCTGGAATAGATGCACGGCTTTGTGATGTCGGTGCTGCAATCCAAGAAGTCATGGAGTCATATGAGGTTGAAATTAATGGGAAAGTTTTCCAAGGTACGTGTAGTTTTTTTCTTTCCCATTCTGCGCTAGTAGAATTGTAGTAACAGCATGACGATTTAAATGGCTCCTCTGTTTTGCGGCAGTAAAAAGTGTGCGAAACCTCAATGGACACAGCATTGGACCATACCAAATCCATGCTGGTAAATCAGTTCCAATTGTAAAAGGCGGAGAGCAAACAAAAATGGAGGAGGGTGAATTTTATGCCATTGAAACTTTTGGGTCTACAGGTACGTCACTCTATATAGCTTGAACTCGTAGGCCCAGATACACTTGGAAGCCATTTTCATCGCATTATTAATAGTTTCTGGATCACTTTCTATAGTACTGTATATAACTAGCATGGCCTTCTTGGCTTTACAACCGATGTCTGTTTTCCTTACTTTCTTTGAAATTCTGGCCAGTTTTACAGTTCATAAGCACCATTCTGTTTGCAGGAAAGGGATTTGTGAGGGAGGACTTGGAATGCAGTCATTACATGAAGAACTTTGATGTTGGGCATGTACCATTGAGGGTAGCAAAAGCCAAGCAGCTACTGGGGACAATCAACAACAACTTTGGAACACTTGCATTTTGCCGCCGGTACTTGGACCGCATCGGCGAGACCAAGTATCTCATGGCACTGAAAAATCTATGTGATGTTGGCATTGTTCAGGTATGTGAAATAGGATACCACCATTTCGACGCGAATGTCTATCAAGACATGGTTACTCACGGTTTCCTGACCCCATTTGCAGCCGTACCCGCCATTGTGCGATGTGAGGGGAAGCTATGTGTCCCAGTTTGAGCACACCATTTTGCTCCGGCCAACCTGTAAAGAAGTCATATCCAGAGGCGACGACTACTGATTGGCGCTGCGGCTCCTGTCTGTACCTGTCACCTGCAGCGATTAGAGTTTTACCATCTTGGGTGACCTGTGTTCGTTATGGATCAAATGGCACATCGGAATCGGAAAAATAATGCGGTTACATTGCACCCTTTTGTTTTCTGAGTTTAAAATTTGTGGAAACTGGTTTGTAAGAATCGCTATCGTGTTGTATTACTTGATCCCTCTATAAAAAATACTTCCTGGAGATTTTTTATCATTAGCGTGGGACAGATGAAAATGACACATACATCCATATATACTTGCACTAATTGCGTCATGCTTATGCGTGGGGGATGAAAGTCATGTACCAGCTGTAGAAATAGGAGAATCGTCCCACTGGTCGCCACTCACGAGTACTAGTAGTTTTCTTATTGGAATCAGGAAAGTTAGTTTAGTAATTTTTTCGTCCCTGACATGGATGCATCACCTAGACTGGATAGTACTTCCTCCGTCCTATGTAAGCGCATCTACTATGTTAAAATATACTCACGTGTAATGAAATATAAGAACTTTTTTTATGTGGTACTAGCACAAATGCCCGTGCGTTGCAACGGGAGGCATTGTTACACGTCTCATGCTTTTACCTATTTTGCTACTTCCTTGTCTCAGTTCGTCACACACCCAAGTGTTGTAATGGGACAAAAATTCCTTGCACTCCTATATTTTGTTACTATGCTTTTTTTACAAAAAATTTCCAGTTTGACTGATGAGCACCTCAAATATGGTCATCGACACTTTTTTCTTATGCTCAAGAGTGCTTCATATATTTTATTTTAATTATTGGAGCTTTCGTTTGTGCAACGCCTAACTTTTAATTATGCATCATTATGCAAGGCAGCCCACAATCTCCGTCTAGTAGGATTTATGCCATTGGATTATGCAGCCTCTCCTTTAATTATGCACTTAATTAGAAGATGGTGCAAACGTCTTCATTGCATGGAGTTAATTTCCTTCCCGATTCTGACAAGTAATTAGTCTCCTTCTCCTTGCATGGCAACCCCGTAATATAAGGAGTTCATTTCCTTTCATATTCCAGGAACTAATAATTGATCGATGCAATTTTCTCTTTTACCCATGCAACACAATCCTACCGATTTCCTTCATAGGAGCCCATAATTCCCGAGAGTTAAATTCATTCCAGATATTTGCCTCTAGCTCGCCGTGGTGTCACTGCCGGATTGTTGATTCCTGATCTGACTATGTTTACAAAGGTGTTGATTCCTTTTTTTTTTTTGAGGATCCAAAGGTGTTGATTCCTGATATTCCCCTTTGTGCACTTTATTTTTTTCTCCTAAATAGCCCGGTCGTTTGGTTGGCGGGCCAGAAGGCCCAACAACGCACATACACACGATCGAAGCGGAGGAAATAATGTTCGATGGTGGTTTCCCCAATTAGTACCACCTTGCTTATATTTTAATAAATATATAAAATTACTTAACCGGGACGAAACCAAGAATACAACCTCGCTTTAATAATAGGTATAGATAGTTGTCTAAAAAACGTCCTATATTTTGTTACATATGCTAAAGAAAACTCATTCAATAATTTCTCTAGTCTCCGCCGTCTAGTATGTGATAACGCATTGGTTACCTTTTTCGTTCTCGTCCGAGCAATGGCAACGTGCGTAAACGTGTTGTAATCTCCCGTCTGATGTAACCTGTGCTATGATCGTCGATTTTTTTAACACGGTATAGATGCTAACGCTCATACATATACGTATACACTCATCCATATGAACGCACACACGTACATCCTATCCCTATGAACACATTCGAGAAACTGAGCCGGCATATCATCTTTAGATTTACGAAGTTAACGTAGGCGCCTTGTCGTCGACAAGAACGTCTCTTCCCATTGAAAGAGTATTGTTGGAAATCCTGGAACATGTCGACTTGAATCCTGATGGGCTCGAATACCATTGTCCCTCTATATAACCATTTAAATGTAGGTTGGCTTGCGTGATCGTTGATTTGATCGGTCCACCATAATTTGAAATGTAAAGGTGTCCCGGTGTAGAAAAAAAACGTGTTCGTTACGATCGCGCGGACCCATCCCGCCACATGTACTCCCTCCGTTTCAAAATACTTGACTTCTATTTATTCAAAAATGAATGTAGCTATATACTAAAACATGTCTAAATATATTTATATTTTGACAAATGAAAGGCATGTATTGTGGAAGAGGGAGTATGACGGTGCCCGTCATTAACGGATAAGAACGCACGCAGAGTCGTGCCGCGGAAGAGATGGGATATGGATTAACGAAAGCCGCAAGCTTTCTCCCACGAAAACCGCGTGCCCCTCCGGCGTCGGTTCGGTTCGTCTCCGGCCACGACTGGAAAAAGTGGAACCGCGTGCGTCCACCCGCACCGACTCCTTTCCGGAGACCCATCGCTGCCACCGGCTCCACGGCCTCTATAAAATACCACCCGAGCCTCCCATGGTTTCCTCGTATCGGAGGATCTGACTTCTCTCCTCTTCTCTTCTCCCCTCTCGTCGGGTAAGTCGCAGGTATGGCCATGGGGTAATCGGTTCAGATCTCCCCCTCCCTGTTTCGCTGTTCTTCGCTTGATTGAATTCCAGGCGAGCGTTCTGTCCGGGTTGTGGTGCTGCTTACGTTGACGTTGAATCGAGGCCTAGTTCCGGTGGTTTGTCCTCCTCTGTTCCGTTGATGTTGGTATCGTCTTCTGAACCTCGCTGCTTTGGTTTAGGTCGCAGCTAATCTATTTTACTTTGACTTCTGATCTGATTTAGGGTCGCGGGGTCGTGGCTAATCCATCATGCTCTGATTGCGATATGATTTTGGGTCATGGCTTACCCATTTTATCCTAATTGCTGATTGCTGATTTGATATAAGGTTATTTTTGGTGAGAACAACTAGTTGTGTTGGTATAGAAACATGGATCAGTTCGTTTGCTTTCATCTCTGTTCATTAAGGTGGATTTATTGTTGGCGGTGTTAGTTGATTCCTGGAGATGTTTGACATGATTGGAGTGAGAGATTGAAGCTTGTGGTTTGGTTCTGTCTGTTCCATTCAAGGTGATTCAATAAGGTTCTGCGTGCAAAGTGCTTTCTCTTTTTGCGGTGAAAAACAGTGGTTTGGGGAGACGGTCAAAATTCTGCGGTTTCTTGCTTTTGTTCACGTTCCTGCATGACTTAGTCAGAGTCAATAAGAGATAGAAGAGGAAGTTGCAAAAAAGTTTGCTAGGCCTATCCGGATATATCTGCTTTCGCCTAGCAGCCTATACATGTCAGACCATATGAAAGGGATTTTGCTATGTTGTGTACCGTGTTATAAAGTTAGACCTGGGATTTTTATTTCTTCAACTTTGTGGACATGCTCATGGTGGAGGTAATCCTGCAGTGGCTATATTTAGGTGTCACCTTTTGGTTTGTTTTATTTCAAGATCCCTAAGAATATCGGAGGTGCTTGTTTTGTTTGCGTTTTAGATGGAACTTTCTTGGGAAGTACATTAAAAAGACCTTAAAGAACATGGAGGTTTGCTTTTGAAGTAATCTGTTTGAAGGTTCAAGTACTGTGAAGAAGGCTGCTTAACTAGTTTACTGCCTGCTGTGTTTTTCTCGGGTGGCACGTCAAGGTTTTTTCAGATGCTGATTACTGTGTTGGGATCTACCAATCCTTATGATATCTAGTTTGTGCCGTTGATTTCCTGCATGGATATTCTGTTGGGCTTCTGCAGGTTTACATGCTCCGGCCAGTGTTGGATTAGTCTTAGCTTGGTAATTAGTATTATTATTGTAATTTGTAGTCATGTTCTGTTAATGGAAGTTATGTTTTATGTTGTACATAATTGTTAATTATGCATCTTGTATGATGTTATTGGTGTAATTGTTGAATGATATATGAATGACATACATTTAGCCTGTTGTCGTTTGGTTGGTTGTATAAAAGCTGCAACAAAATAGCAACTGAATTTCATAGATTGATGTTTTTTTTTGGCCTATATTAATATAATATATATGTGTCCATATGTGCAAGTTCAGCGGAGATTGTTCAGAGCATCCCCACTTTTATAGTTCTCCTAATCTAAGATAATAATGATCACTTTTAACATTTTTAACTTGTTCAGTGCTTGTATTCATTTTGGTTGCTCTCTTTAGTCATGCACAAGATTCCTTTTAATAACCAAATTAGTTGCTTGTTTTTAATCTTCATTCCGCATCATTCATGAGTGGCACTATCGCTTCTTTTGTAGTTCGGTGTTGAGCTTTAAGTATATTCGAAGGTGTTGGTCTTATATGTTTGCATTATTTACAGTCTGCTTTTACTCTTGGATTTTCCCTACCTGGTTAGTGTGAATTATGATACATTTTGGTCATGGGTGTAGGCTATATGTGTATTAACTTACTTGATTCGTAACGATTTTACATATTCAGAGGCAAATATTGTGTGATAAGTGGCGTTTACCAATGTTTTTAGGACTTAGTTAATAACTATCAACAGCTTTAAAGTTATGATTCAGCTTAACTCCCCCCCCCCCCCCAACTTGGTTGAGATTATAAGCATGGCACATACTGTTAACTTTCCCCCCTTAATTTGTTGAGATTATAAACACGACTCATACTGCTTTTGCTTTGGTTCTGCTTTCCCCACTTATTTGGTTGAGATGATAAGCATGGCATGTACTATAATTTTTAGACGCCTTGGTTTCTAAATTAGAACATTTTAATCTGTTTTGAGCTTACTTGAAATTTTATTTGTCACTGATCCATTGTGCTGTCATTTTTCCCTCTTCGATGGAGAAGGTCACAATTAGAAAGGTGAAAATGGCATGTACTCCCTCCGTCCCATAATATAAGACGTTTTTCAAAAAACGTCTTACATTATGGGACAGAGGGAGTAGTTTTTACATAAGTATATGACCTGATCTTATTCTTGTGTGCTTGGATACGGGCTTCTGTTTGTCTACTATGTCTCATCAATTCATTCATTAACTAATTGAGTCATATCCTCTAACCACTCTTAAATTTCTGTTGTACTTGTCGAATTTTGACCCATCTTCTCGAATAATCTCAATAATGTATGCGTTGTTTCAGTGTTCCAATTCCTACAATCATTTCTTTTTGCTTGGTATAGAACCATGATTCTATCTGATGAAATTATTTATGCAAGAGTGCTGCTTCTGACCACTGTTCACATGGATTTCTTTATGGTTTATGTCAATGTTAAAGTGATGTTATGAGCCAAGTTGGTGTTAGTACAGGTCTCACCTTGAAATACATTGTAGGGTGTGAACTTCTACATAAGCTTAGTTTTAATTCTCAACCTTGGTGGTCATTTATAAGTCGGTAGTTTCAGATGCTCCTATTTGTAACTTCACGCTATCCTTGTGCTACATGTATGTCTAAAAATTTCCCTCTTGAGTTTTCTTGCCTTCTTTTTTCTGCTTGAAAATTTTATTACAAGCTTTGTTAACAATAAATGTTTGGTCAGTCGTGGTATGCCTCTACTTGTTGTCCTGTTTTGGTCTGAGTTTTAGCCTTGTTTCATACTTGTTTGCTTAAACGTCATGTATCTAGTTACACATTCGTCATGAATTCAGACAAAATCTGAATGTAAGTCATGCCATGAATTCAAATAACAGTTTTAGGGTTATGTGAGTTTAGGGTTACGTGTAATAAGTTTGAGATATCCTTTTACTTTTGTGAGGTCATTTTTAGTCCATATCGTAGTCAAGTCTTTGAATTCTCATTTCAGTTAGCATGTTCTTTCTTCTAAGCTTTAATGCCTACATTTAAGTAAAAGTTGATTACCATCATTGCTTCTTTTTGTCTTGGATTTTGATAAAATCTGAACGTAAGTCATGCCATGAATTCAAATAACAGTTTAGGGTTACTGACTTGAAGGGAGTTTAGGGTTAGGTGTAATAAGTTTTAGATATCCTTTTATTTTTGTGCGGTCATTTTTAGTCCATATCGTAGTCAAGTCTTTGACTTCTCATTTCAGTTAGCATATTCTTTCTTCTAAGCTTTAATGCCTATATTTAAGTAAAAGTTGATACCTTCATTGCTTCTTTTTGTAGCTCTGGTAGGGTTAATTAGTACAATGCTATATCTGAAATGCGAATTTCGTACATTTCATTTTTGTACAAATAGGTCAAGCATTTTGACTCGTGCTTATTAATGTTACCTTGTTGTACTGTTGTGTTCAATACGGCGTTTTTTTCAGATGGTGTGTTCTCATTTCCGGCTGCATTTTGAATGATAATATAATATAGTTATGTTTGTATTGTTTCAATATATACTATTATTTTCTTAAGCATGTAGTTTGCATTCTTTAACTAAATTCAAGAGCAAGTTCTATAATTAATCCTTAAGATAGTTTGACTTCCATATAAATATGTTTATATGTGACTTAATATAGTATGTTTACCTCACTGTTTAATTTGCATGTTGTTTTTCTTTTCCTTGATTGGTCACTTCATTTCCTTGATGTTATTTCTTCCAACTGTTTCATTGTCTGGTTTGCTACTTCCGTTATTTTTATCTTTGTGTGACTCTAGGTTTATATATAATAAATTTCTTAACCACCTTCCTTGAATTGTACTTTAATTAATAATAACTTGGCTCAGTAGCTTTTTATTTGATTTTTTGTTTCCAGCATATAATTGTGAGTATTTCTTGTAAAAATATATCAAAGTAATTTAACAGATAAATCTGAATTATATTGACTTCCTGTTTTATAACCTTGGTCTAACAAGTGTATGTAGAGTCTAATTTTTTATTTCATCTGATTTGTTTTAGTTTTTGATTAAAAATTGGTAGCAGTAGGCATTTTGACCCTTTTGTCACTGTTATTTTTTTACACCACAGCGTTGGAGTTCCTTGTTCCATACTTGTTTGTTGTTAAACATCATAATGTATCTAGTTACATGTTTGTTGTGAATTCAAATAGCAGGTTTGCACGCAGTCTAATTTATTTCATGTCTACTTTGGTTTTTCTTTTTGGATAATAAATTGGTGGTAGAAAGCATTTTGACCTTTTTGGCACTGTTTTTGTTAGAGTTATATTATAAGTCATGTACCCCTTTGTATTTATCCCGTTGTATAAGGGGTTTCCTGCATATGTTTCGCATCTGTACATGTATATATATCGGCCTATGGCCTCACGGGAATACAAGTTGCTTTCCTAACATGGTATTAGAGCCCCAGGTTTAGGGTTTTCTTTTTGGCGCCGCAACTCGCCCTCCCGATCGAGTTCTCCTCTCGATCTCCACGTCTTGGCTCGATTCGTTCCTAGCTCCCGATCTGATCGATCTGGTGAGCCGGTACCTCAGGTCCAGCCAGTGCCCGTTCTCCCGACGCTGCTTCGAGGCCCCGCCCGATCCCCCTCGCTCTGGTCGCCCGATCCAGTCGCCCGCCCGCTCGATCCAGCGCCGGACCGCCCGTTCCCGCTCCAGGAGGCCCCGCCCGATCCCGATCTCGATCCTCCGACGCCCGCTGATTCCCCCGCTCTGGTCGCCCGATCCAGTCGACCGCCCGCTCGCGCCTGATTCTGTTGCTGGTGGTTTGCTGTTCCTGTCGCTGGTGCTCTCGTTGGATCTCTAAAAAAAAATGTCTGCTGCATCGGGCTATGTTGCTGTCCTTCGTTGCCCTGTGATCTTCGATGGTACTAACTACACCGAGTTCACTGGCTTCATGCGCATTCACATGCGTGGCATCCGTCTCTGGGGTGTTCTTTCTGGCGAGGTCTGCTGTCCGCCACGTCCGGTTCCTTCGGTGGCCCCTACTCCGCCGACTCCATTGGTTCTTGCTCCGGATGCTAATCAGGCCGCCAAGGGTGCGGCTAAGCTTGCTGATGAGGCTGCTGATCGTGCGTATGATTAGCAGGTTTTGGCTTATGAGGAGGCTCTTCAGATTTATCATGGTGCTCTGTCTGCTTACACCCAGTGGCTTGATGATGATGCTCGTGCTGCCGCTGTTCTCACTGCTAGTGTTCTGCCTCAGTTTGCTTCTGAGTTTCTGGGTCTCCCTACTGTCTTTGAGATGTGGACCCGTCTTCGTCAGCGCTATCAGCCCTCTGGTGATGCCTTATACCTTTCTGTGGTCCGTCAGGAGCATGCTCTTCAGCAGGGTGACTCTACTGTTGATGACTTCTATGCACAGAGTTCTGCTATCTGGCGCCAGCTTGATTCTCTCCGCAGTGCTGGTTGTCGTACCTGCGCCTGTTGCCAGGCTGTCCAGGCCAATTTGGAGTTTCATCGTGTCTATGAGTTCCTGTCTCGGCTCCGTAAGGAGTTTGAGCCCCAGCGTGCTCAGTTGTTTGCTCGTGGTCGTATTTCTCTCATGGAGGCGCTTTCTGAGATTCGTGCTGAGGAGACTCGCTTACGTGGTGCTGGTTTGCTGGAGGTTCCCTCTGTGCTCGCTACTCGTGCTCCTACGTCACCTGCTGCACCGACCCCTTCTCGCTCGAGTGCTCCGCCGCTCTTGCCCACTCCTTCTGGAGGCTCAGGTCGCCCCCGTCCACATTGCGACTACTGCAAGAATGATGGTCATCTTGAGTCTCAGTGCTACACGAAGAAGAAACACCTGCGCAAGGCGCGATCATCATCTTCAGGGACTTCATCATCTACCTCGACAGCTTCAGCCATTGCTTTGACTGAGCAGGATATTCTGAGACTCAAGCGTCTGCTCGCGGCTTCAGGTTCTTCCTCGACGGGTACTGTTGATTCTGTGACTGATGCTTCTCGCACTGAGCAATCACCCTCTACACAGTCAGGTACATCCCCATGGGTTCTGGACTCTGGAGCTTCTTTTCATATGTCTTCTCATTCTTCCACTTTGTCCTCTCTTCGATCACTGGATTCTCCTGTTCATGTCTTCACTGCTGATGGTACTCCACTTTCTGTTGCTAGTAGAGGCAATCTTACCACTCCTTCTTATTTTGTTCCTGATGTTGCTCACGTTCCTCGACTTACCACGAATCTGTTTCCTGCTGGTCAACTTATTGATTCTGGTTGTCGCGTCATCCTTGACGTTGACTCTTGTTCTGTCCAGGACCGTCGCACGCACACTCTGGTTGGGGCTGGCCCTCGCCGCCGTGATTCTCAGGGTCTTGGGAGTTGGACTGGCTTCATGTTCCTTCCGCTGCCACCACCATCGCCAGTTCCTCCGCTTCAGTCGCCTCCGTTACTGGTTCCTTCAAGCAGTGGCATCATCGACTTGGTCATTTGTGTGGTTTTAGTTCGTCGAGGTCTTCTGGGGTCTGTCTCAGGAGATGTCTCTTTAGAGTGTCAGGGTTGTCGTCTTGGCAAGCAGATTCAGTTACCATATTCACATAGTGAGTCAGTGTCTAAGCGTCCTTTCGATTTAGTCCATTCTGATGTATGGGGTCCGGCTCCTTTCGCTTCCAAAGGTGGTCATAAATACTATATTATTTTCATAGATGATTTCTCTCGTTACACATGGCTTTATTTCATGACTTCTCGTAGTGAGGTGTTGTCTATTTATAAGCGTTTTGTTGCCATGGTTCAGACTCAGTTCTCTTCACCCATTCGTGTCTTTCGTGCTGACTCCGCTGGCGAGTATATCTCTAAGATGTTGCGTGGTGTTCTTGCTGAGCAAGGAACTCTTTCTCAATTCTCTTGTCCTGGTGCTCATGCTCAGAATGGTGTGGCTGAGCGAAAGCATCGACATCTTCTTGAGACGGCTCGTGCATTGATGATTGCTGCCTCTCTCCTGCCTCATTTTTGGGCCGAGGCCGTCTCCACCTCCACCTATCTTATCAATATACAGCCTTCCGCTGCTCTACAGGGTGGTGTTCCTTTCGAGCGTCTTTTTGATCGTTCTCCTGATTATTCGATGCTTCGCTTGTTTGGTTGTGTTTGCTATGTTCTTCTTGCTCCTCGCGAACGCACCAAACTGACCGCTCAGTCTGTTGAGTGTGTCTTCTTAGGCTACAGTGATGAGCATAAGGGCTATCGTTGTTGGGATCCTATCGGTCGTCGGATGCGTATCTCTCGAGACGTGACTTTTGATGAGTCTCGTCCCTTCTACCCACGCCCATCTTCCTCGACTTTTTCAGTGGAGGATATCTCTTTCCTCACTTTTCCTGACTCACCTATCACCCCCGTCGAGCCTGTGCCTCTTCGTTCCACTCCTTCTGCTTCTCCTCCTCCAGTCAATTTGCAGCCACCGTCTTCCTCGGTCTCCTCGCCTAGCATGTCACCGGATTCTACACCTTCATCTCCGGTGACTTCTTCGTCGCCACCCCTAGTGATTCCTCCTTCTATTTCCATCTTTTTCTCAGCATTACACTCGTCGTTCACGACCTGTGGATGCCTCTGTGGATGAGTCGTCATCTTCCTCTCAGCCTACTTATGGCTTGCGTTCTCGTCCTCGTCCGCCTATTGATCGCTTTGGATTTCCCACCGCTGGTGCTGCTGTTCTTGAGCCGACTTCTTATCGTCAGGCTGTTGTTCATCCTGAATGGCAGTTTGCGATGGCAGAGGAGATTGCTGCTCTTGAACGCACTGGTACCTGGGATCTTGTTTCTCTTCCTCCTGGAGTCCGTCCCATCACTTGTAAGTGGGTCTACAAGGTTAAGACTCGCTCCGATGGTTCTCTTGAGCGTCATAAAGCTCGTCTTGTGGCTCGTGGTTTTCAGCAGGAGCATGGTCGTTATTATGACGAGACTTTTGCTCCTGTGGCCCATATGACCACTGTTCGTACACTTCTTGTCGTTGCCTCTGCACGCCACTGGTCTATCTCTCAGCTTGATGTTAAGAATGCCTTTCTTAATGGTGAGCTGCGTGAGGAGGTGTACATGCAGCCACCACCTGGGTATTCTGTTCCTGATGGCATGGTATGTCGTCTTCGTCGCTCTCTCTATGGCCTTAAGCAAGCCCCCCGTGCCTGGTTTGAGCGTTTTGCCTCTGTGGTCACTGCCGCTGGTTTTTCCGCAAGTGCTCATGATCCAGCATTGTTTATTCACCTTTCTCCTCGTGGTCGGACTCTTCTTCTTCTCTATGTTGATGACATGATCATCACTGGGGATGACCGCGAGTATAGTGCCTTTGTAAAGACTCGTCTGAGTGAGCAGTTTCTTATGTCTGATCTTGGACCCCTTCGCTACTTTCTTGGGATTGAAGTCTCTTCTACCTCTGATGGCTTTTTTATATCCCAGGAAAAGTATATCCAGGATCTTCTTGCTCGTGCTGCTCTTACTGACGAGCGCATTGTTGAGACTCCTATGGAGCTCAATCTTCACCTCCGTGCTACTGATGGTGATCCTCTCCCTGACCCGACGCGTTATCGTCATCTTGTTGGCAGTCTTGTCTATCTAGCTGTCACTCGTCCGGACATCTCTTATCCGGTTCATATTCTGAGTCAGTTCGTCTCTGCTCCCACTTCAGTTCACTATAGTCATCTCCTTTGTGTTCTTCGATATCTTCGGGGCACGATCTCTCACCGTCTATTCTTTCCTCGCTCCAGTTCTTTACAGCTTCAGGCCTATTCGGATGCTACGTGGGCTAGTGATCCTTCAGATCGCCGTTCACTTTCTGCTTACTGTGTTTTTCTTGGTGGTTCTCTCATTGCCTGGAAGACGAAGAAACAGATTGCAGTTTCCCGTTCGAGTGCCGAGGCTGAGTTGCGAGCAATGGCTCTTTTGACGGCAGAGGTGACTTGGTTAAGGTGGTTACTTCAGGATTTTGGTGTTTCTGTCACTACACCGACTCCGCTCTTATCTGACAGTACAGGTGCTATTAGCATTGCGCGTGATCCTGTGAAGCCTGAGCTCACCAAGCATATTGGTGTTGATGCTTTCTATGTACGCGCTGGTGTGCAGGATCAGGTTATTGCTCTTCAGTATGTGCCTTCCGAGTTACAGTTGGCGGATTTCCTGACGAAGGCCCAGACTAGAGCACAACATGGCTTTTATCTCTCCAAACTCAGTGTTGTTCATCCACCATGAGTTTGAGGGGGGGGTGTTAGAGTTATATTATAAGTCATGTACCCCTTTGTATTTATCCCGTTGTATAAGGGGTTTCCTGCATATGTTTCGCATCTGTACATGTATATATATCGGCCTATGGCCTCATGGGAATACAAGTTGCTTTCCTAACAGTTTTGTCCTACTCTGCAGCTTTCAAATTCCTTGTTCAATACTTGTTTGCTTAAACTTCATGTATCTAGTTACACATTCATCATGAATTCAGATAAAATCTGAATGTAAGTTATGCCATGAATTCAAGTAACAGTTTAGGGTTACTGACTTGAAGGGAGTTTAGGGTTATAAAGCCACTAGTTCTTTTATTGTTATTATATGCTGTTGAGCTGTACTTTGTGTTGCTCATCAGAGTCATCTTATTCATTAGGTGTAATAAGTTTGAGATATCCTTTTACTTTTGTGAGGTCATTTTTAGTCCATATCCTAGTCAAGTCTTTGAGTTCACATTTCAGTTAGCATGTTCTTTCTTCTAAGCTTTAATGCCTATATTTTTGCAAATAAGTAAGAGTTGATTACCATTATTGCTTCTTTTTGTAGCTCTGGTAGGTTAATTAGTACCATGCTATATCTGAAATGCGATTTTTGTACATTTTGTTTTCTTCTATATATATCTTTCTATGTTGTACAAATAGGTCAAGCATTTTGACTTGTGCTTATTAATGTTACGTTGTTGTAGTGTTGTGTTTAATACGGCGTTTTTTTCTATGACGGTGCACTGTGCATTAACTTTTCTTACTCTCTTGTCCTAAAGTTTGTGCATGGCTGAATTTCTGGTGTGATTGTGTACGCTGTCATTCTGTGAGGTGTTATTTTTGCATGTTGACTTTGTGTCTGGCTTACTTGAGTCGGCCTCTTTCTAAAGCTTCAATGGCATTTTGATTTGTTGAAAATAACAACTAGTTGAATAAAACATTCATGTTGGGTTTATTGGAAAGTAATGTACCTGATAATAGTTCTGCCTTTTGATGTAACTGCAATGCTGTTTTGTCCATAATTTCAAGTTCAAATGATGAATATGGCTGTGGTTTGGGACTTGGGTGTATTTGTTAGCTTTAGTGCACTTTGTTTATATCTCTAGCATCCACATTTGCTATTTATGTGTATAGGAAATTGTGCAGGACTATTGGATCTTGCCTCTTAAATGATGGTATAACTTCTATTTGTATGATTTTGTTTTAAAGAGAATCGTAGCGCTCTCTTTTTTTTAGGGTAAGCCTTCATGGCGCATATTTGTGTTTAGTGTGCATAATGACCTGTCAGAATTTCTTGTATGCCTGGTTGAATTTTCCCTTACAATCGTGGGAGTTTGTTTCTGTTAGTTGAGGATTTTTTGAATAAGAATAATTGATTGTTCAATTAATAGGATAAGTTTGGGAGTGCTTACGCCTTAAAAGAAGTCCTATCTTTGTTTCCTGAAGTAATTGTTATCTTTCTTGATTGGAATATGTTTAGTTTGTGTTTATCCGTTTTCTTCAAACGAGGTCTTCTCATTCAAGATCACTGGAAATGGTACGTACTGTTTTGTTTTGCTTTGTTTGGTATGACTTTAATACCCGGATTCTTAAATACTTGGGAAAACTTGATTGCTTCATGTGAGTTTTTAGTGTGATGTTCTCTAGAGAGTTGCGGTATGTATCTAGTTTTCCTTTTTAGGTGGCGGTATGTGTCTAGTTATGCACGTGTCTTGAGCCCAAATAACACCTAATGTGTTTGTGCGACTTCAGTAGTAGTTTAGGGGAGGGGGGAGGGGGAGGGCTCTTTTTTGTAGTTAAGCCAACTATTTCGGAGAAATACTGATTTTCCTCCTTTTTCCCAGATAGTCATACCCATATATTGATTTTACTAGTTCTACTTGCTGTTGCTCATGAGAATCTCTCATCTTGCCCTGCAAATGAGCACGAGTATAATTAACTTTAAGACATCTTGAATTCTGGTTGTTTGTATCCCATATATCTTCAGGTCTGCCCATATTTCTGTCTTTGATTTTGACTATTTTAGTGCCTATATTGTTGGTTCATCAGCACCATCGTACATTGTTATTGCATCTAAGTTTCTTTGCGCTGCGTCTGTTGTACAACCTGGCTACACATATTAATTCTATGTTCATAGCAACTTCTTATCCATTGTTGATGTGAGTATGGCTGTCTTCTTTTATGTTAGATAGTGTACTGTGAATTAGCATTGTCTCATATTTGGTACATAACTGAATTTCTAGTCTGATCGTGTACAGTCATGATGCAAGGTGTTAATTTGTGTACGCTGACCTATGTTGGCTTTAGTGAAATAGTTGTGCTAATTAATATAACCGCAACTTTCTTATCCATGATAATTGCTATATTTGACAAGTTCAAAATGATGATTCTGGGGTGTAGTTATTAGCTGCAGTGCATGGGAATTTGCTATTTATGTGCTATGCTTCTCTTCACGTGTAATACGGTCCTTTCTATTTGATTAGTTGAGTTTTGCTTCACGGTAGCTTCTATTTTTCGTGATTTGTTTTGATAAGGAACAGCTAATTATTTTGTCAACGGATGTGATGTGTATTCATAGCGTTATATTCTTCTTATGTGTTATGGTGTGCAAAATAACAATGTACGTTTTTCTATAGGAGTTTGGTAGATCCTTCATTAGTTGTTGCATCTCCATCTACAGTTTCGTCATCGTCTCTTAAGATTTGTTGCCTATTTATGTGTGAAGCGATTGTATGGGGTGGGGTGAGGGTGCGTAACACTGCCAATGCCGGTCCCAAGCCCGGATAAAAGTGGAGGGAGCACGTATACTCTACCCCCTCCGTCCCGAAATGTAAGACGTTTTCGGATATAGTGTCAAAAAACGTCTTACATTTTTGGACGGAGGGTGTTTTTCTATTGTATATTTGTGGAAGTTGTTTCAGTGTTTTGTGCTAGAGCGGGAGTGGATGTAGTTTCAGTGTTCTGCCCTAGAACCAGAGTGGATGGTCCTAGCTGAAGATGCGGGGAGCACATTCAGCCTGAGCGTGTGCACAGAAAATGAAATATCCGGTCGCAACTGACCCGTGCCTGTTTAGAAGTTCTTTTTGAACTTGCCTGTTTAGAACTTGAGAGGGGGCGTTTCTGTTCCAAACCCCATGGAAGTATGCCAAACTCCTCCCGAGCAGAGTACCGGGATGTTGGTGGAAGTCGTCTATGTTAGCCTTGCAGTTTAAATTTTGTGAACTCTGAGTAGCACGGCCAACATGTACTTATATATCACTTGGTGGTGGTACCAAGCCGAGGCTACCTGGAGCTAAACTTTGCAGGTGCGGTAACAAGTTGGTAATTCATTTCTGGTGTATAACTCTACTCGTCGATGCCCAGTCCGCCAGCGAGACGAAGATTACTTCATTTGGTAATTTCTTAGCCCTTGTTTACTCCGCTAAATCTGCTTATGAAGACTGTTTGAAGGAATAGTCCAATCTTGGAAGGCTGGGCATTGGCGAAGTGCAAGATCTTCGCCAACCGCTGCCGGACAATATGCTGGAGCGACACAGGCTTCAAAATCAGCATCTTTGCCCTCTCTGCAGCCGGGAGGCCTAGGCCATATTCCATCTCCTCACGTGGTGCGTGTCTTCTCCCGTCCAGTTTGTTCCAGGTCTGAGTTCTCTGCAATCCATAACACCGCTACCTGACGACTTCACTGGCATGTTTGAGGATGCAGCTACTTGGGATGGACCGAACATGATCAAAAGCCACAATTGATTCTTTTGGTCTGCCAGCTCTTGATTTGGTCATGGTTGCTATCAACATAGTGGTTTCCAGCTGCAACTGACCTTGTCAATGAGCTCCTGGGTCTAGCACAGAACATTGGCGAAATCTCGAGACGGTCACTGGAGATGCAGCCAGAAACACCGCCTTCCTCAGGGATTGTGTCAGGCGAATATGTAAAACCAACATAGCAGCTTTGGTTCAGCTCAACACAACGCCAGAAACCATCCACTTGCGATTGAAACGACGCTCCAACCTCAGAGAACTAGTCAAATTTCTGTATCTCTGTTTGCTTTGTGCAAGAGCGTATCGTGTCCACACCTCTATATAGACCTCTCCCTAGGCACGACCGAGCAGGCTTCAGAAGCAAAGCGAGATCGTCAAGATGGACCACCGCTCTCCTCCTGCCGTCGTCTGCCTGGTCATCCATCTCGAGAGCGCCAATGCCCAGTACGGCAGCTCCTCCGGCAATGGTGCGGCAGGGGGCGCTGGTGCAGGGTACTCTTTGCTGGGTGTTGCCGCCGCTCTGCTCGCCGTAACCCCACTCTGCTGGGAGTTGGCTGTTTTGTACCATTAATTAGTGATGTTCTTGAATAAATATACAATGGGGATTGGATACCTGGGACGGACTATTCCTTCTGGAAGGAGAAGATTAAGATCCGTCTCCGAGCCATTGACGATGACATGTGGAACGTGGTGCAGTTTGGGTTCATGATTGAAATACCTCAAGCCCCAACTGATGCCGAGAAGAAACCCATTCAGATGGGCGCTCAAGTTAAAGATGAAATTGGTGTCCATCTCTCATGCTCAATCTCTTTGCTATCGACGGTGTGAAACTGCGAAGGAATTGTGGAACATTCTCGAGAAGATAAATGTAGGTGTTTCAACTCAGAAAGAAGCTTGCATTGACACTCTTCGAGCAAAGTTCAATCGGTTCAAGCGCATTGGAAATGAAAGCTGTCAGCAAACCTTCGATCGCATGAGTGACATCGCAAATGAGCTGCAAGGCCTCGGCGCCAAAGACATCACTGACCATGAGGTTGTGAAGAAGTTGCTTCGATCACTTACAGTTCATTCGACACACTTGTTCTAATGATGAGGGAACGAGCTGATTTCAAAGATCTCGACTCTGCTGATATCATGATCACTTGACAGTTCATTCGACACACTTGTTCTAATGATCAGGGAACGAGCTGATTTCAAAGATCTCGACTCTGCTGATATCATGGAAAGACTAAACACCCACGAGGAACAAGAAGAAGAAAAGAGAGATCTATATGGTTCAAACCATCGCAAAAGCCATGCTCTCAAGGGTATGGCTGATTCTTCCTCCAAAGGAAATGCCGAAGAACATTCTGATGACCCTGAAAGGGTCAGCAAAAAAATCTCACACTGATCATGAAAAGATTCCAACGTTTTCACAAGAAAAGCCAGTTCCAGAAGAAAGGTTCAAGCAACTCTTGCGGTTCAAAATCTTCATCAAAACCTACTGGAGGATACATTTGCTTCAAGTGCAAAACGGCTGGACACTTCATTTCGGACTACCCTCTCTGGGAAGCTGAAATCCGTGCTAGTTGAAGATATGATTATGGCAACTATCAAGGCAAAAGCAAGAGCAAGAACTACGGCTCCGATGATGAGAAGAAAGCGAAGAAGTTCTTTAAGAAGAAGGACAACTCCTCTTCAAAATCTTCGTCAAGATCTTCCTCAAGGAATCCTTCCAAGTCCTTCTCCAACCGCAAGAATAACTCTCGAAAGGCCAAGGCGTACATCGGTAAGGAAATGGATTATGATGAAGAAGCATCGTCAGACTCCGAAGAAGCCAATGAATCCGATGAGGATTCTAACTCTGGCATGGCTGGCATTGCATATGCTGTTGGGGAACGCAGTATTTTAAAAAAATTACCTACGATCACGCAAGATCTATCTAGGAGATGCATAGCAACGAGCGGGGAGAGTGTGTCCACGTACCCTCGTAGACCGAAAGCGTAAGCGTTTAGTAACACGGTTGATGTAGTCGAACGTCTTCGCGATCCAACCGATCCAAGTACTGAACGCACGGCACCTCCACGATCTGCACACGTTTAGCTCGGTGACGTCCCTCGAACTCTTGATCCAGTTGAGGCCGAGGGAGAGTTTCGTCAGCACGACGACGTGGTGATGGTGATGATGAAGTTACCGGCACAGGGCTTCGCCTAAGGACTACGACGATATGATCGAGGTGTGTTTCTGTGGAGAGGGGCACCGCACGCGGCTAAAAGATCAACTTGTGTATTCTAGGGTGCCCCCCTCCCCAGTATATAAAGGAGGGAGGGAGGGGCCGGCCGGCCCTAGGGGGCGCGCCCAAGGAGGGGAGTCCTACTAGGACTCCAAGTCCTAGTAGGATTCCACCAAGAGGGAGAGAGGGGGAAGGAAGGAGAGGGAGAGGGAGTAGGAAAGGGGGGCGCCGTCTCCCTTTCCCTTGTCCAATTCAGACTCCAGGGGGGCGCGACCTGCCCTGGCTGCCCTCCTCTCTCTCCAACAGGGCCCATGGTGGCCCATTAGTTCCCCGGGGTTCCGGTAACCCCTTCGGCACTCCGGTTTTATAAAACACTAGTAAGATGCCCGTGCGTTGCACGGTACACCAGGATGCATTGATACATGAGTAGTTTATTTGACAAAATATTTGGAGGGTCCTCTCAACTATTAAAAATATCCATATCTTCAGTTATATTGCTGAGCTCATAAGTATCAAGGGTATAGTGAATACAAATGAAAATAAGCAAGCACGTTCAAATGTTTTATCTGTATGCAAAATTCATGAAATGTAGCACACAGCTAGAACAGTCCAACATGTTTGTTTCCGAAACATTGAGATTTGATTGAATTTTATTGCAATTATTTGAGCTCAGGAGCCAAGTTCATATCTCATCTTTCTTCTTCTATTTCCACAGTAATCGGGTAAATGATTAGGAGGTACAGTACATAGAATTAGAGTCTAATGGGTAAGGACACTATTGTTGCTCTAGCCCCTTCCCTTCCCTATCTGGATCCTACTCCACGGCTGTAAGAAAACACAACTTTTCCTTAAAAAGACTTTGTGCGACTTTCTCCAGTAAAAGCTTCACCTCTGTCATGTTTGCTCCGTAGTTGCACTTCAACGTCTCCTAACTCGTACTCTTTGTATTGTCAAGAAAAAACTCCACGCTTCGGCAACTCCTCCAGATACTTAAAATTGTGCATCAAGCCTGTAACCTTTGCATGAATAATTACAACATATAGAAAAATATAACATTTGTAATGATTGCCATATGTTGCATCTCTTTCCACACTGGCTTATCTCTCGACCTTGTGTTGCCTCCCCTGTGCACATGGTGTCCCATCTCACAATCGTAGATACATGTTGTGAATTAGTAACAATTCTTGTTTCACATATCAGATGGATATTACAAAGTTGCAACTTATTTCTACATTTCACTGTCAATTAGCACATCCAGGCACAAATCTTCTGCAAGTGGATGCTCACTGTAAATTAACAACATACTTGAGTTGCGGTTTGAACTTCTAACTGCAATTGCAAGCTAAAAATTGAATTGTATAGCAAACAGACCTTTTCTTGGCATACATCACATTTTCATGTATCCGTACAAATTCTGACTCAAGCTGTAGCTTGAACATTATCTTTGCAGGGCTCAGGCGGCTCCTGACCATCCACAGCTTGAATGACTAATTCACAAGGAGGAAGACTGAAAGTACTTGTACTGATCTACACATATGTTTACAAGATTATAAGGCGTATATTATCTCTGCTGCTGTTGATGTCTGACATCAAGGTATGTGTTAGCAAAAAAGATCCTTTAGATGAGATCATGGCACCCTAGAGATAGGTGAACATATAGTCCAAAATCGAGTACTGAACACCCAGTATTTTCTGCAATTTGAGCTCAGTATTTAGATGTTTGGCTGGAACTACAACTTCTGGAATTGCTAAGCTGAATGACTAACAACATATTTGAATTGTCATTGTGAAATGCAATTTATTGAGCTTAGATATACAAACAAATGCTCAACGTACAGAAGGCAATGCTTCTTGCAGGCAACCTTTGCTGTATATATACATCATTAGATTGCTGCTTAATAGAACAAACTTTCAGCCTCTTCTTACATTACATAAAGCAAGATTTGGCTGTAACGCCATGAAAACCAGTCACCTACTACCTGGTACTTAAGCCAAGAACTCTGTGCTTAGTAAGATCAGGATCTTCTGGCATTTTCTTTTGCATATTTCAGTTATCCTAAAAACAATCACATGCTGATTCTTATGCTTATTATAATTACCTTCCTTAGTGAGAAACATTTATTGAAATGCAATATTGCTTATAAGATCAAGCATAATCGCTTTTTAAAAATGCAATAGTATTTTCTCGCAAGTTAAACTATCCTGCAAAACAGACACCAAATCACTTCAGTATAAACACAAAAATGAACTGAAAGCAATGATCACCTCACATTCAGCGATTGTCGTGGTCACTCAGGTTGATGCCAGAGGAGAGGCACTGAAGGAATGCACGCCAGCAGGCGCATCAGACTCCTTACATTGGCTTCGCAATCGCAAGACATGCGAGCGTTGGTGCCGATAACTACAATTTTGAAAGATAAGACGATTGTGCTGATGCCAGGTCTCCAAAATTACCAGGACGACGAGCATTCTCCAATACATATTATCATATCCATCCTTGATAGAACTGCTCCTTTCCTTGGAACAGCTGTAGAAGACAAAATAATATATTATGCTACCTTTCTTCCAAGGATTCAACATTGCTCATTGTGTGCCAGTATATTAGGCACACCAAACTTAAAATGAGAAGATAAATGGCAGCAATGAATCGAAAAAACATATATACTATAGCTTGAGCACACATTTATAAATGGTTCCAGGACAAACAAGAATGTTAGACGTGTTTGACTGAACACTTTGCTACATATGCACAGCGACATGAATTTGTGTACAACACCACCACGAATCTACAAATAGGCCATGGAATCATTTGTCAACCATAGTATGCCCTTCTTTTAGTTGTTTGCTTAGAACATATGTGAAAAACAATATTGGCTCTGAAGATCTCGCCTCATCTATCTTCTGACCTAAAAGGGCATCAGACAATCACTACTTAAACATAACGACCTGTAGTATACCAGTCCCATGGGAAAACGGGTAGCCAAGCAGCTTAACAAAAAACAAGCAAGGAGATTCACCTCCAGATTGGCGTGACGAGCGTGTGGCTCTTGAGGTGAAGTGCAAGCAGCTTGAGTCCCATCTGCCTACCCATTTGATTTATATTGGACTGCAACTCTACAAGACTGGCTTCTAGAGAGTTCGACCTGGGCGCACGAATTGAACTCTGGGTGACAAAAAAATGAATTTTGGAGGCGGCACGGGTGGGAGGGATGAGGATTGGGAAGGAGAGGCAGTAGCCAAGCATAGCACCTCCACATGGGGCGCTTCAGTGACAGTGGGGAAGGAGGGGGAGGAGTATGCGGAAGCGCCGCCGCCAAGGAAGCAACAAATAGCCGGCGGCGGTCAGCGGCAGGAGACGGGGAAGGGGGTGGAGGAGATGGCGAGGAGGAGGGGGTGTGGAGATGTTGGGCGCTGGGACTAATGCGCAGAGGAAGGGGCAGGAGATGCGTCGCCGGCATGCTTGCCGAGGTCGGCATCGGAGAAGATGGGGATGGGGTGGAAGAGATGGACGAGAGGGCCATGGTGTTGGTGGGCCGTGTGGCTGAGAGGATGCATGAGAGGTTCCGGGGGCACACGGCGTCGACGGGAGCCACTGCGCCAGATCGATTCCAGCGCTGCCGGCGGCATGCCTTTCCTGAGAAGATTGGGTAAGGTGGGCGTGGGGAAGAGATGGGGGCCATGGGGCTGAACGGGAAAGGCAAGGGGTTATCTGCAAATATGTGACGGAAGTGGCGGGCGTCTGTTTGCAAAATTGACCAGATTTCACCGTGTCCGTTAGATCAGATCGATCGGACGGTTGTGAATGCACGATGGCAGACACACCATCACCACCAACTCAGATTTTTATTTTACTATATGTAGTGTGCTCAAATTGACCTGTGTCGGGTCATCTTTTGTGTAATAAATATCGATATCTTTCTTTGGATATTCAATTTTGTTCCCAATCTTACACGCATTTGAGTGAAATTTCCCCCAAAATAAGAATTTGCACAACTTTCTCTTCAGTAAAATCTTCACATCTGTCATGTTTGCCATGTAGTTGCACTTTTTTCCCAAGAAAAGTAGCTTACATGCCCAATATCGTTGCTGAAATCATTCCAGTATACACATGCACACACACCAGCGTACGGGCCAGGTATAAGCCACCCAAACAGAACACAAAAGCATAAACAACTACTCCTTACATCATATCCTTGTAACATGAGCATCAGCATCGTCGACCAGTAATTGACGAACTACAACCAACTCTCATACAGAGAAAAAAGAAATTGGACATAGAATCCCAAATAGGCTAACACAGGAGGGCACAAAAAGGAGGACGACAATTTATTGGTTCCAACTATGTCGACGCCCATACACTTCCTACACCACCATCGCCAGCTTACCGGATCGCTGTCTCAACAGTCCTTAAAGAACCCCTTTCTGCAAAGGTTGCCCAAGATGTTAAGAACTGACAAACATAAAAAACTACAGTGGTTGGATCTCCAGGACGAACACATTTAAAGCAGGATTTATTCTTGGTCTTCCATAACACCCAGAAGATTGGTGCCGCGCCGATCACAAGGAAACCCTTCGCCACCTTGAGTAGAAATGATGAAAAAACTGAACCAAAACAGAAATTAGAGAACTGAATCTTCATCTCATTTGATCCTCAAATGCTCTATAAATCAAAACCACGTCCGTCATTATGTGTGCTTCTGGGCCACTTTCATCAGCGGCTGGAGTACTTGTCTTCCATATCTGATTTGGAAACATGTTGAACCATGAGCCAAAAAAAGTTAACATTGGCCAAAAATTGTTCTTAAGTACTTGTTTACCAGGATAGGATCACCATGTAGGGATTCAAGACCTGAAGTAATAAGACTTTCCAAGTTAATAACAAAAATTAGAATCTATAAAGTCAATGCAAGTTCATGGAAAGTATGTCAAGTATTTAAAATGTAAGTCAATACCTTCACTTTAATTTCCAACACTCAATGTGCAACATGTATTTTATAATTTTTTCGCTGCAATTTAAAAACTAAGGTGGGTGTATTTTAAGATGCAAACACTTAATTAGGTTCAGAAACTTCATATTCGGAATCATTGGATGCAAACTAAAAACAAGTTTGTGAAATGTCCAAACTTCAGGTCATGATTTGAACTAAAATTTAGAAGTTCTAAGAGTAAACCCCTCACCGCCCATTCACTAACAAAGCAACCAAAGCCAGAAGAAAAATAATGGCATAGAAATGGACAGACAAAACATGTGTGGTACCTGATACATAGTTGAGATATTCAGCGCACTGTTATTCTTCACCGGAGGACAATTTTCAACAGTTCCAAGAAGCTGCACCTACCAACTGAATGGCTAATACTAAATACGTGTATGACGATATACACACTCTGTCATTTTGTCAAGCATCTAGCATGCATCAAGTAACATCGAAGAAGCAGAACAATATTTACCTCGATAGGCGAATATCTCGGAAGCCCGCTGCCGTTCAGGGTGGAACCGTAGAACAGATTACTTCCACGACGTGCACTCCTCGTCTAAGCATGGTGTCCCATCAGGCATCAGCCTAAGCCATTATGGGCAATGGTTGGCCACGGCTGTAGCTAGCGAATGCGGGCTCAGAGTAGGCGTTAGTTTGAGGTAGCACCTGGTGGAAAACGAGCAGAGATTGTCCCTAGTGCATGGTGTCCCGTCAGGCATCAGCCTCCAGCCGCTCAGCGCTTGCCTCCCTTTGACCTCGTGCTCCTTTTACAATGCTGAAAGGAGACGGGATGGCCCGGATTGGGGGGGGTGAGCGAGTCACTGGGGCTGCAGAGGCAGAGAGGAGACATGCGAGTCACTAGGGCAGACTACGCCGGCGTCGGCCACCGCGGCATACCGGGGTTCCATGGCTGGAAGCCACGAGAGGGTTCCAGATCGGGAGAGACGAAGCCACGATGGGGTTCCAGATCGGGAGAGACTGGAGTGGCAGGGGCCTTTTGTAAAAAGTGTCGCAACTGATTCGTATGCGTTAGATGTAGATTGGACGGCCGAAATGGTTGGATGGCAGACACACCATCACCACCAACTCAGGTTTTTATAGGAGTAGAGATAGAGATGATCATCTCATACAATAAAATTTAGCATTATGTCTTGACCATATCACATCACAACATGCCCTGCAAAAACAAGTTAGACGTCCTCTACTTTGTTGTTGCAAGTTTTACGTGGCTGCTATGGGCTTCTAGCAAGAATCGTTCTTACCTATGCATCAAAACCACAAAGATTTTTCGTCAAATGTGCTATTTTAACCTACAACAAGGACCGGGCGTAGTCAAACTCGATTCAACTAAAGCTGGAGAAACAGACACCCGCTAGCCACCTGTGTGCGAAGCACGTCCGTAGAATCAGTCTCATGAACGTGGTCATGTAATGTCGGTCCGGGCCGCTTCATCCAACAATTTCTGTAATGCATTATCCCGTGACTAACTCATTAGTCACATTGCTTGCAACGCTTATAGTGATGTGCATTACCGAGAGGGCCCAGAGATACCTCTCCGATACACGGAGTGACAAATCCTAATCTTGATCTATGCCAACC
The DNA here is from genome assembly GCA_032464435.1 of Aegilops umbellulata. Classification (NCBI taxonomy): domain Eukaryota; kingdom Viridiplantae; phylum Streptophyta; class Magnoliopsida; order Poales; family Poaceae; genus Aegilops; species Aegilops umbellulata. The sequence goes on along the minus strand of CP136060.1, from coordinate 103,255,688 downwards.
CAACACGCACCTTTGGAGACATCTGTAGAGCATCTTTATAATTACCCAGTTACGTTGTAACGTTTGATAGCACACAAGGTGTTCCTATGGTATTCGAGAGTCGCATAATCTCATAGTCAGAGGAACATGTATAAGTCATGATGAAAGCAATAGCAATAAAACTAAATGGTAATTATGCTAAGCTAACGGATGGGTCTTGTCCATCACATCATTCTCTAATGATGTGACCCCGTTCATCAAATGACAACACATGTCTATGGTCAGGAAACATAACCATCTTTGATTAACGAGCTAGTCAAGTAGAGGCATAGTAGGGACACTCTATTTTGTCTATGTATTCACACATGTACTAAGTTTCCGGTTAATACAATTCTAGCATGAATAATAAACATTTATCACGATATAAGGAAATATAAATAACAACTTTATTATTGCCTCTAGGGCATATTTCCTTCAGTCTCCCACTTGCACTAGAGTCAATAATCTAGTTCACATCGCCATGTGATTTAAGACCAATAGTTCATGTCACCATGTGATTAGTTCACATTGCCATGTGTCTAATACCCAAAGGGTTTTACTAGAGTCAATAATCTAGTTCACATCGCTATGTGATTAACACCCAAAGAGTACGAAGGTGTGATCATGTTTTGCTTGTGAGAGAAGCTTAGTCAATGGGTCTGTCACATTCAGAGCCGTATGTATTTTGTAAATTTTCTATGTCTACAATGCTCTGCGTGTAGCTACTCTAGCTAATTGCTCCCACTTTCAATATGTATCCAGATCGAGACTCAGAGTCATCCGGATTGGTGTAAAAGCTTGCATCAGCGTAACTATTTACGCCGAACTCTTTATCACCTCCATAACCGGGAAATATCTCCTTGGTCTCCTAAGGATAATTTTGACCGCTGTCAAGTGATCTACTCCTGGATCATTTTCGTACCCCTTTGCCAAACTCACGGCAAGGTACACAATAGGTTTGGTACACAACATAGCATACTTTATAGAACCTATGGCTGAGGCATAGGGAATGACTTCCATTCTTTTTCTATTTTCTGCCGTGGTCGTGTTTTAGTCTTACTCAACTTTACACCTTGCAATACAGGCAAGAACTCCTTCTTTGACTATTCCATTTTGAACTACTTCAAGAATCTTGTCAAGGTATGTACTCATTGAAAAATCTTATCAAGCGTCTTGATCTATCTCTATAGATCTTGATGCCCAATATGTAAGTAGCTTCATCGAGGTCTTTCTTTGAAAAACTCCTTTCAAACACTCCTTTATGCTTTCCAGAACATTCTATATCATTTTCGATCAACAATATGTCATTCACATATACTTATCAGAAACGCTGTAGTGCTCCCACTCACTTTCTTGTAAATACAGGCTTCACCAAAAGTCTGTATAAAACCATATGCTTTGATCACACTATCAAAACGTTTATTCCCACTTCGAGAGGTTTGCACCATTCCATAAATGGATCGCTGGAGCTTTCACACTTTGTTAGCCCCCTTTGGATCGACAAAACCTTCTGGTTGCATTATATACAACTCTTCTTCTAGAAATCTATTCAGGAATGCAGTTTTGACGTCCATTTGCCAAATTTCATAATCATAAAATGCGGCAATTGCTAACATGATTCGGACAGACTTAAGCATTGCTACGGGTGAGAAAGTCTCATCGTAGTCAACTCCTTGAACTTGTCGAAAACCTTTTGCAACAAGTCGAGCTTTGTAGACAGTAACATTACCGTCAGCATTTGTCTTCCTCTTAAAGATCCATTTATTCTCAATGGCTTGCCGATCAATCGGGCAAGCCCACCAAAGTCCACACTTTGTTCTCATACATGGATTCTATCTCAAATTTCATGGCCTCAAGCCATCTGTCGGAATCTGGGCTCATCATTGCTTCCTCATAGTTCGTAGGTTCATCATGGTCTAGCAACATGACTTCCAGAACAGGATTACTGTACCACTCTGGTGCGGATCGTACTCTGGTTGACCTACGAGGTTCGGTAGTAACTTGATCTGGAGTTTCATGATCATCATCATTAACTTCCTCACTAATTGGTGTAGGCATCACTGGAACTGATTTCAGTGATGAGCTACTTTCCAAATCGAGAGAAGGTACAATTACTTCATCAAGTTCTACTTTCCTCCCGCTCACTTCTTTCGAGAGAAACTCCTTCTCTAGAAAGGATCCACTCTTAGCAACAAAGATCTTGCCTTCGGATCTATGATAGAAGGTGTACCCAACAGTTTCTTTTGGGTATCCTATGAAGACGCACTTCTCTGATTTGGGTTTGAGCTTATTAGGATGAAACTTTTTCACATAAGCATCGCAACCCCAAACTTAAAAAAACGACAACTTCGGTTTCTTGCCAAACCACAGTTCATACGGTGTCGTGTCAACGGATTTAGATGGTGCCCTATTTAACGTGAATGCAGCCGTCTCTAAAGCATAACCCCAAAACGATAGCAGTAAATTAGTAAGAGACATCATAGATCGCACCATATCTAATAAAGTGCGGTTACGACGTTCGGACACACCATTACGCTGTGGTGTTCCAGGTGGGATGAGTTGCGAAACTATTCCACCTTGTTTCAAATGAAGGCCAAACTCGCAACTCAAATATTCGCCTCCGCGATCAGATCATAGAAACTTTATTTTCTTGTTACGATGATTCTCAACTTCACTCTGAAATTCTTTGAACTTTTCAAATGTTTCAGACTTGTGTTTCATTAAGTAGATATACCTATCTGCTCAAATCATCTGTGAAGGTCAGAAAATAACGATACCCGCCGCGAGCCTCAACACTCATCGGACCGCATACATCAGTATGTATTATTTTCAATAAGTCAGTGGCTTGCTCCATTGTTCTGGAGAACAGAGTCTTAGTCATCTTGCCCATGAGGCATGGTTCGCAAGCATCAAGTGATTCATAATCAAGTGATTCCAAAAGCCCATCAACATGGAGTTTCTTCATGCGCTTTACACCAATATGACCTAAACGGCAGTGCCACAAATAAGTTGCACTATCATTATTAACCTTGCATATTTTGGCTTCAATATTATGAATATGTGTATCACTACAATCGTGATTCAATAAACCATTCACCTTGGGTGTATGACCAGAGAAGGTTTTATTCATGTAAACAGAATAACAGTTATTCTTTGACTTAAATGAATAATAGTATTGCAATAAACATGATCCAATCATATTATGCTCAACGCAAACACCAAATTAAATTCATTTTAGGTTCAACGCTAATCCCAAAGGTAAAGGGAGTGTGCAATGGTGATCTTATCAACCTTGGAATCACTTCCAACACACATCGTCACCTTTCCCTCAACTAGTCTCTGTTCGTTTTATAACTCCTGTTTCAAGTTACTAATCATAACAACTGAACTAGTATCAAATACCCAGGGGCTACTATGAATACTAGTAAAGTACACATCAATAACATGTATATCATATATACTTTTGTTCACTTTGCCATCCTTCTTACCCGCCAAGTATTTGGGGGCAGTTCCGCTTCCAGTGACCATTTCCTTTGCAGTAGAAGCACTCAGTTTCAGGATTGGGTCTAGCTTTGGCCTTCTTCATGGGAGTGGCAACTTGCTTGCCATTCTTCTTGAAGTTCCCTTTCTTTCCCTTGCCCTTTTACTTGAAACTAGTGGTCTTGTCAACCATCAACACTTGATGCTCTTCTTGATTTCTACCTTCGCCGATTTCAGCATCGCGAAGAGCTCGGGGAATCGTTTTCGTCATCCCTTGCATATTATAGTTCATCACGAAGTTCCAGTAACTTGGTGATAGTGAATAGAGAACTCTATCGATCACTATCTTATCTGGAAGATGAACTCCCACTTGATTCAAGCGATTGTAGTACTCAGACATTCTGAGCACATGCTCACTGGTTGAGCTATTCTCCTCCATCTTGTAGGCAAAAATACTTGTCAGAGGTCTCATACCTCTCGACTCGGGCATGAGTCTGAAATACCAATTTCAACTCTTGGAACATCACATATGCTCCATGGCGTTTCAAAACGTTTTTGAAGTCCCGATTCTAAGCCGTAAAGCATTGTGCACTAAACTATCAAATAGTCACCATACCGAGCTTGTCAAACGTTCATAACGTCTGCATTTGCTCCTGCAATAGTTCTGTCACCTAGCGGTGCATCAAGGACATAATTCTTCTGTGCAGCAATGAGGATAATCCTCAGATCACGGACCTAGTCTGCATCATTGCTACTATCAATGTTCAACTTAGTTTTCTCTAGGAACATATCATGAATAAAACGGGGAAGCTAAACGCGAGCAATTGATCTACAACAAAGATATGCAAATACTATTAGTACTAAGTTCATGATAAATTTAAGTTCAATTAATCATGTTACCTAAGAACTCCCACTTAGATAGACATCCCTCTAGTCATCTAAATGATCACGTGATCCATATCAACTAAACCATGTCCGATTATCACGTGAGATGAGTAGCTTTCAACGGTGAACATCACTATGTTGATCATATCTACTATATGATTCACGTTCGACCTTTCGGTCTTAGTGTTCCGAGGCCATATCTGCATATGCTAGGCTCGTCAAGTTTAACCCGAGTATTCTGCATGTGCAAAACTGGCATGCACCCGTTGTATGTGAACGTAGAGCTTATCACACCCGATCATCACGTGGTGTCTTAGCACGAAGAACTGTCGCAACGGTGCATACTCAGGGAGAACACTTATACCTTGAAATTTTAGTAAGGGATCATCTCATAATGCTACCGTCGTACTAAGAAAAATAAGATGCATAAAAGATAAACATCACATGCAATCAAAATATGTGACATGATATGGCCATCATCATCTTGCGCCTTTGATCTCCATCTCCAAAGTACCGTCATGATCTCCATCGTCATCAGCATGACACCATGATCTCCATCATCTTGATCTTTATCAACGTGTCGTCACATGGTCGTCTCGCCAACTATTGCTTTTGCAACTATTGCTTTTGCAACTATTGCTATCACATAGCGATAAAGTAAAGCAATTATATGGCGCTTGCATCTTATGCAATAAAGAGACAACCATAAGGCTCCTGCTAGTTGCCGATAACTTTAACAAAACATGATCATCTCATACAAAAATTTATGTCTCATCACGTCTTGACCATATCACATCACAACATGCCCTGCAAAAACAAGTTAGACGTCCTCTACTTTGTTGTTGCAAGTTTTACGTGGCTGCTACGGGCTTCTAGCAAGAATCGTTCTTACCTATGCATCAAAACGACAATGATTTTTCGTCAAGTGTGCTGTTTTAACCTACAACAAGGATCGGGTGTAGTCAAACTCGATTCAACTAAAGCTGGAGAAACAGACACCCGCTAGCCGCCTGTGTGCGAAGCACGTCCGTAGAATCAGTCTCATGAACGTGGTCATGTAATGTCGGTCTGGGCCGCTTCATCCAACAATACCGCCGAATCAAAGTAAGATATTGCTGGTAAGCAGTATGACTATTATCGCACACAACTCATTGTGTTCTACTCGTGCATATAACATCTACGGATAGACCTGGCTCGGATGCCACTGTTGGGGAACGCAGTATTTCAAAATTTTACCTACGATCATGCAAGATCTATCTAGGAGATGCATAGCAATGAGCGAGGAGAGTGTGTCCACGTACCCTCGTAGACCGAAAGAGGAAGCCTTTAGTAACGTGGTTGATGTAGTCGAACGTCTTCGCGATCCAACTGATCCAAGTACCAAACGCATGGCACCTCCGCGATCTGCACATGTTCAGCTCCGTGACGTCCCTCGAACTCTTGATCCAGTTGAGGCCAAGGGAGAGTTTCGTCATCACGACGGTGTGGTGACGGTGATGATGAAGTTACCGGCACAGGGCTTCGCCTAAGGACTACGACGATATGACCGAGGTGTGTTTCTGTGGAGGGGGGCACCGCACACGGCTAAAAGATCAACTTGTGTATTCTAGGGTGCCCCCCCTCCCCACGTATATAAAGGAGAGAGGGAGGAGGCCGACCAGTCCTAGGGGCGCGCCCAAGGAGGGGAGTCCTACTAGGACTCCAAGTCCTAGTAGGATTCCACCAAGAGAGAGAGAGGGGGAAGGAAGGAGAGGGAGAGGGAGTAGGAAAGGGGGGCACCGTCTCCCTTTCCCTTGTCCAATTCAGACTCCAGGGAGGCGCGGCCTGCCCTGGCTGCCCTCCTCTCTCTCCAACAGGGCCCATCGTGGCCCATTAGTTCCCCCGGGGGGTTCCGGTAACCCCTTCGGCACTCCGGTTTTACCCGAACACTTCCGGCGTCTGAATAACATGGTCCAATACATCAATCTTTATGTCTCGACCATTTAGAGACTCCTCGTCATGTCCGTGATCTCATCCTGGACTCTGAACAACCTTCGGTCATCAAATCACATAACTCATAATACAAATCGTTATCGAACGTTAAGTGTGCGGACCCTATGGGTTCGAGAACTATGTAGACATGACCAAGACACATCTCCGGTCAATAACCAATAGCGGAACTTGGATACTCATATTGGCTCCTACATATTCTATGAAGATCTTTATTGGTCAAACCGCATAACAACATACGTTGTTCCCTTTGTCATAGGTATGTTACTTGCCCGAGATTCAATCGTCGGTATCATCATACCTAGTTCAATCTCGTTACCGGCAAGTCTCTTTACTCGTTTTGTAATGCATTATCCCGTGACTAACTCATTAGTCACATTGCTTGCAAGGCTTATAGTGATGTGCATTACCGAGAGGGCCCAGAGATACCTCTCCGATACACGGAGTGATAAATCCTAATCTTGATATATGCCAACCCAACACACACCTTTGGAGACATCTATAGAGCATCTTTATAATCACCCAGTTACGTTGTGACGTTTGATAGCACAGAATGTGTTCCTCCGGTATTCGAGAGTTGCATAATCTCATAGTCAGAGGAACATGTATAAGTCATGATGAAAGCAATAGCAATAAAACTAAACGGTCATTATGCTAAGCTAACGGATGGGTCTTGTCCATCACATCATTCTCTAATGATGTGATCCCGTTCATCAAATGACAACACATGTCTATGGTCAGGAAACATAACCATCTTTGATTAACGAGCTAGTCAAGTAGAGGCATAGTAGGGACACTCTATTTTGTCTATGTATTCACACATGTACTAAGTTTCCGGTTAATACAATTCTAGCATGAAAAATAAACATTTATCATGATATAAGGAAATATAAATAACAACTTTATTATTGCCTCTAGGGCATATTTCCTTGAGTCTCCCACTTGCACTAGAGTCAATAATCTAGTTCACATCGCCATGTGATTTAACACCAATAGTTCATGTCACCATGTGATTAGTTCACATTGCCATGTGTCTAATACTTAAAGGGTTTTACTAGAGTCAATAATCTAGTTCACATCGCTATGTGATTAACACCCAAAGAGTACTAAGGTGTGATCATGTTTTGCTTGTGAGAGAAGCTTAGTCAATGGGTCTGTCACATTCAGAGCCGTATGTATTTTGCAAATTTTCTATGTCTACAATGCTTTGCGTATAGCTACTCTAGCTAATTGCTCCCACTTTCAATATGTATCCAGATCGAGACTCAGAGTCATCCGGATTGGTGTAAAAGCTTGCATCAGCGTAACTATTTACGCCGAACTCTTTATCACCTCCATAACCGGGAAATATCTCCTTGGTCTCCTAAGGATAATTTTGACCGCTGTCAAGTGATCTACTCCTGGATCATTTTCGTACCCCTTTGCCAAACTCATGGCAAGGTACACAATAGGTTTGGTACACAACATAGCATACTTTATAGAACCTATGGCTGAGGCATAGGGAATGACTTCCATTCTCTTTCTATTTTCTGCCGTGGTCGTATTTTAGTCTTACTCAACTTTACACCTTGCAATACAGGCAAGAACTCCTTCTTTGACTGTTCCATTTTGAACTACTTCAAGAATCTTGTCAAGGTATGTACTCATTGAAAAATCTTATCAAGCGTCTTGATCTATCTCTATAGATCTTGATGCCCAATATGTAAGCAGCTTCACCAAGGTCTTTCTTTGAAAAACTCCTTTCAAACACTCCTTTATGCTTTCCAAAAAATTCTACATCATTTCCGATCAACAATATGTCATTCACATATAGTTATCAGAAAGGCTGTAGTGCTCCCACTCACTTTCTTGTAAATACAGGCTTCACCAAAAGTCTGTATAAAACCATATGCTTTGATCACACTATCAAAATGTTTATTCCAACTCCGAGAGGCTTGCACCAGTCCATAAATGGATAGCTGGAGCTTGCACAGTTTGTTAGCCCCCTTTGGATCGACAAAACCTTTTGGTTGCATCATATACAACTCTTCTTCTAGGCGCTAAGAGAGGCTCATGAGGATTTGATTAGAGAAAATTCTCTTCTCACCCAACAACTTAAAGAGAAACGTGAAGTATTTGTTCCATCTTTCTTAAAATGTCTTGAACGATCCAGTGCTGAATCAAATGTTGAATCATCTATGAATGCTAACCCCTCTCTCAAGGAAAATGGTTTTGTTTCTGACGAAAATGCTAGGTTGAAGGACCTTCTTCAGATAGGAATGTTCAAATATCTCAAAGGGCATCAAACCCTTTGTGATGTTTTGAAGAAATCCATTCTTCACAAAAATCCCAGGAAAGAAGGCATTGTTTTCGAAAGGAAACTGAATGAAAATGGCTCCTACTGGGAACCTGATCAATATCCTCGCACTGTATGGGTGCCTACAAAGCAAAACGCTCGATCCAGCTTTGCTTTCGGGATATAACTCTCCCATCCCTGAATATCTTGATGATTATTCTCTGGACAACTACAAGTTGTTCAAAAACCAATATGGTGAGGTTGTTGCTCGCTATGTTGGACCGGACAGCAGGAATGCCGCCCAAAGAAAGCTATATGGGTGCCTAAGAAAACTATTGAAGCATTACTTGTTACCACATTACTAACCATGCAGGCTCAAAATGATGATTTCTTCCTTGAAAAAGTTCGACAGAATGAGTACATGCATGCCTCATTCAATCACTATACTCATTCGTCTTGAAAGAATTTCAATGCTTATTCCTTTGATTATGCTCGCATCTCATCGAGTAACAACTATGTTACTGAAAGAAATCATATCCTGCTCACTCATTTGTTTCGAAGCCACCTGCAAAGATGTGGATGGTTAAGAAAGCCTAATTCTTCTGCAGGAGTATGTCTCCGGGTGTACATAATGGATAATGGATAGTGGATGCACTAGTCATTTGACCAGAGACAAGTCGTTGTTTGTCAACCCCAACTTAACTGCTTCACCTTGAAGTATATCACTTTTGGCGACAACAACAAAGGAAAGGTAATTGGGCTAGGTAAAATTGCCATATCCAAAGACAAGTCCGTTTATGATGTTTTACCTGTTCAGTCTCTTGGATTCAACCTTATGTCATTTGGCAAGCTATATGATCTAGGCATGCTAGTTCTATTTTCCATATCCAAATGCATTGTCTTCATGGCCTCTAACAATTCCTTCATCTTCGAGGGAATTAGAAAAGGTGATGTATATATTTTGGATTTCTCTAAGGGTCCCTCAGTCCAAACTTGTTTGCTTGCAAAAGCAACCGAATGTTGGTTGTGGTACCGAAGACTTGGTCACGAAGGTATGAGAAATTTGCAGACTCTAGTGAAGAAAAATCATCTCCGTGGCATTCCTGATATGAAACTAGACAAGGATTGTCTTTGTGCTGCATGTGAGGCCGGTAAATTGGCCAAGAAGCATCATTCATCAAAGACTGTTATGACCACAACAAGACCTCTAGAAATTCTTCATATGGATTTATTCGGTCCTCAAAACTATGCAAGTTTCGGTGGCAGCCATTATGACCTGGTCATTGTTGATGATTTATCTCGCTACACTTGGGTATTCTTTCTCGAAGACAAAACCTGCACCCAAGATATCTTCAAAAGCTTCACCAAGAAAGCCCAGAATGAATATGATGTGCGAATTAAGCATGCTAGAAGTGACAATTGGACTGAGTTCAAAAATACTCATATCGATACATGGTTTTTAAATTCTAGTAGATCGAAATGCGTCTGAAATTTATGAAACTTGACATGCTAGCATGGAACGGCATCAACATGCTGTGGTAAAAATATTGTCCCATTTGGGGCTGGTTTGGGTATAAACTTCTCACAAACCAGAGCTTCTTAGAACAAGCCTGATGGTTTCGGTAGGGAACGTGCCACCTTTGTGGACAGAACGATATCCGTTGCCTCTTCTTGCTTTCAATTTTTTCTAGTGTCAACATAGAACGACATGAGTGTTGTGTCAATTTTTGGGATTTTTCGGGGTTCGTTTGGACATTTTTATACATTAACTGGGTTTTCTAGGCATTTTATGTGCACAATTCAAATTTGAACTACAGGCACATGCTCCAGTGCATGTAAATTGGTTGAAAAAATTAATATGTGTCCTTGGTTGAATGCTTAGGTCCCATGCAAGAAATGAGAATGAATGTCAAACACCTTGCCACCACCGCTCGACCGCAAACATTGAGATACATGGTTTTTAATAGTAAATCCAAAACTCGTCAGAAGTTCATGAAATTTGGCATGCTATCATGGAGCGGCATCAACATGTTGTGGTAATTTTTTTGTCCCATTTGGGGCAGGTTTGGGCATAAGCTTCTCGCAAACTAGAGCTTCTCACAACAAGCCTGATGGTTTCGGTAGGGAACGTGCCACCTTTAGGGACGAAACGATATCCGTTACCTCTTCTTGCTTTCAAAATTTTTCTAGTGTCAACATAGAATGACAGGAGTGTTTTGTCAATTTTTGGGATTTTTCAGGGTTCGCTTGGACATTTTTACACATAAAACTGGGTTTTTTTCTAGGCATTTTATGTGCATAATTCAAATTTGAACAACATGCACATGCTCCAGTGCAGAAAAATGGGTTGGCATAACAAATGTGTGTCCTTGGGTGCATGCTTAGGTCCCATGCAAGAAATGGGAATGAAATTCAAACGCCACGACACTGTTGATTGCCGTCAAAACGTTGAGATACTTTATTTTTAAATTTTAGTAAATCCAAAACTTGTCTGAAATTCATGAAACTTGGCAATGCTATCATGGAATGGCACCCGACATGCTGTAGTATTTTTCGTGTCCATTTTGAGAGAAGGCACACTCGAATAACAGCCAACAAAGGCATTTTGAAACAAATAGCTGCCACTTTAACATCACAAACGTTTGTATAATTTAAATCATGTGCGTTCTGTTAACCATTCACGTGACACCACATGCCTCTCTTTTAATGGCTATAGTAGGTGCCGTGCGGACAATTGCTTGACTGAACGGGAGGCGTGCGAGCACAGTACGGTGTGCAGGCTCACCGAGAAGCGTGCAAGCTGCCCTCCAATGCGCAGGCTCACCGAGAAGCGTGCGAGCTGTACGCTGATACGTCTCCAACGTATCTATAATTTTTTATTGCTCCATGCTATATTATATTCTGTTTTGGACATTATTGGGATTTATTATTCACTTTTATATTATTTTTGGGACTAATCTATTAACCGGAGGCCCAACCCATAATTGTTGTTTTTTGCCTATTTCAGAGTTTCGCAGAAAAAGAATATCAAACGGAGTCCAAATGGAATGAAACCTTCGGGAACGTGATTTTTGGAGCGAACATGATCCAGAGGACTTGGACCCTACGTCAAGAAACAAAAGAGGAGGCCACGAGGTAGGGGGGCGCGCCTACCCCCCAGGCCCGCCCTCCACCCTCGTGGGCGCCCTATTGCTCCACCGACGTACACCTTCCTCCTATATATACCTACGTACCCCCAAACGACTAGAAACAAAGCTAAAAACCTAATTCCACCGCCGCAACCTTCTGTACCCACGAGATCCCATCTTGGGGCCTGTTTCGGAGCTCCGCCGGAGGGGGCATCGATAACGGAGGGCTTCTACATTAACACCATAGCCTCTCTGATGATGTGTGAGTAGTTTACCTCAGACCTTTGGGTCCATAGTTATTAGCTAGATGGCTTCTTCTCTCTTTTTGGATCTCAATACAATGTTCTCCCCCTCTCTTGTGGAGATCTATTGGATGTAATCTTCTTTTTGCGGTGTGTTTGTTGAGACCCATGAATTGTGGGTTTATGATCAAGTTTATCTATGAACAATATTTGAATCTTCTCTGAATTATTTTATGTATGATTGGTTATCTTTGCAAGTCTCTTCGAATTATCAGTTTGGTTTGGCCTACTAGATTGGTTTTTCTTGCAATGGAAGAAGTGCTTAGCTTTGGGTTCAATCTTGCGGTGTCCTTTCACAGTGACAGCAGGGGCAGCAAGGCACGTATTGTATTGTTGCCATCGAGGATAACAAGATGGGGTTTTTATCATATTGCATGAAACTATCCCTCTACATCATGTCATCTTGCTTAAGGCGTTACTCTATTTTTAACTTGATACTCTAGATGCATGCTGGATAGCGGTCGATGAGTGGAGTAATAGTAGTAGATGCAGGCAGGAGTCGGTCTACTTGTCTCGGACGTGATGCCTATATACATGATCATACCTAGATATTCTCATAACTAAGCTCAATTCTGTCAATTGCTCAACAGTAATTTGTTCACCCACCGTAAAATACTTATGCTCTTGAGAGAAGCCACTAGTGAAACCTATGGCCCCGGGGTCTATCTTCATCATATTAATCTTCCAACACTTAGTTATTTCCGTTGCTTTTTTACTTTGCTTTTATTTTACTATGCATATTTATCATAAAAATACCAAAAATATTATCCTATCATATCTATCAGATCTCACTCTCGTAAGTGACCGTGTAGGGATTGACAACCCCTTATCGTGTTGGTTGCGAGGATTTATTTGTTTTGTGTAGGTGCGAGGGACAGCGTAGCCTCCTACTGGATTGATACCTTGGTTCTCAAAAACTGAGGGAAATACTTATGCTACTTTGCTGCATCACCCTTTCCTCTTCAAGGGAAAACTAACGCAGTGCTCAAGAGGTAGCAAGAAGGATTTCTGGCGCCGTTGCGGGGGAGGCTTACGCAAGGTCAAGTCAAGATTTGACTCCCAACAACGAGCCATTTCTGGCGCCGTTGCCGGGGAGGTCTATGCAAAAGTCAACATACCAAGTACCCATCAAAAACCCTTATCTCCCGCATTACGTTATTTGCCATTTGCCTCTCGTTTTCCTCTCTCCCACTTCACCCTTGCCGTTTTATTCGCCCTCTCTTTTCCGTTTGCCTCTTTTCGCCCGTCTTTCTTTCACCATGTCTGAATCTGGGGAGGTTATCGCTAATGAAGGCAGTAATAACAACTTGGGAAATTTTGATGCTTTCGATGATCCTCTTGAGGAACCTACCATCTTGCACACTAAAAGTTTCGAGTCGTTAGTGGCAATATTATTGGAAAAGGAGTTATTCAAGATTTCTTTACTTGTGCCGGCGCTTTGCCCATTATGGGTGTCTCTATTCTTCATAAAACTAGTAGCCTTGCAGATGCAATATCTTTGTTTGTAGTTGAACTTGAAAGACAGTTTCTTCATATGCATCCTTGCATACAAAGAATTCTCCTAGAATTTTCTAATATTGAGGATTCTTCTGTTAAGCGTGCCGCCACTATCTTTTGGCTCATGAGTTTAGATTCATAATGAAAGAGGCTAGAGAAATCTTTGCGCATTATATGGTAGATGCTAGTCATCCTCCCATAGAAGCTATCCTTTTTAATCAAGAAGACATGATGCGTTTACAATCTTTGGATCATGTTGCTTATAATGATAATCTTAAGAAAAAGGTTCCAGCCGATGTTCTAGTTGATAGAATTTCTGAGCTTAATGATGATTTTGCTATTCAGAATAATGGATTGGGATTTTCTCTTGAAAGAAGGCTTGTGACTTTTTGCCAAAAGAATGCTTGTAATGATGAATTGGTTGTGCAATACAAAGGGCCAAGGGAGGAACCCATACCTCCCGAGATTGATCTTGGGGACTTCTGTCCCATTAAATTTAGCCCTTTTGATTATTTTTGCTTGCCTCAAAGAAAACTTGCTGCTGAACGTAGAGAATATGAGAAAAGTTTTCATGACTTACCGTACCATTATTATGGCAATACCTAGATCTATCCTTCCTTTTATGCCTAGCTAGGGGCGTTAAACGATAGCGCTTGTTGGGAGGCAACCCAATTTTATTTTTAGTTTTTTGCTTTTTGCTTCTGTTTAGGAATAAATATTTGATCTAGCCTCTGGTTAGATGTGTTTTTATGTTTTAATTAGTGTTTGTGCCAAGTTAAACCTATATGATCTTCTTGGATGATAGTTATTTGATCTTGCTGTAATTTCCAGAAACTTTCTATTCACGAAAATAATTGTTAAAAATCACTAGAACGTGATAAAATATTGACTACAATTGCTGCTGATCAATAAACAAATTTTCTAGGTCTTACTATTTTGGATGATTTTTTGGAGTTCCAGAAGTTTGCGTTAGTTACAGATTACTACAGACTGTTCTGTTTTTGACATATTCTGTTTTTCGTGTGTTGTTTGCTTATTTTGATGAATCTATGGCTAGTAAAAGAGTTTATAAACCATAGAGAAGTTGGAATACAGTAGGTTTAACACCAATATAAATAAAGAATGAGTTCATTACAGTACCTTGAAGTGGTCTTTTGTTTTCTTTCGCTAACGGAGCTCACGAGATTTTCTGTTAAGTTTTGTGTTGTGAAATTTTCAAGTTTTGGGTGAAAGATTTGATGGATTATGGAACAAGGAATGGAAAGAGACTAAGCTTTGGTATGCCCATGGCACCCCCAAGATAATCTAAGGACACCAAAAAGCCAAAGCTTGGGGATGCCCCGGAAGGCATCCCCTCTTTCGTCTACTTTCATCGGTAACTTTACTTGGAGCTATATTTTTATTCACCACATGATATGTGTTTTGCTTGGAGTGTATTTTATTATTTGAGTCTTTATTTGTTAGTTTACCACAATCATCCTTGATGTACACACCTTTTGAGAGAGACACACATGATTTGGAAATTATTAGAATACTCTATGTGCTTCACTTATATCTTTTGAGTTATATAGTTTTTGCTCTAGTACTTCACTTATATCTTTTAGAGCACGGTGGTGGATTTGTTTTATAGAAACTATTGATCTCTCATGCTTCACTTAGATTATTTTGAGAGTCTTAAATAGCATGGTAATTTTCTTAAATAATCCTAATATGCTAGGTATTCAAGATGAGTAAAATTTTCTTATGAGTGTGATGAATACTAAGAAAAGTTTGATGCTTGATAATTGTTTTGAGATATAAAGATGGTGATATTAGAGTTATGCTAGTTGAGTAGTTGTGAATTTGAGAGATACTTGTGTTAAAGTTTGTGATTCCCGTAGCATGCACATACGGTGAACCGTTATGTGATGAAGTTGGAGCATAATTTATTTATTGATTGTCTTCCTTATGAGTGGCGGTCGGGGACGAGCGATGGTCTTTTCCTACCAATCTATCCCCCTAGGAGCATGCGCGTAATACTTTGCTTTGATAACTTGTAGATTTTTGCAATAAGTATATGAGTTCTTTATGACTCATGTTGAGTCCATGGATTATACGCACTTTCTTCCTTCCACCATTGCTAGCCTCTCTAATACTGCGCACTGTTTGCCGGTATCATACACCCACCATAAACCTTCCTCAAAACAGCCACCATACCTACCTATCATGGCATTCCATAGCCATTCCGAGATATATTGCCATGCAACTTACCACCGTTCCGTTTACTATGACACGCTCCATCATTATCATATTGCTTTGCATGATCATGTAGTTGACATCGTATTTGTGGCAAAGCCATCATACATGTCACTATTGAGTCATTGCATATCCCGGTACACCACCGGAGGCATTCACATAGAGTCATGATTTGTTCTAAGTATCGAGTTGTAATTGTTGAGTTGTAAGAAAAAATAAAAGTGTGATGATCATGATTTTAGAGCATTGTCCCAAGTGAAGAAAGGATGATGGAGACTATGATTCCCCCACAAGTCGGAATGAGACTCCAGACGAAAAAAAGAGGCCATAAAAAAAGAGAAATGCCCAAATAAAAAAATGAGAGAAAAAGAGAGAAGGGACAATGCTACTATCCTTTTACCACACTTGTGCTTCAAAGTAGCACCATGGTCTTCATGATAGAGAGTCTCCTATGATATCACTTTCATATACTAGTGGGAATTTTTCATTATAGAACTTGGCTTGTATATTCCAATGATGGGCTTCCTCAAAATTCCCTAGGTCTTCGTGAGCAAGCGAGTTGGATGCACACCCACTTAGTTTCTTTTGTTGAGCTTTCATACACTTATAGCTCTAGTGCATCCGTTGCATGGCAATCCCTACTCGCTCACATTGATATCTATTGATGGGCATCTCCATAGCCCATTGATACGCCTAGTTGATGTGAGACTATCTTCTCCTTTTTGTCTTCTCCACAACCACCATTCTATTCCACATATAGTGTTATGTCCATGGCTCACGCTCATGTATTGCGTGAAGATTGAAAAAGTTTGAGAACACCAAAAGTATGAAACAATTGCTTGGCTTGTCATCGGGGTTGTGCATGATTTAAATACTTTGTGTGGTGAAGATAGAGCATAGCTAGACTATATGATTTTGTAGGGATAACTTTCTTTGGCCATGTTATTTTGAGAAGACATAATTGCTTAGTTAGTATGCTTGAAGTATTATTATTTTTATGTCAATATTAAACTTTTGTCTTGAATCTTTCGGATCTGAATATTCATACCACAATTAAGAAGAATTACATTGAAATTATGCCAAGTAGCATTCCACATCAAAAATTCTATTTTTATCATTTACCTACTCGAGGACGAGCAGGAATTAAGCTTGGGGATGCTTGATACGTCTCCAACGTATCTATAATTTTTGATTGCTCCATGCTATATTATATTCTGTTTTGGACATTATTGGGCTTTATTATTCACTTTTATATTATTTCTGGGACTAACCTATTAACCGGAGGCCCAACCCAGAATTGATGTTTTTTGCCTATTTCAGAGTTTCGCAGAAAAAGAATATCAAACGGAGTCCAAACGGAATGAAACCTTCGGGAACGTGATTTTCTGAGCGAACATGATCCACAGGCTTGGACCCTACGTCAAGAAACAAAAGAGGAGGCCATGAGGTAGGGGGCGCGCCTACCCCCCAAGCGCGCCCTCCACCCTCGTGGGCCCCTTGTTGCTCCACCGACGTACTCCTTCCTCCTATATATAATTACCCACACCTAGACGATCAGAAACGGAGCCAAAAACCTAATTCCACCGCTGCAATCTTCTGTACCCATGAGATCCCATCTAGGGGCCAGTTTCGGAGCTCCGCCGGAGGGAGCATCGATCACGGAGGGCTTCAACATCAACACCATAGCCTCTCCGATGATGTGTGAGTAGTTTACCTCAGACCTTCGGGTCCATAGTTATTAGCTAGATGGCTTCTTCTCTCTTTTTGGATCTCAATACAATGTTCTCCCCCTCTCTCGTGGAGATCTATTCGATGTAATCTTCTTTTGCGGTGTGTTTGTTGAGACCGATGAATTGTGGGTTTATGATCAAGTTTATCTATGAACAATATTTGAATCTTCTCTGTATTCTTTTATGTATGATTGGTTATATTTGCAAGTCTCTTCGAATTATCAGTTTGGTTTGGCCTACTAGATTGGTTTTTCTTGCAATGGGAGAAGTGCTTAGCTTTGGGTTCAATCTTGCGGTGTCCTTTCCCAGTGACAACAGGGGCAGCAAGGCACGTATTGTATTATTTCCATCGAGGATAACAAGATGGGGTTTTTATCATATTGCATGAATTTATCCCTCTACATCATGTCATCTTGCTTAAGGCGTTATTCTGTTCTTATGAACTTAATACTCTAGATGCATGCTGGATAGCGGTCGATGTGTGGAGTAATAGTAGTAGATGCATGCAGGAGTCGGTCTACTTGTCTTGGACGTGATGCCTATATACATGATCATAACTAGATATTCTCATAACTATGCTCAGTTCTGTCAATTGCTCAACAATAATTTGTTCACCCACTGTAAAATACTTATGCTCTTGAGAGAATCCACTAGTGAAACCTATGGCCCCCGGGTCTATCTTCATCATAGTAATCTTCCAACACTTAGTCATTTTCGTTGCTTTTTTACTTTGCTTTTATTTTACTTTGCATCTTTATCATAAAAATACCAAAAATATTATCCTATCATATCTATCATATCTCACTCTTGTAAGTGACCGTGTAGGGATTGACAGCCCCTTATCGCGTTGGTTGCGAGGATTTATTTGTTTTGTGTAGGTGCGAGGGACTCGCGCGTAGCCTCCTACTGGATTGATACCTTGGTTCTCAAAAACTGAGGGAAATACTTATGCTACTTTGCTGCATCACCCTTTCCTCTTCAAGGGAAAACCAACGCAGTGCTCAAGAGGTAGCATACGCTGCACAGGCTCACTGGGAAGCAAGCCCTTTGACTTCCATGGCCGCCTGCCTTGCTCGCATCCTCTCCATTAATGGCGCCTGAGCCACTGTTTAATACGGGCGGCCTTACTGTTCGCCTGCCATTCCCCTCCCTCCCGCAGACCTCCACCAACGCCATGGAACGAAAGGATCATCTGCCATTAGTCTTCAAGTTTGGTGAAGTCGACTCTGAGCTGCAGGAGATAGAAAATAAGGAGGAATGGGGCCTCATGGACATGGCCCTGAACGAGCTGGCCGCGGCGGTTGCTGCCCCCGCGCCCGTCCCAGCTCCCATCCCCGTGCCCGCGCCTGCGACCATCCTCGTAGCATTGACGGGCTAGTCGCCGAGCACTATCGCAGAGCTAGAAGCGCGGGCATCAGCGAGGTCTCCACGGACCCACGCGAGCTCGTGTACATGCCAGCACCAGTGCCCATGCCCGTGCGCGCCCCTGCACCCACCGCGGCGCCGGTCCCCGTGCATTTGCCTGCACCCGTCGCGCCCGTGCCCGTGTGCGCGCCCCCCTCAACGGCATGGGACGCCGCCATCGACCGCTACCTCGCCGCCAGTTGCCATCCTCCCGCGCCCCGCCCGTCGATCGCGCGACGACATGATGTTTGATTTCCAAGTGAAGAACATTCTGTGCTGCCTTGAAGACTTCAACAACGGCGTCCCGGAGGACGACAACGACAACGCCGGCGCGACACGCCGCCTCTGCCGCCGCCAGAAATAGTTTTTTTGGGTTTATTTGAATTACTGTATCTCGATCATATGAATACAAATTCGCAGTGTGACCGAATGAAATATATGGTTTGAACGAACTTGCGTTTTTCTCTCTTAATGTACAAACTTATCAAACGATTTTCTTTTAGAAAAAACGTCAATGGTTTTTAAATATAAAACATTCATCACAAACATTTTAGTTAGAACACCCGTATGCAACCGATAGCTTCCCCAGGAAGCCAATGGAAAATGTGACGAGCAGGATTTGTGCAGCTCTTGATCGCAAACGTTTTAGATAGAACACCCGTATGCAAAGTGAGGGCTATGGTATTCCCCAGTAAGTCAAGGGGAAATTCGCAGCGCAGGATTTGTGCATATCTTCAACGCAAACGGTTCAGATTGAATATGGTATATAAAGCCAGACTTCAGCGCTAGGCCAACAGAAAATGTGTCGAGCAGGATTTGTACATCCCTTCAACGCAAACGGTTGTTTTGGATGACCCATGTGCAACCACGTACAGACAATTTGGTAAGATTTGCATCTGTCATATTGGGTATATTACCATTTATAAAACTGGAAAGATTGAAATTTGTTGATCTAGTAACATTGCCATTTGTCAACCTTGTAACACTGCGATTTGTCAAAATATGCAGCTAAAAATCACTAGCACTATCTAATTTTTGCAACTAAAATTCAGTAATTAAGCATAGATTTCATTCATAGACTAAGCAGTCGTTCTTTATACAAACAGTTCAACTCGACAGCTGAACTGACCAAACTTTTCCCCAATTATTGCCAACCACGTACTGAAATAGCTAGTTCAACTATATATACTAGCCAATTTTAAGTACGTTGTACAGTTCCACCACATCTATAGTCAGATGAACTAAACAAAATAGCCTCTAAATACTACTACTACTACTACGGAGGGGCTTTGTACTACTTCCGACAGCCTCTCCTCTGCCGAGCGCCCTCAGTAAGAGGCAGAGGAGGAGCCAACCGACGAGCTGGATAAATACGGTGCCTGCCGCTGCTACACCTTCAGCGATGCTCACCTCGAACGCCCTCTGCCGCTCCAGATGACCCCTCTCGAAGCGGTGGTTCTCCTCGTAGATTTTCTTATTCCTCGCCTCTGGGGCAGCGTGTGCTACGGCCACGGCAGCGGTAAGGGACTTTGCATGCTCGACGAGGCGCTCCTCCTCCCACAGGAACCTGATGTAACGTGCAAGGTCGCTGACGCACGTACGGGCCTCCACCTCCGCCTCCCGCCTTCGGGTGGCGGTGGCGGAGCGGGTGATGACCCCGGTGGTCAACGGTGGGCTGGCAGCCACGGCAGCCGACAACGGGGTGGCGGCCACGACCACCACCTCCCGCCTTCGGGTCGCGGCGGCGGAGCGGGTGATGGCCACGGTGGCCGGAAGTGGGGTGGCTGAGGGAGTCCTGGACTAAGGGGTCCTCGGGCATCCGACCTGTTATCCATGGGCCGGACTGATGGGCTATGAAGACATGAAGGCCGAAGACTGTACCCGTGTCCGGATTGGACTCTCCTTGGCGTGGAAGGCAAGCATGGCAATCATCTATGAAGATTCTTTCCTATGTAACCGACTCTGTGTAACCCTAGATCCCTCCGGTGTCTATATAAACCGGAGGGTGTAGTACGGATAGCATATATATTCATTACCATAGTCATACATGCTAGACTTCTAGAGTTTAGCCATTACGATCTCGTGGTAGATCAACTCTTGTAACACTCATATTCATCAAAGATCAATCAAGCAGGAAGTAGGGTATTACCTCCATAGAGAGGGCCCGAACCTGGGTAAACATCGTTTCCCCCGTCTCCTGTTACCATCGATCCTAGACGCACAGTTCGGGACCCCTACCCAAGATCCTCCGGGTTTGACACCGACATTGGTGCTTTCATTAAGAGTTCCACTGTGTCGTCGATGAAAGGTTCAATGGCCCCTTCAATCGTTGATAGTGACACCGTCCAAGGAGAAACCTTCCTCCCCGGACAGATTTTTGTATTCGACGACTTCGTACTGCGGGCCAACTCGCTTGGCCATCTGGAGCAGATCGATAGCTACACCTCGGGCCATCAGGTCGGATTCGGAAGCTTGAACTATGCCGCGGACATCCGCGGAGACTTGATCTTCGATGGGTTCGAGACCGCGATGATCGTTCCCCCTCGTCCCGATGAACATGACTTAAATCGGTCATCGGATCACATCCAGGAGATGGTTCCTGTTGCTGCAACGGCCTTAGAACCGAGCAGGTCAAGCCATCCGAGACCACAGAGTCCGCGGCGTTGGAGCCGCACACAGACTCGACACCCTGCAATATTTGCGTCAACGGAACTCCGGACTCGTCTCCGACTATAAGTTCTGGACCATGTACGCCTGCGGACACCGAGCTGGATCGGTTGTCGATTTTCGAATTCAGCGCCGCAGACATATTCCAGCACTCACCTTTGGGTGATGTGCTAAACTCTTTAAAGAATTTGTCCTTGGAGAAGGACTCACAGCCGAACTATGTTTGGTTCGAGCTAGAGGCTGATGATGGGGAATTTTGCTTCCCACCCGCCACCACTTTATAGCCACACTACTAGAAAAACCGCTACTAATGGCGCACCTAATTTGGCCATTAATGGCGCATCACTGGTGCGCCATTACTAGCACGCCATTAGTAATTTTTACTAATGACGCACCACTGGTGCGCCATTAGTATAGGCCACGGTGCGCCATTAGTATGCCTCCCAGGAGCCATGTATACCCAGGTGTTTTGGCATACTAATGGCGCACGACAACGAGATGCGCCATTAGTAACTTCGGCATACTAATGGCGCACTGTTTAGTGATGCGCCATTAGTATCCTCTGGCATACTAATGGCGCACTATGATGTGATGCGCCATTAGTATGAATATTAGGTTTTTTTTAATTTTTTAATTTTCTGTTTTTTGCACAGGTTACAAAATGTATAATTGGACAAAATATAGACAACACACATCAACAACAGATCCATCGAATACAATAGAAGATTAGTCTCTGAATACAATTCATCATATTAGTCTCCGAATACAATTCATCATATTAGTCTCCGAATTGAAAAGACCGAACAAAGATAGAACATTATATTACAAGTCTTGAGACCGCGAGTAGCGAGTTTGTCTTCACATTACAAGTCGATATCGATCATCTAAACTACCATCACATAGAAGAGAGTTGCGGTCATCACGATGAGCATCATCACGATGAAACTCGTCTTCATCCGGTTCCTCCAACGCTCCCTCCCCTCTCCCGCTAGATAGCGGGCGTATCTAGATTCGGCATCGGCCCTAGTGGTGTACCCTTTGTAACTGTTACCGCTGAATCGGTGAACCTGTCTCTGACAGTCCTCCCAGTCGTCGTAGACTCCGGGAACCTTACCCTTGTACACGACATACGACGGCATCGCTATGCACTAGCCAAACGAAATGTTAGTACCAATTCACAGACAATACATAAGCAATATATAAGTATGCAACAGAACGATCGGAAGAGAAAAGCAAGACATTAATAGCATCGATTACATCTAAGTTGAACGACTCTCGAAACCAAAGAGACATACTACAAGTTCATTAAAGTTTAATTACAATATGAGCCAATCGATGTTTCAGAACTAGACACAGCATCACTGCTTTCGACTCGACTCAAGGGACCGGAGCGTGGATGAAGCCGCCGTCTATCATGGGAGTCATGAAATTACGGGCGTTGTCAGCCTGCATTTGTAGCATTCCGTCTATCTCACTGTTGGACGGTTGATTTCTGAGGTAGAACTGCCCCGAGGTACGAAGGACATCTTGATGGATGATTTCCGCAAACTCTGATTGGATGCGAAAGAATTCTCGTCTGATGTCCGCGTCCTGGATTGCCGACACGCTCGCGGACCAATCTTTGAGTTTACTCGGTAGCAGAAGTTGATGATGGTCCCGTACGATCGCCCGCATGTGATGGATGGCGTAGTAGGCACCCTTCTTGACCGCCAGGCGGCTGCTTGACGCAGCAGAACGTCGTATTGTGGGAGAAGACGTGCTTGCCGTACTTACGAATAGGCCTGCTGAAGGTGCCTCCAGATATGGCGTAGCCGGGGAGAACATCATCAAGAACCTTCTTGACATTTGTGTAGTCTACGTTCGACTAACGGTCCGGGTCGAAATACGTGGCCATGGAATATTTGGGGCTTAGGAGGATGAGCATGCAATGTGTGTCACTGCAGAAAATACGGAATGTTAAAAGAAAAATGATCGAAATCTAAGAATTCGTATGTTACGGGGCGGTTGAGGGGAGGACTTACTCGGGAAAGTAAGGCACGAGGAAGTTATCCTTATCTGGGTTTGCCAGAATGACGCCTTCGAGGTAAGAACTCGCGACTTGCCGGTCCCCAGCGCTGCCCAAGATCTTGGCACACATGTAGAAGGGGTCGACTATCACGATGTCCGGGGTCTTGTCGCGAATGATCCGCATCTCCATACTCAGCGAAAATAGCCGAACGAAGGTGTAGTGCAGCGGATGAAGGTTCAACATAGCGTGGATGTCATCAAACCGCAGGACGATCGTACCCCCGATGGAGTTATCCACAAAGCCCTTGCCCTCTGGCACCTTGGCCACGAAAACCGGGTATGCCACATCCTTCTCTCTGAGACGCCGCTTCTCCAAAGAAAGAACACTGTCATGCAGACTCCGCATAGCACCGGCTGCAACATCGAGCATATTTCTCGGTAGCATCGGCCTACCCGCCACATGCACCCTCCTCATTAAATCCTCAGGTGAAGGTGGCCCGTCGTGAGCACGGATCGTACTCGGTGCCGGCTGGCCCGCACCCTTGTTAGTCTTTCTTTTGCGTGCCTTCTTCTTCTCCTGTAATGGGACCGAGTTCTGCTCACAGACCGCCTTCTTGAGTGTGTTGGGGCTGAGAATATTTCACACCTCGCCTATCTGAGGCTCGGTGAAGTCGGCAGCTGGAGGCGTCTCCTGAGAGCTGAACGACAGACAACGGCTGTTGCAACTTGGCTTCTCCACGGTACCAGCTAGGTCGCGCATGTCTTTTGTTGGGTTGGGTTCTTGAGAAGGAGGCCCCATGAAGTCGCCATCATACCCATGATCGGCAAAGTACCGATTGACGTTGGCAAATGTATCGTCGTCGTCGTCGTTCTAATCCTGTGCCATATGCATGTTTGGATCCAGTGGCATAGGGATGTCCGGCACCGTTGCGGCGGTCTTGCCATGGGGCCGACTTGGCGCCGGCACGACTGGCGGTGTTGTCTTTGGGGTGGTGTCCCCCGTCCCCAAACGAATCTGGCTCTTCGGCCAAAGCAGGGGCCAGCTCAGGCAGGTGCTGAGGGTCATCATGTCATCATCTCGGCCCCGACGGGTCGAATCGGAGGTAACAACTCGTCGCAGCCTGGCAGCACCCGAACCAGTTGAACCCTAAACAAGTTGGGTGGCATCTGGGTACCGTAGAACAAGGGGTTTCCCGGTTGAACGATTTTGCCCTTGGCGACATCGACCAACTCGTTGTTCACGAAGTGCAGGAGAGTGCACGGAACGTCGGCGGCGCCCTGCGAAAACATGTAGGCGTCAGGGATGCCCAGTCAAAGGCAAGGAGATGAAGTCCTCGGCCGAGAGAGGCTTAATTAGTTACCGTGATGATGGCGTCGAGCTCGGCTAATGTCGAGGCACCGCCAACGGCGGGCGTGCAGTTGACGGAGGAGCCGCTTGCTGCAGAGGTGCCGGCCGGCGTACACCCGGGTGCATTAAGCTCCCGTGCCGGCGTCGGAGACACCAATGCCGCCTCCGCCGGAGACACCAATGGCCCCGCCATCGCGTTCTGCGAGTTGTTGGCCGTGAAGCTAGGAATCGGGGGCGACCCCTGTTGGCCGCCCGCAATCCACGCACTCAACCCCTGGATCAAGGTAGGCACAATGGCGGTGATCGTCGCTCTGAGTTGTTGTTGCACTTGCTCTTGGACAATCTCCGGAATCTGCGCCACCTGTGCCTTGAGTTCTTGAACCTCGCGCGCCTAGCTTTCCGAGATGGTATTTTTCTCCTTTCGCCCACCAGTGTTATAGTATGACCCCCATTTTGTCGACAAGCCTTTGCCGGCCACACGACCAGCTGACGTCGGCTTACTGAGCTTATCCTTGTTCTTCATTACATTTAACGCCCTATTTAGAGTGGTGTCCCAAGGGTTGCTCTTAGTCGACCCCGCGCTACTGCTTTCAGTCGCCTGCGGAAGGAATGTGAACCATTTAGAAATTTGGCTTCATTAATTAGAATGCAACCATATGGAGCTAATTACGCGGGGGTGTATTCCTTACCAGAACAAGCTCAAGCGCCCTGGTCTTCGGATCCGTGGTAAGCTCCTTTGTTTTCGGGTCCTTCTTGTACCGGGCCGTGACATAGTTCCTGGTCTGCTTGTCACCGTATTTGTCGAAGAGGGGCGGTAGGCCTTGCTCGGCACGGTCCGCCTCCTCCTTGTCCCATATAGGCTCCGCCACTCTGTAACCACCGGGACCGAGTGTGTGTTCCCCTAAGTTCAGCTCCCGCATTTCTTTCCCCCACCGACTTGATTCGGAGTTTGCGGTGCTCGAGCAATTGATCTTGAAGTCGTTGTAGTCATCTTCGGTGATCGAAGGATTTTTCTCCTTGATCTTCTCATAACTCTCACCTTTCTCGATCATTCTCTTCACATTGCTTTTCCAAGTAGACAGGGCCTTGCTCATCTTCGTGAGGGCAGCATTGTTCACTTTATTCCCTTTGAGGCTTGTGTTTTCAAATTCAGCGGGGAACTTGTACCGTTTGTGCAGCTTCGTGAAGAGGAGGTTGCGCAAATTCCCTCGGTCAGGATGCCTCAGGTTCTCGGTGTTTATCGAGACGGTGCTCCGGAGAATGCACCCGAGCTGAAGCGAGTACCCCTTGACTATTCGTTCGGGCGCCGTTGGATTCTCGTCGGAGTCCACTTCAGTAACTTCCTCCTTGAGGGTACGGAGCACGGTCGGGCGCCGGTCCTTCCGTTGCCTCTTCGGTTGGCTACCATCTGTGTGTGCGCCGCCATCATCAGTCGTGGCATCCTTGGTGGCACCATCAGTGGTGGCATCAGTGGGGTCATCCTCGGCGGCACCATCAGTGGTCTCAGGATCGGTGGGGAAGGCGGAGTCCTCATACAAGTGAGGTTGTTCCTCCATCTCCTGGGACAGCTCCCAGAATGGCTTGCCGCCCGAACCCCCGACCTCATCGTTGTGGGCCATGTTTCGCTCTAAATAAGAAAAAAGTTTGGTCAAAAAGTTGGTTATTGTCAAGGAACAAGATCATGGTCTCATCATTGAGGGTTTTTTGATGCCGAGGCACCCTAAAAGCCTAAGCTTTCATCATTTCGGTTTTTATCGACACCGAGGCACCCTAAAAGCCAAGGTTGTATAATTAATGGTTTGTCGACACCGAGGCATCCTAAAAGCTAAGCTGGGAAGGAGAATTCTAAGTTGGGCCTAATCACTTGGCTCTATTGCCGCCTATGGTTTAATGCAGCTAGAATAAAGGGGCACTTGATCCCCATATGTCCTATTTTTAGCAAAGTCATGCTAAAATTCACGGAAAATTTCAGCATGACCTTTGCTGAAAATAGGACATATGGAGTACCCGAATTTGCCGGAACGGAAGTTAATCGACATTCCAGCAAACTCAAGGGCCTCTCGGGTGGACAAGGCAAAAAAGGCCTCCATCACAACATAGTTGGTTGATGATTTAAGTTACGACGATCAACTGGTCAGCAGCAGTTGACTGACAGATGCACCAAATACAACAATTCCAATTGCAATCTCCAAACAAAAACTACCCCAAAAAAAGGTGGCAACATATGAGAACAATAATGGAGCTAAACTACACAACACATGGCTATGTTATTTGGAAGTAGTATATGCAACACTCAGATTGGTAAGAAACTTTTAATTCAACTGTCATCTACCATAACGAAGAGTAGCTGTCAAATTGGTCCAAAACTAAAAAATTGCACTGCCTCACTGCTAGTGTTTGTTGATTGATAAGGCAGAGAAGTTTTTTGATATTCAGAAATTAATAACATATCAGCCTTGTAGCATTCTACCATTGCAAGTATCAAGAAAATTAATTTATCCTAATGTCCCACTGAAGATTGTGAAATGGTAAAATGGTATGATAACCTTATCTCTTATTTCAAAGAATTAGACCATGGATAAATTCAGAGAGACATCTTTATAGTGCCTGGTTTCAGAAGCTACATCTATGAACTAACTAAATGAACTTGCACCACAACATAGGCTTAAGTAATTTGTGCTAGGTACTACCTTTCAAAACTTGACATAAAAACAACAGATTTATTGTGTGTTTTCATCTAGGAGTTATAACTACCGCTGGCGTCAAACCAAACGGAGGAGGGAATGTTAGTGGACCGAATGATGGTGCAAAAATTTGTATTGATTTCACAGTCGGTTGCTAGTAGATGCTATTTGGAGATTCAACTTTACTTTCATGGCTGTGTGTACAGTATGAAGCCAGTTTTCCTCTACTATAATTATTACATTACCTGAATAACTTTGACACATACTATTACTACCTGAGTTAGTTTTTTAAACTTTGATATTGGATGGGCATGCCATTGCACATGGTCTCAGTTCGACTTTTTTTGATAGCAAAGGAACATAATGTGGTGCTGCAGTGCTGTACTCTGGAGCCTCCTGACATTTGATGTTCAATATGAGTGGTAAAAAATGCAAGTTCACTAAGTTCTGCCGATTGCTTAATGCATACATGCACTATTAAGAACTTGAGAAGCTGACTTGATGCCATTCCTAAGCACTACATCATCACAAAAATGATAAGGTATATATGGTACGCTCAATCATCAAACACTAGCTGCCCAAAAATATGTGGTGGCCGTGTCTAGGTGAAAAAGATGAAACATTACAAATCACCACTGAGCATCTCATAAGGCTAAGAACATAGGGCCATGAACGCCAACTATCACTGGAAAACCTCGGGCATGCCCTGCAAAGCAAGAATAAAATCACAAGGGCTCCTACTTGTGCTATCGATATCTCAGAAACTGTGGAAAAACATCCGCAGAAAGCCTCAAGTCACCCTATGGAATCACCAATTAGCTTGCCAAAGCCGGAACAGATCAGTAACCTATCTGTCTGGATTATATTACATGTTGAAACCGAGCTATGAATTGCCCTGTTTTCACAGACATACAGACTTCTTGTGGTGGTCAGGGCTAAAATACTAACATGAGTATTTTTTTACATATATAATTTACATATATAATACTAACATGACCCAATTTTTTTCTATCCATGTTTCAATTTGATGCCATCACTCCATTCAGCAAGCAGCATTGTAACAAAAAGAAATTCTAGGCGCAAATTTCTTCACAATGAACATATTTATACTATCTATCAGCAAGTAAATTATGCCATTTGAACAGATTTATACTATTTGAATGCCAAGTGTGGACGGGGCGAGGGGGAGAGGGGGAGAGGAGGAGGGGGAGCTCACGGGGGCGGTGGTGTGGACGGGGCGACGAGGTGGGGCGACGAGGTCCGGGTGGTGGTGGTGCGACGAGGTCCGGGAGGCGACGAGGTCCGGGTGGTGGTGCTCCGGCGACGGTGGTGTGGACGGGGCGGCGTCCGGGCCACCGGCGACAAGGACGGCGGGGCGATGGCGTCCAATGAGGTGGGGCGACGGGGAGAGCGGCGCCGAGGAGACGAGGACGACAGGGCGGCGGGGCGGCGGTGTCGGGAGAGGAGAGGGCGGCGTCGCGGCGTCGGGGCATCGGGGCGGAGACGAGGACGACGGGGCGACGTCGCGGCGTTGGGGCGGCGTCGAGGCGGCGAGGCAGCGGCGTCGGGAGAGGAGAGGGGAAGGGGATCGAGGGCGAGGGAGAGGGAGAGAGAGGGGATAGGTTTGGGCCGGGGAGGAAGTATGGATGGGCGGGGGAGGCACAATACTAATGGCGCACCACCCCTCGGTGCGCCATAAGTACATCCATGCTAATGGCGCACCTCACCCTGGTGCGCCATTAGTTTTTTTTATTTCTGCTCGAGCCAACAGGTTATCTACCACCTGACCTGATCCACATCAAGTCCCCTCTACTAGCTCGACTGGTCAGCAGCCAGTTCTCACACCAGGAGGTCCTGGGTTCGATTCCCAGGCTCCACAATTTTTTTTATGCATTTAAAATGCTGTTTGATACTTATTTGTGTTTAAATATGTTCAAACTTGTTTAAATCATAATAGTAATATTTTTTATAAGACAGTAATATTTTTTTAAAAAATATCATCAAACAGTAATGCCGGTGGAGCGGGGGAGGGTGCGGGGGTGCGGGGGGTCGGCGGCGACGGTTGAGTAGGGGAGGGGTGCGGGGGGTCGGCGGCGGCGATTGAGTAGGGGAATCGAGGGTGCGGGGGGTCGGCGGCGGCGGCCGGTGGACCGGGGGGTGCTCGGCGGCGAGGAGGACCAGATCTGGCGAGGTGGGATAGCGATCGAGATGGAGGGGGATCGAGATCGAGTGTCCATGAAATTTAAAAATATTCATGATAGTTCAAAAAGTGCCCATGAAGTCTACGATTTAAATACAATCGATCTTAGCTAGCTATCTGTTCACAATCTTCTTGCCCTTCTTTTTCGCAAATGGAGTTCTTCTGTGGAACGGACGTCCTTTAGGTAGGGTGGTCCTGCTTCTTCTTGTGGTGTATGCTGCTACTTCATCATCGTCGTCATGTTCGATCCTCGGGTCGCCATACTTGTCGAAGTCTTGCTCATTGGCTACTCCATCCATTCCGATGATCTTCCTTTTGCCTCTCCTCACGACAACACGACTGGGCTTTGACGGGTCGGTAATGAAGAAGCATTGGTCCACTTGGGAAGCCAGTACCCATGGCTCATTTTTCGCGGTGAAGTTTGCGCCCGCGGTCTTGGATTTGGCTTCGGGTATAACCATGGTGGTGAAATACCGGTCTTCTTTTAGGACGCTCTTGGCCCATCTGACACGGAACATCGGGACCTTCTCTCCAGCGTAGCTCAGCTCCCAGATCTCCTCGATCCTTCCTTAGTATCTGTCCTTGTTGTTACCGGTGTAGGATTCCATCGTTACCCCGGAGTTCTGATAACCATCGCTCTTCATGTCCTTGGCCTCGGTGTAGAATGTGTAGCCGTTGATATCGTACGCCTCATAGGTCATCAGGTTGTGCCCGACGCCCTGTGACCAGGCGAATATGAGTTGTTCTTCCGCGGAAGAATCCTCATGTAAAGGGTACGACATAAGCTTCTGCTTGAACCAACGCGTGAAACATGAGTTGTGCTCTTTGAGTATATCTCCGTCCGTCCTCTGTTGGCCTCGGTCATTGTACGTCTTCTTAATAAAGGTTTTGTGCTCTACCACCCAAGGATCGACCACGTCTATGTGTTGTAGCGCGACTAGGTTTGCTCTTTCAAAGTCGGCGAGTCGACCCTCAAAGTCGACATGCATTTCGCGGCGACCCTCACGGTGACCCCATCCAGCGAGCCTACCGAGGTGCCTGTTGACGGGCAGACCAACGGGGTTCTCGATGCCTAGATAATTCGTGCAGTAGGAGATGCACTCTTCGGTCAGAAAGCCCCTGGCTATGCTTCCCTCTGGACGTGACATGTTGCGAATGTATCCTTTGATGACACCATTCATCCTTTCGAACGGCATCATGCTGTGCAGGAACGTCGGCCCGAGTTGGATGATATCCTCCACTATATGGACCAGCAGATGCACCATAACGTCGAAGAGTGCGGGCGGGAAGTACATCTCAAGCTCGCATAGTATCACCACGATCTCTTCCTGTAACCTTCTGAGTTGCCTCACGCCAATCGACCCGAGGGATGACGTCGAAAAAGTTGCATAGGCGAAATAGCGTTTCACGGACGTGCGCGTCCATGATCCCACGGATTGCAACTGGAAGTATCTGCGTCATCAGCATGTGACAGTCGTGAGACTTCATCCCGCTGAACTTCTGCTTCGCTGGGTCTAGGTATCTGCTTATCTTCCCCGCGTAACCGTAAGGAAGTTTTACTCCTAGGAGGCAGGTGAAAAACTGCTCGATCTCCTCCTGACTTAGAGTGAAGCACGCGGGAGGGTAGTCATTTCCGGTCTTCTTGGCCTTTTTGCCTTTGCGACGACTTTCTGTGTCCTGCTTCGCCTCATCATCATCATCATCATCATCATCATCATCATCATCATATATAGCGTGAAGCTCCTGCTTGATGCCCATTGATTTCAAGTCTGCCCTTGCTTTCGGCCCATCTTTGGTCCTCTCTGGCATGTTGAGCAGGGTAGCAAGCAGACTCTCACACACGTTCTTCGTGATATGCATGACATCAAGGTTGTGAGGCACACGGTGGATCTTCCAGTACGGCAAGTCCTATAAAACAGACCTCGTTTTCCATACCTTCAGCAGCGGCTCTGGCGCCTTTCGCTTCTTTCCCGGCTCTGGCGCCTTTTGCTTCTTTCCCGGCAGTGGGCAGTCTTTCCAATTTTTCAACAGCTTGTCTATTTCCTCGCCGCTCCTCGTACACGGGCGTTTTTGGGGTTCGATTTCACCATCGAACAGATCCTTGCGTTTCCTCCACGGGTCATCGTCGCGAAGCCACCTTCGATGTCCCATGAACACGGTTTTCGAAGACCCGGGATCTCTATCTAGCTGGCGATACGTTGTGTCATCCATGCACCTTACGCATCCAGAAAATCCGTGGACTACCTGCCCCGCGAGATATTCGTAACCGAGATAGTCGTGCACCGTCGTGAGCAGTGCGGCTCTCATAGGGAAATATTCTTTCTCTGCGGCGTCCCACGTATTGGCTGGCGTTTTCCACAGCGTGTCTAGCTCCTCCTTCAGCAGCCCCAGATACAGATTGATGTCATTCCCTGGTTGTTTCGGCCCTTCAATTAGCATACTCATGTGAATGTAATTCCTCTTCATGCACAACCAGGGGGAAGGTTGTACATCCACACAAACACAGGCCAGGTGCTATGTGTGCTTCTCTGGCTGCCAAACGGATTGACTCCATCGGTGCTCGCGCCCAGCACGATGTTCCTTGGATCCTTCCCAAATTCTGGGTATTCGAAGTTCAACGCTTTCCACTGGCTCGCATCCTTAGGGTGACTCAGCATCTTGTCTTTTTATCTATCTCCGGATCATTTGCGTCGTCTTCTCGCTTCTTCTCCTCCCTATCCGCGTGCCAACGTAGGAGCTTTGCTACCTTAGGATCCGCGAAATACCGCTTGTCGGGGGATATCGGCCTCCACGAGCACCGATGGGGACGGAGCCCCTTGTCAGTTCGGCGGGGGGCGGAGGTTGCACAAAGAGCAGATCGAGGCGACACACACACAACGATTTTACCCAGCTTCGGGCCGCACGGATGCGTAAAACCCTACTGCTGCATGTTTGGTTGATTCGAGTTCTTGCTCTGGAGCGCAAGAAGCTACAGTAAGTTGGATCTGGACGTAGACGAGGGTCTACTGGGTGTCCTTCTTCCGGTCTGGATCCTTTCTAGGTTTTTCCTCCTCCTCTCCTCCCCTACGTGCGCATGGGCCTCCTTTTATATGCTAAGGGGTTTTCCACAGGCAGCGACGCAGGTGAGGGTAAAAATGGCAAGGAACTATGCGAACAGTGGCCGCACAGTGCTATCGCACCTAACTCTGACGGCGGGGGACAAAGGCATTAAATGCCCGTCTGGATCGCCTGAACAGTGCCGAGGCGGACCGTTAGGGGCGCCTCCGCTTGCCACGGGGGCGACTCCGCCAATGTCGCATGCCACGCGCGCGCCCCAGGCTGCGCGGCGCCCCGCCACGTGTCTCTGGGGAAGCTCCAGAGTGACGCGTGGGCAGGTGAGCTGGGGCGCACGTCTGAGGTGGTGGTTCGCCGCGGCAAGTGGCTTGCCGCGGTGGTTGTCTTGCCGCACCTGAGAGCTTACCGCTCGTCAGGCCTTGCCGGGGCGCGTGGCGCGCCGCGACGGGCTTCTCTTGGGGTGCCTTGGTTTGGCCGTCCCGGCGAGCTCCTCCCGCCGGGGCCTTGGTGCTTTAGCTTAGCCGTCCCGGCAAGCTCCTCTTGCCGGGGCCTTGTCGCCTTGGCCCGGCAAGCTCCTCTTGCCGGGGCTTGGTCTTCTTGGCTCGATCACTTGGCCTTCATCCGGCCCAGAAAGGGCCGGGGAGACTCTTTTCGCTCCCCTGGCGAGCCTTGCCGCGGGACGCTACTACTGCCCGTGCACAAGTTCGGGGTACTAAGGTACCCCTACTTTAGTACACCGACAGGAGCCCCCGGGTCTGGGCCATACACGGTGCCGAGCGTTGTTGGGCCAGGCCCTAACAGTGCACGGGCACGCGTGGCCTGGGTTGCGCTGCTCCTTAACTCCGTGCCCGTCGCGCCCTCCCCAAGTGGCGCGCGCTTATCGCGGCGTCGTGGGGGGGGGGGGGGGGGGCGAGGCGTGCGAGACGTGCGTGACGTGGGTGGCGTGCGCGGGGCTTGAGGCCCGCAGGCATGCGTCACGTCGGGCACGATTCCTTTATTTGGAAAGGCGAAACGTCCGCCCCCACTTTCGAGTGGGGGGGGGGAGAGAGGTCGCCTCATCCGTCGCCTCGGCCCTGCTCGCCCGCCACGCGTCCTCCATGCGCTTGGGGTTGCGGTGGTGGAGGCAGGAACCCGGGCCGAAGTAGAGGGTCGGCCCCGTCGCCTGCCCTTCCTCTGCTTTGATTGGTTGGGCGGGGCGGCCGAGCCCCCACTCCGCCCCTTTATAAGGAGCGGAAGGGGATGACGAGGGTCCGCACCCCTTCCTTCTTCCTTCTCTTAGAGCCCTGGTCCCCTCTCCCCAACTGTCATGGAGGAAGGGAACCCTGGTCCTTCTTCGGTGGCGGCAAGGGTTGCCGCCAGGCAGCGCGCCCCTCCTCCCCTTGCACCCGCGGCGGCGGAGCCAACCGTAAGGGGAAGGGGGAGGGGGCGAGGTCGTGGACGAGGCCGCGGACGAGGCCGAGGCGCTCGAGGCGGGCGGGGCGGCGCGCCGGCCTCGCCTCCGCCGGCGGCTCCGTTTCCCCCGGCGGTTCATCTCGGGGACGACCCCTGCGAGTTCATCATCAGGCTGCGCCGGGCGCCTCGCCGTCGCCTCTGCCTCCCGGCTCCCTTCGCGGACGTCTTGGAGGCGGAACAACACGAGACGTTGAGACTGCGCATGAGGGGCTGCGGGATCAGTGGTACGCGAGTCCACGTTGAATCCCGAGCCCCCGGCGTGGTGTGTCTTGGCCGAGGGTGGAAGACATTCGCCCGGATCCACAGCTTGATGGAGGGGTTCACCCTCCATTTTAAGCTGATGGAGGGTGATCTCCTCTCCGTCAAGGCCTTCGGGGACCTCGGCACCCGGGCCTGGTGCTGCGTGGATAGCTCCTCCGACAGCGAAGGCTCCTCCTCGAGCAAGAGTGACGAGGAGGGGAGCGACAGCGACGACGAGGGGAGCGGCCGCCGGGATGACGGGTCCGACTAGGTGCCGGTCGCAGCTCCGCGTGGCACCGGCGGCCCCCGTCGTCCGCGTCGCTGGCGCCGTGAACTCCCCGGGGTCGTCTCCTTGGGCGGCTGGCGTAGGGAGGCTGCGGAAGAGGAAGAGGGCGGGCGGCAAGGCCGCTGCCTCGTCTTCCAACTTCGCCCCAGACGCCGTCACCACCCCTGCTAGCGGCGACGACCATCGGGGTCTTCTCTCCGGCCCGGCAAGCTCCTCTTGCCGGGGCTTCGTCTTCTCGGGTGGCCGGCGTGGCGAGGCTGCGGAAGAGGCTGGCGGCAAGGCCGTCAACTCGGAGTACGAGGGCTAGATGCCCTCGACAGCGTGTTGACGTCCCGCAGCCTCCTTCTCGAGCTCTGCTTCCGGCGTCGCCGTCTCCATCCGGCCTCCGGAGCCCCGTGGCGGAGCCCCGAATGCTCTCTTGGCGTCTTCTGCCACCCGTAGCTCGTCTAGGCGCTCCTTTTGCCCTTCTCGCCTCCTTGTCCTACCTCCTGAGGAGAGAGACAAGAAAGGGATTACGGGCACCTTATCTCTTTTTATCTTGTAAGCCCTTGGGCCTTAGTTGTTTAAATCTTGTAATCCCATCTTTCATGTTTTTCATTCTCTCTGAGCTGTACCTGAGTGGAATGTTTTTAATGAAAAGGGAGTGTTTGCCGGACCATTTGTCTCGCGGGTACATCCCGCGGCAAGGAGCGAACCCTTTGCATCCTTAAGATAGACACTTCCCCGCCCGGCAACGGACCCTGCCGTCTCCCCGCGCCCCTTGGCCCTCCTCACGCTCTTGGCGGAGGCAGGGAGAAGGCGGGTTCTGGCCCCTTGCTTCCTCCTCTTGCCTCCGCGACTACTATCAGAAACGGGCCCCGGGAACGCGCTCCGGGGTTTGTCGCTTTAGAGAGCACGGCAGCTTTTAGGAGGAAGCAAGGTTTTCGCATCCCGCAGCTCACGAGAGAATGCATGATAAGGGATGCAAAGACTTATCTGAGGTTGCAGCCCCCGGCAACTCTGGCTTGACGGGGCGCGGGTGCTGGCTCGCCCTTCTCCCCTTCTTCATCCTTGAGCGGCTCGGCAAGGGTATGCAACTCCTGCGAGCCGAAGGGTAAGGACGGGAAAAAGACGCGGACTCGACCTCTAAGTTAGGGGTTAGCGACTGTTAGGCACTATCAACCCTAACCAAGGACGAGACTCGACTCAGCATGCATGCTAAAACTTGGGGGCGCCAGCGCTTCATTGCTGCCAGGGTCTGCGCCTGGCTTTGTACAAAGGATTACATGCAACTGCGGCAAGACTTTTGTACAAAGATTTGGTTGCCGGACGGGGTCCGACAACCGCGCCTTACGGGTAAAACTTGCGAAGATGCTCAATGTTCCAGGAATTGCTCACCGGAGTACCATCTTCGGTCTCGAGGCGGACGGCGCCAGGCCTCGTGACTCGTTTCACCCGGTAAGGGCCTTCCCACTTCGGCGTCAACTTGTTGTGTATCTTGGCCGACTGAACGCGCCGAAGAACAAGGTCGCCTTCCTCGAGGCTCCTGGCTTTAACTTTGCGGCTATGATAGCGACGCAGAGCTTGCTGGTAGCGAGCGGATCACACAACAGCCTGGAGACGATCCTCCTCGAGGAGCAGTGCGTCATCTTCACGCGACCGCTCTTGCTCAAGCTCATCATAAGCCAGCACTCGAGGTGACCCGTATACGAGTTCCGTGGGGGTAACTGCTTCTGCTCCATAGATTAGAGCACATGGTGTCTGGCCAATGGCTCGATTTGGCGTCGTTCTGACCGACTAAAGAACCGCCGGCAGCTCCTCGATCCAGTTCCGTCCGCGCTTGAGCAGCTTGTCAAAACTTCTGGTCTTGAGCCCGCGCAGTACCTCGGCGTTGGCCCTTTCCGCTTGACCGTTGCTCCGGGGATGAGCAACAGAAGCGAAGCAGACCTTGGTGCCGAGGTTTTGGGTGTACTGCATGAAAGCGTGGCTTGTGAACTGCGTACCTTTGTCGGTGATGATCTTGTTGGGGATCCCGAAGCGGCAAACAATCGACCTGAAGAATTTTATCGCGGACTGGGCAGTCACCTTCCTCACCGGCTCCACTTCTGGCCACTTTGTGAACTTGTCGATGGCAACGAACAAGTACTCAAAGCCCCCGACGGATCGGGGGAAGGGGCCGAGGATATCGAGCCCCCAGACCGAGAAGGGCCAGGACAAAGGGATCATCTGGAGAGCTTGAGCTGGCTGGTGTATCTTCTTGGAATGGAACTGGCACGCTTCACACTTGGTTACTTGTGCAGTTGCATCCTGGAGGGCTGTGGGCCAAAAGAAACCTTGCCGGAACGCTTTGCCGGCAAGTGCTCTGGCGCCAATGTGGTGTCCACATATGCCTCCGTGTATCTCCGCCAACAGCTTCTGTCCGTCTTCCCGGTGAATGCACTTCAATTTCACCCCATTGCGTCCTCTTCTGTATAGTGCGCCGTCGACGAACTGGTACATACTGGACTGTCGGGCTACTCTTTCCACTTCTTCTTGTTCTTCGGGAAGTTCTCCTGTCTGGAGGAAACGGACGATCTGCTGTGCCCACGTTGGAGCCTGTGGCTCGACGACGAGGACCAAAGGCATGTCGGCGGCTGCGGGAACATCAGCTTCTACGGAGAGGACTTGGGGCTTAGCCGGAGCTTGACGTTCCCCGGCAAGCTTGCCGGGGCATGACTTGCCGAGAGCGCCTGCTTCGTCGGGACAAACCCTGGGGCTTGCCGGAGCGGGCAGCTCCTCAGCACTCTCGGCGTCGATCTTGGGGACTCTCTTGGCGGCGGCTTCGGGAAGCTCTGCCGGGAGATAGTAACCGGAGACCGATTTTCTCTTCTTGCTTGGCCCAGTCGATGGTGTCACGGATGGCTGAGTCAGCTTGAGCACAAAAGTCCCTGGGTCCACAGGTAGCTTTAGTGCGGCGCATTTTGACAGGCCGTCGGCGATGTCGTTTTCTGCTCTTGGAACGTATTCCATTTGCAGGCCGTCAAAGCGCTCTTCCAGCTTCCTCACTTCATCAATGTAAGCCTCCATCAACGGGCACTGGTAATCCTTGTTCACTTGGCGGACGACGAGCTGCGAGTCACCCCTGACAATGAGCTTCTTGATCCCAAGTTCCGCCGCGATCCTGAGACCGGCGAGCAAACCTTCATACTCTGCCGTATTGTTGGTTGCTTGCTCCTTGGGAAAGTGCATCTGGACAATGTACTTGAGGTGCTCTCCGGTGGGCGCGATGAGCAGCACGCCGGCACCGGCGTCTTCCAGCGAAAAGGCACCATCAAAGTACATCAGCCACTCTTTGGTTGCTTCCTTGCCGGGGATGCTCGTCTCTGGAATTTCTTCGTCCGGTGTCGGCGTCCACTCTGCTATGAACTCTGCCAATGCTCGGCTCTGGATGGTCGATGTGCTCTCGAACTTGAGGCCAAAGCTTGACAGTTCCAGTGCCCACTCGACAATCCTGCCCGTTGCTTCGGGATTCTGCAGTATCCTCTTAAGCGGAAAGCGAGTGACCACTGTGATCTTGTGTGCTTGGAAGTAATGGCGCAGCTTCCTCGAGGCCATGAGGAGGCCGAAGAGCAATTTCTGCACACCAGAGTACCTCGACCTAGCCCCCTGCAGGAGGGAACTGATGAAGTAAACTGGGCGCTGCACCATCCTCTTCCTCTGCACTTCCCCTTGCGCTTGCGCGGATCCGCCTTTGCCGGGGCCAGAGCTTGTCGGGGAAGCTCCCTGCTTGTCGTCGGACGCGCTTGCCGTGGTTGCTGGCTCGTCATCAGCTTCCCTCTCCGCTACTAATGCAACACTAGCCACTTGATTGGTTGCCGCTAGGTGGAGCAGCAACTTCTCTTGCGGTCTAGGCGCGACAAGTATAGGAGCGGAGGACAGGTATTTCTTCAAGTCTTGTAGCGCAGCCTCCGCTTCCGGAGTCCATTTTACTGGACCTGCCTTTTTCAAGATTTTGAAAAACGGCAGGGCGCGTTCCGCAGACCTGGAAATAAACCTGCTGAGAGCCGCCATGCAGCCGGCAAGTCTTCGCACGTCCTTGACACGCGTTGGTGCTTCAATCTGCTCGATGGCCTTGATTTTGTCGGGGTTGGCTTCGATCCCACACTGAGACACGAAGAACCCGAGAAGCTTGCCGGAGGGAACTCCGAACACGCACTTCTCGGGGTTGAGCTTGAGGCTGATCTTGCGCAGGTTCGCAAAGGTCTCTTCCAAGTCTTGAACCAGGGTTGCCTTGTCTCTGCTCTTGACCACAATGTCGTCCATATAGGCCTCCACATTTCTGTGGATCTGTGGCTCGAAAGCAGTGTGGACAACCCTCGCAAACGTCGAGCCTGCATTCTTCAGTCCAAAAGGCATCCGCACAAAACAGTACGTGCCGCATGGAGTGATGAACGCAGTCTTCTCTTCGTCTTCTTCAGCCATGAAGACCTGGTGGTACCCGGAGTAGGCGTCAAGGAATGAAAGCAGGTTGCATCCGGCCGTGGAGTCAACAATCTGGTCGATGCGCGGCAAGGGGAATGGATCTTTAGGGCAAGCTCTGTTGACATCGGTGAAATCGATGCAAAGCCTCCACTTCCCGTTTGCTTTGCGCACGACAACATGATTGGCCAACCACGTCGGATGGAGCACGCCTCTGACGAGGCCTGCCGCTTCCAACTTCCTGATCTCCTCCGCGATAAACTCTTGGCGCTCTACCGCTTGTTTCCTGACCTTTTGCTTGACGGGCCGCGCATGAGGACAGACGCCGAGGTGATGCTCAATCACTTCCCTGGGAACGCCGGGGATGTCAGATGGTTGCTAGGCAAACACATCGACATTCGCCCGCAGGAAAGCAACGAGCGCGCCTTCCTATTTGGGGTCGAGAGTGGCACTGATGGTGAAGGTACCACCAGTGCCGTCCTCCTTGGCGGGCACCTTCTTGGTCGCTGGTGGAGCAGCCGTCGTCTCCTTGTGTTTACCGGCGGGGCTCGATGGTGCGTCCTCAACGGCAGCGCAGCATTCCGAAGAGGCGCGCTTGCCGGAGTGGGCACCAGAGCATTCGCCGGGCTTAGCCTTCTTGCCGGCGGGGCTCGATGGCACGTCCTCGACGGCAGCGCAGCACTCCGAAGAGGCACGCTTGCCGGAGTGGGCGCCAGAGCATTCGCCAAGCTTGGTCTTCTTGCCGGCGGGGCTCCATGGCACATCCTCGACGGCAGCGCAACACTCCGAAGAGGCGCGCTTGCCGGAGTGGGTGCCAGAGCATTCGCCGGACTTGGTCTTCATGCCGGCGGGGCTCGATGGCACGTCCTCGACGGCAGCGCAGCACTCTGAAGAGGCGCGCTTGCCGGAGTGGGCGCCAGAGCATTTGCCGGGCTTCTTCTTTCCCCCGGAAGCTCCAGCAGCAGGTGGGCCACGGGCCGTTGCTGCTGTTGCGTCCCGGTATATTTGGTCAGCGCAGATAAGGGCATCCTTCTTGTCGCCGGGGACAGAAATGACGCTTATCGGGCCAGGCATCTTGAGCATGTTATACGCGTAGTGAGAGGCCGCCATGAACTTGGCGAGCGCTGGTCGGCCGAGGATCCCGTTGTAAGGCAACGGAAAGTCGGCGACATCAAAGGTGACCTTCTCAGTCCTGAAATTCAGCTGGCTGCCAAATGTTACCGGCAGCGTGATCTTTCCCTTCGGCTTGCTCCTTCTCGGGTTGATTCCTTGGAATGTGCCGGTTTCTTCGAGCTCGCTGTCGGGAACTTGGAGTCTCCGGAGAACAGCGGAGGAGATCAGATTCAAGCCGGCCCCGCCGTCAACTAGCATCTTAGTGACCTTGAGGTTGCGGATTGTTGGGGAAACCAACATCGGCAAGCACCCGACCGCGGTTGTGCGATTAGGGTGGTCCTCAATATCGAAGATGATAGGCGTGCTGGACCATCTCAGGGGTCTGCGTGACTCGACGGGTGGCTCCGCTGCATTGACCTCCCGCACCCACCGTTTAAGCTGGTGGTGGGAAGCGTGCAGGGAGGCATCGCCGTCCACACACAAGACCTTAGTGGCTTTCTAAAACTCCTGCTCGCTGGTCTCGGGGTCTTCCATATCTTCGTCGTCGTCATCGTCTTCGCTCTTGTCGCGTCCCCGGGGAGGTCTGTCTGCTTGCCGCTGCTTGTCCTTGCCGCGGCGCTCCCCCGGGCCGGGACGCTTCGTGCCGGATCCCCCGCCGCCTGCTTGGGCTCTCTCCTTGTCGCGTCGTGCGTACTCGGCCTTCTGCAGGTCGACGAGTCGCTCGACTTGCTTGCAACTCTGGAGGTCGTGGCCCCTGGTACGGTGGATCTTGCAGTACTTCTTGTCGGTACCGTCTCGCTTATCGGCAGCGGCCACCGCCCGGCAGTTGGCGCACCCGACAACCTCCTTGCTGGGGCCTCCCGCCTGGGCTTTCTTGGCGGAGCCCTCGCTGCCGGACTTCTCGACAACCAGTACCTCTGGGTTTTTCTTCTTTTTGCCGTTCCGCCGCCGGCCTCTCCTTGCCGGGGCGGTACCTTCACTGTCGGATTCTCCTTCTCCAACACTTTCTCCGGGGAGCTTCCTCCCCTCCTCAGCGCGTGCACACTTGTCGGCCAGGGCGTAAAGCTCGCTGACCTCCTTGATCTTGCACATCGCCATCTCCTCCCTCATCCTGCGGTTGCGCATGTTCTGATGGAACGCGCTGATCACCGCGGCGGGGTGGACATCTGGGATGTTGTAGTGCACACGGCTGAACCTCTTGATGAACTTGCGCAAAGGCTCCCCCTCCTTCTGAACAAGCAGGTGAAGATCGCTTGCCTGGCCATGGGGTTTGTGGCCGCCCGTGAAGGCGCCAACGAACTGATGGCATAGATCTGGCCAGGAGGAGATGGAGCCGTCCGGCAAGTGGATGAGCCAGGATCTGACGTTGGGCTTGAGTACCAGCGGGAAGTAGTTGGCAAGGATCTTATCGTCCCGTCCCCCGGCAGCCTGCACCGCAATGGTGTAGATGCTGAGGAACTCAGACGGATGCGACTTGCCGTCGTACTTCTCGGGCACGTCGGGCTTGAAGTTCTTTGTGCTGGGCCACTGGACTTGCCGCAGCTCGCGGGTGAACGCGGGGCAGCCTACCGAATACGGCAGTTCGTTTGGTTCCCCTGGTGCGTGCATGTTTCCAGAGGGCTCAACGCGCTGGTCTGATTGACGCCGCGCCTCTCTTCTGCGCTCGATGCGGGTTCGAGCTTCTTCTTCCCTTCGTTCGTGAAGGACTTGGCGTTGGTCACGGCGAGTTCGCGGGTTCAACGACGCGGTGGAGTCGTTGTCGAGGTGAGCCCGGCGAGTCGGCGACCGCGGCTTCTGGGGCGGGGAGTGCACGGTGGTCGCACCCCCGCCATTCTTGGCGCCATCGGTTCTCGCCTGGGTGACTGGCCGCGGCTGCGATGCGCTGTGCTGCCGCGGAGTGTCGCCGTTGGCGAAACCGATGAGGCTCTGGATAGTTGCCCTCCAGTCGTCGAGCTTGTCCGCCACCGGAGGGTAGTCTAGGAGTAGCTGAGCTCGCGCGAGAGCTTCCGCTGGGGTGGCGGGCAGAGGCGGCGAACAGCGCGAGGAGCGGGATGTGCTCGAACTCCTAACCATGTTAGAAGGAGCAGCACCCGGTCCAGGCAGCCGCGCGACGCTCATTCCGGCACGCTGGATCGCATGCTGGTCCTGAGCGCCTTGGGACCCACCAGCACGGTCTGGGTCCAGCGAGCGTATGGTACCATGGGTACCATGACGCTGCTGGTTTCGCGCCTCCTGAGAGGGGCGTGGGGTGAGCTCGGACATTGCGGGACCAAGAACTGGTTCGACGGCGCCCGTTCCTCCGCCGGCGTCCTCCCCACCACCCGTCCGCTCCATGGGCGGTGGGTTCGACGCTGACGGACTGGTCGCCTCCGGAGCTTTCTTCTTCGGCGCCATGCCGGCGCAAACAGTGAGAGTCTGGCGCGCGCGGACGTCGGATCTGGTTCACACAACCTCGACGCTCCCCCTACCTGGCGCGCCAAAGATGTCGGGGGATATCGGCCTCCACGAGCACCTATGGGGACGGAGCCCCTTGTCGGTTCGGCGGGGGGCGGAGGTTGCACAAAGAGCAGATCGAGGCGACACACACACACCGATTTTACCCAGCTTCGGGCCGCACGGATGCGTAAAACCCTACTGCTGCATGTCTGGTTGATTCGAGTTCTTGCTCTGGAGCGCAAGAAGCTACAGTAAGTTGGAGCTGGACGTAGACGAGGGTCTACTGGGTGTCCTTCTTCCGGTCTGGATCCTTTCTAGGTTTTTCCTCCTCCTCTCCTCCCCTACGTGCGCATGGGCCTCCTTTTATATGCTAAGGGGTTTTCCACAGGCAGCGACGCAGGTGAGGGTAAAAATGGCAAGGAACTGTGCGAACAGTGGCCGCATAGTGCTATCGCACCTAACTCTGACGGCGGGGGACAAAGGCATTAAATGCCTGTCTGGATCGCCTGAACAGTGCCGAGGCGGACCGTTAGGGGCGCCTCCGCTTGCCACGGGGGCGACTCCGCCAACGTCGCATGCCACGCGCGCGCCCCAGGCTGCGCGGCGCCCCGCCACGTGTCTCTGGGGAAGCTCCAGAGTGACGCATGGGCAGGTGAGCTGGGGCGCACGTCTGAGGTGGTGGTTCGCCGCGGCAAGTGGCTTGCCGCGGTGGTTGTCTTGCCGCACCTGAGAGCTTGCCACTCGTCAGGCCTTGCCGGGGCGCGTGGCGCGCCGCGGCGGGCTTCTCTTGGGGTGCCTTGGTTTGGCCGTCCCGGCGAGCTCCTCCCGCCGGGGCCTTGGTGCTTCAGCTTAGCCGTCCCGGCAAGCTCCTCTTGCCGGGGCCTTGTCGCCTTGGCCCGGCAAGCTCCTCTTGCCGGACCTCGCCTTCTCGGCCCGACAAGCTCCTCTTGCCGGGGCTTGGTCTTCTTGGCTCGATCACTTGGCCTTCGTCCGGCCCAGAAAGGGCCGGGGAGACTCTTTTCGCTCCCCTGGCGAGCCTTGCCGCGGGACGCTACTACTGCCCGTGCACAAGTTCGGGGTACTAAGGTACCCCTACTTTAGTACACCGACACCGCTGCAGACGAGGAGTGATCGGAAAGTACCACGCCACTTTTCGAGGAGCTTTCTTCCTCTTCTTGTATCGAGTGACACCGCACATCGGACATATGGTAGACTCCGCGTGCTCGTCCCGATAAATGATGCAATTGTTCATTTCACGTGCGGTAAATCCAGAGGACACACGATTTTCTTCGCCTCCTCCAAACTGGTCGGGCACTTGTTCCCCTTTGGAAGACGTTCGTGCCAGAATGACATGTTCTCGTCGAAGCATGCGTCGGTCATTTTGTGT
Source organism: Aegilops umbellulata (assembly GCA_032464435.1). Classification (NCBI taxonomy): domain Eukaryota; kingdom Viridiplantae; phylum Streptophyta; class Magnoliopsida; order Poales; family Poaceae; genus Aegilops; species Aegilops umbellulata. Next base: position 103,211,434 of record CP136060.1, on the reverse strand, counting down.
TTTACCTTCATCTCCAGAGCCATGAGCGTTACTTTCAGGCGGGTATCCTCGGGGCTGCATCCTTCATACAATGGAGTAACCGCGTCTAACTCAAGTTGATCCATCTCGGCTTTCTCTCGGGCGGCAGCTCTTGCGTTATCCATCTGCTTGAGAAGCAGCTCTTGAATATAAGGGTCCTGCACCCAGCCCATCGATGGTCCACCGTCGTCTGCTCCGCCGGCATAATCATCTTCATGATCATGCCCGTCGTCTGCTCCGGCATCTTCCTCCTCATCATGTCCTGCATCTTCTACATGATGACTGTGTACAACATCACCGTCGTGATCATCTCCTAGGGATTCTTCGTCTTCTCGCCCGCCCGAGCCGCGGTGGTTGTCTTGCTTCCCTTCCTCATTTCTAGCCCGGCCCCCATGGATGACTTCGTAGTCATCTTCATCACCTTGCCAACGATAGCCATCCATGAAACCACGCAAGAGCAGGTGGTCCCGCACCTGCCCGGAATCCGGGTCCGCAATAAGGCTCTTTAGCTTGCATCTTCGACACAGACATCTTATCTCCATATCGTTCTTTTGAAGCATCTCGGCCTTCGCGGACCTCAAAAACCTATTCACGATGCCTTCGGTCATCGTGCGGACCATGGTCGCCTGCGGGGTAGAGCAAAACGATATTTTAGAACCAAGAAAAAATTTGGCATGACTTTCCCTAAAAATAGGACAAAAAAGAATGCTTAATGCCAAAATTATTGCCGAAACGGAAATGAATCAACATTCCGGCAAAATATTGGCAACTATCGCATTTCAAATACTGGTACACCTCCAAGCACAAACACATATGCAACACCACAAACATATGCAACACCACGAACATACATAGATCTAGCTAGGCCATAAAAAGTGCATGTGCACATTGTTGTAGGGAGAACAACATAAATATAGCTTCCCCCCTTACTTACCTATCAAAACAAGGTAATTTAACCACTTAATTTGAATGAATCTATGGTGGAAATGAGGTGAAAAAGAGGAGGCACCCGAGACAAGGAGGAGGTGGAGAGAATGAAGTGGGGAGAAAGTGAGTGTGGGTAGGAGAGGCTGTCCAAAATATCTTCTTGCTGCCCACTTACTAATGGCGCACCATATCTAAATGCGCTAGTAGTAATCCAGGTTACTAATGGCGCATCTTCTGCTGGTGCGCCATTAGTAGTTTTGCAACAAAAAAAATAACAAAAATACTAATGGCGCACTGCTTCACAGTGCGCCATTACTAGTTTGAACTAGTAATGGCGCACGGTGGAAGAGTGCGCCATTAGTAGTTTTGCAAAAAAAGGAATAAAAATATAATAAAAAAACAACATTAGTGGCGCACTCTCGGACAGGTGCGCCATTACTAGTTACAACTAGTAATGGCGCACTGTGTCTGGATGCGCCATTAGTATGTTTGGACAGGCGCACTAGTTCAATTTTTTTTTGATACTAATGGCGCACCCTGGGCCAGGTGCGCCATTAGTAGTTTCAACACTAATGGCGTACCAGAAGGTGGTGCGCCATTAGTATATACTAATGGCGCACCTCTTATCTGGTGCGCCATTAGTGTCAATCCCATCTATAGCCCTTTTTCTAGTAGTGCCACTATCGATGACCTAACCGACGTGCTTGATTATGGCTCTGAAGACATCGATGGTATGGACGACAATGCCGACAAGGAGCAAGGCCAAGACCCGCCATTCACTGGACACTGGACGGCCACCTCTTCATACGATGTGTACATGGTTGACACACCTAAAAAAACTAGCGACGATGACAAAGAAGATTCAGTTGCGAATAAACCTTCTGAGACACAGTCCAAGCGTTGGCGCCCTAAACGCCATTCTAAGCCTCGTCGCTCAAAAGATGGCAACACTGGCACAGGAGAAAATAGTACTCCAGGCGACGCTGAAAACAATGAAGACCCTGTTGGAGCTGCATCCGAACAGGAGGAACAAGACAGGGGGCAAGTTAACCCTGATAAACAGGCCATGCCCAATGACCCGGATGACGATAGTTATCGTCCAGTCTCCGAGGATGAGGAGAGCCTTGCCAGCGAGGATTTCATCGTGCCTGAGGCACTCCTTGAGCAGGAGCGCTTCAAGCGCCAGCTAATAGCTACTGCAAGAAGCCTGAAGAAATAGCAGCAGCAACTCCAAGCCGATCAAGACCTACTCATTGACAGATGGAGTGATGTCCTGGCAGCCGAAGAATACGGCCCCAAGCGCCCAGCCAAGAGTTACCCGAAGCGCAGACTGCTACCTCAGTTCGATGAGGAGGCACCAGATCCCATACCTCCCTCGCGTAATGCGGAACGACCACCACGCGGTCGGGATAGTGCGGCGGACCGACCACCTCGCGGTCGAGATAAAATGGCAACTCAGGCTGAACAACAGCCCGCCCCATCGCCTCGTAAAAACAGGGATAGAACAGCTCGGAACCATACATACGACCTTCGGCAGGACGTGGACGGTAGAGCAGGACACACCAGATCAATCTACGGATCGCGAGGACGCTTCCCAACTCGGGATGACGGCTACCTATTCGGACGTGACAAACCCAGTCACGCCCGGGCCGATAACCGCAGACGGACTTCATCGGAGGTGCGCCATGACACGTCCCAATATAGAGGCGCCGCACACCCTCTCTGCTTCACATATGAAGTACTGGATCACGAACTCCGCGAGGGGTACAAGCCTGTCAACATGAATCATACGACGGCACAACCGATCCCGCAGTGTGGATCAAAGATTTTATTCTCCACATCCATATGGCCCAAGGAGACGACCTCCACGCCATCAAATACCTCCACTAAAATTAAAAGGGCCAGCTAGACACTGGCTGAATAGCCTGCCTGAAAATTCTATCGGCAACTGGGAGGACTTGGAAGAAGCTTTTCTTGACAACTTCCAAGGCACTTATGTCCGGCCACCAGATGCCGATGACTTAAGTCATATAGTCCAACAACCTGGAGAATCAGCCAGAAAATTCTGGACTAGGTTCCTAACCAAAAAGAACCAGATCGTTGACTGTACAGATGCCGAAGCCCTAGTGGCCTTCAAACACAGCATCTACGATGAATGGCTTGCCCGCCACCTCGGCCAAGAAAAGTCGAAGTCTATGGCGGCCCTCACGGCACTCATGACCCACTTCTGCGCGGGTGAGGATAGTTGGCTGGCTCGTAGTACAAACACAGCCAACGAGGCAGGCCCCTCTGAGGCCAAAAACAGCGCCGACAAGCTCCGGCGCAATAAGCACAAACGCCGAAGTAATGGCGATAACACCGATGACATGACAGTTCACGCCGGATTCAGCGGCTCTAAGTCCGGCCAGCGGAAGAAGCCCTACAAAAGGAACAATGAGGGACCATCCAGCTTGGACCGCATGCTCGATCATCCGTGCCAGATACATGGCACCCTAGACAAACAAGCCAATCATACCAACAGAGATTGTTGGGTTTTCAAACAGGCTGGCAAGTTCAATGCCGAAAACAAAGAAAAGGGATCACCAAGTGAGGACGAGGACGAAGAGCCCCGGCAGCCGAACATTGGGGGGCAGAAGAAATTTCCCCCTCAAGTCAAAACGGTGAACATGATAGACGCTACACACATCCCCAAAAGGGAGCGCAAGCGAGCACTCAGGGACGTCTATGCGGTAGAGCCAGTCGCCCCAAAATTCAATCCCGATCACCTTCGATCGTCGAGATCACCCAACTAGTCCGCCATGGCGGTTCGGCCGCACTGGTCCTCGACCCAATCATCGACGGATTTCACCTAACACGAGTCCTAATGGACGGTGGTAGCATCCTTAACCTGCTCTATCAGGATACAGTGCGAAAGATGGGCATTAATCCCTCACAAATCAAACCCACAAAGACTACCTTTAAAGGAGTCATACCAGGCGTAGAGGCCTGTTGTACGGGCTCAATCATGCTGGAGGTGGTTTTTGGTTCTCCGGATAACTTCCGAAGCGAAGAGTTAATCTTCGATATCGTCCCTTTCCGCATCGGCTACCACGCACTGCTCGGACGAACCGCGTTTGCTAGATTCAACGTAGTGCCACACTATGCTTATCTCAAGCTCAAGATGCCCGGTCCACGCAGTGTCATAACAGTCAATGGCAAAACTGAATGCTCCCTCCGAACGGAGGAGCACACAGCCCCCCTAGCAGCAGAGGTACAGAGCGGCCTTCTCAAGCAGAACCGAAATCCGGATGCCGAGCCCCTGGACATCACTAAGAGAGTCCGGGCCACACTGCAACAGGACAGCTCGGCTCGTCAAGAGCTTGATTAGCAATTCGGCCTCCGTTCCAGTCCCAATGAGGTAGTGGCATTCGTACCACGCGTACATAATTACACACTCAAAATTCCATGGGCATCGACGGAGGCACAACTAGCCCGTGATCCACAGTTCGGCTAGACCGATCCCAGGCTCACATATAACTTCATTATTTCCTTTTCCCTTTTTTCAAGTTTCTTTTATACAGGCCCCCTTTGACGGCCTGATTACTGGTCCTGTCAAAGGATAAGTACACCAGATGGGCACAGAGCACAGGTATACCATGGAAGCCCTAGAGGACAATCCAACGATCACTCTACCTCTTTCTTTCAGTACCTTACTAGAGAAAGCCGAAAACTGACTGTCATGATGCGGCGAGAGCCGGTCAGCTGTTCGAGGGTTACAAATTGCTGGAGATTTTTTCTGCATTATGCGAAGGATCAGTACTTCCCGATCAGACGCTGACAACACCCTGGTTCGTATACCAGGGGTTGCGCCCATGTTTTATTATAGAACTCCTATGGCTAAGTGAGGGCGTTTAAGCCGCATAGTCTGATTGCCTGGTTCGTTGCGCTAAACAACTCCTTCAAGGACCATATAATTGGATCAAGATTGTTTAGATTCCATCCCGAACACCTCCGTACTACCTACGTGAGGGTAGAAGCCAACGATTGGCCAACCCTCAAAATTTCATACACCACGGCCGCACAGGAGGAAACAATCAAAACATAACAAACATTATATTACAAACCGACTTTGTTTCAATCATACAAAGCAAAGACAACATGAATGTATTCATTCGAAAATGATGTCCTGCTCGCACTATGCTGCTACAAGTCGAGACCCTTCTAGGACATCCGCAAAATACCACTCGGGTGTGCGGTGCTCCTTGCCCTCTGGCGGCCCTCTGGCCACTTCAACAGCGTCCATCTTCGCCCACCACATCTTGCAACGGGCGAAGGCCATGCGGGCACCTTCGATGCAGACTAATCGCTTGATGGTGTCCAGCCGCAGACAGGTTTCCACCAGCCTCCTCACGAGTCCGAAGTAGCTGCCGGGCATAGCTTCGGCTGGCCACAGCCGGATCATGAAATCCTTCATGGCTAGTTCGGCCAACCTATGCAGCTCCACCAACCGTTTCAGCTGGTCGGTAAAGGGCACCAGATGCTCTGGCACAGCGTACTGTGACCAGAACAGCTTCTCCGTGGAGCTCCCTTCTCTGGCTCGGAAGAATTCCGCAGCATCGAACATGCTGCTTGGTAGATCCGGAAATGCCCCTGGGCAACTACGAATCCGGGTTAGTAAAAGGTACTTCCTCTCCGCATACTTGCTTTGCATGTTAAATGCCTTGCCTGCTGCAATCTTCTTGGCCTCCTGGATCTCGTGGAGAGCGCCCCGGGCTTCATTTTGTGCAGCCTCCGCGCTGTGGCGAGCTTTGGTGAGTTCGGTCTCTCGAACCGACGCCTCGCGCTCCAAAGCTTCACACACTTCACCGCGTCCTAGAGCTCCTTCTGGACCTCCTTGACCCGGGCCTTGAGCTATTTACGGGTGGCTTGCTGCTGGACAGCCTTCCCCAGCTTCACCCAGGGACATTTTTAGGGCCTCAACCTCAGTCGCGGCTCCTGCACATATTACGACACTACGGTCAATATACAGTGCATATTCTTTCCGAACACACAGCAAGTCATCACTCACCTTGCTTCGCCTGGAGCCGAATCTTCACCTCGCCGAGCTCGTTCTCGGTCCGCTCCAGCCACTTCTTTAGTTCAGAGACTTCGGCAGCATGCGAGGTTGCGGCCAACAGCGACGCCTGCTTATTCATACATATTAAGTTAGTCTCCTATAACAAAGGATTGATCCTCTGTACGGTTCTTCTCGCAGAACACCGGACAGTGTCTCAGGGGCTACTGTCTACATGTTTTTTTCTCTTTCTACGTTATTTACCTCGATACCTGTCAACAGGTTGCTGCAGGCTTTGTTCAGTCCACTCTTGGCAGACTAAACCTTCTCGATCACCGCACCCATAAGGACACGGTGCTCGTCCACAACGGAGGCGCCTCGTAGCGCCTCCATTAGGTTACCTGGCGCCCCTGGTTGGACAGGGGCCACCGGTGGAATCGGCACACACACCCTCCTTCTAAGGGGGCTGCTCGCCCGACTCCGGAGCCATATGGGTCTCCGGAATCGTATTCAGCTAAGGGCCAAACTGAATACGACCCTCTTCGCCAGTCTCCATGGGGATCTGCTCCCCCATGCGTCCGGCAGTGGAGGTTTCGCCTTGTGGCGCCTCCCGGACAGCGTCCTGGGCTCCTTTCCGGCTCGGAGCGGTCCTCCGGGACAACACTTCAGTGTCGTCCCTGGCCCCGGGGGAATAAGCGGGTGGCGGCGACATGCTGGCCATTCCCGCCGGATCCAACGAACCTCCGGATGAGGATCGCTGGATGTGGTCGCGGGCCGGACTGTAATAGTACAGTTAACCATATCAAGATGATGAAGAGAAAGGGCCGGATATGCGCATGTACGAGTCATGACAGTTACGATGCGGCCCGGGGCTTAGTGCGTGGGCGTCGTTCCGGACTGCTATCAATGTCCCACGCGGTGTTGACCGCTAGAACACCCTTCCCCTTCTTGGGCGTTTCCGCCTCTAGATGCACGAAAGCTGCCCTCTTCTTCTTTCCCTCCTCGGGGGGAGGGTTGTTCTCCTCCTCCTCCTCCTCCTCCTCTTCCTCGTCCTCCTCCTCAGGAATGGAGGAATGGGTCTCTTCGTCTCCGGACGTCACGTCTGAAGTACCCTTGCGGCGGGGCCTTTTTTGGCCCCCTTGGCCTTCTTCTTGGCTTTCTCCTCCGGCGCCTTATATGGCGCCGGCACCAGCATCTTTGCCAGATGCGGGATGACCGGTTCTTCAGACAGCGGAGCCGGGCACTGGATCCGCTTCGCCCTTTCCATCCAGTCCTGAAAAAGCAATTGCTAAAAGCTCAGACGTCGTCCTCGAAACAAACAAGTAGGGGATACGCCGGAAATAACATACCTCGCTGGCGGGGTGTTTACAATCGTGACCACGGTCTGAATCCGTGGCCGGCGGTTTCTCGTTGCCCTTAAAGAGCAACTTCCAGGAACCTTCGTGCGTAGTTTCGAAGAGCCTGTCCAGGGTTTGGTACTTCTTCGGATTAAACTCCCATAGAGGGAGACTTCTGCGCTGTCACGAGAGAATCCGGCGAACTAGCATCACCTGGGTTACATCAACAAGCTTGACGTTTTTGGTTACCATTCTTTGAACGCGCGTCTGCAGCGCTATCAGCTCGTCGGGCGAACACCAGTCTGGACTCTTCTCGACCCAGGAGGTGAGTCGCGTGGTAGCGCCGGAGCGGAATTCGGCAGCTGCAGCCCAGGTGGTGCCACGGGGTTCTGTGATGTAGAACCACTATTTCTGCCACTACTTTACCGTGTCCATGAAAGTGCCTTTCGGCCAGGAGACGTTGGACAACTTACTCACCATGTCTCCTCCGCACTCCGCGTGCTGGCTATCCACCACCTTCGGCTTCACGTTGAAGACTTTGAGCCACAGCCTGAAGTGGGGTTGGATGCAGAGGAAGGCCTCACATACGACGATAAACGCCGAGATGTTGAGGAAGGAATTTGGGGATAGATCATGGAAATATATCCCGTAATAATACATCAGCCCGCGGACGAAAGGGTGGAGTGGGAACCCTAGCCCGCGGAAGAAATGGGGGATGAATACTACCCTCTCGGTGGGCTTCGGCATGGGGACGACTTGTCCCTCGGCCGGCAGACGGTTGGCAATTTCCTTCGCCAAATATCCGGTCGCTCGAAGCTCGGTAATGTCCTCCTCCTTGACAGAGGAGACCATCCACTTGCCCTGACCTCCGGATCCGGACATGGTTGAGTGCATGCTTGAGTGGAGGGGAGATGAGAACTTGGGCGCTGGAGCTCAAGATTGGAAGGGCGGAGATAGAGAGAGGGCGTGAGAGGGGAAGAGGGAATTCTTATCCCCTTATAAAGGCAGCGAATATTGAACGCCCCCTCACTCGCCTTAAGATTCGTCTATTCCCAAGGGTTATGTAAATGGCACGGTTGGGTTACCCATACCCGCATTGATGAGAATCCCGCGATAAGGGGACACGATCTCTGCTTTGACAAGACGTGCCAATGGCAACCGCGTCTCGGGACATGGGGCGTCGAACACGGAAAATGGTTTGGAATTATGACCGGTCAGGCGTAGTGTCATGCTACAGAAATTTGTCGGCGGATTGGATTTGTGTAAAACTCTATTCTCTCTATGGTTGTGTATGGTGTGTGTGTGACAGGTCCGAATACTATCATCGCGTCCGAAGACTATCTTGGAGTTCGGATAGAAGGGAACCCGCCTTGCAATGCCGAAGACAATCTGCGCACCAGACTCCTCGTCATTGAAGCCAGGTTCAGGGGCTACTGAGGGAGTCCTAGACTAAGGGGTCCTCGGGCATCCGTCCTGTTATCCATGGGCCGGACTGATGGGCTATGAAGACATGAAGGCCGAAGACTGTACCCATGTCCGGATTGGACTCTCCTTGGCGTGGAAGGCAAGCATGGCGATCATCTATGAAGATTCTTTCCTATGTAACCGACTCTATGTAACCCTAGATCCCTCCGGTGTCTATATAAACTGGAGGGCGTAGTCCGGATAGCATATATATTCATTACCATAGTCATACAGGCTAGACTTCTAGGTTTAGCCATTACGATCTCGTGGTAGATCAACTCTTGTAACACTCATATTCATCAAAGATCAATCAAGCAGGAAGTAAGGTATTACCTACATAGAGAGGGCCCGAACCTGGGTAGACATCATGTCCCCCCGTCTCCTGTTACCATCGATCCTAGACGCATAGTTCGGGACCCCCTACCCGAGACCCGCCGGTTTTGACACCGACAGTGGCGGCCACGACGGCCACCTCCTGCCTTCGGGCTGTGAAGGTGGAGCGGGAGATGGCCCTGGCTTTCGAGGTTGGTGTGCTGGCGACGGCGGCAGACGGTGGGGTGGCGGCAACGGCAGCCGGCAACATCTGCCGATGGGCAGCGGCGACGGAGCGTGTGGTGGGTGTTCCGCGCACACCCAACAGGGACGCCACGCGCACTACACCACGCCGGGGACTGCGCCGCCGCCGCGGTGTAGCCTCCCAGCTGGAGCTTTCCTCTGATGACGGTGGAGTGGCTGAGCGACGATGACGGACCGGTGCCATTGGCGATTGTGGGAGAAGCAGACGAGATAAGCTACAGAGAGGGAGGGGAAAATGCCTCGCAGGACTCGCCGGCCGTGAGGGTTTTTATAGCAGGCCGATAAGCATTGGGATTTTGGGGGATTTCACTGAGTCGTATGGGAAGATTGCGCGGGAACCTGCGCGGTTGCGCGGGAATGGGCTCACCACCGTTTGATCAAAAGAACGCCCCCGGGCGCTGCTCAAGCTTGCGCTCTAAGCTATCTGCGGCAGCGGGGTGATAAGACGTGCGAGAGGAGGACGAAAGGACACGTAGACATACGATTAATAAAATAAAAACATTTGCGATTAAATTACCTACAACCCCATGCCTCGTTTATAAGTCTTCTATATATTTTTGTGCCAAATTTTGACTAGAGATTTAACTAATAAAATACGAATGCATGTCGCTAGAGATTATATCGTCAGATTAGTATTTGAACATAGTTTCTAATTATATAATTTTTGTAACATGCATTAACATTTTGTTGGTTAAATTTAAGGTCAAAATATGGCACATAATATAAAGGGGACTAATAGACCAAGACGGAGGTAGTAGCACACGGCCGCTCTCTACGCAGCGATGCAACTGCCGGCTGGCTTGTAGACGACCATTCCCTGTGTGTTCAACTGCTCTATGTGTAGGGTTGCTCGCGGTTGAGGCGTCTGCGGCGTGCTCTGCTCGCGTCCCACCGTGCGCGCACTGCTCTTGCGTCCCCCCAGGCGCTCTGCCCTCGTCCCTCCACGCACGCTCCCGGTATTTGGGGCCGGCGCACGATCACGCATGTGTGCATGCGGTTGCGCCGGGCGCGACACCACGATGCAGTTACCCGCTGCAAAAACTGCCATGCGAACACGCCGAGAATCCAGGCTGTCTGGACCCCATTTATTCCTACGGCCTTTTACCTCCATCTCTCGCACCACATGACACAATAAGCACACCCACAATGACACATATAGAGAGGACATCCAGCGGTTCCAATGGCGCTCCCCGTGGCTCCAATGGCGCTCCCAGCGGTCGACGACGATAACGGCGGGCAGTTCACCACGCATCACGTAGTGGACACCCACGTGAGGGGGAAAGCCCTCTCGGTGGTGTACACGAACGAGCCGGTCTCGATGGAGAGCTCCATCCAAACTATGGAGCAGTTGCTTGCCGATGACAAGTACCAAGTGGTCGGCTTCGACCTCGAGTACACCATCGGTCATGCCAGGCATGATCAGAAGGTCGTCGTCGCCCAGTTGTGCATGCAACATGACATCCTCGTTTACCACTACCACCTGGCCACAAGGCCTTGCGAGCGTTTCTCCAGGTTTATCAATAGCTCTGACTACAGTTTCGCTATGGTGGGCACCACCAACGATCTAAAAGTGCTCAAGGTTTCAGGTTTGAAATGCCAGAATCTTGTCAACATCCAGGACCACTACAAGGTCTGGGGCAGCGACAACAATAAACGGAACTCCCTGGTTGATCTCGCCTCGGCCATCATCGACCCCTACTACATGAAGATGAAGGATGAGAGCAAGAAGGACAAGAACGCTTGGCACAATGTCTGGCATGAGCAAATCACATGGCTTATTAGCAGCAATCGTCTGTGTTATTATTGGTCTTCACACACATTTCTGATTATGGACCTGTTTGTCGTGTATCACACACATCTTGTTCAGTTGAACCATTTGTATTGTGTTGCCTAATCACACACAGTTCTTCCTAGTGAACTGTATGCCTTATATCGCACACACCCTCATCTGGCTGCTCGTTTCTATTGTTCTGCCTCATCGCAAACAGTTCTGCTGGATTAACCATCTGCCATGCATCGCACACACAACTCCAATATGAATTGTGTTTGATGTCACCGCCATCGCAAACATTTTGCATCTTTTTTGACAGTTTTATTACATCACCGTTTGTGATTGATGCATCGCACACAGTTTCGTTGAAGGGTGTCTGATTGGACTGCCGCGTTTGGACCATCCTGCAATAGTGCAAGCTGCACTGAAAGAATCGCATCACCAAGTGGTCAAGCGTATTCTGAGATATTTGGCTCACACTCCCACCTTAGGCTTATAGTATCCTAAGGGAGCACAGTTTGATCTCGTTGGCTATTCAGACTCGGATTACGTAGGTGACTTGATTGACAAGAAATCTTCTTCGGGGACATGCCATTTCCTCGGTAGATCATTGGTGTGTTGGTCATCAAGGAAGCAAAATTGTGTATCTCTCTCTACGGTTGAGGCCGAATAGATTGTTGCTGGCGCTTGTTGCACTCAGTTATTGTTGATGAAGCAAACTCTAAAGGATTATGGCATCAAGGTCAAGAAGATTCCTCTATATTGTGAAAATGAGAGTGCTATCAAAATTGCACACAATCCAGTGCAACATTCTCACACAAAGCACAGTGCCATCAGACATCATTTCATTCATGATCATGTTGCTCGAGAGGATATTGCCATCAATCACGTCAAGACTGAAGACAATCTCGTTGATGTTTTCACCAAGCCTCTCGATGAGAAAAGATTCCGTGTGTTATGGTGTGAGCTAAATATACTGGACTTTGCAAAGATGCAGTAAGCTAGAGTCGGCACCCGTGCCAACACTTTCACATCTTAGAAGGAATGGGTGCACAACACTCGAAGTGTTTGAAAATTTTGACAAAGTGAATTTTCTTTCTGAGAGTGAATACATTAACGTAGAACTAGACTAACCGGGTGCCACGATAATTGTGTGACGCTCGGGGTCATACAGTTCTTATATGGTGGGTCACGCCACCACAACTTTCTTTCGTTGAGTTTTTGTTCGATCGAAAGTTTCTGTGTTTGTCCGAATGTATTTCTCTCATAGCTATTCGGTGTTTGTGTTTCATTGTCCGAGTGAAATGCCTAGGACCCTGTTTTCCCTCTGTTCTATCTCATCCAATCTATGTTTCTCCGTTATCAATGCTCAATTTCATCTGGTACCAAAACTTTATCTGGTGTCCTTGACCACGTAAAGATTAGGTCCGAACTTTAATCTGTTTTGGCGAAAGCTATCCAAAATTTGAGGTTTCCCGCCCAAGTTAGGACCACAATCTTTTATGACGGTTGCCACGTGCAATCCATCAACTGCCACCCCATCCTATCCGTTGAATAGCAATAGTCTCTCGATAGTGGCCGTTCGATCGGATTCACTAGCCACAGTTATTTTCCCTCGCATATAAATACCGCAGCACCTTTGAAGCCCCACCTTCATCTGCTTCTCTTCCTCCTCGCCACTGTCTCCTCTGGAGCCCTACCGCAGCGCTCCTCCTTAAGGTCGACGCCGACGATCCCTTCACTACCGGAAAGCAGTCGCTGGAGTCCCTCCTCGCTGTCGCGGGACATCTTCTTCCCCGCGCCGCCGTAGCTGCTGCACATCACCAAGCTAGGGTATGTGTAGTGCGAACTCGGTCTTCCGTTCTTATCGTTCGAGTTCGTCCACGGTTAAAATTTTCTGTTTTTACCGCATATCTTAGATCTTTACTGCTTAGGTATATTGTGCGGATGTGGTTTGTAGTTGTCCCTCGCATCCGAAAAATTTCAGATCTAGGGTTTGTGTTATGTCTCGTTCAAATGGAAAGCATAGCACGCTGACTAGTATACTCTTGGACAAACTAGCTTGTCCTATACATTTCTTTCAGTCAAAACATTTCTCAAGTCTGCATCTAATCCTTCATCAAAATGTTTTTGTTCGAAAAATCTTCGCTGTGAGCATTTGTAACCTTGTCCCCATTCTCCCCTGATGATGTTTTCTAAGACTACGTCGGTGTTTCCCCCAAGAGGAGAGGATGATGTAGCACAACAATGGTAGGTATTTCCCTCAGTAATGGAACCAAGGTATCGAACCAGTAGAAGAACCAAGCAACAAAACGTAAACAACCCCTGCACACAAATAACAACCACTCGCAACCCAACGTGTTAAAGGGGTTGTCAATCCCTTTCAGGTACGGTGCCAGAAGGAACGATGATGGGAGAAAATTATAATAGATTGAAATAATAGATCGCAAATAAAATAAAGTGCAGCAAAGTATTTTTGTATTTTTGGTTTAATAGATCTGAATAAAACGCAAAGGAAAAATAGATCGCAAGGAAAAAATATGAGAAAGAAGACCCGGGGGCCGTTGGTTTCACTAGTGGCTTCTCTCGAGAAAAATAGCAAACGGTGGGTAAGCAAATTACTGTTGGGAAATTGATAGAACTTCGAATAATCATGATATCCAGGCAATGATCAATACATAGGCATCACGTCCAAGATTAGTAGACCGACTCCTTCCTGCATCTACTACTATTACTCCACACATCAACTGCTATCCAGCATGCATCTAGTGTATTAAGTTCATGGCAAAACGGAGTAATGCGATAAGAACGATGACATGATGTAGACAAGATCCGTTTATCTATATGGCGGTAGCTATATATCTCGTCTTTTTATCCTTAGTAGCAACGATACATACGTGTTGGTTCCCTTTCTGTCACTGGGATCAAGCACCGTAAGATCGAACCCACTACCGGGCACCTCTTCCCATTGAGAGATAAATAGATCAAGTCGGCCAAACAAAACCAAAATATCAGAGAAGAAATACGAGGCTATAAGAGATCATGCATGTTACAGATCAAAGAAACTCAAATAACTTTCATGGATATAAAAAGATATAACTGATCATAAACTCGAAGTTCATCAGATCCCAATAAACACACCGCAAAAGACTTACATCATATGGATCTCCAAGAGACCATTGTATTGAGAATCAAAAGAGAGAGAGGAAGCCATCTAGCTAGTAACTACGGGCCCGAAGGACTACAAAGAACTACTCACGCACCATCGGAGAGGCACCAATGGAAGTGGTGAACCCCTCCGTGACGGTGTCTAGATTGGAACTGGTGGTTCTGGACTCTATGGCGGTTGGATGAATATTTCGTCGACTCCCCTAGGGTTTGTGGATTTTTGGGGTATTTATAGAGCAAAGAGGCGGTCTGGGGGGCACCTGAGGTGGGCACAACCCACCAGGGCGCGCCTGGGCTTCCTGGCGCGCCCTGGTGGGTTGTGCCCCCCTCGGGGTACCCCCCAGGTGCAACCAGGGCCCATTGCCTTCCTTCTGGCCCATAAAAAATCATCATGGAGTTTCATGGCGTTTGGAGTCCGTTTGATATTGATTTCCTGTGATGTAAAAAACATGGAAAAAACAACAACTTGCACTTGGCACTATGTCAATAGGTTAGTCCCAAAAATGATATAAAATGACTATAAAATGATTATAAAACATCCAAGATTGATCATAAACAGCATGGAACAACCAAAAATTATAGATACGTTGGAGACGTATTAGCATCCCCAAGCTTAACTCCTACTCGTCCTCAAGTAGGTAAGTGATAAAAACAGAATTTTTGATGTGGAGTGTTGTTCATCAAGTCATATCATATTCTTGTCTTTATAGCATGGACATGTGGACTTTTAAGTGATTCAAAGCAATAGTCTAGTTTTGACATAATAATTTAGATACTCAAGCATATCAACAAGCAACCATGTCTTTCAAAATATTAATGCTAAAACTAGTTATCCCTAGCCCATCATGCTCAAACATTGATCCATTCATGGCACACGCTCGAATATTAACTACACCCAATACTTGAGCACGGTCATATTGCCTCTTAGTTGGTGCTTTTTATAAGAGAAGATGGAGACTCAAAGTAAAAAATAAAAATTGCATAAAGTAAAAGAAAGGCCTTTCGAAGAGGGAAGTAGGAATTTGTAGAGGTGCCAGAGCTCAAAACGAAAAATTAGAGATAAAAACATTTTGGGAGGTGTATCCATCCCACCAACGAAAACGACGTAGAGCTACGAACACTTTCCATGCTACATATGTCATAGGCGGTCCCAAACAAAAAATAAAGTTTATTCCTTTTTCCACCATACTTTCACTTTCCATGGCTAGCCATATCCACGGGTGCCTTCCATACCAACACTTTCCAAGGAATTTATTATTTGACAACATAAAGTAAATTCATTTTTGCATTTCGGGACTGGGAATCCCTAAAACCTTTGCCTTACTCTCATGCAATGACAAGTGAATAAACACTCATCGTGAGAATAACACATCCAGCATGGAAAATATTAGCCACCCGTTACCGTTCCGCGAGCGAAACAAACACACAAAAGAGAAGTTTATTTTGAAAATTAGAGATGGCACATGAAAATTTGCTTAGAGTGGCAAAAGAATACCGCATATAGGTAGATATAGTGGACTCATGTGGCAAAACTGGTTTAAAGGATTTTGGATGCACAAGTAGAGGTCATACTTAGTGCAGAATGAAGGCTAGCAAAAAGATTGAGAAGCGACCAACCAAGAAACGAATAATCTCATAAGCAAGCATTAAGCATAATTAACACCGAATAATGCACCACAAGTAGGATATAATTTTCATTGCATGATTATTGACTTTCGTGCATGCATATGGAATCACAAACCTTAACACCAATATTCTTACTAAATCACAATTACTCATCAACATAACTCACATATCACATCATATCTCAAAACTATTACTAAGAATCAAGTTTATTTTGTCCAATGATCTTCATGACAATTTTAACTTTATCCTTCTTGGATATCTATCACTTTGGGACTAATTTTCATGTGTTGTTTTTCATAAGCTCAAACAAATATAAGTGAAGATCATGAGCATAACAATTTTCTTTCTCTCAGAATAATTTAAGTGAAGCAAGAGATAATTTCCTCAAAATTTTACTAACTCTCAGATAAATCTAAATGAAGAAAGAGAGCATTTCTTCAAAAATAACAAAGCACACCTGTGCTCAAAAAGATATAAGTGAAGCACTAGAGCAAGTCCTAGCTCATAAAAGATTTAAGTGAAGCATAGAGAGCAATTCAAGCAAGTCATGGTATAATTTTGGCTCTCTAAAATAAGTGTGTCCAGCAAGGGTTGATGGCTTAAAACAAAAAATAAAACAAGCAAAGACACATATCATACAAGACTCTCCAAGCAAAACACATATCATGTGACGAATAAAAATATAGCCTCGAGTAAAATACCAATAGTTGTTGGAACAAAGCGCGGATGCCACTCGGGGGCATCCCCAAGATTAGTTGGTTGCTCATTTTTGGATGATAGCTTGGGATGCCGGGGCATCCCCAAGATTATGCTCTTACATCCTTCCTTCATCCATCGTAAAATAACCCAAAACTTGAAAACTTCAATCACACAAAACTCAACAAAACCTTGGTGAGATCCGTTAGTATAAGAAAGCAAAACACTACTATAAGTGATGTGATAAACCAATTCATATTTTGTTTTTATATTATGTCTATTGTGTTCCAACTTTTTTATGGCAAAAACTCATCAAAGAAAACCGTAAAGCCATCAAAATAAGCACACAACACAAAGAAAACAGAATCTGTCAAAACAGAACAGTCTGTAGTAATCTGACTTTGGCGAATACTTCTGTAACTTCAAAAATTCTATCAAAATTGGACGACCAGGGTAATTTGTATATTAATATTCTTAAAAATAATCAGAGCAAAAGATCTTTTCTGTGATTTATGAAAATTATTTTCGTGAGCGCAAAGTTTCTGTCTTTTTTAGCAAGATCAAACAACTATCACCCAAGAAGATCCTAAAGGCTTTACTTGGCACAAACACTAACTAAAACACAAAAACACAATCATACAAGTATCATAATTGTTCAAACACACAAAAACATAAAGAAAAAATCAAAAATAATTTGTATTCATTGGGTTGCCTCCCAACAAGCGCTATAGATTTACGCCCTTAGCTAGGCATAAAATTTCAATGATGCTCACATGAAAGATAATAATTGAAATACAAAGAGAGCATCATGAAACATGTGACAAACACATTTAAGTCTAGCATACTTCCTATGCATAGTAATTTTATAGGAAAACAAACTGTCAAAACAAGAAACATCTAGCATATGCAATGGAGAGGAATAAAACATTGACACTCTCAACATAACGAGAGGAAATTTAATAACATGAACATTTCTACAACCATATTTTCCTCTCTCATAATAATTATATGTAGGATCATAATCAAATTCAATAATATAGCTATTATATAAAATTTTCTCTTCATGACCCACATGCATAAAAGTTTTATAATCTTCCAAGATAGTGGGATTAACATCAACTAAAGTCATGACCTCTCCGAACCCACTTTTGTAAAAAAATTCATAAGACTGAACACTCTCCAAATATGTGGGATTATTTTTATCTAAAGTTTCCAAACCCACTTTGAATATTATTGCAAACATTAATATCAATAGCATATTCATCATGAGGCATAAATAAATTTTCAAGATCATAAGAATCATCACCCCAATCATGATCATTGCAACAAGTAGTGGACATAGCAAAACTAGCATCCCCAAGCTTGGGGTTTTGCAAATTATTAGCACAATTGACATTTATAGAATTTATAGTAAAATAATTGCAATCGTACTTTTCATTCAAGGAGCTATCATGAATCACTTCATAAATTTCTTCATCACAATTTTCAGATTCACAAATCTCAATCAAAACTTCATAAAGATAATCAAGTGCACTCGACCCACTAGCAATTGGTTCAACATATTCAGATCTTTTGAAAAGATTAGCAAGTGGATGAGGATCCATATCAATAATTTTTTAGCAAGAGAAGATGCTAGCAAATAGAAGGCACATGGTAACACAAGAAAAGGTAGCAAACAAGATTGCACACAAAAATAGATCTGACAAGAAAACGACGAACGGGAAAAGAGAGGCGAATAAAACGGAATTCTTTTGTGAAGTGGGGGAGGTGAAAATGAGAGGCAAATGGCAAATAATGTAAATTGCGAGGAGATGAGATTTTTGATTAGGAACATGGTTATGTTGAAGATCCTCCCCGGCAACAGCGCCAGAAATTTCCCTTGATGATGTTTGCTAAGACTACGTCGGTGTTTCAGGAGAGGATGATGTAGCACAACAATGGTAGGTATTTCCCTCAGTAATGAAACCAAGGTATCGAACCAGTAGGAGAACCAAGCAATAAAACGTAAACAACCCCTGCACACAAATAACAGCCACTCGCAACCCGACGTGTTAAAGGGGTTGCCAATCCCTTTCGGGTACGGAGCCAGAAGGCACGATGACGGGAGAAAATTATAATAGATTGAAATAATAGATCGCAAATAAAATAAAGTGCATCAAAGTATTTTTGTATTTTTGGTTTAATAGATCTGAATAAAAACGTGAAGGAAAAATAGATCGCAATGCAAATATATGAGAAAGAAGATCCGGGGGCCGTAGGTTTCACTAGTGGCTTCTCTCGAGAAAAATAGCAAACAGTGGGTAAGCAAATTACTGTTGGGCAATTCATAGAACTGAAGGAAATATGCCCTAGAGGCAATAATAAAGTTGTTATTTATATTTACATATATCATGATAAATGTTTATTATTCATGCTAGAATTGTATTAACCAGAAACTTAGTACATGTGTGAATACATAGACAAACAGAGTGTCACTAGTATGCCTCTACTTGACTAGCTCGTTGAATCAAAGATGGTTATGTTTCCTAGCCATAGAAATGATTTGTCATTTGATTAACGGGATCACATCATTATAGAATGATGTGATTGACTTGACCCATTCCGTTAGCTTAGCACTTGATCGTTTAGTATATTGCTATTGCTTTCTTCATGACTTATACATGTTCCTATGACTATGAGATTATGCAACTCCCGAATACCAGAGGAACACTTTGTGTGCTACCAAACGTCACAACATAACTGGGTGATTATAAAGGTGCTCTACAGGTGTCTCCGATGGTACTTGTTGAGTTGGCATAGATCAAGATTAGGATTTGTCACTCTGATTGTAAGAGAGGTATCTCTGGGCCTTCTCGGTAATGCACATCACTATAAGCCTAGCAAGCAATGTAACTAATGAGTTAGTGTTGGAAATATGTCCTAGAGGCAATAGTAAATTGGTTATTATTATATTTCCTTGTTCATGATAATCGTTTATTATCCATGCTATAATTGTATTGATAGGAAACTCAAATACATGTGTGGATACATAGACAACACCATGTCTGTCGGTGTCAAAACCGGTGGATCTCGGGTAGGGGGTCCCGATCTGTGCGTCAAGGTCGGATGGTAACAGGAGACAAGGGACACTTTATTTTACCCAGGTTCGGGCCCTCTCGATGGAGGTAAAACCCTACTCCTGCTAGATTAATATTGATGATATGGGTAGTACAAGAGTAGATCTACCACGAGATCAAGGAGGCTAAACACTAGAAGCTAGCCTATGGGTATGATGATGGTTATGATGTGTTCGTCCTACGGACTACAACCCTCCGGTTTATATAGGCACCGGATAGGGTTAGGGTTACATAGAGTCGGTTACATTGGTAGGAGATCTTGAATATCCGCACGCCTAGCTTGCCTTCCACGCCAAGGAAAGAACCTTCCAGACATGGGACGAAGTCTTCAATCTTGTATCTTCATAGTCCTGGAGTCCGGCTGAAGATATAGTTCGGCTATCCGAACACCCCCTAATCCAGGACTCCCTCAGTAGCCCCTGAACCAGGCTTCAATGACGACGAGTCCGGCGCACAAATTGTCTTCGACATTGCAAGGCGGGTTCCTCCTCCAAATTGTTCAAGAAGATAATAAACACCAAAAAATAGTGTCCGGCTCTGCAAAACAAGTTTCCACGTATTGCCATATAGAGAATAATACAAACACAAATCAAATCTGCTGACGTATTCCGCAGTGCGTCATAACACTGCGACCAAGCCTTCTGTATGGATTATTTTTTGTTGTTCCACCGCAGCATGTTCAACGAGGCGGTTTCCTTGGCACGTCTTGTCGAAGCAAAGATCGTGTGCCCCTTTTAACGGGATTCTCATTAATGCGGACGTGGGTAACCCAACCGCGCCATTTACCACGGCGTGTGAGCGGCAAGCGAGTTTTATTAGGTAGATGGGGACGCATAACGGCATCAGCCTATATAAGGGGATAAAGATCCACCTCTTTCACCTACGCCTTCTTCCTCCTTTGCCCATCCATCTCCTGCGCACTCAAGCTCCAACGCCCAAGTTCGCTCTTTCTTCCCCAACCTGCTCCAGCGATGTCCGGAGCGGGTGGCAAGTGGATGGCTTCCTCCGTTACGGAGGGTCAAATCAAAAAGCTTAGGAAGGCCGGATATCTGTCCAAGGACATCCCGCACCGGCTTCCCGAGGCGGGGCAGCTTCTTCCCACCCCAAGGCCCCATGAGAGGGTAGTTTTTCTCCCCCATTTCCTCCGCGGACTGGGTTTTCCACTTCACCCTTTTGTCCGGGGGCTCATGTTCTACTACGGCCTGGACTTCCACGATCTGGCCCCGAACTTTATCCTCAATATCTCGGCGTTTATCATCGTGTGTGAGGCCTTTCTCCGCATCCGCCCCCACTTCGGCCTCTGGCTCCAGACCTTCAATGTCAAGCCCAAGGTGGTGTCCGGCACCCAGGCGGAGTGCGGAGGTGCTATGGCCGGCAAAATGGCCAACACACTCTAGTTCGATGGCTCTTTTGTGGAGTCCTTAAAGGGGTGGCAGGCAGGGTGGTTTTACATCACCGAGCCACGCGACTCGAAATGGGTCGCGGCCCCTGAGTTCCGATCGGGACCCCCCACGCGGCTCATGTCCTGGAAAGAGACGGGCCTATCGTGGGGCAACGAAGAAGAAGTGACCGGACTGCAAACTTGCATCTGGTCCCTGATGAACAAGCCCATTCGGTATGTCAACATCATCCAGGTCATGTTCGTTCACCAGATCCTCCCGTGCCAAGAACGGGAGTTCACTTTGTGGGAATTCGACCCGGCGCAGCACCAAACCCTCAATAGGATCTTCGACACGACGTATGAAGACGTCTGGAAGGTGCTAACCAAAGGCGCCGAGTGCCCCACATCCGCTTCCGAGGACCGCGGATACAGCTCGCAGTGCAACGCTGGCGAGGTAGGCTATTTATACCTTTCACAGGTTCGTTTAAGCTTTTCTACATAGATTAACTCTATGTGGGATCTAAAAACTCCCTTTGCCTTTGACAGGCGTGGCTGAAGATAGCCGGACCAATCAACTGTCCGGCTCCTCTGCCCGAAGACCCAGCCCCATCTCTCTTAGAGAAGCTGCTGGCTCCGGCGCCCTATGTGGTGCCGGAGAAGAAGGTCAAGAAGAAGAATACCACCGGGACTCGAAAGAGTGCCCGCAATGTGGTGGTGTCGAGCTCGTCATCTGGTGAGTCTGCGACGCCCTCCTCTCGTGAAAACGAGGAGGAGGAACAAGGAATCTCTCCCCCTCCAGTGAGGGGAGCGAAAAAGAAGAAGGCCGCCCCAACAGGGGAGGCCGAGGGGTCGAGGAAAAGGAAGACCCCTCCGCCGGACTACTCCCCCAACGCCGAAGAGGGCGGAAAGGAGTGGCCAGACAGAACCAAGCGTCCGGCGACATCGTAAGTATTCACATACCATAATGACTCATAGTATCTTCAAGTGCGCAGCTTACCCTAATGTCGAATGCTATTTGCGCAGCCCGCCCCGAGCCGCACTCGATGATTCATCGAGCGGCTCCCTGGATTCGTCGGACATGAATTCTGTCCCGCCCGCAGTCTCCCCCAGCGGGGTGGACGATGCCAAAGCGGCGTCCTGCCGAACAGGGCAGGAGGAGGTGGTCCTGGAGGAGCCGCAAGGCAATCCTCAGGAGCCCAGGAGTAAAGGGGATGAAACCCCCCAGGGCTCCCTGTCCGGCTTTGTGCCGGACACCGCGCCGGACTCAACCGTCCTGGCTCGTGGTGGGCGAACTCCTTCCAAGAGGAGTAAGCCGTCTGAGCCGGCGACCTCTGTCCAACCAGAGGCGCCGGATAGTCTGTTGGAGGCGCTTGAAGGCGCCACCATCGACTAGGAGCACCGTACTGTTATGAGTGCGGTGGTCCAAAGGGTTCAGTCCGCCAAGAGCGGACTGAATGAAGCTTGCGCTAGCCTTCTAACAGGCTTCCAGGTAAGCAAAAAATATGCTAAATTCATTACCGCATAGACAGTAGCCCCTGATGCTCTGTTCGGTGTTCGGAAAGAAAAGCCGAATTGAGGATCCAACAATTTTCGCAGGAGTCTAATAAAAAGTCTAATATGCGTATGCAGGCTTCCCTGCTGTCCACCGCCGCACTGACTGCGCAGGTGGAAGTCCTGAAAAAGGACCTCGAGCGGTCCGAGCAAGAGCTCGGCCTTGCCAAAAGGCAGCTCGTGGAAAAGGAAGGTAAGAAATACCCCTTAGAAGAAAAAAAAGGTGCCTATAGAGAGGCTTGATTGCAAAAAGAAATAACAGGATTGTACTGCTTATTGTAGGGGCCACAACCGAGGTGGCAACCCTGAAGCAGGCGCTGGCTGAGGCCAAGAAGAAAGCGGCCGAGGAGCGCGCCGAGCGAGAAAAGCTTGAGGTCCAAGTCGGCGCGGTGCAACAAGAGCTGCAAGCTCTCATGAAGAAACATGAGGGTTTGGAGCTTGAGGCAAAAACGCAAGCATCCGAGCTCGCGTCGGCTGTTGAGACCACCAAGAGTGCCAAGGCCGAAGCCCAAAAGGCCCTCCAAGAGTTGGAGGATGTGAAAAAGATAGCAGCGGGTAAGGCATTCTTAATGCAAAGTAGGAATATAAAGGTGAAATACCTATTACTTACCCGAATCCGGAGTTCTCCAGGGGCGTTCTTCGATCTTCCCCGCAGCGCATCTGACGCCGCCGCATTCTGCCGAGCTGAAGAGGACAGCTCGACGGAGAGTGTGTTCTGGTCTCAGTATTCTGAGGCCGGACACCCTGTGCCCTTAAGCGATCAGCTGAAGCAGTTGGCCGAGCTCCACAAGGCGGCCGAACAGGCCATGAAGGGCTTACTAGTTCGGCTGTGGCCTGGAGAGGTCCTGCCTGGGAGCTACTTTGGGCTGGTGCGGCGGCTGGTGGAGGCCTGTCCACGGCTTGAGGTCATCAAGCTCTCCGTCTGCATAGAAGGTGCCTGGAGGGCCCTTGCCCGTGTAAGGGTACACTGGGGCAAGCTGGACGGAGAGAAGCTGGTGAAGGACGGGCCGCCGCAGGGGAAGGAGCATCGCAAGCCCGAGAACTACTACAAGGAAGTTCTCGCTGGAGCTCGCCTTGTCGCGGATGAGTGTGCCAAAGATGTAATATTTCAATGAACTCGCTCGTTTGTATCCTGTGCGCTGAAAACTTGTTCATATGCGCTTAAGCAATGCTTTCTGAATTTAAAATATTATTTTCTGTGCGGCCGTTTATCAATAACTAAGAGATGGCGAGTCGTCGGCTTCTGCCCCCATGCAACTAGTGCTGGGGTGTTTGGGATAAACCTGAGGGCTCTTGTTCCCATAGTTGGGTCCTTCGAGGGAGGCGCTCAGCACAGCGAACCAGGCAATCGGACTATAATGCTTGAACACTCTCACTTAGCCATAGAACGTTATAATTTTAAATTTCGGCAAAGCCCCTAGTTCGGAAGGCCGAATTCGGGGCACTATCCACGCCTTTAGCCGGACTTAACCAGCTCTCCGCTCGAAGCGGCATAAGCCTTCAGGGACTCAAAAAACCTCTCGAACAGCGACCGGTCTCGCGCCTTATCATGACAGTCTGTTTTAGCTTTCTCCACTGAGGTGCTCACCCACCTGATCTGGGGCACAATCGCAGTGGTTCTCCTAGTGCTACCTTAGCCGATAGAGCGGAATGTAAGGCACCAAAACATAGGAGCCGGGCAAACCCAACATATGACCAAAATCATGACTCGGAGCCGATGCATATAATGCTATAAGTTCGGGGTGCCGCACTTGTGAAAGTGGACGGACTTCTCACACCAGATAGAAGGGTAATAAAGCCCCTGGCGTGGTTTGCCGTACCATGGTGTACGGGTGCGATCATGTTATTTGAGTAAACATATGTATATTAAAAGAAGATAATGCAAAAAATAGACGAAAAGCTATGCATTGTTTATGAGGAGGCTGTTTATTCAAGCCGAACGATACAAGTAGTGCGAAAAAAATTTAGACTATTTAACATGTCCTGACCAGGCGCAGGCCACGGAATTTAAAAACAGATATATCGCTCGAAATAGAGACCACCTGAGAGTTCCATGATGCGGCGTTGTTTTGTCTGCTTTCCTGGGTCCTGTATCGTCTGTGCGGCAGCGAGGCCGAACACTGTATCCAGAGTATGGAGTCCTGAAAGAAAAGAAGAACCCGACAGCCCCTAGTACGTTTGACGCCGTATTGTTGGCATGCCGTTTTATCTGCCCCTTCCCCTATGACCATGGAATTGTAAGGGCGTAATTGTGTACTCGAGGTACTAGCTCCGCTATGTAGCGATGGCTGGGGTTGGGGCCGTATTGCTATGCATGCTCTGAACGCGCCAGTCGGTCTTGCTACGGGTTACTCCGGGCGCGTTTTGCTTTGTCCTGCTTTGTAGCGGCCGGACTCGAGAGCTGCCTTAACAGGCTGCTTTGTACCTCTGCTGCGAGGGCCGCCGTGTGTTCCTCCGTATGGATGGAGCGTTCGGTGTTTCCGCTGACCGTGATTACACCTCGAGGGCCTGGCATCTTGAGCTTGAGATATGCATAGTGCGGCACCGCATTGAATTTAGCGAATGCGGTTCGTCCAAGCAGAGCATGATAGCCACTGCGGAACGGAACTATGTTGAAGATTAACTCTTCACTTCGGAAGTTGTCCGGAGATCCGAAGACCACATCAAGTGTTATGGAGCCTATGCAATTGGCCTCTACACCTGGGATGACGCCTTTAAAGGTCGTCCTTGTGGGCTTGATCCTTGATGGATCTATGCCCATTTTCTGCACTGTATCCTGGTAGAGCAGGTTTGGGCTACTGCCGCCGTCCATGAGGACTCTTGTAAGGTGAAATCCGTCAACGATTGGGTCAAGAACCAATGCGGCGAAACCGCCATGACGGATGCTAGTGGGGTGGTCCCTTCAATCGAAGGTGATCGGGCAAGAGGACCATGGGTTGAACTTTGGGGCGACTGGCTCCATCGCGTATACGTCCCGTAGCGCACACTTCCTCTCCCGCTTGGGAATATGAGTCACGTATATTATGTTCACCATCCGCACTTGTGGGGGAAACCCCTTCTGTCCGTTGTTGTTCGGCGGCCTGGGCTCCTCTTCGTCATCGCTGTCTAGCCCCTTGTTTTTGTTTTCGGCTCTTAACTTGCCTGCCTGCTTGAACACCCAACAATCCCTGTTGGTGTGATTGGCTGGCCTTTCGGGGGTGCCGTGAATCTGGCATGAGCGGTCGAGTATTCGGTCCAAACTGGACGGGCCCTGGGTATTCTTTTTGAATGGATTTTTCCGCTGACCGGATTTATGGCCTCTGAATCCGGCGTTTACTGCCGTATCTTCATTGCTGTCGCTGCTGACGCGGCGTTTCTGTTTATTCCGTCGCGACCTGCCACTTTTATCCTTGGTATCTGAATTATCTTGCTTCTTCGATAAGTTGTTGCTGCGAGCTAGCCAGCTATCTTCGCCCGCGCAAAAGCGGGTCATGAGTGTCGTGAGGGCTGCCATGGATTTCGGCTTTTCCTGTCCCAGGTGCCGGGCAAGCCACTCGTCACAGATGTTATGCTTGAAGGCTGCTAAGGCCTCTGCATCCGGACAATCGACTATCTGATTTTTCTTTGTTAGGAACCGTGTCCAGAATTGCCTGGCCGATTCTTCTGGCTGCTGGATTATGTGGCTTAGGTCGTCGGCGTCCGGTGGCCGTACGTACGTCCCCTGGAAGTTGTCGAGGAATGCGGCCTCCAGGTCCTCCCAAGAGCCGATCGAATCTGCGGGGAGGCTGTTAAGCCAGTGCCGGGCTGGTCCCTTAAGCTTAAGGGGTAAATATTTGATGGCGTGCAAATCATCACCACGTGCCATGTGGATGTGGAGGAGATAGTCCTCAATCCATACTGCCGGATCTGTCGTACCATCGTACGACTCGATGTTGACGGGTTTAAAACCCTCTGGGATTCTATGATCCATTACTTCGTCTGTGAAGCATAGTGGGTGTGCGGCGCCCCTGTACTGGGCTATGTCTCGACGCAGTTCGGAGGAGCTGTGCCTGTTGTGTTCGGCCCGGCCGGATTTATTGTGTCCGGAGTGAAAACTATCACGTGCCGTCGGGCGTCCGCGCGATCCATAGATCGATCTTGTTTGCCTTGCTTTGTCCTCCAGGACGTCTCGCAGGTCTGGTTCGTGTTCCCGTGCCTTGGTAAAGCGGCTGCGGGGCATGGCTTGTTTGGAAGTTCGACAGGCTTCTCTGTCGCGGCCGTGAGGTGGCCGATCTGCCATGTCTTGGGCTTCCTCCTCTGATTGGGGTAGCGGCCTGCGCTTAGGATAGTTTTTGGAGGGGCGTCCGAGCTCGTGCTCTTCGGCCGCAAGGGCTTCAGTCCATCTGTCAGCTAGTAAATCTTGATCAGCTCTAAGCTGTTGCTGCTTTTTCTTTAGGCTGTTCGCCGTGGCTAGAAGCCTGCGTTGAAAGCGCTTTTGTTCGGCGGGGTCTGATGGTACGATGAATTCATCGTCGCCGAGGCTTGCCTCGTCTTCAGAGGGAGGCATGTAGTTATCGTCCTCGACCTCTTGCTCTGCCGCTCTCTCATGAGGGCCGTCTTCTCCATCTTCCTGTGCCGAATCCTGCTGGTTTTGGTGTTCTTCGGCGCTGTCCGGGGTAGTATTATCTCCCGTGCCGGAATCACCGTTTCTGCTGTGGCGGGATTTGGAGCGGCGCCGCTGACGTCGGCGTTTTGGAGGCTTTTTCGAAATGCCATCCTCCGTTGTTCCATCGCCATCTCCATCTTTTGGAGCATCCACCATGTATATGTCGTATGACGAGGTGGCGGTCCAGCGCCCTACAGGTGCTGGTTCTTGCTCATCTCCTCCTTCGTCGTCCATACCGTCGAAGTCTTCGGAGCCGAAGTCGAGCATGTCGGATATATCGTCGACAGTGGCTATTAAGTGGGCGGTGGGTGGGCTTTGAATTTCTTCGTCATCCGAATCCCAACCTCGTAGGCCATAGTTCGGCCCGGGCTCTCCTGACAAAGAGAGAGATTTGAGAGAATTCAGAATATCACCAAAAGGTGAATACTGAAAGATGTCCGCGGCGGTGAACTCCATTACAGGCGCCCAATCTGATTTGATCGGCGGGGGCACGGACGACCCGAAGTTTGGAGAAGAGTCCGACTCCTTGGAGTCACAGGCCATGCGGAGCGCGGGGCTCGCGTTCGGCTCAATGGCCTTTAAGATCGCAGCCCTCGAGGTGACGTCCAACTGTTCATCTTCAAAGAACGCAGCGGGCTCCGAATCGAGGATCGGGGCCGGAGCGTATGCGGCCTCCAGGACACTGTTCGGAGGCAGAGCTATATCATGCCCCTCGAGAAAGTGCGGCGCGCTTGGCTGTGGCTCGAATCCGTCGAAGATCAAGTCTCCGCGGATATCTGCCGTGTAGTTTAGGCTTCCAAACCTGACTTGATGGCCAGGGGCGTAGCTCTCGATCTGCTCCAGATGACCAAGCGAGTTGGCCCGCAGAGCGAAGCCGTCGAAGACGAAGATCTGTCCGGGGAGAAAAGTCTCACCCTGGACCTCATCGTTGTTGATGATCAAAGGAGCCATCGGGCCTAACGGCGACGACACAGAGGAACTCTCAATGAAAGCACCAATGTCGGTGTCAAAACCGGCGGATCTCGGGTAGGAGGTCCTGATCTGTGCGTCAAGGTCGGATGGTAACAGGAGACAAGGGACACTTTATTTTACCCAGGTTCGGGCCCTCTCGATGGAGGTAAAACCCTACTCCTGCTAGATTAATATTGATGATATGGGTAGTACAAGAGTAGATCTACCACGAGATCAAGGAGGCTAAACCCTAGAAGCTAGCCTATGGGTATGATGATGGTTATGATGTGTTCGTCCTACGGACTACAACCCTCCGGTTTATATAGGCACCGGATAGGGTTAGGGTTACATAGAGTCGGTTACATTGGTAGGAGATCTTGAATATCCGCACGCCTAGCTTGCCTTCCACGCCAGGGAAAGAACCTTCCGGACACGGGACGAAGTCTTCAATCTTGTATCTTCATAGTCCTGGAGTCCGGCTGAAGATATAGTTCGGCTATCCGAACACCCCCTAATCCAGGACTCCCTCAATGTCCCTAGTAAGCCTCTAGTTGACTAGCTCGTTGATCAATAGATGGTTACGGTTTCCTGACCATGGACATTGGATGTCGTTGATAATGGGATCACATCATTAGGAGAATCATGTGATGGACAAGACCCAATCCTAAGCCTAGCACAAAGATCGTGTAGTTCGTATGCTAAAGCTTTTCTAATGTCAAGTATCATTTCCTTAGACCATGAGATTGTGCAACTCCCGGATACCATAGGAATGCTTTGGGTGTGCCAAACGTCACAATGTAGCTGGGTGGCTATAAAGGTACACTACGGGTATCTCCGAAAATGTCTGTTGGGTTGGCACGAATCGAGACTGGGTCACTCCGTGTGACGGAGAGGTATCTCCAGGCCCACTCGATAGGACATCATCATATGCGCAATGTGACCAAGGAGTTGATCACGGGATGATGTGTTATGGAAAGAGTAAAGAGACTTGCCGGTAACGATATTGAACAAGGTATCGGATACCGACGATCGGATCTCGGGCAAGTACAATACCGCTAGACAAAGGGAATTGAATACGGGATTGATCGAATCCTTGACATCGTGGTTCATCCGATGAGATCAACGTGGAACATGTGGGAGACAACATAGGTATCCAGATCCCGCAGTTGGTTATTGGCCGGAGAGGTGTCTCGGTCATGTCTACATGGTTCCTGAACCCGTAGGGTCTACACACATAAGGTTCGATGACGCTAGGGTTATAGGGAAAGTATGTACGTGGTTACCGAATGTTGTTCGGAGTCCCGGATGAGATCCCGGACGTCACAAGGAGTTCCAGAATGGTCCGGAGGTAAAGATTTATATATAGGAAGTATGGTTTTGGCCACCGGAAGTGTTCCGGGCATCACCGGTAGTGTACCGGGACCACCGGAGGGGTCCGGGGGTCCACCGGGAGGGGCCACCAGCCCCGGAGGCCTACATGGGCCAATAGTAGGGAGGGACCAGCCCCTAGGTGGGCTGGGGCGCCTCCCACCTAGGCCCAAGGCGCCTCCAAGAGGGGAAGGGGGCAAACCCTAGGGCAGATGGGCCCTAAGGCCCACCCCAGGTGCGCCTCCCCCTCTCCCCCTTGTGGCCGCCACCCCAGATGGGATTGGGGCTGCCGCCACCCCTAGGGTGGGAACCCTAGGTGGGGGCGCAGCCCTCCCTATCCCCCTATATATAGTGGAGGCAAAGGGGCAGCCCAACACACGAAGTTCTCTTCCTGTTGGCGCAGCCCTACCCCTCTTGCTCCTCGTCTCTCGTAGTGCTTGGCGAAGCCCTGCTAGAGTTCCGCGCTCCTCCACCACCACCACGCCGTCGTGCTGCTGCTGGACAGAGTCTTCCCCAACCTCTCCTTCTCCCCTTGCTGGATCAAGGCGTGGGAGACGTCACCGGGCTGCATGTGTGTTGAACGCGGAGGTGCCGTCCATTCGGCACTAGGATCATCGGTGATTTGGATCACGACGAGTACGACTCCATCAACCCCGTTCACTGGAACGCTTCCGCTTAGCGATCTACAAGGGTATGTAGATGCACTCCCCTCTCCCTCGTTGCTAGATGACTCCATAGATTGATCTTGGTGTTGCGTAGAAAATTTTGAATTTCTGCTATGATCCCCAACAGTGGCATCATGAGCTAGGTCTATGCGTAGTTTCTATGCACGAGTAGAACACAAAGTAGTTGTGGGCGTCGATTTTGTCAATTGACTTGCCATTACTAGTCTTATCTTGATTCGGCGGCATTGTGGGATGAAGCGGCCCGGACCAACCTTACACGTACGCTTACGTGAGACCGGTTCCACCGACTGACATGCACTAGTTGCATAAGGTGGCTGGCGGGTGTCTGTCTCTCCCACTTTAGTCGGATCGGATTTGATGAACATGGTCCTTATGAAGGGTAAATAGAAATTGGCAATTCACTTTGTGGTTTTGGCGTAGGTAAGAAACGTTCTTGCTAGAAACCTATAGCAACCACGTAAAAACTTGCAACAACAATTAGAGGACGTCTAACTTGTTTTTGCAGCATATGCTGTGTGATGTGATATGGCCAAAAGGATGTGATGAATGATATATGTGATGTATGAGATTGATCATGTTCTTGTAATAGGAATCACGACTTGCATGTCGATGAGTATGACAACCGGCAGGAGCCATAGGAGTTGTCTTAATTTATTTATGACCTACGTGTCAACATAAACGTCATGTAATTACTTTACTTTATTGCTAACCGTTAGCTATAGTAGTAGAAGTAATAGTTGGCGAGACAACTTCATGAAGACATGATGATGGAGATCATGATGATGGAGATCATGGTGTCATGCTGGTGATGATGATGATCATGGAGCCCCGAAGATGGAGATCAAAAGGAGCAAAGTGATGATGGCCATATCATGTCACTATTTGATTGCATGTGATGTTTATCATGTTTTACATCTTATTTGCTTAGAACGGCGGTAGCTTAAATAAGATGATCCCTCACTGAAATTTCAAGAAAAGTGTTCTCCCTAACTGTGCACCGTTGCGAAGGTTCGTCGTTTCGAAGCACCACGTGATGATCGGGTGTGATAGATTCTTACGTTCGAATACAACGGGTGTTGGCGAGCCTAGCATGTACAGACATGGCCTCGGAACACATGCGAAAAACTTAGGTTTACTTGACGAGCCTAGCATGTACAGACATGGCCTCGAAACACGGAGGACCGAAAGGTCAAACATGAGTCGTATAGAAGATGCGATCAACATGAGATGTTCACCGATGATGACTAGTCTGTCTCACGTGATGATCGGACACGGCCTAGTTGATTCGGATCATGTATCACTTAGATGACTAGAGGGATGTCTATCTGAGTGGGAGTTCATGAAATAATCAGATGAACTCAATTATCATGAACATAGTCAAAAGGACTTTGCAAATTATGTCGTAGCTTACGCTTTAGTTCTACTGTTTTAGATACGTTCCTAGAGAAAATTTAGTTGAAAGTTGATAATAGCAATTATGCGGACTGGGTCCCTAAACTGAGGATTGTCCTCATTACTGCGCAGAAGGATTATGTCCTTAATGCACCGCTCAGTGAGCTGAACCTCAAGCATCAGTTGTAGATGTTGCGAACATCTAACATACACGTTTTGATGTCTACATGATAGTTCAGTGCGTAATGCTAAGTGGTTTAGAATTGAGGCACCAAAGACGTTTTGGAAACATTACAGAACATATGAGATGTTCCAAGGACAGAAATTGGGATTTTAGGCCAGTGCCCTACGTCAAGAGGTATGAGACCTTTGACAAGTTTCTGAAGCCTGTAAATTAAGGAGAAAAGCTCAATCGTTGAGCATGTGCTCAGATTGTATGAGTACTACAATCGCTTGAATCGAGTGGGAGTTAATCTTCCAGATAAGATAGTGATGGTTCTCCAAAGTCACTGTCACCAAGCTACTAGAGCTTCGTGATGAACTATAACATATCAGGGATAGATATGATCCTTGAGCTATTCGCGACACCACGAAAGTAGAAATCAAAAAGGGAGCATCAATTGTTGATGGTTAGTAAAACCACTAGTTTCAAGAAAGGCAAGGGCAAGAAAGGGATACCTCATGAAACGGCAAATCAGTTGCTCTAGTGAAGAAACCCAAGGTTGAACCCAAGCCCGAGACTAAGTGCTTCTGTAATAAGGGGAACGGTCACTGAAGCAGAACCACCCTAGATACTTGGTAGATGAGAAGGCTGACAAGGTTGACAGAAGTATGTATTGGACATATATTAAATGTGTACTTTACTAGTACTCCTAGTAGCAGCAGGGTATTAGATACCGGTTCAGTTGCTAAGTGTTAGTAACTCGAAATGAAAGGCTACGGAATAAACGGAGACTAGCCAAAGGTGATACGACGATAGGTGTTGGAAGAGTTTCCAAGGTTGATGTGATCAAACATCGCATGCTCCGTCTACCATCGGGGTTGGTGTTAAACCTAAATAATTGTTATTTGGTGTTTGCGTTGAGCATGGACATGATTAGATTATGTTCATCGCAATACGGTTATTCATTTAAGGAGAATAATGGTTACTCTGTTTATTTGAATAATACCTTCAATGGTCTTGCACCTAAAATGAATGGTTTGTTGAATCCTGATTGTAGTAATACACATGTTCATGCCAAAAGATATAAGATAGTAATGATAGTACCACATACTTGTGGCACTGAAATTTGAGTCATATTGGTATAAAACGCATGAAGAAGCTCCATGTTGATGGATCTTTGGACTCACTTGATTTTGAATCACTTGAGACATGCAAATCATACCGCATGAGCAAGATGACCGAAAGGCCTCGTTTTCAGTAAGATGGAACAAGAAAGCAACTTGTTGGAAGTAATACATCTTGATGTGTGCAGTCCAATGAGTGCTGAGGCATGTAGTGGATATCGTTGTGTTCTTACTTCACAGATGATTTGAGTAGATGTTGAGTGTATTTACTTGATGAATCACGAGTCTGAATTATTGAAAGGTTCAAGTAATTTCAGGGTGAAGTTGAAAGATCGTCGTGACAAGAGGATAAAATATCTATGATATGATCATAGAGATGAATATCTGAATTACGAGTTTGGCACAGAATTAAGACATTGTGGAAGTTGTTTCACAACTAATACCGCCTGGAACACCATAGTGTGATGGTGTGTCCGAACATCATAACTGCACCCTATTGGATATGGTGCATTCCATGATGTCTCTGATCGAATTACCACTATCGTCTATGGGTTAGGCATTAGAGACAACCGCATTCACTTTATATAGGGCACCACACAATTCCGTTGAGACGACACCGTGTGAAATATGGTTTAGAGAAACCTAAGCTGTCATTTCTTAAAGGTTTGGGGCTGCGATGCTTATGAGAAAAAGTTTCAGGCTGATAAGCTCGAACCCAAAGCGGATAAATGCATCTTCATACGACACCCAAAACAGTTGGGTATACCTCCTGTCTCAGATCCGAAAGCAATAGGGATTGTTTCTAGAATCAGGTCCTTTCTCGAGAAAGAATTTCTCTCGAAAGAATTGAGTGGGAGGAAGATAGAACTTGATGAGGTTGTTGAACCTTTACTTCAACCAGAGAGTAGCGCAGCACAAGAAAAATGTTTCTGTGGCACCTGCCTCAGTTGAAGAGAAAGCTAATGATGATGATCATGGAGCTTCAGATCGATTTACTATCGAACCTCATAGGTTGACAAGGGTGTGTACAACTTCTAAGTGGTAACCCTGTCTTAAAGGTTATGTTGTTGGACAACGATGAACCTATGAGCTATGGAGAAGCGATGGTGGGCCCAGATTCTGAAAATTGGCTCAAGGCCATAAAATCCGAGAGAGGATCCATGTATGAAAACAAGGTGTAGACTTTGGAAGAACTACTTGATGGTCGTAAGGCTGTTAGGTACATGTGGATTTTAAGAAGAAGACAGACGTGGACATAAATGTCACCGTCTATGAAGCTCGACTTGTGGCGAAGAGTTTTTTCACAAGTTCAAGTAGTTGACTACGATGAGATTTTCTCACCCGTAGCGATGCTTAAGTCCGCCGGAATCATGTTAGCATAAGCTGCATTTATGAAATCTGGTAGATGGATGTCAAAACAAGTTTCCTTACCAGTTTTCGTAAGGAAAGGTTGTATGTGATACAATCAGAAAGGTTTTGTCGATCCTAAGGATGCTAAAAGGTATGCTAGCTCCAGCGATCCTTCCATGGACTAGAGCAAGCATCTCAGAGTCGGAATATACACTTTGATGGAGTAATCAATGTTTATGGGTTTATACAAAGTTTGTTAGAAACTTGTATTTACAATAAAGTGAGTGCGAGCACTACGACATTTCGGATAAGTATATGTGGATGACATATTGTTGATCCAAAATGATGTAGAATTTCTGGAAAGCATATAGGGTTATTTGAAAGGTGTTTTTCAATGGAAAACCTGGATTAAGCTACTTAAACATTGAGCATCAAGATCTATAAGGATAGATAAAAAACGCTTAATGGTACTTTCAAATGAGCACATACCTTGACATGATCTTGAAGGTGTTCAAGATGGATCAGCCAAAGAAGGAGTTCTTGCCTGAGTTGTAAGGTATGAAGTAAAGACTTAAAGCTCGACCACGGCAGGAGAAAGAGGAAGGACGAAGGTCGTCCCCTATGCTTTTGTCATAGGCTCTATACGGTATGCCATGCTGAGTACCGCACCTGATGTGTGCATTGCCACATGTCTGGCAAGAGGGTACAAAGGTGATCTAGGAGTAGATCACCAGATAGCGGTCAAAATTATCCTTAGAGGAATAAGGATATGTTTCTCGGTTATGGAGGTCATAAAGAGTTCGACATAAAAAGTTACGTCGATGCAAGCTTAACACCTATCCGGATAGCTCTGAGTAAAGATACCGGATACGTATAATGGAGCAACAATTTAGAATAGCTCCAAGTAGAACAGTTATTTGAAATGGCTCCAAATATAGCGTAGATATTTGCAAAGTACATACGGATCTGAATGTGACAGACCCGTAGACTACAACCTCTCTCACAAGCAACATGATCAAACCCAGAACTCATTGAGTGTTAATCACATAGTGATGTGAACTAGATTATTGAACTCTAGTAAACTCTTTGGATGTTGGTCACATGGCGATGTGACCTGTGAATGTTAATCACATGGCGATGTGAACTAGATTATTGACTCTAGTGCAAGTGGGAGACTGTTGGAAATATGCCCTAGAGGCAATAATAAATTGGTTATTATTATATTTCCTTGTTCATGATAATCGTTTATTATCCATGCTATAATTGTATTGATAGGAAACTCAGATACATGTGTGGATACATAGGCAACACCATGTCCCTAGTAAGCCTCTAGTTGACTAGCTCGTTGATCAATAGATGGTTACGGTTTCTTGACCATGGACATTGGATGTCGTTGATAACGGGATCACATCTTTAGGAGAATCATGTGATGGACAAGACCCAATCCTAAGCCTAGCACAAAGATCGTGTAGTTCGTATGCTAAAGCTTTTCTAATGTCAAGTATCATTTCCTTAGACCATAAGATTGTGCAACTCCCGGATACCGTAGGAATGCTTTGGGTGTGCCAAACGTCACAACGTAACTGGGTGGCTATAAAGGTACACTACGTGTCGGTGTACTAAAGTAGGGGTACCTTAGTACCCCGAACTTGTGCACGGGCAGTCGTAGCACCCCGCGGCAAGGCTTGCCAGGCGACCGCCAAAACTCTCCATGGTCCCTTTTTGGGCCATCCAAGAACAAAGTATTTGAGCCGAGGCCCCGGCAGGAGGAGCTTGCCGGGAAGGCCACCCGAATAGAGCAAGGCCCCGGCAAGAGGAGCTTGCCGGGACGGCCGCTCGAAGCACAAGGCCCCGGCAAGAGGAGCTTGCTGGGAAGGCCGACCAAGGCACGGCAAGAGACTTGCTACGACGCGCCATGCGTCCCGGCAAGGACCGGTGAGCAACAAGCTCCCGGGCGCGACAAGGCATCGACCGCGGCAAGGCGCTTGCCGCGACAAGTCACCACCCCGCGCGTGCGTTCTAGCTCATCCACCCATGCGTCGCTCTAGGGCCGTTCCAGGCGTACGCGGCGAGAGGCTGCGCAGCCAGGGGCATGCGGTGGCAAAGCGACGCTGACAGGGTAGCCGTCGTGGCAAACGGTGGCGCCCCTGACGGCCCCTTTTCTGCACTGTTTGGGCGACCTAGACGGGCATTTACTGCCCTTGTCCCTTGTCGTCAGAGTTAGGTATGATAGCACTGTGCAAACAGCTGTACCCAACACAGCGTTTTCCAGTTTTACCCCCGCCTACATTGCCACCTGTGGGTAACCCCTTGCGCATATAAAAGGAGTCCCCATGCGCAACGTGAGAGGGGGGGAGGAGGCAGACCACTCACGCTGGGTCTGATTAGTTGCCTGAGTGTACTATAGCACTCAGCGCTCCCAAGAACACAATACAAACCACAAAGCACCAGTAGGGTTTTACGCATCCATGCGGCCCGAAGCTGGGTAAATCCCCTTGTGTGCATCGCCTCGATCCGCTCTTCGCGCGACCTCCGCCCCCCGCCGAACCAGAAAGGGGCTCGGTCCCCATAGGTGTTCGTGGAGGCACATTTCCCCTGACATCTTTGGCGCGCCAGGTAGGGGGCGTCGAAGTTGTGCGAACCTGATCCGACGTCTGCACGGGCTAGATCTCCATCATCTTCATCGACATGCCACCAAAGAAGAAGGCTCCGGAGGTGGCTGGTCCGTCCGCGTCGAACCCACCGCCCCTGGAGCAAACGGGTGGTGGGGACGGCACCGACGGCGAAACGGGCGTCGCCGAACCAGCTCATGGTGCCATGGCGTCTGAACATACGCCGACACCTCTTGGTGCAGGTAAGCCCTGGTATGACCAGGCAACCTCTCGCTCTATTCCATGGACCGGGGACAGTTAGCCCCACGGATCTCGCATACGGTCCACCTCGAGTGCTCGCTCACGCTAAGCTCGAGCAAGAGCAGCTGCGACGAGATGACACGCTGCTCCTCGAGGAGGACCGTCTTCAGGCCGCTGCACGAGCTGCTCGCTACCAGCAAGCTTTGCGCTGCTTTTATAGCCGCAAAGTTAGTGCCAGAAGTTCCGAGGAAGTGGGAAGGCCCTTACCGGGTGAAACAAGTCGCAAGGCCTGGCGCTGTCCGCCTTGAGACCGAAGATACCACTCCGGTGAGCAACTCCTAGAACGTTGGGCATCTTCGTGTGTTTCGCCCGTAAGGCGCGGTTGTCGGACCCCGTCCGGCAACCACCCTTCTGTACAAAGTCTTGCCGCTGTTGCATGTGATCCTTTGTACAGAGCCAGGCGCACACCCTGTGCGCAGATTGAGTTCACGTGTTCCGCACATCTTGTCGATCTCATGCTCTTTATTCTTTGCATGCATTATCTGACACTCTGTGCAGAACTGACCCCCGGTAAGCGATGACGAACCTCATGTTTCGCCTTGCCGGAAAGCGACCTTGCCGGGCATCGAGCCACGGAAAAGCTAAGTTGCCAAAGTTTGAGCAATCAAGTTTTTAAATTTTAAGGTTATCTTCCTCGAACGACCGTACTTTGTATGGAAAACCTGTGCGCGGAGGAACCAGCTCGTGGCTAGTCGCACCCTTACTTTGTTTCGAGTCCGCTCAACGATTTAAGTATGCTGCAACCAGACTCGCGCCCTTACTTTGTTTTGAGCTCGCTCAGCGACTTGAGCGTGCCGCGACTGCAGTCGCGCCCTTATTTCGCTTCGAGCCTGCTCAACAACTTAAGTGAACCGCGGCTAGTCCCGACAAGGTTTCTTATCGGCAACGGCACCGCCAGCGGGCTGCTGATGTCCCACACTCAGCAAGTGTGCCTACGCCGGCAAGTTCCCTAAAAGCGTAGGGCAATAACATACAAAGGAGGGAATCAAATAGAGGAAGTAACAGTGCATTCACTACCTAAGATAAAGTTATATTACAAGATAACTTGTCGCAGCCCTAATGAATCGTTTTCATAACTCGGCCAGCGGCGGCAAGAAAAGAAAAGGGCAGGCGGCCTAATCCACGCGGTCGCCCTCGATCCTCTTGATCCCGGCCACCCTGTCAGGACCCCGATCCTAAGCCACATCGATCTAGCGTGTAACACATCATATCACTTTGCGGCCTCACGCATGTACTCCCACGGGTGCCACCTTACCTAGCCCGGGACCGTTTGCGCCTTTTGGCTCACGTATATGATAGTGTCGCTAGCATCCATATGACAGAGAACCCGGGCCGACATGGCTAGTCGTGAACCCAAAGCGGTGCTAGCCTATGAGGACAGGCATACATGAATCACATCGAGCATGTCGGTCATCAACGTATTTATTCGGGCTATAGCACTGGGCTAACAGGACTCCGGTAACCCGGGCTGTAGCAGGCTAGGCAGGACTCCGAATAACAGCGCGTGACATTTCCCCGAAGGGACAGACATAGGAACGACGTGAAACACATGTCGGCCAGTCAAGTGTTCCAAGCAGTAGTGCTGGGCTAGCAGGACTCCGGTGAACCGGGCTGTAGCGGACTACTACCGCTCAGAAGCACTAGACTTACATTTCCCCATATGAAAGGCTGCCAAGGATAAACAACTAGATAGTCGGATCCCACTCATACCAAGCATTTCAATCATACACACAATATGCCCGATATGAGTAAATACAACATGGCATCACAACAAAACTCTACAACTCAAGTACTTTATTTAGAAGGCTCCGAGGAGCCATACATATCATCCATATAGATAGGGGTCACATGACCCAACACTCAAGTCATACAAGCATACAAGCACATGCGGAAGCAAAGTAGTCTGAGTACAGACACTAGAAAGAAAGAAGGCTTGACGAAGCCTGTCTATCTACATCGACCCTTCACAAGTCTTGGATCACCACCTGGGTGATAAGTCACTCGTCAACGTCGAGGTCTACATAGAACCCATCAGAGGGGTTGGTGCAGTCGTCTGAAAAACATGATTAAAGCAACATGAGTACGGAGGTACTCAACAAGTCTTACAACAGGAACCTACTATACATGCACATTCTCAAGAAGGTAGTGGGGTTATTGCAGCAAGCCAGCTTTGACTCTTGGCTAAGCTATCCTATGATAGACACCACTTGTAAATCATTTGTCGCACACGAGTCCACTATCACCATCACAATACTCCACCGTGGATCCTCTCTCGCCATCCTACGAGAGGGCCATCCGCGGTACTCACACTTATCTTGAGATTTTTAGTAGTATCCATTTAACTTGTCTATGAACTGTATAGGTGACCAAGTAGTCCTTTACCGCGGACGCGGCTATTCGAATAGATTTATACCCTGCAGGGGTGTACTTCTTCACACACGCTCTCACCACTTATCGTCGTTTACACGACATGTACTCGGCAACCTTCAAGCGGAAGCCCAACGAGGGTGTCGGCCACGGCCTACCTAAACACTCAAGTCTCTAGTCCAGGTTTATCGCCTATTCGGGTTCCATCCGCAGGGAGTCCGGCCGAGGTTTCCACTAACGGCCCCGAACGATGTGAACAGGGTTCCGAGACACCAAACGGGCGTCCGGCTGGCCCGGCCACGTGCCTACCGCAACACAGCCCACCCCGACGGTCAGCGCTGCGTGCGGCCCCCAACATACTACAAACACCAGAAACTACTTTGCAACTCCTGGACAGAGGACAAGCGTGATCAAGAATCCGAGAGGGTCCATTGGTTTCGGGCCCAATGCGTGGTAGTAGCTGAGTCTTAAATCACACACACAGATCTCAGTTCTTAAGGACGGCCTCAATGAAACAACCCACCATGTACTCCTACATGGCCTCTCATCGATTCCTTTACCAAATCGTGTTCAACACTTCACTCTCGTCACCGACACAACCTTTCACTCCAGTTCATCATCCCGATGAGCCAGACCTGACACAACTCTAAGCATAGCAAGCATAGCATGGTAGGAACACACACACATATATTGGCTCAATCAACTCCTACACATGCTAGTGGGTTTCATCTAGTTACTGTGGCAATGACAGGTCATGCAAAGGAAGTGGGTTCAACTACCGCAACACACAGCAGTTTGAAACGCGTTGTCTTAATGCAGTAAACAAGGGCAGAAGCGAGAACATGGGTTTGTATCGGAATGATCAATGGGTTGCTTGCCTGATGGAGTAGTAGCGGGATACTGCCCTTCAGTTGGATACTCGGAGATATCCTCGGAGGCAGAACCTACCACGAAGAACACATCGGAACACAATCAACACATGACGATATGCAACAATATGATGCATGCTATGACATTGCAATATGGATGTGTCCTGACCTAATGCAAGTTAAACCAGAAAGGAATGAACTCATTTGAACCAAAGGTTCAAATGGTAGCTCATTTAACATAGCCTAATGGTGCATCACCTTGTAATGCCTAAACAGTGGGTTTAACTTGTTCTGACATGCATGAAACCAGCACCAATGGATAGTTTGGATTTTTCTGATCATTTTTCATATATAGAACTTTGCATTTGGAGCTACAGATTAATTTCTATGATTTTTTTGAAGTTTGGACTAATTTCTGGATTTTCATGTACAAAAATAAATCCAGTAATTAATTTACCGCGTCAGCATGACGTCAGGGGTCAACGGAGTCGTCCAGGTCAAACTGACCAGTGGGACCCGCATGTCAGTAGTTAGTTTAACTAATTAATTTTAATTAGAACTAATCTAATTAGTTAACAGGGGGGGCCCCACCTGTCATTGACTCAGGGGAGTCAACGAGGGCCCACCCGTGGTCAAAGTCAGGTCGGCTGCACCGGCGTTTAGCCGCCGGCGAGCCCGACGCGGCGGCGGAAGTGGTTTTGGCCGTTCCGGCCACCAAATGAGGCGCGGAAGGCATCTAAGTGGAGCTGGGGATGAACCGCAGCTCTTGGTGGAGTTGGATGGGGTCAGGGTGGCCGGAGTCGGCGCCGGCGACGACTTAGGCGGCCGCCAGAGTTCGGTTGGAGGCGAACTCGAGCTAGGGGGTGCAGTGAGGTGCGGGGAGTGCACAGTTGGACCCAACGCAGCGTGGTGAGTGCGATGGACACCGAGAGGTGGCCGGAGGATGGCCGGGAGCACGTCGGCGACGAGATCCGCGGCGGTGCATGCGGGTGATCTTCGTGCAGTGGCTACATGGCTCGGGGGCGAGAGGGGAATGGTAGGAGGGGTAGCTAGGCTCACAGAGCACTCGTAGAGGCCACCGGCGGGGTCGGGGACGAGCTGATGCGGCGACGGTGTTGAAGGGGATCTCCGGCGACGGTGGACTCGGGCGAGGTCGGTGCAGTGGCTTCGGGGCACGCGAGCGCTCGGGGCTCGGCTTGCTCGAAGAAGAGGAGGGTGGTGGAGCTCCTGGACACGGTGGCGCGACGTGGGGTTGACGGAGAGCACGGCTACGGTGGTGGAACGGCGACGGCTGCGTCGGCCATGGCGAAGGGGAGCGAGGGAGGCAAGGCGGGGGCGAATGGGCATGTCCAGGGGCTCGGGGCGGCGACGTGGAACACGTCCAGGGCAGCGGGGCGGCGAGAAGGTGAAGCAGGGCGGCGGGCAGCTGCGTGGCGCACGCTGGTGCCGCCGTCGAACACCTGCGTGCCTGCCTGGCCAAGCCAAGCAGCTCGCTGGCGCGGCAGCTGGGCTGGGCCGGCAGGTGGGCCGGTTAGTAGGCGCCAGGTAAGTTTTCCCATTTTGTTTCATTTTTCTATTTTTTTCTGTGACTTTGTGGACTTATTAAAAATACTAAAACAACTCCTAAAATCACCAAACTTCATCTGGTCCTTAGTTGGAGTATTTCCAGCAAGGAACATTTTGGTTTGGAAATATTTGAGCATTTGAAATATTTTATAAATTTTAAATGCCCAAATTCAAATACTTATGCATTAATTCAATGACCTTCTGTTGACCTAGAAATATATGCACCATTTTTGCCAGAGGTTTTAACCCAAGACAAAGAGGGTGAACATTTTAGAAGGGCATTTCAGGTTCATTGAAAATATTTTTAGTAAACCCTAGTTGATTTCAGGAGGGGTGCTGGGGGTTCTGCCTTCCCCATTTCAAATTTCTGTCAAAAGTAAACATGATGCACACTCTAATGCATGAGCTAGGTAGGATGTGACACACCCTTTCCGCGATGGGCGCGACGAGGGCCCTGATCTCCTCAAGGTCAGCGTCTGCCGGCAGGGACCTGAGGACGTTGGTGAGCTTGAGGCCTGGGTTGCGGAAGGCGATCTTCACCAGCACCTTCTCGAGGGCTCCGGCGATGGCATCGCGCGTCTCGCTGGCCAGCTGCTCTGGGATCGCGTTCCGGAGATGCTGAAGGGCCGCCGCCACGCCTTTGAAGAACGAAGTAAGCTTGGCGCTGGGTGGGAGGTTCGCGTCGGAGGGATACTCGTGACCCTCCATCCCCAGCAGTGACAGCTCCTTGTCGATGGAGGCGGCGATGTCCACCAGACCCTCCGTCCACTGCTCCACCGCCACCCTGAAGTCGTTCTGGGTAACTCCGGCGCTCTCCAACAGCGCCTCGTTGTCCGCGATCTCCTTCTGCAAGGCCATCTCTCGCTCCTTGGCGCTGTCCAGCGTGTTGGACAAGGTGGCCAGCTTCATCTCGCGATCGGCATTGGAGTCCTTGGCGGCATCAAGCTCCTTGATCTTCTCGGCGAAGCGGCCCTGCAGCTCGCCGAGGGTGTGGGCACCCTTCTCGCGCTCCTGTTTGAGCGCGGCGAGCTCCTCACCGCTCGCCTTGAGATCAGTGTCGAGCTGCGCCACCTTCGCCTCCAGCGCCTTCTTGGCGGCCTCGGCGGCCGCGGCAACATCTTCCGCTTCCTTGAGGGCTCCGCCAAGCGCTTGCTCGCGTGCGGCGACCTCCTCCTCGTGGCTGGCGAGGCTGGCTTTCTGCTGCACTAGCTCGCCCTCCCGCGCGGATAGCCCCACAGCGGCAAGCCTTTGCTGCTCTTCGGCTTCTGCCTTCTCGAGGATGAAGGCCGTCCGCGCCTCGTCGAGCTGCCTTCGCTCCTCCGCCAAGGATCGGAGGGCCTCCTGGTTGAGCTCC
Organism: Aegilops umbellulata; assembly: GCA_032464435.1. Lineage (NCBI taxonomy): Eukaryota > Viridiplantae > Streptophyta > Magnoliopsida > Poales > Poaceae > Aegilops > Aegilops umbellulata. The sequence goes on along the minus strand of CP136060.1, from coordinate 103,168,045 downwards.
CGGAGCTCCCCGGCGCGCTTCTCCATGTCTACTCCCGCCTTCGCGACAAGCGCTTCCCGGGGTTCCACCTGGGCTTGTCGGGCGCGGTAGAGTGACACCAGCTTCCGGAGCAGCCGCTCCTCCTCAGGCTCGCCGCCGCTGCTGCTTGGCGCATCAACTAGCGTCAGCCCGGCGGAGGCGAGCACCTCTCCATCCAAGGTCTCCCCCTCGACCGGCGCCCTAGAAGTTGACTCCCAGGGGAGCTTGATGAAGATATCATCGCCGGCCTTCAGGTAGACGCCTGGCTGGGGCTCCTCGGGGCCCGACGCTGCTGCGGAGGCGGGATCGGCGGTTGGCGCAGCGCTTGGCGCTCCTGCGGCCCCAGGGCCGTCAGTACAATCACCGACCCCCTCGCCCGCGGCTACTGCGGCAGCCTTGGCGGCCTCTTCGCCGGCCGGATCTTCAGCACCGTCCGCCCCTCCGGTGGAGGCCACGTCGTCGGTATGGCCGCGCGCATCCTCCTCGACGACGACCTCGGTCTCCATCGGGTCCGTGGCGGGCGGGTCTGAAGGCCAAAAGAGGGGGAGAAGTCAAGCAACTATCCAAAGAAGAAGAACCCCAGGGGAGTTTCGAGGCAAGAAGGTTACCTGGGCCAGGGTCTGCAGTCACGGTCTCCGTTGCCAAGGGGTCGCCGGTGCCGTCCCTCGCCGGAGACTGCTCCCTTGCCGGGGACTGCTCCCTCGCCGGAGACTGCTCCCTTGCCGGGGACTGCTCCCTTGTCGGGGATTCCTCCCTCGCCGGGGAACTCCCCCTTGGCGGTGTGGTTGTAGCGGGTGGCGCATCAGGGGCGGTCTCCGGACGCTCCTGGTGGGGCTGCTCTGCTCCTACGCAAATCGTCAGCCAGATGCCAAGAAAAACGAAGGGTACCCGGGCGCGCCCAACGACAGAAAGCAAGCCATATGCTTACGCTGGGGTCTGCGCTGGGGGCTGCTCAGAGGATTAGTTGGCGGTTCCGACAAGGTCATCTCAGGCGCACCCCCTGCCGTCACGGTGGGCTCGTCGTCGAGGATGACCACCGGGACCTTGGCTCTCTTTGCCGCCCTCTGAGCCAGAGTCCTGAAAAGGAGCAAATTCAGAGGAAAGCAAATGAGGTGCGAGACACAACTACAAGAATTGAAGAAACACAAGTACAACGGGGATCTTACTCCTCTCCCTCTTCCTCGTCGGAGCTAAGCAAGGAGAAGTCGAAGACTGTCCCGCTTCTGGCGCGAGGAGGCAGAGGAGTAGGCTCCCTCGGCCGCTTGGCGGAGGCAGTAGTGGCGCTAGCCCGAGACGGCCTTGCCCCGGCCGCCGCCGTGGCGCGAGGGGCGGCAGGAGCAGGAGCAGCGGCCTGCGAAGACCCCGCTCCTGTTGACACAGCGGAGCGCGTCACGCGGCGCTGCGGCTGTTGGCTCGTCTGCCGCCCCACCACTTCTCCGGCCTTGCGGAGACGCCTCCGTGGTTGAGCCGGGGGCTCCACTTGCGACGAGCTGCCCGAAGGTCGGGAGGAAGAGGCGTCAACCTCCGGCAAGCCGCTCGTGCCCTCGGTGGACTCGTCCGCCCCGACGCCATGCCCGGCAGGCTCTTCCTCGCCGACAAACTCCGCTCGGTCGACAAGGCTTTCCGCCTCCACTGCATCCGCCTCCGCCAATGTGAAGCCAAATTCGCCCGCGGCCGCGGCTGCCGCCGCCTCTTCCATCCTGGAGGCGATGCGCGCCAACTCCGCGTCGGTGGTGTCCCGGGTGAGGCCCTTCTGCTCGTCGGGGTCGACTGGCACCTCCACCAAGTCGTCGAAGAACGCCCGCACGACATGCCCGGCGGGCTCCTGCCAAGTGGAGTCGATCCCGTGCGAGTCGCACAGCGGCATCATTGCAAGGATGCGGCTGAGCGACGAATTGTTGCACAACGGGACGACGCCAAGCGGCAGCTTGAACCATTCGGGGTGATCGGGGTCATGCTTGAACAGCTCCCTGAGCGTCCCGTCAAGCTCCAAGACGGTGAAATTGAAGTTGAGGCCAGGGCGCAGCCTCATGATGTTCGCCGCATTCTGGAACTCCCAGGCGGGTCTCCCTTTCTCCTGCAGGGGAGCGATGCGGCGGCGGAGGAAATCTGCGCCAACGGCGCCAACTGTGAGCTCGGCACGCCTGAGCCGCAGGATCCGGGTGACGGCAATCTGCAGCTTGTCGTCGTCCGGAGCCACATCGCTCCAATCCCTGCCGCGCACCACAGGAGTTCGGCGCACGACAGTGAATGGCTGCGGGTTCTCCTCGACGATCAGGCACCAGTCTGCTCCCCATTCCTCCCATTTGCTGCGGAGCTCTCCCTCCAGATAAGCATCCTTCTTGCCGAGCTTCGAGATCCAGGTGATTCCGCCGGAGAGGGGCTCTCCTCTCTCTACTCGAGGCGTGAAGAAGTGGCGGAAGAAGGCTACGTTTGGATAGACTCCGACAAAGTTTTCGCAAAGATGTGCGAAAATTGCCATGGTCAGGACAACATTGGGGGTGAAATCAAGGAGATGGAACCCGTAGGTGTTCATGATGTCGCAGAAAAATTCAGAGAAGGGCGGGCAGAGCCCGCAATAGAAGAACAGAGCAAAGAAGGGATACCCGGTCGGATACTCCTTCTGGGCGGCGGCGGGAAGAACCCTCGTGCGCGGATGCGCTCGCGTCCCCGTCGACCAGAAGAGGTAGAATTCCTCCCTCAGGACCAACGCGTCGAGCTCAGGGGGGAAGGTCGCCTGCTCCTTTCGCAGCATCTCAAGCCGCTGCGCCTCGGCCGACTTCACGGCCTTCCCTTTCCCCTTATCGCCCTTCGGGGCCACGGTGGAAGAAGGGAGGGAGGTCGACGGCGTCGGTAGCACTGGTGGCGACGGAAGGGGCGGAACACTGCTTCTCTTGGGAAGTGGCGGAGATATTCGAGGAATCGCAACTGGCGGGTGGGCGGACTGCCCCTGTCTCCCCCGCTTATAAGGGGGAAGGGAGGGGGCGTTTCGCCTTTCCGAATAAACAAATCACCTGCGACGTGACGCATGCCCGCGGGGCTCAGCCTCGCGCACGCCGCCCACGTCATGCATGCCTCTCCCCACGATGTCACGTTCGACGCGTGCCATTCGGGGAGGACGTGGTGGATGCAGAAGAAGATGCAGCGTGACCCACGCCACGCGTGCCCGTGCACTATTTTGGGCCTGGCCCAACAGCACTCGGCACCGTGTATGGCCCAGGCCCGAGGGCTCCTGTCGGTGTACTAAAGTAGGGGTACCTTAGTACCCCGAACTTGTGCACGGGTAGTCGTAGCACCCCGTGGCAAGGCTTGCCAGGCGACCGCCAAAACTCTCCATGGTCCCTTTTTGGGCCATCCAAGAACAAAGTATTTGAGCCGAGGCCCCGGCAGGAGGAGCTTGCCGGGAAGGCCACCCGAATAGAGCAAGGCCCTGGCAAGAGGAGCTTGCCGGGACGGCCGCTCGAAGCACAAGGCCCCGGCAAGAGGAGCATGCTGGGAAGGCCGACCAAGGCACGACAAGAGACTTGCTACGACGCGCCATGCGTCCCGGAAAGGACCGGTGAGCAACAAGCTCCCGGGCGCGACAAGGCATCGACCGCGGCAAGGCGCTTGCCGCGACAAGTCACCACCCCGCGCCTGCGTTCCAGCTCATCCACCCATGCGTCGCTCTGGGGCCGTTCCAGGCGTACGTGGCGAGAGGCTGCGCAGCCAGGGGCATGCGGTGGCAAAGCGACGCTGACAGGGTAGTCGTCGTGGCAAATGGTGGCGCCCCTGACGGCCCCTTTTCTGCACTGTTTGGGCGACCTAGATAGGCATTTAATGCCCTTGTCCCCTGCCGTCAGAGTTAGGTATGATAGCACTGTGCAAACAGCTATACCCAACACAGCGTTTTCCAGTTTTACCCCCGCCTACGTTGCCACCTGTGGGTAACCCCTTGCGCATATAAAAGGAGGCCCCATGCGCAACGTGAGAGGGGGGGAGGAGGCAGACCACTCACGCTGGGTCTGATTAGTTGCCTGAGTGTACTGTAGCACTCAACGCTCCCAACAACACAATACAAACCACAAAGCAGCAGTAGGGTTTTACGCATCCGTGCGGCCCGAAGCTGGGTAAAGCCCCTTGTGTGCATCGCCTCGATCCGCTCTTCGCGCGACCTCTGCCCCCCGCCGAACCAGAAAGGGGCTCGGTCCCCATAGGTGTTCGTGGAGGCACATTTCCCGCGACACTACGTGTATCTCTGAAAATGTCTGTTGGGTTGGCACGAATCAAGACTGGGATTTGTCACTCCGTGTGACGGAGGGGTATCTCTGGGCCCACTCGGTAGGACATCATCATATGCGCCATGTGACCAAGGAGTTGATCATGGGATGATGTGTTACGGAACGAGTAAAGAGACTTGCCGGTAACGAGATTGAACAAGGTATCGGATATCGACGATCGAATCTCGGGCAAGTACAATACCGCTAGACAAAGGGAATTGAATACGGGATTGATCGAATCCTTGACATCGCGGTTCATCCGATGAGATCATCGTGGAACATGTGGGAGCCAACATGGGTATCTAGATCCCGCTGTTGGTTATTGGCCGGAGAGGTGTCTCGGTTATGTCTACATGGTTCCCGAACCCGTAGGGTCTACACACTTAAGGTTCGGTAACGCTAGGGTTATAGGGAAAGTATGTACGCGGTTACCGAATGTTGTTCGGAGTCCCGGATGAGATCCCGGACGTCACGAGGAGTTCCGGAATGGTCCAATGGTAAAGATTTATATATAGGAAGCATGGTTTTGGCCACTTGAAGTGTTCCGGGCATCACTGGTAGTGTACCGGGACCACCGGAGGGGTCCGGGGGTCCACCGGGAGGGGCCACCAGCTCCGGAAGCCTACATGGGCCAATAGTGGGAAGGGACCAGCCCCTAGGTGGGCTGGGGTGCCTCCCACCTAGGCCCAAGGCGCCTCCAAGAGGGGAAGGGGGCAAACCCTAGGGCAGATGGGCCCTAAGGCCCACCCCAGGTGCGCCTCCCCCTCTCCCCCTTGTGGCCGCCACCCCAGATGGGATTGGGGCTGCCGCCACCCCTAGGGTGGGAACCCTAGGTGGGGTGCAGCCCTCCCTCTCCCCTATATATAGTGGAGGCAAAGGGGTAGCCCAACACACGAAGTTCTTCTCCTGTTGGCGCAGCCCTACCCGTCTTCCTCCTCGTCTCTTGTAGTGCTTGGCGAAGCCCTGCTAGAGTTCTGCGCTCCTCCACCACCACCACGCCGTCGTGCTGCTGCTGGACGGAGTCTTCCCCAACCTCTCCTTCTCCCCTTGCTGGATCAAGGCGTGGGAGACGTCACCGGGCTGCATGTGTGTTGAACACGGAGGTGCCGTCCGTTGGGCACTAGGATCATCGGTGATTTGGATCACGACGAGTACGACTCCATCAAACCCGTTCACTTGAACGCATCCACTTAGCAATCTACAAGGGTATGTAGATGCACTCCCCTCTCCCTCGTTGCTAGATGACTCCATAGATTGATCTTGGTGTTGCGTAGAAAATTTTGAATTTCTGCTACGATCCCCAACAGTTAGTTGCGGGATGATGCGTTACGGAACGAGTAAAGAGACTTGCCGGTAACAAGATTGAACTAGGTATTAAGTTACCGACGATCGAATCTCGGGCAAGTACCATACCGATGACAAAGGGAACAACGTATGTTGTTATGCGGTTTGACCGATAAAGATCTTCATAGAATATGTGGGAACCAATATGAGCATCCAGGTTCCACTATTGGTCATTGACCGGAGACATGTCTCGGTCATGTCTACATAGTTCACGAACCCGTAGGGTTCGCACGCTTAACGTTCGGTGACGATCGGTATTATGAGTTTATGTGTTTTGCTGTATCGAAGATAGTTCGGAGTCCCGGATATGATCACGGACATGACAAGGAGTCTCAAAATGGTCGAGACATAAAGATCGATATATTGCACGACTATATTTGGGTGTCGGAATGGTTCCGGGTGAGTTCGGGCATATACTAGAGCACCGGGAGGTTACCGGAACCCCCGGAAGGTATATGGGCCTTATTGTGCCATAGTGGGAGAGAGGAGAAGGGAGAAAAGGAGGGAGCGCCCCCCAAGCCCAATCTGAATTGGGTGGGGGCCGGCCCCCCTTTCCTTCCTCCTTCCTCCCCCTTCCTTCCTATCCTAATCCAACTAGGGAAGGGGGGGGATCCTACTCCCGGTGGGAGTAGGACTCCCCTTGGGGCGCGCCTCGGAGGCTGGCCCTCTCCCCCTCCTCCACTCCTTTATATACGGGGGAGGGGGCACCCCATAGACACACAAGTTAATAATTGATCTCCTAGCCTTGTGTTGTGCCCCCCTCCACCATAATCCACCTCGGTCATATTGTCGTAGTGCTTAGGCGAAGCCCTGCACCGGTAGCTTCATCATCACCGCATCACGCCGTCATGCTGAGACTAAGTGCTTCTACTGCAAAGGGACCGGTCACTGGAAGCAGAACTTCCCCAAGTATTTGGCGGATAAGAAGGATGGCAAAGTGAACAAAGGTATATTTGATATACATGTTATTGATGTGTACTTTACTAGTGTTTACAGCAACCACTCAGTATTTGATACTAGTTCAGTTGCTAAGATTAGTAACTCGAAACGGTAGTTGCAGAATGAATATAGACTAGTTAAGGGTGAAGTGACAATGTGTGTTGGAAGTGGTTCCAAGATTGATATGATGATCATTGCACACTCCCTATACTTTCAGGATTAGTGTTGAACCTAAATAAATGTCATTTGGTGTTTGCGTTAAGCATGAATATGATTTGATCATGTTTATTGCAATACCGTTATTCATTTAAAGTCAGAGGATAATTGTTGTTCTGCTTACATGAATGAAACCTTCAATGGTCATACACCCAAGGTGAATGGTTTATTGAATCTTGATCGTAGTGATACACATATTCATAATATTGAAGCCAAAAAGATGCAAAGTTAATAATGATAGTGCAACTTATTTGTGGCACTGCCGTTTAGGTCATATTGGTGTAAAGCGCATGAAGAAAATCCATGCTGATGGGCTTTTGGAATCACTTGATTATGAATCAGTTGATGCTTGCGAACCATGCCTCATGGGCAAGATGACTAAGACTCCGTTCTCCGGAACAATGGAGTGAGCAACAGACTTGTTGGAAATAATACATACTGATGTATGCAGTCCGATGAGTGATGAGGCTCGTAGCAGGTGTCGTTATTTTCTGACCTTCACAGATGATTTGAGCAGATATGGGTATATCTACTTGATGAAACATAAATATGAAACATTTGAAAAGTTCATATAATTTCAGAGTGAAGTAGAAAATCATCGTAACAAGAAAATAAAGTTTCTACAATCTGATCATGGAGGAGAATATTTGAGTTTCGAGTTTGGTCTTCATTTGAAACAATGTGGAATAGTTTTGCAACTCACGCCACCTGGAACACCACAGCTTAATGGTGTGTCCGAACATCGTAACCGTACTTTATTAGATATGGTGCAATCTATGATGTCTCTTACAGATTTATCATTATCGTTTTGGGGTTATGCATTAGAGACAGCTGCATTCATGTTAAATATGGCACCATCTAAATCCGTTGAGATGACACCATATGAGCTGTGGTTTGGCAAGAAACCAAAGTTGTCGTTTCTTAAAGTTTGGGGTTGCGATGCTTGTGTGAAAAAGTTTCATCCTGATAAGCTCAAACCCAAATCGTAGAAATGTGTCTTCATAGGATACCCAAAGGAGATAGTTGGGTACACCTTCTATCACAGATCCGAAGGCAAGGCATTCGTTGCTAAGAATGGATCCTTTCTAGAGAAGGAGTTTCTCTCGAAAGAAGTGAGTGGGAGGAAAGTAGAACTTGATGAGGTAATTGTACCTGCTCCCTTATTGGAAAGTAGTTCATCACATAAATCTGTTCCTGTGACTCCTACACCAACTTGTGAGGAAGCTAATGATGATGATCATGTAACTTCAGATCATGTTACTACCGAACTGTCGGATTTCGGGTTCCGGCAGACCCTTAAGGTTCGAACTCTGGGGTGCGCGCGGAGATTATGCCCTCTACCTCTCCGTCTCGCAAAGATCTAAACTACTGAAAGAACAACACAAGAGACATGGGGTTTATACTAGTTCGGGCCACCGTTGTGGTGTAATACCCTACTCTAGTTTGTGGTGGGTGGATTGCCTCTTGGGCTGATGATGATGAACAATACAAGGAAGAACAGCCTCGCGAGGGTCTGCTCTGAGCTAGGACGATGAACTGCTAGGAGGAGTTCAGCCGCCCTTCTCTCTCTCTCTCTCTCTCTGCTGCCTGAGTCTTTCTAGCTGGTTTCTTGATGATCCGATCCCCTCACCCTGGGGGTGGCTAGTCCTATTTATAGGCAAAGGCCCTGGGCCTCCTCCCAAATATTGAGCGGGAAGGGCGCCAACAATTGGCCAATTCGAAGGGTAACATCTGGTACACTTATCCTGACTAAAGTTGGTCCTCGCCTGCCAAAGGCCCTGTGGTGACGCCGTTCTTGGCTCCACGATGACCTCCTTCCCACCGTTGGACTGGTCTTGGTCTCGTTGCACCGAAATGGATGCCTTTGCTTGATCCTCTCGCCTGCGCTTGCCCCCTTTGCACCAAAGAGGAAGGGGAGACACTGCGCGGGCTGGCGCCCGCCTGGCACCCTTGGTCATCATGGCTTGCGTCACGGGCACCTCGTGAGGTACCCCGCCTTGATCTCTCTGCCTCCTCATGAGCCAGCCTGATGAGGTCGCGCCTGAGGAAGCGCCGTGTCGTCCGCCCTGCGAGGCTTGGCCCCTCGCGAGGGTCTTGGGTCTCGTGTTGATGAAGATGGGCCGTGCTGGGCCCCCTTTCGAGCCACGCCGCAGGCCGCAGGCAGGCAAGTCTGGGGACCCCCGTTCCCAGAACGCCGACAGTAGTCCCCGGGCCCAAGGCGCGCATGGACTTGGCCGTGCTGAGAGGCGAAAGGGCAAGGGCGAAGCGCCGCGGGCCCTAACAGCCTGCGGCCTTGGGCGCCGCGTGGCGGTTGATTGGACGTGGGCGCCTCCGCTTCCCCACGACGCCTTGATGATCGCGCGGATTGGACAAGTCCCTGCATGCAAATCGTGTCATGATTACCTGCGATCGTGGAGGCCGATGGTTGGCCTTCGCTGGCTATAAGTACGGCACCGCGCGTGCCCTTCCAGTCCATCTCTCCTTGCTTTCTCCTTCGCCCCGATTCTTGCTAAGCCTTGCCGTGATGGCTCCGATCCGCCGGTTCTTTGCAGCGGAGAAGGGAAAGGCTCCTCGAGAGGGACCAGATCTGCTCCCGCCGAAGAAACGGCCTGCCCTTTGCGGCCAGGACGAGGAAGACCGCCAGGTGGTGTCGAGGCCTTGGTACGAGCGGCCTCCGCCGGGGTTCCCGCTTCCCTTGTATGCCCACGTCGAGGGCCTTGAAGGGGGCAATGCCGATCCCCGCGGCCAGCACCGTCGCCGGCGCCGACGGGTCATGAAGGTGTGGGTCGTTCCTCCTGGAGTCCACGCCGAGGGCTCCTCCCGCGAGCTCGTGCTCCACGCTGCCATGCCCCCTCGAACTTGGATTCGCTTCCCTCCCTTCTTCGCCTCCGTCTTCCCGCAGGGAAGACTCCTGGAGCTATGGCTGCAGCACGCCGACTGCATCACTCCCGCGACCGAGGCACATGTCGCGGTCATTGCCTCGGGCGAGGTCTTCATGACTCGCGGCTGGGGCGAGATCGCTCGGGGTTGCAGAGCAAGGGGCGCCCTCACGATCCACCTGGAGTATGATGGCGCTTCGGTGATGTTCTTCAAGGTCTTCGACGCGAACGGGCGCCGGCTGGAGTGCTGCCCCAGGAGAGGCGGCCAGGACCTTGCCATGGTGAGGGCTAGGCCCGCCGACCGCTCCCTGGACGGATCCACAAGCGACGGGAGCGCCGGAGGGTCCAGCGACCCCAGCGAGATCTTCGCGACTCCGGAGACGAGCGACGACAGCTACGAGCCCACGAGCCAGCGCCGCTCTCGGAGCAGAGCGGGCTCACTTGGCCGTCTCCGACTCTGATCTGGATGGGGTTGGCGTAGGTGCTTGACGACCCACTGTTGATGATGGCGTCTTTTGCAGGGGCACGCGTAATTAGCATCCCTTAGGATCCGTTTCTTGCGAGGAATCGCACTGCGCCCAATGGGGGCTTGTAAGGTGCATGTGATCCTTTTGTTAATATGTAACTCTTGCTATGGAACTGTGCGAGTCGCCAATTCCGTCATAGTTTAGTCCTCCCTTTCGAACCTCGCAAGGGCTTGGTGCTCTGCATCGACAGGTCCCAGTCCCAAGGCGGCGTCAGCCATCGCTGGTATGCCAGGTCGCGATGCCGTGGTCAAGGCCAGGAGGTGAGCGACCCGAGGTCCGGTAAGAGCCCCTGAGTCGCGATGCTCAGGAGGTCCCCTTTGGCGCCCAAGCAGCCATCGCTCGGTGACAAAGGGGAGCGACGTTGCTAGTATGGAATCGCGTTAGGTGCGGGGGTAGTGCCACGGTAGCCGGTGCTTTCGGGTGGTGACTTATCTTGTTAATCGGGGGTTAATCCTGGTGTATCGTTGGGTCCGCGCGGCAGCAGGAGCGGAGTTGCTTGGCGAGGTCCTCGCGTGCCCCTTCTCCCTCGCCTTTGCTCCCCTTTCTGCTCTACGTCCTCGGGTCCCGGCCCTCGAGCTGGTCTCAGCCGTCGCTAGTATGCCAGGTCGTGATGCCGTGAGCAAGGCCAGAGGGTGAGGGCTAGAGTGCCAGTAGGATCCCTGAGTCGTGATGCTCAGGCGCCCCCTTTAACGTGCAAGCGGTTCGCACGGATGAAGGTGAAGGGAACTCCGTGAGGGCCTCGGCTAGCACAATTCCCTCAAGGGGTCCTGCAAACTCATCATAGAAAGAAGGAGGGGTTGCCATGATAATTATCAGTCGATCGTTAGTTGCTCAGAGACTTGCTGGTTGGCGCAGGTGAGGTGTACTTGGGCGCCCGTGAGCCGGCGCGGGACTCACGGGGCCCTACCTCTAGGTGGGTTGCGCCTGGCACTGGGCCATATCTTGCGATGTGTTCCTGCAAATGTGGTTAGATGCCGGCACTCTACGTCCTCGGGTCCCGACCCTTGAGCTTGTCTCAGTCGTCGCTGGTATGCCAGGTCGCGATGCCGTGGACAAGGCCAGAGGGTGAGGGCTGGAGAGCCAGTAAGAGCCCTGAGTCGCGATGCTCAGGTACCCCCCCTTTAACGTGCAAGTGGTCGACATGGAGAAGAAGAGGTGCCGTGGACAGGCATCAAGTAATCAAGCTTGATAGGCGAATGCATAGCTGGAAATAAACGCAAGGGAGATACACACCACTGGGCCTGGCCCGAGCGGCCTGGGGATGATGCAGCCCGAGGGGCGCCCCCAACAAAGCAAGCTAATGACCGAAAAATAAAAAGGGATACATGCCGCAGGGACGGACCCACGCGGCCTGGGAATGATGCAGCCCTGGGAGGGCGCTCCCAGCTGGAAACGAAGCTTGAAAGATGTCACCTAAAGATGTCGAAGACGAAGTGGTGTTGGTGCAGCAGACACGGTGGGCTGCGGAAGCCGAACCTCATGAGCCCCCAGGCCCAGGGGCCTCAGGAGGCTCCGAAGGCGCTGGTGGCTCCTCGCGAATCATCTCCATCTCTGCCAGGACTGCGGAACGCCTATCTTCCTGAGTCTCCATGATGCCCCTCATGAGGCGCTGGTACGCAGCAGCCACGCTCGGCAAGCCATAAGGCATGCGAACGTAGCTGTGGGGTGGACCTGCACAACGCCCCACTTGCGAGGGCCAGAGCCGTTCTGTCGTGGCGACCTGATTGAGCCCTGGTACGTCGATGTAGACACGCAGCCCACCATCCTTGCCTGGATGGGGAGCCACAGCCGGTGAACGGCGGCAACCTCTCATGATTCTTGACTCCTGTAGTTCTTGAACGGCCTTGTTAACGAACTCCTGCTGATCTGACCTTCCTTGCCTCGCTCCTTCTTGGGGGAAACGTGCTTCGAAGCACGCCTCCACGTGGTGCCCAAGCGCCTCCCTCGTGACCTTGGCCAGGTCGGTGGCCCTCCAGGTGAGAGCCCCCGAGCCCTGCCTGAGAAGGGCGCCGGGCGCGCTTTCCTATGCGATGGAAGGAGGTTCCCCTTGGGCAGGCACGGGCCCTGAGAGGCCTGCCTCCTGAGGGGCTGAGCCTGACGATGTCTTCTTCTTCTTGGGGGTGGTCTCAGGAAGCCTCCTGCTTCCGCGATCCGGGTCGTCTAGTGACGCAGCCTGAAAGGCTCGCTCCAGGGAACACACAACATCCTTCTCTTCACATGGCACCGTGATGACTCCGCCACTTCCTGGCATCTTGAGGACGTTGTAGCCATGATGAGTCACAACCATGAACTTGGCCAGCGCTGGGTACCCGAGGATGGCGTTGTAGGGTAGGCGGATGTGGGCGACGTCGAAGTCGATGAGCTCGGTGCGGTAGTTGCTGCGGGCCCCGAAGGTGACAGGGAGGCGGACCTGCCCGATCGGGATCGTGGAACCATTGGTGACTCCGGAGAAAGGCTTGGTTGGCTGAAGCTGGTCATAGGGTACTTGGAGATTGTTGAATGTTTCCACGGACAGGACGTTGAGCCCTGCTCCACCATCGATGAGGGTCCTGGTGACCAGTACGTTGCTGATGACTGGGGAGCAAAGCATCGGGAGGACTCCGGCTGTGGCTGCGCATTTGAGCTGATCCGCCGAGCTGAACGTGATGGCGCACGCCGACCACCTGAGAGGGCGCGTTGCTTCGAGCTTGGGGAGGACTGCATTCACTTCGCGGGCAAACTGCTTGAAGATGCGTTGAGAGGCTGGGGCTTGATCTCCGTCCACGATGCAGGTGATTGCGCGCGGCTCCTGGAAGCCCCCAGCCCCCTCGTCTTGATGGCGGTCCTCGTTCCTCCTCGGCTGAGGCGGCAGTGGGGGGAGGCCTGCGTTGCCCTGTGGGCGATCCTCATGAGGCTGATCCCTCCAGTCCCCCTCGCGAGGCAGGTCTCGCCAGCGGTCCTCGCGAGGTTGATCACGCCACCCTTGGCGCGGGCCACGGTCTTCCCAGTGTCCTGCGTTTCTTCCTCCTCCTCGGCCGTAGCCCCGGTCAGCGCGGTCAGGACGACGGCCGATCCTTCCTTCTCGCACGGCGCGGAGCTCTTGGCATTCATTGGTGTTGTGGGTGTGGAGGTCGTGGTACACACAGTACCGGCTGCCCCTGGAGGATTCGGGCAGATCCTTGCCCCGCTTGGTGTCGGGTTCCGCCGCGAGCACGGCAGCCCCCTTGCGCTTCACGTCCTTGGCCTTGGGTTTCTTCTCTTCTGGGTCTGCGGCAGGCAGCTCGAGGAGGGAGAGACGCCCCTCCTCAGACCTGGCGCACTTGGTCGCCAAGTTGAACAGCTCCAGGGAGGTGCACAGGTCTTCATGCATCGCCAGCTCCTCCTTCATCTTGACGTCGCGCACACCATCGGAGAAGGCTGAGATGATGGCTTCCTCGGACACCTTGGGGATCTTGAGGCGCGCACTGTTGAAGCGCTGGATGTACTTTTGCAGGGTCTCTCCTGGTTGTTGCTTGATGCGGCGCATGTCGCTCACGGCGGGCGGCCGGTCGCGAGTACCTTGGAAGTTGACGATGAAGCGGGTGCGCATCTGGTCCCAGGAAGAGATCGTGCCTGGGTCCAGGTTCAGGAGCCAAGTGCGAGCTCCTTCCTTGAGCGCCATGGGGAACTAGTTCTCCATGACCTTTTCATCCCCGCTGGCAGCTTCGATGCCCAGCTCATAGAGCTGGAGGAACTCTGCAGGGTCGGTCGTGCCATCGTAGCGAGGAGGCAGGTCTGGCTTGAACTTGCCGGGCCACGCGACGCTGCGCAGCTCGGTGGTGTAGGCGCGGCAGCCTGCGGTGGCCACAGGAGGCTTTGGTTGAGGGAGAGCTTGGCCCTGCGGGTCCCCATGCGCGGCAGCTGGAAGCAGCGCGGGGTCTTGACGTGCCGGAGCTGGAGCAGGGTCACGACATGCCGGAGCAGGGAGCGCCCGGGCAGCTTCTTGCGGTCGAGGGACTTCTTGGCAGCTCTATTCTTGCCGGGCTGGCACCTGACGGAGCGGGTTCCGCCCAGGGGCCACGCGCCTTGGAGCCTCGGCGTCTTCTTGGAGAGGAGGCGGCTGGTACACCCCCGGAGCATCATTGCCCGCGCGGGGCAGGGTGCGGCACAGCGGAGCGGACGGTGCAGGAGAGCCCCTGCGGCGCGGACGAGCTCGGCGACGCGGTCGAGCCACTCTTCGTAGACGTCGTCGACGGGACGGTAGCGCAGGATCTCGTTTGCCGCGATGAGTGCAGCTCGAGCCTCCAAGGGTGCACGGAGCGCGCGGGACGAAGAGCCAGCTGGTGTGAGCGATGGAGTAGCGGTGCGGCCGTCTAGCCGCACGGACGGATGCTGAGACGACGCTTGCTGCTCGCTCCCCGCCGGGCCGGTGGCGGCGTTGATGGCGGGCGACGGGGAACGACAAGGACGCCCACCGACGGGAGCCGTTTGGGCGACGCGGGAAGCGATGGCGGCCCGGCGCTCGGCGCGGGCCCGACGAGCGTCGGACATGGACGCGACGGTCGGAGGAGAGCGGAGCGGTGGAAGACAAATTCTGGCGCACCCCTACCTGGCGCGCCAAATGTCGGATTTCGGGTTTCGGCAGACCCTTAAGGTTCGAACTCTGGGGTGCACGCGGAGATTATGCCCTCTACCTCTCCGTCTCGCAAAGATCTAAATACTGAAAGAACAACACAAGAGACACAGGGTTTATACTAGTTCGGGCCACCGTTGTGGTGTAATACCCTACTCTAGTTTGTGGTGGGTGGATTGCCTCTTGAGCTGATGATGATGAACAATACAAGGAAGAACAGCCTCGCGAGGGTCTGCTCTGAGCTAGGATGATGAACTGCTAGGAGGAGTTCAACCGCCCTTCTCTCTCTCTCTCTCTCTCTCTCTCTCTCTCTCTCTGCTGCCTGAGTCTTTCTAGCTGGTTTCTTGATGATCCAATCCCCTCACCCTGGGGGTGGCTAGTCCTATTTATAGGCAAAGGCCCTGGGCCTCCTCCCAAATATTGAGCGAGAAGGGCGCCAACAATTGGCCAATTCGAAGGGGAACATCTAGTACACTTATCCTGACTAAAGTTGGTCCTCGCCTGCCAAAGGCCCTGTGGTGACGCCGTTCTGGGCTCCACGATGACCTCCTTCCATCGTTGGACTGGTCTTGGTCTCGTTGCACCGAAATGGATACCTTTGCTTGATCCTCTCGCCTGCGCTTGCCCCCTTTGCACCAAATAGGAAGGGGAGACACTGCGCGGGCTGGCGCCCGCCTAGCACCCTTGGTCGTCATGGCTTGCGTCACGGGCACCTCGTGAGGTACCCTGCCTTGATCTCTCTGCCTCCTCATGAGCCGGCCTGATGAGGCCACGCCTGAGGAAGCGCCATGTAGTCCACCCTGCAAGGCTTGGCCCCTCGCGAGGGTCTTGGGTCTCGTGTTGATGAAGATGGGCCGTTCTGGGCCCCCTTTCGAGCCACGCCGCAGGCCACAGGCAAGCAAGTCTGGGGACCCCCGTTCCCAGAACGCCGACACGAACCTCGTAGGTCAACCAGAGTGAGATCTGCACCAGATTGGTACGCTAATCCTATTCTAGATGTCATGTTTCTTGACCATGACAAACCTACGAACTATGAGGAAGCGATGATGAGCCCAGATTCCGCGAAATGGCTTAAGGCCATGAAATCTGAGATGGGATCCATGTATGAGAACAAAGTGTGGACTTTGGTTGACTTGTCCGATGATCGGCAAGCCATAGAAAATAAATGGATCTTCAAGAGGAAGAAGGACGATGATAGTAGTGTTACTATCTACAAAGCTAGACTTGTCGAAAAAGGTTTTTGACAAAGTTCAAGGTGTTGACTATGATGAGATTTTCTCACTCGTAGCAATGCTTAAGTTTGTCCGAATCATGTTAGCAAATTGCCACATTTTATGAGATCTAGCAAATAGATGTCAAAACTACATTCCTTAATGGATTTCTTAAAGAAGAGTTGTATATGATGCAACCAGAAGGTTTTGTCGATCCTAAAGGTGCTAACAAAATGTGCAAGCTCCAGCGATCCATCCATGGACTGGTGCAAAGCATCTCGGAGTTAGAATATACGCTTTGATGAGTTGATCAAAGCATATAGATTTATACAGACTTGCGGTGAAGCCTGTATTTACAAGAAAATGAGTGGGAGCACTATAGTTTTCTGATAAGTATATGTGAAAGATATATTGTTGATTGGAAATGATGTAGAATTTTCTGGAAAGCATAAAGGAGTGTTTGAAAGGATTTTTTCAAAGAAAGACCTCGGTAAAGCTGCTTACATATTGAGCACCAAGATCTATAGAGATAGATCAAAACGCTTAATAAGTTTTTCAATGAGTACATACCTTGACAAGATTTTGAAGTAGTTCTAAATAGAACAGTCAAAGAAAGAGTTCTTGCCTGTGCTGCAAGGTGTGAAATTGAGTAAGACTCAAAGCCCGACCATGGCAGAAGATAGAAAGAGAATGAAAGTCATTCCCTATGCCTCAGCCATAGGTTCTATAAAGAATGCATGATGTATACCAGATCTGTTGTATACCCTACACTGAGTTTGGCAAGGGAGTACAATAGTGTTCTAGAAGTATATCACTGGACAGCGGTCAAAATTATCCTTAGTGGAATAAGGATATGTTTCTCGATTATGGAGGTGACAAAAGTTTCATCATAAGGGTTACGTCGATGCAAGTTTTGACACTGATCCAGATGACTCTAAGTCTCAATCTGGATACATATTGAAAATGGGAGCAATTAGCTAGAGTAGCTCCATGTAGAGCATTGTTGACATAGAAATTTGCAAAATACATTCGGATCTGAATATGGCAGACCCGTTGACTAAACTTCTCTCACAAGCAAAACATAATCACACCTTAGTATTCTTTGGGTGTTAATCACATGGCGATGAGAACTAAGATTACTGACTCTAGTAAACCCTTTGAGTGTTGGTCACATGGTGATGTGAACTATGGGTGTTAATCACATGGTGATGTGAACTATTGGTGTTAAATCACATGGCGATGTGAACTAGATTATTGACTCTAGTGCAAGTGGGAGACTGAAGGAAATATGCCCTAGAGGTAATAATAAAGTTATTATTTATATTCCCTTATATCATGATAAATTTTTATTATTCATGCTAAAATTGTATTAACCGGAAACTTTGTACATGTGTGAATACATAGAGAAACAGAGTGTCACTAGTATGTCTCTACTTGACTAACTCGTTGAATCAAAGATGGTTATGTTTCCTAGCCATAGACATGAGTTGTCATTTGATTAACGGGATCACATCATTAGATAATGATGTGATTTACTTGACCCATTCTGTTAGCTTAGCACTTGACCGTTTAGTATATTGCTATTGCTTTCTTCATGACTTATACATGTTCCTATGACTATGAGATTATGCAACTCCTGAATACCGGAGGAACACTTTGTGTGCTACCAAACGTCACAATGTAGCTGGGTGATTATAAAGGTGCTCTACAGGTGTCTCCGATGGTACTTGTTGAGTTGGCATAGATCAAGATTAGGATTTTTCACTCCGATTGTCAAAGAGGTATCTCTAGGCCCTCTCGGTAATGTTGGGGAACGTAGCAGAAATTCAAAATTTTCTACGCATCACCAAGATCAATCTATGGAGAAATCTAGCAACGAGGGGAAGGAGAGTGCATCTACATACCCTTGTAGATCGCTAAGCGGAAGCGTTGCAAGAACGCGGATGAAGGAGTCGTACTCGTAGCGATTCAGATCGCGGTTGATTCCGATCTAAGTGCCGAACGGACGACACCTCCGCGTTCAACACACGTACAGCCCAGGGACGTCTCTTCCTTCTTGATCCAGCAAGGGGAGAAGAGAAGTTGAGGGAGAGCTCCGTCAGCACGACGACATGGTGGTGGTGGAGCTCGTGGTTCTCCGGCAGGGCTTCGCCAAGCACCATGGAGGAGGAGGAGAAGGTAGGAGGAGGGAGGGCTGCGCAAGGGAAGAGGTCGCGGCTGCCCTCCCACTCCTCCACTATATATAGGGGCAAGGGGAGAGGGGGAGGCGCCCTAGGGTTTCCCCTAGGGGGCGGCGGCTAGGCAGATTGGATCTCCCTAGGGAAAATCCTAGGGAGACTTGCCCCCCAAGCCAAGCAGGTGGAGGCTTGCCTCCCAAGCCAGGTGGAGGCGCCCCACCTCACCAAGTAACGTGGGAAAGGGTGTGGGGGCGCACCAACCCTTAGTGGGCTGGTTTGCCCCTTCCCCTTTGGCCCATGAGGCCCTCCAACACTTGTTGGGGCTCCCGAAACACCTTTCGGTCATGCAAGCCATAGCCTGGTACCTCCGGAACACTTCCAGACTCCAATACCCTTCGTCCAATATATCGATCTTCACCGCCGGACCATTCCGGAGTTCCTCGTCATGTCCGGGATCTCATCCGGGACTCCGAACAACCTTCGGTAACCACTTACTATTTCCCATAACAACTCTAGCGTCACCAAACCTTAAGTGTGTAGACCCTACGGGTTCGGGAACCATGCAGACATGACCGAGACACCTCTTCGTCCAATAACCAATAGCGGGATCTGGATACCCATATTGGCTCCCACATGTTCCACGATGATCTCGTCGGATGAACCATGATGTCAAGGATTCAATCAATCCCGTATT
The DNA here is from genome assembly GCA_032464435.1 of Aegilops umbellulata. Taxonomy (NCBI): domain Eukaryota; kingdom Viridiplantae; phylum Streptophyta; class Magnoliopsida; order Poales; family Poaceae; genus Aegilops; species Aegilops umbellulata. The sequence continues at coordinate 103,149,190 of CP136060.1, read as the reverse complement.
CAATTCCCTTTGCCTACCGGTATAGTACTTGCCCGAGATTTGATCGTCAGTATCTCGATACCTTGTTCAATCTCGTTACCGGCAAGTCTCTTTACTCGTTCCGTAACACATCATCCCGTGATCAACTCCTTGATCACATTGTGCACATTATGATGATGTCCTATCGAGTGGGCCCAGAGATACCTCTCCGTCACACGGAGTGACAAATCCCAGTCTCGATTCGTGCCAACCCAACAGACACTTTCGGAGATACCCGTAGTGCACCTTTATAGCCACCCAGTTACGTTGTGACGTCTGGCACACCCAAAGTATTCCTACGGTATCCGGGAGTTGCACAATCTCATGGTCTAAGGAAATGATACTTGACATTAGAAAAGCTTTAGCATACGAACTACATGATCTTGTGCTATGCTTAGGATTGGGTCTTGTCCATCACATCATTCTTCTAATGATGTGATCCCGTTATCAATGACATCCAATGTCCATGGTCAGGAAACCATAACCATCTATTGATCAACGAGCTAGTCAACTAGAGGCTTACTAGGGACATGGTGTTGTCCATGTATCCACACATGTATCTGAGTTTCCTATCAATACAATTCTAGCATGGATAATAAACGATTATCATGAACAAGGAAAAATAATAATAACAAATTTATTATTGCCTCTAGGGCATATTTCCTACAGTCTCCCACTTGCACTAGAGTCAATAATCCAGTTTCACATCGCTATGTGATTAACACTTAAGGTCACATCCCCATGTGACTAACACCCAAAGAGTTTACTAGAGTCAATAATCTAGTTCACATTACCATGTGATTAACGCTCAATGAGTTCTGGGTTTGATCATGTTATGCTTGTGAGAGATGTTATAGTCAACAGGTCTGAACCTTTCAGATCCGTGTGTGCTTTACAAATCTCTATGTCATCTCCTAGATGCAGCTACCATGCTCTATTTGGAGCTATTCCAAATAACTGTTCTACTATACGAATCCAGTTTACTACTCAGAATAATCTGGATTAGTGTCAAAGTTTGCATCGGCGTAACCCTTTACGACGAACTCTTTTACCACCTTCATAGTCGAGAAAATTCCTTAGTCCACTAGTTACTAAGGATAACTTTGACCGTTGTGCTGTGATCCATTCTTGGATCACTCTTGTACCCCTTGACTGACTCATGGCAAGGCACACTTCAGGTGCGGTACACAGCATAGCATACTGTAGAGCCTACGTCTAAAGCATAGGGGGCGACCTTCGTCCTTTCTCTCTATTCTGCTGCGGTCAGGTTTCGAGTCTTACTCAATGTTCACACCTTATAACACATCCAAGAACTCTTTCTTTGCCGATCCATTTTGAACTTCTTCAAAATCTTGTCACGGTATGTATTCATTTGAAAGTACTATTAAGCGATTTTGATCTATCCTTATAGATTTTGATGCTCAATGTTCAAGTAGCTTAATCCAGGTTTTCCATTGAAAAACACTTTTCAAACAACCCTATATGCTTTCCAGAAATTCTACATCATTTCCGATCAACAATATGTCAACAACATATACTCATCAGAAATTATATAGTGCTCCCACTCACTTCTTTGGAAATACAAGTTTCTCATAAACTTTGTATAAACCCAAAATCTTTGATCATCATCAAAGCATATAGTCCAACTCCGAGATGCTTACTCCAGTCCTTAGAAGGATTGATGGAGCTTCGCATGCTTGTTAGCATCTTTCAGGATTGTTTAAAACTTCTGGTTGTATCACATACAACCTTTCCTCAAGAAAATCGTGAGGAAACTATGTTTTGACATCCTATCTGCAAGATTTCACAAATAATGAAGTGACTGCTAATATAATTCCAACAGACTCTTAGCATCGCTATGGGTGAGAAAGTCTCACTGTAGTCAACTCCTTGAACTTGTCGGGAAACATCTTAACGACAAGTCGAGCTTTCTTAATGGTGACATTTACCATCATTGTCCGTCTTCCTTTTAAAATCCATCTGTACTCAATAGCCTCACGACCATCGAGCCGTTCTGCCATAGTCTACACTTTGTTTTCATACATGGATCCTCTCTCAGATTTTATGGCCTCGAGCCATTCATCGGGATCCGGGCCCACCATCGCTTCTCCATAGCTCGTAGGTTCATTGTTGTCTAGCAACATGACTTCCAAGATAGGATTACGTACCACTCTGAAGTAGTACGCATCCTTGTCATCCTACGAGGTTTGGGAGTGACTTGATCCGAAGTCTCATGATCACTATCATAAGCTTCCACTTCAATTGGTGTAGGTGCCACAGGTACAACTCTTTGTGCCCTGCTATACACTAGTTGAAGTGACGGTTCAATAACCTCATCAAGTCTCCACCATCCTCCCACTCAATTATTTCGAGAGAAACTTTTCCTCGAGAAAGGACCCGATTCTAGAAACAATCCCTATTGCTTTCGGATCTGAGACAGGAGGTATACCCAACTATTTTAGGTATTCTATGAAGATGCATTCATCCGCTTTTGGTTCGAGCTTATCAGCCTGAAACTTTTCACATAAGCGTCGTAGCCCCAAACTTTTAAGAAACGACAGCTTAGGTTTCTCTAAACCATATGGCGTCGTCTCAACGGAATTGTGTGGTGCCCTATTTAAAGTGAATGCGCTTGTCTCTAATGCCTAACCCATAAACCATCGTGGTAATTCGATAAGAGACATCATGGTATGCATCATATCCAATAGGGTGCAGTTATGATGTTCGGACACACCATCACACTATGGTGTTCCAGGCGGTACTAGTCGTGAAACAATTTCCACAATGTCTCAATTATGTACCAAACTCACAACTCATATATTCATCTCTATGATCATATCATAGCTATTTTATCCTCTTGTCACGACGATCTTCAACTTCATTCTGAAATTACTTGAACCATTCAATAATTCAGACTTGTGTTTCATCAAGTAAACATACTCCGTATCTACTCAAATCATCTGTGAAGTAAGAGCATAACGATATCCACTGCGTGCCTCAGCACTCATTGGACTGCACACATCAAAATGTGTTACTTCCAACAAGTTGCTTTCTTGTTCCATTTTACTGAAACCGAAGCTTTCAGTCATCTTGCCCATGTGGTATGATTTGCATGTCTCTTGCGATTCAAAATCAAGTGAGTCCAAATGGTCCATCTGCATGGAGTTTCTTCATGCGTATATACCAACAGACATGGTTCACATGTCTTAATCCTTTCAAAAAATGAGTGAGTCCAAAGATCCATCAACATGGAGTTTCTTCATGCGTTTTATACCAATATGACTTACATGGCAGTGCCACAAGTAGGTGGTACTATCATTACTATCTTATATCTTTTGGCATGAACATGTGTATCACTATGATCGAGATTCAATAAACCATTCATTTTAGGTGCAAGACCATTGAAGGTATTATTCAAATAAACAAAGTAACTATTATTCTCCTTAAATGAATGATCGTATTGGATAGACATAATCCAATCATGTCTATGCTCAACGCAAACACCAAATAACAATTATTTATGTCTAACACCAATCTCGATGGTAGAGGGAGTATGCGATGCTTGATCACATCAAGCTTGGAAACACTTCCAACACATATCGTCATCTCACCTTTAGCTGGTCTCCGTTTATTCCGTAGCTTTTATTTCGAGTTACTAACACTTAGCAACCGAACCGGTATCTAATACCCTGGTGCTACTAGGAGTACTAGTAAAGTACACATTAACATAATGTATATCCAATATACTTCTATCGACCTTGCCAGCCTTCTTATTTACCAAGTATCTAGGGTAATTCTGCTCCAGTGGCTGTTCCCCTTATTACAGAAGCACTTAGTCTCGGGCTTGGGTTCAACTTTGGGCTTCTTCACTTGAGTAGCAACTGATTTGTCGTTTCATGAAGTATCCCTTTCTTGCCCTTGCCCTTCTTGAAACTAGTGGTTTTTAACTAACCATCAACAATTGATGCTCCTACTTGACTTCTACTTTCGCGGTGTCAAGCATCGCGAATATCTCAAGGATCATCATATCTATCCCTGATATGTTATAGTTCATCACGAAGCTCTAGCAGCTTGGTGGCAATGACTTTGGAGAAACATCACTATCTTATCTGGAAGATCAACTCCCACTCGATTCAAGTGATTGTTGTACTCAGACAATCTGAGCACAAGCTCAACGATTGAGCTTTTCTCCCTTAGTTTGCAGGCTAAGAAAATCATCGGAGGTCTTATACCTCTTGACGTGGGCACAAGCCTGAAATCCTAATTTCAGCCCTCGAAACATCTCATATGTTCCGCGACATTTCAAAAATGTCTTTGGTGCCTCAGTTCTAAACCATTTAACTTTACCGAACTATCATGTAGTCATCAAAACGTGTATGTCAGATGTTCGCCACATCCACAGACCATGTTCGAGGTCCAGCACACTGAGCGGTGCATTAAGGACACAAGCCTTCTACTGTCCGCATAATTGCTACTGTCAACTTTCAACAATATTTTCTCTAGGAACATATCTAAAACAGTAGAACTAAAGCGCGAGCTACGACATAATTTGCAAAAACCTTTTGACTATGTTCAGGATAAACAAGTTCATCTTATGAACTCCCACTCAGATAGACATCCCTCTAGTCATCTAAGTGATTACATGATCCGAGTCAACTAGGCCGTGTCCGATCATCATGTGAGACGGACTAGTCATCATCGGTGAACATCTTCATGTTGATCGTATCTACCATACGACTCATGCTCGACCTTTCGGTCTCTTGTGTTCCGAGGCCATGTCTGTACATGCTAGGCTCGTCAAGTCAACCTAAGTGTTTCGCGTGTGTAAATCTGGCTTACACCCGTTGTATGTGAACGTAAGAATCTATCACACCCGATCATCACGTGGTGCTTCGAAACGACGAACTTTCGCAATGGTGCACAGTTAGGGGGAACACTTTGTTGAAATTTTAATGAGGGATCATCTTATTTACTACCGTCGTTCTAAGCAAATAAGATGTATAAACATGATAAACATCACATGCAATCAAATACTGACATGATATGGCCAATATCATATTGCTCCTTTTGATCTCCATCTTCGGGGCTCCATGATCATCATCGTCACCGGCATGACACCATGATCTCCATCATCATGATCTCCATCATTGTGTCTCCATGAAGTTCTCTCGCCAACTTATTACTTCTACTACTATGGCTACCGGTTAGCAATAAAGTAAAGTAATTACATGGCGTTGTTTAATGACACGCAGGTCATACAATAAATAAAGACAACTCCTATGGCTCCTGCCGGTTGTCATACTTATCGACATGCAAGTCGTGACTCCTATTACAAGAACATGATCAATCTCATACATCACATATCATTCATCACATTCTTCTTGGCCATATCACATCACATAGCATACCCTGCAAAAACAAGTTAGACGTCCTCTAATTGTTGTTTGCATGTTTTACGTGGCTGCTATGGGTTTCTAGCAAGAACGTTTCTTACCTACGCAAAAACCACAACGTGATATGCCAATTGCTATTTACCCTTCATAAGGACCCTTTTCATCGAATCCGATCCGACTAAAGTGGGAGAGACTGGCACCCGCTAGCCACCTTATGCAACATGTGCATGTCAGTCGGTGGAACCTGTCTCACATAAGCGTACGTGTAAGGTTGGTCCGGGCCGCTTCATCCCACAATGCCGCCGAATCAAGATAAGACTAGTAACGGCAAGTAAATTGACAAAATCGACGCCCACAACTACTTTGTGTTCTACTCGTGCATAGAAACTACGCATAGACCTAGCTCATGATGCCACTGTTGGGGAACGTAGCAGAAATTCAAAATTTTCTACGCATCACCTAGATCAATCTATGGAGAAATCTAGCAGCGAGGGGAAGGAGAGTGCATCTACATACCCTTGTAGATCGCTAAGCGGAAGCGTTGCAAGAACGCGGATGAAGGAGTCGTACTCGTAGCGATTCAGATCGCAGTTGATTCCGATCTAAGTGCCGAACGGGCGGCACCTCCACGTTCAACACACGTACAGCCCGGGGACGTGTCCTCCTTCTTGATCCAGCAAGGGGAGAGGAGAAGTTGAGGGAGAGCTCCGTCAGCACGACGATGTGGTGGTGGTGGAGCTCGTGGTTCTCCGGCAGGGCTTCGCCAAGCACCATGGAGGAGGAGGAGAAGGTAGGAGGAGGGAGGGCTGCGCCAGGGAAGAGGTTGCGGCTGCCCTCCCACTCCTCCACTATATATAGGGGCAAGGGGAGAGGGGGAGGCGCCCTAGGGTTTCCCCTAGGGGGCGGCGGCTAGGCAGATTGGATCTCCCTAGGGAAAATCCTAGGGAGACTTGCCCCCCAAGCCAAGCAGGTGGAGGCTTGCCTCCCAAGCCAGGTGGAGGCGCCCCACCTCCCCAAGTAACGTGGGAAAGGGTGTGGGGGCGCACCAACCCTTAGTGGGCTGGTTTGCCCCTTCCCCTTTGGCCCATGAGGCCCTCCAACACTTGTCGGGGCTCCCGAAACACCTTTCGGTCATGCTGGCCATAGCCTGGTACCTCCGGAACACTTCTGGACTCCAATACCCTTCGTCCAATATACCGATCTTCACCGCCGGACCATTCCGGAGATCTTCGTCACGTCCGGGATCTCATCCGGGACTCCGAACAACCTTCGGTAATCACTTACTATTTCCCATAACAACGCTAGCGTCACCAAACCTTAAGTGTGTAGACCCTACGGGTTCGGAAACCATGCAGACATGACCGAGACACCTCTTCGGCCAATAACCAATAGCGGGATCTGGATACCCATATTGGCTCCCACATGTTCCACGATGATCTCATCGGATGAACCACGATGTCAAGGATTCAATCAATCCCGTATTCAATTCCCTTTGTCTACCGGTATAGTACTTGCCCGAGATTCGATCGTGGTATCTCGATACCTTGTTCAATCTCGTTACCGGCAAGTCTCTTTACTCGTTCCGTAGCACATCATCCGGTGATCAACTCCTTGATCAAATTGTGCACATTATGATGATGTCCTACCGAGTGGGCCCAGAGATACCTCTCCGTCACACGGATTGACAAATCCCAGTCTCGATTCGTGCCAACCCAACAGACACTTTCGGAGATACCTGTAGTGCACCTTTATAGCCACCCAGTTACGTTGTGACGTCTGGCACACCCAAAGTATTCCTACGGTATCCGGGAGTTGCACAATCTCATGGTCTAAGGAAATGACACTTGACATTAGAAAAGCTTTATCATACGAACTACACGATCTTGTGTTATGCTTAGGATTGGGTCTTGTCCATCACATCATTCTTCTAATGATGTGATCCCGTTATCAATGACATCCAATGTCCATGGTCAGGAAACCGTAACCATCTATTGATCAACGAGCTAGTCAACTAGAGGCTTACTAGAGACATGGTGTTGTCTATGTATCCACACATGTATCTGAGTTTCCTATCAATACAATTCTAGCATGGATAATAAACGATTATCATGAACAAGGAAATATAATAATAACTAATTTATTATTGCCTCTAGGGCATATTTCCAACAGTAATGCACATCACTATAGTCCTTGCAAACAATGTAACTAATGAGTTAGTTGTGGTATGATGCATTATGGAACGAGTAAAGAGACTTGCTGGTAACGAGACTGAACTAGGTATTGTGATACCGACATCGAATCTTGGGCAAGTAACATACCGATGACAAAGGGAACAACGTATGTTGTTATGCAGTTTGACCGATAAAGATCTTCGTAGAATATGTTTGAACCAATATGAGCATCCAGGTTCCGCTATTGGTTATTGACCGGAGACATGTTTCGGTCATGTCTACATAGTTCTCGAACCCGTAGGGTCCGCACGCTTAACGTTCGGTGACGATCGGTATTATGAGTTTATGTGTTTTGATGTACCGAAGATAGTTCGGAGTCCCAGATATGATCACGGACATGATGAGGGGTCTCGAAATGGTCGAGACATAAAGATCGATATATTGGACGACTATATTTGGACGTCGGAATGGTTCCGGGTGAGTTCGGGCATATACCGGAGCACCGGGAGGTTACCGGAACCCCCCGGGATGTATATGGGCCTTATTGGGCCATAGTGGGAGAGGGGAGAAGGGAGCAAAGGAGCGAGCGTGCCCCAAGCCCAATCCGAATTGCATGGGGGGCCCGCCCCCCTTTCCTTCCTCCTTCCTCCCCCTTCCTTCCTCTCCTAATCCAACTAGGGAAAGGGGGAATCCTACTCTTGGTGGGAGTAGGACTCCCCTTGGGGTGCTCCTAGGAGGCCGACCCTCTCCCCCTCCTCCACTCTTTTATATACAGGGGAGGGGGCACCCCATAGACACACAAGTTGTTCATTGATCTCTTAGCCGTGTGCGGTGCCCCCCTCCACCATAATCCACCTCGGTCATATCGTCATAGTGCTTAGGCGAAGCCCTGCGCCGGTAGCTTCATCATCACCGTCATTACGACGTCGTGCTGACGGAGCTCTCCCTTGACACTCTGCTGGATCATGAGTTCGTGGGACGTCACCGAGCTGAACGTGTGCAGTTCGCGAGGGTGCCGTACGTTCGGTACTAGGATCGGTCGATCGTGAAGGCGTACGACTACATCAACCGCGTTGTCATAACGCTTCCGCTCACGGTCTACGAGGGTACGTAGACAACACTCTCCCCTCTCGTTGCTATGCATCACCATGATCGTGCGTGTGCGTAGGATTTTTTTAAAATTACTACGTTCCCCAACAGTGGCATCCGAGCCAGGTTTAGGCGTAGATGTTATATGCATGAGTAGAACACAAGTGAGTTATGGGCGATAATAGTTATACTGCTTACCAGCATGTCATACTTTGATTCGGTGGTATTGTGGGATGAAGCGGCCCAGACCAACATTACGCGTATGCTTACGCAAGACTGGTTCTACCGACGTGCGCCGCACACAGGTGGCTGGCGGGTGTCAGTTTCTCCAACTTTAGTTGAATCGAGTGTGGCTACGCCCGGTCCTTGTTGAAGGTTAAAACTGCACATACTTGACGAAAAATCATTGTGGTTTTGATGCGTAGGTAAGAACGGTTCTTGCTGAGCCCGCAGCCACGTAAAACTTGCAACAACAAAGTAGAGGACGTCTAACTTGTTTTTGCAGGGCTTGCTATGATGTGATATGGTCAAGACGCGATGATATATAAATTGTTGTATGAGATGATCATGTTTTGTTGAAGTTATCGGCAACTGGCAGTAGCCTTATGGTTGTCTCTTTATTGCATAAGATGCAAGCACCATATAATTGCTTTACTTTATCGCTATGCGATAGCAATAGTTGCAAAAGCAATAGTTGGCGAGACGACCATGTGACGACACGTTGATAGAGATCAAGATGATGGAGATCATGGTGTCATGCCGGTGACGATGGAGATCATGACAGTACTTTGGAGATGGAGATCAAAGGCACAAGATGATGATGGCCATATCATGTCGCATATTTTGATTGCATGTGATGTTTATCTTTTATACATCTTATTTTGCTTAGTTCGGCGGTAGCTTTATAAGATGATCCCTTACTAAAATTTCAAGGTATAAGTGTTCTCCCTGAGTATGCACCGTTGCGACAGTTCTTCATGCTGAGACACCACGTGATGATCGGGTGTGATAAGCTCTACGTTCACATACAACGGGTGCAAGCCAGTTTTGCACACGCAGAATACTCGGGTTAAACTTGACGAGACTAGCATATGCAGATATGGCCTCGGAACACTGGATATTGAAAGGTCGAGCGTGAATCATATAGTAGATATGATCAACACTGTGATGTTCACCATTGAAAACTACTCCATCTCACATGATGATCGGACATGGTTTAGTTGATATGGATCACGTGATCATTTAGATGACTAGAGGGATGTCTATCTAAGTGGGAGTTCTTAAATAATATGATTAATTGAACTTTAATTTATCATGAACTAAGTACCTGGTAGTATTTTGCATGTCTATGTTGTAGATCAATAACTCGCGATCTAGCTCCCCGTTTATTTTTGATATGTTCCTAGAGGAAAAACTATGTTGAAAATGTTAGTAGCAATGATGCGGACTAGGTCCGTGATCTGAGGATTATCCTCATTGCTGCACAGAAGAATTATGTCCTTTATGCACCGCTAGGTGACAGAACTATTGCATGAGCAGATGCAGACATTATGAACATTTGACAAAGCTCGATATGATGACTACTTGATAGTTTAGTGCACCATGCTTTGAGGCTTAGAATCGGCTTCAAAGATGTTTTGAACGCCACGGAGCATATGAGATGTTCCAAGAGTTGAAATTAGTATTTCAGACTCATACACATGTCGAAAGGTATGAGACCTTTGACAAGCACTTTGCCAACAAGATGGAGGAGAATAGCACAGCTAGTGAGCATGTGCTCAGAATGACTGAGTACTACAATCACTTGAATCAAGTGGGAGTTAATCTTCCAGATAAGATAGTGATTGACAGAGTTCTCTAGTCACTATCACCAAGTTACTAGAACTTCGTGATGAACTATAATATGCAAGGGATAACGGAAACGATTCCCAAGCTCTTTGTGATGCTGAAATCGACGAAGATAGAAATCAAGAAAAGCATCAAGTGTTGATGGTTGACAAGACCACTAGTTTCAAGAAAAGGGCAAAGGGAAGAAGGGGAACTTCAAGAAGAACGACAAGCAAGTTGCTGCTCAAGTGAAGAAGCCCAAGTCTGGACCTAAGCCTGAGACTAAGTGCTTCTACTGCAAATGGACCGGTCACTGGAAGCAGAACTGCCCCAAGTATTTGGCGGATAAGAAGGATGGCAAAGTGAACAAAGGTATATTTGATATACATGTTATTGATGTGTACTTTACTAGTGTTTATAGCAACCACTCAGTATTTGACACTAGTTCAGTTGCTAAGATTACACGGGAGTTGCAGAATGAATATAGACTAGTTAAGGGTGAAGTGACAATGTGTGTTGGAAGTGGTTCCGAGATTGATATGATGATCATCGCACACTCCCTATACTTTTAGGATTAGTGTTGAACCTAAATAAATGTTATTTGGTGTTTGCGTTAAGCATGAATATGATTTGATCATGTTTATTACAATACGGTTATTCATTTAAAGTCAGAGGATAATTGTTGTTCTGCTTACATGAATAAAACCTTCAATGGTCATACACCCAAGGTGAATGGTTTATTGAATCTTGATCGTAGTGATACACATATTCATAATATTGAAGCCAAAAAGATGCAAAGTTAATAATGATAGTGCAACTTATTTGTGGCACTGCCGTTTAGGTCATATTGGTGTAAAGCGCAAGAAGGAAATCCATGCTGATGGGCTTTTGGAATCACTTGATTATGAATCAGTTGATGCTTGCAAACCATGCCTCATGGGCAAGATGACTAAGACTCTGTTCTTCGGAACAATGGAGTGAGCAACAGACTTGTTGGAAATAATAGATACTGATGTATGCAGTCCGATGAGTGTTGAGGCTCGCAGCAGGTATCGTTATTTTCTGACCTTCACAGATGATTTGAGCGGATATGGGTATATCTACTTGATGAAACATAAATATGAAACATTTGAAAAGTTCATATAATTTCAGAGTGAAGTGGAAAATTATCGTAACAAGAAAATAAAGTTTCTACAAACTGATCGTGGAGGAGAATATTTGAGTTACGAGTTTGGTCTTCATTTGAAACAATGCGGAATAGTTTTGCAACTCACGCCACCTGGAACACCACGGCGTAATGGTGTGTCCGAACATCGTAACCGTACTTTATTAGATATGGTGCAATCTATGATGTCTCTTACCGATTTACCACTATCGTTCTGGGGTTATGCATTAGAGACAGCTGCATTCACGTTAAATAGGGCACCATCTAAATCCGTTGAGATGACACCATATGAACTCTGGTTTGGCAAGAAACCAAAGTTGTCGTTTCTTAAAGTTTGGGGTTGCGATGCTTGTGTGAAAAAGTTTCATCCTGATAAGCTCAAACCCAAATCGGAGAAATGTGTCTTCATAGGATACCCAAAGGAGACAGTTGGGTACACCTTCTATCACAGATCCGAAGGCAAGACATTCGTTGCTAAGAATGGATCCTTTCTAGAGAAGGAGTTTCTCTCGAAAGAAGTGAGTGGGAGGTAAGTAGAACTTGATGAGGTAACTGTACCTGCTCCCTTATTGGAAAGTAGTTCATCACATAAATCTGTTCCTGTGACTCCTACACCAATTAGTGAGGAAGCTAATGATGATGATCATGTAACTTCAGATCAAGTTACTACCGAACCTTGTAGGTCAACCAGAGTGAGATCCGCACAAGATTGGTATGGTAATCCTATTCTAGAGGTCATGTTTCTTGACCATGACAAACCTACGAACTATGAGGAAGCGATGATGAGCCCAGATTTCGTGAAATGGCTTAAGGCCATGAAATCTGAGATGGGATCCATGTATGAGAACAAAGTGTGGACTTTGGTTGACTTGCCCAATGATCGGCAAGCCATAGAAAATAAATGGATCTTCAAGAGGAAGACGGACGCTGATAGTAGTGTTACTGTCTACAAAGCTAGACTTGTCGAAAAAGGTTTTTGACAAAGTTCAAGGTGTTGACTACGATGAGATTTTCTCACTCGTAGCAATGCTTTAAGTCTGTCCGAATCATGTTAGCAAATTGCCACATTTTATGAGATCTAGCAAATAAATGTCAAAACTACATTCCTTAATGCATTTCTTAAATAAGAGTTGTATATGATGCAACCAGAAGGTTTTGTCGATCCTAAAGGTGCTAACAAAATGTGCAAGCTCCAGCGATCCATCCATGGACTGGTGCAATGCATCTCGGAGTTAGAATATATGCTTTGATGAGTTGATCAAAGCATATAGATTTATACAGACTTGCGGTGAAGCCTGTATTTACAAGAAAATGAGTGGGAGCACTACAATTTTCTGATAAGTATATGTGAAAGATATATTGTTGATCGGAAATGATGTAGAATTTTCTGGAAAGCATAAAGGAGTGTTTGAAAGGAGATTTTCAAAGAAAGACCTCGATAAAGCTGCTTATATATTGAGCACCAAGTTCTATAGAGATAGATCAAAATGCTTAATAAGTTTTTCAATGAGTACATACCTTGACAAGATTTTTAAGTAGTTCTAAATGGAACAGTCAAAGAAATAGTTCTTGCCTGTGCTGCAAGGTGTGAAATTGAGTAAGACTCAAAGCCCGACCACGGCAGAAGATAGAAAGAGAATGAAAGTCATTCCCTATGCCTCAGCCATAGGTTCTATAAAGAATGCCATGCTGTGTACCAGATCTATTGTATACCCTACACTGAGTTTGGCAAGGGTGTGCAATAGTGTTCTAGAAGTAGATCACTGGACAGTGGTCAAAATTATCCTTAGTGGAATAAGGATATGTTTCTCAATTATGGAGGTGACAAAAGGTTCATCATAAGGGTTACGTCGATGCAAGTTTTGACCGCTGTCCAAATGACTCTAAGTCTCAATCTGGATACATATTGAAAGTGGGAGCAATTAGCTAGAGTAGCTCCATGCAGAGCATTGTTGACATAGAAATATGCAAAATACATTCGGATCTGAATATGGCAGACCCGTTGACTAAACTTCTCTCACAAGCAAAACATAATCACACCTTAGTACTCTTTGGGTGTTAATCACATGGCGATGTGAACTAAGATTACTGACTCTAGTAAACCCAATGAGTGTTGGTCACATGGTGATGTGAACTATGGGTGTTAATCACAAGGTGATGTGAACTATTGGTGTTAAATCACATGGCTATGTGAACTAGATTATTGACTCTAGTGCAACTGGGAGACTGAAGGAAATATGCCCTAGAGGCAATAATAAAGTTGTTATTTATATTCCCATATATCATGATAAATGTTTATTATTCATGCTAAAATTGTATTAACCTGAAACTTCGTACATGTGTGAATACATAGACAAACAGAGTGTCACTAGTATGTCTCTACTTGACTAACTCGTTGAATCAAAGATGGTTATGTTTCGTAGCCATAGACATGAGTTGTCATTTGATTAACGGGATCACATCATTAGATAATGATGTGATTTACTTGACCCATTCCGTGAGCTTAGCACTTGACCGTTTAGTATATTGCTATTGCTTTCTTCATGACTTATACATGTTCCTGTGACTATGAGATTATGCAACTCCCGAATACCGGAGGAACACTTTGTGTGGTACCAAACGTCACAACGTAGCTGGGTGATTATAAAGGTGCTCTACAGGTGTCTCCGATGGTACTTGTTGAGTTGGCATAGATCAAGATTAGGATTTGTCACTCCGATTGTCAGAGAGGTATCTCTAGGCCCTCTCGGTAATGCACATCACTATAAGCCTTGCAAACAATGTAACTAATGAGTTAGTTGCGGGATGATGCATTACGGAACGAGTAAAGAGACTTGTCGGTAATGAGACTGAACTAGGTATTGAGATACCGACATCGAATCTCGGGCAAGTAACATACCGATGACAAAGGGAACAACGTATGTTGTTATGCAGTTAGACCGATAAAGATCTTCGTAGAATATGTTTGAACCAATATGAGCATCCAGGTTCCGCTATTGGTTATTGACCGGAGACATGTTTCGGTCATGTCTACATAGTTCTCGAACCCGTAGGGTCCGCACGCTTAATGTTCGGTGACGATCGGTATTATGAGTTTATGTGTTTTGATGTACCGAAGATAGTTCGGAGTCCCAGATATGATCACGGACATGATGAGGGGTCTCGAAATGGTCGAGACATAAAGATCGATATATTGGACGACTATATTTGGACGTCGGAATGGTTCCGGGTGAGTTCGGGCATATACCGGAGCACCGGGAGGTTACCGGAACCCCCCGGGATGTATATGGGCCTTATTGGGCCATAGCGGGAGAGGGGAGAAGGGAGCAAAGGAGCGAGCATGCCCCCCAAGCCCAATCCAAATTGCGTGGGCCCCCCCCCTTTCCTTCCTCCTTCCTCCCCCTTCCTTCCTCTCCTAATCCAACTAGGGAAGGGGGGAATCCTACTCCCGGTGGGAGTAGGACTCCCCTTGGGGTGCTCCTAGGAGGCCAACCCTCTCCCCCTCTTCCACTCCTTTATATACGGGGGAGGGGGCACCCCATAGACACACAAGTTGATCATTGATCTCTTAGCCGTGTGCGGTGCCTCCCTCCACCATAATCCACCTCGGTCATATCGTCATAGTGCTTAGGCGAAGCCCTGCGCCGGTAGTTTCATTATCACCGTCATTACGACGTCGTGCTGACGAAGCTCTCCCTCGACACTCTGCTGGATCGTGCGTTCGTGGGACGTCACCGAGCTGAACATGTGCAGTTCGCGGAGGTGTCGTACGTTCGGTACTAGGATCGGTCGATCGTGAAGACGTACGACTACATCAACTGCGTTGTCATAACGCTTCCGCTTACGGTCTACGAGGGTACGTAGACAACACTCTCCCCTCTCGTTGCTATGCATCACCATGACTTGCGTGTGCGTAGGAAAATTTTGAAATTACTATGTTCCCCAACAAGAACTTCAAATAATCATGATGATATCCAAGCAATGATCAATACATAGGCATCACGTCCAAGATTAGTAGACCGACTCCTGCCGGCATCTACTACTATTACTCCACACATCGACCGCTATCCAACATGCATCTAGTGTATTAAGTTCATGGAAAAACGGAGTAATGCAATAAGAACAATGACATGATGTAGACAAGATCCGTTTATCTATATGGCGGTAGCTATAGATCTCGTCTTTTTATCCTTAGTATTAACGATCCATATGTGTCGGTTCCCTTTCTGTCACTGGGATCAAGCACCGTAAGATCGAACCCACTACCGGGAACCTCTTCCCATTGCAAGATAATAGATCAAGTTGGCCGAACAAAACCCAAATATCAGAGAAGAAATACGAGGCTATAAGAGATCATGCATATAAGAGATCAAAGAAACTCAAATAACCTTCATGGATATAAAAAGATATAACTGATCATAAACTCGAAGTTCATCAGATCCCAACAAACACACCGCAAAAGACTTACATCATATGGATCTCCAAGAGACCATTGCATGGAGAATCAAAAGAGAGAGAGAGAGAGAGGAAGCCATCTAGCTACTAACTACGGACCCAAAGGTCTACAAAGAACTACTCACGCATCATCGAAGAGGCACCAATGGAAGTGGTGAACCCCTCCGTGACGGTGTCTAGATTGGATCTGGTGGTTCTGGACTCTGCAGCAGCTGGATGAATATTTCGTCGACTCCCCTAGGGTTTGTGTAATTTTGGGGTATTTATAGAGCAAAGAGGCGTTCTGGGGGCACCCGAGGTGGGCACAACCCACCAGGGCACGCCTGGGCCTCCTGGCGCACCCTAGTGGGTTGTGCCCCCCTCGGGGCACCCCCAGGTGCAACCAGGGCCCATTGCCTTCCTTCTGGCCCATAAAAAATCATCGGGGACTTTCGTGGCATTTGGACTCCATTTGATAGTGATTTCCTGCGATGTAAAAAACATGGGAAAACAGCAACTGGCACTTGGCACTATGTCAATAGGTTAGTCCCAAAAATGATATAAAATGACTATAAAATTATTATAAAACATCCAAGATTGATAATAAAATAGCATGGAACAATAAAAAATTATAGATACGTTGGAGACGTATCAGCATCCCGAAGCTTAACTCCTACTCGTCCTCGAGTAGGTAAGTTGTAAAAACAGAATTTTTGATGTGGAGTGTTGTTCATCAAGTCATATCATATTATTTTCTTTATAGCATGGACATTTGGACTTTTAAGTGATTCAAAGCAATAGTCTAGTTTTGACATAATAATTTAGATACTCAAGCATATCAACAAGCAACCATGTCTTTCAAAATATTAATGCTAAAACAAGTTATCCCTAGCCCATCATGCTCAAACATTGATCCATTCATGGCATACGCTCGAATATTAACTACACCCAATACTTGAGCACGATCATATTGCCTCTTAGTTGGTGCTTTTTATAAGAGAAGATGGAGACTCAAAGTAAAAAATAAAAATTGCATAAAGTAAAAGAAAGGCCCTTCCCAGAGGGAAGTAGGGATTTGTAGAGGTGCCAGAGCTCAAAGCGGAAAATTAGAGATAAAAACATTTTGGGAGGTGTATCCATCCCACCAACGAAAACGACGTAGAGCTACGAACACTTTCCTTGCTAGATACGCCATAGGCGGTTCCCAAACAGAAAATAAAGTTTATTTTTTTTTCTACCATAATTTCACTTTCCATGGCTAGCCGTATCCACGGGTGCCTTCCATACCAACACTTTCCAAGGAATTTATTATTTGACAACATAAAGTAAATTCATTTTTGCATTTCGGGACTGGGAATCCCTAAAACCTTTGCCTTACTCTCATGCAATGACAAGTGAATAAACACTCATCGTGAGAATAACACATCCATCATGGAAAATATTAGCCACCCGTTACCGTTGCGCGAGCGAAACAAACACACAAAAGAGAAGTTTATTTTGAAAATTAGAGATAGCACATGCAAATTTTCTTAGAACGGCAAAAGAATACTGCATATAGGTAGATATAGTGGACTCATGTGGCAAAACTGGTTAAAGGATTTTGGATGCACAAGTAGAGGTCATACTTAGTGCAAAATGAAGGCTAGCAAAAAGATTGAGAAGCGACCAACCAAGAAACGAATAATCTCATAAGCAAGCATTAAGCATAATTAACACCTAATAATGCACCACAAGTAGGATATAATTTCCATTGCATGATTATTGACTTTCGTGCATGCATAGGGAATCACAAACCTTAACACCAATATTCTTACTAAAGCACAATTACTCATCAACATAACTCACATATCACATCATCATATCTCAAAACTATTACTAAGAATCAAGTTTATTTCGTCCAATGATCTTCATGAGAATTTTTACTTTATCCTTCCTGGATATCTATCACTTTGGGACTAATTTTCATGTGTTGCTTTTCATAAGCTCAAACAAATATAAGTGAAGATCATGAGCATAACAATTTTCTTTCTCTACGAATAATTTAAGTGAAGCAAGAGAGAATTTCCTAAAAAATTTACTAACTCTCAAATAAATCTAAGTGAAGAAAGAGAGCATTTCTTCAAAAATAACAAAGCAAACCGTTCTCAAAAAAATATAAGTGAAGCACTAGAGCATGTCCTAGCTCATAAAATATTTAAGTGAAGCATAGAGAGCAATTCTAGCAAGTCATGGTATAATTTCGGCTCTCTCAAATAAGTGTGTCCAGCAAGGTTTATGGCTTAAAACACAAAATAAAACAAGCAAAGACACATATCATACAAGACGCTCCAAGCCAAACACATATCATATGACGAATAAAAATATAGCCTCGAGTAAAATACCGATAGTTGTTGGAAGAAAGCGGGGATGCCACTCGGGGGCATCCCCAAGCTTAGTTGGTTGCTCATTTTTGGATAATAGCTTGGGATGCTGGGGCATCCCCAAGCTTAGGCTCCTACATCCTTCCTTCATCCATCATAAGATAACCCAAAACTTGAAAACTTCACTCACACAAAACTCAACAAAACCTTCATGAGATCCGTTAGTATAAGAAAGCAAACCACTACTATAAGTGCTGTCTTAAACCAATTCATATTTTGTTTTTATATTACATCTACTGTATTCCAAGTTTTCTATGGCAAAAAATCATCAACGAAAACCATAGAGCCATCAAAATAAGCACACAACACAAAGAAAAACAGAATCTGTCAAAACAGAACAGTCTGTAGTAATCTGGCTTTGGCGAATACTTCTGGAACTCCAAAAATTCTACCAACATAGGAAGACCAGGGTAATTTGTATATAAATCTTATGCAAAAATAATAAGAACAAAATCTCTTTTCTGTGATTTATTAAAATTATTTTCGTGAGCACAAAGTTTCTGTCTTTTTCAGCAATATCAAACAACTATCACCCAAGAAGATCCTGAGGGCTTTACTTGGCACAAACACTAATTAAAACAAAAAACACAATCATACCAGTAGCATAATTGTGCAAACACACAAAAACATAAAGCAAAAAGCAAAAATGATTTTTATTCATTGGGTTGCCTCCCAACAAGCGTTATAGATTTACGCTCTTAGCTAGGCATAAAATTTCAATGATGCTAAAACGGAAGATAATATTTGAAACACAAAGAGAGCATCATGAAACATGTGACAAACACATTTTAGTCTAGCATACTTCCTATGCATAGTAATTTATAGGAAAACAAATTGTCAAAATAAGAAATATCTAGCATATGCGAAGGAGAGGAATAAAACATTGACAATCTCAACATAACGAGAGGAAATTTAATAACATGAAAATTTCTACAACCATATATTCATCTCTCATAATAATTATATGTAGGATCATAATCAAATTCAATAATATAGCTATTATATAAAATTTTCTCTTCATGATCCACATGCATAAAAGTTTTATAATCTTCCAAGATAGTGGGATTAACATCAACTAAAGTGATGACCTCTCCGAACCCACTTTTGTCAAAATTTTCATAAGATTGAACACTCTCCAAATATGTGGGATTATTTTTATCTAAAGTTGACACTCTTCCAAACCCACTTTCAATATTATTGCAAACATTAATATCAATAGCATATTCATCATGAGGCATAAATAAATTTTCAAGATCATAAGAATCATCACCCTAATCATGATCATTGCAACAAGTAGTGGACATAGAAAAACTAGCATTCCCAAGCTTGGGGTTTTGCAAATTATTAGCACAATTGACATTGATAGAATTTATAGTAAAATCATTGCAATCGTACTTTTCATTCAAGGAGCTATCATGAATCACTTCATAAATTTCTTCATCACAATTTTCAGATTCACAAATCTCAATCAAAACTTCATAAAGATAATCAAGTGCACTCGACCCACTTGCAATTGGTTCAACATATTCATATCTTTTGAAAAGATTAGCAAGTGGATGAGGATCCATATCAATATTTTTTTAGCAAGCGAATATGCAAGCAAATAGAAGGCACATGGTAACACAAGCAAAGGTAGCAAACAAGATTGCACACAAAAACAGATCTGACAAGAAAACGGCAAACGGTAAAAGAGAGGCGAATAAATGACAAATTTTTGTGAAGTGGGAGAGGGGAAAACGAGAGGCAAATGGAAAATAATGTAAATTGCGAGGAGATGAGATTTGTGATTAGGAACCTGGTTATGTTGAAGATCCTCCCCGGCAACGGCGCCAGAAATTTCCCTTGATGATGTTTGCTAAGACTACATCGGTGTTTCCCCCAAGAGGAGAGGATGATGTTGCACAACAACGGTAGATATTTCCCTCAGTAATGAAACCAAGATATCGAACCAGTAGGAGAACCAAGCAACAAAACGTAAACAGCCCCTGCACATAAATAACAGCCACTCGCAACCCGACGTGTTAAAGGGGTTGTCAATCCCTTTCGGGTATGGCGCCAGAAGGCACGATGACGGGAGAAAATTATAATAGATTGAAATAATAGATCACAAATAAAATAAAGTGCGGCAAAATATTTTTGTATTTTTGGTTTAATAGATCTGAATAAAAACGCCAAGGAAGAAATAGATCACAAGGCAAATATATGAGAAAGAAGACCCGGGGGCCGTAAGTTTCACTAGTGGCTTCTCTCGAGAAAAATAGCAAACAGTGGGTAAGCAAATTACTGTTGGGCAATTGAGAGAACTTCAAATAATCATGACGATATCCAGGCAATGATCAATACATAGGCATCACGTCCAAGATTAGTAGACCGACTCCTGCTTGCATCTACTACTATTACACCACACATCAACCGCTATCCAGCATGCATCTAGTGTATTAAGTTCATGGAAAAACGGAGTAATGCAATAAGAACAATGACATGATGTAGGCGAGATACATTTATCTATATGGCGGTAGCTATAGATCTCGTCTTTTTATCCTTAGTAGCATTGATACATACATGTCGGTTCCCTTTCTGTCACTGGGATCAAGCACCGTAAGATCGAACCCACTACCAGGCACCTCTTCCCATTGTAAGATAAATAGACCAAGTTGGCCAAACAAAACCCAAATATCGGAGAAGAAATATGGGGCTATAAGAGATCATGCATATAAAAGATCAAAGAAACTCAAATAACTTTCATGGATATAAAAAGATATAACTGATCATAAACTCGAAGTTCATCAGATCCCAACAAACACACCACAAAAGACTTACATCATATGGATCTCCAAGAGACCATTGTGTTGAGAATGAAAAGAGAGAGAGAGGAAGCCATATAGCTACTAACTATGGACCCGAAGGTCTACAAAGAACTACTCACGCATTATCGGAGAGGCACCAATGGTAGTGGTGAACCCCTCCGTGACGGTGTCCAGATTGGATCCGGTGGTTCTGGACTCTATGGTAGCTGGATGAATATTTCGTCGACTCCCCTAGGGTTTGTGGATTTTTGGGGTATTTATAGAGCAAAGAGGAGGTCCGGGGGGCACTCGAGGTGGGCACAACCCACCAGGGCGCGCCTGGGCCTCCTAGCACGCCTTGGTGGGTTGTGCCCCCCTCGGGGCACCCCCAGGTGCAACCAGGGCCCATTGCCTTCCTTCTGGCCCATAAAAAATCATCATGGAGTTTCTTGGCATTTGGAATCCGTTTGATATTGATTTTCTGTGATGTAAAAAACATGGAAAAAATAGCAACTAGCACTTGGCACTATGTCAATGGGTTAGTCCCCAAAAATGGTATAAAATGACTATAAAACAGCGAAGATTGATATTAAAACAACATGGAACAATCAAAATTTATAGATACGTTGGAGACGTATAATCCCTCGCATCTATTCTTCTTCACAGGTCTATGCAGTCTGTTGAGGATTTTGCTCGGCCAATGAGCATGGCTGATGGAGAAGATATTCTTTTGGGTACAACAGATGGGTCAAAAGCACCGAATGCAAAGGGACCAATGGTAGGCCCTGCAAATGGCAATAGAAAAAGAAATGCGCCCAGTGCTGACGAGCAAGAATAAGATGCTCCGAAGAAAAAGAATGGTGGTAGACAACCATACGCAAATTTAGTTGAATACATCTCTCATGATAATCACAAAACTATTCCAGGAGAGTCAAAATGAGAAAGAGACAAGCGTCTGCAAAGGATTTGACGCCACTGGGTGCGCAAGTGGTTCAACTATGAAATGATTCATCTTCATTTTGCGAAGAACTTTGCCTTTCATCCTCCATGGGGTGATTGCCGCGAAATTGGTCTCATTCGTGCTGGTGATCCCCTGGAGAGACCGCCGCCACCACCAAATGCTGGTAAGTCCTCCCTTCGCACTCCCACATCCTATCTTGGTGAACTGGCAAAGCGTCAGAAGAATGCCCTCAAGAGAGCCAAGAAGGCAGAAAAAGAAAGAGCTCGTGAAGAAGAAAATTGTCGCCTTCTCAAAGATGAAGTAGAGAGGAAAATGGCCGAGGGAAAATGAGAAGGACGTTCTAAGCGCAAACATGATCCCAGCACTGCTGCATTGAAGAAAAAGAGTGCACCAAAGAAAAGGTCGACTGAACCAACCGACAGTAATGCCAAAAGCAATTCTTTAGATAAAGATGATCCACCGCCAATAAGAGAGGAAATTGATCCTACTCTCAGTGAGCAAGTGAACATCACAACCTCTACAGTGCTACCTGATCTTCGTGCTCGTACTGCTCCAATAGCACCTCCGAAGAAGATCATTTTGAAAAGAAAGATTCCACCTACTACTGTTACCATGAAGGATTATGTGAATACAACTCCCCATCCTAAGGCAATAAACTTGAAGGATTTCGTAGTTGATGCTCCAGTCAGCACTCACAAGCTAGGCAAACCAATTCCAAAGACAAAGATGAAGAACATCAAGGCGCCAACCACCGAGCAAACTGCTCCTCAAGATGCTACACCGAAGGAAAAGGCTGCCAAGTTTGCTCCTACTTTGACTCAACCATTGGCTTGTATGCCACCATCCGAGCAAGTTCCCGTGCAAACTGCTACGGTTACACAGACTGAAGTCCATTCTGATGCTCCACATTATTACAATCATGTATTCATCATGCAGCAACTTGACAAGTTCATGGAAAGTCCATTCAATGGTGAAGTGGCATCTTTGCCAATTCCTTCTGAAGTTATTTCTCAAGCATTTGATGTTGTATGAGACGTGAGAGAAGATTCTGTTGGAATCAACACCCTCAGTGCCGTTCTCAATGACCTTGATGGTCGAATGGAAACTGCGTCTTCCAAGTTTGTCATCAAACAACTTGAAGAATTTTACATGGATATCAATCGGGCTTTGAATATCCTCCGAAGCAGAAGATTGGGTTTTCACGGATCTTGATGATATTGTTCGAAAGATCTTCCTTGAGCATCAAGCACAAGCCACTGGCTATAATGATCTTGTCAAGGGACACATTGATCAAACTACTCAGCAGATACAAAAGAGGCAAAATAAAACTGCAAAGAAAATGCTCCTCCTGCTATGACAGAAATGTCAACTGATCATGCTAAAGCTCAGCCACAGAAAGGAAAATCTCCCGAGCCAGCAATTCCTTTGCACCCCACTATTCAAGTCACTGATGCACCTCCCTCGCCAAGGCCAACTGAACCAGTCCCTGTGGCCTCCCATGTTAGAGCTGATATTCCACCTCAGCGAGTTGTTTCTGAAGAAGGGGAAATCCCTCACTCCGAACCCCAAGCTTCTCCTGCTCATGAAACACTGAATGTTTTGGCTCCAACCGCAACCACCTCCAGTGCCTACCGAAAAGGAATATGCTCCATTGGCCCCTGTTTCTGCAGCTCCAACTGTTGTGCCATCCGCTCCATCACACTTGCATTTGTCAATTGACACATCGCATAGAATTTCAGATGTTGGTCTGTCTGCAATTAGATTTGTTTCTGCTCATCATACAAACTCCGTAGTATATGGAGATGAAGTGATTTCAGTCGAAGGTGAACTCAAATATCCATATCCTCGTGAACAACTACCTTTGTTCTTGACAGGTGTTAACGTCAAAGGGCCGCCTTTCAATCAGAACACACATCCCAAATTATTTCAAGAAAGTCCGTATACAGGGCCACGCACTTCTGAATTTCCTCGGCTCTGGACTAAAGAACAGGCATCTATTATTCTCGGATTCTCTATGACAACCGAAAGATATTTCCTCATGAGTTCCCGGACATCTCAGCCATGAAGAGCATTGGCTATCTTGATCAATTACTGCAAGATCTGGAAGATTTTTGCATCACAAATGTCTTTGCATTCGAGCATCCGTGGAACAGAGAAATCATACTTCAGTTCTATGCAACCTTATACATCTCTGGTGATGAATCTGATAGCTTAAAATGGATCATGGAATGGATGACCGAAGGGAAACGTATAAAATGCACTTCAACAGACTTTGTATCACACTTCCATTTCTCTCGTTTCGAGCATGGCAAAACTAAAATTAGAGTACACAACATTGATGTCATTTCTGATGAAATCTTCCACTGCACCATGGACAAAGAAAAGATCCGTGACTACAATGGTCCTCCCTTGCCTGAGCATTTAACATTCGAGAATCAGACTCTATACCATTTGCTCACCTACACCATTTGTCATCTGGTCGGGATGAATACAAATGATGTCATCTCTGATGTTCTTTGAAATGCCATTTATGCAATCTCCGAGTGATATGTCTTTGATGCCGAGGACATGTTTTGCGTATCTCGAAGGATTTTACTCAGCATCTCAAATGCCTCAAAGTTTATGCGCCATGGATCTAGAAAGTGGTTGATCTTGCAATGCGCATAGAATATTTGGCATAAGTTAGTCATAAAAGCTTCATTCCTCCTGTGCGTGATACCCTGCAAGTTATGGAAGATATTTCTTCAGGTAAAGTACCCGTATCAAGCCCTCAAGATTACCACAATGCATTCGATGTGCCACGGCTGCCTCAGCGCGATCGACGGATATCTCATCAACCTCCCTCGCACCTTTGCGCACACAACATCTGATGTTGTAGCATATGGCTAAGGATCACCGAGAGAAAGAACATCTTGCCGCAGAGCTAAATGCCATCAACAACCAAACGAAAGTAGTGCATATGATTGCGGCTGAGAATAAGAAGCGCCTCTAAAAATTACTTCGAAAGTTCTTCTCTAAGAAACAACTCCTGGCTGTCAATCTCCAATCTTGACCAAGGTTTTACTGTTGAAGACTTTCAATATCGCATTACTCCTCCTCTGCCTGCTCGTGAGCAAACAACTGATCTACTTCATTTTAAGTTGCGCAAATTGCTCGAAGAATCTGAAGCTACCTCATCGACAGAGATACAAGACAAAAGAAATGTGTTATCTCGTGTTACTCCTGTGGCTGATCCAAATGTGCCTTCATCATCTCAGCCTCGGGCTACCATTCCTGAAGGAAGATCTGTTGCCGATGAAGATGAAGTTGAGCCAGCCACTTCCGAAACTGAAGTGTCCTGTGATAGTTCTTCTGAAGATACCACTGAGTGAATAAAATTCATAGCTTTTGCACTAATGTTAAAAAGGGGGAGAATTACATCGAGTTTCGATAGATTTGCTCTCTGTGTTTATTTGGTTTGGTTTCGTGAGAGATTTGAAACTTATGCCTTAAAGACTACCCGCTCTCTGATGTAAAACTTATGTGCTGTAATGTTAATAACCCCACATGCTGCACTATTTCTCTTGAAGCATTTGTTTTGCAGGTGGAATTATTATCAGAAGTCATGAATGATTGCAGTACAATCTCGAAGGATTATATATCATCAGTGTGAATCATTACCTCGAATGATTGAAATTTCCACTATGTACTTTAGTGAAATTGCAGGAGAATTTTCTCTCATATCTGTAACCCTGCATACATCTAGGGGGAGTATATTTCATCTTCGAGTCAAGTAACACAAATTCACTATTGTTCGATTTACTTTTCACTTATCTATCTTCACTTTGATGATTCTTTGTTTTATCAGCAATAGTCCAAAAGGGGGGAGATTGTTGGTGCAATGATAGGCCCCTTATGTTTTGGAGTTTGTTGACATAAACAGTATGGGACTTATGTGTTTGCTAGTGCACACAGAGTAACAGGTCCTGAGATCATGAGGAGTTTGAGTTAAATGACGAAGGTAATCTCCCTGCACTGCAGTTAAGTTTATCACGGAATATTATGATAACAAGAGTGACTCGTCAAAATTTGTTGAAGTGAAGCAATTGGTTCGGTGCTTGTCAGAGGAAGATGACTGCGTCTGAGGAAATTGAACACGAAGTGAAGACGTAGCATTTATTTCATTAATCTTCTTCTCTTTATTGAGTCATAGGACCACCGTACTATTAAGAGGGGTGTAGCGTTCGAAGCTTTGATTCTCTGATGCTAAACTCAAATCCTATGAAAGTTGCGAGAGAAATCTCTTTGTGTTCTGAGCAATTACTTGCCAGCAAGAGACTGTGATCTTGTTCGTTGTGAGAGAATTGTCTTGGACCGAGGAGTTAGCATTGCTTGTTCCTCAAGCAATGTTACTGTTGGTCCAAAATCCGACCGTTGTAAACATGTCGGTTGGCCATTGGCTGGACCGCGTGTCCAAAATGGTCATTTTCCTCCAGGGAATGCTGGGGCTATAAATAGCCACCTCGCTCCGACTTTGTCTGGTGGCTGCTCTGTTTGATTCTGAGAAGATTGTTGATCAACCCCCTCTTTGAGCGATTTCAGTTTAAAATTCACCGAGA
The DNA here is from genome assembly GCA_032464435.1 of Aegilops umbellulata. NCBI lineage: Eukaryota > Viridiplantae > Streptophyta > Magnoliopsida > Poales > Poaceae > Aegilops > Aegilops umbellulata. Next base: position 103,122,328 of record CP136060.1, on the reverse strand, counting down.
GAAAACCCCTAGAGCTGAAGAATTAGATAGTGATTCAGCATCACACGAATCTAAATCCAGTGCGCTCCGCCTATTACTCTTGAGAGTTGCACACTCACTAGACGGTTAGGTATCAATCTCTTTAGAGACCAAGAGTGATTGTGGTTCTCGAAGAAGAAGTCTGTAAAGGTTTGGAGATCGCCTCAAGTATCTACCATGAGTGATCGGCGTTGGTTGACGAACCAATTATCGAGGAGAATAGAGTGAAGAGAGTTTATCTTCCGTGTTAAGTCAGAAGCCCTCCAACTACACATAGTCCTTGTGCAGAAGGACGAATTGGTCGAACAAATACCCTGTCGCCATCGAGCATCCCTGGTTACCTTTGCTACCCATGTTTACATTCAATATGTTTTCCTTCATGTGATTTGCTCGATGCATGTTTTAGTTTCCATTCGGTACGTGTTATTGATCGCTGTAGTTTGTTTTTCATTCGCTCCGCTACTGGGTTCCGAGAGTTTTGAGATTTCTGAAGAAATTTTAAAAATCCCATTCACCCCCCCGGTAGACATACTTCATTCCTACAAAGATTCTTCGGTTTCATGCTAATCGCAAGTAGTTGTTAATAAGACCTGATTAACCTTATTAATGTATTATTTTTGAGAGGCATGTGGTCGATGAGTTTAGTAGGCACAACCTTCTATACTCACTTTATATTTTCTGTTATTTTTAGTTAAATGCCATGAATATCCTATTTTTTTAATTATCCGTGCAATAAAAAAGTGCCCTAAAATGAAAGTGCTCAAAATGTCCTGAAATTTTTACATGATTTTTTTCTGAATATTTAAGAATTTTTGGCACTAAAACCATCCCAGGGGGATGCCCCAGGTGCCCACAAGGCACCACGGCGTGCCTACCCCCCTAGGCGCGCCCTGGTGGGTGGTGGGCCCCACAGGGACTCCCTCACTTATCCCTTTCTCCCACTTCGTCTCCTACCTCCAGAAAAAAATCCTGGTATCTCTCTCTCTCTCTCTCTCTCTCTCTCGTGTTCTTGCTCCCAAAGCTAAGATTTTTTATCTCTCTGCTCGGAGCTACATTTTCAAAACTGTTTTGGGGGATTGCTACTTGGTATATGACTCCTCCATTGCTCCAATTAGTTTTTTTATTTGGTGGATTATATTTTGCATAATTAGCTGCTCTTGGTGCTACTGAAAATGAGTCTGTATGTTGAATTCTTTGAGTTCCAAGTAGTTTGAATGCTTATATAGCCTCTAGACATCCATATGAGTAGTTGCTATCAATCTTGTGAAGTTTTGTTGACATCACTTTGTGGCCCAAAAATTTCAGAATTTTGTTCATACAAAATTGAATCTCTTTAGGAGGAGTTCTTCGAGGAGGAGGTCCTCAGAGGCATCGTCGAATGAGAGCTCGATGCGACAGGCTTATGTTGAGCCAAGGGCAAACTCGGTGCGGGATTCCAGCACCAAATCATGTCGGTGGCCGTGCGACGAGTTCTTGATAGGCACGAGTATTAAAGAAGAATCTGATGAATATGTTCACAACACTGAGCTCGCTCCCTTCATCGCAGTTAAGTGCACGCAGCACTGCATTCTTACCATCTCATTCACTAAAAAGTTTGAGTTTCATCCTCGCACTTCTAGAGTTTTGTTTCACTTGTATGAACGAGCTTTTAGTATGCCTCTAGAAGAATTCTATGATGCTTGGAAATTCCATACTGGAGTTCGTTAGATGAACCACCAAAATCTGATTATGAGATGTTTCTGAGTAGCCTCTGCTGTGGTGAGGATAGGGGAGTCACGCAAGCTAGAATAAAAAGTATACAATTTCCCTCTATCCGTTATTTTGCATTGTTTAATGGCAAATGCGTTGTAGGAAAACAAGACTGCAGTACACTGTGTGCCCCTGATTTGAGCCTCATACATACTACTGTAACGGGCGTTAAATGTTATAATCTTGGGGCTATTGTTGCACGTTGGTTGCAATGCAACGCGAGTAGTGGTCATTTTTATGGAGGGATGTATGCCTCTCGCTTAGCTAGAAGGCTAGGAGTTTCACCAACACCCAATGATCCTATCTTGCCCAACCAATATCTAGACTTTGATGCAATGCAGCGCCATGAGTTTATTAAGTATAAAGCTCATAAATATGACTATAACTTAATGTTTAATAAGAAACAAATTGTATCTGTTATTTTGCTTGTGCCTGCTCTTTTTGACTTTCAGACTAAACAAAGATACTACATTTATGAGAGCGAGGCACGCGAGTACAACGCATCAGTAGAAGCCACTCGCCGGGCAGAAGCAGAGGCACCTAGAGCCTTCATTGTAACATCCCAAATTTTCAATTTGGAATGTTATACATTAGAACATCATTGCATATCATATTTTATTTTCTTTTGGCCTGATCCAGAAATTCTACGCAACTCAAGGACCCACAGAGAGAGTTGGGGATTTCGTTATTTTCATATTTGAGTTTTTCTCAAATTTTCAAAATAGGATCATTTGATTTTAATTATTTTATCTTCAATTATTTCTATTTTAAAAATATGAGAGAGGGAATAAAATGACTTTCACAAAATAAAGAAATATTGAGGATTTAATAATAAAATCAAATAAGATTTTATTTTGGCGTTTATTGCTATTTTATTTGAATTTAGGAAAAATGTGCGTTTTTCAAAATTGCATTTAGGCCCCAAATAAATGTTCATCTTGTGCGGCTTGATTTTGGAAGTCGGGGAAAATTTATTTCGGGATTTTGGAGTCCGTTTAGTATTTCTTTTATTTGTTTTTCTGTGTGAAATTATTTATAAAAAAATCGAACCGACCTAACCGGGCCGTGTCCGACTAGGACACTTGGCCCGGCCGGCCTTTAAAGCCGCGAGGGCCCGAGCGCAGCCGCCCCAGCCCGAAACCCAAGCCGCCAGGAGCCGCCGCCGCCTCGATCCGCGCGCAGCCGCCAGCCGCCGCCGCCACCTCTCGCCGCTGCCGCCGTGCCGCTCGTCGCCGGAGCCGCCGCCGCCACCCGCCGCTGCACCGAAGCCGCGCCGCCGCCGCACTAGAGCCGCGCCGCCGCCTCAGTCATCTCGCCGGAGCCGCCCGAGGTAGTCGTCGTTGCCTCGGTTTTCGCGAAGAAAACCAATCGGTTTTTTTAATACGTATATCCATTTTTTATCCGGTTCGGTTTATTTTTTTTCCGGTTTAGTTTATTTAGAGAGCGTTCACTCGTTCGTTCTAACGGACGCCTTCACCGTTTAGCCGCAGAAATTGAACGTTCGTTCGTTAATCTGTTCGTCAGTTTTTCTTTTTCTCAGATTTTCCGCGATTATTTCTGATCGCGATTTCTGATCCGATTTTTGTTTTAGTATAAATTTTCGCTCGTTTATCGGAATTAGGCTCGAAATCCTCTTTCTGTTTAACCAAGTTAAACAAGTTTTTGCTACTGTAAAATTTGATTTAAGTCCAGATTAGTAAACAAAGCTTGTTTCTTTTGTCGTTTGACTTTCGTTGCTTCGTTCGATTTGATTCTTTTTGCAAACCGGAGTTCTTAAGTTGAACTTTCTGGTTAGATCTCTTATTTGAGTTTACTTGTGCATTATATGAGTACTTATTGTACGCTTGCTTGTTTGTTTGCGATAGAGTACCCGGAGTGCGCCGCTTGCGACTTTGAATCTCTAGGTTTCCCGGATCATCAGCAAGGCAAGTAACACTTTGATCATACCTCTTTACTACCCAGTTTTTATTGCATTAGATCAATCCTCAAACATTGCATGATTAGATCTAATTAAATTGTGGGTTTCGGGAAGTAGATGAGGTAGTACCTATTTCCTGTTTTATTATCAAACCTTTCGGAGTTACTTCTACGTTTGCTTATTATGCCATGCTATGCTAGTAGACGTGGATTGGGTGAGTGTATCCATGACAGATGTGAGATTGATAAATTAATGGTTTATCTAAGGTGGCAACTTAAACACACATCTGGGTGGACTGAGGCACCTGGGTATTCCAGCGATTGCATGTTTTTCTTTATGGACCGCCACCCAGGCTCAAAGGGATCATGAGATTTTTCATACTAGAAACTTTCGTGTGCAGCCACAAGCTACTATGGGCTCTAGCATAGTTGACTAAGTCGTGTGAACTCTTATAGTGGTAGACTAGCAGATGTAGGGGATGTAGTTTGGTACGGTCTACCTGATCGTAAGGTGCTAGCGCTTCCGAAAGACTATGTCTCGGTCATCCGTTTCTCAAACCTCATGCATTGCGAGAATCCCAACGGAGGAGATCGAGCCTTGTGGGGAAAAGTGCACAAATCTCTGCAGAGTGTATAAACTTATCATGGTTCGCCGTGTCCCCGGTTATGGACGTCTTGAGTATCTATTACTTGGATTATCATGTGAATATCATCATGTTACTTTAATTAATATTGTTGGGTTTAATGATGATGCTTAATTGGGATTGAGAGGGTGTCTACACTCTCAATGTTTAAAAACCACCATGATAGCTAAATAAAATTTATTTCCTTTGCAGTAGGGAAAAATTGGCTTTACGCAAAAACTGTAACCATAGAGCTTTCCACCAGCCATATATGCATGTAGTATAGCTTATTCCTGTTCATTACCCTCTATGTGTTACCTTGCCAGCATATTCCATGTGCTGACCCGTTTTCGGGCTGCAACGTTCATGTTGCAGACTTTTCGGACGACGAGTAAGGTGCCTTTAGGTCGTTGTTCTATACTCAGTGATACCGTTGGAGTTGATGGACTCGCTTATCTTCCAAGCCTTCCGTTGTTATCATTATTAGATGCCTTAAGCCATATTTATTGTAATAAGTTCTCTTTTGAGACATTCGATGTAATAAGTGTGTGATTGCTACTCTGTTATAAATCCTTCAACTACTGTGCGTGTCAGCATTACTGATCCAGGGATGACACTGATGCATAGAGATCAGACTGTTTGAGGTCTGGTCGCTACAACATGGTATCAGAGCACACGCTGACTGTAGGACACGACCACTAAGCTAAAGCCCTAGGTCACTACTCTCTTCTCATTTCTGACTCCTCATCTTTTCTACTCTTTTAGGATGGCGGATGCAAGGAACAAGTTCACGCAACCGGATGAAGACAGACCCTTTGGACGCCACCTGAAGGAAGTCACTAAGTACCTGAACATCGGAGTACCAAGCTTCACCAGAACCTACAATGCCACTTTACCTGAAGAGGAGCGCTGGATGATTCAAGTTCAAGTTCCAGGAAGGATGTTCGCGCCAGTCACTGAGCCCATAGAGTTTTCCTTTGAAGCACCAACCTGGAGCCTAGGAAAGAGCATGGCAGCCCACATCACGATGGGACGTATTGGAGAAGTTTACCGAAATGATCTCAAGGATACTATCTACCAGATTTGTGGGCGCCGAGATGAGCAATGGGAGATGATCAGAACCAGGAAGGATAGATTAATTGCAGCTTTCATCCAGGAATTAAACCAACACATCCGACGCCACGAGAACCAGATGTTCGCAGGCATGATAGATCTAAAGAAGGCGATGACAAGAATCACGGACCTGGGGGAAGAACTCAAGGCTACACGCGAAGATTATATGGAGGAAATTGAAGTATTAGTGGAGAAGAATGATGACCTGACCAGGAAGCTAGGAGTTTTCATGGGAGATCCCGCGCCAGGAGGAGAAGATGATGATTCCACTTGCCCGGGGAACTACATCATCATCGACGACACCGACTCGGATCCAGACGACAGCGATGATGACTATGTTGATGAAGCTGGAGCAGATATCATGGAGTCTTCATCTGAACAATTTTTCTAGTAGACCATCATAACAGTAGTAATGTTCCACCATGTATATAGTATAGTCCAAGCACTTTTATAACGATAGTTCTAGACCGATTGTATGCCCTTGTTTGAATTGAATGAAGTGATTTTCTGTGCTTTTTCCTCATGTGCATATGGGTAGTGTTTCCTCTCTAGACCTCAATCTATTCTTAATTCTCATCTTTTCTAAACCCTCAGATGCCTCCGAGACGTGACAATGGATTTTCTTTCCCACCGGAGCTCACTCAGTTGATCCAGCAGCAGAATGCCTTGATGCAGTTGCTAGTCCAGAATCAGAATCAGGGGAACAACAACAACAACCACCCACCACCGCCACCACCTATTGATCACTTAACCCGTTTTCTTAGGCTGAATCCGCCGGTGTTCTCCAGTAGCACCGAGCCGATAGTTGCACATGATTGGCTCCGCAAGACAGGGAGGGAATTGATCACAGCAGGATGCACAGATGCGGAAAAGGTGAAATTTGCCACACATCAGCTCGAAGGACCCGCATCATCATGGTGGGAGAACTTCACAGCCACTTACCCTATCGACACTGTCACTTGGGATCAGTTTCAGCAGGCTTTCCGTACTACCCATGTTTCAGCAGGAGCTATGGCCATCAAGAAGCGTGAGTTTCGCAACTTGCACCAAGGAGGACGCACAGTTGGCCAGTATGTGGATGACTTTAGTAAGTTAGCGCGTTATGCCCCAGATGACGTTGCTACGGATGTAGCTAAACAGGAGAAGTTTCTGGAAGGACTGAATGATGAGCTGAGCATGTAGTTGATGGTAGCAAGCTTCAACAACTACCAGGAGTTGGTAGATCGTGCTCTTATGATTGAAGGGAAGCAGCAGCAAATTGAAAACCGCAAAAGGAAGTATGGACAAGGGAAGTACAATTCTGGAGCTCAACAGAAGCCGTGTTTTACCCCTAAACCGGGAGGACCTTTTCATCATACCCATGGGGGAGGAAGTTCGCACAATCATGATGGCCCCAAGAATGGTAATGGGAATGGAGGAAGCAACGGCCAGAACCGTACCAACCCGTCAACCCCAGCCAAGAGAGACCTGAGCCAAGTCACTTGCTTTAAGTGCCAGAAGACCGGGCTTATGCCAATGAATGTCTTGAAGCCCAGAATGGAAATGGCAATGGAAGCTCTGGTAAGAAGCCGAACCCTTTAAACAAGGGACAGGTGAACCACGTTAACGTGGAGGAGGTTGAAGCTCGGCCAGATGCAGTAATAGGTAAGTTTTTGGTTAAGTCATTTACTGCACTCGTTCTTTTTGATACTGGTGCATCACATTCATACATCTCAAGGGGATTCGTGGATAAGTTTAAACTGCCAACCCAAGCCCTTAGGTCACCCATGTTAGTAACCTCGCCTGGAGCAGAGTATATGGCTTGTCTATGGTGTGATCGGTTACCATTAAGGATTGGTAACTATGTATTTCCCTCGGACCTAATAGTATTGGAATCTCAAGGATTGGATGTGATATTAGGCATGGATTGGTTATCGAAGTATGAAGGGAACATTGAATGCGCCAGTAAGTCTATTTTGCTTACGACGCCAGAAGGAAGAAGGATCAAGTATGTATCCTGGCATGTGCCGAAGAGGACTCAAGTAAATTCCTTATCAGGAATTGTGCAGGAGGAAGTACCAGTGGTGAAGGATTTCCCTGACGTATTTCCAGAGGAATTGCCAGGCATGCCACCGGATAGAGATATTGAGTTTTTGATTGAGCGTTTGCCAGGCACAGGGCCAATATCTAAGAGAACATACAGGATGCCAGCAAAGGACTTGGAAGAGATTACGAAGCAGATTAAAGAGTTACTGGATAAAGGATATATTCGCCCAAGTTCATCACCTTGGGGATCGCCAATACTTCTAGTGGAGAAAAAGGATGGATCATTAAGGATGGTTGTTGATTATTGAGGATTGAATGAAGTAACAATCAAGAACAAGTACCCACTACCAATGATCAATGATTTGTTTGATCGATTGCAAGGAGCTAAGGTATTTTCCAAGATCGATTTGCGATCAGGATACCATCAGTTGAAGATTCGAGAACAGGATATACCTAAGATGGCTTTTACCACCAGGTATGGGCTGATTGAGTATACCGTTATGTCATTTGGTCTGACTAACGCACCTGCCTATTTTATGAACATGATGAACAAAGTGTTTATGGAGTTTCTGGATAAGTTCATCGTAGTGTTCATTGATGATATTCTGGTTTACTCGAAGAATGAAGAGGAGCATAAGGAGCATTTGCGTTTGGTACTTGAGAAGCTTAGAGAACATCACTTATACGCCAAGTTTAGCAAATGTGAGTTTTGGTTGAAGGAAGTTGGATTCCTCGGACACGTTATATCCGAAGAAGGAATAACAGTAGATCCCACCAAGGTTGTCACCGTGACAAATTGGGAAGCACCAACAACAGTTGGAGAGATCCGGAGTTTTCTTGGACTTGCGAGATACTACCGGAGATTCATTGAGAATTTCTCAAAAACTATGAATCCTATGACGGAGTTGTTGAAGAAGGATACCAAGTTCAAATGGACTGAGGAATGTGAGGCCAGTTTCCAGGAGTTGAAGAAACGTTTGGTTACATCACCAGTGTTGAGTCTGCCAGATCAGAGCAAGGATTATGAGGTGTATTGCGACGCTTCACGTCGAGGACTTGGAGCAGTGCTTATGCAGGAGGGAAGAGTTGTTTCGTATGCTTCACGACAGCTGAAACCCCATGAGTTCAATTATGCCATGCATGATTTGGAGTTAGCAGCCGTAGTGCATGCATTAAAGACTTGGAGACATTTCCTCATCGGAAACCATTGTGAGGTGTACACGGATCACAAAAGTTTGAAGTACATCTTCACACAGAAGGAGCTGAATCTCAGGCAAAGGAGATGGTTGGATCTCATCAAGGATTACGATATGAGATTGCATTATCATCCCAGAAAGGCTAACGTAGTAGCCGATGCGCTGAGCCGTAAAAGCCATGTCAACACACTAATGATGGGAGATTTACCGAAGGAGTTAGCCGAGGATCTTCGTGAGCTATGTTTGGAGATAGTTCCGAGAGGCTATGTAGCAGCATTGGAGATTCAGTCTACCTTGATGGATAAGATCAGAAAAGCACAAAAGACTGACAAGGAGGTTGCCTCTATAAAGGAGAAAATGAGCAAAGAAAAAGCTAAAGGATTTCGTGAGGATGAGCAGGATACCCTATGGTTTGAAGACCGTGTTTATGTGCCCTATGACCCGGAGATCGGGAACTTAATTCTGTAGGAGGCCCACGATTCACCATATTCGATTCAGTGGATTTGAAGGATACTTTCTGGTGGACCGGAAAGAAGAAGGATATTGCGGAGTATGTAGCAGTTTGTGATGTATGTTAGAGAGTAAAGGCAAAGCATCAGAAGCCAGCAGGATTGTTACAGCCATTGCCGATACCCGAATGGAAGTGGGATAAGCTAGGCATGGATTTCATTATGGGATTTCCCAGAATTCGTTCAGGCTATGACTCGATTTGGGTTCTAGTCGATCGTTTGACGAAGGTAGCTCATTTCATTCCAGTAAAGACTACTTATACCAGTGCTAAGCTGGCAAAGATATACATGACCAGGATCGTATGTCTGCATGGAGTTCCAAGGAGCATTGTATCAGATAGAGGAACCCAGTTTACCTCAAAGTTCTGGAATTAGTTGCACGAAACTTTGGGTACCAGGCTAGAGTTCAGTACAGCTTTTCATCCACAGACAGACAGACAGACCGAGAGAGTCAATCAGATTTTGGAGGATATGCTGAGAGCTTGTGCGCTAGATTACGGATCTAGTTGGGACAACAATTTGCCATATGCAGAGTTCTCTTATAACAACAACTATCAATCCAGTTTGAAGATGGCCCCTTTCGAAGCCTTGTACGGAAGGAGGTGCATAACACCATTGTCGTGGGGTGAAGTTGGAGACCGCTAGTTGTTTGGACCGGATTTGATTAAGGAGTCTGAATAGAAGGTGAAATTGATTCGCGATAGGCTCAAAGTAGCCAGTCCAGGCAGAAGAGCTACGCAGATTGTAAACGTAAGGAGACAGTTTACAAAGTCGGAGCCCAAGTTTATCTTCGAGTATCTCCACTTCGAGGAGTTAAGCGCTTTGGAGTTAAGGGAAAGTTAGCGCCACGTTTTGTAGGACCATACAAAGTTTTGGAGCGTACGGGAGAAGTAGCCTACAAGTTGGGATTGCCCGAAGGGTTGTCAGGAGTTCACGATGTGTTCCACGTTTCCCAGTTGAAGAAGTGCCACGCTGAGATGGCTGATATACCGCTGAGAGATACAGTGCCGCTGGAAGCGATTCAGTTGGACAATGATCTGACCTATGAGGAGAAACCAGTTAAGATTCTCGATTATGCTAGCCGAGTAACCCGCAGCAAGGTTATCAAGTTCTGCAAAGTTCAGTGGAGCCACCAATCCGAGGATGAAGCCACCTGGGAGCGAGAGGAAGATCTGCTGAAGGACCACCCTCACCTATTTTCTAGTCAACCCGAATCTCGAGGGCGAGATTCATCTTAAGGGGGGTAGGTTTGTAACATCCCAAATTTTCAATTTGGAATGTTATACATTAGAACATCATTGCATATCATATTTTATTTGCTTTTGGCCTGATCCAGAAATTCTACGCAACTCAAGGACCCACGGAGAGAGTTGGGGATTTCGTTATTTTCATATTTGAGTTTTTCTCAAATTTTGAAAATAGGATCATTTGATTTTAATTATTTTATCTTCAATTATTTATATTACAAAAATATGAGAGAGGGAGTAAAATGACTTTCCCAAAATAAAGAAATATTGAGGATTAAATAATAAAATCAAATAATATTTTATTTTGGAGTTTATTGCTATTTTATTTGAATTTAGGAAAAATGTGCGTTTCTCAAAATTGCATTTAGGCCCCAAATAAATGTTCATCTTGTCCGGCTTGATTGTAGAAGTCGGGGAAAATTTATTTCGGGATTTTTGGAGTCAGTTTAGTATTTCTTTTATTTGTTTTTCTGCACGAAATAATTTATAAAAAAATCGAACCGACCTAACCAGGCCGTGTCCGACTAGGACACTTGGCCCGGCAGGCCTTTAAAGCCGCGAGGGCCCGACCGCAGCCGCCCCAGCCCAAAACCCTAGCCGCTGCCGTGCCGCTCGTCGCCGGAGCCGCCGCCGCCACCCGCCGCCCCGCGCCGCCGCACCGGAGCCACGCCGCCGCCGTCGTCGTCTCGCCGGAGCCGCCCGAGGTAGTTGCCTTTGCCTCGGTTTTCGCAAAGAAATCCGATCGGTTTTTTTTAAAACCTAGATCCGTTTTTTTATCCGATTGGGTTTATTTTTTCCGGTTTAGTTTATTTAAAGAGCGTTCACTCGTTCGTTCGTTTTAATGGACACGTTCACCATTTAGCTGCAGAAAACGAACGTTCGTTCGTTAATCTGTTCGTCAGTTTTTCTTTTTCTCGGATTTTCCGCGATTATTTCTGATCCCGATTTCTGATACGAGTTTCGTTGTAGTATAACTTTTCGCTCGTTTATCAGAATCAGGCGATTCAAGCGCCTGGAGTTTCGTCTCAAAACCCTCTTTCCGTTTAACCAACTTAAACAAGTTTTTGCTACTGTAAAATTTGATTTAAGTCCAGATTAGTAAACGAAGCTTGTTTCTTTCGCCGTTTGACTTTCGTTGCTTCGTTCGATTTGATTCTTTTTGGAAACCGGAGTTCTTAAGTTGAACTTTCTGGTTAGATATCTTATTTGAGTTTACTTGTGCATTAGATGAGTACTTATTGTATGCTTGCTTGTTTGTTTGCGATAGAGTACCCAGAGTGCGCCGCTTGCTACTTTGAATCTCTAGGTTCCGGATCATCAGCAAGGCAAGTAACACTTTGATCATACCTCTTTACTACCCAATTTTTATTGCATTAGATAAATCCTCAAACATTGCATGATTAGGATCTAATTAAATTGTGGGTTTTGGAAAGTAGATGAGGTAGTACCTACTTCCTGTTTTATTATCAGATCTTTGGGAGTTACTTCTACGTTTGCTTATTATGCCATGCTATGCTAGTAGACGTGGATTGGATGAGTGTATCCATGACAGATGTGAGATTGATAAATTAATGGTTTATGTAAGGTGGCAACTTAAACACACATCTGGGTGGATTGAGGCACCTGGGTATTCCAGCGATTGCCTGTTTTTCTTTATGGACCGCCACCCAGGCTCAAAGGGATCATGAGATTTTTCATACTAGAAACTTCCGTGTGCAGCCACAAGCTACTATGGGATCTAGCATAGTTGAGTAAGTCGTGCGAACTCTTACAGTGGTAGACTAGCAGATGTAGGGGATGTAGGTTGGTACGGTCTACCCGATCGTAAGGTGCTAGCGCTTCCGAAAGACTATGTCTCGGTCATCCGTTTCTCAAACATCATGCAGTGCGAGAATCCCAACGGAGGAGATCGAGTCTTGTGGGGAAAAGTGCACAAACCTCTGCAAAGTGTATAAACTAATCATGGTTAGCCGTGTCCCCGGTTATGGACGTCTTGAGTATCTAGTACTTGGATTATCATGTGAATCTCATCATGTTACTTTAATTAATATTGTTGGGTTTAATGATGATGCTTAATTGGGATTGAGAGGGTGTCTACACTCTCAATGTTTAACAACCACCATGATAGCTAAATAAAATTTATTTCCTTTGCAGTAGGGAAAAATTGGCTTTACGCAAAAACTGTAACCATAGAGCTTTCCACCAGCCATATATGCATGTAGTATAGCTTATTCCTGTTCATTACCCTTTATGTGTTACCTTGCCAGCATATTCCATGTGCTGACCCGTTTTCGGGCTGTAACGTTCATGTTGCAGACTTTTCAGATGACGAGTAAGGTGCCTTTAGGTCGTGGTTCTATGATACTCAGTGATGCCGTTGGAGTTGATGGACTCGCTTATCTTCCAAGCCTTCCGCTGTTATCATTATTAGATGACCTTAAGCCATATTTATTGTCATAAGTTCTCTTTTGAGACATTCGATGTAAGAAGTGTGTGATTGCTACTCTGTTATAAATCCTTCAAGTACTGTGCGTGTCAGCATTACTGATCCAGGGATGACACTGATGCACAGAGATCATACTGTTTGAGGTCTGGTCGCTACATTCACGAGCTAGCACTTTGATTATTACCCAAACAAGTAGTGGTGATTACCAAGCTAGGTGAAAGCTTAATCTTAGGGGAGTACATATTTCTCACCCACATTACATTCATGTGCACAAACTTCATTCCAGTTGTCGGAGTTCATCCTTTCTCATTGTATAATCCATGCTAGTTTTATTTTCTTGCTTTCTTGTGTGTTTGAAACACTATGAGAAAACAAAAACATATTTCTCGCTTCTTTCGGTTTTTCTTTCTAGTTTAAAATAGTGTAGTATTAAAATAAAACCAAAAAATATTTCCTATTTCTTCTTTTGCTTGTTGGGAGCTTTCCCTTGTAAATGGTTTTTCTCATTTTTGTTTTTCCCTTTCTTTAATTTGCTTCCTTCAAGAAAAAAATCAAAAACTTCAAAAATATTTCAGTGTGTTTCTCTGATTTTGTTTCTTTTGTTGAGTCATTGCAAGAAGAAGACCATGATGAAAATGTTGAGTGGCTCTCATATGTGTTATTGTTGATCTGCCAAAGTGCCCATTTTACCTTGCCTTCTCCTTTGAATAAAATGTTTGCAAATTACAGCTTAGTCCACGACACTCTTGCACTATTATTATTTTCATATCATTCGGTCATGCAAGTGAAATGCAATAATGACGATATTTGATAAAGTTACTGTGGCAAGGAAAAGCGGGTATGAACTCAACTTGTTTTTGCTTTTGTAAATATGTTTAACTCAGTATCCATGATTCAGCATATTATGATTAAACATGTTTATGATGAAAATTAGAGATTATAGTTGCTCATGCCATGCTTAAGTAGCTAGGAGTGGATAATGATTTATCTTGGGTGTCAACATGCATTAAAATGACTGTGATGTAGTATGATGATATGGTATCCTCCTCTTAATGTTTCAAGTGTCTTGACTTGCCGCATGTTCACGCATGTAGTTGATTCAAAACCAACATAGCCTCCACGATATTTATGTTCATGGTGTTTATATCCTACTCATGCTAGTATTCAATGTTGATTATTCATAATGCATGATTATGACCATTTTCGCTCTCTAGTTGGTCGCTTCTCAACCTATTTGCTAGCCTTTGCCTGAACTAAGCGGGAATACTGCTTGTGCATCAAAATCCTTAAATTGAAGTTTTTCTAGATGAGTCCACTGTATCTACCTGTTGGGAATCATTGCATGGAAAATAATAAAAATTCTACGCACACGCAATGATCTATCAATGGAGATGCATAGCAACGAGGGGGAGAGTGTGTCTACGTACCCTCGTAGACCGTAAGCGGAAGCGTTCACAACGCGGTTGATGTAGTCGAACTTCTGTTGGGAAACATAGCATGCAATTTCAAAAAAAACATGTGCTCACGCAAGATCTATCTAGGAGATGCATAGCAATGAGAGGGGGAGAGTGTGTCTATGTACCCTCGTAGAACATAAGCGGAAGAGTTTGACAACGCGGTTGATGTAGTTGAACTTCTTCTTGTTCCAACCGATCAAGTACCGAACATACGGCACCTCCGAGTTCTGCACACGTTTAGATCGATGACGTCCCTCGAACTCTTGATCCAGCAAAGTGTCGAGGGAGTGGATGAATTCCGTCAACATGACGGCGTGGTGACGGTGATGGTGAAGTGATCCGCGCAGGGCTTCGCCTAAGCACTGCGAGAATATGACCGATGGTGTAATCTGTGGAGGGAGGCGCCGCACACGGCTAACATATGTTGTTCTGTGTTCTAGGCGCCCCCTCCCCATGTATATATAGGTGGGAGCAAGAGGGGAGCAGCAAGGCGGCGCCCCAAGTAGGAGGAATCCTACTTGGGCACCTCCCCTATTCGGCCTCCCCCCTTCCATAAGTTCCAGAGGGGGAAGGAAGGAGGAGCGAGGAGGGAAGGAAGGGGGAGGCCGAATCCCTCCCCTTCCTTCTCTCTTCCCCTCTTCCCTTCTCCTCTGGTTCGGCCCATATGGGGGGCGCAGCAGCCCCTCACTACAAAGAAAGACACATCCGTGACATTTTGGGCCGAACGAATTTTTTTCTGTCATACTTATGACGATAATTGTGACAAAACCCGGTATCATCATAGATGTGGTGGGATCCTACTTCTATGACAAAAATGGGCTTTTCATCCTGGGCGGGCCGGAGACACAGCTGCATGACATTCTTTAGGCCGTCCATGACGGAAAAAAACCATGGTAGAAGCGAGGGCGAGGAAAATATTAGGGGGTTCCCGGTTACGGTGGGTGGTCGGGGCCGAGCGATGCACGTTTCTCTCATACACTCACGCGTGTTGGTGCGAGGCGTTGGGCTCTAACTGAACCTGAGCGAGGCGTTGGGCTCTAACTGAACCCGAGCAATTGCACTGCAGGCTACGCATTACTGAACCCGATCGAGCGATTCATTCGCTACTACTGCTAACTGAAGCCGATCGATGCTACCTCTGGATGAATAGTGAGCATTGCTGGGGGGTTTGAATGAACAGTTCCCGGTGGGGGTGGATGAACAGGACCCCGTGGTGTTGCCTCTGTATGAACAGTGAGCGTTGTTGGGGGGGTTGGATGAACAGTGTCGGAGTTCTGGGAACGGGGGTCCCCAGACTTGCCTGCCTGCGGCCTGCGGCGTGGCTCAAAGGAGGCCCAGCTCAGCCCATCTTCATCAATACAAGACCCAAGACCCTCGCGAGGGGCCAAGCCTCGCGGGGCGGACGACGCAGAGCTTCCTCAGGTGCAGCCTCATCAGGCTGGCTCACGAGGAGGCGGAGAGATCAAGGCGGGGTACCTCACGAGGTGCCCATGACGCAAGCCATGACGACCAAGGGCGCTAGGCGGGCGCCAGCCCGCGCAGTGTCCTACTTTCCTCTTTGGTGCAAAGGGGGCAAGCGCAGGCGAGAGGATCAAGCAAAGGCATCCATTTCGGTGCAACGAGACCAAGACCAGTCCAACGGTGGGAAGGAGGTCATCGTGGAGCCCAGGACGGCGTCACCACAGAGCCATTGGCAGGCGAGGACCAACTTTAGTCAGGATAAGTGTACCAGATGTTCCCCTTCGAAATGGCCCATTGTTGGCGCCCTTCCCGCTCAATATTTGGGAAGAGGCCCAGGGCCTTTGCCTATAAATAGGACTAGCCACCCCCAGGGTGAAGGAGAGAGCATCTAGAGATCAAGAAACCAGACAGAGAGAGAGAGAGAGAAGGGCGGCCGAACTCCTCCTAGTAGTTAATCGTCCCAGCCAAGAGCAGACCCTCGTGAGGCTGTTCATCCTTGTATTGTTCATCATCATCAGCCCAAGAGGCAATCCACCCACCACAAACTAGAGTAGGGTATTACACCACAATGGTGGCCCGAACTAGTATAAATCTTGTGTCTCTTGTGCTGTTCTTTCAGTAGTTTAGATCTTTGCGAGACGGAGAGGTAGAGGGCGAAGTCTCCGTGCGCACCCCAGAGTTCGAACCTCAAGGGTCTGCCGGAACCCGAAATCCGACATTTGGCGCGCCAGGTAGGGGTGCGCCGGAATTTGTCCACCGCTCCGCTCTCCTCCGACCGCCGGGTCGATGTCCGACGCTCGTCGGGCCCGCGCCGAGCGCCGGGCCGCCATCGCTTCCCGCGCCTCCCAGACGGCTCCCGTCGGCGGGCATCCTCATCGTTCCCCGTCGCCCGCTATCAACGCCGCCACCGGCCCGGCGGGGAACGAGCAGCAAGCGCCGTCTCAGCATCTATCCGTGCGGCAAGACGGCCGCGCCGCTACACCAACACCCCCGGTCGTCGCGGCCCTCCTGGGCGGCTCGCAGGCGCTGCCCACAAGTCGCCACGTCAAACCGTTTGTCCGCTGGGTCAGCGTCCTTTCCGCGCGGCAGGGGGCTCCCCCGGACCGGGCGGCGCACAAGGCCGGCCTGACCTTCAGCTTGGAGGACCACCCCTCCAACTCGGCTAGCTCGGGCGCGCTCCCGATGTTGTGCACCCCCACCATCTGCCAGGTGGCCGTCACCAGAACTCTCATCGATGGTGGGGCGGGCCTCAGCGTGCTTTCGGTTGAGGCCTTCAATCTCCTCCGCATACCCCTGGAACGGCTGCAACCCAGCCGGCCCTTCTCAGGTGTCGGGGGTGGATCGTCCAGCTCCTTGGGACAAATACGGCTCCCGGTAACCTTCGGCACCTACGACAACTTCCGCACGGAGATGGTCGACTTCGACATCGCCCCCATTGTCCTCCCCTACAAGGCCATCCTCGGCTACCCAGCGCTGGCCCAGTTCATGGCCGCCACGCACCCGGCGTACAACCTTATGAAGATGCCCGGGAGCAGTGGTGTCCTCACCGTGCACGGGGACACCGGCGACGCGCTGCGAGTGCTCGAGCTCGCCTTCAAGACGGCGGCATCGGCACAACCCGCCGACTCAGGGACCCCCGAGCCCAAGGGGGCTGCACCCACCAAGAAGAAGCAGTTGTTCGCCCAGGACAAGGCAGAAACCAAGCAGATACCTGTCGACGAGGACGGGTCCTCCAGTGCCACTTTCACCATAGGCGCCAACCTCGAGCCTGAGCAGGAGGAGGCCCTAATCAGGTTCCTGCTCGCAAACAAGAAGGTATTCGCTTGGGAACCTGATCAGTTGGCAGGGATCCCCAGGAGTGTAATCGAACATCACCTCAATGTGTGCCCAAACGTGCGCCCCGTAAAGCAGAAGGCCAGGCGGTAGTCCACAGAAAAGCAGGCCTTCATCGTCCAAGAAACCCGCAAGCTAGAGGCCGCGGGGGTCATTCATGAGGTCCGATACCCGGATTGGTTGGCCAACCCTGTCGTCGTGCCCAAGAAGGGAGGCAAGGAACGCATGTGTGTCGACTTCACCAACCTCAACAAGGCGTGCCCGCAAGATCCGTTCCCGCTCCCCCGCATCGACCAGATCGTCGATTCCACCGTAGAGTGCGACCTGCTATGCTTCCTGGATGCCTTCTCTGGATATCACCAGATCAAGATGGTGGTAGAAGATGTCGAGAAGACCGCCTTCCTAACCCCCTGCGGGGTGTACTGCTATACATGCATGCCATTTGGGCTGCGTAACGCAGGGGCAACCTTTCAGCGGCTGATGCACATCACCTTGGGCCCGCAGCTTGGGAAGAATGTCAAAGCTTACGTTGACGACATTGTAGTGAAGTCTCGGGAGTCCAAGACCCTGATACAAGACCTGGGGGAAACCTTCGTGAGCCTCGACGCGGTGAACCTGCGGCTCAACCCCGAGAAGTGTGTGTTCGGGGTCCCCTCAGGCAAGCTCTTGGGTTTCCTCGTGTCCCATCGAGGCATTGAGGCTAACCCGGAGAAGGTCAAGGCAGTCAAGGACATGAGCCCGCCGAAGACCCTCAGAGAGATGCAGAAGCTCACCGGACGTGTGACCGTGCTAGGGCGCTTCATCTCCAGGCTGGGGGAGCGAGCGCTACCTTTCTGCCAGCTAATGAAGAAAAAGGGGCCCTTTGAATGGACTGAAGAGGCGGACAAAGCGTTTCAAGATCTCAAGAAATACCTGACTAGTCCCCCGGTCATGGTGGCTCCGCGTCCTCAAGAGCCCCTGGTGCTCTACCTCGCCGCCACTCCTTACTTCGCCAGCGCAGCCCTGGTGGCGGTTAGGGAGGAGTGCCAAATCAAAACCACAGCAGCAGCTTGAGACAAGGCAAAACAGGAGCAAGGAAGGCTCGCAAAAGCCGCAACCGTGGTTGAGGAAGACCAGCCGCCGAAGAGTGCTCCGGAAGCAGGAGAGGCCACTCACTTGGAAGGTCCGCCTCCAGAAGCCTCGTTGCCTCGCGAGGCGCCCTTGCCTCCGGAGGGTGCCGCAAGCGCCGATGCGCTCAGCCTAGTGGAGCACCCAATGTACTACGTCAGCACGGTGTTACGGGACGCAAGGGAGCGGTATCCCATGCCTCAGAAGCTCCTCCTCGCGCTACTGGTGGCCTCGTGTAAGCTGTGTCACTATTTCCAGGGTCACCCCATCTAGGTCGTCTCGTCGTACCCCTTGGAGAGAGTGCTCAGGAGCCCTAACTCAGCCGGAAGGGTTGCCGAATGGAACATAGAACTGCAGGCGTTTCAGCTCGAGTTCAGCACAACCAGGGTCATCAAGGGAGCGTCATTAGCGGATTTCGTGGCAGAATGGACGGAGGCACCAGGCCTCAAGGACGACGAGGATCGGTCCCTCTCCCCAGGGAGCGAGGCGCCTGAAGGTTGGGTCATGTACTTCGATGGGGCATTCTCCAGGCACGGCGCTGGGGCTGGTGCGGTGCTGATATCACCCACTCAACACAAGCTCTAATACACTATACAACTCTGTTTCCAGCAAGGTGAAAAGGTCTCCAACAACATAGCGGAGTATGAAGGTCTAATAGTGGGCCTGAAGGTCGTAACCGCCCTGGGGGTGAAGCGCCTCACTGTCAAGGGCGACTCGCAGCTCCTTGTCAACTTCTCCAACAAAGTGTATGAGCCAAAGGATGAGCACATGGAAGCTTATCTAGCGGAGGTCCGCAGGATGGAGAAGCAGTTCTGGGGGATGGAGTTGAAGCATGTGCCCCGTGGCACCAATCAAGAGGCTGATGACATCGCCGGACGGGCGTCCAGGCGGTTACCTCAGGAGCCTGGCGTCTTCGAAGAGCGGCTCTTCAAGCCCTCAGCCCAGCCATCATTATCAAACACCGCTCAGCCTCGGGAGGAACTCCCCCAGCCACCTGCCTCGGGAGCCCCGGTATGCGGCCCGACCTTAGGAGCACACCTGCTCCTGACAATGGAACCTCAGGAGGAGTGCTGGATCACGGAACTCCGGAGTTATTTAACACAAGGGGCCCTGCCGGAGAAGGGGGAAGAAGCAGAGCGTGTGGCACGGCAGGCCACGGCATACTGCATCAGGGATGGAGAGCTCTACTGGAAGCGACCAAACGACGTATCCCTGCGCTGCATCTCCAGGGAGCAAGGGAAGGAACTGCTGGAGGACATACACGGCGGGGACTGTGGGCATCATTCATCATCACGAACCCTCGTTGGCAAGGCATTCCGCAGTGGGTTCTACTGGCCCACCGCGCTCAACGACGCTGTCGAACTGGTGAAGGCTTGTGAAGCATGCCAATTTCACGCCAAGCAGATCCATCAGCCGGCGGGAGGCCTGCAGACTATCCCCTTTTCGTGGCCATTTGCAGTCTGGGGGCTGGACATTCTGGGCCCGTTCCCTCGGGCGCCAGGGGCTACCGCTACCTCTACGTCGCCATTGACAAGTTCACCAAGTGGTCAGAAGTAGAGGCTGTCCGCACCATCCCCGCGGGTTCCGCGGTCAAGTTCATCAGGGGCATCGTAAGCCGGTTCGGGGTGCCGAACCGCATCATCACGGACAACGGTTCGCAGTTCACCAGTGACCTTTTCAGAACATACTGTGCTAACCTTGGGACGCAAATATGCTACGCTTCGGTGGCGCACCCACGAAGCAACGGCCAGGCCGAACGAGCCAACGTGGAGGTCCTGAGGGGCCTCAAGACCAGGACGTTCAAGAAGAAGCTGGAGGCCTGCGGGAGAGGTTGGTACGATGAGCTCCAGTCCGTGTTGTGGTCCATCCGCACAACCGCAACCAAGCCAACTGGAGATACCCCGTTCTTCCTGGTCTACAGAGCGAAAGCAGTCCTCCCTCACGAGGTCAGACGTCGCTCCGCGCGGGTCCTGGCGTTCGACGAGGCGCAGCAGGACGCCATGCGGGGGATGGACCTCGTGCTGGGGGAGGAACGCCATCGAGAAGCCGCGTTACGAGCGGCGAGGTACCAACCGGCGCTACGACGATATCACTGCCGCAACATCCGCCCCAGGACTCTTGAGGTAGGAGACCTCGTGCTCAGGCGGGTTCTCTCCAGGGAGGGGCTGCACAAGCTCTCTCCCATGTGGGAGGGCCCGTTCAAGGTTGTTCATGTTTCCAGGCCTGACTCCGTGCGCTTGGAGACTCAGGAGGGGGAGCCGATCCAGAACGCATGGAACACCAAGCACCTCCGAAGGTTCTACCCCTAAAAGGCCCAGAGCCTGTGAAGAAGGCGAACGCCTGTGAAGACTATCCCTTTTTGGAAAAGGCCCAGAGCCTGTGAAGAAGGCGAACGCCTGTGAAGACTATCCCTTTTGGAAAAGGTCCGGAGCCTGTGAAGAAGGCGAACACCTGTGAAGACTATCCCTTTTTGGAAAAGGCCCAGAGCCTGTGAAGAAGGCGAACGCCTGTGAAGATTATCCATTTTGGAGAAGGCCCAAAGCCTGTGAAGAAGGCGAGTGCCTGTGAAGTTGCCGCGTTTGGGAAAAGGCCCGGAGCCTGTGAAGAGGGCAAACGCCTGTGAAGCTCGCAGCCCGTGACACTCTCACGTAATAATGAGTTCGGGTTGTACACGCCCCGGAGTCTCAGGAGCGCCGGCCTCAGGCCCTGGGGCTCCCTCCCACGCCCAGTGGCAGCACTTAGCTCCGCGCTGGAGAGAAGACGTCGAAGACTAGATTAGGTGCCGGACGCGGCTTTTTCATTTGCTTTCCGCAGTTGGCTTGTTTGTTTGCATTTGAAGTCTTATTGAAACTATTGCAGTCGTTGGTTTGTGGTTTGTCGGTTTTTGCTCCCCCGCTTTAATTTCTCTTATGAAAGGCCTCGCGAGGGAAGATAGCCGAGCGCCCTCGCGAGTGTCCCTGTTCTAGTCGTTCGAAGGTTTCACGACCTGGGCCAGTTACGGGAGCACCCCTCCAGTCCGTGCCCCTCGGGCACTGCGACACACACACAGGGCCTGGGTCGGTCGCCCCCCCCCCCCCCCCACGGCTGGGGCCGGGAACTATCTATGCGCAGACGCATAACCGAAAGGCGCGAAAAACAGAATCAAGGTAATGGTTAACAGCAATAAACCTGAACACGCCCCCCGCGGGGCTCCACGCAGCTATTTTCTTTTGCGCAGGAAACAAAAGGAAAAGAAAGGGCAAGCCCGGCGCGGCTCGCCTCACGCCGGCCTGCTGAGGAGACTTGGGCTGCCTCCGGGGCTTAAGCAGACTCCCTCTCGCGCTTCACCAAGGCGCGACGGCGGGCGGACATACTGCCGCCTCCCAAGCAGGCGCGACGGCGAGGGGGCTAACTGCGGCCACCGCTGGAAGAGTTGCTTGAAGAAGAGTCGATGAAGCTTGGGGAGCCCTGAGCGCCGCCAGCCAGGCGGGCGCTGTCTCCTCCATCGTCGTCGAGGCTGGGTCCCCGGCCACGGTCGTCGTCCTCAGGGCAACACCCTGCGCGGCGGCCATCTTCCCCGAACACCCTCACGTAGAGGGTGGCATCGCCATCGAACTTGAAGTGCAGGGTGCACCGGCGCCCCAGGCCGCGAGCACGGGCGAACGCCTGCCAACCGCGAGTCAAGGCCAAGCTCCCAGTGGCGGAGACTTCCAGTGCGGCCCATGAGGCCCGGCCGCAGCAGCCGTCCGCCTGAAGCCAGAGGCCGCCCGGGGCACCGGCTGGGAGCTCACCAAGGAGGAAACAAGGGAGTTGGAGCCGGGCGCTAGTCGGCTCTGCCGACCATACGATGAACTCCGGCAGCACCTCCGCAACACAAAAGCGCGACCTGGGGGAGCGCGCGACCAAAGCACTTCCCCCTGCCGCGACAGCTCGCCCGTCACCACGCTGGGAACCATCCCCGCGGCCGCGGGAAGCTTCCATGGCGACCACAGGATGCTTTCGAGGGCGCCCACGGCCGCGCTTGGGCGGGGGAGAGGCAGGCTCAACCTGGCGGGCCTTCCCCTTCTCTGCAGCCGAGAACCTCCTCGACGGAGCCATGGAGAAGAAGGGGAAGTGAGGAGAGATGGGGCTGGAAGGGCGCGCAGTCCCGTACTTATAGCCGGCGAAGGCCAACCGCCGGCCTCCACGATCGCAGGTAATCATGACACGATCTGCATGTAGGGACTTGTCCAATCCACGCGATCACCGAGGCGTCATGGAGAAGCGGAGACGCCCACGTCCAATCAACCGCCACGCGGCGCCCAAGGCCGCAGGCTGTTAGGGCTCGCGATGCTTCGCCCTTGCCCTTTAGCCTCTCAGCACGGCCAAGTCCGGGCACGCCTTGGGCCCGGGGGCTACTGTCGGCGTTCTGGGAACAGGGGTCCCCAGACTTGCCTGCCTGTGGCCTGCGGCGTGGCTCAAAGGAGGCCCAGCGATGCCCATCTTCATCAATACAAGACCCAAGACCCTCGTGAGGGGCCAAACCTCGCGAGGCGGACGACGCAGAGCTTCCTCAGGTGCAGCCTCATCAGGCTG
This sequence comes from Aegilops umbellulata, assembly GCA_032464435.1. Taxonomy (NCBI): domain Eukaryota; kingdom Viridiplantae; phylum Streptophyta; class Magnoliopsida; order Poales; family Poaceae; genus Aegilops; species Aegilops umbellulata. The sequence continues at coordinate 103,099,073 of CP136060.1, read as the reverse complement.
GCTCACGAGGAGGCGGAGAGATCAAGGCGGGGTACCTCACGAGGTGCCCATGACGCAAGCCATGATGACCAAGGGCACCAGGCGGGCGCCATCCCGCGCAGTGTCCTCCTTTCCTATTTCGTGCAAAGGGGGCAAGCGCAGGCGAGAGGATCAAGCAAAGGCATCCATTTCGGTGCAACGAGACCAGACCAGTCCAACAGTGGGAAGGAGGTCATCGTGGAGCCCAGGACGGCGTCACCACAGAGCCTTTGGCAGGCGAGGACGAACTTTAGTCAGGATAAGCGTACCAGATGTTCCCCTTCTAAATGGCCAATTGTTGGCGCCCTTCCCGCTCAATATTTGGGAAGAGGCCCAGGGCCTTTGCCTATAAATAGGACTAGCCACCCCCAGGGTGAAGGAGAGAGCATCTAGAGATCAAGAAACCAGACAGAGAGAGAGAGAAGGGCGGCTGAACTCCTCCTAGTAGTTAATCGTCCCAGCCAAGAGCAGACCCTCGCGAGGCTGTTCTTCCTTGTATTGTTCATCATCATCAGCCCAAGAGGCAATCCACCCACCACAAACTAGAGTACGGTATTACACCACAATGGTGGCCCGAACTACTATAAACCTTGTGTCTCTTGTGCTGTTCTTTCAGTAGTTTAGATCTTTGCGAGACGGAGAGGTAGAGGGCGAAGTCTCCGTGCGCACCCCAGAGTTCGAACCTCAAGGGTCTGCCGGAACCCGAAATCTGACAAACAGTTCCCGGTGGGGGTGGATGAACAGGACCCCGTGGTGTTGCCTCTGGATGAACAGGACCCCGATCGATCGAGCCGGTTTGGGATGGATGAACAGGACTCCGTGGAGGGCTGGATGAACAGGACCCCATGGAGGGCTGGATGAATAGAACCACCCCGTGGAGGGCAGGATGAACAGTAGATGGTGGAGGGCTGGATGAACAGTAGCCCGTGGAGGGGTGGTTGAACAGGAGCCCGTGGAGAGGGCTGGTTGAACAGTAGCCGGTGGAGTAGCGCGCAGTGGAGGCTGGATGAATAGGAGCCCGTGGATGAACAGTCGCAGGTGGAGGCTCAAGGAGGTCGACGGTGGATGAACAGTAGCCCGTGGAGGCTGGAGGGGGTCGGTGGTGGAGATGCACAGTATCCCGTGGAGTCCCGTTTTGCGGTACGCCACACCCCTCCCGATGAACAGGACCCCCGTTTCGACGTAGCGCTCCAACACAAGTCCGTTTCCTCCGTTTTGCGGTACACCACACCCCTCCCGATCAACAGGACCCCCGTTTCGACCGTAGGAGGTCCGTTTCCTCTGTTTTGCGGTACGCTAGACCCCTCCCGATGAACGGGATCCTGTTTCGACCGTGGCTGGTCGAACACAAGGTTGTTTCCTCCATTCTGCGGTACGCCAGGCCTCATTTCCATTGGTTGTTCCGTCCAAGCCCTCCCGATGAACACGACGACGCATTCCGTTCCGACCTAGCCGGTTGGCTCCCCATGAACGCGACGATGACGCAGTTTCTCCGTTCTGACCCAGCCATGTACACGAACCCTGGCCGTATGTATGCGCGAGTAGGCATTCGAGACCCTGCCCGTATGTACGTACGTGGCCGTATTTTCTTACTTGCAGACTTGCTGTTGTACGTACGTGTACATGCTACGTGTGCGCCTCTATTACGACACGTACGCGCCTCTACATCGACTAGTATGTACGTACACGTTCGCGACCAGAATGACAACGCTGCGTATGCTTTGACCAGGTGGGTCCCGACTGTCAGGCACTTCCTTGCGTGCGAAGATGTAGCTGGTGGGTCCCAACAGTCAGGGGCAAATCATTTTTTTTTGCTCGGACGCACTTCCCTGCATGCGAAGATGTAGCTGGTGGGAACCAGCAGTCAGGGGAAATGTTTTTTCGCGAAATATGGTGGCCCGTCCGGTGGGTCCCCGCTGTCAGGTGGAGGAATAATTATTTTGCGCGTAATAAGGAGGCACTTCCTTGCTGCGACCGTGGACCCAGCTGTTAGCCTCTCCACGTACAGTCCACATCCGATGGAAGCCGTTCCTTGACCACGTTGACCACACCGCGCTGAGAGCACCAGGGCGGTGGACGACGGTGAGGCCTAGGAAGGGGACGACGCGGAGCCGAGGAAGACGCGGCAGTGGATGCCCACGCGTAGAGGAGTATGAGGGTTCACTGGTTCAATGCGGTGTGAGGCTGTCGTCGCCGCAGAATAACAGGGGTGTGGGTGAGTAGAGGGATGGCTTGGCCAGTGGTGGGAGTAGTAGGGGGCGGTGAGGCCTCCGCCGCATCGCAGCTGGCCACGGGAGGCAGGAGCATGAGGCACGACCGGCGCTGGTTTGGGCGGCTGGAGCAAGAAGACCAGTGGTTGAAGAAGCACTACGGCCGTTAGATGGACATCGTACGGTCACTGGAGCTAGAATCGTGTATATCGACTAAGTTGACAAAGCCCTCCGTCCCCGTCAACTTAGTAGGCCCACAAGTCAGCCTCCCACTATACTGGGTCCCAGCTAGCAGGGGGAGTATTCATTTTTTGTGCGCAATAAGGAGGCACTTCCTTGCGTGCGAAGATATAGCTGGTGGGTCCAAGCTGTCAGCGGCGGTAACGTTTTTTTCACGAAATACAGAGGCCCTTTCGGTGGGTCCCAGATGTCAGGTGGAGGAATCATTATTTTGCACGTAATAAGGAGGCATTTCCTTGCGTGCGGCCGTGGACCCAGCTGTCAGCCTCTCCACGGACAGTCCACTTCAGATGCATGTCAGTCGTTGACCATGTTGACAGGCCGCGCCGAGAGCACCAGGGCGGTGGACGACGGCGAAGCCTAGGAAGGGAACGACACGGAGGTAGGGAAGACTCGGCAGTTGTTTCCCACGCGGAGGGGAGTACGACTGTACGAGGATTTACTGGTTCGTCTGCCGTCGCCGGAGAATAACAGCAGGTGTGGGTGAGTAGAGGGATGGCTAGGCCAGCGATGGGAGTACGGTGGGGCGGTGAGGCCTGCATGGCAGCACAGCCGGCCGCAGGGAGGAGGGAGCAGGCAGTCCCACCGGCGCTTGTTTGAGCGGCTGGAGCAGGAAGGGCAGAGATTGAAGAAGCATGACGGCCGTTGGATGGAAATCCAACAGTCACTGCTTCTGCGTCAACCTTTTTTAGGAAAGCCTCAATTCTGTGGAAAATAGCATACAACCCATCTGCCATTATTTCTAATAATTTACAGCCCATTTGCTAATTCTTAAGGTTTTTTTGGAGCCCATATTCTTTGTGTTAGCATTACAGCCCATATTGTGGCCACGGTTAAAAAATTATACGAAATTTTGCATTTCGGTGCGGGCTGAGCTGTTTTTAATCCCGAAATTTTGAGTCACATTCAAACTGATTTTAAAAATAGATGTATATCAATATAAAATCCAACAAATTGTCCACGCCTAAAAATCAATGCAATTTAAAATCTCGAAATGAAAAAAAGAAATTTGAAACTAATTGCCAGTTTGATGTGTTTTAAGAATGTACAACCCATTTCTCATTACTGATAGGCCATTTTCTCGGCCAACCGAATGAAGCTCTCCTCGTCTTGAAAGATTTGCAGCCCAAGAGGCCTGACAAAGCGACTTACTTGGCAAATCACAAAAAAACTGGGTTGTGGTCGTGGACCCAGCTGCGGCCGCGGACCCAGCTGTCAGCCTCTCCACGTACAGTACTCTTCCGATGGAAGTTGGTCGTTGACCACATTGACCACGCCGTGCCGAGAGGACACACCGCCATGAGGCTGTCGTCGCCGTAGAATAACAAGGGGGTGTGGGTGAGTAGAGGGATGCCTTGGCCAGCGGTGGGAGTAGTAGGGGGCGGTGAGGCCTCCGCGGCATCACAGTCGGCCATGGAAGGCAGGAGCACGTGGCACGACCGGCGCTGCTTTGGTCGGTTGGAGCAAGAAGACCAGAGGTTGAAGCACTATGGCCGTTGGATGTACATCGTACGGTCACTGTAGCTAGAATCGTTCATATTGACTAAGTTGACAAAGCCCTCCATCCCTATCAACTTAGTAGGCCCACAAGTCAGCCACCCACTATGGTGGGTCCCAGCTAGCAGGGGGTATTCATTTTTTTTGTGTAGTAAGGAGGCACTTCCTTGCGTGCAAAGATATAGCTGGTGGGTCCGACCTGTCAGCGGGGGGAATGTTTTTTTTGTGAAATACAGAAGCCCTTCCTACATACAGTGGAGGAACTTTCCTTGCATGCGACCATGGACCTCGTGGGTCCCAGCCCTCAGGCTCTCCACATACAGTCCTATTCCGATGACTCTCGTATGTTGACCACACCGCGCCGAGCACACCGAGGCGGTGGACGACGGCGAGGCCCCGGACTGGAACGACCCGGAGATGGGGAAGACACGGTAGTGGAGTCATAGACGGAGAGGAGTGGGAAACTTCACTGGTTCGGGTGCGGGGTGGGCCTACACTCGGCAGAGAATAATAGGAGGTGCGGAGTGGAGGGATGGCCTGGCCGTCGGCGGGGTAGCGTTTCGCTGAGGAGCGCAAAACAACACCGCTGGACGCCGAAGGCTGGAGCAAGCGGTCCCGGCAGCGCTGGGGGAAGAAGACGAGAGATTGAAGAAGAATGCCGGCCGTTGGATGTAAATCCAACGCCTTCTTAGGCTTCAACCTACTGGCCCACATGTCACCCAGTCCATTTGTTTTTTTAGTCCATTTGGTGGGCTGGGTGAAACAATGATGCAGCATCTATGCAGCCCGTTTATATATATGGTAGAATTTAAAGCCCATTTGCATTTTTCTCGAAATCCGCAGACTTGCTGGGCTGGGTGAAAATATCATGTTTGGCTAGACGGAGAAATGTTATAAAAGCATAAACACATGATTGCACGTCTATTACTGCATTGGTCAGTAAAATCTTTGCAAGCTTATGTACGCAATCACTAGGAGTTAACTTGCCAAGTTATATATAAACACTTATTATTATTATTTTGTAAGAACTTTCAACTTACGAAATAAAATATCATTTAAGTTTGATGAGTTAATAGTACATGGGGTATTATTATTTTTTAGGCTAGACGTGGGACAGTTGAGTTGGTTCTAGGGAAAAGTACTGGGAGAAAACTCAGTTTACATCGAAAAAGAAAGTGGGAGAAAATTCAGATATAGGATTAATGAAAACGAAAAATAGAACTGAGCTGTGCGTCGTCTTGAAAAAACAAACATAACTTGGGCTGCTGATGTTATAGACAAGCTAGGTTGGGAGGCCCAGAGGCCGCTTGATACCTGCTGGACCCAAAAAATGTTGAAACATGTCGTGGGCTGCCCATGTTAAACAACAAAACCTAGGCCATGTACCTGGTGGCCCCGGGACTGTCAGCCTCTCGACGAACAGTTGTCTCCCGATTCCTCTTGTTTTGCTGACCATGTTGGGAACGACAGACGGCGGCGCCGCAGCTAGAGCACCAAGGCGGAGGACGACGTCGAGACCTCGGACCGAATGAACCGGAGCGGGGGAAGACGCAGGCGGAGGGGAGTACAAGGGTTGACTTGTTTGGGTGCGGGGTGGGCCGGTGGAGCCGTTGCCGCTGGACAATGTGTGGTAGTAGAGGGATGGCTGGCCAACGCCATAGGCTATGATGGCCAGCCGTTGTATAGGAAGAGGACGAAAGATTGAACAAAATAAAGAAATACAAATGGATAGGTGGTTGGTCCCATATGTCTGTGTACGAGACCTGCTGGGTCCACCTGAGGAGGGGAATATGTTGGGAGGAAGGAGATTCAAAGCACGGCAGCCGAGTGAACTAGTTTTTTTAACGGACAAGTGAACTAGTTACATACATAAGCAAATAGCCACTAAAAAAGCAAACAGGTTAATGGGTTCTTAAAAGAAATATGTCGGACAAAACAGATAATTACGACAGATAGGCTAATGCATGAAACACTCAGATGATAAAGGTGCTTATAAACAGATAAAGTACAACATCTAGACCTTCCTGGCACGCTTGATCATGACACTGCGGCTGTCCGTGTACTCGTCGGTTACGGGAAGCAGACACGCCCTCATGTCCAAGATCTGCCTGTACATGTCGTAGCATGCGTATGCGTCCTTGGCCGCGTAGGTTATCTAGGCTAGATTTAGAGGAACCTCCCACGTGTTCAGGTCCTTGGTATCGTTGTCTTCTTTCATGTTGGCGTATCAGGGGTCGATTATGGTCTCGGCGAGGTCAACCACGGAGTCCTTCTCCTGCCCGTTGCTGATGATCTTGTATTGCTTCTGGATGTCGACAAGCTTGTTGCACCAGATGGCCGAATCGTCGTGTTCTTCCTTCTCTCCACCGTAGCGAAGGTGCAGTCGGCGCTGCCGATGAAAGGGGCGAATGCTCGAGAACCTCTGATGGCCCTACAGAAGTGGTAGATGAGAACCTCGTCCCGCACACATACCTGGGCGACGGCGATCCGCTGGTCCCTGACAGGAGACGAATGGATGGGCACAAGGTCTAGTCCTGCAACCTTGTGCTTTCTCGTCCTGTAGGTACTGCTTGAACTCGGCGAGGCAGAGCTTCACCGAGTCTGGATCGTTGGTGTACATCACCATTCAACTTGGTGCAGCCATAGGACTAAACGGTGAACTCAAAGGGGAACTCCTTGCTGAAGTCCATATCCAGCAGGCTCACCCCTCGGATCGCCATTGGAGTCTCTTCAAGTGAACGAGTGTGTAGGTGGCGGCAGCAGTTCGTTTTTCAGCTCTTGGGGAACTGGATTCAACAGTAAACTGGGTGTGTACATGCGACAACAGTTACTACCCCTCCCTCGTCCGCTGCACGCCCGGCAGAAGATGCACCCTCGGTGCATTCAAACACCTCCATTAAGAAACCTACTCCGGCCACACGTCGGTTCACGAGCGGGTCTGTATTGGTACTGTAATAACAGGAGTTAGTGGTCACTTTACTTAAATTTAATTATCTTTAATAGAAATTTATACTTAAAACAAGCAATGCATTGGCTCGTTCTATTAGTGCCACATGATCAACACGCACAGCAATTAGAATTATTATTCTCAGGACGCACACGATCAGCATATTTGTCGCACTTCCAGAAAGATAATACTACCAAGTTTGTATTGTTATTTATGGTTGTTGTCCTCTGCATCATCATGTCGTGTTTCCCAGCTTGCAAGATTCAGAAGCAACAAATAAGATCCAAATAATAAGTACAACAAAGATGCCTACACATCTCATTGATTCCCAGCTTGCAAGGTTCAGAACCAACAAATAAGATCCAAATAATAAGTACAACAAAGAAACCTACACATCTCATTGATTCCCAGCTTGCAATATTCAGAACCAACAAATAAGATTCAAATAATAAGTACAACAAAGATGCCTACACATCTCATTGATTCCTAGCTTGCAAGATTCAGAACCAACCCATTAGAGCCTTTTGATAAAGTGAATATCGGGATTAAATCCATCTTGGCTAGCCATGTCATACAATTGAAGAACTTGGCGAATGCTCTTGACCGTCACAACATCTGTAGTTGAGTATTCCTGTTTGCACAACACAAACAAGAAAGCATGATTTCACTTTAATAGTGGCCTCCTTGAACTCAACCTGCAGCTCCACTCGGATGAGGCTTGCCTGGAGTTCCATCATTCAATTCATGCGCCTTTTTCTGCAGTTCACCTGAAATGAAGCAAAGATTGCATCATTCAGCTAGCAAGAAGTACTTGCTCTCGTGAGCTAGCAGGTTCTTCTTTAGTAGTTGCACTAAAATTGAGGAACATTAAGGTTGGTTGTCCGGCTCATGTAAGGTGCAACTATAATTTTCTTATCCTTTTGTGCAGTTCCACTAAAATAAAGTGCCATTGTGGTGACAGTGACGGCTCATCTTGCAAAGGCTAATAAAATGTTGCACGAGATTACCAGCATAACTTGACGGAGATTTTGGAAACTCCAATCACCATTTTGTGCAGTTCCACCAAAATTGACAGATGTTGCCCACGTGACATTTTAGTTGAACTGTACAAGACACTCATTCGAAAAAAAGTGTTTTGTGCAGTTCAATAAAAGGTCACAATAGCAACAAGGTGAAATGGATATCCCTATCTGCACAAAAAGATAGAAAGTAAACAGTTGTTGGTCAATAAGAATATACGAAACATATACGAAATGAAAAGAATCACCTTAATTATGTTCATGGCAATCACGCAAGGACATTAGAAATTTTAAAACGTCAGCAATGCTTCATGTTACCAGAAGCATTACGATCAACAATGAGATTCCTCAAATATGGGATTACTTTTAATGGTGGCATTGCTTGTTTACCAGATAAAGTAAATAAACAGTAGCTAAAGACTTGGTTTAAGGGCATGGGACCGTGGGGACACCAGGACACTCGGTAGTGTAAAGGAGCAACTTACTTATCATACTAGGGAAAACAGCAGGAGTGTCATTTGTAACATAGTTTAATTGCATCTTATCACTGGAGGCATTAGATTAACAATAACACTGGTTAGACATGTCCCTAAGGTAACAGTGTGATCGCTTCATTTTACATGCGCCCTTACATTAACAACAGCAAAAGTTTGGTATAAGGACATGCGACAGTGGACGCATCAGCACAATGTACCTACAAGGAGGCATAAAGTGGTGATGCCGAGTTTGTTCATGCTATGTGAGGGCAGCAAATCTAATCCTGGAGACCTTTTACTATGTGAGGGCAGCAAACCTAATCTTGGAGACCTTGTACTATGTGAGGGAGCAAATCTAATCCTGGAGACCTTTTACTATGTGGGGGCAGCAAATCTAATCATGGAGACCTTTTACTATGTGAGGGCAGCAAATCTAATCTTGAGACCTTTAACTATGTGAGGGCAGCAATTCTAATCCTGGAGACCTTTTACTATGTCAGGGCAACAAATCTAATCCTGGACATACTCTGTTGACTTGTCCACCAGCAGCCACTTTCTATCCTTTTTTCAACCAATAATAGATATGTTCCTTATCTAGTTTGTACTGCGTTTTCCCATTATTTCCCTTTTCAACCAAGAGACCGGTTGGGTATCCGGTCTCTACTACTTTCACCATATTATTTCCTCTTTGAATCAAGTCCTAGATCATGCTACAACTTCCCCCCCTTTCTTCGTTGTTTGAACAAAGCCCTAGATTCGAATGCATGAAGTAGCTTTACCTCTAATAATACTAAAAATTTAGGTGGCTTTGGAAGAGCTGATGGGAGTAGAAAAGGATGCACATGCAGACATGTGGGGAGCTGGGGCCCTAGAGCAAGGCCGCTTTCGAAGAACTTATACCTGAGGGTCGTCGGGATGTCGGCGGCGGCTGGTCGGATCTGCGGACAATACGGCAGGGAGGAAGAAGGGTCAGAGGACCTCCCGAGCCGGCGCTGTGTCGGAGAGAACGGCACGGGCAGAGGATCGGGCCCCTCTGGTAGCTGTGGGTTTCCTCCCTCGCCGGTGATGACCGCGTGAATGATGCACCTAGTCCTCTACACACACCAGCCGAAGGGATCCGGCCGGATTTGTGACCAGCGGTGAGTAGAGAGAAAATGTTGCTACCGCTGTCTTGTTTATATCTGCAGAGGATGAGAGAATGAAGAGAGCAACCCTAGTAAAGCAAGCGTTCATGCCCCTGCGTACATATATAGTGGAGTGATTATCTTTTTCTCTCCACGGCAAGTGTTTCAATTTGTGTACGTGGCATTAAAGAAAAGAAACTCTCTATTTAAGGTGACTACATGTACGACTCCTACTTACTACTACTAGTAGTAGTAGTATTGTTCACTTGTGCTCCCCGGCCCTCCATTCATTGAACAACCCCACGGGTGAATAAACATACAGTACTAGTATTTATATAGAACGAACAAGCTCGAACTATTTTCGTGTAGTTAAAAGTTGAGGGCGGGGCTTTTCCCGGGCAGTACGTCGCATAAGCGGTTTGACAGAGAGGCGAGCAGGGTGAGGGAGTAGCGGATTCAACTTACTTACTGCTGGAAAGGTCGGGCTATGCGATTTAACGGTGCATTACTGTTTGGATCCATGTGTTAGAGTTAGTTTGGGTTAGTTTGAACTCAACTAACCCAAAAATCTCCAAACATGAGGGTTAGTTTGGGTTACTGTTTGGATCCGTGTGTTAGAGTTAGTTTGGGTTAGTTTGAACTCAACTAACCCAAAATAAATCTAACCCACCCAAGAGGTGGTTATTTGGGTTAGTTCTTCTAGGGACACTAAAAACACATTTTTCTCTCGCTCTCCCCGCAGCAGATCCCTCCCCACTTCCTCGAAGCTCCTCGTCCTCTCCCTCCCTCCCTCTCGCACCGCCCATGAAGGCACATCGCCGTATCCGCTCTCCATCTAACCCTGTCATCCAAACACCTCTTTCGCTAGAGTTACTTCAGGGTTAGTTAAGGATTAGAATCTAACTCTAACCTTTAACTGAGTTAGAGTATCCAAACAGGGCCAGGCGGTACGACCGGGGTGATGCGCCCCTTCCGTTCCGCACTCTAATCTGGTGCATGACACGTATTATGTCGACCCGGATGCTGCTGGCTGTCCCACATATCGGCGAAGTAGTACGTAGTAGTAAGAAGAAGCAAAGAATCATGCGGTATAAGTCTTTCTAGAGATTCCAACAAGTGACTAGACTACACCGCACGCAGTATCTCAAATCTCAAATCTCAAATCTCCCTTCCGGTTTATAGGGCTCAAATCTCAAATCTCATCAACCAAGGCATTTTGCGATTGGAGGAATATATCTCGTACTTTACAAAACTACCCTAATTAAACTCATGCATTAATTACGTAGTTCTCTCGTTTTCCTCTCCGCCTTGGTCGCGGTGCACAATATTGACCACTCCTATATGACTAGCCGCTCTATCTACATGCAGGACATCAAAGCATCCGGGCCCGCGTGCCATCCACCAAATCACAGCGAGGTGCTACAGTCAAAACTCACCGGTCACCCCGGTGTGGCCGTCATGACCCGTCATATCACAAAACCCACACCTTTACCAGCAGTGGTAAAGTGGCCTCGAAGTTGGACTGGACGAAGCAACCATCATTTCACTGGAACGCTCGTTGAAGCCCTTTCTCCCCTTTCTTGAAGAAAACCTCACTCCAGGCTACTCACTTCTGCCATTTTTCTTCTGTACCGATTAAGGAAAGGTGGGCGAATCAGTGATGTTGCTATATTTTCATTCCAAGAATCTTCTTTTTGTGAAGCACCGACCGATTCTCACAGCCTATTCTTTTCATGTTTTCATTGCGATTGTGGTTTCCTTTCGATTGCTTTTTGTTTGTTAGTTCATTGATGGATCCTGGAGCACTAGGCAAAGAGTTGCCAGCGGACAACCCACTGGAGACAGCGATCTCCAGGAAGCTAGCACCGACCAACGAGTTGACCATGTTGGCGGGCCAACCCATGGAGATGAAGAACTCCAAGAAACAAGCACTGGCCAAAGAGTTGACGACGTTGGCGGACGAACTCCTCAAAGAAAGTTGGAAGAATAGCAAGGGCCCCACCGTGCCTACCCCAGAAACTCTGATGGCCACCTATGCGAGGCTTAAGGCCGAGTTTGAGGAGATAGTCGCCATTGAGAAGCAGTATTCCCCTGGCAAGGTGATGGCCCTCATCGAGGATGAGAAGATGGCCCCCGGAGGGATGGGATCCCCCGGTGAGCTGCACAAGGTAAAAAATAATGGCTTATTACCGAAAGTTGTGTTTTTGATTATTTGCAATGTGCTTTCTAATATGTTAGGGCTGTGCAGGTGCCGATGGATGTCCTTGATGATTCCGATGTCGCGGCCCGTCCTATGGACAACGGCCCAGAGATCGTTTTCGATGTCGCGGTCCGTCCTGTTGGCATCGCCCCGAAGATCGATTCCGATGCCGCTGTCCATCCTGTGGACATCGCCCCAGAGATCGATTCTGATGTCGCGGTCAGTCCTGTGGACATCGCCCCAGAGATCGATTCCCATGCCGCTGTCCGTGCTGTGGTCATTGCCCGAGAGATCGATGACAAGAAATAGTTGGTCGCGCTAATCCTTCAGGGTAGTTTGCATTGCCCTGTGTTTAATTACCAGAATGATGCATGTTATCAAACCATCTTAGGGCTAGTGCACTGTCTTGTGTGGGCGGTACTTGCTAATTTTGTTTGATAGTGAATCATGCGAACCCTCTCCGAGTTATGGAAACAGATGTATCCTCACCAGCTTTTGATGTAATATATGGCATGCTTAGATGTAAGTTTGAACTGTTTATCATATCAGCAGGGCTTATTTGATGATTCTTGGTGTTAGTAGGCTAGCTACTGTGCGAGCTATAGTACTTGCAAAACACACACTGAAGAGAAACGTTGGGACTGATGAGCTCCCGGTATGCTTATACTGATCTGTCGCCGATCGTCCAATAGCCCAAGCTCCTAAAATTGTAGGCTTAGCGATCAATCAGACAATAGTCGACACAGATACATTCAGGCCTCATTTGGTTCATAGGGTAGGAAAATTGTAGCAAAAGTACAGAGACGTACAACACAAAATCATAGCAGTACAGAGACGTCCCTCCGTTCCAAAATAGATAAGTCAACTTTGTACTACTAACTTTGAAACGGAGGGAGTACAAATCCTAGGCGGGCTAGTTTGGCCTATTGGTTTTTAGTGATATGACGTGGTACAGTGTCATCCAGTCTTCGTGTGTGGTAGAAGTACTGCAGGTATAGTAAGTTTTCATGAAGAAGCAGAATTCAACGATGTCATGATGGTTCATTCGTCCGACTAACTTTGTGCATGGCAGGTGGACCAGGATAATTTTGTGCATGGCAGGTGGACAAGGATGGTCGACGTCCCATATGTCGGCGAATGAAAGTATTCTTTCTGATATAGTGGACGAGCAACGAGTATTCATTGTTTATTTTTTATGAAACCTATTGTCTCCACTGTTACGACGGAGGAGTGTGAAACACGGCAGCCCAGTGAACTTGGCATGTGCACCACTCCCTCCTTCCTCATGTAATACTACCATAGTGTTGACTATAAGGTTACAACTTTTTCTCACTCTCTCTCTATCTATTTCCTCTCAAATGTTTTTTTACCTTTCTTTTTTTAGACGCAATTGTTTTTATGCCTCTTTTTTAGAATTGGTTTTTTATACCTAGGAGCACGTGTAGAGACGGGCTCCTGCAGATCCCACTCCTTGACTTTGTCAATGCCTCTCTCTCCTCCACATAAGCGGGCTTGTCGAGAAGACAAGAGATGATCTCTTAGCACAATATGTTTCACCATGTTTTTAGGAATAACTAGTTATTGAAGATAAGGCTAAGAGATTATCCATTGTACACATGTTTTTTTGTCATCTCTAAATTACATGCAAGACTTATGATAAGACTATCTTATCAACAATTGTACATGCCCTTTATAGCCCAGAATTTTACTGGTACTACTTGTTATGAATGCGGGCAGCTGGCCTCTGAGGGGGGGAGCGCGCACGGGGAGGTGGTGGGTGTCGGATTTCGGGTTCCGGCAGACCCTTGAGGTTCGAACTCTGGGGTGCGCGCGGGGATTACGCCTTCTACCTACCTGCACCCCTCTGCCTCACAAAGATCTAAGCTATGGAAAGAACCGCGCAAGAGACACAAGGTTTATACTAGTTCGGGCCACCGATGCGGTGTAATACCCTACTCCAATGTGGTGTGGTGGATTGCCTCTTGGGATGATGATGATAAGCAATACAAGGAAGAACAACCTCGCGAGGGTATGTTCTTGGCCGGGATGATGAACTGCTAGGAGGAGTTCAGTCGCCCTTCTCTCTCTCTCTTTCTGATCTCTCGGTGTCTCTACCCTGGGGGTGGCTAGTCCTATTTATAGGCAAAGGCCCTGGGCCTCTTCCCAAATATTGAGCGGGAAGGGCGCCAACAATTGGCCATTTTGAAGGGGAACATCCGGTACACTTATCCTAACTAAAGTTGGTCCTCGCCTGCCAAAGGCTCTGGTGGTGACGCTGGCTTGGGCTCCACAATGACTTCCTTCCTGCCGTTGGACTGGTCTTGGTCTCGTTGCACCGAAACGGGTGCCTTTGCTTGATGCCCGCGCCTGTGCTTGCTCCCTTTGCACCAAAGAGGAAAGGAGGACACTGGGCGGGCTGGCGCCCGCCTGGCGCCCTTGGTCGTCATGGCTTGCGTCATGGGCACCTCGTGAGGTACCCCGCCTTGAACTCTCCGCCTCCTCGCGAGCCATCCTAACGAGGCCGCGCCTGAGGAAGCTCTGTGTCGTCCGCCCCGCGAGGGTCTTGGGTCTGTGCTGATGAAGATGGGCCGTGCTGGGCCCCCCTTTGAGCCACGCCGCAGGCCGCAGGCAGGCAAGTCTGGAGACCCCCGTTCCCAGAACGCCGACAGTAGCCCCCGGGCCCAAGGCGCGCCCGGACTTGGCCGTGCAGGGAGGCGAAAGGGCAAGGGCGAAGCGCCGGGGGCCCTAACAGCCTGCGGCCTTGGGCGCCGCGTGGCGGTTGATTGGACGTGGGTGCCTCAGCAACCGCGCGAGTTGGTAAAGGAGCGGCATCTGCCTAGGCTTTGCTTTTTGCTTCCTCCGGTTGCTGCTCAGATCACCTTTCTTGCGCCTCTCCTTCCTTCCTCCAAATTTTCCAGATCTACTCCAACCGCGCGACCTAGGGAGCCATGGCGCCCCGTCAGTCCCCGGCCGGAGCTTGGTACTTGCCCGCCCTGGATTCGCCGAACGTGTCGGAGGCGAGCCTCGCCCGGGTGCGCCGGATGGCAGCGGCGCAGGGCATCGACGGAGCGAAGGTGTTCAAGGCCGGCTCCGCCACCCCTGAGGGCCGAGGGAGCACCTTTTATCCGCTCTTTGTAAGCTCCATTGCTGCTGGCCTGGTGCCTCTCTTCTCCGAGTTCTTCCTCTCTGTACTCCACCATTATAAGCTGCAGGCTCTGCATCTCCATCCCAACTCCGTCCTTCTCCTGGTAATCTTCGCCTATTACTGCGAGGCTCACGTAGGGGTGCAGCCCTCAGTGGCCTTGCTGTGCCACTACTTCTACCTCCGGACCTCTCGCGGTTCTGCTTCCGCGTGCGCGAGCTTCATCGCGTACGGTGGCTCCATTGCCATTTCGAAACCCGGGAAAAGGATTGAGGACTTCAGGAGCAAGTGGGTCTTGGCAGATGCTGGGCGCATCCACCCTCGGCTAATCTTGCCCACGGAGCTACCCACGAGCTCCGGCGATTGGGGTCGAGCGGAGCTCACGGACCCCCGCGCAAAGTTGGTGTTGGAGAAGATGGACGCGGATCTGAGGCCGTCCAACATGGCGGCGGCGAAGCTGACCGGCGCGTCGCTGCTGAGGGAATTCCTGGAGCACCAGCTGGCTCCGCTTCGGCAGTACTCACTTCCGATGTGGAGGCCCCATCCGAGCCCCGCGGCCTTGGCCGGCGAAGACCTGGTTGCGGTCCTCCAATCTCTGGTCAAGGGTGATGTGGCGAGGTTGGAGGGCGCTCCTACGCCCTTGTTCCTCCGCGACGACTAGGAGCAGGTGGTGGAGTCCATGCCCGTCTTCAACGGGGACGGGCCCGTGCCCACGGAAGCTCCCGAGGGTCCGGTGGACATGTCCTCTGATGACTCCAGCGAAGAGGAGGATGGAGGGGAGCGGGAGAAGGGGCCTGACTCCGAGGCGACTGACGGAGAGTCGAGGGCTCCCCTCCCCCGGCGCAGGTCCCGCGCTCTTCGCCTCTCTCCGAGCGATGACGACGAGGATGATGATGAGCAGGGCAGCGAGAGCTTGCCCCCGATCCCGAAGAAGGACAGGACCAGGCTGATCTCCCGCGGGTCTACCCCAGCCCTGAGGCGGACCGCAGACGCGCCTTCCGCTTCCGAGGTTGACCCTTCCAGCCGGCTTTCAGGCTTCAAATTTGGCCGGAGGCTGCCTGAGCTTACTGGCGACGACCCGTAAGTGCTTGATTTTTGTCTTTATTTCTTGTTCTGCTGCTGAGGCTTGACGTTTGCGTCTCTTGGTTAGGCTGGCGCCCGCAGCAAAGAAGCCAAAGGGAGCTCCTGAGGTTCCATCCGCAGCAGCACCTCTGCCCGCGAAGGAAGGTGACCACGACGCACGGGTCTCTCCTGCCCGGTCGTCCTCGCGAGGCCTGGCTGAGCTGGCTGGGGTGAGCTCAGCCCCCATGGCCCAAGTGACTCCCAAGGTGCCTTTGCCTGCTGCCGCCACCATAGCCGTTGGGACGCAGCAGACTCCGCCTCAGGATGCTGTGGTCGTGCCGCCGCCTTCTCCTCCTACTCCACCGACTGTTGTCTCCCAGACTCCTCATGCCGTTCTGGATCGTGCTGCTGCTGAGCTGGACCGGCTGCGGCAGGACCTTCTTGGCGCCGACCCTCGCTTGGTGGCCGGGCGCTTAGAGCTGGCTTCAGGATGGATTCGCTCCGACGCTTCGATTCGGGCAGCGCTGGTCCAGGCCTCGACGGCTTGCGATGAGGAGAGGCAGGTCGTCCTTGAGACGAAGGCTGCTCGTGACGCAGCCCTGGGGGAGGTGGTCGCCGTCCGTGGCCGCTGCAAGGCGCTGGAGGACGAGCTGCAAGGCCTGCGGGACCAGCTCGCGAAAGAGGTCCGCCTTTGCCAAAGAGCAAGAAGAAGGCGTGAAGGCTCGCGAGGCGGCCGTCGAGGGCCGGGAGGCCAAGCTCAAGAAGCGCAGTGACCGCCTAGGCGCGCTGGAGCAGGAGTTGGGGGTGTGGAAGGTCGATCTGGACGACAAGTCCCGGGTTCTTGCCGAGGACCGCGTGGCCTTCGCGGACATGGAGGCGAAGGCTCGCTCCTCGCTGAAGATGCTTTACGCCAGCGGCCTGGAGAGCCCGCTGGCTGGCGCCGAGGACGGCCCCGCCAAGCTGCTTCCCTTCCTAGTTCATGCTCTTGAGGATGTTGCCCTTGGCCTTGGCCCCATGGCCGAGGCCGAGGCGCGCGTCCTGTCTTCTGCAGCGCTGATGCGGGTCTTCACCCACATCTACCTTCGCGATCCCAGCGTCGACCTTGACAGCCTGCTGGAGCCAGTAAGCGGCGAGCGTGCCGCTGCCGAGGCCGTGAAGGGTCGCGCGGAGGCTCTGCTGGGGAAGTTCCGGGCCTTCAGCACCAAGCCGAAGCAAGGCGCTGCCGACCCTGCTGCTCCATGAGGCGAAGCCACTCCGCGCTGCTCCGCCGCCGACAAATGACTCCGTTGTGGCTCCTGTCCTGCTTTTAATTCCTGCACATGTATCATGCCTCGGGGAGGCGTTTAAACTTGCGTTTGGTATCGAGATAACAGTGTGGACTATAATATTTGCTTTTGAATTCCTTGAATTTTACGCCTTTCCTTCCTACTTGCTTACGTTCTACGCCGGCAGAGCCCGGCCCCGCGCGTACCTCACCCAGCATTAGCCCCGACCGGAAACCAGGATGGGACCAAAGGAGTGAGGGGCTACGTGACAAGTTAGGCTCCTGAGTCGCGATGCTCAGGAGTCCCCCTTGGCGCACGAACAGCAAGTAGGGAGGTGAGATGTGGGTGGATCTACCGTTCTACGTCTGCAGAGCCCGGCCCCGCGCATACCTCACCCAGCATTAGCCCCGACCGGAAACCAGGACGGGACCAAAGGAGTGAGGGGCTACGTGACCAGTTAGGCTCCTGAGTCGCGATGCTCAGGAGTCCCCCTTGACGCTCAAACGGCCTTCGTACCTTGGCTCCGCTCGGGAAGAGACGCGCGACGAACCAGGCCCGGGGGGCCTGGCTGGGTGGCGTGCGTCTGGGCGTGACCCAGGCGCAACCCCCGTGCCCAGCCCCCTCGCGCGGCACTCCTGAGGGAAGGTGTTGCGATGAGGCTAGACACTGAGCTCTGGGCTCCCTGAGGTTGATGCGGCCCGGGGGCCACCCTCAGTTGTTTATCACCAGCGCGGAGCAAAGCGCTTCCGTATGTGTATGGGCATAGCCGCTCCTCGGCAGTGTCGTCAGCCAGCGCGGAGCATGGTGCTTCCACTGGTACGTGGGAGGGGGCTCCCCTCCGGGAGGAGCCCCCGGGGCGTGTACAGCCCCGCCCTGGCACGGTAGGGCCTGGTGAGGTGTATCTGGGCACCCGTGAGCCAGCGCGGGACTCACGGGGCCCTACCTCTAGGCGGGTTGCGTTTGGCACTGGGCCTTATCTTGTGATGTGTTCCTGCAAGTTTGATTAGATGCCGGCACTCTACGTCCTCGGGTCCCGGACCTCGAGCTGGTCTCAGCCGTCGCTGGTATGCCAGGTCGCAATGCCGTGGTCAAGACCAGAGGGTGAGGGCTGGAGAGCCAGTAACAGCCCTGAGTCGCGATGCTCAGGTACCCCCCCCCTTAATGTGCAAGTGGTAGGCATGGAGAAGAAGAGGTGCCGTGGACCGGCAATGAATAATCAAGCATGGTGGGCCGAACGCATAGCCATAAATAAACGCAAAAGGGATACATGCCGCTGGGTCTGGCCCGAGCGGCTTGGGGATGATGCAGCCCGAGGGGCGCCCCCAACAGAGTAAGCTAACAACATGAAACAAAAGGGATACATGCCGCAGGGACGGACCCACACGGCCTGGGAATAATGCAGCCCTGGGGGGCGCTCCCAGCTGGAAATGAAACTTGAAAGATGTCACCTGATGATGTTGAGGACGAAGGAGTGTTGGTGTAGCAGACTCGGTGGGTGCGGAAGCCAATCCTCACGATCCCCCAGGCCCGGGGGCCTCGGGAGGCTCCGGAGGCGCCGGTGGCTCCTCGCGGACCATCTCCATCTCCGCCAGGGCTGCGGAACGCCTGGCCTCTTGAGCCTTCATGATGCCTCTCATGAGACGCTGGTACGTGGCAGCCGCGTTCGGCAAGCCGTAAGGCATGCGAACGTAGCTGTGGGGTGGACCTTCGCAACGCCCCACTCGCGAGGGCCAGAGGCGCTCCAGAGAGGCGACTCGATTGAGCCCTGGTATGTCGATGCAGACGCGCAGCCCACCATCCTCGCCTGGATGGGGAGCCACAGCTGGTAGGCGGCGGCAGCCTCTCATGACTCTTGATTCCTGTAGTTCTTGAATGGCCTTGCTGACGAACTCCTGAGGGTCTGACCCTCCTTGTCTTGCTCCTTCTTGAGGGAAACGTGCTTCGAAACACGCCTCCATGTGGTGCCCAAGCGCCTCCCTCGTGACCTTGGCCAGGTCGGTGGCCCTCCAGGGGAGAGCCCCCGAGCCCTGCCTGAGGAGGGCGCCGGGCGCGCTTTCCTATGCGATGGAAGGAGGTTCCCCCTGGGCAGGCGCGGGCCCTGAGGGGCCTGCCTCCTGAGGGGCCAGTCCAGACGATGTCTTCTTCTTCTTGAGGGTGGTCATGGGAAGCCTCCTGCTTCTGCGATCCGGGTCTTCCAGTGATGCGGCCTGAAAGGCTCGTTCCAGGGAACACACCGCGTCCTTCTCTTCACAGGGCACCGTGATGACTCTGCCGCTTCCTGGCATCTTGAGGATGTTGTAGCCGTGGTGAGTTACGGCCATGAACTTGGCCAGCGCTGGGTACCCGAGGATGGCGTTGTACGGCAGGCGAATGTGAGCGACGTCGAAGTCGATGAGTTCGGTGCGGTAGTTGTCGCGTGCCCCGAAGGTGACAGGGAGGCGGACCTGCCTAATTGGGACCGTGGAGCCGTCGGTGACTCCGGAGAAAGGCTTGGTTGGCTGAAGCTAGTTGTTGGGCACTTGGAGATTGTTGAATGTTTCTTCAGACAGGACGTTGAGCCCTGCCCCGCCATCAATGAGGGTCCTCGTGACCACCACGTTGCTGATGATTGGGGAACAAAGCATCGGGAGGACTCCGGCTGTGGCTGCACACTTGAGCTGATCCGCTGAGCTGAACGTGATGGCGCATGCTGACCACCTGAGGGGGTGTGTGGCTTCGAGCTTGGGGAGGACTGCATTCACCTCGCGGGCGAACTGCTTGAAGATGCACTGAGAGGCTGGGGCTTGAGCTCCGCCCAGGATGCAGGCGATCGCGCGCGGCTCCTGGAAGCCCCCAACCCCTTCATCCTGATGGCGGTCCTCGTTTCTCCTTGGCTGAGGCGGCAGCGGAGGGAGGCATGCGTTACCTTGTGGGCGATCCTCGCGAGGCTGGTCCCTCCAGTCTCCCTCGCGAGGCGGGTCTTGCCAGCGATCCTCGCGAGGTCGATCGCGCCACCCTTGGCGCGGGCAGCGGTCTTCCCAGCGTCCTGCGTTTCTTCCTCCTCCTCGACCGTAGCCCCGGTCGACGCGGTCGGGGCGATGGCTGATCCTTCCTTCTCGCACGGCTCGGAGCTCTTGGCATTCGTTGGTGTTGTGGGTGTGGAGGTCGTGGTACACACAGTACCGACTGCCTTTGGAGGATTCGGGCTGATATCTGCCCCTCTTGGTGCCCGGTTCTGCCGCGAGCACGGCAGCCCCCTTGCGCTTCACATCCTTGGCCTTGGACTTCTTCTCTTCTGGGTCTACGGCAGGCAGCTCGAGGAGGGAGAGACGCCCTTCCTCAGCCCTGGCGCACTTGGTCGCCAAGTTGAACAACTCCAAGGAAGTGCATAGGTCTTCATGCATCGCCAGCTCCTCCTTCATCTTGACGTCGCGCACGCCGTCGGAGAAGGCTAAGATGATGGCCTCCTCGGACACCTTGGGAATCTTGAGGCGTGCGTTGTTGAAGCGTTGGATGTACTTTTGTAGGGTCTCCCCGGGTTGTTGCTTGATGCGGCGCATGTCGCTCACGGCGGCCGGCCGGTCGCGGGTACCTTGGAAGTTGGCGATGAAGCGGGTGCGCATCTGGTCCCAGGAGGAGATCGTGCCTAGAGCCAGGCTCAGGAGCAAGGTGCAGGCCCCGTCCTTGAGCGCCATGGGAAACCAGTTCGCCATGACCTTCTCGTCTCCGTTGGCAGCTTCGATGCCCAGCTCATAGAGCTGGAGGAACTCCGCCGGGTCTGTCGTGCCATCGTAGCGAGGGGGCAGGTCTGGCTTGAACTTGCCGGGCCACGCGACGCTGCGTAGCTCGGTGGTGTAGGCACGGCAGCCTGCTGTGGCCACGGGAGGCCTTGGGTGACGGAGAGCTTGGTCCTGCAGGTCACCATGCGCTGCAGCTGGGAGCAGCGCGGGGTCTTGACGTGCGGGAGAAGGAGCATGGTTGCGACGTGTTAGAGCAGGGAGCGCCCGGGCAGCTTCTTGCGGGCGAGGGACTTCTTGGCAGCTCTGCTCTTGCCGCGCTGGCACCTGACGGAGCGGGTTCCGCCCAGGGGCCACGCGCCTTGGAGCCAGGGCATCTTCTTGATGAGGAGGCGGCTGGGGCGCCCCCGGAGCTTCGTCGCCCACGCGGGGCGGGGTGCGGTGCAGCGGAACGGACGGCGCAGGAGAGCCCCCTGCGGCGCAGACGAGCTCGGTGAAGCGGTCGAGCCATTCTTCGTAGACGTCGTCGACGGGACGGTGGTGCAGGAGCTCGTTTGCCACGATGAGCGCAGCTCGAGCCTCCATGGGTGCGCGGGGCGCGCGGGACGAAGAACCAGCTGGGGTGAGCGAGGGAGTAGCGGTGCGGCCGTCTTGCCGCACGGACGGATGCTGAGACGATGCTTGCTGCTCGTTCCCCGCCGGGCTGGTGGCGGCGTTGACGGCGGGTGATGGGGAACGGCGAGGACGCCCGCCGACGGGAGCCGTCTGGGCGACGCGGGAAGCGAGGGCGGCTCGGCGCTCGGCGCGGGCCTGACGAGCGTCAGACATGGACGCGATGGTCGGAGGAGAACGGGGCGGTGGAAGACGAATTCCGGCGCACCCCTACCTGGCGCGCCAAATGTCGGATTTCGGGTTTCGGCAGACCCTTGAGGTTCGAACTCAGGGGTGCGCGCGGGGATTACGCCTTCTACCTACCTGCACCCCTCCGCCTCGCAAAGATCTAAGCTATGGAAAGAACAGCGCAAGAGACACAAGGTTTATACTGGTTCGGGCCACCGATGCGGTGTAATACCCTACTCCAATGTGGTGTGGTGGATTGCCTCTTGGGCTGATGATGATGATAAGCAATACAAGGAAGAACAGCCTCGCGAGGGTCTGTTCTTGGCCGGGACGATGAACTGCTAGGAGGAGTTCAGTCGCCCTTCTCTCTCTCTTTCTGATCTTTCGGTGTCTCTACCCTGGGGGTGGCTAATCCTATTTA
Source organism: Aegilops umbellulata (assembly GCA_032464435.1). Lineage (NCBI taxonomy): Eukaryota > Viridiplantae > Streptophyta > Magnoliopsida > Poales > Poaceae > Aegilops > Aegilops umbellulata. The sequence continues at coordinate 103,076,896 of CP136060.1, read as the reverse complement.
TAGGCAAAGGCCCTGGGCCTCTTCCCAAATATTGAGCGGGAAGGGCGCCAACAATTGGCCATTTTGAAGGGGAACATCCGGTACACTTATCCTGACTAAAGTTGGTCCTCGCCTGCCAAAGGCTCTGGTGGTGACGCTCGCTTGGGCTCCACAATGACTTCCTTCCTGCCATTGGACTGGTCTTGGTCTCGTTGCACCAAAACGGGTGCCTTTGCTTGATGCCCGCGCCTGCGCTTGCTCCCTTTGCACCAAAGAGGAAAGGAGGACACTGCGCGGGCTCGCGCCCGCCTGGCGCCCTTGGTCGTCATGGCTTGCGTCATGGGCACCTCGTGAGGTACCCCGCCTTGAACTCTCCGCCTCCTCGCGAGCCAGCCTAACGAGGCCGCGCCTGAGGAAGCTCCGTGTCGTCCGCCCCGTGAGGGTCTTGGGTCTGTGCTGATGAAGATGGGTCATGCTGGGGCCCCCTTTGAGCCACGCCGCAGGCCGCAGGCAGGCAAGTCTGGGGACCCCCGTTCCCAGAACGCCGACAGTGGGGTGGGGGAGGGGTTCTGGTGGGCCAGAGCCGTAAGAAGCGGGATTGGAAGCGGTGCAGACTCCCGCATGGCCCACCTCACATTATCACCACATATTTATTGGAGTCCGTGCACGATGGGCGGGCGATCTCTTCTCCCTCCCCCGTCTCTCCTCTCAGCCGACGCCCGCCGAGCAATTAGATTTCGGCTATCGATGGTTTATTCAATTGCAGTCCCACATGTCAGTGAAAATGCAAGACAACACATGTCCCCTCTAGTGAGCGGCATGCGAGCCGGACTGTCGGGGGTGCGACGTGAACGCGACGCGTACGAGTTGTAAGTGTGCCGCCTTTTCCTTTCAAACTTGCAAAGCATAACATTTTTGTGCGATCGATTGATAGAAATCCAGAACAAAATGACGAGGGCGGTGCTTTCCTGTGTGTTAGGCGAGCTAGTTTGAGTGATATGACATGCTATAGTGTCGTCCACTTGCTCCATTTTTATGTAAGCAAGAGTCCACACTCTTACGTGGGAGGAATGCGAAACACGGCGGATCTGATTTTGATCGAGGGATAATTGTTCCCTGCGAACTAATGGAGCACTGTTAGCGATTATAGCATGATAGTTAGGGCATCTCCAGCGCTGGCCCTCAAATTTACACCGGCATCTGTCCGAGGACACTGATGAATGCCATCCAATGCTGCCCGCATACCTTTCGATAACTATACGAACTAATCGGACGAAATTCGTGCAAAAAAAGCAAATTTCAAATTAACCAGATGAAATTCATTACATTTCGAGAACTTTTCCTATAAACTGGACGAAATTCATTACATATTTCGCACAAACCATACTAAAACCTACTGTGAACCTAATCTAAACGATCGTCGGGTCCCGACCACCATGTACGGCCATGAACCCGAGAAAGCCGGCCATTGCCTTTGCCTCCTCCTTATCCGCCTCGATAACCTCCTCCTCCGGAGCACAAGGTTATGAAGATTTCCGCCTCCACATCACCGTCAAGCGGCTAATCGGCCGCCGATTTTTATCCCACCAAGCTTGGCCTCGACTGAGTGGAGGAGCGATGGCCTTCCTGGGACTAGAGCGGTGGCGACCTACCATGTACTACTCTTCCCCGCTGCCGGCTGCGCCCGCGCACGCGCGCCGGCTTCGTGGTCGTGGCGGCGGAGGGCGGCTGGGGGGAGCCGGCGATCTCCTTCGTCTGCTCCTGCGAGAGTACGTCCAAGAGAGCTTTGGAGCGCGCCCGGAGCGGAGCCACCAATGTCTTTCGTCTGCTCCTGCGACAGTACGTCCAAGAGAGCTTTGGAGTGCCCGGAGGCCATGGTTGGAGTGGTGCCAATAGAAGGAAGGGACCAGAGGAGAATGAGTGTGGGTCTTTGGCTATGGCTGGGAGCTGGGGCTCAAGTTAATATAGCGGGCGAATGGCAATGAGCCGCGGCAGACGGATGGACGGCTGGCACCGGAGTAGGTTCGTCAGCAGCCATGGTGTCATTAATGCAGAGCAGTCGCTTGCACCGGTATGCCGCGCGGGTGGCGCTCTCTCGGCCGTCGCGCTACTGCTATGCCGGAGCCAGTGAGAGGTTGCATCAGGCGTGAATGTGGACGTTGCTTCAGTGACTTAACCGCAGGTGCGTTGTCTCACTGACATGTGGGCCCAACGGGCATCAGGCCCGCATGTCAGTGACACACCAACTGCACCTGTAGTTAAGGACGGTGAATGCGGCATTGACGTTCTGGAGAGACGGTGATCGTTTTAGGCGGGAAGCGCGCGCTACCGATGGAAGGGGTTTCGGTAGGCCAGGGCGGTCAGACGCTGGCGTGGTGGTAAAATGTGAACTCATGGATGACGAGCCTTTGAAGCATATGCGACACGTATTGACAACCAGGCGTCCATGCAACCGCTCTTGTCGCCAGCTAGCATTCGACAACGACCATTAGACACCACACAACCATACATAACTTACGAATAATGGATGAATTGATCAGACACACACTCGTGTGCAGTGGCACTATGATCGGTTGCTCACGATAGTACATGGAGTACTCCGCACCATAGTACCCTCTCTAGCTAGGCTGTTTTATAGATTGTCATTGTGATGGGCGATATACATGAGCAAGGCGCCGAGTCACGAGTATGACCGTTGGTGTTGAGCCAGGTGAATACATGCTCGGTGTTCGCGGAGGCCTCCAGCAAACGTCTAAACAGTAATGCCACATACGCATAATTTTGGTTTTTATTTCTTTCTCCACTGACAGGTAGGCCCGCATAGATAGATAGATAAAGAACACGAACTGGTGAGGCGCATGCAGACTGTTTGACTGGTCAACCAGACAAATACAGAGCTATACGCTCAGTGACCGTATAATTACCATATCTCGTATACAATGATCAAAGTGAGCTATCAAGACAAGTTCAATGACCTCCAATGCATTTTACTCGGTAATAAATGACCAGGATTGAAGGGGAATCCAAATTTCCTTCGTCTTCTGTCCTTGAGATCTTGACAAACCAATGCACTTTACGGTTGTCCGGCCACTCCACCAGAGAGCTGTCACCAAGCGTCGTTCATGCCACCACGCCGCACACTAACCGGTAATGAAGAGATGGCATCCCGTCGCGCTGAGTTCCTCGCCGCCCACGACCACACACAGAATGGTAGGCAAGCGGTGGCATCCCGCCGTGCCGAGTTCATCGCCGCTCGCAACCTCACACCTATGTGGGCGGAATTTGAAGCTGCCAAGGCCGAATGGGCGGTAGAGCAAGAGGCGGCCAAAGCCGCACAGAGGGAGCGGAAAAGTCAGAAAGAACTCAAGAAAAGGGAGGCCCACCGCCGCAAGAAAGAAGAAGACACACGCGCTGCTGCGGAGAGGTCGGCGGAGATCCAAGCACGGTGGGGTGTCGCCGACAAAGTCGGGAAGGAGAACGACGGCGTCTGGCCAACATGTGAGAAGTAGTAGTACTAGTAGTTAATGTGTGTGTGTGTGTGTGTGTGTCTGTGTTGCCCGTACATTTGTTTAATCAATTACAGCATGTAACAGTACTACTGGTTACTACTGTAGTTTTTAGAGCAAATTACCAGTACATTAGCCTAGACTCAATGGAAAAATTATTATTCTATGCATCAAATGGCATCTCTTTCTCTATAGGAATTGAGATGCATGTCATCTCACTTCCTATGATTTTCATATTCCTATAAAATTCCTATCCTATGAACCAAAGGAGGCCTCTGCTGGAGTAACTACTGTAGCTAGCAGTACTGGTGGTACAGTAGTTTTCTTCAAGAAGCAGAATTCAACGAAGTCGTGATGGTTCCTTCGTCCGAGCAACTTAACAATGGGTAAGGTTGGGCCTGTGATTTGATGGCTCATTAGTAATTACTGCGGCGTGACGACCGGGGTGACTCTCCCTTGGAGTTCTGCGGGCATGGCAAGTGGACCAGGATGGTCGACGTCCCACATGTCGGCGAGCAGAAGTATTCTTTCCGATATCGAGGAGCAAGGAAACCGCGTGGTATAGTATCATTGGTGATTTATATTTATTTTTTATTTCTAATGAATGCTAGTGTTTCAACTCTTACGACGAAGGAGTGCCAAACACACGACACGTGCTGGATGTCGCACATGTTAGCGAAAGGAGTGGGACATGAACAATGTGGTAGAGCGTCTCCACTTCTGGGTCGGAGACCACACGTAGTAGTACTACTGTACTAGTGGTATGAACGATACAAAGTGCGACCCGGAGAGAAAGACACGTCTAGTTGGAAGGTCTTGGGGCATACACGTAAACAAATATAAAACCTAATGTGTGCCTCCAATTAATATAGTAGTAGTAGAGTACTTAGTCACGTACTCCATAACATCATCGGGCATTGCACGTACAACATTTAGTGGTAGTAAGAGACAAATGCCTATATGCCACGCATGTTCATACTATTTGTGTCTTTATACTTCACTTACTACGCTACGTTACACAGGTTCGCACGTCCACTCCTGGGTACATGTCTGTCTCGTAGTTCCAGTCCCACGTGTTCTTCCTATAGATGGAACTATCCTTTCATGACACGTGCACCTTGATGCTAGATGTGTCGCGTGTTGGCAAAAGGATGAACAAAGCTCACGTAAAAAAATAGAGTGGAAGAACATAGATTCCCGACGACCGAGAAGGAGCAAGGAACCTCGGGGTGGAGCGTCTGCACTCATAATATTTTATATTATTCAGCGATATAAAATCAACCAATCATCTCCACAGTGGACTAGAAGAGTACGAAACACGACAGCCCAGTGTAGTTACATCATACTAGTACATGGCTAACCCACGCTATCACCATATTTCTTGGCTTCCGTGCGACACCTATCTCTAGTCATCCAGCAGCCTGTATCGCTTCTCCCTCCTCGTCTCTCTCAAAGTGCGGCGGGCTGGCGTTTTTGTCGTCTATTGAGGTCGGTTAACTCATCACATGTTAGCGACATTCCAAGAGCATTCTAAAAAAAATTCCTTTCATGTTTCGTTTTCAAAAAGAAAAAATCCTTTCACGTATGAATTTGACTGTATGCTTTGAGCAACTTGCATGTCCTATACTGCTCCTGTTTGGATACTCTAACTTAGCTAGAGGTTAGACTAACTCATGACTAACCCTGAACTAACTGTAGCCAAAGAGGTGTTTGGGTGACCGGGTTAAATTGACAATAAATGCACTTGATGGAGAGAGAGAGAAGTGATTTTTCAGTGGTCCTAATGAGAACTATCTCCAGTTAGCACCCCTTGGGTGGGATAGTTTTTTTGGTGGGTTCAGTGCAAATTGCTCCAATTTAAACCCTCATGCTTGGATACTTTAGGGCTATTTGAGCCCCAACTAGATCAAACTAACTCTAACCCATGGATCCAAACAGGGCCTATGGCCAGCCTCGACGCGAAGCAATCGGTGCACCGGGAAGCGACTCTCTCTCAGTCGTCGCGCTGCTTCAAAGCCGGCGCCAGTGAGAGGTCGCCTCCGCTCTGGCTGGGCATTAATGCGGCACTGACGCTCTAGGGCGATGCTGGCCGTTCCACGCGGGAAGCGCGCGCTGGCAAGGGAGTATAGGTTTTGAACCGTTTCATGTGTAGTACTGGTAGTTTGCAAAACTACTCAATTATTGCACTCAGTTTCCTAAGAAATTGTGGTAAAAACGTTACTCCACAACCCGATTCCCTTCTTCTTCCTCTTCCACCGTCCGCGTACGTCCGCGGGAAGCGACTGGTCAACCCTTATATAGGAGAGCAAGCACAAAAAGATGCATGCATGACCACTAAAATTTCTAGATTAAAGAGCCGCTCCGGCGGGAGTATGGTGTATGTTGTTACCTTCGGCCGAGCCATGGCTACCGGGCGACGAAGACCAGAGAAGAGGCGGCGGGAGGGGAATGAATGCAGCTACTGTTTGGGTTCGCCGTCCGGCTTAAATAAATGTGCAGCATCACGTGTACCCGCGGGTGCACAAATTGTAACATATGTGTCTGCTTAAGTGGGCGTCACGTAACTGGTGTGTGTGTGTGTGAGAGAGAGAGAGAGAGATTCTGAGAAACAGTGTGTGTGTGCGACTCTACTCTTCGGACATGTATTCAACCTTTTGCATCGGGACATAAGTATAATGGTATTTACTTTAGCTAGTGATTTACGTGGCCATGTTAACGTGGTTGTGTAAAAAAATTCACTTCCTGCTCGTGATTTGTGTTATATAATTACAAGCAAGATGCTCGTGCATTGCACGGAACATCAATATGCATTTTTTTACAAAACACATGTTGTGAATTACCCATGCAGGAGTAATCCCATGTGTAAAAACTAATGATATTTCGAGAATTTTATCGGAAAACTGGTATCTCGAGAATGTCATCAAAAAAACAAAAGATGAGAGATAAGGTGAGGAGGAGTGGAGCATGGTGGTGACTGGTGGTCGGAATGGGTGGAGGCATGGAGATGGACGGTGCCGGCAGGCGGCAGCGGCCACCATGCTAGATTGTTTCGGAGTCTCTCTTTTTTAATTGCTCATCAATGAGGTGTGGGAGATAAGGATGTGGAGAGAGGTGTGGCCACCATGTTATACAAGTACATTAAGGTGATTGTTTATCATACGGGTAAGGGTGGATGAAGGGTGGTAGGAACAAATGCTCTGCCTAGAGCATGTGTGTGTGAGATGGAGTCTCAGTGTGTGTGGGGAGGAGAGAGACAGAGATGGAGTCTTAGTGTGTGTGTGTGTGCGTGTGTGTGTGTGATGGAGTCTTACTGTGTGTGTGTGTGTGTTTGTGTGTGTGTGGGTGGGTGGGTGGGTGGGTGGGTGGGTGAGTGGGTGGGTGCGTGCGTGTGTGTGTGTGTGTTTGTTTGTGTGTGTGTGTGTGTGTCGCGGGGTCCTCGGTGGCGGATGTTATTTAAGTGTGCATAGCTTCATCATAGAGAGGTGATGTGTATGGCAGAGGCCACCAACGATGGGGTGCGAGAGAGAAAATGCTCGTAGAGAGGGAAGAGAAGGTGTGCACGCGTGAGAGTAGTCGACATCGACAGAACGTGTTTGTTTGAGAGACACCGAGGAAGACTACTATATATCGATGGTGCATGTAGGGCGGAATTAAACGAAGGGATTGCCTTATTGGTTTCGGGGATATAGGGGAAGAGTGAGAGGAGAGGGTAGCTACAAGGAGATTGTTAAGTGTGAGTGTGTGTTTTACCCATCCAGGCGGAAGTTATGTGCACACTGGAAGAGAATGATTCGATGTGGCGTTAGGGTTGAGGGTAATTAACTACGTATGGAGACATAGATACCTTCAACGTGCATGTGTGAGAGGTATACATGTATATGTGGGATGTGTGTGTGCGCGCGCGCATGATCGAGATAAAAGAAAGAAGACATAAGTCATAAGCTAAGATCAACAACATGGGAGAGACGGATCGGTATGACAATATGCATGCATGCGAGAATGCAGGGAAGAAGGCCCGACAATTGAGCATGTGTTTTTGTCTTTAAGAGATAGTGGCGTGGGCTGGAGCATGCATCTATGGCGAGCAGAGGGAGTGAGGCACAACGATTGTGCAAAAGAGATCAACCTATAAATGAAAGAAGGTTGATGGAGAAACAGATAAATAGAAATATAAAGATGCTAGCTAGTGTGCGTTAGAGATAGGAGTCGAGTGGATCAGAAGGCTGAGTTATGGGTGTGGGTGTGAGAGAGATGAAGAAAGGGTGCATGTGACTCACATACAAACAAATATCGGAGAGAAATGAGATCCCGAGAGACGGAGTTTTGTGTCTGCGAGAGAGAAAGATATTTCGAAATGAGAGTTATAGCTAGAGAAACATATGAGGGAACGCAAGATATCTCTAGGGAGAGAGTGTGTGTGTGAGCAACATACGAGAGAACAGTGGAGAAATATGAGACCCTGGGAGACAGAGTTTGTGTTTGTGTGTGAGAAAGAGATATTTAAGAGGAAGAGTCGTAGGTTCTCATACCTAAGGAGCGAAAGACATCTCTGTATGAGGGGTGTGCGAGTGGCACACAGGGGAATAGTAGAGAGAAATGAGACCCCGGAAGACAAAGTTTTGTGTTTGTGTGAGAGAAAGAGATTCCACATTGAGAATCATAGTTAGAGACACATAGCAGGGAGAGAGATATACTTAGAGAGAGATAGAGTGATGAAGGTCGAGGGAGAGAGTACCGTCAGTGTGTTACGAAGATAAAAGATCATTGTCGACATACAGGTAGCTCGAGAGATACCCAAGAGACGATGAACGTGTATAGGTCTAGAGAGATAGTCCTATATAAGCATGAGTGATAGTTATATGAGACGAATATCTGGATTAAATGGGATTCAAATATTTAAACTGGAGATCACGACATCGATAATATCATAATGCAAATTGGTGTATCAAACATGCATATTCATTTGAATTTGGGGACACGTGTAATGTTATATAGTTTATCAATATTGGTGATCCTTAGATTCTTTAATTAGAAACGATGCATGGTTTATATGCAATCAATGTCTAAACTGGATTACACTATATGTTGCGTGTGTGAAACACATTATACATGTTTGAGAAGTAAAAAAACCGCATGAAACACACATTAATTGGAGACAGTTAGCGAGGAATGCATATATTGGATTTCAACATAAAGTGGTTTCAAATATTTGGAAAATCCAAATTGATGGATACAACCTTATGAATCTGAGATCATGCCATTTGTAAACATTATTTATGTATAAAGGGTGTCGTGCTTTTGAAAGTATATATAAAAAAAATGATGTATATAGAATTTTATTCCAATCGAAAATGGATCCCGCCCGAAAAAAATAGAATACAAATGGGATTCGAATTGAGTTGGCATGGTAAACGTGCACTCTGCAAAATTTGAACGAAGCGGGGAAAGTCGCAGTAACCGCCCGAAACCAATATCTGCGAGATGGAAATTACGACTGCCTATCCCTACCACGCAAAGCCTATCTGCTCGATTTCCATAGGTTTCGATAGGGGTAGGTTTGTAATTTCACTCAAACATGACATAACCGCCTCTCACCCGAATTCATACACGGTGGGCGCCAAAACACAGTGTGTCCTCGGCCGAAATCGACTCCCTCCCCGATTCATACACGGTGGGCGCCAAAAACAAACTCTCGTCGGCAAATATTCGGTGTATGCGAGATTACCGTCCTATCCCCAATCGACTAATATTGTTGTGATGTAGGAAATTTGAAACGGGGGCTAAGTTTGTAAATTTCGTCGCATTTGAGACAAGCGCGCCCTGAAGACATGGTTCCCCCTTCCTCTCCACCTCCATTTGCCCATTCGTACTCTGTGGGCACCAAAACACCCTCTCCACCCCATCCTCCTCCGTCCGCCACCCCATCCACCGCCGTCCTCCTCCACCATGTCGAAGCTGATACCCCGACGCTGCCATCCATTACAAGAGACCGACCTCTCTCATCAACGGCTTCCGACCGGGATCCTTGCATCCCGTCCTCTCGCTTCATCCCCGCCATCGTCCACCTTGCCAGCGCCGCGCCTACGACCGTCTCGTCCACCGCACCCCACCGCCACCGTCTACCCTCCTAGATCTGCTTCCACGCCACCGATAGCCATCGGCACCGTCAAATTCTCAGCAGATGCATACACGGCGCCGCACCAGAGGCGGTACTCTTTCGTATCTGCTCAACTTCTTTATCGCAGCAAGAAAATAGATCGCCACTACTTTACTCTGATTTCTTGTCCATCACTTACTTGCTAGGTGAGAGCAAACATTGGTTGCAAAGTTGCCTTTGTCCGGTTTGCACCTTCAAATCTGCCATGGCACGCTCAACATTATACTCCCAATGCTTATGGTCTTCCCCTTTTATATTCCACACTAGTTAAATCACAGTAGACTAAATTTCAAAATTGGGTCAGTCGATTTTCAGAGCTCGCCGGAGTTCGCCGGTGCGAATTAAGGGGCTCGGGTGGGGACATTGGTTGTGGGGGGGGGGGGCAGTGGTGGGGCCTCGCCAAACGAAGAAAACTCGACGCGGGTGGGGGCGGGGGTGGGGGTGGGGGTGGCGGAGGAACACAGGCGGTGGGGGTCGGTGGTCCGGCCGGCGGCCCGTGTGGTGTCCTGTATGGGAAGAATTGGAGACGAGGAAGAAGAAGAAGGGTTAGAAGACATAGGATCTTCATCCAACCGCCTGAAATGGTCGACTGACCCAAATGACAAAAGTCATTGCATGCAGACATGCCTTTATATTCAGTACCATCATCGTACCTGCTTAGCACTAATCCAGAATCCATCAAGCTAAACAATGTGCCACTCATAATTCCAAACTTGTTGCTCAAGTACGAATCTGATATGATGCTGATATTACTAAAACAGATAACATTTAATTGGTCAGCTAATGTTCCTACTTTACTTTCGAAAAAGCACGTGCACCACATAAAGAGAGGCAGCAGGGAGTTGCTTTCTTATTGCGCTCTGGTTCATCGTGTGTAGGCACTGCGCATCGAACATTTTATTATCCAAAATCTGCTTGCTCTTCTTTAGCATGTTCCTCTTCCGTTCTTCTTTAATAAGTACTCTCTTTGTTCCTAAATACAAGTCTTTGTATAGATTCCACCATGGACTACATATGGAGCAAAATGAGTGAATCTACACTCTAAAATGTATCTGGATACATCTGTATGTGACCCATAGTGGAAATCTCTACCAAGACTTATATTTTGGAATGGAGGGAGTATGATAGTAGTACAGTATGTTCCTTGTAGTGAATATGAGCAGGGACATTTGCAATGTAGAGGTCTATACGGTCGGTTGGTATGGACACTTTGAACTCTTCAGGCCTCTTTGATTCGTAGGATTTTGTAAACATGGGAATAGGATTTGTAGTGGCCTGCCCACTTGAATCCTATAAGAATAGCAAGGAAATGCTGGTAGCTGTGTCGCCTTTGAGAGTTACACTGATATTGAAAGTACCGCACCTTCAGTTGAAGAAAGCTGGTATCCGAAGCCTTTCTAGCCGTACCGGCAATACTAGCACATATATTCCAGCAAGTTCCACTTTGCTGATTTTACTCTGATGCTTACGGTTTTCCCGTTATATATACACTATGATCTGTGTAGCTGCTTTGTGTCGCACTAGCAGCAGTCCACTCTTGAAGCTAAACACCGCAATGACTTACAAAATTGGCACCAAGGCATTGAGTGCCATTCTGGATGCAATGAAACTCATACGCTCCCCACCTGTTGACTCTTGTTCAGAATATGATCCTAATGACTCTTGTTCAAAATTGCCACATATAGAGAGACAACATGGAATTGCATTTCTTTGGGTGTTGTTATTCATCATGAGTGCGCAACCAACATTGTATGCAATTAAGCGGAACCTCAAGAATATGCTTCCTCTTTTGTTCTTTAACATGTTCCTTTTTTGTTATTCTGTATTTAGTACGTACAGTATGTTCCTTGTCAGGAAGGGGAGCAGGGACATCTGCAGTCAACAGCTGATAGAGCTGGCATGTACTTGATAGATCAATTTCAATTACTAGCGGCAATACAACACCGTATATTCAAGCCAGTTCCACTTTCCCGATTTATATATCGTGGTTATGGTGTACCCCTTTTATGTACACTATGATCTGCCTAGTTGATGTGTGCTCTTGTTATCATGGTTTGGCAATAAACTCTCTATACAGTATATCTTGAACCTGTCATCTGCCAACTATCCTTACTTATGGAGCCTATTTTTTGTGTACTTGTGCCAGATTATATAAATGCACGCACCATATTACAGCACACATGAGCTCTCTCATCAGAATCCAGTGATAGCACACAAGTGTTTATAGGGGCGCCCCTATATTAGAATATCCTCTGCATTACAAAGATAATCTCACAACTATTTATGTTTTCATGGTTCTCAGATATTTTATGTAATTACAGTGAATATCAGAATCCGCGCATCAGAAGAATATTGTGGAACACTGCAATGACTTACAAAATTGGCACCAAGGCATTGAGTGCCATTCTGGTGCAATGAAACTCATACGCTCCCCACCTGTAGATTCTTGTTCATAATATGATCCTAATGACTATTCTAACCTCGAGGAGTCAAAGGCAGATGACCTGTCATGTTCACCCATGAAGGTGCCTGCTCCAATTTGGCAAGGTTTTATTGATTGCGCGTATCTTGCATATGTTGTCTTGCATTTCTTCTACTTTGTTGCACCACCATCTGCTTAGTTTACTCATCATATATGTCGAGATGCCGTGCCCATCCATTATCAATACATATTCCATCTGTCATCATACCATGTTTTTTCACTCAAATGTTGTTCTTGTGCATCAGACATCAAAAAGGAAGAGGGTGATTGCCGAACCTGAAGGAGCACCAGCAAAGTCCTTGAAAAACGTGGTTGTGCCGGAGAAATCAGATAGCACCCCACTTATATTGGTTGTACAACCAGTGACACAAAACGTAGGACCGACTCCAACAGACTGTACCCATACTTCACTGGCCACACCACTAGCCCCACCACATAGGACCTGCACTCCAGCAAAAGGTATGCCGATTTCAGTTGCCATAGCACCAGCCGTACCACAGAAAAATCCCACTCCAGCAAAAGTACAGCAAGTCCACCGGCCGAAGACCTATCCCAACTGCAGAGACGACCAATTCCTGCAGATTGGAACCCCATTCCAGTTATTCCCAGTTTAAAAGACAATGCTTTCAATGTTGTTAGGGACTACGTGCATATATTCCCATCATTGGAAGATTATAGTGAAGACAAACACCATTTTCACATCTTCCTGTCCCACTTACGTGTAAGTGCCATTATTCATGGTGATTATTTTCCTGTTTTCTGCTGACTGAACACATCAATGATTTACATTACATTGTTGTAAGTAGGCGAGGGTCAATCTGGATAGTCATGATGAGCAAAGCTTGCTTGTGCTTTTCAAGGAAGCATTGCAGCAGTATTGGTGTTACCTGAGGAAATCACACTTTGATGGCAAGTCTATAAACGAATTTCTGGTGAAGTCTCTTGTGCTAAATTTAGAAGACATTGAATGGAAAAACCTTGTTATGCACTGGTCTCGTTCCGAGGATGAGGTACTGTCTATGATATTGCATGACGATTTGAACTTCTACTTTTCCGCATGTGCCTTACGGAACTTTTTTGCAGGAAATCTGCTCGAAAAAGAATTCCAGTTTGAAAAGAATGACAGGATATCGCAAATATGTTGCCCGCTGCTTTGCTCTTGTTAGTACCTGTTGTCCTGTATCACTGGACTTGCATACATACCTGGTTCATTATGTGACAGCAATATGCATGCTAGCTTGCTTATCAATTGTTCACTCCAAATTATCTGATCTGTATGAATGGTTACATTAGTGTAGAATATATCCAATGCCAGTGAATTTTTTTAGCTCTGCATTGTTCTTGTAAGTATCCGTTGTCCTTTATCAGTGTACTTATATTGACAGGTAGTCTTTCATGTACCATCACTCTGCAGCTTATTTTCCTTTGTCCTCCATTTTCTACACATAAGATCTATATTTACTCTTACCATAAGGTTGGATAACACCGATGGTACTGAAGAAGTTTAGCTCTGCATTGGTCTTGGCTGTACCTTTTGCCTGTATCACTGTACTTACATTTATAGATACTTGGTTATGTAGCATCACTCTACATCTTATCTTAAATATTCTCCATTTTTTCTTATATTGTCACATCTATATTTACTATTAACAAAATGTAGAATAAAGGCAATGCTTATGAAGAAGATTCTGTGGTAAACTTCTTGAATTGCCCCCCCCCATCGGCATGGACAAGGGCTTTATAGAGCCTGCCTTCACCAATAATGTAAGTTTGTCCTTCTCAAGCCTTCAAACTTTGTTGTGTATATTTGGTTAGGCATGACTGCATCATCTGTTTATTTTTGGTGTTTACATCAAATTGCATGTTTAAAGTTTATTATGTACTCCAGTTCATAAACAAAAGTTTGTCCTTCTCAATTTAAGTTTTTAGTTGTACAACGAAGTTCCTTCTTCATACCATGTAAATTAAACTTTACAGAGCAAGTGATCTTATTATGCCAATCTGAAATGAGATAAATTGACAGCACACTAACCATTGATACTTATGAGTTCTTGATCTGTAATCCAGTGGCGTCGTGAAGCTGCCAACTCCTTCATAATGTCATTTCCTGCCATGTCTTGACCTGAACAATACCATATTGTATTAATGCTATTTTAAACTGTGTCACTTTATTCGTTAGTAAGAAATGTGATGAATTGTCAGCACTGATACTTATATGTGCAAAACCTGTCATCTGTCTGCTTGTTTATCTTTCAGAGTGAGGAGGATATAAGTGTCAAACAAGTGCAGTCTCACCAGCTTGCTCAGCTGCTTGCGCTGCAGCTCCCGAGCAGGGCTAACCTTTCTTGAACTCTATTGAAGTGCTATTGGTTTTGTATATTATTTTGTCGGCGTGTTTAGTTGCACTGGTGGCGATCTTTGATGCCCAGTGTATGTAATCTGCTGTCTGCTTGTGCTTTATTATCATAGTGGCGAATTTTGATGCCCAGTGGATGTAATATGCCATAATTTCTTTATTGCATAGTCTAGGTTTTTTTTCTTATTCACGATGCTGCAGTTATTTTACTGTATATATATCTTGTCCTCGCAGTAAACCGTCCAAACCGTAAAATTACGGTACATAATCGGGCCGTCATGCAAATCACCATGTATGATCCGCATCATGGGCCCCGTCATCTTGGTCCGTTAACAGGCCTAAATGTAAACTGGCCCACTTGTAGATTCGGGCCTTTAATAGGCCGAGTAAACCACCGGCCCTGTTTTCCCAAGAAAACTCAATGGGCCTTTAGGAGGCTGAAAAGTAGGTTGGGCCTGAAACATGCCGAACAGCTCACGGGCTGGCAGCAGGCCGAAATAGACCCCGGCCCATGAATGTGCCAATCAAATCATGGGCTTATAACAGTCCAAAATTGTCTCGGTCCTTGTTTGGCCCAATCAGATTATCGGCTGCAAGCAGGCCGGATGCAAACCGGGCCGTAGTTAGGCCCAACTATATGACGGGCTTTTAACAGGCCGAAATTAATATAGCTCTGAAATGTTAAACGGGCCCTTAACAGGCCGAAACTAATATCAGGCCGAATTACTAAATGGGCCTTTAGCAAGTGGGTCCAAAAGCATAGCGTCCAGTTGACGGGCCAAATCTGATATGGGCGATAATTTAGCCCAAAGCCTCTTAAAGGGCCGGACCTGATCTGGGCCGTAATTTGGCCGAGAACGTGGTAGGCTTTTAACGGGCCGAATCTCATATGGGCCATTATTAGGCCCGGAACATGGCAGGCCATTAATGGACCGGATCAAATATGGGCCGGCATTTGGCCCAAAACATGGCAGCCAGTTAATGGGCCGGCCTACTAGGGTCCTCAAAATCTTGTGGGCCTACAGCTGGGCCAGCCCATTAATGTCGGTGAAATCTCATGGGCCTTTAGCTGGGCCGGCCCATTATAGTCCACAAAAATCTTGTGGGCCTTCACCTCTGGGCCGGCCCATTATGGCCCGCAAAAATCTTGTGGGCCTTTACCTGGGCCGGCCCATTCTGGGCCGCAAAATCTTGTGGGCCTTTAGCTAGGCCGGCCCATTATGGTCCGCAAAATCTTGTAGGCCTTTAGTTGGGCTGGCCCATTTAAACTTTATGGGCCACTTTTGGGCCGGTCCACGTGTTAACATATCATAGGCGCATCTTGCGCATTGGATGAGTGACACATGTGCCAACACGGAGCTGACACGTGTTTCCTACAGCCAATGATGATTTTACACATGGAAAATCCCCATTGGTCCGGGCTGTTAACGGGTTATCGGATCCAAAACCGGACCCGATAGCTTAACGGCGTTCCGTTACGGTGGATGCCACATGTCGGTCACCCTTGACGAAAGCACTTCTATGACGCGCGATTTATCATCATGGAAGTGGACACTTCCGTGATGATAATTTTGGTAATGTCATGAAACACTTCTACGACAGCACAGGTATGACTATCTTGATTCTGTCATAAATTTGTCATGGATGTACATGCATGACAGAAAACGTGACCTACTGTGACAAACACGTATCATCATGGAAGTGTATTTTTTGTAGTGCCTACTGGCTGCTGCGTTTCCCCTCTTGGCCCATTAGGCCCATATCTTTTGCTAGGGGTGCCCGAAACCCCTTCCGGTGACCCGATATATACCCGGTACCCTCCGGAACACTTCGGGTGTCCGAATACTATCATCCTATATATCAATCTTTACCTCTTGACCATTCCGAGACTCCTCTTCATGTCCGTGATCTCATCTGGGACTCCGAACAATGTTCGGTCCCCAAATCACATAACTCATATAATACAATATCGTCATCGAACGTTAAACATGCGGACCCTACGGATTCGAGATCTATGTAGACATGACCGAGACACCTCTCCGGTCAATAACCAACTTATGATGTGTATTACCGAGAGGGCCCAGAGATACCTCTTCGATACTCGGGGTGACAAATCCTAGTATTGATCTATGCCAACCCAACAAACACCTTCGGAGATACCTATAGAGCATCTTTATAATCACCCAGTTATGTTGTGACGTTTGATAGCACACAAGGCATTCCTCCGGTATTCGGGAGTTGCATAATCTCATAGTCTAAGGAATATGTATTTGACATGAAGAAAGCAATAGCAATAAAACTGAACGATCAATATGCTAAGCTAACGGATGGGTCTTGTCCATCACATCATTCTCCTAATGATGTGATCATGTTCATCAAATGACAACACATGTCTATGGTTAGGAAACTTAACCATCTTTGGTTAACGAGCAAGTCTAGTAGAGGCTTACTAGGGACACGGTGTTTTGTCTATGTATCCACACATGTATCAAGTTTCCGGTTAATACAATTCTAGCATGAATAATAAAAATTTATCATGATATAAGGAAATATAAAATAACAACTTTATTATTGCCTCTAGGGCATATTTCCTTCAACTTCTTCGTTCTTCAACCGATCTAGTACCGAACGCACGGCACCTCCACGTTCTGCACACGTTCAGCTCAGTGACATCCCTCGCCTTATTGATCCAGCAAGACGTCGAGGTAGTAGATGATTTTCATAAGCACGACGGCGTGGTGACGGTGATGGTGAAGTGATCTCCACAGGGCTTTGCCTAAGCAGTACGAAAATATGTCAGGGGGTGTAAACGGTGGAGGGGGCACCGCACACGGCTAACAACTCATCTGGGGTGTGCTAGGCGCCCCCTCCCACATATATATATATATATAGGTGAGAGGGAGGTAGGAGCAGCTATAGGAGGCGCCCAAGTAGGAGGAATCCTACTAGGAGTCCCTCCCAAGCCGCGCCCCTGCCATATATAACCGAGAGGGAAGGAAAGAGGGGGAGAGGGAAGGAAGTGGGATCCTAATCCATACTTTCCTTTCCCTTCCCCCCTTTCCTTCTCCTCCTTAGGCCGGCCCATATGGGGGGCGCACCAGCCCCTTGTGGCTGGTGCGTTTCCCCTTTTGGCCCATAAGGCCCATATCTTTTGCCAGGGGTGCCCGGAACCCCTTCCGGTGACCTGATAAGTACCCGGTGCCCCCCGAAACACTTCCGGTGTCCTAATACCATCGTCCTATATATCAATCTTTACCTCTCGATCATTTCTAGACTCCTCTTCATGTCCGTGATCTCATTCGGGACTCCAAACAACATTCGGTCACAAAATCACATAACTCATACAATACTATATCGTCATCAAACGTTAAGCGTGCGGACCCTACGTGTTCGAGAACTATGTAGACATGACCGAGACACCTCTCCGGTAAATAACCAATAGAGGAACCTGGATGCCCATATTGGCTCCTACATATTCTATGAAGATCTTTATCGGTCGAACAGTTATGACAACATATGTAATTCCCTTTGTCCGTCGGTATGTTACTTGCCCGAGATTTGATCATCGGCATCTTCATACCTAGTTCAATCTTGTTATCGGCAAGTCTATTTACTCATTCCGTAATACATCACCTCGTGACTAACTCCTTAGTCGTTTTCTTGCAAGCTTATGATGTGTATTGCCGAGAGGGCCCAGAGATACCTCTCTGATACTCGGAGTGACAAATCCTAATCTCGATCTATGTCAACTCAACAAACACCTTCGGAGATACCTATATAGCATCTTTATAATCACCCAATTACGTTGTGACGTTTGATAGCACACAAGGCATTCCTCCGGTATCCGGGAGTTGCATAATCTCATAGTCGAAGGAATATGTATTTGACATGAAGAGAGGAATAGCAATAAAACTGGACGATCATTATGCTAAGCTAACGGATGGGTCTTGTCCATCACATCATTCTCCTAATGATGTGATCCTGTTACCAAATGACAACTCATGTCAATGGTTAGGAAACCTTAACCATCTTTGATCAACGAGCTAGTCTAGTAGAGGCTCGCTAGGGACATGGTGTTTGCTTATGTATTCACACATGTATTTAAGTTTCCGATCAATACAATTCTAGCATGAACAATAAACCTTTATAATAAGGAAATATAAAATGACAAATTTATTATTGCCTCTAGGGCATATTTCCTTCACTACCTATATGTGGTATTACTCTGCTGTTCCAAGTAAATTTGCATGTGCCACCTCTAAATATTCGAATGAACATTTGTTTTGTGTGCCCGTACCGCTCATGGAGCGACAGGAGGCGGTCCGTATCTTCCATACTAAGCGGGTTATTCTCATGATGAGTGTTTATTCACTCGTCCTTGCACGAGAGGGGCCGGTAATCGGGATGCCCAGTCCCATGATCAAAATTGCAATAATAATAATAAAATAAACTCCCCCGGGCTGTTGTTGGTATGGAGGGCACCCGAGAATTCGGCTAGCCATGGCTTGTGTTTGTTGGTGAAGGGGGGGTAAACTTTACTTTTACTGCTTGGGAACCGCCACTAATTTATTTAACATGGAAGATATTGAAAACTCTCGGTCGTAACGTTGACAGGAAAGGTATGCCTCCGAAATTATATTTATCTCTGATTTAAGCTTCGATCTCTGGCTCTTCTGCAAATTCATGCTTCCCTCTGTGAAGGGCCTATCCATTTACTTTTATATTTTTTTTGTTGAGTCATCACCTTCTCAAACAAGCACAAGTCCTGAGAGCACTATTGTCATTCTCATGCATTGTGTATAGTTAATGTTGTGTGCAATGACTGGATCTCTTCTACCATGAATTACAATGTTTAGTCGCTGCTTAAACTTTGAGGTGCTCTGCATTTATGTTTTGCGATCTCAGAAAGGGCTAGCGAGATACCATTATTTTCATATTATGTCGTGATTGATTTGACAAAGTGTTGGCATTTGAAATATTTTATTATTGCTCGCTAGTGCCATTGATATGAGTGAATACAATTTCTAAGAGTTATCATTTGCATGGTTAGTTATAATCTTTGTTGGGTATTATTTAAGAATATATATAAACACAAGAACAAAAGAGTTCGTAAAAGTTTTTCTTTATCACTTTCAGTTTGTCAACTGAATTGCTTGAGGACAAGCAATGAGTTAAGCTTGGGGGAGTTGATACGCCTCCGTCGTATCTACTTTTCCAAACACTTTTGCTCTAGTTTTGGACTCTAATTCGCATGATTTGAATAAAACTAACCCGGACTGACGCTGTTTTCGGCAGAACTACAATGGTGTTGTTTTTGTGCAGAAATACAAGTTCTCAAAATTAGACGGAACTTTTTGGAGATTTTCTATGGAATATATAAAAAATATTGGAGCCAAGACCCACTGGAGGGGGCCCCACCCTGTGCCCAGAAGGCACCAGGGCATGCCTCCCCCCCAGGCGCGCCCTGGTGGGTGGTGGGGCCCTCGTGGCTCCGCTGACCCTAATATGGATACTATAAATTCCTATTTCCCGAGAAAAAAATAGGAGAAAAAGTTTAATCGCATTTTACATTACGGAGCTGCCGCCGTGTTGATTCTAACCGGAATACCAACAAATGGACTGAGAGGTGTAAATTTCAAACTTATAGCAACCCTATTGCTTGGAGTTAATGGTCGATAGCTTGATTCTTGGTCTATTGGTTATTGAATCACCACTCTAACCTCGATCATGCTACTTAGTCCATCTTCTAGGTGCACGTTTCGATCAATGTTCACTCGAGTATGTTCCCCTCAAACATACTTCGTTATATACTTCGACATGTCCAATATGATTCCTTGTTCACAAAAATTGTGGAAATCCATCCTTTTGGAAACCTTAATGGATTGTCGCTGAGTCATTCAGTCACCTCCTCACCTCTCCTTGATTTAATGGTGAACTCTTGTTTCGGATATCGCTTCCATTGATCATTTCCCGAGAATCTTACAATGTCGTCTCATCAATTGGTGTTGTACCATTTCTTCTCAGTTACCGTGAGACTGGGGTATCCAGACACCAGTCATATCTGAATCTCGGTCAGATATGATGGTTGGAACATATTTCCAAGAGTTATAACATTGGTCTTTGTGTGACCCGGTAAGGTGATGTCGTCTTAGCACACCTGGCCGGAGGCCCTATTGTTATAGATTCCTTTTCAGCAAGGTTATCCACTCTTCCATGAGGAAATTGTAAGACTTATTCTACAAGTTATTCCTGATGGATTGTGTTTCCAAAGTCTGATCTTCACCTGATGATCATGTCAATGCTATCTCGAAGCATGTCTATGGTACTCCGATTTTCAACAAGAACATTTGAAGCCCAATGCTAAATGTTTCCTGCTCAATTATCCAAACACCGCTTTATGGGTAAAGTCATGAAATTTCTCTCCCCTTTCCAAAAGGGTTTTCCATGTTATATCCTGTCATGGATATCATGCTATGCTTGTCTTTGGGAAGGATATACCCCTGAAATATGTGTTTAAACACATTTTTCCTTTCCATTGTTCTGTTTAACCGATGATCACATTTTCCTTTCCATTGTTTTGTTTGACCTTTCTTGCAGTCTATATGATCTAAGCAGTAATATTTTGTTGCTTATATAAACACCTCGGTGTACAACTTTGTCAGTAAGACCCTGTTACTATTGTTGATAGCTTTCCGGTAACCACCGATGGACGAGAACTTTGCCTATTGGTCCGCCTCGTTCAACGAGCAGGAAAATGGTTCTCTTCGTCCCTCGCCCTTGGTACCAACGATGCTGCCAACATAACTGACCGGTTATTCTCTGACATGCCTTGCTTACATGATCGTGCAAGACGTCACCCCTCTTCCTACTATTAACCCACATGGTGGGCCCATAACCCACAGTTCCACGGGATCGAAACCTGACTCTCCTGTACACCCCCTGTTCGCAAGGTTGTTCCTCGTGCGTGGCCTCGTATGTAATTCACGAACCACCTTCCTAGTGATCTATTTTGGTAACACACGCAATACTTATTCTTGTTGCTCTGGACCCCTTCCACACTTTGTTTCAGGCAACGAATGATTGCCTACCTGCTTGAAACTTCCCATGATACCTCCTTACTTTACTCTCGATATCTTCTTAAGTTTCAATTCGGGAGTTACTTTCCGCCACCTTCCCCGATGTTATCGACCAGATAGTCAACCTTACAGAGGTCCGTTCTTCTGGAATACCCACCCTCTATTCTTTCGTGAGTACGATGGCGATCCTGAAGAAAGGATGTCGACTTCATCATGATGACTGAAGCATAGGTATGAAGACATCAATGTTATGGATCGACCTCTTCGAGAAGAGCAACAAAGATCAAGAAGAATCATTAGGATTTCGTAACCTATTCTTCCCCCTTACTCCCCTCTTAAATCTTGGGACGAGATTTCTTGTAGTGGAGGAGAATTGCGACGCCCGGGTAATTAAGCTACAGTAACCTCTGCTAATGATGCCACGTCACCTCGATTACTATTGCTAAGTTCGCGTTAGTTCGAAACCGATTCAAATTCAAATTCAAAATAGAGGCAAACATCAAAAGTTTTCAAACTTTAAAACTAAATTGTTCGAGTTGTGCCAGATGTTGCATAGGTAATTATGGTGGAGAAAACATTTTTTTGTAAGATATTTACATGCGCTAAATTAATTAAAACATTAGTAAAACTACTATTTAAATGTCTTTTAAATACTAAACGAGCATAAACTAATTGTTTAGGGTGCCAAATTAATTGTGGTAGTGTCATAAGTAATAGTACTAATTTAGGGGTTGGGTTTATAATTGATAAAACTAAGATAATATAAAACAACAAATGAATAAATTAAATAAAAGAAAGCAAAAAAAAGAAAAGTAAATTCAAAAAAGAAAGAGAAGAAGCAAACCCACCGCCACTTGGCCAACCGGCCTAGATAGCCGCCCACCAGGCCGGCCCAACCTAGGGCCTACCTAACCCCCCACTCCCCCGTAACCCTAACCCCACACCTCCAACCCACTCCTCCCGATCGGTCCCCTCCCCTCAGCTAGATCCCGCAACTCCCCCTCGACCCCCCTCGCGCGCCGCCACCCACTAGAGGGAGACCTCGCGCGCGACCCCCGCCGTGCCTCGCGCCCGAGGTCCTCCTTGCCCTTCGCCGTCGACCGTCGGAGCTCCTCCGCCCCAACCGCGCCACCTCTGTTGCGGCCGCCTCCTCCCCTGAATCGGCACGTCCCCGCCACAAGCCCCGCTGCCATGAACCCTACGCCCCACGGTGAGGTCCTCGGCCTCCTCTTTCTCTCGCCCGCAGCACGACGACGTGCTCCTCGCGCCGCATCCCGCGAACGCCACGCCCCGACTACGCCCGATGCGCGCATGCCTCGTCCCCCCCCCCCCGCTGCGCTCGGCGCCGTGATGCCCCGATGGCCGCGCCCGCATCCACGCGCCGCATGCCGTCGTCGCGCTCCGTGCCATCGCCCGCTGATGCTACTGCCCGCGCCCCGCTTGCCCCGCTCCGGCGAAGTCCGCGCGGCCCACGGCTGCCTGTTGCTGCTGCTTGTGCCGTCGTGCCTGCCGCGCTCCGCCGCCCACCTCTACTCCAACCGCAGCCGCCGCTCGCCCCATGCGCGCTGCCCCACCTCGCCGGCGCTACTGCTACCTCGTCGCCCCGGCCTTCCCCACACGCACACATCTGCAGCCGAACGCCCCCGCCTCTGCTCCTGTGTCCCGGCACCGCCCCGCCGTGGCCTCGCCACTGTCGCGTCCGGCGGCCAGACTTGCCATGCCCATAGTCGGCGCCCCCACCTGTCGATCTGGGCATGTGCCCGCAGGGTGCCTGTGCCCGTTAACCCTTGCCCAGACGCCCGGTTAACCGCCCCGTTAACCTCCTGGGACTATGACATATGGGGCCCACGCCCAGGAATAAAAAAGAGATTAATTAAATAATAATGGTTAATTAATTAGTTAATCAATTAATTAATTAGTAAGTTAATTAGTTAACTTAATTAACCTGCTTAATAACCTAATCAACCGGATTAGCTAGTCAAATGTTGTTTAGTAAAACATGTATCAATGACATGCGGGTCCCATGGACCCTTTTGACCAGTCAACGGTCCAGTCAAACGCTGGCTGGACATTTGACCAGGGCCCCACCTGTCAGCCCCTTAGACACACTCTGGGTACACTTCCTGTGTACCCATAACATTTAAATACAAATTTAATTTCGAATTAACTTAAATCCAGAAATTAGAAAATCAATTAAAACTTTAAAAATTAATATAAAATAATCCGTAACCCGTATGTAAATACTTTGTACATGAAAGTTGCTCAGAACGACGAGGCGAATCCGGATACGCAACCCGTTCGTCCGCCACACATCCCTAGCATAGCAAACACGCAACTTTCCCCCTCCGTTCCGCCTGTTCGAAAACGCAAAACACCGGGAATACTTTCCCGGATGTTTCCCCCCTTCACCGATACCACCTCCTACCGCGTTAGGGCACGCTTAGCACCGTTACTTGTCATGTCATGCATATGCTTGCATTGCATTCACTGTTTCTTCCCCCCTCTTCTCTCTGGTAGACTACAAGACTGATGCCGCTGCTGCTACCCCAATCGACTACGGTGTTGACGACCCCTCCTTCTCGGCTGAGCTTCCAGGCAAGCCCCTCCATGATCACCAGATATCGCCTATTCTTCTCTATACTGCTTGCATTAGAGTAGTGTAGCATGTTACTGCTTTTGGTTAATCCTATTCTGCTGCATAGCCTGTCATTGTTGCTACAGTTGTTACCCTTACCTGCTATCCTACTGCTTAGTATAAGATGCTAGTGTTCCATCAGTGGCCCTACTCTCTTGTCCGTCTGCCATGCTATACTACTGGGTCGTGATCACTAGGGAGGTGATCACGGGTATATACTATATACTTTATATACATGACACATGTGGTGACTAAAGTCGAGTCAGCTCGTTGAGTACCCGCAAGTGATTCTGATGAGGGGGCTGAAAGGACAGGTGGCTCCATCCCGGTAGAGGTGGGCCTGGGTTCCTGACGGCCCCCGACTGTTACTTTGTGGCGGAGCGACAAGGCAGGTTGAGACCACCTAGGAGAGAGGTGGGCCTGGCCCTGGTCGGTGTTCGCGGTTTCATCATAATAACACGCTTATCGAGATCTTGGTATTTGATCTGAGTTGGGTCGTTGACCTTATACGCACTAACCGCCACGTGGGACAAGATATGGGCAACCGGCGTCGTGGTATCAGCCGAAGCTCTTTTTGACGTCAGCGACTGAGCGGCGCGCGCCACATTGGACCGTAAGCTCGCGCTTGTATTAAGGGGGCTAGGTCTGCTTCCGGCCGCGTACGCAACGTGCAGGTGTGCAATGGGCGATGGGCCCAGACCCCTGCGCGCATAGGATTTAGACCGGCGTGCTGACCTCTCTGTTGAGCCTAGGTGGGGCTGCGACGTGTTGATCTCCCGAGGCCGGACATGACCCAGAAAAGTATGCCCGGCCAGAGGATCGAGCGTGTCGGCTAATGTGGTGCACCCCTACAGGGAAGTTGATCTATTCGAATAGTCGTGTCCACGGTAACAGGCGACCCGGAGTTTTACCTTGACCTTATGACAACTAGAACCAGATACTTAATAAAACACACCCTTTCAAGTGCCAGATACAACCCGGCGATCGCTCTCTAACAGGGCGACGAGGAGGGGATCGCCGGGTAGGTTTTATGCTATGTGATGCTACTTGGAGGACTTCAATCTATTCTCTTCTATATGCTGCAAGATGGAGGTTGCCAGAAGCGTAGTCTTCGACAGGACTAGCTATCCCCCTCTTATTCTGGCATTCTGCAGTTCAGTCCACCAATATTGCCTCTATACACATATACCCATGCATATGTAGTGTAGCTCCTTGCTTGCGAGTACTTTGGATAAGTACTCACGGTTGCTTTTCTCCCTCTTTTCCCCCTTCCCCTTCTACCTGGTTATCGCAACCAGATGTTGGAGCCCAGGAGCCAGACGCCACCGTCGACAATGACTCCTACTACACCGGAGGTGCCTACTACTACGTGCAGCCCGCTGACGACGACCAGGAGTAGTTAGGAGGATCCCAGGCAGGAGGCTTGTGCCTCTTTCGATCTGTATTCCAGTTTGTGCTAGCCTTCTTAAGGCAACTTGTTTAACTTATGTCTGTACTCAGATATTGTTGCTTCCGTCGACTCATCTATGATCGAGCATTTGTATTCGAGCCCTCGAGGCCCCTGGCTTGTATTATGATGCTTGTATGACTTATTTATGTTTTAGAGTTGTGTTGTGATATCTTCCCGTGAGTCCCTGATCTTGATCGTACACGTTTGCGTGCATGATTAGTGTACGATTGAATCGGGGGCGTCACAGGGTTGGATGAGATTCATCATGTAATCGAGTTAGTTTTGTTAGGGCTTGATCCCTAGTATCCACTATGTTCTGAAAATGATGTTGCTATGCTTAATGCTTGTCACTAGAGCCTGAGTTCCATGATTTCAAATCTGAATCCTTTATGTCTTCATGAATATCTTTGTGTTCTTGATCCGATCTTGCAAGTTGTATGCACCCGCTACGTGTTATGATCCACATACCCCAAGGTGACAATAATTGGGGTTCTTTTCGGTGATTACCGTAGTTTGAGGAGCTTATGTATTCACTATGTGTTAATGCTTTGTTCCGGTTCTCTATTAAAAGGAGGCCTTAATATCCCTTAGTTTCCTTATGGACCCCGCTGCCATGGGAGGGTAGGACGAAAGATGTCATGCAAGTTCTTTTCCATAAGCACGTATGACTATACGGAATACATGCCTACATTACATTGATGAATTGGAGTTAGTTATGAGTCACCCTAGGTTATGACTGTTATATGATGAATATTATCCAACGTTCTCACCGATCCAATGCCTACGAGTTTTTCACATATTGTTCTTGCTAAGCTACTACTGTTACAACTGCTACAAACTATTGCTACTGCTGTTACTGCTACTATTGCTATCGTTACTACTACTATCAAATTACCATACTATTGTGCTACTGATCACTCTGCTGCAGATATTTAGTCTCCAAGTGTGGTTGAATTGATAACTCAACTGCTAATACTACAAATATGCTTCGGCTCCCCTTGTGTCGAAACAATAAATCTGGGTTGAATACTCTACCCTCGAAAACTGTTGTGATCCCTATACTTGTGGGTTATCACTCCTCCTCGGCCTCCTCTGTGTCTTGGGTGGTCGGATGATCCAAAAATGAGTCATCATAGTTGGGATCATCAAGGCCAACGGTGGCCCAGGACTCCCACGATGCGAGGAATTCGGTCGTGCTCATCTCCGCTCTACAATGTCATAGCAAGCACCATAAACCATCACTACCGATCATGAACAATCACTATCGAATTCCAACGGGACATGATGTTTTTACCTTGTTTGCATTTCATCGAGCACTTGGCGACCGCGTTTTTTGTTGCCGGTTGCGGTTGCCACTCGCAGCGGAGCAGTCGTTGTAGGGGCAGCCCGAGTTGCCGCACGAGGCGTAGGCCTTGGACGAGGCGGCGCCGGGTCTTCTTCGTCTTCTTCTCGGCGGCTGCTGTCGTGGTTCTAAGTCTGACAGTAAGAATGGGGGGTAAGTATGGAGAGGCAAGATCCTAGCTATGGAGTAGTTGTATGCGCAAGGAGTTTTACGAGTTCGGGCCCTTCTCTGAGGAAGTAACAGCCCTACGTCTCGGAGCCCGGAGGCAGTCGACTGGATTATGTGTGTGTGTGCTACAAAGTTGCGAACCCCTGTCCTAGTGGAGGGGGGTGGCTTATATAGAGTTCGCCAGGACCCTAGCCAGTCCACGTTACAAGGAGTTTAATGTACATAAAGAGAGGGGGTTACTGGTAACGCCTGTAATAAAGGACCATGAAGGCCATAAAAGCTACTTATGAGATGACCGTTTGTAGGCAGTGCCTTTAGGTCTTCTTATAGTCGAGTGGCTGTCTTCATGGTCGACTGCTTGTGCTTCTGGTCGAGTACGCTCGTGTCCGTCGACTGGGCTGACCAGGTCGACTGAAATGTTGATACTTCTTAGAATGTCTTTCATTGTAGGAGTCATGTCCTTGATTGGGTACCTCAGGTATGATAAGTTACCCTACCCTAGGTACGTATCCTCGTCATTAGCCCCCGAATGGGTCAGGGGTTAAGTGAGAATGGGGCCGAGCCTATGCTTCCGACTCAACCTCCATGCTTCGGTTGCATCTGTCTTTGGATAAATGGAAGTTACGGTGGGAACCCATTCTTCAGTTGCCTTGATCCATTCAGATGTCCGTCGAGTGGTTTCATATTACCGTCGAGTGTGTTTACGTGACGAGTCTCTTGGGAGACTTAAGGAAACGGATCTTTTCGTCTGACAAACCGTCCTGTCGATCGCGGATCTTGCGGGATTTGAAAATTGGGAAGCGCACCGGACGGAGAAAATCGCGCGAACCGGCTGGATAAGGCAAGGGCGCCTCGATCTCCGTGCCACCTTTTTCGCCACGTACTGCGTGCGCGCCTACTGCGGGATTTGACTGGGGGGCGCAGGCCCACTGATCAGCCACTCGGGTGTGGCCTTATATAAGGTAATGATTCTGATTTTTTTTTACTGTGCGCCCTTGTTTTTCTTCTCCCTTCCTCCGTAAGCCTCCGCCTCGCTCTTCGCTGCAATCTCGACACTGCCGCTCGGCCAAGACCTCGTTCGAGACAATGGGGAAGGACAAGACGGTGGCGGCGGAACGCGCGAAGAAGGCCGCGGCAAAGGGTAAGGGGAAGAAATCTGGCCGAGGCGGGTCATCCTCGCGGGCCGCTCTGCCGTCCGGCTGGTTACAGGGGGATTGGATGCCCTCCATCCTTACTCAAGCGGATATCGACGGCATGGTGGAGGGGGGACTCATTCCCTACAAGGCTGCTCGCCTCCCTGGGGAGGAGACGGAGCCGAAACCTCGCGAGGGTGAGTGCGTCCTGATAGCCACCCATGTCGACCGGGGGTTTTCCCTGTCCCCGAGTCCTTTTTTTAGGGCCTTTCTGAACTTCTTCGGAGCGCAGCTCCACCATTTCACGCCCAACTCCATAGTCTATCTTGCTGCGTTCGTGTCTCTGTGTGAGTGTTTCTTAGGCTGTCGACCTCACTGGGGCCTCTTCAAGCATATCTTCACTTGCCGATCCCAGTCGGTTAAAAGGCTCAACCCGGACGGGGAAAGGACGCAGGTGATCCAGATGTGCGGGGGCCTCGGGATCCAGACGAGGGGTAAGAGTTGTTTTCCTCCCATGACGCTTCCCGATTCCGTGCGCGGGTGGCAGTCGACTTGGTTCTACTGCAAGGACCAGCCGACCCCTGGCCACTCGACCGGCCTTCCTCCTTTTACCTTGGACCGAGTGCAGAAACCCGCTTCTTTGAAAGTGGTTCCAGAGGAGAAGGCTCAGGTGAAGGTATTAGTCAGTCGAGTGGTTGAGTTGGTTCGGGAAGGCGTGACCGGCATGGACTTGCTCGAAGTCTTCCTCCAGCGACGAATCCAACCTCTCCAGGCTCGGGATCACTTGATGTGGTTGTATTCCGGGTCCGACGACTCCACTCGGATCCACCCGGAGGCGGTCGAGGCTTCTGTACTGGAGAGCTGGCTGACCAGCATGACCGGGAATAAGGACAACCCTAGGGGTTCTAGGAGGATTGCTCCGCTTGATGGGATGATGGAGACAGACAAGGTACGTTTTACTTCTTCCGACTGAAATTTTCACTCCGTCTAGTAACTGGCTTGCGATAAGTCGACTGATCTTTGCTCTGCCCGTTGTCTTGCAGGAGATCAACGACATGTATTCGATGCCGAATGTGAACCAGGAGCAAGTATCTGAAGGAGGAGGGAGTGGAGGCGAAGGAAGTGAGGATGGAGGTGAAGTCGAGGAGTGGGAATCTGATGGTGACGCAGAGGAGGAGGCCAGCGACGACTCGGGTGATGAAGATGAAGAGGTGGAGGTCGACCTTCCTCGACGCGAGAGACGCTCCAAGAACGCTCAGGATCCCGCCGTGGAGCGCAGTCAGTCGAGTGCTCCGGTGGGCCAGTCATCCAAGCGCCCTCGGACCGCGTCGCCGGCTCCAACTGAGAAGGCACCCAAGCAGCCCAGAGCCATCCCGACCAAGCCACCCAAGGCCTTGCCCAAGATCAGGGTCGCCATCCCTGTCATCTCTGGGTAAGTGACTGTTTTTATCTTTCTTGAGTCGACTAGAACGGATTCTTAGTCGATTCACTTTCAAATTATTTGCTTGGAATCATGCAGCGCCGCTACTTCCGAGACTTCCATCCAGAATGTCGATGAGATGATGGAGGACGCCGTCACTTCCAACGTAGGTATAATCTTTGACACGATCCGACTGTTTAACTGCTGAGTCGATTGGATATTCATTTCTGAACTTTTGTAGCTCCGACCAACATTATTGACCTTCCGGATGATGAGGAGGAGGCGGAAGTGCCGCTCAGGCCTTTTAGGAGGAGAGGCCGGAGGGCCCCGGTCGACAAGGCTCCTCAGACTGCGTCGACTGCTGAGGCGGTGGTCCAAGGGGGTGACAACACCGCCCGGACTACTGTGACTTTTGCTGAACCACTGACGACTGCCCGGCCTTCGTCGTCGACTGCTCCCCCACTGGTCGACCCGCCCTCGTTCTTCGCCGCCTACCAGACCCCGGAGGATCAAGTGAGTGCTGCTAAGGAGGCTATACGTCAGGCGAGGCTCGTGATGGAGCAGACCAAAGCGGCTCGGGATGCCAGTCAAGCGGCCTATGACATCAGCTCGGCGTTGCAGCAGAACGTCCAGGTTAGTTGGTCTTCACTTGCGTTGTACACCCACTGGGTGCTGTTGATCTGAAATTTTTCATTGGTGGGGGCACACTGAGTGCACCCACTGGGTGTAGTCCCCAAGGCCACGGTCGACTGCTGGCAGCCGACTGCGGTCTTTATGCTTTCAAACTTCCTCACTCGACTGATCGGATTGGGTCGAGTGGAAATCAAGGAAAACCGGTGGGGGCACGCTGAGTGCACCCACTGGGTGTAGTCCCCAAGGCCACGGTCGACTGCTGGCAGTCGACTGCGGTCTTTATGCTTTCAAACTTCCTCACTCGACTGATCGGATTGGGTCGAGTGGAAATCAAGGAAAACCGGTGGGGGCACGCTGAGTGCACCCACTGGGTGTAGTCCCCGAGGCTACTGTCGAATGTTTTGATTCGGCTGTAGTCTTAGAAGTGTTGTGCTCTTTCTTTCAGTCACTCGGGAGTAACTTGTCTTTGATACCCTTTGTCGATTGACTCTTTGCAGAAGTCTTGTGAGCTTGTTGCTCAGCTCGCTGATCTGAAGGATAAGCAGATCCAGCTTAATCTTGATTTACAGTTTGCTCAGGAAAACGTGCAGAAGGCGAAGGATGAAGCAAAAGGTATGGCTGGTGAGGACTCGACGTCTATCTCTGTTCCTCTGCCCATTCTGAACTCTGTGTCTGTTGTTGCTTTGCAGACGAACTAGAGAAGGCCCTGAAGAAGAAAGATCTTGACCTTGCGGAGGCGCAAAAGGCAGCTGCGGAGAAGTTAAAGCTCGCTGAAGAGAAACTTGCTTCAGTCAGCCATCTTGAGAACGAGAACGCTAGACTGAAGTCTGCTCTTGACGCGGCCAATAGGGAAGCGAGTCGACTGAAGACTGACAAGAGTACTCTGAACGACAAGATCGGCCAGCTGGCGGGGAAGCACAAGGACTTGGAGGATTATCTTGGGGGTCTTGCCAAGAAGCTATACCTCATGCTTGAAGGTAACCCCCTTTGTGCGATTAATCTTGTTGTTGTCGACTCACCATTTGGTTACAGCTTTGCTCTGTCGAAACTTCTTTCAGAATTCTGCCGGAATTTTGAGTAAGAGACCAGTCGAGTGAAGACCCGCCTGGACCCTATCAATTCTCCTGTGAAGGATGAAGTGGCCATGAATGTCCTCCGGTTGGAATCCCGTATCGCTGGTGTGGTGGACTACCTGGCTCGACTGAAAGCTGTTGTGTCGCAGATCGACTCCGCACTCTGGCCCAAAGAGACCCTTCAGAACGACCTTGAATCCTTGGTCACTCGACTAAGTGATGTTCCAGGTCGAGTGCGAGAATGGAAAAAGTCTTCTGCTAGGTGCGGTGCTGATGTGGCTCTGTCACTGGTTCGTGTCCACTGCAAGGAGGCGCGAGAGGAGAAGCTGGCCGCTCTCCAGGTTGCCAATACCAGGAAGCATAATTTTCAGGATTTCATGGAGACCTTCATCGCTGCTGCCACTCGAATCTCAGACGGGATCGACTTGGACGAATTCGTTGCGCCATTAAGCCCTCCGCCAGAAGAGTAAAAAACTGTTGCGCTTTACCTTAAATTTGCCTCGGGATGCCGAGTGGTTTATGTATTTGATAAACTCCGTCGGGCTCTCAGCTCGAGTACTTTTATTTGCGATCTAGGATCTTTTGATTTTATCCGAACATGGCTCGACGTTGAATGTCTTCGTGACTTGATCCGCCGATCTACTATTCGTTGTTCCCTCAGAGGCTGCTATTCGTTGTTCCCTCAGAGGCTGCCCGGTTTGCACGATGCTCATCGCCGCGATGGTGTCTGTCAAAATGGCTTAGGCGAGCACTGGGCTGCAGCTAAGTCCCCGAGTGGGAGGTTTGTTCTCCACTCGGTAGGATTCCAATTACTTAGGCGAGTGCTTGGACTGCAGCTAAGCCCCCGAGTGGGAGGTTCGCTCTCCACTCGGTAGGATTTCAATTACTTAGGCGAGTGCTTGGACTGCAGCTAAGCCCCCGAGTGGGAGGTTTGCTCTCCACTCGGTAGGATTTCAATTACTTAGGCGAGTGCTTGGACTGCAGCTAAGCCCCCGAGTGGGAGGTTTGCTCTCCACTCGGTAGGATTTCAATTACTTAGGCGAGTGCTTGGACTGCAGCTAAGCCCCCGAGTGGGAGGTTTGCTCTCCACTCGGTAGGATTTCAATTACTTAGGCGAGTGCTTGGACTGCAGCTAAGCCCCCGAGTGGGAGGTTTGCTCTCCACTCGGTAGGATTTCAATTACTTAGGCGAGTGCTTGGACTGCAGCTAAGCCCCCGAGTGGGAGGTTTGCTCTCCACTCGGTAGGATTTCAATTACTTAGGCGAGTGCTTGGACTGCAGCTAAGCCCCCGAGTGGGAGGTTTGCTCTCCACTCGGTAGGATTTTTTCAAACTTAGGCGAGTGCTTGGACTGCAGCTAAGCCCCCGAGTGGGAGGTTTGCTCTCCACTCGGTAGGATTTTTCCAAACTTAGGCGAGTGCTTGGACTGCAGCTAAGCCCCCGAGTGGGAGGCTGGCTCTCCACTCGGTAGGATTTTTTCAAACTTAGGCGAGTACTTGGACTGCAGCTAAGCCCCCGAGTGGGAGGCTGGCTCTCCACTCGGTAGTATTTTTTCAAACTTAGGCGAGTGCTTGGACTGCAGCTAAGCCCCCGAGTGGGAGGTTTGCTCTCCACTCGGTAGGATTTCAATTACTTAGGCGAGTCCTTGGACTGCAGCTAAGCCCCCGAGTGGGAGGCTGGCTCTCCACTCGGTAGGATTTTTTCAAACTTAGGCGAGTGCTTGGACTGCAGCTAAGCCCCCGAGTGGGAGGTTTGCTCTCCACTCGGTAGGATTTTTTCAAACTTAGGCGAGTGCTTGGACTGCAGCTAAGCCCCCGAGTGGGAGGTTTGCTCTCCACTCGGTAGGATTTTTTCAAACTTAGGCGAGTACTCGGACTGCAGCTAAGCCCCCGAGTGGGAGGTTTGCTCTCCACTCGGTAGGATTTCCTGAAAACTTAGGCGAAGCGGATTCGCAGCTAAGTCACCCACTGGGGGAAATTTAAACAAACAGAAAAAGAAATAGCAGTCTTTTGCTTGAAACAAAAGAACTACAGAGGTACTTTTATTACATCTCAGTCGAGTGAGTTTTTAAGTGTAAAAAGGACGGAGCAGGTCCGCGTTCCATGCTCGAGGCTCGTCGATCCGTCGATCGATGTTGTAGAGGTGATATGCTCCGTTGTGCAGGACTTTGGTGATGATGAAGGGGCCTTCCCAGGTCGGGGCAAGTTTGTGAGGTTTTTGCTGATCCACGCGGAGGACCAAATCTCCTTCCTGAAAGGCTCGACCCTTCACATTTCTAGCGTAGAACCGACGCAACTCTTGCTGGTAGATGGTCGAGCGGATTAGAGCCATCTCTCTTTCCTCCTCTAAGAGGTCGACTGCATCTTGCCGGGCCTGTTCTGCTTCTGCTTCGGAATATAACTCGACTCGAGGCGCGTTGTGGAGCAGGTCGCTCGGCAAAACCGCTTCGGCTCCATAGACCAGAAAGAATGGTGTTCTTCCAGTCGACCGGTTAGGGGTGGTCCTCAACCCCCATAGAACTGACGGAAGTTCGTCGACCCAGGCGCCTGCTGCGTGTTTGAGATCACGCATCAGTCGGGGTTTTAGTCCTTTGAGGATGAGGCCATTCGCGCGTTCGGCCTGTCCATTCGACTGAGGATGAGCAATTGAAGCGTAGTCGACTCGAGTGCCCTGAGAGGCGCAGAAGGCTTTGAATCTGTCATTATCAAAGTTTGATCCGTTATCCGTGATGATGCTGTGCGGAACTCCATATCTGAATATCAATCCCCTGATAAAACTGATGGCAGTGCTTGCGTCGAGGTCCTTTATGGGTTTGGCTTCTATCCACTTCGTGAACTTGTCGACTGCAACCAACAAGTGGGTGAAGCCACTCCTACCAGTTCTCAGTGGTCCGATCATGTCTAGACCCCAGACAGCGAAAGGCCAGACGAGTGGAATGGTCTTCAAGGCGGAGGCGGGCTTGTGAGACATGTTGGAATAAAACTGGCACCCCTCGCACTTGTCGACTATATCCTTTGCCATTTCGTTCGCCTTTGGCCAGTAAAAACCCGCTCGGTATGCTTTGGCCACGATGGTCCGAGAGGACGCATGATGGCCACAGGTCCCCGAGTGGATGTCCTCGAGAATTATCTGTCCTTCTTCAGGTGTGATGCACTTCTGACCAACTCCAGTCGCGCTTTCTCTGTATAGCTGCCCTTTGATTACTGTAAAGGCTTTGGATCGACGGACGACCTGTCAAGCCTCTTCTTCATCTTCTGGGAGCTCTTTTCTCATGATATACGCAATGTACGGCACTGTCCAATCGGGAGTGGTGATCATAACTTCCATAATCAGGTCGACCACAGCTGGAACCTCCACTTCGGTCGAGTCAGAGGCGCTTTTTGGTTGTGGAGGCTCTTCTGTGAAAGGATCTTCTTGCACTGATGGTGTGTGAATGTGCTCCAAACACACATCTTTAGGGATGGCCTCCCTTTTGGACCCTATCTTCGCCAGATTATCTGCAGCTTGATTTTTCAGTCGGGGTATATGATGGAGCTCCAACCCCTCGAATCATTTCTCCTGCTTCCTCACTGCGCTGCAATATCCCGTCATGGATGGGCTTCGGACGTCCCACTCCTTCATCACTTGATTAACAACCAGATCTGAGTCGTCGTAGACCATGAGGCGACGGACGCCGAGTGAAATGGCCATACGTAATCCGTATAGAAGCGCTTCATACTCTGCCTCATTGTTGGAGGAATCAAAGTGAATCTGGAGGACATACTTGAGCTTGTCTCCTCGGGGGGAAACCAGTACAACCCCCGCACCGGATCCGTTCAGCATCTTGGAGCCATCGAAAAACATAGTCCAGTGCTCCGAGTGAACTTGAGTCGGAAGCTCCTGCTCGGTCCACTCGGCGAGGAAATTAGCTATTGCCTGGGACTTAATAGCTTTCTTTGCCTCGAACTTGATATCAAGAGGAAGAAGTTCAATTGCCCATTTCACCACTCGACCGGTTGCATCTCTGTTATGAAGAATCTCTGATAATGGAGCGTCGCTGACGACTGTGATAGAGTGATCAGAGAAATAATGAGCAACCTTCTTCGTGGTCATGTAAATCCCGTAAACAAGCTTCTGATAGTGGGGATATCTTTGCTTCGACGGGGTCAGAACTTCAGAGAGATAATAAACTGGGCGTTGAACTTTGAAGGTCTTTCCTTCCTCTTCCCGCTCGACCGTAAGAACGGTACTAACGACTTGTCCCATGGCTGCTATGTAAAGCAACAATGGCTCTTTGCTGACAGGAGCAGCAAGCACCGGCTGGGTGGAGAGCAAAGCTTTTAGCTCTGCAAATGCTGCATCAGCTTCTGGAGTCCATTCGAACGTGTCTGACTTCTTCATCAGTCGGTAAAGAGGCAGCGCCTTTTCACCGAGCCTGGAGATGAATCGACTTAAAGCGGCCAAGCATCCAGCAAGTTTCTGGACATCGTGCACACGCACGGGGCGTTTCATCCGGAGTATGGTGCCAACTTTTTCGGGGTTAGCGTCGATTCCTCGTTCGGAAACAAGAAAACCGAGTAACTTTCCTCCAGGGACTCCAAATGTGCACTTCGACAGATTGAGCTTGATATCATAACTCCTGAGATTGGCAAAAGTTTCAGCTAGGTCAGTCAGCAGGTCGGAACCTTTTCGTGACTTGACCACTATGTCATCCATGTATCCTTCTACATTCCGACTGATTTGAGTGATTAGGCACTTCTGAATCATTCTCATGAATGTAGCTCCGGCGTTCTTGAGACCGAAAGGCATGGTAACATAGCAGAAACACCCAAATGGGGTGATGAAGGTTGTTTTTATTTCATCGGGTCCATACAGACGGATCTGATGGTATCCAGAGTAAGCATCTAAAAAAGATAACCTCTCGCATCCTGCAGTCGAGTCGACTATTTGGTCGATGCGAGGAAGAGGAAAATGATCTTTCGGGCAGGCCCGATTGATATGCTTAAAATCGATGCACATGCGCAACGATTTGTCCTTCTTAGGGACCATTACAACATTGGCGAGCCACTCGGAGTGGTAGATCTCGCGAATGAATTCTGCTGCTAGGAGTCGGGCCACTTCTTTGCCAATGGCCTTTCTCTTCTGAACGGCGGACCGTCGGAGATGCTCCTTGACTGGTTTGACCTTTGGGTCGACTCGAAAGCGGTGCTCAGCCAGTCCCCTGGGCACACCTGGCATGTCAGCAGGCTTCCATGCAAAGATGTCCCAGTTCTCACGGAGGAACTGGACGAGCGCTTCTTCCTATTTGGAGTCGAGTGTAGTGGAGATGTTGGTTGGAGCCGCATTTGGATCGGTCGGGTGGATGTGGACTTGCTTGGTCTCACCAGTCGACTGAAATGCTGACTCCGTGGCGGGCTTCTTGGCTCGTAACAACTCACTCGGATCCGCAGTCTTCTGGTACTCTTGTATCTCTATCTTGGCCATCTGAGCATCAGCAATTTTGGCGCCTTTCTGGAAGCACTCCTCTGCCTTCTTCCGATTGCCAACGATGGTGATTACACCTTTGGGGCCAGGCATCTTCAGCTTGAGGTATACGTAGCATGGTCGAGCCATGAAACGAGCATAGGCTGGCCTCCCAAGAATGGCGTGGTACGCACTCTGAAAACCCACGACCTCAAAGGTTAACTTTTCTTTCCGGAAATTCTTCGAGTCACCAAAGACGACGTCGAGAGTGATTTGACCGAGTGACTCAGCTTTCTTCCCAGGAATGACTCCGTGGAAGCTCATGTTGCTGGGGCTGAGTCGGGACATCGGAATGCCCATCCCCTTCAACGTCTCTGCATACAACAAGTTTAGCCCACTGCCGCCGTCCATCAGAACCTTGGTCAGTCGAGTGCCTTCAATAATTGGGTCGACCACCAACGCTTGCCTCCCTGGGGTGGCAATATGAGTCGGATGATCGGACTGGTCGAAGGTGATGGCGGTCTGGGACCACTTCAGGTAATGGGGTGTCACCGGAGTGACCATGTTTACTTCGCGATTGATGACCTTCAGTCGACTCTTACTTTCGACATCAGCGAAAATCATCAGAGTGGAATTGACTTGGGGGTATTCTTCACCGCTGTCTTCCCTGTCTTCAACTTTGTCTGACTCTTTCTCTTTGTCCTTGGCCTGCTTCCCTTGGAACTGTTGCATCAGGAGTCGACATTGTCGAGTGGTATGCTTAGGGTAAATGAGATTTCTCTCTTCATCTTTCTTCGTGTGAATGTGGCATGGTAAGTCCATCACATCGTTCCCGTCCTGGTCTTTCACTTTCTTGGGGTTCCAAGGACCTTTGGGTTTCCCCTTAAACTTCCCTGGGGTCACAGCTAAGGCTTCCCCGGGGGCGACTGGCTCGGCCTTGCGCTTCTGCTTCCGACTGGAGTGTCCTCCGCCGGCCTCATTAGCGGCTGCCTTATACTTGCCACTCCGGAGTCTATCTTCCTCTTCTCCGTTCGCGTACTTGGTGGCGATTTCCATCATTCGACTCAGGGTCATATCCCCGGTTCGACCGAACTTCAAACTTAACTCCCTGTTTCTGACGCCTTCCTTGAAGGCGCAAACTGCCTGATGATCGGACACATTCTCGACCGTGTGATTCAGAGTGATCCACCTTTGGATATAATCCCTCAGGGTTTCACTCGACTTCTGAACACATGACTGCAATTCTGTCAACCCTGCCGGTCGCTTGCAAGTCCCTTCGAATGTCCTGACAAACACCTGGGCTAGATCTTCCCAAGTATAAATACTGCTGGGAGCCAACTGATTCAACCACGCTCTGGCTGATCCTTCCAACATGAGGGGCAAATGCTTCATGGCCACCTCGTCATTGCCGCCTCCGATCTGAACAGCCACTCGGTAATCCTTGAGCCATGTGTCCGGCTTGGACTCTCCGGTGAACTTGCTGACTCCAGTCGCCAACCTGAAGTTGGGAGGAATCACTGCAGCTCTGATTGCTCTGCTGAAACACTCGGGACCTGAGACGTGAACTCTGCTGCTGGACGGCGCGCCTCTGTCACGGTCTTCTCGGTGAGCTCTATTTTGGTCGACCAGACCTTGAACGATGATGGATCTCGCATCAAAGCCTGGTTCCCTGGGGTCGACTGGGACCCTTCGCCCAGTACTGAACTGGCGTCTGTCCTCTTGCCGTCGAGGAACGTACGACCCCGCTCTTGGGGCAGGGGAAGGCACTCGACGTTGATCGTTGCGATCGAATCGGTGCTCATATCGCTCGTGCCCTTGGTATTGATCCTCGTGCCGGCCTCTGTGTTCTTCACGCCTCGGGAGCGACCTTGGACTATGAGCCGACTGAACGGAATTCGCAGCGACGGATCGACTGTGAATCCTGTTGCGCGACTGAGATACGGCTGAATTCTGGTCACCCGCTGCACGGAGCAAATCTCTGATCTGCAACAGACCTCTTCCTGCCTCTGACTGTGAAGGCTGGATCGACTCCGCTATGCGAGCCGCAGCTGCCAAATTCTGAATCGGGGTACGGTATACCTGGTCGGCGGCTGGAAGAGGCGACGACGACTGGACTCGGGAACGGGCGGTCGTGCGCGCTCGTAAAGTGCTCTCTGGAGATTCTCCAGTCGAGTACGTTCAGCCAAGTTGGCCAAGTGCACCTCCTCCGGGGCTCGTGCCTCAGGGGTTTCTCCAACGATAGGAGTGTGAAGGGCGTCTATGTTCCGGCGACGGAGTTCCTCCCTCTGCACTGAGGTAAGGGGCTCGGGCCTGTACTCTTCGTGGCCTCGCACCGGAATCCCCCCTGCGGCAACCTCTTCGGTGTGGGGGAATCCGGGGGGACTACGTGGTCCGTCGACCATTAGTACTTCCGTCGCTGGATCACTGCTGTCGCACTCGGACGCAGTCTCTACGGAGCCAGTCGACAGGTCGAACAGGCCGTAGAGTGACTCGTCGGGCTCGATTGCCGCGACTTGGGGGATGGCCGACTGGCGGGCCAGTGCGTGCTTCACCCACCGCTGGAGTCTCGACCGACCGGTGCGCTTGCGCCGGTGGGAAACTGATGACGACGATGGCGAAACGAATGCCGACCCGTACTGGGTCGACGGTTGCCGCAGGAGGACGCCGCGGACGCATGCGCGAAAATGCGTGGCTCCGCGGGCGGGAAGCGCGGCCACGTCGAGTGGAGCCTCCTGCAGCCAAGCAGAGTTGTCAACGATGAAGGAGAGAGCGCCGAGACGGATCTCGCGGCTCTCGACCATGACTCCACTCGAAAACATGATGTGGGGTGAAAGAATCCCAACTCCTCCAACAAATCGCTAGAACACCTGCCCCACGGTGGGCGCCAACTGTCGTGGTTCTAAGTCTGACAGTAAGAATGGGGGTAAGTATGGAGAGGCAAGATCCTAGCTATGGAGTAGTTGTATGCGCAAGGAGTTTTACGAGTTCGGGCCCTTCTCTGAGGAAGTAACAGCCCTACGTCTCGGAGCCCGGAGGCAGTCGACTGGATTATGTGTGTGTGTGCTACAAAGTTGCGAACCCCTGTCCTAGTGGAGGGGGGTGGCTTATATAGAGTTCGCCAGGACCCCAGCCAGTCCACGTTACAAGGAGTTTAATGTACATAAAGAGAGGGGGTTACTGGTAACGCCTGTAATAAAGGACCATGAAGGCCATAAAAGCTACTTATGAGATGACCGTTTGTAGGCAGTGCCTTTAGGTCTTCTTATAGTCGAGTGGCTGTCTTCATGGTCGACTGCTTGTGCTTCTGGTCGAGTACGCTCGTGTCCGTCGACTGGGCTGACCAGGTCGACTGAAATGTTGATACTTCTTAGAATGTCTTTCATTGTAGGAGTCATGTCCTTGATTGGGTACCTCAGGTATGATAAGTTACCCTACCCTAGGTACGTATCCTCGTCAGCTGCCTCGACGAGCGCCGCCGCCGGCGGCGGCGGCGGCGGCTTTCGAGCCCATTTGCCATCGGTAGGTGCGGCGGGGGGGTGGGGGTGCCGTTGCCGGAGACGCGGTGGCCACGTCGGACACCATTGGCGCGGATGGAGGCGACGCTTGGACCGGGTGGTTATTTGTCATCCCCAAGCTTTTTTTCTGCACCAGCGGCGGCGCGCGGGTGGATTCCGACGGCCGGCGAGGTGAGCGGGAGGTGTTGGCTATCCATTTCGACCGGCTCGGAGGTCATCGGTGGCTGCCGGGGGGGAGGGGGCAGGGGGCAGGGTCTGGAGGCAGTGCGGCGCGAGAAGGGAAGAGTGAGTTTTACTTTTTTACTCCCTTAACGGTTTTAGGGGATCGGCTAGGTCCGCCGTAAGGGAGTAAACTGGAAATTTTACTCCCTTATGGTCTTTTAGAGGATCGGTTAGAAATGCACTTAGATCATAAACTCCACCTCTATAGATTCTCTAAAAAGTTCCGGCGCGGATTTCAGTACAAAAATCTGACGATGAAGGACTCGACTAAGACTTCCTTAAATTCAGTTGGCTGAGTTTTAGCACATCCGTATATATGTTTGGTGTCGTAGATGTTGATACTTTTCAATAAAAATTTGATCAAACTTTGCAAAGTTTGATTTGGCATAAATCTATTATGCAGAGTAAAAAGTATTGGAGGAAGTACTATTCAGAAGAACTGTTCCACGCCAAAATTCACCAGGCTTATCACGGAGGTCCTACTGCCCCGGCTGTGCTGTACACTTGCCAGGATACAGCCACCTCTAAAAAGGATTTGGCGACCAACAGAAGTACTTATTTCATGTGAAGCCAATAAGTTCAAAGAGGGAATATAGCGGTACAGGTACATCTGCGCCTCTGCATTTCACGTTCAGACAGAAAAAACGGAAAGCCGCAGCAGGAACAGTTATCATGCGGCCATGCATCATGGGACGGAAAAGATTGGGCTACTCTGTCTGCAACTCCGCATGGCCCATATGTTTGCAGATGACACTGTGGTCACCGGGAAGAAACCATATGCCCCCACACACATGTGAGATGTATAGCGGTATAGCGCGATCTAAATCCAGTGATGAGTGTGCCCAGCTGCCGACTGACCATGGGGCCGACGCAGGAATTTCGTAAGATCTACTATAATACACAGATCCGTGCGTGCAGCTCTCTTGTAGTTGAAGGAATTTCGTACTCACGATAATTTTGCAGTGGTAATCACCGAGTGATTCCATTGGCCTCGGTTGCCATGACACAAATGATGAAACTATTCCCACAGATCAGATAAGAGTAAAATGCACTTATGGTCACTGAATTTGTCGTATATGCTCATTTTGGTCATTGTATTTAAGAATACGGTCATTACGGTCACTATATACTTGTTGAGGTGATAATACGGTCACTGGCAGATCGTATAGCTCCGTATGCACCAATTTTGACCAGTCAACCCATCCACCTGGCGTCATTTTCTCACTCTGTTATGTGGGCCCTGCGTGTCAGCGGTGGAAGAAAGAAAGCGAGGGAAAATAAAATTACGCGAGTGGAGATTCAAACACCAGACCTCAAGCATTACAAGGACCAAGCTAACCAGTTGACCCAGCCCCAGGTTGTGATTGCCTATAGGAAACAATTCTTTTTATACGATTCTGCATCCCTGCATTCACGTCGCAACTATACGGTGCGGTTTTTTTTTTTGAGTGCGAGCCATTGGGATTTACTCCTAAATCATAATCGTTTCACGTGGCTTCATTGGTTGATCCTTCCGAGATTATGATTGTAACATTCAGCCATTGGGATTTTTTTCTTGCCTTGCGGTTTGTTTTCAACGTATGCACAATCTGAATATTCAAAGAATAGTAGGTTGAGAGCGGCGTTTCGGTGTCCGGATGCATCTGCACCCGGTCAAAGAAAAATTCGTAAAAAATTCATAAAAATTCAAAAAAATTCAAAAAAAAATTAGGGTGGTAGACAATTTGATGCGTGAGGTACGCTCTAATTTTCAAAACATTTGGACTTATGTGCAGCTCTGAGCAAAAAAGACAAATCAGACCAGAACAGTATATGAACAGTACACATTTTTACAGACCTCCGATTTTATTTTTTTTGCTGAGAGCTGCACAAAAGTCCAAATGTTTTGAAAATTGAAGCGTACCTCACGCATCAAATTTTCTACCACCCTAAATTTTTTTAGAATTTTTTGAATTTTTCTAGTATTTATTTTGATTTTTTTCGTGAGCGCAGGTGCAGATGAGCTCGGGCTCAGATTTGAATTTTCCATACGTCCATGCTGAACAAAAAGAAAGTTTAAGTCCTAATGTAATCTAGATGGTGAGTCCTATGTATGAGTATTTTTTAAAAAATAAAAATATGTACGAGTATAGAGTACTGCCAATACCACAGTCTGAATGTTCAAAGAATAGTAGGTACGTCCATACTGAAAAAAAAGT
The DNA here is from genome assembly GCA_032464435.1 of Aegilops umbellulata. Lineage (NCBI taxonomy): Eukaryota > Viridiplantae > Streptophyta > Magnoliopsida > Poales > Poaceae > Aegilops > Aegilops umbellulata. The sequence continues at coordinate 103,034,111 of CP136060.1, read as the reverse complement.
TAAGTCATAATACAATCTTGGCGGTGAATCCTATATATGTGTATTTTTTAAAATAAAAATATGTACGAGTACATAGTACTGCCAACACTGCTTTAAATCTCAACAGGATCAACCACTGAAACCATTATGATTTAGGAGTAAATCCTAATGGCTCGCACGCAGGAAAAAATTTTTGCACCGAATGGCTGCCATCTGGATGCAGGGATGCAGAATCGTATAAATACATTGTTTCCTCAAAGTAATCATCAAGGTTGACTAGTGCAGCTGGTTGGCGACGAGCCAGGTTCGAATCTCCACTCGCGCGTAATTTTATTTTTCCTCTATTTCTTTCTTCCACCGTTGACAGGCAGGGCCGCATGAAAGAGAGAGAAAGTGACGCCAGATGGGTTGGTTGACCGGTCAAAAGCGTTGCATACGGAGTTATACGATATGTCAGTAACCGTATAATCACGTTAACACGTATATAATAATCGTATTGATTGTAATCTTAAGTACAGTGATCAAAGTGAGCGTACATGATAATAAGTTTAATAACCAATAATGCATTTTACTCATCAGATAAATCTGGGCATCGTTGTCTCCAGCAAGATGATGCTGATTTGTCATCCTGTGAGATGGGCCGGCCATGAAGCTCTTCTGGTCTGCCCACGTTGGCGCCGACATCCTGTACAACCTGCCACATGCGTATGTATGAACACACACCGCTGTTCCAAGAAAAAGAAACGGAATGGTACTACTAGTACAAGATAGGATTTATTACAGGAAAATGCTTCCAAGAATATATTGGTTTTTATTCAGATGAGGAATAGGGCGAGTGGAGGCTGAGACAAAGCACATGCTCACCTCTGTGATGATCTGGATGCACCTGCACCTGCATGCATGCATCGGCTTCGGCCAGTTGACAGTGAGCACATCTCATCTGACTCCACGTTTATTATTACGTACTTGGTTTGCCATGTCTCAGTATATCATCCTCCCCACCATGGGTACCTGCATCTGCATGGACCATAACGTTTACTGCAAAATATTTACTGTCCAGGGTTCTATTGTGGTGCATGCTCTTGTATGCAATTTTGTCTATACGTGGTAATTAGCTCCGGAGGATCATCGTGATTAGGTATTGCACATTTGAATCAATCATCGGGCACTTAATTAGATAAACCGACGTGCTACATATAAGGCTGGTCACAATGGGGTGGAACTTAGGAGTAACATCACATATTTCAATACAACGTTGCTTATGTGCCACATATTTAATAAAGAGTGAGGTGCTTGTGATAACTAGCTAAGTTACCGGAACATCACACACTTCAAAAAACAATGAGTCTATAAGCTAATAAATGCATCGTTGCATGACACTACCTATATGTTCCTACCCACTGTGAAGGTAGTAACATAGTCTAAATAAGTATGTATGTTACTAACTTATGTTCCTACCCATTGTGACCAGCCTAAGCAATTTGGAGAGTCAGTGTTGCCTTACAGATCTAGCAAATCCCTAGATTAGATTAATGGAATGGAACACTAATTCACGTACACGTAGTAGTACGTCCAGCAGCTTGTCCTGGGAACTACCAGTACAAGAACTACTACTGGTGCGCTGTGGGAGCTAATTCAACCGAGGCCACCTTTTTGTTTCTTCGAGCACTTGGTTTCAGTATCACACGTTTTCATTTCCAACTACGAGGGGAAAAGTGGAGTTTGTTCCTTACTTTTCAAGTAAGCCAGCACTGTAAACATTTAGTCAGTGAGTTAGTACTACTAGTAAGTTTGAACTGTTATCCAACACATGAGCATGCATGGATTTTAGCTGTGTTTTTTTTTTTTGAAACGAGGCAAAAGATTTGCCATTTTCATTGATTAAGAGAGAAGGTTTACAGTTTAAGCCTGAAGGCCAGAATACAACACATCACTCTCGCGGCATAATGTTACTCAAATGTTTTGCTCCTGCAAAGCTCCAGAGCGAGCACTCCTCTTTGATCTTAGCGACCAACACTCCCACCGGGACTGCAGTGTTGCGGAAAACTCGAGCATTTCGTTCCTTCCATATTTTCCAAGAGATGAGCATCATCAGCGAGATAAGCGGCCTTCTCGACGGAGTTTGCTTTGTGGCATTCCGAGTCCACCAATCCTTAACCGAGTCTAGAACAATCCACTCATCGGGTCGAACATCATGAAGCGCAAGCCAACCTTTGATCATGCCCCAGACTCGAATGGTATACCGACATTGGAAAAGGAGGTGGGCCGCCGATTCTGGAACTTGTTGGCATAGCGGGCAGAGATTGCAATTCGGCCACCCACGGCGGAGGAGTCTGTCAGCCGTCCAAATTCTATTGTTGATAACAAGCCAAGCGAAAAACTTACACTTTGGGGGCGCCCAGTTCTTCCACACATTTTGATTCATATCCGTGTCCACCAAGCCAAGAAACTGAGCCCTGTATGCCGAGGCTGTGGAATAGTGGCCATTGGTAGTGAGTTTCCAGGTGATGGAATCAGGCATGTCTGGGTTTAACTGAATGTGGGTGAGTCTGTCCCAAAGCGCAACAAACTGGACGATGTGCTCAGAGGTGATGCCCGAGGCAACATTCACCTGGGAGATCCAGAAGCCGTTGAGCAAAGCCTTATGAACGGAAGAGTTCTTCTTTTTGGAGATGTCGTAAATTTTGGGAGCAATATCTTTGGGCCTGATGCCATCTAGCCAAGCCGACTCCCAGAAAGAGGCACGCAGACCATCGCCCACCTGAACCTTGGAGGCCGATGCAAAGATGTTTTGATCATTCTTGTCGCAAGGGGTGCCCAAGCCCGACCAAGGCCTGATCGGGTCCTGCCAGTCAAACCACAACCAACGGAGACGAAGAGCAGCCGCAAACTTCTGAAGATTTAGGATCCCAAGACCCCCATGCAACTTAGACTTGCAAACTTGATCCTAGTTGACCTTGCATTTCCCACCCGTGACCTTGTCACAACCAGCCCAGAGATAGGCACGCCGGAGGGCATCGATTTTTTTCACAACTTCAATCGGAAGATTTAGAGCCGTCATGTAAAAAATGGCGATGGCCGTGATGACCGACTTAACAAGAACCATCCTTCCAGGGGCTGCAACATGCTTTCCCATCCAAGGAGTGAGCTGGGTTGCGATCTTGTCCTCTAGAGGCTGAAAGTGAATTCTCTTTAGGCGCTTCACAGTCAATGGTTCCAAGATACTTCACCGGGAAGGTGGATCGTTGAGCCAGAAAAGATTGAAGAATATCCGGAAGGTCCACATTGTCGCATCTAATTGGGGCGACCAGGCTTTTGGAGCAATTTGTCATCAAGCCCGAAATATCTCCAAAGCTCTTAAGGGTAGCAGCAAAGAAATTGACGTCCTCCTTGAGTGGGGCAATGAAAACAGCAGCATCATCTGCATAAAGAGAAGCCCGGATCGGCATAGCATGCCCGCCAATAGGATGAAGGTGACCTTGAGAAGTGGCCTTCTCCAGGATGTGATGCAATGGATCAATGCCAACACAAAGAGAAGGGGGGGTAGAGGGTCCCCTTGTCTGAGCCCACGCCCAAGTTTGGAGGGGTCGCCCGGCACACCATTTAGCAGGACGCGCGACGAGGCTGTAGACAAGAGGGCAGACACCCAGCCACGGAACCGGGGTGGGAAACCAAGGTGGTTCAGCAAGTCCAGGAGATAGTCCCACCGCACCGAATCAAACGCTTTCTTGATGTCGAGCTTGAACAAAAGAGCCGGGGTCTTGTTACGGTGCAAACGTCTGGCAAGGTTGCGCACGTACATGAAATTGTCATGGATACATCTCTTCTTGATGAAAGCACTTTGAGCTTGAGAGGCCAGATCGTTCATATGAGGAGCCAGCCTTTTGGACATCATCTTAGCAATGATCTTTGCAACGGCATGAATTAGGCTTATAGGGCGAAAGTCGGAAATATCCTCAGCACCATCCTTCTTCGGAACGAGAGCAACATCCGCTGAGTTCAACCAGTGAAGGTGAGCAGTCTGTAGATTGGAGAAATGGTTGACTGCCAACATGATGTCTGGCTTGATTGTGTTCCAGCACGCTTTGAAGAAAGTGGCTGTGAAGCCATCCGGTCCGGGTGCCTTGTCTCCCGGCAATTCAAACACCGCAGCTTTGACCTCCTCCTCAGTGAATGCCTCGTCCAGGCCCTGTAGATTGCAATTAGGAGTTGGCAACAATCCCCAATTGACGTCAATGGTACGAGCAGGGCCTTTTTTGGCTATGTTCTTGAAGTGGCTATGAACAATCTTCTCTTTGTCTTCGTGTGAGGTGACCCAACCCTGATTGTGTTTGAGGCGATGAATGAAGTTTTTCCTCCTACGGTGATTGACACGGAGGTGGAAATAACGGGTGTTGACGTCTCCTTCTTTGAGGTTTGTGATCCTCGAGTTTTGTCTCTTTCTGGATTTTTCGAGCACCGCCAAACTAATGATCCTTCTTTTTAATCTTTTCCGAAGGTCCCTTTCCTCTAGGCTTAGCTCTCTTTGTTCTTGCGCGAGGTCAAGGCGAAGGATAACCTCAAGAGCCATGTGGAGCTGAACCTTGGAGTTCGAGAAAAGGGTCTTGCTCCAGGAGCGCAATTTTTGGCCTGTTCTCTTTAGCTTGTGAAACTAGTAAGATTGCACGTGCAACACATGTTATAAGCTTAGCAAGAAATTTTCTGAGGCCCCTCTTAAATATTTTCGAACAAAAAATCAGCTACTAATCCCGCTTAAATCAGACCAGTGTTCCCTTGATCAATTGAACTTTTCTGCAAATTTGGTACAATGAGTAACTACTAAGGGTACATTGGACTTATTAGATATCTTCTCTGAATATAAAATGTATATCTTTGTCAAAGTCTTGTAAGCTGTAAATCAGCTTCAGGTGCACCTATTTCCTAATGAGAAGCAATCGGACCATTACTGCACAACAACCTTGACAACAATATTCATCCTATTTATCGATTGCTCACTGTCTGTGTCGCCACCATTGACGGCACGTTCGCCACACTGCACTAACTCTGGCAGCCATGAAGGTGATGGTAGAGTGAGCAAAATCTTGCAATGTGTAGAAAAGGAGAAAAATACGATGGATCAAAAAAGTAATGGGAAGCTTATACATTTTGTGTCGGCTACTATGAGTCAAGGAAATGGTAAAGGTATGAAAGGAAAAATTATCCCAACTTGCACGATCACACACATCGAAAGGCAATTGTTAACTCGAATCAGTTTAGTGTTACATAACATGGCAACAAAAAAGGAAGCATACTATATGTGCAGATTTCTCAGAATAATAGTGAAAATGAAGTGCATAACTAAAGTTAGAGAGCTAGCCTCGAGAGGATGTTTCCTCAATTAATACACGTTTTCCAGAGAGAACACACATAGTAAATGGATGTCACTCTCAACAAAGCAAAAATTGTAGGAATCTGAACACTTGCATATTAAGTATTAACCAATCACTTTTGCAAAAGCATGACAAGCCAACATGACCTTTACTTGCAAGTACACCAACAAACAAAAAAATATATGGCATGATTTCTAGGTCTTTGTTCCTGTATTCTGAACGATATGTGCATAAGAGGCCAAGGAACACCAAAAGATGGACAATAAGCAGATTACACATCTGAGATAGAAAAGGAGAGTATCTTGAAGATTACCTAGGTAGTCCTCCAGAAAAATAAGAAGCACCTGAACTAACACAGCAGAAACGTGTCCTGAAATAGAATCCCAGATATAAGTCATTAGCATAAATTCCATCAAGTATGTGGAGCACATAATAGTTTACATCTAAATATTAAATCCATCACCTCAATAAGTAAGAAACTGACGTTGGATGCATCTTCATTTCACATCCATTCATGATGAAGCTACCTAGTAGGATTTGAAGATTAATACATGCTGTTCTTATTTTAACAAACATGGCCTGCAATTTTGAGAGTTGGAGACATCAATGTAGATACCACATGTCTAGTAATAAAGACTCCACAAAATATTAGAGGGCGGTGAATGGAGATTCATAGCATGAAAATTGACAAAAAAAGGGGGCTGGTCAATAAAAACAGAGCTCCTTATGCATCCTTCTTCTGCCCTCCGTGTGCCAAAACTGCAGTTTTCATGAACATCAGTAGGCCGCACCCTAGCTCGTCAGGCAGGTGACAAAAAACATCAACGCGTTAGTTCACCTCCAAATCTGACTAATTATGGTAGTTGTGATACAGTTTTCAGCTCTCATAATTCATCAACCTGAAGAATGCTATGCTTCAGAAAACATTAACATCTAGACGATTTCGAAGCCAGGAAACACCAGTAAATTACCAGCGGTTGGTGACAAAAATACTCGTGGCAGCGAGTAGTGGACGTCGTCGTCGTCTTGCTCGATATGGGCAATGGCCGCTTGCTCGAGGTTTGGCGATGTGGGCAGTGTCGTAATCTCAACTATATTGAAGGGCGAGTGCGGGACAAGCAGTGAGGGTGGAGAGGAGGGGACGGCTAGTGAAGGGAGCGCTGGGGGGCGGCACGGGAGCGGCGGCGCGGCGGATAGTGTTCCCTCATCTGCGCAGCGCGCGGCATGCTGCGGGCGGCACGACGGCTCCTGCTCCCTCGGCTGCGTGGCGCGCGGCATGCTGCGGGCGGCACGTCGGCGCCTGGTCCTTGTGCGGCGTGACGGCGGCGCGGCGCGCGGCATGCTGCAGGCGGCAGGAGGTCGGGGGCGCGGCGGCTCCTGCTCCTTGGGCGACATGGCGGCGGCAGAGAGGGAGCGTGGGGATCGTGCGTTATGTCAAGCTAGTGCGTGATTACAGGGATTCGTTGCATGATTATCTGAGGATGAGCAATTTCCATCCGATTCATTTTTCTCCCTTGCGTGATTACTGGGGGTGCGTTTTGTGGGCGCGAAGTTTCCTCTGCGGTGGAATTTGTTCAGTCAATCCAAATTGCTAAGTACACACAAGAGAACGGATTAGATTAACACAAGCCGTTAGATTAAATTTAGTGGGCCTAATCATATGGTGATAATCGATCCGTGTACGTTTTATGGCGTGTGTTTAGAGAAGTTTATGTTTGATCTTTTATTAGTAGTGGAGATAGCCGCTGATATGGTTCGACGTGGCAAGAAAATTCAGTCCATGCCTCGGAGACCACTCGTTGGAACCCTGGCATCTTTGTCCAGTAATTTTCAAAACGGAAGGATTTAGGCTTAAAAGTTTTGTCGTCGCCATAGTTGTCGATGGCCACTGTCGCTGAGAGGGAGTAGACACCAATTTGCACATTTGTCACCGTGACCGCAGAGTCATAAAAATAGTCTGGCAACTGGTTTACCAACCGGCAGTGCATATGCGTATGCATATTATACAGTGGTTACGAGATCCCTATCAGCTAGTACTATCATCGAGGCAGCGACTGCATTATTATTTCCAACGCTGACCAAATGCAGATGCATGGGGCAACTCTGTCCGTCTCCTGCATCATGCCTTGGATTATGCAGCTGTGCGGAATCTACAGAAATATTCCTGATCCGTTAAAAATGATGGATTTTGTTTTCCCTGTAACATGGATAATGAAGGGCATGCGCACTCGCAGCCAGAGTCAATGCGTTTGTACGTTTAGAAGTACGGTGCTAATAGTGGATTGGTGGTTTGGTTTCTAAAGTCAAACCAGTGTAAAGTGTCGGCAATGAATCCAATCAAGTTGGGTTGTGCAGACGCCGTTGAGCCGTTGACCAAACCAAATTTAACTGCCGCTAGCACGCGTACTTGTACTGAGCTACTAGTACTAGTATTATGTGAGAAACGAGGACGAGGACGCAAAAATTGTCTTACATTGTCCAAGGAAGTGGAACAAATAGAGCTCTTGAAAGACTTGTTGGGGAGTAGCGTTGCCTCCATGCTCCGCATGCGCGTGCGCCTTCTTGTAAATGTCACGCTGCTCGTAATTCACACATGTCATGAAAAGCGCGTGAAAGTTTCTCGAGCTGCTGGTGTCGTGACAACGGAAAATATTTTTAGAGTAAAATTCATCCACGGTACTCAAACTTGCGCCGCCAGCTCACTTTGGTCATCGTACATAAAAAGTTGATCAATACGGTCATTATGTACAAGTCTAGGTGATTATACGGTCACTAACCTGCCGTATAGCTTTGTATTTTTCTGAGTTGACTGGTCAAACACAATGTGTGACAATGTTTTCTCTCTCTTCCCACGCGGGTTCCACCCGCCAGTGAAAGGAGAAAAGAAGGAGAGAGAGAGAAGAAAACTTTGAGGAGCTCTGGGGATTCAAACTTGACAAACTCCCGATGAGCGTCGCAGTATCGCTCGCGCTAGCCACTAGGACATCAACGCAACAACGCCGTCTGTATTCTGCTGATAAATTATCTTTATTATTTTCTAAACAGAAGAGCACACGCACACAACGCATGATACACATGCACACGAGATTATGTGGTTGCTAGTGCTGGTTTTGCATGTGTGCGTGCACCAGGCTCGGCTATGTTTGCTGGGTATTTGTCACCAGTTTTTTTTTCAAACATTTTTTTTAGAAAACCGACTAGTTTCTGGATATTTCAGTGACCCCCGTAAAAAACGATGCTAGAATATTTGAACTTAAACGACCAACCAATGTCAAATATGCTTCATATATATGTTTGGATATAACTCAGCAGTTGGCATAGCGGTAGGAGCCGCAACATGTCATCTTGCAGCCTAAGTTCATATTAAAACCAAATTCTCGACCATCGATGGTAAGGGCGTGTTCGAAACTGGTCCAACTCCTCCAAATCCTCAACTCCAGCTCCTCCACCCGAAATGCTGCTCCACATAAAAGATAGCACTAGAAAAAACTGTTCGGCAGCCAACTCTGCTCCCGATCCACGAGTGGTGCTAGCGGCCGGTGGAGCACAAACAGAAATAAGCGAGTCAGGCATGCCACTCGAACCGTTTTTTCACTTGGCGGTTGCAGTTTCATTGTAAATCCTATCAACTGCAAGATTTTTAAGATCTGAGATTCCCGAAATAGTAGCTCCTTGCAATTGCACTGTAGCCTGCTCCACTCCTCGTTTTCAACTCTCCAGAGTTTGACCGTTCCGCCCTGCTCCGTCGACTTCGGGAGTGGAGTTGAGGAGTGGTGAGAATCCGAACACGCTCTAAGTAACTAATCCATGCTAACCACTTGACCATCATGTAGTTCATGCAAAATACAGTATGAGTTAAACATAATATATTTTGGCGCTAAATATTTTTGAATTTCAAAATTCATTTTGAAACTCTCGTGTGAAGATAATCCAGAATTCCCGAGATTGTGATTGTGTGCGCGCGTCACGCGTTGTGTTCGTGCCTGTGACTGAGCCACCACCGGTGCGTGTATGTGTATGTACTAAAAGCGTTGAGCTCTAGATTCATGAGACAATGTGGTGCGCTCGGTGACTAGCTCGCGCGAGCCTGACTCTAAGCTTGAGGATTCGGGATCGAATCACCGCTCGTGCAATTTTTTATTTTTTATTTATTACTTTCTTCCATTTACCGACAGATGGGACCCATGGGGTGGACCTTTGACCGGTCAATCTAGAGAAAATACGAAGCTATACTTCAGGTGATGACCGTATAATCATGAAGATGGGTACATGATGACCGTATTGACTATGTTCTTAAGTACAAGGACCAAAGTGTAACTAAAGGGACAAATACAGTGACCATGGATGCATTTTACTCATATTTTTACCCATGCACGTAGAGCTTGTCCTGGGAACTCGGTTTGCCCCATGGAAAGGAAAGCGACGCCCCACCTTAACCACGCCCACTGACTCCCCGGTCCCAGAATGGCTACGATACGATCTCCTAGACACACAGCGCTTTTGCACGCCAGCCACAGTACTGCTCCCTCTTTCTCTGTGCCGCTGCCGCTGCCGCTACTGCTCGCAGCCCGCGTGCGCGCTCAGGCTCAGCTCGAAGAAGTCGCCACCTTCTCTCCCCTCCCCCTCACAACATTTTAGAGAGAGAGAGAGGGAGAGGCAGAAGCGCCATTTCCTCTCTTGGCACGGCCGCGCGCGCGAGGGCCAACGGGCATGGATTCTTGGATGTGACAAGCCGAGCGAGCGAGCGAGCTTCCCTGATCAGAGCAGGCCGCCTCCCTCGCTCCTCTCTTCCATAGCCATAGGAGGGAGACCGCAGGCACGAGAGGAATCAGTCGTCTTCTCCGCCGCGCCTTCTTCTTCCCCACATACACCCATCCTCCCTTCTTCCTCTTCACGGGAAGAAGAGCTCCCCAAGGAGGAAAGGAGAAGGGAGTCGGGTCACCTGGCTGTGCCTCACGGGATTCACCAGGCTTCGCTCAAGAGGTACGTGTGTCAACATATGTCTTCTCTTCCTCTTCCTCGCCTCTTTCTTTCTATTCTTCTCCAAAGCAGGATTTATTTATGTACTAGTATATCATCTTCTTGTTTTGCTTCCATCTTTGCTTTTTTTCACTTCTTTCCCCCCTCAAGATTTGCTTATGGGTGATTGCCTAGCAAGCTGTAGAGAGAAAGAGACCGCTTCTCTTTATCTCGATTCTGGGACATCACATCACACAGCATTTGCCATGTGCTATTACTCCTATGCAGCTCCATCACTGGCTGCCAAGTCTCAGCATAACCACTTGTTCTGCTCAAGATTCGCTGCTTCACCCTCTCCTTTTTACCTCTGTTTGTTTATAATATGCAGTTCTAGGATGGGAGATAGGGCCGCTTTGACTCTGTTGCTGGATCTGCTCATTTATGCTCCTGTTTATCTTCCCACTGCCACTGAATCAATCAATCAATCAAACCTCTTCCTTAAAACAACACCGTCCCTACTCTCCCTCCAGCCCTCACCCTTGCAGCAACAGTTGCTGCCATTTATGTGTTGCCTTACTTCCTTTCAGCTAGTACTAGTACTAGTAATGTTGGGTGGGTAGGTATAGGTACACCAATCTTCCCATTTTTCCTCAACTCGAATTCTTCCGTGCTTTCCTGGTTCAGCAAACGGCAGTGCATGGTTTTCTACTGTACTTCACTATCCTTCCTGTGTTTTCTACTGGCCACTGGGTACAGTACTTGTGTCTTCATTGTGAGCCAATAAAGGATTTGCAGTACACACTTGTTAGTAGTAGTAGTTTGGATTAAGCTATCTACAAAGCTGGAACCTTTATTGCATTTGGTAGTTGGAGAGATGGAGAGATCCTTCTTTCCCTTTTGGTAGGATATATAGCCCAGGTTGTCTACCAGTGACTTATCACCATTTGCTCGCTTTTCAGTCCCACTTCTCTCCAGTCATCCATGTTATTTTTTTCCTCAACACAACGACCGCCGTTTCTGAATTGTGCTGAATAATGTGCAGCTGATGTGCTTTGGGAGCTACGGCAATGGCTTCGCTTGTGCCCGGGGTCCTCCTCAAGCTCCTTCAGCACATGAACAGCGACGTCAAAGTCGCGGGCGAGCACCGGTCGTCCCTTCTTCAGGTCGTCAGCATTGTTCCGGCGCTTGCTGGCAGCGATCTCTTCACCAACCAGGGGTTCTACCTCAAGGTGTCTGATTCCTCGCACGCCACCTACGTTTCCCTGCCGGAGGACCAGCATGATCTCATATTGAGCGACACGATTCAGCTGGGGCAGTTCATCCATGTAGACCGTCTTGAGGCCGCCACCCCGGTGCCTATCTTGAGGGGAGTCAGGCCAGTTCCAGGCCGACATGCGTGCGTCGGCACTCCTGAGGACCTTGTCATGACTAGTTCCTCCAAGTTTCTTGGCGAGAAAAAGGCACCACCACCCGCCAATGGTTCCAAGGATGCAGGGGCCCTGTCACTGGAGAAAGAGCAGAGCAAGTTGGAGAAACTAAATGCTTCTGTGAAAAACAACGGGACAGAAAGCAAGAAACCGCAGCTGACCAAGTCGAATTCTTCGCTTTCGAAACAAGCACTTGCCAGCCTTTTCGACAAGAAGGAAGTGGTTACCTCAAAGGTTAAGTCAAACAATCCTAGATCGCAACCTTCATCGCCTACCAGCGTACATTCTCTACCTGCATCATTTGAAAGATTCTCAAATGACATGAAGCAGAGAACTAAAGTGAAAGGAGCAGACAAGTCATCACCATCTAAGTTATCCTTGTTAGAAAAAGCAGCTTCTGTGTTGAAGGTTACTACAGCAGGGAGGAAGTCCTCTGCAGGCAACTCCCTTAGTAACACCCTGTTAAGTATTGAATCGGGACCAAAGGCGTTGAGAAGAAGCTGGGAAGGGAAGGCAGATGCAAAGGTCAAAGACAATTCAGATTCAAAGGGAGCCAAAGCTGACAGGAAGTCTGAGATTAGAAGCACATCGGTATGCTGACTATGCTTGTCGCTTAAATTGGTGAATAGGTGTGTCATGTTTAATCTGTGCCTACCGTTCCTGATATAGGATCTAGAAGATTATCTTCTGAACATCTTGGTTACCTTCTAAGAGTTGTTTAGATCACACCAATGCTTGAACTTGCCGTTATTCATTTTAGTGCCCAGCTCCATACAGTATTCAGAATTACTAAGCATTATTAGTTGTTGTTTTATGACTAGACTCCTAGACGAAGACCACCACCACCAGCAGATGAGAAGCCCACACACAAGGATGACACTAAGATTCAGACTCCTCCAAGGAAGAGCACAGCAAGTGCTCCCTCAGATGATTCTGACCGAATGGTGAATAATCATCTTTCTCCTATAAGAAGGACGTCTGGGATTTTAAGCAACCCCAATATTACAAATTTAGTGAAGATTGCTGCAAATAACAAAAAATTGACGGATGCAAACACTTCCTGGACGGCACTTCCTCCATCACTTGCTAAGTTAGGAAAGGTATGGATAGCTCCCTGAAATGATCACTAACTGTTAATACTCGTCTAGCATTTCTAACTTTCTGGCACCTTGAGCATGCTGGTTTTTTATGGTTATCTACTAAATAAATAAGTCCGCAATCGATGTTTTTCAACTGATGTGTGAATACGAATATATTCACTTCTTTTTATGTTAACAAGCTGAGGTCTTATCTTGCTGTTGCTCTAAATATTTTCATTTCATTTAAGCCATGGAATGATGCAAATATGGAATGTAGCAATGTACCATTTTTTGCCAAGGAGGGGGTGATTAGATGACAGTTTGGCATGTGGTGGTTAAATGCTTTATGTTATGTACTTGTTCTTCATGATTTTATTATACTTTGTTACAGGAGCTTCTAAAATACAGGGATGCGGCACAAATGGCTGCGGTTGAAGCCATGCAAGAAGCTTCTGCTGCAGAGAGCTTACTTCGATGTTTAAGGTAATTTTTATCCTCTCACTACATAATTATTTTTAGTGAGGTCATATATAATTAACAGCAATTCATGGCATTGCTAAGTCAATTGCCTTCAAGAGTCCAATATTCAATGACCTTCAATAGCCCATCTTTTTTAGCCGTTCCATTCCTCCTTTCTCTGACAGTACCTCAACACTTCTTATTTTCAAATGCCACTTTAGTCATAGGCTGGCACCTATGTTAGCTCTTATTGACTCGATGCCAACAAGACGTTAGAAAGTCCTAAAAAAATCAAGAAATGAATTCTTCCAGTACAATGTACACCATATGCAATTATATCCAACTTTACTATATTACTCCTTGTTAAGTTATGCTTTGAGCATGCAACATGAAACAATTTTATAGATAGCATCCAAATTTCACATGGCTTCTAACCTTTGACAGCCTTGATAGTTGATACTCCGCATCTGTCGATGTACACCTCACATTGTTCCGAAAATAATTCACACGTTGCAAATATCTTGGCACTAGCTGGCTTGGATGTGGCAATGATGCCATCAACCATCTTGGCTGGCTCCCTCTCCCTTTTGACCCATACACGGACTTGTGATTACTTCTGCACATGTTTGGAGCTTACACTCCACATGTTCTTGTCGCAGAAAGCTAAGGATGTGCCAGTGTTCATCTTCACACACTGTGTGTGTGCTGATTCTTGTTCAGAAGTACATCCTACTTGTACTTGCTGCTGTAATGTGTCCTCTAGAAATATTAACTGTTTTTAAAGCAAATGCATTGTATTTTCTTTTACCTCCAGCTCTGCTCATGTAAGAGTTTTACAGTAACAGTTAACACCAACATTACAATTCATCAGAATGTGAACTATAGTACTATGTAACATTGATGCAGTAAGAACTTAATTACCTTCACTGTTGTTTGTTATTCTGAGCAGCTCGTACGCCGAGGTGAGCTCGACGGCAGAGGAGCAGAACCCGCAGCTTGCCGTGGAGCAGTTCCTCGCTCTGCACTCAGCCATGTCGCGTGCCACCGTCGTCGCTGACTCGCTTGCCAAGGCTGCCGCAGCGACCTCTACAGCGACTTCACCGGACCAGTCAACAGCGGGCGAAGCCGCGAGCATCGACGAGGAATCCCTTGCCGTTGCAGCGGAGCGCCGCCGCCGCGCAGCATCCTGGGTGGGCGCCGGTCTCGCCACTGACCTCTCCGCCTTCTCACTCTACAACCTCAGGCCGGCTCCCGCCAATACGTCCTCCCCGCTGGCCGTCGTGCTCGTCGACGAGTCGGTGAAGCCGGCCGCGACATTGAAGGCATCGCCACCAGCTAAGTCGCGGCTGTCGCCCGCGAAGGGGAAGGGGAGGCCGGTACATGTCGTGGCGGCGGCTGCGGCAACGGCCGCCCCTCCGCCGGAGTGGGAGAGGGGAGGCGGCGCGGAGGAGAGGGGCGAGCTCGCGAGGCGGCTCGGTGAGGAGGCAAGGCGGTGGTTCCTGGAGTTCGTAGAGCGGTTCCTTGACGCCGACGTGGCGGCAGCTGCGCCATGGGACCGCGACCGTGCGGCCAGGATGCTTCCGCAGCTGAAGCGCGTCAACGACTGGCTCAGCGAGATCGGGAAGCCGCCCCCGGTGGAACCGCCGCCTCCGCCCCACGGCGCGGGCGGCGAGGAGGCCGTCGCCCCGGCACCCGCCACTGCATCCAACGGCGTGCCCGAGCAGACGATAGAAAGGCTGAGGAAGAAGATCTACGAGTACCTACTCACCAACGTCGACTCGGCCGCCGCCGTGCTCGGTGAGACGTCGCCGGCGGCAAACGGGAGGAAGGCGTGACCTGGGCTGTGTACATTTCGTGGTGGCACTAAGGAGATTTCGTTGGGCCGGGCCTTTTGGAAGCTAAGTTATTTTTCGTTGGGGCAAGAAGTGTGACCCACTTTTTCACAAAGAAAAATATCCGGCACATTTATTGCGATTTTTTTATATCTTTGCCTTTTTGTTTTTAAAAGTACACAAGAGAAAAAAAGTGGAGAAAGTGGTGGTAAATGGCAAGGTGTTTTTTCATTCGTGAAGGCAGATGAACGTTTGTGTCATGAAAATAGTGGCTTGCTCGATCTCAGAAATCTAGATATTTTTGAAATTGTTCTAAAAGAAACATGTTTTCTAGAACACAATACAGACACAGACGCTCATATATACACACGTACACTCACCCCTACGAACACACACACTACCTATATGAGCACCTTCGAGAGAATGAGCCGACATATAATCTTGAGATCCTAAAATAAATCAAGAAAAATGCGAGCATCAGAAATTGAATCCTGGCGGGCTGGGATACCATTGTTCTTCTAACCATCCAACCACAGATTGGTTTGCCTAACAAAAGATGTTTACTTAATCTGTATATAAGAGTAATTCAGAAAAAAAAACAGTTTCTCAAAAAATTGAGAAACACATTTTAAAATCTACCATATGGATTGCAACACTAGAACCCCTGTACTTTGGTCCTCGTGCCTAAAAGCAAGTCGGGTTTTAAATATATTTTTATTAAGGTCCAGCGATGAACAAAATCCTTGAAAAAAACTGCATGAATTAGTTGAAAGATCTATTTAGTTGAAAAAGAGATTTGCTAACGTAAAGATTCTTATGTAATTTACAAATGAGCTGACCTGGCCCGATTTGGTTGGAAAAAAAGGCCCAGATCCACCCTGTGCAATTCGGGGGGGGGGGGGGGTTAGTTGAGGTAGAAAAAAATGTAGCCTTTACGTCAGAGGTTACGTAGGTTTACCATTTTTGGTTGAAAATTTCACGATTTATGAGTCAACCGCCATTGCGGGAGGGAACTTTCAGGCTATTCCTCCTCGAGCTAGCGCCGGTGATACAGTAGCGCGCCACACGTGCACGCACAACCACATTCCGAATATCATCGGGACCGGACTGCTGACCACCCTCCCATTAATGACCTCCACCGCTCCCTCTGATTCATTAGGCGCCCATTCGGATGGCCGCCACACGGCTTCATCCCAGCGACTAGGTGTATTTTTTCCCATAGCCAATTGATCTCCAACAACAGCCTGCACTGAAAGAATGTATTTGTTATCCCTTACAGTTCATGTGGACAGTATGACAAAACTCATTAAAAGTATGCCAAATCATGTAACAGTAGTTTGCCTTGGTAAAACAATTTTGATTAATGCCACAGGGGTGACATTGTTAATAAACTCAGGCAGTATGATTTTCAAATTTTCATCATGGCAGCATGTAGCATGTTTTTTTGGCACCATGACAAATTAGTGTGTGAAATTTGCATTATGATGCTTCTTTTTTAGCTTCATTGTAAATTGTTTCGGATGAATCAGGCCGATTTTACACTAAATTTGCTAGCATATCAAACTTACACTAAACTTTCCATCATGGGAAATTTTAATCCTAAGCATAGCAACATGCTTTTAAGTTTCCATGGCAAAAACCCGATTCTGAAGGAACCATGACAACATGTTTTTTTGTGGTTGCCATGGCAACAATATATAGATGTGACGTCCAAACCCATTGCGTGTTGCTATGTTCACATGCGAAATGCAGACATTCTGAATTTGCCCATACTTTTATTTACCTTACCATATGCACAACATTTTGACAAATGGGGACTAAATTTTTTGCAGTCAATTTATTTTTTAAATAACATGGCAAATTTAATATGCATTTGCCATGGTAATTTTTTCCACTGGTCCCAGTAGTGGCACAAATGTATTTTGCCATGTGTGATGAACAAATTTTTTTTACATGCATGGCAAAATTATTATACGAACCATGGCAATTGTAATTAAGATACCATAGAAAATTATAATAATACATCCGACATGGCAATTTTTGTCATAATTTCGGTTATTTTACATATATGACAAATTTCTTAAACAAAGTATAGCAATTTTAATTAAATCACCATGGAAATTTTAATATAGATCTGCCATGTGATTATGGTCATAATTGTGTTATTTTACATACATGGCAGAATTCTTATACAAAGCATGGAATTTTTAATTAAAATACCATGAAAATTTTTACTATACATCTGCCATGGAAATTTTGGTCAAAATTTTTGTTATTTTCATTCATGGAAAATTTCTTATACAAAGCCTGAAAATTTTAATTATAATACCATGGATTTTTTTAATATACATCTGTCATGGCAATATTGGTCATAATTTGCTTTTTTACTATTCATTTTGGTTTTTACATGATATTTTTTTGGCCTGGCGTTTCCGAACATAATTTTTTGCCATGGCAATTCTAGAAAACTGTCGTGTGAGCATTATCAGGTATGTTAGAATATTCTTTCCCTTCTTTATTGGAATCATATAAAACTTGCCATTCGTAAAAAGAACATCATGGCAAATTGTTCAATAGTTTGTTCTAGTCAAATGGAAAAAAAAATGTTTTCATTGGACAATTTTCATATATATTTTAGCTTTTTTGCCACTTTAGGTTCAAACATAATGGCAATTTTCATACTATTTGTTTAGTTTTTCATTTCATGTTTGTAAGATATGACGTATTTTAGTTGCTCATGCGTGGCACTTTATTAAATTTTATGCATGTCATTGACATAAGGCAAACTTATGTTCAAACATCCCCTTTCCACCCCACTATCATGGCAAACTTACAACGTTTGTGCGTTTGTTGGTTTTGATCGACATCATGGCAATTTTTCTACAAGTTTTGTATCTCTACATTTCCATGCAAACTTTACTATGCACATTTTTTTGTTATTGTAATAGACGTCAATACTTTCTTTTTAATATAAATGGCCATTCTTTTGTACACTACATGGTAATACATACTGCATATGTCATGTACTAAAGTTTCTAACTTTTATATGTAATTTTTTGGACACTTTTTGACACTTTTATTTTATTTTTTGTGCAAAGGTAATTGTGTTGTGCCGGGAGGCCTAGTTAAAGGGCCCGCCTTGCGTCCTGTTCATGCGGGGGGTTTGCCGTATTGGATGAAATCATTTGTTGGGGGATTGGTCCTAACGAACTTTCATTTGCTCCACCCCACCCCCAAATCTGACTTCCGCCTCACATTGGGGAAGATATACTTGACATGACTAGGATTGAACCACTAGAATATTTATGTTCCCGTTGCAACACACAAACATTCTGCAGGTACATTTTACATGTGACTTTCGACCTTCCACGTGGAGTCATTGAAAGGATGTACACAGACCGTACTAATCCTACAAGGTTAATATGATCCAGTTATCAAATTTGACCAAAATTATATCTTGTTTCAAATTTCAAGAAAAAACACATGCATATATTATAAACAATAAAATTCAAGCATGTCCATTGATCATTTGCAAAATACCTGAAAATCGCAACATAAGTTCTTTACATTAGGTTAACTAATGGCTTAAATTATACTCCCTCCGTTCGGAATTACTTGTCTCGGAAATGGATGTATCTAGAACTAAAATACGTCTAGATACATCCATTTTCACGACAAGTAATTCCGAACGGAGGGAGTATAGGTCATGTCCCCCCACGAGAAGTAGCTTAGTATAAAATTGATGGAAATCAATTAATGTCGTGTCCATTAAAAACTGAATGCACTCTCCATATTTAGTAAATAACAAACTGTAATTTGTATTTTGTGTGTGGAATTGGTACCTTTTGCAATTTTATCATGATGCATTTACACTTGTTAATATGCAACCTTAATCCTTTCCACATGTGCATGTGATACAAATGCTAAACGTTTATGAGTTGCCCTTCAACACGACTTTCCTCTACCGTCCGTTACTCGTCCCAAAACGTGTATGAGGATAAGCTTACATTGCAAGTAAAACGTGTTTGCGTCATGTTTTCCTATATATATTTTGCATTGTTTCACTCTCCATGAGATAAATGCCTCGTTGTTGTTGTAAATAGAAATCGTCGACGAGTGTCCCTGCGATTTTCCAGGCTCCTTCACTGTTTGTTGTCCCAAAAATAGGCGCATGCGAGTCCAATCTGCAAGCCGATGAACAGAACGAATAGGCCAGGGATTCTCTTCTTCTCTCTTCGTTTGAATCCAAGGTGGTTGCTGTTCTTCCTCGTGTGATCGATATACCAGAAAAATGTTGCGATCTTTATGGGTTTGTTTAGATCTTGTCCTTTTTGCAGTGCCTTCCAAACCTCGACGTTTTCCGTCACGATTCCTGACCACATTCTCTCGACTCCGTAATCCAAGAAGAACGTTGGACCAAAAAAATTGCTTGGAGGGATAATCTAGAGGGAGATTCTTGGAGCCAGGAGCATGAGCAGGTCTCCGGTCCCGGATGGCGGCGGCGGCGGCAACCGCTTGCCGCCAGTGAAACCGTCGGTATCGCTGTCACCGTCGCCGACGGGCCCTCCGGAGAGCGACATCAGCCACATGCCGGACTCCCCTGCGCGCAGCCTCGGCCACCGCCGCGCGCACTCCGAGATCATCGGCCTCCCCGACGACCTCGACCTCGGCGTCCCCGGCTGCGCAGGGGACGGGCCGTCGCTGTCGGACGAGAACGAGGAGGAGCTCTTCTCCATGTTCCTCGACGCCGAGAAGCTCAACGCGCAGCTGCGCGAGGCGTCGGAGACGGAGTCGTCGTGCGCCTCGGCGGGCGCCGGTACGGGGCCGAGGCCGCGCCATCACCACAGCCATTCCATGGACGCGTCGAGCCCTTTCGACGCGGAGCAGCTGCTTGGGACGCCGGCGGTGGAGGGGATGTCGACGGTGGAGGCCAAGAAGGCAATGTCCAACGCAAAGCTCGCAGAGCTGGCGCTTGTCGACCCAAAGAAGGCAAAAAGGTTCGGCCTCTTATGTTCTCTTCTTGCGAAATTCCATCAGTAGGATTATCCACTGTTCATCTGAATTTGATACTCCCTCTGTCCCATAATATAAGAACGTTTTTGACACTACACTAGTGTCAAAAGCGTTCTTATATTATGAAACGGAGGGAGTATATTTTATTCATCCAAGGCTATTTCTTATCGGATTTTTACAGCTGTTATATGGATGAACAAAGAATGAAAGGGGTCTGAAATGCTGTCAAAAGAAACAAAATACATAGAACATTACAAGATTTATCATGAAGGAGATTAAGTTTCGAAATTAAAACTGATTGAACGTGACCTAGAGTTAACATTTATCATGAACACGCATCGTGTGTGATGTGACCCTACTAACGGGCACTGACAATTGGAATTTATTCCTCAATTTTTTTGTCCAATGTGTTGTGTTTTTAGGGAATGGCTAGGAGTCAATCGACTGAAATTTTGATTTGGGTGGGTCAATTTGGCCTGGATCAGTTTGAAGTGTTCGATGGAAAATGAACGGCCCAGATTATGTCTTCTTCCCCCATGTGTTCTCCATCGCATCTTCTTCCTCCTCCCGCCGCCTGCTGCCACTACCCACGACCGCCTCGCCGCACCGCCCTCCCCTCAACCTCCCCCCATCGCCGGTCCTGCTCCAGACCATCCCTCTAGCCCCGCCCACGTACATTTTTTTCTCCGGCGAAGTCCCACCACCGCCCCCATCCTGAACCCTAAGATAAATAATGGGGTGATGACGGCGAGCCCCTTCCTTCTCTCCGACGAGGCCCTTCCTTCTCCTTCCTTCATTCAAAATCGACTGACCCAAATTCGAAATTCAGCTGACTGACATGTAACTAAACTGGTGTTTTTAAGGTCAAAATCTCTCGGATGAAAATGCTTCCTAGCCATAAGTATAAGCTAAACGCATGATGTGATCCGAAGAACAGACAAATCTTTACCTAGAAAATGGCAACTAACCCTAGTTAGTCCTTCTGTTCGAAAAGTTCCTAATTATCTATGTTTACTTAGTCTCCATAATTCATGTGATAGGATTTGGGCTAATAGACAATCGGCGGCCAGATCGAAAGAAAGGAAGATGCGGTATATTTCTGAACTTGAACGGAAGGTGCAAACCCTGCATGCAGAGGCAACAACATTGTCAACCCAGCTGGCACTTCTACATGTAAGAACTGCCCCCCTTCAACTTCTGTTATTCCTCTTCTCCCAATATTATGCTTAAAAATGTGGAAGAAAATCTTGACCTATCTGTTTTGATCGGCACCTGTAATGCTGGTTTAGACGGCAAGAACTAGAACTAACTAGAAAATATAACAGAAGAATACTATTACCCTTTTGTGTTTGGATGCGGATCATGCGTATCCTCTCCCACAGATTTCATGTAGTTTTCACTATCATAGTGAAAATTGTCCAAGCATGTCATTAGCTACCTTCAACAGGTAGACAATGCCATCATCCCCATGTTTGTGTCAGGTAGCTTTATCCACCTTGTTAGCTGCTAGGTAGTAGTCTGCATCTCAGTTCCCACTGTTATGGCTAACAACAGAGAGAAGAAATAATTTGATTGATATGACTGAGGGGTGTGTAAATTATGAGTCAATAGCTAACCTTGTTCAGATAGCTAACCATGTTCCCTTTGCCACGTTGGTAAATGACACAGAGAGACACTGCTGGGCTCTCTACCGAGAACAGCGAACTGAAGATGCGCCTGCAGAACGTGGAGCAACAAATCCACTTACAAGATGGTAAAGTCAGTAATTCCATTTACTCGTTGTCTTTCACCTTCTTCGTTCTGCCATGAATGTAAGACAATCTTGCATGTTCACCATGAGGGAGAGGGTGATTAATAGGTGCTGTGAACTTCTTGATCAGCTTGAGGGGCGCTCTAGCACGTACAAGAAGGAAAGATAATTTGTCATGACCATTTTGTGGTTTTTCGTCGAGAACTTACCATCTGCTGCTGTTGTTGCAGCTCTGAATGACGCACTGAAATCTGAGCTGCAAAGGCTGAAGATGGCGACGAGCCAGATGGGCAATGCTGTCGGGGGAATGATGAACTTGATCGGGCCACCCCTGCCGCACTCGTTCGGAGGGAACCAGCCAATGTTCCACATTCAGGGCCAGGCTGCAATGCAGCCACTGCACCAGATGCAGCAGATTCACCCTCAGCACCAGCAGCAGTTGCTGCATCCACTGCAACTGCAAGCACAGCAGCTGCTGTTGCAGCAGCAGGCTTCTGCTCTACCACCACCCAACCCGAAGATGAAACGGGCCATCTCGGCTCCGAACCAGTGGATTGGTGGGTGGCCCGAGAGCAGTGGCAACTGATTGAGCTCCTGTCTGGATTAAAGGAATTTCACAGGGATACCGTGAAGCGAAAATCCCCACCGGGCAAAATTCATGCTATCTGTCAGAGCTGGTTGGATTCAGGCGGTTGTGGGGTATCACCCAAGTGTAGATGGATCATCAGCAAGTATATAGCCTATATATAGCCATATAGGGTTTGAGGCTGCTCAAGTTACATAGTCAGTTGTTGAGTCTTCCTTCTGAAGAAAGAGTTCTGTTCTTATGGGGTCTACAGGTGCGGATGTTTGTTGAAGGAAAATGTTACCAACTCATGCAGATTCTTCGGGTTTGTCGATACACTGTCAATCTGATTAGGAAGCTGGTTTACAAAGGAAGATGCTGCTGCATTTCTTGATCTCATGCGTTGGCCTTTGTATATACAGATTGTTTTCTTTCTTTTGATCTGGGGCCTTTTCATCATGGATTCGTGGTCACGTTTGGTGACTGACAAGTTTTAGTGTCCTCTGTGTGGTCTTCGGATACAAAATGATGCATGTTTAGCTGTACATTCATAGAAGAAAATAAGACAATCTGTCAGGTGTAATTTATACTAGTGATTTACAAAAAGCTCACCAATAGAGTACGTTTATACTAGTTGAGTTGATTGCGCAAACCATGTGTTTTGGGACTAGGGTTTCAGTTAACCAACATGCCTTGTAAATAAAGGGGAAATCACAGATCCCTCAAAGATGAAAAACACAGAACCGCTTATTCTCATTGAAAGACTAGAATATGGGTTATGAAACTGCTCTATTAAGTGCTCCATGTTCCTTTTTTGGTGAGCGAATCTGACACTTAACTGAAACACACACCAAATTTCCATGTAAAACACTGGGCAAGTGAGTAGAAGGATTAGCGATATCTTTATATCACTGAGGCTACATTATTCCATTCACAACCAAGGTTGCTATGCACTTAATACAAATAATCACACTTTCATATAATTTGCTGCCGAAAACAATTGTCACTCTACATACATGGTAATTCATAAACAGAAAATCATTCTCTTCAGTTGCCTCCTGTAAAGTTGCAAGATGATATTTTCACTCATCGTCGTCAAGACCAGGTACGAACAATAGATTGACGTCAAATACGACGGGGCTGCTCGGGGCCACTCTTGGCCTTCCGGGAGCTGAAGTAAGGCCCTTAGGGAATGCTAACTGCTCAGTTCAAGAAAATGGAAAATCATCACTATCCTGTCCAGATACCCCAGACTGAAGGAACACAGCGCATGATCATTCGAGGAAAAGGTAAAATTTTATTGCACAGCAGCTAGTTTTGTTTAGTTTTTGGCATTGCTTTCTTAAGCTCGACAAGGCAAGACTACTTACTTGACCGGGTATGTACAACCGACGCAGTCCTCCAACTTTCATCGACAAGATCCCTTCATCAAGTCCCTTTATCACCTGGAAATTCCAAAGATATAAATGAGAGAAAAGAACGCCGTGCCAAATCTGATACTTTGAAGCTATGAACTGTATATAACTGATCCAGATTTCCTAGGATAAGCAATGAAGCAGAACTGCTTGTTATTAGTCTACATTGCAGAGGATAAGAACTGCTTGTTATTTAATTGTGCTATTTATTAGCAACAGGGGTTATATCCATTGAAGATGACGGTGAGCACGGTCAAAATAAACAGTGTTTGCTAGGTTCAGGTCAATTACCGAAAAAGGCTTTCGCCCCGCTTTATATATCAATTCACTGCTGTATGGGTTAATTTTAGTCGTCATCTTTCAGAGGGGCATGCAATAGCTGTGCCCTTTTGGGAAAAAAAAAAAGAGGGGCATGCAATGTATCAGAGCCTGCACTAAAATACCTGTCCTGCGCCAACACGGAATATGTAGGGCTGGCCTTTCTCCAGCGAGCTGCACAACAACATCAGGACATGGTAAGAGGACGAAGTGTTACTGACCAATTATGTGCACGCTGAATGCACGGTCAGTCTGTCACCCATCAAATGTGCTCAGACTCAGTGATCTCTCACCTGTCGAATATCTGTCCGTTTGGCACCATGGCGATGCAGTTTGCAGCAACCTACACACACGGTGATTAGTAAGTGATCAAGAAGCTTACGTGTTTGCAGACAATCGTCGAAATAGAGAGCAAAAAGAAGAGGTAATGGTGAGCACCTGGAAGCCAATGGGCGGACTCGGCCCTTGGCCGACTTTGATGTCCTTGTACTGCAAACCGGACTCCGTAGTCATCATAGGCAGCTGAAAACGCAGCAGAAAAACTTGCGGCCTGATTCCATGGATTTTGCAGGAAATACTGCATGAACCAAGCAAACGAAATGCCGCATTCCAACGAAGTGGGTCATGGCGAACGTACATTCTCGAGCTCTGCCTCGCAGGTGGCGTCACAGAGCTTGGGCTTCTCCTCCGGCGGCAGCCCGCCGGCGACGGCGTCGAGCGCGGCCTGCAGGCATAACGCGGACGACGACACCCCCAGAACCACCGCCCCAAACACGCCCCTCCGCGTGACCACGCCGCCGTTGTCGTCGTCAGCTCCTCCGCATTGCGCCGCGCTTCCGCCAGCGGCAGCCCTGCAGCAGCACGGCGCCCTGCTGTTGCCACCTCTGATGAACGCCCTGCCGCCGCCGCCGCTGGGAAGCCAGGCCCTCGAGCTAGCGCCACGCGGCCCTGACGGGAGGAGAAGCGGCGAGGCCGAGGAAGAGGCCGCAGCAGCCATTGGATTAGGGAGGGGGAGGGGGAGGAGGAAGAAGAAGGCGGGGAAGAGGACCACGGACGAGTCCAGGAGAGAGAGTGGATAGAGCAAATTAAATCCGCGGTGTCCGTCCAGCCTCCACCACTCGCTTCGCGCGTGACGCACGGCGCACGGCGACGGGAATCAACGGCTGTTGTGTGCAGCTTTGTGTTAAACAACGCTTATTATTATTATTATTATTTCTAAACACGCACACCCTATCTCTATGAACTGACATATTATTTTAATATTTTATGAAATTACCGCAGGCATCTCGTAGTCGACTGTCACAGTTTGCCGGGATCTTTCCATAGAGAGGTATTGGCGGGAATTACGATGGATGGATAATACTGCCTAATTCTGAAAATCCGAGAAAGAATAGGCTGTTTGGCAGACTGATGTTGGAGTGGTTGAACCTAGATAATTCTCACTAAAGCTTGAGAAACTTAGGCCCTCATTGGATTCTTGTTTTCCAGCGCTTTACACCTATAAAAAAAATACATATCTCCGCCCCTTGTTTTCTTTCTCGGTTTAAAATCACATACTGATTGTAAAGTACGCATGTATAATAAATACGGGTTTAAAAAGATACACGGATTCCAAGCGGGTCCTTGTGTTGTCCACCCCCTCCCCCCCCTCTATTTACTAGCTCACCTTTAGCGCTAGGGCAAACCCAACCTTAGTTCTTGCCACGAGGGACCCCGGTGACTCAGATCTGCGGAAGGGGCGGCAATGAAAGCGGCGACTTCAATCTCCGATGGCAGGATGCTTCTCCCCTTCGTCTCCGACCCCGTCTCATCCTCCTTGTTGGCGCCATGGGTGGGTGGGCGGCTCCAATGGGGCTAAGCAACATACAACCCCCCTCCCCTTGTTAGGTCGTTAGGTACGGCGCTCGATCTGTTTTCTATTGCTCATCGCACCATCGATGTCACCATTAGATTATGGACGAACAAATGAAGCTGGGTGTTCAGGCATCATCACTCATAGTTCTGGTTCAGGTCTGGGTCAGGTTGGTCCACAAAAGAGTTGTACCTCGGAGTGATACGTCTGTCATCTGTTATGGTCCAATGTTAATTCGAGATAGGGAGGTGTTGGTGAATTTAAACTACATTTACAACTGCAACGATGTAGAGGCTCTGCATGTTGTAGGTCATAATAAAAGTTTTAGGGTTATTCACAACACACCCCAGAGATAAAATCGAGAACATTTCTACATATTTCAAGCAAGTCTTGTATGTTATTGAGGAGATCAAATGAGAGATGATCAAGGCATCAACTTGGCAAACTCCTAGCAAGATTCACAGACAACCCAAGATGGTATCCGTATTTCAAGGTGAGCACCACTCATAGTTCATGCCTTGACATGCTTTTATTGTTCTTAATACAACCATAACACTATGTTTTCATGCCATCACAGTGTAGCATTAGGGCAATAGATGGTACTGATGTGACTGTTAGAGTGTCGAGGTCACAGGCTGCAACGTACAGGGGTAGAAAGTACTACACAAGTTAGAATGTGTTCGCTGCTCCTAGGGGGTAGAAAGCACCACACAAGCTAGAATGTGTTCGCTGCTCCTAGAGGGTAGAAAGCACTACACATTTTGGGCGGGCGCGAATGAGGACAAAGTGCATAAGAAAGACTAGTGTTAATTTGTGAGGCCAGTCTAGATCCGAGGTGGTAGCTACGCAACGGCCAGAAACCGATGGATGAACTGACTGGTATGGTTGGGGCGTTACAACGATGTGACGCCCCCGATTCAATCGTACACTAATCATGCACGCAAACATGTACGATCAAGATCAGGGACTCATGGGAAGATATCACAACACAACTCTAAAACATAAATAAGTCATACAAGCATCATAATACAAGCCAGGGGCCTCGAGGGCTCGAATACAAGTGCTCGATCTTAGACGAGTCAGCGGAAGCAACAATATCTGGGTACAGACATAAGTTAAACAAGTCTGCCATAAGATGGCTAGCACAAACGGGGATACAGATCGAACGAGGCGCAGGCCTCCTGCCTGGGATCCTCCTATCTACTCCTGGTCGTCATCAGCGGGCTGCACGTAGTAGTAGGCACCTCCAGAGTAGTAGGAGTCGTCGTCGACGGTGGCATCTGTCTCCTGGGCTCCATCGTCTGGTCGCAGCAATCGGGTAGAGAAATAGGAAAAAGGGGGAACAAGGCAACCGTGAGTACTCATCCAAAGTACTCGCAAGCAAGGAGCTACACTACATATGCATGGATATATGTGTAAAGGACCATATCAGTGGACTGAACTGCAGAATGCCAGAATAAGAGGGGGATAGCTAATCCTGTCGAAGACTACGCTTTTGGCAGCTCCGTCTTGCAGCATGTAGAAGAGAGTAGACTGAAGTCCTCCAAGTAGCATCGCATAGTATAATCCTACCCGGCGATCCCCTCCTTGTTGCCCTGTTAGAGAGCGATCACCGAGTTATATCTGGCACTTGGAAGGGTGTGTTTTATTAAGTATCCGGTTCTAGTTGTCATAAGGTCAAGGTACAACTCCGGGTCGTCCTTTTACCGAGGGACACGACTATTCGAATAGATAAACTTTCCTGCAGGGGTGCACCACATAACCCAACACGCTCGATCCCATTTGGCCGGACACACTTTTCTGGGTCATGCCCGGCCGCGGAAGATCAACACGTCGCAGCCCCACCTAGGCACAACAGAGAGGTCAGCACGCCGGTCTAAACCTAAGCGCACAGGGGTCTGGGCCCATCGCCCTTAGCACACCTGCATGTTGCGTACGCGGCCGAAAGCAGACCTAGCCTAGTGGCGTTCCAGTCCAATCCGGCGCGCGCCGCTCAATCGCTGACGTCACGAAGTGCTTCGGCTGATACCACGACGTCGAGTGCCCATAACTGTTCCCGCGTAGTTGGTTAGTGTGTATAGACCAAATGGCCAGACTCGGATCAAATACCAAGATCTCGTTAAGCGTGTTAAGTATCCGCGAACGCCGACCAGGGCCAGGCCCACCTCTCTCCTAGGTGGCCCCAACCCGCCCTGTCGCTCCGCCATAAAGATCCACTCGCGGGTACTCCTACGAGCCGACCCGTCTTTAGTCACCACATGTATCATGTATTATGTATATAAGTATATTCCCGTGATCACCCCCGAGTGATCACGGCCCGATAGTATAGCATGGCAGACGGACAAGAATGTAGGGCCACAGATGGAATACTAGCATCCTAATCTAAGCATGTAGGATAGCAGGTAAAGGTAACAACAGTAGTAGCAAGGACATGCTATGCATCAGGATAGGAATAACGAAAGCAGTAACATGCTACACTACTCTAATGCAAGCAGTATAGAGGAGAGTAGGCGATATCTGGTGATCAAGGGGGGGGGGGGCTTGCCTGGTTGCTCTGGCAAGAGAGAGGGGTCGTCAACTCCGTAGTCGTACTGGGTAGCAGCAACGTCGGTCTCGGAGTCTAGCGAGAGAAGAGGGGGAAGAAACAATGAATACAATGCAAACAGATGCATAGCGATGCATGACATGACAAGTATCGGTGCTAGGGGTGCCCTAACGCGGTATGAGGTGATACCGGCGAAGGGAGGGAAGCATCCGGGAAAGTATCCCCGGGGTTCCGCGTTTTCGGGCAAAGGAGCCGGAGGGGGAAAGTTGCGAGTTTGATATGTTAGGGGTGTGTTGCGGACGAACGGGCTGCGTATCCGGGTTCGTCTCATCGTTCTGAGCAACTTTCATGTAGAAAGTATTTTCATCCGAGTTACGGATTAAAAGATATGATTTCTTAAAGATTTAAATCATTTTCTGATTTTAATTATTTATTTAATTCCAACATTATCCAAAACAGCGAGTGATGACGTAGGCATGACATCAGAGTGATGTCAGCAGGTCAACTGGTCGGTTGACCAGTCAAACCAAACAGGTAGGTCCAGTGGGACCCACATGTCATTGTCAGGGGGCAATAATAGGGTGTTAGACTAACTTACTAGGATAATTAGTGGGTGGGCCCCAACCGTCAGTGTGTAATTAGGTTAGATTAATTAGATTAACTAAAATTAGTTTAAAGGGGTGGGGGCCACTGGTCAGCTGCTGGGACCAGCCCAGTCAGCAAGTTGACCATTGTCAACAGGTCAAAGGGGGCCCTGGGCCCACCAATCAGTGGCCCAGGCGATGCCACGTGGACGCCACGTCGGTCACCGGCCGGAGACGCACCGGAGCTGACTCCGGCGAGCCAAACGCGCCGGCGCGGCTTGGGAGGGACGCAGGTTTCGTCCATGGGGCACCAAATCGAGCGCGGCCAGGCTATCTGGAACAGCCTCTTCGCGCCGCATCCAATGGAGGGGAGCACGACGGCGGGGGTGGCCGGAATGGTCGCCGGCGACGAGCGCAGCGAGCTGCAGTTCGGGAGAGAACGGGGATCGCGCTACGGGGCGTTTGAACGAGGCATGTTTGGGACCGAACTGACGAGCGCGTCGAGGCGCGTCGAATGGTGGAGGGGACTTGGCCGGAAGCAGCCGGAAACAGCGGTGGCGAGCGGCGGAGCGGACGCCGGAGTTCGGGCGCCATCGGATCCAACGCTAGGGGGCACGGGAAGGCGTGTGTGTGTGTGTGCGTTGGGTTCCTGGAAGCACCAGGAACACGATGCCGTGCCCACGCGAGCACGACAAAGATCATGGCCACGACGGCGAGGCGATCCGCGGCGACGTGCTCACGGCAACGGCGACGGGGCAGCTTCGGTGCGCGAGGGGGCTAACGGAGATGGGCGGGAGATGGGGAGCTCATCGTGCGGCACGCAAGATGGCCCTTGGGAGTTTAGTAGCCGGAGAGTCGACGGCGCTCGTCGGAGATGCGTCGGGGATCCGAGGAAGAAGACGAGGTTGGGGCAGCGTTCGATGGTGCCCGGCGTCCTGCGTCTTGACGTGGAGGCGTAGTCGAGGGAGGCGGAGCGAGCGGACGCGTCGGAAGGGCTTGGAGGTCGCGGTGGCCGCGAGTACTACGGCGGCGAGGCCATGGAGGCGCTCGGTTGCGGTGGGGAACGAGGGGTAGTGGCGCGGTGGATCTGGAGGGGAGGAGAAAATATCTGCGAGGGGGGAAGGGGATCTGAGGAGGCCGAGAGGGGGCCATGGCGGCCTTATCCTCCCCCGTCGCCGGCGAGCGGGTCCGGTGGCGACTGCGCCCTGTAGCGGCGCGTGACCGAGGAACAGGAAGGGGGTGCGGTGTGGGGAGCTGGGCTGGCTGGGCCGACCAGGCTGGCTGCGGTCCAGGGAGGCAGGGGTTGTGGCCGTGCGGGTGGGTTGGCCGGTTTGAGCTGGGCCGCCTGGCCCAGGGGGGCTTCCCCCCTTTTTTGTTTTTGTAATTTCTTTCTTTTATTTATTTTCCTTTTCTGTTTTATTTAGTTTTAGGGCATTTAGGCATTTTGTAAAATTGTGTCCTCTACACCATAAATACCAGTGCAATATTTGGCATCCACCGAACATTTTTGTTTTATTATTTGAAAACTTTCGTCGCTTGACTTATTTAGGATTTAGATTCGAAACGGTTTGAACTAACGAAAGCTTAGCAACAGTAATCAAAAGATGTCATGGCATCATTAGGAGAGTTTTACTGTAGCCTAATTATCCGGGCGTTACAAATCTCCTCCGCTACAAGAAATCTCATCCCGAGATTTAGGAGGTAGAAGGAAACATCGCTGGGTATTCATCACACAGGCGATCCTCGCGTTCCCAAGTAGTTCGTCTTCAGAGTGATTCGACCACTGAACCTTGAGGAACTTGATCGCCTTCTGACGTGTGCGGCGTTCAGCTTGGTCAAGAATGCAGACCGGATGCTCTTTATAGGAGAGGTCATGTTGCAATTCGAGCACTTCATGGTCCACTGCTCGGATTGGGTCCTTGAAGCAGCGTCGAAGTTGCGACATGTGGAACACATCGTGAACCTGAGAAAGGTTTGACGGAAGCTCCAGTTGATATGCCACTTTTCCACGCCTCTCGAGAATAGTGAAAGGACCAATATAGAAGGGAGCTAGCTTTCCTTTGATCCCTAAGCGGTGTGCACCCTTCATTGGTGTAACTCGAAGATAGGCCTTTTCGCCAGGTTGATAGACCATGTCTTTATGGTGACGGTCATAATTACTCTTTTGGCGTGACTGAGCAGTCTTGAGATTCTCGCGAATAATGCGGACTTGTTCTTCGGCATGTTGGATAATATCCGGACCAAAGAATGGACGTTCCCCAGTTTCTGACTAGTTCAGAGGGGTTCAGCACTTTCGTCCATATAACACTTCGAAGGGGGCCATCTTCAGACTAGCTTGATAGCTATTATTATAAGAGAACTCAGCATACGGGAGAGATTCCTCCCATTTCTTGCCGAAGGAAATAACACAAGCTCAAAGCATGTCTTCGAGAACCTGGTTGACACGTTCAACTTGCCCTTGTGACTGCGGATGAAATGCAGTACTGAAAGATAAGTGAGTCCCCATAGCTTCTTGGAAACTTGCCCAGAATCTTGAAGTGAATAAGCTGCCACGGTCCGAACTGATAACCAGTTGAATACCGTGAAGTGAAATAATTCTGGACATGTAGAGAGTCGCAAGCTGACTAGCAGTGATAGTTTCTTTGACCGCCAGGAAATGTGCAACTTTAGAAAGCCGGTCAATGACGACAAGAATATCATCATTACCTTTCTGTGATTTGGGAAATCCAGTGACAAAGTCCATTTCAACATGGTCCCATTTCCATTCAGGAATAGAGATAGGTTGCAGAGTTCCAGCAGGCCTTTGATGTTCTGCTTTGATACGACGGCAAACGTCACACTCAGCAACATAGCGAGCAATGTCTTGCTTCATGTTAGTCCACCAGAATCTTTGACGAATGTCCTGGTATATCTTTGTACTACCAGGATGGATACATAGAGGTGTATCATGAGCTTCTTTCATAACTTTCTGAGTCATATCCAGGTTTTTCTCCTTATACGGCACCACTAGGCGGCCTTTGAAATACAAGGCGCCATCATCAGCAATAGTGAAGAATGAGGGCTTCCCTTCTTTGAGGTAGCGCTTAATCTTGTGGGCTTTAGAGTCATATCCCTGTATTGTCTTGATGGAGCTCACGAGATCGGGTTCGACAGCCAGGGTATAGAGGGAACCCTGGGAAACAACACGGAGGTTCACCTTGCGAAACTCCTTAGGAGGGGGAGCGAGTGCACCCGGAGGAACAATATGGAGGTTCAGCTTTCTGAATTCTTCCACAAGCGAGGGCTGAACTTTATGAACCCGGAGGTGGTTGTAGTAAGACTTGCGGCTTAAGGCATCAGCCATTACATTAGCCTTGCCTGGTGTATAGGAAATACCCAAGTCAAAGTCTGCTACAGTCTCCATCCATCTCTGCTGACGGAGGTTCAGGTCTGGCTGAGTAAACAGATACTTCAGACTTTGGTGGTCAGTGAAGATCTCGCAACAATTACCGAGAAGGTAATGTCGCCACTGCTTCAGTGCATGGATGACAGCAGCAAGCTCGAGGTCATGAACTGGGTAGTTCTCTTCGTGAGGGCGCAATTGACGAGAGGCATAGGCAATCACTCTGCGCTCTAGCATTAGGACACAACCTAATCCTTGATGGGAAGCGTCGCAGTAAATGACGAAGTCCTTCTTAGTATCAGGTGGAGCTAGCACTGGGGCAGAAGTCAACTTGTCTTTGAGTGCCTGGAAGCTTTCCTGACATTTGTCTGTCCATTGGAACTTGATGCCCTTATGCAACAGGTTAGTCAGAGGCCTGGCAATCTTGGAGAAGTTCTCGACGAATCGACGACAATAGCTGGCGAGACCGAGAAAACTTCTGACTTGCTTGACATTCTTCGGAGGAGTCCAATCAAGAATAGCCTGAACTCGTTCAGGGTTAACGGCAATACCATCCTTAGAGATGACATGTCCAAGATAGGTTACTTCGGGAAGCCAGAATTCACATTTGGAGAACTTGGCGTATAGCTGATGCTCTCGTAGCTTTTCCAGCACAAGACGAAGATGTTCAGCATGTTCTTCTTCGTTCTTGGAAAATACCAGGATATCATCCAGATAAACCACGACGAACTTGTCAAGGTAATCCATGAATATAAAGTTCATCAGGCGAGAGAAGGTGGTTGGAGCATTGGTTAAGCCGAATGACATGACAGTGTACTCGTATGAACCATATCGAGTCACAAAGGCGGTCTTTGGGATATCCTCTTCACGAACACGGATCTGGTGGTAACCCAACCTCAAGTCGAGTTTAGAGAACACTGACGAACCAGCCAGTTGATCATACAGATCATTGATCCGAGGAAGAGGATACTTGTTCTGAATGGTAGCTTGGTTAATAGGGCGGTAGTCTTGTACCAGTCGGTTTGTCCCATCCTTCTTCTTGACAAAGAGAGAAGGTGCTCCCCAAGGAGAGCAACTTGGGCGAATGAAACCACTTCGAAGAGATTTGTTGATTTCCTTCTTAAGTTTAAGGAGTTCATGCGGCGGCATCTTGTAGGGTCGCCTGGCTATAGGAGTGGTGTCTGGTTTCAAGTCGATGACGAATTCGACAGCTCTAGCAGGGGGAATCCCTGGAAGTTCTTCAGGAAAGACGTCGAGGAAGTCACGCACGACGGGAATGTTTTCAATGCCCTTGAGTGGTGCAGAGTTCAATGCATTCAATGCATAAAGCCGTGCCTCGGCATTTTGCACCAGGTGAGCTTGGTATGTAACTATTTCATCTGAAGGGTGTAGCAGATGGACGGTCTTAGTGGCGCAAACTATAGAAGCAGTATGCGCTTTCAACCAATCCATCCCCAGAATGAGGTCGATGTTAGACGTCTTCAGGATAATGGGCGAGGCATAGAATTCCAACCCTTCGATTTCCACGGGGACGTCGACGCCAACCATGGAGGTTTGACATTGCCCCACGGGGGTTTTTACCACTACCGAAGTGTTCATCTCCTCACATTTAACGTCGTGCTTGTATGCAAAATCTTATGACATGAATGAATGCGATGCTCCTGTATCGAATAAAACAGATGCAGGTACTGAATTTACGAGGAGTGTACCCATCACAGTAGCAGGCTGGACTTGAGCTTCGTTCAGATCAACGTGGTTGGCATGAACACGACCATAAGATTTGGCATTGTTGCTGCGGGGCTGGTTGCTTCCACGGCTATTTGCTGGAAGGGCCAGTTGATTCTGATTTTGGTTGCATTCCCTAGCACGGTGCCCTGGTTGTCCACACCTGAAGCACAACCCATTATTGGGAGTGGGAACAGGAGCTTGGGGTGGCGGTGCTGGAAGCCTTGGCTGCCTAGTTGGAGGGGTAGGCAGACGAGGTGCAATATAGGACTGCCTTGGGGCAGGTGCATTCGGCTGGTACATGCTGTTGGGAATCCATATCTTGCGCTTCTGCGAGGACGGGCCCAAAGATGAGCCCGTGTCACGGTTGTGCCTGTGAGAGCTCTGGTATTCCTGCAGACCAGTTTTGACATTGATGGCCTTGTTCACCAAGGTGGCGAAATCAGCAAAGTCGTGCACTAGAAGTGCGAGCTTGATGTCAGCTTGAAGGCCGTCACGGAACTTCTCCTGTCTGCGTGCATCAGTTGCAATGTCCTCTTCAGCATAGCGAGACAAGTCCAGAAACTCCCGCTGATAAGCTTCAACAGTTTTGTTGCCTTGGGTGAGGTTGTGGAACTCACGCTTCTTCCGGTCCATGACTCCCTGAGGAATGAAGCGGGCACGGAAAGCAGCTTGGAAGTCTGGCCAGGAGATGATTGTTCCAACTGGCAGAGTACGCCTGTGGCTGTCCCACCATTGAGCTGCGGGCCCCTTCAGGAAGAAGGAAGCAAAGGTGACATAGCTGGCAGGGGCTACATCAGCAGACTCCATCTCATAGGTGATGTCACGGAGCCAGTCATCAGCGTCCAGAGGCTGAGTTGAGCTGCGGTACACAGTTGGGTTCGGGCGCATGAAATCCTGCAGAGTTACTGGGGCTGGTTGCTGGTTCATATTGGGGCGAGGAAACTGAGCCATCATGTTCTCCATGAACTGGCGATTCATCTCAAGCTGTTGGATCATACCAGCCATGTACTCAGGCGGTGGTGGGAAGTTGCCACCACGACCACGACCACCTGGTCTAACCATCCTGCTAATATATAACAGGGGTAGTTTAGCATTGGGGAATTTGCAAAGACAAGAATCATTCATGATGAAACATGCCTAATGAAAGCAGCACGATAGATACCACATAATAGTCGGCATATCTTACAAAAGAGATCATGAAGAGAGTTCGGTACACAGAGTTTAGTACATAGACTAAGTCATCATAGGCGGCACGCAGGCTCGCGGCGAATGCATCTAACACTAATAAGCAAGCCTACATCAGTCCCACGCGACACTGCGGAGGTAGCTGTAGCCTGAAAGATGGCAGTGTGGCAACGGGTACACCACGTCGTCAACCTGGGGTCCGCGGGTACTCTGGTGCAGAACCTGACGCTCAAGTGGCAGAAGAGGATCAAGTGCGGGAGAGTAGCCTCCCACCTCTGGCCAACCGACACCCTGGGGCATCACGGTCCTGGCGGGGTAGATAGCAGAACGCAACAGCTCCCCAGATCCGACGAAGGGGTGCAACATCGTCAGAGCACGGTAGAGGTGCTGACGAGTGGTGTACAACTCGTGGCGAAGAGCTCGGTTAGCTCGATCCAGCCCATCAGCATGCAGAACCAGGTTCTGATGGTAGAAGGGCTCTCGGGTGACAGTGGAGTAGGCAACAGTGTAGTAACCCTCCGCACCAACATCAGATGCGATAACGATGTGCCTGAAGGGGGAGGTGTCCAACTCCCGGTACTCCCAACAAAGGCGTGTCAGAGCAGCATAGGCAACATCATGAACTGCCATATCGATGGTCACTCCAACACCATAAGCGGTGTGCAGCACAGTAGTGGAGTCATACTCCCGAGAGTAGAGGTGGACGATGGCACGGTACTGCTCCTGGTTAAAGTCCTGGTACTCCTCGGAGACGGTGTACTCGGGGTGCCAGCGATAACCCAGATAGGTCATCATCTCAGCTAGCACAACCAGTGATCCTGAGGCACCAATGATCGTCCTGTGGCGCACGACCTGCCTCGTGAGTTCCATCTGAAAGCAAAGATGTTTCAAAGGAGTCAAATGACAGTGTGGAAATTGTTCAAAATACTATTCTAAGGAATAACTATGGCTTTATCCAACTTTGGGGTGAATGTGGTCACGGGAACCTAGTGTTAGGGTTAGTAAATTCGTTTAACCCGAGTAGAAGAGAGTTCAGAGTCCCAGAGTAAAGGTCGAGGAGTAAAAGATCCTAGTACCACCCGATGGCGACGTGGGCCCGTAAGGCACACAACCAAGTTAGTAAAAGTTTTTGCAATGTCTAGACTCGACTTCGGCCAAGGAGTGTGGAAGGGGGATTCCTACAGGCAGTCGGCTCTGATACCAACTTGTGACGCCCCCGATTCAATCGTACACTAATCATGCACACAAACGTGTACGATCAAGATCAAGGACTCACGGGAAGATATCACAACACACCTCTAAAACATAAATAAGTCATACAAGCATCATAATACAAGCCAGGGGCCTCGAGGGCTCGAATACAAGTGCTCGATCTTAGACGAGTCAGCGGAAGCAACAATATCTGGGTACAGACATAAGTTAAACAAGTCTGCCATAAGATGGCTAGTACAAATGGGGATACAGATCGAACGAGGCGCAGGCCTCCTGCCTGGGATCCTCCTAACTACTCCTGGTCGTCGTCAGCGGGCTGCACGTAGTAGTAGGCACCTCTAGAGTAGTAGGAGTCGTCGTCGACGGTGGCGTCTGGCTCTTGGGCTCCATCGTCTAGTCGCAGAAATGGGGTAGAGAAATGGGAAAAAGGGGGAACAAGGCAACCGTGAGTACTCATCCAAAGTACTTGCAAGCAAGGAGCTACACTACATATGCATGGATATATGTGTAAAGGGCCATATCAGTGGACTGAACTGCAGAATGCCAGAATAAGAGGGGGATAGCTAATCCTGTCGAAGACTACGCTTCTGGCAGCTCCGTCTTGCAGCATGTAGAAGAGAGTAGACTGAAGTCCTCCAAGTAGCATCGCATAGCATAATCCTACCCGGCGATCCCCTCCTCGTTGCCCTGTTAGAGAGCGATCACCGGGTTATATCTGGCACTTGGAAGGATTTGTTTTATTAAGTATCCGGTTCTAGTTGTCATAAGGTCAAGGTACAACTCCGGGTCGTCCTTTTACCGAGGGACACGACTATTCGAATAGATAAACTTCCCTACAGGGGTCCACCACATAACCCAACACGCTCGATCCCATTTGGCCGGACACACTTTTCTGGGTCATGCCCGGCCGCGGAAGATCAACACGTCGCAGCCCCACCTAGGCACAACAGAGAGGTCAGGACGCCGGTCTAAACCTAAGCGCACAGGGGTCTGGGCCCATCGCCCTTAGCACACCTGCATGTTGCGTACGCGGCCGGAAGTAGACCTAGCCTAGTGGTGTTCCAGTCCAATCCGGCGCGCGCCGCTCAGTCGCTGACGTCACGAAGTGCTTCGGCTGATACCACGACGTCGAGTGCCCATAACTGTTCCCGCGTAGTTGGTTAGTGCGTATAGACCAAATGGCCAGACTCAGATCAAATACCAAGATCTCGTTAAGCGTGTTAAGTATCCGCGAACACCGACCAGGGCCAGGCCCACCTCTCTCCTAGGTGGCCCCAACCTGCCCTGTCGCTCCGCCATAAAGATCCACTCGCGGGTACTCCTACGAGCCGACCCGTCTTTAGTCACCACATGTATCATGCATTATGTATATAAGTATATTCCCTTGATCACCCCGAGTGATCACGGCCCGATAGTATAGCATGGCAGACGGACAAAAATGTAGGGCCACAGATGGAATACTAGCATCCTAATCCAAGCATGTAGGATAGAAGGTAAAGGTAACAACAGTAGTAGCAAGGACAGGCTATGCATCAGGATAGGAATAACGAAAGCAGTAACATGCTACACTACTCTAATGCAAGCAGTATAGAGGAGAGTAGGCGATATCTGGTGATCAAGGGGGGGCTTGCCTGGTTGCTCTGGCAAGAGAGAGGGGTCGTCAACTCCGTAGTCGTACTGGGTAGCAGCAACGTCGGTCTCGGAGTCTAGCGAGAGAAGAGGGGGAAGAAACAATGAATACAATGCAAACAGATGCATAGCGATGCATGACATGACAAATATCGGTGCTAGGGGTGCCCTAACGCGGTATGAGGTGATACCGGCGAAGGGGGGGGGGAAGCATCCGGGAAAGTATCCCCGGGGTTCCGCGTTTTCTGGCAGAGGAGCCGGAGGGGGAAAGTTGCGAGTTTGATATGTTAGGGGTGTGTGGCGGACGAACAAGCTGTGTATCCGGGTTCGTCTCATCGTTCTGAGCAACTTTCATGTAGAAAGTATTTTCATCCGAGTTACGGATTAAAAGATATGATTTCTTAAAGATTTAAATCATTTTCTGATTTTAATTATTTATTTAATTCCAACATTATCCAAAACAGCGAGTGATGACGTAGGCATGACATCAGAGTGATGTCAGCAGGTCAACTGGTCGGTTGACCAGTCAAACCAGAGAGGTGGGTCCAGTGGGACCCACATGTCATTGTCAGGGGGCAATAATAGGGTGTTTAGACTAACTTACTAGGATAATTAGTGGGTGGGCCCCAGCAGTCAGTGTCTAATTAGGTTAGATTAATTATATTAACTAATTTAATTAGTTTAAAGGGGTTGGGGCCACTGGTCAGCTGCTGGGACCAGCCCAGTCAGCAAGTTGACCATTGTCAACAGGTCAAAGGGGGCCCTGGGCCCACCAATCAGTGGCCCAGGCGGTGCCACGTGGACGCCACGTCGGTCACCGGCCGGAGACGCGGCTCGGGAGGGACGCAGGTTTCGTCCATGGGGCACCAAATCGAGCGCGGCCAGGCTATCTGGAACAGCCTCTTCGCGCCGCATCCAACGGAGGGGAGCACGACGGCGGGGGTGGCCGGAATGGTCGCCGGTGATGACCGCAGCGAGCTGCAGTTCGGGAGAGAACGGGGATCGCGCTACGGGGCGTTTGAACGAGGCATGTTTGTGACCGAACTGAAGAGCGCGTCGAGGCGCGTCGAACGGTGGAGGGGACTTGGCCGGAAGCAGCCGGAAACAGCGGTGGCGAGCGGCGGAGCGGACGCCGGAGTTCGGGTGCCAGCGGATCCAACGCTAGGGGGCATGGGAAGGCGTGTGTGTGTGTGTGTGCGTGCGTTGGGTTCCTGGAAGCACCAGGAACACGATGCCGTGCCCACGCGAGCACGACAGAGATCATGGCCACGACGGCGAGGCGATCCGCGGCGACGTGCTCACGGCAACGGCGACGGGGCAGCTTCGGTGCGCGAGGGGGCTAACGGAGATGGGCGGGAGATGGGGAGCTCACCGTGCGGCACGCAAGATGGCCCTTGGGAGTTTAGTAGCCGGAGAGTCGACGACGCTCGTCGGAGATGCGTCGGGGATGCGAGGAAGAAGACGAGGTTGGGGCAGCGTTCGATGGTGCCCGGCGTCCTGCGTCTTGACGTGGAGGCGTAGTCGAGGGAGGCGGAGCGAGCGGACGCGTCGGAAGGGCTTGGAGGTCGCGGTGGCCGCGAGTACTATGGCGGCGAGGCCATGGCGGCGCTCGGTTGCGGTGGGGAACGAGGGGTAGTGGCGCGGTGGATCTGGAGGGGAGGAGAAAATATCTGCGAGGGGGGGGAGGGGATCTGACGAGGCCGAGAGGGGG
Organism: Aegilops umbellulata; assembly: GCA_032464435.1. NCBI lineage: Eukaryota > Viridiplantae > Streptophyta > Magnoliopsida > Poales > Poaceae > Aegilops > Aegilops umbellulata. Next base: position 102,994,118 of record CP136060.1, on the reverse strand, counting down.
CCGTGGCGGCCTTATCCTCCCCCGTCGCCGGAGAGCGGGTCCGGTGGCGACCGCGCCCTGTAGCGGCGCGCGACCGAGGAACAGGAAGGGGGTGCGGTGCGGGGAGCTGGGCTGGCTGGGCCGACCAGGCTGGCTGCGGTCCAGGGAGGCAGGGGCTGTGGCCGTGCGGGTGGGCTGGCCGGTTTGAGCTAGGCCGCTTGGCCCAGGGGGGCTTCCCCCCTTTTTTGTTTTTGTAATTTCTTTCTTTTATTTATTTTCCTTTTTTGTTTTATTTAGTTTTAGGGCATTTAGGCATTTTGTAAAATTGTGTCCTCTACACAATAAATACCAGTGCAATATTTGGCATCCACCGAACATTTTTGTTTTAATATTTGAAAACTTTCGTCGTTTGACTTATTTAAGATTTAGATTCGAAATGGTTTGAACTAACGAAAGCTTAGCAACAGCAATCAAAAGATTTCATGGCATCATTAGGAGAGTTTTACTGTAGCCTAATTATCCGGGCGTTACAAACGAGCTGCGTCGGCGCGCAATGACACGACATGCCAATGCCCTTCGCAAGCATCCGAGAACATTGGGGAGGGGTGAGGAATGGAAAGGAGATAATGACAGCTAGAATTCCTCGAAGCCATCTCTCCTCCCGAGGCGAGTTTGGTAAGTTTATTTTTAGGAGGTGGCCGTGGGGGAGGGGACATGGTGGCGGCTAAGGTTCCTCCCGCACCACCCTGGAGTGTCGTGGTGTGGGTATTTCTCCGTTTGTCTATATAATAATACATTTCCCATATCTCAAAGTGTTCGTCTTGGACTTCGTACTCACTCCGGTCCTTGTCGATATTTGTTTATATAAATATGGTCAATCTTTTATGAGGTGTGACTTCAGAGAAATCTTATAAGCGTAGTAAAATTTGCAATACTAAAATTATAATATGAAAATTAAATTCATGACTCATCTAGTGATACTGATTTCGTATTGTGAGTGTTGACATTCTTTTCTACAAAGTTATCAAACTTTACGAAGTATGACTTAAGACAAATTTTCTATGCGGAGTAAAAAGGATTGGAGAGTACATTCAACTTTTGTATTAGTTATACATTAATGCTAGAAATCCAACATCTGATTTCGAAGTATGGCAAATCGAAAGTTTTTATGCCAAGTTTTGTTGACGTCAAGACGGTAAATTTAGTTTATGAGCACAAAATTTTCTAATAAAAAGCCGTGGAAGATTTGTCATGCTTGCCAACTGAATTTACCATCTCCAGCAGACACAAATTGCCATAAAAGAATGTTCAATTTGCCATGGAAAAAATTCTTTGTAGTGGAGTCCTAATTATAAGTAAAGATGATCCATATTGCTTTGAATCCTTGTTTGTATAATTCTGTGTCGCCACTTGTCTTTCTCTTGTTTTGGTCGCTTTTCTGTATTCCCTCCGTTTCAGTTTGCAAGTCCTGTGCGCATTCTTAGGTTGCCAAATTTATCACTGTAATATAAACTATATAACACAGAAATTATACCGTTTGAAAATAGAACATCTGAAGTTTATAATGTTACACTTTTTTGTAATATATAGCTTTTATTAGGTTGATCAAATTGACGACCTAGGAGTACACGCACACCTTGTAAACTGAGAGAGAGGGAGTATGTTGCTTATGACTTTGTACTTGTTTTTCTATCTTCTATAATGATCACATGCAGTTCTCCTGCATGGATTAAATTCCAATTCTCGTTCTTTAAAAAAAAATCAATTCTCCGTGGTGTTGGCCATAACACATTCGACGAGAAAAAGACCAGAGTACTCTGGAAACACTCGCACGATTAAATTCGAGCTAACTCATCTAAACTTTGTTCGAATTTCGAAATTAATTTGTGAAAACAGGTGGTAAAATCCAGAGACCTGCACCAAAATATCCGGATGTTTCCTGTACCCAAACACGAAACAAGTGGAGTAGTACGGCCCGTGCGTGTCGCACAGGCTGCTTCGAGGAACCAACGACGGCAGCCTACAGGTACGTCGTCGCAACGTGCAGAACGCAAGTCAAGGAGCAGCAGCAGAATTCAACAACGCACGCCTTTGATTTCCTTTCGATAGCAACGGCAGGAAGCTAGGAACAACCTTTATATTATTGACTTGGTCGTGTACCAGTGCTGCACTACGAGTACAATGGGCAAACAGATGTCTAGCAAGATCTGGTTCCACCCGATCTTTTCATCCCCATCGAACGATTCAAATCACACATGATGTTGCAGGAGCATGTACTTACTGCTGGGCTAAATATTACTCCCGGCGTCCCATAATATAAGACGTTATGGCATCCAATATACAGAGTACATTAAAGTTTGTTGAAACTGTACAAGTTAAAATCAATTCTACAGTAGGTTTTAAGTTTAAATGACGGAGGCCTGTGAAAATTTCAAATAACGGAATGGAAGAGAAAAATGGAAATATCCCGCTTGGGAACGGATGACTTTCCTCTTTTCCACGGGTGTTATATTTTCCAACTAGACCTTGCATCCATGCTGACTGACTTTCCACAGGTTGCAGTTGCGCCCAAGCTGCAGCCACCACCATACATACACACCTGGTCAATGTTCCCCTCCCCCCCCAAGTTTGATCATTCGTACGCCCCCCTGTCCTGGTCAACAACAACGAATTCCTGACGCACGCCGTACGTAAAAGTCGTCAAGAACCAGGTGCGCACGCGCTGCAGAAAACTTGCCTATATAAAGAGCAGAGCACCAGCCTAGCTGCTAAGAACACAGACATCAAACTTCAGACCCACACACACAAGACCCCAAGAACAAGCTTGTTTCCCTGCCTCATCGATCGAAACACAGCGGGATCATCGTCTTGATCAGGACCAGCCTCGGCAACACCTGATACCTCATGGGTTCGTCGACGGCGCGCGTTCTGCTCGCGGTGGCTCTCGCCGTGCTTCTAACGTCGACGTCCCATGTCGCTGATGCCGCGAGGCCCGCGCCGGCGGCGGACCAGGCGCGGCTGCTCGACGGCGGCGTCGTCCAGGCGGTGACGCTGGCGGACAAGGCGAGGCAGACGGTGGAGCTGCTCATGGCCAGGTTGCCGGCCGGTCCAAGCCCCAAGGGACCCGGCCACTAGATAGACGAGGAAGAGAGAGAATTCTTGTGACGCCGTTCTTTTGTTCATGTTTCTTTTCCTGGGAAAAGAGACCCTGATTCTTTGTAGTTTACATAAAAATTCTTTTTTGAGGGGAAAAACATTCTTCTCTGTTGTTACATGTATTATACTGTACCGGTACTGCTGATGTGAGATAGTAGTGAACTAATCAATACAAAGATCAATAAACACAATTCTTTAATATTACTGATAAGTTCAGATGTCTGATTTGGTTAGTACTGATGGACATGGAAAAGGAGACCTAGTACTGATACACAAGTTTCTCTTGTCATCACTCCGTCCGTTTTGAAAAGGAGACCTAGGAGCTGTTCGGCAACCCAACAGCTCTGGAAATCCCAGGATCCACGGAGTATCTATTTCCTCGTTCTGCTGATTTCAACTACAGCTCTGGCTGCTCCGGGAGCAAAGTCGAGTGGAGCGGAGGGACTCCGAACAGGCGGCTAGTTTGGGTTTTTATACATTGTTAATGGTTGCAAAACGGCAATCATGAGAAGTACTAGTACTATTTGGCGAAATCTTAGTGGGGCCAAGCTTGTGTGACATGGCATGCTAATGTCCAAGCTCAAAGAGGAGGAGCAAAGAAGACCTTCAAGTAAGCACAGAGGAGGATTGTGCTGACACTATTTTTACACGTCTCCTTGTTCCTCTTCCCCTTATTCATAGAAACTTCATATTCTTCAAATGAACACAAACAAATGAAGTTCTAGACATCTGAATTTGGTCTGAAAGTATGCCGCCATGGCATTTGCAGGTGATCCACCATGCATCCATGTCAAATTCGCTCATTTTGACTTATGAAAGTGCATACTTTTGATTCTTTGACCAAGTTTCCATGTTGCAAGTGTCGTGCGGATTCAGGGCAAAGCGTTGCTTTCAAGAAAGCGGCAACCATGCATGCACTTTGCCGTACGGTATTCTTGACAACACTCAAATTGGGCGGCAAACTAGTCAGACAATTGTTCCTCTTCCCCTTATTCATAGAAACTTCAAATTCTTCAAATGAACACAAACAAATGAAGTTCTAGACATCTGAATTTGGTCTGAAAGTACGCCGCCATGGCATTTGCAGGTGATCCACCATGCATCCATGTCGTTTGACTTATGAAAGTGCATGCTTTTGATTCTTTGACCAAGTTTCCATGTTGCAAGTGTCGTGCGGATTCAGAGCAAAACGTTGCTTCCAAGAAAGCGGCAACCATGCATGCACTTTGTCGTACGGTATTCTTGACAGCACTCAATTGGGCGGCAAACTAGTCAGACAATTGTTCCTCTTCCCCTTATTCATAGAAACTTCAAATTCTTCAAATGAACACAAACAAATGAAGTTCTAGACATCTGAATTTGGTCTGAAAGTACGCCGCCATGGCATTTGCAGGTGATCCACCATGCATCCATGTCAAATTCGCTCATTTTGACTTATGAAAGTGCATGCTTTTGATTCTTTGACCAAGTTTCCATGTTGCAAGTGTCGTGCGGATTCTGGGCAAAGCATTGCTTCCAAGAAAGCGGCAACCATGCATGCACTTTGCCGTACGGTATTCTTGACAGCACTCAAATTGGGCGGCAAACTAGTCAGACAATTGTTCCTCTTCCCCTTATTCATAGAAACTTCAAATTCTTCAAATGAACACAAACAAATGAAGTTCTAGACATCTGAATTTGGTCTGAAAGTACGCCGCCATGGCATTTGCAGGTGATCCACCATGCATCCATGTCAAATTCGCTCATTTTGACTTATGAAAGTGCATGCTTTTGATTCTTTGACCAAGTTTCCATGTTGCAAGTGTCGTGCGGAGTCTGGGCAAAGCGTTGCTTCCAAGAAAGCGGCAACCATGCATGCACTTTGCCGTACGGTATTCTTGACAGCACTCAAATTGGGCGGCAAACTAGTCAGACAATTGTTCCTCTTCCCCTTATTCATAGAAACTTCAAATTCTTCAAATGAACACAAACAAATGAAGCTCTAGACATCTGAATTTGGTCTGAAAGTACGCCGCCATGGCATTTGCAGGTGATCCACCATGCATTCATGTCAAATTCGCTCATTTTGACTTATGAAAGTGCATGCTTTTGATTCTTTGACCAAGTTTCCATGTTGCAAGTGTCATGCGGATTCAGGGCAAAGCGTCGCTTCCAAGAAAGCGGCAACCATGCATGCACTTTGCCGCACGGTATTCTTGACAGCACTCAAATTGGGCGGCAAACTAGTCAGACAATTGTTCCTCTTCCCCTTATTCATAGAAACTTCAAATTCTTCAAATGAACACAAACAAATGAATCTAGACATCTGAATTTGGTCTGAAAGTACGCCGCCATGGCATTTGCAGGTGATCCATCATGCATCCATGTCAAATTCGCTCATTTTGACTTATGAAAGTGCATACTTTTGATTCTTTGACCAAGTTTCCATGTTGCAAGTGTCGTGCGGATTCAGGGCAAAGCGTTGCTTCCAAGAAAGCGGCAACCATGCATGCACTTTGCCGTACGGTATTCTTGACAGCACTTAAATTGGGCGGCAAACTAGTCAGACAATTGTTCCTCTTCCCCTTATTCATAGAAACTTCAAATTCTTCAAATGAACACAAACAAATGAAGTTCCTCTTCCCCGACGCTGGTGTCCAAGCTCGACTTCGCCAAAGCCTTCGACTCCATTGCCTGGCCCAGCCTTCGACGGATCATGGAGGTTCGGGGGTTCCCGGCAGCTTGGTGTGATTGGATGGATCTCATTCTCAAGTCCTCGAAGGCTGCTGTCCTACTGAATGGGGTGCCTGGGAGGTGGTTCGCGGTCTGCAAGGGGCTGCGGCAGGGGGACCCTGTCTCCCCATACCTGTTCCTTCTGGTCGCCGACGTGCTCCAGCGCATGATCCGGGCGTACGGGGTTCTGCGACATCCGCTATGTGAGGGGGCGTCGCCTGTGGTGCTCCAGTACGCCGACGACACTCTGATCATAATGCGCACCTGCCCGGAGGGGGCGACTCGGCTGCGTGGCATCCTTGACCTCTTCGCCTCCGCGACGGGCCTCGTCATCAACTTCACCAAGAGCACTCTCGTCCCCATGCATGTTGCCCCAGAGATGCTCGAGGCCGTGGTGGCTGCATTCGAGTGCACGGTGGGCTCATTCCCACAAACTTATCTGGGGTTGCCGCTCTCCTGCGACAAGCTCAAGCTCGAAGATTTTGCTCCCATGCTCGCCAAGGTTGATCGATACTTGGCGGGGTGGCGGGCGAGGCGGCTATCCCCGACAGGGCGCTTGGTGCTCATCAACGCGGTCCTGGACTCCATCCCCACTTATGCCATGGCTGCCATGCGTCTTCCGTCGGCCGTTGTCTCTAGGCTAGACAGGCTACGCCGGGCATTCCTGTGGAATGTTGCAGATCGAGCTTCTGGTGCTCAATGCCTCGTCGCCTGGGACCTCGTCTGTCGGGCCAAGGCGGAGGGAGGGCTCGGAGTCCGGGCGCTTTGAGTCCAGAACGATTGCCCCCTCCTCAAGCTGCTTCATCGCCTTCACTCCGATGTGCCGTCCCGATGGGCCTCCTGGGTTTGGGGCCAGCTGGATGGACGGGCCCACCTCAGACGCGGCCGCTCCCCCCTCCAAGGCGAGCATTGGGGTGCCCTCCTAGGTCTGCTGCCCGTCTACCGATCCCTCACAAGGGTCGCTGTGGGGGACGGGAGAGCGACCTCATTCTGGCACGACGACTGGCTCGCCTGTGGGGTGATCCGGGTTGCCTTCCCTGCCCTCTACACCCACGCGGCCTGCTCGGAGACCTCGGTGTGGGCGGCGCGTAGACAGGGGGTGCGTGCCTTGCTGGTGCCCCGGCTCACCCCCCGGGCCGTGGAGGAGTGCGCTGCTGTCCAACTACTGATGGATGATCCCCCCCCCCCAGCAAGTGGGCCAGACTCCCGAGTCGCCACTCTGTGCGCTGCCCCCGGTGGAGGTCTCTCGTCCCGTGGTGTTTACGCCCTCTCACGCTTCGGTGGGGTGGAGTCTCCGTCGGCGTCCTTCCTTTGGTCGTCCCGGGCGCCATCGCGAGTCAAATTCTTCGGGTGGCTGCTTTCCATGTCTCGCGTCCACACACGGGATGTGCTTTGCCGTAAGACCATCCTCACGGCGGCGGAGGCAGGGTGCTCCTGCTGTGATGCTGTTCTAGAGACCGCCAACCATCTCATTTTTTGCTGCCCGTTCGCGGTGCAGTTTTGGCGTAGCATCGGCGTGTCTCCAGATGGGGCTGTGGTCGGGTCTCTTCACCGCCTGGATGTCTCTCCGGCGGTTGGTGATGCCTCGCCGGCAGCCTTCATCCTACTCTGCTGCTGGAGGCTGTGGAAGCGACGGAACGCTGCCGTCTTCAGAGAGAATCCGCAGTCATTTGTTGCTACATTGAAGGCCTGCAGGGATGAGGCGGTGCTCTGGCGTGCTCGGCTGAAAGTTGCCGATCGCTCCCACATAGATGTTTGGCTGTCGGTGCTTCGAACAGGAGCGAGTTAGTCTGATGTAGTCTGATGTAGTTCCCCACTTCTCCCCTGTATCTCTCTCTGTCTCTATGTAATCTGCCCTCAGGGGCTGTGCCTCTTTACGCAATATATTCAGGTGGCGGAGGGGTTCCCCCCTCCCACCCCCCGTGAAAGTTCAAAAAAAAACCATGCATCCATGTCAAATTCGCTCATTTTGACTTATGAAAGTGCATGCTTTTGATTCTTTGACCAAATTTCCATGTTGCAAGTGTCGTGGGGATTCAGGGCAAAGTGTTGCTTTCAAGAAAGCGGCAACCATGCATGCACTTTGCCGCATGGTATTCTTGACAGCACTTAAATTGGGCAGCAAACTAGTCAGACAATTGTACCTAAACCACGCGTCGTGGGGATTCAGGGCAAAGTGTTGCTTTCAAGAAAGCGGCAACCATGCATGCACTTTGCCGCATGGTATTCTTGACAGCACTTAAATTGGGCAGCAAACTAGTCAGACAATTGTACCTAAACCACGCGCCATTCGAAACACAAATCGATTTGTGCTTAAAAATGCACACGAATTTGCACCTCAAAAATGAAAACCTGCAAAAAAACGTGCCCTCACGCAGGATCGAACTACGGACCTTCAGTTTACAAGACTGACGCTCTACCACTGAGCTATAAGGGCTGTGTGTTCATTCTGTTGAATTTCACCTTTTAATACAAAGTTCTTCTGGCCTCGACGCGAAAATCCAAAGCGAGCTTGGCACGAACTCGGAACTCCCAGCTCGTATCGGATTCCGCTTCTCCGGCACGCCCCTGCCGGTTCCGTCCTTCGATCTACAATCTACATAAGCGCACCACCCATGGCCTCTCCGGGTCTCCATCAATCCACCCAACTCCAAGCTCCTCACGATGGCATCTGTGGCCGACTCCATGCCCGTGGAGTTTGAGGAGGGGACAGCAATGACGGCGGCCGATCTGTGCCGTCCCAAGTGCGTCGAGTTTGACGACCTCGGGATGATCCTCACGGCGACGCGCGGCGGCGAGGCGGTGGCCGAGGTTGTGCTCAAGGAGGACGGCGCCGGCGGCGTGCTCCGCGTGCTGCCCAGCGAGAGCTTCCTCGACGGCGAGCACCGCGTGCACGTGGTGGACGTGCAGGGCGAGCGGGAGGCCTTCGTGCTGATCGTGGAGGTCCGCGAGCATGACGGGAGCATTGCCAGCGTGCGGAAGATCTGCTGATTCGCTTGTGTTGGACGTCCGATTTCCCACTGTTACTCTGTTAGAGCAAAACAGGCCCTCTGTGACGAACGAAAATGAAATCAATGTTTTCAGTTAAAAAACTGTACTAGCAATCATACTTTTGTTGTTTATTATATCCTTCAATAATTCTGTGTGTTGTCATTTGGTATGATTATTGGGACTGCTCATAAAGGCAGTGCAAAACAAGATATGTTGCACCAAAGCACAGCAATATTAACACGACTATGATCATCACGTGCCTGAAATTGCTCCTGTGTATTCATTTGCTTCTCATTTTATTTTATACTCTCTCAATTTCGAAAAAAAAAGTTACATTTTTACCAACGTGCAACCATCCTCAACTACAAAGTACTTTGTGTAAAAAAGCTGCAAACTAAAACCTGATCGGTCGAGTAAAGTTGCATACTTTTTTTTTGAAAGCTGTAATTCCCGCAGATTAAAAAGAGCGTAAAAGCTTCGTATCTTCAAATAGTACAATTGTAGGTGTAGAAGCGTGAGTTTAAGTCTTTTACTCCCTCCGTTTCTACAAATAAGCTTTTTTAGAGATTTCAATATGAATTACATATGGATGTATATAAACATATTTTAAAGTGTTGAAATCTTCAAAAAATCTTGTATTTAGAAACGAAGGGAGTAGATGACAGAGTTCTAAAAAAAGTAGGCAACTAAGCATTAGTAAAGCCATAAAACATCATGTAAGGATGGCAATGGGTCGGGTTTGGTTCGGGTTGAACAATATCAAATCCATATCCATATCCATATCCATGAAGACAATCTTTGTCCACCCACGAAAATATCCACGGGTGAAAAAACGTGTCCATGTCCAAACCCGATGGATATCTATACCCACTAGATATCCATTGGGTCTTCTTGAGACATATAAATAAGACATAACACAATGTTAACATAAGCTCTTCCATCCTTCACCTCGTGGTAAGCTATGCTTCACTTATGGTAAACATTAACATATGGAAAATCAATGTCCACTAACAACCTAAGATCATTTAGTTTTTTTCTAACAGATGAGAATGACAAGTCATTTAACAAGGAGATAAAAATAAGGGAAGGGGCATTGGAGTATGATACGGAGGGGATTGAATGTCAACTAATAAAAGTTATGATGGGATTGTGTAATTTCTTTTGCATGTTTTAGATAACAAAGTGTAAAATTGCAGTGGGAGATGTGACTGTGGGGTAGGGATAGCAGATTTCTGCTCATTAAGTCATACTATCGGGTCGGGTTTGGGTATACCCATGGATACAAGATTATATCCATGCCCTACCCACGAGCAATCGGGTCGGGTTTGGGCGCCGTCCATGGACACAAAAGCCTATCCAAACCCTATCCATTCGGGTCGGGTATCCATGGATATCCATGTCCATGGGTAAAATTGCCACCCTTACATGTAATAAACCAATTAGTAGTTAACGAAGAGATGGAGTCAACATACTGAATCAATAAATCATTCTCTCATGATCACCAAACTTGCTTAGAGAACCCATTTAGAGGGCCAGTATGCACGTTATGTTTATTAGGTTTTATTTATAGTAAATGATTCTTGGTCGCGAAAGACACAACCGCCTCCACCGCTCGAGAAAAAGGGTGTGTCTACTAGGGTTTCCTTCCAATGGCTCCGGCACCACGGGCACCCCATGCCTTGAGGTGCTTTCTGGCATTGACGAGCTGAAGGGAACCCCGACTTGGATTGTCTGTGGAGCCTCTCATCGCCTTAGCTTTAGTAGGGTTAAGTCCTTCTCGTCCTATGATGTCCTCGTTCCGGCGATGTTGTTTGGCATCGACGGATGACATGTGAAGCTTCAGTCAATGTCAGATCTTGGGCCTTAGACTTTTTCGTTGTGTTTGTTAAGGTGATCACGATGGCATTTCATTCATAGGTTATGAACTTTTTCATTGGGCTATTTTTTCTTCTATGAATGTGAAGAATTGGTTCCTATCCTAAATAGGAATAGAAATCCATTCCTACAAACGAAAGAGATCCAAAGAAATGTTTCCTACAAAAAATTTATCCTTTAGAGTTCCTACAAAATTGTTCTAAACCAATCAAGGCATTCCTCTTAAAAACTTGCATCAAATAAAATGGACCCGGATATATAGCGAGTGTCAGATTTTTAGGCTTGACAAATCAAACGTTTTTCATGGCAAATTATATTTGTCGAGGCACCTACGGTGACATAGTAAATCTCAAGATGATATGCCAGCTCAGTATTTCAGAGATGCTCATAGGGATATGATGTGCGTATGTGCGTTCATAGAGGTGAGTGTATGCGCGTGTATATGAGCGTTTGTGTATGTACTGATGTTAAAAAGAAAACATTCCTTGACTAGCTGCGGAGTCGGAGTCGGACGAGTTCACGCCGAGTCCTACACGAGCTCGAAAATGTACCGCCTGCCCTCCCGCCCAAGCTCTGCTGGGTATATATGAAGACGCGTCGGCGCTCGCAACAAGGCACGCGATCGATCAGGCCACTCTCCGTTTCTTTTGCTCCGATCTACCTTGATCTTCCGGCCGGCACCAGCATCATGGCGTCCCCGTACACCCCGCAGCTGACGGCATGGCGCGCCGCGGCTAGCAATGGCGTAGAGCGCGACTGCATCGAGCACGAAGGGACCGTGTACACCGTGCAGAAGGAAGCCGACGACATGGCGGAGCGCGAGTGCGTTAAGATCGGCGGGAAGGTGTTCGCGCTGGCCGGCGAGAAGGAGGTGGCGGTGCACGGCGGCAAGGTGCTGCGCTGCGTGGAGTTCCCGGCATCGTCGGCGACGGCGCTGCGGCTGACGTTGACGGAGGGGGCCGAGAAGGAGGTGGCCGAGGTCGTCGAGCCGGACGGCGCGCTGCGTGTGCTGGGCTGCGGGGGGCGCTACGAGACGGTCGCCGGCACGCGGGAGCACGTGGTGGACGTGCAGGGGGAGGAGGAGGCGTTCGTCCTGCTCGTGTCCGTGCGCGAGGAGGACGCGCGCATCCTGCAAGTCGAGAGGCTCAACTGACCGAATCTCGGTTGGTTATTGTTGTGCTGTGCTTTGTCCTTGTGACAAAAAGGTTGCAATCCTTGTTGAGAAACAAGATTTCTAACTGGCTATAGCCTGCGCACTTGCAAAAAACTGTGCAACGATGTGAACCGCATATATGAGATTCACTGTTCCAAGTTGTCCTAAATTGGTATTTTTACACTGAACATGCACGAATATAATCTGTTCAAAGCTACATGCTACTACTCTTCCCTTTTCTAAATACAAGTTTTTCTAGAGATTTCAAATAAACTACCACATACGAATGTACATAGACATAGTTTAAAGCGTAGATTCATTTATTTTGATCCGTATGTAATCATTTGTTAAAATATCTAGAAAAACAAATATTTAGAAACGAAGGGATTATATAGCAAAATGTAAACATTCTTGAAAGTTTTCAAAAAACAAAATCATGATATTTTAGAGTGGTTGGTTAAGAAATAATGGGAAAGAACGGGAAGAATGAGATCCACCCACATGGAGAAAATCTGGTTGGTGTACAATTTTAGTAGCCAACTGCTCAAGGCCCCCGTACCCCCGCGTCGCCTCCCCGAGCAGGGCGACCGGGGCGGCCCCTTCTTCCTTGCCGCCTAGAGCTCCGCCACCCCCTCTCCCTCACGCCACTGTTGCCAGCTGCCGCGGCCGAGCGTTGCCGGCTCGGCGCCGTCGGGTAAAACTACAACCAGCTCTATGCCTAGGGCATGCCCACGCCGCTGAAAAAAATACCGAAAGCATCTTGTGGTGGAGAACCTCGGCGTCTCGTGTCCGGCCAATGTGGCACCAAGTTCAAACAGGTTGGGGTGAACACCAGGGAAAACTACGCCAACATATATAGCAATTGCAGGAAAAAGCTTGTGTACATCACAAGTTCGCAACGATGGAGAGGCCGGGTTATCTCTTTTCCAAAAAAACTAATGTAGAAGTTGTTGGATTATGTGCCTGAAAGAGGTAAATACAACTGTGGTGCTTCAACTTGCCATGGATATTCAGTTTAGTGCTTGAACCTTAAAAATTCGCCGAACTGGTTCTTGGCACGGACACGCATATACGGTGCTAATCACACTCCTAGACGTAAAGTGCGTCGAGGTGGTGTGGCACAAACATGGCGTGAGGCCCACTTATAACTACAAAATATAATTACTTGAATACTATATGTCTCTATGACTAATGGGCCCCCCTGTCAGTACCTTAGCAAAAGGTAAATACAACGGTGGTGCTTCAACTTGCCACGGATATTCAGTTTAGTGCTTGAACTTTAAAAATACGCCGAACTGGTTCTTGGCACGAACACGCATATATGGTGCTAATCACACTCCTAGACGTAAAGTGCGTCGAGGTGGTACCGTATATTCTGATGTGGCACAGACATGGCGTGAGGCCCACTTATAACTACGAAATACAATTACTTGAATACTATATGTCTTTATGACTAATGGGCCCGCCTGTCAGTACCTTAGCAAAAATAAAATAGAAAATGCGCTTGACAGGGATCGAACAAGCAGCCTGACGCTTGGTTGCTGCTCGCGCTAGTCATCACACCGAACAAGTTTTAATTATAAAATTGGCCCCTCAAACTTGGTATATTGAGACGGAAACTCCTGTGTCCTGAAATGGTCTGCAGCCAGTGGCCCATATTGCACACGTTATTTAAAAAATGTAAAAATACTAAATAATAATCATGATAATAAAAGTAAGATTCAAATATTCATGTGTTATGAAAAATTACCGCATGCCATAAAAAAACTGTGTGCACACAAAGTAAATATATAGAGGTGTAACCACTTGGCATGAGTGGTAAGCTATATCAAAAAAAAAAGAGGTGTACCGTATACAATAAAATAAATTACTAAGCAATATTCCTGTAATATTTAGAAATATGAACTTATTGTTTACAAAAACTCCCTCCTCCCTGTAATGTAAGATATTTTTTTAAACTAGTGTAGTGTCAAAAAACGTCTTACATTATGGGGCAGGGGGAGTACTATTTTTAGAAAATAATTATTATTTATAAAAACTATTTTAAATGTTAGTATTTACAAACATTTTTAAACACTCATGGATTATATTTAAATAGTATTTTAAAATAATAAGTTAATATTTCTAAAAATTACATGAACATTTTTAGGTAAGATAGTTTATTACATACCTCTGTATATTTATTGCGTGCAGACGGATATTTGTGTAGCATGAAGTAATTATTAATTACACATGAATATCAAATCTAGATTTTATTATTGACATAATTTTTACATTAAAAAAATAACGTGCGGTAAATGGGCCACAAGCTGCAACCCATTTATGTATACAGGAGTTTTTGGTTCAAATACATTAAGTATGTGGGGCTGACGTTGACATGGAAATATGTTTGGTGGAGTGATAGCGAAATTTTCCCCAAGGGTCAGGTCGCAGGTCCAGTACATTTTTAGGGGTGCTAGGGTGGGGGTCGGAGTTAGAGTGATTTTTTCTGGTGTGTGGATGGGGGGTGGGGGGGGGGGGCACGACGATGGGTAATAGTTGGGGGTGGGGGTCGGTCGACTAACCAAAGTTAAATTTGCGGTTGAGTGGTTTCTAGTCAGTCCCTTATATCTTATCATACAAATGTGAGACTCTTTGTTAGTAAATTGATATTCACCGACATGCGTGATACTAAATCTCAATTTTGATTATTATTTAAAAATCCATACAAGATATATAGTATTTGTTGTTACAAATAAAGCTGAGATCAAATATTGCAAGAATCAGTGCCTTCAGTCTCGCGCTGAAGTATCCCTAGTCATGCTGATCAGCACGCTGCCATTCGTAACTTGATTAAGAAAACTACGTGCAGTGAAACTAACTAACCTGGATGGAGCAAGCAAGCTTAACGAGTGCGAACAGTACAATAAGTAGCCAGCGTGCTAGGACCCTATGCCGTGGTCCTAGCCGGCGGTGGTACCACCGCCTCGACGGCTTCCGGCCGACGATCCTTCTGGCCATGCCGATCAGCATGCCTATGGACACCAAGCTCCGTGGCCCACACCTCCATGTCCTCGTCGGTGTCGGTGGTCGCCGGGCTGTGGTGGTGGTGGTGCCCAACGCAGCCGTCCTTAAGGCACCCCACCATGGCGCACATGAGCAGCCTCACGGCAACGACGGCCGCGACGACGATGAGCACAGCGAGGAAGTAGTCCAGCGCCGTTCGGTGGACGTGCTGGCACTCGGCGACGCCCATGCACACCATTGTCCAGGCGCAGCTCATGCAGTCACGCATAGCAGCTCGCTGCGATCGAGCTGGCTATATAAGATAAGTTGAGAGAGAGAGAAGGGATTCCTTGCTTGGCTTGGGGCAGGGGAGAGGATGGAGATGGTTGCACCTCTGCTGAGCTGTGCCTTCCTTTGGCCTTCTCATTTTATTTTTGGAAGATCCTTGCAGCTTTTGGAATGCGGTTGCATATTCGGACGGTGACTGATCAATGGCTTTTTCTTCAAAGTGCTCGTGGAGTGGGCTCAGGTGCAGCTTGAGCTGCAAGGGACCGAGACATTGGCGATGCTGCTCCAGAGCTGAGCAAAGTAACAAGTATAGTGTCGGAAAGTTGATCTAATCCAACCAAGATTTGCCAGTTTATATATACGATAAAGCGGTTGCAATTGTAAGAGCGCGAGAAAACTAGCCTGTTCATAGGAAGCGAAATCTTATATCACTGGACGGTTTTCTCTGGCATCTAAAATCCATCTATACAACGCTTAGACTCTGGCAAAATATCGAAAACTACCTAATACCACCACCACCCTATCCATATCATTCCTTGGGCGCTTGTTGAAAATGACACTTCCACAAACTGCTAATCCAGCGTTATGTGAAAACCTTGATCATCATATTTGTACCAAAGAAAGCACCGGTGAAGCTTGACGAAT
Organism: Aegilops umbellulata; assembly: GCA_032464435.1. Taxonomy (NCBI): domain Eukaryota; kingdom Viridiplantae; phylum Streptophyta; class Magnoliopsida; order Poales; family Poaceae; genus Aegilops; species Aegilops umbellulata. Next base: position 102,978,334 of record CP136060.1, on the reverse strand, counting down.
CCCGCAGCAACAAACTTATGCACACGAAGACCACAAGAGCCTCTGAGCAAGAGGCAGGCGTTAATCTCATTCCATCATTTGTAGTAAACTTCAATTGGGCGGTCAAAACCAGCGACAGATCCGACCAATCTGTTGGTAATCACCTCTGCTGACCTAAATCCTACCTGCAAGCACAGCTGCATGGTTTACAACGATTCTGCTGCAGGGAACTGGAAAAGAACATAGCATTAGTTGCCGGTATAGAACGCACCTTGTCCAGAAGTACCTCCCGGAATTTCTCAGGGCATATACAGATATATTTGAAGTTTTCTTTGGCAAACTGAAATCCACCAGAAAAAAAAAAGGAAAGGACAATGTGAGTTAACTTCACCCCATGAAAGATTGAGAAGAAATAATTGTTTCAACGATGGATCAGGATTTTTGTTACTACTCACTCTAAGATGCATAAGATTGTGTGATCAGGGGAAACAAAAGCAGGTTGGGTGAGAGTAAGACCCCAACGAAAATGATGAAAGACTTTTTCAGAAAGAAAAACACATAAATGAGGAAAGACGAGGAAGCAATTCAAACCAAGGAGTACATCTAGCTTTGAAACGAGCAAGGGACCAAAAGAACAGTTCAATGCAACATACTCATGGCTACCCTTCAGGCCTTCACAGAGTTAGAGCTCTAAAATTGAAACTACCATCTAAAGCTAAAAACAAATCATGTAGCATCAGTCATCAGTCTGACAATCAGAAATTACCTCTGACACTAATCTGTTTTTCCTATACGAGGTCCAAGGTTGAGGCTCCATGACAAAAATCCCTCCCTGCAAAACAAGAGAAGCCAGCGGAAAGAAGACAAGGTATTGTTAGTTTTTCCTCTTACCACAGAGATCCAATTTAGGGTCAGCAAAAGAGAAATAGATACCGGTCTTAGAAGACTCCATATCTTCACAAACAAAGTGATTATGCCATCATCACCCCAGTTCAGGTGGATCCATTTTGTCACGCTCAAACTGCAAGAGAACAAAAGCACAACCAATCAAGATGACATTCAATTTGGATAGTGACTAATACAAATAAACCAAAAAATCTCTGACATGTCTCGCTTGTAAATTTGCAACTTACCACATGATGGTGTCATACTGTTCTGCATATTTGTGTTTGCTCTGTACAAAATTTTCAGACCGAAAAGAGACGATTTCAAAAAGATCAGGTTGTTCGTGCTTAGAAATATTTCCATTTGGCATTTCAGATACCACTTCTTCAGGACAGCTCTTAGTTGTGGAGTCTGACGAGTTATGAACCTTGGCACTTTCTGGAGCCATGTTGCCTGTTCGAGATATCCTTCTTAAATTCCAGTTAGCAAGGTCAATCAAACCTACAAGGTTAATATCAGAATCAGTTTCATTTGACAAACCCAACACAGCCAACCATACTACATTGGGCAAGCCAAGAACACACAAACATTACGTAACTACAAGGGACTATTCAGTTATGGTTGACAATATTTATTGGTAATCTGTCAAATACTATTACTTAATTACAGACCATGCATCTAACGTCAGAAAATTACAGAAATCCAAGTCTGACTGTCATAAATGCACATTCTGCTAAGGAACAAATTAACATTATAAATCTCATATAGAGTTTCATAATTTCAAGATAAGTTCAGTTATCAATAGAAAAACATTGAATTTGTGAACAGGAAGGTGTGGGCATCAGCAAGGATGTTATGCCATTTAAAAAAATGTCGCACCAAATTCTACTTCTTTAGACTTGCAACCACAACATGCCTCACAAGCATTGTGTCAATACAATAATTACGAACTACTAACAACACTGAGCTGGGATATGCAATAACTGGTCAAACAGGACTAGATTTTCTTATTCGCATTTAATATTGTTCAGAAATGAGCATTAATGCTCTCAGCGCGCAACATTATATATATAAAAACACAAAATGTACATAAAGGCTGCTGAGAGACAAGCATCAATCAGATATTCAGATTGTTTTTTGAAAGACTCCAGCTACCAGGTACTTCATGCTCTTAAAACAAACAGTATGAAATCTGTATTACAAATATACAATGTTACTTCATTAAATATTACAATAACAGTTTAAACCTTTATCGATGTCAACTCCAAGGATGCTTTGACATTCAAACTTCATCGCTGCACAAGGTAAAGAAAATTAGAGATGAGAAACTGTGTTTGACAGGAAATTTATTTAGAGAAAAACATTCAATATCTCTCTCTTGCAATTGTGGCATCTGCCCCAAAAAAATTGTATATGTCACTTGTGATTTATTGATTTCTAGCAAATGAGTGTCAGAAGAGTCACTAAGTCATCAATGCACAGAATAATGAATCAAAAGACCAGCTACAGCTAATTGGCATTCAGTTCTTGTACGGTCAAGAGTTGTCAAATGAAAACTATGCTATTGCAGACCATAATAATAATAGGTTAACAAAGGTAGCTGACATGCTTATGTAGGGTAGTCTCAACTGTATTACAAGTGGCAACCTACAATAGATGGCACATACTCGATTAAAATTATCCTAACGTAACCATATGAATAAATCAAAGAATATTTACAATAATTAGCTAAATAATGCTTATGTTAATATGGATAAGACTTTCATATTCAACAATAGAAACTAAAACAATGTAACCGCACAGTAACAGCAGTCTGGTAATTCAAGAACAGAAGCTATCTCTACTCCTATAAAAGACTCAGTTGGTGATGATGGGTGTGTCTGCCATCCGTCATTTCTGACCATTAGATCTGCACCTGACGGCTGTGAGGTAAGTTGTGGAATTTTTGCAACAATAGCCCACTTCTCTGCTCCAATTTGCGGAAAATCCCTTATTATCTTATAAGCAACCACATCCCTCCCTCACCTCATCAAAACAGCCTGAGAAATATATTTTGAGTGAAAAGTAATATATTTTTAGTGGTATATATGTATATCAAAATAAGAGTGTTTTCTTTCAAGTTTGTGAACAAGTACTATTCTACTTTGGATCCATTGCAACGCACGGGCACATTGCTAGTAACATTGAAGTTGAAAGACATGGGAATAAGACCGGAAGATCATTAACCAAACAAAACAGAACAAATTATTATCCCCAGAACATTACCTATACCGATTGTGACCAAACCTTGGTTGCATCCAATATCGAGACAATCCTTGCCTGCAAACCACTCCTTCTTGAATATCTCAAGGCGGGGATCTTCACCGACGTTACGATCAATCTGTTGAACATCAAAAGATTGAAGTTATCAGCTAAGATTAGTTGATCCAGCCATCGAGTGCCTTTTTATCGTATTAAGTGAACTATCATGTGCAGCATAGAACAATTAAATGTCCAATCTAATGAATAGACCCTCTATCCATCTATCTGCCTCCTTTGTACGGGTGAATTTAGCATAAGCAGATCTGTGAAAACAAGTACATGCAATTAGGCTCCATGCTTGCTTACTCCTTCTCTGCCAATAGCCATTACAGTAACACCTTGGGGCATTTATTAATCAGAAATTATACTACATGTCCAATATGGGGTCAAAGGCTCAAAGCAGTGGTGATTGTTGTGCCCCTGAAATTCGACAGCCATGTCACACACAGTACCACAATGGTTGGATTGTCTAAACCAATGAAATGATGAACTAATGCTATGGCGTAAAAGCGGCAATTTAACACCAAAATACCCAACAGATAACGTCTATGCTGGCCTACCACAAACTAGAATCAAACAAAACAAGTATATTCATCTCACTCCAGTTTCCATTCAATACAAACAAAGGAACCACGGGCCCTCGTTGCAAAACTCAAGTTCTGCAAGCTCTGAGACACAAATCGACGCAGAAACCTATTAGCGCATTTCATCAAATAGTTAGGGCGCGTCCTAAGCAAAAGCTCCACCGCTTTCAGCTAAGAATCCTAGTCCGTATAAACCATGCCAGTCCCAGGAACATAGCAATCTCCAGCAAATCATTTCACCAAATAACTACACGGCATGCACAACACAATGACGATTCACCGTTTGTTAGAGAGAGGCCACAGAGTGGAGGGGAGAAGCGCGGTTCAACTCACTCGGTAGCCGTAGTAGTTCCTGTAGTTTCCGTAGATGAAGGCACCTCCCTTGTTCTTCCGCTTCTTCCCTCTACCTCCACCCCCACCATCTGCCCCGCCGCCGCCGCCACCACCACCACCGCCGTTTCCTCCTCTTCCCTGTGCGTCGCTCTGTTTCCTCTCCGCCTCTCCTTTGGGCCCCTTGGCCGCGGCAGGTGGCTGCGCGACGCCCTCTGGCGTAGCCGTGGTAATCATCCTCTGAGGAGGGGTGGCTCTCTTCGCCGCCGCCTTGTCTCGCTTCGCGCGGACGGTAGTGGGGAACAGCGCGCGGACGGCGAGGCGGAGGAAGAAACCCTTCGAGGCGAGAGGGTTTGCGGCGCCACCGACTTGAGCAGCGAAACAGAACAGGCCAGCGCACCTGAAAGAAAAAGAAAAAGGAGGAAGGACACGGCAAACAGACCTGGCCAGATGGGCCGGCCTGGCCTAAGCGGGCCAGGCACGGCACGGCCCATCCAGGCACGGCACAACAAGTAAACGGTCCGGCCCACCGACATGTTTAGCTAGCCTTTTTGGGCTGTTTTGGGAGCTAATATATATAAAAAAATAAACGTTTTGTGTCGTGCCGGCACTCGTACCCAGCCTCGCGGCCGAGGCACGGCACTAGACGGGTCACGTGCCAGCACAACTTGATTATAAACATGTCATGTCAGGCAGCGGGCTATTGGGCCACCACGCCAGGACCGGCACATTTGGCCACCTTTGCCCACGAACAGCAAGGAAATTACACGTAAGCCATATGGTCCATTCAAATTTTAGTTTTGAGTATGGGCAGGCATTTGCACTTTTTTTAAGGAACTTGCGTTGGTTCATTCATATTTAAAGTTTGAGTGCACATGTACAATCTGTTTGTCGCGGGGATTTCGCAGCAATACTCATGATTCGGGGGATTTGTGCAGCGAAGTATACAATGAGGATCTAGGACGGGATTCACACAGGGATTTACGTACCCAAGATCACACCTTTTGTCTTAGAGATGACACCCTACTCCTGTTGTATGTTTAAATCAAGACTCGTTCGAGGATTTTCAATACAAGTGATAGAGTAATCTAGTTGGATCTTGTGTGTATCTAGCTTGATCTGGAAATGTGTATGTTGGGGAGCAGGTCATCCCTATGAACACTATACCAACTCTCCAAGCACCAAGTGGACCGATGAGAAGAGTGCGTGCAAGAGCTATACCAAGGTTAACTCTCTCCTTATTGAGCTTCCCTTTGATTCATTCGAGACATGACTAGTACCTCAAGCGGAGACACTTCGCATACCCGGGTACCAAGAAAGCAGACATGAAGAAGCTAAGGACCAAGGATAAGTTTAGATGAAAGTGGAGCAAGGAGGGGAAGATGGAGACAGTTGGCGCCTGAAGATAGTTGGACGTCCAAACTCCAAAGCGGACGCGCCAGACAAAGTCGGACACCGCAGCTCTCTAGACAAGTGTCTGGGCTAATCATCTAGGTGACGGACGGATCATCCGGACAGGATCCCGGATCATCCGGGCAATAGACGAACGTCTGGACACCGTCCAAGACTATTCAATTGTGGCACCAGAAGGCACCCTTAGGCTTCGCATGATGTTGGACGATCCGGCTACCACCCTGGACGTCCGGGCATCCCTAGAGGCCACAACTCAGTTGGACCATCCAGGTAGCTAGCCGGATCATCCGGATGATACTCGGGTCATCCAATTAAATTACTAGGTACTTTTGTTTCTTGGTAATGATTCTAATGTTCATGAGAATATGATGTTGCCTAAATTGGATACATTTGTTTTCTTACGAATGAAGGGTCTAGCAAGGACAAGAAGGATGAACACTGGAGCATGATCAAGTATGGAGACGATGGCGCGCGCAAGGGGAACAAGAACAGAGTTTCTAGTGGAGTTTTCAATACTTTGAAGACACCATGATGACATACAAGGACATGGACAAAATATAGAAGACAACCTTTCATAATTTTTGTCCATAGCTTAATATAGGTGTTGTGCCACCTTATTTTTTGGCTAGGCCCATGTAATTTTGAAATAACACTTCATAGGATATTTTTAGAGTCCGTATGGTAAGGGAAATGACTCAGGAGGTGTCTTAGTCCCACCTTGCCAAGGGTGGACGAAATCCCCTTTATTTTTTCCTATAAATACAACCCTTAAAGCACCTATTAGACTTGAGTTTTGTTTAGTTAAAGTTCGCCATAGTTGTAACACGCACTTCGTTTGTGTTCAACAACCAGACCAAGACGTCACAAAACTCCATTTGATTAGTAAAGCTTGCCTCTTAAATTCGCAATACTTAGATTGCAATATCAGTTTCTTGCTTGTTCTTGGTTTGCGTGCAGGATATAGACCCTCGTGGTCAGGTTGATCGTGCTCCGGCGTGGTCAATAACCTTTCAGAGTTGGTTTAGTGATTGTTAAGGCGCGACGTCTTTGCACGTTCATAGTCAAATCATCAAAGTCTACTCCACCAAAAACAATACCTCTCATCGAAGCATTGGGACCTTCGCCTCTATGAGGGTACCTACCAGGACATCCGGCCTTGCCTGCACGCAAATCGGCTCAAGTGTCCATGCACTCTTTTCCTTCGTCCCTATTTGCACTTGGACTATAAAAAGACGGCCCCTCCTCTCTATTATGGTTAGCAAATCATATTATTTGATCTTGAGAGAGCTTTGTTCATCTACCCCTCTACTAGGAGATCTAGAACCTCCTTTGGCAAAGATCCCCCAGTGGATATCATGGCCTCCTCCCTTAGGTGTTGGAGAAGACTACCTCTTCAGACCTCAATTCCTCTAGCGATTGGGAAGAACTACCTTTACTATTTCCTTTTGTTACATTTGAATCCCTTGAACTTGTATGAGATTTGCGGATTTTGTGGATGTGTGACGACTTCTTATCACCGAGTGTTGCTCCTCTTATGTTTGTTCTTGACTTCATCCTTCTCCAACATCCAAGCATGATAATATCTCTAAATTAGGGTTCCACCCTACATCATCTTGGATCAGAGCACGGTTGATTCACATCTTGGATTCCCAACCCCTCACTTTCTAGCCTATTTTTGTTGATTTTTTCCCTAATTCAAAATTCCCCACCATACCGATTTTTTTTTTTGCATTTTGTTGGTTTTTGTGAGATTTTGTTGATTTGGATCCATGATTTTGTTGTTTGGTAAGTGGATCTAGCCTTCACCCACTGATACGTCTTTGACATATTTTTTTATTGTTTCATGCTATTATATTACCAATATTGTATGCTTTATATGCCATTTTGTACCACTTTTGTGGACTAACCTATTAACTTACTACCTAGTGCCACTTTCTGTTTTTTTGCCTATTTCTTTGTTTCGTAGAAAAGCCATGCCAAACAAAGTCCAAACACAATGAAAATTTTACGGTGATTTTTTCTGGACCAGAAGAGACCCTAGAAGCTTCGGGGATGCACCAGACGATGGGCGAGGGAGCCACAAGCTCAGGTGGTGGTCCCCCAGGGGGCACGCCAAGTGAGCTTGTGGGTCCCACATGGCTGGGTTTACCCTAATTCTTGGCCTATAAATTCCCTGAATTCCAGAAACCACCAGAGCGAGACCCGAAACAATTATTCCACCGCCGCAAGCCTCCGTTCTTCCGCGATCCCATGTAGAGGCCTCTGCCGGTACTCTGCTAGAGGGGGAAACCATTGGGGAGGTAATCTTCATAGACTTTGCTGCTTCCACCATGAAATTTGAGTAGTTTCCACATGGCCTACGGGTCCATAGCAGTAGCTAGATAGCTTTATCTCTCTCTCTCTCTCTCTCTCTCTCTCTATTTGATCTTCAATATAACGATCTCTTCGATGTATCTTTTTGCGGTGCGTTTTGTTGGTATCTGATGAATTGTGGGTTTATGATCAGATTATTCATTGAAAGTATTTCAGTCTACCCTAAGATATATATATATATATATATATGTGTGTGTGTGTGTGTGTGTGTGTGTGTGTGTGTGTTTGTGTGTGTGTGTGTGTGTGTGTGTGATTTTATAGCCTTGTATTTCTCTCAGATCCATCTATTTTCTTTGGCCAATTAGATTGATTTATCTTCAGTTGGAGAGGTGCTCGATAGTAGGTTCAATCTTGCGGTGTCCTTGCTTTGTGACAGAAAGAGTTGCAAGGCACGTACTGTTTTATTGCTACTAAGGGTAAAATGACGGAGTTCGAACATATTAATTGATCTTACTTTGTCTACATTATGTCATCATGCTCCAAGCATTACTCTGTTTGTTATGAACTTAATATCTTAAGACGCATGTTGGATAGCGGTCGAGTGGTGGAGTAATAGTAGTAGATGCAGATGAATTATTCGGTCTACTTGTCTTGGATGTAATGCCTATATGTTGATCATGCCATGAAGAATCATCACTATTCTATCAATTGTCCAACAATAATTTGTTTACCCACCATTGCTATGCTTATGAGAGAAATGCCTCTAGTGAACCTCTAGCTCCCGGTCCATTTTCCATATTTACTAAAACCCTAATAATTGCTCGTTGTTTTTACTTTATTATTATTTTATTTTATCTATCTACCACTATCAGATTTAATCCTTGCAATTGGTGAGAACAAGAGGATTGATAATTCTCTTGTTGTCATTGGGTGCAAGCATCTGCTTTGTGTGTGTGTGTGTGTGTGTGTGTGTGTGTGCAGGTTCCGCTTATCTTGTCTGTGTGGTGTCTCCTATTGGTTCGATAAACCTTGGTTCTTAACTAAGGGAAATACTTTTTGCTACTACACTACTTCGACCTTCCTCTTCGGGGAATTCGAACGCCTATCACAAGTAGCACCCACCATCCCATACTTTTCCAACCACAAATTCCACCCTAAAATCATCCCAAAAAAATTCTTCCCCATTCGAGTTCATCCTGAGCCAAATCCTCCATGAATTTACCTACCAAGACTATCCGGACACCATCCCGGATGATCCAGATACTGATACATCTCCAACGTATCTACAATTTTTGATTGCTCCATGCTATATTATCTACTGTTTTGGACTATATTGGGCTTTATTTTCCACTTATATATTATTTTTGGGACTAACCTATTAACCGGAGGCCCAACCCAGAATTGTTGTTTTTTGCCTATTTCAGTGTTTAAGAGAAACAGAATATCAAACGGAATCCAAACGGAATAAAATCTTCGGGAACGTGATTTTCTCACCGAACATGATCCAGAGGACTTGGACCCTATGCCAAGGCATCGAAGAGGCGGTCACGAGGGTGGGCCCCCCCCCTAGGGTGCGCCCCCTGCCTCGTGGACCCCTCGAAGCTCCACCGACGTACTCCTTCCTCCTATATATACCTACGTACCCCCAAACGATCAGAACAGGAGCCAAAAACCTAATTCCACCGCCGCAACCTTCTGTATCCACGAGATCCCATCTTGGGGACTGTTCCGGAGCTCCGCTGGAGAGGGCCGTCATCACGAAGGGCTTCTACATCATCATAGCCTCCCCGATGAAGTGTGAGTAGTTTATCTCAGACCTTCGGGTCCATAGTTAGTAGCTAGATGGCTTCTTCTCTCTTTTTGGATCTCAATACAAAGTTCTCCCCCTCTCTTGTGGAGATCTATTCGATGTAATCTTCTTTTTGCGGTGTGTTTGTTGAGACCGATGAATTATGGGTTTATGATCAAGTCTATCTTTGAATAATTTTTTAATCTTCTCTGAATTCTTTTATGTATGATTGGTTATCTTTGCAAGTCTCTTCGAATTATCAGTTTGGTTTGGCCTACTAGATTGGTTTTTCTTGCCGTGGGAGAAGTGCTTAGCTTTGGGTTCGATCTTGCGGTGTCCTTTCCCAGTGACAGAAGGGGCAGCAAGGCATGTATTGCATCATTTCCATCGAGGATAACAAGATGGGGTTTATTTCATATTGCATGAATTTATCTCTCTACATCATGTCATCTTGCTTAAAGTGTTACTCTGTTTTTAACTTAATACTCTAGATGCATGCTGGATAGCGGTCGATGAGTGGAGTAATAGTAGTAGATGCAGGCAGGAGTTGGTCTACTTGTCACGGACGTGATGCCTATATACATGATCATACCTTAGATATTCTCATAACTATGCTCAATTATGTCAATTGCTCAAAAGTAATTTGTTCACCCACCGTAGAATATTTATGCTCTTGAGAGAAGCCACTAGTGAAACCTATGGCCCCCGGGTCTATTCTCATCATATCAATCTCAATCACTTTAATCTTGCTTTGCTTTTTTATTTTGCCTTTTACTTTTTACTTTGCATCTCTATACCAAAAATACCAAAAACATTATCTATCAGTTCTCACTCTCGTAAGTGACCGTGAAGGGATTGACAACCCCTAATCGCGTTGGTTGCGAGTTGCTATCGTTTTGTGCAGGTATGAGGGACTTGAGCGTGGCCTCCTACTGGATTGATACCTTGGTTCTCAAAAACTGAGGGAAATACTTAGGCTACTCTGATGCATCATCCTCTCCTCTTCGGGGAAAACCAACACAAGCTCAAGAGGTAGCAAGAAGAATTTCTGGCACCATTGCCGGGGAGGCTTACGCAAGGTCAAGTCAAGATTTGGACTCCCGACAACGAGCAATTTCTGGCGCCGTTGCCGGGGAGTCTACGCAAAAAGTCAACATACCAAGTACCCATCACAATCCCTATCTCTCGCATTACATTAGTTGCCATTTGCCTCTCGTTTTCCTCTCCCCCACTTCACCCTTGCCGTTTTATTTGCCTTCTCCTTCTCCTTCTCCTTCTCCTTCTCCTTCTCCTTCTCCTTCTCCTTCTCTTTTTCCGTTTGCCTTTTTTCTCGCTTGCCTTTTGTTTGCTCGTGTGTTGGATCGCTTGTTTGTCGCGATGGCTCAAGATACTACCAAATTGTGTGACTTCACCAATACCAATAATAATGATTTCCTTAGCACTTCGATTGCTCCTCTTGCAAATACTGAATCTTGTGAAATCAATACTGCTTTGTTGAATCTTGTTATGAAAGATCAATTCGCTGGCCTTCCTAGTGAAGATGCCGCTACTCATCTTAATAGCTTCGTTGATTTATGTGATATGCAAAAGAAAAAAGATGTCGATAATGATTTCGTTAAATTGAAGCTATTTCCTTTTTCGCTTAGAGATCGTGCTAAAGCTTGGTTTTCGTCTTTGCCTAAAAATAGTATTGATTCTTGGAACAAGTGCAAATATGCTTTTATCTCTAAGTATTTTCCTCCCGCTAAGATTATCGCTCTTAGAAATGATATTATGAATTTTAAGCAACTTGATCATGAACATGTTGCACAAGCTTGGGAGAGAATGAAATTAATGCTTCGTAATTGTCCTACTTATGGTTTGAACTTATGGATGATTATACAAAAAAAATATGCCGGATTGAATTTTGCTTCTAGAAATCTTTTAGATTCGGCCGCGGGAGGCACTTTTATGGAAATTACTTTAGGAGATGCTACTAAACTCCTAGATAATATTATGGTTAATTATTCTCAATGGCACACTGAAAGATCTACTAATAAAAAAGTGCATGCGATAGAAGAAATCAATGTTTTGAGTGGAAAGATGGATGAACTTATGAAATTATTTGTTACTAAAAGTGTTTCTTCTTATCCTAATGATATGCCTTTGTCTTCTTTGATTGAGAATAATAATGAATCTATAGATGTGAATTTTGTTGGTAGGAATAATTTTGGCAACAACGTGTATAGAGGGAATTTTAATCCTAGGCCTTATCCTAGTAATCCTTCTAATAATTATGGAAATTCCTACAACAACTCTTATGGAAATTTTAATAAGATGCCCTCTGAATTTGAGAATAGTGTCAAAGAGTTTATGAATTCACAAAAGAATTTTAATGCTTTGCTTGAAGAGAAATTGCTTAAAGTTGATGATTTGGCTAGGAACGTTGATAGAATTTCTCTTGAGGTTGATTCTTTAAAGCTTAGATCTATTCCTCCTAAGCATGATATCAATGAGTCTCTCAAAGCCATGAGAATTTCCATTGATGAGTGCAAGGAAAGAACCGCTAGGATGCGTGCTACGAAAGATGCCTTTATTAAAGCGTGTTCTTCCAATTCCTATGACAATCAAGATGAAGATCTAAAAGTTATTGATGTGTCCCCTATCAAATCTTTGTTTTGCAATATGAATCTTGATGAAACTGAATATGATCTTCCTTTACCTAGAAGGCGTTCTAAAAATTCAGAGTATTTAGACCTTTATGATGAAATTGATGAAAGTGGGATTGAAAGAAATAAAACCCTAGATGTTGCTAAACCCACTATATTGGATTTCAAGGAATTTAATTATGAAAGTTGCTCTCTAATTGATTGTATTTCCTTGTTGCAATCCGTGCTAAATTATCCTCATGCTTATAGTCAAAAGAAAGCCTTTACCGAACACATTGTTGATGCCTTGATGCAATCCTATGAAGAAAAACTTGAGTTGAAAGTTTCTATCCCTAGAAAACTCTATGATGAGTGGGAACCTACTATTAAAATTAAAATTAAAAATCATGAGCTTTATGCTTTGTGTGATTTGGGTGCTAGTGTCTCCACTATCCCCAAAACTTTGTGTGATTTGCTAGATTTCCATGATTTTGACGATTGCTCTCTAAATTTGCATCTTGCGGATTCCACTATAAAAAAACCTATGGGTAGAATTAATGATGTTCTTATTATTACAAATAGGAATTATGTGCCCGTAGATTTTATCGTTCTTGATATAGATTGCAATCCTTCTTGCCCTATTATTCTTGCTAGACCTTTCCTTAGAACGGTTGGTGCGATTATTGATATGAAGGAAGGGAATATTAGATTTCAATTTCCATTAAAAAAGGGCATGGAACACTTTCCTAGAAATAAAATAAGATTGCCATATGAAACTATCATGAGAGCTACCTACGGATTGCCTACCAAAGATGGCAATACCTAAATCTATGCTCGCTTTTATGCCTAGCTAGGGGCGTTAAACGATAGCGCTTGTTGGGAGGCAACCCAATTTTATTTTGAGTTTTTGTTTTTGCTTATATTTAGGAATAAATAATCCATCTACCTTCTGTTTAGATGTGGTTTTGTGTTTTAATTAGTGTTTGTGCCAAGCTAGACCTACTGGATCTTCTTGGATGATAGTTATTTGATCTTGCTGTAATTTCCAGAAACTTTGCGCTTAGTGCCCGAATTATTAAAAATCACCAGAACGTGATAAAATTCTGATTCTATGCTGATAAATAAACAAATTGTCTAGGTCGTCTAAGTTTGGTAGTTTTTTTGGAGTTTCAGAAGTTTGCGTTAGTTACAGATTACTACAGACTGTTCTGTTTTTGACAGATTCTGTTTTTCGCGTGTTGTTTGCTTATTTTGGTGAATCTATGGCTAGTATTGGAGGGTATGATCCATAGAGAACTTGGAATACAGTAGGTTTAACACCAATATAAATCAATAATGAGTTCATTACAGTACCTTGAAGTGGTTTTATGTTTTCTTTCTCTAACGGAGCTCACGAGATTTCTATTGAGTTTTGTGTTGTGAAGTTTTCAAGTTTTGGGTGAAATCTTTTGATGGATTATGGAACAAGGAGTGGAAAGAGCCTAAGCTTGGGGATGCCCATGGCACCCCCAAGATAATCCAAGGACACCAAAAAGTCAAAGCTTGGGGATGCCCCGGAAGGCATCCCCTCCTTCGTCTACTTCCATCGGTATTTTACTTGGAGCTATATTTTTATTCACCAACATGATATGTGTTTTGCTTGGAGCATCTTGTATTATTTGTGTCTTTGTTTGTTAGTGTGCCACAATCATCCTTGCTGTACACACCTTTGAGAGAGCCATCTATGAATTAAATTTTGTTAGAATATTCTTTGTGCTTCACTTATATTTTTTGAGCTAGGCAGTTTTTGCTCTATGTGCTTCACTTATATCTTTTGAGCGTGATAATTTTGCTCTGTGTGCTTCACTTAGATTTTTTAGAGCACGGTGGTGGACTTGTTTTAAAGAAAATATTTATCTCTCATGCTTCACTTAGATCATTTTGAGAGTCTTAATAGCATGGTAAATTGCTTAATATTAATATGCTTGGTATTCATGATTTGTGAAATTTTCTTTTGAGTGCGTTGAATACTAAGAAAAGATTGAAGCATGATAATTGTTTTGAGATATGGAGGTGATAATATTAGAGACATGCTAGTGGAAGTAGTTGTGAATTTAAAGAATACTTGCATTGAAGTTTGTGATTCCCGTAGCATGCACGTATGGTGAACCGTTATGTAACGAAGTCGGAGCATGAGGTGTTTATTGATTGTCCTCCTTATGAGTGGCGGTCGGGGACGAGCGATGGTCTTTTCCTACCAATCTATCCCCCTAGAAGCATGCGTGTAATACTTTGCTTTGATAACTTCTAGATTTTTGCAATAAGTATATGAGTTCTTTATGACTAATGTTGAGTCCATGGATTATATGCACTTTTTCCCATCCTTCCACCATTGCTAGCCTCTCTAATACCGCGCACTTTTCGCCGGTATCATACACCCACCATATAGCTTCCTCAAAATAGCCACCATACCTACCTATCATGGCATTTCCATAGCCATTCCGAGATATATTGCCATGCAACTTTTCCACCGTTCCGTTTATTATGACACGCTCCATCATTGTCATATTGCTAGCATGATCATGTAGTTGACATCATATTTGTGGCAAATCCACCATTCATAATTCTTTCATACATGTCACTCTTGATTCATTGCATATCCCGGTACCCCACCGGAGGCATTCATATAGAGTCATATCTTGTTCTAAGTATCGAGTTGTAATTGTTGAGTTGTAGGGAAAATAAAAGTGTGATGATCATCATTTTTTAGAGCATTTTCCCAATTGAGGAAAGAATGATGGAGACTATGATTCCCCCACAAGTCGGGATGAGACTCCGGACGAAAAAAAAGAGGCCATAAAAAAGAGAAAAGGCCCAAATAAAAAAATGAGAGAAAAGGAGAGAAGGGACAATGTTAGTATCCTTTTACCACACTTGTGCTTCAAAGTCGCACCAAGATCTTCATGATAGAGAGTATCCTATGTTGTCACTTTCATATACTAGTGGGAATTTTCCATTATAGAACTTGGCTTGTATATTCCAATGATGGGCTTCCTCAAAATGCCCTAGGTCTTTGTGAGCAAGCGAGTTGGATGCACACCCACTTAGTTTCTTTTGTTGAGCTTTCATATACTTATAGCTCTAGTGCATCCATTGCATGGCAATCCCTACTCACTCACATTGATATCTATTAATGGGCATCTCCATAGCCCGTTGATACGCCTAGTTGATGTGAGACTATCTTCCCCTCCTTTTGTCTTCTCCACAACCACCGTTCTATTCCACATATAGTGCTATATCCATGGCTCACGCTCATGTATTGCGTGAAGGTTGAAAAAGTTTTGAAAATGTTAAAGTATGAAACAATTGCTTGGCTTGTCATTGGGGTTGTGCATGATTTAAATACTTTGCGTGGTGAAGATGGAGCATAGCCAGACTATATGAATTTGTAGGGATAACTTTCTTTGGCCATGTTATTTTGAGAAGACATAATTGCTTTATTAGTATGCTTGAAGTATTATTATTTTTTATGTCAATATGAACTTTTGCCTTGAATCTTTCGAATCTGAATATTCATACCACAATTAAGAAGTTTTACATTGAAATTATGCCAAGTAGCACTCCGCATCAAAAATTCTCTTTTTATCATTTACCTACTCGAGGATGAGCAGGAATTAAGCTTGGGGATGCCTGATACGTCTCCAACGTATCTATAATTTTTTATTGCTCCATGCTATATTATCTACTGTTTTGGACTATATTGGGCTTTATTTTCCGCTTTTATATTATTTTTGGGACTAACCTATTAACCGGAGGCCCAGCCCAGAATTGCTATTTTTTTGCCTATTTCAGTGTTTCAGAGAAACAGAATATCAAACGGAGTCCAAACGGAATAAAATCTTCGGGAACATGATTTTCTCACCGAACGTGATCCAGAGGACTTGGACCCTACGCCAAGGCATCGAAGAGGCGGTCACGAGGGTGGGGGGCGCCCCCTAGGGCGCGCCCCCTGCCTCGTGGGCCCCTCGAAGCTCCACCGACGTACTCCTTCTTCCTATATATACCTATGTACCCCCAAACAATCAGAACAGATGCCCATTTTGTTGAGCTTTCATATACTTATGGCTCTAGTGCATCCATTGCATGGCAATCCCTACTCACTCACATTGATATCTATTAATGGGCATCTCGATAGCCCGTTGATACGCCTAGTTGATGTGAGACTATCTTCCCCTCTTTTTGTCTTCTCCACAACCACCGTTCTATTCCACATATAGTGCTATATCCATGGCTCACGCTCATGTATTGCGTGAAGGTTGAAAAAGTTTTGAAAATGTTAAAGTATGAAACAATTGCTTGGCTTGTCATCGGGGTTGTGCATGATTTAAATACTTTGTGTGGTGAAGATGGAGCATAGCCAGACTATATGAATTTGTCGGGATCACTTTCTTTGGCCATGTTATTTTGAGAAGACATAATTGCTTTATTAGTATGCTTGAAGTATTATTATTTTTATGTCAATATGAACTTTTGTCTTGAATCTTTCGAATCTGAATATTCATACCACAATTAAGAAGTTTTACATTGAAATTATGCCAAGTAGCACTCCGCGTCAAAAATTCTCTTTTTATCATTTACCTACTCGAGGACGGGCAGGAATTAAGCTTGGGGATGCCTGATACGTCTCCAACGTATTTGTAATTTTTGATTGCTCCATGCTATATTATCTACTGTTTTGGACTATATTGGGCTTTATTTTCCACTTTTATTTTATTTTTGGGACTAACCTATTAACCGGAGGCCCAGCCCAGAATTGTTGTTTTTGCCTATTTCAGTGTTTCGGAGAAACAGAATATCAAACGGAGTCCAAACGGAATAAAATCTTCGGGAACGTGATTTTCTCACCGAACGTGATCCAGAGGACTTGGACCCTACGCCAAGGCATCGAAGAGGCGGTCACGAGGGTGGGGGGCGCCCGCCTAGGGCGCGCCCCCTGCCTCGTGGGCCCCTCTAAGCTCCACCGACGTACTCCTTCTTCCTATATATACCTACGTACCACAAACGATCAGAACAGGAGCCAAAAACCTAATTCCACCGCCGCAACCTTCTGTATCCACGAGATCCCATCTTGGGTCCTGTTCCGGAGCTCCGCCGAAGAGGGCCGTCATCACGGAGGGCTTCTACATCATCATAGCCTCTCCGATGAAGTGTGAGTAGTTTATCTCAGACCTTCGGGTCCATAGTTAGTAGCTAGATGGCTTCTTCTCTCTTTTTGGATCTCAATACAAAGTTCTCCCCCTCTCTTGTGGAGATCTATTCGATGTAATCTTCTTTTTGCGGTGTGTTTGTTGAGACCGATGAATTGTGGGTTTATGATCAAGTCTATCTTTGAATAATATTTGAATCTTCTCTGAATTCTTTTATGTATGATTGGTTATCTTTGCAAGTCTCTTCGAATTATCAGTTTGGTTTGGCCTACTAGATTGGTTTTTCTTGCCATGGGAGAAGTGCTTAGCTTTGGGTTCGATCTTGCGGTGTCCTTTCCCAGTGACAGAAGAGGCAGCAAGGCACGTATTGCATCGTTGCCATCGAGGATAACAAGATGGGGTTTATTTCATATTGCATGAATTTATCTCTCTACATCATGTCATCTTGCTTAAAGCGTTACTCTGTTTTTAACTTAATACTCTAGAAGCATGCTGGATAGCGGTCGATAAGTGGAGTAATAGTAGTATATGCAGGCAGGAGTCGGTCTACTTGTCACGGACGTGATGCCTATATACATGATCATACCTTAGATATTCTCATAACTATGCTCAATTCTGTCAATTGCTCAACAGTAATTTGTTCACCCACCGTAGAATATTTATGCTCTTGAGAGAAGCCACTAGTGAAACCTATGGCCCCCGGGTCTATTCTCATCATATCAATCTCAATCACTTTAATCTTGCTTTGCTTTTTTACTTTGCATCTCTATACCAAAAACACCAAAAACATTATCTATCAGTTCTCACTCTCGTAAGTGACTGTGAAGGGATTGACAACCCCTAATCGCGTTGGTTGCGAGTTGCTATCCTTTTGTGCAGGTACGAGGGACTTGAGCGTGGCCTCCTATTGGATTGATACCTTGGTTCTCAAAAACTGAGGGAAATACTTACACTACTCTGCTACATCATCCTCTCCTCTTCGGGGAAAACCAACGCAAGCTCAAGAGGTAGCAGATACCACCCCAGATCATCCGGCTACCCTTGTCGAAATTGAAAATTCAAAATAAAATAAAAACCACGGCCTCCACTACAACTTCCGCAAACCCTAACCTATTCCCACCACCATAACCTTCCGCAAAACCCCCATTTCGACCATATACACCCCACATTCCGCTACCAACCCAATTTAACCTATTTTCTTGAGATTTTGAGTTGCAGTTTCCATTTCCTGAGCTGTTTCGGCTAATTATGGACGATTCGACATCAATAACACCGCCACTCATCATCGCCACAAACTCGACATCGACAACGACCACTCCACCTTTTGACACCACGACCGTGAGCAAAGATAGTAACTTCGACGACATCATTTTACATTTCCTTGACTTTGCAATATAACCCCGAGCCTTTTGCGTTTGCCCGCCGAGACTATCCATTCGAGAATTGTTGGGCCACATTACTTGTGCACTTTAGTGATACATACTCCGCATAGCTTCAATTGTGTGCACATATCTTGTTATCATCTCTTGTGTCATAAGTTACTCCCGTGCATACATCATTGCTATCTTTGATCCAACATCTTGCATAAGTGGTCAAACAATCATACAAAAAACAAAAGAGAGGAAAAGATTTGAAGCAAAAGGAAAAGAAAATAAAGAACGTCTAATAAATAGCAATAGCATCGAGCCACATTGCATCTCATCTTGATATCATTGATCATCTTGGATCATCGTTGTGTGAGCTTCATCTTGGATCATACATATATAGCATACTTGCGATAGAAAGACGACATGTTTTCTCTTATAGGTTGCTGCTCAAGTACGTATCTCTCCCATTTGAGCAATCATGCTAGCGTCTATCTTGTATTGTGCAACACGAGCTTTTTCCATGGAAACATAGTTTGTGCTCATTCCTTGGTTGCACAAACCCACTTATCTGTGTGTGTGTGTGTTACGTGTGCCACTATAGCTATTGATCTATTTGTCTTGTAATTTCTGAATCTTCTTCAACATTATTAATATCTTGACTAACACTTGATTAAATTGTGTGCCACTCATCCTAACCAAGCTCCTATAAAAGCATTACTTGTGTAGGTGGAACCAATACCAATTCTACTACTTTCACGTTTCCATATTGAGTGATCATTGGATGCATCTTCAACTTTGGGAAAGGTAACTTGGTATTGTTCTTCTCATTTTCCCACTCATGTTTGCTCGAGTCTTGTGATGGAAAGGCCAAGTACTTCAAACCCGCTCTTCAGCAACAACAAAGATGCCAACAACTTTGTCGCCAACTCATCACTTTGTCCTACAAGGAGCTATGCATCAAGCAAATGAAGCCTTGAGTGCATCAACAAATTTGCTACCAACTTGCGTAAATTTGAAGCAAGGAACTGGGACTATCTTGACACCAAGTTGGCCATTCAAATGAATGAGATTCGCGAAATGATGGTCACTCTCAAGTCTTCTTCTTCATCTTCTTACTCATCACGACAGAGACACTCAAGCAACCACCCTTCTGACACATCTCCCAACGCAAGTCTACTATGAACTCGTACTCATCTTTGAGACAAATTTCAAAATCATCAAACTCCTCAAAATCAATTCCATGGCAATGGTTTACAAGACTGCCTACATGAGCGCGAACTATGTTGTCGTGAAGAACAAGTTGCACTAGAGCAAGATCAAGAATGACAACATCAACGCCAAGAAGAGCAAGAGGACGATGCCCTGCGGCAAGAACAATAATGCCATGAGTAGCAAGTGAATAAAGAACAACGAGCTCTATAAGGCCACTCATGCCTTGCATGAGCGCAATAGGAGAGTGCATGAACAAGAACAAGATCTACGCAAAGAATGAAAAGAGTTGAGGCAAAGGGCACGTATTCTTCGCCTTAAATGTCAAGATGATCATGAGGAGCAAGACGACATTGACCCTCCTCCACGCCAAGAATGAAACCACCACCGCAACAATTTAGAAACATTATAACTGTGCACCCTAGGAGCTTTCTCAGGCCATCACTAATTTTGGCCGTCAAATCGCTATCCCGAGCATTCTTGGACGTCCGATGTGCTTCTTGCTCTGGTGGTGTGGGCCGCTATTCCTGGCAAAAAATTGGAGGCCCATCCTTTGTTGGTACGAGTTTAACATCCGATCCCTAAAGAATGGTATAGATATGCTCCCCGTCCTCTCCCCTCCTCTCTCCTCCCTGTACGGCTCTACCCTACGTCCCTACCCCTCCTCTCCCAATCTCACCGCTGCTGTCGTCACCGCAAGAGAGAGATGGAGAGGCTACCAAAAAGGCGAGGATGGTCGGGGAGAGTCGTTGAACACATCACGGGAATTGAGCCACCCTCGAACCAGTTAACATCGTCTTCATCTTCGCAGGAAATTCACCATGCCGTCAACAAGATCTCGGTCCATGATCCATTCATCTCGCGCTAGAGGTATGACTAGTGCTTCGTCGCTGATTTCTGAAAAAAATAGGTTCCTCCTCTTGATTCGTATAGGTTAGCATTTGTGCAGATGGTGGAGGTGTCGGAGAAGGATGAGCAAGGGCTATAGCAGGGGAAGGAGGAGACGATGACCAACACGGCTCCTCCGACCAGGAAGACGCGGGCACTCCCGAAATCCATACCCACCTGTGATTTTTTGCCCCTGATTTTCTCTTCTTACGCGAGTAATTTTGGTTGTGTTCAGGCGGTTTTTTTGCGGGGTGTTCGGGTGGTGTTGGTGTGGAGCGCTCGACTCTTCTTGCTCTTGATTTTTTTAGTTGCTCTGAAATAGTGTAAATTGGGATGCTTTTGGATGCCATGATGATGGAGGCCAGGAAGGGGTTTATGGAGATGGAGAGGGAGAGGGGTCAGCTCCCAGTCGGCATGCAGGTCCTGAACATCGACGATCACCTTGTGTGCCTCAAAGTTCTGATGGTCCTCCTTCGATGCTGCCAGTATCATGGTCAGAGCCTGCTTGCACTTCGTTGTGTATATCTTTATAAGAAACTTCATTGTGTTGTAAGGCATATTATTACTCAAACGAGTAAACACAGTCACATCATCATCTTCAAGGACAAGATCAACGTGCTCCTGCCCTTCAGGCCCTTTGCCATGACGCCCACTACCTCTCCAGAAACCATAGTAATCACACGTATAAATTATTTCCAGTATACAATGATGTCTACTACACAACCTTCTTCTTGTAGACGTTGTTGGGCCTCCAAGTGCAGAGGTTTGTAGGACAGTAACATTTCTCTCAAGTGGATGACCTAAGGTTTATCAATCCGTGGGAGGCGTAGGATGAAGATGGTCTCTCTCGAACAACCCTGCAACCAAATAACAAAGAGTCTCTTGTGTCCCCAACACACCCAATACAATGGTAAATTGTATAGGTGCACTAGTTCGGCGAAGAGATGGTGATACAAGTGCAATATGGATGGTAGACATAGGTTTTTGTAATCTGAAAATACAAAAACAGCAAGGTAACTAATGATAAAAGTGAGCACAAATGGTATTGCAATGCATTGAAACAAGACCTAGGGTTCATACTTTCGCTAGTGCAAGTTCTCTCAACAATAATAACATAATTGGATCATATAACTATCCCTCAACATGCAACAGAGAGTCACTCCAAAGTCACTAATAGCGGAGAACAAAGGAAACGATTATTGTAGGTACGAAACCACCTCAAAGTTATCCTTTTTGATCGATCTATTCAAGAGTCCGTAGTAAAATAGCACGAAGCTATTCTTTCCGTTCGATCTATCCTAGAGTTCATACTAGAATAACACCTTAAGACACAAATCAACCAAAACCCTAATGTCACCTAGATACTCCAATGTCACCTCAAGTATCCGTGGGTATGATTATACGATATGCATCACACAATCTCAGATTCATCTATTCAAACCAACACAAAGTACTTCAAAGAGTGCCCCAAAATTTCTACTGGAGAGTCAAGACGAAAACGTGTCCCAACTCCTAAGCATAAGTTCAAAAACGGAACCCGCAAGTTGATCACCAAAACATACATCAAGTGAATCACGTGATATCCCATTGTCACCACAGATAAGCACATGCAAGACATACATCAAGTGTTCTCAAATCCTTAAAGACTCAATCCGATAAGATAACTTCAAAGGGAAAACTCAATCCAATACAATAGTGTAGAGGGGAAGAAACATCATAAGATCCAACTATAATAGCAAAGCTCGCGATACATCAAGATCGTATCACCTCATGAACACGAGAGAGAGAGAGAGAGAGAGAGAGAGAGAGAGAGATCAAACACATAGCTACTGGTACATACCCTCAGCCCTGAGGGTGAACTACTCCCTCCTCGTCATGGAGAGCGCCAGGATGATGAAGATGGCCACCAATGAGGGATCCCCCCTTCGGCAGGGTGCTGGAAGAGGGTCCCGATTGGTTTTTGGTGGCTGCAGAGGCTTGCGGCGGCGGAACTCCCGATCTATTCTGCTTTCTGATGTTTTTAGGGTATATGGATATATATTGGTGAAAGAAGTCGGTCAGGGGAGCCACGAGGGGCCCATGAGGGTGGGGGCGCGCCCAGGGGGGCAGGCGCGCCTCCCTGCCTCGTGGCCACCTCAAAGCTTCCCTGACGTCTGCTCCAAGTCTCCGGGATTGCTTCCGTTCCAAAAATAACTCTCCTGAAGGTTTCATTCCGTTTGGACTCCGTTTGATATTCCTTTCCTTCGAAACACTGAAATAGGCAAGAAAACAACAATTTGGGCTGGGCCTCCGGTTAATAGGTTAGTCCCAAAAATAATATAAAAGTGTTTAGTAAAGCCCATTAAACATCCAAAACAGATAATATAATAGCATGGAACAATCCAAAATTACAGAAACGTTGGAGACGTATCAAGCATCCCCAAGCTTAATTCCTGCGCGTCCTCGAGTAGGTAAATGATAAAAACAGAATTTTTGGTGTGGAATGCTACCTAATATATTTATCAATATAATCTTGTTTATTGTGGCAAGAATATTCAGATCCATAAGATTCGAAACAAAAGTTTAATATTGACATGAAAACAATAATACTTCAAGCATACTAACAAAGCAATCATGTCTTCTCAAAATAACATGGCCAAAGAAAGCTATCCCTACAAAATCATATAGTCTGGCTATACTCTATCTTCATCACACAAAATATTTAAATCATGCACAACCCCAATGACAAGCCAAGCAATTGTTTCATACTTTTGATGTTCTCAAACTTTTTCAATCTTCACGCAATACATGAGCGTGAGCCATGAATATAGCACTATAGGTGGAATAGAATGGTGGTTGTGGAGAAGACAAAAAGGAGAAGATAGTATCACATCAACTAGGCGTATCAACGGGCTATGGAGATGCCCATTAATAGATATCAATGTGAGTGAGTAGGGATTGCCATGCAACGGATGCCCTAGAGCTATAAGTGTATGAAAGCTCAATAATGAAAACTAAGTGGGTGTGCATCCAACTTGCTTGCTGACGAAGACCTAGGCCAATTTCAGGAAGCCCATCATTGGAATATACAAGCCAAGTTCTATAATGAAAAATTTCCACTAGTATATGAAAGTGACAAAACAAAAGACTCTCTATCGTAAAGATCATGGTGCTACTTTGGAGCACAAGTGTGGAAAAAGGATAGTAGCATTGTCCCTTCTCTCTTTTCTCTCATCATTTTTTGGTTGGGTCTTTTCTCTTTTTTTATGGCCTATTTTTTCTTTTTTTTCATTTGGGCTTCTTTGGCCTCTTTTATTTATTTATTTATTTATTTTCGCCCGGAGTCTCATCACGACTTGTGGGGGAATCATAGTCTCCATCATCCTTTCCTCACTAGGACAATGCTCTAATAATGATGATCATCACACTTTTATTTACTTAGAACTTGATACTTAGAACAAAATATGACTCTATGTGAATGCCTCCGGCGGTGTACCGGGATATGAATCAAGAGTGACATGTATGAAAAATTATGAACGGTGGCTTTGCCACAAATACGATGTCAACTACATGATCATGCAAAGCAATATGACAATGATTGAGCGTGTCATAATAAACAGAATGGTGATAAGTTGCATGGAAATATATCTCGGAATGGCTATGGAAATGCCATAATAGGTAGGTATGGTGGCTGTTTTAAGGAAGGTATATGGTGGGTGTATGATACCAGCGAAAGGTGCGCGGTATTAAACAGGCTAGCAATGGTGGAAGGGTGAGAGTGTGTATAATCCATGGACTCAACATCAGTCATAAAGAACTCACATACTTATTGCAAAAAATCTATTAGTTATCAAAACAAAGAACTACCCGCATGCTCCTAGGGGGATAGATTGGTAGGAAAAGACCATCGCTCATCCCCGACCGCCACTCATAAGTAAGACAATCAATAAATAAATCATGCTCCGAGTTCATCACATAATGGTTCACCATACGTGCATGCTACGGGAATCACAAAATTTAACACAAGTATCTCTCAAATTTACAGTTACTCAACTAGCATGACTCTAATATTACCATCTTCATATCTCAAAACAATCATAAGGAATCAAACTTCTCATATTATTCAATGCACTTTATATGATAGTTTTTATTATATCCCTCTTGGATGCCCATCATATTAGGACTAAATTCATAACCAAAGAAAATTACCATGCTGTTTAGGACTCTCAAAATAATATAAGTGAAGCATGAGAGTTCATCTATTTCTTCAAAATAAAACTACCGCCATGCTCTAAAAGGATATAAGTGAAGCACTAGAGCAAATGACAAACTACTCCGAAAGATATAAGTGAAGATCAATGAGTAGTTGAATAATTATGGAACTATGTGAAGAATCCCTAACATTTAAGAATTTCAGATCTTGGTATTTTATTTAAATAGAAATCAAAACAAAATAAAATAAAATGACGCTCCAAGCAAAACACATATCATGTGGTGAATAAAAATATAGCTCCAAGTAAAGTTACCGATGAACGAAGGCGAAAGAGGGGATGCCATCCGGGGCATCCCCAAGCTTAGGCTCTTTGTTATCCTTGAATATTACCTTGGGGTTCCTTGGGCATCCCCAATCTTAGGCTCTTGCCACTCCTTATTCCATAGTCCATCGAATCTTTACCCAAGACTTGAAAACTTCACAACACAAAACTTAACAGAAAACTCGTAAGCTCCGTTAGTATAAGAAAATAAATCACCACTTAGGTACTGTTGTGAACTCATTCTAAATTCATATTGGTGTAATATGTAATGTATTCAAACTTCTCTATGGTTCATACCCTCTGATACTACTCATAGATTCATCAAAATAAGCAAACATCACATAGAAAACAGGATCTGTCAAAAACAGAACAGTTTGTAGTAATCTGTATCATTCGAATACTTATGTAAATCCAAAAATTCTTAGATACATTGTTGTACCTGAGGAATTTGTCTAGTAATCATCTGCAAAAAGAATCAACTAAATATCACTCTCCAGTAAAAAGTTTTAGCTAATCTCGTGAGTGCTAAAGTTTCTGTTTTTTTACAACAAGATCATAAAGACTTCACCCAAGTCTTCCCAAAGGTTCTACTTGGCACAAACACTAATTGAAAGATAAAAACACATCTAACTAGAGGCTAGATAGATTATTTATTCCTAAACAGAACAAAAAAGTAAGAAACTAAAATAAAATTGGGTTGCCTCCCAACAAGCGCTATCGTTTAACGCCCCTAGCTAGGCATGATGATTTCAATGATGCTCGCATAAATGATAACAGTTGAAACATAAAGAGAGCATCATGAAGGATATGACTAGCACATTTAAGTCTAACCCACTTCCTATGCATAGGGATTCTGTGATCAAACAACTTATGGGAACAATAATCAACTAGCATAGGAAGGCAAAACAGGCATAACTTCAAAACTTTAAGCACATAGAGAGGAAACTTGATATTATTGTAATTCCTACAAGCATATATTCCTCCCTCATAATAATTTTCAGTATCATCATGAATGAACTCAAAAATATAAGCAGCACGTAAAGCATTCTTTTCATGATCTGCAAGCATAGAAATTTTATTACTCTCCACATAAGCAAATTTGTTCTCATGAATAGTAGTGGGAGCAAACTCAACAAAATAACTATCATGTGAAGCATAATCTAATTCAAAATTAAAATCATGATGACAAATTTCATGGTTATCTTTATTCTTTATAGTATACGTGTCATCACAATAATCATCATAAATAGGAGGCATTCTTTGATCATAATAAATTTGCTCATCAAAACTTGGGGACTAAACATATCATCTTCATCAAACATAACATCCCTAAGCTTGTGGCTTTGCATATCATTAACATCACTAGATCATTGATGGCGCGCATTGCTGCGCCTGTCCATTATGGCAATGGAAAGGAATGCTAGGAATTTAGTAAATATATCAAAGCATAAAAATGAACATATATACATAGATGTTTGTATCAAAAGTAACCATAAATCTAAAGTATAATGCTCTAGCAAATGGTATTTTAATCAATCATGATAACAATATGGCCCCAAAAACAATAGTTACATAGCATCCCCACTGAAGATTTATTTACAAAGATACAATTTACTTAGCCTACCAAAACGTCTTATATTTTGGCACGGAGGTAATATTATCTTGTAGACAGTTTTTTTCACAAAGATATGAACTAATGGTTCTTTCATCAAAACTCCACACTTGGACTCAAGGGGAAAAAAATGGACTTCCTGATGGTCTTTGGAAGCCGGTATCTTAACCACACACATCATCAAAACTGAACCAAAAGATGAGAAGCACGGTTGCATGGGACTCATATGTAAGCAAGAACAAGTGCAAATAATATTGTCGCTAAAGAAGTATGACATCTTCAGATGAAATTCATTAGAAAGTACATGTTTAGACAAGGTATATATTGAAATTTAGTGTACAAAAACAATATGTAGGAAATATCGAAATGATTATGATTTATCTGTCATACTTACATGACAGCAGGCACTATGGCTAGTCTCTTCCTCACAGACTACATCACTGTTGATGCCATCCTTCACATGAGGAATGCAGATGTGTTAAAGGCATGCATAGATAACTATTATTGCCTAAAAGGTTTTAAATTTAGCACACCGCTGAAAAGGGGATGATATCTCATGCCACAACGTGGTTAAATAATCGAGTAAATTCTCCTTTTACATGAGCAGTTATATAGTCAAACAATTTAACTTTCTGCACAACACATTTTCAGAAAATAGCGATGTTGTATAGAGTTGAGCAAACAAAGGAAAATAAACAATGGAAATGAAAGAAAGAACATTATTTAATCAGTGAACATGTAAGGATAGTCTTTACCAATCTCAGCATAGGCTTTAATGAAGTTCCACTGAAACTCATATGCTTACTGTGTTTTTGAAGCAAACGGTGCAGCGTGCCACTGGCTAATCAACTCAAATGTTAAGTAAATATGACAAATCATGTCGATCGCTACAATACGTTGTGATGTGAGCATTTCATCTGTGAAGATACAACGACTTTTATGCCTGCCTCAGTTTATTGAAGTTATATATGCTTGTAGGCAGACCCAACTGCACAACATGTGAGATGAATCCAGACAAGATTAGAAGATTCGATGTGGAAGATTTAAGATCGGGAAGAGTAACAATACCTAATTTCCAGCCCATTTATTTCTTCACGGAGATCATGGGGAAAGTTTCACTTATATTAATCTGCTCGGCATCGTCGAGTCTTTACCATCGCCCCACACCATCACGATAATAGGGGTTCACCACCGTTGCCTAATGCCTTCACGAAAGTAAATTGTCGCATACAACACAAACAATACAATGGCCTAAATGATAGAGAAACACAAAGTAAGTAGCTGCATATCCTTAATGCATATATAGATACTAAAACATGAAGCTATGGGGTATGGCAGTCCACGTGAACTAATTACCTGGCCCATAGCCAGCATCTAAAGCATAATCTCTTGGTGGCACATGGATGTAGGAGTAACAAAACAAAGAAGAACATCTATAAAGGAAATAAGCAGGCACCTATTTCTTTCGAGCGAATGTACATGCTATCACAAAACATGATCATGCTTTTGAATTGAACATCAGGAAGGAAGCAAATACCATATGTTATAGTGCGGAGGTAAGCGCCATGGCACACGACGAACCACCGGGACACATAGTGAGCCAGGCAAGGCGCTCTTCCTCGAGTCCTACTGGCCTGCCGGAGGCACACGCCGAACCACTGGGACACATGGCGAGCCGGGCAAGGTGTTGTTCGCGTAGATGGCGAAGGGATTCTCGTCTAGCATGGTCGACTTGATCAATGTGACGACATCAGATCCTGAACTCCCATCCCGTATGTATCTCCCCTCTTCTGCAATTGGCACAACAATATGTATATCGATTAATATCTATGGACACACCTGCATGAGGGCACAAGGAACAACAAACAAACACATCAATCAGAATGTTTGTTCAGTACGCACACCTTCGCAAACATAATATTCTCCTTTTGATATTTGATTTCTACCACGCAATAAGCACTGTGATCCATCTTCCAAAGTCCTGGTTGTTAATTTCGCATCATGTGTGTGGCAATCTGGATTCAGGAAAACCCTGAATCATTTCCTGAAAATCTCAGTGTTTTCACAAAAGAAGAATAATGTTTTGAAACAAACTGGCAGAAATTGCCATGGGACAAATCAAGAAACATGTTGCCCTAGTTTTAAATCAAGCAACAACCAACTGACCTTATTGAGCATGCAACCAGAACCATCGTCTGTTGGACATAGAGAAGGACATCATAGGAAAAAAGGAGTGTGCTAGTGGCGAACAACGACGCCTTTGATTTCTCATCAGTCCCGTCTGGGCTTCGATTGCATACAAGAAAGTGTTACATGGGGTGTGCCGCTGCTCCGATAACAAATTTGTTGATCTGTTATTCATTTATCTTGACTTAGCCTTTAATGTGTTCCTAGCTCTCACCCTTACCGGCCGCATGACAACTTTTCTGCTAAATTGTTGCAGGTAAATTTCGGCCTTCCCTTCATCTTTCACTTATCAAGAAAATCTGAAATTATTCTATATCAATTTATGTATGCAATAGTACTTAACTACTAACGGAAAATGGGAAGAGTTGTTGATATAACTTAGAATATTTTCTTTCTGGAAGAGAATGATTAACCAAGTGCAATTGGAGTTAATTAAGTTCAGTGCTTACTATACATTATATATTGCCTATCTGTGTCAGAACACTTCTAAGTTTTTGCAGGAATGGTAAAATCGCATTGTGGGCTCAATGTTTTAGCAATAAATATGAATTATGGTATTACTAATCTTATGCCAAATGTCAAATATCACCGGGCAAACAGAAGTGATGGTTGTACTGTGAAGAGCGCCTTAAATACCATCAGCAAATATGTCTGCTTCATTGTGCGTAGATCTTGTACTGTTCACTGCCTGCAGATCAAATTAACAGTAAGAAAGTGCATAATATTCCCTTGTCAAAACTTGAAATCAGAAAAAAAGGTACATATGGGGATTCTCATCTTGACGCTGAACAGGGCAAGGAACTGCTTGCAGCAGATTTGGTGGAGGACCAGCCCTTGTTCACCGCAACCTGCTTGGTCGGCGGGTAGAACGTGTCGATGACCGTTTAAGGTCTTCCCCTCCATACACTCATCTTGCGAGATTGGGATGCTCCGACCGTCCGGCGGCCGACGGCCCACGACGGCAAGTCGGCAACACGATGCCTATGACATGGAGTGCTGCTAGGAGAAGGGAGAAGAGGACTTAGATCTGGGTGGCTACCGTGTTCATGGGCTTGCGGTGGCCGCAGCCAGTCAGGGTCGAGATCAAGAGATTGAGTCATGGCTTGATGTTTGCACCGGTAGTGGCTTGGGGCGGCGGCGCACAAGGGTGAGGGTAACGTACAGCCAGGTCGGAGAAGAGGAGAGGTCGGTGAGAGAGAGACGAAAGAACGGCCCGAGAGAGAGAGAGGAGATGCTCGTGTGCTCATGGGCTTCGTTTTTTAGGGGTTGCTCATGGGCTGCGTGGGACTATACGCGAAACTGGCCCAATTAACCAGAGGCGACCGAAACGGCTTCCGGAGTAGCAGCCCCTAGGACAGGCGGCCCAGTTAGCGCTAAACAACGATTTGACGACCAGAAACCCTTCAAACACATGATCTGACAGTCAAAATTGCAAATGCGCGAGAGAGCTCGGTTTAGGCTCAGTTTTACTGTCCTTAATGGGTATTCAAAGAATTCATACTAACAACATTGCAATCATGCTCATCATTCACATATTTTATGCCAAGCATTCTATGTAATTCTTCTTCTAGTATTTGCGCACAATTTTCCTTTCCATCACTTTCACGGAAGACATAAAAAAGATGAAGCATATGAGGCACCCTCAATTCCATATTTTTTGTAGTTTTATTTTATAAACTAAACTAGTGATAAAACAAGAAACTAAAAGATTCAATTGCAAGATCTAAAGATATACCTTCAAGCACTCACCTCCCCGGCAATGACGCCAGAAAAGAGCTTGATGTCTACTACACAACCTTCTTCTTGTAGACGTTTTTGGGCCTCCAAGTGCAGAGGTTTGTAGGACAGTAGCAAATTTCCCTCAAGTGGATGACCTAAGGTTTATCAATCCGTGGGAGGTGTAGGATGAAGATGGTCTCTCTCAAACAACCCTGCAACCAAATAACAAAGAGTCTCTTGTGTCCCCAACACACCCAATACAATGGTAAATTGTATAGTTGCACTAGTTCGGCGAAGAGATGGTGATACAAGTGCAATATGGATGGTAGATATAGGTTTTTGTAATCTGAAAATATAAAAACAGCAAGGTAACTAATGATAAAAGTGAGCACAAATGGTATTGCAATGCGTTGAAACAAGGCCTAGGGTTCATACTTTCGCTAGTGCAAGTTCTCTCAACAATAATAACATAATTGGATCATATAACTATCCCTCAACATGCAACAAAGAGTCACTCCAAAGTCACTAATAGCGGAGAACAAACGAAGAGATTATTGTAGGGTACGAAACCACCTCAAAGTTATTCTTTCTGACTGATCTATTCAAGAGTCCGTAGTAAAATAGCACGAAGCTATTCTTTCCATTCGATTTATCCTAGAGTTTGTACTAGAATAACACCTTAAGACACAAATCAACCAAAACCCTAATGTCACCTAGATACTCCAATGTCACCTCAAGTATCCGTGGGTATGATTATACGATATGCATCACACAATCTCAGATTCATCTACTCAAACCAACACAAAGTACTTCAAAGAGTGCCCCAAAGTTTCTACCGGAGAGTCAAGATGAAAACGTGTGCCAACCCCTATGCATAAGTTCACAAACGGAACCCGCAAGTTGATCACCAAAACATACATCAAGTGAATCACGTGATATCCCATTGTCACCACAGATAAGCACATGCAAGACATACATCAAGTGTTCTCAAATCCTTAAAGACTCAATCCGATAAGATAGCTTCAAAGGGAAAACTCAATCCATTACAAGAGAGTAGAGAGGGAGAAACATCATGAGATCCAACTATAATAGCAAAGATCGCGATACATCAAGATCGTATCACCTCAACAACACGAGAGAGAGAGAGAGATCAAACACATAGCTACTGGTACATACCCTCAGCCCCGAGGGTGAACTACTCTCTCCTCGTCACGGAGAGCGTCGGGATGATGAAGATGGCCACCGGTGAGGGATCCCCCCTCTGGCAGGGTGCCGGAACAGGGTCCCGATTGGTTTTTGGTGGTTATAGAGGCTTGCGGTGGTGGAACTCACAATCTATTCTGTTTTCTGATGTTTTTAGAGTATATGTATATATATAGGCGAAAGAAGTTGGTCAAGGGAGCCACAAGGGGCCCACGAGGGTGGGGGCGTGCCTAGGGGGGCAGGCACGCCTCCCTACCTCGTGGCCACCTCGAAGCTTCCCTGACGTCTACTCCAAGTCTCCTGGATTGCTTCCGTTCCAAAAATAACTCTCGCGAAGGTTTCATTCCGTTTGGACTCCATTTGATATTCCTTTCCTTCGAAACACTGAAATAGGCAAGAAAACAACAATTTGGGCTGGGCCTCCGGTTAATAGGTTAGTCCCAAAAATAATATAAAAGTGTTTAGTACAGCCCATTAAACATCCAAAACAGATAATATAATAGCATGGAACAACCAAAAATTATAGATATGTTGGAGACGTATCATACAATAGAGTTGTACAGTACGACTTGCCTTTTCATGTTTTATTTTTTTCCTATATATTTAATGGTACTTCTGAATCTTCCATAGCACAAGCATCTGTTTCTTCTTATGCATTCTATGTCACGTTGAGTAGCAGGAGCAAGATAGTGCCTTCTATATCCGCAATTTGCTATTTTCAAATGCTTCATAGCAAGGATGAGTTCTCTCTTTGTGTTCACACCATATGGTGAGAGATTGGAATATGCAACCAAGTAAATGCCAGTGATTTGACTTGGATCTTCAATTGGTTACACATAAAATTGTTTGAACTTATGTATGTTCTACGTATGCCTCGTCTTGTGCAGGGATCTTGGGTGCTACCTTGGTCCAACACGTATGTGATTTGCTTCCAGCATAACCTTCCAATTTAAGTATTGGCTCCAGCATATCATGAAATATTTGACCTTTTTCAAATGCAGCCACTGCCCAGGGGGACTTCTAAATGCTACTGGAAATGTCACGAAGATGATTATTTCAGTATGCACTGAATAATGGAATGATTTGTGCTATCCACCAGCCACTACTAGGATCTATATTGTCAAAAATATTGATAGTGTGGTGATGTGCTTCCTTTGATGGAGGGTGAAAGTGCTAGTTATCGACTAGAGGGGGGGTGAATAGGCGATTTTTATGAAAGTCTTCAAAACATGGAAGTTTCAAAGACAAACTATAGAAATGAACCTATTGAAATGCAGCGGAAGATAAACTACACTAAGCAAGCCATAGTCAAGTGTGCAATAACGTGAGAGTACGAAGACTAATAGCAGCTAGGTAGTAAGGATCAGGATGGAAGGTAGTATGAAGCCAAACAACAATAGATGTCAAACAGTGAAGACAAATAGGTAAAGCAAACAGGCAATGACTTCACAAAGACAAACTCTAGGTAAAGAGAGGGAGAGGATAGAACCAGTCACTTGATGAGGACACATGATTTGTTGGACCAGTTCCAGCTGCTGTGACAACTGTACGTCTGGTTAGGGAGGCTGAGATTCAACTCAGAAGACCATGTCTTCACCTTATTCCCCTTGAGGTAAGGACACACAGTCCTCGCCCAATTACTCTTGTAAGTCTTCAAGGTAGACTTCCAAAACTTCACAGACTTCGTTCACCAGCGATCCACAATGACTCTTGGATGCTTAGAACGCGACGCCTAACCGGCTGGAGGATTCACAGTCCTCAAGTGTAATAAGTCTTCAGGTCACACAGACAGAAAGACTTCAGTGATGCCTAACACTCTTTGGATCAGGGTGTTTGGGCTTTGTCCTCGCAAGGATTTTTCTCTCTCAAATGCTTTGAGGTGGGTTGCTCTCAATACGACAAAAGCCGTGCACTAACTCTGAGCAGCCACCAATTTATGGTGTAGGGGGTGGGCTATTTATAGCCAGTAGGCAACCCGACATGATATGTCCGAAATGACCCTGGGTCACTAAGGAACTGACACGTGTTCCAACGGTCAGATTTCAAACACACACGACAACTTTACTTGGGCTACAAGCAAAGCTGACTTATCCAGCTCTGGATAAGGTTTGCTCTCATTGTCTTCGCTCGAAGACATAGGATTAGGGTTGAGCATCACATCAGTCACTCTGGCTTTGTTCACTTGGACCCCACTTAACAGTACGGTGGTTCCTATGACTCAACAAAGAAGAAAAGGAAACGACGAAACAACCAAGTCTTCGCGCTTCATAGTCTTCACTCAATGTCTTCTCATGTCACAGTCTTAAATATGAATATCTTCATATACCACCATTGTCGTCAATGTCTTCATACATTTTTAGGGGTCATCTCCGGTAGGTAAATCAAATCAATGAGGGACTACTACCTGTGTTATCCTGCAATTCTCACAAACACATTAGTCCCTCAACCAAATTTGTTGTCAATACTCCAAAACCAACTAGGGGTGGCACTAGATGCACTTACAATCTCCCCCTTTTTGGTGATTGATGACAAACTGGTTGAAGTTTTCAACAGGGATAAAGTATGTGAAATTTAAAGGATAGGGTATTGTCTTCATAAGTGGCAAAGGCTCCCTCTGAAGATGTGCATATAAGTAATTTGCTTTTGGAATGCAAATGCACATGGCAGGTTGTACTTGTGGAGATCCTCTTCAACTTATGACGACAATTCATCATGCATGATAAGATATAACGAACATAATGACATGCATAATGAAAAATGGACGTCTTCAAGATGACCTAAGTGCGGAAGTTATCATCGCACATGCGGAATTTATCATCGTATCACAGAATAGCAAATAAGTGGCAGACGACCATCGAGTTTAAGTGTTACAACTCAAAGAACCAAATGTATCAAAAAACGAGAGTTGTAAACACTAGGCAAAATATAAAGCAACCGCCCATATGGACCCGCTTGAAGACTATCAAACTCATATGCTTCTCCCCCTTTTGTTAGTAAGGACCAAAAAGGTTTGAAGACATAGAGCATCTACTCGTTCCCATGAGGAGTAGGTGAAGCAGCAGGGTTGTCGTCGTTGTTAGGCGGTGCAGACGAACTTGGTGCAGTGTCGATTCGTGCAAAAGTAGGGGGCGATGAAGTAGCATCATCTTCATCATCGATCACTCTGGCGTTCACAGTTGCCGCGGAGGAAGAATAGTCAGAGTCTTCAAGGGATGGAGTTCGACGTAGGACAGCATTCCGTGGAGGAGTGGAGTCAAACTTGAATTTTTCAGTGAAGCCATCGTCTTGAAGATCTGCTTCAGCACTGAGCAGGGTCAAACTCTTCCATGATCGTCGACAGGTCTCATGAGCGACAAAAGCATTCTTTGTGGCAAGATTGCGAATGCGATTGACATCCACCAATAAACTCTGCATTTGTCGCTTGAGCCAGTCATGATGCTTATCTTGTTTCTGATGCAATGCCAGAAGAAGTTCCCGGTCATTCAAAACACGAGAGCGCTTGTGAGGCCTTTGGGCAATGGTGCTATCAGTAGCTTCAGTGTGCGCAAGGTGAGGCAATCGAGTAATTCCAGCTAACGGATAGACACGTGCAACAGCTTGAACTCCTTCAATGTTCTGCGTGAAGCTTTGATGATCAGCATTCTGAAGACTAAGAGGCTCCTTGGCAGGCTTTGGATATATGGCTTCAACAGACAGATCAACTTCTGGCAAAAAGATGATATGATTGCGTGCAGAGGGTTGATAGTTGAAGGCAGAGTGGAGCTTGATCAGACGCATGATCCAGGGAGCATAGAACTTCAGACCAAATATGTCAGATCCTGATGCAGCAAGTTGGCGGATAAAGAAGTCTTGTGCATTGAAGCTTTTGCCATGAAGAATATGAAAGACCAAAGTCTTCATTGCGCCTTCCAGCTTGGCATGTGGAGAATGTCCTTTGATGGGCCAGAGAGTTAGCCTGATAATGTGATAGATGGTGCGGGGCAGATACTCAAGGTCTTCAACAAAGAACTCCTTAGGGTATTCAGCATCTGGAGGCAAAGGCTTCATCATGCTAAGCATCTGACTCATATTGGGCTCAGGCTTGTGGAATATGCTCTCCATAGCATCATTGTGAAGCTGACAACCAGGTTCATAAAGATCACTTGGAGTGGGCAGGCCAGTAAGCTCAGTGACATCAAAGGCTTTGGCTTCATGATGAACGTTGCCTGTCATCCACTCAAGGACCCAAGTCTTCGGATCCCTGTTGTAGCCACGAATATGGAGAGTGGCATAGAATTGGAGCAGCAATTCTTCATTCCAGTGCTCCTTGTCAATGACGAACTACAGCAAACCAGACTCTCTGAAGCAATCCAGAGCTTCTTCCAAGCAGGGCAGACCAGTTATGGCTTTAGTGTCAAGACGCATATGTGAAAAAATGCGGCCTTGATTGTATAAGATGCATGAGTAATAACTGCGCTGCTGATAGCTCCAGAACCGGTCAGAAGATATTCTTGCCTTGGTGTAGGGGTTCTTGGTGCT
Source organism: Aegilops umbellulata (assembly GCA_032464435.1). Lineage (NCBI taxonomy): Eukaryota > Viridiplantae > Streptophyta > Magnoliopsida > Poales > Poaceae > Aegilops > Aegilops umbellulata. Next base: position 102,941,710 of record CP136060.1, on the reverse strand, counting down.
ATCAAAGAAGGTGTTGTGTGCCTTGAAACCATTGATATTAAAAGATCTGGGTGCTGATGCAGTACCTGGAAACCTGGGCAACCTTGGCATTGGCTTCTGAACCTGAGGCCTATGCTCAACGTGGTAATCAAACTGAGGACCAGCAGCAGGCGAAGGAGTCAGAAAAGGCCATTTGACAGTGATAAATTGGCCATAGTTGAATTCTTGCTCGATAGTGTGTGGCCTTGGTGGCGGAACAGGAGCAGTGGCATCAACAGAGGTGTTAGGCTGCACAACAGAGGCTTCAGGTGCAGATGCATCATTGGCTTCATTAACTTCTGGCACATTGGTTGGTGCAGGCTCCACATTTGCTTCAGCCATGACTATGCCATTGGCTTCATTTGTGTTGGTGGTGGCAGCCTCAAGATTCTCAACCTCCACTTGATGAGCTGGAGGGTCGGGCACAGACACGTTCACTTCAGGAACAACTTCTTCAGTAATGGGGGGGGAGTAGGGACACGATCTTCTTCTTGTTTTTCATCGGCTGATGCAGCCAGATTGTCTTCAGCAGCTTTAGCTTCAGACTCGAAGACATTCTCAGTAGGAGTGGCTTCTGGAAACACTTGACGTGCAATAGATTGTTGGTGCACTTCTCCTTCTGGAATGCTCGAAAGAGGGACTTGGGGCCTTGGTCCTTTGCAAAGCCTGCGGAACGCTGGCGACGCCTTTGGAGATGGAGTTGGCTGGGCCTCAAAGTCATCTTGTTCTTCTTGCACAGGCGGTGTGACTTGTTGTTGGGGAGTAATTGAGTGTCTTGTTGTTGTGGGTGATCAGCCCATGAAGCATCCTGAGCAATTGGCGTCAGAGGACGACCAATGCCGTTGAGTTCGCTATTCGTGAGAACAGGCGATGATACCAAGTTGTGTTCGATCTGAGGAAGAACTACATCATCTTCAACATTGTCATGGTGACCAATGTCTTCAGCAGCGGTGGGGTCAACTACTGGAATATCTTCAGCTGCATGAGCCTATGTGGAAGTAGGCTCATGAATAATCAGTTGGCGCTCTTGGTGTTCAGATGCAGGGCGAACCATTGAGATAGGTTCAACAACTAAGGGCTCTGTGGGAGCAGCCCGATCCTTCTTGGTTCTGCGCTTCTTCTTGGAGGGAGCGGCATCAGAAGCATCAGGATTTTTCCTCTTTCTGGCTTCAGCCTCGGCAACCCTTGTCTTCTTCAGTTCTGAAGCGGTTGACTTGACCTTTGGCTTTGAGCCAGTCATGCTGCTTGGGAAGACTATGTGTGGCTCTTCCTGCCTTGAAGGTGCAGATTGGTTAGTCGATGGCTTCTTCTTCTTTGCAGCCATTCTTGGGTCGATGCCAGGATGACCAAGAGCCTTGCGTTTCTCAGCCTCATTGTAGGCTTGCACACACTTGTCAGCCAGGCTCTTCATGCGCTCACGAGAACCTTTAGCTTCTTCACGCTTCTTGAGAAAGGCTTCTTTGAGCTCGTGCAGCATGATCTTGAAGTTTTTGACATCTTGCACGCTAAGCTTTGCCACATGCTTCTTGAACTGAGCTTTCTCATAGTCGATCTTGTGCTTCAGTTCAATGATGCGCTGAGCAAGAGCTAGCTCAGAAGCAATGGCGCCATTGAAGGAGACGCTGAGACCAATGGGAAGTTGTAGATCTTCAAAGCTGAGATTTGGGGTGTCAAACCACTCATCAATGAAGTTATGGATGATTGCCACATCAAAGAGAGGCAGATCATTGAAGATCTCTGCTTCTTCCTTGCTCTTGATCAGTTGCTCAAGAGCGTCATCTGCAAGATCTTCATCGCTGGACAGATCAATGTGCTCTTCTCGCAGAATGGCAGCAGGAGTCAATGTCTGATCAGTATTCTTGACGATTTTCTTTTTCTTCTCTGTCTTCTTGGAGATATGTGATAGATCTTCAGACTGCACACTTGTCGGATCACGGTTCCGGCAGACCCTTAAGGTTCGAACTCTGGGCTGCGCATGGAGATTATGCCCTCTACCTCTCCGTCTCACAAGGATCTAAACTACAGAACCAACAGCACAAGAGACACAGGGTTTATACTAGTTCGGGCCACCATTGTGGTGTAATACCCTACTCTAGTTTGTGGTGGGTGGATTGCCTCCTGGGCTAATGAGGATGAACAGTACAAGGAAGAACAGCCTCGCGAGGGTCTGTTTTTGGCTAGGGGATGAACTGCTGGGGGAGTTCAATCGCCCTTCTCACTCTCTGGGTGTGTTGCTAGCTCCGTTCGTGGATGCCTCTACCCTGGGGGTGGCTAGTCCTATTTATAGGCAAAGGCCCTGGGCCTCTTCCCAAATATTTGAGTGGGAAGGGCGCCAACAATTGGCCAATTCGAAGGGGAACATCTGGTACACTTATCCTGACCAAAGTTGGTCTTCGCCTGCCAAAGGCCCTGTGGTGACGCCGTTCCGGGCTCCATGGTGACCTCCTTCCCACCGTTGGACTGGTCTTGGTCTTGTTGCACCGAAATGGGTGCCTTTGCTTGATCCTCTCGCCTGCGCTTGCCCCCTTTGCACCAAAGAGGAAAGGGGAACGTTGCGCGGGCTGGCGCCTGCCTGGCACCCATGATCGTCATGGCTTGCGTCATGGGCACCTCGCGAGGTACCCCGCCTTGATCTCTCCGCCTCCTCGCGAGCCATCCTGAGGAGGCCGCGCCTGAGGAAGCGCCGTGTCGTCCGCCCCGCGAGGCTTGGCCCCTCGCGAGGGTCTTGAGTCTTGTGTTGATGAAGATGGGCCACGCTGGGCCCCCATTTGAGCCACGCCGCAGGCCGCAGGCAGGCAAGTCTGGGGACCCCCATTCCCAGAACGCCGACAGTAGCCCCCGGGCCCAAGGCGCGCATGGACATGGCCGTGCCGGGAGGCGAAAGGGCAAGGGCGAAGCGCTGCGGGCCCTAACAGCCTGCGGCCTTGGGTGCCGCGTGGCGGTTTGATTGGACGTGGATGGTACTGTTCACCCACGCTCCCTTATTCCGCGCCGCGCTAGGTTGCCCCACAGTTGTACTCAACCGCCCCTCTCCCTGTTGCTCGGCCGTCCCCTGCTCTTCCTCCCTCCGAACTCTAACTCTTGCCTCCAATCCCATCTCACATCTCCTCTCTCCCGTCCACCGCCATGGCTCCGACGAAGAAAGAGAAAGGGAAGAAGCCTGTGTCTCCATCTCGCCCGCCGCCGCCGGTGGCGCCCGCCGTCGACCGCTCAATCATACTCAATCGGGAGTGCTTGGATATGCTCAGTCCAGCTCTGGCCATCGTGTTCAACGAGTGTGGGAGGACGACGGCCTGGCCTACGTCTCACTTCCCCACGGATAGGATTATCACCGAGGTTCATTACTTCGCCGACGCCTTGTGGGCGGGTCTGGTTCCTCCTTTCTCCGATTTCTTCAACGCCGTCCTCTCCCATTATCAGATCCACATGATGCATCTGGGTCCTGAATCCATTGCCCTCCTCTCGGTTTTTGCTTTTGTTTGCGAGGCGCTGATGGGCATCCCTCCTTCTGTTGCCTTGCTGCGCCATTTCTTCTCTTTGCGCCTTGTCGACCCCACTCAATGCTCGGCATGCGTGAGCTTCGTAGCTTCGCCTGATACTGCGGCCTCTGGTATCGACTTCAACCTCCCTCCGCCTTCAGCCGGGTTCCGTGAGCGGTGGTTGTACGTTAATGTCGGGGTACCCAGCCCCCTGCTGGCGAAGCCGTCTTCGCCTGCTGTGCCAAATTCGGGCTGGGGCCAGGAGACACTCGTGAGCCCCCGGCTCGCCTTCGTCTGGCGCCGCTTCATGCTCTTGAAAAATCTCGGCGTAACGGCGCCCAAGGTGGTGAAGGAGTTCCTATTGCGCCGCATTGCCCCTCTCCAGCGCCATTCTCGTCGAATGTGGGCCTTCTGCGGGCATGGTGATCGCATGAGGCTTCAGGAAGAAGACTTGACGCCCACGGCGCTGAGGAAGGTGCTCTTGGTCCTGACTGGCGATCCCAACCCCGGCAGTATTCAGCGGGGAGGAGCTTTGCTGTACCTCTGCCAGAACAGGGATGACTTTGTGAGGCAGATGCCCCCTTTCGACGAGTGGGGGCTACGCCCTGCCGGCTTCCAAGGGCCTCGCGAGAACCCTGTGGTGGTGATTGCCCTTCCGGTCGGCCTAGGCGAATCCTCCTCAAGTGGTGGAGCAGGGAGACAGGAGACAGCGGGGTTCGAGAGAGCCACCGATGATGTGACTGCACCTGGCCATGCTCTTGATGGGGCAGCTCCTGAGGCCCGTGCCGCCAAGGCTGCGGGCGAGGTGTAGCCTCTTCCGACGCTTGAGGCCGGGGCTCCTGAGCCCCCGGCCGTGCCCCCTGCTGTGCCCTCTGGCGAGGCAATTGACTGTGCGCTTTAGGCATATGTCCTCGACGCAGGTCGCCTTGGTGCTCCGTCCTCTTCGCAGGTTGATTCCTGTGCACCTCTCCTGGGCCGCTTCCGTGTGGACTTTGAGGCCCTCCGGATAATGAGGGAGACCCTGGGTGATGACTTCCCTTGCCGCTTGCTGAAGCGTCGGAAATACTTTGCTACCGATGAGTAAGTCTCCTCCTTTCCTGTTTCCTGGCCCACTTGCTGCATCTACTGATCCTTGCTCCACAGGCCCTTCCTACTGAGCTCGCTGAAGCCGCCGAGATGCCGCCTCCCTTGACTTTGTCTCCTCCGCCGCCCCCAAGTGCCCCGAGTAGCACTGCCCTTGTGGCCAGGGCGAACGACGGGGTGGACCGTCACGTAGCGCGCGGCGGCCCTTCTGTCCCCGCGATCTCCTTCCGCGGGCCCTCTCTTGGCATTGGCAGCCTGCCATGGGCTTCTCGTCTGGTCACGGGCTGCGACTGGCTGAGGCACCCCTTGGGCCCTTATCCCGAGGTCGGGTTGGACTCAGGCCGGGCTTCTGATGCGGCGCGACCGGCCGTCGTGAGGGCGCCAGCCCCCAGCCTCCTGCCGAGGCCGGAGCGATGGTCCGCGGTCCTCGACGCCCGCTTGGGGCAGATGATGGTGTGGTAGACGTGCTTGAGCGTGCTCGGGAGCGCCGTGCCCGTCGCCACGAGTTCCTTCGAAGGGCGAGTGGCGCCGTAGACCTGCTTGGGCAGGAGCTCGCCAATGAAGACGCGCGCCTAGAAGCCGAGGGCCTGCGCCTGGCCGCAGAGAGGCGCGAGCTGGAGGTCGCTGCTGCCCTCGCGCGTCATCAGCGCAACCTCGATGACGAAAAGGCGAAGGCATCGCTAGAGGCCTCTCTGGCGGCTCGATCCCAGGCCGCTGAGGAGGCCCGGAGAGCAGACCGACGGCGAGAAGCAGCAGAAGAACGGGCTCGGGAGCTCTTGGCCCGGTGTCACTCGTTGGAGGAGCAAGCGGAGCTGCGCGAGGCAGCCCTTGCATCGATGAAGGTGGCTTCTGGCGACCCGGCTAAGCTCCGGAGGCGCGAGGAAGCATTGGTGCTGGAAGCCGCCGAGCGCACCCGTGAGCACGAGCAGCTGGAGACGAGGGAGCGCCTGGTGACGCAGGCGGAAGACGATGTCGCTGCGCGGGAAGCGCTTGTCCTGGAGGAGGTTTGTTTTCGGGTGGCGACGGCGCGCCGAGGCCTCGAGCGTGAGTTCGAGGGGAAGCTGGGGATGATCCGGGTCGAAGCCGAGGGCAGAACCGCCGCCTTGAGGGCCCAACGGGATGAGGCGACGCGATGGGCCGACGCCTCCTGGGCCGCTCTTGAGGCAGCGCAAAAGAAGCTGGCCGCCTCCCAGACCGAGGTGCTCCGCCTTCGCCAGCGGATGGAAGAGGCTGCGGCCGTTGAGCGTCAAAATGCCGACGAAATACGCCAGCGGCAAGTCCTAGAGCACGTGCATGGCCCCATGCTCACCACGCTCAGGGAGAGGGCTAACACTGCCCTGGGCAACATCTGTGAGGCAGCCGTTGGCGAGCCGCACACGATCAACTACATCGGTAACCTGCAGTTCTTCACCGCTGTGGTGACGCAGCTGGAGGCACGGTCGGCCAGGGCCGAAAGGTTGGTGGAGGAGAGGAGCCGCGCCCTGCTCAGGCGCGCCTTTTCCCGCGTCTTCAGCCATCTTCAGAACATGGACCCCCACTTCGACTTCGATGCCGCCATCGCCCCAGTCCCCCAGGCCATCCGAGGTGACCTGGCGGATTGGGTGGAGAACAACGTGGATGCTCTCGTCCGGGCCTTCACTTCGGATGATGACGACGTGATCGTGGCTGCCGACGAGGGCGGCGTGGTGGATGGTCCCGGCGCCGCTGGTGGTGACGCAGACAACGAAGGCGAGTTCAGCGACGCCAGCGACAGCTCAGGAGGCGCTCCCGAGGATGCATTGGGGGACTTGTCAGACTGACCATGTACCACTCCCGTATTTTTACCCTGCATGGATAGAACTCAGGTGTTTGGCCTGACGGTTGTGAGACCATTTTTGGGAGGGGAAGCCCCTCATGTAAGAACCTGTGTCCATTATATCAGTGGTAGTCAAATCGCGCGCGTGCCCTACGGTAGGCTGGTTTACCTTTGTTCCTCGCTGGCTCCAAGGCTGCCTGCAGGAGGGCGCTGCGCCTTGGGTGTTCTCTAGTTGAGACCTCAGGATGTGGGATCGTTGCTGACGGGAAACTTCACAGGCGTGGGCCTTCTTCACAGGCTCCGGGCCTTCTTCACAGGCTCCGGGCCTTCTCCCGAGCGGGACGTCTTCACAGGCATTCGCCTTCTTCACAGGCTCCGGGCCTTTTCCTAAACGCAATGGCTTCACAGGCATTTGCCTTCTTCACAGGCTCCGGGCCTTTTCCTAAACGCAATGGCTTCACAGGCATTTGCCTTCTTCACAGGCTCTGGGCCTTTTCCCTAACGCAATGGCTTCACAGGCATTTGCCTTCTTCACAGGCTCCGGGCCTTTTCCCTAACGCAATGGCTTCACAGGCATCTGCCTTCTTCACAGGCTCCGGGTCTTTTCCCTAACGCAATGGCTTCACAGGCATTTGCCTTCTTCACAGGCTCCGGGCCTTTTCCTAAACGCAATGGCTTCACAGGCATTTGCCTTCTTCACAGGCTCCGGGCCTTTTCCCTAAACGCAATGGCTTCACAGGCATTTGCCTTCTTCACAGGCTCCGGGCCTTTTTACGAGAAGGCAACCTCCGTAAGCACCAAAAGGTCATCTCGCGAGGGAGCGCCAACGGCAGTCAGGGCTGCGCTCGAGCTGGGCCTGGCCCGACTCGCGAGGGGCTCGCGAGGGGAGGCAGGTGTGGTGAGGCGGTGACCAGAACGCGAGAAATGGTTCGAACGAGACCAAGCACCCCTTCCCCGAACACACGCAAAGCTCAAATTCGAATTCAACTTAAATCCAGCGGGGGAAAAAGTTACAGCCAAAGGGAAAAGGCAATGAAAGCAGACAAAAAGCCGCGTCCGGCACCTAATCTAGTCTTGGATGTCTTCTCACCAGCGCGGAGCTAAGTGCTGTCCACTGGGCGTGGGAGGGAGCCCCAGGGCCTGAGGCCGGCACCCCTGAGACTCCGGGGCATGTACAACATCACTCATTATTACGTGAGAGTGTCACGGGGCGGCGAGCTTCACAGACACTGGTCCTTCTTCACAGGAACCGGCCTTGCTTCATATCGCCAGACGAGGGCCCCGCCTTGCGCCACACTCTAGTGCCACCAACGACGACCGGAAACCAGGACGCCGCCGGTGGGGTAGAGCGGTCGCCAGCGGTTCCCCCGATGACCACGGGTCCTCCGCCAGGGGCAGGCCCTCAGGCGCCTCCCCAGCAGAGGGCCTACCTTCTAAGAACACCTTGCTCCGAACGCCGCGGTGGTGATGCAGGATCCCTGCCCCTCTCCTGCAGCCCCCTGCGTCCTCCTCCCGAGGGGTAGGAGGCCGCGGGAGCGGGGCAGCTGCTCGCTGCGGCGACCTGCACCTCCTGTGACCCATGATTAGCGTACGCCTGCTCTTGAGGAATTAACGGTACCCGATAGTCGTCGCCTCCAGCATGGCCGACGGAGCCGTCCTGGGGCTCCTGGAAGGGCTCGGCCTCTGGCGTCTCGTCTCCCCAGCTGGGGCTGAAGAGGGAGCCCTGCTCGCCCTCGTGAGCGTGCCCTTGGTCCATCATGTGAGGCACGTATTCTTCTGGCGCCGCCACCCCGAATGCTGTGCTGTAGTGCTCCATGCGCCATGTGGCGTTGCTTGACGTGCCCACCGCAGGGTGGTAGCGCAGTTGCCCGCTGGCGCCGTGGGCCACACCGAGCCCCTCTCCTTCGCGCGCCGGGGGCGGGGGTAGCGCCACCGCCAGTCTAGCACCGGCGGATTCGCCGGTGTTGGGGTAGCCCTGAGGTCCGCGGGAGCGTGCGGGGCCTCCTCGTGCGCCGCCCTGGGCTTGGGGCGGAAGTTGGATGCAGAAGGGGTGAGCCCCTGAAGCGGCAAAGCCCAGGAGTTCGGCGACCCGTTCCAGCAGCACGTCGCGGCCGCCCTCTAGCAGCCTGCACTACAGCAGCTCCCGTGCTACCGTGAGCGCGGCCCTCGAGTTCGCCTGCTCCCGGCGGGTGTACGGTGTCGTAGTCACGACGTGGTTGGAGGCCCTTGCCGCCGACCGTGCCTGCCGCGGTGTGAGGGTCGCGGAGGCTTGTCCGCGTCGCCCGCGGCCCGCAGCGCCCTGCGGACCAAGAGGTGCCTGGGGCGCGGGGTCGCCCGAGGCGGGCGGCTCCGCGCAGATGGGCCACGCCGCCCATGGACCTTGGTTGCCCGCCTGGTCGCCGTACATGGTGATGACAATGCGACGGGAGGCAGAGCGATAGGGAGGCAAATTCCGGCGCACCCCTACCTGGCGCGCCAAATGTCGGATCACGGGTTCCGGCAGACCCTTAAGGTTCGAACTCCGGGGTGCGCGCGGAGATTATGCCCTCTACCTCTCCGTCTCACAAGGATCTAAACTACAGAACCAACAACACAAGAGACACAGGGTTTATACTAGTTCGGGCCACCATTGTGGTGTAATACCCTACTCTAGTTTATGGTGGGTGGATTGCCTCCTGGGCTAATGAGGATGAACAGTACAAGGAAGAACAGCCTCGCGAGGGTCTGTTCTTGGCTAGGGGATGAACTGCTGGGGGAGTTCAATCGCCCTTCTCACTCTCTGGGTGTGTTGCTAGCTCCGTTCATGGATGCCTCTACCCTGGGGGTGGCTAGTCCTATTTATAGGCAAAGGCCCTGGGCCTCTTCCCAAATATTTGAGCGGGAAGGGCGCCAACAATTGGCCAATTCGAAGGGGAACATCTGGTACACTTATCCTGACTAAAGTTGGTCTTCGCCTGCCAAAGGCCCTGTGGTGACGCCGTTCCGGGCTCCATGGTGACCTCCTTCCCACCGTTGGACTGGTCTTGGTCTTGTTGCACCGAAATGGGTGCCTTTGCTTGATCCTCTCGCCTGCGCTTGCCCCCTTTGCACCAAAGAGGAAAGGGGAACGTTGCACGGGCTGGCGCCTGCCTGGCACCCACGATCGTCATGGCTTGCGTCATGGGCACCTCGCGAGGTACCCCGCCTTGATCTCTCCGCCTCCTCGCGAGCCAGCCTGAGGAGGCCGCGCCTGAGGAAGCGCCGTGTCATCCGCCCCGCGAGGCTTGGCCCCTCGCGAGGGTCTTGAGTCTTGTGTTGACGAAGATGGGCCACGCTGGGCCCCCATTTGAGCCACGCCGCAGGCCGTAGGCAGGCAAGTCTGGGGACCCCCGTTCCTAGAACGCCGACAACATTGTCTTCAGGAGGTGCAGTGGCCAGTGGCTTCGCACGTGAAACCTTAGGAGGAGCAGCTGACCTTGAAGCTTTGGTCTTCTTCTGCTTCTGCAGTTTTGGAGTAGGAGCAGGGGCTTCATCGGTGTCAGCATCATTATCAGAGTGATCCACTTTGGCACCTTGAACAGAGATGTGAGTGATGAGGCCATCAAGGTTGTAGAAGGGTCCGATGATATTTGGTTCTGCATTGCGTGTGCCATCAGCACGGGGAGCAGGAGGACCAGGATTGAAGTCTAACCCCAAAGAATCTTTGTTCTTCTTTGCTGAGGCTTTTGCAAACTGATAATTGCGTTTGAACAGATTGTCTTCGCGACACCATAGTAAAGATGATGGGTCAGCATCAGCTGGTTGTGGCCCACGGACCATGCAAGGATAGAAGCCTTGCTCAATGGCTTCAGCTTTTGACCTGGGTGGAAGATTTCTGTACAAAATATCTCCCCATGGTCTCTTGATGGCATTTTTCTTTGCATATTCCTGGGTCACGAACCTGTACTTGTACCACTGTTCTGCCCAATATCTTCGAATCCATTGGATTCGGGTCTTGCGCTGATTATAATCCTCTTCTGGATATGTCTTGTAAAGCTCTGAGAGGTCATCAGGCAAATCTCTTGACGTTCCCCCACAACGCTGTCTGCCACCCTTCCTTACTGATTTCTCTGCAGCCATGACCTTCAAACTGAATGGCTTCAACACGTTCAAAGGCTTCAAAGGCTTTCACTTGCTGGACAAACAGGAACTGGCTTTGGGAGAGTTAATGTGATGCTGTAAGAATTCTGCAAACGAATGCAGACTATGAGAACCAAGGGATTCTCCCACGGACATGTACCTGTGACAACATTAGAGATGCGAGGGAAGGGGAAGAGGTCATATGCATTCTCAGAAGATTTTGAAGATAAATCAGTTTGAAGACATTGACCTCATGATGCGAAGACATTCACTTATATATTGAGAGTTGGTTCCAGATTTGTACGAATCCGCGAATAAGTACAAGTGAGGAATCTAACTAGATATGAAGCTTAAGTGAATATACTAGGCGGTATGAGATGCAGACATGATAGTTCTAACATTGTATGGGCAGAAACCTATTTTGGCAAACATGATGAATCTTGAGGATCAAAAAGACTGTAAAAATAAGTTGTATTTACCACGCGAAGAACTGCTAGATGGGAAGAGTAGGAGATCAAGCAGTTCAGTCTACCATGCCATAACTTGGCGACGGAGGACACCTACGGCGGCGGCGGAGAGGACGATGTCTGCGGCCGGCGTGAGGACGGCGTCGGAGAAGTCGCGGCAGCTAAGCGCTTCGTCGCCGGCGTCGTCGAGAGCTAGCAGTATCGCTAGGGTTTTGACGAGGTGGAGAGGTGGAAGAAGGTTTTCTTGACCGCAGGGGACATGTATTTATAAGGAAGTGTGCGGCACAGCGCAATTACGCAGGTGCCCCTGGCGGTTCACATCTGAGGGGCACGTGGCAAGCATGCAACATACTCAGAGTTGTCCCACGTTCCCACGCCCGCCAGGTTTGTCGGATGGTCGTTCTGGCTTCTCCGGATTTCAGGCAATAAGAATAGAGCATTTAAAACAGACTTAATGTTTGTCTCTGTATCTTCTGCTGACAAGGACGCAGAGAAGACATTCGACAGTTTCAATAGAATGCATATGATTTGGACAGCATAGAGAGATTAGGGTCCGATCACATTCACTTAGTTCAAAAGATTCAGCAAGGAAGACATAGCTATAAGTGAATGCTGTAGAGGACATAACACTAGTATATATATCAGAAAGCAATCAAATCAACATAGTGAAGATAATCATGAAGACAAGTTGAAATTGAAGACAAACCAAATGCGAAGACATGTCAAATGTAATGCCATGAGTGAAACACTTCAAACAGAAAAATTTGGTGGTGGCGTTACCCACCGTATAGGAAGTGTTAGACCCAGACACGGCGCACAATTATCGTGGCGCTCCGAAGTCAAATTCCACATTAATGTATTCACACTTAGAATGTAAGTCTTCATTGATTGAATATATACTTTACTTCGTGTGTTGCACATCTAAGTCATCAATATGCATAAGTGTTAGGACGTGTGCCTGATCACAGGACATTTGAGGATTCCAAGATATTTAGCTCACACCGTAACTTGAAAAACCTTTTCTCATCCAAGGGCTTTGTGAAGATATCTGCCAGTTGCTCTTCAGTGTTGACGTGAATGATATCAATATCTTTCTTCATGACATGATCTCTGAGAAAGTGATGACGAATTTCAATGTGCTTTGTCTTCGAGTGCTGGACTGGGTTGTTGGCAATCTTTATGGCGCTTTCGTTGTCGCAGAAGAGAGGTACTTGTTTCAGATTGATGCCATAGTCCTTGAGAGTTTGCTTCATCCATAGAAGCTGAGCGCAGCAAGATCCAGCAGCAATGTATTCAAATTCAGTAGTGGAGAGTGATACACAATTCTGCTTCTTTGAAGACCAACAGACAAGTGATCGTCCCAGAGAGTGACATGTGCCTGATGTAGACTTGCGATCCACCTTGTCACCAGCATAATCAGCATCCGAGAATCCAACCAGATCAAACTCCGAGCCCTTTGGATACCATAATCCTAATGTTGGGGTGTAAGCCAAATATCGAAGAATTCGCTTCACAGCTAAGTGATGCGATTCCTTTGGTGCCGCTTGGAATCGAGCACACATGCAAACACTAAGCATAATATCTGGCCTAGATGCACATAGGTAAAGTAAAGAACCAATCATGGAGCACTATACCTTTTGATCGAACTCTTTACCATCATCGTCGGGACCCAGATGGTGTTTGGCTGGCATTGGCGTCGTGTAACCTTTGCAATCTTGCATTCCAAACTTCTTCAGGCAGTCTTTGAGGTATTTCTCTTGAGATATGAAGATGTCGTTTCTTTGCTGACGAATTTGAAGACCAAGGAAGAACTTTAGCTCTCCCATCATGGACATCTGATATTGCTCTTGCATCATGTACCCAAACTCATCACTATACTTCTGGTTGGTGCAGCCGAAGATAATGTCGTCCACATAGATTTGGCACACAAATAGTTCACCATCATATGTCTTCGTGAAGAGTGTGGGATCGAGGGATCCAGGTTTGAAGCCTTTGCTCTTCAAGAAGTCTTTGATCGTATCATACCAGGCGCGAGGAGCTTGTTTGAGGCCATATAGTGCTTTGTTTAGCTTGTACACCATATCAAGATGTTTTGGATCTTCAAAGCCTAGTGGTTGTGCAATGTATACTTCTTCTTCAATCTTGTCGTTGAGAAATGCACTCTTCACATCCATTTGATATAGCAAGATGTTGTGATGATTTGCATAGGCTAGCAGTATCCGAATAGCTTCAAGCCTAGCCATAGGAGCAAATGTTTCATCGAAGTCAATCCCTTCAACTTAAGTATATCCTTGAGCGACGAGACGTGCTTTGTTTCCGATGACTTGACCATGCTCATCTTGCTTGTTTTAATATATCCATTTTGTGCCAATTATGTTATGCTTGCGAGGGTCAGGACGCTTGACAAGTTCCCAAACATTGTTCAGCTTGAACTGTTGAAGCTCTTCTTGCGTAGCTTGAATCCATTCAGGTTCCATAAAGGCTTCAACAACTTTCTTGGGTTCTGATATTGACACAAAAGAAAAGTGCCCACAGAAATTTGCTAACTGCGTTGCTCTTGAGCGAGTAAGTGGACCAGGTGCATTGATGCTATCAATTATCTTCTCAATCTGTACTTCATTTGCAACACGAGGATGAACTGGACGAAGATTTTGCTCTTGCTGATCATTATCAATATTGGAAGGATTGTCTTTAGACTGAGCCTTGTCGTCAGGTTGGTTAGGTGCAGAAATGATGAGTTCCTCTTCAGGCTGTGCTTCAGAAGGCATGATTTCACCAGTTCCCATTAGCTTGATGGATTCACTGGGTGAAGCTTCGTCTAGTGTACTTGGCAGGAGCTCTCTTTGTGAACCATTTGTTTCATCAAACTACACGTCCACAGTTTCGACGATTTTGTAGAGATAGAGGTTGAAGACTCTGTAAGAGTGCGAGTCCTTTCCGTAACCAAGCATGAAGCCTTCGTGAGCTTTAGGTGCAAATTTTGACTTGTGATGGGGATCCTTGGTCCGGCACCTAGCTCCAAATACTCTGAAGTAACTGACATTTGGCTTCTTGCCAGTGAGGAGCTCATAGGATGTTTTATTCAGAAGCTTATGGATGTAAACACGGTTGATGACATGACATGCTGTATCAATAGCTTCAGGCCAGAACTTCCTTGGTGTCTTGTACTCGTCGAGCATCGTCCGAGCCATCTCTATGAGGGTTCTGTTCTTGCGCTCCACGATGCCATTTTGCTGAGGTGTGTATGGAGCAGAGAACTCATGAGTGATTCCCATTGTATCCAGATAAAGATCAAGTCCGTTGTTCTTGAACTCAGTATCGTTGTCACTTCTGATATGCTTGATCTTGACGCCATAATTGTTCATGGCACGGTTGGCGAAGCGTCTGAAGACATCTTGCACTTCAGTCTTGTAGAGAATTATGTGCACCCATGTATATCTTGAGTAATCATCAACAATGACGAAGCCATAGAGACAGGCAGTTGTTGTGAGGGTAGAGTAGTGAGTAGGGCCAAATAAGTCCATGTGTAGCAGTTCGAAGGGTTGAGATGTCGTCATGATTGTCTTCGAGGGATGCTTGGCCCTTGTCATCTTTCCAGCTTCGCAGGCACCGCACAAACGATCCTTTTTGAACTTGACGCCCTCGATGCCTATGACATGATTCTTCTTGGCGAGAGTGTGTAAGTTCCTCATGCCAGCATGCCCCAGCCTCCGATGCCATAGCCAGCACTCTGAAGGTTTTGCAAGAAGACATACGGCAAGCTGTGGACCTGCTGAGAAATCTACCATGTACAGATCATCTTTCTGGTACCCTTCAAAGACTAGATATTTGTCAGATTCCATAAGTACAAGGCAACGATATTTTCCAAATATCACAATCATGTTCAAGTCACAAAGCATTGAGACAGACATTAAGTTGAAACCAAGGGATTCAACAAGCATCACTTTATCCATGTGCTGATCCCTTGAGATTGCAACTCTACCTAGACCCAATACCTTGCTTTTACCAGTGTCAGCAAATGTGATGTGACTCTTATCAGATGGACGTAAAGTTGAGTCCATGAGAAGACTTCGATCACCAGTTATATGATTAGTGCATCCGCTGTCCATAATCCATTCTGAAGCATGAGGTGTCATACCCTACAGTACAGTTAGGGGGATAGGCTTCACCAAGAGCATTGTGAAGCATAAACATTTGACGGGCAAGAGGATTATAGAAGCTCAGATCAAGATTAGGACTGATAGGATGAATGGCAAACGATTCAGGAACAAAATACATAGTAAGACCATTTGGGCATTTCATCTTGCGCCCTACAAGATGTTTTAGGTCCCCAGCAATAGCATCAGACGCCTTTGATTTTCAGCTGGAGACCTTTCCCTGCAAGAGAAAGTTAATTCTTCTTAACCACCCACATCTTCAGGGGTGGCTTAGAAGCTATGAGTCTAAGTGCAGCATCTGAGAATTTGGGCTTTGGAGCCCTAGCAAATAGCCTTGCAGGAGATGAATGATACTCATATGAATAAGCAGAAAAATTCTTAGTTCTATGAACATAGCGGTTTGAAGACACACGCTCACATTCATAAGTCTGAGTATGGTTTCCCTGCAAAACATTGGCGTTAGGGTGACTCAGGTGAGTCCTCTGTCTGTATGAAGCCTTTGTACCATATGAAGCCTTAGGTATGGGGTTTGTCTTCTTCCCAGGTGGTGTCATGATGACATTCACTTGAAGATTCTCAAGACAGCTTTTGGGAACCCACATCTTCTTCATAGGTGGCCCATTCCTGCAGTTAGTACCAACATATCTGGCAAACACTTCACCATTCTGATTCTTGAACAGTTTATAGTTTGCATTAAAGGATTCATCAATGATAATAGGGTTAGCACAGGTAAAGCCAGATAAGGTAGATGGATCCACTAAAGGTCCCTTTGCAGCAACCCATGTGGTTTTGGGATACTGCTCAGGCTTCCAGTAGGAACCATCAACATTCGTTTTCCTCTCGAACTCAACACCCTCTTTCCTAGGGTTTCGGTTTAGAATCTGCTTTTTGAGGACATCGCAAAGTGTCTGATGCCCTTTCAGACTTTTATACATCCCTGTTTCAAGCAATGTCTTCAACCTAGCATTTTCATCAGCAATAGTAGTGGTATCCTCCGCAGAGGGGTTAGTTACCACATTAGTAGTTGAAGACAATGCAATAGTAGCAGCAGTGGAACATTTAGCAACAGAGGTAGCATTATCATGCTCAAGACATTTTAGACATGGTGGTTCAAATCCATCCTGAGCGGGACTGATCTGTTGAGTGCGAAGTGACTCATTCTCTTTTTGAAGATCTTCATGAGCCGCTCTCAATTTCTCAAGCTCTTGCTTACTTTGAAGATAATCATAGGAGAGCTTTTCATGAGTGGTTGAGAGCGTTTCATGACGACTTTCAAGTTCTTGGTACTTAGCATGAAGATTTTTTATGTCTTCAACTAAGGACTGTGAACGAGTCATTTCTGCGTCCAACAGGTCATCGCTTTTGTCTAACAGTTTTTGAGTATATTCCATAGCCTTTTGTTGTTCAGTTGCAATTTTAGCAAGTGTTTTGTAGCTGGGTTTGGATTCACAATCAGAGTCATCTTCACTAGATGTTTGAAAGTAAGCATCGCGTGATTTTACCTTGGCACCACGTGCCATGTAGCAGTAGGTGGGAGCAGGGTCGTCCTTGTCATCAGCTTCAGCGTTGGTGTGGAAGTCATTGTCTTCAGTGTTGAAGATGGACTTGGCAACGTAGGCTGTGGCTAGAGCCAGACTTGCGACGCCAGGGTCGGACTCCTCCTCAGACTCCACCTCCGCCTCCTCAGAATCAGACTCCTCCTCTGAATCCATCTCCTTGCCAACAAAAGCACGAGCCTTGCCATATGAGCTCTTCTTATGAGATGAAGACTTGGATGAGGACTTGGAAGAAGACTTTGAAGATCTCTTCTTCTTCTTCTTGTCACCAGAATCATATTCCTTTCTCTTCTTCTTCTTCTTCTTCTTCTTCTTCTTCTTCTCATTGTCCCACAGTGGACACTCAAAGATATAGTGTCCAGGTTTTTTGCACTTGTGACATGTTCTCTTCTTGTAGTCATGAGTGGAAGCTTCATCATTTCTTGAGCTGGATCGTGAAGACTTTCTGAAGCCCTTCTTCTTAGTGAACTTCTGGAACTTCTTCACAAGCATAGCAAGTTCCTTTCCAATGTCTTCAGGATCATCAGAACCGCAGTCAGATTCTTCTTCAGATGAGGAAATAGCTTTTGACTTCAAAGCGCGAGTTCGGCCATAGTTGGGACCATAGATATCTCTTTTCTCAGACAGCTGGAACTCATGTGTGTTGAGCCTCTCAAGTATATCAGACGGATCGAGTGTCTTGAAGTCAGGGCGTTCTTGTATCATGAGGGCAAGGGTGTCAAAGGAGCTGTCAAGTGATTTCATTAGTGTCTTGACGATTTCATGCCTGGTAATCTCAGTGGCGCCGAGAGCACGAAGCTCATTTGTGATGTCAGTGAGGCGATCAAACGTGAGCTGGACATTTTCATTGTCGTTTCTCTTGAAGCGATTGAAGAGGTTGCGAAGAACACTGATCCTTTGATCTCTCTGGGTTGAGACGCCTTCATTGACCTTGGATAGCCAGTCCCAGACTAGCTTCGACGTTTCCAGAGCACTCACGCGACCATACTGTCCTTTGGTCAGATGACCACTGATGATGTTCTTGGCAGTGGAGTCTAGTTGAATGAACTTCTTGACATCAGCGGGGGTGACACCTTCACCAGTCTTGGGAACGCCATTCTTGACGACATACCAGAGGTCGACATCAATGGCTTCAAGATGCATGCGCATCTTATTCTTCCAGTAGGGATATTTAGTTCCATCAAACACGGGGCAAGCAGCGGAGACTTTGATTATCCCTGAAGTCGACATAGCTAAAACTCCAAGTGGTTAAACCGAATCACACAGAACAAGGGAGTACCTTGCTCTGATACCAATTGAAAGTGCTAGTTATCGACTAGAGGGGGGGTGAATAGGCGATTTTTATGAAAGTCTTCAAAACATGGAAGTTTCGAAGACAAACCATAGAAATGAACCTATTGAAATGCAGCGGAAGATAAACTACACTAAGAAAGCCATAGTCAAGTGTGCAATAACGTGAGAGTACGAAGACTAATAGCAGCTGGGTAGTAAGGATCAGGATGGAAGATATTATGAAGCCAAACAACAATAGATGTCAAACAGTGAAGACAAATAGGTAAAGCAAACAGGCAATGACTTCACAAAGACAAACTCTAAGTAAAGAGAGGGAGAGGATATAACCAGTCACTTGATGAGGACACAGGATTTGTTGGACCAGTTCCAGTTGCTGTGACAACTGTACGTCTGGTTAGGGAGGCTAAGATTCAACTCAGAAGACCGCGTCTTCACCTTATTCCCCTTGAGCTAAGGACACACGGTCCTCTCCCAATTACTCTTGTAAGTCTTCAAGGTAGACTTCCAAACCTTCACAGACTTCGTTCACCGGCGATCCACAATGACTCTTGGATGCTCAGAACGCGACGCCGAACTGGCTGGAGGATTCACCGTCCTCAAGTGTAATAAGTCTTCAGGTCAACAGACAGAAAGACTTCAGTGATGCCTAACACTCTTTGGATCTGGGTGTTTGGGCTTTGTCCTCGCAAGGATTTCTCTCTCTCAAAGGCTTCGAGGTGGGTTGCTCTCAATACATCAAAAGCCGTGCACTAACTCTGAGCAGCCACCAATTTATGGTGTAGGGGGTGGGCTATTTATAGCCACTAGGCAACCCGACCTGATATGTCCGAAATGACCCTGGGTCACTAAGGAACTGACACGTGTTCCAACGGTCAGATTTCAAACACACACGACAACTTTACTTGGGCTACAAGCAAAGCTGACTTATCCAGCTCTGGATAAGATTTGCTCTCATTGTCTTCGCTCGAAGACATAGGATTTGGGTTGAGCATCACTTCAGTCACTCTGGCTTTGTTCACTTGGACCCCACTTAACAGTACCGTGGTTCCTATGACTCAACAAAGAAGAAAAGGAAACGACGAAACAACTAAGTCTTCACGCTTCATAGTCTTCACTCAATGTCTTCTCATGTCACAGTCTTAAATATGAATATCTTCATATACCACCATTGTCATCAATGTCTTCATACATTTTTAGGGGTCATCTCCGGTAGGTAATCCGAATCAATGAGGGACTACTACCTGTGTTATCCTGCAATTCTCACAAACACATTAGTCCCTCAACCAAATTTGTCGTCAATACTCCAAAACCAACTAGGGTTGGCACTAGATGCACTTACAGAGGGCTTGCCCATCCTAACAATAAAAACAATTGCTATTTTACACAATATATTTCCAATGCAGTTCACATATTTTATCTCTGTATGGCCTTCTTGCTTTGATGGTTTGGTTCAGCCTAAATCTTGGCGCACTACGAAAAAATTGAAGTTCCTCTTTCAGGGTATAGTGGTAGCATCATGACTGTGCATTTCTAACTTGAAAAGTTGAACTAAAGGTCATCATGACTGCCACACACGCCAATATGGTAGTGTTTGTGTGGTCAGGTCCCAATAATGCTCCCACCTAAGCATGATCCAAATGCAACCCTTATTATGATTGCTACCGGCACAGTGTTGCTCCCTACCATGGATACCTAAGCATGTATGTTCAGCGGAGATCTCCCCAAATTACAGAGTTTGTGGCATGTTTTGGCTCTTGGTGTGGTTAATCCTGACAACCTTTTAGATGAAGAGAAGAATTTTCATACTAACTTAAGGAGTATCCAGACAAATTCAGGTTACTATACCTCTTCCTTGATACATTGGTTCATTTGTTATCTTACACATGCCCAACACATATTTTGTTAAATGGTTTTGTCATTGTAGATAATTATTGATATTGAGTGTGCCACTTGAATAAAGTAGGTGTGTTTATTGTGCTGGTAGAATATAGTTGAGCGTGTTGAATTTGTAGGTTTGTCAAAGCACTAAATAAGGAGCAGAAGAACAAGACTGGTCACAAGATGGACATTCGGCGTTCAGGGTACACAATTGATGGGTACAAGGATTACTTTTTTTTACCTTTGGATGGTGGTGTGCACATCTGCTTGTGCGATTGAAACGGAACGATCCCAGAGATTCATGATACAATTAAGAAAGTTGCAGATCAGGAAGAACGGGAATTAGAAGCTATCATGGTCAACTAGAACAAGCAATGGCACGTTCAGGTATACTAAGATTTGAAAAAAATGGCTAACAATGATTGGTATGTTATGAGATGATGTCAACAAAAGGTACAAAAACACATATCGATTGCTTCTTGTGGTGCTGCAAAATTATCAAAGATTATTCTGGGAGAATCATGCAACCATTTATTTAAATGATAAGATTCCACATGAAATCTAGCATGTATTCTATTTGAAACATGTGAGGAGTTTGAGCAGTTGTGCTTCATCGTTTTATGTTATTATTATGCAAAATTTCAACCTACTTGCTTAAGAAAAGGTTAGCTGCATCACCAAAAAAGTAAAGTGTTGCTTAGTACACAATGCTATTATCTCTTAGGTTATAACTTACTATTGGCATGAGTATCTATCTTTCATAAAAAGAGAAACATTCATGAAACAAATTATTTTAGTCTACTTTAGCATTTTCCATAGTTTATATTGTCTCCATGTATTTACAGAAAAGTCATATCTCTCTAACATAAAACATTCAAAATAGACGGGCGAAACAATGCGCGCCATCAATGATCTAATAGATATAATGAGCAACACTATGGCAAGCTCAAGTTTACCATGCCTAAGTTATTCGGAGGCATGGACCCCGAAGACTATCTTTCATGGGCATTAAAAGTGGACAAGATATTCTGGCTCCACAATTATGAACAGGAAAAGAAGATCGCCATGACCTCACTTGTGTTCCAAGACTACGTTCTCATTTGGTGGGAACAAGTTGTTAAACGAAGAAGTGAATAAGGAGATCGACCGATCACTACTTGGCACAAAATGAAGGAAGTCACGAGAGCTAGATTCGTGCCTGCCCATTACAACTGCGACCTCTTTAAGAAGCTCAAACTTCTAAAGCACGGCACAAAGTCAGTTGAAGACTATTTGCAAGAAATGGAGATAGCCATTATAAGACCTAACGTCAAGGAAACTGAGGAGAAAACTTGCATGCTTCTTGAATGGACTCAACCATCCCATCAAGAAAATCACCAACTTCCAACCGTACTCCAATCTCCTCGAGCTTGTCCACCAAGCAACCAAAGCGGAGCGACAAGTGTCGGATGACTACAAGTACTCCAAGTACTCGTCAAGATCCTATGGCTCAAAAACTCAAGCTACTCCAACTCCAGCGCATATTACTCGCGTTACACCCTCTAGCGGTGGTACTTCAAGATCCAAGCTACCGATGACTACTTCAAGTCGTCCTCCAACAAGCTGAAGGAAATATGCCCTAGACGCAATAATAAAGTTATTATTTATTTCCTTATATCATGATAAATGTTTATTATTCATGCTAGAATTGTATTAACCTGAAACATAATACTTGTGTGAATACATAAACAAACAGAGTGTCACTAGTATGCCTCTACTTGACTAGCTCATTGATCAAAGATGGTTATGTTTCCTAGCCATTGACATGAGTTGTCATTTGATTAACGGGATCACATCATTAGGAGAATGATGTGATTGACTTGACCCATTCCATTAGCTTAGCACTCGATCGTTTAGTATTCTGCTATTGCTTTCATCATGACTTATACATGTTCCTGTGACTATGAGATTATGCAACTCCCGTTTACCGGAGGAACACTTTGTGTGCTACCAAACATCACAACGTAACTGGGTGATTATAAAGGTGCTCTACAGGTGTCTCCAAAGGTACTTGTTGGGTTGGCGTATTTCGAGATTAGGATTTGTCACTCCGATTGTCGGAGAGGTATCTCTGGGCCCACTCGGTAATGCACATCACTATAAGCCTTGCAAGCATTGCAACTAATGAGTTAGTTGTAGGATGATGTATTACGGAACGAGTAAAGAGACTTGCCGATAACGAGATTGAACTAGGTATTGAGATACCGAAGATCGAATCTCGGGCAAGTAACATACCGATGACAAAGGGAACAACGTATGTTGTTATGCGGTCTGACCGATAAAGATCTTCGTAGAATATGTAGGAGCCAATATGGGCATCTAGGTCCCGCTATTGGTTATTGACAAGAGAGGTGTCTCGGTCATGTCTACATAGTTCTCGAACCCGTAGGGTCCGCACGCTTAACATTTGTTGACGATATAGTACTATGAGTTATGTATGTTGGTGACCGAATGTTGTTCGGAGTTTCGGATGAGATCACGAATATGACGAGGAACTCCGGAATGGTCCGGAAGTAAAGGTTGATATGTGGATAGTAGTGTTTGATCTCTAGAAGGGTTCTGGAATCCATCGGAAGGGGTTCCGGATGTTTCCCGAAATGTTTGGGCACGAGAACACTATCTGAGCTAAAGGGGAAAGCCCATAAGGTTTTTGGAAAGTGCAAAAGGAAGTTTTGCGAAGTCCAGGGGCTAGACGCGAGGGTCCCTGGCGTCTGGGTCCAGATGCCGGGAACTCTGGCGTCTGGCCTTGGAGTTCGAGAAGGACTCTTGCCTTTCGGGTGAAACCGACTTTGTGGAGGCTTTTACTCCAAGCTTCGACCCCAAGGCTCAACATGTAGAGTTCTTGGAGGGCGCTATTCTAGGGATTGAAAAGTTTCGCCCAGGTGATTGAAAAGTTCTGACTGGCTCATCGGAGAGTTCCTGCTGGCTCGCCGAAAAGTTCAATCAGACTCATCAAAAGGTTCCGCCGGTTCGTCGCAAAGTTCAGGCCGGATCATTGAAAAGTTTCGACCGTCTCGACGAAAGGTTCTGTCTGAATCATCAAAAAGTTCCGATCGCCTCGATGAAAAGTTCAGTCCGAATCGCCGAAGGGTTCTAGCCGCATCGCCAAAAGGTTCTGTCCGAGTCATCAAAGAGTTCCGACTTAGGCTACAAAAAGTTCCGGATTATCAAATACTTCCGGATTAGCAAAAAGTTCCGGCCCGTTATCCATAGGTTCCGGACTATCAAAAATTCCGGTTGAATTATCAAGAGGTTCCGGTTCAAAGGTTCCGGATTATCAAAAATTCCGGCCGGGTTATCCAGAGGTTCCAGCTCAAAAGGTTTCGGATTATCAAAAATTCCGGTTGGATTATCAAGAGGTTCCGGTTCAAAGGTTCCGGATTATCAAAAGTTCCGGCTGGATTATCAAGAGGTTCCGGTTAAAAAGTTTCAGATTATCAAAAGTTCCAGCCGGATTATCAGGAAGCTCTGGTTCCATAAATTCTGGCTCAAAAAGTACCAACCGGGTTATATGGAGAGCTCAGGCACTAGAAGACACAGAACCAAGCAAATCTTTTGTCAAAAACAAAAGCAACACTATTCATTATCCAGCGCCAGCATCCGGCAAAAAATACCAGGGCAGCTATTAAAAGAAAAATAGGTGGTGTTATACCACGGATGCACATTCGACTGTATCACGCGGCTTCATGGACAGGGTGTCGCGGTCCGGTCTACGTCAGCATACCGGCTGACTCGCCCGTCCGCACCACCTTACAACGCCACGGACGACTCGTCCGTCTGCCCTCGCGGCCGGTTCACGCGCCGGCTTACAATGTTGGGCCGACTCATCTGTCTGCTCGCACGGTTAACTCGGCCGTGATTAATTTTAGCATCACTGTGGTGATCATCAACCCCACGGCGGATAATTTCTGGCCTAACACATCAGGTGATATCCATCTAGAATATATTTTATTAGCACATATTATTTTTGTCAAAGAACAGTTTACCTTTGCCTTGGTCTGCAATATTATTTATGCAGGACAATTGTTCACTGCAAAAGCTATGGCTGGGTCATGGATGTATAAGCTTGCGCCACCATTATGAATGCGCTAGTATCTTACCATGCCATCAAGCTCGATGAATATATGTGCAAACCGCCATTCTGCAGACCGGTTTACATCAATATGACGTGGCTAACTCGCCCGTTCACGCCGGTTTATAATACCGCGGCCGATGCAGCTGTCCGATCTGTCTCTGATGCTGCGGTCATCTTTGCTGTCCGTCTCTCGCGACCTGGTGTACATCAACACACCGGGCCACACCTGTCTGTCTGCATGAGCTGTTTATTGAGTATGAGCAAGTCACTGCTTGGGTAGCCCGGTTTTTTTTCTTTCAAAATGGAGGCAAATTATCATATACTATGAACCACCGTCTGCACTGGGTGGCTCAATGGGCAGGTGCATAAGTCGCCGCCACTACAGTTTGGTTAAACTTCAAATTGCCAGTTGGAAGGAACCATTGGCCGAGTTGCTGACACGGCTCATATGGGATCATCTATAACCGCCGCAGTCACTTCAACCTTCTGTGGATTCATATCGTGCTATCAACAACAATGCTATACAACTTATGCTGGTTTATATCACGGTCAAAAATGGAGAATCTCAAGCCAACTCGTTGAGTCACCTTGAGACTCGGGGGCTATGATGACATGACTTAGAAAATCTTGCTAGTTTCATCAAGTTTAAGTACCCCAGGATGATGGAGGGAAGGATAACCCGGTCCCGGAGGCTACTGTTATATTGATGAAAATTTAAAGGGCCATTAGAAAGATTCCGGCTTAGAATGTATATGACAGTTACAAAATCCCGGCTCAACGAAGAAGTTCCGGGTCATCAGAAAGGATTTTGGTTTATAATCCGGCTTAAGGGAAGTCAGTCTCACTGAAGCTCTCAAATATCCGGTTTACAATCCGGTTCAAGGGAAATCTGTTCTCCCACAAAGCTCTAAATCTCTCAAATCCGGTTTAAAAGTGTCCAGTTCAAAAAGGAATTAACTTCTCGCAAGTTCGAGTTGAAAGGCCGTCAGAAAATTTCTGGCTGAAAATGAAGATTCCGGTTTACAATCCGGTTCAAGGGAAAGATGTCTCCCACAAAGCTTTGGATCTCTCAATATCCAGTTCAAAATCCCGGTTCAAGAAGGATTTATCTCTTGCAAAAAGGTGCCAAAGAGGACCTGCTGCCATGATGCGCGGTTCAAACATGGGTATCATGCCTTATTGGCTTATCATATTATTGATCACTTGGGGGCTTGGTCATGTCTGAGCCATAGTCACACCTCTTGATCGACTCAATGCCACATCATCACTTGGGGGCTTTGGCCGCGTCCGAACCATAGCAACACCTTTTGATAGGCGTAAAGCCACAGCATCACTTGGGGACTTGTGGTCACGTTTGAACCATAGTCACGCCTCTTGATCGGCCTAGTGCCACAGCATCACTTGGGGGCTTTGGTCGAACCCGAACCATCGCTACACCTCTTGATCGGCATAAAGCCAAAGCATCACTTGGGGACTTGTGGTCACGTCTGAACCATAGTCACGCCTCTTGATCGGCCTAGTGCCACAGCATCACTTGGGGGCTTTGGTCGAACCTGAACCATCGCTACACCTCTTGATCGGCGTAATGCCAATGCATCATTTGGGGACCTGGCTGACTCGAACCATAGCTACACCTTTTGGGGGCTTGGTCGTGTCCGACCATGGTAATGCCTCTTGATCGGCTCAAAGCCTCATTTGCAATGGTTTTATCTTTGCCTTTGCTTGAATTCTGTTCTTTTTGCTAAATACCTTTTTCTTTTGTTGCGTTTTAAACCGACATTGTTAACTCGGTTCGACTGTCAATTACAAATTGATGGAACATGGTCAAATCTTAATCTAGAGACTATCTGCCCAGTCTGATTTTCTGTTACCATCCTATTATGGAGTAAACCGGTGTTTATCAACCCGGTTCGACTGTCAATTACAAATTGACAGAACACGGTCAAATCATAATCCGGAGACTATCAGCCCGGTCTGGTTTGACTATAAGTCACCAGTATTATATATGGTTAATTCGGTGTTTATCACAACCCGGTACAATTTTATCATAAACCGGCACAATATGGAAGGAGTTATCAGTACTCAAGATTGGGGTTATCATCTTTACTACAATAAAGTTGGCCAACCAATGATGTGATTCAATATCACATAAACAGGTTGAATAAAGCATGATTATAAATCACCAGCGTTTACTAACCCGGCCTGGCTTTCGACTATAAGTCGCCAGTATGATGATAAATTATCCGGTGTTTATTAAACCGGCCTGGCTTTAAGACGATAAGTAGCCAGTATATGATGAGAAAATATCCGGTGTTTATTAAACCGGCCTGGCTTCGGACTATAAGTCGCCAGTATATATTTGGATTGCGCCATTGGAATCATGCGCTTATAAATGATTGGGTTATATTATTCAAATAGCCAAACTTGGCTGAATTTTCATTATGATATTGGATGAATAAGATTTTCATACCGGATTATATTATCTTGAATAGCCAACATGGTTGGATTTTTATTATGGTTATTAATATTTTGATTGAGGTTTTCAAAGTCGCTTTAGCGCAATGGATATTATTTTGTCGATGAATATGATTTATTTTGCAATGGAAGGAATAGTCCCGAGTCGCTGCAGGCTTACGACCCGGCACTTGGGGGCTACACTATTCAAGTTGAGATTATATCAAATATGCAAGTCTCATTTCGCTGCAAGCATGCACCATGACACTTGGTGGCTAATGCAAAGTCATTTTATTGGCCTTATTGAAGACCCGACTCATCACATCATAATGAGCCGACCCTTGGGGCTACACATCGCCGCTCAAATCTACATGATTATATTTACAAATTCCCTGTTCATTATTGCATAATGACCCGGCCCTTGGGGGCTACACTGGTTGAAGTTTTTATAAGCACAAGGCAATCTCAAGTCCCAGGTTGCTGCAAGCATGACAACCTGGCACTTGGGGGCTACATATATGAAGTATTCAGTTTTTACTAGTGACTGAGATGAACAACATGGATTTCTTCAAAGTGGCAGTAATTATATGGAAACAAGTCTCAAATCATCACTTTGTTCTGTTCAAGACTTGGGGGCTATAGGTAATATGGGTATAAGGGAGAAATATCTTCCGATTTTCAGTTTTGAGCAAACTAGATTGACCCGGCGTCACCAATCATTATGACCCTGTGGCTGGAACCCAGCATCATCAATAATGATGAACCGGCATTGGCAACAATCATGAACCGGTGTCTGCAACAATCATGACCCAGAATTATCAGTTTTTATAACCCGGCAGTTTTTGGCAATGATAAACCGGCAAGTTTTACATCTTCAAACCGGCCGGATATCAGATGAGTATTTCAAGACCAAAATTTCTTAAACCGGCGTTTTGGAAGCCGACTCAAGTGGATTATTCTTCACAATATTTTTCTATGAGAAACCAACGTCCGCAATTTAAAGTGTGAAGCTGGTTATTGATCCGGATTTTCTAGAAGGAGGGAATGACAAGGACTTAAGGATGATCAGGTGCCGGTCTACAAGAATTCTTAACCCGGAGCACAACCCGCCAAAATTTGTTCTTGTGTTTATGTTGCAGATCAGTTTAATATGGACAAATCCAAATTAAACTGGGGGCTAATGTCGGGGATATACCCCGCGGTGTAAACCGGCCGGAAGTTAACCCGGCCGGACTTGGCGGTTTATCTGATGACCCCGTTGACACTTGGCGAGTTACTGGCGACCCGCCCTGACCTGGCGGTTTACAAGCAACCCACCT
This sequence comes from Aegilops umbellulata, assembly GCA_032464435.1. Classification (NCBI taxonomy): domain Eukaryota; kingdom Viridiplantae; phylum Streptophyta; class Magnoliopsida; order Poales; family Poaceae; genus Aegilops; species Aegilops umbellulata. The sequence continues at coordinate 102,913,999 of CP136060.1, read as the reverse complement.
GGTCATTATGACTCACTGGTGATCCGGCGTGCGAGACAGACGGATGACAAGGCCCAAGGCCCAGAAGGCTGGTTCACGTTTAATGGTGGGCCGGTTTATGAGGAAAGCGTAAGGACTATTCTCCTACAAAGGAAGCAAGACTAGGACTCCACTTGTAATAGAGTAATCCTAATCCAACTAGGACTAGTCATGTAAACCGCCCCTTCAACATATATAAGGAGGGGCAGGGCTCCCCAAAGAGGGACAAGCGACAAGCAAGAAGAAACAATCTTAGGGCTAGACACAAAGAGGAGAGCCGGTCTACGGCGACTCCCTCATGATGATAATGAGACCTAGCCTCAAACAAAATGCAGGGTTGTTACCGGATGATGTTTCCCGGGGCCCGAAGCTGTCTAAATCCCTGTCTTGTGTTGCATCTCTCGATTCTGCTCAACCCCTCTCAAGCTACCACATAGATGCGTTGGCCTCATGACTAAGTCCTCATCCTAGGACATCTGCCGTGACAATTCCACGACACTAACAGTGGCATCCGAGCCTGGTTTTATGCGTAGATGTTATATGCACGAGTAGAACACAAGTGAGTTGTGGGCGATATAAGTCATACTGCTTACCATCATGTCATACTTTGGTTCGGCGGTATTGTTGGATGAAGCGGCCCGGACCGACATTACGCGTACGCTTACACGAGACTGGTTCTACCAACGTGCTTTGCACACAGGTGGCTGGCGGGTGTTAGTTTCTCCAACTTTAGTTGAACCGAGTGTGGCTACGCCCGGTCCTTGAGAAGGTTAAAACAACACTAACTTGACAAACTATCATTGTGGTTTTGATGCGTAGGTAAGAACGGTTCTTGCTCAGCCCGTAGCAGCCACGTAAAACTTGCAACAACAAAGTAGAGGACGTCTAACTTGTTTTTGCAAGGCATGTTGTGATGTGATATGGTCAAGGCATGATGCTATATTTTATTGTATGAGATGATCATGTTTTGTAACCGAGTTATCGGCAATTGGCAGGAGCCATATGGTTGTCGCTTTATTGTATGCAATGCAATCACCCTGTAATGCTTTACTTTATCACTAAGCGGTAGCGATAGTCGTAGAAGCATAAGTTGGCGAGACGACAACGATGCTACGATGGAGATCAAGGTGTCGCGCAGGTGACGATGGTGATCATGACGGTGCTTCAAAGATGGAAATCACAAGCACAAGATGATGATGGCCATATCATATCACTTATATTGATTGCATGTGATGTTTATATTTTATGCATCTTATCTTGCTTTGATTGACGGTAGCATTATAAGACGATCCCTCACTAAATTATCAAAGTATAAGTGTTCTCCCTGAGTATGCACCGTTGCGAAAGTTCTTCATGCTGAGACACCACGTGATGATCGGGTGTGATAGGCTCTACGTTCAAATACAACGGGTGCAAAACAGTTGCACACACGAAATACTCAGGTTAAACTTGACGAGCCTAGCATATAACAGATATGGCCTCGGAAGACGGAGACTGAAAGGTCGAGCGTGAATCATATAGTAGATATGATCAACATAGTGATGTTCAGCATTGAAACTACTCCATCTCACGTGATGATCGGACATGGTTTAGTTGATTTGGATCACGTGATCACTTAGAGGATTAGAGGGATGTCTATCTAAGTGGGAGTTCTTAAGTAATATGATTAATTGAACTTAAATTTATCATGAACTTAGTACCTGATATTATCTTGCTTGTCTATGTTTGATTGTAGATAGATGGCCTGTGCTGTTGTTCCGTTGAATTTTAATGCGTTCCTTGAGAAAGCAAAGTTGAAAGATGATGGTAGCAATTACATGGGCTGGGTCCATAACTTGAGGATTATCCTCATTGCTGCACAGAAGAATTACGTCCTGGAAGCACCGCTGGGTGCCAGGCCTGCTGCTGATGCAACTGACGACGTTAAGAACGTCTGGCAGGGCAAAGCTGATGACTACTCAATAGTTCAATGTGCCATGCTTTATGGCTTAGAACCGGGACTTCACCGATGTTTTGAACGTCATGGAGCATATGAGATGTTCCAGGAGTTGAACTTAATATTTCAAGCAAATGCCCGGATTGAGAGATATGAAGTCTCCAATAAGTTCTACAGCTGCAAGATGGAAGAGAATAGTTCTGTCAGTGAGCATATACTCAAGATGTCTGGGTATAATAATCACTTGATTCAACTGGGAGTTAATCTTCCAAATGATAGCGTTATTGACAAAATTCTCCAATCACTGCCACCAAGCTACAAGAGCTTCGTGACGAACTATAACATGCAAGGGATGTATAAGACAATTCCTGAGCTCTTCGCAATGCTAAAGGTTGCAGAGGTAGAAATCAAAAAAGGAGCATCAAGTGTTGATGGTAAATAAGACCACCATTTCAAGAAAAAGGGCAAAGGAAAGAAGAAGGGGAACTTCAAGAAGAACAGCAAGCAAGTTGCTGCTCAGGAGAAGAAACCCAAGTCTGGACCTAAGCCTGAGACTGAGTGCTTCTACTGCAAGCAGACTGGTCACTGGAAGCGGAACTACCCGAAGTATTTGGAGGATAAGAAGGATGGCAAGGTGAACAAAGGTATATGTGATATACATGTTATTGATGTGTACCTTACTAATGCTCGCAGTAGCACCTGGGTATTTGATACTGGTTCTGTTGCTAATATTTGCAACTTGAAACAGGGGCTACGGATTAAGCGAAGATTGGCTAAGGACAAGGTGATGATGCGCGTGGGAATTGGTTCCAAAGTCGATGTGATCGCGGTCGGCACGCTACCTCTACATTTACCTTCGGGATTAGTATTAGACCTAAATAATTGTTATTTGGTGCCAGCGTTGAGCATGAACATTATATCTGGATCTTGTCTGATGCCAGAAGGTTATTCATTTAAATCAAAGAATAATGGTTGTTCTATTTATATGAGTAATATCTTTTATGGTCATGCACCCTTGAAGAGTGGTCTATTTTTGTTGAATCTCGATAGTAGTGATACACATATTCATAATATTGAAGCCAAAAGATGCAGAGTTGATAATGATACTGCAACTTATTTGTGGCACTGCCGTTTAGGTCATATCGGTGTAAAGCGCTTGAAGAAACTCCATACTGATGGACTTTTGGAACCACTTGATTATGAATCACTTGGTACTTGCGAACTGTGCCTCATGGGCAAGATGACTAAAACGCCGTTCTCCGGTACTATGGAGACAACAACAGATTTGTTGGAAATCATACATACAGATGTATGTGGTCCGATGAATGTTGAGGCTCATGGCGGATATCATTATTTTCTCACCTTCACAGATGATTTAAGCAGATATGGGTATATCTACTTAATGAAACATAAGTCTAAAACGTTTGAAAAGTTCAAAGAATTTCAGAGTGAAGTTGAAAATCATCGTAACAAGAAAATAAAGTTTCTACGATCTGATCGTGGAGGAGAATATTTGAGTTATGAGTTTGGTCTTCATTTGAAACAATGCGGAATAGTTTTGCAACTCACTCCACCTGGAACACCACAACATAATGGTGTGTCCGAACGTCGTAATCGTACTTTACTAGATATGGTGCGATCTATGATGTCTCTTACTGATTTACCGCTATCGTTTTGGGGTTATGCTTTAGAGACGGCCGCTTTCACGTTAAATAGGGCACCATCAAAATCCGTTGAGACGACGCCTTATGAACTGTGGTTTGGCAAGAAACCAAAGTTGTCGTTTCTGAAAGTTTGGGGATGCGATGCTTATGTGAAAAAGCTTCAACCTGATAAGCTCGAACCCAAATCGAAGAAATGTGTCTTCATAGGATACCCAAAGGAGACTGTTGGGTGCACCTTCTATCACAGATCCGAAGGCAAGACTTTTGTTGCTAAATTCGGAGTTTTTCTAGAGAAGGAGTTTCTCTTGAAAGAAGTGAGTGGGAGGAAAGTAGAACTTGATGAGGTAACTGTACCTGCTCCCTTATTGGAAAGTAGTTCATCACAGAAACCGGTTTCTGCGACACCTACACCAATTAGTGAGGAAGTAAATGATGATGATCATGAAACTTCAGATCAAGTTGTTACTGAACCTCGTAGATCAACTAGAGTAAGATCCGCACCAGAGTGGTACGATAATCCTGTTCTGTAAGTTATGTTACTAGACCATGACGAACCTACAAACTATGAAGAAGCGATCGTGAGCCCAGATTCTGCAAAATGGCTTGAAGCCATGAAATCTGAGATGGGATCCATGTATGAGAACAAAGTGTGGACTTTGGTTGACTTGCCCGATGATCGGCAAGCAATTGAGAATAAATGGATCTTCAAGAAGAAGACTGACGCTGCCGGTAATGTTATTGTCTATAAAGTTCGACTTGTTGCGAAAGGTTTTCGACAAGTTCAAGGGATTGACTACGATGAGACCTTCTCACCGTAGCGATGCTTAAGTCTGTCCGAATCATGTTAGCAATTGCCGCATTTTATGATTATGAAATTTGGCAAATGGATGTCAAAACTGCATTCCTGAATGGATTTCTGGAAGAAGAGTTGTATATGATGCAACCGGAAGGTTTTGTCGATCCAAAGGGAGCTAACAAAGTGTGCAAGCTCCAGCGATCCATTTATGGACTGGTGCAAGCCTCTCGGAGTTGGAATAAACGCTTTGATAGTGTGATCAAAGCATTTGGTTTTGTACATACTTTTGGAGAAGCCTGTATTTACAAGAAAGTGAGTGGGAGCTCTGGAACATTTCTAATATTATATGTGGATGACATATTGCTGATTGGAAATGATATAGAATTTCTGGATAGCATAAAGGGATACTTGAACAAGAGTTTTTCAATGAAAGACCTCGGTGAAGCTGCTTATATATTGGGCATCAAGACCTATAGAGATAGATCAAGACGCTTAATTGTACTTTCACAAAGCACATACCTTGACAAAGTTTTTAAGAAGTTCAAAATGGATCAAGCAAAGAAAGAGTTCTTGCCTGTGTTACAAGGTGTGAAGTTGAGTAAGACTCAATGCCCGACCACTGCAGAAGATAGAGAGAAAATGAAAGATGTTACCTATGCCTCAGCCATAGGCTCTATCATGTATGCAATGCTGTGTACGAGACCTGATGTGTGCCTTGCTATAAGTCTAGCGGCGAGGTACCAAACTAATCCAGGAGTGGATCACTGGACAGCGGTTAAGAACATCCTGAAGTACCTAAAAAGGACTAAGGATATGTTTCTCGTTTATGGAGGTGACAAAGAGCTCATCGTAAATGGTTACGTTGCTGCAAGCTTTGACACTGATCCGGACGATTCTAAATCGCAAACCGGATACGTGTTTACATTGAACGGTGGAGCTGTCAGTTGGTGCAGTTCTAAACAAAGCATCATGGTGGGATCTACATGTGAAGCGGAGTACATAGCTACTTTAGAAGCAGCAAATGAAGGAGTCTGGATGAAGGATTTCATACCCGAGCTAGGTGTCATACCTAGTGCATCGGGTCCAATGAAAATCTTTTGTGACAATATTGGAGCAATTGCCTTAGCGAAGGAATCCAGATTTCATAAGAGAACCAAGCACATCAAGAGACGCTTCAATTCCATCCGGGATCTAGTCCAGGTGGGAGACATAGAAATTTGCAAGATACATACGGATCTGAATGTTGCAGACCCGTTGACTAAGCCTCTTCCACGAGCAAAACATGATCAACACCAAGGCTCCATGGGTGTTAGAATCATTACTGTGTAATCTAGATTATTGACTCTAGTGCAAGTGGGAGACTAAAGGAAATATGCCCTAGAGGCAATAATAAAGTTATTATTTATTTCCTTATATCATGATAAATGTTTATTATTCATGCTAGAATTGTATTAACCGGAAACATAATACTTGTGTGAATACATAAACAAACAGAGTGTCACTAGTATGCCTCTACTTAACTAGATCATTGGTCAAAGATGGTTATGTTTCCTAGCCATTGACATGAGTTGTCATTTGATTAACGGGATCACATCATTAGGAGAATGATGTGATTGACTTGACCCATTCCGTTAGCTTAGCACTCGATCATTTAGTATTCTGCTATTGCTTTCATCATGACTTATACATGTTCCTATGACTATGAGATTATGCAACTCCCGTTTACCGGAGGAACACTTTGTGTGCTACCAAACGTCACAACGTAACTGGGTGATTATAAAGGTGCTCTACAGGTGTCTCCAAAGGTACTTGTTGGTTTGGCGTATTTCGAGATTAGGTTTTGTCACTCCGATTGTCGGAGAGGTATCTCTGAGCCCACTCGGCAATGCACATCACTATAAGCCTTGCAAGCATTGCAACTAATGAGTTAGTTGCAGGATGATGTATTACGGAACGAGTAAAGAGACTTGCCGATAATGAGATTGAACTAGGTATTGAGATACCGACGATCGAATCTCGGGCAAGTAACATACCGATGACAAAGGGAACAATGTATGTTGTTATGCGGTCTGACCGATAAAGATCTTCGTAGAATATGTAGGAGCCAATATGGGCATCCAGGTCCCGCTATTGGTTATTGACAAGAGAGGTGTCTCGGTCATGTCTACATAGTTCTCGAACCCGTAGGGTCCGCACGCTTAACGTTTGTTGACGATATAGTACTATGAGTTATGTATGTTGGTGACCGAATGTTGTTCGGAGTTTCGGATGAGATCACGAATATGACGAGGAACTCCGGAATGGTCCGGAAGTAAAGATTGATATGTGGATAGTACTGTTTGATCTCCAGAAGGGTTCTGGAATCCATCGGAAGGGGTTCCGGATGTTTCCCGAAATGTTTGGGCACGAGAATACTTTATCTGGGCCAAAGGGGAAAGCCCATAAGGTTTTTGGAAAGTGCAAAAGGAAGTTTTGCGGAGTCCAGGGGCCAGACGCCAGGGTCCCTGGCGTCTGGGTCTAGACGCCGGGAACCCTGGCGTCTGGCCCTGGAGTCCGAGAAGGACTCTTGCCTTTCGGGTGAAACCGACTTTGTGGAGGCTTTTACTCCAAGTTTCGACCCCAAGGCTCAACATATAAATAGAGGGATAGGGCTAGCACCCAAGAGAGATCAAGAAACACCAAGCCGTGTGCCGGCAACCCCGTCTCCTCTAGTTTATCCTCCGTCATAGTTTTCGTAGTGCTTAGGTGAAGCCCTGCGAAGATTGTTCTTCACCAACACTGTCACCACACCGTTGTGCTGCCGGAACTCATCTACTACTTCGCCCCTCTTGCTTTATCGAGAACGCGAGGACGTCACCGAGCCGAACGTGTGCAGAACTCGGAGGTGCCGTGCTTTCGTTACTTGGATCGGTCGGATCGTGAAGACGTACGACTACATCAACCGCGTAGATATAACGCTTCCGCTTACGGTCTACAATGGTACGTAGACAACACTCTCCCCTCTCGTTGCTATGCATCACCATGATCTTGCGTGTGCGTAGGATTTTTTTTTTAAATTACTACGTTCCCTAACACAAGCAACTACAAGTCAAGAGCTTCTTCCTCTACAACACCTCCAATGTATGCTACTGCCAAGACAAGTTCCATCCAATGTTTCACTTGCGAAGGCCATCGCCACAAGACATGTGGGTGCCCCACAAAATGGGAAATTATTGTTGGAACTATGCCCTAGAGGCAATAATAAAGGGTTATTATTATATTTCCTTGTTGATGATAATTGTCTATTGTTCATGCTATAATTGTGTTATCCGGATCGTAATACATGTGTGAATACATAGACCACAACATGTCCCTAGTGAGCCTCTAGTTGACTAGCTCGTTGATCAATAGATGGTCATGGTTTCCTGACTATGGACATTGGATGTCATTGATAACGGGATCACATCATTAGGAGAATGATGTGATGGACAAGACCCAATCCTAAGCATAGCACAAGATCGCGTAGTTCGTCTGCTAGAGTTTTTCTAATGTCAAGTATCTTTACCTTAGACCATGAGATTGTGCAACTCTTGGATACCGTAGGAGTGCTTTGGGTGTACCAAACGTCACAACGTAACTAGGTGGCTATAAAGGTGCACTACAGGTAACCCCGAAAGTATCTGTTGGGTTGGCACGAATTGAGACTGGGATTTGTCACTCCGTATGACGGAGAGGTATCTCTGGCCCACTCGGTAGGACATCATCATAATGATCTCAATGTGATCAAGGAGTTGTTCACGGGATGATGTGTTACGGGAACGAGTAAAGAGACTTGCCGTAACGAGATTGAACAAGGTATCGGTATACCGACGATCGAATCTTGGGCAAGTATCGTACCGATAGACAAAGGGAATTGTATACGGGATTGATTGAATCCTCAACATCGTGGTTCATCCGATGAGATTATCGTGGAGCATGTGGGAGCCAACATGGGTATCCAGATCCCGCTGTTGGTTATTGACCGGAGAGTTGTCTCAGTCATGTCTACGTGTCTCCCGAACCCGTAGGGTCTAGACACTTAAGGTTCGGTGACGCTAGAGTTGTGGAGATACTAGTATGTGGTTAACCGAAAGTTGTTCGGAGTCCCGGATGAGATCCCGTACGTCACGAGGAGTTCAGGAATGGTCCGGAGGTAAATATTTATATAGAAAGTCCAGTTTCGGCCACCAGGAGAGTTTTTGGGTCACCGATATTGTACCGGGACCACCGGAAGGGTCCTGGGGGTCCACCGGGTGGGGCCACCTATCCCGGAGGGCCCCATGGGCTGAAGTGGCGTGGGAACCAACCCCTGGTGGGCTGGTGTGCCCCACCCAAGGGCCCAAGGCGCCTAGGGTTGGAAACCCTAGGGGGCCGTTGCCCCCCGAGGGGGCATGCGCCCCCCTGGTTGGAAACCCTAAGGGGGCCGTTGCCCCCGAGGGGCCGCCGCCCCGGGGGCCGCCCCCCCTCTCTAGATGGTATCTCCAAGGGGGGCATGCGCCCCCTAGCCCCTATATATAGTGGAGGGGAGGGAGGGCAGCCGCACCCTAAGCCCTGGCGCCTCCCTCTCCCTCCCGTGATGAAACGCCCTCGATGCGGCTATATCTCCCACGTGTCGAAGCACGACTTAGAGGCATAACCGCATTGAAAGCAATGTCGCAAGTGAGGTAATCTTCACACAACCCATGTAATACATAAGGGAAAGAGATACATAGTTGGCTTACAATCGCCACTTCAAGCAATACATGAGTAAAGCATTACATCAAACAGATACAATCAAGGTCCGACTACGGAACCAAAATAAAAGAAGACTACCCCAAATGCTACACAGATCCCCGATCGTCCCAACTGGGCCCCACTACTGATCAACTGAAATGAAACAACACAATGAACAAGATCTTCATCGAGCTCCTCCTTGAGCTCGGGTGTGTCACCTGCACGGTTTCATCGACACCTGCAAACTGGTTTTGGAAGTATCTGTGAGTCACGGGGACTCAGCAATCTCACACCCGCGAGATCAAGACTATTTAAGCTTAAAGGTAGGATAGGGTAGTGAGGTGGAGCTGCAGCAAGCGACTAGCATATCTGGTGTCTAACATACGCAAATGAGAGTGAGAAGAGAAGGCAAAAGCACGGTCGAACAACTATGATCAAGAAGTGATCCTGAAACTACTTACGTCAAGCATAACTCCAACACCGTGTTCACTTCCCGGACTCCGCCGAGAAGAGACCATCACAGTTACACACGCGGTTGATGTATTTTACTTAAGATCAACTTCGGGTTTTCTACAACCGGACATTAACAAATTCCCATCTGCCACATAACCGTGGGCACGGCTTTTGAAAGTTCAAACCCTGCAGGGGTGTCCCAACTTAGCCCATTATAAGCTCTCGCGATCAACGAAGGATATTCCTTCTCCCCGGGAAGACCCGATCAATCTCAGAATCCCGGCTACAAGACATTTCGACAATAATAAAACAAGACCAGCAAGACCTCCCGATGCGCCGACATCCTGATAGGAGCTGCACATATCTCGTTCTCAGGGCAACACCGGATGAGCACACCGTACAACTAAAACCAGACCTCAAGTTTCCCCGAGGTGGCGCTGCAAAGGACTCTAGTTCGGGCCAACACTTAGACAAGCAATGGCCCGGGGGGGCTAAAATAAAGATGACCCTCGAGAGAGCGACTCCCAAGGGAAAAATAGGTGGTGGTGAGGCAAATGGTAAAACCAAGGTTGGGCCTTGCTGGAAGAGCTTTATTCAAAGCGAACTGTCAAGGGGGTCCCATAAATCACCTAACCGCGTTAGGGACGCAAAATCCGGGAACATAATACCGATATGACGGAAACTAGGGCGGCAAGAGTGGAACAAAACACCAGGCATAAGGCTGAGTCTTCCACCCTTTACCAAGTATATAGATGCATTAATAATATAAAAGGTATTGTGATATCCCAACAAGTAACATGTTCCAATCAAGGAACAACATCTCCATGTTCCAACAAGGAACAAACTTCATCTTCACCTGCAACTAACAACGCTATAAGAGGGGCTGAGCAAAGCGGTAACATAGCCAAACAACGGTTTGCTAGGACAAGGTGGGTTAGAGGCTTGGTTTGACAATATGGGAGGCATGATAAGCAAGTGGTAGGTATCGCAGCATAGGCATAGCAAAAGAGCGAGCAACTAGCAAGCAAAGATAGAAGTGATTTCGAGGGTATGGTCATCTTGCATGAAATCCCGCTAGGAAGAAGAACGAGTCCGTGAAGAAGACAAACGGACGTAGTCGAACAAATCCTCACAATCGCAATGTTACCGGAACTATCAAGAAGAAGCAACACCGGAAAGAAGCAAACAACATGGTAAACAACCATCACATGAACATGGCATGATGCACAATCAAGAATGATGCATGTCCGTTTAAAGAGGCATGGCATGGCAAAACGCACAAACAATCCTACAAGATTAAGTGGAGCTCAATATGCAACGGGTTGCATATTGACGAAACACCACATTTAATTATTTAGTTACTCTCGGTTATGTACCCAACAATATTAAATGTTATTAAACATGGCAAGGGGTGAAGCATATGAAAACTAACTATCTAGGCAAGTTTAAATGAGGCCGGAACAACAAACAACAATTCCGGAAAATCCTCATATGCATATTTCAAATTTGCTACTGTTCTGCCTAAATCATATTTTAATGTTGTTAAACAAGAAAATAAAGTGCAACATGTTAAACTAGGCATTTTCTACCCCGTTTACATATAAAGTTTATTTAAATCCGAGCTACAGTTATTTAGTTATGAAAATAAATCATTTTAACATGCTATTTATGCAAAATTAAACAAACATCAATTTAAACATTTTTAACATGGATGAGAGTTGCATATTATGAAACTAGGCAGAATTTTAAGCACTTTACATATATAAGTTGTTTTAATCCGATGCATGGTTTGTGAGATATTAATGCATGAACATGAAGGGCTTTTCTGTAAAACTGCAGTCTCTGGAATAATTAGCTAAAACGTCCAGAACGAAAAAAAACGATGCGGACCGAATCTGGCAGGCTGGCCCAACAGGAAAAAAAACAGAGGAAGGGCGCTGGGGTGTGGCCTCACCCAGTGGGCCTTGGCCCAGCCGATGCATGCGGCTGAGGCGCGCTGGGCCTAGCATAGATCTGGCCAAAGCGGGCGAGGGCCGCGGTCAACGTGGCGACCGGCTGTGCGTCCAGGCGATCGAAGCAGAGGGCAGGTCGTCCTTGTTCGTCCCTGAGAGAGAGAGGTAGCGATTGAGAGAGAGGAAAACAGAGGAGGAGCGGAGGATGGAGAGAAGGTGTCGGCGACCTGCGAGGTCCGGCGGCGCGGGAAGCAGCGGGTCGGCGAGGAGGCTTCGGAGATGACCGGATCGGGCCAGTTTGTGTCGGGGAGGTGAGGAGGCAGGGTCGGTGCTCCTGCAGCTGACGACGAGGGGACAGCGGCGCTTGCAGGCAGGGAGGCCAGAGAGCGACGGAGATAGCGGGGCCCGGTGCTAGGGCTTCGGATCTGCCCGGGGTCGGAGGAGGACGGCGCCATCGTGGCTGCTCCAAGGTGCGGCGGCGCTGGAGGCAGGGGACTTGCGACGGCGCCATGGTTCCTGTGAGAGAATAACGAGAGAGGGGAATGGTCAGGCAGGAGCCGCGTGAGGAGGAAAGGAAAGAGAAGGTGGAGAGGGATGACGCCGTGACCTGGGCATCTGGCCGGCTCTATACGAACGAGAAGGCGGAGACCGGCCAGCTCGGAGAGGTAGGGGAAGATGGCGAGGTCGGGCAGGTGGTTGACGATACGAGAGCTCCCGGCTGCTGTTGCGGCGGGCAGCGGCTTGCGTTCGACGGTGGGAGCGGGGACGAGGCAGCGGGGCGGAAGGAGGAGGTTGCAGCTCGCTGGGGATTTGGGTGGCGCGGAGATCACGGGAGGTGGTCGGAGGCTGCGGTTGAAGGGGGGGTGGAGGAGAGCCGAGGAGAAGGGGATCTGGGAGGATCCCGAGGTGGGGTTTGAGTGTGGCGGTGGCCGAGAGGAATCGATGGGACAAGACACTAGGATTTAGGGTTGGACCTGATTTATATAACAAGAGGATTTTTGGTTAGGGCTATTCGGTCCGTCCGATCGTAATCAGGCAGTCGAGAATAAATTGGTTAGGGAGTCCAAAAGAGAAACCGATGATTATTTAGGGATGTTTGGTGATGATCCGGACCCATCGGTCGTGACCGTGCGGTTCGGGTTCGGGGAAGTTTCGGGTGAGAAAGCGAGGGGTTCGAGGGGGTCCATGGCTGTGCAGATAGGTAAGGCGATCAAACAAGAGGGAAACGAGAACCTGATTGGTCTGAGAAAAGTCAACGGAGGCGAGGGTGAAGTGGCAACTATGAACGGATGCAAGTTTTGAAAACAATGACGACAACGAGTGCCGATGCAATGCGGATGACGTGATGATGAATGCAACAAATAAATAAATACACACAACGATAACGAAAAAAACATGGAAGTCTTCTGAAGCGTAGGTCTCGGGGCGTTACACGTGACACCTCTTCCTCCTCCAGTAGCGCTTAGTGAAGCCCTGCTGGAATCCCGCTGCTTCCACCACCACGCCGTCGTGCTGCTGGATCTCCATCAACTTCTCCTTCCCCCTTGCTGGATCAAGAAGGAGGAGATGTCTCCGCTCCGTACGTGTGTTGAACGCAGAGGTGCCGTCCGTTCGACGCTAGGATCATCGATGATTTGGATCACGACGAGTACGACTCCATCAACCCCGTTCACTTGAATGCTTCCTCTCGCGATCTACAAGGGTATGTAGATGCACTCCTCTCTCTCTCTTTGCTAGTTACTCCATAGATTGATCTTGGTGATGCATAGAATTTTTTTAATTTCTGCAACGACCCCCAACAATTATTGCCAATGATGACGACACCTATGACTCTATGAGCGAAGATGAAATGGAAGCTTTGGAGCATGTGGACATGCACCGCCAAGTGAATGAAGACAAATATGCTCAAGATTTTTGTAACAATGATTCGAGCCCCGCTCTTGTTGTCTCAAAGATTTCGACACTTCAACAGCAACAAGATGAAGATCAACGTTGCCACATCTTTCACAAAGGCGGACATCCAAGGAATATCTGTCAAGGTCATCATAGACGGTGAAAGTTGCCCCAATTTGGCAAATTAAGAACTTTGCTCGAAGCTACAATTGATAAAGAAGCAGAATCCCCATCCTTACAAGGTCCAATGGCTAAGTGACTTCGGCACCATACAAGAGCATACCATGCAAGTTTTCTTCAAGATCGACGCTTACGAGGATACCTTGGAGTGTGATGTTGTTCCTATGTCTGTGTGCCACCTACTCTTGGGACGTCCTTGGAAATTCGATCATGGAGTCATCCACAATGGAGGAACCAATCACTATAGCTTCAAGATGAAGGGCAAGGAGTACGTTCTTCGCCCCATGTCACGAAGTCAAGTAATGTCCGACAAGCAAGCTTCTCATCATCATGGAGAGACTAGTGAGAGAGAGAGAGAGACACTGAAAAGAGAGTGAGTGCCACAAGCCAAACAAGAGTGACTCCATGATGAAACACAAGAAAAACTTAGTGCTATTAGCCACCAAAAGAGACTTGGGGATGTGAGTAAGAGCACATCGAGCATTGTTCACTTTGTACTCTTATTCAAATATGAGGCCGCGAGGACTAATAATTCACAACGTATTCCTTTTGCCTTGTATCAATTATTGTAGGAATTTCGGACGTGTTCCCCCACTCCGCAGAATCGAGCACCACATTGACCTCATTCCCGACGCACCATTACCGAAACTAGCCCTGATACGTCTCCAACGTATCTATAATTTTTGATTGTTTCATGCTATTATAGAATCAATCTTGGATGTTCTTTATGCAATTATATATCATTTTTCGGGACTAACCAATTAACCTAGTGCCCAGTGCGAGTTGATGTTTTTGCCTGTTTCTGGCTTTTCAAGAAATCAATATCAAACAGGGTCCAAACGGAGAAAAAACTTTGGATTAATTTTTTTCTTGACCAGAAGAGACCCTATAAGATTCGGGAGAAGACCTAAAGAGCCACGAGGGGGTGCTCGCCAGGTTTGTGGGCCCCTCGTGGCACCTCTTGGCCTAATTCCGCCTCTATAAATTCTCAAATATTCCCCTAACATCAGAGAGCCACCCGAAATACTTTTTCTGCTGCCGCAAGTTTCTGTTCTCAGAGATCCCATCTGGAGGCCTTCTCCGACACTCTGCCAGAGGGGGAATCGATCACGAAGGGGATCTATATCAACCTTGCTGCCCTTCTGATGATGTGTGAGTAGTTTATCACAGACCTACGGGTCCATAGCTAGTAGCTAGATGGCTTCTTCTCTCTCTTTGATCTTCAATACAATGTTCTCCTCGATGTTCTTGGATATCTATTCGATGTAATGACATTTTACAGTGTGTTTGTTGGGATCCAATGAATTGTGAGTTTATGATTAGATTTATCCATGAATATTATTTGAGTTTTCTCTAAGCTCTTTTATGCATGATTGGTATAGCTTTATTTCTCTCCAATCTATTGATATGGTTTGGCCAACTAGATTGATTTTTTTTGCAATGGGAGAGGTGCTTTGTGATGGGTTCGATCTTGTAGTGCTCAATCCCAGTGACAGAAGGGGACATGCCACGTATTTGTATCATTGCCATTGAGGATAAAAATATGGGGTTTATTCATGTGTGGGTTTACTTTGTCTACATTATGTCATCTTGCTTAAGGCGTTACTTCGTTATTTATGAACTTAATACTCTAGATGCATGCTGGATAGTGGTCGATGTGTGGAGTAATAGTAGTAGATGCAGAATCATTTCAGACTACTTGTCTCGGACGCGATGCCTATATACATAATCATTGCCTTGGATATCGTCATGATTATTTTCTTTTCTATCAATTGCCCGCCAGTAATTTGTTTACCCACCATATGCTATTTTCAAGAGAGAAGCCTCTAGTAAAAACTATGGCCCTCGGTCTACTTTTTATCATATATTGAAATCAAAGATACCTTGCTGCAAATTATCTTTATTTATTTTATTTTGTGTTTTAATAATCTATCTACAACCATACAATTTAATCTTGCAAGTAACCGCCGTGGGATTGACAACCCTTGTTCGCGTTGGGTGCAAGGATTCGTTATTTTGTGTGTAGGTAATTCTAACGAGGTGTTGCGTGGTTCTCCTACTGGATTGCTAGCCTTGGTTATTAACTGAGGAAAATACTTATCTCTATTGTACTGCATCATCCTCTCCTCTTTGAGGAAATCCCTACGCAGCTCACAGGTAGCAAGCCCCTTACTGCGTCAACCCCGAGGAGACAAAAGAAATCCAAAGGCAAGTGCAACACCTCCTCGACAACGTGTATGTACGCAAGATCCTTAGTCCTTGTGCAGTTTTGGTTATCCTTGTACCTAGGAAAGATGGAAATTGGTGTACGTGTTCCGATTGTCGATCCATAAGTGCTATCACTATTACGTATCGACACCCGATTCCAAATCTTGATGACATGCTAGATGAACTAAGTGGTGCCACCATATTCTCTAAAATTGACCTTAAAATTGGCTATTATCGAATTCGCATACAAGAGGGCGATGAGTGGAAGACTGTATTTAAAAAGAATGGTCTTTTATGAATGGTTAGTGATACGTCTCCAACATATCTACTTTTCCTAACGCTTTTCCTCTTGTTTTGGACTCTAATTCGCATGATTTGAATGAAACTAACCCCGGACTGACGTTGTTTTCAGCAGAACTACCATGGGTTGTTTTTGTGCATAAATAAAAGTTCTCGGAATGGAACGAAACTTTGCGAGGATTTTCTATATCAATAATAAGAATTTCTGGAGCCAAGACCCACCGAAGGGGGGCACCTGGGTGGGCACAACCCACCAGCGCGCGTCCCCCCTCCTGGCGGGCCCAGGTGGGTTGTCCCCACCTGGTGGCCCCGCAGACCCTGATTCCAACTCCATAAATACCTATTTTTCCAGAAAAAAATCAGGGAGAAAGAATTATCACGATCCACGAGACAGAGTAGCTGTCACCTCCTGTTCTTCATGGGAGGCGAGATCTGGAGTCCGTTTGGGGCTCCGGAGAGGGGGATCTTCGTTCTTCATCATCACCAACCCTTCTCCATCGCCAATTCCATGATGCTCCCCACTGGGAGTGAGTAATTCCTTCGTAGGCTCGCTAGTCGATGAGGAATATGACGAGATTCATCATGTAATCGAGTTAGTTTTGTTAGGGCTTGATCCCTAGTATCCACTATGTTCTAAGATTGATGTTGCTATGACTTTGCCATGCTTAATGCTTGTCACTTTGGGACCGGGTGCCATGATTTTAGATATGAACCATTTATGTTATCACCATTATATCCATGTTCTAGATCCGATCTTGCAAGTTGTAGTCACCTACTACGTGTTATGATCCGGCAACCCCGGAGTGACAATAGTCGGGACCACTCCCGGTGATGACCGCAGTTTTAGGAGTTCATGTATTTATCATGTGTTAATGCTTTGTTCCGGTTCTCTATTGAAAGGAGGCTTTTATATCCCTTAGTTTCCAATTGGACCCCGCTGCCACGAGAGGGTAGGACAAACGATGTCATGCAAGTTCTTTCCATAAGCACGTATGACTATTTACGGAATACATGCCTACATTATATTGATGAACTGGAGCTATTGTTGTATCGCCCTAGGTTATAACTGTCTCGTGATTAATATCATCCAACAAGTCACAGATCCAATGCCTACGAATTTATCTTATATTGTTCTTGCTAAGTTACTACTGCTATCGTTACCGTTGCACTTGTTACAAAACTACTGCTACCACTGTTACCGTTACTATTACTGATGTCACTATTATCAAAACTATCATGTTACTTTGCTACTGAACATGTTATTGCAGATAATTAATCTCCAGGTGTGGTTGAATTGACAACTCAGCTACTAATACCTTCAAACATTCTTTGGCTCCCCTTGTGTCGAATCTATAAATTTGGGTCGAATACTCTACCCTCGAAAACTGTCGCGATCCCCCATACTTGTGGGTTATCAAGACATTTTTCTGGCGCCGTTGCCGGGGAGCATAGCTATATTTGTTGGGTCACTTGGGATTATTATCCATTTATCACTATGAAGAATCTGAAGGATGCTAAGACCAAGATATTTCCCTCTAAGACGAGGGGAGGTAAGGAACTGCCATCCAGTTCTGCTTTACATTCACCTTCTGTTATGATTAAACTTGCAACACCGTACCACCACATGCTATTAATTCTAATATGTCGCAAGCTATTGATGATGCTACTTCTGCTATGGATAATGCTTATGATGACGCTAGTACCTTGCTTGATGATGATGATGTGCCACTTGGTGAATTTCTTGATGAACAAATTTCTAGAGTAATACAACATGATGTTGTTGAATCTGATGATGAGTTTGAAACTAAAACTCCTGAAACACTTGCTAGAACTAGCCTTCCTAGATATGAATTGCCTAAGGTACCGAAAGGTTATGTTATGAAGGAGGAGACAAATAGAGATATTCTAGGTTGTAGGGATCGAGATGATCTAGAGAAATTATTATACAAGTATAAAGGAAAATCTTTGAATGCTAGAATGAAATATGGTCCTAAGTTTGCTACTTCACCAATCTTTATTGAAGATAAGGATTATGAATTCTCTGTCGACCCAGTGTTAATTACTTTGGTTGAATCTGATCGTTTCCATGGTTATGAAACTGAAACTGTTCTGGCACATCTTACTAAGTTGAATGACATAGCCACCCTTTTTACTCATGATGAGAAGACTCGCTATTACTTTATTCTCAAATTATTTCCTTTATCATTAAAGGGTGATGCTAAAGCTTGGTACAATAATCTTGCTCCTGGTTGTGTGCGTAGTCCCCAGGATATGATTTATTACTTCTCTGAAGAATATTTTCCTGCTCATAAGAAACAAGCTGCCTTGCAGGAAATATTTAACTTTGTGCAAATTAAATAAGAAAGTCTCCCACAATCTTCTAAAAATAAAAAGAAGAAGAAAAATGATTGGACTTTGCATGCTCCTAGTGAACCTGAAATAGAAAAACCTCCTGATAATGATAATGAAACTTCCATGTATGATGCTGAAACTCAGTCTGGTAATGAACATTCACCTAGTGATAATGAAGAAGATAATGCTGATGTTCATGAAGACTCTCAACCTAATAATGAAAAGGAACAAGACAATGATGTTGAGATAGAACCACCTGTTGATCTTGATAACCCACAACCTAAGAATAAAAGGTATGATAGAAGTGACTTTGTGGCCAGAAAACACGGTAAAGAAAGAGAACCATGGGTTCGAAAACCTATGCCCTTTTCCACCTAAGTCAACTAAAAAGAAAGATGATGAAGAATTTGAACATTTTGTTGAAATGCTGAGGCTAGTCTTTTTGCGTACTCGCTTGACTGATATCTTGAAAATGCCTCCTTATGCAAAGTACATCAAAGACATCATCACTAATACGAGAAAAAC
The DNA here is from genome assembly GCA_032464435.1 of Aegilops umbellulata. NCBI lineage: Eukaryota > Viridiplantae > Streptophyta > Magnoliopsida > Poales > Poaceae > Aegilops > Aegilops umbellulata. The sequence continues at coordinate 102,894,991 of CP136060.1, read as the reverse complement.
ACCGGAAGCTGAAATCTCCACCATGCTTGCTAATTATAGTTTTAAGAATGGAGTACCTAAAAAACTTGGAGATCCGAGAATACCAACTATACCTTGCTCTATCAAAGAGAATTATGTGAAAACTGCTTTGTGTGATTTAGGAGCTGGTGTTAGTGTTATGCCTTTCTCTTTATATAAAAGACTCGATTTGAATAAACTCACACCTACTGAAATATCTTTGCAAATGGCTGACAAATCAACTGCCATACCTATTGGTATATGTGAGGATGTGCCCGTTATTGTTGCTAATGTTACTATTTTGACTGACTTTGTTATACTTGAGATGCTCGAGGACGACAGCATGTCGATTATCCTTGGTACACCCTTCTTGAATATTGCAGGGGCTGTTATTGATTGCAATAAAAGCAAGGTCACTTTTCATATTAATGGTAATGAGCATACAGTGCACTTTCCGAAGAAACAATTCCAAGTGAATGGTATTAATGTTATAGAAAAATCTTCGACAATCACTATTGGAAGCTTTCAAATACCTCTACCTACTGGCAAAAAGAAATATGAAATGCCTATTGTTGGGGACATTCATATCCCCATTGAGGTAACTTAGTGATTTACGGAAGTTCTTCGGTTTCATGCTAATTGGAAGTGGTTGTTAATAAGACTTGATCAACCTTATTAATGGATCATTTTTGAGTGGTACGAAGTTGATGAATTTAGTAAGAACTACCTTCTGTCCCTAATTTTTGTTTTCTGTTTTTATTAGTTAAATAAAATAAAATGCCATGTTTTGTCTGTTTTCTGAATTCCCCGTGCAATAAAAAATGGCCCAAAAATAAAAGTTCTCAGAATGCTATGAAAAATTAATACGTTTTTTTCCAAATAATTAAGAATTTCTGGCGCAAATAATATCAGAGGGAGGTGCACCAGGTGGGCACAACCCACCTGGGCGCGCCAGGACCCCCAGGCACGCCCTGGTGGGTTGTGGTCCCCACATGGCCCCCCTCACTTATCCCTTCACACCACATCATCACTTACCTCCAAAAAAAATTCTCCATTGCTATCTCTCCCTTGTTCTTGCTCTCAAACCCGCGGATTTTGATCTCTTTGCTCGAATCTCCGTTTCCGAAACTGTTTCGTGGGATTGTTGCTTGGTATGTGACTCCATCATTTGTCCAATTAGTTTTTGTTTTAGTGGTTTATATTTTGAATAATTAGCTACTCTTGGTGCTGCTGTAGATGAGCTTGCATGTTGAATTCTTAGAGTTTTAAGTAGTTTGAATGCTTGCTATGGCCTCTATGTATCCCTATGAGTAGTTGATTTCAATTTTTTAAAGCTTTGTTGAGAAAAATATTTGTGGACTAAAAATTTCAGAATTTTTGTTCATAGGAAAAGGATGAATATCTTTAGGAAGTTTGCTTGTAAGAAGAACTCCAAGGGTGTTATTGGGGAGTCATCTAACAGTGATCTCCATCCTCAGAGGTTGGCGGAAGTACGGCCGTGCGAATGGCGGCACACCCAGTTCATGGAAGAGGCTGGAATCCTTCAGGAGTTCACACAATATGCTGCTAATGCCGGCCTCACTGACTTCATCGTAGCTGAATGTGAATAGTATCATCTCCTCACAAACATGTTTGTTCAAAGTTTTACTTTCCTTCCTAGGAATAATCCTCCTGAAGTGCAGTTTAGTTTATATGCTAAAACCCGTCAGATACCACTTACTGAATTCTGTAACATATGCATGATCCCTTCTGACGGGAGTTTAGTTGACCCTAGGTCGACAGAGTTTGAGGCCTTTTATCGTACTTTGACAGTGGGAGATGGGAGAGGGGTGTCGGCCGTCACTGTCACTAGCATACATTTTCCTGTTGTGCATTATTTTGTTTTATTTGTTGCTAAGTGTTTGCTTGCTAGAGAAAAAGTAGGTGCGCTCAGCGCACCAGACTTTGCTATTTTACGTCGTGCACTAGAGGGCGACAACACTTATAGCTTGGGAGCTATTGTGGCACGTCGCCTCCACATTAATAAGTCCAAGGGTAAAATACATGGTGGGATTTTCGCTACTCATTTGGCGGCTCACTTCAATGTTGAGATACGCCTTCATGATTACCCTCTGACCAAGATTTACCTAGATCGTGCAGCCATGGATCACCACCATTTTACTGATATCGAATCCCCTAACATCCCTATTCCATATAACCTGGTTTTTAGTGTGAGGACTCGTGATATTATTTCATTGCCTGCTCCTGCTTTGTTTGATCCTGTTGCCAGGGGTGGATATAGGATTATGCCTGCGAATATCATCGCCTACCGGAATGATCAGCCTGCAGCAGAGGAGGAGCCTCAGCAGTGGGATGAGTGGATGCCCGCTCCTCACCATGCCGACTACTATCCAGGCTACTGATCGATTACTAAGTTAGGCCAAAATCCAAAGCTTGGGGGAGTACGTGTTTCTCACCGACATTACATTCATGCTCACACATTTCATTCCAGTTGTCGGTGTTCACACTTTTCAATTGTATCATCCATGCTAAATTTATTTTCTTGCTTTCTTCTTGTGTGTTTGAAAAATCTTAGAAAAACCAAAAAAATAGTTGTAGTTAATTTACTTTCTATGCATTATTAGTTGTAATACTAAAAAGAAAACCCAAAAACATTTCCTTGTTCTTCTTTTGCTTGTTGGGAGCTTTCCCTTGTAAATGGTATTTCTCGTTTTTGCTTTTCCCTTATATTTGCTTGTTCAAGAAAACCAAAAACTCCAAAAAAAATCAGTGTGTTTTTATGAATTTCTTTCTTTTTATTCGAGTTGTACCGAGGAGAAGACCACGATGAAAATGTTGAGTGGCTCTCATATGAATAACTGTTAATCTAATAAAGAGCCCATTTTACCTTGTCTCCTATTGTTGAATAAAATGTTTTGCAGATTCCAGCTTAGTCCACGGCACTCTTGCACTATTATTATTTTCATATCGTTCAGTCGTGCAAGTGAAAGGCAATAATGACGATATTCGATGAACTGGCCGTGGCAGAGAGAAACGGGTATGAACTCGACTTGTTCTGTTTGTGTAAATATGTTTAACCTAGTATCCATGATTCAGCCCATTATGATTAAACATGTTTGCAATGAAAATTAGAGATTATAGTTTCTCATGCCATGCATAAGTAGCTGGGAGTGGATAATGATTTATCTTGGATATCAACATTGCGTTAAAATGATTGTGATGTAGTATGATGATATGGTATCCTCCTCTGAATGTTCGAGTGGCTTGACTTGGCACATGTTCATGCATGTAGTTGAATCAAAACCTACATAGCCTCTATGATATTTATGTTCATGGTGTTCATATCCTACTCATGCTAGTGTCTAATGTTACTTATGCATAATGCATGTTCATGACCGTTGTTGCTCTCTAGCTGGCCGCTTCTCAACCTATTTGCTAGCCTTCGCCTGTACTAAGTGGGAATTCTGCTTGTACATCAAAAACCTTGAACCCAAGTTATTCCAGATGAGTCCACCATACCTAGCTACCTATATGTGGTATTACCCTACCGTCCTAAGTAAATTTGAATGTGCCACCTCTAAAAAACTTCTAATAAATATCCTTTTTGTGTGCCTGGATCGTTCATGGAATGAGAGGAGGTGGTCGGTATCTTCCATGCTAAGAGGGTTATTCTCAGGTCGAGTGTTTATTCACTCGTCATCGCACGAGAAAACGGTGGTAATAGGGATGCCCAGTCCCAAATTGCAAACAGAAAAAGCTTATAAATAATCAAACAAAAATTCCCAATGGAGTAAATCTTTACTTTTATTGCTTGGGAACCGCTACTAGCGTGTTTAGCATGGAATATATTGATAACTGATAGTCATGAAGTAAATAAGAAGGGTACATGTCTCAAAATATCATTTACCTCTGTTTTAAAACTTGAGCTCTTGCACCTTTGCAAATCAATGCTTCCCTCTGCGAAGGGACTATCTATTTACTTTTGTGTTGTGTCATCACCTTCTAAAACAAGCGCTAGAACTTGAGAGCACTGCTGTCATGACTTATGGATTGTGTGTAGCTAATGTTTGGTGCATCATGACTGGATCTTTTCTACCATGAATTACAATGTTTAGTCGCTGCTTGAACTTTGGAGGTGTTCTGCATTTATGTTTTGCGGTCTCAGAAAGGGCTAGTGAGATACCACTATTGTCATATTATAGCATGGTTGTTTTGATAATGTGTTGTTGTCTGAGATATCTTATTATTGCTCGCTAGCTGATTATGTCATTGATATGAGTTAATATAATCTTTAAGAGTTATTGTCGGCATGGTTAGTTATAATGTTGGCTGAAAACCTGGGTGCGGTTTAAGCTTATTTATGCAAACAAGAGCAAAAGAGTTCATAAAAGTTTTTCTTTTTCACTTTCAGTTTATCAACTGAATTGCTTGAGGACAAGCAAAGGTTTAAGCTTGGGGGAGTTGATACATCTCCAACGTATCTACTTTTCCTAACGCTTTTCCTCTAGTTTTGGACTCTAATTTGCATGATTTGAATGAAACTAACCCCGGACTAACACTGTTTTCAGCAGAACTACCATGGTGTTGTTTTTGTGCAGAAATAAAAGTTCTCTGAATGGAACGAAACTTTGCGAGGATTTTTTATATCAATAATAAGAATTTCTGGAGCCAAGACCCACCGAAGGGGGGCACCTGGGTGGGCACAACCCACCAGGCCGTGCCCCCCTCCTGGCGCTCCCAGGTGGGTTGTCCCCACCTGGTGGCCCCGCAGACCCTGATTTCACCTCCATAAATACCCATTTTTCCAGAAAAAATCAGGGAGAAAGAATTATCGCGATCCACGAGACGGATCCACTGTCACCTCGTGTTCTTCATTGGGAGGCCAGATCTGGAGTCCGTTTGGGGCTCCGAAGAGGGGGATCTTCGTTCTACGCGATCACCAACCCTTCTCCGTCGCCAATTCCATGATGCTCCCCACCGAGAGTGAGTAATATCTTCGTAGGCTTGCCATTCGATGAGGAATTGGATGAGATTCATCATGTAATCGAGTTAGTTTTGTTAGGGCCTGATCCCTAGTATCCACTATGTTCTAAGATTGATGTTGCTATGACTTTGCTATGCTTAATGCTTGTCACTTTGGGCCCGGGTGCCATGATTTCAGATCTGAACCGTTTATGTTATCACCATTATATCCATGTTCTAGATCCAATCTTGCAAGTTATAGTCACCTACTACGTGTTATGATCCGGCAACCTCGGAGTGCCAATAGTCGGGACCACTCCCGGTGATGACCGTAGTTCGAGGAGTTCATGTATTCACCGTGTGTTAATGCTTTGTCCCGGTTCTCTATTAAAAGGAGGCCTTAATATCTCTTAGTTTCCAATTGGACCCCGCTGCCACGGGAGGGTAGGACAAAAGATTTCATGCAAGTTCTTTCCATAAGCACGTATGACTATTTATGGAATACATGCCTACATTATATTGATGAACTGGAGCTAGTGCCGTATCTCCCTAGGTTATAACTGTCTCATGATGAATATCATCCAACAAGTCACCGATCCAATGCCTACGAATTTATCTTATATTGTTCTTGCTAAGTTACTACTGCTATCGTTACTACTGCACTTGTTACAAAACTACTGCTATCACTGTTACTGTTACTGCTGTCACTATTATCAAAACTATCATATTACTTTGCTACTGATCACGTTGCTACAGACAATTAATATCCAGGTGTGGTTGAATTGAAAAATCGCCTGCTAATACCTTCAAATATTCTTTGGCTCCCCTTGTGTCGAATCTATAAATTTGGGTTGAATACTCTACCCTCGAAAACTGTTGCGATCCCCTATTGTGGGTTATCAGTTAGTCATGCTTTTTGGCTTATCTCAAGCCCCAAGTGCCATTATGAGAGTGATGTATTATGTACTTATACATCTCATAGGCTATTTAGTTGTTTTATACTTTGATGATATTCTCGTTTTTGGCAAAACCCTGAAGAACAATACGTGATACGTCTCCAACGTATCTGTAATTTTTTGTTGTTTCATGCTATTATAATATCAATCTTGGATGTTTTATATGCAATCAGATGCAATTTCATATCATTTTTTGGGACTAACCTATTAACCTAGTGCCCAGTGCCAGTTGCTCTTTTTTGCTTGTTTTTGGCTTTTCAAAAAAATCAATATCAAATAGAGTCCAAACGGAGAAAAACCTTTGTATTCATTTTTTCTGGACCATAAGGGACCCACGAAGGTTGAGAGAAGACCTCAGGAGTCATGAGGGAGCGACAAGCTCAGGGGGAAACCCCCAGGCTTGTGGCCCCCTCGTGGCACCTCCTAACCTAATTCCACCTCTATAAATTACCAAATATTCCCATTATGCCAGAGAGCCACCCAAAACACTTTTTCCGCCGCCGCAAGTTTCTGTTCTTCCGTGATCCATCTGGAGGCCTTTTTGGCACTCTACCAGAGGGGGAATTGTTCATGGAGGGCTTATACATCATTCTTGCTGCCCTTCCGATGATTCGTGAGTAGTTCACCACAGACCTACGGGTCCATAACTAGTAGCTAGATGGCTTCTTCTCTCTCTTTGATCCATAATACAATGTTCTCATCGATGTTCTTGGAGTCCTATTTGGGTTTATGATCAGATTACTCATGAATATTAATTGAGTCTTTTCTGAATTCTTTTATGCATGATTATTATAGCATTTTATTTCTCTCTAATCTATCTGTTTGGTTTGGCCAACTAGATTTATTTATCTTGCAACGGGAGAGGTGCTTTGTGATGTGTTTAATCTTGCGGTGCTCCATCCCAGTGACAGAAAGGAAAGGACATGTATTTGTATTGTTACCATTAAGGATAAAAAGATGGGGTTTATTCATATTGCTCTTGGGTTTACTTTGTCTACATTATTTCATCTTGCTTAAGGCATTACTCTGTTTTATACTTAATACTCTAGATGCATGTGATGTCTACTACATAACTTGTTCTTGTAGAATCGTGTTGGGCCTACAAGAGTAGAGTTTTGTAGGATTGTAGAAAATTTCCCTCAAGTGGATGGCCTAAGGTTTACCAATCCGTAGGAGGTGTAGGATGAAGATGGTCTCTCTCAAACAACCCTGCAACCAAATAATAAAAAGTCTCTTTTGTCCCCAACACACCAAATACAATGGTAAATTGTATATGTGCACTAGTTCAGCGAAGAGATGGTGATACAAGTGTAGTAATGATAGTAGATATTGATTTTTGTAATAGGAACAATAAAAGACAGCAGGGTAGCAATTGATAAAACAGGGCACAAACGGTATTGCTATGCTTGAAAATGAGACCTAGGGTCTGTACTTTCGCTAGTGCAATCTCCCAACAATGCTAATATAATTGGATTATATAACCATCCCTCAACGTGCGATGAAGAATCACTCCAAAGTTTCTATCTACTGGAGAACATAAGAATAAATTGTTTGTAGGGTACGAAACCACCTCAAAGTTATTCTTTCTGATCAATCTATCCAAGAATTCGTACTAAAATAACCACAAATTATCCTTTCTGATCGATCTATCTAAGAGTTTGTACTAAAATAACACCATATGATACACATCAACCAACTCTAATGTCACCTAGATAGTCCAATGTCACAGCGAGTACCCGTGAGTTGATTATGCGATATGCATCAAACAATTTCAGATTCATAATATTCAATCCAACACAAAGAACCACAAAGAGTGCCCCAAGATTTCTACCAGAGAAACAAGGACGAGAACATGCATCAACCCCTATGCATAGATTACCCCAATGTCACCTCGGGAATCCATGAGTTGAGTACCAAAACACATATCAAGTGAATCAATATGATACCCCATTGTCACCATGGGTATTCTTAGCAAGAGATACATCAAGTGCTCTCAAATCCATAAAAGCATTCAAACCGATAACAACAAAATCTCAAAGGGAAAACTCAATTAATCACAACAAGATAGAGAGGGAGAAACACCATATGATCCAACTGTATTAACAAAGCCCGTGATACATCAAGATCGTGCCAACTCAAGAACACGAGAGAGAGAGAGAGAGAGAGAGAGATTAAACACATAGCTACTGGTACAAACCCTCATCCCCGAGGGTGGACTACTCCCTCCTCATCATGGTGGCCGCCCGGATGATGAAGATGGTCACCGGTGATAATTTCCCCCCTCCGGCAGAGTGGCAGAACAGGGTCCAGATTTGTTTTTCGTGGCTATAGAGGCTTGCGACGGCGGAACTTCTGATCTAGGGTTATTTCTGATGGTTTCTCTATTTATAGGATTTTTCAGCGTTGGAATCATGCGAAGATGGGCCTCGTGGTGAGCACAACCCACCTGGGCACGCTTGGGCCTCCTGGCGCGTCCAAGCTGTCAGGACCCCGATCCTAAGTCACACCGATCTAGCATGTAACACATCATATCACTTTGCGCCCTCACGCAAGGTATTCCCATGGGTGCCACCATACCTGGCCTAGGACCGTTTGCACCTTTTGGCTCACGTATATGATAGTGTCGCTAGCATCCATATGACAGAGAACCCGGGCCGACATGACTAGTCGTGAATCCAAAGTGGCACTAACTTACACGGACATGCATACATGACCCAACAACGAACGTGCCGGTCATGAACGTATGAACCCAAGTCATAGCAAGCTACAAGGACTTAAAGGAACAACGCGTGACATTTCCCCGAAGGGACAGACATAGGAACGAAGAAGGACACATGCTGGCCAGCCTAAGTGTTCCGGAGCAGTAGCAAGCTACCATGGCTCAATGGAAGCACTAGGAGACATCTCCCCATATGAGAGGCTATCAAGAATAAACAACTACATATTCGGACCCCACACATACCAAGCATTTCAAAATCATACACACAATATGCTCGATATGTGCAAATACAACATGGCATCACAACAAAACTCTATGACTCAAAGTATTTATTCATACGGCTCCAAAGAGTCATAAATAGTAAGAATTACAATCATGGGTCACATGACCCAACATACAGAACATACAAGCAATGGAAGTATAAACATGTCTGGGTACATACATCTAAAAAGGAAGAAGGCTTTAGAGCCCGACTATCTACAAGACCCTCCCAAGGGTACAAGATCATAGCCGAGGTAACAAGCTAAACATCGAAGTCCACGCGGAACAACTAGTGAGACTGAACTCTCTCTGCAAAAACATAAATTAAGGAAAGGTGAGTACAAATGTACCCAGCAAGACTTACATCAGAACTAGCTACATATGCATCAGTATCAATAAAGGGGTGGTGGATTTTAACTGTAGCAAGACAGCTTTGACTCAGTGGCTATCCTGTACTATGTCTGCAAGTAACTCTTTTGGGGTGGCGCACACGAGTCCACATATTCACCAAATCAATACACCACTATGGATCTGCTCCCGTCTCCCTACGAGAACGACATCCATAGCACTCACGCTTATCTTGCGCATTTTAGAGTATCCACTTTCACTTGTCTATGAACTGTATATGTGTCAGGACCGCAATCCAAAGTCACACCGATCTAGCATGTAACACCTAATATCACTTTGCGGCCTCATGCACGGTATCCCCACGGGTGCCACCTTACCTGGCCCGGGACCGTTTGCGCCTTTTGTCTCACGTATATGATAGTGTCGCTAGCATCCATATGACAAAGAACCCGGGCCGACATGACTAGTCGTAAACCCGAGGTGGCACTAACTTACAGGGACAGACATACATGACCCAGCAACGAACGTGTCGGTCATCAATGTATGAACCCAAGTCGTAGCAAGCTACAAGGACTTAAAGGAACAACGCATGACATTTCCCCGAAGGGACAGACACAGGAACGAAGAAGGACACATGCCGGCCAGCCTAAGTGTTCCGGAGCAGTAGCAAGCTACCATGGCTCAGTGGAAGCACTAGGAGACATTTCCCGGTAAGAGAGGCTACCAAGAATAAACAAGTAGGTTGTTGGATCACACACATACCAAGCATTTCAATAACATATACACAATATGCTCGATATGTGCAAATACAACATGGCAACACAACAAAACTCTATGACTCAAAGTATTTATTCATTAGGCTCCGAGGAGCCAGATATTGCAAACATGGGTCTGATGACCTAGCATTCAAGTCATACAAGCAATAAGCACATGCGGAAGCTTAACTTTTCTGAGTATAGACAACTACAAATGAAAAAGGCTGAGAAGCCTGACTATCTACAAGACCCTGCCGAGGGCACAAGATCGTAGCTGAGGTAACAAGCTAAACATCAAAGTCCAAGCAGAACTACTAGTGAGACTGAAGCCTCCTCTGCAAAAACATAAATTAAGCAAACGTGAGTACAAATGTACCCAACAAGACTTACATCATAACTAGATACATATGCATCAATATCAACAAAGGGGTGGTGGAGTTTAACTGCAGCAAGCCAACTTTGACTCAGTGGCTATCCCGAACTACGACTGCAAGTAACTCTTTTCGGGTGGCGCACACGAGTCCACATATTCACCAATCAATACACCACTATGGATACGCTCCCGTCTCCCTACAAGAACGCCTTCCATAGCACTCACGCTTATCTTGCGCATTTTAGAGTATCCACTTTCACTTGTCTATGAACTGTATAGGCAACCCAGAGGTCCTTTACCACGGACGCGGCTATTCGAATAGATATTGTTAACGCTGCAGGGGTGTACTTCTTTCACACACGCTCTCGCCACTTACCGCCATGTACACGTCATGTATCTCGGCAACCTTCAAGCGGAATCCTGGCGAGGGTGTCGGCCACGACCTGGCTAGCCACACAAGTCCCTAGTCCAGGTTTATCGCCTATTTAGGTTCCATCTGCAGGGAGTCCAGCCGAGGTTTCCACATACGGCCCCGAACGATGTGTGCAGGGTTCCCGAGGCACCAAACGGGCGTCCCCGTACACCGTGCCATGTGCCTACCGCATCACAGTCCACCCCTCGGGTCAGTGCTGCGCACGGCCTCCAGCATACTACAAACACCAGAAACTACTTGCAACTCCCGGACAGAGGACAGGGGCGGTTAATAAGTCGAGAGGGTCCATTGGTTTCGGGCCCAACGCGTGGTAGTAGCTGTACATGGATCACAAACACAGAACTCAGTTCCTGAGGACGATTTCAATAAGACAACCCACCATGTACTCCTACATGGCCTCTCACCACTACCTTTACCAAATCGTGTTCACACACTTAGCTCACACACAGTAGGACATGTTCATCACCATTCCAATTCATCCCCGATGAATCAGACCTGACTCAACTCTAAGCAGTAGCAGGCATGACAAACAAGCATGAATGATTAGGCACATCGGGGCTCAAACAACTCCTACTCGTGCTAGCGGGTTTCATCTATTTACTGTGGCAATGATAGGTCATGCAGAGGAAAAGGGGTTCAACTACCGCAGCATGCAACAGATGAATCGTTGTTGCCCTAATGCAATAAAAGAGAGCAGGAGCGAGAGAGTGGGATTGTATCGGAATGAACAAGGGGGTTTTGCTTGCCTGGCACTTCAGAAGATAGTATAGCTCTTCATCGGTGTCATCGATCTCATTGTCGAAACCGCGTCTACTAAGAGGGGACAAATACCGGCAACAAAGAAGGAACACAATCAATGCAATGCAACAATATGATGCATGATCATGACATGGCAATATGTTGTGGTTGGTCTAATGAAACTACAAACAGAGGGGTTTGAGTTGTTTTGAACCAAAGGTTCATCTTCAAACTCAAGTTATGAATTCAAATAGTGCATTATCATGTTTTGATCTAAACAGCAAGGTTAAATTGTCTAAACATGCATGAGACCTGTACAGATGGATAGATTGCTTTTTTCTCATCATTTTTCATATATAAATCTTTTCATTCTGAGCTATAGATTAATTTCTATGATTTATTGAAGTTTACACTATTTTCTGGAATTTCCTGAATAAGATTAAATCCAGAAAAGTCCATTACTGCATCAGCAGGTCCACAGGCGGCCCAGGTCAAACCTGACCAGTGGGACCCACTGGTCAGTGACATAGTTAGTTAACTAACTAATTAGGGTTAGTTTAGTGCTAATCTAGGTTTGACCAGGGGCGGGGCCCACATGTCAGTGACCCAGGGTGGTCAAATCCCTGGTCAAATTGGGCCAAATCACCGGTGTTTAGCCGCCGGCAACGATCAAACGTGGCGGAGGGCACGGGCTTCGCGCTCCGGCGACCAAACGGGTGGCGGACGACATATACGCATAGCTGGGAGTGAGCCGCGTCGACTGGTGGTGGTGGTTGGACTCGGGGTGGCCGGAGACGACGACGGCGACGACCTTGGTGGCTGCCGGAGCTCGGGCGAGCTCGAAGCCGTCACTACAGTGAACATGCAGGCGTGAGGTTAGCTCCTACAAGCCCTACGCGGTGCGGTGAGCAAGAGGGACAAGGTGGCCGAGCCGTTGCGTGGCCGAAACCATGTCGGCGGCGAGTTCAGGTGGCGACATGTGCGATTGAGCTCCGTGCAGTCGCTATGGTGAACGGCAGTGAGAACAGAGAGGGGGAGGAGAGGCAGAAGCTCACAACGGTCACGACGAGCTAGTCAGCGGGGTCGGGGATGAGCTGGAGCAGTCGGGTCGGCGAAAGGGATTGCCGGCGACGGCGGGGCAGAGCGAGGTCGATGCGGTGGCTCCAGGGTGAATGAGCGCTCAGGGCTCGGTCTGCTCGACGAAGTGGACGATGGCGAAGCACCTGGACATGGCGAGGTGACGAGGAGGTGACGGTGGCTGCGGTTACGACGGTGATGCGGTCGTGGCTGCGTCGGCCATGGAAGAAGAGGGCGAGAGAGAGGGCAGGGGGGAGAATGAGGTGTCCAGGGGGTTCGAGGCGTCACTGTGGCGAGGGGGGAGCTCGGCAGCGCCTCAGTGGCAAGCAGGAGGTGGCCAGAGGCGAGCGCGCGGGCGACAGGCAGCAACCTGCCTGCTCTGGTGGGAGGAAGCAGGTGACTGGCACAGGCCAGCACAGTGCTGGGCCGGCCAGTGGACTGCGAGGTGGGCTGCGCTAGGTACATCTTTTTCCCTTTCTATTTATTTCAGTTTTCTATATTCTGCAAATGTTTTGGCTTTATTAAAAATGCCAGAGCACTCTCATAAATCCTGAAAATATTTGTGGGCTCTGTTTGGATTATTTCCAACAGCCCTCATTTAAATTCAAGATTATTTGGGCACTTAAAATAAATTATAGCATTTAAATGCCCAAATGCAAATAACTTATGATTTAATTCAGTGATCCAAGTTGTCCTAGAAAAATGTGAACCATTTTTGGCAGAGGTTCTAAACCAAGACAAAAATGATGAACATTTGTGAAGGGCACTTCAGCTTCATTGAAAAAGTATTTTAGTAACCCTAGTTGGATTAAGTGGTGCTGGGGTTTCTGTCATCCCCATTTCAAGTTTCTGAGAAATTTAAACATGATGCAAACTCTCTAATGCATGCACTGACTAGTGTTGTGACAATAAGCAACCAAGTAGTCCTTTACCGTGGACGCGGCCATTCGAATAGATGATGTTAACCCTGCAGGGGTGTACTTCTTCACACACTCTCTCACCACTTACCGCCATGTACACGTCATGTATCTCGGCAACCTTCAAGCGGAAGCCTGCGCGAGATTGTCGGCTACGACCTGACTAACCACACAAGTCCATGTCCAGGTTTATCGCCTATTCAGGTGCCATCCGCAGGGAGTCCGGCTGAGGTTTCCACTATGGCCCCGAATGATGTGTGCAGGGTTCCCGAGGCACCAAACGGGCGTCCCGGTAAAGCATGCCACGTGCCTACCGCATCACAGCCCACCCCTCGGGTCAGCGCTGCTCACGGCCTCCAGCATACTACAAACACCAGAAACTATTTGCAACTCCTGGATAGAGGACATGGGCGGTTAATAAGTCGAGAGAGTCAATTAAGGATCCTAATGTGTGGTAGTAGCTGATCTTAAATCACACATATAGATCGCAGTTCTTAAGGATGGTTCCAATGAAAGAACTCACCATGTACTCCTACATGGCCTCTCACCGATACCTTTACCAAATCATGTTCACACACTTAGCTCTCAATAGTAGGACATGTCCACACACCTCCAATTCATCCCTGATGAATCAGACCTGACTCAACTCTAAGCAGTAGCAGGCATGACAAACAAGCATGAATGAGTAGGCACATCAGAGCTCAAACAACTCCTACTCATGCTAGTGGGTTTCATCTATTTACTGTGGCAATGACAGGTCATGCAGAGGAAAGGGGTTCAACTACTGCAACATGTAACAGATTAATCGTTGTTGTCCTAATGCAGTAAAAGAGAGCAGGAGTGAGAGAGTGGGATTGTATCGGAATGAACAAGGGGGGGGGGGTTGCTTGCCTGGCACTTCTGAAGATAGTATAGTTCTTCATCGGTGTCATCGATCTCATCATCGGAACCACGTCTACTGAGAGGGGACAAATACCAGCAACAAAGAAGGAACACAATCAATGCAATGCAACAATATGATGCATGATCATGACATGGAAATATGATGTGGTTTGAGCTAATGCAACTAGCAACAATTTAAATGAAGTTGGTTTGAATCCAAGATTCAAATTCAAACTCCATATGTGGATATGCAAATGCCATTTATTTGATTTGTCCTAAATAGAAGCCATAAGTTGTTCTAACATGCATGTAAATGGCACAGATGGATAGATTGGATTTTTCTGATAATTTTTCATATATAAACTATTCCATTTGGAGTTATGGTTGATTTTCTATGAATTTTTGAAGTTCTGGATATTTCTGAAATAAATAAATCATTTCTGATTTATTTTAAATCCCAGAAAATATTTACTGCGTTAGCATGACATATCAGCGACATCAGCAGGTCAACCGGCTGGTCCAGGTCAAACCTGACTTGTAGGGCCCACTGGTCAGTGACACAGAGTCAGCTACAAAGGCTGACACGTGGGACCCGATCAACGCTGACGTGGCCAAGTCAAAGGTGACAGGCGGGGCCTTTTGAGATTAGTACTAATCTAACAGAGAATTTAAACTAATTAATTTAGGCACTGGGGCCCACATGTCAGTAAGAGCGGGGGAGTTAATTAGTGCTAACAGTGGGGTTTAGCCGGTGACTAATCGCGGGCGCTAAGTGGTGCATGGCGGCGATCATCGGCAGGCCGTTTCCGGCCACGGCTGGTCATGTGGGTGGGTTCTACGGGAAGATGGCGTTGCGGCAAGTCCAACGGCGACCTTGGCCGGAGCTGGAGTGGCCGAAATCGGGCGCACCATCGAGCTGGGCGGCTGCCGGAGCTCGGCCGTCGATGAAAACGACGACGTGGTGCACGAGAGGCTCAACGGGTAGCACCTACGGTTTAAGCAGGCGCGCACAAAGCCAACGGGCATAAGCACGAGACCAAATGGTCATCAGGGCCTCGTCGGCGACGAGCTTGTGTGGTGGCAGAATTCGACCAAGGTGGGGATCGAAGCTATAGGGCGAGCGAAGCTATGCGGTTAGGGGGCGAAGAAAGACGAGCTCACGGGGAGTCTTCGGGAACAGACGGCGAGCTCGGGGAGGCATCAGGGAGGGCACACGGTCGCTGGCGATCTCAGCGGCCGAAGCTTGAAGAAAAGGTTGGGGAAGCTGCTGCAGGGCGCGTCCGCTCGCGTGGCTAGGCGGAGACGGCATAGAGGTCAACGGCGGAGCTTCTTGGCACGTCAGAGAGACGTGTGGAGGCCGGTGGCCGGGCTGGTGTCGAGCGGCGGCGACGAGCTCCGCTCGGGTTCCTCTATTCTTGCGAGATATAGACGAGGAGGAGGGAATGAGGCCAGGGGTGTCGGGGGGAAGTACGTGGTGTTGCCTAGGCGCATCAGGGATGAAGAAGGTAGGGAGGAGGTGGCTCACGCGCGGCGACCACGCGCCCTCCTGCCCACTAGAAGGAGGTGGGAGACGACTGGCACCTAGGCTGGGCTGGGCCGCACAGTGATGGGCTGAACTCTCTGGTGGGCTGCACAGGTGAGGCCAGGTAGGTTTGCTCTCCTTTTTATTATTTTCTGTTTTCTGTTTTTCTGTTCTGGTTTAAAATAATACTAAACCATTTTATAAAATCCTAGAAATAATTATGGGTGCTTTATGAATTATTACAGTGACCCTTAACAATTTTCAACATTTTTGGAGTATCTAAAATATATATAGCAATTAAGTAGCTCCAATTCAAATATGTTTGAATTAATTCAAAATCCAAATATGTCCTGCAAAAATGTGAACCATTTTTGGTAGATGCTTCCACCTTGATCCAGAAATGATTAACATTTTTAAAGGGCATTTTGGAATCATTGAAAAATATTTTACTTGAACCTATTTGAATTCCTTTGATGCTAGGGTTTGAACATCCCCATTTCAAAATTTCATGAAAGTTAAACATGATGCAAGCAAGATGCAAACACTAGGCAATACCAGAAGCTAGGGATGTGACACAAGTGTCTTGTGCTCACCTCCTTCACCTTTTGGTCCTCCCACGAAGCTTCTAACGCCTCTTTTGTTCCAAAATAATCGCCAAAAAGTTTCGTTGCATTTGGAGAACTTCTATTTCTGCAAAAAAAAAACAACACCACGGTAGTTCCGCTGCAAACAACGTCTGTCCGGGTTAGTTCCATCCAAATCATACGAAAACCATATAAAATTGTTGTAAACATGGCATGAATACTTCATAAATTATAGATATGTTGGATCCGTATCAGCATCCCCAAGCTTAATTCCTACTCGTCCTCGAGTAGGTAAATGATAAAATAAATAATTTATGAAGTGTGAATGCTAGCATAGTGCATAAGTTTGATCAATGATAATTTCAATCACTTTTCCTAGCATCATAATGGCAATTCTTGTCCTAGGATATCCCGGAGTACCCGTGTAATCATCCTATGGAATGCCACCCAGGCTCAAAGGGGTCATAAGATTATTCGTGCTAGAAACTTCTGTGTGCAGCCACAAGATATTATGGGCTCTGGCATAGTTGTGTACGTTGCATGACCTCTTTAAATGGTGGGCTAACATATGTAGGGGAAAGTAGGTGTAACTGTCCACCCAGAGTAAAGAGTTAATGTTTCTGAAAGACTGTGTCTGGGTCATCCGTTTCTCAAACATCATGTAGTGTGTGAAATCAAACGGAGGAGATCGAGTCTTGTGGGGAAAAGTGCGCAAACCTCTGCAGAGTGTACAAACTAATCATGATTAGCTGTGTCCCCGATTATGGACATCTTGAGTATCTGGTTCTTGGATTATCATGTTGATCTCATCACTCTAAATTAATTTGTTGGGTTATTAATACTGCTTAATTGGGATTGAGTTGGAGGAACCTTCTCAATGTTTAACAACTACCATGATAGTTAAACAAATTATATTCCTTTGTTGTAGGAAAAAATTGGCTTTTCGCAAAACAGTGTAACAATAGAGCCTCCACCAGCCATATATGCATGTAGTGATAGCTATTATTCTGTTCATTGCTCTACTGTGTTACATTGCCAGCATATCCCATGTGCTGACCCGTTTCGGGCTGCAACATATCATGTTGCAGAATTTTTAGACGAAGAGTAAGGTGCGCTAGGTCATTGTCGTGCACTCAGCTATGCCGTTGGAGTTGATGGACTCACTTTATCTTCCAATCCTTCCGTTGTTATCTTATTTAGATGGCCTTAAGCCATATTTATTGTATTAAGTTCTCTTTTGAGACTATGGTTGTAATAAGTGTGTGATTGCTACTCTGTTATAAATCCTTCGAGTACTGTGTGTGTCAGCATTACCGATCCAGGGATGACACTTATGCACAGAGATTTGACCGTCTGAGGTCGGATTGCTACAACGCACTAGCGTGCAACTTTCTGTTTGCAAACAGCCACATATAGACTTGCAAAATAAGCATGGCAAAGGCTATACTTGACATTTTTATTAAAATAAAGTATGCAAAACATTATCTAAATAATAGAAAGAAAATGATGCTCCAACTAAAAATCATATCATGTGACGAATGGAAGTATAGCTTCAAGTGAGGTTACCGATAATGTTGAAGACGACAGAGGAGATGCCTTCTGGGGCATCCCCAAGCTTAGTTGCTTGGATATTCCTTGAATATTACCTTGGGGTGCCTTGTGCATACCCAAGCATAGGGTCTTGCCACTCCTTATTCTCCTCATATCGATATTTCACCCAAAACTTGAAAACTTCAATCACACAAAACTTAACGGAACTTCGTGAGATAGGTTAGTATGATAAAGACAAATCATTCACTTTGGTACTGCCAAGACAAGATTCATAATTGTTCTCACATAATTCCTACTATACCTTATCATTTCTACAATTTATATTGAGCAATATAAGCCATAGAAACTAGGACACAAGTAAACTATGCATTGAAAACGGAATCTGTCAAAAATAGAACAGTCTGAAATGATCTGGACAATGACCATACATCTGTAAGTTCAACAATTATGAAAAATTAGGACAACGTAGGGAATTTGTATATAAATCATGTGTCAAAAAATCAGAATTTTATCACGCTCCAGTGAATTCTAGAAATTCTGCTACTGGACACAAAAGTTTCTATTTTTGCACAGAATCAAGTCAACTATCATCCACACTGTCCCGAAGGCTTTACTTGGCACTTTATTGAAACAAAAGCTATAAAACATGATTACTACAGTAGCTTAATCATGTGAACACACACAAATAGTAGGTGTAAATGCTGAGTTGTCTCCCAACAAGCGCTTTTCTTTTATGCCTTTTAAGCTAGGCATGATGATTTCAATGATGCTCACATAGAAGTAAAGAATTAAAACATAAAGAGAGCATCATGAATCACATGTTCCTCTCTCATAATAATTTTCAGTAGCATCATGAATGGATTCATCAATATAACTATCACACAAAGCATTCTGTTCATGATCCACAAGCATAGTATTTTTATTACTCTCCACATAAGCAATTTTATTCTCATTCATAATAGTGGAAGTATCATAAGAAACTCGAATACTATAAATTGTTTCCACATTAAAAGTGTAATGTTCAGTAAAAGGATATTGAAAATTATGACAATAATTATCTCTACTTTTTATAACATAAGTATCATCACAATAATCATCATAAGTAGCAACTTTGTTCTCATCATAGTCAATTGAACGCTCTTCCGAAATAGTGGAATCATTACTAAATAAAGTCATGACCTCTCCAAATCCAATTTTACCATTATAATAAGATTCAACACCCTCCAAGATAGTGGGATAAATATTAGCTAAAGTTGACACTCTTCCAAACCCACTTTCATAAATATTGCAATCATCATAAATAGGAGGCATGCAATCATCATAGCAAATTTGATCATTAAAAGTAGGGGGAATAAAAAGATCATCTTCATTAAGCATAGAATCCCCAAGCTTGGGACAAACATTAATTGCAACAAGTAAATTCTCAAACATGTCGTTCTCATCAAACATAGCAACCCCAAGCTTGTGGCTTGGCATATCATAAGCATAATCATTCTCATCACTAATAGTATGAATAACACCAATAGTATAACAATTATTATCATCATAATTTCCCAAGTTGGTGCCAAAAAGATTTTCAAGATTATAAGAAGTATCATTTGTTGGGGAACGTAGTAATTTAAAAAAATTTCCTACGTACACGCAAGATCATGGTGATGCATAGCAACGAGAGGGGAGAGTGTTGTCTACGTACCCTCGTAGACCGAAGCGGAAGCGTTGACACAACGTCGAGGAAGTAGTCATACGTTCTCCTCGCGATCCAACCGATCACAGCACCGTTACTCCGGCACCTCCGAGTTCTTGGCACACGTTCAGCTCGATGACGATCCCCGGGCTCCGATCCAGCAAAGCGTCGAGGAAGAGTTCCGTCAGCACGACGGCGTGGTGACGATCTTGATGTGTTACCGGCGCAGGGCTTCGCCTAAGCACTGCAACGATATGATCGAGGTGGAATTTGGTGGAAGGGGGCACCGCACACGGCTAAGGAACGATCCGTAGATCAACTTGTGTGTCTTTGGGGTGCCCCCTGCCCCCATATATAAAGGAGCCAAGGGGGAGGGGCTGGCCGGCCAAGCCTTGGCGCGCCAGAGAGTCCTACTCCCTCTGGGAGTAGGATTCCCCCCCCCCAATCCTAGTTGGACTAGGATTCTCCAAGGGGGAGAGAGAGGGAGAGGGGGGCGCCCACCTCTCCTAGTCCTAATAGGACTAGGGGAAGGGGGGAGGCGCGCAGCCCCTAGGGCAGCCCTCTCACCTCTCCTCCAAGGCCCATGTTGGCCCATTATGCTCCCGGGGGGTTGCGGTAACCCTCCCGGTATTCCGGTAAAATCCTGATTTCACCTGGAATGCATCCGATGTCCAAACATAGGCTTCCAATATATAATTCTTTATGTCTCGACCATTTCGAGACTCCTCGTCACGTCCGTGATCACATCCGGGACTCCGAACTCCTTCGGTACATCAAAATGCATAAACTCATAATAACTATCATCGTAACGTTAAGCGTGCGGACCCTACGGTTCGAGAACAATGTAGACATGACCGAGACACGTCTCCGGTCAATAACCAATAGCGGGACCTGGATGCCCATATTGGCTCCTACATATTCTACGAAGATCTTTATCGGTCAGACCGCATAACAACATACGTTGTTCCCTTTGTCATCGGTATGTTACTTGCCCGAGATTCGATCGTCGGTATCCAATACCTAGTTCAATCTCGTTACCGGCAAGTCTCTTTTCTCGTTCTGTAATACATCATCTCGCAACTAACTCATTGGTTGCAATGCTTGCAAGGCTTTATGTGATGTGCATTACCGAGAAGGCCCTGAGATACCTCTCCGACAATCGGAGTGACAAATCCTAATCTCGAAATACGCCAACTCAACATGTACCTTTGGAGACACCTGTAGAGCACCTTTATAATCACCCAGTTACGTTGTGACGTTTGGTAGCACACAAAGTGTTCCTACGGTAAATGGGAGTTGCATAGTCTCATAGTTAAAGGAACATGTATAAGTCATGGATAAAAGCAATAGCAACATACTAAACGATCGGGTGCTATGCTAATGGAATGGGTCATGTCAATCAGATCATTCAACTAATGATGTGATCTCGTTAATCAAATAACAACTCTTTGTTCATGGCTAGGAAACATAACCATCTTTGATTAATGAGCTAGTCAAGTAGAGGCATACTAGTGACACTCTGTTTGTCTATGTATTCACACATGTATTATGTTTCCAGTTAATACAATTCTAGCATGAATAATAAACATTTATCATGATATAAGGAAATAAATAATAACTTTATTATTGCCTCTAGGGCATATTTCCTTCAGTCTCCCACTTGCACTAGAGTCAATAATCTAGATTACAAAGTAATGATTCTAACACCCATGGAGTCTTGGTGCTGATCATGTTTTGCTCGTGGAAGAGGCTTAGTCAACGGGTCTGCAACATTCAGATCCGTATGTATCTTGCATATCTCTATGTCTCACACCTGGACCAAATCCCGGATGGAGTTGAAGCGTCTTTTGATGTGTTTGGTTCTTTTGTGAAATCTGGATTCCTTTGCCAAGGCAATTGCACCAGTATTGTCACAAAAGATTTTCATTGGACCCGTTACGCTAGGTACAACACCTAGGTCGGATATGAACTCCTTCATCCAGACTCCTTCATTAGCTGCTTCCGAAGCGGCTATGTACTCAGCTTCACATGTAGATCCCGCCACGACGCTTTGTTTAGAACTGCACCAACTGACAGCTCCACCGTTTAATGTAAATACGTATCCGGTTTGCGATTTAGAATCGTCCGGATCAGTGTCAAAGCTCGCATCGACATAACCGTTTACGACGAGCTCTTTGTCACCTCCATAAATGAGAAACATATCCTTAGTCCTTCTTAAGTACTTAAGGATGTTCTTGACCGCTGTCCAGTGATCCACTCCTGGATTACTTTGGTACCTTCCTGCCAAACTTACAGCAAGGCACACATCAGGTCTGGTACACAGCATTGCATACATGATAGAGCCTATGGCTGAAGCATAGGGAACATTTTTCATTTTCTCTCTATCTTCTGCGGTGGTCGGGCATTGAGTCTTACTCAACTTCACACCTTGTGCCACAGGCAAGAACCCTTTCTTTGCCTGATCCGTTTTGAACTTTTTCAAAACTTTGTCAAGGTATGTGCTTTGTGAAAGTCCTATTAAGCGTCTTGATCTATCTCTATAGATCTTAATGCCCAATATGTAAGCAGCTTCACCGAGGTCTTTCATTGAAAAACTCTTATTCAAGTATCCCTTTATGCTATCCAGAAATTCTATATTATTTCCGATCAGTAATATGTCATCCACATATAATATCAGAAATGCTACAGAGCTCCCACTCACTTTCTTGTAAATACAGGCTTCTCCAAAAGTCTGTATAAAACCAAATGCTTTGATCACACTATCAAAGCGTTTATTCCAACTCCGAGAGGCTTGCACCAGTCCATAAATGGATCGCTGGAGCTTGCACACTTTGTTAGCTCCCTTCGGATCGACAAAACCTTCTGGTTGCATCATATACAACTCTTCTTCCAGAAATCCATTCAGGAATGCAGTTTTGACATCCATTTGCCAAATTTCATAATCATAAAACGCGGCAACTGCTAACATGATTCGGACAGACTTAAGCATCGCTACGGGTGAGAAAGTCTCATCGTAGTCAATCCCTTGAACTTGTCGAAAACCTTTTGCAACAAGTCGAGCTTTATAGACAGTAACATTACCATCATCGTCAGTCTTCTTCTTAAAAATCCATTTATTCTCAATTGCTTGCCGATCATCGGGCAAGTCAACCAAAGTCCATACTTTGTTCTCATACATGGATCCCATCTCCGATTTCATGGCCTCAAGCCACTTTGCGGAATCTGGGCTCACCATCGCTTCTTCATAGTTCGTAGGTTCATCATGGTCTAGTAACATGACTTCCAAAATAGGATTACCGTACCACTCTGGTGCGGATCTTACTCTGGTTGATCTACGAAGTTCAGTAGAAACTTGATCTGAAGTTTCATGATCATCATTAGCTTCCTCCCTATTTGATGTAGGTGTCACAGGAACAGATTTCTGTGACGTACTATTTCTCAATAAGGGAGTAGATACTGTTATCTCATCAAGTTCTACTTTCCTCCCACTCACTTCTTTCGAGAGAAACTCCTTCTCCAGAAAGTTTCCGATTTTAGCAACAAAAATTTTGCCTTCGGATCTGTGATAGAAGGTATACCCAATAGTCTCCTTTGGGTATCCTATGAAGACACATTTTTCCGATTTGGGTTCGAGCTTATCAGGTTGAAGTTTTTTCACATAAGCATCGCAGCCCCAAACTTTAAGAAACGACAACTTTGGTTTCTTGCCAAACCACAGTTCATAAGGTGTCGTCTCAACGGATTTTGATGGTGCCCTATTTAACGTGAATGCGGCCGTCTCTAGAGCATAACCCCAAAAAGATAGCGGTAAATCGGTAAGAGACATCATAGATCGCACCATATCCAGTAAAGTACGATTACGACGTTTGGACACACCATTACGTTGTGGTGTTCCGGGTGGCGTGAGTTGCGAAACTATTCCGCATTGTTTCAAATGTAGACCAAACTCGTAACTCAAATATTCTCCTCCACGATCAGATCGTAGAAACTTTATTTTCTTGTTACGATGATTTTCCACTTCACTCTGAAATTCTTTGAACTTTTCAAATGTTTCAGACTTGTGTTTCATTAAGTAGATATACCCATATCTGCTTAAATCATCAGTGAAGGTGAGAAAATAACGATATCCGCCACGAGCCTCAACATTCATTGGCCCACATACATCAGTATGTATGATTTCCAATAAATCTGTTGCTCTCTCCACAGTACCGGAGAACGGTGTTTTAGTCATCTTGCCCATAAGGCACGGTTCGCAAGTGCCAAGTGATTCATAATCAAGTGACTCCAAAAGTCCATCAGTATGGAGTTTCTTCATGCGCTTTACACCGATATGACCTAAACGGCAGTGCCACAAATAAGTTGCACTATCATTATCAACTCTGCATCTTTTGGCTCCAACATTATGAATATGTGTATTACTACTATCAAGATTAAGTAAGAACAAACCACTCTTTAATGGCGCATGACCATAAAAGATATTACTCATATAAATAGAACAACCATTATTCTCTGATTTAAATGAATAACCGTCTCGCATCAAACAAGATCCAGATATAATGTTCATGCTCAATGCTGGTACTAAATAACAATTATTTAGATCTAATATTAATCCCGAAGGTAGATGTAGAGGTAGCGTGCCGACCGCGATCACATCGACTTTGGAACCATTTCCCACGCGCATTGTCACCTCGTCCTTAGCCAATCTTCGCTTAATCCGTAGCCCCTGTTTTGAGTTGCAAATATTAGCAACAGAACCAGTATCAAATACCCAGGTGCTACTGCGAGAATTAGTAAGGTACACATCAATAACATGTATATCATATATACCTTTGTTAACCTTGCCATCCTTCTTATCCGCCAAATACTTGGGGCAGTTCCGCTTCCAGTGACCAGTCTGCTTGCAATAGAAGCACTCAGTTTCAGGCTTAGGTCCAGACTTGGGTTTCTTCTCTTGAGTAGCAACTTGCTTGCTGTTCTTTTTGAAGTTCCCCTTTTTCTTCCCTTTGCCCCTTTTCTTGAAACTAGTGGTTTTGTTAACCATCAACACTTGATGCTCCTTTTTGATTTCTACCTCCGCGGCTTTTAGCATCGCGAAGAGCTCGGGCATAGTTTTGGTCATCCCTTGCATATTATAGTTCATCACGAAGCTCTTGTAGCTTGGTGGCAGTGATTGGAGAATTCTGTCAATGACGCAATCATCCGGAAGATTAACTCCCAGTTGAATCAAGTGATTGTTATACCCAGACATTCTGAGTATATGCTCACTGACAGAACCGTTCTCCTCCATTTTACAGCTATAGAACTTATTGGAGACTTCATATCTCTCAATCCGGGCATTTGCTTGAAATATTAACTTCAACTCCTAGAACATCTCATATGCTCCATGGTGTTCAAAACGTCGTTGAAGTCCCGGTTCTAAGCCGTAAAGCATGGCACACTGAACTATAGAGTAGTCATCAGCTTTGCTTTGCCAGACGTTCACAACATCTGGCGTAGCTCTTTGCACCAGGCCTGGCACCCAGCGGTGCTTCCAGGACGTAATTCTTCTGTGCAGCAATGAGGATAATCCTCAAGTTACGGACCCAGTCCGTGTAATTGCTACCATCATCTTTCAACTTTGCTTTCTCAAGGAACGCATTAAAATTCAACGGAACAACAGCACGAGCCATCTATCTACACAACATAGACAAGCAAGATACTATCAGGTACTAAGTTCATGATAAATTAAAGTTCAATTAATCATATTACTTAAGAACTCCCACTTAGATAGATATCTCTCTAATCCTCTAAGTGATCACGTGATCCAAATCAACTAAACCATGTCCGATCATCACGTGAGATGGAGTAGTTTCAATGGTGAACATCACTATGTTGATCATATCTACTATATGATTCACGCTCGACCTTTCGGTCTCTGTGTTCCGAGGCCATATCTGTATATGCTAGGCTCGTCAAGTTAAACCTAAGTATTCCGCGTGTGCAACTGTTTTGCACCCGTTGTATTTGAACGTAGAGCCTATCAGACCCGATCATCACGTGGTGTCTCAGCACGAAGAACTTTCGCAACGGTGCATACTCAGGGAGAACACTTCTTGATAATTTAGTGAGAGATCATCTTATAATGCTACCGTCAATCAAAGCAAGATAAGATGCATAAAAGGATAAACATCACATGCAATCAATATAAGTGATATGATATGGCCATCATCATCTTGTGCTTGTGATCTCCATCTTCGAAGCACCGTCATGATCACCATCGTCACCGGCGCGACACCTTGATCTTCATCGCAGCATCGTTGTCGTCTCGCGAATCTTATGCTTCTACGACTATCACTACCGCTTAGTAATAAAGTAAAGCATTACATCGCGATTGCATTGCATACAATAAAGCGACAACCATATGGCTCCTGCCAGTTGCCGATAACTCGGTTACAAAACATGATCATCTCATACAATAAAATTTAGCATCACGTCTTGACCATATCACATCACAACATGCCCTGCAAAAACAAGTTAGACGTCCTCTACTTTGTTGTTGCAAGTTTTTACGTGGCTGCTACGGGCTTTAAGCAAGAACTCATCTTACCTACGCATCAAAACCACAACGATAGTTTGTCAAATAGACTCCGTTTTAACCTTCTCAAGGACCGGGCGTAGCCACACTCGGTTCAACTAAAGTTGGAGAGACAGTCTTCCGCAAGCCATCTATGTGCAAAGCACGTCGAGGGAACCGGTCTCGCGTAAGCGTACGCGTAAGGTTGGTCCGGATCGTCTCATCCAACAATACCGCTGAACCAAAGTATGACATGCTGGTAGGCAGTATGACTTGTATCGTCCACAACTCACTTGTGTTCTACTCGTGCAAATAACATCAAACCATAAAAACCTAGGCTCTGATACCACTGTTGGGGAACGTAGTAATTTAAAAAAAATTCCTACGTACACGCAAGATCATGGTGATGCATAGCAACGAGAGGGGAGAGTGTTGTCTACGTACCCTCGTAGACCGAAGCGGAAGCGTTGACACAACGTCGAGGAAGTAGTCGTACGTTCTCCTCGCGACCCAACCGATCACAGCACCGTTACTCCGGCACCTCCGAGTTCTTGGCACACGTTCAGCTCGATGACGATCCCCGGGCTCCGATCCAGCAAAGCGTCGAGGAAGAGTTCCGTCAGCACGACGGCGTGGTGACGATCTTGATGTGTTACCGGCGCAGGGCTTCGCCTAAGCACTGCAACGATATGATCGAGGTGGAATTTGGTGGAAGGGGGCACCGCACACGGCTAAGGAACGATCCGTAGATCAACTTGTGTGTCTTTGGGGTGCCCCCTGCCCCCGTATATAAAGGAGCCAAGGGGGAGGGGCTGGCCGGCCAAGCCTTGGCGCGCCAGAGAGTCCTACTCCCTCTGGGAGTAGGATTCCCCCCCCCCCAATCCTAGTTGGACTAGGATTCTCCAAGGGGGAGAGAGAGGGAGAGGGGGGCGCCCACCTCTCCTAGTCCTAATAGGACTAGGGGAAGGGGGGAGGCGCGCAGCCCCTAGGGCAGCCCTCTCACCTCTCCTCCAAGGCCCATGTTGGCCCATTATGCTCCCGGGGGGTTGCGGTAACCCTCCCGGTATTCCGGTAAAATCCTGATTTCACCTGGAATGCATCCGATGTCCAAACATAGGCTTCCAATATATAATTCTTTATGTCTCGACCATTTCGAGACTCCTCGTCACGTCCGTGATCACATCCGGGACTCCGAACTCCTTCGGTACATCAAAATGCATAAACTCATAATAACTGTCATCGTAACGTTAAGCGTGCGGACCCTACGGTTCGAGAACAATGTAGACATGACCGAGACACGTCTTCGGTCAATAACCAATAGCGGGACCTGGATGCCCATATTGGCTCCTACATATTCTACGAAGATCTTTATCGGTCAGACCGCATAACAACATACGTTGTTCCCTTTGTCATCGGTATGTTACTTGCCCGAGATTCGATCGTCGGTATCCAATACCTAGTTCAATCTCGTTACCGGCAAGTCTCTTTTCTCGTT
The DNA here is from genome assembly GCA_032464435.1 of Aegilops umbellulata. Lineage (NCBI taxonomy): Eukaryota > Viridiplantae > Streptophyta > Magnoliopsida > Poales > Poaceae > Aegilops > Aegilops umbellulata. The sequence goes on along the minus strand of CP136060.1, from coordinate 102,867,184 downwards.
CTGTAATACATCATCTCGCAACTAACTCATTGGTTGCAATGCTTGCAAGGCTTTATGTGATGTGCATTACCGAGAAGGCCCTGAGATACCTCTCCGACAATCGGAGTGACAAATCCTAATCTCGAAATACGCCAACTCAACATGTACCTTTGGAGACACCTGTAGAGCACCTTTATAATCACCCAGTTACGTTGTGACGTTTGGTAGCACACAAAGTGTTCCTACGGTAAATGGGAGTTGCATAGTCTCATAGTTAAAGGAACATGTATAAGTCATGGATAAAAGCAATAGCAACATACTAAACGATCGGGTGCTATGCTAATGGAATGGGTCATGTCAATCAGATCATTCAACTAATGATGTGATCTCGTTAATCAAATAACAACTCTTTGTTCATGGCTAGGAAACATAACCATCTTTGATTAATGAGCTAGTCAAGTAGAGGCATACTAGTGACACTCTGTTTGTCTATGTATTCACACATGTATTATGTTTCCAGTTAATACAATTCTAGCATGAATAATAAACATTTATCATGATATAAGGAAATAAATAATAACTTTATTATTGCCTCTAGGGCATATTTCCTTCATCATTATCTTCCCAATCATAATCATCAACAAGCAATAGGCATAACAAAATCATCATCAATAGTTCTTTCGAACATTGTGGCATAAGACAAAGAAGCAATATCATCATCATGTGCATCCTCTTCCACAATTATTTTTGATTCATTTTCATGAGGCACAACAATAACAGGAGGAACATTATTTGGGAGAGATGCCTTTTTACCTCTACTCTTTCTTCATTTCTTCTTCTTGACTACATCATGTGTGGGTTTAATTAATTTCTCTAAGCTTTTTATTGATGAGATTGGTTGAATAGGGAGCTCCTTCTCGTCACCTATTTCATCATGAGAAACAATAGGAGGGAAAGTAGAAAACTTTACCCTTTCATTAGTATTCCTTTTATATTCTATTGGTTTTCCCGTCTTTCTATAGTTGGCAATATAAGCATTCTCGTTGCAATTTACCATGCAAAACATATGGATTTCTTTCAAATTAGTTTCAACATGGTCTGTGAATATGAATGCCTCAAACCAACATTTTTTATGTGACAATTCGTCACACCCCAAAAATAAACAAAGTTCATTATAAAGTTCAAGGGTGATCAAGTTATTGCAATATTTGGACATGATTCGATCATGAAAAAGCATGCATTGGAAATTAAGTTTTTTTCGCGAATACGCAAGATGTGTATCTTTGTATTGATAGAAGAAGAGTACAAGCATGGGATTACAGCGCTTACAAGGCCATGTGCGCACTAGGCATGGTGTGCAAGCGAAGGAGCACAACAGATGGGGGTATGCTCAGCCCCGCGACCGAAACTAGAGACTAAGCACCGAGGATAATGTTTTGTAATCCGATGGCGCCTGCCTTGGCCCATAGGCACGCCTCGTCCTTGATGGTATCGGAGGTGAAGGTGATCGATGGTTTCGCTTCGTAAAAAATGCAAGCGTTGCGGTGCTTCCAAATCCACCAAGCTGAGAGGATGATGAGGGAGGATAGACCCTTGCGCATGGAAGTGTGCGCGAGGTCGAGAGAGGATTTCCACCAGAGCTGGAATGGCGTGTCAAGGGCGGGGAGGCCAATGGGCACACGTGCCCAACCGAGGATCTCGTGCCAAATTTGGCGAGAGAAAGAGCATCCGGCAAGGAGATGGTGCATGGTCTCCTCCTCTTGGTCGCAACGGGCGCATGCATCGTCATGGGGCAGTCTGCGGTGTGCCAGGCACTCCGCGGTCCAGCAGCAGTCTTGCATGGCTAGCCATAAGAAAAACTTGACGCGGAGAGGATCCCAAGGTCGCCAAGTGAGCCGCCAGAAAGGGTCTTCACAAGCTCCAATCAATAGAGCCTTGTAGCAGGAACTTGCAGTGTATGTAGCGGAAGAAGTCCATCTCCAACGTAGAATGTCCGGTTCGCTGGAGAGATTAGTGTGCCGCACCAGGCGCCATAGCTCGGCTTACTACACCATGGTCGCCGGCCCAAGCGCGCCTCGGATGTCCTGCACCCAAGAGCGCTGGTGCAGGCCATCACGCATGCAGCGCTCCTTCCGAAGACGCCTTGGGACGAGAGCGAGAACAAGTGGGGCGATCTCGGCCACGGACCTGCCAACGATCCAGTGGTCGATCCAAAACCTGCAAGTATCTCCAGCACCAAGCTGCCAAGTCATGGAGGCTCTGAAAATTGCACTCATGTCCGCGTTGTGGGGGATGTGAAGGTGGCTCCAAGGGCGAGAAGCATCGGTACGTTGCAGCCATAGCCAACGAACACAGAGAGAGATGCCCGTACGTTGAATATCTTGAATGCCTAGGCCATCGAGAGAGATGGGCCGGCATACATGCTGCCAGTTGATGAGGCACTGACCACCGCTGGCCTTGTCAGATCCTGCCCATAGAAATCCTCGGATGATTGATGGCAGTGCTGTTGAAGGCAATGGCAGTGAGGAAGTGGGATGGCACTTAGGACATGGTGCACAAGGGATAGGCGGTCTCCCTTGGATAGCATAGATGCCCGCCATGTGGAGAGCTTGCGTCCAAGTTTGTTGATGATCGATTGCAAGCTCGTCGAAGAGGCCTTGCATACTAAGAGGGGCAGCCCGAGGTAGGTGATGGGGAAGTGAGTGACGGGGCACTGCATCTTCGTGGCGATCGTAGCAATGTGGTCATCAGTGCATTGGATAGGAGTGGCTGAACACTTGTCGAAGTTGGTTTGCAGCCCAGAAGCGAGGCCAAAGACATGAAGGAGCCTGCGAACCGTGGCGAGGTCATGGGAGTCCAGGTGGTAGAAGATGACCACGTCGTCAGCATAAAGGGATATGCTCGAAGCCGCATGACGGGTGGTCAAGCGATGATGGTGGCCTAGCTCAACCGCACGTAACAAATTGGAGTTCAGCACGTTGATGACCAGGGTGAAGAGCATGGGTGAGACCGGGTCGACTTGTCGAAGGCCGTGAGCATGGTAGATCGGGGGCCCTGGGTGGTCGTTGATGAGAACTCTCATGGAGGCCGTAGAAAGGAGCATGGAGATCCACTCGCGCCAGCATGGGCCAAACCTGAGGTGCTACAGAAGCTGGAGAAGGAAGGGCCAAGACACGCTGTCGAATGCTCTAGCAATATCCAACTTGAGAAGCATGTGCGGCGCCTTTAGGTTGTGCAAGAGGCGAACCGTCTGCTGCACAAGGAGGTAGTTGTCGTGGATACAACGTCCCGCAATAAACGCACTTTGGTTGGTTGAGACCATGGTGTTCAGCCGTGGAGCAAGACGGAGGGAGAGAAGCTTCGCAACCAGCTTGGTGAAGATGTGTATGAGACTGATGGGTCTATAGTCAAAGAAGGGAGTGCGCATCTGCATGCTTGGGGAGCAGCGTCAGAAGGGACTCATTGAGCTTTTGCAGGCCTCTACCATTCATGGCGTAGAACTTGTCGAATGTCGCAAGAAAGTCAAGCTTGATCGTGTCCCAACAAGCAACCAAGAACTTAGAGGTGAAACCATCGGGGCCAGGTGCCTTCCCAGCCGGCAGACTCTTGACAGCGTTCCAAATCTCCTCTTCGGTGAATGGCGCGTCAAGTGCTAGTAGGTAAAACTGCGGCACCCGAAGGGCATGAAGATCAAGCGTGATGTCGCGATCGGAAGTGCTACCAAGGACGTTGTAGAAGTGGACAAAGGCGGCCTCGATCATCTCATCGTCGTCAATGATAGTATGGGTGCCGACACGCAAACTCGTCATGAGGTTTCTTTGCTTGCGATGAGCAGCGTGCACTTTGAGGTAGGAGACCGCCGCGTCGTCGCTCTGGAGCCAGGAGAGGTGCACCCGATGCCTCGCGATAGATCGCTCGAGGGAGGCAAGGCCAAGGTAGGATGCCTTGAGCCTCCGACGAAGCCAAGTCTCAAGGAGAGATAATGGCCGCAAATCTTGACCAGCGTCAAGTCTTGCAATGAGCTCGCGGGACACCTTAAGCTGTAAGGACACGTTGCCGATCGAGCGCGCACTCCAGCTTTGCAGCTTCCTAGCAGTCGCCTTAAGACGTGTCACAATCCGTCGGAAGGGATCGGCGTCAGGCGGAGTAGAGACCCAGGCCTCAGAGACCACTTGGTGAAAACCATCCAACTTCGGCCAAAATCTCTCGAAGTGGAAACACCGTGCTCCTGAAGGGCGGGCCATGCAGCCAACTAAGAGCAGGCAGTGGTCGGAGGCCGCGGAGGAGAGGCAATGGAGTAGGCAGTGCAGGTGGGTGATCTCCCATCCAGAGGTGCAAAGGATGCGGTCGTTCCGGACAAGCGTCGGGGTGTCGCGCTCGTTGGACCAAGTATATCGTCGGCTGTGCATATCAAGATCACGAAGCTCCTCGTCGGCGATGAATCGCCTAAATTTGTTCATGGTGCGACGGTTGATGTTCGAGTTGTTCTTCTCCGAGGCCGAAGTGATCATGTTAAAATCTCCACCAATAAGCCATGGGCCGATGCGGGATTCACGCACGTCGTGCAACTCAACAAGGAACTCAAGTTTGGCGTCATCATCTTGTGGCCCGTACACCCCAGTGAGCCACCAATGACCATCGCCAGCCAGGGAAGAGACCAAGGCCGTAACGTGGTGCTCGCCAATGAGGGGATTGGAGAGAGAGATGGTAGAGCATTGGCAAGCAAGGAGGATGCCACCGCGTGAGCCAGCCGCGGGGAGGAAGAAGTAGTCCTTGAAGGACGGACCGAGCATGTCCAAGACAATGGCGTCGGAGACATGAGCGAGCTTTGTATCTTGAAGACACACGATGTTAGGCGCGGCAGCAGAGATCACGCTGCAGACGGCCATGCGTTTAGCACCGGAGTTAAGACCACGGACATTCCAAAAAGCTGTTATGAGGTTACAATCCATAGGAAGGGGGGCATGTTAGAGACGTCGCAAAGGCAGCCAACTAGGCTTCAATGAGCTGCCCCAGGGTAGAAGGTAGCGAGGTGGGGAGTTGCCACCCAAAGAAATCAGCGAACGTTTGCAGCACATCTAAAGCCAGCGGCTGCTCGAAGAGGAGAATGTATTTGCCAAGCACCTCGTCGGAGATTAGCGCATCGTCACTTGAGATGAGGCCGAGACGACGAAGCAACACTCTTTTGGATTTCATCTCGGAGTTGAGTCCCTGGTCCGCGTGCGCGATGTGGAAACTGCGGCGAGGAGTAAAGTTAGCCGGCAGCTCCTTCCTACGCCGCTGAGGCTTTGGCGCAGGAAGCAGTGAGGACACCCTGGCAGAGATGGCATCAACGAAGGAGGAGAGAGGCACGTCGGGCGCGGGGACGTCCGCGGGCTGCATGGGCGATGGGGCCGACCTGTCATCAGTAGAACCAGCGGGTGCAACATGTAGCACAACGTCCGAGCAGGACGGGCCTGCCATAAGCTCGGGATCGGCACGGTCCAAGCGATTCGGCGCCAACGCGTGGACGGGCACGTCGAGAGAGGCAGCGGCCAAGCAGGGTGGGGCCTCCATGGCAAGCTCGGGATCTGGGCTGCATGGGGACAGGGGGGAGGAGGCGCAGGATTGGCTGCAAAGGATTCTCCCCAGTCAGTCGCATCAATAGGCAGGCCTCGGGATGCCACCAAGGCAGGCGGGGCGACCCGGGTGGGCCCCTCCCTGTCCCCCAATGGCAGGTGCGGCGCAGGGCCATTGGCACAAGGAGGGGGGGTGTCGACCCCTGGTTGGCGGATCTGGATCGCCTGGGATGGCCCACGGGACTTGGAGAGGAAGGCGCGGCGCTGGTTGGCCGGTTTGAATCGCACGTGTCCCGAGACACCTGGGACCCATGGGTTTGCACAGGGTCGGATGGGTTGGCATCCAGCGCGGGAGATGGCGCGTCCGGAACGTCACGGGGCCCAACATCGGTCAGCAGAGGAAGGGCGCCCAATCGGAGCCGCGCGGAGACCCGGTCAGCGGACAAAAAGCGTCGGCGTGGGGCCCCAGGATTCCCTCCCACCCACGGCACGGAGGAGGCACGTGCGCATGGCGACGGCCGCGCCGGTGGCCGCCCCGACCAGGGGGCCGTCGCGAGCCACCGGAACGGGCAGGAGGGAACCGATGGTGCTGCGGCCAACATGGAGGGAGCGGGGGGGGGGGAGTCTTGCACAGCTCCATTGTCGGACGCGGGCGGACGCGGGGGTGGCGGGGGCGGCCGGCGGTAGTCGACGCAGGAAGCCACATGGATCCAGACGGGGAAGCACGCGAGCCCAAGCGTGAGTGCTACCTCTTGAGCACTGTGTTGGTTTTCCCTTGAAGAGGAAAGGGTGATGCAGCAAAGTAGCGTAAGTATTTCCCTCAGTTTTTGAGAACCAAGGTATCAATCCAGTAGGAGGCCACGCTCAAGTCCCTCGTACCTACACAAACAAATAAGAACCTTGCAACCAACGTGATAAAGGGGTTGTCAATCCCTTCACGGCCACTTGCAAAAGTGAGATCTGATAGAGATGATAAGATAATATTTTTGGTATTTTTATGATAAAGACTAAAAGTAAAGAAAGCAAAATAAACAGCGACATAAATAGCTTGTTGACGGGAGATTAATATGATGGAAAATAGACCCGGGGGCCATGGATTTCACTAGTGGCTTCTCTCAAGATAGCATAAGTATTACGGTGGGTGAACAAATTACTGTCGAGCAATTGATAGAATTGAGCATAGTTATGAGAATATCTAGGTATGGTCATGTATATAGGTATCACGTCCGTGACATGTAGACCGACTCCTGCCTGCATCTACTACTATTACTCCACACATCGACCGCTATCCAGCATGCACCTAGAGTATTAAGTTCATAAGAACGGAGTAATGCTTTAAGCAAGATGACACGATGTAGAGGGATAAACTCATGCAATATGATATAAACCCCATCTTTTTATCCTCGATGGCAACAATACAATACGTGTCGTTTCCCCTACTATCACTGGGATCGAGCACCGCAAGATTGAACCCAAAGCTAAGCACTTCTCCCATTGCAAGAAAGATCAATCTAGTAGGCCAAACCAAAGTGATAATTCTAAGAGACTTGCAAAGATAACCAATCATACATAAAATAATTCAGAGAAAATTCAAATATTGTTCATAGATAATCTTGATCATAAGGCCACAATTCATCGGATCTCGACAAACACACCGCAAAAGAAGATTACATCGAATAGATCTCCAAGAGAATCAAGGAGAACTTTGTATTGCGATCCAAAGAGAGAGAATAAGCCATCTAGCTAATAACTATGGACCCAAAGGTCTGAGGTAAACTACTCACACATCATCAGAGAGGCCATGGTGTTGATGTAGAAGCCTTCCATGATCAATGCCCCCTCCGGCGGAGCGCCGGAAAAGGCCCCAAGATGGGATCTCACGGGTACAGAAGGTTGCTGCGGTGGAATTAGGTTTTCGTGGTGCTCCTCGATGGTTTCGAGGTACGTAGGTATATATAGGAGGAAGAAGTAGGTCGGTGGAGCCACGAGGGTGGAGGGCGTGCCCCCTGCCTCGTGGCCTCCTTGTTGGTTGCTTGACGTCCACTCCAAGTCCTCTGGATCACGTTTGTTCCAAAAATAACACTCCCGAAGGTTTCATTCCGTTTGGACTCCATTTGATATTCCTTTTCTGCGAAACACTGAAATAGGCAAAAAAACAGCAATTTGGGCTGGGCCTCCGGTTAATAGGCTAGTCCCAGAAATAATATAAAAGTGTATAATAAAGCCCATTGAACATCGAAAATAGATAATATAATAGCATGGAACAAAAAAATTATAGATACGTTGGAGACGTATCAAGCATCCCCAAGCTTAATTCCTGCTCGTCCTCAAGTAGGTAAATGATAAAAACAGAATTTTTTATGTGGAATGCTTCTTAGCATAATTTTCAATGTAATTCTTTTTATTGTGGCATGAATATTTAGATCCAAAAGATTCAAGATAAAAGTTTAATGTTGACATAAAAACAATAATACTTCAAACATGCTAACCAAGCAATTATGTCTTATCAAAATAACACAGCCAAAGAAAGCTTATCCCTACAAAATCATATATTTAGGCCATGCTTCAATATCGTCACACAAAACGTTCTCATCATGCATAACCCCGATGACAAGCCGAGCAATTGGTTCATACTTTTTAACACGCTTCAACCTTTTCAACCCTTACGCAATACATGAGCGCAAGCCATGGATATAGCACTATGGGTGGAATAAAGTATAATGATGGGGGTTATGTGAGAAGACAAAAAGGTAGAAAGTCTCACATTGACGCGGCTAATCAATAGGCTATGAAGATGCGCATCAATTGATGTCAATGTGAGGAGTAGGGATTGCCATGCAACGGATGCACTAGAGCTATAAATATATGAAAGCTCAACAAAAGAAACTAAGTGAGTGTGCATCCAACTTGTTTGCTCATGAATACCTAGGGCATTTTGAGGAAGCCCATCATTGGAATATACAAGCCAAGTTCTATAATGAAAAATTCCCACTAGTATATGAAAGTGATAACATAGGAGACTCTCTATCATGAAGATTACGGTGCTACTTTGAAGCACAAGTGTGGAAAAAGGATAGTAACATTGTCCCTTCTCTCTTTTTCTCTCATTTCATTTTTTCCTTTTTTTTCTTGGGCCTTCTCTTTTTTTTGGCCTTTTTTTTCTTTTTTTATTTAGTCTGGAATCTCATCCCGACTTGTGGGGGAATCATAGTCTCCATCATCCTTTCCTCACATGGGACAATGCTCTAATAATGATGATCATCACACTTTTATTACTTACAACTCAAGAATTACAACTAAACACTTAGAACAAAAATATGACTCTATGTGAATGCCTCCGGCGGTGTACTGGGATAGGCAATGAATCAAGAGTGACATGTATGAAAAATTATGAATGGTGGCTTTGCCACAAATACGATGTCAACTACATGATCATGCAAAGCAATATGACAATGATGGAGCGTGTCATAATAAACGGAACGGTGGAAAGTTGCATGGCAATATATCTCAGAATGGCTATGGAAATGCCATGATAGGTAGGTATGGTGGCTGTTTTGAGGAAGATATAAGGAGGTTTCAGTGTGATAGAGCGTATCATATCACGGGGTTTGGATGCACCGGCGAAGTTTGCACCAACTCTCAAGGCGAGAAAGGGCAGTGCATGGTACCGTAGAGGCTAGAAAATTGTGGAAGGTTGAGAGTGCGTATAATCCATGGACTCACATTAGTCATAATTAACTCATATACTTATTGTAAAAGTTTATTAGCCCTCGAAGCAAAGTACTACTACGCATGGCCCTAGAGGGATAGATTGGTAGGAAAAGACCATCGCTCGTCCCCGACCGCCACTCATAACGAAAGCAATAAAAGAACACCTTGTGTGTCAAAATTGTCACACAACTTTTACCATACGTGCATGCTATGGGACTTGCCAACCTTAACACAAGTATTTCTCAATTTCACAATTAATCAACTAGCACACTCTAATATTACCACCTTTATATCTCAAAACACTTATCAAGTATCAAACTTCTCATGATACTCAATGAACTCAATACGGAAGTTTTTATTATGCTCATCTTGGATGCCTATCACATTCGGATTAATTTCACAATTAAAGCAAATTACCATGCTGTTTAAGACTCTCAAGATAATATAAATGAAGCATGAGAGACCAATAATTTCTATAAAATAAAACCACTACTGTGCTCTAAAAGATATAAGTGAAGCACTAGAGCAAAAACTATATAGCTCAAAAGATATAAGTGAAGCACATAGAGTATTCCAACAAATTCCGAATCATGTGTGTCTCTCTCAAAAGGTGTGTACAGAGAGGATGATTTTGATAAACTAAAAAGCAAAGACTCAAATCATACAAGACGCTCCAAGCAAAACACATATCATGTGGTGAATAAAAACATAGCCCCAAGTAAAGTTACCGATAGACAAAGACGAAAGAGGGGATGCCTTCCGCGGCATCCCCAAGCTTAGGCTTTTGGTTGTCCTTGAATTTTACCTTTGGGTGCCTTGGGCATCCCCAAGCTTAGGCTCTTGCCAATCCTTGTTCCATAATCCATCAAATCTTTACCCAAAACTTGAAAACTTCACAACACAAAACTTAACAAAAAATCTCGTGAACTCCGTTAGCGAAAGAAAACAAAACACCACTTCAAGGTACTGTAATGAACTCATTCTTTATTTATATTGGTGTTAAACCTACTGTATTCCAACTTCTATATGGTTTATAAACTCTTTTAATAGCCATAGATTCATCAAAATAAGCAAACAACACGCGAAAAACAGAATCTGTCAATAACAGAACAGTCTGTAGTAATCTGTAACTAACGCAAACTTATGGAACTCCAAACATTCTACCAAAATACGAAGACCTATATAATTTGTTTATTGATCTACTGCAATTGGAATCAGTATTTTATCACGTTCTGGTGATTTTTAACAATTGCTTTCGTGAACAGAAAGTTTCTGGAATTTTCAGCAAGATCAAATAACTATCATCCAAGAAGATCCTATAGGTTTAACTTGGCACAAACACTAATTAAAACAAAAAACCACATCTAAACAGAAGCTAGATGAATTATTTATTCCTAAACAGAACCAAAAAGCAAAAAACTAAAATAAAATTGGGTTGCCTCCCAACAAGCGCTATCGTTTAACGCCCCTAGCTAGGCATAAAAGCGAGGATAGATCTAGGTATTGCCATCTTTGGTATTTATCTTTTTAGTGGAGTTATGCTTGAATCCGGGAGGTTCCTTACGTTTCCCTTCATACTCAGAGATTCTTAGATCTAGAGCATCCAACCGTTTATTGCAAAGTGTGATCAATGTATCCATACGATTGAGGTTTCCTCCAACATTTTTAAGAGGTTCAAGAGATTTTTGCAATTCGCCTAATTTTTCTAAGATTTGGGATCCCTCTTGGGTAAGAGTTAGTCCCTTTTGTGGGGGTAGTACTCCTACTATCCCCTCTATGATTTCATAAGCAAAACTAGGATCAGTTTCAATAAAATTCCCTTTGGCGGCAAAATCAAGGAGTTGTCAATGGGATAAGGTTAGCCCAACATAAAAATTACGAAGTAAAACCTTGAAATCTCCCTCTATAGTGCAACCACGATAGGATTCTATCATCCTATACCAAGCATCTTTTAATTTTTCTCCTTGTTTTTGTTTGAAGTGAAGAACTTAAAACTTAGGGGACAAAGGAGTAGATAAAGGACTAGCCATAACGACGAAGCAAGTGAAAAAGAGGCGAACGGAAAAGAGGGCGAATAAAACGGCAAGGGTGAAGTGGGGGAGAGGAAAACGAGAGGCAAATGGCAAATAATGTAATGCAAGGGATAAGACTTTGTGATGGGTACTTGGTATGTCTTGACTTGTGTGTAGACTCCTCGGCAACGGCGTCACAAATCCTTCTTGCTACCTCTTGAGCACCGCGTTGGTTTTCCCTTGAAGAGGAAAGGGTGATGCAGCAAAGTAGCGTAAGTATTTCCCTCAGTTTTTGAGAACCAAGGTATCAATCCAGTAGGAGGCCATGCTCAAGTCCATCGTACCTACATAAACAAATAAGAACCTTGCAACCAACACGATAAAGGGGTTGTCAATCCCTTCACGACCACTTGCAAAAGTGAGATCAGATAGAGATGATAAGATAATATTTTTGGTATTTGTATGATGAAGACTAAAAGTAAAGAAAGCAAAATAAACGGCGACAGAAATAGCTTGTTGACGGGAGATTAATATGATGGAAAATAGACCCGGGGCCATAGGTTTCACTACTGGCTTCTCTCAAGATAGCGTAAGTATTACGGTGGGTGAACAAATTACTGTCGAGCAATTGATAGAATTGAGCATAGTTATGAGAATATCTAGGTATTATCATGTATATAGGCATCACGTCCGTGACAAGTAGACCGACTCCTGCCTGCATCTACTACTATTACTTCACACATCGACCGCTATCCAGCATGCATCTAGAGTATTAAGTTCATAAGAACGGAGTAACGCTTTAAGCAAGATGACATGATGTAGAGGGATAAACTCATGCAATATGATATAAAACCCATCTTTTTATCCTCGATGGCTACAATAAAATACGTGTCGTTTCCCCTACTGTCACTGGGATCGAGCACCGCAAGATTGAACCCAAAGCTAAGCACTTCTCCCATTGCAAGAAAGATCAATCTAGTAGGCCAAACCAAAATAATAATTCGAAGAGACTTGCAAAGATAACCAATCATACATAAAAGAATTCAGAGAAGATTCAAATATTGTTCATAGATAATCCTGATCATAAACCCACAATTCATCAGATCTCGACAAACACGCCGCAAAAGAAGATTACATCGAATAGATCTCCAAGAGAATCGAGGAGGACTTTGTATTGAGATCCAAAGAGAGAGAAGAAGCCATCTAGCTAATAACTATGGACCCGAAGGTTTGAGGTAAACTACTCACGCATCATCGGAGAGGCCATGGTGTTGATGTAGAAGCCCTCCGTGATCAATGCCCCCTCCGGGGGAGCGCCGGAAAAGGCCCCAAGATGGGATCTCACGGGTACAGAAGGTTGCGGCGGTGGAATTAGGTTTTCGTGCTGCTCCTCGATGGTTTAGGGGTATGTAGGTATATATAGGAGGAAGAAGTAGGTCGGTGGAGCCACGAGGGGCCCACGAGGGTGGAGAGCGCACCCAGGGGGGTAGGCGCGCCCCTGCCTCATGGCCTCCTTGTTGGTTGCTTGACGTCCACTCCAAGTCCTTTGGATCACGTTTGTTCCAAAAATAACTCTGAAGGTTTCATTCGGTTTGGACTCCGTTTGATATTCCTTTTCTGCGAAACACTGAAATAGGCAAGAAAAACAGCAATTTGGGCTGGGCCTCCGGTTAATAGGTTAGTCCTGAAAATGATATAAAAGTGTATAATAAAGCCCATTGAACATCCAAAACAGATAATATAATAGCATGGAACAATCAAAATTATAGATACGTTGGAGACGTATCAGCGAGGCGCTCGGCACGGTCCGGGTCGGCGTCGAGTTCCACGGTACCGTCGCCCGACAGAAGGAGCTCGGAGGAGCGTGGGATCGCGTCCGGGTTGATGGTCCATGCTGACAACCGGAAGACGGACATGTCGGCTAGGCTGCGGGTCTCGGGGGGGGGGGAGGTGCTCGACCTTGCAAAAGGGGCGAGTAGGGTCTCGGCGGCCGCCCGGTGCCAAGCATGGTCGGGGATGCCATAGAGCTCGAGGGACACGAGGAAGAGCGCCTTGACGGGCTCGGAGCCGGCCTCTCGGCCCCAAGGATGGAAGATGAGCCTGAACCGGGGAGTGCGCACACGGCTTAGGGCGACGCGAGCGCGGTGCTCTATGTTGGAGAGGCGGAGGAGGAAAATTCGGGAGCATGCTTGTGGACGGTGAAGTCGTCAGCGGCAAGGTCGCACTGGGAGCAGATGGCATCGGCTACCTCCTCCCGGGACACGCCCACGCGACTGCCCACGACGATGATGAGTAGCGCACGCTCCAGCGCATGCTCCGCCTCGATGATCTCATGGGAGCGCGGAAGGTAGCACACAACAGCAGCAGGGCGAAATGTTGGGTGCCTAGAGAGCGGCGTGGCGACGGAGGAAGCCACCGAGGCCGGCGAGGAGGGCCGTGAGGAAGTCGCAGGGGCAGAGGTGGCAGGAGACGGCAGGGCGGCCCGAGATGAAGTTGCCGCAGTCCACCGGAGGACTCGGGGGACACGAGGTCAGGAGGTGATCCGGCGCCATTAGCATACCCGGAGAGCACGGGTGCATGGGCCTCAGCAGCATCCAACACGGGCGTGAGCAAGCCCGAGGAGGAGCGCGTGGTGGCCGTCGAACCTGAGGACAAAGGGAGGTAGTCCATGGAGACCCGAGTGGGGACACGGCGCCGAAGCGGGGGGGGGGGGAACCGTCGGAGGAAGACGCGACGGCCCGGGGGAGGGTGCAAAACTTGGCCTTGTGGACAAAGAATCGACAGAGAGCGCATCAGATGTCCTTCCTGCACTCGTTGAGGGGGTGACCGGAGCCCAGGCACCGCGGACAGTCGCCCTCGCGGATCCAGGACGGCCTGTGGCGGGGTCGCACGCCCGGGCCACGCCGGCGGCTGCCCTGCGTGCGCGAACGGGCCGCTTACGGCTCGCCACAACCTGCCAAGGCACACGCGCATCCACCACCTCCAAGGGCGTCTGGCAGATCTCGGATGGGAGGGGTGGGCGCGGGGCAGGTGGCGGAGCCGGGCCTGTCAGCGACAGTGAGGGAGATGGTGAGCGGGAGGGGGGGGCGGGAAGGGGGCGACGGCGGGCGGCAGAGGACCTGGCGGTAGGTGAGTGGCGACCCAGCGGAAGAAGGGCTCGACTCAAGCCATCTATCCTTGAGGGAGCGCCCAACGGCGGCGGAGGGGGGAGGGGACGAGGCCATGGCCATGGTCGCGGGCTGCGCGGCGCGGTCGGGGCGGCCAACGCCGAGGGAAGTGGACGCCGGGGCCGGTGTGGCCGCCGGCGTGGGGGAGCAGGTGGGAGGGAGCGGGTGAGTTCGCTCAGGAACTTTCTCTCGTTATGCTTTGTGATCTTGTGCACGTTGAGGATAAATATCTCAGAGCTAGTGAGTAGCTGAAGTGCATTGGAAATTAAGGTGACCAACTTTATTGCAAAGTTCACAAGTAATAGGATAAAGAGAGCATATTTTTTTAGCAAATCCATCTATCACTTTTAGCAAAAAATTGGTTCTATCATGTTTATTCTTCTTACAAAATCTATTATCCCTATAAGGCATGTCTTCACAAAGTCTTTCCACTCCACAAAAATAGAAATGCTTATAAGAAACATTTTTGTCATGAATTGTGCAATCATCATTAGGATTTTGGATATTCATAGAATTCATACTAATAACATTGCAATCATGCTCATCAGTCATGCCAATCATTTTATTGAATTCTTCTTCTATCAATTGAGCACAATTTTTCGCTCCATCATTTTCAAGAAAGACATGATAAAGATGAATAATATGAGACCACCTCAATTCCATTTTTTTGTAGTTTTCTATTATAAACCAAACTAGTGATAGAAAAGAAACTAAAAGATTCAATTGCAAGATCTAAAGACATACCTTCAAGCACTCACCTCCCCGGCAACGGCGCTAGAAAAGAGCTTGATGTCTACTACACAACTTGTTCTTGTAGACTCGTGTTGGGCCTCCAAGCGCAGAGTTTTGTAGAACTATAGAAAATTTCCCTCAAGTGGATGACCTAAGGTTTATGAATCTGTGGGAGGTGTAGGATGAAGATGGTCTTTCTCAAACAACCCTGCAACCAAATAATAAAAAGTCTCTTGTGTCCCCAACACACCAAATACAATGGTAAATTGTATAGGTGGCTAGTTCAGCAAAGGGATGGTGATAAAAGTGTAGTAGTGATAGTAGATATTGATTTTGTAATAGTAACAATAAAAAACAGCAAGGTAGCCATTGATAAAACGGAGCGCAAACGGTATTGCAATGCTTGAAAATGAGGCCTAGGGTCCGTACTTTCGCTAGTGCAATCTCTCAACAATGCTAAGAATCACTTCAAAGTTCCTATCTAGCGGAGAACATAAGAAGAAATTGTTTGTAGGGTACGAAACCACCTCAAAGTTATCCTTTGCAATCAATCTATCCAAGAGTTCTTACTAAAATAAACACAAGTTATCCTTTTCGATCGATCTATCTAAGAGCTCGTACTTAAATAAGACCATATGATACACCTCAACCAACTCTAATGTCACCTAGATACTCCAATGTCACCGCGAGTATCTGTGAGTTGATTATGCAATATGCATCAAACAATTTCATATTCATAATACTCAATCCAACACGAAGAACCTCAAAGAGTGCCCCAAGATTTCTACCGGAGAAACAAGGACGAGAACATGCATCAACCCCTCTGCATAGATTACCCCAATGTCACCTCGGGAATCCGTGAGTTGAGTGCCAAAACACATATCAAGTGAATCAATATGATACCCCATTGTCACCATGGGTATTCTTAGCAAGACATACATCAAGTGCTCTCAAATCCATAAAAGTATTCAATCTGATAACAACGAAATCTCAAAGGGAAAACTCAATTCATCACAACAAGATAGAGAGGGAGGAACACAATAAGATCCACTATATTAACAAAGCCCGCGATACATCAAGATCGTGCCAACTCAAGAACGCGAGAGTGAGAGATTAAACACACTAGTCGTCAACCCGTGCGGATGCACGGGCTAGCCTATATTAGGTAGAATTATGTAAGTTAGACTTTTTTTTAATATTTACTACATTGTATACTTATTAGGAATTAAACGGAATAATATTTCTACTACATTTTTTGTTGATTGCAAGTAATAGCATGCAACAACGTATATTGGTTAGGTGATATATATATCTATGCATGGTTTATAAATTATGATACAAATATTTTATTGTCTAATTATATTTTTTGGGACTTATTTGTACATCTATAGTCACACTATTAATTAATGGAAAAGTCAGTACAAACAACATAAATACTATATTCATGCTACTTTGTATATTTTCTAACTGAATGTTTGCGAGCTCTACCTTATTCATAGATAACAATAGTAAGGTAATACAGGTTTCCTCTAAAAAGTATTTGTATGTTTTCCGTCAAGTGTCTTTTATATCTATTCCTTTCAATTAATAGTGTGATTAACTCTTGTCTAATTGCTAAATTTACTGCCTAGAACATAGTGATAGTACTATGTCATGAGACCGTAGAGAACCCTAATGACTCCTTTGTGTTAAGTATAAGAACAAAATGAAGTGCATTCTGTTTCAGAAAAAAACATGTGGCTAGATTCAAGAAAATGGAGATACTCCAGATTTATAACAACATCACCTATGCCTGAAAGTTTTTCACCAATTGGAATGGATGATCTATCAATACTATGTACGTTAGTCATATTAGTGAAAGTTAAATAATTCCTGAATTAATTCTTGGTTACCTAATTTGTATTTACGTTCTTCAATGCTTAATAACATTTTTATGACTTCCAGTTCTGTTTTTATTTAGCAACTTCATATTTGAGCACCATTAGTATACACGGGTATACTGATCTCTAAAAACCAAAAAAATCAATGTCTCTAGCAACTGAGCACAAAAAATAGTTCACCCCACGTAATGTAAGAATGTGTATTAGGGGGGAGCGCACGTATTGAATATTCTTGAAAAGGTTTCCGAGAATGATATTATAATAATGACATAGTAATAATTCAGTAAATAAGATTTATTTATACATGGACTGTTGAAATCTCAGTCTAAATTCCATGCAAAAAATGTCTACTTAGTGGGAGAATATAATCAAGTTAATAAGATCTTGTTCAAGACAATAATAACTAATATTCTGTAAATAAGTTGTTTTTTATAAAATTTAAGATAATTAACTAAAAACACAGAGGACAAATATACGGAGGCAAATAATTGATGATCAATAGAATTATGTCTAAAATATCATGATTATGATGACACTACTCACATTAATTTTTTTGTACTCCTTGTATGGTAGATAAAAGGTATGGAATCCGGCAAACATGAGCCGATAGTGTGACAATCTCCATTTGAGAAAGGGAAAAATTCTAGAAAAAATTATGGGCAAGTATAGAAGGAGCATGAGTATTAACCACCAAATATGTAGGAGCATATCAATGGACAATATGGCGTAAAAGTAATCAGAAACTTTACCTCATTGCATCATTGGTGAAGATAGTGAGAACACAATCTCAGCATATAAATTTATTTGATTACTCAAACGTACACAAAATATAGAGAAGTAAATTGTTTTGTGTAGGTCAGAAATTTCAGTTATGGTACATTGGAATAGCTAGAAGAACATACTGATTGCATGTGTTAAATACATTAGATGGCTATACGTACCATCAGATCATTCATGCTGGAGTACTCTTTTCTACAGGTTGGTAGGAAAATAATTGTCCAAGGCCCGACATGTAGCCTAGATGAAAAATTGTAAGTGTTTGTCTGACACTTAGAGCTTAACAGATCCAAGACGTTTTGTTTGGCACACAGTATCATCTTTTTTTGGCTTATTATGTCATCCTAATCTAGTCTATACATGGGAGAAAACTGAGAGACCATGATTTTTTTAATCTAAACATAAAGAGAAGAACAAAAAACACATACATAGTAGATGATTGACTAACTATTCATTAATTCCAAATATCATGCGGATAAATAATTTTCATTGAAGATTGAACTCCATTAGCATAAATCCAAGAACTATTACCATTTGTGCAGTGGAGTAATGACCAAGGAGGCAAGGACTCCCTGCCAGAGGAACCTGAAAATATCACAAAGAATAGGTAATACTTCCAGTACTATTAATCA
This sequence comes from Aegilops umbellulata, assembly GCA_032464435.1. Lineage (NCBI taxonomy): Eukaryota > Viridiplantae > Streptophyta > Magnoliopsida > Poales > Poaceae > Aegilops > Aegilops umbellulata. Next base: position 102,848,736 of record CP136060.1, on the reverse strand, counting down.
TTATATTGTATATTACTGCAGACACATATGGCATATGACAAATCCCATAAATTTGATGGCAATTCAGCTAAATGCAAACATGGCAACATGAATTCATGAATGACAGAAGATATGAATCTAGAAGCTACATCGTGAATAGAAAGTGACATTGGTAGCAACAGAGCTAAAATTTGTGCCATTTTCATGCTAAAACATCAATAGACCATGACTACCAACAAAATTTGCAACTTTAGAGAAAGAAAAACATGATACCAGGTGTGGCATCGTTTGTGATTGGCTGACGGCCATACTCATGTGATCCTACAGCTAAGCACATGACACATCACCTATTTTTTCTTTGCATATCCTCTGATCCTCTCCTCCTTGCCGCAATGCTTACCACTGAACTGATTAGAGGAGGGGGAGAGGACGGTTGGGTGACTCTTCTGTAGGTCCACGATGACTAAACCATCATATCCTATCTAGTTCATTAGACTGTAATGGCTCCTCGATGCATTAAGCAACTTGCAGTTGATTATCCTAAAAGAACCAACATATGAAGCATAGTGGGAGGACGCCTCTTCATTAACTGCAAGAACGACAGATGGAAGTAGACATCTGTATGCCTGGTCACATAACTGGCCTCGCCCATCTCCAGTTACATAGCAGCCCTGGCCATGTCCTCCACCTCCAGCACACGATTGCGAATCAGCTGGCACGCGAGCAGCACACGCGACGGCGACGACGACGACAACATCCTTGAAGATCGTGTACGTGAGGATCAGTAACATGTGAGATTGAAGCACCTGTCCACATGACAGCTGGCAGGGCATGCAAGAATAGGAGAGGGAACATGGCAGCCACCCATGTCTATGGAGATACATCTTTCAGATCGAAGAGAAGAAGAGGAACCTAGAACGATTTTGAGAGATTTTTTTGGATCGATGGGAAGGAAAGGAACTTGCATGCGACACCTATTCTGGGAGAGTTTTATGCGGCCAAAGAAGAAGAAGAGGTATCGTGAGGCATTGGGAAAGGTACAGAGGAGTCCTTAATTAATACTCCATCTGATGGCTACAAAAAAAATAATCTTTACCCCTAAACCGATGTATAGGATGTGAGCTATGGACGATTCTGATTTGGCTTAGGAGGAGGCGGTTTATGACGTGAAGTTTTTTCTCTTGTGAAAGGACGTCAAGTCTTTTATGTTTTTGTTTTTTTTTTTGCTCAAGATTTTATGGTTGAATCTACACCGTAATAATTCGGTCCCACGTCTGATGAACGGCTCGTAAAATCTAATTTACGTAGTAATTTCTGGGGAGTCTAGAATTAGTATAGGTATAGATAGCTACTGGTACAAACCCTCAGCCCCGAGGGTGGACTACTCCCTCCTCATCATGATGGATGCCGGGATGATGAAGATGGCCACCGATGATAATTTCCCCCTCCAGCAGATGATACGTCTCCAACGTATCTATAATTTTTTATTGTTCCATGCTATTATATTATCTGTTTTGGATGTTTATGGGCTTTATTAAACACTTTTATATTACTTTTGGGACTAACCAATTGACCCAGAGCCCAGTGCTAGTTCCTGTTTTTTCCCTTGTTTTAGTGTTTCGAAGAAAAGGAATATCAAACAGAGTCGAAACAGAATGAAACCTTCTGGAGAAGTTATCTTTAGAAGGAAAGCAACCCGGGAGACTTGGATTCCACGTCAAGAAAGAAACGAGGGAGCCACGAGGTAGGGGGGCGCGCACACCCCCCTAGGGCGCGCCCTCCACCCTCATGGGCCCCTCGTGGCTCCCCTGACGTACTTCTTCCTCCTATATATACCCATATACCCTAAAACAATCAGGGAACAGAATAGATCGGGAGTTCCGCCGCCGCAAGCCTCTGTAGCCACCAAAAACCAATCGGGACCCTGTTCCGGCACCCTGCCGGAGGGCGAACCCTCACCGGTGGCCATCTTCATCATCCCGGCGCTCTCCATGACGAGGAGGGAGTAGTTCACCCTCGGGGCTGAGGGTATGTACTAGTAGCTATGTGTTTGATCTCTCTCTCTCTCTCTCTCTCTCTCTCTCGTGTTCTTGATTTGGCACGATCTTGATGTATCGCAAGTTTTTCTATTATAGTTGGATCTTATGTTTCTTCTCCCCCTCTACTCTCTTGTAATGGATTGAGTTTTCCCTTTGAAGTAATCTTATCGGATTGAGTCTTTAATGACTTGAGAACACTTGATGTATGTCTTGTCGTGCGTATCTGTGGTGACAATGGGATATCACGTGATTCACTTGATGTATGTTTTGGTGATCAACTTGCGGGTTCCGCCCATGAACCTATGCATAGGGGTTGGCTCACGTTTTCGTCTTGATTCTCCGGTAGAAACTTTTGGGCACTCTTTGAAGTACTTTGTGTTGGTTTGAATAGATGAATCTAAGATTGTGTGATGCATATCGTATAATCATACCCACGGTTACTTGAGGTGACATTGGAGTATCTAGGTGACATTAGGGTTTTGGTTGATTTGTGCCTTAAGGTGTTATTCTAGTACGAACTCCAGGGCTGTTTGTGACACTTATAGGAATAGCCCAATGGATTGATTGGAAAGAATAACTTTGAGGTGGTTTCGTACCCTACCATAATCTCTTCGTTTGTTCTCCGCTATTACTGGCTTTGGAGTGACTCTTTGTTGCATGTTGAGGGATAGTTATATGATCCAATTATGTTATTATTGTTGAGAGAACTTGCACTAGTGAAAGTATGAACCATAGGCCTTGTTTCCTAGTATTGCAATACCGTTTACGCTCACTTTTATCGCTTGTTACCTTGCTGTTTTTATATTTTCAGATTACAAAATCCTATATCTACCATCCATATTGCACTTGTATCACCATCTCTTCGCCGAACTAGTGCACCTATACAATCTAACATTGTATTGGGTGTGTTGGGGACACAAGAGACTCTTTGCTATTTGGTTGCAGGGTTGTTTGAGAGAGACCATCTTCATCCTACGCCTCCCACGGATTGATAAACCTTAGGTCATCCACTTGAGGGAAATTTGCTACTGTCCTACAAACCTGTGCACTTGGAGGCCCAACAACGTCTACAAGAAGAAGGTTGCGTAGTAGACATCAAGCTCTTTTCTGGCGCTGTTGCTGGGGAGGTGAGTGCTTGAAGGTATATCTTTAGATCTGGCAATCGAATCTTTTTGTTTCTTGTTTTAGCACTAGTTTAGTTTATAAAAGAAAATTACAAAAATATGGAATTGAGTTTGTCTCATACGCTTCATCTTTTTAATATCTTCGTGAGTATGATGGAAAGGAAAATTGTGCCAAAGTGTTAGAAGAAGAATGCATTAAAACGTTTGGCACTAAATCTTTATATGATGAGCATGATTGCAATGTTGTTAGTATGAATTCCTTGAATATCCATGATGCTAATGATATGCAAAGCCACAAGCTTGGGGAAGCTATGTTTGATGAAGATGATATTTTTTGTCCCCCAAGCTTTGATGAGCAAATTTACTATGATGAAAGCATGACTCCTATCTATGATGATTATTGTGATGACACGTATGCTTTGAAGAATAACGATAACCATGAAACTTGTCATCTTGATCTTAATTCTCAATCATATGATAGTTATTTTGTTGAGTTTGCTCCCACTACTATTCATGAGAAGGAATTTGCTTATGTGGAGAGTATTAAAATTTCTATGCTTGTAGATCATGAAAAGAATGCTTTAGGTGCTGGTTATATTGCTGAATTCATTCATGATGCTACTGAAAATTATTATGAGGGAGGAATGTATGCTTGTAGGAATTGCAATAATATCAAGTTTCCTCTGTATGTGCTTAAAGTTTTAAAGTTATGCTTGTTATGTCTTCCTATGCTAGTTGATTATTGTTCCCATTAGTTGTTTGCTCACAAAATCCCTATACATAGGAAGTGGGTTCTACTTAAATGTGCTAGTCATATTCTTCATGATGCTCTCTTTATGTTTCAATTCTTATCTCTTATGTGAGCATCATTGAAATCATCTTGCCTAGCTAGGGGCATTAAACGATAGCGCTTGTTGGGAGGCAACCCTATTTTATCTTAGTTTCTTGCTTTTTGGCTCTGTTTAGTAATAAATAATACATCTAGCTTATGTTTAGATGTGGTTTTGTGTTTTAATTAGTGTTTGTGCCAAGTAGAACCTTTGGGAAGACTTGGGTGAAGTCTTTATGATCATGTTGTAAAAAACAGAAACTTTAGCGCTCACGAGATTAGCTTCAACTTTTTACTGGAGAGTTATATTTAGTTGATTCTTTTTGCAGATGATTACTATACAAATTCCTCTGGTCCACCAATTTATTTTAGAATTTTTAGAGTTCCAAATGTTTGCTTTAGTTACAGATTACTACAGACTGTTCTGTTTTTGACAGATTCTGTTTTTCGTGTGTTGTTTGCTTATTTTGATGAATCTATGGCTAGTAAAAGAGTTTATAAACCATATAGAAGTTGTAATAAAGTAGGTTTAACACCAATATAAATAAAGAATGAGTTCATTACAGTACCATGAAGTGGTGTTTTGTGTTCTTTCACTAACGGAGCTCACGAGTTTTCTGTTAAGTTTTGTGTTGTGAAGTTTTCAAGTTTTGGGTAAAGATTCGATGGACTATGGAATAAGGAGTGGCAAGAGCCTAAGATTGGGGATGCCCAAGGCACCCCAAGGTAATATTCAAGGATAACCAAGCGTCTAAGCTTGGGGATGCCCCGGATGGCATCCCCTCTTTCGTCTTCGTTCATCGGTAACTTTAGTTGGAGCTATATTTTTATTCACCACATGATATGTGTTTTGCTTGGAGCGTCATGTCGTTTTATTTTGTTTTACTTGCTGTTAGAATAAAATACCAAGATCTTAAATTCTTAAATGTTAGAGAGTCTTCACATAGTTGCATAATTATTTAACTACTCATTGATCTTCACTTATATCTTTCGGAGTAGTTTGTCATTTGCTCTAGTGCTTCACTTATATCCTCTTAGAGCACGGCGGCGGTTTTATTTTGAAGAAATAGATGAACTCTCATGTTTCACTTATATTATTTTGAGAGTCTTTAGAACAGTATGGTAGTTTTCTTTGGTTATGAAACTAGTCCTAATATGATGGGCATCTAAGAGGGATATAATAAAAACTTTCATATAAAGTGCATTGAATACTATGAGAAGTTTGATTCATTATGATTATTTTCAGATATGAAGATGGTGATGTTAGAGTCATGCTAGTGGAGTAGTTGTGAATTGAGAAATGGTTGTGTTAAAGTTTGTGATTCCCGTAGCATGCACGTATGGTGAACCGTTATGTGATGAAGTCGGAGCATGATTTATGTATTGATTGCCTTCCTTATGAGTGGCGGTCGGGGACGAGCGATGGTCTTTTCCTACCAATTTATCCTCCTAGGAGCATGCGCGTAGTACTTTGTTTCGATAACTAATAGATTTTTGCAATAAGTATATGAGTTCTTTATGACTAATGTTGAGTCCATGGATTATACGCACTCTCATCCTTCCACCATTGCTAGCCTCTCTAATACCGCGCACCTTTCGCCGGTATCATACACCCACCATATACCTTCCTCAAAACAGCCACCATACCTACCTATTATGGCATTTCCATAGCTATTCCGAGATATATTACCATGCAACTTACCATTGTTCCGTTTATTATGACACGCTTCATCATTGTCATATTGCTTTGCATGATTATGTAGTTGACATCGTATTTGTGGCAAAGCCACCATTCATAATTCTTTCATACATGTCACTCATGAGTCTTTGCACATCCCGGTACACCGCCGGAGGCATTCATATAGAGTCGTATTTTGTTCTAAGTATCGAGTTGTAATTCTTGAGTTGTAAGTAAATAAAAGTGTGATGATCATCATTATTAGAGCATTGTCCCAGTGAGGAAAGGATGATGGAGACTATGATTCCCCCACAAGTCGGAATGAGATTCCGGGCGAAGTAAATAAAAGAGGCCAAAGAAGCCCAAATAAAAAAAAGTAAAAAGAGGCCATAAAAAAGGCCCAAATAAAAAATGAGAGAAAAAGAGAGAAGGGGCAATGCTACTATCCTTTTACCACACTTGTGCTTCAAAGTAGCACCATGATCTTCATGATAGAGAGTCTCCTATGATATCACTTTCATATACTAGTGGGAATTTTTCATTATAGAAACTTGGCTTGTATATTCCAATGATGGGCTTCCTCAAAATGCCCTAGGTCTTCGTGAGCAAGCGAGTTGGATGCACACCCGCTTAGTTTCTTTTGTTGAGCCTTCATACACTTATAGCTCTAGTGCATCCGTTGCATGGCAATCCCTACTCACTCACATTGATATCTATTGATGGGCATCTCCATAGCCCGTTGATACGCCTAGTTGATGTGAGACTATCTTCTCCTTTTTGTCTTCTCCACAACCACCATTCTATTCCACCTATAGTGCTATGTCCATGGCTCACGCTCATGTATTGCGTGAAGATTGAAAAAGTTTGAGAACATCAAAAGTATGAAACAATTGCTTGGCTTGTCATCGGGGTTGTGCATGGTTTAAATATTTTGTGTGGTGAAGATAGAGCATAGCCGGACTATATGATTTTGTAGGGACGGCTTGCTTTGGCCATGTTATTTTGAGAAGACATGATTGGTTTGTTAGTATGCTTGAAGTATTATTGTTCTCATGTTAATATTAAACTTTTATCTTGAATCTTATGGATCTGAATATTCTTGCCACAATAAAGAGAATTACATGGATAAATATGTTAGGTAGCATTCCACATCAAAAATTCTGCTTTTATCATTTACCTACTCGAGGATGAGCAGGAATTAAGCTTGGGGATGCTGATACATCTCCAACGTACCTATAATTTTTTACTGTTCCATGCTATTATATTATCTGTTTTGAATGTTTATGGGATTTATTAAACACTTTTATATTACTTTTGGGACTAACCTATTGACCCAGAGCCCAGTGCCAGTTCCTGTTTTTTCCCTTGTTTCAGTGTTTCGAAGAAAAGGAATATCAAACAGAGTCGAAACGGGATGAAACCTTCTGGAGAAGTTATTTTTAGAAGGAAAGCAACCCGGGAGACTTGGAGTCCACGTCAAGAAAGAAACGAGGGAGCCATGAAGTAGGGGGCGCGCCCTCCACCCTCGTGCGCCCCTCGTGGCTCCCCTGACGTACTTCTTCCTCCTATATATACCCATGTACCCTAAAACGATCGGGGAACAGAATAGATCGGGAGTTCCGCCACCGCAAGCCTCTGTAGCCACCAAAAACTAATCGGGGCCCTGTTCCGGCACCCTGCCGGATAGGGGGAACCCTCACCAGTGGCCATCTTCATCATCCCGGCGCTCTCCATGACGAGGAGGGAGTAGTTCACCCTCGGGGCTGAGGGTATGTCTGTTGGGGAACGTAGTAATTTCAAAAATTTCCTACGCACACGCAAGATCATGGTGATGCATAGCAACGAGAGGGGAGAGTGTTGTCTACGTACCCTCGTAGACTGAAGCGGAAGCGTTGACGCAACATAGAGGAAGTAGTCGTACGTTCTCCTCACGATCCAACCGATCACAGCACCGTTACTCCGGCACCTCCGAGTTCTTGGCACACGTTCAGCTCGATGACGATCCCCGGGCTCCGATCCAGCAAAGCGTCGGGGAAGAGTTCCGTCAGCACGACGGCGTGGTGACGATCTTGATGTGTTACCGGCGCAGGGCTTCACCTAAGCACTGCAACGATATGACCGAGGTGGAATTTGGTGGAAGGGGGCACCGCACACGGCTAAGGAACGATCCGTAGATCAACTTGTGTGTCTATGGGGTGCCCCCTGCCCCTGTATATAAAGGATGGAGGAGGAGGAGGCCGGCCAAGGCAAAGGTGCGGCCAGGATATGGATTCCTACTAGGACTCCAAGTCCTAGTAGGAGTCCACCAAAAGGGGAGGAAGGGAGAAGGAATAGGAGGAGAAGGAGAGGTGGCCGGCCCCCTTTTCCCTAGTCCAATTCGGACTAGAGGGGAGGGGGGCGCAGCAGCCTTTTTCCTCTTCCCACTAAAGCCCATCAAGGCCCATTACTTCTCCCGTAATCCCGTAACTCCCCGGTACCTCCGAAAATACCCGAACCACTCAGAACCCTTCCGATGTCCGAATATAGTCGTCCAATATATCGATCTTTACGTCTCGACCATTTCAAGACTCCTCGTCATGTCCCCGATCTCATCCGGGACTCCGAACTCCTTCGGTACATCAAAACTCATAAACTCATAATATAACTGGCATCGAAACCTTAAGCGTGCGGACCCTACGGTTCGAGAACAATGTAGACATGACCGAGACACGTCTCCGGTCAATAACCAATAGCGGGACCTGGATGTCCATATTGGCTCCTACATATTCTATGAAGATCTTTATCGGTCAGACCGCATAACAGAATACGTTGTTCCCTTTGTCATCGGTATGTTACTTACCCGAGATTCGATCGTCGGTATCCAATACCTAGTTCAATCTCGTTACCGGCAAGTCTCTTTACTCATTCTATAATACATCATCTCGCAACTAACTCATTAGTTGCAATGCTTGCAAGTCTTGAGTGATGTGCATTACCGAGAGGGCCCAGAGATACCTCTCCGACAATCGGAGTGACAAATCCTAATCTCGAAATAGGCCAACCCAACATCTACCTTTGGTGACACCTGTAGTACTCCTTTATAATCACCCAGTTACGTTGTGACGTTTGGTAGCACCCAAAGTGTTCCTCCGGCAAACGGGAGTTGCATAATCTCATAGTCATAGGAACATGTATAAGTCATGGATAAAAGCAATAGCAACATACTAAATGATCGGTGTGCTAAGCTTATGGAATGGGTCATGTCAATCAGATCATTCAACTAATGATGTGACCTCATTAATCAAATAACAACTCCTTGTTCATGGTTAGGAAACATAACCATCTTTGATTAATGAGCTAGTCAAGTAGAGGCATACTAGTGACACTCTGTTTGTCTATGTATTCACACATGTATTATGTTTCCTGTTAATACAATTCTAGCATGAATAATAAACATTTATCATGAATTAAGGAAATAAATAATAACTTTATTATTGCCTCTAGGGCATATTTCCTTCAGTCTCCCACTTGCACTAGAGTCAATAATCTAGTTCACATCGCCATGTGATTTATCAGCAATAGTTCACATCACCATGTGATTAGCACCCATAGTTTACATCGATATGTGACCAACACCCAAAGGGTTTACTAGATTCAGTAATCTAGTTCACATCGCTATGTGATTAACACCCAAAGAGTACTACAGTGTGATCATGTTTTGCTTTGTGAGAGAAGTTTAGTCAACGGGTCTGCCACATTCAAATCCGTTTATGTATTTTGCAATTTTCTATGTCTACAATGCTCTGCACGGAGCTACTTTAGCTAATTGCTCCCACTTTCAATATGTATCTAGATTGAGACTTAGAGTCATCTAGATTAGTGTCAAAAATTGCATCGACGTAACCTTTTACGACGAACCTTTTTGTCACATCCATAATCGAGAAACATATCCTTATTTTACTAAGGATAATTTTGACCGATGTCCAGTGATCTACTTCCTAGATCACTATTGTACTCCCTTGCTTAACACAGTGTAGGGTATACAATAGATCTGGTACATAGCATGGCATACTTTATAGAATCTATGGCTGAGGCATAGGAAATGACTTTCATTCTCTTTCTATCATCTGTCGTGGTCGGGCTTTGAGTCTTACTCAATTTCACACCTTGTAATACAGGCAAGAACTCTTTCTTTGACTGTTCCATTTTGAACTACTTCAAATTTTTTTCAAGGTATGTACTTATTGAAAAACTTATCAAGCGTCTTGATCTATCTCTATAGATCTTGATGCTCAATATGTAAGCAGCTTCACCGAGGTCCTTCTTCGAAAAACTCCTTTCAAATACTCCTTTATGCTTCACAGAATAATTCTACATTATTTCCGATCAATAATATGTCATTTACATATACTTATCAGAAATGTTGTAGTGCTCCCACTCACTTTCTTGTAAATACAGGCTTCACCGCAAGTCTGTATAAAACTATATGCTTTGATCAACTCATCAAAGCGTATATTCCAACTCTGAGATGCTTGCACCAGTCCATAGATGGATCGCTGGAGCTTGCATATTTTGTTAACACCTTCAGGATCGACAAAACCTTCTAGTTGCATCGTATACAACTCTTCTTTAATAAATCCATTAAGGAATGTAGTTTTGTTTATCCATTTGCCGGATTTCATAAAATGCGGCAATTGCTAACATGATTCGGACAGACTTAAGCATAGATATGAGTGAGAAACTCTCATCGTAGTCAACACCTTGAACTTGTCGAAAACCTTTTGCGACAATTCTAGCTTTGTAGATAGTAACACTACTATCAGTGTCCGTCTTCCTCTTCAAGATCCATTTATTTTCTTTGGCTTGCCGATCATCGGGCAAATCCATCAAAGTCCATACTTTGTTCTCATACATGGATCATATCTCAGATTTCATGGCCTCTAACCATTTCGCGGAATCTGGGCTCATCATCGCTTCCTCATAGTTCGCAAGTTCATCATGGTCTAGTAACATGACTTCTAGAACAGGATTACCGTACTACTATGGTGCGGATCTCACTCTGGTTTACCTACGAGATTTGGTAGTAACTTGATCTGAAGTTACATGATCATCATCATTAGCTTCCTCACTAATTGGTGTAGTAGTCACAGGAACAGATTTCTGTGAGGAACTACTTTCCAATAAGGGAGAAGGTACAATTACCTTATCAAGTTCTACTTTCCTCCCACTCACTTCTTTCGAGAGAAACTCCTTCTCTAGAAAGGATCCATTCTTAGCAACAAATGTCTTGCCTTTGGATCTGTGATAGAAGGTGTACCCAACAATTTCCTTTGGGTATCCTATGAAGACATATTTCTCCGATTTGGGTTTGAGTTTATCAGGATGAAACTTTTTCGTATAAGCATCACAACCCCAAACTTTAAGAAACGACAACTTTGGTTTCTTGCTAAACCACAGTTCATATTGTGTCGTCTCAACGGACTTAGATGGTGCCCCTTTTAACGTGAATGCAGCTGTCTCTAATGCATGATCCCAAAACGATATTGGTAAATCGGTAAGAAACATCATAGATTGTACTATATCCAATAAAGTACGGTTATGACGTTCGGACACACCATTATGCTGTGGTGTTCCAGGTGGCATGAATTTGTGAAACTATTCCACACGGTTTTAACTGAAGGCCAAAACTCGTAACTCAAATATTTTACCTCTGCGATCATATCGTAGAAACTTTTTATTTTCTTGTTACGATGATTATCCACTTCACTCTGAAATTCTTTGAACTTTTCAAACGTTTCAGACTTATGTTTCATTAAGTAGATATACCCATATCTACTTAAATCATCTGTGAAGTTCTGAAAATAATGATACTTGTCGCGAGCCTTAATATTCATCGGACCACATACATCAGTATGTATGATTTCCAACAAATCTGTTGCTTGCTCCATTGTTTCGGAGAACGGCGTTTTAGTCATCTTGCCCAAGAGGCATGGTTCGCAAGCATCAAGTGATTCATAATCAAGTGATTCCAAAAATCCCATCAGCATGGAGTTTCTTCACGCGCTTTACACCAATATGACCTAAACGGCAGTGCCACAAATAGGTTGCACTATCATTATTAACTTCGCATCTTTTGGTTTCAATATTATGAATATGTGTATCACTACGATCGAGATCCAATGAACTATTTTCATTGGTGTGTATGACCATAGAAGGTTTTATTCATGTAAACAGAACAACAATTTATTCTCTTACTTAAATGAATAACCGTATTGCAATAAACATGATTAAATCATATTCATGCTCAACACCAAATAACACTTATTTAGGTTCCACACTAATCCCGAAAGTATAGGGAGTGTGTGATGATGATCATATCAATCCTGGAACCACTTCCAACACACATCGTCACCTTGCCCTTTAACTAGTCTTTGTTCATTCTGCAACTCCCGTTTCGAGTTACTAATTTTAGCAACTGAACTAGTACCAAATACTGAGGGGTTGCTATGAACACTAGTAAAGTACACATCAATAACATGTATATCAAATATACTTTTGTTCACTTTGCCATCCTTCTTATCCGCCAATCACTTGGGGTAGTTCCGCTTCCAGTGACCAGTCCCTTTGCAGTAGAAGCACTTAGTCTCAGGCTTAGGATCAGACTTGGGCTTTTTCACTTGAGCAGCAACTTGCTTGCCGTTCTTCTTGAAGTTCCCCTTCTTTCCTTTTGCCCTTTTTTTTAAACTAGTGATCTTGTCAACCATCAACACTTGATGTTTTTCATTGATTTCTACCTTCGCCGATTTTAGCATCGCGAAGAGCTTGGGAATATTTTCCGTTATCCCTTGCACATTATAGTTCATCACGAAGTTCTACTAACTTGGTGATGGTGACTAGAGAATTCTGTCAATCACTATCTTATCTGGAAGATTAACTCCCACTTGATTCAAGCGATTGTAGTACCCAGACAATCTGAGCACATGCTCACTAGTTGAGCGATTCTCCTCCATCTTTTAGCTATAGAACTTGTTGGAGACTTCATATCTCTCAACTCGGGTATTTGCTTGAAATATTAACTTCAACTCCTGGAACATCTCATATGCTCCATGACGTTCAAAACGTCTTTGAAGTCCCGATTCTAAGCAGTTAAGCATGGTGCACTAAACTATTAAGTAGTCATCATATTGAGCTAGCAAAACGTTCATAACGTCTGCATCTGCTCCTGCAAAAGGTCCGTCACCTAGCGGTGCATCAAGGACAAAATTCTTCTGTGCAGCAATGAGGATAAACCTCAGATTACGGATCCAATCCACATCATTGCTACTAACATTTTTCAACACAATTTTCTCTAGGAACATATCAAAATAAACACAGGGAAGCAACAATGCGAGCTTTTGATCTACAACATAGATATGCTAATACTACCAGGACTAAGTTCATGATAAATTAAAGTTCAATTAATCATATTACTTAAGAACTCCCACTTAGATAGACATCCCTCTAATCTTCTAAGTGATCACGTGATCCAAATCAACTAAACCATAACCGATCATCACGTGAAATGGAGTAGCTTTCAATGGTGAACATCATTATGTTGATCATATCTACTATATGATTCACGCTCGACCTTTCGGTCTCCGTGTTCCGAGGTCATATCTTATATGCATAGCTCGTCAAGTATAACCTGAATATTCCGCGTGTGCAACTGTTTTGCACCCGTTGTATTTGAACGTAGAACCTATCACACCCGATCATCACGTGGTGTCTCAGCACGAAGAACTTTTGCAACGGTGCATACTTAGGGAGAACACTTCTTGATAATTTAGTGAGAGATCATCTTATAATGCTACCGTCAATCAAGGCAAGATAAGATGCATAAAAAGATAAACATCACATGCAATCAATATAAGTGATATGATATGGTCATCATCATCTTGTGCTTGTGATCTCCATCTCCGAAGCACCGTCATGATCACCATCGTCACCGGCGCGACACCTTGATCTCCATCGTAGCATCGTTGTCATCTCGCCAATCTTATGCTTCCACGACTATCACTACCGCTTAGTAATAAAGTAAAGTATTACATCGCGATTGCATTGCATACAATAAAGCGACAACCATATGGCTCCTGCCAGTTGCCGATAACTCGGTTACAAAACATGATCATCTCATACAATAAAATTTAGCATCATGTCTTGACCATATCACATCACAACATGCCCTGCAAAAACAAGTTAGACGTCCTCTACTTTGTTGTTGCAAGTTTTACGTGGCTGCTACGGGCTTAAGCAAGAACTCATCTTACCTACGCATCAAAACCACAACGATAGTTTGTCAAATAGACTCCGTTTTAACCTTCTCAAGGACCGGGCGTAGCCACACTCGGTTCAACTAAAGTTGGAGAGACAGTCTTCCGCAAGCCATCTATGTGCAAAGCACGTCGAGGGAACCGGTCTCGCGTAAACGTACGCGTAAGGTTGGTCCGGATCGTCTCGTCCAACAATACCGCTGAACCAAAGTATGACATGCTGGTAGGCAGTATGACTTGTATCGTCCACAACTCACTTGTGTTCTACTCGTGCAAATAACATCAAACCATAAAAACCTAGGCTCGGATGCCACTGTTGGGGAACGTAGTAATTTCAAAAATTTCCTACGCACACGCAAGATCATGGTGATGCATAGCAACGAGAGGAGAGAGTGTTGTCTACGTACCCTCATAGACCGAAGCGGAAGCATTGACGCAACATAGAGGAAGTAGTCGTACGTTCTCCTCACGATCCAACCGATCACAGCACCGTTACTCCGGCACCTCCGAGTTCTTGGCACACGTTCAGCTCGATGACGATCCCCGGGCTTCGATCCAGCAAAGCGTCGGGGAAGAGTTCCGTCAGCACGACGGCGTGGTGACGATCTTGATGTGTTACCGGCGCAGGGCTTCGCCTAAGCACTGCAACGATATGACCGAGGTGGAATTTGGTGGAAGGGGGCACCGCACACGGCTAAGGAACGATCCGTAGATCAACTTGTGTGTCTATGGGGTGCCCCCTGCCCCTGTATATAAAGGATGGAGGAGGAGGAGGCCGGCCAAGGCAAAGGTGCGGCCAGGATATGGATTCCTACTAGGACTCCAAGTCCTAGTAGGAGTCCACCAAAAGGGGAGGAAGGGAGAAGGAATAGGAGGAGAAGGAGAGGTGGCCGGCCCCCTTTTCCCTAGTCCAATTCGGACTAGAGGGGAGGGGGGGCGCAGCAGCCTTTTTCCTCTTCCCACTAAAGCCCATCAAGGCCCATTACTTCTCCCGTAATCCCGTAACTCCCCGGTACCTCCGAAAATACCCGAACCACTCAGAACCCTTCCGATGTCCGAATATAGTCGTCCAATATATCGATCTTTACGTCTCGACCATTTCGAGACTCCTCATCATGTCCCCGATCTCATCCGGGACTCCGAACTCCTTCGGTACATCAAAACTCATAAACTCATAATATAACTGTCATCGAAACCTTAAGCGTGCGGACCCTACGGTTCGAGAACAATGTAGACATGACCGAGACACGTCTCCGGTCAATAACCAATAGCGGGACCTGGATGCCCATATTGGCTCCTACATATTCTACGAAGATCTTTATCGGTCAGACCGCATAACAACATACGTTGTTCCCTTTGTCATCGGTATGTTACTTACCCGAGATTCGATCGTCGGTATCCAATACCTAGTTCAATCTCGTTACCGGCAAGTCTCTTTACTCGTTCCATAATACATCATCTCGCAACTAACTCATTAGTTGCAATGCTTGCAAGGCTTGAGTGATGTGCATTACCGAGAGGGCCCAGAGATACCTCTCCGACAATCGGAGTGACAAATCCTAATCTCGAAATAGGCCAACCCAACATCTACCTTTGGTGACACCTGTAGTACTCCTTTATAATCACCCAGTTACGTTGTGACGTTTGCTAGCACCCAAAGTGTTCCTCCGGCAAACGGGAGTTGCATAATCTCATAGTCATAGGAACATGTATAAGTCATGGATAAAAGCAATAGCAACATACTAAATGATCGGTGTGCTAAGCTTATAGAATGGGTCATGTCAATCAGATCATTCAACTAATGATGTGACCTCATTAATCAAATAACAACTCCTTGTTCATGGTTAGGAAACATAACCATCCTTGATTAATGAGCTAGTCAAGTAGAGGCATACTAGTGACACTCTGTTTGTCTATGTATTCACACATGTATTATGTTTCCTGTTAATACAATTCTAGCATGAATAATAAAAATTTATCATGAATTAAGGAAATAAATAATAACTTTATTATTGCCTCTAGGGCATATTTCCTTCAATGTACCAGTAGCTATGTGTTTGATCTCTCTCTCTCTCGTGTTCTTGATTTGGCACGATCTTGATGTATCGCGAGCTTTGCTATAATAGTTGGATCTTATGTTTCTTCTCCCCATCTACTCTCTTGTAATGGATTGAGTTTTCCCTTTGAAGTAATCTTATCGGATTGAGTCTTTAATGACTTGAGAACACTTGATGTATGTCTTGTCGTGCGTATCTGTGGTGACAATGGTGTTGGGGAACGTAGTAATTTCAAAAAAAAAATCCTACGCACACGCAAGATCATGGTGATGCATAGCAATGAGAGGGGAGAGTGTTGTCTACGTACCCTCGTAGACCGAAGCGGAAGCGTTGACGCAACGTAGAGGAAGTAGTCGTACGTCTTCCCGATCCGACCGATCCAAGCGTCGTTACTCCGGCGCCTCCGAGTTCTTAACACACGTACAGCTCGATGACGTTCCCCAGGCTCCGATCCAGCAAAGCTTCGGGGACGAGTTCCGTCAGCACGACGGCGTGGTGACGATCTTGATGTACTACCGATGCAGGGCTTCGCCTAAGCACTGCAACAATACGACCGAGGTGGAATATGGTGGAGGGGGGCACCGCACACGGCTAAGGAACGATCACGAAGATCAACTTGTGTGTCCTAGGGTGCCCTCCTGCCCCCGTATATAAAGGATCAAGGGGGGAGGCCGGCCGGCCCTTGTGGCGCGCGCCAGGAGGAGTCCTCCTCCTCCTAGTAGGAGTAGGACTCCCCTCTTTCCTACTCCTACTAGGAGGGGGATAGGAAGGGGGAGAGGGAGAGGGAAAGGGGGGCGCCGCCCCCCCTCTCCTATTCCAATTCGGACCATAGGGGGAGGGGGCGCACGGCCCACCCTGGCCGCCCCTCTCTCTCTCCACTAAGGCCCATGTGGCCCAATACTTCTCCCGGGGGGTTCCGGTAACCCTCCGGCACTCTGGTTTTCTCCGAAACCACTCG
Source organism: Aegilops umbellulata (assembly GCA_032464435.1). Lineage (NCBI taxonomy): Eukaryota > Viridiplantae > Streptophyta > Magnoliopsida > Poales > Poaceae > Aegilops > Aegilops umbellulata. The sequence goes on along the minus strand of CP136060.1, from coordinate 102,831,784 downwards.
GAACCATTCCGATGTCCGAATATAGTCGTCCAATATATCAATCTTTACGTCTCGACCATTTCGAGACTCCTCGTCATGTCCGTGATCTCATCCGGGACTCCGAACTAACTTTGGTACATCAAAATGCATAAACTCATAATAACTGTCATCGTAACCTTAAGCGTGCGGACCCTACGGTTCGTGAACAGTGTAGACATGACTGAGACAAATCTCTGGTCAATAACCAACAGCGGGACCTGGATGCCCATATTGGCTCCTACACATTCTACGAAGATCTTTATCGGTCAGACCGCATAACAACATACGTTGTTCCCTTTGTCATCGGTATGTTACTTGCCCGAGATTCGATCGTCGGTATCCAATACCTAGTTCAATCTCGTTACCGGCAAGTCTCTTTACTCGTTCTGTAATACATCATCTCGCAACTAACTTATTGGTTGCAATGCTTGCAAGGCTTATGTGATGTGCATTACCGAGAAGGCCCTGAGATACCTCTCCGACATTCGGAGTGACAAATCCTAATCTCGAAATACGCCAACCCAACAAATACTTTCGGAGACACCTGTAGAGCACCTTTATAATCACCCAGTTACGCTGTGACGTTTGGTAGCACACAAAGTGTTCCTACGGTAAACGGGAGTTGCATAATCTCATAGTCATAGGAACATGTATAAGTCATGGAGAAAGCAATAGCAACATACTAAACGATCGGGTGCTATGCTAATGGAATGGGTCATGTCAATCAGATCATTCAACTAATGATGTGACCTTGTTAATCAAATGACAACTCCTTTGTCTATGGTTAGGAAACTTAACCATATTTGATTAACAAGCTAGTCAAGTAGAGGCATACTAGTGACACTCTGTTTGTCTATGTATTCACACATGTATTATGTTTCCGGTTAATACAATTCTAACATGAATAATAAACATTTATCATGATATATAAGGAAATAAATAATAACTATATTATTGCCTCTAGGGCATATTTCCGTCAGTCTCCCACTTGCACTAGAGTCAATAATCTAGATTACACAGTAATGAATCTAACACCCATGGAGTCTTGGTGTTGATCATGTTTTGCTCGTGGAAGAGGCTTAGTCAACGGGTCTGCTACATTCAGATTCGTATGTATCTTGCAAATCTCTATGTCTCCCACCTGGACTAAATCCCGGATGGAATTGAAGCGTCTTTTGATGTGCTTGGTTCTCTTGTGAAATCTGGATTCCTTTGCTAAGGCAATTGCACCAGTATTGTCACAAAAGATTTTCATTGGACCCGATGCACTAGGTATGACACCTAGATCGGATATGAACTCCTTCATCCAGACTCCTTCATTCGCTGCTTCCGAAGCAGCAATGTACTCCGCTTCACATGTAGATCCCGCCACGATGCTTTGTTTAGAACTGCACCAACTGACAGCTCCACCGTTTAATGTAAATACGTATACGGTTTGCAATTTAGAATCGTCCGGATCAGTGTCAAAGCTTGCATCAACGTAACCGTTTACGACGAGCTCTTTGTCACCTCCATACACGAGAAACATCTCCTTAATCCTTTTCAGGTACTTCAGGATATTCTTGACCGCTGTCCAGTGATCCACTCCTAGATTACTTTGGTACCTCCCTGCCAAACTTATAGCAAGGCACACATCGGGTCTGGTACACAGCATTGCATACATGATAGAGCCTATGGCTGAAGCATAGGGAACATCTTTCATCTTCTCTCTATCTTCTGCAGTGGCCGGGCACTGAGTCTTACTCAACTTCACACCTTGTAACACAGGCAAGAACCCTTTCTTTGCTTGATCCATTTTGAACTTCTTCAAAACTTTATCAAGGTATGTGCTTTGTGAAAGTCCAATTAAGCGTCTTGATCTATCTCTATAGATCTTAATGCCCAATATGTAAGCAGCTTCACCGAGGTCTTTCATTGAAAAACTTTTATTCAAGTATCCCTTTATGCTGTCCAGAAATTCTATATCATTTCCAATTAGTAATATGTCATCTACATATAATATCAGAAATGCTACAGAGCTCCCACTCACTTTCTTGTAAATACAGGCTTCTCCAAAAGTCTGTACAAACCCAAATGCTTTGATCACACTATCAAAGCGTTTATTCCAACTCCGAGAGGCTTGCACCAGTCCATAAATGGATCGCTGGAGCTTGCATACTTTGTTAGCTCCCTTTGGATCGATAAAACCTTCCGGTTGCATCATATACAACTCTTCTTCCAGAAATCCATTCAGGAATGCAGTCTTTACATCCATTTGCCAAATTTCATAATCATAAAATGCGGCAATTGCTAACATGATTCAGACAGACTTAAGCATCACTACGGGTGAGAAGGTCTCATCGTAGTCAATCCCTTGAACATGTCGAAAACCTTTTGCGACAAGTCGAGCTTTGTAGACAGTAACATTACCATCAGCGTCAGACTTCTTCTTGAAGATCCATTTATTCTCTATTGCTTGCCGACCATCGGGCAAGTCAACCAAAGTCCATACTTTGTTCTCATACATGGATCCCATCTCAGATTTCATGGCTTCAAGCCATTTTGCGGAATCTGGGCTCACCATCGCTTCTTCATAGTTCGTAGGTTCACCATGATCTAGCAGCATGATTTAAAGAACAGGATTGCCGTACCACTCTGGTGCGGATCTTACTCTGGTTGATCTATGAGGTTCTGTAGTAACTTGATCTGAAGTTGCATGATCATCATCATTAACTTCCTCACTAATTGGTGTAGGTGCTACAGAAACAGATTTCTGTGACGTACTATTTTCCAATAAGGGAGCAGGTATAGTTACCTCATCAAGTTCTACTTTTCTCCCACTCACTTCTTTCGAGAGAAACTCCTTCTCTAGAAAGGATCCATTTTTAGCAACAAATGTCTTGCCTTCGGATCTGTGATAGAAGGTGTACCCAACAGTTTCCTTTGGGTATCCTATGAAGACACATTTCTCCGATTTGGGTTCGAGCTTATCAGGTTGAAGCTTTTTCACATAAGCATCGCAGCCCCAAACTTTAAGAAAAAACGACAACTTTGGTTTCTTGCTAAACCATAGTTCATAAGGCGTCATCTCAACGGATTTCGATGGTGTTCTATTTAACGTGAATGCGGCCGTCTCTAGAGCATAACCCCAAAACGATAGCGGTAAATCTGTAAGAGACATCATAGATCGCACCATATCAAGTAAAGTACGATTACGACGTTCGGACACACCATTGCGTTGTGGTGTTCGGGGTGGCGTGAGTTGCGAAACTATTCCGCATTGTTTCAAATGTAGACCAAACTCGTAACTCAAATATTCTCCTCCACGATCAGATCATAGAAACTTTATTTTCTTGTTACGATGATTTTCAACATCACTCTGAAATTCTTTGAACTTTTCAAATGTTTCAGACTTGTGTTTCACTAAGTAGATATACCCATATCTGCTTAAATCATCTGTGAAGGTGAGAAAATAACGATATCCGCCACGAGCTTCAATATTCATCGGACCACATACATCTGTATGTATGATTTCCAATAAATCTGTTGCTCTCTCCATAGTACCGGAGAACGGCGTTTTAGTCATCTTGCCCATGAGGCACGGTTCGCAAGTACCAAGTGATTCATAATCAAGTGGTTCCAAAAGTCCATCAGTATGGAGTTTCTTCATGCGCTTTATACCGATATGACCTAAACGGCACTGCCACAAATAAGTTGCACTATCATTATCAACTCTGCATCTTTTGGCTACAACATTATGAATATGTGTATCACTACTATCGAGATTCATCAAAAATAGACCACTCTTCAAGGGTGCATGACCATAAAAGATATTACTCATATAAATAGAACAACCATTATTCTCTAATTTAAATGAATAACCGTCTCGCATCAAACAAGATCCAGATATAATGTTCATGCTCAACGCTGGCACCAAATAACAATTATTTAGGTCTAATACTAATCCCGAAGGTAGATGTAGAGGTAGCGTGCCGACCGCGATCACATCGACTTTGGAACCATTTCCCACGCGCATCGTCACCTCGTCCTTTGCCAGTGTTCGCTTAATCCGTAGTCCCTATTTCGAGTTGCAAATATTAGCAACAGAACCAGTATCAAATACCCAGGTGCTACTGCGAGCTCTAGTAAGGTACACATCAATAACATGTATATCACATATACCTTTGTTCACCTTGCCATCCTTCTTATCCGCCAAATACTTGGGGCAGTTCCGCTTCCAGTGACCAGTCTGCTTGCAGTAGAAGCACTCAGTTTCAGGCTTAGGTCCAGACTTGGGTTTCTTCCCTTGAGCAGCAACTTGTTTGCTGTTCTTCTTGAAGTTCCCCTTCTTCTTCCCTTTGCCCCTTTTCTTGAAACTAGTGGTTTTGTTGACCATCAACACTTGATGCTCCTTCTTGATTTCTACCTCCGCAGCCTTTAGCATTGCGAAGAGCTCGGGAATTGTCTTATCCATCCCTTGCATGTTATAGTTCATCACGAAGCCTTTGTAGCTTGGTGGAAGTGATTGGAGAATTCTGTCAATGACACAATCATCCGGAAGATTAACTCCCAGTTGAATCAAGTGATTATAATACCCAGACATTTTGAGTATATGTTCACTGACAGAACCATTCTCCTCCATCTTGCAGCTATAGAACTTATTGGAGACTTCATATCTCTCAATCCGGGCATTCTGTTGGAATATTAACTTCAACTCCTGGAACATCTCATATGCTCCATGATGTTCAAAACATCGTTGAAGTCCCGGTTCTAAGCCGTAAAGCATGGCACACTGAACTATCGAGTAGTCATCAGCTTTGCTCTGCCAGACGTTCACAACATCTGGCGTTGCTCCAGCAGCAGGCCTGGCACCCAGCGGTGCTTCCAGGACGTAACTCTTCTGTGCAGCAATGAGGATAATCCTCAAGTTACGGACCCAGTCCGTGTAATTGCTACCATCATCTTTCAACTTTGCTTTCTCAAGGAACGCATTAAAATTCAACGGAACAACAGCACGAGCCATCTATCTACAATCAACATAAACAAGCAAGATACTATCAGGGACTAAGTTCATGATAAATTTAAGTTCAATTAATCATATTACTTAAGAACTCCCACTTAGATAGACATCCCTCTGATCTTCTAAGTGATCACGTGATCCAAATCAAACTAAACCATAACCGATCATCACGTGAAATGGAATGGTGAACATCATTATGTTGATCATATCTACTATATGATTCACGCTCGACCTTTCAGTCTCCGTGTTCCGAGGCCATATCTGCATATGCTAGGCTCGTCAAGTATAACCCGAGTATTCTGCGTGTGCAAAAACTGGCTTGCACCTGTTGTAGATGGATGTAGAGCTTATCACACCCGATCATCACGTGGTGTCTGGGCACGACGAACTTTGGCAACGGTGCATACTCGGGGAGAACACTTCTTGATAATTTAGTGAGAGATCATCTTATAATGCTACCGTCAATCAAAGCAAGATAAGATGCATAAAAAGATAAACATCACATGCAATCAATATAAGTGATATGATATGGCCATCATCATCTTGTGCTTGTGATCTCCATCTCCGAAGCACCGTCATGATCACCATCGTCACCGGCGCGACACCTTGATCTCCATCGTAGCATCGTAGTCGTCTCGCCAATCTTATGCTTCTACGACTATCGCTACCGCTTAGTGATAAAGTAAAGCATTACAGGGCGATTGCATTGCATACAATAAAGCGACAACCATACGGCTCCTGCCGGTTGCTGATAACTCGGTTACAAAACATGATCATCTCATACAATAAAATTTAGCATCATGTCTTGACCATATCACATCACAACATGCCCTGCAAAAACAAGTTAGACGTCCTCTACTTTGTTTGTTGCAAGTTTTACGTGGCTGCTACGGGCTGAAGCAAGAACCAATCTCACCTACGCATCAAAACCACAACGATAGTTTGTCAAATAGACTCCGTTTTAACCTTCTCAAGGACCGGGCGTAGCCATACTCGGTTCAACTAAAGTTGGAGAAACTGACACCCGCCAGCCACCTGTGTGCAAAACACGGCGGTAGAACCAGTCTCGCGTAAGCGTACGCGTAATGTCGGTCCGGGCCGCTTCATCCAACAATACCGCCGAACCAAAGTATGACATGCTGGTAGGCAATATGACTTGTATCATCCACAACTCACTTGTGTTCTACTCGTGCAAAACATCAAACCATAAAAACCTAGGCTCGGATGCCACTGTTGGGGAACGTAGTAATTTCAAAAAATTTCCTACGCACACGCAAGATCATGGTGATGCATAGCAACGAGAGGGGAGAGTGTTGTCTACGTACCCTCGTAGACCAAAGCGGAAGCGTTGACGCAACATAGAGGAAGTAGTCGTACGTCTTCCCGATCCGACCGATCCAAGCGCCATTACTCCGGCGCCTCCGAGTTCTTAACACACGTACAACTCGATGACGTTCCCCGGGCTCCGATCCAGGAAAGCTTCGGGGACGAGTTCCGTCAGCACGACGGCGTGGTGACGATCTTGATGTACTACCGATGCAGGGCTTCGCCTAAGCACTGCAACAATATGACCGAGGTGGAATATGGTGGAGGGGGGCACCGCACACGGCTAAGGAACGATCACGAAGATCAACTTGTGTGTCCTAGGGTGCCCCCCTGCCCCCGTATATAAAGGAGCAAGGGGGGAGGCCGGCCGGCCCTTGTGGCGTGCGCCAGGAGGAGGAGTCCTCCTCCTAGTAGGAGTAGGGCTCCCCTCTTTCCTACTCCTACTAGGAGGGGGAAAGGAAGGGGGAGAGGGAGAGGGAAAGGGGGGCGCCGCCCCCCTCTCCTAGTCCAATTCGGACCAGAGGGGGAGGGGGCGCGCGGCCCACCCTGGCCGCCCCTCTCTCTCTCTCCACTAAGGCCCATGTGGCCCAATACTTCTCCCGGGGGGGTTCCGGTAACCCTCCGGCACTCCGGTTTTCTCCGAAACCACTCGCAACCATTCCGATGTCCGAATATAGTCGTCCAATATATCAATCTTTACGTCTCGACCATTTCGAGACTCCTCGTCATGTCCGTGATCTCATCCGGGACTCCAAACTAACTTCGATACATCAAAATGCATAAACTCATAATAACTGTCATCGTAACCTTAAGCGTGCGGACCCTACGGTTCGTGAACAGTGTAGACATGACTGAGACAAATCTCTGGTCAATAACCAGCAGCGGGACCTGGATGCCCATATTGGCTCCTACACATTCTACGAAGATCTTTCTCAGTCAGACCGCATAACAACATACGTTGTTCCCTTTGTCATCGGTATGTTACTTGCCCGAGATTCGATCGTCGGTATCCAATACCTAGTTCAATCTCGTTACCGGCAAGTCTCTTTATTCGTTCTGTAATACATCATCTCGCAACTAACTTATTGGTTGCAATGCTTGCAAGGCTTATGTGATGTGCATTACCGAGAAGGCCCTGAGATACCTCTCCGACATTCGGAGTGACAAATCCTAATCTCGAAATACGCCAACCCAACAAATACTTTCGGAGACACCTGTAGAGCACCTTTATAATCACCCAGTTACGTTGTGACGTTTGGTAGCACACAAAGTGTTCCTACGGTAAACGGGAGTTGCATAATCTCATAGTCATAGGAACATGTATAAGTCATGGAGAAAGCAATAGCAACATACTAAACGATCGGGTGCTATGCTAATGGAATGGGTCATGTCAATCAGATCATTCAACTAATGATGTGACCTTGTTAATCAAATGACAACTCCTTTTTCTATGGTTAGGAAACTTAACCATATTTGATTAACAAGCTAGTCAAGTAGAGGCATACTAGTGACACTCTGTTTGTCTATGTATTCACACATGTATTATGTTTCCGGTTAATACAGTTCTAGCATGAATAATAAACATTTATCATGATATATAAGGAAATAAATAATAACTATATTATTGCCTCTAGGGCATATTTCCTTCAAATGGGATATCACGTGATTCACTTGATGTATGTTTTGGTGATCAACTTGCGGGTTCCATCCATGAACCTATGCATAGGGGTTGGCTCACGTTTTCGTCTTGATTATCCGGTAGAAACTTTTGGGCACTCTTTGAAGTACTTTGTGTTGGTTTGAATAGATGAATCTAAGATTGTGTGATGCATATCGTATAATCATACCCACGGATACTTGATGTGACATTGGAGTATCTAGGTGACATTAGGGTTTTGGTTGATTTGTGCCTTAAGGTGTTATTCTAGTACGAACTCTAGGGCTGTTTGTGACACTTATAGGAATAGCCCAATGGATTGATTGGAAAGGATAACTTTGAGGTGGTTTCGTACCCTACCATAATCTCTTCGTTTGTTCTCCGCTATTAGTGGCTTTGAAGTGACTCTTTGTTGCATGTTGAGGGATAGTTATATGATCCAATTATGTTATTATTGTTGAGAGAACTTGCACTAGTGAAAGTATGAACCATAGGCCTTGTTTCCTAGTATTGCAATACCGTTTACGCTCACTTTTATCGCTTGTTACCTTGCTGTTTTTATATTTTCAGATTACAAAAACCTATATCTACCATCCATATTGCACTTGTATCACCATCTCTTCGCCGAACTAGTGCACCTATACAATTTAACATTGTATTGGGTGTGTTGGGGACACAAGAGACTCTTTGCTATTTGGTTGCAGGGTTGTTTGAGAGAGACCATCTTCATCCTACGCCTCCCACGGATTGATAAACCTTACGTCATCCACTTGAGGGAAATTTGCTACTGTCCTACAAACCTCTGCACTTGGAGGCCCAACAACGTCTACAAGAGGAAGGTTGCGTAGTAGACATCAGCAGAGTACCAAAACAGGGTCCAGATTGGTTTTTTGTGGCTACAGAGGCTTGTGGTAGGGGAACTTATGATCTAGGGTTATTTCTAACGGTTTCCCTATTTACAGGATTTTTCAGGGTTGGAATCACGTGAAGATGGGCCTCGAGGTGAGCACAACCCACCTGGACGTGCCTGGGCCTCCTGGCACGCCCAGGTGTCTTGTGCTGACCTCCTTCACCTTCTGGTCCTCCCATTAAGCTTCTAGTGCCTCTTTTGTTCCAAAAAAATCGTCAAAAAGATTCGTTGCATTTGGAGAACTTTTATTTCTGCACAAAAAACAACACCACGGTAGGTCTGCTAAAAACAGCGTCAGCCTGGGTTAGTTCCATCCAAATCATACCAAAACCATATAAAATTGTTGTAAACATGGCATGAATCCTTCTGTGACGCCCCCGATTCAATCGTACACTAATCATGCACGCAAATGTGTACGATCAAGATCAGGGACTCACGGGAAGATATCACAACACAGCTCTACAATTAAAATAAGTCATACAAGCATCATAATACAAGCCAGGGGCCTCGAGGGCTCGAATACAAGTGCTCGATAATAGATGAGTCAGCGGAAGCAACAATATCTGAGTATAGACATAAGTTAAACAAGTTGCCATAAGATGGTTAGCACAAACGGGGATACAGATCGAACGAGGCACATGCCTCCTGCCTGGGATCCTCCTAACTACTCCTGGTCGTCGCCAGCGGGCTGCACGTAGTAGTAGGCACCTCCAGTGTAGTAGGAGTCGTCATCGACGGTGGCGTCTGGATCCTGGACTCCATCGTCTGGTCGCAGCAATCGGGTATAGAAAAGGGAAAGGGGGAACAAGGCAACCGTGAGTACTCATCCAAATTACTCGCAAGCAAGGAGCTACACTACGTATGCATGGGTATATGTGTAAAGGGGCCATATCAGTGGACTGAACTGCAGAATGCCAGAATAAGAGGGGGTAGCTAATCTTGTCGAAGACTACGCTTCTGGCTGCCTCCGTCTTGCAGCATATAGAAGAGAGTAGAATGAAGACCTCCATGTAGCATCGCATAGCATAATCCTACCCGGCGATCCCCTCCTCGATGCCCTGTTAGAGAGCGATCACCGGGTTGTATCTGGCACTTGGAAGGGTGTGTTTTATTAAGTATCCGGCTCTAGTTGTCATAAGGTCAAGGTACAACTCCGGGTCGTCCTTTTACCGAGGGACACGGCTATTCGAATAGATAAACTTCCCTGCAGGGGTACACCACATAACCCAACACGCTTGATCCCATTTGGCCGGACACACTTTCCTGGGTCATGCCCGGCCTCGGAAGATCAACACGTCGCAGCCCCGCCTAGGCACAATAGAGAGGTCAGCACGCCGGTCTAAACCTAAGCGCGTAGGGGTCTGGGCCCATCGCCCTGAGCACACCTGCACGTTGCGAGGGCGGGCGGAAGCAGAACTAGCCCCCTTAATACAAGAGCAGGCTTACGTCCCAATCCTGCACGCGCCGCTCAGTCGCTGACGTCACGAAGGCTTTGGCTGATACCACGACGCCGGGATACCCATAACTACTCCCGCGTAGATGGTTAGTGTGTATAGACCAAGTGGCCAGACTCAAATCAAATACCCAGATCTCGTTAAGCGTGTTAAGTATCAGCGAACGCCGACCAGGGCCAGGCCCACCTCTCTCCTAGGTGGTCTGAACCTGCCCTGTCACTTCACCACAAGTAACAGTCGGGGACGTCGGGAACCCAGGCCCACGTCTACCGGGATGGAGCCACCTGCCCCTTCAGCCCCCATCTCCGAACAGTATCACAGGTAATGTAACAGTGTAAAGTATATAGTATATGCCCGTGATCACCTCCCGAAGTGATCATGTCCCAGTAGTATAGCATGGCAGACGGACAAGAATGTAGGGTCACTGATGGAAAACTAGCATCCTGTACTAAGCATGTAGGATTGCAGGTAAAGGTAACAACAGTAGTAACAAGGACAGGCTATGCATCAGGATAGGAATAACGGAAAGCAGTAACATGCTACACTACTCTAATGCAAGCAGTATAGAGAAGAGTAGGCAATATCTGGTGATCAAGGGGGGGCTTGCCTGGTTGCTCTGGCAAGAGAGAGGGGTCGTTAACTCCGTAGTCGTACTGGGTAGCAGCGGTGTCGGACTCGGTGTCTAGAGAGAGAAGAGGGGGAAGAAACAATAAATATTCAAGCAAGCAGATGCATAGTGATGCATGACATGACAAGTATCGATGCTAGGGGTGCCCTAACGCGGTATGAGGTGATACCAGTGAAGGGAGGAAAATCCGGGAAAGATTTCCCGATGTTTGCATTTTTCGGACAAATGAAACGGAGGGGGAAAGTTGCGAGTTTGATATGTTAGGGGTGCGTGGAGGATGAACGGGCTGCGTATCTCGATTCGTCTCGTCGTTCTGAGCAACTTTCATGTACAAAGTATTTTCATCCGAGTTACGGATTATTTTCTATGATTTATCAAAGTTTTATGCATTTTTGAAATTTATTTTATTATTTAAATCGAACATTATCCAGAACAGTGAAAGGTGATGTCAGCATGGCATCACCATGACGTCAACAGGTCAAACCCAGCTGACCTGGGTCAAACCTGTCCTGTGGGTCCAGTGGGACCCACCTGTCATTGACTAACGCTAACTAAACAGGTTTAACTAGATTAGTTAATTGATTAGGTTAATTAAACACAATTAATTAATTTAATTTAACATGATTAATTAGTTACTTAATTAATTGATTAATATTTGTATTTACTTATTTATTCATTCATTATTTATTTATTCTCTTTTTTTACGTTCTAGGGGCTGGGCCCGTATGTCAATGGGCCAAGGGCCTTAACAGGCACGGAAGCTAACGGGTGCGTGGGCGCCCGACCGGGGCAAGCCCGGATGCTGGCTCGGCGTGGCCATCGGCGCGCCTGGGCGCCGGCGGCCAAGGCAGCGACAACGTCGGGCGAGGGGAGCAGGGCGGCCCGCTGGCCGTGGCTAGAGAGGCGCATGGCCGCGGCGGAGGTAGGCGGAGTGCGGCGGGCTGGACGGGGCGGCGCAGCTAGGCGCGTGCGAGGGGGCTGCGGACTGGGTGGTTGTGGTGACCGGAGGCAGCGGTGGCGGCTCGAGCGGAGGACGGCGCCGGCGGAGGGCGGTGCCGGTGTCGGCGGGATGAGCGGGGCGGGCGCTGCAGGCAAGCAACGGTGGTGTTGTGACCTGGAACGAGCGGTGCATAGCGAGGCCGTTGGGATTAGGCGCAGGGGTGGTGCGGGGCGAGGCCACGCGCGAGCGAGGCGCATGCGCGAGCGAGGCGCGTGCAGGGCGCAGCTGCAGTAGGGGATGCGGGCGGCAGGGAGGAGAGGGGCTGCGCGGGCGGGTCGCCGGCGTGGCCGAGTAGGCATGGCGTACGCGGTGGCCGTTGGCGTGTGCGGAGCAGCAGGCAGCGTCACGCGAGCCGCGGGGAAGCAGCAAGTGCGGCGTGGGGGTGAGCTAGCGGGGCGCGTGACGACAGGGAGGAAGAGGAGGAGGGGGAGTCGTTGCTCACCCCGTTGCAGGGGATCTGGGGCGGCGAGGCTCGTTGATGCGAGCTGGGGAGGAGGACGAGGACGTGTGCAGTCCGCCGAGCAGGTCCGGTGAGGTCCAGGCGGCGTCGGGGTGGTGCCGACAGGGTCGAGCGACGGCGGCATCGGGGTCGATCCCCCCGATCCAATCGAGGGGGCAGAGAAGTGGGGAGGTGGATCGTGGGAGTGGGGGGGAGTGGGGCGACCGGTGGGTTAGGGTTCCGGCACCAGGGGGATAAGGGAGTGGGGACAGGCCGGTCGGGCCAGTGGGCGGGCTGACTAGACCTTTTGGCCCATTTGGCCAGGGAGGTGGGTTGTGTTTGTCTTGTTTTATTTATTTTTCTTTTCTGTTTATTTACTTACAAAAGCAAATGACTTTTAGTTAAGTATGAGACTTGTCCCGAATTAGCATAGCCATTTTAGGCACTGCACAAAAAGGTTTGATGATCATTTGAATTGTGTATAAATGAAAATGGATTAATGAGGTTGTTTTGGGTCAACATTTTAATTGTTTTAGGGCAATTAAACATTTTATATAATGTTGGGTGCTATTTGCTAATTAGTTAGTGAATATTTATAACCCTTTGAACATTTTTAATTCACTGTTTTATGAAACTATAATTTGACATGTGATTTGAATTTGTATTTGAACTAAGTTTGAAACACGTGAGGTTTAGCAAAATTTTAACCATGACGACGTGGCATCACTAACAAAGGTTTATTGTAGCTTAATTACCCGGGCTCCACACCTTCATAAATTTTAGATACGTTGGAGACGTATCAGCATGTTGGATAGCGGTCGATGAGTGGAGTAAAAGTAGTAGATGCAGGCAGGAGTCGGTCTACTTGTCTCCATTGTGATGCCTATATACATGAACATTTCCTTGAATACCGTCATAACTATGCACTTTTCTATCAATTTTCCAACAGTAATTTGTTCACCCATCGTATGTTATGTGCTCGATATTGAAGCCTCTAGTGAAAACTATGGCCCCCGAGACTACTTTTATCATATATAAAAACACAAAAATACCTTGCTGCATTTTTATTTATTTTATTTGTTTTTGCAATTTATCTATTTACCTACCACTATGAGATTTTATCCTTGCAAATAACCGCCGAGGGGATTGACAACCCCCTTGTTTGTGTTGGGTGCAAGTATTTGCTTTTGTGGGATCTGGTGCTACTAACGAGGTTCTGTGTGGTTTTCCTACTGGATTGATAACCTTGGTTCTTAACTGAGGGAAATACTTATCTCTACTACTACTTCATCCTCTCCTCTTTGAGGAAATCCCAACGCAGCTCACAAGTAGCATGAACCATCTTAGAGAGGTGTTGCAAGTTCTTAGAAAAGAGAAACTTTATGGCGAACATGAAGAAGTGCACTTTTCTTGTAGACAAACTCATTTTGTTAGGCTTTGTAGTCTCTTCTAAGGGTGTTGAAGTAGATGAGTCTAAAATTAACACTACTAAAACTTGGCTCCAACAAATGAACTTGAATCAAGTGTGTAGATTCCTTGGACTAGCCGGTTTTTATCTTCGCTTTGTTAAAGATTTTTAGCACCATATTGCTTCACCATTGCATGCCTTGAGTAAGAATAATGTGACTTTCATATGGGGACCCTCACAAGATACCGCATTTAATGAGTTTAAAACTTTGCTAACACATGCTCTATTACATGCGTTACCCAATTTTGATAATACATTTGAAGTGCATTGTGCCACTAGTGGTAATAGTATAGGTGGTGTGTTGATGCAAGAGAAGCGACCATTGCATACTTTAGTGAGAAACTATCAAGAGCTCAATTGAATCGCCCCATATATGATAAGGAGTTGTATGCCTTAGTGTGTGTTTTGCATGTCTGGGAACATTACCTTAGACCTTGCGAATTTGTTATTCACACCGATCATGGGACTCTCAAATACCTTAAAGGTCAAACTAAGTTGAATAATGGCATGCCAAATGGAGTGAATTTATAGAATGTTTCCCTTATGTTATCAAGTACATTAAGGGTAAAGAAAATTTAGTGGTGGATACTCTTTCCCACAAGTACATGTTAGTTACTCAACTTGAATTAAATGTGATTGGTTTTGAGCATATCAAAAACTTATATGAGCGTGATCCTTCATTTGCAATTCCTTATGCCAAACTAACAATTGTTGGGAGCGATACTATATGAAAGATAGGTATCTTATGCGCACTAACAAACTATGCATTCCCGAGTCTTCTTTGCATTTATTGGTTTTGCAAGAGGCACATGATGGAGGACCCGTGGAACACTTTGGACATGACAAGACATTTGCAACGCTCTCCAAATAGTACTTTTGTCCCAAGATGTTCCGTGATGTGGCACGCTACACCAACTGTTGTTCCACATGCCGCAAAGCTAAGTCTAAATCTCAAACACATGGATTATACATCCCTCTTACAATTCCCTTTGCACCTTGGGAAGATATAAGCATGGATTTTGTTCTTGTCTTGCCTAAGACTAGAAAAAGACTCAATCTTTGTCATTGTGGATCATTTTTCAAAGATGGCAGATTTTATTGCATCCAACTACTACTGGGAAAAGGCCTACCAGTTAAAGGTGCCAAATGGGCTTTAATGGCGGGCTTTGGGCCTGGGCAGGCTTGGATTTAGGCCCACCACTACTAATTTAGGCCTTGATTTAATTCTGCCTGTATTTAGGCCCGTCCAAACTAAGTCCAACCACTGGTGGCCTGTTACTAGTGGTAGGCCCAAATTCAATCCCGCCACTGATCTCTATACCAGGATCAGCAAAAAAGACGCTGCCATACCAGTGTTTTACAATTCAGACAAGACATATTCATACAGACATACATATCATCATGAAATATGTACATCACATTTTTTACGTTCATACACACAGTCCATAAAATATATATCAAATCCAACATACAAAGTCCCCTAACACATACCAGGATAAAACAGAATAACGATCAAAAATATTGCAGCACCTCAAACACAATTTAGTTCATAACAATATAAAATATGCATGGAACTCTAGATTGTCTCCGTCATTGGATGTGACACCCTTGGTTGGTGCCTTGCCAAACCTAACTAAATAGAATGAAAAAGCATGTAAGTGCATATAAAGATTATCAAAAATAAGACAATATAGATGTATATGAACTAGTATGATTAGGAAACCACTACGAGAGCATGGTATCATGAAGAATATGGGTACAACCCCACTAATCTTAACTATCAACACCTAGACATCAAAATAAGTGAACCTACGAAGCATGAACATAGGATATATAGTAAGCCTGATAAACTTACACATGTCAATCAGGGATGATGTCAACCATGAGACTGTGCTCAATGTTGTAACCATAATTTGACATGACCTGGACAAACAGCGGTAGGATTCATCAAGTTCCCAAGCAAAACAGAAGATAGCAGTATGCGGGAAACTATCCAAGAAGACAATGATTTACATAACACATGAACACATTCTCAAGAGATGGCATAATAATAAGAAAACTACAAAGTGTTGCGGATAATGTAGAAGGAAACAATTATTTTAGGAGACAACCAGACATTACCAATCAGAAATAAAAACAAGGGTGAGCAACATATAGCATTGTACAAACCAAACAACAATTTGGTCTTCTGACAAATTAAAACCAACCATCCAAGGGCGAAACAAACATGGTGTTTATAATTAGAATAACCATGTACTTGTATGAGCAGCGACATAAGTTGAATTGAACTACTTTAGTGCTATTAAAGTGAACCATAAATCCAAGTTTCTTGAAAGTGTAGTAATATATGTGGGTATTATCAGAATAGCATGTGTAGGGTGTGCTAGACCCAAATCCAATGTATAGAATAAGAATAAAATCCAATCTAAATATAGCCTTGACATGGTTATACTAATTATGAACATGGGAAAAAGCAACAAGTTGACTAGAGTGAGTTGAGTCTCAGTTACCCAATAACAAGCACTACTGACAGAATTCACGCCAACTCACTCGTCTAATGATCATGTTGCCAAGTCCAGATCCAGCAGCGGTCGAATACGCTCCAGCCGCTCCACAATGAGCCCTGCAGATTGCAGAAAAACACGCCATCACACCCAACCTTCAATTATGTAGTTAACATAGCAATATCCAAAACATATTATAATAGTGAATGGAAGGAGTAGTATATAGTAAATGAGGTTTCTGTATAGGACATTCTGTAAAGTTTCTGTTGCATGCACTTTAAACTAAGCTCAATTTTTTCAAACAAGTGCAAAGTGGCAGTAGATATTTTGCATCCACGCATACTACCTTAGACCTAAAATGTAAGTCAATTTAGGATTGTATTGGTCAAAATCTTTCTAAGTTCGACCATCTATAAAGAAAGAACTACTAGCATCTAAATTATCAAGAGTTGCATTTTGTATTAGAAGTAGAAATTTGTAGATAGACCCGGGTATATAAACAACTAGAAAACAACAACAATTTGGTAGAACAAACAGATAATTTTGATTTTCAGAGCATAGAAGGATCTACCTTGCAGTGGTCCAAATCATCAATTTATGACTCCACACCAGGTCATTGTCACAATTAACGGAAGACATGATACATGTATTTAATACATGACACACTAATTGAATTTGATATTAGCATGTTTTGTTGTTTGCAATAAAATAGGTCACAAATTGCAGGTTCAAAAGTTTAACGTGATGAAATACCTAGTACAAACATCTATATGGAAAGTTTCTCATTCGTCGTCAGTTATGTTCATACCCAATAAACGGAAATAAACATAATAAATGTAGTGCGCACAAATAATTTTGTAAGTGCAGAGTGATAAGTCCCCAACGTATCTATAATTTATTAAGTATTCATGCCATGTTTACAGTAATTTTGTATGGTTTGGCTGCACTTTAAATTTTTTTATGGACTAACCGATTAACTTAGTGCCCAATTGATGCGGAGCATCCCAAGGTCATCCCCATGGACCTACCTACACCTCCCACGACACCACTTGGCCCAATGGCAAGGGCTCGAGCAAAGGCTATCGAAGATAAAGTGAACTCGCTCCTCTCCGAACTACCACTTCCAACATATGAGACATGGCTACTACCTCAAGCGTAAACCCTATGTGTGATCAGGTGCTTGGAGGAAGCCCACGGGACAACTACATCCAATGGACAAGACGGCGAGGGCACCAAGTACCTGGACCAAGAGAAGAAGCTGCCTGAAGTTGACAGCCACCGGACAATCGGTCCACGTCGGAGGTCCGACACCTAGAGCATCTATCGGTCAGCCTAAGTTCCAGCCAGCGAAGACTCTAGCGGTCGGACGACCGACAAGTACCGGACGTCTGTCGCCCTCCAGCCTCCGGACGACCGACGCCCTTCGGAGATCTGACACCTGCGGGTCCGAGCCAAAACGCTAGAAGTACGAGACCGCCCGGACGACCGATGCCCCGGACGTCCGACGCCGGCCGGAAATCCGATGCCAACCATCCCGAGCCAAAACGTCGGACTTCCAACAAGTACCGGACGTCCGGACCCTCATGAGCCACCGGACGACCGGTAACTGTCGGACGTCCGACGCCTGTGTGTTGACTATGTGTTGGGCCGAAGCCCATGTACCCCTTCGTCCACTTAGACTGTATATATTCCTCCTCCTCCCTCTTTCTAGGGTTAGCAAAGGATTAGCTCATTTGAGAGATAGAGCTTTGCTCATCCACTTGGTTACTTCTCCATTAGAGTCCACGACCTCTTCGGAGAAGATCCCCCAAGTGGATTCAAGACCCCTCACGGGAAGACCCCCTCAAGACCTCCTCAGGGAGAAGAACTTGCTACTTGTATCATCCTTTGTGGATTGTGGATCGTGGATCGTGTATCTCTTTGTGTTTCGAGGATCTAGCACATGTGTAACCGAATCTTGTTGGTTTGAGTGATTTCTCTCGTGTTTCCCCTCGTGTTTGTCGTGTTCATCGCGGGATCCGCTCCAATCATGAAAGATCGGGCATATAGGGTTCTACCCTACATCATCTTGGTATCATGAGCCACGTTGATCATGAATTTGGAGCCCCTTCCCCTCTTTTCTAGCCTAATTTTGTTGATTTCGTCCTAGTTTCGAAAATCCCCACAAAAATAGCCCCAATTTTTTTTGTGATTTGTTGGTTTTGATGAAGTTTTGTTGGATTTGATTCGTGGATTTCCTTTGCCTCGAGTGGATCTAGCTTTTCCCCTTCAATTCCCCCATTTCCATCCACAAAATCGCGCAAATTCGACCAATTTTGCCACCTCCAACTCAAAAACTTGAGCTCAGCCCGTGCCCGAAATCGCCCAGGCACCGTGACCAGATGCCCGACGAGTACCGGTCGTCCGACCACCACCAGGCGTCCGACGTTCCCTGACAAATGGAAATTTTCGCATGAAAGTTTTCAGCCACCGACCACACTTCCGCATTGCCGCTCCACTTCCACTTCCGCATACGCACCACAATACCAATC